>CM060918.1:968336796-973336796 GCA_030737875.1 Allium sativum | reverse complement strand
GGAAACCATAGCCATAAGCTTTAAGAAGAAGGTGGAAAGGTGGAAATGGAATGGAATGGTAAGAAAATGGAGAAAAGGTCTCCTTATATAGGAATGGAGAGTTAAGGAAGTGATGACACATAAGGGGGCACATGGAAGGCATCCATGAAAGCTTACATGCAAAATGACAAGTGTCCATACACTTGTCTTAAGAAGGGAAGGTGAACTTTTGGTAGCATTTTCCCTTAAATGCTATGAAAACTAAGGGCAACACTTAATTCTAATGCTACTAATTCGCGTTATAATTTGACAAATCCGATCGAACGACAAATAGTGTCAATAAATCCAAAATTATTAATAATCATTCTCATTTATAATTCAAGTAAAACTTATCATATAGCTTATCAAAATTATTAAATATTCTTAACCATATATATTTACGTCAAATTCAAATTAAGTAATAAAAATTCCAATTTTAATTTGGTTAAAATTCTGGATCGTTACATTCACCCCCCCTTAAAACTATTCGTCCTCGTAAAGGAAAGGGAATCGTAATTACTCATTCGACAAATTCAAGATTAAAATTCTTTATACCAAAGCTTCATGTTCTCACGTGTATTAACGGATAACCATAACTACATGTCCTCCTACGATAACCTCCAGTTACCTATTTTATTCGATTCATCGTTTACTGGGCCAATTACTTATACTCAACAATTTACTGCTTTCCAAAAAAAATTTAGAGGTATAAATTATTCTCTTTGATCTTATCTTGCAAATACAATGGTTATGGGACTTATTTCCTTTTAATTCGCCAAACTTACTGTTATTCTTTACACGTAAAACTCGATCCTCAAAATTCAACTTATCTAAATGTTTCAGTTGAGTTGATTTCTTCTTACTATTCCCTCTTGCCAAATATCCTTTAATCAAATTTGTGAAACTTAATTCACAAGATATTCGTGTCTACATAAATAATTCCTCTTGTTGTCACAATATACTTTAGAACCTATCGACTGTGCAAAATTGCCGATAACTCCAGATTTATTTTTCCTTATTTAAGTTTGGCTATCCTCATTAATTATTCTAACTTCAAGATTACAAAACTTATTTCCTTCAAACTTTAGAAAAAAACAGCTTTAACCAATGTAGTCCTCAACCAAAATATCATAAAATATCTTATTGTCATATTGAATTCTCAATATTTACATTTCAAATGTAATTAGTTAGGGAGGAATAATTATAGATATTCTAATTGATTCATTCCAACTTAGCCTTTAAATCATTTCCCGAACTAATTGGATAGCTTATGTAAATTACAACTTCACATAAACGTCTTTTAATCAACTAAGAAATTCCAATCATAAGACGCCGTGCTCAAGTTTTGAATTCCAAATATTTTCAAAGACCCTTTTTCCTTTATATTGAAAATATATTCTTTCAAAATCAATTCCAAAAATTAATTTCAAAGTTATTTCCAATTCTTTCTCAAAATATTGATTTGAGTTTCCAAACTATATATCTTTCCAAAACCCTTTTTTTTATATCACAAATACACTTTCTCATATACTCTCTAATTAATTTACTGGCTTATCCTTATTACAGGTTCACCTGATATAATTCTTACAACTTATCAAATTTTCAAGATCTCGCTTACTTATTCTAATTCTCATCAATTTACCAAATATTTTCAAACACTTATCTAAATTAGTTTAAATATATATATATATATTGATGTTTTAATTGGATTCACATAGTCATCCCATTTTCAAAACTCGAAAATACATAGTGAAGATGCTGCAGTCACCAACAGAATCATCTTCAAGCGACTAGAGTGTGAATTTATATCTATCTAGTATACTTAAGACTTCGTATATACGTTAGCTAGGCGTATATTCAAAATCTTCTTATACGCGATAGTCCAACTTCAGCATCGAATACGATCCTTAAATTCTATTTTTTTTTAATTTCTAACCATATTGATTAGTTACCCTAACAAATTTGACCCAAGTTTAATGACATTTCGAAATCCCCAATAGTGAAATTAAATCCAAAAGGCATTTGTACTCGGATCGTTTTCCTGATCAGTTAAAGGGGCTTAATTACCATGCCATAAGAAGTATTTTATGTGTAATTATAATCACAAAATATAATATTAATCATTTGATTAAGTATCTAGGTTATAATTAACTATATATTTCCAAAATATGCTTGTTCCTTAAATTAAAACTTTTCAAAACTCATTTCACATTTTCAAATACGCTCTCTCAAATATAATACTCCAAAATCTCATTCTAGGGCATTATTAACCCTATCTCTAATGAGATATATAACTCTGATGAGTCTTTCCATTTGTTCAAATGTGTCGTACCCCATTGCTTTGTATAAACCAAAGCTCTGATACCACGTTGTAACGACCCGGCTTTTTGCTCGGTTTTCGCCGGTAATCAAACCAACTTAAACCGTTCATAAAGACGGATTGTTAGGGCCACTTACACATTTGCACAAAATAAAAACAACTTTTCCATTTTCATTAAAATAATATTACATCAGAGTTACAAGAGGTACATCAGAGTACATCGATTACACAGCGGAAAAGGTACTAACTCAGCGGAAGAATGCGAATGCTCCAAACATAATAGCTCCAGTTAAACCAGAATCCTGCTCCAACTAACTCCAAGGCGGAATCTGCGAACCAAACTACTAGGCTGCCCATGTAAAAATTATGGGCACCCAGAGTTTAGGTGTGAGAACAATAAACTCCGGGTCAATCATGGGACTGGTGTGAGAACTCAAAACAGTTACTATTTAAGATTCATTTTAAAGTTGGGTAATTCAACGGACCACGCCGCTAATGCGGAACGGGTTTACTCCATATGAATTCCCGTGCATACAAATTCGCAATGACTTTTGAAAAATGAAACTACCATAAGGTCTTGCGGCACACACACAATGTAAACGCACACATGGGCGAGGTTTCTCCTTATGATAGTAAAAAATGCTTGATACGTGAAAATCCTCTTCCAATACTATAATATAGTGTGAAAAATCATTTCGAAAGTAAATGTATCAATCTTAGCCAGCATGGGTACCATATACTATACTGACGTATGGTATACAATTAAAACCGTACAGGCTCGTAGCGGAGATTGGTTTTTCGACAATGACCAGGCAAAAGAACTTCCTTCCGAACGGAATTTTGAACACCTCTAGAGGGATGCCCGAGGATCAAATAATGCTCCTCATGCCAACACAAGGCCGGGTTACCCCTTAACTGGGCAACTTAGAGTACGCCTGAGTATGCCATCTCCCGGTCATAACCGACCTTTCCGAGCGCGCCCAACAACAACCACAAAAGTAGATGCTTTTACCACATAGGTTAATACCTGGGCTCCATGCCATAGTACACCTTTTATCTAGAAGGAGACAACACCCCATAACCTTGCCACATTTCTTCCTGTTTTGGCCATTCACCGGGTTGTGAGGCTTGTCGAGGTCACGATACACAAAGCTACGCTTAAACAAGCCATGCTTTGATCATTTATAGCTCACCACATATCTTAAGTATGCCACATTATCCATTAACAACGCATCACTGAATTCCAATATATAACCTCTAAGCTCGTACGTCTTAGAGAAGGTTGTTAAGCAAGAGAGTAATTCTCCGCCACCAAACAGATATATATTGATAAAACAGTGCTACGCAGTTAATTACAATGTCAGACACACAATCCATATGAGTCCGTTCTAGGTCTGAACGAAACCACAATCCGGAATTCCTTCACATACGTTCGGGCTTCTTGCCACCTAACTGATACAAAATCCATCTGCAAATGGCAGCGACCCACTCGAGACATTCAGCAAGTCGTCCTTACGACATGAAGGGTCCCGGTCTTCAATGTCGTCTCCAATGTCTTAAACTGCTCCGCAACGTCGTATTATTACTTGGAATGGTTTCAGACATACATCCGATCCCGGTCTTTCCAAACAATAGGCGCAATTCAAAAAACACAATTATAGAACACACAGGCTTTCTACCAATCTCCTTCCGTCTTGGTTTTTGTCAAAATTAAACTTCTTCAACCCCATTCTCAAATTATTACAAAATCCTTGTTTAACCTTTCTCTTTTAAAATACATCCCTTAAATCAAAGATGATTTAGCTTTAAAGTCTTAACTAATTTTCCGTTTGATAACTCATTATCAAAATCCAGTTTTCCTCTGAAAATCCTTATTCCACATTTCAACCCTATTTTCCAATTGAATTGATTTTCCGCATTCCATTTTTTTAATCTTAACTAAAAGATTATACTTTCTTTCCAATTCCCCACTTTTAATTTCCTCAAATCAAAGATCTGATCAAGTCCTCAAAATACGATATGAATTTCCATAACTCAATCTCATGGGGTTTCAAGAATGATATTATTGAAGATATGATTCACGACAAAACCCAAATCAATTGATATTGAACATAAGTTACACAAAAATTGTATCTACTTATATTTGATATCAATTCTCATAATCAACGAATACCATAAGTGGAATAACGATATAATAATATCTTCCAAATTCCTCAAATAGTATACGTTTACACCACATAATTTCATATCAAATATCTGAAGATTATTTCTATCCAACTTATCCCAGTCAACTTAGGAAACTCGTATCATAATTTAAAGATTTATCCATCTCTTTGACATTAGATCTGGATAGAAATACCATCAACTTATACTCAATATTAATCTCGATATCCAACTCACACTATAAGCGGAATAATGGTGAACTACCTTTCAAATTCCTCAAATAGTAAGAATCATCATCAACCAAATTAAGATCAACCATCCGAAGATTTATCTCCAACCTTGTCCAATTATTTAAAATTGAAAAACACATTTAATTATAAAATAAATCAATTTAAATTCCAAACAAATTATTTTCAATTTTTTTAAACCTTTGAAAACATTCAACAAATCATTTACAAATGATTACTTATAGTTCGGAAAACATTTCGCGGGTTAAATACTTCAAAATAAGTTGTTTTCAAAGAAAGCGTTACAATAGTGCTTCAAAAGTGTTACAAAAGCGTAATCAGTTTTCTTAACTACTTTGATAACAACATCGTTTATCTTAGCCAAAACTTAAAATTTACAATTCAAAACACTTTTACATAATTTATTATGATTTTACAAAAAATTTCCATATTTTTAAAACATTTAAAAATAGTTGTTTATAGTTATGGTCAACAATTGTTCTTACATCGATCTTTTCCAAAATGGTTTCAAACATAACTTCAAAATTATAACTCGAATTTAAAATCTGCTTTCCCTCATTTGAAAGTTCTTGTTAATATAAATCAAATGTTTTTCGTTTCATGGAAATCCGATATAGATTGCAAAAGTTATAAGCGTTTAAAGTTTGCATCTAAATACGTGAGTTGTCGTTATGCGACAAGCTCTATTTTGACCATAATAACCGTTATTCTATGATACTTCAAAATATCTTAGAAAACCATTATATTCTTAAGTAACATTTTTAAAATCATTTACATTTACTTTCTATATTATTTTGGATCTAAAATTCAACTTTCATAAATTCCAATTCATTTCTAAATTCAAATAACTTCAAATTAACCATCCCATTCGTCGGACCAGTTAGGGATAGCCAGGGAGAGCAGGAAACTTCATTTCCAAACCCAAGCCTAGACACTATCCTCTCTGTCATCATAGAATGTTCCGGTATTTATTTATTCATCTAAAGGACTTTAACAATATATATGAATTCATACATATGGTCTTTTCCAATTATTAACCTTCAATTTTAATAATGATATTGCTTTTAATTATGAAGGAGATTTTTCAATCACCAATGTGATACCATAATTGTTGTGTCATAGTGTGTGCAAAACAACATCAACAACCATTTAAACATCCATAGCAACCATCATCAACTTGGTTCAATAAATCATAATTGTGCACAAGCGTTATAACACTAACGCTTAATAGTGTGTGTTTTAAACTTCGCACCCATCATCCATCACAACAAATATCAACCATCATTAACCAATAATAATTCATCACTACTATATAAATCGTGATTAAAGAGTTCTCACCAAATAACTTTCCAAATCTTCACGGTAGGCGAGCCTAGTTGAGCGAACCGTCGGACAGTATTCCGGCACAACGTCTTCTTCACCAAAATATATGTAATATATATAATAATCTCTCTCTCTTTATAAGGGAAGGAGGAGGAGGAGAATGACGAACTTTGGCAAGGTGGTGGTGGAAAAGAGGTAGACTTATGCCATGGAAACCATGGCCATAAGCTTTAAGAAGAAGGTGGAAAGGTGGAAATGGAATGGAATGGTAAGAAAATGGAGAAAAGGTCTCCTTATATAGGAATGGAGAGTTAAGGAGGTGATGACACATAAGGGGGCACATGGAAGGCATGCATGAAAGCTTACATGCAAAATGACAAGTGTCCATACACTTGTCTTAAGAAGAGAATGTGAACTTTTGGTAGCATTTTCCCTTAAATGCTATGAAAACTAAGGGCAACACTTAATTCTAATGCTACTAATTCGCGTTATAATTTGACAAATCCGATCGAACGACAAATAGTGTCAATAAATCTAAAATTATTAATAATCATTCTCATTTATAATTCAAGTAAAACTTATCATATAGCTTGTCAAAATTATTAAATATTCTTAACCATACATATTTACGTCAAATTCAAATTAAGTAATAAAAATTCCAATTTTAATTTGGTTAAAATTCTGGATCGTTACAATATGTATCCAAACCGAATATATATACAATTCCAAATAAAATTTACATAACTCAATTTCGTCAATTTTGTGTTAAACGACTTAAATTTCCCTTTTAAATATATTAAATAAACGTTATATTTTAATAACGATTTTCATAGCGACTATATTTTAAATTTGAATTGAACGTAACTAACAATCTATAACACGAAATCTGGATTTTTCTCTTTCATATGAAAATTATAATCAACAAGATTCCAACGTTTCTTGTTTCACAGAACTCTGACTTATATCGGATCCTGTATATCCAGTTATAGTCCAAATTGTAAATTACAAACTACCGCGCCATTTACGAGCTTGATTTATATATATAATTTAACGTTCAACTTAATTTTAAATAAACGAATTCAATATTAAAATCCATTAATATTCCAAATAAAATATTTAAAATAATAAATTGAATTAAATATTTGATCACAAAAAATACGAGACATTACAATCTTCAACCCTTAATAGATTATTTTCCCAAAATTACTAAGGTAAGAAAAATATTACGAATCCATTATCTTTTCTAAAATCCAATTTAATTTAAATCGAAAACCAATTCATTATTATAAAATATAATTTCCAAAAATATCAAAAAATTTCTAACACTTTAAATTCCTGGAAAAATTTCGTAGAGTCTCCCCTGTACGGAGTGACATCTGTGATATCGCAGGAACAAATAATATATATACGTCGACCACACGGTCGAAAAACAAAAATCAAAACCCAAAATTTTTATTTTCGCGTAAGTGTAACTTATGCGAGCGCTACTGAGCATACTTGCATAATTTATTGCGATTTATTCGATCAAAATCAATCCTTTAGCCTTCTGGCACCTGTACTTAACTCAGTATGTCATGTAAGCCACAATTACATGAATAATTTAAACAATATTTCATTAATCAACCAGTTAACTACACCAATATCCAATCTAAACATATAACATCATTTATTTGCAAATACGAGGTTAAACCATTAATTTTACTTTATGTGATTCCATTCAAAATTTATTCTATCAGAATTCATCCCTTTAATTTCCAAATCAATAACTCTTAATCAAACCAATAATGAATTATACTCATTCATCTAACGTACAATCAATCAACCATGCATATCAACTCAATCAAATCATTCAATTGAATTTATATCCAACATCAATAATTTCTTTGGTTAAACATACTTTAGTTTAACATATTTTTAATATCAATCGATTAAATTCCCGATTTCTTTCCAATCAATTTCTATTCATTCAATTATCCAACTCCAAATTTATCTTATTTAATTCCTAAATTCATTCTTAACTCCACTTAACATAGTTAAGTTCCAATTTCAGATAACAAATTTATCTTCCAATTAGTTAATTTCTGATTTTTATTTCAAAAATCATTCATTTTCCTTTTAAATTTCATTTAAATTAAGTTAAATTCTAATTCATTTAATTCTAAATTAAAATTCTCATTTATTAATTTTATATTGGGATTTCTTTTTGTTATATTAAACCATTTCAAATTTAAATTTAAATTCCATTTAGATTAATCAAACAAACAAAACCAATGTCTATATAATTTGATAAAATTATTTACTTCCTATATAAAAATATAATTTGGGTAACATTATTTCATTTCCCCCATTCCCAAAACAATATTTTATCAACTACCAGTTCAATGGTTTTCAATGTTTGAACTGATCAAACGACACAATACAAAACATTTGTATATGAAATCTACAAATACGCTCTCTCACATATACACTCAACTCAATCTAGGATATTACTAATCCCATCTCTGTCGAGTTATACCATAGAGCCAAGGTTATTACTAAACCATTGCTATGATACCAACAGCGATGACCTAAACTTCCGGTACTGTAATGACACCGATTTTGCCCCGACCTTAATCGATCGATAGATCGACTAAAATCGTTCAAAACCCGTATACGTTAACTTTGGGAATACAACCATTAAAACAAATAACAAAAGACTTTTATAAACATCATAATAATGTTACATCAGAGTACAAAATATTAGAGTACATCGATAAATAAAATACAGCGGAAGACTTATTATAATAAATTAATGCAATACACAACAGAAGACTTTCTATGCTATGGACACAGCTTTAGGCTTTGATCCAGAATCCTGCTCAAGAGACAAATATCGGCAAAAAAAGCTACTCGATTGCCCGTGTGGAAAAGAGGGCACCCGAGTTTGCAAGTGAAACAAACTACAGGTCAATCATGGGACTGTTATGAGAAATCTTTACTTAACCTATCTTATAATAAGGCAAATCACAGGACCACGCCGCTAATGCGGAAAAGGTTTACTCCATTGGTATGTCAGTGCATAAAATAAAGTAAATCGTTAAACAACGCAATGCTTTTTAGAAAAATGAAACCGTTATAAGACTCAAGTCCCATCACACAATGCAACGCAAACCGGAGGATAGAGTTTTACCTTATAATGGTCAAAAGATGCTTGAAAACGGATTTGATATTATTACTAGTGTATATAGATTTAAAAAAAAAATCAATCATAGACGGTATAGTACCCCATCCTACTATGTCGCCATACTAGTTCTACAATCAAAACTGCATGGTGTCGTATTGGAAGTTGGTTTTCTGTCATGAAATCGAGGCTAGGGATCGTCCTCTCCGATTCGAGACACTCTAGCAAATGCCTCAGGATCCCCCGTAGTGAACCCTTGGATGCGGTAGGGTCGGTCCCCAACTAACGGTAGTGGATTAGTTATGCCTGAACACACGTTTCCCGGTTCCTTTGAACCTCCATATGGCCACTAACAACCTATAAAACCCAAAGTACCTCAATCCATCATCCACATAAGTAAAATGCCAGTCAGTTTAAGCACTGACACTACTCCTAGCTAGAAAGAAACGTGTGCACTCCCTACGGTCCATATCCCGTTCTTGACTCATACCGAGGTGTGAGGCTCACGAAGTCACGCTATACACAAAGCTATGCCTAAACAGACTATGCTTTGATCATCAACCGCAAGGCTTGCTTTTCAACAAAAGCCTTGTTATTTGCATCTTGGCGTGTCACATTGACCATTCACGCCATGCTACCGACAACTATTGATATATACCAGGGTGTTAAGTAGAGAATAAATCCTCCACCACCAAACAGACATACATTAATAGGAATCGATTTAATTACATGAAATGAATTTCAACGTCAGACACGCATCCGTTTACAAGTCCGTTCTGGGTCTGAACAAAACAACGTATCTGTCGATCTCCAGTACGTCTGGACGATCATCACTTATTACCTTGCCTTGGGGGATCGGTCCTAAATCAAGATACCAGTCATCATCTACCAAATGATGTGAAGCTCTCCAGTCTTCAACCACCGTCTTCATCTTCGCCCCTTGATCGTCGTGATGATTATTCAGAATAGGATAAACCCGGTCTTTCTGAATAACTCGCGTATTTGTAATTAAAATCAACCACACGCCTTATTCCAACTCTGAATGTTCTTTTAATAAAATATTTATATTAAAAGGTTCTCATTAATTTTATCAAAGATAAAATCAATAAATTAAATCTTAAATCTTTTCTAAAAAGATTTAATAACTCTAATTTTGATTTTAATATCAAAAGTCATTATTACAAGATTATTAATTTAATAAGTAAATCTTGTCTTAAATTAGGTTAAAGAACTAGTGTCATCTAAAACATAGTTCATGATAAACCAGAAATCAATTTCCAAAAATATGGAATTTCCACAGAAATAAAATCAATATTTAACCGATATAAATTTATGTATCAGACTAATAATATAAATGGAATAACGGCACAGCCTCTTAAATTCCATATATAATACCGGTCTTCTTTTACAGAAGCCCATATCGATTATTACCAATAGAATTTCCACTTAATTCCAATTTAATATATTAAATTGGAAAAACCTGATTTTTAGAAAATCTTCTTTTAAATCTGTAAAATAGATTTATAAATTCCAAACAATAATTTCAATGTACGTTGGATTAAAGAACAAATGTCATTTAAAAACACCGTTCACGATAAATCCAATCCACATATCAATTAATTTCAAAAATATGATTGTAAATAATCTTAATAAAAAGTTTGACTCTTTCAACGGGGTTTAAGGATAATGTTATTTAAGACACCATCCACGACAACCCAAAAATCCAATGCTTGAACTAAATTCCAATTAAATAATAATTAATTGAAAACTTCCTTAAATCTATTTGTAAAATATTTTTAATATAAAATATCCTTTATATTAAAAAATCCTATATTTGACAAATATTCTTTATTATAAAAAAATTCTTTATTCAGAAAGAAATTCTGAATTGGAGTGCGACTCAACCATGTACCATAAAATTTGGGTCATATGGATTTCATACATTTCATGTATAAGATAATAAACAGGAAATAATCATCAAACCATCCATTAACATCCAGAGTGACAATTTGAACTGTGTGAGCATTAAAATGAAACAATAACGCTCATCGCAGCCTGTCGATCAATCGATAGACATACAATTAAAGATTGGGATTTGAGTCAGTTAAGTATCGTCCCAATACCCGTGTGGGGTTTTCAGCCAACAGTAGTTCATATAAATAAATAAATAAATAAATAAATAGTTAATAGATTTATCCAATTTCAATTTCACTAACAAGTTGATGAAAAAAAATCAAAAATGTCACTTATATCGAGTAAAAATGTATTTTACTCGTATTATTTCTCTATATATTCCTAAAGTTACATAAACAGTAATTTATTTATATAGCTTTATTGCGGATGACAGATAAAATATAAATTTCATTATATTTTATTTGTATGAAATTTCTTAACAATACATTTCAGTGTACAATTTGACCAACATTACATTTTGTATATTAGAATATAAACTCTAATGCAAGTTTGCAAATAAAAATTGGATTTTATATTTGCGTATAAATTCTACTGTATATTATGCAAATAAAAGTGATTCTTATATCTGCACATAAATTCTGTTTCAACAAAGATGTGTAAAAGTGATATACTCATTTTGTTAACAATTCTATTTCAACAAAATGATAAAGGTAGTAAATTTCATTTTGTCATTAATTCCAGTTTAACAAAATAAATAGCAAACAGCGATTCATATTTTGACCGTTCTAGTTTAACAAAATGGATCAAAGTGATAATTTTAACTCTTCTACTTTCATTACATATATAATGTCAATAAAAGTGATGTCTCTAAACTTTCTATTTTTATTGCATATAAAATATCAATAAAAATAATTCCTTTAATTTTCCACATTTTTATTGTATATAAAATGGCAATAAAAATGCTATTCTTTAACCTATCCTTTTTATTATAAACTTTTTACAATAAAAATATTATCTTAAAATCTATTCTTAAAATTGCATAGAAAATAACAATAAAGACGATACCTTTTTTGAGACGACCTGAACTTCCCCCGAGAGGAAAGCCCGGATTGAGTCCAGGACAAGCCACAAAAGAACGCAGACAGAAGAACATTACATTGTATATTACAATAATTCCATCAGAATACAAGAATATACAGAGTATAAATGAATATTACATTCGATAAATATCAGAGATTACAATACATTACAATACAGCTGAAAATATTGCAAAATACAACTGAAGAAGATACACCGATACAAAGCTTTCTGGATATCGTTCCAGCTGTAAACCAGGTTCCTGTGAATATAAATCTGCAAAACCCAAAACTACTAGCTGCCCGTGTCAAAATAAGGGCACCCAGAGTTTAGGTTAAAACAATAAACTCCAGGTCAGTCATGGGACTGGTGTGAGAACTAAAACAGTTATTAATCTTTATTTTAAAGTTAGGTAAATCAAGGGACCACGCCGTATAACACCCAGGTCCTATCACACAATGCATATCTTTTAATAGCCACGATAAATCCAATCCACATACCAGTGCATAGAACAAACAGCGTAATGCTAAATAAAGAAAAATGAAGCTATTATAAGACCCAGGTCCCATCACACAATGCAACGCAAGCCGGAGGATAGGGTTTTACCTTATAATAGCCAAGAATGCTTGATACGCTAAAAACAAATCATTTGATACTATTATAAGTGCGTAGTGTCAAAACAATTTCAATCATAAATATCAATCATAGACGACATGAGTGCCCCATCCCACTATGTCGCCATACTAGGCTCTACAAATAAAACCGCAAAGTCACGTATTGCAAGTTGATTTCCATCTGTGAACCGAGGCAAAAGATAGTCCTCTACCGATTCGAGACTGTCTAGCCCGAGTCTTAGGCAAGCGCGCAGACAAGCCTTGGATCGTCAGGGTCGGTCCACCGATGTGGATTATTATGCCTGAACACTACGTTTCCCCGCCCTTTGGGTCGTAAATGAGTCCAATGACTCATCGGTCCCGGATCGACCGATATATCCGAGGCGCCTCGCAGCAGTAATAACCACATAAGTCAAACTCGTCAGGGCGTGTAAAACCACTGACGCCACCTCTAGCTAGAAAGAAACGCATGTCCTCCCTGAGGTCCTTCTCCCGTTTCTGGTTCACACCGGGGTGCGAGGCTCGCGAATCTATGCTACACAAAGCTATGCCACACAGGTCGTGCTTTGATCATCAACCACAAGACTTTGCTTTTCAACAAAAGCCTTGATCATATTGCCACTTAGGCATGCCACACAGGCAATTCACTCCATGCTTTTGATATCCATCAATATATAACCTCTGAGCTCGCACGTCTCAGAGAAGGGCATTAAGCAAGAGAATAAATTCTCCGCCGCCAAGCAGATATATATTTGATAGAAATCAACCACATAGAATAAAATCCAATGGCAGACACACAGTCCATTTACAAGTTCGTCCTGGGTCTGAACGAAACGGGAGGCATCTTGTACCTCGCATATCCATCATCTCCAAGTACGTCTGGACGACCACTAACTGATTCCCTTATCTTGGGTGTACGGCCCAATCAAGATCATCAGTAATTATCCAAACGACGTAAAGACCTCTGGTCTTCCACCATCGTCTCCATCTTCGACACCACGTCGAATTAGTTATTCAGAATGGGATAAACCCGGTCTTTCTGAATAACTCGCGTATATAATAAACAGGTGCTGCACAAACACAACATACGCCTCATTCCAATTCAGAATATTCTTTTATTCAAATATTCTTATACTTTGGGAAAGGTTCCTATTAATTTTATCAAAGATAAATTCTTTAAATTTATTCTTTAATCTTTTTTGAAAATCAATTCAAACCAGTCGGGGTTAATGAACCTTACCGAAGTAATCTATTGTTAAATTTCTCAACCCCAACCTATTCATCCCATGAAGTAAAACTGGTAATACTTCATATCTAACACCACGGTGTTATCGGTAAATTCAATTACCATTTCACGTTCAAATCTAATTAAAGATTTAATTATTGCCTGGAACAGAACTGGTGATACTCCATTCTCGATATTTTCAATCTAATTAAAGATTCATTAAAACTCCATTTAGTTTTAATCCTTAACTGGGTTAAAGAATCAGTGTCATTTAAAACACGGTTCACGATAAACTCAAAATCACATTCCATTAATTATCGGGTTAAAGAACAAGTGTTATTTAAAACAATGTTCACGATAAACCCAAAAATCAATACCAATTCAGTTCCAATTAAATATCATTTAATTGGTACACTTCATTAGATCTAAATAAAAAGATTTAATCTTTTTCTCAACTAGGCTTAAGAACAGTGTTAATGAAGACACCATTCACGACAAACCCAAATCACATTTGATATTAAATACAAGGCTCTGAATAGAAAATATATCGGCTTATATTCAATATTAAATTCTACGACCAACAAATATCGTATGGGAAATAACGATATAAATATATCTTTCAAATTTCCATAACAATATCTGTATAATCACGAAACCCAACATCGAAATATTCCAAAGACAATTTCGATTCAAATCCACTCCAATTCAATTATTGGAAATTATGGTTGCTTTTAAAACCCTTTTCAAATTCAATTTATTTATTTAAAAATAAATAGAATTATAATTCTAGTTCAAAACTAGTTCATTTCGATAAAAATCTATTTTTATCTTTTCAAATATGGAGTTTTTCATCCCAATTCTTCACAAATCATTTCTTATGATTCTACACAAATTATTAATATTTTTAATAATTTTATCAAGGCCCATACAGTCGATTCCCATCAACGGCCATCGAACTGCACTTACAGCGACCTTTTTCAAATTTGATTTGGACATAATTCCAAATCCAACCGTTAGATTTCTAATTTCTCACATTCGTTAGAAACCTCTTTTCGATACGAACCCAATGGTTCTGGTTTTAGGGGAATCCAACGGTCAGATCTCCCGCAATATCCATTCGAAGTCAATGGTCGAAATTCACGAACTACCGCAGCGCGGCGCGTTCTATTCAGGCCATTATATTATATATATAATATATATATAATATATACTTCGTCGATTTCCTTTTAAAACGTATTTTATAAATCGGTTTAAATTCGTTTTCGAAACGATTTCAACTTCCTTTTCAAATTCAAATCAAAATTGAATTTTCCCTTACAAATTCGTCTTAAATTCATTTCAAATTGATTTCAATTCAAATCGAATTTTAATTCAATTTCAATTCAATTTCATTTCTATTCAATTTCAATTCGAATTCAATTCAATTTCAATTCAAATTCAATTCTATTCAATTTCAATTCGAATTCAATTCTAAAACGATTTCAATTCTTTTCAATTTAATTCGAATTTCAATTCTTTTCAATTTATTTCGAATTTCAAATAAATTCAATTTAATTCGAATTTCAATTCACTTTAATATTCATTTCAATTTGAATAAAATCGATATAAATATCGTTCACGTCAAAATGGCGTCAATCTAAACAACACGTCTTCATATATTCCTATTTTCAAATATTATATTCAAATATTCTATTTCAAATATTCTATTTCAAATATTCTATTTCAAAACTGGAATGAGGCCCAATCAATGACCATATAATGTTAATTATACGGATTTTCTACAACACATGTACAAAATAACAATAATAAATAATCAACCATCATCCAGAGTGCGTTCTACACTGTATAAGCATCAAATATAAATATTTAATGCTCATAATAGTCTGTCAATCAATTGATCGACATACAACTAATTATTGGGATTAGTGTATGTCGTATATCATCCCAATACCTGTGTGGGGTTTCAAACAATCAACCACAGATTTTATTTGTGCAGTTGGGCGATGTGTAAAATTTATCGTCCCAATCAATATCAGTCAAATGTGTGTATATAAACAAATCGTCCTATTTGTTTATATTTATTTATTCACATTCATGTTAAAAATTATATTTTCAACTATAAAATATTTTTAACTACATAATTATTTTATTTCATTTTACATCACATCACACAATCAACTATACATCAAAATCAAACAAACAAGCATACAAGCCGTCCATGGTCTGTGGACGACGGGTGTCGGGTGCTACTAAACACCGTCTGCATCCTAGTATATATTTTAACTAGAAAAATTAAATTAAAAGTGAGAAATTCTCACCGAGGGTTCCACTCCACCATTTCATTTCTGAATCCCTGAACCGTATGAATTCCTTTTTGATATTCAATCCGTTCCTTCTCACTTCTTTTCACGCTGTTCATATATAAATAAAAATCACACTTTTATTTCACTATATATATAATAAAAATCAGAATTTTATTTCGCTACATAAATAAAGATAATATTATTATATTCTCTATTATATAAAAATTATATTTTTAACCTTTCTATATTATAAAAATTGTATTTTTAACCTTTATATATTATAAAAATTATATTTTTAACCTTTCTATATTATAAAAAGTATATTTTTACTTCATCAAAATCATACCTTTGCTCTTATAAAAATCGTGTCTTTAAACACCGACATTATCGGTTAAAACTAAAGATAAATGTAAATAGATAAATAAATAATAAATAAATAACTTACTTTTCATAGCAGAAAATCGAATTTTTGCTGAAGGGGGGGGGGGGGGCAACGGGCTGAGGGTGTCGCGGGGTAGGAGGCGGCAGGGGTATGGTGGTCGGCGTAGGCGGTGGAGGTCGGAGGCAATCTCGGTCGGGGTGGGGCGGGTTAGCGGTTTCGGATCGGGTTTTGGGATAAGGGGCTACGGGTTTCATTAGAAAAGGAGAGAGAAGGAGAACGGAGGAAGTGGGAGGAGGAAGAAGAGAGGGGGGGTCGCTCGGTGGTCAGCGCGCCACCTGGGGGGGGCCGCGATGAGGTGGCGGTGCCCCCCCCCCCCCCCCCGTCGCTCCTCTCTTTCCCTCTTTTTTTTTATTTTAATTTGAAAATGATTTCCAATGGGGGGGGCTGAGAGGTAATAGGGGAGAGGGAGTTTTCTTTTTTATTTATTTAATTAATTAAATTCCAAAAAGATACTTTTTTTCCGACCTCGAAACGGGACCCACCGCCTGTCGTCCATAGCTAATTACCCCCATTCCGAACACAATGGGATATGTATCGCAAGCTGATTCGATCGTTTCGATTAGTTTTCGTCAAAATCAACATAGAACTCTATATATTGAATTTGAACGCGTATTTCAATTTACTGGGGCCACATACTAACTCTAAAAATTCCCGAAAAATATTTTCTAGCTTCGTATTGACGATACGGTCCTAACAAAACTAGTTTCGTCAAATTCTGAGACCGTTTGAAAAATGGCCATTTTCCAGTCGACTAAAATCAACTTAAACTGGTCAAACGCGTTTTCCTTTGCCACGCTCACATATTGATTCAGAAAATTTTGAATTTTGGAATCTAGCAATAAATTGACATCACGGATCCAACAAAAGTGGTTTCGTCGAAATCCGAGGTCGTTTGCAAAATGGCTATTTTTAAGGGCCTGAATTCCATAGCGACTATTCTGAATTTTCAACTGGGCATATCTTTTGATTCCCGCTATGAAATTTTGATTTTTCGGATTCGTTGGAAAGATATTCACAATTAGTTTCTATTATTTTTGGTTTCGCTAAAATCCGGTTTATTTTGCACACGGTATGTTCAATTGAAATTTGAAATCGAATTAACGAACTACCGCGCCATTTCCAATTCCTTTTATAATTATAAAAAAATATTTATATTATAACAACGACATATATAAATATATACGTTCTAATTCTATTCAAAATAAATTTTTCATCGATATTATTTAAAATAATCCATTTTAAATATTCTAAATTCACTAAAATTGCCAAAATAATAATTTTAAATTGGCTCGGATTTCCGGGTTATTACATTTTTACTTACACTTTTATTGTATACGTAATGACAATAAAAATGTTATATTTTAATCTATCTTTTTTATTGTAACTTTTCGACAATAAAAGAAAATCTCTTTATTAAATTTGACATTAAAAATATGCCTTTTAAGTTTTATCCCCTTTTTATGGTAATTTATAATGACAATAAAAACATATTGTTTAATTCAACAAAGTTACAACAAAATAAATTCCTTTATCCTAATCTTCTACTTGAAAAACAATATTTCATAAAAACCTTACCTTTGATGTAAAATCTTTTTATTTAAACAAAAATAAAATCAAAATTGTCGTCTTACATGTCTATCCTTTTTATTGTAATAGATTACAATAAAAATATGAACGTCTCATACAATTCCTTTTATCATACTAAATTTACAATAAAAATTTTATCTTTTTATTTAAAAAGAAAATAACACAAAAAAATGGGTTTTATATACATATAAAAATGTGAATAAAAACCGTAACTACTACATATTGATTTTTATTTACATGCAAAATGCAAATAAAAATGTAACTCTTCGATTTGGATTTTTATTTACATATAAAATGCAATTAAAAATGTAATTTCTAGAAATGAATTTCTTTTTTCTTTACATAGCAAATGTAAAAACGATGTAATTTTCAAACGGGTACCTTTACTTACATATAAAATGTAAATAAAAGTTTAATTCTTTAATATGTATTTCTATTTACATACAAAATGTAAATAAAAAATGAAATTCTCATATATGTCTTTTTATTTACAAGTAAAATGTAAATAAAAAATGCGTTTTCCAAATATACCTTTTTATTTAACAATAAATTGTAAATAAAAATGTGTTTTTACCAATATGGGTTTTAGTGTACAAATAAAGTGTAAACAAAATGTGCTTTCCAGTTATTTCTTTTTATTTACAAATAAGATGTTAATAACAATGTAAATTATAAATAAGCCTTTTTATTTACAAACAAAATGTAAATAAAAATATGTTTCTAAATTTGTTCTTTTATTTACAAAAGAAATGAAAATAAAAATATGTCTAACCTTTTTGTTCTTTTATTCACAAATAAAATGCAAATAAAAGTATATTTCCTAATCTTTACTTTTTATTCATAAATAAAATCGCAAATAAAAATGTATTTACAAATCTTAACTTTTTATTTGCAAATAAAATGCAAATAAAAAAAATATGTTTACAAATCTTAACTTTTTATTCGCAATTAAAAATATGTTTAACCGTTCTTGTCTTTATTTGACAACTTGATTTCATACAACACTATGTTCAATATGATATACAATTTTATATTCATAAAATTAAAATAAACTACATGATATTTTAATTTAGATTAAAAATTCTAATCTAATTCACCAATATCGATGATCTTGGTTGAATTTATACAGATCTATAGTTACAAGAACGGATCTAAACAATTCAATTCAATGCAATACAATACAAACCACTCATCAGACAACAATTACAACATAGATCTGAATAGATAACATACAAGTAATCATTCAACATCGATAAAATAATTAATTAAATAAATTATATAATTAAATCAGAGATTCTCACTGTAAGGACCCGTTACTTCCCCGTGAAGGAAAGAGCGGATACTTTGAGAACAACACACAAATGGACGCAGACGGAAGAACATTTCATTGTTATTACAACAATTCCATCAGATACAAGAATATACAGAGTAAAAATGAATAAATTACATTTGACAAATATCAGAGATTACAATAAATTACATAGCAACGGAAAATATACAAAACACAACTGAAAGTGATACACGGATACAGAGCTTTCCGAGCATCGTTCCAGCTGTAAACCAGGTTCCTGTGAATATAAATCTGCAAAACCAAAACTACTAGCTGCCCGTGCGGAAAATAGGGGCACCCGGAGTTTCGGTTAAAACAATAAACTCCAGGTCAGTCATGTGACTGGTGTGAGAACTAAAACAGTTAGTAATATTGGTTTTAAAAGAGAGTAATTCAAGGGACCACGCCGTATAACATGGAACGGGTTTCCTCCCAAGAATACTAGTGCATATAACAAAACAACGCAATGCTTTTTGGAAAAATGAAGCTATTATAAGACCCAGGTCCCATCACACAATGCAACGCAAGCCGGAGGATAGGGTTTTCCCTTATAATAGCCAAATAATGCTTGATACGTTTAAGAAAAATCATTTGATACTATCATAGGTGTATATATAGTGTTAAAACAATTTCAATCATAAATATCAATCATAGGCGACATGGGTACCATATATCATGTCGCCATACTAGTTCTACAATTAAAACTGCAATATCACGTATTGGAAATTGGATTTCCGTCATGAGCCGAGGCAAGGGGCAAGCTCCTCTCCGATTCGAGACACTCTAGCAAATGTCTCAGGACCCCACTATGATCCTTGGATCTTCAGGGCCGGTCCTCTCTTACTTTTGAGGATTGGCAATTCCTGAACACACGTTTCCCGGTCCTTACAGACTATATCCGAGGCGCCTCGTATCCAACAACCACACAGGTGAAAAGTATATAAATGTCAGGGCTGGTAGGTCACTGACACCACCTTAGCTAGAAAGAAACGTCGTGCTCTCCCTGTAGTCACTATCCCGTTTTTGACTCATACTGAGGTGTGAGGCTCGCGAATTCACGTTATACACAAAGCTACGCCACACAGGCCGTGCTTTGATCATCCACCACAAGACTTTGCTTTTCAACAGAAGCCCTGATCAATTGCCACTTATGCGTGCCACATTGGCAATTCACTCCATGCGACTGATGTCCATCGATACACAACCTCTGAGCTCGAACGTCTCAGAGAAGGGCGTTAAGCAAGAGAATAAATTCTCCGCCGCCAAACAGATGTATATTTAATAGAGATCAATCAACACAGAATAAAATCCAGTGTGAGACACACAATCCATTTACAAGTTCGTTCTGGGTCTAAACGAAACCGGAGGCACTTTCCTCGCATACCCATCCATCTCCAGGTACGTCTGGACGATCACCAACTGATTCCCTCATCCTGGGTGTACAGCCCAATCAAGATCATCAGTAATCACCCAAACGATGTGAAGACTTCCGGTCTTCAACCACCGTCTTCATCTTCGACATCTCGTCGAATCGGTTATTCAGAATGGGTGTAAACCCGGCCTTTCTGAATAACCCACGTATATAATAAACGAATGTTACACAAAAACAACAAACGCCTCATTCCAATTCAGAATATTCTTTTATTCACAAAATCACATTCTTAGGGAAATGTTCCCATTAATTTTATCCAAGATAAATTCTTCTAAATTTATTCTTTAATCCTCCTATGGGTATCATTTCAAACTAGTCGGGATTAACGAACCACACCGAAGTAATTATTTATTTTATTTCCCAATCCCAACCTATATATCCCATGGAGAAAAACTGGTATAACTCCATATCTAACACCACGGTGTTATCGGTAAAATTAATTACCATCTCACGTTCAAATCTAATTAAAGATTTGCCTATCGCTGTGGAGTAAAACTGGTGGTACTCCATTCTCGATCACCTTTCAAATTTGATAATTTAAATTATCAATTCACATTTTAATCTAATTAAAGATTCATTAAAACTCCACTTAGTTTTAATCTTTTCAGAAATCGATATCTTGCATTTAACTGGGTTAAAGAACCAATGTCATCTAAAACACGATTCACGATAAACCCAAATCACATTCTATTGTTAATTGGGTTAAAGAACAGGTGTTGTCCAAAACACCGCTCACGATAAACCTAAAAACCAATTCAAATTCAATTTCAATTAAATATTATTTAATTGATACACTTTATTAAATCTAAATAGAAAGATTTAATCTTTTTCCCTATTGGGCTTAAGAACAGTGTTAATGAAGACACCATTCACGACAAACCCAAATCACATTTGATATTAAATACAAGGCTCTGAATAGAAAATATACCGGCTTATATTCAATATCAAATTCTGAAACCAACAAATATTGTATTGGAAATAACGATATAAAATATATCTTTCAAATTCCCATAAAAATATCTGTACAGTCTCAAAATCCAACATCGAAATATTCCGAAGATAATTTCGATTCAACTCCAGTCCAATTCACATATTGGGAATATTGATTATTTTTAATAATTTTATCAAGGCCCGTACAGTCGATTCCCATCAACGGCCATCGAACTGCACTTACAGCGACCTTTTTCAAATTTGATTTGGACATAATTCCAAATCCAACCGTTAGATTTTAAATTTATAATATTCATTGGAAATCTCTTTTCGATACGAACCCAACGGTTCTGGTTTTAGGAGAATCCGACGGTCGGATCTCCCGCAATGTCCGTTTGAAATAAATGGTCGAAATTCACGAACTGCCGCGGCGCGGCGCGTTCTATTCAGGCCATTATATATATATAATATATATATATATATATATATATATTATATATATTTCGTCGATTTCCTTTTAAAACGAATTTTATAAATAGTTCTACATTCGTTTCAAAACAATTTCAAATTCATCTTCAATTTCAAATCGATTTGATTTAGACTCAATTCGAGTTCATTTCAAATCAATTCAATTTCAAATTCGTTTCAATTCAAATTCAAATTCGTTTCAATTCAATTCGAATTTACCTTCTATTTGATTCAATTCGAATTCGTTTCAAATTGATTTCAATTCAATTTCAGTTCGTTTTAAATTTCAATTTCAATTTCAATTTAATTCAATTTGAATTCATTTCTATTTTATTCGAATTCAAATTCGCTTCCTATTCAATTCGAATTTTAATCTAATTCAATTTGAATTTCATTTCAAAATATTTAATTTTGAAATCACTTTTCAATATTCATTATACAACGAATAAAATCGATATAAATATCGTTCGCGTCAAAATAACGCATCTCTAATCAACACGGCTTTATATTTTTCAAAACTTCTTTATTCTATCCAAAAAATGAATATTTATCCCATTCAACACATGAATCTATATTGCTTTCAACACACGACTAATCTCAACACATGAGTACTGTCAACACATCACTATTTTTGTTATGTAAAATATTTTATAAAACTATGGTATCTATCGTTTGATTTTTAATTAGACTCCTACTGAGAAGTAGATTCTAATTGTAAATATGATAAAGATGTGAATTTGATTATTAAAATATTTCACTCAACACATGAATAGATTCAACACATGAATTTTCCTTTATAATATTAATTATTTTCCCGATTGGAATGAGGCCCAATCAATCACCATATAATGTTAATTATATGGATTCCATACAACACATGTATATAATAGCAATAATAAACAATCAACCATCAACCAAAGTGCACTACACTGTATAAGCATCAAATATAGATATCTTACGCTTATAACGGCCTGTCAAACAATCGATCGACATATTTAAAAAATCAGGATGAGTGAACTTCAAATTTCATCCCAACACCCGTGTGGGGTTTCAAACAATCAAACACAGATTTTATTTGTGCAGTTGGGCGATGTGTAAAATTTATCGACCCAATCAATATCAGTCAAACCAGTGTATATAAACAAATCGGCCGATTTGTTTATAAATATTTATTTATTCACATTCACTATATTCATATTCACGTTAAAAATTATATTTTTAACGATAAAACATTTTATTTTAACATATGAATTTCTATTCAGTTCATTTATTCAATAAAATGATATTTTTATTTTTCTAACATATTTTAGAAAATTTCGGCGGCATAACGGCACGATACTAGAAACGGGACGAGGCCTAGCCTTATTCCCGGTCTAGTGAAGGCCCACGCCATTCACACATCAATCAAATTCACCAAACAACCAAATTCAAATCAAATCATCTAACTAATTTATGCAACCAAACAAACAAGTCCATGGTCTGTGGACAATTGTGTCGGGTGCTACTAAACACCGTCTGCATCCTAGTATATATATATATATAACTAGAAAAAGAAATTGAAAGGTGAGAAATTCTCACCAATAGCTATCCAACTTCACGACACTTCTTTTATAAAAATCTTCTTCATTCTCGCCTTTTTATCATCTTCGTTGCCCGTAGTCACTACATATATAAAAATCACACATTTTTATATTTTGATGTCTTTAAAATAAAAGTCACATTTTTATTTGTTCACTTTCAATTTAAAAATCATATTTTTATAATCACTTCATATATTTAAAAATCGAATTTTTACTATGCTATTTTCTATATAAAGATCCCGCCTTTTCAACTATAAAGATTTCGCCTTTTCAACTATAAAGATTTTGCCTTTTCAAATATAAAGACTTCGCCTTTTCAAATATAAAGATTTCGCCTTTTCAAATATAAAGACTTCGCCTTTTCAAATATAAAGACTTCATCATTATAAAAATCACCACTTTATTTCAACGCATATATAATAAAAATCAGATTTTTATTTCGCTACATATACGAAGATGATATTTTTATATTTCCTATCTCATAAAGATTACATTTTTATAGTTCCTACTATGTAAAAGTCATATTTTTAATCCACTACATATGTAAAAATCTCACCTTTCTCCATTTAAAAATATCGTCTTTCTTCCTTTAAAAATCTAATCTTTTCATTTATAAAAATCTCGTCTTTTCATATTTAAAAATATCGTCTTTTAAAAATCAATCTTTATTTCGCTACATATATAAAGATGCTATTTTTAATATTCCTATCATGTAAAAATTATATTTTTAATTCTCTACCTAAACAAAATCATATTTTCACATCTTTTATATAGTAAAGATTATATTTTTAATACTTTAAAAATATAAAAATCATATTTTTAATTCTTTTAAAAATATAAAAATCATATTTTTAACTGAATAAAATCTTTTCTTCACCAACATCAAAGGTAAAAACCGATTTTAACAATGCTTTTTAAATCAAACTAAATGAATTTTATAAAACAAATTAATAATATATATATATATAAACTTACAGCGAGTGGGGGTGAAGAGGAATAGGAGGGGGCTCGATTCAGGCGGGGCTTGAGGAAGAGGGGGGCTCGGCGGCTTAGGGTTTAGGGAAAAGGGGGGGGCGGCTTTTATGCAGAAGGAGGAGATGGAGGCGGGAGATGGAGGAAGAAGAAGAGAGGGAGGCGGCGGCAGAGGTGGGTGGCGACGCGGCTAAGGCTGCGGTGGAGGATTTGGGGGGGGGGGGCTCGCGCGTTTCAGGAGGGGGAAGAGGAGGAAGGGGGAAGAAGAGGAGGGGGTGCGCCTGCCTCCGGCGCGGCGGTGGCTCATTGGGGGGAGGGGGGCGATGCGGCGACGGCTCCCCCCCGTCGCTCTCGTCTCTTTTTTTTTCGTTTCTGAAATGAATCCAGGGGGGGGGGGGTCTGACGTGGATAAGGAGAAGGGTTTTTTTTATTTTTAATTTATTTAATTATTTTATTTTCACCAAAAAGCAACTTTTATTTTCGACCTCAAAACGAGGCCCACCGCCTGTCGTCCATAGCGTTTTACCCCCATTCCGAACACAATGGGATATGTATCGCAAGCTGATTTGATCGTTTCAATCAGTTTCTGTTAAATTTACATTTAAATCACTATATTGAATTTTAAACGTACATTTCAAATTACCGGGGTCACATCCTAACTAGAAAAATTCCAGAAAAATATTTTCTAGCTTCGTATTGACGATACGGTCCTAACAAAACTAGTTTCGTCGAATTCTGAGACCATTGGAAAAATGGCCATTTTCCAGTCGATTAAAATTAACTGAAACTGGTCAAACACGTTTTCCTTTGCCACACTCACATATTGATTCGGAAAATTATGAAATTTGAAACCTAGCAATAATTTGACATCACGGACCCAACAAAACTGGTTTCGTCGAAATCCGAGGTCGTTTGCAAAATTTCCATTTTTAAGGTCTTGAATTCCATAGCGACTATTCAGAATTTTCAACTGGACATATCATTTGATCCCCGCTATGAAATCTTGATTTTTCGGATTCGTTGGAAAGATATCACCAATTAGATCCTATTATTTTTGGTTTCACTAAAATCCGGATTGTTTTGCACCCGGTACATTCAATTGAAGTTTGAAATCGAATTATAGAACTACCGCGCCATTTTCAATTCCTATTATAATTATATATAATTATTTATATTCTAATGATGATGTATATAATATATACGTCGAATTCCATTCAAAATAAATTTCACGTCGATATTATTTAAAATAATTCATTTTAAATATTCAAATTCGTTAAAATTGCCAAAATAAAAATTTTAAACTGGCCCAGAATTTCCGGGTTATTACAATCTCTCCCACTTAAAACTTTTCGTCCCGGAAAAGGAACGAAGTCGAAAGTGATTTGATTAATCAACTCTATGTTAGATTTGGCTTCCATTCTCCAACTTTTCAGTTTCTGAGAATTTCCAAATTTTCAAAAATTTGGCTTACACCCTAAATTTTCGAAAAATTTCACCATAACCTCCCCTGCACCGGGAGCATCGGGAAATCTCAAATAGCTTCCCCGGTCCTTCTAATCTAAAAAAGAAAAAGAAAA
Organism: Allium sativum; assembly: GCA_030737875.1. Taxonomy (NCBI): domain Eukaryota; kingdom Viridiplantae; phylum Streptophyta; class Magnoliopsida; order Asparagales; family Amaryllidaceae; genus Allium; species Allium sativum. Next base: position 973,310,113 of record CM060918.1, on the reverse strand, counting down.
AGCCAAGCGGCTAGCCAATAGGCTCATAAAATCATCATCACCCAAACAAAACAGTAAATTATGTAGTAAACATGTACCTATTTGTCGGGCAAACAAATTTTATTCTCTGCTCTAGCCTCCTTGCTATGACCTGTTCAATGTAAGTATATGTATATGCAAGCATATGCGACCAATTTTCACTACAATTCAATATTTGGTTCAATTAGGCTAAATGGTTCAAAATTATCAAACAAATAAACAAACAACACAAACATTAATCAATTAGTGGATTAGAGTTTCAAATTCATAATTTTGATATATATACAAAAGATCATGTTTTTGATGCCAATTCACAACAATGTGTTCAAGCTATATAAGTTTTGGTTCTCACACCAACCTAATGGAGATATATAGATATCACACCTTCGAAACACGAATATAAATACTGATGATGTGGCCACATCATCAGAATTATCCCCGGGTGTCTAGAATGTGACTCTATATCTATCCAGTATATTAAAACTTCGACTATACGTTCATGACGCGTATACGCGAAATCTATATATACTCGATTGTCCATATTCAAAATAAATACATATTGAAATACGTTTAAAACGATTTAAATTTTCAAAACAAAATTGTTTTCATTTAAAAAAAATATACTCTTCGCACTCGTTCTAGGTTACTACTGATCCTATTTCTAACGAGTCATTCTAATTGGATATTGCTAATCCAATATTTGATGAATTCTTTCGTATGGTTCTAATGTGTCTTGTTCTCGAGCTCTGTAAACCAAAGCTCTGATACCACTGTAAGGACCCGTTACTTCCCCGTGAAGGAAAGAGCGGATACTTTGAGAACAACACACAAATGGACGCAGATGGAAGAACATTTCATTGTTATTACAACAATTCCATCAGATACAATAATATACAGAGTAAAAATGAATAAATTACATTTGACAAATATCAGAGATTACAATAAATTACATAGCAACGGAAAATATACAAAACACAACTGAAAGTGATACACGGATACAGAGCTTTCCGAGCATCGTTCCACCTGTAAATCAGGTTCCTGTGAATATAAATCTGCAAAACCAAAACTACTAGTTGCCCGTGCGGAAAATAGGGGCACCCAGAGTTTAGGTTAAAACAATAAACTCCAGGTCAGTCATGTGACTGGTGTGAGAACTAAAACAATTATTAATATTGGTTTTAAAAGAGAGTAATTCAAGGGACCACGCCGTATAACACGGAACGGGTTTCCTCCCAAGAATACTAGTGCATATAACAAAACAACGCAATTCTTTTTGAAAAAATGAAGCTATTATAAGACCCAGGTCCCATCACACAATGCAACGCAAGCCGGAGGATAGGGTTTTCCCTTATAATAGCCAAATAATGCTTGATACGTTTAAAACAAATCATTTGATACTATCATAGGTGTATATATAGTGTCAAAACAATTTCAATCATAAATATCAATCATAGGCGACATGGGTACCATATATCATGTCGCTATACTAGTTCTACAATTAAAACCGCAATATCACGTATTGGAAATTGGATTTCCGTCATGAGCCGAGGCAAGGGGCAAGCTCCTCTCCGATTCGAGACACTCTAGCAAATGTCTCAGGACCCCACTATGATCCTTGGATCTGCAGGGCCGGTCCTCTCTTACTTTTGAGGATTGGCAATTCCTGAACACACGTTTCCCGGTCCTTACAGACCTATATCCGAGGCGCCTCGTATCCAACAACCACACAGGTGAAAAGTATATAAATGTTAGGGCTGGTAGGTCACTGACACCACCTTAGCTAGAAAGAAACGTCGTGCTCTCCCTGCAGTCACTATCCCGTTTTTGACTCATACCGAGGTGTGAGGCTCGCGAATTCACGTTATACACAAAGCTACGCCACACAGGTCGTGCTTTGATCATCCACCACAAGACTTTGCTTTTCAACAGAAGCCCTGATCAATTGCCACTTATGCGTGCCACATTGGCAATTCACTCCATGCGACTGATGTCCATCGATACACAACCTCTGAGCTCGTACGTCTCAGAGAAGGGCGTTAAGCAAGAGAATAAATTCTCCGCCGCCAAACAGATGTATATTTAATAGAGATCAATCAACACAGAATAAAATCCAGTGTCAGACACACAATCCATTTACAAGTTCATTCTGGGTCTGAACGAAACCGGAGGCACTTTCCTCGCATACCCATCCATCTCCAGGTACGTCTGGACGATCACCAACCGATTCCCTCATCCTGGGTGTACAGCCCAATCAAGATCATCAGTAATCACCCAAACGATGTGAAGACTTCCGGTCTTCAACCACCGTCTTCATCTTCGACATCTCGTCGAATCGGTTATTCAGAATGGGTGTAAACCCGGCCTTTCTGAATAACCCACGTATATAATAAACGAATGTTACACAAACACAACAAACGCCTCATTCCAATTCAGAATATTCTTTTATTCACAAAATCACATTCTTAGGGAAATGTTCCCATTAATTTTATCCAAAATAAATTCTTCTAAATTTATTCTTTAATCCTCCTATGGATATCATTTCAAACTAGTCGGGATTAACGAACCACACCGAAGTAATTATTTATTTTATTTCCCAATCCCAACCTATATATCCCATGGAGAAAAACTGGTAATACTCCATATCTAACACCACGGTGTTATTGGTAAAATTAATTACCATCTCACGTTCAAATCTAATTAAAGATTTGCCTATCGCTGTGGAGTAAAACTGGTGGTACTCCATTCTCGATGACCTTTCAAATTTGATAATTTAAATTATCAATTCACATTTTAATCTAATTAAAGATTCATTAAAACTCCACTTAGTTTTAATCTTTTCAGAAATCGATATCTTGCCTTTAACTGGGTTAAAGAACCAATGTCATCTAAAACACGATTCACGATAAACCCAAATCACATTCTATTGTTAATTGGGTTAAAGAACAGGTGTTGTCCAAAACACCGCTCACGATAAACCTAAAAACCAATTCAAATTCAATTTCAATTAAATATTATTTAATTGATACACTTTATTAAATCTAAATAGAAAGATTTAATCTTTTTCCCTATTGGGCTTAAGAACAGTGTTAATGAAGACACCATTCACGACAAACCCAAATCACATTTGATATTAAATACAAGGCTCTGAATAGAAAATATACCGGCTTATATTCAATATCAAATTCTGAAACCAACAAATATTGTATTGGAAATAACGATATAAAATATATCTTTCAAATTCCCATAACAATATCTGTACAGTCTCGAAATCCAACATCGAAATATTCCGAAGATAATTTCGATTCAACTCCAGTCCAATTCACATATTGGGAATATTGATTATTTTTAATAATTTTATCAAGGCCCGTACAGTCGATTCCCATCAACGGCCATCGAACTGCACTTACAACAACCTTTTTCAAATTTGATTTGGACATAATTCCAAATCCAACCGTTAGATTTTAAATTTATAATATTCATTGGAAAGCTCTTTTCGATACGAACCCAACGGTTCCGGTTTTAGGAGAATCCGACGGTCGGATCTCCCGCAATGTCCGTTTGAAATAAATGGTCGAAATTCACGAACTGCCGCGGCGCGGCGCGTTCTATTCAGGCCATTATATATATATAATATATATATATATATATATTATATATATTTCGTCGATTTCCTTTTAAAACGAATTTTATAAATAGTTCTACATTCGTTTCAAAACAATTTCAACTTCATCTTCAATTTCAAATCGATTTGATTTAGACTCAATTCGAGTTCATTTCAAATCAATTCAATTTCAAATTCGTTTCAATTCAAATTCAAATTCGTTTCAATTCAATTCAATTCGAATTTACCTTCTATTTGATTCAATTCGAATTCGTTTCAAATTGATTTCAATTCAATTTCAGTTCGTTTTAAATTTCAATTTCAATTTCAATTTAATTCAATTTGAATTCATTTCTATTTTATTTGAATTCAAATTCGCTTCCTATTCAATTCGAATTTTAATCTAATTCAATTTGAATTTCATTTCAAAATATATAATTTTGAAATCACTTTTCAATATTCATTATACAACGAATAAAATCGATATAAATATCGTTCGCGTCAAAATAACGCATCTCTAATCAACACGGCTTTATATTTTTCAAAACTTCTTTATTCTATCCAACAAATGAATATTTATCCCATTCAACACATGAATCTATATTGCTTTCAACACACGACTAATCTCAACACATGAGTACTGTCAACACATCAATATTTTTGTTATGTAAAATATTTTATAAAACTATGGTATCTATCGTTTGATTTTTAATTAGACTCCTACTGAGAAGTAGATTCTAATTGTAAATATGATAAAGATGTGAATTTGATTATTAAAATATTTCACTCAACACATGAATAGATTCAACACATGAATTTTCCTTTATAATAGTCATTATTTTCCCGATTGGAATGAGGCCCAATCAATCACCATATAATGTTAATTATATGGATTCCATACAACACATGTATATAATAGCAATAATAAACAATCAACCATCAACCAAAGTGCACTACACTGTATAAGCATCAAATATAGATATCTTACGCTTATAACAGCCTGTCAATCAATTGATCGACATATTTAATAAATCAGGATGAGTGAAATTCAAATTTCATCCCAACACCCGTGTGGGATTTCAAACAATCAAACACAGATTTTATTTGTGCAGTTGGGCGATGTGTAAAATTTATCGACCCAATCAATATCAGTCAAACCAGTGTATATAAACAAATCGGCCGATTTGTTTATAAATATTTATTTATTCACATTCACTATATTCATATTCACGTTAAAAATTATATTTTTAACGATAAAACATTTTATTTTAACATATGAATTTCTATTCAGTTCATTTATTCAATAAAATGATATTTTTATTTTTCTAACATATTTTAGAAAATTTCGGCGGCATAACGACACGATACTAGAAACGGGACGAGGCCTAGCCTTATCCCCGGTCTAGTGAAGGCCCACACCATTCACACATCAATCAAATTCACCAAACAACCAAATTCAAATCAAATCATCTAACTAATTTATGCAACCAAACAAATAAGTCCATGGTCTGTGGACAATTGTGTCGGGTGCTACTAAACACCGTCTGCATCCTAGTATATATATATATAACTAGAAAAAGAAATTGAAAGGTGAGAAATTCTCACCAATAGCTATCCAACTTCACGACACTTCTTTTATAAAAATCTTCTTCATTCTCGCCTTTTTATCATCTTCGTTGCCCGTAGTCACTACATATATAAAAATCACACATTTTTATATTTTGATGTCTTTAAAATAAAAGTCACATTTTTATTTGTTCACTTTCAATTTAAAAATCATATTTTTATAATCACTTCATATATTTAAAAATCGAATTTTTACTACGCTATTTTCTATATAAAGATCTCGCCTTTTCAACTATAAAGATTTCGCCTTTTCAACTATAAAGATTTCGCCTTTTCAACTATAAAGATTTCGCCTTTTCAAATATAAAGACTTCGCCTTTTCAAATATAAAGATTTCGCCTTTTCAAATATAAAGACTTCGCCTTTTCAAATATAAAGACTTCATCATTATAAAAATCACCACTTTATTTCAACGTATATATAATAAAAATCAGATTTTTATTTCGCTACATATACGAAGATGATATTTTTATATTTCCTATCTCATAAAGATTACATTTTTATAGTTCCTACTATGTAAAAGTCATATTTTTAATCCACTACATATGTAAAAATCTCACCTTTCTCCATTTAAAAATATCGTCTTTCTTCCTTTAAAAATCTAATCTTTTCATTTATAAAAATCTCGTCTTTTCATATTTAAAAATATCGTCTTTTAAAAATCAATCTTTATTTCGCTACATATATAAAGATGCTATTTTTAATATTCCTATCATGTAAAAATTATATTTTTAATTCTCTACCTAAACAAAATCATATTTTCACATCTTTTATATAGTAAAGATTATATTTTTAATACTTTAAAAATATAAAAATCATATTTTTAATTCTTTTAAAAATATAAAAATCATATTTTTAACTGAATAAAATCTTTTCTTCACCAACATCAAAGGTAAAAACCGATTTTAACAATGCTTTTTAAATCAAACTAAATGAATTTTATAAAACAAATTAAATAATATATATATAAAAACTTATAGCGAGTGGGGGTGAAGAGGAATAGGAGGGGGCTCGATTCAGGCGGGGCTTGAGGCAGAGGGGGGCTCGGCGGCTTAGGGTTTAGGAAAAGGGGGGGGGGGGCGGCTTTTATGCAGAAGGAGGAGATGGAGGCGGGAGATGGAGGAAGAAGAAGAGAGGGAGGCGGCGGCAGAGGTGGGTGGCGACGCGGCTAAGGCTGCGGTGGAGGATTTGGGGGGGGGGGGGGGGGGGCTCGCGCGTTTCAGGAGGGAGAAGAGGAGGAAGGGGGAAGAAGAGGAGGGGGTGCGCCTGCCTCCGGCACGGCGGTGGCTCATCGGGGGGAGGGGGGCGATGCGGCGACGGCTCCCCCCCGTCGCTCTCGTCTCTTTTTTTTTCGTTTCTGAAATGAATCCGGAGGGGGGGGTCTGACGTGGATAAGGAGAAGGGTTTTTTTTTATTTTTAATTTATTTAATTATTTTATTTTCACCAAAAAGCAACTTTTATTTTCGACCTCAAAACGAGGCCCACCGCCTGTCGTCCATAGCGTTTTACCCCCATTCCGAACACAATGGGATATGTATCGCAAGCTGATTTGATTGTTTCAATCAGTTTCCGTTAAATTTACATTTAAATCACTATATTGAATTTTAAACGTACATTTCAAATTACCGGGGTCACATCCTAACTAGAAAAATTCCAGAAAAATATTTTCTAGCTTCGTATTGACGATACGGTCCTAACAAAACTAGTTTCGTCGAATTCTGAGACCGTTGGAAAAATGGCCATTTTCCAGTCGATTAAAATCAACTGAAACTGGTCAAACGCGTTTTCCTTTGCCACACTCACATATTGATTTGGAAAATTATGAAATTTGAAACCTAGCAATAATTTGACATCACGGAGCCAACAAAACTGGTTTCGTCGAAATCCGAGGTCGTTTGCAAAATTTCCATTTTTAAGGGCTTGAATTCCATAGCGACTATTCAGAATTTTCAACTGGACATATCATTTGATCCCCGCAATGAGATCTTGATTTTTCGGGTTTGTTGGAAAGATATCACCAATTAGATCCTATTATTTTTGGTTTCACTAAAATCCGGATTGTTTTGCACCCGGTACATTCAATTGAAGTTTGAAATCGAATTATAGAACTACCGCGCCATTTTCAATTCCTATTATAATTATATATAATTATTTATATTCTAACGACGACGTATATAATATATATGTCGAATTCCATTCAAAATAAATTTCACGTAGATATTATTTAAAATAATTCATTTTAAATATTCAAATTCGTTAAAATTGCCAAAATAAAATTTTTAAACTGGTCCAGAATTTCCGGGTTATTACACTCACATTGTTTTGATTCTGATACTCCGTTCGCATTCAAAATTTGCTGAAATTTCAACGGTCTCCATTTCAGGTCAGGTCTGCGCCATCGCGAAGATCTCGGAAAGACGAGTCCAACGCAACTGATGGTTCGAAAAACGGACCTCGTATGAGAAAGTTATCGCATTTTAAAGTTTGTAAAAATTAAATATTATTAATTAAATAAATAATTAAATAATATAACCTTATCCATCTTCCATCGTTACCGAACCCGTGGAAAACCCATTACCTCGGAAATTCAACCCGCCGCCGCACCAGAACGGAGCCGTTGGACCGCCATCGCCAATTAGAAGCATCTCATTTAGACAAATATTTTTGCAGTTATTTGTGTTTGAAAATATTGCGTGAGGGAGAAGGAATTTTTGGATTTGTTTTGGAAGATAATGGCCATTGAAGAAGGTAAGTGTGGGCGGCTCATCATATGAATTAGGGTTTTGTAAATGTTAGGTTATCTATAATATAATATTTTTTTTATTCTTTTATTTCAAAAAGAAAAAAAGAAAAGGGTCGTTTATCCTTATGTTGTATGTTAATAAGAAATTAAATTAACTGATAGGAATGAGGTGTTCATCTATTTAATGTTTATTTCCTATTCAAAGATTTAAAAGAAAACCTAAGGAAAGAAAAAAAATAGGAATGTAATTAATACATGATTTATTTAACTAAGATGCCCCTTTGCATTAGGTAAGTTATAAATAAATTAAACGTGGTTTATTAAGGCTGAGGTGTCAATATTTATCTCATATTCAAAATTCAAAAATTAATCACAAAGAGAAAGAGAAAACAAAGAAAATGAATGCATGTGAAATTGTTTGATGCTAAGCGTTATAAATTTGTGTGTCTTCTTTAATTTCAAAACATATAACATCATAATTGTAGGGAACATATTAAATTGCACAAACAAGAAATGAATGGAAGGTAAGAGGAGTGATATAAGAATAAATAGAAGAAAGATAAAAGAATTAGAATAGGTAGAGGGTGCATTAACACTTCATGTGTTTTATTTTTTTTATTTTTTTTTTATTTTTTTTATTTAAGAATTGTAACGTTAAGAAACTAATGAAAGGGAAGGGAGAAAGGTGTAATTCTAATAAAGAAACTTTCTCTCCATTAGTTTGTTTTAGCATATTTTTATTATATTTAAATAGAAATGGGTAATGTATGCATTAAATAAGAAACAATGAATGCTACATTAATGGAGAAATAGAGTGGAGAGAAAGAGGCACTGAATTTGAGGAAATTAGAAAAAGAATAGGAAAGAAAAGTAAACTTGCATGAAATGTGAATGGATAGAAAAATTATTTATGTAATTTATTTAAAAAAAACTTTTTAAATCCAATAATTTAATTTAATAATGAATTTTTTTTGATGCATTTTCAAACAAAATTCCCTTAAAAAAATTAATTGATTTTGATTTTCCGGGTTGTTACAATCTCCCCCACTTATAATCTTTTCGTCCTCGAAAAGGAACGAAGCTAAAAGTTGTTTAACTAACCACTAAATTTTCATTTTTTTATTGGTTTCAATAATTTTATTAGTTGAACTAATAATCACACAACACAATAATCAATCAATTAGTTGATTAGCTTTTCAAATACATATAATTTTTATATATTTAAAAATCATATTTTCTAAGATCAGATTATACATATAATCACAAATACGTTAATTATATACTTGTCACTCTCAACTCATTCTAGGGCATTTCTAACCCCATCTCTAATGAGTTTTCTCATTCTAGGATACTACTGATCCCATCTCTAATGAGTATTCTTTTATAGGATATTACTAATCCTACCTCTGATGAGTCTTTTGTTCAGTACTAACGAGTTGTACCCCAAAGATTTGAGCTAACCAAAGCTCTGATACCAACTGTAACGACACCGATTTTTGCCCCGACCTTAATCGATCGATAATCGACTAAAATTGTTCAAAACCCGTATACGTTAACTTTGGGAACACAACCATTAAAACAAATAACAAAAGACATTTATAAACATCATAATAATGTTACATCAGAGTACAGAATATCAGAGTACATCGATAAATAAAATACAGCGGAAGACTTATTATAATAAATTAATACAATACACAACGGAAGGCTTTCTATGCTCTGGACACAGCTTTAGGCTTTGATCCAGAATCCTGCTCAAGAGACAAATATCGGCAAAAAAAGCTACTCGACTGCCCGTGTGGAAAAGAGGGCACCCGAGTTTGCAAGTGAAACAAACTACAGGTCAATCATTGGACTGGTATGAGAAATCTTTACTTAACCTATCTTATAATAAGGCTAATCATAGGACCACGCCGCTAATGTGGAACGGGTTTACTCCATTGGATTGCCAGTGCATAAAATAAAGTAAATCGTTAAACAACGCAATGCTTTTTATAAAAATGAAACCATTATAAGACTCAAGTCCCATCACACAATGCAACGCAAACTGGAGGATAGAGTTTTACCTTATAATGTTCAAAAGATGCTTGATACGATAAAAACGGATTTGATATTATTACTATTGTATATATATTTCAAAAACAATTTCAATCATAATGTATCAATCATAGACGACATAGTACCCCATCCTACTATGTCGCCATACTAGTTCTACAATCAAAACCGCATGGTGTCGTATTGTAAGTTGGTTTTCCGTCATGAAATCGAGGCTAGGAATCGTCCTCTCCGATTCGAGACACTCTAGCAAATGCCTCAGGATCCCCCGCAGTGAACCCTTGGATGCGGTAGGGCCGGTCCCCACCTAACGGTAGTGGATTAGTTATGCCTGAACACACATTTCCCGGTTCCTTTGAACCTCCATATGGCCACTAACAACCTATAAAACCCAAGGTACCTCAATCCATCATCCACATAAGTAAAATGCCAGTCAGTTTAAGCACTGACACTACTCATAGCTAGAAAGAAACGTGTGCACTCCCTACGGTCCATATCCCGTTCTTGACTCATACCGAGGTGTGAGGCTCGCGAAGTCACGCTATACACAAAGCTATGCCTAAACTGGCTATGCTTTGATCATCAACCGCAAGGCCTGCTTTTCAACAAAAGCCTTGTTATTTGCATCTTGGCGTGTCACATTGACCATTCACGCCATGCTACCGACAACTATTGATATATACCAGGGTGTTAAGTAGAGAATAAATCCTCCACCACCAAACAGACATACATTAATAGGAATCGATTTACTTACATGAAATGAATTTCAACATCAGACACGCATCCGTTTACAAGTCCGTTCTGGGTCTGAACGAAACAACGTATCCGTCGATCTCCAGTACGTCTGGACGATCATCACTTATTACCTTGCCTTGGGGGATCAGTCCCAATTCAAGATATCAGTCATCATCAACCAAACGATGTAAAGCTCTTCGATCTTCAACCACCGTCTTCATCTTCTCCCCTTGATTGTCGTGATGATTATTTAGAATGGGATAAACCCGGTCTTTCTGAATAACTCGCGTATTTGTAATTAAAATCAACAACACGCCACCTTCCAACTTTGAATGTTCTTTTAATAAAATATTTATATTAAAAGGTTATCATTAATTTTATCAAAGATAAAATCAATAAATTAAATCTTAAATCTTTACTAAAAAGATTTAATAACTCTAATTTTGATTTTAATATCAAAAGTCATTATTACAAGATTATTAATTTAATAAGTAAATATTGTCTTAAATTAGGTTAAAGAACTAGTGTCATCTAAAACATAGTTCATGATAAACCGGAAATCAATTTCCAAAAATATAGAATTTCCACAGAAATTAAATCAATATATAACCGATATAAATTTCTGTATCAGACTAATAATATAAATGGAATAACGGCAAAGCCTCTTAAATTCCATATATAATATCGGTCTTCTTTTATAGAAGCCCATCTCGATTATTACCAATCGAATTTCCACTTAATTCCAATTTAATATATTAAATTGGAAAACCTGATTTTTAGAAAATCTTCTTTTAAATCTATAAAATACATTTATAAATTCCAAACAATAATTTCAATGTACATTGGATTAAAGAACAAATGTCATTTAAAAACACCGTTCACGATAAATCCAATCCACATATCAATTAATTTCAAAAATATAATTGTAAATAATCTTAATAAAAAGGTTGACTCTATCAACGGGGTTTAAGGATAATGTTATTTAAGACACCATCCACGACAACCCAAAAATCCAATGCTTGAACTAAATTCCAATTAAATAATAATTAATTGAAAATTTCTTTAAATCTATTTGTAAAATATTTTTAATATAAAATATCCTTTATATTAAAAAAAACCTATATTTGACAAATATTCTTTATTATACAAAAATTCTTTATTTAGAAAGAAATTCTGAATTGGAGTGTGACTCAACCATGTTCCATAAAATTTGGGTCATATGGATTTCATACATTTCATGTATAGGATAATAAACAGGAAATAATCATCAAACCATCCATTAACATCCAGAGTGACAATTTCAACTATTTGAGCATTAAAATGAAACAATAACGCTCATCGCAGTATGTCGATCAATCGATAGACATACAATTAAAGATTGGGATTTGTGTCAGTCAAGTATCGTCCCAATACCCGTATGGAGTTTTCAGCCAACAGCAGTTCATATAAATAAATAAATAAAATAATAATTGGTTAATAGATTTAACCAATTTCAATTTCACTAACAAGTTGATGAAAAAAAAAATCAAAAATGTCACTTATATCGAGTAAAAATGCATTTTACTCGTATGATTTCTCCATATATTCCTAAAGTTACATAAACAGTAATTTATTTATATAGCTTTATTGCAGATGACAGATAAAATATAAATTTCATTATATTTTATTTGTATGAAATTTCTTAACAATACATTTCAGTGTATAATTTGACCAACAATACATTTTGTATATTAGAATATAAACTCTAATGCAAGTTTGCAAATAAAAATTGGATTTTATATTTGCGTATAAATTCTACTGTATATTACGCAAATAAAAGTGATTCTTATATCTGCACATAAATTCTGTTTCAACAAAGATGTGTAAAAGTGATATACTCGTTTTGTTAACAATTCTATTTCAACAAAATGATAAAGGTAGTAAATTTCATTTTGTCATTAATTCCGGTTTAACAAAATAAATAGCAAACAGCGATTCATATTGTGACCGTTCTAATTTAACAAAATGGATCAAAGTGATAATTTTAACTCTTCTACTTTCATTACATATATAATGTCAATAAAAGTGATATCTCTAAACTTTCTATTTTTATTGCATATAAAATATCAATAAAAATAATTCCTTTAATTTTCCACATTTTTATTGTATATAAAATGTCAATAAAAATGCTATTCTTTAACATATCCTTTTTATTATAAACTTTTTACAATAAAAATATTATCTTAAAATCCATTCTTAAAATTGCATAGAAAATAACAATAAAGACGATACCTTTTTACTTACACTTTTACGTAATGACAATAAAAATGTTATATTTTAATCTATCTTTTTTATTGTAACTTTTTGACAATAAAAGAAAATCCCTTTATTAAATTTGACATTAAAAATATGCCTTTTAAGTTTTAACCCCTTTTTATGGTAATTTATAATGACAATAAAAACATATAGTTTAATTCAACAAAGTTACAACAAAATAAATTCTTTTATCATAATCTTCTACTTGAAAAAAAATATTTCATAAAAACCTTACCTTTGATGTAAAATCTTTTTATTTAAACAAAAATAAAATCAAAATTGCCGTCTTACATGTCTATTCTTTTTATTGTAATAGATTACAATAAAAATATGAATGTCTCATACCATTCCTTTTATCGTACTAAATTTACAATAAAAATTTGACCTTTTTATTTAAAAAGAAAATAACACAAAAAATGGGTTTTTTATACATATAAAAATGTGAATAAAAACCGTAACTACTACATATGGATTTTTATTTACATACAAAATGCAAATAAAAATGTAACTCTTCGATTTGGATTTTTATTTACATATAAAATGCAATTAAAAATGTAATTTCTAGAAATGAATTTCTTTTTTTTTTACATATCAAATGTAAAAACAATGTAATTTTCAAACGGGTACCTTTACTTGCATATAAAATGTAAATAAAAGTTTAATTCTTTAATATGTATTTCTATTTACATACAAAATGTATAATAAAAAATGAAATTCTCATATATGTCTTTTTATTTACAAGTAAAATGTAAATAAAAAATGTGTTTTCCAAATATACCTTTTTATTTAACAATAAATTATAAATAAAAATGTGTTTTTACCATTATGGGTTTTTGTGTACAAATAAAGTGTAAACAAAATGTGCTTTCCAGTTATTTCATTTTATTTACAAATAAGATGTAAATAACAATGTAAATTCTAAATAAGCCTTTTTATTTACAAATAAAATGTAAATAAAAATATGATTCTAAATTTGTTCTTTTATTTACAAAAGAAATGAAAATAAAAATATGTCTAACCATTTTGTTCTTTTATTCGCAAATAAAATGTAACAACCCGAAAATCTGGGCCAGTTTAAAATTTTTATTTTGGCAATTCTAGCGAATTTTGATTATTCAAAATGAATTATTTTAAATAATATCGACGAAAAATTTATTTTGAATTGAATTCGACGTATATATTTATATACGCCGTCGTTAGAATATAAATATTTATATATAATTATAAATAGAATTGAAAATGGCGCGGTAGTTCGATAATTCGATTTCAAACTTCAATTGAATGTACCGGGTGCAAAACAATCCAGATTTTAGTGAAACCAAAAATAATAGGATCTCGTTGTGAATATCTTTCCAACGAATCCGAATAATCAAGATTTCATTGCGGGAATCAAAAGATATGTCCAGTTGAAAATTCTGAATAGTCGCTATGGAATTCAGGCCCATAAAAATGGGCTTTTTGCAAACGACCTCGGATTTCGACGAAACCACTTTTGTTGGATCCGCAGTGTCAAATTATTGCTAGGTTTCAAATTTCATAATTTTTCGAATCAATATGTGAGTGTGGCAAAGGAAAACGCGTTTGACCAGTTTCAGTTGATTTTAATCGACTGGAAAATGACCATTTTTCTAACGGTCTCAGAATTCGGCGAAACTAGTTTTGTTAGGACCGTATCGTCAATACGAAGCTAGAAAATATTTTTCTGGAATTTTTCTAGTTAGTATGTGGCCCCGGTAATTTGAAATGTACATTTAAAATTCAATATAGTGATTTAAATGTAAATTCAACGGAAACTAATTCAAACGATCGAATCAACTTGCGATACATATCCCATTGTGTTCAGAATGGGGGTGAAACGCTATGGACGATAGGCGGTGGGCCTCGTTTCGAGGTCATATGTAAAAGTCAACTTTTTGAAATATAAATTAAATAAATAAATTAAAATAAACTTTACATAACCCCACCCCCTATAATTTCCCTTCCCCCGTTTCATTCGATCAGATGAAAAAAAAGAAAAAAAAAGAAAAAGGAGACGAAGTCGACGGGGGGGAGAGCCGCCGCCGCCGCTGCCTCGCGTGCTCCTCCCCTGGGGACAGCCGCACCTTCCCCCTCCTCTTCCCCCTCCATCCGCCGCCCTATCCTCCTCTCCTCTTCCATTCCAGATCGCGAGCACCCAAATCCCTAAATCGAACCCTCCGCCGCATCTGAAGCCCTCCGCGCCACTGCAGTCAACCCCCCCTCCCCCCCCCCCCCAGTCACCTCGAGCCAGCACCCCCGAGCTCCTTTCCTCTTACCTCCCGTCCATCACTGCAAACCCCCAGTCCTCCTCCCTCTTCGATTTACAGTGAGCCGCTTCATCATTTTTTTATTTAATTTAATTTATAGCTTATTCAAAATCATTTTTATAGCTTATTCAAAATCAGTTTTATACATGATTTAAAATCAGTTTTTGTTTATATGTATATAAGGGAAAAAGGAATTTTTACATAAAGAAGTTATGGTTTTTAACATTAAAAAGGGAAGTGATTTTTATTATGAAGATAATGGGATAAAAAAGTGATCTTTATAATAATGAAGCGATAAAAATATAATTTTTATTATGTAGAAAGGTTAAAATATAATTTTTATAATGTAGAAAAGTTAAAAATAAAATTTTTATATAATATAGATAATAAAAATTCGATCTTTATATATGTAGCGAAATAAAAATCTGATTTTTATTATATATACATTGAAGTGGAAAAGTGATTTTTATAAGGATGAAGTAAAAATTTGATTTTTATATATTGAATAGCGAAGTAAAAATTCGATTTTTACATATGTAGATAATACGGGCGAAGAAAGTGATAAGAGGCGAGAACAGTGAAGATTTCCTGCATAAGAAGTGCCGTGGAGTTAGGATAGCTATCGGTGAGAACTTCTCACTCAAATTCTATTTTTCTAGTTATGTATATACTAGGATGCAGACGGTGCTTATTAGAAGCACCCGACACCCGTCCACATACCATGGACTTGTTTGTTTGGTTGTGTAGTTGGTTAGATTATTTGGTTTGAACTGAATTGTTTGGTGAAATAAAAATTGATTTGATTGATGTGTGAATGGCGTGGGCCTTCACTAGACCGGGGATAAGGCTAGGCCTCGTCCCGTTTCTAGTATCGTGCCGTTATGCCGCCAAAATTTTCTAAAATATGTTAGAAAAATAAAAATATCATTTTTATTGTGTAAATGAAATGAATAGAAATTCATGTGTTAAAATAAAATATATTATCATTAAAAATATAGTTTTAACGTGAAAGTGAATAAATAAATATTTATAAACAAATCGGCCGATTTGTTTATATACACTGATTTGACTGATATTGAATGGGTCGATAAATTTTACACATCGCCCAACTGCACAACTAAAAATCTGTGTTTGATTGTTTGCAACCCCACACGGGTGTTGGGATGAAATTCGAAGTTCACTCATCCTGATTGATTAAATATGTCGATCGATTGATTGACAGGCTGTTATAAGCGTAAGAGACCTATATTTGATGCTTATACAGTGTAGTGCACTTTGGTTGATGGTTGATTGTTTATTATTGCTATTATATACATGTGTTGTATGGAATCCATATAATTAACGTTATATGGTGATTGATTGGGCCTCATTCCAATCGGTAAAGTAATGAATATTATAAAAGAAAATTCATGTGTTGAATATAAAAATAGTGATGTGTTGACAGTACTCATGTGTTGAGATTAGTCGTGTGTTGAAATAAATATAGATTCATGTGTTGAATGGGATAATATTCATTTGTTGGATAGAATAAAGAAGTTTTGAAAATATAAAGCCGTGTCGATTAGAGATGCGTTATTTTGACGCGATCGATATTTATATCGATTTGAAAACGATTTCGAAATGAAATGAAAACGATTTCGAAATGAATTGAAAACGATTTCGAAATGAATTAAATTGAAAACGATTTCGAAATGAATTAAATTGAAAACGATTTCGAAATGAATTGAATTGAAAACGATTTCGAAATGAATTGAATTGAAAGCGAATTCGAAATGAATTCAAATTGAATTGAATAGAAATGAATTTTAAAACGAATTTATAAAGAAGAATTCAATTTTGATTTGAATTGAAATGGAAGTTGAAATTGTTTTGAAACGAATGTAGAACTATTTATAAAATTCGTTTTAAAAGGAAATCGACGAAATATATATAATATATATATATTATATATATAATGGCCTGAATAGAACGCGCCGCGCCGCGGCAGTTCGTGAATTTCGACCATTTATTTCAAACGGACATTGCGGGAGATCCGACCGTCGGATTCTCCTAAAACCGGAACCGTTGGGTTCGTATCGAAAAGAGCTTTCCAATGAATATTAGAAATTTGAAATCTAACGGTTGGATTTGGAGTTATGTCCAAATCAAATTCGAAAAAGGTCGCTATAAGTGCAGTTCGATGGCCGTTGTTGGAAATCGACTGTACGGGCCTTGGTAAAATTATTAAAAATATCTATAATTTGTGTAAAATCATAATATATGGATTGGAAAGAGTTGAGCTGGAAAATTCCACATTTGAAAAGATAAAAATAGATTTTTATCAAAATAAACTAGTTTAGAACTAGAATTAAAATCAATTTATTTTTGAAATAAATAAATTGAATTTGAAAGTGATTTTAAAAATAATCAATACTCCCAATACGTGGATTGGACTGGAGTTGAATCGAAATTATCATCGGGATATTTCGATGTTGGATTTCGTGACTATACAAATATTGTTATGGGGATTTGAAAGATATATTTTATATCGTTATTTCCAATACGATATATGTTGGTTTCAGAATTTGATATTGAATGTAAGCCGATATATTTTCTATTCAGAGCCTTGTAATTAATATCAAATGTGATTTAGGTTTATCGTGAATCGTGTTTTAGAAGACATTGGTTCTTTAACCCAGTTAAAGGCAAGATATCGATTTTTGAGAAGATTAAAACTAAGTGGAGTTTTAATGAATCTTTAATTAGATTGAAAAATGAATTGATCATTTAAATTATCAAATCTGAAAGGTGATCGAGAATGGAGTACCACCAGTTTTGCTCCAAAGCGATAGTTAAATCTTTAATTAGATTTGAACGTGAAATGGTAATTAATTTTACCGATAACACAGTGGTGTTAGATGTGGAGTATTACCAGTTTTCTCCATGGGATATATAGGTTGGGATTGGGAAATAAAATAATAATTACTTCGGTGTGGTTCGCTAATCCCGACTAGTTTGGAAAACCATAATATGGTTCGAAATGATATCCAAAGGAAGATTAAAGAATAAATTTAGAAGAATTTATCTTGGATAAAATTAATAGGAACCTTTCCCTAAAAATGTGATTTTGTGAATAGAAGAATATTCTGAATTGGAATGAGGCGTTTGATGTGTTTGTGTAACATTTGTTTATCATATACGTGGGTTATTCAGAAAGGCCGGGTTTACACCCATTCTGAATAACCGATTCGACGAGATGTCGAAGATGAAGACGGTGGTTGAAGACCGGAAGTCTTCACATCGTTTGGACAATTACTGACGATCCTGATTGGGCTGTACACCCAAGAGGATGGAAATAGTTGGCGGTCGTCCAGACGTACTTGGAGATGGATGGATATGCGAGGAAAGTGCCTCCGGTTTCGTTCAGACCTAGAACGGACTTGTAAATGGATGGTGTGTCTGACATTGTATTCCTTTATATTGTATTTGTTGATCTCTGCTAAATATATATCTGTTTGGCGGCGGAGAATTTATTCTCTTGCTTAACGCCCTTCTCTGAGACATATGAGCTCAGAGGTTATATATTGGCAGAAATCAGTGGTACGATATGGATTGATAGTGTGGCATACTGAGATGCAGTGATCCAGACTTTTGTTGAAAAGCAAAGTTTGGTGGTTGATGATCAAAGCGCAGCTGATATAGCATGGCTTTGTGTATAGCGTTGATCCGCGAGCCTCACAGCCCGGAATGGTGGTAAACTGATGGTTTGATCAGTATACATTTTTAGTGTAGTGGATTCGGTCGACCGATATTGAGCTTCGTGCTCGGAGGGATAGAGTAAGCGGTGTTTTCTCTTGCTGGGACGTAAGCCGCAGTGATACTTGAGTCCCAAAAGTGCGGATGTGCATAGCGGTGTTTTCTCTCGCTGAGACGTAAGCCGCGGTGATTTGTACTACGCGATCGATCTTTCGAATCAGGAGCCACCATGATGGAAATCCAATTTCCAATACGTGTATTTCGACTTTATTTGTAGAGCCTAGTATGGCGACATAGTGGGATGGGGCACTCATGCCGTCTATGATTTATATTTATGATTGAAATTGTTCTTGACACTATACACTTATTATAGTATCAAATGATTTGTTTTAAACGTATCAAGCATGTTTGGCTGCATTAAGGTAAAACCCTATCCTCCGGCTTGCGTTGCATTGTGTGATGGGACCTGGGTCTTATAATAGCTTCATTTTTCGAAAAAGCATTGCGCTGTTTATTCTATGCACTAGTATTCTTGGGAGGAAACCCGTTCCGTGTTATACGGCGTGGTCCCTTGAATTACTCTCTTTTAAAGTAAAGTTTTAAATAACTGTTTTAGTTCTCACACCAGTCACATGACTGACCTGGAGTTTATTGTTTTAACCTAAACTCTGGGTGCCCTTATTTTCGACACGGGCAGCTAGTGGTTTTGGTTTTGCAGATTTATATTCACAGGATCCTGGTTTACAGCTGGAATGATATCCGGAAAGCTTTGTATCCGTATATCTCTTCTAGTTGTGTATTATATTATTTTCCGCTGCTATGTACTTAAATGTAATTTAAATCTCTGATATTTCTGTGTAATATTCTTTTATACTCTGTATATTCTTGTAATCTGATGCATTGTTGTAATATACAATGAAATGTTCTTCCGTCTGCGTCCTTTTATGTGTTGTTCTCAACGCTATCTGTGCTTTCCTTCACGGGGGAAGTTCGGGTCGTGTCAGTTTGGTATCAGAGCTTTGGTTTACAGAGCTCGAGAACAAGACACATTAGAACCATACGAAAGAATTCATCAGATATTGGATTAGTAATATCCAATTAGAATGACTCGTTAGAGATAGGATCAGTAGTATCCTAGAACGAGTTTGAAGAGTATATTTTTCAAATGAAAACAATTTTGTTTTGAAATTTTAAATCGCTTTATACGTATTTGAATATTTATTTATTTTGAATATGGACAATCGAGTATATATAGATTTCACGTATAAGCGTCATGAACGTATAGTCGAAGTTTTAATATACTGGATAGATACAGAATCACATTTTAGACACCCGAGGATAATTCTGATGATGTGGCCACATCATCAGTATTTATGTTCGTGTTTCGAAGGTGTGATTTCTATATATTTCCATTAGACTGGTGTGAGAACCAAAACTAATATAGATAGATTCATTTTGTTGTAAATTGGCATCAAAAACATGATTTTCTGTATATGTATCAAAATTATGAATTTGAAACTCTAATTCACTAATTGATTGATGTTTGTGTTGTTTGTTTATGGATTTGATAATTTTAACCATTTATGCCTAATTGTATCAAATATTGAACTATATTGAAAATTGGTCGCGTTTGCTTGCATATACATATACTTACATTGAACAGGTCATAGCAAGGAGGCTAGAGCCGAAGAATAAAATTTGTTTGCCCGACAAATAGGTACATGTTTACTACATAATTTCCTGTTTTGTTTGGGTGATGATGATTTTGTGAGCCTATTGGCTAGCCGCTTGGCTTTTTCTTTTTCTTTTTGAGATCTGAAGGACCGGGGAAGCTATTTGAAATTCCCCGATGCTCCCGTTGCAGGGGAGGTTATGGCGAAATTTTTCGAAAATTTAGGGTGTTAGCCAAATTTTTGAAATTTTTGAAAATTCTCAGAAACTGAAAAGTTGGAGAATAGAAGCCAGATCGAACGTAGAGTTGATTAATCAAACCACTTTCGACTTTGTTCCTTTTCGGGGACGAAAAGTTTTAAGTGGGGGAGATTGTAACAACCCGAAAATCTGGGCCAGTTTAAAATTTTTATTTTGGCAATTCTAGCGAATTTTGATTATTTAAAATGAATTATTTTAAATAATATCGACGAAAAATTTATTTTGAATTGAATTCGACGTATATATTTATATACGCCGTCGTTAGAATATAAATATTTATATATAATTATAAATAGAATTGAAAATGGCGCGGTAGTTCGATAATTCGATTTCAAACTTCAATTGAATGTACCGGGTGCAAAACAATCCGGATTTTAGTGAAACCAAAAATAATAGGATCTCGTTGTGAATATCTTTCCAACGAATCCGAATAATCAAGATTTCATTGCGGGAATCAAAAGATATGTCCAGTTGAAAATTCTGAATAGTCGCTATGGAATTCAGGCCCATAAAAATGGACTTTTTGCAAACGACCTCGGATTTCGACGAAACCACTTTTGTTGGATCCGCAGTGTCAAATTATTGCTAGGTTTCAAATTTCATAATTTTTCGAATCAATATGTGAGCGTGGCAAAGGAAAACGCGTTTGACCAGTTTCAGTTGATTTTAATCGACTGGAAAATGACTTTTTTTCTAACGGTCTCAGAATTCGGCGAAACTAGTTTTGTTAGGACCGTATCGTCAATACGAAGCTAGAAAATATTTTTCTGGAATTTTTCTAGTTAGTATGTGGCCCCGGTAATTTGAAATGTACGTTTAAAATTCAATATAGCGATTTAAATGTAAATTCAACGGAAACTAATTCAAACGATCGAATCAACTTGCGATACATATCCCATTGTGTTCAGAATGGGGGTGAAACGCTATGGACGACAGGCGGTGGGCCTCGTTTCGAGGTCATATGTAAAAGTCAACTTTTTGAAATATAAATTAATTAAATAAATTAAAATAAACTTTACATAAAACCCCCCCCTATAATTTCCCTTCCCCCGTTTCATTCGATCAGATGAAAAAAAAAGAAAAAGGAGACGAAGGCGACGGGGGGGGGGGGGGGGAGCCGCCGCCGCCGCCACCTCGCGTGTTCCTCCCTTGGGGACAGCCGCACCTTCCCCCTCCTCTTCCCCCTCCATCCGCCGCCCTATCCTCCTCTCCTCTGCCATTCCAGATCGCAAGCACCCAAATCCCTAAATCGAACCCTCCACCGCATCTGAAGCCCTCCGCGCCACTGCAGTCAACCCCCCACCCCCCTCCCCCCGGTCACCTCGAGCCAGCACCCCCGAGCTCCTTTCCTCTTACCTCCCGTCCATCACTGCAAACCCCCAGTCCTCCTCCCTCTTCGATTTACAGTGAGCCGCTTCATCATTTTTTTATTTTATTTAATTTATAGCTTATTCAAAATCAGTTTTATAGCTTATTCAAAATCAGTTTTATACATTATTTAAAATCAGTTTTTGTTTATATGTATATAAGGGAAAAAGGAATTTTTACATAAAGAAGTTATGGTTTTTTACATTAAAAAGGGAAGTGATTTTTATTATGAAGATAATGGGATAAAAAAGTGATCTTTATAATAATGAAGCGATAAAAATATAATTTTTATAATGTAGAAAGGTTAAAATATAATTTTTATAATGTAGAAAAGTTAAAAATATAATTTTTATATAATATAGATAATAAAAATTCGATCTTTATATATGTAGCGAAATAAAAATCTGATTTTTATTATATATACATTGAAGTGGAAAAGTGATTTTTATAACGATGAAGTAAAAATTTGATTTTTATATATTGAATAGCGAAGTAAAAATTCGATTTTTACATATGTAGAGAATACGGGCGAAGAAAGTGATAAGAGGCGAGAACAGTGAAGATTTCCTGCATAAGAAGTGCCGTGGAGTTAGGATAGCTATCGGTGAGAACTTCTCACTCAAATTCTATTTTTCTAGTTATGTATATACTAGGATGCAGACGGTGCTTATTAGAAGCACCCGACACCCGTCCACATACCATGGACTTGTTTGTTTGGTTGTGTAGTTGGTTAGATTATTTGGTTTGAACTGAATTGTTTGGTGAAATAAAAATTGATTTGATTGATGTGTGAATGGCGTGGGCCTTCACTAGACCGGGGATAAGGCTAGGCCTCGTCCCGTTTCTAGTATCGTGCCGTTATGCCGCCGAAATTTTCTAAAATATGTTAGAAAAATAAAAATATCATTTTTATTGTGTAAATGAAATGAATAGAAATTCATGTGTTAAAATAAAATATATTATCATTAAAAATATAGTTTTAACGTGAAAGTGAATAAATAAATATTTATAAACAAATCGGCCGATTTGTTTATATACACTGATTTGACTGATATTGAATGGGTCGATAAATTTTACACATCGCCCAACTGCACAACTAAAAATCTATGTTTGATTGTTTGCAACCCCACACGGGTGTTGGGATGAAATTCGAAGTTCACTCATCCTGATTGATTAAATATGTCGATCGATTGATTGACAGGCTGTTATAAGCGTAAGAGACCTATATTTGATGCTTATACAGTGTAGTGCACTTTGGTTGATGGTTGATTGTTTATTATTGCTATTATATACATGTGTTGTATGGAATCCATATAATTAACGTTATATGGTGATTGATTGGGCCTCATTCCAATCGGTAAAGTAATGAATATTATAAAAGAAAATTCATGTGTTGAATATAAAAATAGTGATGTGTTGACAGTACTCATGTGTTGAGATTAGTCGTGTGTTGAAATAAATATAGATTCATGTGTTGAATGGGATAATATTCATTTGTTGGATAGAATAAAGAAGTTTTGAAAATATAAAGCCGTGTCGATTAGAGATGCGTTATTTTGACGCGATCGATATTTATATCGATTTGAAAACGATTTCGAAATGAATTGAAAACGATTTCGAAATGAATTGAAAACGATTTCGAAATGAATTAAATTGAAAACGATTTCGAAATGAATTAAATTGAAAACGATTTCGAAATGAATTAAATTGATAACGATTTCGAAATGAATTAAATTGAAAACGATTTCGAAATGAATTGAATTGAAAACGATTTCGAAATGAATTGAATTGAAAGCGAATTCGAAATGAATTCAAATTGAATTGAATAGAAATGAATTTTAAAACGAATTTATAAAGAAGAATTCAATTTTGATTTGAATTGAAATGGAAGTTGAAATTGTTTTGAAACGAATGTAGAACTATTTATAAAATTCGTTTTAAAAGGAAATCGACGAAATATATATAATATATATATATTATATATATAATGGCCTGAATAGAACGCGCCGCGCCGCGGCAGTTCGTGAATTTCGACCATTTATTTCAAACGGACATTGCGGGAGATCCGACCGTCGGATTCTCCTAAAACCGGAACCGTTGGGTTCGTATCGAAAAGAGCTTTCCAATGAATATTAGAAATTTGAAATCTAACGGTTGGATTTGGAGTTATGTCCAAATCAAATTCGAAAAAGGTCGCTGTAAGTGCAGTTCGATGGCCGTTGTTGGAAATCGACTGTACGGGCCTTGGTAAAATTATTAAAAATATCTATAATTTGTGTAAAATCATAATATATGGATTGGAAAGAGTTGAGCTGGAAAATTCCACATTTGAAAAGATAAAAATAGATTTTTATCGAAATAAACTAGTTTTGAAGTAGAATTAAAATCAATTTATTTTTGAAATAAATAAATTGAATTTGAAAGTGATTTTAAAAATAATCAATACTCCTAATACGTGGATTGGACTGGAGTTGAATCGAAATTATCTTTGGGATATTTCGATGTTGGATTTCGTGACTATACAAATATTGTTATGGGGATTTGAAAGATATATTTTATATCGTTATTTCCAATACGATATATGTTGGTTTCAGAATTTGATATTGAATGTAAGCCGATATATTTTCTATTCAGAGCCTTGTAATTAAAATCAAATGTGATTTAGGTTTATCGTGAATCGTGTTTTAGAAGACATTGGTTCTTTAACCCAGTTAAAGGCAAGATATCGATTTTTGAGAAGATTAAAACTAAGTGGAGTTTTAATGAATCTTTAATTAGATTGAAAAATGAATTGATCATTTAAATTATCAAATCTGAAAGGTGATCGAGAATGGAGTACCACCAGTTTTGCTCCAAAGCGATAGTTAAATCTTTAATTAGATTTGAACGTGAAATGGTAATTAATTTTACCGATAACACAGTGGTGTTAGATGTGGAGTATTACCAGTTTTCTCCATGGGATATATAGGTTGGGATTGGGAAATAAAATAATAATTACTTCGGTGTGGTTCGCTAATCCCGACTAGTTTGGAAAACCATAATATGGTTTGAAATGATATCCAAAGGAAGATTAAAGAATAAATTTAGAAGAATTTATCTTGGATAAAATTAATGGGAACCTTTCCCTAAAAATGTGATTTTGTGAATAGAAGAATATTCTGAATTGGAATGAGGCGTTTGATGTGTTTGTGTAACATTTGTTTATCATATACGTGGGTTATTCAGAAAGGCCGGGTTTACACCCATTCTGAATAACCGATTCGACGAGATGTCGAAGATGAAGACGGTGGTTGAAGACCGGAAGTCTTCACATCGTTTGGATAATTTCTGACGATCCTGATTGGGCTGTACACCCAAGAGGATGGAAATAGTTGGCGGTCGTCCAGACGTACTTGGAGATGGATGGATATGCGAGGAAAGTGCCTCCGGTTTCGTTCAGACCTAGAACGGACTTGTAAATGGATGGTGTGTCTGACATTGTATTCCTTTATATTGTATTTGTTGATCTCTGCTAAATATATATCTGTTTGGCGGCGGAGAATTTATTCTCCTTCTTAACGCCCTTCTCTGAGATATATGAGCTCAGAGGTTATATATTTGCAGAAATCAGTGGTACGATATGGATTGATAGTGTGTCATACTGAGATGCAGTGATCCAGACTTTTGTTGAAAAGCAAATTTTGGTGGTTGATGATCAAAGCGCAGCTGATATAGCATGGCTTTGTGTATAGCGTTGATCCGCGAGCCTCACAGCCCGGAATGGTGGTAAACTGATGGTTTGATCAGTATACATTTTTAGTGTAGTGGATTCGGTCGACCGATATTGAGCTTCGTGCTCGGAGGGATAGAGTAAGCGGTGTTTTCTCTTGCTGGGACGTAAGCCGCGGTGATACTTGAGTCCCAAAAGTGCGGATGTGCATAGCGGTGTTTTCTCTCGCTGAGACGTAAGCCGCGGTGATTTGTACTACGCGATCGATCTTTCGAATCAGGAGCCACCATGATGGAAATCCAATTTCCAACACGTGTATTTCGGCTTTATTTGTATAGCCTAGTATGGCGACATAGTGGGATGGGGCACTCATGCCGTCTATGATTTATATTTATGATTGAAATTGTTCTTGACACTATACACTTATTATAGTATCAAATGATTTGTTTTAAACGTATCAAGCATGTTTGGCTGTTATAAGGTAAAACCCTATCATCTGGCTTGCGTTGCATTGTGTGATGGGACCTGGGTCTTATAATAGCTTCATTTTTCGAAAAAGCATTGCGCTGTTTATTCTATGCACTAGTATTCTTGGGAGGAAACCCGTTCCGTGTTATACGGCGTGGTCCCTTGAATTACTCTCTTTTAAAGTAAAGTTTTAAATAACTGTTTTAGTTCTCACACCAGTCACATGACTGACCTGGAGTTTATTGTTTTAACCTAAACTCTGGGTGCCCTTATTTTCGACACGGGCAGCTAGTAGTTTTGGTTTTGCAGATTTATATTCACAGGATCCTGGTTTACAGCTGGAATGATATCCGGAAAGCTTTGTATCCGTATATCTCTTCTAGTTGTGTATTATATTATTTTCCGCTGCTATGTACTTAAATGTAATTTAAATCTCTGATATTTCTGTGTAATATTCTTTTATACTCTGTATATTCTTGTAATCTGATGCATTGTTGTAATATACAATGAAATGTTCTTCCGTCTGCGTCCTTTTATGTGTTGTTCTCAACGCTATCCGTGCTTTCCTTCACGGGGGAAGTTCGGGTCGTGTCATAAAATGCAAATAAAAGTATATTTCCTAATCTTGACTTTTTATTCACAAATAAAATCGCAAATAAAAATGTATTTACAAATCTTAACTTTTTTTATTTCAAATAAAATGCAAATAAAAAAAATATGTTTACAAATCTTAACTTTTTATTCGCAATTAAAAATATGTTTAACCGTTCTTGTCTTTATTTGACAACTTGATTTCATACAACACTATGTTCAATATGATATACAATTTTATATTCATAAAATTAAAATAAACTACATGATATTTTAATTTAGATTAAAAATCCTAATCTAATTCACCAATATCGATGATCTTGGTTGAATTTATACAGATCTATAGTTACAAGAACGGATCTAAACAATTCAGTTCAATACAATACAATACAAACCACTCATCAGAACAACAATTACAACATAGATCTGAATAGATAACATACAAGTAATCATTCAACATCTATAAAATAATTATTTAAATAAATTAGATAATTAAATCAGAGATTCTCACATTGGTTTGATTCTGAAACTCCGTTCGCATTCAAAATTTGCTGAAATTTCAACGGTCTCCGTTTTAGGTCAGGTCTGTGCCATCGCGAAGATCTCGGAAAGACGAGTCCAACGCAACTGACGGTTCGAAAAACGGACCTCGTATGAGAAAGTTATCGCATTTTAAAGTTTGTAAAAATTTAATATTATTAATTAAATAAATAATTAAATAACATAACCTTATCCATCTTCCATCGTTACCGAACCCGTGGAAAACCCATTACCTCGGAAATTCAACCCGCTGTCACACCAGAACGGAGCCGCTGGACTGCCATCGCCAATTAGAAGCATCTCATTTAGACAAATATTTTTGCAGTTATTTGTGTTTGAAAATATTGCGTGAGGGAGAAGGAATTTTTGGATTTGTTTTGGAAGATAATGGCCATTGAAGAAGGTAAGTAGCGGCGGCTCATCATATGAATTAGGGTTTTGTAAATGTTAGGTTATTTATAATATAATATATATTTTTTATTCTTTTATTTCAAAAAAAAAAGGATCGTTTATCCTTATGTTGTATGTTAATCAGAAATTAAATTAACTGATAGGAATGAGGTGTTCATCTATTCAATGTTTATTTCCTATTCAAAGATTTAAAAGAAAACCTAAGGAAAGAAAAAAAAATAGGAATGTAATTAATACATGATTTATTTAACTAAGATGCCCCTTTGCATTAGGTAAGTTATAAATAAATTAAACGTGGTTTATTAAGGCTGAGGTGTCAATATTTATCTCATATTCAAAATTCAAAAATAAATCACAAAGAGAAAGGGAAAACAAAGAAAATGAATGCATTGAAATTGTTTGATGCTAAGCGTTATAAATTTGTGTGTCTTCTTTAATTTCAAAACATATAACATCATAATTGTAGGGAACATATTAAATTGCACAAAAAAGAAATGAATGGAAGGTAAGAGGAGTGATATAAGAATAAATAGAAGAAAGATAAAGGAATTATAATGGGTAGAGGGTGCATTAACTCTTCATGTGTTTTGTCTTAATGTTTTTTTTTTACTTTTTTTGTTTTTTTTAAAGAATTGTAACTTTAAGAAACTAATGAAAGGGAAGGGAGAAAGGTGTAATTCTAATAAAGAAACTTTCTCTCCATTAGTTTGTTTTAGCATATTTTTATTATATTTAAATAGAAATGGGTAATGTATGCATTAAATAAGAAATAATGAATGCTACATTAACGGAGAAATAGAGTGGAGAGAAAGAGGCACTGAATTTGAGGAAATTAGAAAAGGAATAGGAAAGAAAAGTAAACTTGCATGAAATGTGAATGGATAGAAAAATTATTTATGTAGTTTATTTAAAAAAACTTTTTAAATCCAATAATTTAATTTAATAATGGAATTTTTTTCGATGCATTTTCAAACAAAATTCCCTTAAAAAAATTAATTGATTTTGATTTTCCGGTTTGTTACAGGTACCTTTTGAGCAGACCAAAACAACCCAAGTCCAACCCAAAATACGCTGAAAACTCAGATGCCAATAGAAAGAAGTTAGAGGGTGAGATAAGAAAGAAAGAAATATTAGAACTGAAGAAGGAGAAGAAGAACAACACAACACAGAGTCTCACATCGTAGCGGAACAAAATATAATACATGAATAAATCTTATAGAGAGCTTTAAACACTACTAGAAAAATACCCTATTGCAACTGGCTATTTGCAACAGGCGAAAAATGACAGTTGCAGTAAATAATTTTTGGCAACAGACCTATTATACAGTTGCAATAAATGAGATTTAGTAACATGCCTTTTTTTCCTATTGCGAAAAGCATATTTTTAGCAACTGTGTTTCCCTTCCTGTTGCAAAAACATACTTTTAGCAACTGCGCTTCCGTAACAGTTGCAACAATATTTGCAACTGCGTTTACAAGCATGTTTCGAATAAATATCTTTAGCAACTATTTTCACCTCTTGCAATAAGTGTAATTTTTTTTACAACTAGTAAAGCCAGTTGCGAAATACATACTATTAAAAGTTAGTATCAGCTTTTAATGATTAATTTTAAATAGTTACTATTAAATGATTAACTACTTGTTGTAGAAAGTTGTCTTTTGCAGTTGTGTTCACCACTTGTGATTACTGTATTTTTTTTACTACTGGTAAAGCTAGTTGCAAAAGACATACTTTTAAAAATTATTATTTTCCCTCACATTTGGTAAACATAGTTACTATTAAATACAAGTACAAAGTAATAAATAATATTTAGTTATTATATAAGAACTATTACGTACGTAATAATAATTAATTAATATGAATTAATACCTTGATAATTAATAAATATGAAGTAGTTATTTAATAACTGCTATAATTTTTAATAACCAATACTGAATATGTAATAACTAATAATGACTAATAATAATTAAATAGTATATATGTTTAACTAACATTCACGGGTTCTATTTTAATAATTAATAATGATTATTATATAATAAATAGTTAACATTTGATATATAAGTGTTATAATGTAGGCTGGTAATTGCAATTAACTTTTAACATTTAATATTTAATAACTAATATTCTTTAATTACTGTTAATAATATATTATTCTATATAATAATCAACGTCAGTTCGTATTCAACTTCATATACGGTGTTTATTGACAATTATCGGTTTACTAATAGAATGGCGGGTTGGAACTAAAATTTCACGGCTAACCCACCCATTCTGTATGTAAATTTTACTTTCTGCTTTCCAACATTTCCTGCCTCCCCATTCCACTTCCCCTCTCGTTCATAGATCCTCTTTCAACTTCTAACCCTAAATCTAAATTAGTCGAGCAAAATATCAAAATTTGAAAGAAGATTTCAATTCTTAAAGTTGGTTTCGATTTCTATGCTTCGCCGTAAAGTTCAAAACTTTGTTTCGCTTCCTGGTGCTTCGCGTCAAGATCTAGAATATGGTTTGAAATCCTGCTGTGTCAATTTTGGTTTCGCCTATTTGTGCCTTCTCCGGTTAGTTGTCTTTCTCCTCTCCTCCTATCCTTGTCGCTTTCCCTTATCGGCTTAAAATCACCTCAAGAATGATCGATAACAGTCTTCGCCTCTTCCGCTCTTTCAATTTTCGCAGTCCCCAGCTCGACATCGGTCGTCTTCTTCGTTCGACATACTAGCGGTCGATAGTCCATAATTGTAACACCCCGAATTTTAGTTAATACTAAAATTCACTAATTATAGGATAAATAATCTCAGATGTGGGAATTGGGGGTAACGGGCTGCGTCATTGCGTTCATCTCGGAAAAATACGCGAAATAGAGTCCGAGTTTTCGAAAATCGGAGTCCGTATGGCCCAGTTAAGGCCCAATGAAGTTTGCAGAAAATTCTAAGTTAAAAACAGATTCAGAAATTTAAATTCAGATTTTAAATTAGAACCAGCGGGGCCAGGCGGGAAAATTCCCGCCTTGACCATGTCGACAGGGCTGTCGACAGGCCTGTCGACAGGCCTGTCGACAGGGGGAGTCGACTTGCCTGTCGACTTGCCTGTCGACACAGGGTGTCGGCCCTGATGGTCTGGGTGCACCAGATCTGGTTTTTGGCTAAGTCTTGGGCTGTGTTCTAGAGATTTCCTAGATCTAACGGACCTAATCTAATCTAGGGTTAATCTAAGGGCCTAAAACACAACCTAATCCTATAAATAAGACCCTAACCCTACCCTAATTCATTCATAATTAGATCTTGTAACTAAACTATGGCAAAATGAAACTTGATTATGGCCTCCACAAATCAATGAAGAGAGTTGCAAGCTAATCAACCTCCAAATCAACATCTTCTTCAACTAATTCCACTTCATAAGTTTGCTAATCTAGGTTTTGGTGAGTTTCTATCACTTTGATGATCAATTGCTAAATTAAGTAGATGAGATATGATGAGATCTATGGTTTTGCATGAGGATTAATGGGTTTTCAAGTCATATGATATGATGTGAATATGCTAATCTATGTTTAATATTAGTCCTATGTTTATGCATGTTGAATATGTGAGTTTATGCATGTTGAATATGTGAGTTTATGCATGTTGAATATGTGAGTTTATGCAAGTTGGATATATGGGTTTATGCAAGTTAAGTGGTGGGTTTATGCATAATAATTAATTGATTTTATGCATGCTAAGTAGGTGGTTTTATGCATGCTAAGTGTTTGGTATTATGCATAAATCATGACATGCAAGTTTACCCTTTTAAATGTGATGCATACATATGCAATATGGCACCTTTATATGCTATGAATATATATATATATATATATATATATATATATATATATATATATATGTGTGTGTGTGTGTGTGTATGCATGTTTACCCTCCTTTAAGATGCAAGTCATATATGCAAGCTCAACATGTTATACAAATTATGTGTATGCTTATATGCAAGCTCAACATGTTATACAAATTATGTGTATGCTTATATGCAAGCTCAACATGTTATACAAGTTATGTGTATGCTTATATGCAAGCTCAACATGTGATACAAGTTTATGTGTATGATGTTATGTAAGTTATGTGCATGTTGTTATGCAAGTTCATATGCAAGTTATGTGTATGATGTTATGCAAGTATGTGCATGATGCTATGTAAGTTATGTGTATGTTGATATGCAAGTTATGTTTAGAATATTATGCAAGTTATGTGTATGATGTTATGCAAGTTAACATGTAACATGTTGTGCGAGTTCACACCTTTAAGACACATGCAAGTTCACCTTCGTATAACCTATGAACACTTATGCAAGCTGCCTTTATACATGACATATGTATGTTCATGCAAGTTGGGTTATTTAGTAATGCTAGTTGGGTTAATATCATGATGTAAGTGGACACCTTTTTAACCCATGGTAATGCTAATGTATGCTAAGTGAAACCCATGTTAATTGTGAAAGAAACTTCTCTTCGAAATATGTCGTGTTAGCATAAGTACGTGGGGAAACGATGGGGGTTAATAGACATGTTAATGAAATGGTGTGAAATGGTTATGATTAAGCATACCATAAAATGATTAAGCATAAGTGGGAATTTACCTCTTGAGTTAGGTCTACCCCATGGGAATTTACCTATTGAGTTAGGTCTACCCATGTTATGAAAAACTTGATATTAATTAGGGATAATTAATATGGGGGTGATTAATTAGGTGTAATTAATCAACTAAGACACGAGGTTGGACCCTTTTGTAGCGGAAGTCTGCCCGGAACCGACCGGCCATCCAGCGGCTACAAATGATTGGCCCAATGTGAGAGGTCTTAGTCATAAATTAAAATACATGATTAAAGTAAAGACACGAGGTTAGGCCCTTTTGATGACAGAAGTCTGCCCGGAACCAACCGGCATATCCAGCAGTCATAAAAGACGGTCTAATGTGAGAGGTCTTTATGAGGTCATGATCTTAATTAATGAATTAAGAAACACTTAACCATATTAGCATGTAGTGGGACATGAGGGGTTAAGTGGGTGCCTTGGGGTGGCATGATGAGACTAGTGGGTTGCCTTGGGTGGCAATAGAAAAATACGATTAGAATACTTAACCAAAGTAGAACATGTAATTAAACATGATTAAAGGGTTAAGTAAGTGCCATGGGTGGCATGTGAGAATACGATTAGAATACTTAACCAAAGTATAACATGTAATTAAACATGATTAAAGAGTTAAGTAAGTGCCATGGGTGGCATGTGAGAATACGATTAGAATACTTAACCAAGGTGGAACATGTAATTAAACATGATTAAAGGGTTAAGTAAGTGCCATGGGTGGCATGTGAAAATCTAGTGGGTACCTTGTATGACAATTAGAATATGATTAAAGGACTTAACCAAAGTTTATAACATGTAAGGGGACATGGTTAAAGGGTTAAGTGGGATTCACTAGAAATAGCAAGCTTAGGTGGTAGCTTGTGAGGGCCCATTTCAACCAATATCCCAAACGTATCTTTGTGGGCTCGACTCTAGTCGAGTGACGGGACACGCATATTGGGCTTGACTATAAGAGGCCAAACCGGGTTAGCGGTGGCAACGCGGGACCAACGGGTTTCATATGCGTGTGTGGACCCGGGCTGGTTGGTAAGTCGTTGTTGCATCGTGTAGATATAAAGCCGTGCACTGTTGATATTATCTGGTAGCCACTTTAGGGGAATGATACACCCCAATCGTGGGACCAACACGGGTATCTACGTAGGGGAGCCGATCGCTTGGAGAGTAGTGGGTACACCTATGTAGTCAGATAGGGGTACACGAAACTACTGAATTACTAAGTACACTTAGTGGGATCAACCTTTAAGTAAGAATAACTGGTGTGGTGCAGTGTAGTAATTATCCTTGGGTGGGTAGATGCGTCTTTACGGTTGTCTTAGTTTATCCTAAGTCTACCAAGCTGCTTAGTGTAGCCATTCATCCCCAGACGTCACCGTATATCAAGCTTATGTCTTCTCTGGTTACTTTAATGATTGTATTGGTAAAGTTATAGGACTCACTCAGACTTATGTCTGACCCCGTTGTTTTTATCTTTTTCCCAACCCTCAGGTTATCAGAGTGGGCCCAGTACGAGTGGGCTTTGATCAGGCTGCTTTATTCTCTTTTGGAGCTTGGACCATAGGTGTAGAGATCAGATTACCCTTTTCTTTTATGGCTATCAGTTCATGTATTGGGATTATGTACTTTTGTTTATCAGGATGGATATTTTTGTACTTGACTCTTATTTGGTTTTGTGATGTAACCAAACATGTTTTACTTTCCGCTGCATTGAAATGATGTTTGAAATTTTCAAGTATTACTTATATCTGTCTTGTTGTAATTTTTCTGTTCTATATTCACTTAAAATACTCCACCGATGTTATGGCATTCCCTTAGAGAGTGACCATAGCGGGTGTGGGGTGTTACACGTGGTATCAGAGCAAAGGTTACCGGAACAGATAAAATTTTTAGAAAACTATTTTTCTAAAAACATTTTTGGAAGAAATATTTTCAAAAACATGTCTTTAAAGAGAAAAGTTTTTGAAAGAAAAGCATAATCCCCGATAGCCATATCTTTATCTTTCGAATTCTCCGTTTTGAATCTTTCCTTTTTCGTCTCAGCATGGCTGAAGATCTTTATCTTTCGGACGGTGTAGCGGTACCAGTATGGTATAGGAGGCTGTTAGAGGCTAGGGCCGCCACTGCAGGTCCAGCAAATGTTCCTCCTCCACCCGTTGCACTCGTTCCTCCTCGCACGGATACCTTCACTATGACTTGTAGGAAGTTTAAGGCTATGGGAGGAAAACCTTTTGTGGGAGCTAGGGATTGGCTTAATGAGACGGAAGAATTGATGGAAATCTTGGAAGTAGAAGAGGGAAAGAAAGTCAGGTTAGCCGCTTGGTTAATGGAAGGAGAGGCCTCGTTCTGGTGGGAGGTCACTAATGGAGAACGCCCTATTGACTCTTGGGTGGATTTCAGGCAAAGGTTTGAGGCAAAGTTTCTCTCAAAAGCGGAAGAAAATATGCACGTGGAAAGGTTCTTGAACTTAAAGCAAGGGAACTTGTCAGTGAAAGAATATGTTAACAAGTTTAACCGGTTAGCGAAGTTCAATATAGACTTGGTAAACACACCGGAAGAGAAAGCTTTGAGGTTCGTTAAAGGCTTGAACGAACCGATGCACGGATTGGCTATGTCTCACATCACTATGGGGGCCACTTTCGAGAAGCTAGTGGACATGGCACTTATGCATGAGGAAGAGAAGGGTACCAATGCTAATAAAGCACCAGAGAAGAAAGGAGATCAGAAGAGACCTCAACAGCAACAGCAAAACAAGGGTGGGAAAGGCAACGGTGGCAAGGGAAAGAAGAAGTGCTTCAGTTGTGG
The DNA here is from genome assembly GCA_030737875.1 of Allium sativum. Classification (NCBI taxonomy): domain Eukaryota; kingdom Viridiplantae; phylum Streptophyta; class Magnoliopsida; order Asparagales; family Amaryllidaceae; genus Allium; species Allium sativum. The sequence goes on along the minus strand of CM060918.1, from coordinate 973,274,576 downwards.
AACACTAGGCCACCTAAGCAAGGATTGTCGCAAGAAGAGGAAGGCTGGCTGCTTCCACTGTGACGAAGTAGGACATCTAGTGAAAGACTGCCCTAAGAAAGAGCAAAGGACGGGGTCTACCTCAGGAGGACAGGTGCAAGCTCTTGTGGCACCAGGTCAGGCTAGGGGGCAAGTACAGGCTCTCGCGATTCGGGAAAGAGGTAGAACTATTTCTATTGAAAGTCTAGTTTTTCTGATCGATCATCCTGTCCGTACTTTATTTGATTTTGACGCATTGAATTCATTTATCTCATCATTGTTAGTAGAGTCACTGCACTGAGACACCAGTTAGTAGATGATCCCTTAGTTATTTCAAACCCAATTGGGGCTCCATGATGTGTTTGGGTTTGAAAGTTTCTATACTTAGCGTTGAGTTTAGATGTGATGCTTTTTGGGCTTCACGGGCTATGGGTTAGTTTTGGGCATGGACTGGTTATCCAGTAATGGTGCCGTTCTTATTGTGGAAGGAGAGTTGTTAGGCTTATGACCCTCTAGGGTAACACTCTCGAGATCTCTTGTAATCCCATGGAATCTGTTATGCTAAGTTATCTAGAATCGCTTGACACGTCGGTCAAGAGTTTGCGATCTGTTAGAGTGGTCCGGGAATACTCGGATGTGTTTGAGGAGGTGAAGGGCTTACCTCCGGAGCGGGAGATTGGCTTCCAAATATATCTGGTAGACAATGCCAAACCAGTGTCTTGGCCAGTGTGCCACGTGGCTCCTTGTGAGATGAGGGAACTCCATAAGCAAGTAGGCAATTTGCTTGAGAGGGGGTTTAGAAGACGAAGTATATCGGAGTAGGGTGCTTCGGTAGTTTTTGCCACGAAGGCGGATGGGTCCCTCAGACTTTGTGTAGGCTAAAGAAAGCTAAATAAACTCACAAAGAAGAATAGACACCCATTGTCGAGGATTGATGATCTCTTTGATCAGTTAGTGGGCGCCTCAGTATGGTCGCAGTTGGACTTAGCCACGAGGTTTCGTCAGTTGAGAGTGACTGAGGATAGTATAGAGAAGACTACCTTTAGGACTCCGGATGGTTTTTTTTATGAGTGGCTGGAGATGCCATTTGGTTTGACGAACGCCCCCGCATGTGATGAGAAGGGTGTTCAGGAAGTACCTAAATAAGTTCGTGATGGTCTTTGTAAATGACCTCCTGGTCTTTTCTAGGAGCAAAATAAGTTTTCGTATGTGCTCAATAGGATGAGCAAAGTCAGTTGTGGGATAAACGGTGGTTTTGGAGCGAGACTGGCGAGGACATCCAGAGTTGGACAAGGGCTTAATTATTTAGCCGTTTTACTAGTATCATCTCACGTAGGTCATCTGAATTCGAAGGAGGTATCCCATGGGTGTTTGTCTGATATTGGTTTAGGCCTTTGGGGCTTGCATCTGGGAGATGTCGAGTTTGACTAAGGTGGTCTGCGTGAGAGATGGATAGTTGTGATGATTTTGCATGGGAGAATATCCTGATTTTCTCTAGAAGTGGAGAAAAGCATGCCTTACATCTCAGAGAAGTGTTGAAGACTCTTCGAGCACATAGTCTTAAAGCTAAATTCTCTAAATGTCATTTTTGGAGAAGAGAAGTGCGATTCTTAGGGCATGTGGTCTCTAAGGAAGGGATAGCTGTGGATCCCGCAAAGATAGTATCTATCCAGGATTGGAAAGTTCCTAGGAATGCTACCGAAGTAAGAAGTTTCTTGGGGTTGGCAGGGCATTATAGGAAGTTCATCAAGGACTTCTCAAAGATATCAGCCCCATTAACCTGCTTGACGAAGAAGAATCTGGTTTTCTCATGGGGCGAAATGTACTAAGACATGAAGCGAGTTTTCTTTTTGGCCGAATATGTCGCTAGATGCTTAGTGAAAGCGGAGTAAAAGAAACCAAGTGGGTTGCTTCACCCATTGGAAGTTCCGCTAAGGAAATGGGATAGTGTCTCGAAGGATTACCAAAACCAAGGAAGGGTAATACGGGGATTTGGGTTTGGTAGATATGCTTACTAAGTGTGCCCATTTCATACCCGTGAAGGGCAAGAGGACTATTCCATGTCTAGCTTCAGTTTACATTCGAGAGATTATTAAATTGCATGATGTACCTTCCAGTATAGTGAGCGATCGAGATCCTATCTTCACTAAAGAGTTTTGGAAAAGTTGGCAAGAAGCGGTAGGGACTCAGTTGTAATTGAGTACCGCATATCATCCTCAGATAGACGGCCAGACCGAGAGGGTGAATCATATTTTAGAAGACCTTTTGAGGCTATGTATCTTGGATTTTGGAGGTACACGGGAGGAGCATCTTCCATTGGTGGGGTTACCCGACAGACTTTGTAGTGTACATGATGTATTCCATGGGAGGAAGTGCCTACATGAGACCGCAGAGGTGGTAGAGCCGAGTTTGCTTAGAAAAGTGGAAGTGGAGCATGATGCGACGATTCGACGAGCTCCTACTTGCATCCTTGGGTCAGAGATTTGGAAGTTGAGAAACAGAGAGGTTCAACTAGTCAAAGTACAAAAAGGGAGATGAAGAGAGCGATGCTACCTGGGAGACGGAAGCGAAGATGCGTTCGAGGTACCCTTTTCTTTCGGAGGGTATGTCCTTTTGCTTCTCCTTCATCACATATCTTGTGCTTATCTTATCCTTAGTACGTCCTCTCGTTAGTACCTTTGACCTTCTGATAGGATAGTCCTATGGTTGAAACATGTGTTTGAGACATGTTATGTATGATGGATGCAAGTGGATGCAAGTGTTTGCTAGTGGTTGCTCGTGGATGCATATGCACACACTCTAGGCACTAGATCGGCTCCGTCACTTCATATTGCATATTGCATAAAATTGTATGTAGGAAGCTATATTTATGGATGTATAATGATTGTGTTATCATATGGATGATGCATTTTGGTGAATGATTGTGCACTCATGTAGATATTGTATGTGTCGATAGGGTTCTCTCGCATACATAATGGATGCATGGCACTATCATGGTTTGCATATGTTCATACATTAGATAGGGAACATATACACACACTTTTTGCATATGCTCATACATCATTAGAAATTGTTTTAAGGACAATGGATGCCCGTGTTCGATGGATTGAGTTGATGATTGTTTGGATGGTAGGATATGCATTCTCCTTAGCTTAGAGATTTTGGGGACGAAATCCTTTAAGGAGGGGAGAATGTAACACCCCGAATTTTAGTTAATACTAAAATTCACTAATTATAGGATAAATAATCTCAGATGTGGGAATTGGGGGTAACGGGCTGCGTCATTGCGTTCGTCTCGGAAAAATACGCGAAATAGAGCCCGAGTTTTCGAAAATCGGAGTCCGTATGGCCCAGTTAAGGCCCAATGAAGTTTGCAGAAAATTCAAAGTTAAAAACAGATTCAGAAATTTAAATTCAGATTTTAAATTAGAACCAGCGGGGCCAGGCGGGAAAATTCCCGCCTTGACCATGTCGACAGGCCTATCGACAGGGGGAGTCGACTTGCCTGTCGACTTGCCTGTCGACACAGGGTGTCGGCCCTGATGGTCTGGGTGCACCAGATCTGGTTTTTGGCTAAGTCTTGGGCTGTGTTCTAGAGATTTCCTAGATCTAACGGACCTAATCTAATCTAGGGTTAATCTAAGGGCCTAAAACACAACCTAATCCTATAAATAAGACCCTAACCCTACCCTAATTCATTCATAATTAGATCTTGTAACTAAACTATGGCAAAATGAAACTTGATCATGGCCTCCACAAATCAATGAAGAGAGTTGCAAGCTAATCAACCTCCAAATCAACATCTTCTTCAACTAATTCCACTTCATAAGTTTGCTAATCTAGGTTTTGGTGAGTTTCTATCACTTTGATGATCAATTGCTAAATTAAGTAGATGAGATATGATGAGATCTATGGTTTTGCATGAGGATTAATGGGTTTTCAAGTCATATGATATGATGTGAATATGCTAATCTATGTTTAATATTAATCCTATGTTTATGCATGTTGAATATGTGAGTTTATGCATGTTGAATATGTGAGTTTATGCATGTTGAATATGTGAGTTTATGCAAGTTGGATATATGGGTTTATGCAAGTTAAGTGGTGGGTTTATGCATAATAATTAATTGATTTTATGCATGCTAAGTAGGTGGTTTTATGCATGCTAAGTGTTTGGTATTATGCATAAATCATGACATGCAAGTTTACCCTTTTAAATGTGATGCATACATATGCAAGATGGCACCTTTATATGCTATGAATATATATATATATGTGTATGCATGTTTACCCTCCTTTAAGATGCAAGTCATATATGCAAGCTCAACATGTTATACAAATTATGTGTATGCTTATATGCAAGCTCAACATGTTATACAAATTATGTGTATGCTTATATGCAAGCTCAACATGTTATACAAGTTATGTGTATGCTTATATGCAAGCTCAACATGTGATACAAGTTTATGTGTATGATGTTATGTAAGTTATGTGCATGTTGTTATGCAAGTTCATATGCAAGTTATGTGTATGATGTTATGCAAGTATGTGCATGATGCTATGTAAGTTATGTGTATGTTGATATGCAAGTTATGTTTAGAATATTATGCAAGTTATGTGTATGATGTTATGCAAGTTAACATGTAACATGTTGTGCGAGTTCACACCTTTAAGTCACATGCAAGTTCACCTTCGTATAACCTATGAACACTTATGCAAGCTGCCTTTATACATGACATATGTATGTTCATGCAAGTTGGGTTATTTAGTAATGCTAGTTGGGTTAATATCATGATGTAAGTGGACACCTTTTTAACCCATGTTAATGCTAATGTATGCTAAGTGAAACCCATGTTAATTGTGAAAGAAACTTCTCTTGGAAATATGTCGTGTTAGCATAAGTACGTGGGGAAACGATGGAGGTTAATAGACATGTTAATGAAATGGTGTGAAATGGTTATGATTAAGCATACCATAAAATGATTAAGCATAAGTGGGAATTTACCTATTGAGTTAGGTCTACCCCATGGGAATTTACCTATTGAGTTAGGTCTACCCATGTTATGAAAAAATTGATATTAATTAGGGATAATTAATATGGGGGTGATTAATTAGGTGTAATTAATCAACTAAGACACGAGGTTGGACCTTTTTGTAGCGGAAGTCTGCCCGGAACCGACCGGCCATCCAGCGGCTACAAATGATTGGCCCAATGTGAGAGGTCTTAGTCATAAATTAAAATACATGATTAAAGTAAAGACACGAGGTTAGGCCCTTTTGATGACAGAAGTCTGCCCAGAACCAACCGGCATATCCAGCAGTCATAAAAGACGGTCTAATGTGAGAGGTCTTTATGAGGTCATGATCTTAATTAATGAATTAAGAAACACTTAACCATATTAGCATGTAGTGGGACATGAGGGGTTAAGTGGGTGCCTTGGGGTGGCATGATGAGACTAGTGGGTTGCCTTGGGTGGCAATAGAAAAATACGATTAGAATACTTAACCAAAGTAGAACATGTAATTAAACATGATTAAAGGGTTAAGTAAGTGCCATGGGTGGCATGTGAGAATACGATTAAAATACTTAACCAAAGTAGAACATGTAATTAAACATGATTAAAGGGTTAAGTAAGTGCCATGGGTGGCATGTGAGAATACGATTAGAATACTTAACCAAGGTGGAACATGTAATTAAACATGATTAAAGGGTTAAGTAAGTGCCATGGGTGGCATGTGAAAATCTAGTGGGTACCTTGTATGACAATTAGAATATGATTAAAGGACTTAACCAAAGTTTATAACATGTAAGGGGACATGGTTAAAGGGTTAAGTGGGATTCACTAGAAATAGCAAGCTTAGGTGGTAGCTTGTGAGGGCCCATTTCAACCAATATCCCAAACGTATCTTTGTGGGCTCGACTCTAATCGAGTGACGGGACACGCATATTGGGCTTGACTATAAGAGGCCAAACCGGGTTAGCGGTGGCAACGCGGGACCAACGGGTTTCATATGCGTGTGTGGACCCGGGCTGGTTGGTAAGTCGTTGTTGCATCGTGTAGATATAAAGCCGTGCACTGTTGATATTATCTGGTAGCCACTTTAGGGGAATGATACACCCCAATCGTGGGACCAGCACGGGTATCTACGTAGGGGAGCCGATCGCTTGGGGAGTAGTGGGTACACCTATGTAGTCAGATAGGGGTACACGAAACTACTGAATTACTAAGTACACTTAGTGGGATCAACCTTTAAGTAAGAATAACTGGTGTGGTGCAGTGTAGTAATTATCCTTGGGTGGGTAGATGCGTCTTTACGGTTGTCTTAGTTTATCCTAAGTCTACCAAGCTGCTTAGTGTAGCCATTCATCCCCAGACGTCACCGTATATCAAGCTTATGTCTTCTCTGGTTACTTTAATGATTGTATTGTTAAAGTTATAGGACTCACTCAGACTTATGTCTGACCCCGTTGTTTTTATCTTTTTCCCAACCCTCAGGTTATCAGAGTGGGCCCAGTACGAGTGGGCTTTGATCAGGCTGCTTTATTCTCTTTTGGAGCTTGGACCATAGGTGTAGAGATCAGCTTACCCTTTTCTTTTATGGCTATCAGTTCATGTATTGGGATTATGTACTTTTGTTTATCAGGATGGATATTTTTGTACTTGACTCTTATTTGGTTTTGTGATGTAACCAAACATGTTTTACTTTCCGCTGCATTGAAATGATGTTTGAAATTTTCAAGTATTACTTATATCTGTCTTGTTGTAATTTTTTTGTTCTATATTCACTTAAAATACTCCACCGATGTTATGGCATTCCCTTAGAGAGTGACCATAGCGGTTGTGGGGTGTTACAATAATCGACATGGCATCTTCAAAGTTGCCAGTTGTTCCCCTTATGTAAGCAGCTCCACTTCCTATGTTTTTTTTTGCAGCGAATCATTTTCTGTTTAGGTGAATTCTAGACCATTGTAAATGCGCTGAATTGATTTTAGATCTAATATGTATGAATATTTGCTCACATGGTACTTCTAGAATCAGTTTATACAATACTGATTTCAAGTGGTGATAGTGTGAAATTATTCGTTCAGAAGTTTATAATTTGTTTTCTTTACTCAGATTGATTGGGCTTTGGTATGTTTAGCTTTTCTTATGTATGGAAATTGTGATTGAAATTATTAACTACAATTATATAACTAATTTAGGCTTCAGTTGTTGTCTCAGTTGCATTTCTATTGCATTTCATAAGGGGAAGAGCTAATGATTTATCATTTGCATTTCAGTTAATGATTTTTAATTGTGATTGAAATTAGTTTGTTGTCTCAGTTGCATTTCACATACTTTGAATATTTTTGTTAGCAAAACACCAGAATGCATTGTTTTATTGCATTATCCTTTAAATTAAAAAGTGCATGCAAACACAGCTAATACATTTAGGGTTTCAATTCAAGACTTCAACTTATTTAAATTGCCTTATGATTATGTCGAATCAATTCAAGACTTCAATTTTCTTCACAGTACTGGGGACTTTCTTCCAGACATTGACAGTTTTAGCCTTGATGATGGAGATTCAGGTGATTACCGAGATTGTGCTGATTTCGAGAACGAGTTAATTGAATGCTATATTTATCCCATTTTTATGTTTTAGAGTGAATGAATCACGGTGGGCACTTCAGTTTGCGCAAAACTCTATGATATGGCACACTTTCTCAGTATTTCTTTAATGGGCGTTGTTACTGTAATAAAAATATGAAACATCGTTAGTTTTCGTAAATTAGTTTTATGTATCAATTGGTTAGTTAAAAGCCACGCACAACAACTTTTAAGTGTACCGTGTATGAACAAAAGTTTTTTTTGTGTGTATAGTAATTATATCTGCATGCACTTTCAAAGCAGTCTTTGATAATTTATTTATTTTTGAAGGTGGAAGCAACTTTTGGACATGCACTTACAGGTGTTGATCAAGATAATGTCATCATAAAGATAAACTCATTAAGGTACAACAATTTATTCAGAATAATTACAATTTCACAGATGTTGTATATTACATTTGTGAACTAGTTAACGTAAGTTCGGTGTCTCTTCTGTTGTGGATACTCTTTCATATTATGCAACCTTATCCATATGCTTTAATGTTTCCTTTAGTTTTACTATTATTGCTTGAGAAATATATTAGTGGATATACTGTTGAAAAACATATTCATAAACATCAATCAGGAATATGTTTTATTAACAACTGTTGAGTAGGTTTGTGCTGAAAAACGCACCTAATTGCAATTTATAGTGGTACATTGCATCCTATTTTCTTCAGTTTTCTCATTCATCACTTCAAGTTTCAACCTTATTATGATGAGATTTATTTCATATAACTCCAATTATATGTTGCTTCTGATTTGATAATTAATTGTATTCCATTTTGTTGCTGCCAGGTTATTGTACAATATGTCTCATGTAGATTGTGCTGGGGCATTGTTTTATTCAATCGTGAAAATCAACTTATGATTCTCCTCATTCCTCTCAAAGTAAGTATTTTGACTTTTCACGCCAATCCCTTATTATTTTTTCCCCGCTTACTGGGCTTGAATGTTAACCCATAATTGTTCTACTCTTTCTAGCGAATGTTGCTTGGTTGCGTCAATAGTTCAGTTATCCAACATGTATTAAATCAAGAAATTTTCTGTGTGTTTTTTGAAGATAAATTTTATTATGTATCAAATCAAGGACTGTTTACTAACAAAAAGCAGTTATTGAAGTATTTATACCTTGCAAACATAAGCACTCCTGACCAGAAAAGCACCAACATAACCCTTCAATTGAAAAGCTCCACATTCAAAAAGCCTTTATATCAATGGAATTTTATGTATTTGTGCATGTTTAGATAGAAAAAACACCAGATTGTACTTGAACATAATCATGTTAAATAAAGTGAAGACCATTTCAGCTGCTTTTCTTTGCTTTATTTCTTTAATCCTATGTACATATGTATATGTACAGTAAGTTAATTCCTTGAGCATAATCTTGTCAGAAAGCAAATGTATAATATTGAAAGAGTTCGCTACTTGTGCTTCACATGATGCAGGGGAAAATTTTAGGAGGTTACTCAAAGAGTTCGCTGGAATGACATACATATTCCTGGATAGGCATGTACGTGTTCATGATCGACAGCAATCATGGAGCATGAAATGCATAATTATTCTAGTGAATTGATGATATTTATTCTCCTGTTATAGTATATGTATGATAGAGTAGAAATATGATTAGAAAATATTCTATTCAAAAAAAATGTGTTGTGTGAGAGAAGAAATTGTTATACATGTGTGATGTATGAAAATTGTAGAAATTTTTGTTGTAATTGTTTTTGTTCTATTAAAACTTTGTTAAAATAAAAATTTTATTTGTTTATTTTATTTTGTGATATACACTATTACTAAAACGAATACATTTAATATGTAATATTTATAAGCTGTAATATTTTTTTTACATATTTATGGATCTATTGCAATAGGCATATACTGTTGCAAAATGATCTATTGCAACGGCAAAAGCCTGTTGCGAAAAAGTATACCGCAACATCTTATTGCAACAGGCAGAAAATGTTGCAGACTTTTTACAACTTTGGCTATGCCAACAGGCGCAGGCCTGTTGCAATAGGTCTACTGCAACAGATATCGCCTGTTGCAAAAAATGTTTTTTTTTTGTAGTGAAAATAAAACTTACAGTCATTAGAGTACATCACACATCTAGACAGTTATAGTGACCTGTCCTCATATACAACACACATCGGAATAAATATATATCATACGTCTGGACTTCTCCAGCTCGTCTCTTCACTGCATCCGATAACCTGAACCTGTACGACCCGGTCTAACCCGAGCATTACAAACACACGGATCAGCCTTGTGAACTAGAGTGAGAAAACACACTAAGTTTATAGGTAACATCCAACTTGATTTTAAAGTTAAAATCTTTCCAAAAGAAAAGGATAATAGTAAGACCAAATCCACACATAAATACGGATGTTTTTTACCTTACTATAACCCAAAACATTTTGAAATCATATATCGTCTGATATTAAAATAATGTCTAATATCAAATAAATAGCAATCTAGCAAAACGTTTGCATCTCACGCTCCATATACATAGCATACAATCAAAACTGCAAGCGCTTTTTGGAGAATGGATTTCCAACTATGGCAAGGTATGGGACCAACTTCTGACAATGTACCTTTGGAGATGAATACATTGGGGATTCAATAAGAACATCTTGCAACCCCGGTTAAACATGACCGGCCCCTTACTTCGCTTGAGAGTTCAAAATATATTATTACCATGGTATACAAATAAAATAAAGGGACAACCGAAGGCATTTAATTTCACCGGATCAGGTAATGATATACAAATAAAATAAAGGGACAACAGAAGGCATTTAATTTCACCGGATCAAGTAATGATATACCCTTTTGATGGGTGTGACCCACATAGGCATGCGACCTTCCCAATTTTATATCATTTCCCGGTTGATGAGGCTTGAGGTCAAAATTAATTAATTAATTAATTTATCATTATTATTTTATTATGTAATTCATGTTTTAGAACATCTGATCACCATTCACTTTGAATGCCACATTGTCAGATCCGCTGGATATCACTAATTGACGTCCATATAAATACCTTAAGGTGTGAAGCTAAGAGAACGGCCATTCTCCGCCATCAACTTGGTATATTTGAAGAAATCAACGTACGTGACTCTTTTGGAAATACTCTGTCAGACATCCATCCATACAAGTTGTCCTGAGACTGGACAAACCGAAGGCACCCTCTTACTGTATCCTTGAATTACCGTATGGATCAGTAGCGACTAGTCCTTGCAATCCTTGAAACCTCACTTACGACTGAATCATGTCTGAATAGCTCTAGTTGCAACACAGAGAATATTCGACAAGTAATCCTTCCGCTTTTGAAGATCCACGGTCTTCAATTGCTCCATCTTCTATCTTCCACGTTCGTATTTGTTGGTCGGAATGGTTTTCGAGTATAAAATTTGATCTCAGTCTTTCCGTACCAACAATCGTATTGGCTAAATTGGATAGTCGGTTATTTAACTATAAAATATAAAATAAAATGAGTTACTGGTTTAGTACTTGGCATTACTTGGCCTTTACTAAAAAATAATCAACGAATGTTAATTTAAAAATCCTTTAAAATATTTCGATATTACAAATATTTCTTTTCATTTTTTTTTCGACATAAGATAATTTTTAACACTAATTTATTATAATACTTAGAAAAATCCTATAATGATATTCAACTTTATATTCTATTATTGTTTTCAAAACATTTTCTATATCACCTCTTCTTATCTATAACTGGGAAAATTATTTCATCTTATCATTCGTAAAATAACGTTATGAAATATCTTTTGTTTCATCATTTGAAACAAAAAATAATCCTTATTCTTTTAGAATAAACACATTTCAACACTTCACCTTCCATTTCCTTTTTACCCGAAAATACCGTCATACTTTCTCAATCTTCTTTTATTTCTTTTACTTCAGGAATACCATTATACATACATATATATATATATCAAATCTTTCCACTTTTGTTACTTTGGAAACTCCATTTATATTATCAAATCTTGCCATTTCCATTACTTTGGAAATCTCATTATATATTCTCAAATCTTGCGATTTACATTGCGTTATTATTTCTCATTTGGAATTGTTCTTAACCACTTTTTCATTACAAACTAATATCATTCTCAGATTATCCTGAAGTCATTCAAGTTAGGGTATTTGAATTACCTCTCAGACCTTGATCAACAACATTCTTATCCTAAGATAGATAAAGTTGTAATTCAAAAATCGATATTTATTCAAATATCAACAAATCTCATTAAAGTATTTTATTTATAAAACTTCTTATTTCTTTTAAAAACTTTGTTATAAAATCTCTGGCTAAACCCCTTTTTATCTCGTTTTCTTTTACTTAATTCAAATATTAAGTAAACATTTATTTTAAGCCATCGTTTCCGCTTAAAATTCTCCTTATAACTTTATTATAAAACTTGAGTTTAATATAAATCTCATTTAACCTCTTTACAAAGCTCATCCATATTCCATTTCAAAAATCGGTTACTTACTTAAATGTATTTCATTTAAAAAGTAGTTACTTAAATGATTAAAGTCATATTTTACTTCATTATTCTAGAATTAGTATTAAATTTCTTTTTAAAATCTTATTCAAGTTAAACAACTATATTCTAAATTATTTCATTTAAAATTGGCACAATCTAATTTAATTAAGAAATCAGTTTCAATTAAAACAGTTGAATTGATCAACTCTAAAACATGATTTACTCGTTGTGCAACTTTAACTCGTCTCTTCATTTAAAATAATTAATAAATTAATTCAAATAACCTCATTTAAATTAATAAATTAATTTTAATAAATATCATTTACTTCGATTAATATTAAATAAATAATAATATAATTCCATTTTAATTGCTTCTTAAAACAATTAATTTCAGTTGTAAATCGTTACATTAATTAAGATAAGGCACATGCTCCGCACACGGTCGATTTCTCTTTGTATGAACTTCATTTTTAAATAATATAACTAAAATTCTATATTCAGATATAAAATAAATTTCAAAACTTCATTTTTATATCGATTTACCTGATGGTAAATTAATATTTCAAAACGATTGATTTATCGGCCAACTGCTTCCAATTACTCAACCAATACTGATCATTGGTTAAAAGAAAACAATTGTTGAATTTCAGGTCAATGGTTAACAATCAAATCAATCATCCAAACAAATGGGTTTAATTAGTTTATATAATGATAATATGAAAATAAATAATGTAAGAACCCGTAACTTCCCCGGTAAGGGAAAGCACAGATTTCTTTGAGGACAAGACTAATCCGAACACAAACAGAAGAAAATTTCATTGCTTATCACAACAATTCCATCAGAATACAAGAATATACAGAGTATGAATAAATATTACACATTTGACAAATATCAGAGATTTAAATTACATTTAAATATATAGTAGCGGAAAAATAATACAACGCAGAACTGAAAGTAATACACGGATACAGAGCTTTCCGAGTATCATTCCAGCAGTAAACGAGAATCCTGTGAATACAAATCTGCAAAACAAAAACTACTAGCTGCCCGTGTGGAAATAGAGGCACCCAGAGTTTAGGTTAAAACAATAAACTCCAGGTCAGTCATGTGACTGGTGTGAGGACTAAAACAGTTATTAATCTTTATGTTTAAAGTTAGGTAAATCAAGGGACCACGCCGTATAACACGGAACGGGTTTCCTCACAAGAATACCAGTGCATAAAATAAACAGCGCAATGCTAAATAAAGAAAAATGAAGCTATTATAAGACCCAGGTCCCATCACATAATGCAACGCAAGCCGGAGGATAGGGTTTTACCTTATAATAGCCAAAGAATGCTTGATACGTTTAAAAACACATTACCTTGATATTACTATAAGTGTATAGTGTCAAAACAATTTCAATCATAAGTATCAATCATAGGCGGCATAGCTACCATCTACTATGTCGCCATACTAGGTTCTACAAATAAAACCGAATTATCACGTATTGGAAACTGGTTTCCATCATGAGTCGTAGCAAGGGGCAAGCTCCTCTCCGATTCGAGACACTCTAGCAAATGTCTCAGGACCTCACACAGCCATCCTTGGATCTTCAGGGCCGGTCCTCTCTTACTTTTGAGGATTGGCAATTCCTGAGCACACGTTTTTCGGTCCTATAGGACCTATATAATGGTATGTATGTCGGCTCACATAGTGCCAGTTATCGACCATATATTCGAGGCGCCTCGCATTCTAACAACCACACAGGTGAAAAGTATATAAATGTCAGTCAGTTTAAGCACTGACACCACCACTAGCTAGAAAGAATCATCGTACTCTCCCTGCAGTCACTATCCCATTTTTGACTCATACCGAGGTGTGAGGTTCGCGAATTAATGCCATACACAAAGCTGCGCCACACAGGTCGTGCTTTGATCATCAACCACAAGACTTTTCTTTTCAACAGAAGCCTTGATCATCTACCACTTAGGCATGCCACACAGGCAATTCACTCCATGCGACTGATGTCCATCGATATACAACCTCTGAGCTCGTACGTCTCAGAGAAGGGAATTAAGCAAGAGAATAAATTCTCCGCCACCAAATAGATGTATATTTAATAGAGATCAATCAACACAGAAAAAATCCAATGTCAGACACACAGTCCATTTACAAGTTCGTTCTAGGGCTGAATGAAACCGGAGGCACTTTCCTCGCATATCCATCGATCTCCATGTACGTCTGGATGATCACCAACTAATTCCCTCCTCTTGGGTGTACAGCCCAAACAAGATCATCAGTAATCATCCAAACGATGTGAAGACTTCCAGTCTTCAACCACCGTCTTCATCTTCGACTTATCGTCGAATCGGTTATTCAGAATGGGTAAAAACCCGACCTTTCCGAATAACCCGCGTATATAATAAACTAGTGCTACACAACACAACATACGCCTCATTCCAATTCGGAATATTCTTTTATTCAAATTTTCACATTCTTAGGGAAAAGTTCCCATTAAATTTATCAAAGATAAATTCTTCTAAATTTATTCTTTAATCTTCCCTTGGATATCTTTTCAAACCATGTTATGGCTTTCCAAACTAGTCGGGAATAGCGAACCACACCGAAGTAATTACTTATTTTATTTCCCCAATCCCAGCCTATTCATCCCATGGAGCAAAACTGGTAATAATCCATATCTAACACCACGGTGTTATCGGTAAATATTAATTACCATTTCACGTTTAAATCTAATTAAAGATTTAACTATCGCTTTGGAGCAAAACTGGTGATACTCCATTCTCGATCATTTCAATCTAGTTAAAGATTCAATAAAACTCCACTTAGTTTTAATCTTCTCAAAAATCAATATCCTGCCTTCAACTGAGTTAATGAATCAATGTCATCTAAAACACGGTTCACGATAAACCCAAAATCACATTCCATTGTTAATCGGGTTAAAGAACGGGTGTTATTCAAAACACCGCTCACGATAAACCCCAAAAACCAATTTAAATTCAATTCCAATTAAATACTAATTAACTGGACAAATTCACTAAATCTTAATTAAAAGATTTATTCTTTTCTAAACTGGGCTCAAGAGCAGTGTTATTTAAGACACCATTCACGACGAACCCAAAATCCCATTTCATATTAAATACAAGGCTCTGAATAGAAAATATATCGGCTTATATTCAATATCAAATTTTGAAATCAACAAATATCATATTGGAAATAATGATATAAATATCTTTCAAATTTCCACAACCATATCTGTATAATCACGAAATCCAACATCGAAATATTCCGAAGATAATTTTGATTCAAATCCATTCCAATTCGTATATTGGAAATTCTGATTATTTTCAAAACCATTTCAAATCTAGTTCATTTCGATAAAAATATATTTTATCCTTTCAAATGTGCAATTTTTCATCCTAGTTCTTTCCAATTCATATATTATGATTTTACACAAATTATTAATATTTTTAATAATTTTATCAAGGCCCGTTCAGTCGATTTCCAATAACGGTTATCGAACTGCACTTACAACCACCTTTTCCAAATTTGATTTGGACATAATTCGAAATCCAACCGTTATATTTTAAATTTTTAATATTCATTGGAATGCTCTTTTCGATACGAACCCAACGGTTCTGGTTTAATGAGAATCCGACAGTCGGATCTCCCGTAATGTCCATTCGAAGTCAATGGTCGAAATTCATGAACTGCCGTAGCTTCGCGCGTTCTATTCAGGCCATTATATATATATATATATATATATATATCTATATATATATATATATTATATTTCGTCGATTTTCTTTTCGAACGTATTTTATAAATCGTTTTAAACTCGTTTTCGAAACGATATCAACCTCATATTCAATTTCGAATCAAAATTGAATATTCCACATCATCGATATACAAATGATAATATTTTCAAAGCGTTATATTTTGAAATCACTTCCTTTTCTATATTCATTATAAAAACAAATATAATCGATATAAATATCGTTCGCGTCAAAATGGCGCATATCTAATCAACACGACTTTATACATTTCAATAAATTCGTTATTCTATTCAACAAGTGAATATTTATTATATTCAACACCTGAATCTATATTTTTCTTTCAACACATGAATATTCTCAACACATGAGCATCGTCAACACATAACTATTTTTGTTATTTAATATATTTTATAAAACTATGATAAAGATGTAAATTTTATTGTTTAAAATATTTTACTCAACACATGAATATTCTCAACACATGAGTATTGTCAACACATGACTAGTTATTCTATTCAACACATGAATATTTATTCTATTCAACACATAAATCTATATTTTAATATTCTTTATTTTCCCAATTGGATGGGGCCCAATAAATTACCATATAATGTTAATTATATGGATTCCATACAACACATGTATATAATAGCAACGATAAATAATCAACCATCATCCAAAGTGCACCACACAACTGCATAAGCATTAAATATAACTAATTAACGCTCATACAGTCTGTCAATCAAAGGATCGACATACCACTAAACAATTGGGATTAGTGTATGTCAAATATCATCCCAACACCGTGTGGGCTTTTAATCCACAAACACCGAATATTATTTGTGCAGTTGGGCGACATGTAAAATTTATCGTCCCAATCAATATCCTTCAAATAGGTGTACATAAACAAACCTTCCGGTTTGTAAATGAATATTTTATTTTATTCACATACACGTTAAAAATTATATTTTTAACGATAAATTCTTTTGTTTCAACACATGAATTTCTACTTCGTTCATTTATTCAATAAAATGATATTTTTATTTTTCTAACTTATTTTAGAAAATTTCGGCGGCATAACGGCACGATACTAGAAACGGGACAAGGCCTAGCCTTATCCCCGGTCTAGTAATGGCCCATGCCATACACATACCAATTTAATCAATCCCATTTCACATCTCATTTCACATCCCAAACAAATTCAATCAAATTAATCGACCAAACAAATAAATCAATCACTAAACAATCAACTAAACAAACAAGCCGTCCATGGTCTATGGACGACGGGTGTTGGGTGCTACTAAGCACCGTCTGCATCCTAGTATATATTTTTAACTAGAAAAGAAGATTTAAAGTGAGAAGTTCTCACCGATTAGCTAAACTAAACACCACGACTCTTCATATGTAGAAATCTTCGTCGTGCTCACCTTTTGTCAATTTCATTGTCCGTAGCCACTACATATATAAAAATCACATTTTTATATTGTTGCTATGTACATAAAAATCACATTTTTATACTGCTACTATATAGATAAAAATTCTATTTTTATACCGCTACTATATAGATAAAAATTCTATTTTTATACCGCTACTATAAAGATAAAAATTCTATTTTTATACGGTGTTCATATAATAAAGATTATATTTTTCTCTCACCATTCTCTATATAAAAATCACATTTTTATATATAGAGATCGTATTTTTATATTTCTACTACATATGTACAAATCAATTTTTTATTAACTATATATTATAAAAATCATATTTTTATCCTTCCTATCCAATAAAAATTATATTTTTAACCTTACTATCATATAAAAATTATATTTTTAACCTTCCTATCATATAAAAATTATATTTTTATATCGCTCTCTTTATGATAAAGATCTTATTTTTAAGTTGCTACTTTATACACAAAGTTCAAATTTTTATAAAGATGTTTATATAATAAAAATCATATTTTTATTTCAAATTTCCTCACATAAAAATCATATTTTTATACTCCGAAAAATCATATCTTTTTGTTTATAAAAATGTAATCTTTTCGCTATATAAAAATATGATCTTTCCTTATTGAAAAATATAAACTTTTCTCAAATAAAAATCTTAGATTTCCAAAATAAAAATCCTTATTTTCATGACATAAAAATTGTAACTTTATCATTGTAAAAATCACGTCTTTCCCTAATCAAAACCGTAGCTTTATAATCATAAAAATCTAATCTTGGTTTCAATAAAAATCTACATCATATTTCATATAAAAAGCTAAATCAGAAAATAATAAAATAAATATAAAAAAACTTATAGTAAATCGTTCAAGGGGGGATTGTTGTGCATCGCTGAAGGGGGAGGAGGGGATGGAGTCGCGGCCGGCGGTGGAAGGCCGATGTGGCGGTGGTGTGGGCTGATTTGGGTTGCGGTGGTTTAAGTGGAAGGAGGGAAGAGAGGGCGCGAATTTTCGGGCGCCCGAGGGCGAGAGAAACGAAGAGGAGCGGAGGAAGGGGGTTCGAGGGGGAGGTGGCTACGGCGGTTGCGGCCCACCTGGAGGCGGCGGCGGACTAATCGGAGGGAGGGGGGCTGTGAATCGCGATTCCCCACCTTTTTTCTATTTTTTTTCTCTGTATGAAGCCGATGACAGGGCGGTAAGAGGAAAGAAAGGGTTGACTTTTATTATATTTTTAATTAATTTATTCTTTAAAAAGTTATCGTTTCATTCAAAATCCAATCGAGACCCACCGACTGTCGTCCCCAGCACATTACCCTCTTCTGAACACACTGGGATATGTTTCGTGACCCAGTTCTAACGTTTCGATCAGTTTTCGTTCAAATTAAAATATAAATATTTATATATTCAATTTAAACACACATTTCAATTTACCGGGGCCACATACAGTCCCTAAAAATTTCAGAAAAATTATTTCTAGCTTCGTATTGACGATACGGTCCTAACAAAACTAATTTCGTCAAATTTTAAGATCGTTTGAAAAATGGCCATTTTCTAGTCGATTAAAATCACCTGAAATTGGTCAAAAGCGTTTTCCTTTGCCACGTTCACATATTGATTCGAAAATTTTCAAATTTTGGAATCTAGAAATTACTTGACATCACGGATCCAACAAAAGTGGTTTCGTCAAAAACCGAGGTCGCTTGCAAAATTCCCATTTTTAAGGGCCAGAATTCCATAGCGACTATTCTGAATTTTCAACTGGGCATAACTTTTGATTCCCGCTAGGAAATTTCAATTTTTCGGATTCGTTGGAAAGATATTCTCAAATAGATTCAAATATTTTTGGTTTCGTTAAAATCCGGTTTATTTTGAATCCTTTATACTCATTTAAACTTTGAAATCGAATTATCGAACTACCGCGCCAATTTCAATTCCTTTTATAATTAAAATAAATATTTATATTCTAACGACGATTCAAATAAATATATACTTCTAATTCTATTCAAAATAAATTTCTCATCGTTATTATTTAAAATAATTCATTTTAAATATTCAAAATTAATCAAAATTGCTAAAATAAAAATTTTAAATTGGCTCAGAATATCCGGGTTGTTACAATCTGCCCCACTTAAGACTTTTCGTCCCCGAAAAGGAACGAAGCCAAAATTTGTTTCACAAATTAACTCAACTTTCAGTATTTTAATTATGGCTTAAGCTCTTCAACTTTTCAGTTTCTTAGAACTTTTCAAATTCTTCAAAAATTTGGCTAACACCCTAAATTTTCGAAAAATTTCGCCATAACCTCCCCTGCACCGGGGACTTCGGGATATTTCAAATAGCCTCCCATGGCCCTCATCAATCCAAAAAGAAAAAGGAACAGCCAAGCGGCTAGCCTATCGGCTCATAAAATCATCCAAACCCAAAGAAATTTGTAAACATGTACTAATTTGTCGGGCAAACAATTTTATTCTTCTGCTCTAGCCTCCTTGCTATGACCTGTTCAATGTAAGTACATGTATATGCATGCATTTTCAAAAAAAATCAATATTCGGTTCAATTAGGCATAATGGTTCAAAATTTTAAACCAATAATCAAACAACACAATCAGCAATCAATCAGTGAATTAACGTTTCAAATTCATAACTTTGATATATATATATATACAGAAAATCATGTTTTTGATGCCAAATCACAACAAATAATCCTAAGTAAATTTTGGTTCTCACACCAGTCTAATGGAAATATATAGATATCACACTTTCGAAACTCGAATATAAATTCTGATGATGTACATACTATAGCGATCATCAGAACCATCCCCGGGCGATTAGAATGTGTTCTATATCTATCCAGTATATTATAACTTCGAATATACGTTCATGACACGTATATGCAAAATCTTTATATACTAGATTGTCCAAATCCAATACAAATAAAATATTCAAATACGTATAATCGAATTTAACTTTCAAAACAAAATTTGCTTTCAATTTTATATTAAAAATATACTCTTCACACTCGTTCTAGTATACTACTGACCCTATTTCTAACGAGTCATTCTAATTGGATATTACTAATCCAATATCTGATGAATTCTTTCGTTTGGTTCTAATGTGTCTTGTTCTCGAGCTCTGTAAACCAAAGCTCTGATACCACTATAAGAACCCGTAACTTCCCCGGTAAAGGAAAGCATGGATTGCTTTGAGGACAGGACCAATCCGAACAGAAATAGAAGAACATTTCATTGCTTATCATAATAATTCCATCAGAATACAAGAATATACAGAATATGAATAAATATTACACATTTGACAAATATCAGAGATTTAAATTACATTTAAATACATAGCAGCGGAAAAATAAAACAACACACAACTGAAATTAATACGCGGATACAGAGCGTTTCGAGTATCGTTCCAGCTGTAAACCAGGATCCTGTGAATACAAATCTGCAAAACCAAAACTACTAGCTGCCCGTGTGGAAATAGGGGCACCCAGAGTTTAGGTTAAAACAATAAACTCCAGGACAGTCATGTGACTGGTGTGAGAACTAAAACAGTTATTAATCTTTATTTTTAAAGTTAGGTAAATCAAGGGACCACGCCGTATAACACGGAACGGGTTTCCTCCCAAGAATACAAGTGCATAAAACAAACAGCGCAATGCTAAATAAAGAAAAATGAAGCTATTATAAGACTCAGGTCCCATCACACAATGAAACGCAAGCCGGAGGATAGGGTTTTACCTTATAATAGCCAAAGAATGCTTGATACGTTTAAAAACACATTATCTTGATATTACTATAAGTGTATAGTGTCGAAACAATTTCAATCATAAATATCAATCATAGGCGGCATAGCTACCATTTACTATGTCGCCATACTAGGTTCTACAAATAAAACCGAATTATCACGTATTGGGAATTGGATTCCATCTTGAGTCGAGGCAAGGGGCAAGCTCCTCTCTGATTTGAGACACTCTAGCAAATGTCTCAGGACCACACACAACGATCCTTGGATCTTCAGGGCCAGTCCCCTCTTACTTTTGAGGATTGGCAAATTCTGAGCACACGTTTTCCGGTCCTATAAGACCTATATAATGGTCTGTATGTTGGCTCATATAGTGCCAGTTATCGACCATATATTCGAGGCGCCTCGCATTCCAACAACCACACAGGTGAAAAGTATATAAATTTCAGCCAGTTTAAGCACTGACACCACCACTAGCTAGAAAGAAACGTCGTGCTCTCCCTGCAGTCACTATCCCGTTTTTGACTCATACCGAGGTGTGAGGCTCGCGAATTAACGCCATACACAAAGTTGTGCCACACAGGCTGTGCTTTGATCATCAACCTCAAAACTTTGCTTTTCAACAGAAGCCTTGATCATCTGCCACTTAGGCATGCCACACAGGCAATTCACACCATGCGACTGATGTCCATCGATATACAACCTCTGAGCTCGTACGTCCCATAGAAGGGCGTTAAGTAAGAGAATAAATTCTCCGCCACCAAATAGATGTATATTTAATAGAGATCAATCAACACAGAATAAAATCCAATGTCAGACATACAGTCCATTTGCAAGTTCGTTCTGGGGCTAAACGAAACGGAGGCACTTTCCTCGCATATCCATCGATCTCCAAGTACGTCGGGACGATCACCAACTGATTTCCTCCTCTTGGGTGTACAGCCCAATCAAGATCATCAATAATCATCCAAATGATGTGAAGACTTCTGGTCTTCGACCACTGTCTTCATCTTCGACTTTTCATCGAATTGGTTATTCAGAATGGGTATAAACCCGGCCTTTCCGAATAACCCGCGTATATAATAAACAAGTACTACACAAACACAACATACGCCTCATTCCAATTCAGAATATTCTTTTATTCAAATTTTCACATTCTTAGGGAAAGGTTCCCATTAATTTTATCAGAGATAAATTCTTCTAAATTTATTCTTTAATCTTCCTTTGGATATCATTTCAAACCATGTCATGGCTTTCCAAACTAGTCGGGATTAGCGAACCACACCGAAGTAATTATTTATTTTATTTCCCCAATCCCAGCCTATTCATCCCATGGAGAAAAACTGGTAATACTCCATATCTAACACCACGGTGTTATCGGTAAATATTAATTACCATTTCACGTTCAAATCTAATTAAAGATTTAACTATCGCTTTGGAGCAAAACTGGTGATACTCCATTCTCGGTCATTTTAATCTAGTTAAAGATTCATTAAAACTCCACTTAGTTTTAATATTCTCAAAAATCAATATCCTGTCTTCAACTGAGTTAAAGAATCAATGTCATCTAAAACACGGTTCACGATAAACCCAAAATCACATTCCATTGTTAATCGGGTTAAAGAACGGGTGTTATTCAAAACACCGCTCATGATAAACCCCAAGAACCAATTTAAATTCAATTCCAATTAAATACTAATTAACTGGACAAATTCACTAAATCTTAAGTAAAAGATTTATTCTTTTCTAAACTGGGTTCAAGAACAGTGTTATTTAAGACACCATTCACGACGAACCCAAAATCCCATTTGATATTAAATACAAGGCTCTGAATAGAAAATATATCGGCTTATATTCAATATCAAATTTTGAAATCAACAAATATCGTATTGGAATTAACGATATAAATATCTTTCAAATTTCCATAACCATATCTGCATAATCATGAAATCCAACATCGAAATATTCCGAAGATAATTTCGATTCAAATCCATTCCAATTCATATATTGGAAATTCTGATTATTTTCCAAACCATTTCAAATCTAGTTCAAAACTAGTTCATTTCGATAAAAATATATTTTATCCTTTCAAATGTGGAATTTTTCATCCCAGTTCTTTCCAATTCATATATTATGATTTTACACAAATTAATAATATTTTTAATAATTTTATCAAGGCCCGTTCAGTCGATTTCCAATAACGGTTGTCGAACTGCACTTACAATGACCTTTTCCAAATTTGATTTGGATATAATTCCAAATCCAACCGTTAGATTTTAAATTTCTAATATTCATTGGAAAGCTCTTTTCAATACGATCCCAACGGTTCTGGTTTCAGAAGAATCCGACGGTCGGATCTCCCGTAATGTCCATTCGAAGTCAATGGTCGAAATTCATGAACTATCGTAGTGCGGCGCGTTCTATTCAGGCCATTATATAATATATATATATATTATATATATTACATCGATTTCCTTTTAAAAGGTATTTTATATATCATTTTAAATTCTTTTTTGAAACGATTTCAACTTCATATTCAATTTCGAATCAAAATTGAATATTCCACATCATCGATATACAAATGATAATATTTTCAAAACGTTATATTTTGAAATCACTTCCTTTTCTATATTCATTATAAAAATGAACATAATCGATATAAATATCATTCACATCAAAATGGCGCATATCTAATCAACACGGCTTTATACATTTCAATAAATTCGTTATTCTATTCAACAAATGAATATTTATTCTATTCAACACCTGAATCTATATTTTTCTTTCAACACATGAATATTCTCAACATATGAGCATTGTCAACACATGACTATTTTTGTTATTTAGTATATTTTATAAACTTATGATAAAGATGTAAATTTTATTGTTTAAAATATTTTACTCAACACATGAATATTCTCAACACATGAGTATTGTCAACACATGACTAGTTATTCTATTCAACACATGAATATTTATTCTATTCGACACATGAATCTATATTTTAATATTCATTATTTTCCCAATTGAAATGAGGCCCAATCAATTACCATATAATGTTAATTATATGGATTTCATACAACACATGTATATAATAGCAACGATAAATAATCAACCATCATCCAAAGTGCACCACACAACTACATAAGCATTAAATATAACTAATTAACGCTCATACAGTCTGTCAGTTAAACGATCGACATACCACTAAACAATTGGGATTAGTGTATGTCAAATATCATCCCAAAACCCGTGTGGGGTTTCAATCCACAAACACTGAATATTATTTGTGCAGTTGGGCGACGTGTAAAATTTATCGTCCCAATCAATATCCTTCAAATAGGTGTACATAAACAAACCGTCTGGTTTGTAAATGAATATTTTATTTTATTCACATGCATGTTAAAAATTATATTTTTTAATGATAAATTCTTTTATTTCAACACATGAATTTCTACTTAGTTCATTTATTCAATAAAATGATATTTTTATTTTTCTAACTTATTTTAGAAAATTTCGGCGGCATAACGGCACGATACTAGAAACGGGACAAGGCCTAGCCTTATCCCCGGTATAATAATGGCCCACGCCATACACATACCAATTTAATCAATCCCATTTCACATCTCATTTCACATCCCAAACAAATTCAATCAAATTAATCGACCAAACAAATAAAACAATCACCAAACAATCAACTAAACAAACAAGTCGTCCATGGTCTGTGGACGACGGGTTTCGGGTGCTACTAAGCACAGTCTGCATCCTAGTATATATTTTTAACTAGAAAAGAAGAGTTAAAGTGAGAAGTTGAAGCGACCTGAAACTTCCCCGGTCTCCGAAGAGATGAGAAAGAACGTATTACTGTGAGGACAAGACAAATCAGAACACAAACAGAAGAACATTTCACTGTTATTACAACAATGCATCAGATTACAAGAATATACAGAGTATAAATTAATATTACACAGAAATATCAGAGATTTAAATTACATTTAAATACCTAGCAGCGGAAAATAATACAATACACAACTAGAAGAGATATACAGATACAAAGCTTTCCGGATATCATTCCAGCTGTAAACCAGGATCCTGTGAATATAAATCTGCAAAACCAAAACTACTAGCTGCCCGTGTCGAAAATAAGGGCACCCAGAGTTTAGGTTGAAACAATAAACTCCAGGTCAGTCATGTGACTGGTGTGAGAACTAAAACAGTTATTTAAAACTTTACTTTAAAAGAGAGTAATTCAAGGGACCACGCCGTATAACACGGAACGGGTTTCCTCCCAAGAATACTAGTGCATAGAATAAACAGCGCAATGCTTTTTCGAAAAATGAAGCTATTATAAGACCCAGGTCCCATCACACAATGCAACGCAAGCCGGAGGATAGGGTTTTACCTTATAACAGCCAAACATGCTTGATACGTTTAGAACAAATCATTTGATACTATAATAAGTGTATAGTGTCAAAAACAATTTCAATCATAAATATAAATCATAGACGGCATGAGTGCCCCATCCCACTATGTCGCCATACTAGGCTCTACAAATAAAGTCGAAATACATGTATTGGAAATTGGATTTCCATCATGGTGGCTCCTGATTCGAAAGATCGATCGCGTAGTACAAATCACCGCGGCTTACGTCTCAGCGAGAGAAAACACCGCTATGCACATCCGCACTTTTGGGACTCAAGTATCACCGCGGCTTACGTCCCAGCAAGAGAAAACACCGCTTACTCTATCCCTCCGAGCATGAAGCTCAATATCGGTCGACCGAATCCACTACACTAAAAATGTATACTGATCAAACCATCAGTTTACCACCATCCCGGGCTGTGAGGCTCGCGGATCAACGCTATACACAAAGCCATGCTATATCAGCTGCGCTTTGATCATCAACCACCAAACTTTGCTTTTCAACAAAAGTCTGGATCACTGCATCTCCGTATGCCACACTATCAATCCATATCGTACCACTGATTTCTGCCAATATATAACCTCTGAGCTCATATGTCTCAGAGAAGGGCGTTAAGCAAGAGAATAAATTCTCCGCCGCCAAACAGATATATATTTAGCGGAGATCAACAAATACAATATAAAGGAATACAATGTCAGACACACCATCCATTTACAAGTCCGTTCTAGGTCTGAACGAAATCGGAGGCACTTTCCTCGCATATCCATCCATCTCCAAGTACGTCTGGACGACCGCCAACTTTTTCCATCCTCTTGGGTGTACAGCCCAATCAGGATCGTCAGTAATTATCCAAACGATGTGAAGACTTCCGGTCTTCAACCACCGTCTTCATCTTCGACATCTCGTCGAATCGGTTATTCAGAATGGGTGTAAACCCGGCCTTTCTGAATAACCCACGTATATGATAAACAAATGTTACACAAACACATCAAACGCCTCATTCCAATTCAGAATATTCTTTTATTCACAAAATCACATTTTTAGGGAAAGGTTCCCATTAATTTTATCCAAGATAAATTCTTCTAAATTTATTCTTTAATCTTCCTTTGGATATCATTTCAAACCATATTATGGTTTTCCAAACTAGTCGGGATTAGCGAACCACACCGAAGTAATTATTATTTTATTTCCCAATCCCAACCTATATATCCCATGGAGAAAACTGGTAATACCCCACATCTAACACCACTGTGTTATCGGTAAAATTAATTACCATTTCACGTTCAAATCTAATTAAAGATTTAACTATCGCTTTGGAGCAAAACTGGTGGTACTCCATTCTCGATCACCTTTCAGATTTGATAATTTAAATAATCAATTCATTTTTCAATCTAATTAAAGATTCATTAAATCTCCACTTAGTTTTAATCTTCTCAAAAATCGATATCTTGCCTTTAACTGGGTTAAAGAACCAATGTCTTCTAAAACACGATTCACGATAAACCCAAATCACATTTGATATTAAATACAAGGCTCTGAATAGAAAATATATCGGCTTACATTCAATATCAAATTCTGAAACCAACATATATCGTTTTGCACCTGGTACATTCAATTGAAGTTTGAAATCGAATTATCGAACTACCGCGCCATTTTCAATTCCTTTTATAATTATATATAATTATTTATATTCTAACGACGACGCGTATAATATATACGTTCGAATTCTATTCAAAATAAATTTCTGGTCGATTTTATTTAAAATAATCTATTTTAAATATTCGAAATTCGTCAAAATTGTCAAAATATAAAATTTAAACTGGCCCAGATTTTCGGGTTATTACAGAAGTTCTCACCGATTAGCTAAACCAAACACCACGACTCTTCATATGTAGAAATCTTCGTCGTGCTCGCCTTTTGTCAATTTCATTGTCCGTAGCCACTACATATATAAAATTCACATTTTTATATTGTTGCTACATATATAAAAATCACATTTTTATACTGCTACTATATAGATAAAAATTCTATTTTTATACCGCTACTATATAGATAAAAATTCTATTTTTATACCGCTACTATATAGATAAAAATTCTCTTTTTATACGGTGTTCATATAGTAAAGATTATATTTTTCTCTCGCCATTCTCTATATAAAAATCACATTTTTATATATAGAGATCGTATATTTATATTTCTACTACCTATGTAAAAATCAAATTTTTATTAACTATATATTATAAAAATCATATTTTTATCCTTCCTATCCTATAAAAATTATATTTTTAACCTTCCTATCATATAAAAATTATTTTTTTAACCTTCATATCGTATAAAAATTATATTTTTATATCGCTCTCTTTATGATAAAGATCTTATTTTTAAGTTGCTACTTTATACACAAAGTTCATATTTTTATACAGATGTTTATATAATAAAAATTATATTTTTATTTCAAATTTCCTCACATAAAAATCATATTTTTATATTCCGAAAAATCATAACTTTTTGTTTATAAAAATGTAATCTTTTCGCTATATAAAAATATGAACTTTCCTTATTGAAAAATATAAACTTTTCTCAAATAAAAATCTTAGATTTCCAAAATAAAAATCCTTATTTTCATGACATAAAAATTGTAACTTTATCATCATAAAAATCACATCTTTCCCTGATCAAAATCGTAGCTTTATAATCATAAAAATCTAATCTTGGTTTCAAAAAAAATCTACATCAAATTTCATATAAAAAGCTAAATCAAAAAATAATAAAATAAATATAAAAAACTTATAGTAAATCGTTCAAAGGGGGGATTGTTGTGCATCGCTGAAGGGGGAGGAGGGGATGGAGTCGCGGCCGGCGGTGGAAGGCCGAGGTGGCGGTGGCATGGGATGATTTGGGTTGCGGTGGTTTAAGTGGAAGGAGGGAAGAGAGGGCGTGGATTTTCGGGCGCCGGAGGGAGAGAGAAACGAAGAGGAGCGGAGGAAGGGGGTTCGAGGGGGACGTGGCTGCGGCGGTTGCGCCCAACCTGGAGGCGGCGGCGAACTAATCGGGGGAGGGGGGGAGCTGTGAATCACGAACACCCCCCTTTTTCTTTTTTCCCTCTGTATGAAGCCGATGACAGGGGGTAAGAGGAAAGAAACTATTGACTTTTATTATTTTTTTAATTAATTTATTCTTCAAAAAGTTCTCATTTCATTCAAAATCCAATCGAGACCCACCGACTATCGTCCCTAGCACATTACCCCCCTTCTGAACACACTGGGATATGTTTCGTGACCCAATTCTAAAGTTTCGATCAGTTTTTGTTCAAATTAAAATATAAATCTTTATCTGTTCAATTTAAACATACATTTCAATTTACCGGGGCCACATACAATCCCTAAAAATTCCAGAAAAATTATTTCTAGCTTTGCATTGACGATACGGTCCTAACAAAACTAATTTCATCAAATTCTGAGACCGTTTGAAAAATTGCCATTTTCCAGTCGACTAAAATCAACTAAAACTGGTCAAACGCGTTTTCCTTTGCCGCGCTCACATATTGATTCGAAAAATTACGAATTTTGGAATCTAGTAATAACTTGACA
The DNA here is from genome assembly GCA_030737875.1 of Allium sativum. Taxonomy (NCBI): domain Eukaryota; kingdom Viridiplantae; phylum Streptophyta; class Magnoliopsida; order Asparagales; family Amaryllidaceae; genus Allium; species Allium sativum. The sequence continues at coordinate 973,245,437 of CM060918.1, read as the reverse complement.
TCACGGATCCAACAAAAGTGGTTTCGTCAAAAACAGAGGTCGTTTGCAAAATTCCCATTTTTAAGGGCCAGAATTCCATAGCGACTATTCTGAATTTTCAACTGGGCATAACTTTTGATTCCCGTTATGAGATTTCAATTTTTCGGATTCGTTGGAAAGATATTCTCAAATAGATTCAAATATTTTTGGTTTTGTTAAAATCCGGTTTATTTTGAATCCTGTATACTCATTTAAACTTTGAAATCGAATTATCGAACTACCGCGCCAATTTCAATTCCTTTTATAATTAAAATAAATATTTATATTCTAATGACGATTCAAATAAATATATACTTCTAATTCTATTCAAAATAAATTTTTCGTTGTTATTAATTAAAATAATTCATTTTAAATATTCAAAATTCATCAAAATTGCCAAAATAAAAATTTTAAATTGGCTCAGAATTTCTGGGTTGTTACAAATAACATCTAATATAATTGAGGAATCTGGTAGGATTCCTCCAACCTGTTCTTCTCTACATCCAAATGGGTTACTTCAAATAACATCATTTACTTCAATTTTACTGGTTATTTCTATAACAGTAAAATAACAGCAATTGAATGCCAATCAATTTATTTAACACTAACAACCAATTCAAGCCATTCATTAATTTAAACACGGTTATTTTATAACCATGACCAATAAGGTAAGTTACCTTATTTGGGAACAATCGTTGAAATAACGTTTTGGTTATTATTTAAATTCACTAACGTGCAATTCAACCAAATCAATCAATATATATGTAAACAGTCAACACACAACAAACAATCAGCAATTATAGCACACAAATTATAAAACCCGACTTATATAAACTATAAGTGGGAAGAAAATTGAGTGAGTAAACTTCCCTTGATTCCAATTATAGCTGAAGTAGTTCAGTTACAATAAAATTAAACAATTGTTTAATTTAACTGAAATTTCCAGTAGTCTCCATTTATGTCCAAAATACCTCCAGAATGTGGATCTCGACAATACGGTTTCAATGCAATTTATTTCATTAAATTCTATCAAGATATACACCAGTTAAAAATAATATAAATATACGTTATTAATTATCTAATTATTTCCTTAATTATATTTTGATTAAACTAATTACGTTGTTTTAGAGAATAACATGCCAAGCTAATTTCTTCCTTGTCGGTTCTGAAAATCTCAACTGTTATTCCCAAACTACAGCCCAAAATTTTCTCTTGTGATCGTTTCTTTGAGCTGGAACAAAACCAATTAGTTATTAATATTATAACTCATCACATTTTAATTTAATAATTAAACCTTAAGTTATGGATTAATGAATTTGATTACATTCATTAGAGACAAATCAGGGTCGCCAGTCTCGTATGCTTCTGTTTTGTTTATTGTGAAAACTACCTGACAAGGCTCCTGCATAAACATGGTTCAGCACATATGATATTAAATTAAACAAATAGAATTTTGTCATTAATGAAATTATTTACATTAACTCAATCACATTTAATAAACATGCCAGTAACTATTGTAAACTTCTGCTCCTACTCATGTATTCGTTTGTAGTGTTTCTTCCAACTCCAAATTCCTGTTTGAAAATGGCTACGAGCTCAAAATTTACTAAACATAATTAATCTACTAGTAATATTAAATAGATTGTTAAATTACGTATATTAGGCTGAAATGATGTCTTCTAGGTTCCCTTTTGAAACGCGATTCATGCTTCCAGTTCAAACATTGAACTTCCTCATGTTGCCACTTGTTTTCCCTTCCTGTACACACTACTTTGTTTCTGTCTTCCCTCCGTTCTATTGACGGCGGCACTAGCGACTGGCCACCGAACCAAAATCAAAAACCGCCACCTCGAAGACCGTGCTAACACTTATCACCGCCCAGCGTTTCATGCAACTTGAAGTCGTCCATCTCCTCCAGTTCAATCATGAACGGCGATCCTTCGAGCTTCAGTCTACGTCACTATAGTTCGCCAAAATGGATCGTCACCGTCCAAAATACAGTACTCGATGAGGGCAACATTTTTTTTGTTTGACGATTTCAATTTTAGTTGAGGGATTGAGGAGATAAAATTGGAGAAATTATCAAGGTTCTGGTTTGTTAATTAGAAGATGGCAGCGGAAAATTTAGAATGAGTTGACAACATATGAAAGTTTGACCAAGAATAGGGTTTTCACATTTTCCTTTTATAGAGTTTGGTCATAATTTATTAATATTTTATCATCCTAAAACTTAACAGCAAAGTATCTTCTAAATGCACTTACATACGACTTCCGTTTTTGACAAAAAAAGTAATCCTAGCATAAGAAAATATTTCGGACCTGATGGGACACATTTCGTCGAATTCCGTGGTCGTTTGTGAAAAGTCCTTTATAATTACCGATGAAAGTCAAGTGTTTAAAATTCCTATAATTACAGAAAAAATACAAAAAATATGAGACCTTGACATTTTACTAGACCTCTTCTTAATGAATCCAATGAAATTTGTTTCGTTAAATTTGGAGTTTGTTTGACCAGTCGTTTATTTGTTAAAAGTTACCCTTGTCTAAATAACCTAAACAATTAAATAGAAACAGAGACGTTTTTTGCCATCGAAGTCGCATACAATATTTGTATGCCACGAAATTTGATTTTCTTACAATAATTTAATGATACGGTTCCAATGAAACTAATTTCATCGAAAACTGAGACCGTTCGCAAAAATGGCTACTTTTAACGCTCAAATAATATTATATAAGTTCCCAAATAAATCATAATAAATTATTTTTATCATATATATCCTAACAGAATATATGTACAATTCCAAATAAAATTTACAGAACTCAATATCGTCAATTTTGAGTTAAACGATTTAAATTTCCCTTTTAAATATATTGAATAAATGTTATATTTTAATATCGATTTTCATAACGACTATATTTAAAATTTGAATTGAACGTAACTAACAATTTATAACACAAAATATGGATTTTTCTCTTTCATATGAAAATTATAATCAACAAGATTCCAACGTTTCTTGTTTCACATAATTCCGACTTATATCGGATCCTGTATATCCAATTATAGTCCAAATCGTAAATTACGGACTACCGCGCTATTTACGAGCTCGACTTATATATATATATATATATTAACGTTCAACTTCATTTTTAATAAACGAATTCAGTATTAAAATCCATTAATATTCCAAATAAAATATATAAAATAATAAATTAAATTAAATATTTGGTCACCAATAATACGGGACATTACACCATGCTTAAACCTGGAAACATATTAATTTATATTTCCTATCTTTATATTTATATGCCCGGTTTTGGAAAGAAAATGTGAACACGCCCTTAGCTCATATGGTATTCCTGTTGTTCTACTATATATAGACACACACACACACACATACACACACACACACACAGAGGCCTACATAATCACATATGTCGGTCCTACCATGATGAGGTCCTAGAATGTCTTAGTTGATAAATATACCCCTTCGCCCCATGAATACATATGCTGCTTGGATGTTTATGTCATGCCTGTTGTATACAGATTGCTTTGATTTTTGCAAAATATATTTTGGCAATGACTACTTAAATTTTTGGTACATATTTGAATCTTAGAAATTAGCTATACAAGTTAAATGTTATATTTTAGTGTTTTATTAAAGTTTATATACTTGAATAAAGTTTATCCTAACTCGAGTGTTTTGCATTAAACGCTTGGGTCAGACGCGAGCATTGGAGATTTAAAGACTTCAACTATCGAAGTTAGAGATTCGTGAAGACACACACATGCGCTATGGTTTGACTAAATTCTGCATATTTTATTCTTAATTAAAATTGTATGTATTAAATATTTCGCTGTATAAATATTGTTTAAACTATGATTTGTTAATAAAATATTCTATTGCACTGTATGCTAAATGACAATCTGTTGTTTTGAACGCTTCGCGTTGGTTTAATTACCGACTTGAAGCAGTTAAAAAGGCAGGTCGTCACATTTAGTATCAGAGCTTTGGTTTGACAAAGCTAAGCTTATCGGGTTTAAAAACTCATTAGAGATAGGTCAGTAATACCCTAGAATGAGTGGGATAGTCCTTAGAATCAATTTAGAGAGAGTGTATTTTGAAAATATTAATTATTTCAAAATTAAGTAGATCATTTGAGAACATAATTATTTTATGATAAGAGTTGAGTATTTATTTAACGTCGAGGTTGGATTGTTGAGTATGTGAGGATTTTGAATATACATTTGGCTAACATATATATATATTGATCCTATATGTACTAGACAGATATAGAATCACATTCTATTCGCTTGAAGATGATTCTATTGATGACCACGACATCATCAACCTTTATTTTCGAGTTTCGATAGTGGGATGGCTATATGATTCTAGTTAAGATGTCGAGAAACACTTGAACTATTTCAATAAATGTTTAGAAACGTTAAAAAGTTAAGTTGAACATGTATTTAACTGTAGTAATGAGTGATAGGCACAAAACAAACATTATTCTCAAAAGCTTTAAAAAGGTACATTTAGAAGTAAATCTTACTTAAAAATTTGAGAAGTAAATTAAGTAAGTTTATTATGAAATAATATATAAGATGTGCTTAAGAATATTACTCCCTATTTTAGATTATAGATTTAATTATAAACAAATGTCTAATTGGGGGAGAAGACCAATTTTCTCCACTTGGAACTGCATGAACGAATCGAAGGGAAACCAGTCACTTATAATGTATAAAAGAAATGAATTTTATTTAAGTAACCTCTGATTAAACTGCCTATACTTGTATCACTATGTGCACTTGACTTTCCTATCTTGGCTTATGTTGGTTTCATTGTTCGGACAATTGAACCCGAACTGTTAGTTATTGAGTAGTGCCATTCGTTCCCTTTTATCTTGTGAACTTATTTTGACACTGAATTCATTGGCTTATCTTGGCTTGACTCGAGCTCATGAAATTTGACTCTATCCATGTCTGTATACCTCTTTGTGCCATCTATCCAAAGGAACCAAATTGAGTTTGAACTAGTTAACTTTAACGTTGCAACAATTAACGAATGAATACAGAAGGATTGATATCTTCCCATGATACTGTGTTAACAAATACATTGACAAATGATATTTACATAGTAATTGGAAATGTTTTAAAATATTGAATCCAACCTATGCAAGCGATTTGGATTTTGGAAAATTTATTTGAGAATTTGGCTCTGAAATTTTGTGTTTTGAATAAACATTTTTGAAACATATAGATACTGTATCAAAATAGCACATCGGAAGAGTGGTGGTATTTTGAATAAGATTGTTTCAAGATATTTTCAACTATTAAAACGATTTAACCTTTTCCAACAAGATTTAATATTGGAATCGAAAATGAATAAAATTCCTATATTATATATAAAGTATTTTGAAATGAGATTTGTTTTGAAAAGGAAAAGTATTCAACTATATGAATCGTAATTGAGTTTCTAAGATATTGACATAAGGCTCTTAAAAGATTATATCTTATGATACACAAAATTTGTTTGGATATGCGAAACTATTTGAAATGTAATTTGATCTAAACAAGTAAATATGATTTATGAATTACAAATAATCTTCCAACACTTTTGATTTGGAATTTGAAAAGCTTGAAATTGTATGATACTTGCTTTGAAAGATGGAAAATCGTGTTGATCAAATTTAGATTTTCCATGTACTGAAAGGAAACTTGAATTTCCCAAGTTATTTGGGTATGATGAATAGTTTATGAAGGTAAGGATTGATGATAAAGATAAATCTTTGTTTAACAATAAGTGAATAATAAATTTTTGGTTAAGGATTGGTGAATAATGAATCTCAGTTTAAAGATAAAAGGGAATAATAAATGAATCTTTGTCCAAATATTTAATGATTTATGGGTAATTACCTAATTTAAGGAATAAATAATTAAGGATTATATTAAGTCAAATGAATGATTAAATCAATCAAATTCTTAGGAAAGAAACTTAACTTGAATCACGTATATCCATTTTGTTTTCGAATAATGATGATTGGTTCGAAGAGACCAAGATCGGATTTGGATGATTCGTATTTGAAAACTGCTTCGAATAATCTACGACAAAGTTGAGCAAGTAAAGATTATGAAGACCAAAGATCTTCATGATGTATGGAATTCTTTCATGAGTCCCAAGGTTTTACCCCACATTTTATTGGGAGTATGCCTATGTTCTAGAATCTTCGATGAAGGGAAGGCCGGATATTTTTGAATCTTAAGGACCACTTTTTGACTTTCTCTTCATTGGATGGTCACCGGTATAGATTTGAATATCTACTTTTCAAAATAATGGTCCAGACATATTTGTAAATAGTCGGATTATAAAGATTTTTGCTACTAACGGTAGTAGGAGAATGCCTTTGGTTTCATTTAAACCAAGAACAAATTTGTATAGATTGAATGTCTAACGTTGCATTTTATAACATAATAATTAATCTTTACTAAATATATTATGTTGGCGGCGGAGAAATTATTTCTTTTAGCTTAACACCCTTCTTTGAGACGTATGAGCTTAGGGGATATGTATTGGTAGACAACAGTTATGTATTATGAAATGGCAATGTGACATTCTAAGTGGAATATGATGATGAATAAACAAAGTGTAGCTTTATAAAAAGCATGGCAATATTAAGTGTAGCCTCGCTAGCCTCACATCCAGTAAGATCAGAAACTGGTGGTTAGATGTGTACGCTTTTCGAGTTGGATGTTTTGATGATCACCTAGATATCAGATGCGTCTGTGCCTCATGGAAGGATATTGCGACGTCTGAGTCCTTGGATGTTATTCGGTGGATATTCTGTTCCATGCATTGTTGAGAGTATAGCGGCGTCCAAGCTAGAATGTACAACTGTTGGATACTGTAATGCACAAGGATTTACCTCATGGACAAATATAGTGATGTACGAGTAATTGGATATTATTCGCTGGATATTTTGTTTCATGTTTTAAGGGAGTATAACAGTGTCTGTGTCAGGACTTATAACCGTTGGATACAGGGATATGCAATTTTTTCATAAATTGATCATTTGTACCAGGAACCATCATGTTGAAAATCCATTATCCAATATGAGCCACGATTTTGTTTTAAACTAAGTTTGCATTGGTATAATATTTTGTTGTATACATAAATATGATTTTAACAACCTCTCCTTTTTTAGGAGTAAAAGCCTTGAGTGGGGGAGATTGTAACGACCCAGGATTTTCGGCATTTAAAAATATTAACTGAATTTAGAAATAGTATTGAAATTAATGTTTGTATTAATAAAAAATTTTAGAATTTTAAATCTAGCCTATTTTAATTTGGTTTTGAATAGATTTTATAAGTTTAAATTTGATATTTGAATCTAAATGGTTAGTTAAATCTAAACGTTATTAACCTTTTAAACTAACTGAAATAGTTGTTTGAATATTTCCAAATAATCTAATTTATAAAATTTAACTTGAGAGTTTATAATTTATTTAGATTTGAATTTGATTTAAATTAATTTAAGACTTGTATTTGGAAATATATTAAATACACTTGTATATATGTACATAGTATAATCAATAGCATATACACTTTTAAAAAAATTATAATGCTTTATTTAATTGTGCCATTGTTGAAGTTTTGCTCAATTATTTACACTTGTCCTTTAATAGATCATAACACGTTTATTTTAATTCCCGTTCAAACTTTTCTTTTTATTTTTCACCATCCTCCTTTTCCATATCTTCCTTCAATCGAGCAAAAGAAACCTCTCCCCCGAAATCCATGGCTTCCTCCCTCATTCAAAATTTATTGAAATTTATCTGATTTGCAACACATATTCATTCAACTTTCACTCACTATTTGGAAATCGTTGCCTCCTAAAATCGCTATCACCACCACCTTCAAATCCCTCGATCCTCCTTCGATATTGGGTTCTTCGTAACATCACTTTGGACATTACTGTTCTTTTGGGGCTGGTAGCATTAATATATAATAATGGATGTCAAAGCTATGTTAATCTCACGATTAGCTATGTTCCAAGTAATTTAACATCAACATAAAACTGAGTATAATAGTATTAGTTTGGTTGTTGATTTGCCTTTATGACTAAATGGTCATGACACTTGATATTTGCTATTGCCTTATGTTTTGTTGTGTCTTTAATCATGGTGTCTTTGTGTAGCGACCTGGAAATTTTGACACTTGAATCTAGACATAATACATCCCATGTCCAAACTCAAGTATCAAAAACAAGAAAGCTAATAGAAAGAAGTTAGAGAGTGAGAGAAGAAAGAAGTAAATATTAGAATAGAAGAATAAGAAGATCAGTGTCTCACAGCGGAATGGAGAAAATATAATAATCAATAATACGTTATACAAAAAGAACTGTATATATGATTACAACATCAGAGTATACATTCAGATCAATACAACACACAATAGAAGTAAACTGGTACCGGTATATATATGGAATACGTCTCGACTTCAACTCCATCTCTGGAACTCCAAGCAAAAACCTAACCTGGAAATATAGTCGGTCTGACCCAAGCAAATTTGAAGCAAAGCAAAATGCACCCAGGTCAGTCTGGAATACTTTCAGTGATAAATTCATAGCACAACAACTTGTTTAACTTAGAAATTCTTTTGAAATAAAAGGATAATAGTAAGACCAGCTCACGCATAAATACAAACGGTTTTTACCTTACTATAACCCAAATCGTTTTGAAAACAGTATCTTATTCTGATATAATAATAGTATCTAAATACAAGTAAATAAAATCTAGCAGAATGCTTGCATCTCACGCTCCACACATATTGTATACAAACAAAAATGCGGGCGCTTATTGGAGATTGGATTCCGACTATGACAAGGTAGGGAACCACCTACCGATAGTGTATCTCTAGAGACTAATACACTGGGTTCAACAAGAACGTCTTGCAACCCGGCCCACACATGACCGACCACTCATTTCTCTTGAGTGTATTGAATATATTGTCACCTTACAACTTTTTGTCGCGACCACCGTAGTTCCCGGGAGATACAGAAATGAAAAGAAGTAACAAATATGAATATTCTTTAGATGATGACAATACACCCTAAAGGGGGCGACCCACATAGCCATGCTGCCTACCCGATTTTTGTCATTTCCTAGTTGATGAGGCTTGAGGTTATAATCGACTTTTGGAACATCTAGAAACCATTCACTCTTGAATCCCACCTCGTCCATACACGTCATCCAGGAACAGGATGAACCGAAGGCACCCTCCTACCACATCCTAGGCATCACCCTATATATCAGCAGCGAGTAGTCCTTGCAATCCGCAGATTTCATTTACGACAGAATCATTGTCAAATGTATATCTCTAGGGATCAGCTAGAGAAATTCAACAATAATTCCCCCGCTCATAAAGATTTACGGTCTTCAATTGCTCCATCTTGATTAGAATCTTCCACATTTCGTATTCATTGGTCGGAATGGTTTTCGACTATAAATTAGATCCCAGTCTTTCCGTGCCAACAACGTTGGGCCAGATTTTGATAGCCTTCTATTTAACTATCAAAATAAACAACCATAAAAATGAAACAGATCCATTGGTTTATTTCTAAGCATCACTTGGCCATTTAAAATAATATAACAGATCTAATATATTAATATTCTTAAATCATTTTATTTATATACTTGGAAAAATTCCTTGAAACCATATCCAATTTCTCATTAACTACCATTTCAAAACATTTGCTATAACATTACTTATCATCTATAATTTGGAAATCGATTTAACTTAAAAGCATAAAACAATCATTATGAAACTCCTTTTGTTTACGGTATTTGAGCACAATAATCGTCGATTATCCTTTTAGAATGAACTCATTCTAAATCTCATTTCTTACTTTTGAAGATGTCTTTATATTCTCACCAATCTCCTTTTATATATTCCCATTATGGAAATATCATTTCACATCCTCAAGCCCCTTTTATTTCCATTTATATTTGGAATCCCATCATATATACTTTCGCAGCATTTTCAAAAAATGTCACATTATTATATTTAAAAATAAATTTACTTTCAACATCTCCCCCATTATAACTAATATCATCCTTCGATAATCCTGAAGTTGTTCAAGTTGGGGTATTTTAATTACCTCTCAGACCTTGATCAACAACGTTCTTATCTTAAGATAAATATCAGTTGTAATACAAAAACCGATATTTATTCCCAATATCATATCGAATCCCATTCTAGTTATCTTTAATGAAATCTCATTTCTTATTAACATAACAAATTCATATTGCCTCTTTTTAACTCGACTCATCTCACTCCTTTGATTCAAACATGGGTTTCCATTTTTTTACTTCCCATTTCATATCCCCATTAGTTCGTAACCGTAAATCAGTAAGAAACTAATTTCCTAAATATTAACTCCGAATGCCGAAACAAACATTAGATAAATATTCAGAAAATCAGTTATCTCAACTGATCTGCAGTTAGGTTCAATTTCTTTAATTATAAATCCTTGCTTTTACTTTATTCAAATGTCATTTCTAATAACCCGTTTCAATAATATATAGTCAATAAAAATTTGGGTTTTATAACTTCACAAAATATTGGATTTCATATAATCCAATTAAATATAATCCAAAGATAATTAATAAAACTTTAGTTTAATAATAACTTATATTATTATACCTTAAATCGCTTAAGTATTCATTTACCATAACATGGCTTCCAAACTTCACACACTTCCATTTCTATATACTTGTTCTAAAAGTATATTCAATAAACTTGGTTTTATAGCATTGTCGAAATCTTGGATTTCCATATCATTGAATTACCAACAAAGATTTTTACTAGACTTTAAAACTTAACTTATATTATAATTAATACAATTTGCTTAAAAATATCGTTCAACTATAAACAGACCTTACAGTTCATAAATCTCCATTTATACCCTTACTTCCCAAGATTTGCCACTTCGATTGTTATAAATAATAATCAATTTCAATATTTGTTAAAACACGAATGGTTTACTTCACTATTAAATATTCTAGTCGACTTGATCCACTCAAACGTGGTTACTTTGTTAATCAACTCCACTTAGTCTTTCCGTTCAGATTAATAATCCCATTTACTTCGATTATTATTAAGTAAATAATAATCGATTTCAAATAACCCCTTTTTAAATTGTCACTTAAAAACAATTTATCTCAGTTATTAATCGTTACATCAATCCCTGCTCATTTGCTCATCCATTTTAAAAATATAAGAAATTTCTTTAAAAAACAATTAATACTTAAGACGAGACACGTCATGGTAGACTTTGGTATAAGATGGTGATTGTTGATTAAAATAATTAATACATATGTGGATGGTTTATTTCCTTTTATAAACTTCATTTAAAATAATATATTTAAAAATATATATTCAGTTATAAAATAAATTTATAACTTTGAATATATCGATTTTCTTGACGGTAAATCAATCTTTATAAAATAGTTTATATTTGGGTCATCTGCTATAAATTCCTCAACCAATACTATATATTGATTCAAACTCAGCAACATTCAATAGCCAATAGGTTTTAAAGTCAACGGGGTTTAATCAGTTCATATAAAATATGAAATAAACGACATACTAAATATTTGAGGAATCTGGTTTGATTCCTCCTACCTGTTCTTCCCTGCATCACAGATCATTATAATATTTTATAATAGTATAACAATGATAATATAATTAACGGTAACCATTCAATCAACAATAGGCATCCAAGGCATCCAATCAACCAATATATATCAACGATAGATTATACGAATTTAGCACATCATAGTATTACAGAAATGTATGAGAATTAACTCACCTTTATTTTCAGTGATCGATTCGCGTCGTTTCATACAATTTTAAACAGTGTTTAAAATTACATGAAGTTCCAATTATCTCTGTTTCTGATCAAACTAGTTTGACTACGAGGTATACTTCACTACGATCCCAACGCCTCTTCGTTTGTCTGATTCTGTTAATAAATGAATGAGTTATGCCCGATCACAGTTTTATATTAAATTTAATTAAATATTGATTTATTATTCCTTAACACTATATATAATAAACGATTAATATTAACTAGACCGTTGGTTACTTAGGTTCACATAATTCAATCCCCATGTTATTGTAGGCATGTAAAATATATGGGTATCGTCTGTTCTCCTATCTGCTATTCGGTTTCAAACTGTTTTGCTTTTTATATATATTTTTGTGCATAGGCCACAGCCCATCATTTAAAACATAGCCAATAAAATCTGATTAGGCATTTAAAAGGAAATTAGGCATGTTATAATAACGTTTAGGCAAATTTTAATTACCCTTTCTCCTACAATTTACCTGCTACAGTCTCTCGCGTATTCACCCTCTCCAGTACTTCTTCAATGCACGCATAACCTCCCATCTCCCTTGCCTTACATGCACTAACTACCACGGTCTTCTCTGTTGAATTGTGCACCCAACAATAACCGCACACCCCCATAACCAAGTGCTGGACCTTTCCCCGACTACTGTTTTCACCAGAAAAGCAAATACGCAATGATAGTAGCATCTCTCCCACGCACAAAATTGCCTATCACTTCATCGCCATCTGCGGAAACTTCCGGTCCAACTTCACGTTACCCTGTACATGCATAGCTCCTTCCATGCATGACTTTCCAATGCACGCTGGCACCACCGGCGTTCACATCCCGACCAAAACCGCATTTCAACCTTCCTGCACACAGCAACTCGTGCGTTCTTCGATGGCACCATCTACTATTTCTCAACAGCTACATCAGACCGCACTCAACACCTCTTGCCTTGAACTGGAGCATCATCCAACGAGTCTCGGCCAACTCCTACCAACTACACCACTAGAACGCACAGTTCTTCCACTGTACACGGCATAGTGCGAGACCCCACCCCTCTTTGATTTAGAATCTATGCATAGTTTCTTATATGTAAAAAGATATGCTTTAGTTTAGAGATTTTCTTCTTCCTATGTTGTTCGATTTAATGAAGAAGGTGACCGTTATATAGGCAGCGAGCCTTGGCCATCACGGTTCTTAGCGTGAAGTGCACGACATTGGGTTTGGCCATCACGCAAAAACTGTAGGTGGGTAGGCATATTAGATTAGGATTTCACTTCATAAGCTGTGTATTTACTTTTCACTTTCGTAGTCATGTTGATTTTACTACACACGCATTGTTTAGATTTTCAATAAAAAATAAAAAAATAGACTAGCTGGTATGCAGTATGGGGATGGATGAAAAACAGACTGCGACATGTTCTGTGTGTGATTCTAAGTGCTAGGGTGACTGTTTTTTGATTGATGGTAGATAGCACATGCGGATTGTACACTGATGGAGAATTGTTGATGCGTAAACATCTGGGGAGGGATGAGAATAGATTGCCTAGGTGTTGGGTACATTTCATTTCATAGATGCAACATGTATTTTCTTATCACAAATATAGATAGCAGTATGAATTTCTTGTCATAAATATAGGTAGCTAGCTGCGTTTGTATATATGTAGAGGGATACAGGATTTTTACTTCAACTTGAAGTAGTCGGGTCTTTATTATCTTTTAGTATTTGCGGTACAAGCTTGGGGAGTAACATCTAAGGTAGGCAAACAAGGAGCTGAAATAGTCTTACATATCTATATTATTTGATTTGATTTCGGTGAGAGTGACTAACGATTTTTAGTTTTAAGGTTAACACACACCGCTATATACAACTCCGTCTGTATACGACCGACTATCAGGAAAAATAAAAATACTGTCACGTCCAGCAGTGTCCCATGATCCCAAAAATGTAATAATATCGGTAGGTTAACTTTTATTATGAAACCCCAAAATGTTGATACAGGCTGTAAAATAGTCCAAACAAAAAGTCGCTTATTTTACGAATTAAAAATTACAGTAAAATTCTAAAAATTAAATTATAACTATGCCTCAGAAATCTTGTCCAAATTCGAATCCAACATTTAATTATAATTAAATTATCGTTATGGCTTATAACGATTTCACATCGACTATTTTAAATTTTGATTTGGACTTATCTTACAATCTGTACGATGAAATCTCGATTTTCTCTCCTATTAGAAAATTATAATCAAATCGATCCTAACGTTTCTTGTTTCATATAAATCCAACTTAAAACGGATTTTGTACGATCAATTGAAGTTCAAACTAAATTTTATGAACTACTGCGCCGTTTCAAGTTCGTTTTTAAATTAAATATAAATATATATATTCAAACTCCGTTTTAATAAATGAAATAAATCCATTTATAATTCCAATTTAATATTTAATATAATAAAATATATTAAATATCGTTCCATTGAAAATACGGGACGTTATATTCCTTCCCCCTTAAATGAATTTCGTCCCTGAAATTACTAAGGTGAAAAGAATGCGGCAAATCCGATTACTTTTTGAAACAAATATTCTTAATTTTATAATTTTACGAAAATTTCGCCAGCACCTCCACAACATGGGTCGATCGGTACAACTACAATTGCCACTCCGGGCCTCAACTTCTCTAAAAAGCCAAATGACCATTCCACTCAGGGGTATCAAAATCCATCAATCCAATCAATATATTAAGGTTTACCTTTTTGTCGGGTGACTCAATTCCAAGTTCGAAGCAAATCAGACAACTGGTCTTCGTTTTCGAAATTGTACTTCCAGTCTGTATAACCAAATTATCTCCATAGTCTTCAGGATTCTGCACTTAACTCCACTTATAATGCAAATAACAATCCAAGTTAAATATTTCTGTTTCACTTCATAAGTGATTTTATTTCCAATATCATTATACTGGAATTTATTTTCAATTCATTCAAACTGTTTGATGAACTTTATTCAACCAATCCAACATCCTAGTAACAAGCAACCAAATTATCTGGTTATATTTAATCACTAATACTTACTGGTTTGCATACACTTCGATTTAACATACATTGATATCAATCGATTATTATTCGATTGATTTCCAAATCCCAATTTTTTTTATTCAATTCCACTTTGGATATCGTTCAAGTTCATTATCCTTGAATCTCATTTTAATGAGCTTAACTCATATGTTGGTTCTAAATCCTATTCAAATCCATATTATTCATCCCAAACACATTCTACATACCATTCAATCCATATTCGTAACTATTTTTAGTAATCCATTTAGATATACCAATCAATTCATTATATTCCATTTCGATTCATTTACTTGAATCAATTCCATTTCATTCAGGTTTGTTCAAATCAAGTCTATACAATCAATTCCATTTCGTAAAGGGTTCTACTTGGTTATTATCCATCCAGTCACCAAATTTTATTTGATTTAAATTCAATTTCTAATTCATTTCACTTAACCAAGCTAATCTTATTTAATTAACCAATTCAATTTCAATTTCTTATTAACTAAATGTTGAATTTTAATTTAACTAACTATCATCCAATAAACCAAACCATACACAATACAACCAAATCATCCCATATTTAACTTAGTTTAAGTTAAATTCTGGTTTATTTAATCCTATATTAAATTTCATATTCATAAATAATTCTGGTTATATTAAACAATTTCCAATTTTATTTGAATCCCATAATCAAATTGAACTCTAATTCAAATCAACACTAATAATATTATAAGAAAATTAAAATTCACCTTCTTTATAAAATATCTTAGCAAAAATAAATTAAAATTAATTTTATGTCAAATTACAAATACGAACTCTCGTTTATATATTCAAACTCAATCTAGGGTATTATTAACCCCATCTCTATTGAGTTACGCCACAGAGCCAAGGTTATCACTAAACCATTGCTCTGATACCAAACTGTAGCGACCCGGAAATTTCGACACTTGAATCTAGACACTAATATATCTCGTGTCCAAACTCAAGTATCAAAAACCCAGAAAGCTAATAGAAAGAAGTTAGAGGGTGAGAGATGAAAGAAGGAAATATTAGAATAGAAGAATAAGAAGATCAGAGTCTCACAGCGGAATGGGCAAAATATAATAATCAATAATACTTTATACAAAAAGAAATGTATATATGATTACAACATCAGAGTATACAATCAGATCAATACAACACACAATAGAAGTAAACTGGTACCGGTATATATATGGAATACGTCTCGACTTCAACTCCATCTCTGGAACTCCAAGAAAAAACTTAACCTGGAAATATACTCGGTCTGACCCAAGCACATTTGAAGGAAAGCAAAATTCATGTGGGTGAGTCTGGAATACTTTCAGTGATAAATTCATAGCACAAAAACTTGTTTAACTTTTAAATCCTTTTGAAATTAAAGGAAAATAGTAAGACCAGCCCACACATAAATACAGGCGGTTTTTACCTTACTATAACCCAAATCGTTTTGAAAACAATATCTTATTCTAATATTATAATAGTGTCTAAATACAAGTAAATAGAACCTAGTAGAACGCTTGCATCTCACGCTCCACACATATAGTATACAAACAAAACTGCGGGCACTTATTGGAGATTGGATTCCGACTATGACAATGTAGGGAACCACCTGTCGATAGTGTATCTCTGGAAACGAATACACTGGGTTCAACAAGAACGTCTTGCAATTAGCCCACATATGACCGACCACTCATTTCTCTTGAGTGTATCGAATATATTGTCACCTTATGGCTTTTTGTCGCGACCACCGTAGTTCCCAGGAGAAACAGAAATGAAAAGAAGTAACAAATATGAATAATCTTTAGATGATGACAATACACCCTAATGGGGGGAGACCCACATAGCCATGCTACCTGCCCGATTTTTGTCATTTTCCAGTTGATGAGGCTTGAGGTTATAATCGACTTTTGGAACATCTGGCCACCATTCACTCTTGAATCCCACCTCGTCCATACACGTCATCCAAGAACAGGATGAACCGAAGGCACCCTTCTACCACATCCTAGCATCACCCTATAGATCAGTAGCGAGTAGTCCTTGCAATCCACAGATTTCAATTACGACGGAATCATTATCAAATGTATATCTCCAGGGATCAGCTAGAGAAATTCAACAATAGTTCCCCCGCTCATGAAGATTTACGGTCTTCAATTGCTCCATCTTGATTAGCATCTTCCACGTTTTGTATTCATTGGTCGAAATGGTTTTCGACTATAAATTCGATCTCGGTCTTTCCGTACCAATAACGTTGGGCCAGATTTTGATAGCCGGTTATTTAACTATCAAAATAAACAACCATAAAAATGAAACAGATCCATTGGTTTATTTCTCAGCATCACTTGGCCATTTATAATAATATAACAGTTCTAATATATTAATATTCTTAAATCATTTTATTTATATACTTGGAAAATTTCCTTGAAACCATATCCAATTTCTCATTAACTACCATTTCAAAACATTTGCTATAACATTACTTATTATCTATAATTTGGAAATCGATTTAACTTAACAGCGTAAAACAATCGTTACAGAACTCTTTTTGTTTTCGGTATTTGAACACAATAATCGTCGATTATCCTTTTAGAATGAACTCATTCTAAATCTCATTTCTTACTTTTGAAGATGTCGTTATATTCTCACCAATCTCCTTTTATATATTCCTATTATGGAAATATCATTTCACATCCTCAAGCCCCTTTACTTCCTTTTATATTTGGAATCCCATATATATATATATATATTCCCAGCATTTTCAAATAATGTTACATTATTATTCCTAAAAATAAATTTACTTTCAACATCTCCCCCATTACAACTAATATCATCCTTCGATAATCCTAAAGTTGTTCAAGTTGGGGTATTTTAATTACCTCTCAGACCTTGATCAACAACGTTCTTATCTTAAGATAAATATCAGTTGTAATACAAAAACCGATATTAATTCCCAATACCATATCGAATCCCATTCTAGTTATCTTTAATGAAATCTCATTTCTTATTAACATAACAAATTCATATCGCCTCTTGTTAACTCGACTCATCTCACTCCTTTGATTCAAACATGGGTTTCCATTTTTTTACTTCCCATTTCATATCCCCATTAGTTCCTAACCGTAAATCAGTAAGAAACTAATTTCCTAAATATTAACTCCGAAGGCCGAAACCAACATTAGATAAATATTCAGAAAATCAATTATCTCAACTGATCTGCAGTTAGTTTCAATTACTTTAATTATAAATCTTGGCTTTTACTTTATTCAAATGTCATTTCTAATAACCTGTTTCAATAATATATATTTAATAAAAATTCGGGTTTTATAACTTCACAAAATATTGGATTTCATATAATTCAATTAAATATAATCCCAAGATAATTAATAAAACTTTAGTTTAATAATAACTTATATTATTATACGTTAAATCGCTTAAGTATTCATTTACCATAACATGGCTTCCAAACTTTACACACTTCCATTTCTATATACTTGTTCTAAAAGTATATTCAATAAACTTGGTTTTATAGCATTGTCGAAATCTTGGATTTCTATATCATTCAATTACCAACAAAGATTTTTACTAGCCTTTAAAACTTAACTTATATTATAATTAATATAATTTGCTCAAAAATATCGTTCAACTATAAACAGGCCTTATAGTTCATAAATCTCCATTTATACCCTTACTTCCCAAGATTTACCACTTCAATTATTATAAATAATAATCGATTTCAATATTTGTTAAATCACAAATGGTTTACTTAACTATTAAATATTCTAGTCGACTTGATCCACTCTAAACGTTATTACTTTGTTAATCAACTCCACTTAGTCTTTCCGTTCAAATGAATAATCCCATTTACTTTGATTATTATTAAGTAAATAATAATCCATTTCAAATAATCCCTTTTTAAATTGTCACTTAAAAACAATTTATCTCAGTTATTAATCGTTACATCAGTCCCTGCTCATTTGCTTATCCATTTTAGAAATATAAGAATTTTCTTTATAAAACAATTAATACTTAAAATGAGACACGTGCTTCGCACACGGTACACTTTGGTATAAGATGGTGATTGTTGATTAAAACAATTAATACATATGTGGTAAGTTTATTTCCTTTTATAAACTTCATTTAAAATAATATATTTAAAAATATATATTCAGTTATAAAATAAATTTATAACTTTAAATATATCTATTTACTTGACGGTAAATCCATCTTTATAAAATAGTTTATATTTGGGTCATCTGCTATAAATTCCTCAACCAATACTATATTTTGATTCAAACTCAGCAACATTCAATAGCCAACAGGTTTTAAAGTCAACGGGGTTTAATCAGTTCATATAAAATATGAAATAAACAACATACTAAATATTTGAGGAATCCAGTTTGGTTCCTCCTACCTGTTCTTCCCTGCATCACAAATCATTCTAATATTTTATAATAGTATATAACAATGATAATATAATTAACGACAACCATTCAATCAGCAATAAGCATCTAAGGCATCCAATCAACCAATATATATCAACGATAGATTATACGAATTTAGCACATCATAGTATTTTAGAAATGTGTAAGAATTAACTCACCTTTATTTTCAGTGATCGATTAGCGTCATTTCATATAATTTTAAACAGTGTTTAAAATTACATGAATTTCCAATTATCTTTGTTTCTGATCAAACTAGTTTGACAACGAGATATACTTTACTGCGATCCCAATGCCTCTTCGTTTGTCTTATTCTGTTAATAAATGAACGAGTTATGCCCGATCACAGTTTTATATTAAATTTAATTAAATCTTGATTGATTATTCCTTAACACTATATATAATAAACGATTAATATTAACTAGACCGTTGGTTACGTAGGTTCACATAATTCAATCCCCATGTTATTGTAGGCATGTAAAATATATGGGTACCGTCTGTTCTCCGATCTGCTATTCGATTTCGAACTGTTTTGCTCTTTAATATATTTTTGTGCGTAGGCCACAACCCATCATTTAAAACATAGCCCATAAATTCCGATTAGGCATTCAAAAGGAGATTAGGCTTGTTATAATAACGTTTAGGCAAATTTTAATTACCGTTTCTCCTACAATTTACCTGCTACAGTCCCTTGCGTATTCACCCTCTCCAGTACTTCTTCAATGCACTTATAACCACCCTTCTCCCATGCCTTACATGCACTAACTACAACGGTCTTCTCTGTTGAACTTTGCACCCAACAATAACTACACGCCCCCATAACCAAGTGCTGGACCTTTTCGCGACTACTGTTTTCACCAGAAAATCAAAAACGCAATGATAGTAGCATCTCTCCCACGCACAAACTCGCCTGTCACTTCATCGCCAACTGTGGAAACTTTTCATCCAACTTCACGTTACCCTCTACATACATAGCTCCTTCCATGCATGACTTTCCAATGCACGCTGGCACCACCGAGGTTTAGATCCCGACCAAAACCGCATTTCAACCTTCCTACGCACAGCAACTCGTGCGTTCTCTAATGGCATCATCTACTATTTGTCAACAGCTACATCATACCGCACCCAACACCTCTTGCCTCAAACTGGAGCATCATCCAACGAGTCTCGGCTAACTCTAACCAACTACGCCACTAGAACGCACAGTTCTTCCACTGTACATGGCATGATGTGAGACCCCACCCCTCTTTGATTTAGAATATATGCACAGTTTCTTATATGCAAAAAGGTAAGCTTTAGTTTAGAGATTTTCTTCATCCTGTGTTGTTCGATTTAATGAAGAAGGTGACCATTATATAGGCAGCGAGCCTTGGCCATCACGGTTCTTAGCGTGAAATGCACGGCATTGGGTTTGGCCATCACGCAAAAACTATAGGTGGGTAGGCATATTAGATTAGGATTTCACTTCATAAGCTGTGTATTTACTTTTCACTTTCGTAGGCATGGTGATTTTACTACACAAGCATTGTTTAGATTTCCAAAAATAAAAAAAATAAAAAAATAGGCTAGCTGGTATGCAGTATGGGGATGGCTGAAAAACAGTCTACGACATGTTTTGTGTGTGATTCTAAGTGCTAGGGTGACTGTGTTTTGATTGATGGTAGATAGCACATGCGGATTGTACATTGATGGAGAACTGTTGATGCGTAAACATCTGGGGTGGGATGAGATTAGATTGCCTTGGTGTTGGGTACATTTCATTTCATAGATTCAACATGTATTTTCTTATCACAAATATAGATAGCTATATGAAATTTCTTGTCATAAATATAGGTAGCTAGTTGCGTTTGTATATATGTAGAGGGGTACAAGATTTTTACTTCAACTTGAAGTAGTCAGGTCTTTATTATCTTTTAGTACTTGCGGTACAAGCTTAGGGAGTAACATCTAAGGTAGGCAAACGAGGAGTTGAAATATTCTTACATATCTATATTATTTGATTTGATTTCGGTGAGAGTGACTGACGGTTTTTAGTTTTAAGGTTAACACACACCGCTATATATAACTCCGTCTGTATACGACCGACTATCGGCAAAAACAAAAATACTGTCGCATCCAGCAGTGTGCCACGATCCCAAAAATGTAATAATATCGGTATGTTAACTTTTATTATGAAACCCCAAAATGTTGATACAGGGTGTACAAAACTCCAAATAAAAAGTCACTTATTTTACAAATTAAAAATTACAGTAAAGTTCCAAAAATTAAATTATAACTACGCCTCAGAAATCTTGTCCAAATTCGAATCCAACATTTAATTATAATTTAATTATCGTTATGGCTTATAACGATTTCACATTGACTATTTTAAATTTTGATTTGGACTTATCTTACAATCTGTACGATGAAATCTCGATTTTTCTCTCCCATTAGAAAATTATAATCAAATCGATCCTAAAGTTTCTTGTTTCACATAAATCCAACTTAAAACGGATTTTGTATGATCAATTGAAGTTCAAACTAAATTTTACGAACTACCACGCCATTTCAAGTTCGTTTTTAAATTAAATATAAATATATATTCGAACTCCGTTTTAATAAACGAAATAAATCCATTTATAATTCCAATTTAATATAATAAAATATATTAAATATTGTACCATTGAAAATAAGGGATGTTACACCTTGACACTCCTGCTTTGTTGTATGTTGAAAATTTTAAAAACATATGCTGCTTTGATTTTTGTATGTCTTACTTGTGAAACTAAAATGTTCTAAACTGCCTTGTTAAAACCTGGAGCATGGCCCTTATCTTGTTTAAACCTTGATTGAATATAAACATATGCCAGATTGTATATTTTTTTATTACTAAGCATTTAGACTCATTTGAGAATTTTTCTTACTTAATGAAAATTTGAGAGAGAGAGAGAGAGTGTGTGTGTGTATATATGTATATATTTGTATATTTGTATATTCTTTATTGAAAACCAAACCATCTTTTTTGTACACTTCCCTTGTTTGAAGGCTTGAGACATGTGAGTACAGGCCCTGTTCACTTTTATAAAATTTAAATATAAACCATGTCGAGTAATGTATCTCCAATTTCCTTATACATATTACATTGTTATGTTGTTATACTTGTTGTTTTCATACAGTGTGTGCACATTGCCTATCGTTTTCTAGCATGCTAGTTTGTGTGGGCGGTTTACTACTATGCTTGCACGTTATGTACATTGATTTATGAGCTTGTATTTGCCTCTTTGCTGTGTTTCTTTGTTGTGCTATCCTTTGAACTCAACTATACTTGTAGTTTTTTGCTTGAATGTTATGGTTGTAACACCCCACATTTTATAATAATTAAATAATTAAACAATGTATGTGTGTATATATGAAAATTGACATATATATTTAAAAGAAGAAAATATTAATGAAAATAAAAATGTAATGCATGCATAGAAAAAGAAAGGATAGATTGCATGCAGTGTAAATATGTTGCATGCACTGATTATGCATTAATAATAAAAGAGAAATAAAAAATGCAATGTAATTAAAATGCATATCTTAAAAAGAAAAGAAAATTTTGAAGAGATTCCAGAATTTGGCCATAGGATTAACATCATTGCATTCGTGGCGATTTTCTGTTCAATATAGACCTATGGATTGCAGAAAACTGATTTAAGATGAAAGAGATACCTTTAAATGAAGTGTGGTAGCAAAACATGAAAATACAGTAAAAGAAGGAGAACAATAACTACAATTGTTTCTAAAATTATTTAAAAAATGCAACATAGCTCAGTTGGTTAAGGCATTGGATATGTAACATAGAGGTCGGGGGTTTGAATCCTGGCAGCGACATAATTTTTATCTTTGTTTTAGAGATGGCCAACTGAACATAAAAATATATGTATGTATACAAATTCAAAATTTGAAAGGATAAAGAACGTACATATAAGGAAATAAAGAAAATATGTGTATATATAAATGAGAATACATACATACATACATCATACATACATACATATATATATATGCAGAAATATATGTATACAAAAGATAAAATTCAAGAAAAGGCTACACTCAATGAAATACGACAAGTATCAAATAACGGTGCAACACCATTTAAATTTTGAAAACGAAACAAAAATTATGCGTATATATATACGCGTAAAATGATCGTTTGAAGAATTGTATGCATATAAGAAAATTACATGTGAATATAACAATTAAATAAGTTCCAGAAAATTCAAACATTCGAAATTCAAATTTCTGCGCCAAAACTGCTCAATGCCGACTCAGCGCTGTATCTGGACACCCCTATATCTGGACCGTTTTCTTAACCATGTTCAATGCTGAATCAGCGCTGCTTGTACGATAAGATCCTGAATACTTATAAATAGGCTAGCAGAGCCTAGCCTAAATCTCACATTCTCTGAGATGATGTCTATACTCTGCCTTTCTTCTTCCTCCTCAAATCTCTCTAGAAAATTAAGATTGTTAGTCTAGAAAAAATTCTAAATCAAGATTTGGAGGAAAAGAATTGACGCTAATAAAAAGGTGTTTAGAATCAAATGCGAAGTGAGGTAATTTTCTAGATCTAGTCTATTCAATTTTCTTCCTCCTTCTTCCCTTTTTCTTTTAGTAAAAATTATGAATCTATGGTTGTTAGGTTCTGAATCCAATTAGGGGAAAACCATGGAATGCTAGATTTGGACCAGATCCAGGATTTGGAAAGCAAATAAGGTGAGTGGATTTAAGGTATATCATTTTTGATAATGATATATTATTTTTTAACATTCCCTGTTATCGTATAATGTGAATTTGCTAGAATAATTGAAAGTATTGAAATGCTATTGTTTAAATATGATATGTGGAAATGTTTAAACATATGGTAAAAGTATTAAAGTGATGAATATGACATGTTGGAATATTAATATGTTAAGATATTAATATCGGGAAAAATTATATGTTGAAAGATAAACTTGTCAAAATATGCGTAGAGGTTACTGTTGTTTCAATTCCATGTTAACTTGTGACATATATGTACCTGGACCATTAACCGTAGAAATTGAGAAAATTACATGTTAAGTTAGAATAATTATATGATTTGGCGGTCACATGTTACTGTTATATTTGAACAATTATCTGATTAATCGATTACATGTTAGAATAGAATTGATTATATGTTAGAAATAATATATGACATAAAATAGGCATAATACGATGATATGTAAATTACAGTGAAAATTTGAAAGAATAGAATGCCTATATTATATAGAAAATTTACAGCAATAAGAAACTGTAACCGCGCTTGGACACGAGGTTAGATTACACTTGTGGTAGAAGTCTGCCCGGAACCGCCCGGCACATCCAGCATCCACAAGTGGTAAATCTAATGTGAGGGGTCTAAGTGCATAAATAAAACATGTAATAGTGCAAAGACACAAGGTTAAGCCAACTTGTGGAAGAAGTCTACCCAGAACCGCCCGGCAAATCCAGTATCCACTAGCGTAGGCTTAATGTGAGAGGTCTAGTGCATAAACATATATAAATATATGTAAATGGTAGGATTGATATATGGGATTAGTTGTAATTAATGGAAATGAATGGAATTGAATGAAAGATGATTACAACAGTAAAATGAAATGGGAATAAATGGGGAATGCTAATAACCTATTATAAATAAATTGCATTAATGAAATGTTGTATAATAGGTAGACTTGTCCTAGGGACAAGTGAAGACTATAACTTAGGTTATAATAAACTAGTAAGGAAATGAGATAACTGGTGAAATGAGATAAGGGACACTTAATTGTAAATTAATTAATCAGTAAACGAGGAAGGCCAAAACCAGTTGTTTGTAATAAGTAGAGAAAGGGGAAATTTACGAAATGTAAGAAGTTGTACTTAATTATAAATTAAGTAATCTGTAAACTTGGAAGTCTGAAATCTTCTGATAAGAATAACACGTTTAGGCTTATCCTAGGGACAAGAGGAAATTATAACATAGGTCATAACAAAGGGAACAGAGACTTATCAGTGAACCTTATTTAAGAAAACTAAGTTAATAAGTAAACAACGATAAGTTGTAGTGACAATGTAAGATGTAATTATAATTAAATAGGAAAGAGTAAGGCAAAACTTATGAAATGAAATAAGTTATATGTAATCATAAATGATAAGTGACATGTTAGATGGAAAACATGTAAACTGAGACATACTTAATTTCATATTAAGTAGAAAATGTTATTGTAACCTTGAATCAAACAAGAATATAAAGGGATTGTGGATTACAGGCCTTGGATCACAATCTAGAGTATAACATGTTGTGGACTTATTAATAAATTTAAATGGGTTAAGTTATATGATTGAAATTAATAAGTGAGAGGGGCTCATTCCTTAGAGATATAAGGGGCTAGAAAGAACTTGGTAACTTGAATAAAAAGTTAAGATGATAACCAAGTCAAATGGAAACCCGATAAGGTAAAGCAAGTGCATAAAAGAATGTTTAGACATAGGGTCAAATAGCATATTAAAGTGAGGCGATTGGACCAGTCCGCACGTTTGAGGGTGAATATCCCAACGGGGTAGATCATCGTGGTGTCATAAGGCACGAGGGGAGAGCACGTTCATCTAATTATGTTGTCGGCTCCGAAAGACTGGAAGGGGAAGCACACGGCTTCCTGAGGTATGTAAGGTTCTCCTGGTAGTCCTCTGTGTGGTGAATGATGTTTAGGTTGTGCTCTCAGAGGTTGAGTCTATGTGTAACTACGAGGTGGGTGGGTCTTGACTGCAAAAGTAGCTTTGCAGTCAGAATGCTGTAACGAGGTGACACGAGGGTGATTCGGCAGTCTCCTCAACAGGGAGGCAGAGGGTCACGACAAACAAGGATAGTATATCGTTAGATACCCATCATCGACATCCGGTAGGATGCGAAAAGACTAGAGCTAAACCCAATAGACCATTCACCTTTCACTATTGAGGTACAATGGTTGAGGGGAGACGGCAACCGGATTTTAGATTGTTTGTTGTTAGGGGCATGTCGCTTAGCTCTTGTAGTCTTTAGTAGTTAAGGGAGGGGCCGAGGTGGGGCCACAGCCACCATGAAAAACAGACCCTGGGAATATTTGTATTTTGAGGCTCTTAAAGGTGGACTTGCACAGATATAGAAAAGCTCCCGACGTGTCCCATGTTTCTTGTATCGCCCTGCCACAGAACTCGGTGCACATTAGAGGACATGCAGTTAAGGCATCGAGCTACAATTGACGATACGTACGTGGGAAAGTCTAGATACATGCACGTCTGCTCTGGGTGGTGTATTGCAAATTTGAGGGCATTACTATGGTATGAAATCCGATTCGATCGAAGGTGGCAGTCCGTACGCTTACGTGGCATAGAATTGACATATATATGTGGAATGTAACATTGTTATATCGAGATCGGTACATCACTCTGGCGTAGAATGAGGGACCGTGTATATTTTGGTAGTATTACGGTGGAGACCGTTCGAGTGGGGTATCATGGGGTGTACCTTAATACTGGGGGTAGCTACATATATACAATATTAGGTTAATCCACTGGGAAGTAAATTTGTACGACGTGTGTGTAAGCCTTGAGTGTTGTTAACCCAAGTAACCTAATAAATAAGAAAATGTGATTGAACGATATATGTAGGATTTTCCGAAGTGTACAGTTTAAATCCAGTCACCAGAACTCGTGTTCTGACCCTCTCCTCATAACATACTCGTAGGTTAGATTTATGGCAGCGACATGATAGCTTTGGATATTGGTTAGGTAGTATTATTAATACGGTAAGGCTATACTTTGATTATAATATATTTTATCTATTCCACTATGAGATATTTTCTGAGCTCTGACAAATTTTATGTCTCTGCCTTTTTTGCGGGATACCAGAGCAAACCAACACGAGTTTCGATATATTAGATTTTTTTAATAAAAAAAATTGGTCTGTCGGGATTCGGGTTGTCCCATCGGTAGTGCACACGTGTACATGTACATTTGTCTATATGCATGCTTCTATGACCTTCTGTCCCTATAGTCTGAACATGCAGGTATTTATTGATGTGTACGACCTTGTGGTATGTAGAGTAATGCACTGTGTATATTATTAGTCGTTCATGTGCATCTGTGTTTTACCTGTGAACTTGGTGCACACATATTTTACACTTGATCAAATATGTTGGGCTAATGAAACAACCCTGCCTCGTATTTGATAAGTTGTTATGTCTCCCTTCTTTGCTTATCCCCGTTTAATTCGTATTACATTTGTTTTCAAACATTTGTCACTTGCTGCCTTGTTTAGATATGCCTGAACTTGAATGATTGCATGTTTGCAGTACAGTTTGACAAATGTTACTTTTATGCCTTTGACTGACCTGATTCATGCTTAACATCATGTTACTATGCGCTTGTAACGGCGGGAATTTCGACCCAGAAAATCAACATAAAAACACACTGTTGACTATTCAAGCATCGAAAACACCAGGACATTAATAGAAGAATTTAGAGGGTGAGAAAGAAAAGATAGAACTAATAGAATAGAAGAAGAAGAAGATCACAACTGAACAGAATCAGAGTAACACGAAACTCGCAGCGGAACAAAATAAGATGTATTATATAACATAACTTTGAATACAAAACTGTATTGTATATACATACCATTATCAGAGTACAATACATCATATCACAGCGGAAATAACTCTACATAACTAATGGTGAAGCTTCCTGCTTTTGAGCTCCTCCAAGTGAATCTGCAAAGCCTGAAACACTTGACTGCCCGTACAAATTTGGGCACCCAAGAGTTTAGGGAAAACAAACAAAATAAACTCTGGGTCAGTCATGGGACTGGTGTGAGTAAATTCCAACCATACTGTTTAACTTTGAAAATCCTTTTCAAAACAAGAAGGTAATAGTAAGACCAGCCCACACATAAACATGGACGGTTTTTACCTTACTATAACCCAACATATTTTTATATCAAACTTCAGTGATATTATAATAATGTCTACTCAATTAAATCATCAAGTAGCAGAACGCTTGCATCTCACGCTCCACATATATATAGTATAAAATCATAAACCGCAGGGCACTTATTGGAGATTGGATTTCAACAAACAAGGTATGGGAGCACCTTCTGAATAGTGTACTCTAGAGGGGATACGCTCAGGGTTCAACAAGAACGTCTTGCAACCCGGCCACACATGACCGCTCACTCATTTAGCTTGAGTGTCACGAATATATTGCCACCACGGTTGTAGGCCATCCAACCGTCATCCGAAGATACAGAATCGAAAAGAAGTATAAATATGAATTTTCTCTAGATCGGTGACAATACACCCTGCTTGGGGATGACCCAACTAGCCATGCTGCCTAGCCCAACTTCTGTCACTTCCTGGTTGTGAGGCTAGAGGCTACGTCTATCTTCAGAACATCTGATCACCATTCACTTTGAATGTCACATCGTCAAATCCGTAATCACACATTGATTACACAAATGCACACTGGGTGTAGAATAAAGAGAAGTTATCTTCTCCCCACCAACTTGGTATATTCGGAAAATCAGCGGCGTGACCATTGAAAATACTCTGTCAGACACTCGTCCATACAAGTTGTCCTGGGACTGGACAAACAAAAACATCATTCTAGAACTGGACGACCCTTGCATTTAACTCCGACTTCAGTTATCTTCATCATATCTAATTTGCAACGCTTATGTCTATACGGAGTGGTTTTCAGATAACATATCCAACCGGTCTCTCCGTATTGACAACGATGGTCAAAACACTTCGATAGTCGGTTATTTAACTATCGAAGTAAAAATAACATTCATTCCTTGTACACTAACATCACACAATCACGGGCACTTTTTATTTAATGTTCGATTTTATTATTCGAATTCCCATATCTTACCAGATATTTCTCAAATCCCGTTTTAGCCTTTCCATACTTCTCAGAAAAAATTTCCAGTTATTATAAACTCTTATTCTTTCATGTTCCAGAAACATACGTTATTAACGTTCGAAGCATTTTCATTCTTTTCACATTCCCTGGTTTCTACACTTGGATCGTATACCCTATCTTCATTGGAAAATATTTCCAATTTCATTATAAATATTTTAATCGGCCAACCGTTTACTTTTAAGACATAATTCACTTAAAAATGTGAATACCATTCCTGTTATAGAAATCTGAATACCTTTATCAATTAACTCTTTATTCAAGTAATACTTATCTCGTTTACCGAAACCTCTTTCATACTTTATATTTCCAATCCACTTTATAAACTCTGTTTTCTAAGACAACTTCTTATCAAATTGATATCAAGTTTATAACTAAATACAGACTCCTATCCTATTAACATTTATTTGTTTAAACTAAATGTTAATTATTCTATCAGATTATAATCCCTAAAAATAGTTACTTTTAATACATTCAACATCGTCGAATTCTAGTTCCAAATCATAACGGTTTAAATTCTAATCACATTTCGAACATCGAAATGCTGTCATTGTTTTCTAACACGATTCTCCAATTTCTCTTTCTAAAACTGATTCTTATATTTTCTTACGACATCGTTATTTCTCACTTTCGAATAAGTGGATTTCAACTAAACTGCTTCATTTCCTAGGAAGTGCTGCTATATATAAAAGTCACGCTTAAGTCTAATCAACAGCAGTTAATTTGTTGCTATAGTTCTAAACTTGTCATACGCTGTAATATTCCCTTTATAACTAATCTCAACATTACAGTCACCCTTACCTTATCAACAGCGTTATTTTGTCGCTATAGTTCAAACTTGTCATACACTGTAATATTCTATGTTATAACTAGTCTCGACATAACAGTTACGCTTAAGTCAAATCAACAACGTTTATTTTATCGCTATAGTTCTAAACTTGCATATGCTGCCATATTCCTTTTCTACTAATCTTAACATCTATCTCCGTCACAAACTGATATCGTTCCTCGATAATAATGAAGCTGTTCAAGTTGGGGTATTCTATACCTCTCAAACCTTGATCGACAACGTTCTTACCTTAGAACAAATATAAGTCTGTATTCTAATCCCTTATACCACAAATCGTATTTTCTTGTTTAATTTTAACTATGGTTTTATAACATCATATTCTTACTTTGAAATCTTGTAATAACCCGAAAATCTGGGCCAGTTTAAAATTTTTATTTTGGCAATTTTAGCGAATTTTGAATATTTAAAATGAATTATTTTAAATAATATCGACGGGAAATTTATTTTGAATATAAATCGAACGTATATATTATATACGCCGTCGTTAGAATATAAATAATTATATATAATTATAAATAGAATTGAAAATGGCGCGGTAGTTCGATAATTCGATTTCAAACTTCAATTGAATGTACCGGGTGCAAAATAATCCGGATTTTAGTGAAACCAAAAACATTAGGATCTAATTGACGATATCTTTCCAACGAAGCTAACAAACTGAGATTTCACTTTATAAATGATAAGATATGTCCAGTTGAAAATTCTGAATAGTCGCTATGGAATTCAGGCCCTTAAAAATGGACATTTTGCAAATGACCTCGGATTTCGATGAAACCAGTTTTGTTGGATCCGCAGTGTCGAATTATTGCTAGGTTCCAAATTTCATAATTTTCCGAATCAATATGTAAGCGTGGCAAAAGAAAACGCGTTTGACCAGTTTCAGTTGATTTTAATCGACTGGAAATTAGCCATTTTTCAAACGGTCTCAGAATTCGTCGAAATTAGTTTTGTTAGGACCGTATCGTCAATACGAAGCTAGAAAATATTTTTTTGGAATTTTTCTAGTTAGTATGTGACCCCGGTAATTTGAAATGTACGTTTAAAATTCAATATAGTGATTTAAATGTAAATTCAACGGAAACTGATCGAGACGATCAAATCAGCTTACGATACATATCCCATTGTGTTCGGAATGGGGGTAAAACGCTAGGGGCGACAATCGGTGGGCTTGATTTCGAGTTCAAACGAAAAGTCAACTTTGAAATGAATTAAATAATTAAATTAAAAAGAAAAAAATATAATAAATCCCTTCTCCTTTTTAACAGCCGACCCCCCCTTACATTTCAAAACGAAAAAAAAAAACGAAAAAAAAAAGAAAACGAAGAGGGAGGAGGAGCCTCCATTGCTCCTCTCATCGGAGCGCCACCGTGCCCTCAGGCGCGCAGCCACCAGGCGCGGCCTGCCTCAGCCCCCCCCCCTCCGCCTAGCCGCTTCCACCTTCTCCCTTCCCCATCGCTCCAGGACCCTCCACAAACCCTAATTCCCAAAGCCCGACTCTCCTCCGCCATTCCCCTCTTTCCTCCCATCGAGTCGCACCCCCCCCCCCTCAGCAACCCTATCCCCAAATCGATGAACAGTCATCACCACAGACCGCCGCTCCTTTCCCCATTTCCCCACCGTCGGCCACCTCCAGATCTACCCCATCAACGCCATCCCTACCTCGAGACCAACTGTAAGTTTTACTTTTATTTTATTTAGTGATTTATACTTATTTCAGGAAGAGGGTTAAAAGAGATAGAAAAAAATCAGTTTATATATGATAAAGTATACTTTTATTTTAATGAACAAGTTTGAATTTTATATTTATAAAGTAACGATTTTTTTTTATTTTATAAAAAGAATAGATTTTTCTATGAGAAAAGATTATATTTTTATTTATAAAAATATGATTTTTATATTTTAGATAGAATAAAAATTCGATTTTTAATTTATTGAAGTAGGAAAGAAATGATTTTTATATTATAAAAATAATAAAAATATGATTTTTATATTTTTAAAGTATTAAAAATATGATTTTTATATTTTTAAAGTATTAAAAATATGATTTCTATATTTTTAAAGTATTAAAAATATGATTTTTACATGATAGGAATTTTAAAAATATCATCTTTATATGTGTAGAAAAATAAAAATGAGATTTTTATAAAGATGAAATCTTTAAATTTGAAAAGGCGAAGTCTATGTTTTTATAAAGGCGAAATCTTTATATGGAAAATAGCGTAGTAAAAATATGATTTTTTATCTATATAACATAGAAGTAAAAATATGATTTTTATATTTTTAAAGTATTAAAAATATGATTTTTATATTTTTAAAGTATTAAAAATATAATTTTTACATGATAGGAATATTAAAAATATCATCTTTATATGTGTAGAAAAATAAAAATGAGATTTTTATAAAGATGAAATCTTTAAATTTGAAAAGGCGAAGTCTATGTTTTTATAAAGGCGAAATCTTTATATGGAAAATAGCGTAGTAAAAATATGATTTTTTATCTATATAACATAGAAGTAAAAATATGATTTTTATCTATATAACAGCGAAGTAAAAATTCGATTTTTACATAGGTAGTGAAAGCGAGCAACGAAGGTAACAAAAAGGCGAGAACGAAGAAGATTTATATCAAAGAAGAGTCAAGATGTTTGGATAGCTTTCGGTGAGAATTTCTCACCTTTCAATTTATTTTTCTAGTTATATATATATATACTAGGATGCAGACGATGCTTAGTAGCACCCGACACAATCGTCCACAGACCATGGACTTGTTTGTTTGGCTGTGTTGTTAGTTAGATTGTTTGAGTTGATTTGAATTATTTGGTGAGATGAAATTGATATGATTGATGTGTGAATGGCGTGGGCCTTCACTAGACCGGGGATAAGGCTAGGCCTCGTCCCGTTTCTAGTATCGTGCCGTTATGCCGCCGAAATTTTCTAAAATAAGTTAGAAAAATAAAAATATCATTTTATCGAATAAATGAATTGAATAGAAATTCATATGTTGAAATAAAATGTTTTATCGTTAGAAATATAATTTTTAACGTGAATGTGAATAAATAAATATTTATGAACAAATCGGCCGATTTGTTTATATACACTGATTTGACTGATATTGATTGGGTCGATAAATTTTACACATCGCCCAACTGCACAACTAAATTCTGTGTTTGATTGTTTGAAAACGCCACATGGGTGTTGGGATGAAATATGAATTTCACTCATCCTGATTGATTAAATATGTCGATCGATTGATTGACAGGCTGTTATAAGCGTTAGATATCAATATTTGATGCTTATACAGTGTAGTGCACTTTGGTTGATGGTTGATTATTTTTCAATGCTATTATACATGTGTTGTATGGAAATCCATATAATTAACTTTATATGGTAATTGATTGGGCCTCATTCCAATTTGAAAAATAAAGAATAATATAAAATAAATGTTCATGTGTTGACAGTACTCATCCATTGAGATTGGTCATGTGTTGAACGAAATATTTTGATAATAAAATTTACATCTTTATCAATATAAAATAAATGTTCATGTGTTGACAGTACTCATCCATTGAGATTGGTCATGTGTTGAACGAAATATTTTGATAATAACAACTATTTTGAAAAAGAAATATTTGAAATAGAATATTTGAAAATAGAAATTTATGAAGCCGTGTTGATTAGATTGACGCCATTTTGACGTAAACGATTTATATCGATTCTATCGATTTCGAAATGAATTGAGTTGAAAACGATTTCGAAATGAATTGAATTGAAAACGATTTCGAAATGAATTGAATTGAAAACGATTTCGAAATGAATTGAATTGAAAACGATTTCGAAATGAATTGAATTGAAAACGATTTCGAAATGAATTGAATTGAAAACGATTTCGAAATGAATTGAATTGAAAACGATTTCGAAATGAATTGAATTGAAAACGATTTCGAAATGAATTGAATTGAAAACGATTTCGAAATGAATTGAATTGAAAACGATTTCGAAATGAATTGAATTGAAAACGATTTCGAAATGAATTGAATTGAAAACGATTTCGAAATGAATTGAATTGAAAACGAATTCAAATTGAATTGAAAGCGAAGTGAAATGAATTCAAATTGAATTGAAATTTGAATTGAATAGAAATGGATTTTAAAACGAATTTATAAAGAAGAATTCAATTTTGATTTGAATTGAAATGGAAGTTGAAAATGTTTTTGAAACGAATTCAAAACTATTTATATAATTCGTTTTAAATAGAAATCGACGATATATATTATATATATAATATAATGGCCTGAATAGAACACGCCGCGCCACGGCAGTTCGCGAATTTCGACCATTTATTTCAAACGGGCATTACGGGAGATCCGACCGTCGGATTCTCCTAAAACCAGAACCGTTGGGTTCGTATCGAAAAGAGCTTTCTAACGGATATTAGAAATTAGAAATCTAACGGTCGGATTTGGAATTATGTCCAAATCAAATTTGAAAAAGGTCGCTATAAGTGTAGTTCGATGGCCATTGATGGAAATCGACTGTACGGGCCTTGATAAAATTATTAAAAATGGTAATAATTTGTGTAAAATCATAAGAAATGATTTAGAAAGAATTGGGATGAAAAACTCCATATTTGAAAAGATAAAAATAGATTTTTATCGAAATGAACTAGTTTTGAACTAGAAATATAATTCTATTTATTTTTAAATAAATAAACTGAATTTGAAAAGGGTTTTAAAAGTAACCAGAATTTCCAATGATTGCATTGGAGTGGATTTGAATCGAAATTGTCTTCGGAATACTTCGATGTTGGAATTCGTGATTATACAGGTGTTGTTATGGAAATTTGAAAGATATATTTATATCGTTATTTCCAATACGACATTTGTTAGTCGTGGAATTTGATATTGAATATAAGCCGGTATATTTTCTATTCAGAGCCTTGTATTGAATATCAAATGTGATTTGGGGTTTGTCGTGAATGGTGTCTTCACTAACACTGTTCTTGAACCCAGTTGAGAAAAGATTAAATCTTTTTATTTAGATTTAATGAAGTGTACCAATTAAATAATATTTAATTGGAATTGAATTGATATTGATTTTTGGGTTTATCGTGGACAGTGTTTTAAATAACACTCGTTCTTTAACCCGATAATTAATGGAATGTGATTTTGGGTTTATTGTGAACCGTGTTTTAAACGACACTGATTCTTTAACCCAGTTAACGATTAAAACTAAGTGGAGTTTTAATGAATCTTTAATTAGATTGAAATGATCGAGAATGGAGTATCACCAGTTTTGCTCCAGGCGATAGTTAAATCTTTAATTAGATTTGAACGTGAAATGGTAATTGAATTTACCGATAACACCGTGGTGTTAGATATGAAGTACTACCAGTTTTACTTCGTGGGATGAATAGGTTGGGATTGGGAAATTAAAACAAATGATTACTTCGGTAAGGTTCGCTAATCCCTACTAGTTTTGAATTGATATTCAAGATAGAATAAAGAATAAATTCAAGACATTTATCTTGGATAAAATTAATGGGAACCTTTCCCTATGAATGTGAAATCAGAAACTAACTGTCGGTTAGCTGAGCAGAATGGTTTTCTGGATATTGATCTGATGTTGGTTTCGGCCTTCGGGGTTAATATTTGGGGAATTATTCTCTTAATTAATTTACGGTTAGTGACTGATGAATTGGAATGAGGCGTATGTTGTGTTTGTATAACACTTATTTAAAATATACGCGAGTTATTCAGAAAGACCGGGTTTATCCCATTCTGAATAACTGATACGACGATAAGTCGAAGATGAAGACGGTGGTCGAAGACCGGAAGTCTTCACGTCATTTGGGTGATTACTGATGATCTTGATTGGGCTGTACACCCAAGAAGATGGAAACAGTTGGTGATCGTCCAGACGTACTTGGAGATCGATGGATATGCGGGGTACTAGGTGCCTCCGGTTTCGTTCAGACCCAGAACGGACTTGTAAATGGACTGTGTGTCTGACATTGGATTTTAGTCCGTGTGATTGATCTCTATTAAATATATATCTGTTTGGCGGCGGAGAATTTATTCTCTTGCTTAACGCCCTTCTCTGAGACGTACGAGCTCAGGGGTTATATATTGATGGATATCAAACGCATGGAGTGAATTGCCTGTGTGGCATGCCTAAGTGGCAATTGATCGAGGCTTCTGTTGAAAAGCAAAGTCTTGTGGTGATGATCAAAGCACGGCCTTTGTGGCGTAGCTTTGTGTAATGTTTACTTCGCGAGTTTCACACCCGGTATGAACCAAAAATGGGAGAGGACATCAGGGAGGACTTGCGTTTCTTTCTAGCTAGAAGTGACGTCAGTGGTTTTACACGCCCTGACGAGTTTGACTTATGTGGTTGTTGCTGTTGCGAGGCGCCTCGGATTGATCGGTCGTTCTCGAACCGATGGAGTCATTTAGTTGGCTCATTTACGCCCCAAAGGGCGGAGAGACGTAGTGTTCAGGCATAATAATCCACATCGGTGGACCGGCCCTGACGATCTAAAGGGTTGATGCGTTCTGATCCTGAGACATGGGCTAGATTGTCTCGAATCGGTTGAGGACTATCTTTTGCCTCGGTTCATAGACGGAAATCCAATTTCCAAATACGTGACATTTGCGGTTTTATTTGTAGAGCCTAGTATGGCGACATAGTGGGATGGGGCGCTCATGCCGCCTATGATTGATACTTATGATTTGAAATTGTTTTATACACTATGCACTTATAATAGTATCAAACGATTTGTTTTAAACGTATCAAGCATTTTTTGGCTGTTATAAGGGAAAACCCTATCCTCGGCTGCGTTGCATTGTGTGATGGGACCTGGGTCTTATAACAACTTCATTTTTCTTTATTTAGCATTGCGCTGTTTGTTTTATGCACTGGTATTCTTGGGAGGAAACCCGTTCCGTGTTATACGGCGTGGTCCCTTGATTTACCTAACTTTTAAAAGAAGATTAACTGTTTTAGTTCTCACACCAGTCACATGACTGACCTGGAGTTTATTGTTTTAACCTAAACTCTGGGTGCCCTTATTTTGACACGGGCAGCTAGTAGTTTTGGTTTTGCAGATTTATATTCACAGGATCCTGGTTTACAGCTGGAACGATATCCGGAAAGCTTTGTATCCGTATATCTCATTCTAGTTGTGTATTGTATTATTTTCCGCTGCTATGTATTTAAATGTAATTTAAATCTCTGATATTTCGGTGTAATATTCATTTATACTCTGTATATTCTTGTAATCTGATGCACTGTTGTAATATATGGTGAAATGTTCTTCTGTATGCGTTCTGTTTTGTCCTGTTCTCAAACGATAGGGCGTTTCGAACGGTCTGGGTCGGTTTAGCGACTGGTTCGGACCGAGCGAAATTCCTTGCCGTCACAAATCTCTATTGTTTATGATTATTTATATTAAACATAAGCTCTTCGCTTTCTCTATCCCACAGTTCTATTTATAACTTCTTAACCAAAAGGTAATTAAATCTCATTACTTTGGATTAATTTATTTCTAAACTGTTTCATTAGATTAATTAAAGACAAATTAATCTAATAACCATTTTCCCAAATAACAGTTGATTAAATCAACTCCATTCCATTAGTAAATTCGTTAACTGATTTTAATTACTTCTCAACATTAGATTAATATAATTAATCTAATAATATTTCTAAATTGTTTATCTTAAATCTAATTATCCAAATATTTAATCGTCGGATAATTTCTGCTTTATAAACTCATTTAAATGTCAACAATCCTTTTTATTTATTTTATAAAAGCGAACTCTAAAATACTGGTTTATAATAGAACTTTTATTATAAATTTAAATCTTCTTTTTAATTATAAAAATATAATTTTTATAATTAACCTCATTGATTTGCCTGACGGCCAATCACTCCTTATCAAAACGATGGTTTTACGGTCGACTGTTATCACTTTCTAAATTGATATCGTTTATTGATTTATCGAAACAGATGCTGAATTTCCGTTCAACATCAATATTCACATGGAGTTTAAATATAATTCGGGTTCATACAAAACAACAGTACATATAATTATCAAGTAATCCGGTCGGATTCCTCCAACCGGTTTCCGCATCCACAAATGTCAGTCAACACAATTTACACTAACTTTATAATAGGGGATATTCTAATCAATGGAATCAGTGTCCAACCTATGATGTGTGCATATGTAACGGTATATAATATTCAACCAAATTAACTGTAATCTACCTAATCGACCATTCACACAGCATTCAAACAACACTAAAATATATTAAAATATTTTAAAATAGATCAGAGTTAGTGATTTTACTCACATTGGCGCGTTAACCGTTAAATAACGATTTGCGTTCGATGATCTGATCCGCTGTTTTACTTAATTCAAATGAGCTCCACATCGCTGTAGACCAGCCCCAGAACGTAGACATCTTCGTTACGATCCTAGACCGATATTTGTCAAATTTGTTACTCATATTTTTCATCCTCCTTCTTTCAGTATCAACCCGTACTTCTCCTTTTCACATCTGTTACTTGCCACTCCTCAAACCAACGCCTTGCACTTGCACAGTGTGTCACCTTCCTCCGATATCACCACGTTCTCCATCAATTTTAAATGTACAGGCTAACTCAAACTCGACGGTGCCATCTTGAATGCAACCAACCTCCCTTTAGTGCTATGAACGTCGAGCTCCTCACAATACAAAGAACCCCACTTCCGGTAGCTTTTAAATCACATTGCTCCATCAAAATCTACACGCTACCCTTTCTCATCAACGAACACCCTAGTATAATATTCACCACACCTTCATTTGTACGTTCAACTTCATCCTTGGTACTGCATTTTTTTTTCTTTTCTAATGAACTTGGGATTCACATTAATATCATCGGCCCAACACCCAACAAAAGAAACAACCCACGCTGCACCATAAATTTCTTCATCTTCTCCCATTCATTTGCAAACTGCTGCAGTCCCTCCATTTTCTCAACTGTCCACGCAAGAACCAAAAGCACACGAGCAACATTTCACCTCCTTCAATAAATATAAACCCCCTGCCGTGAATTCCAACAAACGCCATACTGTTTTTTTTTTCTTCCTTCCAACAAACGTGAATGTGCACACCCCAAACAACTTCAAGTCCTACATGATTTGCTGCGAAATCATCTTCACCAAATCCGGAGCCTGGCTTCTTCCCATGTGTCACTTATTAGCTCCATCTTTCACGTCCAGTCTTCTTCTTTTTCAAAAATGCTTCCCTGAGGCTATACCATTTTCACGTGAGTCCATGCCTTCTTCAAAGAAAGCTTTCCTTTTATTTACTGAAACAAATCCCACCGTGCTTCACTAATAAATGATCAATATAAAAATCCGTATAACACCTTTCTTTCTGTTGACCCATTCTTTGTTCCTGAAAGTCGCAGCCTTCTAGCTTGTTTCGTTCCCCCTCTCCTGCTAATTTCCTGCGCAAGCCACACAACCGTCCCCCCTCCTTTCATGACTCTTCTCTTCACAAAACATTTGCGCCCATGCAGTTGTATACTCGTCACCATCTTTGTATGGACCCAGATCCACTACTCCTTGCATGCAAAACAACATGCTCCAGGCCCTTGCCGTTTGCGTGACCATCCCTTCATTTGCCGACAACGCCCCACTTCCTTCCCATATATTTAGTTTCATCTTCTATCCCATGAACCCTCAACCAAAACTCCATGCATCCAACTACCCCGCGCCTCACTTCGAGCTAGGAGCTCCGTTTTGCATAGCCTGCATCGATCGAAAACTCGCTGGCTTTGTATTTGAATAAGAGGGCGAGTGTGGGTTTTCATGAATTTAAGATTTAGTGGAGGATTTAAAACAAAAGATTCGAAAGAGGATGAGAAATTAAAGAGGAGCTCCTCGCTTGTTTGCCTCCGAAAAAGAAGATGGCAGTAGTGTATTTATAAGGTGCGAACGCTTACTCCTTAAGTGATAGGGGTATGGTATGGTGCTAGGTAGGATACATCTGTCTTGTTTCGATTTTTGAGTTCGCCTTTTATATATATTATAATTTCCCATTTTCTTGTATTGCTGTTGTTTCTGGTAGTGAACTATTTGTTAGTATTCTATTTATAATGGAAAGGGTATGGGAGGCACCGTGTTGAAATGGTTTTGGAAGCATGGGCATCACGTATACAAAGGTAGGCTAGGTCATGCGTGATTTACGGATAGCTGTATATAATTTGATCCATGTCTGCTTTCATATGGTAGGTGCACGTATATTTCAAACATAGGCTACTGTTTGGCATTAACTTATAGGACCGTGTTTTGTCATTTTCATGAGCATTAGGTTAGGGTAGGTCATGGTTTAGAGTACGGTTTGTACACGACACGTATGGTTTACAGATTTCGGCATGTAGCTTGTGTGCACTTTGAAAAAATAGGGTGATGGTCTGTTAGTTAGACATGAATGTCGTAAGGGAAAAATGAAAGCAGGAGATATTATGTTGGTCCATGCTCCTCCTCTTTTCTTTAAAGAAATCATTCTTGTTATGGTTTGTCATCTATTTCAATGTTTTAAAATTTAACTACACCGTATTACGTAAAATTACATTCATGTTCGAGTCATTACAGACAGAAATAAAAATACAGTCGTGTCCAGCGAGGTGCCACAATCCCAAAAATATAATAATATCGGTAGTTTGACTTATATTGTGAAACCCCGAAATATCGATACAGGGTGCGAAATACTCCAAATAAAAAGTTGTATATTTAATTAATTAAAAATTACAGTAAAATTCTAAAAATTAAATTATCACTGCGCCTCACAAGAACCTTGTCCCGATTTGCAACCGATATCAAGTTATTTCAAATAAACTGTTATGGTCGATATACGATTTCACAGCGACTATTTGAATATTTGATTTGGACATATCTTGCAATCTACACAACGAAATCTTGATTTTTCACCTCTGTTGGAAAGATACCGTTCAACAGATTCCAACATTTCTCGTTTCGAAGAAATCCGATTCAAAACGAGTCCGGTACACTCAGTTGAAGTTCAGAACGTTAAATTACGAACTACAGCGTCGTTCTGAGCTCGATTATGATTAATATATATTTATATACGTTCAACTTCTTTTTAATTAATATATAAATCCACTTATATTAAAAATTCAATATTTAAACTGATTTAAATATTCAAATACCAACCGACAAAAATGCGAGACGTTACAGACCTTCCACCTTAAAATAATTTCGTCCTCGAAATTGATAAGATAGGGAAAATGCTAAAATCTCTGTTATAACATGGTTAAAAATATTTTTGGTTTACTTCATAATTCCAGTTTCCACTGAACTGATTATTTCCAATTAAAATATTAATTCCTTATTATTTCGAATATTTTCAAAATTTCTGAAAATTTCCTAACAGCTTAAATTTTCAGAGAATCTCGCCAGCATCTCCTCTGCACGGCTCACTCGGTACTACAACAACTTGCCACTCCGGGCCTTTTCCAATCCAAAAGAAAATCAAACAGCCAAACGGCTTACCCAAACTGACTCATAAAAAATCTCATACTCGTATATAAACATGTACCTTCTCTGTTGGGCATTCAACTCTATCTGCCATCTGCTATCAAACCAGCATATCCAAGCATCCTCGGTTGATCTCCCATCAATCCGTTCTCAAACCAGTCTTTCGCTTTTACTAAGCCAAATTTCTATTTCAACTCCGATTCCACTCTCAGTTCTTAACCTTGTTAATTTTTATTATGACATTCCATTTACTGATTTATTTCTCAAATCAGTTATCTCCATCTCTAATTCAAAATCCGATTCTTATTCTCCAAGAATCAATTCATTTTTAATAACTCGAATCTCCAATATTTTTCTTTTATAATTTCCATTCTGGATCTTTCCAAATTCAGTCCAGTTTTGTTATCTTTGTTTAAATTCCACTTTTACTATTTTAACTCCATAAGTTAAATTTTTATTTCAGAATTCAAATTCCTGGGATTTATTTCAAATCAGTTTGAAATCATATATAATTCAAAACATTTGAATTTCTGACAACTTGTTTCTCAAACAATACAAAACAAAATCTTTGGTAGTAATCCGTCACTTACCAGCTCGAAAATGAACACCGACAATGTCGCGATCATCATCGGAATTTATTTTCCAACCATCGAAGTGAGTTCAATACTATATTGCTTTAAAAACTCATTTATAATCACTCTATTTTTGAAATTACTCCAAAATATCTTTTATAGCACTTGGAAAACAAATTTTCAAATCTCCCAGGATTTTAAAATTCCCTTATATTTAATTTAAATTCAATTTCAATTCTTTTCCAAGTTTCTAGAGTTTTATTTCAATTCTGGTTTTTAATTCAGATTCAGCTTATCTGATTTTGCATATCATACTTATATAATATTTCGATTGGTTATTTATATAACCAACTCAATTATATTCCTGTTCGATCATAATAAGGAATCACATATCCAATATATTATACTAATATCAAGATATACACTTCTTTTTATATCAAAATATACTTTAGGTAAAATTATTTCATTTACCCTCTTTCCAAAACATACTGTGTCGAATTACTCTGTTCAAGAGTTTAGAAACACCTATCGACTCAGTTTGCATTACTGTTTCGACCAGAATTCATAACTACTCGACTGACCAGTCAACACAATATAAAACAGTTTTTATATTATTCACAAATACGCGCTCATATATATACACTCAACTCAATCAAGAGTATTACTAACTCCATCTCTATTGAGTTACGCCATAGAGCCAAGGTAATCACTTAACCTTATGCTCTGATACCATCTGTAACGGCGGGAATTTCGACCCAGAAAATCAACATAAAAACACATTGTTGACTATTCAAGCATCGAAAACACCAGGACATTAATAGAAGAATTTAGAGGGTGAGAAAGAAAAGATAGAACTAATAGAATAGAAGAAGAAGATCACAACTGAACAGAATCAGAGTAACACGAAACTCGCAGCGGAACAAAATAAGATGTATTATATAACATAACTTTGAATACAAAACTGTATTGTATATACATACCATTATCAGAGTACAATACATCATATCACAGCGGAAATAACTCTACATAACTAATGGTGAAGCTTCCTGCTTTTGAGCTCCTCCAAGTGAATCTGCAAAGCCTGAAACACTTGACTGCCCGTACAAATTTGGGCACCCAAGAGTTTAGGGAAAACAAACAAAATAAACTCTGGGTCAGTCATGGGACTGGTGTGAGTAAATTCCAACCATACTGTTTAACTTTGAAAATCCTTTTCAAAACAAGAAGGTAATAGTAAGACCAGCCCACACATAAACATGGACGGTTTTTACCTTACTATAACCCAACATATTTTTATATCAAACTTCAGTGATATTATAATAATGTCTACTCAATTAAATCATCAAGTAGCAGAACGCTTGCATCTCACGCTCCACATATATATAGTATAAAATCATAAACCGCAGGGCACTTATTGGAGATTGGATTTCAACAAACAAGGTACGGGAGCACCTTCTGAATAGTGTACTCTAGAGGAGATACGCTCAGGGTTCAACAAGAACGTCTTGCAACCCGGCCACACATGACCGCTCACTCATTTAGCTTGAGTGTCGCGAATATATTGCCACCACG
Organism: Allium sativum; assembly: GCA_030737875.1. NCBI lineage: Eukaryota > Viridiplantae > Streptophyta > Magnoliopsida > Asparagales > Amaryllidaceae > Allium > Allium sativum. The sequence continues at coordinate 973,201,502 of CM060918.1, read as the reverse complement.
GTTGTAGGCCATCCAACCGTCATCCGAAGATACAGAATCGAAAAGAAGTATAAATATGAATTTTCTCTAGATCGGTGACAATACACCCTGCTTGGGGATGACCCAACTAGCCATGCTGCCTAGCCCAACTTCTGTCACTTCCTGGTTGTGAGGCTAGAGGCTACGTCTATCTTCAGAACATCTGATCACCATTCACTTTGAATGTCACATCGTCAAATCCGTAATCACACATTGATTACACAAATGCACACTGGGTGTAGAATAAAGAGAAGTTATCTTCTCCCCACCAACTTGGTATATTCGTAAAATCAACGACGTGACCGTTGAAAATACTCTGTCAGACACTCGTCCATACAAGTTGTCCTGGGACTGGACAAACAAAAACATCATTCTAGAACTGGACGACCCTTGCATTTAACTCCGACTTCAGTTATCTTCATCATATCTAATTCGCAACGCTTATGTCTATACGGAGTGGTTTTCAGATAACATATCCAACCGGTCTCTCCGTATTGACAACGATGGTCAAAACACTTCGATAGTCGGTTATTTAACTATCGAAGTAAAAATAACATTCATTCCTTGTACACTAACATCACACAATCACGGGCACTCTTTATTTAATGTTCGACTTTATTATTCGAATTCCCATATCTTACCAGATATTTCTCAAATCCCGTTTTAGCCTTTCCATACTTCTCAGAAAACATTTCCAGTTATTATAAACTCTTATTCTTTCATGTTCCAGAAACATACGTTATTAACGTTCGAAGCATTTTCATTCTTTTCACATTCCCTGGTTTCTACACTTGGATCGTATACCCTATCTTCATTGGAAAATATTTCCAATTTCATTATAAATATTTTAATCGGCCAACCGTTTACTTTTAAGACATAATTCACTTAAAAATGTGAATACCATTCCTGTTATAGAAATCTGAATACCTTTATCAATTAACTCTTTATTCAAGTAATACTTATCTCGTTTACCGAAACCTCTTTCATACTTTATATTTCCAATCCACTTTATAAACTCTGTTTTCTAAGACAACTTCTTATCAAATTGATATCAAGTTTATAACTAAATACAGACTCCTATCCTATTAACATTTATTTGTTTAAACTAAATGTTAATTATTCTATCAGATTATAATCCCTAAAAATAGTTACTTTTAATACATTCGACATCGTCGAATTCTAGTTCCAAATCCTAACGGTTTAAATTCTAATCACATTTCGAACATCGAAATGCTGTCATTGTTTTCTAACACGATTCTCCAATTTCTCTTTCTAAAACTGATTCTTATATTTTCTTACGACATCGTTATTTCTCACTTTCGAATAAGTAGATTTCAACTAAACTGCTTCATTTCCTAGGAAGTGCTGCTATATATAAAAGTCACGCTTAAGTCTAATCAACAGCAGTTAATTTGTTGCTATAGTTCTAAACTTGTCATACGCTGTAATATTCCCTTTATAACTAATCTCAACATTACAGTCACCCTTACCTTATCAACATCGTTATTTTGTCGCTATAGTTCAAACTTGTCATACGCTGTAATATTCTATGTTATAACTAGTCTCGACATAACAGTTACGCTTAAGTCAAATCAACAACGTTTATTTTATCGCTATAGTTCTAAACTTGCATATGCTGCCATATTCCTTTTCTACTAATCTTAACATCTATCTCCGTCACAAACTGATATCGTTCCTCGATAATAATGAAGCTGTTCAAGTTGGGGTATTCTATACCTCTCAAACCTTGATCGACAACGTTCTTACCTTAGAACAAATATAAGTCTGTATTCTAATCCCTTATACCACAAATCGTATTTTCTTGTTTAATTTTAACTATGGTTTTATAACATCATATTCTTACTTTGAAATCTCTATTGTTTATGATCATTTATATTAAACATAAGCTCTTCGCTTTCTCTATCCCACAGTTCTATTTATAACTTCTTAACCAAAAGGTAATTAAATCTCATTACTTTGGATTAATTTATTTCTAAACTACTTCATTAGATTAATTAAAGACAAATTAATCTAATAACCATTTTCCCAAATAACAGTTGATTAAATCAACTCCATTCCATTAGTAAATTCGTTAACTGATTTTAATTACTTCTCAACATTAGATTAATATAATTAATCTAATAATATTTCTAAATTGTTTATCTTAAATCTAATTATCCAAATATTTAATCGTCGGATAATTTCTGATTTATAAACTCATTTAAATGTCAACAATCGTTTTTATTTATTTTATAAAAGCGAACTCTAAAATACTGGTTTATAATAGAACTTCTATTATAAATTTAAATCTTCTTTTTAATTATAAAAATTTAATTTTTATAATTAACCTCATTGATTTGCCTGACGGCCAATCACTCCTTATCAAAACGATGGTTTTACGGTCGACTGTTATCACTTTCTAAATTGATATCGTTTATTGATTTATCGAAACAGATGTTGAATTTCCGTTCAACATCAATATTCACATGGAGTTTAAATATAATTCGGGTTCATACAAAACAACAGTACATATAATTATCAAGGAATCCGGTCGGATTCCTCCAACCGGTTTCCGCATCCACAAATGTCAGTCAACACAATTTACACTAACTCTATAATATAGGGGATATTCTAATCAATGGAATCAGTGTCCAACCTATGATGTGTGCATATGTAACGGTATATAATATTCAACCAAATTAACTGTAATCTACCTAATCGACCATTCACACAGCATTCAAACAACACTAAAATATATTAAAATATTTTAAAATAGATTAGAGTTAGTGATTTTACTCACATTGGCGCGTTAACCGTTAAATAACGATTTGCATTCGATGATCTGATCCGCTGTTTTACTTAATTCAAACGAGCTCCACATCGCTGTAGACCAGCCCCAGAACGTAGACATCTTCGTTACGATCCTAGACCGATATTTGTCAAATTTGTTACTCATATTTTTCATCCTCCTTCTTTCAGTATCAACCCGTACTTCTCCTTTTCACATCTGTTACTTGCCACTCCTCAAACCAACGCCTTGCACTTGCACAGTGTGTCACCTTCCTCCGATATCACCACGTTCTCCATCAATTTTAAATGTACATGCTAACTCAAACTCGACGGTGCCATCTTGAATGCAACCAAGCTCCCTTTAGTGCTATGAACGTCGAGCTCCTCACAATACAAAGAACCCCACTTCCGGTAGCTTTTAAATCCCATTGCTCCATCAAAATCTACACGCTACCCTTTCTCATCAACGAACACCCTAGTATAATATTCACCACACCTTCATTTGTACGTTCAACTTCATCCTTGGTACTGCATTTTTTTTCTTTTCTAATGAACTTGGGATTCACATTAATATCATCGGCCCAACAAAAGAAACAACCCACGCTGCACCATAAATTTCTTCATCTTCTCCCATTCATTTGCAAACTGCTGCAGTCCCTCCATTTTCTCAACTGTCCACGCAAGAACCAAAAGCACACGAGCAACATTTCACCTCCTTCAATAAATATAAACCCCCTGCCGTGAATTCCAACAAACGCCATACTGTTTTTTTTCTTCCTTCCAACAAACGTGAATGTGCACACCCCAAACAACTTCAAGTCCTACATGATTTGCTGCGAAATCATCTTCACCAAATCCGGAGCCTGGCTTCTTCCCATGTGTCACTTATTAGCTCCATCTTTCACGTCCAGTCTTCTTCTTTTTCAAAAATGCTTCCCTGAGGCTATACCATTTTCACGTGAGTCCATGCCTTCTTCAAAGAAAGCTTTCCTTTTATTTACTGAAACAAATCCCACCGTGCTTCACTAATAAATGATCAATATAAAAATCCGTATAACACCTTTCTTTCTGTTGACCCATTCTTTGTTCCTGAAAGCCGCAGCCTTCTTGCTTGTTTCGTTCCCCCTCTCCTGCTAATTTCCTGCGCAAGCCACACAACCGTCCCCCCTCCTTTCATGACTCTTCTCTTCACAAAACATTTGCGCCCATGCAGTTGTATACCCGTCACCATCTTTGTATGGACCCAGACCAACTACTCCTTGCATGCAAAACAACATGCTCCAGGCCCTTGCCGTTTGCGTGACCATCCCTTCATTTGCCGACAACGCCCCACTTCCTTCCCATATATTTAGTTTCATCTTCTATCCCATGAACCCTCAACCAAAACTCCATGCATCCAACTACCCCGCGCCTCACTTCGAGCTAGGAGCTCCGTTTTGCATAGCCTGCATCGATCGAAAACTCGCTGGCTTTGTATTTGAATAAGAGGGCGAGTGTGGGTTTTCATGAATTTAAGATTTAGTGGAGGATTTAAAACAAAAGATTCGAAAGAGGATGAGAAATTAAAGAGGAGCTTCTCGCTTGTTTGCCTCCGAAAAAGAAGATGGCAGTAGTGTATTTATAAGGTGCGAACGCTTACTCCTTAAGCGATAGGGGTATGGTATGGTGCTAGGTAGGATACGTCTGTCTTGTTTCGATTTTTGAGTTCGCCTTTTATATATATTATAATTTCCCATTTTCTTGTATTGCTGTTGTTTCAGGTAGTGAACTATTTGTTAGTATTCTATTTATAATGGAAAGGGTATGGGAGACACCGTGTTGAAATGGTTTTGGAAGCATGGGCATCACGTATACAAAGGTAGGCTAGGTCATGCGTGATTTACGGATAGCTATATATAATTTGATCCATGTCTGCTTTCATATAGTAGGTGCACGTATATTTCAAACATAGGCTACTGTTTGGCATTAACTTATAGGACCGTGTTTTGTCATTTTCATGAGCATTAGGTTAGGGTAGGTCATGGTTTAGAGTACGGTTTGTACACGGCACGTATGGTTTACAGATTTCGGCATGTAGCTTGTGTGCACTTTGAAAAAATAGGGTGATGGTCTGTTAGTTAGACATGAATGTCGTAAGGGAAAAATGAAAGCAGGAGATATTATGTTGGTCCATGCTCCTCCTCTTTTCTTTAAAGAAATCATTCTTGTTATGGTTTGTCATCTATTTCAATGTTTTAAAATTTAACTACACCGTATTACGTAAAATTACATTCATGTTCGAGTCATTACAGACAGAAATAAAAATACAGTCGTGTCCAGCGAGGTGCCACGATCCCAAAAATATAATAATATCGGTAGTTTGACTTATATTGTGAAACCCCGAAATATCGATACAGGGTGCGAAATACTCCAAATAAAAAGTTGTATATTTAATTAATTAAAAATTACAGTAAAATTCTAAAAATTAAATTATCGCTGCGCCTCACAAGAACCTTGTCCCGATTTGCAACCAATATCAAGTTATTTCAAATAAACTGTTATGGTCGATATACGATTTCACAGCGACTATTTGAATATTTGATTTGGACATATCTTGCAATCTACACAACGAAATCTTGATTTGTCACCTCTGTTGGAAAGATACCGTTCAACAGATTCCAACATTTCTCGTTTCGAAGAAATCCGATTCAAAACGAGTCCGGTACACTCAGTTGAAGTTCAGAACGTTAAATTACGAACTGCAGCGTCGTTCTGAGCTCGATTATGATTAATATATATTTATATACGTTCAACTTCTTTTTAATTAATATATAAATCCACTTATATTACAAATTCAATATTTAAACTGATTTAAATATTCAAATACCAACCGACAAAAATGCTAGACGTTACAGTGCTCTTGAGCACTTCCCTACTTGGTACTATAATTTGACTTGGACTCACCTTGTTACTTTTGAAAGTCATGTTCGTTTTGTCACAAGCTGTCTTTAAGCTATGCCGTCGTACTCTAAAAATTGGAATATATTATTGCATTTTATGAATTGGAAACCACTTGAATTTTTGTAGCAGGACCAAGTATAAAAATACCTGCTACATTATTTAGCTGTGCGTTGATCCACTTAGGCTCACTTCAGAGTGTGTAATATAAACCAGACTGCCTTATACCCATATATTAGTATGGTTGCTCTCTTTTATTGATTTTAGGCATAAGTTCTAACTGCCTTGCATTCTTTGATTTCCTATGGTATATGTGAGACACCCCACGTCCGTTAATGTCACTCACTAAGGGAATGCATTAAGTTTTGTGAAGCGTTATAGGTAAACGGACATAGAATATTACAAGACAGATATAAATAAGATAGCAACGGAAATTAAAATTTTTATTTCAAACATAAATTATAACATCGTGGTCCAAAATACCATTAGTCACAAAAACCATTACAATAATACAACTTCTGTCTTGTACCATCAGAGTACATAAATATATAAAAAGCATAATTCCCCCAAAAAAGAGCTAAGCCATATTAGAGATAAGAACTTGACCTATACATCCAAAGTAGCTCCAACAAGATGATAATTGAGTCTTGACTAAGCCTGAGGATTTCCTCCCTGCGAACCTAGGGGGAAACGGAAGAAAGAAGAGGAAACAAAAAGGGTCAGACATAAAGTCTGGCGAGTCAAGTTACTTTTAGTAAGTTAATAAGCAAAAGTAGCATGACAAACATATAAGATGGATAAGGAAGATAATATCATAAAAGATGAGCTTGGCAAGGTAACATGATGGAGTATATACGCTTCGCCAATGATTACTCTGCACTATTACTAGTGTAACCTGAATGACATGATCCCATCCACTCTAAAATGGTAGACTTAGACATACGTCCAGATGTACTCTAACTGCTACCTTAATCGATCGACTCCTTAATCCGCGTAGATAACTTGTGTTGGCCCCACAGTAGGAGGTATCACTTCTAAAGTGGCAAACACTTGTCTTAATCATGTGCACAACCATATCTACACATGTCACGGTCGTCATATCCCCTTCTGCCCAGCTCATGCACGCATATGGCCTGGTTGGTTTGCGCCGCCCACACCGTCCTCCACATTTGGATATCTTACAATCAGTCCAGTAAGCATGCCCCTTCTCCAACCTAGTTCGGAGTACATGTTTGATGCCAACCCCAGGTTACTGGCTGAAACGAGTCCCACACAATATGATACAAGCTCTCCCCTTTATCTTGTATCCCCCACTAAGTTTTCATTGGCTATTTATACCACTAGGTGTCTTTAATTACATAACCTTATTATTTCTACAAGTTATGCTTACACTAAAAGGTGTCTTTAATTACATAGCTTTATTATTTCCTACGATTATGTATACCACTAGGTGCCTTTAATTACATAACCTTATTCGGTTAAGTTTATGGGCCTATATGTAAACATTACCCACCCCCTCAGATTTACTTAACCCAGCCCCTTTTCAACCAAATTTACTTAACCCCAAATTTTAGTTCGTATTCATATAGTCCCTATTGATTCAACTAGGTTAAGTATTACAATTTGTTACCATGTCTGTCAATGGTTATAATGGGATAAACCTCCCACGCTAAGCCTACAACTTGTGGATGCTGGATATGCCGGTCGGGTCCGGGTAGACTTCTCCCACAAGTTGGGCCTAAACTCGTGTCTTAGCCCGTTCATATTTGTGTACTTAGACCCCTCACATTAGATCCAACATTTGCGGTTGTTGGATATGCCGGTCGGGTCCGGGCAAACTTCCACCACAAATGCAGTCTAACCTCATGTCATAAGTGCTATTACAGTTTTCTAATTACTATAATCCTAGGCATTTTTATTATTAGTCAATTAATTATACCTATGTCTTTATAGGTGTTCATGCCCATTTACCCAATTATGTTCATAATGGATAATATGTCAAAATTCATGTTCGTCATTCAAGTTATGCGAATTCTAATGTTTTCCCCTGTTCTCTAACTAACGCATTCGCATATAATTCGCGGCATACCTAGGCTGGATAATAGCCTAGTCATAAACAATTAAAGGGAACGGTGACGGGAATATGACAAAAGTGGTTGTTCTAACATAAATGGCATAATCATTTACTAACATAGTGTTAAGGTGAACACATAAGCACAGATCCAACGAAATGGTGACAGTTAACTAGTTTTAACATAGAAAAGATGTTAAGATGAGGATGACAAGATCTAAATATTAATTTAGATGTCCAATAGGTTCATATCTAATATGACAAGTACAAGGAGATCTAAATAATAAACTAGGTCTGATTAATAATTTAGATGTCTACATAACTTAGATCCAATAGTTAAGAGTAGATCTGGTACAAATAAGGTTTAAGATCCACATCATAGAATGTCACAGAAGTTACAATAGATCCGACTAGATAAAGATTTAGATCCAAGTAATAACCAATTTCGGAATGTCATATGTTTACAATTTACAATGGACCAGTATAATTTAGTCACAGGACCAAATCCAAACTATAGTCATATCAGGTTAACTTTTAAATATTTAAATCTAAAAGAAACTATGAATTCACAGTGTTTGGATTAGAAAATAAAACTAGAAAAGAAGCTTGTTGAGATGCGGATCTACACTTGAATCTTTATCTGATTAGCCTTATTTGATTGTTGTAGAAGATAAAGGATCCAGTTCAGTTCAGACATCGGTAGCGTTTGGCCTCCATTGAATTCCAGTGAAGGAAACAAGGGAAATGGACCTCTATATATAGCTGCCAGCCTCCAGAAACCTACTACCACCTCAGCCCTGGGGGGTCGACCCACCCTTATGGGTTCGACCCATGGGTCGACACCCCCCTTGAGGGGTCAACCCCGGGGTTGACACCCCTCCTACGGGGTCAACTCCCCTAGGCGGGATTTTTTCCGCTTCCCCGAATTTCTGTAATTTCAAATTTTAAACTGAGATTTTTGAATTCCTGGACCCTATATATATACATATATACATAAATATATATGTATATATACATAATTTTTCTGCACATATACGAACTTCAAACCTTCATAATTTCTTCATATGGAGTCCGTTTTATGCAAATCAATTATCTATTTTGACCAGAATTTCGAGACGGATGCAATGGCGCAGTCTATTTCCCTTAATTCTGAATATTAAATTAATTATTATTAAATTATCCCTCTTTAGTGTCGTTAAATTACGGGGTGTTACAATATGCTTGCAATGTCCTATTGTATATGCATGCTTCTCACAACCCTCTTATGTTATTAATTTTACTTTTGCACCAAGTATATATGTTACCTACTCATGCATGGAACCAAATACATGATGTCTTGTTTTCATTCTTTTCCCGATACATGTATTTTAATTGCCGCACTCACGATTGATCCACCTTATACTTAAACATGGAAACATATTAATGTATATTTCTGTCTTGATATTTATTTGCCCTGTTTTGAAAAGAAAATGTGAAATACGCCCTTATCTCATATGTTATTCTTGTTGTTTTGCTATATATATATATACTAGCCTATTTAATCACATATGCGGGTCCAACCTTGATGAAGTCCTGGAATGTCTTAGTTGATAAATATCCATTCATGAATATAAATATAAGATTTGATATATATACCCCTTGCACCTCATGAATACATGTGCTGCTTGGATGTTTACGTCATGCCTAGTGTACCCAGGTTGCTTTGATTTCTACCAAATATATTTTGGCAATGACTACTTAAATTTATGTCACATATTTGAATATTAGAAACTTCCTATACAAGTTTGGATTAATTGTTATATTCCAATGTTTTATTGAAGTTGAGTTGCTTGAATGAAGTTAATCCTGACCTCGAGTGTTTTGTGTTTTGCATGAAATGCTTGGGTCAGACCCGAGTGTTGCAGATTTAAAAACTTCAACTACCGAAGTTAGAGATTCGTGAAGATACACACGTGCACTTTGGTTCAACTAAATTATGTATATTTTGTTCTTAATTAAAAGTGTGTATTAAACCTTCCACTATGAAAATATAGTATAAACTCTGATTTGATAATGAAATATACCTTTATGAGATATTGTTGTATTTATTATGTTCTATAATTCTGTATTTTATTCTATTTAAACCCTGTAAGCTAAATAACAATTTATCGATTTGAACGCTTCGAGTTGGTTTAATTACCGATTTGAAGAGGTCAAAAAGGCAGGTCGTCACATTCTGGAGATTTGGTTGGCTTTTGCTTTCTTGAACCTTCTGGAGATCATTTGATCGTTCTTCCTTGTCAAGCCCTGGATTTTAGCTACTTTGGTAAGTCTGTGGAGCAGCTTGGTTATGAGGCTTTAGCGAGGCAGGATTGGTCCATTGTTCTGGTGTTTGGGGTTTAACTTCCATTTGTTAGGTAGTTTTCCTTGTTTGAGAATTGCTAGTCTTTAGATAGGGTCCTTTTTGTAGCTTATTTCTTTGGGTTGATCTGGCAGATGGTTTTTGGTAGCAGTTGGCTGTATGATTTGTGTATTTGTTTTTTGTCAGCTGTACGCCTTGTTTTTTTTCTATATTTTTTTGTAGGTTGTCCAGAACCAAAAGCGCTTTGCTTTGGTTATGGGAGGAAGACCATTTTTCTCCGTTTTTGGTATATATAGTTTCCTTTTGGTAAAACACACACACACACACACAGATATATATATATATATATGTGTGTGTGTGTGTGTGTGTGTGTGTCTGTATGTGTGTGTAGTCTTATGATGCTTGTGCTGAGCATTATTATTTATTAGTGCACATATATAAATAAGTTACTCTACTAGGCCTTTAGTTGCATTTACTAAATAACCGACCATTCTGAATTCTATTGTGGAATTCCTCGTGGTGATTTGCACTTGTTCTTGGCTTGATCTTAGTATGTTTGATTTGATGATTATCTCAATGTATCAAGCTCATTTCGAGCTTGCACCATTTTGTGCACTTGGATATTCCTATCTAACCTGTTTGTTTATATGTGCAACTGAGTCGAGCTCGAGACGGTTTGGTCTTGACCTTTGTATATTTTGCATTGATTTGAGCCTACAGGCTTGATCATTGCAATTTTCCATGAAATAATGGGCTCGGCGTTGTGGTATTCACATTGATGCACTGCAAATGTAATGGGTTGCCCATGCATATATATATATATATATATATATATATTTGTGTGTGTGTGTGTTTGTGTGTGTGTGTCCCAACTTAAAACATAAAGAGAAAAACCTCATATGCTGAGGCAATATTAATATTCAAACTTAATTTTATTTTTACAATTCGAACATGATTCTTTTTCAAGTTTACTACGTTGTTTATAGGATGAATGTAATAAATGGTTGGACACTGGTTGGAGCAAGCAATTGAAATTTAAATTGAGTGTGAGTGAGCAAGAGACTAAAATTATTGTATGTGAGTGCATAGTGAATATGTGTATTTGAAGTATAAAAATTTGTATAGTTACACTGCATGTTGTAATTTAGTGGAAGCAGAAATGTGTACTATTTGCATTTGTAATAAAAAATTAGTTTGAATAGAATATTTATTCAAAAAAACTCTAAATTTAATTATTTTATTCTCTATATATTTACTTAATTTTATGAAAAACAAAGTAGTAAAAACACATCTAATGGACATATATATATATATATATATATATATATATATATATATATATATATATCTTTGTACGTTTGCATGTATGTATGTGTATGTTTATTATCTAACTAAAATCATATCACTATGCTTAATCATATTCTTTCACCCTTGAAAGGATTTCGCCCCCAAAACTATTAAAAATAGAACAATATAACTCGTGACATGGTTATTATTAGCATATAGCACAATAAGCAAAGCAATCAACAAGTTCAACAAAATCCTCTATATGCACGCTATAGGGAAACAAATGTTACTAAGAGAGTGAATCATACCAGTAAATACCTATGGTACGCTTTAAATTCTATATGTTGGTTCCAAAGTGCTATTAATAACATTGTAGCTCTAGTGAATCATAAGAGCTTACAGATTTTACTTCTAAGCCACTTTTCCACATGGTCTTGTAACTTTCGGATCAACGCTCACATCTTCAGTTGACTCGACTGTACGATAACACTATAATTTTGCACACATTTGACTGTGATATTGTAAAATTTCCCACCTTATGACCCGAAAATGGACGTTGATGCTGGCATGCTGCTGCAATCATCACCATAATTATCTTCAAGTGACCAAATGAATTCGGTATTATTTTGCACAACATTATGTAAGCATAGTAGTTAAATAAATTTTCATCACACATGTTGGTTTTACAAAAATCATACATCACAGTTGATCATTTTCATTTCCATGTATGGGTTCCATAAGAAAATAGGATTTGTGTCATGTCTGAAATACGAAAATGCCAACATAATACATAACCAGTTAGGAATCCTGCTTTACATGACAAAATTTTCAAAGTAACTTTTATTAGTAGACATGTTTTCGTCTTCGGATTCTTTATACATATTCCCAAAAGATACATGTTGATTTTATGAGACGACCCCAAACCCCGTACTGGCGGCGGCAAGGGTTATCTTTGGAATATAACACAGAAACAGATAATAGCAGAACAGAAATAAATAAATACACCAGATAATGAACAATAGAATATACTGGATAAAAGTAATCATCAGAGTTACACAATATACAGGATCTTACTTAGTACAAATACAGCTCAGCTATACATAAATGTCTACAGTGGAAAACAAACAAAATATGTACAATAGGAGCTGAACAGCATAAAAAGAGATAAATGATAGAATCCATCTTCAGCTCCAGCTATCCAGATAAAGCCTGCTAAACCTGAATACAAGGCTGCCCATGGAGAAAAAGGGGCACCCGAGTTTGAAAGGGAAACAAACTACGAGTCAGTCATGGGACTGGTATGAGAAATCTACTCAACACATATATAATTTGGCCAATCTCAGGACCACGCCACTTTCGTGGAACTGGTTTAATCCATTGGATTGCCAGTGCTTTAAAACAAATCTATCTTTTAAACATCGCTATGCTTTTTGTAAAAATGAAGCCGTTATAAGACTCAGTTCCCATCACACAATGCAACGCAAACCGGAGGATAGAGTTTTTACCTTATAACGGCCAAAATATGCTTGGTACGAATAAAACAAAGGGATCTGATATTATTGCTAGTGTTTATATGTTTTGAAAACAATTTCAAATCATAACTATCAATCATAGACGGCATTAATGCCCCATACCACTATGTTGCCATATATAGGTATACAATCAAAACCGCACAGTCACGTATTTGGAAACTGGATTTCCGTCATGAACCAAGGCAAAAGATAGTCCTTACCAAATTCGAGACAATCTAGCCCATGTCTCAGGCCCAGACTCAGGTGGGCCCTTGGATCATCAGGGTCGGTCCACCGATGTGGATTATTATGCCTGAACACTACGTTTCTCCGCCCTATGGGGCGTAAACGAGCCAACGAATGACTCCATCGGATCCGGATCGTCCGATCAAACCGAGGCGCCTCACAACAACAACAACCACATAGGTGAAAAGTATATAAATGTCAGGGCTGATAGGTCACTGACACCACCCTAGCTAGAAAGAAACACGTGCCCTCCTTGAGGTCCTTCTCCCGTTTCTGGTTCATACCGGGGTGTGAGCTCACGATTTTACATTATACACAAAGCTACGCCACACCGGCGGTGCTTTGATCCTCACCACAAGACTTTGCTTTTCAACAGAAGCCCTGATCACTGCATCTTAGCATGCCACACAGGCAATTCATGCCATGCGACTGATGTCCATCGATATACAACCTTTGAGCTCGTGCATCTCAGAGAAGGGTGTTAAGCAAAAGAATAAATTCTCCGCCGCCAAACAGATGTATATTTAATAGAGATCAATCAACACAGAATAAAATCCAATGTCAGACACAGTCCATTTACAAGTCCGTTCGGGGTCTGAACGAAACCGGAGGTACTAAATACCTCGCAAACCCATCGATCACCACGTACGTCGGGACGATCACTACTCATTATCCATATTTCGGGATGCCTCCCAATCAGGACCTCGGTTACCATCCAAACGAGGTGAAGATCTCCGGTCTTCGACCATCGTCTTCATCTTCGACTTTCAATAATCGGTCAATTATTTGAAATGAGAATTAACTCGACCTTTTCAAATAATTCACGTATATTTAGAATTTGAAATCAATTTATTTCAATGGTTAAATCATTCGACAACACCAATTTTGTTCTTTAATGTAATTTTCACACCAAACACATTCAACCATCAAATACCACATAAATCGAGCAAATTCAGTTTATTTCCATTCCATATCGTTTATGATATTTTATGACGATTTATCGCTATTTTTATTTATTTTAAAATAACCAATTTATTCAAAACGACGCTTCGGGCCATAACGCGGCCGTGGCGCTGTTTTTCTTCAGATTTGATTTACACATATCTGAAAATCTAACCATTGGATCTTCACACAATTTACATCAAACGAATCCAACGGTTTCAGTTTCGGGAAAATCCGACGGTCGGATCTCCCGGTACAATCGTTTGAAGTTTCGATTTCAAAATACGAACTGCAGCGTCGTTATTCGATTAAATATAATTATATTTATATTTATATATAAATATAATCGTTTCTGGCGCTGTTTTTCTTCAGATTTGAATTAAACATTCCAGACAATCCAACCGTTGGATTTTTACATAGTTGGTGCCGGTGGAAAGATTTCTCCAAAGCGAACCCAGCGGTTGCGGTTTCGGGAAAATCCGATGGTCGGATTCCTCGTACTAATCGTTTCAAATTACGATTCCAAAACACGAACTGCACGGCTTCGATTCCTTTTAATTATATTTATATTTATATATATAAATATAGTTCATTCTATAATTTCAACTATAGTTCATTCTATATTTTCAACTTCGTTTTCACTTCAAATATTTCACTAACGCCTTAATATTTGAAAAATTTCGCCATAACCTCCTTTGTACGGGGAGGGGTTTGGAAATTTATTGGGCCGTGTTAGGTACCCAATAAATCCTAAAAAGCATTCACATATTTATAGTGATATATTCTGGTGTTTATGGGGGAGCATGTATAGATAATCACTCCAGAGAATAAATTCTCGTCACCCCGTTTCCGTGTAGAAATAAATAGTCCATGTGTCATATCTAATAACTAGAGAGACGTGATTATTGTCAACTCCAGACCCGTGTGGGGTTTTTATTAATCTGGCAATTTATCGTTATATTTTATAGAGTCTATATCAGTCATCAGTTCAACCTACAGTATATAATCATCGGCATACAAGCCTCTCGCTCGTATGATAAATCTTCCACCTCGTCACACAAGCTCCAATTGCTTATGTGGAATATGATGAAGTATGCCTATCGTCAAGAAGTATGCCATGTAGCGTAGTTCAAATTTAATTGTTACTATCCTATGGCGATATTTATTATTTCACATAGAATAACCAGCACTCCGCATCCAATGGCATTCACAGGAGTTGATATAAAAATAAAATTGCGCAGCCAACTCATCAAGGCTTACCTATTTGTCGGGCACGCAAATAATTTCTTTACTCTATAGCTAATCCATTTTTCCTGTTCAACATATGTATATATATGCAGAACAAAGCCAATAATAATATTTCTAGCAAACTATTATTTATTTCAACACGTGTGTATTTTTATCAAAGCGTATACATGATAAAAGAAATATTTTTATCATCAAAAATATTTATTCAACACGTGAATGTTTTTAACACTTCATATTCACCATAAAAATGTAGTTTTTATTGCCTATTCATTTTATTTTAAAATACGATAACATTCAACACATGAATTTCAGCTCGGCGAACGAATTTCAATTCAACACATGAATATTCTCTACAGTTTGTATATATATAAAAATGTGATTTTTATCGCTAAAACTATTTGTTTAAAATCAAATAATATTCAACACATGAATTTCAACTCAACGAATGAATTGCAACTCAACACATGAATATCCTTTCAACATATGTGATTTATTTCAACGAATGAAAATTATTCTAACACATGTATATTTGTTTCAACATATGCTATTTATTTCAATGAATGAAAATTATTCTAACACATGTATATTTCAGAAAAATTTCGGCAGCACATCGACAAGGTAGTTAAAACCGGGACCGTCCCTAGTACGGCTCCTCGCTCTACCTTAAAACCTCGCGGTTTTTGACAATAGGGATCATGCATCTAGTTCGCACGCAGGCGGCATGTATATATTTATTTCATTTCCACAAACTAATCCTATGTGGTTTCAACCAAATATTTCTCAACCACAAATGGGTATTTTTCAACCACAATCAATCAATATCAACCACAAATAATCCCAAACAACCATTCGCTATCAATCAATTTTTACACCAATCACAACCAATAAATATCGTCCATGGTTTGTGGACGAGGGGCGTATATATATATATATATTTATATATAACAATTCACTTTTATTTCAACACATATTTAATTTTTACAACGCATATATAACTTATACATCAAACATACAACTTATACAACGCTTATACAAGAGGTGTACGACGTTTATATAAATCATACATCGACTATATAATTTATACATCGTCGTTTTCCATATCGTTTATAAATTAGAAATCTCACATTGGGTTCCACTCCACCAAAAATAGCAGAAGGCTCAGAAAAATATGCGGTCTCTTCTAAAATGTAGAAGGCGTCCACACGGTCACGATGTTTCCTGTTTTGTCGAATTTCATTAATGTATGACAAAGATATGAATTTACAAAGGTTGATTAACATAAAAAAACAATTTAATTAAACTAAATTAAACCTTCTCTTTTATCTGAAATCGAGACTGGCGGTTTTCACGACTCCAGTTCAATTCTAGGGTTGCGGTTCGCCGCTAGCACAGGGATCGGGGCGATGATCGGCGGACGTCACGAGGGAGAGGGGAGTACGGCGCCTCCGTCGCTGGTGGTGGCCACTAACTCGGTGGCACCCTGGAACCACGGCGGCGGAAGAAAGTCGACGGCTTCGAGGGCTCCAAACTCGAGACTCGCTGATCGAGAAGGGGCAAATCCAGTATGGATGGGAAGCTGGCAGAAAATTCCACAAAAACTTCAACAAGACCGATTGATTTTGATGTGTGGTTTGGAAGAAATTGGGGAAGAAACGATCGAGCTATTCATGCCATTGAAATGGTATACGGCAGCTGGAGTAACGATGGAATAGGGTTATAGTATACGGTATAGTATACGTATTTATATTTATTTTTAATTTTAATTTGTTTAATTCAATAAATACCCTTCTGCTCATACGAACACCAATTCAAACCCAACGAGTGTCGCCCCTAGCTAAATACCCCCATTTCGAACACAATGGGATATGTTTCGTAGACCCATTCGACTGTTTCAGTCAGTTTTCCTTCAAATCAAAATATAAAACATTCAATATTTGATTTGAACGTACATTTTAATTTGCCAGGGCCACAAACTGATTCGAAAAATTCCAGAAAAATAAATCTAGCTATGTTTTGATGATACGGTCCTAACAAAACTAGTTTCGTCGAATTCTGAGAACGTTTGCAAAAAGGCCCATTTCTGGTCGATCCAATTTAACTGTAATTGACCAAAACACGTTTTCCTTTGCCACTCTCACATACTATCTTCAAAAATTATGAAATTTGAAACCTAGCAATAACTTCTCATCTCGGATCGAACAAAAGTGGTTTCATCGAATTCCAAGGTCGTTTGCAAAATGGCCAATTTCACGGGCTATATAAATTCCATAGCGACCGTTCTGAAAATTCATTCGGCCATAACTATTGCTTTCTACTATGAAACTTCGATTTTTCAGATTCGTTAGAAAGGTATTCACTAACAGATTTAAATATTTTTGGTTTCACTAAAATCCATTTTGTTTTTCACCCGGTACAGTCCGATAAAGTTTGAATTCAATTTTTGAAACTGCAGCGCCTTTTCAAGCCTTGTTTATAGTTAGAATTTATTATATTCGCTTTCAATTGTCGATTCAAGCTCAGTTTCCATTGCTATTATTTAAAATATTTATTTTAAATAATTAAAATCCATTATTTTAGGCAATTTAAAAATTTTAAATTGGTTCAGATTTTCTGGGTCGTTACAATCTCCCCCACTTAAAACTTTTCGTCCCCGAAAAGGAACAAAGTCGAAAGTGGTTTGATAAATCTACAATCACACAACACAACAACCAATCAAATTGTTTTAACTTCTCAAAAATATACCGATCCACTTCTATACTCTTTTAAAATCATTCAGACCATAGAATTTAAAAGTGCACATCCATGGAAAGGAAATAACAACAGAGTAGAGAATTAAATGGTAATGCAAAGTAGGGTAAATGTACCTTGCACCAGAGTCAATCAAAGATATCTACTCGGCATCTAGGGTAAGCTTTCTGAATGCTCTCCTCAGTTTCCCAAGTACAATCTCGCGGATCTCCACTCCATTGCACTTTGACTAAGTGAACCTTCTTGTTCCTCAGCTCTTTGGTTTCTTTGCCGATAATCTTTAGCGGCTCACGTCTCACGGCTAATTCTGGAGTAATTTCAATATCATGTTGAGCTGCTTCTTCCACGATCAAGTCTGGATCATGAACGTGCTTTCGAAGTTGAGATATGTGAAATACATCATGAACTCCAGGCAACCAGTCAGGCAATTTGACCCTATAAGCGAGAGTTCCAATCCGTTCCAGAATAGGAAACGGACCAATGAATTTGGGCGCCAACTTTCCAGTTTTACCGAACCGGATAACTCCTCTCCTCGGCGATACTTTCAAATATACATAGTCGCCAACTGCAAAGGATATATCTCTTCTTCTTCTATCGGCATAGCTCTTTTGTCGGCTTTGAGCGGCCAGTAATCGCTTCTTAATAAAATCGACTTTGTCGGCAGCTTCTCGGATCATATCCGGACCCAACACAAGTCTATTACCTGGTTCGACCCAACAAGCAGGGGATCGGCATGGTCTACCATACAATGCTTCGAATGGCGACATTGTCAGACTCGCCTGGTAGCTGTTGTTATAAGAGAATTCAGCCAAATGCAGATGGTCTTCCCATGATCCACCAAAATCTAGAACACAAGCCCGCAATAGATCTTCTAAAATACGATTCACCCTCTCAGTCTGACCGTCTGTCTGAGGATGATAAGCGGTGCTCAAGTTCAACTTCGTTCCTAGCTCGACTTGAAATGCTTCCCAGAATTTGCTAGTGAATATTGTATCTCTATCACTGACTATACTGAGTGGCACTACATGTAGTCTAACTATTTCCTTGAAGTAAATCTGCGCCAGACTCTGAGCAGTTCTATTTGATCTGACAGGTATGAAATGGGCTGTCTTCGTGAAGCGATCTACAATCACCCAAATACTGTCATTTCCTTTTCTGGTTCTGGGCAGACCATCGATGAAATCCATAGAAATATGTTCCCACTTCCAACCAGGAACTTCTAGCGGTTGTAACAATCCAGCAAATTTCTGTTGGTAGCTCTTGACTAGTTGGCAAGTAGGGCATCGGCTAACGTATATTGAAACGTCCCTTTTCATAGCCTTCCACCAGAATGTTCGCTTGAGATCGTTGTACATTTTGGCCACACCAGGATGGATACTCAGCTTGGACTTGTGACACTCATCTAACACTTCCCTTTTTAACTCTGGAATGTCAGGAACACAAATCCTTCCTTTCAATCTCAGGGTCTCGTCGTTATCTATTTGAAAACACGAGGGTTCGCCTTTCTGAATCCTTTTAATCATATCCTTAATAAAGTTATCCTCCTTCTGAAGAATAGATATTTTGTCAATCAAGGAAGTCGTGATAATAAAGCTGGCGATCATTACATTCTTTCGGCTCAGCGCATCGGCCACGACATTGGCTTTCCCGGGAGTATATATAATTTCAAAGTCATATGCTGCAAGAAACTCCAGCCAACGTTGCTGCCTCAGATTCAAGTCCTTCTGGGTGAACAAATACTTCAGCGACTGATGATCTGTAAACAGTTCAAATCTCTCGCCCAGAAGATAGTGTCTCCAGATTTTCAGAGCGAATGCTATAGCCAACAACTCAAGATCATGAGTGACATAGTTTTTCTCGTGCGGGTTCAGTTGACGGCTAGCATAAGCAATCACTTGACCCCTTTGCATTAACACTGCCCCAAGGCCTTCTCTAGAAGCATCAGTCCAGACTTTTAAATCCTGGTTGCCATCGATGATGGTTAACACTGGAGCAGTTGTTAATCTCAACTTTAGCTCTTCGAAAGCCTCCTCACTTTCTGGAGTCCATTTGAATATAGAATGCTTCTTTGAAAGCTTCGTTAAGTGACCAGATATCTTCGAAAAGTCTTTAACGAACTTCCGATAATAGCTAGCCAATCCGAGAAAACTGCGGACTTCAGTGGGGATGCTGGGCTGTTTCCAGTTTTGAATAGCTATGATTTTTCTTGGATCCACAGCAATTCTTCCTTCGATACGACGTGGCCTAGAAATTTTATTTCATCTTGCCAGAATATACATTTGGAAAACTTTGCTTTCAATACATTCCTTCTGAGGATCTCTAACACTTGTTCCAAATGTTTTTCATGCTCGGCCTTTGATTTAGAGAAGATTAGGATATCATCAATGAAAACCAGAACAAATTTATTCAATACTCCTCTGAATACTCTGTTCATTAGATCGACGAAGTAAGCGGGAGCGTTACATAAGCCGAACGACATTACTAACCACTCGTAGAATAATTCGGGGCCTCTGAACACTGTCATTGGAACATACTCTTCGGCAATTCGAAGTTGATGGAAGCCTGTAGCTAGGTCCATTCTTGAGAATAATTGTGCTCCATTTAATCGATCCAACAAATCATCAATCCGCGGCAATGGATACTTGTTCTTTATTATCTGCTTGTTCAGATCACGATAATCCACGCATAGCCGTAGAGTACTGTCAGATTTTGGGACAAACACCACTGTTGCTCCCCAATCAGAGAAACTAGGCCTGATCAGGCCCTTCCATACAAACTGTCGTGTTTGATTGTCTAATTCCTCTTTCTCTTTCAAGGACATTCTTTGAATAGCGTGAACTACCGGCCTTGCATTAGGAATCAAAGCGATCTTGAAATCTATTTCTCTCTGCGGAGGTAAGCGAACAACTTCCTCGAACACATCCGCATAGTTTTTGACGATAGGAATGTCTTTCACTAGGTCGGGAATATTCTCTGTGCTTTCAGGGACATTTCCTATTTGGGCTGGAGAAACATTCAAAGCCGCCCAGAAGTCTTTTCTATTAGCATTCTGACCTTCACAGGGAATGGTTATATAATCACCTGATTTAATCTTAGCTTTTACGACTCTGTCGGCGCACTTAACTTCAGCTTCATGTTTGGTCAACCAGTCTAACCCCAAGATGAGATCAATCATAATATCCATATAATCCAATGTCCTAGCCATTACCGACTACAACCATGAATCCATCAGTTATCGAACTTACATTTCACCAGTCAAAAGGGCTAGTGGAAAACCCTGGTTCAAGCCAAACTGCCATACGACATTGTGACTCGTATGTTTTTCCCAAACTCCTGAGACAACTTGATCACTCCAACCTGAGCAATCCAAGGTACTCGATCCTACCTGATCCTTATGGGTGTCCCCACGATACCCCTACTTTAAATTAGCTAGAACACTTCGATAACCAACGATTCATTGGCACATCAAATTTGTCGATCCTTTCTCCTTCGCAGCATCACATCTTTAGTCAAGCTGCATCTTGTACTAATTCCATTATCATCCCTGGTTAACTCCTACTTGAGTCAACCCATCATAAAACTGTATCGTATATCGAATCACGACCAGTGTCACATCAACTTAGCTTCGATCACTCTTGCTTGAGTTCAAAATCGAAACACCAAACATCTTCGAGTTGCACGTCAATCATCTAAAGTCCATTCCAATCCAAACTTCACCAGCAACTTCAGGAGGCCAAGACAACCAAGCCCCAAAAATTTCATCTCTCCCCGGCCTACCCACATGGGTTGGTGTCGACCAATCCACTTAGCCAAAATTGGCTAAGTGGCTAGCCCCTATTATTCCTTCCTCGAGTATGTTCTTCCAATACGATCTCCAATCATTTCAACGTCCGTTTTTGAAGCTTCTATCGGTCCATTCACATCTCGAGAAATCAACCTTTGACCCATGCAAAGCACACCCGATTGACTTGTAAATTTACCAGTAGCTTCGACTCACTACCACGATGCCACACACAAAATTTCAAAGCTACACGACTCTTCCTTATGGGTTGGTGCCGACCCATGCACTTAGTTCATGTGGGCACCGAAATTTTTATGCCTATTTCTTTCTTCATCCAGAGCGCCTCCACCAAGTTTCGTGTAAATTCAATTATCTGAACCTCAGATTTTTCTCTAATCTTCAATCTTATGATTCTATGGCAAACAATCTAACATACAACTCAAGCAATGAAATCAATTCATTCAAAAAACACATCAATCCACACAACAATAATCATACAAACATGAACAATTCAAAAACATAGCATAAACATAAGATCCACCATGATTTTGATCTAAATATATGAATAAACATGATAAATCTAATAACTATCTAGTTAATATGATCAAATTAGGTTTCCTAGGGTTTCTAAATCTGAGTTAAACATATATGATCAGATCTAAGGTTATTTTAATATGAAACATATGAATATGATCCTAGTTTACCCATACAATTCGTATCTTCCGTGTAAGAGATATCTATCACTCGCTAATTCAAGATTTGATGTAGATTCAATGAGATCAGATCTGGACAGTGCTGAAACCCCTTAAATTTAATTCAATTTGATGTGATCTAACCCTCCTTGATGATGATCTATCTTCTAGATGCAATCTACAATGAATTTGATTGAAGAGAATGGAGAAATAGGTTTTTAGGATGAATTAGAGAATCACAGGCACCCAACCTAAAAATTAGAATGAAGAGAATAACCCTAGTTCTCTCCCCAAGTCCCCCTATTTATATCTGTTGGTCATACGTCTAATGGGTTTGGCTAATCATCCTATAAGGTGCTAACCAGTCTGCCTAAACACAAGCTGAAACTTAAAACAAAGATTCCTCCTAAATCGCTGAACCAAATCCTTCATGTGACAACTCTACGGAATTGTAAACCACCATTCCGAGCCAATGTATTCGGTCTCAGCACCTAATTCAATTCATATCTTAAATTATAGACCAAACAATAAACTTAAGGGAAAAAAGGTCATACTTAAATTCGGTAAAAATCATTGACATGTCTCAAACCCCTATGAACAACATATTAAAATCTGAGAATGATGTGACCATTAGGGAATAAAATATTATTACTTTACGATTTGTCGATATGTAAAATATGGGTCATTAAACACTAAAACCAATGAGTAGAGTTTTCTCTATCTATGAGATATAAAGCTATAATTTCTAGGTGAGGGATAGAGAAGTTGAAATGTCAGAAATGCGACTTTATCCAACTTATGAAAACCATTCTTAAATCCAGATAGTGGTATAGCTACTAGCCATAACTAGACGAGTTTCCAAAAATATCGGTTGTTTGCTCATAGGCCGAAATTAGATAAGCTTAAATTATCTGAAAACCTATAACAACCTAAATTTTAAATAACGAATATTTAATTAATTTAAAAAATTAAAATGATTAATTGTAAGAGTTAATAACTTGAAATTAATTTAAATGAGAATTTGGTTGTTGATTTATCTTGAAATTGTAAAATTGAGTTAAAAACTAATTAAATCTGTCTTAAAGCCATGTGAAATTCTATTTGGTTACGAATGATAATGATAATTTATTATCGATGAATTCAAATGTTTCGAAATCGATATATATATATATATATATATTATGTATTTGATTTAACACATGAAAATAGTGTCAAATGATCTCGGAATTCGATAAAATCAGTTTCATCGAGTCTGGAATATTGAAGTATAGCAGAATGACAAGTTTCATGATGATTGTTGCTTTTAAGGGGCCAATGCTAGTTGAAAACACTTGATAAGATTATAACTGAATATTATATTAAAAATATCTAGAAGTTTTTGCCTATAAATAAACATTACATCTTATTACCTAATCTATCTCCCCCTTCTTCATCTTCTGTAGAAATAAAATAGCCACCTCCCATTTTTAATCTCCAACAAATTATGTAAAATCAAATAGTTAACAAAATCACTTAACGTTGGATTCGTTGAACTCATATAGCCTCAATCTTCACATCATTAGTCTTGGATATGGGTGCGATCGAAGATGACAGAGCTCAACTTTGCATAGCGTAACCTAGAGCTTGGGTTCACTGACGTTTGGGGTGGAGTTCGGCTGTATCGAGGATGGCGTGGTGTTCCTAGTCAGGTGGCATATCAGTAGAAGTGGGTATGTTAGAGCTCGATGCTTGTTTTGATGGTGTACGTTCCTATGGTAGCAAGGTATAAGCAGCAGGTCGATTTCTAGGGGGCAAGATCAAGTTTGTTGCGGTTGTGACGATTGGGTGGAGGGTTGGATGGTGAGTGCAATGGTGGAGGTGTCTTTCGGGATTAGTGGTCGAGGAAGCCGTGATTGGTGGTCAAATGTATGGTCAATTGGTGTATAGAGGAGATGTGGGAAGTGAGATTTGAAAGTGAACTAGGGTAATTAGTTATTAATTAAATTGGTTAATGACATTTTAATTCGGTTAAAACTTGTAACATGTATCTTTTCCATATGATATCAGATTTGAGCAAAATGAGTTACCTTGGGTTCATATTCACGAAGGCTATGTGTACGTCTTGGATTGGATTTCTTTGGAGCTGTAGGAGAGGAGGTGGAGTCGAGACATATTCTCGTAATTCTTGTATTAATTCATTTTCGTCATTTTTGTTATATTTATCAGTCATTATGCAGACATATTATTATAACCGTATAGGATGATATAATTGTATACTCTAATTATTAATTTGTGTGTGTGTATATATATATATATATATATATATATATATATAGTTTTCCTCTTGTGTAAAGAATTTTGTTATATTATATTTTATTCATTCCGCTGTAAGATACCGATTTTTTCTCATTCTGTTGTGTTGTGTTCTTCTTCATCTTTTTCTTCTATTCCAACATTTATTTCTTTTTTCTCATCCTCTAACTTCTTTCTTCTAACTTCCTAGTTTTTTGGTATTTAAGTGTGGACATGTGAATACAGATAATGTATTAGTGCTGAAATTCGGGCGTCGAATTGTCTGGTATGTTACAAAACCATCTCGAACTGACATATGAGTTTGAATTAGAAATATGTTAAAGATGTTAAAAGATATATTTCTTTAAAGTGCAAGGGCTACTTGCTACTATTCTTGATGGTGATTTCAAAATGGATGTAGTATTAGTGCCTTTGGTGTGTATATGTTATGAATAACTTATATGGATTAATGATGACATTACACTGTTATCAATAAGGCAGTGTCATTAATCCATGTTGGGATTTAAAAAAACACTTAAAACACCTCGAGCCACATAGTAGGTAACGACTAAAACATGAATGATGCAACAGGATTATATTGTTCTATATCATTGAGGTAAGGCGACTACGATCATTACCGGATCTAGATTGATATTTTTGCATATATTTATGTTCGAGGCCTGCTACAACCAAGGTGATGACTTATATAGTAGTATTCAGAAAGAAGCTGATCAGTTCTAAGTTGTGACGGAATCCACATGTAACGCTCAATATATTTTATCTAGAGAAGTACTATAGCACACGGTACTTCTGTATCTTCTCGCTGATGGAATCCATTTTCGAATATGTGCTTTGTAGACTTAGTTGTGCCTAAATATGTTAAAGCGTGGGATGTAAGCATTCCGGCTATGTTATATATTTGTTTTAAACCTTATACATTATTATAATAGTAAAGAATTCTGAACAAAATGATTTGGGTGTCGTAAGGTAAAAAGTTACTTGTTTTCATATGTAGTGTGGTCATATGAGATGCCTGGTTTTAAAATATAACAAAACCTATGTTTTTAGTTAACTCACACCACACTCATGCTTGGCTCAAAGTTTTTCTTCCTTTCCCTTAAACTCTTAAGAACACTTTTTAAGTAGTGAATTAGTCATGTTTCTTATGGATGAATTTTGAAGGAGTATGGAACCACAGGCTTCCTTTTTATCTTGGTATCTATTTTATTTCTGCTGGGTACATCGTATGCATCAACATTGCGTAGGCATGTCGTTATAGTCATTCTTGGCTTATGTTAGTACATACTATAACTATGATATTTCACTTTGGAAGTGATCATGTGTGCTGTTTTATTCTCTTTTTATATGATTCCCATGCATTATGAAATTCTATATATCTTCTTTTCTTTACCGTATCGATCTATCTTTCAGACACTTAGGTGATGATCGACATACAAACACTTTGGATGTATCAAGTGTCGTCTTAAAAAGAAAGAAAGGAAAATTGTTACATGTAGCATCAGAGTTTAAATTGAGCTAACAATTAATGTTGATTAGGGTCAACTCATTAAAGACATGGTTAGTAAAACAAATTTAGGGAAATTTTGTAGTATCAGAGCTTAGATTGAGTATACGAGTACTGTAGGTGTACTAAGTGTCATCTACGAAAGTGTATGCTTATAATTTTTATCCGAACATATATACTGCATGCATCCTATTAAAGGGTTCGGTTTTGAGTTCGAACGTTAATAGCGATAGGTGATTCTTCATTCTTCCATTTTTTTCTCTTCAAATATGCTTCTCTTTATCCTTACGACCCTTTTTTTCTTTATCGATATGCTTCTCTCCTCTTCTCCAACCTTCTTTCGTTTGCGTCTTCGAACTCAAATCCTAAGTTTAACGACTACAAATCTAACCATGTCACGAGCTCTGTTATCCCTAATTCTTCGACCTTATCCTAATTTCCATTTCCCACTCGAGCTATTAACACTTCTCATCCGTAGCAACAAGATGGTTGTTCAGGCAACTTCCGGTCTTCCTTGCCTCCACCTATAGTAATTGCGGTTTGAGGTTTCTGATGGTTGGATATTCAACCGTGGTATCGACTTGCGGTCTTTTGGGATATTATAGCATATGCGGTGTGTCACAAATTCAGCAACTATCAGTTGTATGTGAGGTCTCACGTCTCTGGAAAAATTATCTGGTATGCAATTTACTGAGTAATTTGTTCTCTACCTGGCTTTGTTGCTTTGTTATCTGTGCAACCAAGTTTGCTTTGTTATGTGATGGATCCTTATGTATAATTGCTATTCAATGGATGAAGTGATTTCGACTTGTTTGCTATTTTTGTAAATCGTTCTTGTGTTTGGTTTGGAGATGTGAAATCTAGATACTGAGTTTGTTCTTGTCGTTCGTTTGAGATCGTCATCTATGTTATGGTGTAATGCCAAATTCTGGCATCGATGAGGAGGCCAATTCTTTTGTGCCCAACCCCACTGTCCCCATGTGTGCCCACCAATCAAATCTCACCATTTCCTTTTTTTTGCATTTAGGTCCCCGGACAATTAAAGGGTTTAACTGCAAAAGGCGGAAATCAGGGAGCTGTGATGGTTGGGGACACCGGGCACATAGAGTTTCGGTACATAACAATTGGTGTGCTCGATGAGTTAGCATGGTTTGGTGGTTGTAATGCTACGTCAATGAAATAGCTGAATTGAATACACTCTCAACTTTGTTGACTTTATCGACTTACCACACTTGCCTATGCCACACGTTTCTTTGGCTACTCGGTGGGACTATACTGGCTCTACCTGCTTGCCTTTTCTTGGTACCTATAGGCTATAGTGAAGCAATTTTTCGTAGCTCGTGCATATCTTGGTGTTGAGCTCAAGAAACTGCTGCAGCTGCTGTACTTCTACAGTACTGCCATGAAATATATTATGCTATTACTTATTGTTATATTGTATGGGTCAAGTTTGTATAGTATACTAATGAGTACTGATGTAATTCACTTCTCGTTAGAAGTATGTAACTTATGCTCCCTACATGGAGAATTTATTTTTGTAGTCTAGTCAGTTTAGGCTAGCTCCATTGTTGTTAGCCTATTAGATACAGTGGACGGAACACTTTAGACTCCGTAAATGGTGGACGACCTGCTTTAAAAACCGATTTAGATGATTGTCAACAAACAATCACCTGTGTTATACAGTATTTTATTATTAGTTATAATAAAAGGTGTTTGCAGTCACCTTAAAATCCGGTCGGCTTTGCCAAAAAAATTTGTTTAGCAAGTTTGTGTATGATTTATTACCTTTTCCCTTAGTATACTTGTCAGTGTATTTAGAGTTAACTAACTATATTCAGGTAGTAAGAAATGATTACTAGGGAAAGACAAGGAAAGGAAACTAGCAATACTACAACAACTAATGTTTAAGCTCTGAACGTTGGTGAGTAGGAGTATGAAAAGAGACAACAATCATGCAACAACGAGTATACTTTGTAGCATTGTTCAAGGACTATACCAATTTCGAAGAGAAGCTATTCAAGGGGAACATAATATATTATTGAAGTCAAGGCTTGGTTTCATTCTTGTGAGAAGGTCTTTAAGAGGCATGATATTTCTAATGAGTAGAAGCATTTCTTGGCCAATTGGCAAGTGCAGTATAAAGCTTTAACATGGTTGGATTCAATTATAGTGGACCTTCCAATGAGTAAATTTTCCAAAGCAAGCTTTAAATTGGTATTTGAAGATCAGTATATACCCTCAGTTGGAAAGACCACGGGAATTTTGTGGACCTTAAGAAGAGGAAAATGTCAATAAGTGAGTATGCAATTGAGTTTAATAAATTTTCACACTTTGAGTGAAGATATATTGATACCTCTCTTAAAAAGAATGAGTAGTTTTCAGTCAGAATAAGGGAGAATTACATGAGAAGATGATTTCGCACATAAAGGAATCTATAAAGACCACATGAATATGGCTTTGCATTACGAAAATTTTTGGGAGAAAAAACGGATGGGAATACCTATTAACAATAGTAAACAAAAAAAGGAAAGAAAGTTTAATTAGCAAGGAAAGAATAAGTGGGAAGGAAAGACGGAAGGAAGGGGTTAGGAAAACAACTACAAGGATTGTAACAACTCCTATTTTTGAGGATCACGTGCAATAATTTTAAACAACTTATAATTTGAATGTTAAAGTGATAATTGAGTTAATTGTGCCATTTAAGTTGGCAATTTGACTTAAATGATAGGGTAGGTATTTCGAATTTGAGTTTTGCGATTTACTTGTTGAAAAAAGGATATTTAATCATTTTTAATGATTATACACATGTCTTGGGGATAATTAACTTAAAATTGTGGTTAAGTATTGGAAAATGTAGTTTTGGCGAATCTTGGTGTAAAATGGTGAAAAATTGTGAAAATTTTAATGCTAAGGTTGGTTGTGTATCAATTTGGTTAAAACCAAGTTTGTTTATAATTTTAGATGTTAGAAATAAACCTTGACTTCACAAATGGACATAATGAATTATAATAAATATATTGTAATGACCCACATTTTCAGCGATATAAGAATTAATTTATTTAATTATTTAAAAGGTGATTAAGAGGATTTAATGGTCGTTGAATTAAATAAGAGTGAATATTTAATTTAAATAATAATTAAATAATATATTAAATTCTGAAATAATCAGAATTGGATGAAATGGCAATATGGTGTGAATCGGGAAATTCAAAATATATAATTTAGTTTAGAATTGAATTACGATAACAAATATATTTAATTAACGAAGTTTGAATGTATAATTATATTATAATTTAAATCCGAGCTCGAAATGGCGCGGCAGTTCGCGATTTGGCAATTCGAACTTTAAACGATTTTATAGAAGCCGTTTTAAATCGGATTTCTGTGAAACAAGAAACGTTAGGAGCTGTGGAAGAGAAAAATCGAGATTTCGTCGTGTAGATTTTGATTTATGTCCAAATCAAATTTCAGAAAAGTCGCTGTGGAATTCCTTTGAAATTTATAAATATTTATTTATGTTTTAAAAAAAGGAATTTCATTATAAATCGAATATCGATTTAAAGCGGGATTTGAAATATCGAGTTAGAAATTCATATAGGAGTATTCTAAAGCTATGTGATATTCTGTGGTTAATATTTACGATAATATTTATTTATAAATATTTAGTAAAATTGTTTTTAAATATATTTAATATTTAAAAGGGTTATTTAGGGCTTTAAAAATAGCCAGCTTTGCAAACGACCTCAGAATTCGACGAAACTAATTTTGTTGGATCCGCAGTATTAAATTATTGCTAGATTTTAGTTTCCGTGATTTTTGGGTGTCGTGTGTGATCACACGGATTTTTAGTGTAACAACCCGAAAAATACGAGCTAATTTAAAAATTTTAAATTGGTTATTTCAATGCAATTTGAACAATTGAAATAGAATATTTCAATAAAATAAAGAATTAGAAATAGTGAGGCAGTTTGAAAATTTGAATTCAAACTTTGACTAACTGTGCCGGGTTGAAAATATAACGGATTTCAGTGAAACCAAAAATAATTAAATCAGTTTATGAATACCCTTCTAACGAATCTGAAAAATTGAAGTTTCATAGCGGGGATCAAAAGTTATGGCCAAATGAATTTTCAGAAAGGTCGCTATATAGAAATATATAGCCCTTGAAAATAGACATTTTGCAAATGACCTCGGAATTCGACGAAACCACTTTAGTTGGATCCGGGAAATCAATTAATTGCTAAGTTGGATTTTCCATAATTTTAGAAATCAATATGTGAGCGTGGCAGAAGAAAATGTGTTTGGTCACTTTTAGTCAAATCGGGTCGACCAGAAAAGGGCCATTTTACAAACGGTCTCAGAATTCGACGAAATCAGTTTTGTTGGGACCGTATCATCCCAAGATAGCTAGCTAATTTTTTCGGGAATTTTTAGAAGCAGTTTGTGGCCCCGACAAATTAAAATGTACGTTCAAAGTTAAAATTAAATATTTATACTTTAATTTGAAGAATAACTGACTGTAATAGTCGAATTGGCCAACGAAACATATCTCATTGTGTTCGGAATAGGGGTATTTAGCTAGGGACGACAGTCGTTGGGTTTGGATTGGAGTTCGTATGAGACAAGGGGTATTTTCGGATTTTTGAAATTAAATATATATAAAAATAAACCCGGCCAATCACTTTTTCCCAAATCACTTTCTCTCTCCCCGATCATCAGGCGCGCACGACGGAAAACGATTCCAAACTTCTCTCTTCGATTTCTCTTTCGATTCTCAACGAAATCGAGCGTTCTTGGATCTATTTTGAAGCTCGTTCCTTCCTCTACAAATCCATACCTGTATTGGATTTTATTGTTTTGTAAATCGTGCGAATCACCTCCACAAAGGCAGCGCCTTTGGACCGCCGCCGAGCTCGCCTCAGGCCACCGCAGGGGACCCCACCACCGGCGCCGAGAAGCCTACACCTCCCTCTTCGATGTCGTGTAGCCCGTTCCTCGCATCGCTTCATGGTTTGAGTGCAAATCGAAGACCTAGTTTTGAAGAGTTAAGAAAGGTAACGGCTTTAATTTTCTGAAGTGATTTCAACACTTTAAAACCGTCGCAAAGTTCGTTTATCATATAAAAATCGTATCTTTTTCGTGTATTGATGAAATTTGATGAAACAGGAAACATCGTGACCGCAAGGAGGCTCTCTACCACATAGAAGAGACCGCGGATTTTTCTGAGCCATCTACGATTTTTAGCACTCCGTAAACCAAGGTGAGAAATCTAAATTAAATGATATGCATGTTTGAATGGAAAATAAATATAAGTATATATATATATATACTCCCCTCGTCCACAAACCATGGACGATATTTATTGTTGTGAATTGGTGTGAAAAATTGGGTGAAAAATTCATATGGTTGAATAATTGTTTGTGGTTGATATTGTTTGGTTGTGGTTGAAAAATACCCATTGGTGATTGAAACAAATTGGAAATAATTGTGGAAATGAAAATAAAACATGCCGCCTGCGTGCAAATTAGATGCATGAAATCCCCATTGTCAAAAACCGCGAGGTTTTAAGGTAGAGCGAGGAGCCGTACTAGGGACGGTGCCGGTTTTAACTACCCTGCCGTTATGCTGCCAAAATTTTGAATAATATTCATGTGTTAGAATTATTTTCATATGTTGAAATTATTTTCATGCGTTGAAACTAAAATCATGTGTTGAAATTATATCCATGTGTGGAAATGCTCATGTGTTGAGAAGTGATGTGTGAAAATTAAATTCATGTGTGAATGAATAAAGTATTTAAAAAATAAAAATCACATTTTTACAATATATATGAAGTATGTAAAATATTCGCTTTATATATAAATAGTTTCAACAATAATAATTTCGTCTTTCTTATATGAACAAACTATATAAAATATCCATGTGTGGAAATGCTCATGTGTTGAGAAGTGTGTGAGTTTCATGTGTTGAATAAAAGGTTAACAATAAAAATATCATTTTTATTGAAACTATGAAGTGTTAAAAACATTCATGTGTTGAATAAATATTTTAGATGATGAAAATACCATTTTTATCATATATGTGATTTGCTAAAGATATACTAGTGTTGAAATAAATATTTGTGAAGTGAATATTATTTCTAACATGTAAAGGAACTAAATGAAATAGTCATGTGTTGAAATATATTTTAGTTCACCAAAAATATCATTTTTATTGAAATATGAAGTGTTAAAGATAACCATTGTTCAAATAAATATGCACGAGTTGAAATATTCATTAATTAGCTAATGATGTGAATTTTTGCCTATGTATGCAACATTGGAATGAATGGTGACTTTAACCCAAAGTGAATCGAAAATAAAATTGAATAGAAAATGATAAGTGATGAAAATTGCATATATGTACATGCATATTTATTGAACAGGTTATAACAAAGAGGCCAGAGAAGAGGAATAAAATTGTGTGCCCGACAAATAGGTACATGTTTACTGTTTTGTTTGGGTGATGATTTTATGAGCCTATTGGCTAGCCGCATGGCTTTTTCTTTTTCTTTTTGACATGAGATGCCCGTGTGGCTATTTGGGAATTTTCCCAGCCCCTCCCGTACAAAGGAGGTTATGGCGAAATTTTCCAAAATTTAAAGGCGTTAGTGAAATATTTGAAGTGAAAACGATATAGGAATTTTCAAATGAACTATATTTATATAGATATATAAATATAAATAAAATTAAAACGAATCGTGGCCATGCAGTTCGTGTTTTGAAACCGTGATTTCAAACGTCTAGAGCGGGAGATCCGACCATTGGATTTTCCCGAAACTGCAACCGTTGGGTTCGCGTTGGAAATATCTTTCCAACGGCACCAACTTTGTAAAGATCCGACGGTTGGATTGTCTGGAATGTTTAATTCAAATCTGAAGAAAAACAGCGCCAGAATCGATTATATTTATATATAAATATAATTAAATTAAATCGAATAACGACGCTGTAGTTCGTAATTTGAAACCGTGATTTCAAACGACTAGTGTTGGAGATCCGACCGTCGGATTTTCCCAAAACTGAAACCGTTGGATTCGTTTTGAAATGATCTTTCTAATGATATAAAATCTGTGAAGATCCAACGGTTAGATTTTCAGATATTTGTAAAACAAATTTAGTGAAAAACAGCGCCAGTGCTTCGGCACGACCTGAAATGGCGTTTAATTGAATATGGCCGTTTTTAAATAAATAAAAATGGCGATATATCGTTGAAAAATATTATTGACGATATAGAATGGAAATAAACCTATTTTGCTTGGTTTGCTTGATATGTGATGGTTGAGTGCATTTAATATGAAAACTATACTAAGGAACTGAAATGTGAATGTTGAGTGATTTAACCATGTGATGAATTGATTTGAAAATCTAAATATACGTGGATTATTTGAAAAGGCCGAGTTTATTCTCATTTCAAATAATCGATCGACGATGAGAAGTCGAAGAGGTGAAGACGGTTGAAGACCGACGATCTTCACATTGGATGGATGGGCGCTACTGAAGCTCATGATTGGAGTAGCTACCTTGAAGGAGCTGAAGTAGTAGCCATACGTACGTATTGTTGATTGTGCGGATAAGCGAGGAATTTGATGCCTCCGGCTTCATTCAAACCCAGAACGAACTATAAATGGACTGTGTGTCTGACATTGGATTTTGTTCTGTGTTGATTGATCTCTATTGAATATATATTTGTTTGGCAGCGGATAATTTATTCTCTTGGTTAACGCCCTTCTCTGAGACGTACGAGCTCAGAGGTTATATATAGATGGAAATCAGTCGCATGGAGTGGATTGCCTGTGTGGCACGCCTAAGTGGCATATGATCAAGGCTTCTGTTGCAAAGCAAAGTCTTGTGGTTGATGATCAAAGCATGGTCTGTGTGACGTAGCTTTGTGTATAGCGTGGATTCGCGAGCCTCACACCTCGATATGAGTCAAAAACGGGATAGTGACTGCAGGGAGAGCACGACGTTTCTTTCTAGCTAGGGTGGTGTCAGTGACCTACCAACCCTGACATTATATATACTTTTCACCTGTGTGGTTGTTGGAATGCGAGGCGCCTCGATTATAGGTCTATAAGGACCGGGAAATGTGTGTTCAGGAATAACTAATCCTCAAAAGTAAGAGAGGACCGACCCTGAAGATCCAAGGATTGCTGTGTGCGGTCCTGGGACATTTGCTAGAGTGTCTCGAACGGAGAGGAGCTTGCCCCTTGCCTCGAATCATGATGGAATCCAATTTCCAATACGAAATTGCGGATGTGATTGTATTACTAGTATGGCGACATAGTAGATGGTAGCTATGCCGCCTAGGATTGATATTTATGATTAAATTTTCTTTTGAAACGTATATAGACTAGTAATAATATCAAACACTTTTGTTTTATACGTATGAAGCATTTTTGGCCATTATACGGTAAAATTCTATCCTTCGGCTTGCGTTGCATTGTGTGATGGGACCTGAGTCTTATAATGGCTTCATTTTGATAAAAAGCATTGCGATGATTTAACCGTGTACTTTATTTTATGCACTAGCACTCATTGGAGTAAACCCGTTCCGCGAAAGTGGCGTGGTCCTTTGATTTGCCTTATTATTGTTGTTTAGTAAGTTAAGTAGATTTCTCATACCAGTCCCATGACTGACTCGTAGTTTGTTTCACTTTGCAAACTCGGGTGCCCTTATTTTCACATGGGCAGCCTAGTTACAGGTAGCTGACATATTTTGGGCATGGCACCGTAGTAGAGGTGCGCTTTTGGCTTATGGCGAGGCTTGACTACATTGTGATGATTGTGACTTTTCCGCCATTATTGTATATGTAGTATGATTCCGCCACAGGCGATGTTGACTGATGTTTAGTTTATGTACTCTTATGTATTATGATTCCGCCATTGGCGATGTTGACTGATTATGTATTATTATGCACTAAATAGTATCCTGCACTGTGCTCGATATATATATGATTCCGCTATCATATTGTGTAAATTATTCTATTTCTTGTTTATGCCATTATCTGTACTCTTCTAATGATGATTAATGTGTCATATTCCAATGATTATCCTTAACACCGTGGTACGGGGTTTTGGGATCGTCACAGCTGGTATCAGAGCTTTGGTTAATCTTAGTTCAGGAATTTAACACATTAAACACTTCGTTAGAATAGAATCAGTAGTATTCTAAGGCGAGTAGCTCATTAGAGATAGGACTAGTAATGTCCTAAAATGAGCTAAGCAGAATAGAAAAAACAATTTGATCAGTCCATCGTTATCTTTCCTTAACTTCTTCTGCTTTACCATACAATAAAATTATCGTTTCTGTAAGCTGACTCTTTTCTTGCTTATACAGAACTTGAACAATGGCTACCCGAGCAGCCGCTGGTAGAGGAGGCCGAGCTGGCCGTGGCAGAGGACGTGGTGAATACCCAGCTGAAGATGGACCTTTAATACAACCCCCAGCCGCTCAACAATTCGAGCTTGACCGCGTGGCAAAAAGGTACAAAAACCTAGGAGGCAAAACCTTCTCTGGTACGGGAACTGTAATAGAGGCCTTAGCATGGCTAAAAACATGCGAGAAGATACTTGGAGGCCTGAGGCTGGGTGATCAAGATAAAGCTTTAATGGGTGCCTGGCTTATGCAGGAAGAAGCCGAGCTATGGTGGGAAGCTCTCACCGTAAGGAACATAAATGCTGGCAGAACCTGGGACGAATTCAAAGAATTATTCAAAGAGAAGTATGTCCCAGAACAAGCCCTAGAGCGCATGCACGACGAATTCACCAACCTCCAGCAGGGGGATCTCTCAGTGCAAGATTATCTGAACAAATTTACACAATTAGCCCGCTATGCTCCCGAATTCGTCGCCACCGCAAAGTCCAAGAACAAGAGGTTTATCCTTGGCTTGAAGCGAAAGTACGAGGATAGGGCAATGGCCCACATCAAACTGGGGTTTAATGAATTGGTGGAGATGGCGTGTAACTATGAAGACCTAGATCAAA
Organism: Allium sativum; assembly: GCA_030737875.1. Lineage (NCBI taxonomy): Eukaryota > Viridiplantae > Streptophyta > Magnoliopsida > Asparagales > Amaryllidaceae > Allium > Allium sativum. Next base: position 973,165,072 of record CM060918.1, on the reverse strand, counting down.
GGCACCTGGATCAGGATCGTGCTAAAAGCCAAGCCGGGAATAAGCGCAAGCCTGCTGCGAATCAAGGTGAGTCAAGCCAAGCGGCATCCTCGAATCCACAGACCAGTAGGCCGCCAAAAGGAAGCTGCTATAACTGTGGCAAGGCGGGGCACTACTCAAATGTCTGCACAGCCCTGAAATGGCAGAGGACCAATTCCCAAGGTTCAAGCCAAGGCTCCCAGAACCCTCGCTCGTGCTTTAACTGTCATAAGACAGATCATCTTGTCAGGGACTGTCCTTTGCTTAAGAAGGCCGCAGTAGCTCATGTCTATGACGGGACGAACCCGCCAGCTGCTTCTGATGGAGCAGGTAAACCTGATGTTTTGGGAGGTACCCTTACAATTAAAAATATTCCTGTTTCTGTATTATTTGACACAGGTGCATCACGTAGTTTTATTGCTAGTAACACAGTGCACAAATTAAAGTTAAAACAAAGAAAGCTCAAAGATTTGGTTAAAGTTCATAATCCGATAGACGGTTCTATTATTCTCAGTTCATGTTGTATGGTGCCAATCTCTTATTCTTCCTACAAATTTTCTTTTAATTTGATCACCATGGATTTTCCCGAGTTCGACATTATTCTCGGGCTAGATTGGTTAATGAAATACGAAGCAGAAGTTAATTGTGCAGAAAGAATAGTAAAAATTCGAACGAAACTTGGACATATTACTGTACCATGCCATGGTTCGGATCCAGATAGAAAAGAATTTTGGTCTGCGTTAGAAGTTATCCCCGCTTCCTTAGAAAAGATTCCTGTTGTTAGAAACTATGCGGATGTGTTTGAAGAAGTTGAAAACTTACCTCCGCAAAGAGAAATAGAATTCAGAATCGATCTAGTTCCTAATGCCAGACCAGTGGTTCATCCAATTAGAAGATTGACTCCAAAGGAAAAGGAAGAATTAGGCGATCAAACTCGTCAACTGCTATGGAAGGGTCTTATCAGGCCTAGCTTTTCTAGTTGGGGTGCAGCTGTAGTGTTTGTCCCAAAGTCAGACGGTACTCTTCGATTGTGTGTTGATTACCGAGACCTCAACAAACAGACGCTCAAAAAAAAATACCCATTACCCCGCATTGATGACCTGCTAGACCAATTAAATGGTGCGAGTGTATTTTCCAGAATGGACCTAGCTACAGGTTTCCATCAATTGAGAATTACAGAAGAGTGTGTTCCTTTGACAGCTTTCAAAGGTCTAGACATATTTTATGAACGGCTAGTAATGTCGTTCGGCCTATGCAACGCTCCAGCATACTTCGTCGATCTAATGAATAGAGTGTTCAGGGGAGTTCTGAATAAATTTGTCCTCGTATTCATCGATGATATTTTAATCTACTCCAAATCAAAACCCGAGCATGAAAGACATTTAGAACAAGTATTGGAGATTCTGAGAAAGAACGTCTTCAAAGCCAAATTCTCTAAGTGTGTCTTCTGGCAAGAAGAAGTGAAGTTCCTTGGCCATGTCGTGTCAAAGGAAGGGATTTCTGTAGATCCGAGTAAAATTACAGCAATTCAAGACTGGAAACAGCCTACCACACCCACAGAGGTTAGAAGTTTTATGGGGTTGGCTAGTTATTATCGGAAATTCGTTAAGGATTTCTCAAAGATATCCGGCCCACTGACAAAGCTTACAAAGAAGCATGAGAAGTTTAAGTGGACTTCCGACTGTGAGGAAGCTTTCCAGGAATTGAAATCGAAACTGACAACCGCTCCAGTGTTAACCATTATCGATGGCAATCGGGATTTGACGGTTTGGACAGATGCTTCTATTAGAGGTCTTGGTGCAGTGTTAATGCAAAAAGGCCAAGTAATCGCTTATGCAAGCCGGTAGCTGAAACCTCATGAGAAGAATTGTGTAACTCATGATCTTGAGTTGCTAGCTATCGTTTTTGCTTTAAAAATCTGGAGGCATTACTTGCTAGGTGAGAAATTCGAACTATTTACTGACCATTAATCATTAAAGTATTTGTTCACCCAGAAAGATTTGAACTTGAGATAGCAGCGTTGGCTAGAATTTCTTGCAGCGTATGATCTGGATATTCTGTATACGCCAGGAAAGGCTAATGTAGTGGCTAATGCACGTAGTAGAAAGAATGAAATCATAGCTAGCATAACTTTTTACATCTTCGTTGATTGATAAGATTTCAGCCCTTCAAAAAGACGATGAATTTATTCAGAGAATCTACCAGAGGATCGAGGAAGGTGGAACTACAAGTTTCCGTATTGACGACAAGGGGGTTCTCAGATTAAATGGCAGGATTTGCATCCCAAATATTTCAGAGCTTCGAAGAGAAATCATGGATGAGTGCCATAAGTCCAAACTTATTATCCATCCCGGTGTGAGCAAAATGTATAATGATATTAAGCGCACCTTCTGGTGGAGGGCAATGAAGAGGGACATTTCTTTATATGTTAGCAGATGCCCTACTTGTCAATTAGTCAAGAGCGACCAACAAAAGCTAGCAGTATTGTTGCAACCGTTGGAAGTCCCAGGTTGGAAATGGGAACAGATTTCCATGGATTTCATAGATGGTTTGCCCCGAACCAAGAAAGGTAATGACAGTATTTGGGTAATCATAGATCGCTTCACGAAGACTTCCCATTTTATACCTGTCAGATCCAATAGAACCGCTCAAAGTCTAGCACAGATATATTTCAAAGAGATTGTTAAGCTACATGGAATTCCCATCAGCATAGTCAGTGATAGAGACCCAATTTTTGCTAGCAAATTCTGGGAGGCATTCCAGACAGAATTGGGAACGAAACTGAATCTAAGCACCACTTATCACCCTCAGATAGATAGCCAAACTGAGCGTGTGAATAGAATTCTAGAAGAATTACTGCGGGCTTGTATTATTGATTTTGGCGGGTCATGGGAAGATCACTTGCATTTGGCAGAATTCTCTTATAACAATAGCTATCAAGCAAGTTTGAGAATGTCACCATTTGAAGCATTATATGGTACACCGTGCAGATCTCCAGCATGTTGGGTAGAACTTGGCAACAGACTTGTCTTAGGACCCGAAATGATTCGAGAAGCATTTGATAAAGTCGATTTCATCAAGAAGAGATTGAAAACCGCACAAAGCCGACAGAAAAGCTATGCAGATTTCAGAAGAAGGTATTTAACATTTGCTGTTGGTGATCATGTTTATTTGAAAGTATCTCCGATGAGAGGAGTGATCGGATTCGGTAAAACTGGGAAGTTAGCACCTAGGTTTATTGGTCCCTTTCCTATACTCGAACGAATTGGAACTCTTGCTTATAGGGTTCAATTACCTGATTGGTTGCCTGGAGTGCATATGTGTTTCACGTATCTCAACTTAGAAGACATGTGCATGATCCGGATCTTGTTGTAGAAGAAGCAGCGCAACAGGATATAGACATAACTCCAGAATTAGCAGTTAGAAGAGAGCCATTAGAAATTGTTGGCAAAGAAACTAGAGAACTAAGAAGCAAAAAGGTTCATTTGGTTAAAGTGCAGTGGAGTAGTGATCCAAGAGACTGTACTTGGGAGACTGAGGAAAGCATTAAGCAAGCTTACCCCAAATGTAGAGTGGACATCTCTAACTAACTCCGGTGCAAGGTACCTTTACAATACTTTGCATTTACATTTTGTTTTCTACTGTACTGTTGTTTCCTTTTCGGGGACGAAAAGTTTTAAGTGGGGGAGATTGTAACAACCCGAAAAATACGAGCAAATTTAAAAAATTTAAATTGGTTATTTCAATGCAATTTGAACAATTGAAATAGAATATTTCAATAAAATAAAGAATTAGAAATAGTGAGGCAGTTTGAAAATTTGAATTCAAATTTTGACCGACTGTGCCAGGTGGAAAATATAACGGATTTCAGTGAAACCAAAAATATTTAAATCTGTTTATGAATACCCTTCTAACGAATCTGAAAAATCGAAGTTTCATAGCGGGGATCAAAAGTCATGGCCAAATGAATTTTCAGAAAGGTCGCTATATAGAATATATAGCCCTTAAAATAGACATTTTGCAAACGATCTCGGAATTCGACGAAACCACTTTTGTTGGATCCGGGACGTCAATTTATTGCTAAGTTGGATTTTCCATAATTTTAGAAATCAATATGTGAGCGTGGCAGAAGAAAATGTGTTTGGTCGCTTTTAGTCAAATCGGGTCGACCAGAAAAGGGCCATTTTACAAACGGTCTCAAAATTCGACGAAATCTGTTTTGTTGGGACCGTATAGTCCTAACATAGCTAGATAAATTTTTCAGGAATTTTTAGAAGCAATTTGTGGCCCCAGCAAATTAAAATGAACGTTCAAAGTTAAAATTAAATGTTTTATATTTTAATTTGAAGAATAACTGACTGTAACAGTCGAATTAGCCAACGAAACATATCCCATTGTGTTCGGAATTGGGGTATTTAGCTAGGGATGATAGTCGTTGGGTTTGGATTGGAGTTTGTATGAGACAAGGGGTATTTTCGGACTTTTGAAATTAAATATATATATAAACAAACCCGGCCAATCGCTTTTCCCCAAATCACTTTCTCTCTCCCCGATCATCAGGCGCGCACGACGGAAAACGATTCCAAACTTCTCTCTTCGATTTCTCTTTCGATTCTCAACGAAATCGAGCATTCTTGGATCTATTTTGAAGCTCGTTCCTTCCTCTACAAATCCATACCTGTATTGGATTTTATTGTTGTGTAAATCATGCGAATCACCTCCACAAAGGCAGTGCCTTTGGACCGCCGCCGAGCTCGCCTCAGGCCACCGCAGGGGACCCCACCACCGGCACCGAGAAGCCTGCGCCTCCCTCTTCGACGTCGTGTAGCCCGATCCTCGCATCGCTTCATGGTTTGAGTGCAAATCGAAGACCTAGTTTTGAAGAGTTAAGAAAGGTAACGGCTTTAATTTTCTGAAGTGATTTCAACACTTTAAAACCGTCGCAAAGTTCGTTTATCATATAAAAATCGTATCTTTTTCGTGTACTGATGAAATTCGATGAAACAGGAAACATCGTGACCGCAAGGAGGCTCTCTACCACATAGAAGAGACCGCGGATTTTTCTGAGCCATCTACGATTTTTAGCACTCCGTAAACCAAGGTGAGAAATCTAAATTAAATGATATGCGTGTTTGAATGGAAAATAAATATAAGTATATATATATATATACACACACTCCCCTTGTCCACAAACCATGGACGATATTTATTGTTGTGAATTGGTGTGAAAAATTGGGTGAAAAATTCATATGGTTGAATAATTGTTTGTGGTTGATATTGTTTGGTTGTGGTTGAAAAATATCCATTGGTGATTGAAACAAATTGGAAATAATTGTGGAAATGAAAATAAAACATGCCGCCTGCGTGCGAATTAGATGCATGAAATCCCCATTGTCAAAAACCGCGAGGTTTTAAGGTAGAGCGGGGAGCCGTACTAGTGACGGTGCCGGTTTTAACTACCCTGCCGTTATGCTGCCAAAATTTTGAATAATATTCATGTGTTAGAATTATTTTCATATGTTGAAATTATTTTCATGCGTTGAAACTAAAATCATGTGTTGAAATTATATCCATGTGTGGAAATGCTCATGTGTTGAGAAGTGATGTGTGAAAATTAAATTCATGTGTGAATGAATAAAGTATTTAAAAAATAAAAATCACATTTTTACAATATATATGAAGTATGTAAAATATTCGCTTTATATATAAATAGTTTCAACAATAAAAATTTCGTCTTTCTTATATGAACAAACTATATAAAATATCCATGTGTGGAAATGCTCATGTGTTGAGAAGTGTGTGAGTTTCATGTATTGAATAAAAGGTTAAACAATAAAAATATCATTTTTATTGAAACTATGAAGTGTTAAAAACATTCATGTGTTGAATAAATATTTTAGATGATGAAAATACCATTTTTATCATATATGTGATTTGCTAAAGATATACTAGTGTTGAAATAAATATTTGTGAAGTGAATATTATTTTTAACATGTAAAGGAACTAAATGAAATAGTCATGTGTTGAAATATATTTTAGTTCGCCAAAAATATCATTTTTATTGAAATATGAAGTGTTAAAGATAACCACTTGTTCAAATAAATATGCATGAGTTGAAATATTCATTAATTAGCTAATGATGTGAATTTTTGCCTATGTATGCAACATTGGAATGAATGGTGACTTTAACCCAAAGTGAATCGAAAATAAAATTGAATAGAAAATGATAAGTGATGAAAATTGCATATATGTACATGCATATTTATTGAACAGGTTATAGCATAGAGGCTAGAGAAGAGGAATAAAATTGTGTGCCCGACAAATAGGTACATGTTTACTGTTTTGTTTGGGTGATGATTTTATGAGCCTATTGGCTAGCCGCATGGCTTTTTCTTTTTCTTTTTGACATGAGACGCCCGTGTGGCTATTTGGGAATTTTCCTAGCCCCTCCCGTACAAAGAGGTTATGGCGAAATTTTCCAAAATTTAAAGGCGTTAGTGAAATATTTGAAGTGAAAACGATATAGGAATTTTCAAATGAACTATATTTATATAGATATATAAATATAAATAAAATTAAAACGAATCATGGCCGTGCAGTTCGTGTTTTGAAACCTTGATTTCAAACGTCTAGAGCGGGAGATCCGACCATTGGATTTTCCCGAAACTGCAACCGTTGGGTTCGCGTTGGAAATATCTTTCCAACGGCACCAACTTTATAAAGATCCGACGGTTGGATTGTCTGGAATGTTTAATTCAAATCTGAAGAAAAACAGCGCTAGAATCGATTATATTTATATATAAATATAATTAAATTAAATCGAATAACGACGCTGTAGTTCGTAATTTGAAACCGTGATTTCAAACGACTAGTGTTGGAGATCCGACCGTCGGATTTTCCCAAAACTGAAACCGTTGGATTCGTTTTGAAATGATCTTTCTAATGAAATAAAATCTGTGAAAATCCAACGGTTAGATTTTCAGATATTTGTAAAACAAATTTAGTGAAAAACAGCGCCAGTGCTTCGGCACGACCTGAAATGTCGTTTAATTGAATATGGCCGTTTTTAAATAAATAAAAATGGCGATATATCGTTGAAAAATATTATTGACGATATAGAATGGAAATAAACCGATTTTGCTTGGTTTGCTTGATATGTGATGGTTGAATGCATTTAACATGAAAACTATACTAAGGAACTGAAATGTGAATGTTGAGTGATTTAACCATGTGATGAATTGATTTGAAAATCTAAATATACGTGGATTATTTGAAAAGGCCGAGTTTATTCTCATTTCAAATAATCGATCGACGATGAGAAGTCGAAGAGGTGAAGACGGTTGAAGACCAACGATCTTCACATTGGATGGATAGGCGCTACTGAAGCTCATGATTGGAGTAGCTACCTTGAAGGAGCTGAAGTAGTAGCCATCCGGACGTATTGTTGATTGTGCGGATAAGCGAGGAATTTGGTGCCTCCGGCTTCGTTCAAACCCAGAACGAACGTGTAAATGGACTGTGTGTCTGACATTGGATTTTGTTCTGTGTTGATTGATCTCTATTGAATATATATTTGTTTGGCGGCGGATAATTTATTCTCTTGCTTAACGCCCTTCTCTGAGACGTACGAGCTCAGAGGTTATATATAGATGGAAATCAGTCGCATGGAGTGGATTGCCTGTGTGGCACGCCTAAGTGGCATATGATCAAGGCTTCTGTTGCAAAGCAAAGTCTTGTGGTTGATGATCAAAGCATGGTCTGTGTGACGTAGCTTTGTGTATAGCGTGGATTCGCGAGCCTCACACCTCGGTATGAGTCAAAAACGGGATAGTGACTGTAGGGAGAGCACGACGTTTCTTTCTAGCTAGGGTGGTGTCAGTGACCTACCAACCCTGACATTATATATACTTTTCACCTGTGTGGTTGTTGGAATGCGAGGCGCCTCGATTATAGGTCTATAAGGACCGGGAAATGTGTGTTCAGGAATAACTAATCCTCAAAAGTAAGAGAGGACCGACCCTGAAGATCCAAGGATTGCTGTGTGCGGTCCTGGGACATTTGCTAGAGTGTCTCGAACGGAGAGGAGCTTGCCCCTTGCCTCGACTAATGATGGAATCCAATTTCCAATACGAAATTGCGGATGTGATTGTATTACTAGTATGGCGACATAGTAGATGGTAGCTATGCCGCCTAGGATTGATATTTATGATTAAATTTTCTTTTGAAACGTATATGGACTAGTAATAATATCAAACACTTTTGTTTTATACGTATGAAGCATTTTTTGCCATTATACGGTAAAATTCTATCCTCCGGCATGCGTTGCATTGTGTGATGGGACCTAAGTCTTATAATGGCTTCATTTTGATAAAAAGCATTGCGATGATTTAACCGTGTACTTTATTTTATGCACTAGCACTCATTGGAGTAAACCCATTCCGCGAAAGTGGCGTGGTCCTTTGATTTGCCTTATTATTGTTGTTTAGTAAGTTAAGTAGATTTCTCATACGAGTCCCATGACTGACTCGTAGTTTGTTTCACCTTGCAAACTCGGGTGCCCTTATTTTCACACGGGCAGCCTAGTTACAGGTAGCTGACATATTTTGGGCATGGCACCGTAGTAGAGGTGCGCTTTTGGCTTATGGCGAGGCTTGACTACATTGTGATGATTGTGACTTTTCCGCCATTATTGTATATGTAGTATGATTCCGCCACAGGCGATGTTGACTGATGTTTAGTTTATGTACTCTTATGTATTATGATTCCGCCATTGGCGATGTTGACTGATTATGTATTATTATGCACTAAATAGTATCCTGCACTGTGCTCTCTGATGTGGTGATATATATATGATTCCGCTATCATATTGTGTAAATTATTCTATTTCTTGTTTACGCCATTATCTGTACTCTTCTAATGATGATTAATGTGTCATATTCCAATGATTATCCTTAACACCATGGTACGGGGTTTTGGGATCGTCACAGCTGGTATCAGAGCCTTGGTTAACCTTAGTTCAGGAATTTAACACATTAAACACTTCGTTAGAATAGAATCAGTACTATTCTAAGGCGAGTAGCTCATTAGAGATAGGACTAGTATTGTCCTAGAATGAGCTAAGCAGAATAGAAAAAACAATTTGATCAGTCCATCGTTATCTTTCCTTAAGTTCTTCTGCTTTACCATACAATAAAATTATCGTTTCTGTAAGCTGACTCTTTTCTTGCTTATACAGAACTTGAACAATGGCTACCCGAGCAGCCGCTGGTAGAGGAGGCCGAGCTGGCCGTGGCAGAGGACGTGGTGAAGTCCCAGCTGAAGATGGACCTTTAATACAACCCCCAGCCGCTCAACAATTCGAGCTTGACCGCGTGGCAAAAAGGTACAAGAACCTAGGAGGCAAAACCTTCTCAGGTACGGGCACTGTAATAGAGGCCTTAGCATGGCTAAAAACATGCGAGAAGATACTTGGAGGCCTGAGGCTGGGTGATCAAGATAAAGCTTTAATGGGTGCCTGGCTTATGCAGGAAGAAGCCGAGCTATGGTGGGAAGCTCTCACCGTAAGGAACATAAATGCTGGCAGAACCTGGGACGAATTCAAAGAATTATTCAAAGAGAAGTATGTCCCAGAACAAGCCCTAGAGCGCATGCACGACGAATTCACCAACCTCCAGCAGGGGGATCTCTCAGTGCAAGATTATCTGAACAAATTTACACAATTAGCCCGCTATGCTCCCGAATTCGTCGCCACCGCAAAGTCCAAGAACAAGAGGTTTATCCTTGGCTTGAAGCGAAAGTACGAGGATAGGGCAATGGCCCACATCAAACTGGGGTTTAATGAATTGGTGGAGATGGCGTGTAACTATGAAGACCTAGATCAAAGGCACCTGGATCAGGATCGTGCTAAAAGCCAAGCCGGGAATAAGCGCAAGCCTGCTGCGAATCAAGGTGAGTCAAGCCAAGCGGCATCCTCGAATCCACAGACCAGTAGGCCGCCAAAAGGAAGCTGCTATAACTGTGGCAAGGCGGGGCACTACTCAAATGTCTGCACAGCCCTGAAATGGCAGAGGACCAATTCCCAAGGTTCAAGCCAAGGCTCCCAGAACCCTTGCTCGTGCTTTAACTGTCGTAAGACAGATCATCTTGTCAGGGACTGTCCTTTGCTTAAGAAGGCCGCAGTAGCTCATGTCTATGACGGGACGTACCCGCCAGCTGCTTCCGATGGAGCAGGTAAACCTGATGTTTTGGGAGGTACCCTTACAATTAAAAATATTTCTGTTTCTGTATTATTTGACACAGGTGCATCACGTAGTTTTATTGCTATTAACACAGTGCACAAATTAAAGTTAAAACAAAGAAAGCTCAAAGATTCGGTTAAAGTTCATAATCCGATAGACGGTTCTATTATTCTCAGTTCATGTTGTATGGTGCCAATCTCTTATTTTTCCTACAAATTTTCTTTTAATTTGATCACCATGGATTTTCCCGAGTTCGACATTATTCTCGAGCTAGATTGGTTAACGAAATACGAAGCAGAAGTTAATTGTGCGGAAAGAATAGTAAAAATTCGAACGAAGCTTGGACATATTACTGTACCATGCCATGGTTCGGATCTAGATAGAAAAGAATTTTGGTCTGTGCTAGAAGTTATCCCCGCTTCCTTAGAAAAGATTCCTGTTGTTAGAAACTATGCGGATGTGTTTGAAGAAGTTGAAAACTTACCTCCGCAAAGAGAAATAGAATTCAGAATCGATCCAGTTCCTAATGCCAGACCAGTGGTTCATCCAATTAGAAGATTGACTCCAAAGGAAAAGGAAGAATTAGGCGATCAAACTCGTCAACTGCTATGGAAGGGTCTTATCAGACCTTGCTTTTCTAGTTGGGGTGCAGCTGTAGTGTTTGTCCCAAAGTCAGACGGTACTCTTCGATTGTGTGTTGATTACCGAGACCTCAACAAACAGACGCTCAAAAACAAATACCCATTACCCCGCATTGATGACCTACTAGACCAATTAAATGGTGCGAGTGTATTTTCCAGAATGGACCTAGCTACAGGTTTCCATCAATTGAGAATTGCAGAAGAGTGTGTTCCTTTGACAGCTTTCAGAGGTCCAGACATATTTTATGAACAGTTAGTAATGTCGTTCGGCCTATGCAACGCTCCAACATACTTCGTCGATCTAATGAATAGAGTGTTCAGGGGAGTTCTGAATAAATTTGTCCTCGTATTCATCGATGATATTTTAATCTACTCCAAATCAAAACCCGAGCATGAAAGAAATTTAGAACAAGTATTGGAGATTCTGAGAAAGAACGTCTTTAAAGCCAAATTCTCTAAGTGTGTCTTCTGGCAAGAAGAAGTGAAGTTCCTTGGCCATGTCGTGTCAAAGGAAGGGATTTCTGTAGATCCGAGTAAAATTACAGCAATTCAAGACTGGAAACAGCCTACCACACCCACAGGGGTTAGAAGTTTTATGGGGTTGGCTAGTTATTATCGGAAATTCGTTAAGGATTTCTCAAAGATATCCGGCCCACTGAAAAAGCTTACAAAGAAGCATGAGAAGTTTAAGTGGACTTCCGACTATGAGGAAGCTTTCCAGGAATTGAAATCGAAACTGACAACCGCTCCAGTGTTAACCATTATCGATGACAATCGGGATTTGACGGTTTGGACAGACGCTTCTATTAGAGGTCTTGGTGCAATGTTAATGCAAAAAGGCCAAGTAATCGCTTATGCAAGCCGGTAGCTGAAACCTCATGAGAAGAATTGTGTAACTCATGATCTTGAGTTGCTAGCTATCGTTTTTGCTTTAAAAATCTGGAGGCATTACTTGCTGGGTGAGAAATTCGAACTATTTACTGACCATTAATCATTAAAGTATTTGTTCACCCAGAAAGATTTGAACTTGAGACAGCAGCGTTGGCTAGAATTTCCTGCAGCGTATGATCTGGATATTCTGTATACGCATGGAAAGGCTAATGTAGTGGCTAATGCACTTAGTAGAAAGAATGAAATCATAGCTAGCATAACTTTTACATCTTCGTTGATTGATAAGATTTCAGCCCTTCAAAAAGACGATGAATTTATTCAGAGAATCTGCCAGAGGATCGAGGAAGGTGGAACTACAAATTTCCGTATTGACGGCAAGGGGGTTCTCAGATTAAATGGCAGGATTTGCATCCCGAATATTTCAGAGCTTCGAAGAGAAATCATGGATGAGTGCCATAAGTCCAAACTTATTATCCATCCCGGTGTGAGCAAAATGTATAATGATATTAAGCGCACCTTCTGGTGGAGGGCAATGAAGAGGGACATTTCTTTATATGTTAGCAGATGCCCTACTTGTCAATTAGTCAAGAGCGACCAACAAAAGCTAGCAGGATTGTTGCAACCGTTGGAAGTCCCAGGTTGGAAATGGGAACAGATTTCCATGGATTTCATAGATGGTTTGCCCCGAACCAAGAAAGGTAATGACAGTATTTGCGTAATCATAGATCGCTTCACGAAGACTGCCCATTTTATACCTGTCAGATCCAATAGAACCACTCAAAGTCTAGCACAGATATATTTCAAAGAGATTATTAAGCTGCATGGAATTCCCATCAGCATAGTCAGTGATAGAGACCCAATTTTTGCTAGCAAATTCTGGGAGGCATTCCAGACAGAATTGGGAACGAAACTGAATCTAAGCATCGCTTATCACCCTCAGACAGATGGCCAAACTGAGCGTGTGAATAGAATTCTAGAAGAATTACTGCGGGCTTGTATTATTGATTTTGGCGGGTCATGGGAAGATCACTTGCATTTGGCAGAATTCTCATATAACAATAGCTATCAAGCAAGTTTGAGAATGTCACCATTTGAAGCATTATATGGTAGACCGTGCAGATCTCCAGCATGTTGGGTAGAACTTGGCAACAGACTTGTCTTAGGACCCAAAATGATTCGAGAAGCATCTGATAAAGTCGATTTCATCAAGAAGAGATTGAAAACCGCACAAAGCCGACAGAAAAGCTATGCAGATTTCAGATTAAGGTATTTAACATTTGCTGTTGGTGATCATGTTTATTTGAAAGTATCTGCGATGAGAGGAGTGATCCGATTCGGTAAAACTGGGAAGTTAGCACCTAGGTTTATTGGTCCCTTTCCTATAATCGAACGAATTGGAACTCTTGCTTATAGGGTTCAATTATCTGATTGGTTGCCTGGAGTGCATATGTGTTTCACGTATCTCAACTTAGAAGACATGTGCATGATCCGGATCTTGTTGTAGAAGAAGCAACGCAACATGATATAGACATAACTCCAGAATTAGCAGTCAGAAGAGAGCCATTAGAAATTGTTGGCAAAGAAACTAGAGAACTAAGAAGCAACAAGGTTCATTTGGTTAAAGTGCAGTGGAGTAGTGATCCAAGAGACTGTACTTGGGAGACTGAGGAAAGCATTAAGCAAGCTTACTCCAAATGTAGAGTGGACATCTCTGACTAACTCCGGTGCAAGGTACCTTTACAATACTTTGCATTTACATTTTGTTTTCTACTGTACTGTTGTTTCCTTTTCGGGGACGAAAAGTTTTAAGTGGGGGAGATTGTAACAACCCGAAAAATACGAGCCAATTTAAAAAAATTTAAATTGGTTATTTCAATGCAATTTGAACAATTGAAATAGAATATTTCAATAAAATAAAGAATTAGAAATAGTGAGGCAGTTTGAAAATTTGAATTCAAATTTTGACCGACTGTTCCAGGTGGAAAATATAATGGATTTCAGTGAAACCAAAAATATTTAAATCTGTTTATGAATACCCTTCTAACGAATTTGAAAAATCGAAGTTTCATAGCGGGGATCAAAAGTCATGGCCAAATGAATTTTCAGAAAGGTCGCTATATAGAATATATAGCCCTTAAAATAGACATTTTGCAAACGATCTCGGAATTCGACGAAACCACTTTTGTTGGATCCGGGACGTCAATTTATTGCTAAGTTGGATTTTCCATAATTTTAGAAATCAATATGTGAGCGTGGCAGAAGAAAATGTGTTTGGTCGCTTTTAGTCAAATCGGGTCGACCAGAAAAGGGCCATTTTACAAACGGTCTCAAAATTCGACGAAACCTGTTTTGTTGGGACCGTATCGTCCCAACATAGCTAGATAAATTTTTCAGGAATTTTTAGAAGCAGTTTGTGGCCCCAGCAAATTAAAATGTACGTTCAAAGTTAAAATTAAATGTTTTATACTTTAATTTGAAGAATAACTGACTGTAACAGTCGAATCGGCCAACGAAACATATCCCATTGTGTTCGGAATGGGGGTATTTAGCTAGGGATGACAGTCGTTGGGTTTGGATTGGAGTTTGTATGAGACAAGGGGTATTTTCGGATTTTTGAAATTAAATATATATAAAAATAAACCCAGCCAATCACTTTTTCCCAAATCACTTTCTCTCTCCCTGATCATCAGGCGCGCACGACGGAAAATGATTCCAAACTTCTCTCTTCGATTTCTCTTCCGATTCTCAACGAAATCGAGCGTTCTTGGATCTATTTTGAATCTCGTTCCTTCCTCTACAAATCCATACCTGTATTGGATTTTATTGTTGTGTAAATCATGCGAATCACCTCCACAAAGGCAGCGCCTTTGGACCGCCGCTGAGCTCGCCTCAGGCCACCGCAGGGGACTCCACCACCGGCGCCGAGAAGCCTGCACCTCCCTCTTCGACGTCGTGTAGCCCGATCCTCGCATCGCTTCACGGTTTGAGTACAAATCGAAGACCTAATTTTGAAGAGTTAAGAAAGGTAACGGCTTTAATTTTCTGAAGTGATTTCAACACTTTAAAACCGTCGCAAAGTTCGTTTATCGTTTAAAAATCGTATCTTTTTCGTGTATTGACGAAATTCGATGAAACAGGAAACATCGTGACTGCAAGGAGGCTCTCTACCACATAGAAGAGACCGCGGATTTTTCTGAGCCATCTACGATTTTTAGCACTCCGTAAACTATGGTGAGAAATCTAAATTAAATGATATGCGTGTTTGAATGGAAAATAAATATAAGTATATATATATATATATATATATATACTCCCCTCGTCAACAAACCATGGACAATATTTATTGTCATGAATTGGTGTGAAAAATTGGGTGAAAAATTCAAATGGTTGAATAATTGTTTGTGGTTGATATTGTTTGGTTGTGGTTGAAAAATACCCATTGGTGATTGAAACAAATTGGAAATAATTGTGGAAATGAAAATAAAACATGTCGCCTACGTGCGAGTTAGATGCATGAAATCCCCATTGTCAAAAACCGCGAGGTTTTAAGGTAGAGCGAGGAGCCGTACTAGGGACGGTGCCGGTTTTAACTACCCTGCCGTTATGCTGCCAAAATTTTGAATAATATTCAAGTGTTAGAATTATTTTCATATGTTGAAATTATTTTTATGCGTTGAAACTAAAATCATGTGTTGAAATTATATCCATGTGTGGAAATGCTCATGTGTTGAGAAGTGATGTGTGAAAATTAAATTCATGTGTGAATGAATAAAGTGTTTAAACAATAAAAATCACATTTTTACAATATATATGAAGTATGTAAAATATTCGCCTTATATATAAATAGTTTCAACAATAAAAATTTCATCTTTCTTATATGAACAAACTATATAAAATATCCATGCGTGGAAATGCTCATGTGTTGAGAAGTGTGTGAGTTAAAAGGGTTCATGTGTTGAATAAAAGGTTGAACAATAAAAATATCATTTTTATTGAAACTATGAAGTGTTAAAAACATTCATGTGTTAAATAAATATTTTAGATGATGAAAATACCATTTTTATCATATATGTGATTTGCTAAAGATATACTAGTGTTGAAATAAATATTTGTGAAGTGAATATTATTTTTAACATGTAAAGGAACTAAATGAAATAGTCATGTGTTGAAATATATTTTAGTTCGCCAAAAATATCATTTTTATTGAAATATGAAATGTTAAAGATAACCACTTGTTCAAATAAACATGCATGAGTTGAAATATTCATTAATTAGCTAATGATGTGAATTTTTGCCTATGTATGCAACATTGGAATGAATGGTGACTTTAAACCAAAGTGAATCGAAAATGAAATTGAATAGAAAATGATAAGTGATGAAAATTGCATATATGTACATGCATATTTATTGAACAGGTTATAGCAAAGAGGCTAGAGAAGAGGAAAAAATTGTGTGCCCGAAAAATAGGTACATGTTTATTGTTTTGTTTGGGTGATGATTTTATGAGCCTATTGGCTAGCCGCTTGGCTTTTTCTTTTTCTTTTTGACATGAGACGCCCGTGTGGCTATTTGGGAATTTTCCTAGCCCTCCCATACAAAGGAGGTTAAGGCGAAATTTTCCAAAATTTAAAGGCATTAGAGAAATATTTGAAGTGAAAACGATATAGGAATTTTCGAATGAACTATATTTATATATATATAAATATAAATAAAATTAAAACGAATCGTGGCCGTGCAGTTCGTGTTTTGAAACCGTGATTTCAAACGTCTAGAGTGGGAGATCCGACCATTGGATTTTCCTGAAACCGCAACCGTTGGGTTCGCGTTGGAAATATCTTTCCAACGGCACCAACTTTGTAAAGATCCGACGGTTGGATTGTCTGGAATGTTTAATTCAAATCTGAAGAAAAATAGCACCAAAATCGATTATATTTATATATAAATATAAATATAATTAAATTAAATCGAAAAACGACGCTGCAGTTCGTAATTTGAAACCGTGATTTCAAACGACTAGTGTGGGAGATCCGACCGTCGGATTTTCCCAAAACTGAAACCGTTGGATTCGTTTTGAAATGAACTTTCTAATGATATAAAATCTGTGAAGATCCAATGGTTAGATTTTCAGATATGTGTAAAACAAATTTAGTGAAAAACAGCGCCAGTGCTTCGGCACGACCTGAAATGTCGTTTATTTGAATATGGCCGTTTTTAAATAAACAAAAATGGCGATATATCGTTGAAAAATATTATTGACGATATAGAATGGAAATAAACCGATTTTGCTTGGTTTGCTTGATATGTGATGGTTGAATGCATTTAACATGAAAACTATACTAAGGAACTGAAATGTGAATGTTGAGTGATTTAACCATGTGATGAATTGATTTAAAAATCTAAATATATGTGGATTATTTGAAAAGGCCGAGTTTATTCTCATTTCAAATAATCGATCGACGATGAGAAGTCGAAGAGTTGAAGACGGTTGAAGACCGACGATCTTCACATTGGAAGGATGGGCTCTACTGATCCTCATGATTGGAGTAGCTACCTTGAAGGAGCTGAAGTAGTAGCCGTCCAGACGTATTGTTGATTGTGCGGATAAGCGAGGAATTTGGTGCCTCCGGCTTCGTTCAAACCCAGAACGAACTTGTAAATGGACTGTGTGTCTGACATTGGATTTTGTTCTGTGTTGATTGATCTCTATTGAATATATATTTGTTTGGTGGCGGATAATTTATTCTCTTGCTTAACGCCCTTCTCTGAGACGTACGAGCTCAGAGGTTATATATAGATGGAAATCAATCGCATGGAGTGGATTGCCTGTGTGGCACGCCTAAGTGACATATGATCAAGGCTTCTGTTGCAAAGCAAAGTCTTGTGGTTGATGATCAAAGCATGGTCTGTGTGACATAGCTTTGTGTATAGCGTGGATTCGCGAGCCTCACACCTCGGTATGAGTCAAAAAGGGGATAGTGACTTCAGGGAGAGCACGACGTTTCTTTCTAGCTAGGGTGGTGTCAGTGACCTACCAACCCTGACATTATATATACTTTTCACCTGTGTGGTTGTTGGAATGCGAGGCGCCTCGATTATAGGTCTATAAGGACCGGGAAATGTGTGTTCAGGAATAACTAATCCTCAAAAGTAAGAGAGGACCGACCCTGAAGATCCAAGGATTGCTGTGTGCGGTCCTGGGACATTTGCTAGAGTGTCTCAAACGGAGAGGAGCTTGCCCCTTGCCTCGACTTATGATGGAGTCCAATTTCCAATACGAAATTGCGGATGTGATTGTATTACTAGTATGGCGACATAGTAGATGGTAGCTATGCCGCCTAGGATTGATATTTATGATTAAATTTGCTTTTGAAACGTATACGCACTAGTAATAATATCAAACACTTTTGTTTTATAAGTATGAAGCATTTTTGGCCATTATAAGGTAAAACTCTATCCTCCGGCTTGCATTGCATTGTGTGATGGGACCTGAGTCTTATAATGGCTCCATTTTGATAAAAAGCATTACGATGATTTAACCGTGTACTTTATTTTATGCACTAGCACTCATTGGAGTAAACCCGTTCCGCGAAAGTGGCGTGGTCCTTTGATTTGCCTTATTATTGTTGTTTAGTAAGTTAAGTAGATTTCTCATACCGGTCCCATGACTGACTCGTAGTTTGTTTCACCTTGCAAACTAGGGTGCCCTTATTTTCACACGGGCAGCCTAGTTACAGGTAGTTGACATTTTTTGGGCATGGCACCGCAGTAGAGGTGCGCTTCTGGCTTATGGCGAGTCTTGACTACATTGTGATGATTGTGACTTTTCCGCCATTATTGTATATGTAGTATGATTCCGCCACAGGCGATGTAGACTGATGTTTAGTTTATGTACTCTTATGTATTATGATTCCGCCATTGGCGATGTTGACTGATTATGTATTATTATGCACTAAGTAGTATCTTGCCCTGTGCTCTCTGATGCGGTGATATATATGTGATTCCGATGTCATATTGTGTAAATTATTCTATTTCTTGTTTATGCCATTATCTGTACTCTGCTAATGATGATTAATGTGTTATATTCCAATGATTATCCTTAACACCGTGGTACGGGGTTTTGGGATCGTCACATTTAGAAGGCGAAATAAAAATATAAAACTAAAATATCTAAGTATTGTGAACCTAAAGGAGCCACATCCCCATCTTTTGAGCCATACAAAACAATTCCGTTCCCATATAAATCATCCTCTCAGCCACCACATTTTCTTTTTCCACAACCAAATTTCATGAGCAAAGAAAATCGAAATAAAACCAAATAAATTGTTATAAATCATGAGATCAGTTTATAGTGAATCACCGAGTAATTCTCATCATTTCTATAGTGGTTTGAATGGGTGCGATGTTCATTGGTGCGCTGGACTTTGTAGCAGTCGAGTTAGGGTTTTGAGATTCGTCGGATTTAGGCACAAATTCGCGAATCGAGTTTCTTCTTTGAGTTTGGATGGCCGAATGGCACTTGGTTGCAAAAGTTGGGGGAGTACGATGCAGATTTATGGCGATTCCCATACTGTTCATTCGTAGAAAACCTGAAGACGCATTGGAATTGAGGACGTCAACTTGTATACTATTGGTAGAGATTTGAAGAGGAGGTGAAGAGAAGTGTAATGGAGATTTTTAATTGAATTTAAAAGTACTGGAGAAGGAGGATGGTAGGGAAGAAGATCGGCCGTGTGTTTTGAGAAATACTGGAGTAGGCGTCGTGTGTTTTGGGAGGAAGAAGGATTTAAATGGGTTCGGGCTATAAGGGTGTGATGGGTCGGAGGCAATAGGAAGGCTAAGGCCCAATTCCTTAAAATAAAATTCAAGTTTGTTTTATATAATGTGTATTAACTTCGTAATGTCGTTACTTGGTCATACAATGTCAGATTAACGAACGGTCAGATTCATTGGGATCGTATGGACAAGAGCTCCACAATGGGACTGACTGGGAGTGAATCGAAGCTCCTTACAATTTATGGCAAAATAAATTGTCCGTCTGAATCAAATCGAGCGATGGTTATCGTTATTAACGATGATCGTCCAATGTGAGTAAAACTCACCAACTCTGAATAGTTATATTTTTATAACGTATATTTAGAACTGATAAATGATGACTGATTGCTGTGTGTTAACTGTTTGGTTGAATTGTCTGTGTATTGATTGAAAATATAGATAACGATATATATATATATATATAAATCGTTAATCGAATATTGATTCTGTTTTATCAAAATATTTTATATTTGTGTTGTTTAACATCTATGATGCAGGTAAATAGGTTGGAGGGGTCCAACTTGACTCCTTAATATTTATGATACTGTTCTGTTCATATATTGTAATATATGATGTGATATATAATCTGTTTGATTATGTGTTTAAATGATATCGATCATCGTGGTTTGCTATTTTAAATACCATAAGAGACCCTGGGATGTAAAAAGAAATATTTCAATGTATATTGAAATAAAGGGATTTTATAAAATCAATCGATTTTATAAAAGGAAATATTTTGAAAATAAAGTATTTATAAAATCATAGGATTTTATGAAGGAGAACATATATTTAGAAAATAAATAGGAGTTTATGAAGGAGGATATTTGTTTATAAGACAAATAGAATATCATAAGGAAATATTTATTGGAAAAATAAACAGGATGAGGATAAAAGGAAAATATTTATAAAACAAATAGAGTTTTATATAAGGAATATTTATTTGATATATAAATAGAATAAAAATGGAATATTTATTTAGAAAATAAATAGAAGTATAAGAGGATTATTTATTTAGAAAATAAATAGACAAATATAGGAAGAGAAATATTTGTAAAGCATTTATGAATAAAGATTTTAAAAGGAATTATTTATTTACGAAATAAATAGAGTTATAAAAGGGAATTTTAAATAAGACTTAAGTGTTAGAAACGTAATGGATTATATAAAGGAATTAATCGAGTTAGAATTAGTCGATTAGAGTTAATTGAATGTAAAGTTATTCGAAATAGAGTTTATCGATTATTAGTATTCGAAATAGAGTAAATCAAATAAAGTTAAGCAAAATTAGAAACTGACTTGAGATTAGTAGATCGAATGGTTTTCTAAGTGTCTATCTGATGTTGGTTTCGGCCTTCGGGATTAATACTAAGGGAATTGTTCTCATAATAGTTTACAGTCAGGGACTGATAGTTATGGAAGAATAGTGATACGTAATTAAGCCATGGAAATGTTTTCCAATGTTAATAACGTACATTTTCTAAACATAGAAATGAGGATATATATATATATATATATATATGTTTGATGATTGGATCGATAATTTCCATTTGGAAATAAGATCGTTGTGTGTACACAAACATGTTTTCATTTGATAGTTAAATCACCGACTATCAAAGTTTTGACCATTTTAACGTTGTTAATATGGAGAGACCGTTTGGATTATTATCCAAAGAACCACTCTGTATTGGCATAAGCGTTACGAATCAAGTATGCTAAATATATTGAAGATGGAGTAAAGTGCAAGGGCTATTGTATAAGTCTTAGACAACAATTGGCTAAGATGGATGTACTGAATAGTGCCTTCGGTTTGTCCAGTCCCAGGACGACCTGTATGGAAGAAGGTCTGACAGAGTATACTTAATAGATCGCGTAAGTTGATCTCTTCAAACATATTTACGTTTGTGGCGGAGGAACTCGTTTCTCTTAGCTGTATACCGTGGTATTTTTGGGGAAATCAATTTGTGATTTGGCGGCTATGACGATGTGACATTCAAAGTGAATAAACATGTGATCTGTCAGAGATAAGCATAGCTTCTAGCCTCACATCCAGTAAATGACAGGAATCGGGCAGGCAGCATGGCTATGTAGGTCGCACCTATTAGGGTGTATAATCACCTGATCTAGAGTTTCATTTACTTCTAAAAATCTATTGTCGATGTTGTCTCATTCGAGAAACGATTGCTGATCCCAACCGTTGGTGATATACATTCGATACACTCAAGCGAAATGAGTGGTTGGTCATGTGTGGCCGGGTTGCAAGATGTTCTTGTTGAACCCAGTGTATTCCTTTCTAGAGGTACACTAGCGAAAGGTGGTTCCATACCTTGTCATAGTTGGAAATCCATTACCCAATACGTGCTTTCGGTTTTGATTGTATACTATATATGTAGAACGTGAGATGAAAGCGTTTCTGCTAGATGATTAATATATTGTGGTTGATAGACATTATTATAATATCAAAAGGTTTTTGATATAACGATATTTTGGATTCTCATAAGGGAAAAACACGTTCCGTTATACGGCGTGGTCGTATGAGATATCGTTTACTTGTTCAAACTGTTTTAAACTGTTTTACTCATACCAGTCTCATGACTGACCCGGAGTTTATCTTGTTTTGTTTTCCCTAAACTCTTGGGAGCCCAATTTTATATGGGCAGTCAAGTAGTCAGGATTTACAGATATACTGGAAGAGCTTGGAGCAAGAGGCTTCAGGATTATATAGCTATAGTTATTTCCGCTGTGTTATAAGTGTTGTACTCTGATAATGTTATTGTATACATATACTGATTTTATTTCAAGGATATGTTATCTATTATATGTTGTTCATTCCGCTGTGAGATTCGTGTAACTCTGATATTGTGTTCTTCTTCTTCTTCTATTCTAAGTTTCTATCTTATCTATCCTCACCTTCTATATTCTTTCTAATAGTTTTCTGGATTTCAGTGCAAATTGGGTTGGACTCGTGTTATTTGGTCAGCTCAAATTGGACCGGAATTTCGGGTCGTTACATATATAAATAGTAAAGAAGGTTTAGAAGTACAATATTATGTCAGTTTTTATCCAAAAACATGTGTACTTGTTGTTTTCATAGCAAAGACATACTGGTTTTCATAGTGGTCGCTGCCACTTTCATTATAACAAATAATGAATCATGAAGAAACAAGAATCAGACAATCTTTCTAACTGCTATAAGGCTGGTTCGAAGTGCCAGGACATAAAAACTAAAACAGGAGTGAAGCAAAATGCTTCAGCCACTAACACTGACCAACACAGTTAATCCCCAACTAGAGAACAAACACGGGTTAATACTACGAAACTCGTAATCCCGATCCCATTTATTATCTTAGAATAGTGACCTGTTCATCTCACGTAGTTTACCCTCCTCAATGAGCTCAAAACCCTCACCTATGACCTTGTTTACCAATCTTCTAAGATCCAGAGACATATTTATATTACAAGTTTTCAGTGGGATAATATCTCATTCAAGAACTCTCGTAGATCCAAGAGTGGTCTTTCAAGAATCAAAAAATACCGTTACATTTGGAATTCTCAATAATAGAAACATCATCATTTTCCAAACAGTTAGATTTCTCATCGGAAGAGGACACAATATCAGCATCCAACTTAGCTAAATTTCCTACAGGTGTACTAATAGACTGAACCATAGGGGAGGCAGCCTTACAAACTCACTTTAGCATGGGGGGATGAGGGAGTGGAACATGATCAACAAGTGGTATCGGAGATGGTACAACAACCGTAGGAACTCACGAACAATAATCCAAGAGTTGATCAAAAGAGTGACAAGAAGAGAAAATATCTGGCTTCTAACCATATCTGACACGAACTTCAGCGACATCATCAGTGCCTAATCTAATTTTGAGATTTTTAGGAAGAGGTTTATTCGAAGAGATTTCAATTAGAGCCTTAGCATAAAACAATTTCTCCCCCACAACTATAATAACATCAAAACACTTGAGCTTCCCAATTTTGTTCGAAAGTCAATTTAACCTAGTTAGGGATTGGAGCACAAATGTAATGTGAGAGTAATAGGTCCAGATAGGCACAGACAGTACCTACTCTTTGTCTTTATAACATTTTGGGTATCCAAGGAGTAATAATGAAAGGTTTTCCTCTGCTAATTGTTGGCTCAAGACCAAGTATAGGAACTAGATTTATGGATTTTAATAGCAAATATTATGTTTGCTGATACAAATGTGGATTTTGGGTAAGTATGTGAGAATAAAAAAAGTGTAAATTTAGTTGAAAATGTCAATAAATAATTTATATGAATTTTGTGTGTTTTCGGTGATTTACGTATTAAACAGAAACATTTGAAACATTTAATTCACATGTTATATGAATATTACACAAGTTTTACATAAAATGTCCGTGTTTTATATAAAAGGTAGAATTAGATATAAAACACAAATATTAATGTTAAAAAGCTTTAAAAATGTTTACAAATTTTACTGTGTAGTATGATGCTAAAATGTGTTCAGTGTGTAAGGAAATGGTTTAAATAGGTGTAACAAGTGTTAAAATAGGCTAAATTTGCATTAAATGGCCTAAATAGCTACTTATTAACTTTACTAGTTAAGATTTCGGCCAAATCACCCTACTTTAGGCCCTAGTGGGCAATTAAGAAAAGGAATTCTTAGAAAACAACACAGTATGCCGTTTCCTGGGGAAAAATCTTCTTCCTCATTTTCTATGATTCTAAAACTAAGAAACCAAAAGAAAACTTGCTGCCAATTCAATTCCAAGCCACCAAAACATCTTAAAATTGTTGATTTTGGGTTCTAATCTTCTACTAGAACATGTAACCTATCAAAAACATAAATTTATTTCCATCTCCTCCTATGATTTGGGAAATCTTTACCGTATGTTGAAAATTTCCTCTTACATGCTGATGTAGTAAATTTTACAGGAAAATACAACATTATATAAGATTTTGAGATTTAAATATCTTATAATTCAATCCTATATTCATTGTAATCTGCAATAAGGCGAGTTTTAGTCATACTTTCTAGTTACAGTTTAGTTTTGTTGTCTGTGATGAATCCGTACGATGTTCTGTTGAAATCCAGTAGCTGTTGCTAAGAATTTCTTCGTTGTGCCAAGCACAGCCAAAGCGAAACTTTGAGTCGTTGTATCTCATCCAATCCTCTATGAAATTGAGTCAAACTTGTTGCATTCCTTTGTTGCATATCTTGTTTTTGAAGCTGCAAAGTTTCAAGTTGTTTGGACCTAATTTAGTGCCTAAAATTGATCTTCAAAGTTTAACACGTCCACTCTTTATTTCCTGGAAATTCCCCGTGAGTTGGGTCGCCATAAGTGTCGAGCCAATCAATCTGTGGGTCGACTCATGGTTCGGCACACACCATTTATGGGTCAACACAGGGTCGATCCATGAGTTATAAGTTGCACAAGCAACTTTCTTGGTTGTTGAGTGATGATAGTGCCCGGGTCCAACTTCAGGGCACTGAATCTCCCTCAATATTGATCTGAATTGTACGATTATTTTTGCATTGTAAATTTTGAAAGTAATCTCTATGCCCACAAATTTTTAGGCCAATCTGTTGTATTTTGGTCATTTGAACCAGGTCTAAAAGTTAAGCCTAGAGAAGATTTTGGATCAGACAAGAATTCAGCATGGTCTGAGTCCAAGTTCGGTACTTCATATCTTTCTCATGCCAATTGTAATTGAGTGGTTCTATTTTTAATGGAAAGGCATACTTTTCTAGTTTATGCCTAACAACTTTTGAACCATTTTGGGCCCGTTTAATTATTATAAACATATCTAAAAGTTGCAACCATAATTGATTGTTGATTACATTTTCATGCCTTATTGTTGATTTAGGCGATTTTCCTAAAGTGTTATAATGCTTCTCTTTATCTAGTTTTAAGCCATGATTCTTGTATTTTATTTTGGCTTACTTTTATAACGGAAAAGACAAAATTTTCTCCAAGCTATAATGTAACACCCCGTAATTTTAAAGACACTGTAATGATAAACTAAAGAATACTTAATTAAATATTAGGAATTAAGTAAAATGGACTGCGCCATTGCATTCATCTCAGAATTTTGCTTAAAGTAGACACCAAGTTTGCGAAAACGGACATCGTTTGAGGAAGTTATTAAGCTTAGAAGTTTGTATACATATAAGTGAAATATATATAAACAAATCAAGTCTATAATTCAAAATATTTCAAAAATCAAAGTGTAAAATCGAAGTGGGATTCTGGCTCGTTGGGGGTCGACCCACACCCCATGGGGGTCAACCTTAGGTTTGGCGCAGGGTCGACCCAACCAATATCCGGGCAAGATTCATGCCGTGCACTTGGACATTTTTATGAACGATATTCATTGGCAGTAGGCTATAAATAGGACAACATTTCTATTGTTTTATTCACCCAAAACTACGGAGACACCGAGATGCTTCGATAGCTTGGATTGAATTAGCCTATTCTTCTACAACAACTACTTATACGTATTCAAGAATCGCTGCTTCAACATCAACATTCTTATCTCTGTCCTTTAGATCCAGTCTTTATGAGTTCATGCTATTTTTAGATATAAACATTTAATGTAATAACCCGGAAAATCTGAGCCAATTTAAAATTTTTATTTTGGCAATTTTAGTGAATTTTGAATATTTAAAATGAATTATTTTAAATAATAGCAAAGTGAAATTTATTTTTAATAGAATTGGAACGTATATATTTATATAGATCGTCGTTAGAATATAAATATTTATTTATAATTATAAAAGGAATTGAAAATGGCGTGGTAGTACGATAATTCGATTCCAAAGTTCAAATGAATGTACAAGATTCAAAATAAACCGGATTTTAATGAAACCAAAAATATTAGAATCTAATTGAGAATATCTTTCCAACGAATCCAAAAAATCGAAATTTCATAACGGGAATCAAAAGTTACGTCCAGTTGAAAATTCAGAATAGTCGCTATGGAATTCTGGCCCTTAAAAATGGAAATTTTGCAAACGACCTCTGTTTTCAACGAAACCACTTTTGTTGGATCCGTGATGTCAAATTATTGCTAGGTTTCAAAATTCGTAATTTTTCGAATTAATATGTGAGCGTGGTAAAGGAAATCGTGTTTGACCAGTTTTAGTTGATTTTAATCGACTGGAAAATGGCCATTTTTCAAACGGTCTCAGAATTCGACGAAAGTAGTTTTGTTAGGACCGCATCGTCAATACGAAGCTAGAAAATATTTTTCGGGAATTTTTAGAGCTAGTATGTCACCTCGGTAAATTGAAATGCGCGTTCAAATTCAATATATAGAGTTATATGTTGATTTTGATGAAAACTGATCGAAACGATCGAATTAGCTTACGAAACATCTCCCATTGTGTTCAGAATGAGGGTATTTAGCTATGGACGACAGGCGGTGGGTCCCGTTTCGAGGTCGAAATAACAAGTACCTTTTTGAAATTAAAATAATAAAATAAAATAATCCCTCCCACCCCTTCTCACTTTCCTCGTTAGTCAAACCCCCCCCCCCCCCCTTCGATTTAATTTCTATCAGAAGAAAAAAATAAATAAAAAAAGAAAGAAAGGGGGGATCGCGATCCACCGCCGCCCCCTCCTCGGTAGGTCCGCCGCCGCCTCAAGGTGGGGCGCCACCTCCGAACGCCCCCACTCTCGTTGCTCACCTTCTCCTTCTCCCTCTTCCCTCCCTCTCCTCCTTAAAACCACCGCAACCCAAACCCTCGAACCCTTGGACCTCCACCGCGCCGCCCCCTCTCTTCCTCTCCCCTTCTGACACGCGAGTCCCCCTCCTCAGCAGCCCGGCGCTGCCCTCAGCCACCCACAGCCTCTTCCGCCACTGTTTCAAAACCACAGCCCCCCTCTCCTTTTCAATTCAAAGAAAGGTGCGATTTTTTTTTATTTAATTACTTCTCTATTTTTTTTTACTACGATGTAAGTAGGTTAGTTTAGATAAGGAAATTTTATACGAATGACATTGTAAAGCTTATATTTTTTTGATGATGTAAAGCTTAAATTTTTAAATGTAAAAGATATGATTTTTCCATATTAAAAGAGGTGATTTTTAAGTGTATAAAAATATGGTCTTCATGCTAAGAAAGGTTTGATTTTTAAAACGTATAAAGATTATATTTTTAATTGCATGAAGATTATATTTTTATTTAAAACAAGTTATGATTTTTAAATCTTTATATTTGAAAAGGCGAAATCTTTATATTTGAAAAGGCGAAATCTTTATATAGAGAATGGCGAGAGAAAAATATGATTTTTATCATATGTGAAATATAAAATTATGATTTTTCTAAAGTAGAAGTATTAAAAATATGATTTTTATTCGTGTAGAGTAATAAAAATATAATTTTTATTATATCAATAGCAAGATAAAAATAGAATTTTGTATCTATATGTAGAACGGTGTAAAAATAGAATTTTTATCCATATAAAGAACAATATAAAAATGTGATTTTTATATATGTACTGGCTACGGACAATGAAAGTGACAAAAGGCGAGCACGACTAAGATTTCTACATAGGAAGAGTCGTGGTATTGGATTAGCTAGTTGGTGAGAACTTCTCACTTTAATTCTTGTTTTCTAGTTAAAAATATATACTAGGATGCAGACGGTGCTTAGTAGCACCTGATACCCGTCGTCCACAGACCATGGATGGCTTGTATGTTTGATTGTTTGTTGTGATGAAAATTGATTGTGTGATGTGAAATTAAATAAAATATTTTATAGTTGAAAATATAATTTTTAACGTGTATATAAAATAAATATTTATAAACAAATCGAACGATTTGTTTATATACACTGATTTGACTGATATTGATTGGGACGATAAATTTTACACGTCGCCCAACTGCACAAATAATATTCAGTGTTTGTGGATTGAAACCCCACACGGGTGTTGGGATGATATTTGGCGTACACTAATCCCAATTATTTAGTTGTATGTCGATCGATTGGTCGACAGACTGTGTGAGCGTTAATTATTTATATTTGATGCTTATGCAGTTGCGTGGTGCACTTTGGATGATGGTTGATTATTTATCGTTGCTATTATATACATGTGTTGTATGGAATCCATATAATTAACATTATATGGTAATTGATTGGGCATCATTCCAATTGGGAAAATAAAGAATATTATAAAATATAGATTCATGTGTTGACAGTACCCATTCGTTGAGATTAGTCATGTGTTGAATGAAATATTTTAATAATAAAATTTACATCTTTATCATATATAAAACTTGAAACTAACTGGAAAATAGATAAGATGAGTGGTCTCCTGGATATTGATTTGATGTTGGTTTCGGCCTTCGGGGTTAATATTTAGGGAATTGCTCTCCTACTAATTTACGGTTGGAGTCTGATTTAAAATTTTAACGATAGAAATCAAAATTTTATAAAATATATTAACAAAAATAGCCAAGTGCTGACAGTACTCATTTGTTGAGATTAGTCATGTGTTGAAAAATAAATATTCATTTGTTGAATAGAATAATGAAGTTATTGAAAAATATAAAGCCGTGTTGATTAGAGATGCGCTATTCTGACGCGAACGATAATTATATCGATTATATTCGTTTTTAAAATAAATTTGAATTGAACTGAATATAAAACGAATTCGAATTGAATTGAATATAAAACGAATTTGAATTGAATTGAATATAAAACGAATTCGAATTGAATTGAATATAAAATGAATTCGAATTGAATTGAATATAAAACGAATTCGAATTGAATTGAATATAAAATGAATTCGAATTGAATTGAATTCAAATCGAATTGTAATCAATTGGAAACGAACTGAAATAGAATTGAAATCGATTTGAATTGAAATCAAATAGAAATGAATGTAAAAAGAATTTATAATGGAAAATTTAATTTTGATTTGAATTTGAAATGGAAGTTGAAATTGTTTTTGAAACGAATTTAAAATGATTTATAAAATTCGTTTTAAAAGGAAATCGACGAAACATATATATTATATATTATATATATAGTATAATGGCCTGAATAGAATGCGCCGCGCCGCGGCAGTTCGTGAATTTCGACCATTAATTTCGAACGGACATTACGGGAGATCCGACCGTCGGATTCTCCTAAATCCGGAACTGTTGGGTTCGTATCGAAAAGAGCTTTCTAACGAATATTAGAAATTTGAAATCTAACAGTTGGATTTGGAGATATGTCCAAATCAATTTCAGAAAAGGTCGTTGTAAGTGCAGTTTGATGGCCGTTGATGGAAATCGAATGTACGGGCCTTGATTAAAATTATTAAAAATATCAATAAATTGTGTAAAATCATAATGAATGATTTGGGAAGAACTGGCATGAAAAATCCTACCTTTGTAAAGAGAAAAGTAGATTTTTATCGAAATGAACTAGTTTTGAACTAAAATTAAAACCCAATCATTTTTAAATGAATAAATTGGATTTGAATGGGTTTTAAATAACCATAATTTCTAATATATTTAATTGGAATTGAATTAGAATTGATTAGTGGGTTTATCGGGAACGGTGTTTTAAATAACACTTGTTCTTTTACCCGATAATAAATAGAATGTGATTTGGGTTTATCGTGAACTGTGTTTTAAATGACATTAGTTCTTTAACCCAGTAAAAGGAGTTTTAATGGATCTGTAATTAGATTGAAATGTGAATTGATAATTTAAATTATCAAATTTGGAAAGTGATTGAGAACGGAGTATCACCAGTTTTGCTCCAAAGCGATAGTTAAATCTTTAAATAGATTTGAACGTGAAATGGTAATTAATTTTACCGATAACACCGTGGTGTTAGATATGGAGTATTACCAGTTTTGCTTCATTGGATAAATAGGTTGGGATTGGGAAATAAAATAAATAATTACTTCGGTGTGGTTCGCTAATCCCGACTTGTTTGGAAAACCATAATATGGTTTGAGATGATATCCAAAGGAAGATTAAAGAATAAATTTTAAAGAATTTATCTTTGATAAAATTAATGGGAACCTTTCCCTAAGAACGTGAAATTTAGAAACTAACTGTAGGTTAGCTAAGATGAAAGGTTTCCTGGGTATTGATCTGATGTTGGTTTCGGCCTTCGGGGTTAATATTTGGGGAATTGTTCTCTTGCTAGTTTACGGTTAGTGACTAATGAATTGGAATGAGGCGTATGTTGTGTTTGTGTAACATTTGTTTATTATATACGCGGGTCATTCAGAAAGGCCGGGTTTATACCCATTCTGAATAACCGATTCGACGAAATGTCGAAGATAAAGACGGTGGTTGAAGACTGGAAGTCTTCACATCATTTGGGTGATTACTGATGATCTTGATTGGGCTGTACACCCAAGATGAGGGAATCAGTTGGTGGTCGTCCAGACGTACCTGGAGATCGATGGATATGCGAGGAAAGTGCCTCTGATTTCGTTCAGACCCAGAACGAACTTGTAAATGGACTGTGTGCCTGACATTGGACTTTGTTCTGTTGTAACAACCCGCATTCTACGCATCAGAGGATCGTAGGATATTTATTTCTTTCTCATTTGAAGTCGTATGGCCATGTGGCTTTGGGTAACGACTATTGGGGTAATTTCCCATGTTCATGATTTTTGCTGATTTTTAAATGACTGTTTTGCCCCTAGCTGATCTTGTTTTGGCCATAACTTTTGATTGGTAAGGAGTTTTGACCTAAAACCACTTCCATTAGATTCGTTTGATGGTTTACAATTCCGTAGAGTAGTCACATTAGCCAAACGGACTCACCGTTTGGGAGATATGGCTGAAACAAGTTTCCGAAAGTGAAAAAACAGCTTAATTGGGCAAAACCGGGTAGTTAACAGCTAGGCCCATAACCCATTTCGGGATTAGGGTTATGGGAGGGCTGAAAGGGTCAGGAAAATCATTTCATTTCAGTTTTTGAGCCACCACTTTCATTCTTGAAAACCTAGTAATGGCCTCCACTCTCTAAATCTCTTCAAAACATCTCCAAATCACCTACAACTTGAAGATTGGGATTAACAACATCAAATCAAGGGAGATCTTCACCGAATCAAGATTAGAGCTGCTGGAACACATTAGAATTCGACCCAAACAGATAATCATTTCAGATCTATAGTTTACTTTGTGGCAAAGGTGAGTGATTTGCATTGTTTTTCACTAATTACGGCTAATTATGGTAATTAGCGAAGATTAGCAAAATTATGGCCCAGAAAAATTCCTAAAATTCTAAAACATCATTTTATGCCCCTGATATGAATTTGGGTTAATTTCGACCAATTTTTCTACTCCCGGAAATTAGGGGATTAAGGGGTGATTAGTGATGATTAGCGAATTTATGCATGATTAAAATATGGAAAAATATTCAGAAATTCTTAAATATTGTTTTAGACCTCTGTAAGAAAATTTGGCTAATTTGGATAAGTTTTGCTAATTATATACCCAAACATGATTAAGAGGGATTAAGGGAAAATATGGGGTTTTGACCATGTTTGATCCATTTTGACATGTCATATTGTTATTTTGGTGTTTGAGGTCACTTGTACATGTTGCTATAACTATATGGTATGTTTTGTGATTATCTAGAAGTGTTAGATTGGTCGAAAACGCCGTCGAATGGCGTAAAACAGTCGCTGGGACAGCTGCAGGAATTATGCAGGGAACCGGATCGGATCGCCCCCTATCTCCCATGACCCGACCCGTCGCGTGAAGTCTTCACGATCCGACCTCACTCCACGATCTGCTCCACTTCGAAGGCCACGAACGAGAGACTGACGCTACGAGTCACTTCAAGCTCGCGATCCGAACCAAAAGAGGATGAAGGAGCTCACGATGCGATGGGTACCAGGGTGCCACGACCCGACAGGAGTGCCACGAACTGATGAAGCACGATCCGATGATGGCGACCCGACCTGGAGAGCATATCACGATCCGACCTGGCAAAGGTAGCACGATCCGAGTTGGAGTATCATCACGACCTGGAGCTTGACCACGAGCTAGTGACTGCGAACCGAACCAGGAGGCTATGAACTGAATGAAGACCGATCTAGAGGACGAGACTAAAACCCGAGATGCAAAGGTAGTCCAAATGGAAGTTAGAGCTCAGGATCCAGATGGGAACCAATGAGTTCACTTCATGATTGGGCTTTGCTGCGGGACGTGTGCAAAGGAGTTGTCGGTATTCATAACTTTGGCTCACCACTGAGAGATGGATAGTGGGCTTGTAGTGGTAGTTGTACGGGATTGGATTCCGTCATGGCCCAAAGTATTAGGTGGCCAAAGTAGTGGATATCGTATACTTTATGCACCGAGTGAGAGATGTGAGGATGGTTGTTATGCTTGATTGTTTGACATCACTATGACATGCACATCCCCACTCCCGTATCCTTTACACCATATGTTAGTGGCATCTTAGAGTATTGTACGGTAAGTAGTGCTAGCTCTTTGGTTGCAGGTTCAGGTATGATTGGATTATACCTGTTATTGTTCTGTTTTGTTGCTTATCGCTCACACCAGACTTTTGTCTGACCCAGAGTTTTATGTCTCTTCTTATTACTCTGGGTGCTCACACGAGCAGACTAGAGACAGGTTAGCTGGTGATGCACGAGTAGCTGATCTGGAGGCAAGCAGGAGGCTTCCACGTATGATATATATAAATAATCTTCCTGTGTCGTTAGTGGCCACTACATTGGGCATTAGTAGTGTACCTTTCTTGTTTAGCTTTTTGAGACAGTTTTAAAAGTTGTAATAATGATGTTGGCTTTGGATCATAAGCTGTATTTTGGATTTTCCGCTGCTATGATAGTTTGTTTCAGCTTATACACTGTCTCACCTGTTTTGTGTCAAGTATATGTTATGATTATATTTTATCCCATGCGTTGTGAGACATATTACAGGTTCTTTGTTAGTTCATTCTCTTCTTTCTTTTCTTCTGACGACCGTTCCGTGCTAACTGGACATGTGTACAACGCACTTTTGGAGTAAATGTCGGTTGGTGCGGGGCGGGCCGTCACATTTAGTATCAGAGCTCTAGGTTGCGTAGTTAACCTAGGGAAAGACATCAGGGAGAGATAGTACGTATATGAGGGCGCGTATTTGTGATTATTTTGGTTTTCAAAAGCGGTATCTATATATATTATTAGTATAGCTAAGGATGAAGTCGTACTGCACTGGCACCACTATGGAGATGGTTAATCGTTTTCTCTCTACAGATTTGACGATGAGCCGAAATTTGAGAGGTGCTGGTAGAGGAGCCAATAATGGGAATGCTCCTGACATGAGGACTATGTTCACTGACCTCATGAGAGAGATGCTTAGGGATGCTCGGGGAGCCGTTCCTAATGCTGCTAATGGTGGTGGTGCTGTTGTGCAGGCGCCTAGGGCCGATTTTGCTAAGTTGTGCAAGGATTAAACTAACCTTGGTGGAAAGCCATTACACGAAACGGAGTCGGCCACGGATGTTCAGGATTGGTTGGATAGCTATGATCGTATCTTCGAAGACTTGGATATCGAGGATGCGGTGAAGAGAAGGCTAGCGTCTCGTCAGTTGCAAGGGCAAGCGATGAATTGGTGGAATGCCATTAAGACAGCTACTCCAGAGGATCAATTTACTTGGAATCTGTTTAAGACTCACTTTTGTGATAAGTTTATTCCAGCTGCTCATAAATCAGAATTGTTCAGGAAGTTCTTGGAGCTTAAGCAGAATGGTAGGGCAGTCTCAGAGTACATCGCAGAATTCGATACTTTATCGAAATATGGATGGTCCCTTATCGATACAGTCGAAAAGAAGAACGAGAAGTTCATAACTGGCTTGGATGGGTACTTGGGGGAAAGACTTATAAACCATATCGATGAGACGTTCGAATCTATTGTAGGAAAGGCATTAAGGTCAGAGAGCCTTTTCCCTAAGTCAAAGACCGAAGTTGCTATTGCATCTACAGAGGAGCCAAAGCCGCAAGCAGGCGGTGAAGGAAAGAAGAATTCTCAGAGCAAGAGGAAGCAGAACCCGACCAAGGATGGTCAGAATAAGAAAAATAAGAAAGATGGTGAATGCTTTAGTTGTTGCAAGAAGGGCAACTATGCCAGAGATTGTGGAGAAAAGCCTGGGGAGAGGAAGTGCTTTAACTACGGCCAGGCGGGACATCACAAGGATGATTGCCCACAACCTCCTAGGGAGAAGCAGATTGTGAAAGCGTATGCTACCAACGCTGTTCCTTCTTCGTCGAATGCTCCAAGTGCGGCGCAGAAGGGAAAGGGTGTCGTTATAAAAGGTATGCTTTCTATTTAAGATGTTTCTGTTCAGGTATTGTTTGACAAACCCGAGATAGTCGATAGACCTCTAATTGTGACGAACCCGATAGGTGGTTCAACTGATCTTAGTATGATTTGTTGTGGTTTGGTCTTATGGAGTCATGGATGTATGTTTCCTTGTGATTTCTTTGTTTTGGGCTTTACTGGTTTAGCATTATTTCGGAGAGTCGATTTACTCTAAAAGAATAGGGTGGTATTAGGTACCTACCTAGTGATGGCGATAGTAACTGGAGTTAAGGAAGCTGAAAGGTTATCGTTGTAATAAGTTCTAGTTGTCTCTGGGAGACAAATGAGTGCTCCAATGCTAGATTGTTTTGCTAGTATCACCTCACGTGGGTTGTCCGAACTCGGAGGAGATGTTCCTTGGGTGCTTGTCTGATATTGGTTTAGGCCTTTGGGGCTTGTGCTTGGGGAATGTCGATTTCGACTAGGATGGTTTGCGTGAAGGGTAAATAGTTGTTGTGATTTTTCATTGGATGATATCTTGGTTTACTCGAGGAGTGATGGGCAGACGGAACATGATAAGACTGTTCAATGGTATAGACTGCACAGAGTTAGACTCGATAGGGTTATGAGATTGCTCGACTGGGACTCGAGAAAGATGCAAAGTAATTGATTGTTTAGAACACTATGTTGATGTTCTCTTTGGATAGTAGGACTTTGAAGGAATAGGATGTGTTCGTTGATCATGGAGGATACAACGAAGATTAGGGCGATTCAAGTTGGACTTGAACTCGTAAAAGGAAAATGGGTGTTCGTTGATCTTGGAGATACAACGAATAAGGAGACGACGACTCACGTTGGACTAGAGTTTGTCAGTAATGGATACTCAAGACTGGGTCTGAGTTATAGATTGACTCGAGTTGGACTCGAGAAGGCTGCAAAGAATTGGATTCGGCTCGAGTTGGACTCGAGAGGGCGGCAAGATAATGTATATACTTGGGTTGGACTCAAGTATTTTAGGCGGACTTAAAGCAGGGGTATCTGGGGACGCCCGTTACCTTGGATCCGTTGGACGTGATCTAGTTATCGTTGGAGGATAAACGTACGTTGGACGTACGGTAGTCCGTAGGGAGGCGGGGCTTCCATTGGCCTGGGATTGGTTGGACCAGTCAAGTAGGCATCGGTGTATGTATGGAGGCTGGGCTTCCATTAGTTATTGATGTTGGTTGGACCAGACATACTAGAATCGACATATTGGGATTGGTTAGACTAGTCATAATGGTGTCGATGTGTTTATGAATTTAGCAGGTGATAGGTAGGACTTGTTTGATGGATGTTATGGTTGCTATGTTGTTCCTATTTTTCTTCCCTTGAGTAGACTATCACCTGTAGAGTTCTAGCGATGGGGGACAAAGTGATTGTAGTAGGATTATGAGCCAGTGCAGTAGAGTCGTCATGAATCGAGGGGCAAAGTGGACATAGTAAAGGATTAGTAAGGCTATGAGCCAGTGCAGTGGAGTTGTTATGACATCATGGGGCAGAGTGGACATAGAAAAGGACTAGTGGCTATGGATCAGTGCAGTGGAGTCGCCATGACTCCACGGGCAGAGTGATCATAGTAAAGGATTTGGGTACGGTAATAGTTGCATTGAGTAGGAGACATGCTAGTTTAGGGGTTTTGTTTCTAGGATGGACGCAACTAGAGTATATCACAAGATATGATTTCAGACCCAAGAATGAATTGGATTCAGAAACGCTAGTAAGCTTGACGATTAGATCGATTTTGATTGAGTGGATTGGTTCCAGTTAGAAGGACGATCCTAAACTATTGGAAATCATCTCTAGGGTAGAGATGGGTATCGATGGAAAGAGAATGATCAAGTAAGGATTTGATCGAGAAGGGTGGTTTCGAAAGAACAATGGACTAGTTGTACCCAACGTAGATGGACTGGGAGATGAAGCGCTTAGAGCATATCATCACCCGAAATTGACTATACATCCCAGTGGTAACAAGATGTATTGAGACATGGAGCAGACCTACTACTGGGAAAGGATAAAGAAGGACGTTGGGAAGTTTATGTCCAAATGCATGAATTGCCAGTTAGTTAAAGCTGAGCAAAGGAAGCTTAGTGGTTTGTCACAACCGTTGGAAACAAGTCTCAATGGATTTCATTGATGGTTTACCAAGGATTAGATCGGGTTGTGGTGGTATTTGAGTGAATTGTGTATTAGAGGATCTTTTAAGGATTTGTATATTGGATCTTGGAAGGTCATGGGATGACCATTTGCATTTGGTTGAGTTTGCATATAAAGTTGAGTTACCAGACAAGATGGCAGGAGTTCACAACGTATTTCTTGTTTCCCAGTTAAGGAGTTTGTGCACGACCCTAGTATGGCTGTTTCACCAGATCAGTTGGACGATATCGAGGTTGAACCCGAGGCGGTTAAGAACCGCAAGTCTATGCGTATTGTTGGGAACGATATGAAGCAGCTTCGAAGGAAGGCGGTGAAACTAGTCAAAGTCCAGTGGGGTGAGAATGAAATTGTACTTGGGAAACAGAGGAGAACGTAAGGAAGAAGTATCCAAAACTCTTTGCCTGGTAAGGTTTTGGTAATGATAGTTTCTTCCCTTGTTAGTAAACCGCATGCTAGGATAGGTTTGTTTTGTTTGTTATGCATGTTTGATTGTTTATAAATGACCGGTAGGCATGCGGAATACCCTTGTATGTTTTGGGGTAAGGAATTTCGGGGACGAAATTTTCTAAGGGGGGAGAATGTAAAAATCCATATTCTACGCATCGGAGGATCGTAGGATATTTATTTCTTTCTCATACGAAGTCGTATGGTCATGTGGCTTTGGGAAACGACTATTGGGGTAATTTCCCATGTTCATGATTTTTGCTGATTTTTAAATGATTGTTTTGCCCCTAGCTGATCTTGTTTTGGCCATAACTTTTGATTGGTAAGGAGTTTTAACCTAAAACCACTTCCATTAGATTCATTTGATGGTTTACAATTCCGTAGAGTGGTCACATTAGCCAAACGGACTCACCGTTTGGGAGATATGGCTGAAACAAGTTTCAGATAATGAAAAACAGCTTAACTGGAACAGCTAGGCCCATAACCCATTTCGGGATTAGGGTTATGGGACGGCTGAAAGGGTTAGGAAAATCATTTCATTTCAGTTTTTGAGCCGCCACTTTCATTCTTGAAACCCTAGTAATGGCCTCCACTCTCTAAATCTCTTCAAAACATCTCCAAATCACCTACAACTTGAAGATTGGGATTAGCAACATCAAATCAAAGGAGATCTTCACCAAATCAAGATTAGAGCTGCTGGAACAATTAGAATTCGACCTGAATAGAGAATCATTTTAGATCTATAGTTTACTTTGTGGCAAAGGTGAGTGATCTGCATTGTTTTTCACTAATTACGGCTAATTATGGTAATTAGCGAAGATTAGCGAAATTATGGCCCAGAAAAATCTAGAAAAATTCCTCAAATTCTAAAACATCATTTTATGCCCCTGATATGAATTTGGGTTAATTTCGACCAATTTTGCTACTCCCGGAATTTAGGGGATTAAGGGGTGATTAGTGATAATTAGAGAATTTATGCATGATTAAAATCTGGAAAAATATTCAGAAATTCTTAAATATTGTTTTAGATCTCTGTTAGAAAATTTGGCTAATTTGGATAAGTTTTGCTAATTATATACCCAAACATGATTAAGAGGGATTAAGGGAACATATGGGGTTTTGACCATGTTTGATCCATTTTGAAATGTCAAATTGTTGTTTTGGTGTTTGAGGTCACTTGTACATGTTGCTATGACTATATGGTATATTTTGTGATTATCTAGAAGTGTTAGATTGGTCGAAAACGCCGTCGAATGGCGTAAAACAGTCAATGGGACAGCTGCAGGAATTATGCAGGGAACCAGATCGGATCGCCCCCTATCTCCCATGACCCGACCCGTTCGCGTGAAGTCTTCACGATCCGACCTCACTCCACGATCTTCTCCACTTCGATGGCCACGAACGAGAGACTGACGCTACGAGTCACTTCAAGCTCGCGATCTCAACCAGAGGAGGATGAAGGAGCTCACGATGCGATGGGTACCAGGGTGCCACGACCCGACCCGACCCGACAGGGGTGCCCCGAACTGATGAAGCACGATCCGATGATGGCGACCCGACCTGGAGAGCATATCACGATCCGACCTGACGAAGGTAGCACGATCCGAGCTGGAGTATCATCACGACCTGGAGCTTGACCACGAGCTGGTGACTGCGAACCGAACCAGGAGGCTATGAACTGAATGAAGACCGATCCGGAGGAGGAGAATAAAACCCGAGATGCAAAGGTAGTTCAAATGGAAGTTAGAGCTCATGATCCAGATGGGAACCAATGAGTTCACTTCATGATTGGGCTTTGCTGCGGGACGTGTGCAAAGGTGTTGTCGCTATTCATAACTTTGGCTCACCACTGAGAGATGGATAGTGGGCTTGTAGTGATAGTTGTACGGGATTGGATTCCGTCATGGCCCAAAGTATTAGGTGGCCAAAGTAGTGGATATCGTATACTTTACGCACCAAGTGAGAGATATGAGGATGGTTGTTATGCTTGATTGTTTGACATCACTATGACATGCACATCCCCACCCCTGTATCCTTTACACCACATGTTAGTGGCACCTTAGAGTATTGTACGGTATGCAGTGCTAACTCTTTGGTTGCAGGTCCAGGTTCAGGTATGATTGGATTATACCCGTTATTGTTCTGTTTTGTTGCTTATCGCTTACACCAGACTTTTGTCTGACCTAGAGTTTTATGTCTCTTCTTATTACTCTGCGTGCTCACACGAGGAGACTAGAGACAGGTTAGCTGGTGATGCACGAGTAGCTGATCTGGAGGCGAGCAGGAGGCTTCCACGTATGATATATATAGATATTCTCGTTGTGTCGTTGGTGGCCACTACTTTGGGCATTAGTAGTGTACCTTTCTTGTTTAGCTTTTTGAGACAGTTTTAAAAGTTGTAATAATGATGTTGGCTTTGGATCATAAGCTGTATTTTGGATTTTCCGCTGCTATGATAGTTTGTTTCAGCTTATACACTGTCTCACCTATTTTGTGTCAAGTATATGTTATGATTATATTTTATCCCATGCGCTATGAGACATATTACAAGTTCTTTGTTAGTTCATTCTCTTCTTTCTTTTCTTCTGACGACCGTTCCGTGCTAACTGGACATGTGTACAACGCACTTTTGGAGTAAATGTCGGTTGGTGCGGGGCAGGCCGTCACATCTGTGCTGATTGATCTCTATTAAATATACATCTGTTTGGCGGCGGAGAATTTATTCTCTTGCTTAACGCCCTTCTCTGAGACGTACGAGCTCAGATGTTGTATATCGATGGACATCAGTCGCATGGAGTGAATTGCCTGTGTGGCATGCCTAAGTGGCAAATGATCAAGGCTTCTGTTGAAAAGAAAAGTCTTGTGGTTGATGATCAAAGCACAGCCTACGTGGCAAGCTTTGTGTATAGCGTGAATTCGCGAGCCTCACACCTCGGTATGAGTCAAAAACGGGATAAGGACTGCAGGGAGAGCACAACGTTTCTTTCTACCTAGATGTAGTGTCAGTGCTTAAACTGGATGACATTTATATTATTTTTACCTATGTGGTTGTTGGAATGAGGCGCCTCGATTTTAGGTCTGTTAGGACCGGGAAACGTGTGCTCAGGAATACTAATCCACTAACGTAAGTGTGGACCGGCCCTGAAGCATCCAAGGGTTACCCATAGTGTGTAGTCCTAAGGCATTTGCTAGAGTGTCTAGAAGCGAAGAAGAGCTTGCCCCTTGCCTCGACTCATGACGGAAATCCAATTTCCAATACGAGATATTTCGGTTTTATTTGTAGGGCCTGGTATGGCGACATGATAGATGGTTCCTATGCCGCCTAGGATTGATATTTATGATTGAAATTGTTTTGACACTATACACTTATAATAGTATCAAATGATTTGTTTTAAACGTACCAAGCATGTTTGGCTATTATAAGGGAAAACCCTATCCTCTGGCTTGCGTTGCATTGTGTGATGGGACCTGGGTCTTATAATAGCTTCATTTTTCGAAAAAGCATTGCGTTATTTATTCTAAGCACTAGTGTTCTTGGGAGGAAACCCGTTCCGTGTTATACGGCGTGGTCCCTTGAATTACTCTCTTTTAAAGTAAAGATTAATAACTGTTTTTATTTCTCACACCAGTCACATGACTGACCTGGAGTTTATTTTTTTAACCTAAACCCTGGGTGCCCTTATTTTCCACACGGGCAACTAGTAGTTTTGGTTTTGCAGATTTATATTCACAGGATCCTGATTTACAGCTGGGACGATGCTCGGAAAGCTCTGTATCCGTGTATTACTTTTAGTTTTGTTTTGTATTATTTCCGCTGCTATGTAATTTATTTAATCTCTGATATTTATCGAATGTATTTTATTTATTCATACTCTGTATATTCTTGTATTCTGATGGAATTGTTGTAATTAGCAATGAAATGTTCTTCTGTTTGTGTTCTGATTTGTCTTGTCCTCAATTCAATCCGTGCTTTCCTTCACGGGGAAGTTCGGGTCGTTTCATTTAATAAGTAATCCTTACATGTAAATAAATATGGATCTTAACCTATGCCTATTAAGAATGGGGTACATACCCCAACCGATCTATCATTACATGTACACCTAATCTACTGTTCAGTTCTCATATGCCTATTTCGTTATTATGCCTATTTTTGTCATCATATGCCTATTCTATTATTATGCCTATTTCTGTCATCATATGCATATTGTGTTATTATGCCTATTTCTATCATCGTATGCCTATTTTGTTATTATACAAATTTATACCATCATATTCCTATTCTGTTAGTAGGCATATTTCTGTTCTCTTCTCTCCCTCTTTCCCTTTTTATCTTTATAGCCTAGGCTACCTTCGAGCCTAGTCCTGTCGCTAAAATATGCGAACGGACGAAATTGGGAACGGTTGGGAAAGATACATTGGGGCATAACTCGTATCGTGAATCAGGACAAAGATAAGGGCATAACCTATGATGAACATGAATAATTGTTTAAGAATGAATATTCCTAAATTTACAGTAAATAGAAATTGTAACCACACTCGGACACGAGGTTAAATTCGACTTGTGGTAGAAGTTTACCCGGAACTGCCCGACAAATCCAGCATCCACAAGTGGTTAATTTAATGTGAGGGGTCTAGTGCATAAATATACACGTAATGGTGCTAAGACACAAGGTTAAGTCCAACTTGTGGTAGAAGTCTGCCAGGAACCGCCCGGCATTTCCATGATCCACAAGTGGTCAACTTAATGTGAGAGCGCTGATGCATTAACATACGTGAACGGGGAATGATAATAACCTGTAAACTATAACACTTAACCTATTTAAATCTATGGGGGTTATATGAACCGATCAAATTGTGCAAGGGTTAAGTAAATTTGTCTGAATCAATGGGGGGTTAAGTAAAGGAAACAACCCAAACTTCCCCGATCCCCGAAGAGACGGTGGAGCCCAGATTGCTTTGAGAACACAAACAATAGAACATTTCATTGCTATTACAACAATTTACATTAGAGTACAAGAGATCAAAGTTCAAATAAATAATATTACACAGCGGAAATAAAATAATATCAGAGATTAAATTACACAGCAGTGGAATTTTAAATGCATAAATACAATGTATAGCGGAAAATAAATAAACTAGCACAACTGAATGAAATACACGGATACAAAGCTTTCCGAATATATCTCCAGCTATAATCCAGGATCTTGGGAAATAAAATATCTGCGAAAACCAAAACTACTAGCTGCCTGTGTGGAAAATATGGGTACCCATAGGATTAGTCAGTCATGGGACTGGTGTGAGAACTAAAATAATTATTAAATCTTTATTTTAAAATTTGGGAAATCATGGGACCACGCTGTATAACACGGAACGGGTTTACTCCACATGAATCTCAATTTAAAATAAAACAAAACAATGCTTTTTGAAAAAATGAAGCTATTATAAGACTCAGGTCCCATTACACAGTGCAACGCAAGCCGAAGGATAGGATTTTATCTTATAATAGCCAAACATGCGTCATACGCTTTAAAACAAATCAATTTTGTTATTACTATAAGTGCATAGTGTCGAAACAATTTCAAATATAAATGTA
The DNA here is from genome assembly GCA_030737875.1 of Allium sativum. Taxonomy (NCBI): domain Eukaryota; kingdom Viridiplantae; phylum Streptophyta; class Magnoliopsida; order Asparagales; family Amaryllidaceae; genus Allium; species Allium sativum. The sequence continues at coordinate 973,121,980 of CM060918.1, read as the reverse complement.
TCAATCATAGTTGACATGGGTACCATTATCATGTTGCCGTACTAGTTCTACAAATAACCGAAAAATGTCATACTAGAAATTGGATTTCCATCTATGAGTTGAGGAGAGGGATGGCTCCTCCCGATTCGAGACACTCTAGCAAATGCCTCAAGATTCGGACGTTGGCGAACCCTTGGATCTTCAGGGCCGATCCATACATACTTTAGTTGATTAATTATTCCTGAACACGATTTCCTGTCCTATCGGACCTATCTCTGAGCCCCCAAGTGACTCAATATCCGTGACACCTCTCAATCCATCATCCACATAAGTAAAAATGCCTGGGCTCCATACCATGACACCACTTCTAGCTAGAAAGAAACATCGTGCACTCTCCGCAATCACGATCCTATTTTTGACTCATACCAAGGTGTGAGGATCGGGAATTAACGCTATACACAAAGCTATGCTACTTAAAGTCGTGCTTTGATCATCAACCACAAGACTCTGCTTTTGAACATAATCCTTGATCATTTGCATCTTAAAATGCCACATTGAAAATCCACGCCATGCAACCGATGTCTATCAATATATAACCTCTAAGCTCGTACGTCTCGGAGAAGGGTGTTAAGCAAGAGAATAAATTCTCCGCCACCAAACAGATATATATTTAATAGAAATCATTCAACATAAAATGAAATCCAATGTCAGACACACATCCATTTACAAGTCCATTCTGGGTCTGAACAAAACCGGAGGCACCTTATTCCTCGTCCAATATCCAATACAGAAGAGCAGTCCTCGCATATCCGGTCGATCTTCAAGTATGCCCGGATGATCACCACTTATTACCTTGTCTTAGGTGTACAACCCAATCAAGAAATAAGCAATCATCCAAATGATGTGAAGATCTCCGGTCTTCAAGCACCGTCTTCATCGTCGACTTTTAGTCGTTGTATTAATCATTCAGAATGGGTTAAACCCGGTCTTTCCGAATAACTCGCGTATTTTATAATCAATAATCAAGTGCTATAAAAACACATCATACGCCTCATTCCAATTTAGAATATTCTTTTATTCAAATATCCACATCTTTAGGGAAAGGTTACCATTAATTTTATCAAAGATAAATTCTTTTAAATTATTTCTTTAATCTTCCTTTGGATATCCATTTCAAAAGATTTTATTTTATCTCTTAACAATTCTAAACCAAATTTAGGTTTATAAACTGGTCGGGATTATCATGCCTTACCGAAGTAATCATTTATTTTATTATCCCAATCCCAACTTATTCATCCCATGGAGCAAAACTGGTAATACTCCGTATCTAACACCCACTGTTTTATCGGTAAATTTAATTATCATTTCACATTCAAATCTAATTAAAGATTAAACTATCGCCTGGAGTAAAACTGGTGGTACTCCATTCTCGATCATTTCATGAATTCGATAAATTTAATTATCCCATTCTCATTTCAATGTAATTAAAGATTTATTAAAACTCATCTTTGTTTTAATCTCCAAAATCATTACTTCATAATTGTTCGACTTTTAGGAAAATCAATCTTGTCTTTAATTGGGTTAAAGAAACAATGTCATTTCAAACATGGTTCACGATAAACCCAAAATCATCTTCAATCAAAATGAAATCTTCGCGGAAATCATAACAATATTTAATCGATATAAATTTCCGTATCAAACTAATAGTATCAGTGGAATAGCGGCAAGTCCTTTTAAATTCCATAAATAGTAACGGTCTTCATTCACAGAAGCTCATCTCGATAATTACCGAATCGAAATTCCATTTAATTCCAATTTAATATATTAAATTGGAAAACATTACTTTTGAAAATTCCAATAAATCTTAATAAAAATATTTATAAATTCAAAATTATATCTTCACTGTTAATTGGGTTAAAGAACAAACGTTATTTAAAACACCGTTCACTATAAACCCAGAAATCCAATTCTTTTATTCAATTCCAATTAAATATTAATTAATTGGAAAACTTCACTAAATCTTAATTTAAAGATTTATTCTTTTCTTAACTGGGTTTAAGAATAGTGTAATTAAAGACACCATTCACAACAACCCCAAAATCCAACTTAATATCAAATACAAGGCTCTGAATAGAAATTATATCGGCTTATATTCAATATCAAATTCTGAAACAAACAAATATCATTTGCAAATTCCTCAACAATATCCGTATAATCATGGAATCCAATATCGAAATATCCCGAAGATAATTTCTATTCCAATTCATACGTTAGAAAATTATGGTTATATCTAAACCATTTCAAATCCAATTTATTTATTTAAAAACATTGGATTATTATTCTAGTTAATTACTTGTTCATTTCGATAAAAAATATATTTTTATCTTTTCCAAATTGGAATTTTTCATCCAAAATATTTCGAAATCATTTATTATGATTTTACGTAATTTTCCCATATTTTTAATAATTTTATTAACGTCTTTACAGTCGGTTTCCAATAACGGCCACGAACTGCATCCATAGCGACCTTTTCTAAATTTGGTTTGGAAATATTTCCAAATCTAACTATTATATTTCAAATCTCTTATATTCATTGGAAAGCTCTTTTCGATATGAACCCAACGGCTATGGTTTTAGGAGAATCCGACAGTCGGATCTTCTGTTACATCAGTTTGAAGTTAATGGTTGAAATTCGCGAACGGTCGCTGTGAGGCACGTTCTATTCAAGCCATTTAAATATATATAATATGTATATCATCGATTTCCATTTAAAACATGCTTTATAAAACGTTTTAAATTCGTTTTTAAAACGATTTCAACTTCATTTTCAATTTTAAATAAAAATTGAATATTCTATATCATTATAATATTAAAATGATAATATTTTCAAAATATTATATTTTGAAATTAATTCTTTTCAATATTCATTATAAAATAAATAAAATTGATATAAAAATTCATTCGAGTTACAATAGTGTTTCTATACTTAACCCGACTTCGTATTTTTATGTATTTTCATGTCCATCCAAAATCGGACATCAAAATCATATTTTGATTCTTTTCTAAATATTATTTTAAAATATTTGTTATTTTTGAACTGGAATCAGACCCAATCAATTACCATATAATTTCAGTTATATGGATTTCATACATTGCATGTATTCAACAATAATAATAATTAGTCATTAAACAGTCAATTCACATCCAGAGTGCAATTTATTACTGTATAAGCATTAAATAATTGAATAACGCTTATCACAGTCTGTTGATCAATCGATTGACATATAATTAAATTTAAGGGAGATGTGAATAAATTATCATCCCTAGACCCGTGCGGGGTTTCCAAACAACAACGGTCAATTCAAAATAATCCCTAGTTAATAAATTTAACCATTTCTAATTCAATTTGAATTATTTTTCTAATTTGCTAATTTTCACTGTTTAAATTATAAATAGATAATATAATTTATTTTCAACTACCAAAAAATAATATTAAATTATCTTTAATACTTTAAACATTTCATCATCACGATCAAACACAATACAGTTAATTAAATCGTCCATGGTCTGTGGACGAGGGAGGTAAGCTAACAGGCACCGTATACAATTTATAATGATTAAAACTGATAAAAAATCTACACTGGCAATTCTATATATTTTTATACATGAATAAAATAACATGACAAAATATAATTTAGTGAGAAAGAGTTCTTACATTGGTTTCCACTCCGTCAGTCTTTAATTGAAGATTATTTTAACTTAATTAAACTGTGCGTTCAATTTAGTCAAAAATTCCAGCTAGCTCCATTTCTTTTCTGGTTAGTTCCATGTTGTAGAGTTCGACAAGAGGATTCCAACGCTTCTAAAATCGGGCGATTCTGTGTCCGTTTGAAAGAGTTACGATAGTTTAAACATATGGTAATTTAAATATGTAATTAATATAATTAATTACCCATTAATTAACTTAATTAGGTTTTCAAACCTTCTTCATCATCCCAGATATTCGTCCATTCACCAAACCCATTAATCGATTATTAAATCCCTTCGCCTCACCTCTAGGAAGCCATAGACCGATGATCGGAAATGCCCACCCCCTTCGCCAACTAACGTTGCGCCATCCCCCGAAACTGTGGCCCACTCGACGCCTCCAGCAACGGAGAACGGCGTTCAAACGCCAAACCTTTCTGCCCCTAAATCAAACACCATGCTCCATAGAATACATCACAGCCATACCAATTTAAATCCCTCACAAATCTCAACGTTTTTCTCTTTGGGACCATGAATTAATTCGTGTTAATTTGAACGGGATTTAGGGATTTTATTTTGAGAGTTTTAGCCGTCCAAAGAAGACTGACGGCGGCTTCCTCAAATGAATTAGCGTTTCTAGAAAAATGGTATTTATAGTATATTTTATTATATAAATTAATATTTAATTCTAACGTTGCATATTTAATGTTTCGAACTCCAAATGAGACCCAACGACTGTCGTCCGTAGCTAAATACACCCATTCCCGAAACAATGAAATATATATATCGTAAGCCAATTGGACTGTTTTGATCAACTTTCATCCAAATTAAAATATAAATCGATATATTGAATTTAAACGTACATTTTAATTTACCGCAGCCACATACTGACTCCTAAAATTACATAAAAATTATACCTAGTTATGTTTTAACGATACAACCTAACAAAACTAATTTCGTTGAATTTGGAGATTGTTTGAAAATTGGCCCTTTTTCTAGTTGATTAAATTTAGATTAAATTGACAAAACACGTTTAAATTTATTGCGCTCACATATTACTTCCAAAAATTATGAAATTTGAAACCTAACAATAATTTGACATTCCGGATCCAGCAAAAGTGGTTTCATCGAAAACGGAGGTCATTTGCAAAATGGTTATTTTTAAGGGCTATATATTATATTAAAATATATATAAATTCCATAACGACTATTTTAAATTTTAAACTGGACATAACTTACAATTTATATTATAAAATCTGAATTTTTCACATTCATTAGAAAGATATAATTCAATAGATTCTAACGTTTCTGCTTTTATCGAAATCCGATTTATATTTCATTCTGTACATTCCTTTAAAGTTTAAAATCGAATTTTAAAACTACCGCGCCATTTTAAGCTTGTTTTAATTAAATTATAATTTTATACGTTCTAACTTCGATTTAAATAAATTTAAAATCATTACTATTTAAAACAAATCATTTTAAATAATCAAAATCCATTAAAATAGCTAAAATAAAAACATTAAATTGGTTCAGAATTTCCGGGTTGTTACAGTAAATATGTTAAATCTATGGGGGTTATACGAACCCGACAAAATAAAACTGTTTTTTATGTTGGGGTTATGCAGGCTTGTTAATCTATTAGGCATAATCTGTGGAAATCCTAGTAGTGAGGATGCAAGCCTAGGGAGTGGCTTGTATCATCTATTGTGTGGGACCCATATTAGTCAGTAACCTGTACTGGTATCAAAAGAGGGACTCCGAACTAGGTAGGTGTCAGGGCACGCTTACTGAGCTAATTATAAGAGGTCCACATAGGTGGAGGTGTCTGATGGAGTTTTCTAACGGAGTCAAGTCCGTGCATGGATCTTCCTACTTGGGAAAATAAGACGCTATAACAACAATAAATATGACCATGTCCATCTAGGGGTTGCCACATTAGGATGAGATACATCCTACTGTGGGGTCGACATAGGGTATTTACGGAATAGGGAGCCGATCGTTTGGGGGTAGTAATTAGGGTACATCTAGTCCTGCCTGTTTATGAGCCATTATTATCGTTTGGGGTAACGCCCGTTATTTCTGTTGGGCTGCCTGTTATTATCATTGGGGGTAAAACCCGTCACTAGAAGTGCACCTAAGTCTACCATTATGTTTCCATTGGGATCATTCTGTTTCTGTTATACTAGTATCAGTGTAGAGAAAAGTATTTGGGAAGCGTAATCTATTCTGTTCTGTTTATTCTGCTTATCCTGGTTAGTCTGTTATACCTGTCTTATGATACTGTTATTTCTCTCATCCAATTTATATGCCTGTCATGATGCTTTTACTTATTTATATGCTAAAAGTAACTGGACTTGTATGTCTCGCCCGTTTTGTTTCCTTTTCTCTCTCTTCCTTTCCCCCCAGGTTCTCAGGGTGGGAATATTCGTGCTTGATTAGGATTCTCCCTTCTTTTTCTGCTTGTAGCTGGTTTGATGTACCTCTTTGTTTACCTGTCTACTTTGCTATGGCTACTTTTGGGACTATGATTTCATATTATTGTACTTCGATGATTTTAGTACAAGGCAGATATTTTAATTTAATGTAATGGGTTTTCTATATTTCTGACTTATGTTGTAACTGGATTTTGGACCATGATGTTTTCTGATTTAAAAATTAAGTTTTGAATTCCGCTGCTATTTTATAGCTGTCTTGTGATTCTCTATTTCTGTTTACCTATAACGCTTCATGGAACTTAATGCATTCTGTTAAAGAGTGACATTAACATACGTGGGGTGTCACATTTGGTATCAAAGCTGAAGGATACAAGATCGGATAAAAGGTTTTGAAAATTGTTTTCAAAAGGTTTCAAAAAGAAAGTATTTTCAAAGAAAAGTCTGTTTTTAAAAAACTATTCCCCCGAGCCATATAAAATATCTTTCGATTCTTTGCTTGAATCTCTTTTCCTTTTCTTTTCAGCATGTCTGGGGAACCGAATATTCATGAGGGCGTTCAGATACCGGCTTGGTTTTGTAATAACCCGAAAATCCGAGCCAATTTAGAATTTTTATTTTGGCAATTTTGATGAATTTTGAATATTTAAAATGGATTATTTTAAATAATATCGACGAGAAATTTATTTTGAATAGAATTCGAACGCATATATTTATATAGATCGTCGTTAGAATATAAATATTTATTTATATATATAAAAGGAATTGAAAATGGCACGATAGTTCGATAATTCGATTTCAAAATTCAAATGAATGTACAGGATTCAAAATAATCCAAAATTTAGTGAAACCAAAAATATTTGAATCTAACAGAGAATATCTTTCCAACGAATCCGAAAAATCAAAATTTCATAGCGGGAATCAAAAGATATGTCCAGTTGAAAATTCAGAATTGTCGCTATGGAATTCTGGCCCTTAAAAATGGAAATTTTGCAAACGACCCTAGTTTTTGACGAAACCACTTTTGTTGGATCCGTGATGTCAAGTTATTGCTAGGTTTCAAATTTCATAATTTTTTGAATCAATATGTGAGCGTGGCGAAGGAAAACGCATTTGACCAGTTTCATTTGATTTTAATCGACTGGAAATTGGCCATTTTTCAAACGATCTCAGAGTTTGACGAAACTAGTTTTATTAGGACCGTATCGTCAATACGAAGCTAGAAAATATCTTTCGGGAATTTTTCGAGTCGGTATGTGACCCCGGTAAATTGAAATGCGCGTTCAAATTCAATATATAGAGTTATATGTTGATTTTGACGAAAGCTGATCGAAATGATCGAATCATCTTACGATACATATCCCATTGTGTTCGGAAGAGGGGTAATTAGCTATGGACGACAGGCGATGGGGCTCGTTTAGAGGTCAAATAAAAAAGTCAACTTTTTGAAATTAAAATAATAAAATATACATATTTTCCTTCTAAACTTTCTCTCTCCCCTCTCCTATACACACGATCAGGCCCCCCCCCGGTTTCATTTCGAACAAAACAAAAAAAAAAGAGAGAGAATCGAACGGGGAGGAGCCCCTCCCCCCCAAGCAGTGCGCCGTCGCCATAAGGGGGCTCCGACCGCCGCTCCGTCGGCATTCAAGGACGCAGCAAACCCCCCTCGCCCCAACGCCTGAGACCGCCACCGCGCAGCACCTCGGCCCTCTCCTCCTCTTCTAACCGCAAACTCCACCCCCTTCCTTTAAGTCGCCGTGCGCATCACCGACCCCCTCCCCTCTGCCTTACCGCCAGCGTTTCCCCCTCCTTCTGATTCAGTCAGCAAACTCCACCCCCCTTTCCTTCAACTACCAAGGTGTGTTTTATTTACTAACATTTAAATTCAGATTATTTATTTATAAATACATTGCTTAATTTTAGTTTTTAATCACATAAAGATAGGATTTTTAGTGTTATAAAAATCCGATTTTTCAATTTATAAAGATTCGATTTTTAAGTGTTATAAAATCTGATTTTTTGTTTATAGATTAACAACGTAAAAATCTGATTTTTGTTAGTAGATTTACAATGTAAAAGATAGGATTTTCATATATGAAAATATACGATTTTTAACAAAGGAATAAAAATATAATTTTTATATAATGTAGAAATAATAAAGATTTGATCTTTATATATAAAACCGAATAATAAAAAGGTGATTTTTATTTTAATAGTAGTAAATTAAAAAAGGAATCTTTATTGTTTGAGTAGCTAAGGAAAAATATAGTTTTTATGTAGATAGTTTCAAAATATAATTTTTATATGATAGGAATGTTAAAAATATAATCTTTTTATATAGAATAGCATTGTAAAAATATAATATTTTTATATAGAATAGCATTGTAAAAATATAATCTTTTTTATATATTGAATAGCAAAGTAAAAAATTTGATTTTTATATATTGGATAGCAAAGTAAAAATTCGATTTTTATATATTGGATAGAAAAGTAAAAATTCAATTTTTATATATTGAATAGCGAAGTAAAAATTCGATTTTTATATATGTAGTGAATACGGATGACGAAGGTGACGAAAGGAAAAACAGCGGAGATTTTCTACATATGAAGAGTCGTGGCGTTGGTTTAGCTAGTCGGTGAGAACTACTCACTTTTAATTTTGTTTTCTTGTTAAAATATATACTAGGATGCAGACGGTGTTTAGTAGCACCCGACACCCGTCGTCCACAGACCATGGACGGCTTGTATGCTTGTTTGTTTGATTTTGAAGTGTAGTTGATTGTGTGATGTGATGTGAAATAAAATATTTTATAGTGGAAAATATTTTATAGTTAAAAATAGAATTTTTAACGTGTATTTAAAATAAATATTTATAAACAAATCGGAGATTTGTTTGTATACACTGATTTGATTGATATTGATTGGGACGATAAATTTTACACATCGCCCAACTGCACAAATAAAATCTGTGTTTGATTGTTTGAAACCCCACACGGGTATTGGGATGATATTTGGCGTACACTAATCCCAATTATTTAGCTGTATGTCGATCGATTGGTCGACAGACTGTGTAAGCGTTAATTATTTATATTTAATGCTTATGCAGTTTTGTGGTGCACTCTGGATGATGGTTGATTATTTATCGTTGTTATTTTATACATGTGTTGTAGAAAAATCCATATAATTAACATTATACGGTAATTGATTGGGCCTCATTCCTGTTTTGAAATAGAATATTTAAAAATAGAAGTATATGAATCCGTGTTGATAGATTGACGCCATTTTGATGTGAACGATATTTATATCGATTTTATTCAAATTGAAGTGAATATTAAAGTGAATTGAAATTCGAATTAAATTGAAATAGAATTGACATCGTTTAGAAATGAATTCGAATTAAATTGAAATAGAATTGAAATCGTTTTGAAATGAATGCGAATTAAATTGAAATAGACTTGAAATCGTTTTGAAATGAATTTGAATTAAATTGAAATAGAATTGAAATCGTTTTGAAATGAATTCGAATTATATTGAAATAGAATTGAAATCGTTTTGAAATGAATTCGAATTGAAAGTGAATAGAATTGAATTCGAATTGAAATTGAACAGAAATGAATTCGAATTGAAATTGAATTAATTTGAAATTCAAATTGTATTGAAAACGAATTGAAATTGAATTAAAAACCGTTTGGAATTGAAATTGACGAAGTATATATTATATATATTATATATATAATATAATAGCCCGAATAGAACGCGCCGCGCCGCGGTAGTTCGCGAATTTCGACCATTGACTTCAAATGGATACTATGGGAGATCCGACCGTCGGATTCTCCTAAAACCGGAACCGTTGGGTTCGCATCGAAAAGAGCTTTCTAATGAATATTAGAAATTAGAAATCTAACAGTTGGATTTGGAATTATGTCCAAATCAAATTTGGAAAAGGTCGCTGTAAGTGCAGTTCGATGGCCGTTGATGGAAATCGACTGTACGGGCCTTGATAAAATTAATAAAAATAGTAATAATTTGTGTAAAATCAAAAGAAATGATTTAGGAAGAATCGGGATGAAAAACTCCATATTTGAAAAGATAAAAATAGATTTTTATCGAAATAAACTAGTTTTGAACTAGAATAATAATTTATTTATTTTTAGAATAAATAGATTAGATTTGAAATGGTTTTTAAAATAACCAGAATTTCCAATAATTGTATTGGAAGGGATTTGAATCAAAATTGTCTTCGAAATATTTCGATGTTGGATTTCGTGATTATACGGATATTGTTATGGAAATTTGAAAGATATATTTATATATCGTTATTTCTAATACGATATTTGTTGGTCGTAGAATTTGATATTGAATATAAGCCAATATATTTTCTATTCAGAGCCTTGTATTTAATATCAAATGTGATTTGGGTTTGTCGTGAACGGTGTTTTGAATAACAGTGGTTCTTTAACCCAGTTAAAGACAGGATATTGATTTCTGTGAAGATTAAAACGAAGTGGAGTTTTAACGAATCTTTAATTAGATTGAAAGGATCGAGAATGGAGTATCACCGGTTTTACTCCAGGTGATAGTTAAATCTTTAATTAGTTTGAACATGAAATGGTAATTGAATTTACTGATAACACCGTGGTGTTAGATATGAAGTATTACCAGTTTTACTTCATTGGATGAATAGGTGGGGATTGGGGAAAAAAATATTACTCCGGTGTGGTTCGCTAATCCCGACTAGTTTGAATTGATATTCAAAGAAGATTAAAGAATAAATTTAAAGAATTTATCTTTGATAAAATTAATGGGAACCTTTCCCTAAGTATAAGAATATTTGAACAAAAGAATATTCTAAATTGGAATGAGGCCTATGTTGTGTTTGTGTAACACTTGTTTATTATATACGCGAGTTATTCAGAAAGACCGGGTTTATCCCATTCTGAATAACTGATTCGACGTGGTGTCGAAGATGAAGACGGTGGTCGAAGACCGGAGGTCTTCACGTCGTTTGGTTGATTACTGATGATCTTGATTGGGCCGTACACCCAAGAGGAGAGAATCAGTTGGTGATCGCCCAGACGTACTTGGAGATCGATGGATATGCGGGGTACTAGGTGCCTCCGATTTCGTTCTGACCCAGAACGAACTTCTAAATGGACTGTGTGTCTGACATCGGATTTCATTCTGTGTGATTGATATCGATTGCATAGCATGAATTGCCTATGTGGCATGCCAAGATGCAAATGATCAAGGCTTCTGTTGAAAAGCAAAGTCTTGTGGTTGATGATCAAAGCACGGCCTTTGTGGCGTAGCTTTGTGTAGCGTTGATTCGCGAGCCTCACACCCCGGTTGTGAACCAGAAACGGGAGAAGGACCTCAGGGAGGGCATGCGTTTCTTTCTAGCTAGAAGTGGCGTCAGTGGTTTTACACGCCCTGACGAGTTTGACTTATGTGGTTTTTGCTGTTGCGAGGCGCCTCGGTTATATCGGTCGATCCGGGACCGATGGAGTCATTCGTTGGCTCATTGACACCCCATAGGGTGGGGAAACGTAGTGTTCAGGCATTTTAATCCACATCGGTGGACCGACGCTGACGATCTAAAGGCTTGACTGAGTACTTGCTTGAGACATGGGCTAGAGCGTCTCGAATTCGGTGGAGGACGATCCCTTGCCTCAGCTCATAGATGGAAATCCAATTTCCAAATACGTGATTTTGCGGTTCTAATCGTAGAACTAGTATGGCGACATGATATATGGTACCCATGCCACCTATGATTGATATTTGTGATTTGAAATTGTTTTGACACTATACACTTATAGTAATAATAAAAGCTGAAATTTAGCGTATCAAGCATTCTTTGGCTATTATAAGGTAAAACCCAATCCTCCGGCTTGCGTTGCATTGTGTGATGGGACCTGGGTCTTATAATAGCTTCATTTTTCTTTATTTAGCATTGCGCTGTTTATTTTATGCACTGGTATTCTTGGGAGGAAACCCATTCCGTGTTATACGGCGTGGTCCCTTGATTTACCTAACTTTAAAATAAAGATTAATAATTGTTTTAGTTCTCACACCAGTCCCATGACTGACCTGGAGTTTATTGTTTTAACCTAAACTCTGGGTGCCCTTATTTTGACACGGGCAGCTAGTAGTTTTGGTTTTGAAGATTTATATTCACAGGATCCTGGTTTACAGCTGGAACGATATCCGGAAAGCTTTGTATCCGTGTATCTTCTTTAGTTGTATTTTGTATTATTTTCTGCTGCTATGTAATGTATTGTAATCTCTGATATTTTTCTGTTGTGTAATATTTATTTATACTCTGTATATTCTTGTATTCTGATGAATTGTTGTAATTAACAATGAAATGTTCTTCCGTCCGCGTTCTATTTTGTCGTGTTCTCAAAACAATCAGGTGTTTCGAACGGTCTTGATCGGTTTAGCGACTGATTTGGATCGAGAGAAATTCCCGTTCATCACAGGTTTCGTAGATATCTCGAGGTTAGGCACCAGCCGGAGGTCAAGCAAACGCCCCTCCCCCAGCTGCAGCCGTCATCCCTCCTCTGCGAGTGAATAATTTCTCCAAGATATGCAAGGATTTTTGTGCTATAGGAGGAAAGCCTTTCTGAGGAACTGAGACTTTTGTAGAAACAAGGAACTGGCTAAAAGAGACGGAGGATTTGTTTGGGATTTTCAGGTTGACGACCGTAGGAAGATTCAGTTGGCCGTTCGGCAGCTGAAGGATGAGGCTTTGTTTTGGTATGAAGTGACGCAAGCAGGGTGTCTAGTCGAGATTTGGAATGATTTCTGATAGCGATTCTATATGAAATTTCTTTTTTAGGCCGAAGAAAGTATGCAAATGGAAAGGTTTCTGGCACTTAAGCAAGGAGGCATGTCTGTTAAAGAATGTGTCAATAAGTTCAATCAATTGGTGAGGTTTTCTTGGAGCTAGTGAATACCTCACACAAGAAAGCTTTAAGGTTTGCAAGAGGGTTAAATGAACCCCTTCCTGGGTTGGCTATGTCTCATATTCTAATGGGGGCAACTTTCGAGAAACTCATTGATATGGAATTAAAGCATGAAGAAGATAAAGGTGGAAATAAAGAGGCTAAGATTGATGAGACACAAAACAAGAAAGTATGGCCTAAGAAAGAACAATAACAACAAAAGAAGGGCAGAAAGAACGACAAAGCTCGAGACAAAAGGAAATGTCATATTTGTGGACGTGAGGGTCATTTGAGCAAAGAGTGAAGAAAAAGGAAGAATGCTTGTTTCAACTGTGGGGAGGTCAGACACTATACTAAGGAGTTCCCGAAGAAGCAAGGATAAGGCCAAAGAGAAGGATCTCCCGGAGGGCTGGTGCATGATCTCGTTGCCAGTGTACCGGACATAGGTAGGAAAGTTTCTGCTGAAGGTTTGATTTCTCTTTCCGATCATCCTATTAGTACTCTTTTTGATTCTGGCGCTTCGCATTCTTTTATATCTGATTCCGTGGTTAAGTCTCTACACTTAGTACTAGTATGGTTTTGGATTACATTGTTGTCTCAAAACCCATTGTGGGCATGACTCATCTATCTATGATTTGTCGGGATTTGAGGATATCTATGTTGGGCGTCGAGTTTGAGTGCGATGCATATGTGCTTGGTTTCATTGGCTATGGTTTGATTCTAGGGATGGATTGGCTAGCCATGTATGGTGCCATTCTAGACTGTGAGAAAAGGGTCGTTAGGATTTTGACTTGCCATTGGAGGACTGTCGAGATTTCTTGTGACATTAAGGGGCCTATCATGCTTAGTTTCCTCGAATCGCTTGATGCTTCTGTCGATGGTCTACGATCTGTACCAGTGGTTTGTGAGTGATCAGATGTTTTTGAGGAGGTTAAGGGCTTACTTCTGAGGCGCGAGATCGATTTTCGAATATACTTGGTGGATAATGGGAAGCCAGTTGCATTACCTGTGCGCCACATGGCTCATAGGGAAAGGAGGGAGCTCAACAAGAAAGTAGGGGAGCTACTTGAGAAAGGATTAATTAGGCAAAGCATATCCGAATGGGGTGCTCAAGTCGTATTTACAACTAAGGCAGATGGCTCACTTTGCTTATGTGTAGATTGCAGGGAGTTAAATAAGCTCACTAAGAAGAATAGACACCCACTTCCGAGGATAGATGATCTGTTTGACCAGATGGTTGGTGCATATGTTTTATCCCAGTTGGACTTAGCCATGGGGTTTCATTAGTTGAGGGTGGCCGAGGATAGTATAGACAAGAACTCTTTTAGAACTCCAGATGGTTTCTTCGAGTGGCTCGTCATGCTTTTTGGGTTGATGAATGCATCCGCCTATTTTGTTGATCTGATGAGTAGGGTGTTTCGGGAGTTTCTGAATAAATTTGTTGTGGCCTTTGTGGATGAAATCCTGATCTTCTCAAAGAGCGAGGAAGAGCATGCCCTACATTTAAGGGAGGTTTTGAAGACTCTCCGGGCGCACCGGCTTAAGGTAAAATTCTCCAAATGTCATTTTTGGAGAAGGGAAGTGAGATTTCTAGGGCATGTAGTCTCTAAGGATGGGATAATAATGGATGACGCAAAAGTAGTTACAATTCAAGATTGGTAGATTTCAAAGAATGCAACAGAGGTGAGGAGTTTTCTTGGTTTAGCGGGCTATTATAGGAAGTTCATTAAGGAATTCACAAAGATATCGACACCACTCACCAGACTAACGAAGAAGAATTTAACCTTTTCTTGGGATATTGGTTGTGACGATGCTTTTCAGCGATTAAAGAGGGCTCTGACAACAACCTGGGTTCTGAAATTGCCTGATGGGAGCAAGGTGTTCAAAGTATATGCTGATGCATGTGGCACAGGGCTTGGTGCTGGTTTGGGAAGGGTAGTATGTTACAGTGGTAGACAGTTGAGAGCTCATGAGAAGAACTACCCTACCCACGATTTAGAGTTAGCGGACATAGTATTCGTGCTTAAGACTTGGCGTCATTATCTTCTTGGAGAGAAGTTCGAGTTATATATCGATCATAAATCTCTTAAGTATTTGTTCTCGCAGAAGGATCTCAATTTGAGGCAACAGAGATGGATGGAGTTTTTAGCATCCTATTATTTTGAGATTACTTATACCCCTGGCAAGGGTAATGTGGTAGCGAATGCGTTGAGTAGGAATAAGATGACTTTGAGTCCACTATTCGTAGAGAGGCGACGCTTAGAGTACATATCGACCTTTGATTTTAGGCCATCCAAGGAACTTATGCCTAGTTTGTTGGCATCCCTAGAGGTGCGGCCTACTCTTATGGATCAGATAGGAACTTCGCAGCGAGAGGAACCACATATTGAAGACATCTTGGATAGGCTCAATAGAGGGGAGACTTCTTGTCACCTCAGTAGATATTCCACAGATGATAGAGGGTGGTTACGACGAGATGGAAGGCTTTGTGTTCCCCGAGTTGGGAGTCTATTGAATTCATTCCTTAAGGAATCACATCATTCTAGGATAACTATACATCCAGGCGGTGACAAGATGTATAGAGATATGAAGAGGGTTTTCTTTTGGGCTGGGATGAAGAAAGATGTGGCGGACTTTGTTTCTCGATGTTTGATTTGGCAGTAAGTCGAAGGTGAGCAAAGGAAGCCCGGCGGTTTACTTCATCCCTTGGAGGTCCCACAGTGGAAGTGGGAGAGCGCCTCTATGGATTTCATTGATGGTTTACCTAGATCGAAGAAAGACAACACCAGTATTTTGGTTTATAGTTGACAGGCTTACTAAGAGCGCTCATTTCATTCATGTTAAGAGTAAGAGAACGACAGCATGGTTGGAAGCAGTTTATCTTCGTTAGATAGTCCGTCTACATGGACTACCTTCCAGTATAGTGAGTGATCATGACCCAATATTCACCAGTGAGTTTTGGAGGTGCTTGCAAGAGGCATTAGGTACACAGTTGTGCTTGAGCACCGCTTATCACCCTCAGACCGATCGGTAGACGGAAAGGGTGAATAGAGTTCTTGAGGATCTTTTAAGACTGTGTATCCTAGACTTCGAAGGGACATGGGATGAGCATCTTTCTTTGGTAGGGTTTGCCTACAATAACAGTTATCGAGCTAGTATTAGCATGGCGCCCTTCAAGGCATTGTACGGTCGACATTGTAGATCACCGACTTGTTGGTGGGAGTTTATGGATAGGCTTCAACTTGGACCTGAGATGATTAGAGAAACTTCAAAGAAGATTGATCTTATCCGCAGACGCATGAAGAAAGGTCAGGACGTGCTAAAGTCCTATGCAGATAAGAGAAGGACTGATATAAAGTTTGTGGTGGGAGATATGGTTTTCATCAAGGTATCATCTTTGAGGAATGTGGTTCGTTTTGGATCGGTAAGGAAATTGGCCCCAGGTTTTGTAGGGCCATTTCCCACAACAGAAAGTATTGGCCAAATGGCATATAGGGTGAAGCTATTAGAGAGATTGGCGGGTACTCATAATGTTTTCCATGTTTCTCATTTATGGAAATGTCTACACGACACAGCAGAGGTAGTTGAGCCGAGTATGCTTGAGGAAGTATAGGTGGAACTGGAGGCGATAGTTAGACGATTTCTTACACGTGTTCTTGGATCAGAGGTTAAGAAGCTACGCAACCGAGGGATACGTTGATGAAAGTTCAATGGGGAGATGATCGTGAGGATGCAACTTAGGAGACTGAAGACAAGATTCGCGCTTCGTACCCTTTTCTTTTCAAGGGTATGTTCTTAACTTCTTTTTCCAAAGCCTTTATTCGTACTTGCTTCTATCATTTAATTATAACCTATAGATCAAATCTTCGACCTTTAGGTAGATAACCAATGGATGTAAACATATGTTTGAGACATGTTATTTTTGATGGATGCAAGTGTTTGCTAGTGGTTGCTCGTGACACCCATATTTGGCACTAGATCAACTCAATCACTCTTATACCGCATATGGATGCGTATGCATATTTTTTCTTTTTATGGATGGAAATGGGTGTATCATCACACGAATGTTTCATTCGGATGGAAGATTGTGCATGCATATAGCATTTACATGATATACTAGGACTATTTGCATACATGTAGGATTCATAGCACTGGCATACATTGCATTAAGAAGGTCGACTGAATCAGTAGACCGCCTGGTCTTTCACATTAGTATAGGGACATATACACACACCTTTGCATATGTTCATATAAGCATTAGAAATCTTTTAAGGACAATGGATGCCTGTGATTGGTGGATGGGTAGATGAATGACGGATGTTAGGATATGCATTCTTCTTAACTTGGAGATTTCGGGGATGAATTCCTTTAAGCAGGGGAGAATGTAGCACCCCATAATTTTAAAGAAGACTATAATGATAAACTAAAGAATAATTAATTAAATATTGGAAATTATAGTAAAACGGACTGCACTATTGCATTCATCTCAAAATTCTGCTTAAGATAGGCTCCAAGTTTGCATAAAACGGATATCGTATGAGGAAGTTATTAAGCTTAAAAGTTTGTATATGTATAAGAGAATTATATATAACAAATCAAGTCCAATATTCAAAATCTGAGCCCGAAATCGAAGCGGAATTCTTTCCCGTTGAGGGTCGACCCGCACCCCATGAGGGTTAACCCTAGGGTCGACCCGCACAAGGGGTGTCGACCCTAGGGTCGACCCCGGGGTCGACCAACCCTAGATCTGGGCCATATTCCTACCCTACACTTGGACGTTTGTATGAACGAGATTCATTGGCGGTAGGCTATAAATAGGACAACATTTCTATTCACCCAAAACAATAGAGACACTGAGATGCTACTCCAGCTTGGATAGAATTAGCCCATTCTTCTGCAATAATGACTTATATGTATTCTAGAATTGGTGCTTCAACATCAACATTCTTTTCTCTGTCCTTTAGATCCAGTCTCTGCGAGTTCATGCTATTTTTAGATATAAACATTTAACAAGTAATCCTGACATGTATATAAATATGGATCTAAACCTATGTCTGTTAAGAATCTGGTACATACCCAAACTGATCTGCCATTACATGTACACCTGACCTACTGTTCAGTTCTCATATGCCTATTCTGTTATTGTGCCTATTTCTGTCATCATATGCCTATTCCATTATTATGCCTATTTCTGTCGTCATATGCCTATTCTGTTATTAAGCCTATTTCTGTCATCATATGCCTATTCTGTTATTATACCTATTTATGTCATCATATGCCTATTCTGTTAGTAGGCCTATTTCTTCTCTCTTCTCTCTCTCTTTCCCTTTTTATTTTTGTAGCCTAGGCTACCTTCAAGCTTAGGCCTATCGCTGAAATATACGAATGAACGAAATTGGGAACGGTTAGGAAAGATAAATTGGGGCACAATTTGCATTGTGAGTCAAGACTGGGATTTGGGGGCATAACCTATGATGAACATGAATAATTGTTTAAGAATGAATATGCCTAAATTTATAGTAAACAGAAATTGTAACCACACTCAAACACGAGACTAAATTCGTCTTTTGGTAGAAGTCTGCCCGGAACCGCCCGAAAAATCTAGCATCCACAAGTGGTTAATTTAATGTGAGGGGTCTAGTGCGTAAATATATACGTAACGGTGCTAAGACACGAGCTTAAGTCGAACTTGTGGTAGAAGTCTGCCCGGAACCGCCCGACATATCCAACATCCACAGGTGGTCAACTTAATATGAGAGGTCTGGCGCATTAACATACATGAACGGGGAATGATAATAACCTGTTAACCTGTAATACTTTACCTGTTTAAATATGTGGGGGTTATATGAACCAGTCAAAATGTGTAAGGGTTAAGTAAACTTGTCTGAATCAATGGGGAGTTAAGTAAATCTGTGGGTGGGTTATACGAACCCGACAAACATAACATATTTTATATGTTGGAGTTATGCGGGCTTGTTAACCTGTTAGGCATAATCCATCAAAATCCTAGTAGTGGGGATGCAAGCCTAGGGTGTCAGGGCATGCTTACTGAGCTAATTATAAGAGGTCCATATGGGTTGAGGTGCCTGATGGCGCGTTCCAAAGGAGTCATGTGTGTGCATGGATCCGCCTGCTCGGGAAAATAAGATGATATAGCACTAGTAAATAAGGTTGTATCTATCTGGGGGTTGCCACATTAGGAAGTGATACATCCTACTGTGGGGCCGGTACAGGGTATTTACGGAATAGGGAGACGATCGATTAGGGTAGTAATTAGGGTACATCTAATCCTGTCTATTTAGGACCCGTTATTATCATTTGGGCTAACACCCGTTATTTTTATTGGGCTGCCTGTTATTATCATTGTGGTAAAACTCGTTACTAGAAGTGCACCTAAGTCCACCATTATGTTTCCGTTGTGACCATTATGTTTTTGTTATACTAGTATTGCTACAGAGAAAAGTATTTGGGAAGCGTAATCTATTCTAATCCGTTTATTCTGCTTATCCAGGCCAGTCTGTTATACCTGTCTTATGATACTGTTGTCTCTCTCATCCAGTTTATATGCCTGTCATAATGCTTTTACTTATTTATATGCTAAAAGCAACTGGACTCGCCAGACTTTATGTCTGACCCATATTTTTTTTTTCTTTTCTCTCTCTTCCTTCCCCCAGGTTCTCAGGGTGGGAATACTCAGGCTTGATTAGGATTCTCCCATCTGTTTCTGCTTGGAGCTGCTTTGATGTACTGCTTTTTTACCTTTCTACCTTGCTATGGCTACTTTTAGGAACTATGATTTTATATTACTGTACTCTGATGATTTTAGTACAAGGAAGATATTTTAATTTGATGTAATGGGTTTTCTGCATTTCAGACTTATGTTGTAACTGGATTTCGGACCATGATGTTTTCTAATTTAAAAATATAGTTTTAAATTCCGCTGCTATTTTATATCTATATTGTGATGTTTCTGTTTCTGTTTTTGTTTACCTATAACGCTTCATGGAACTTAATGCATTCTGTTAAAGAGTGACATTAACGGAAGTGGGGTATCACATATAATTTAAGTTTAGTGAATTTTTGAGTTGATTTATGTAGGTCAATTAAGTTTTTTTGAGATTTTGTGTACACGAACACGTGTTTTATAAAATGGAGGTTTTAAATATAAATAAGATTTATTTTAAGAAATTAAGTTTCTATATTATAAACATTTATACATCCTTAATTCAAATAACTTATTATATAAAGAAATTTGCAAGTCAAGGATTTACGAAATGTTTACAAAATCATTATATATATATATTCATTTCAAAATGTATTTTTATAAATAACCACACATTTCTACACCCGTCAACAGGGTGTATTGGAGATTAAACGGTTTCGTAAACCCCGTGGTATGGGGTACGATAGTATACAGAATGGGTTAATCCTAGACTCGCCTGATTGGAGCTGACGATTTGTTATTTCTGTCGATTCAATTTTTCTGTTGTTTTCGATTATGGAGCTGGCTAGAGGTCAGTAAAATGGTAGTGGGAACGTCTGGTATGGGAGGAATAGTTGCCACTGCTTAGGTTACTTACTATAAATGTGTAACACATATTGTTGTTTGTTGTTGTGCTAGTACTCGCTTCGGGGGAAGCTTAACTCGGGTTAAGTCTCATATACATATTTATTTGATTAAAGTGATCAATTTACACACGATGGGGGAACGTATTGTTAAAATTATGCGTGTTGGGTTCGCATTAAATACATATATAGTACTTGACTAAGCTCGAGGGAAGCTTATATGCACATGCTGTATTATGTTGTTACATATCCGAATTTTTTGCTTTGTTGAACTTTGTTGTTTTGGGTCCAATGTTGGTGCTTTGATGACTTAGATCTTATAATCACATTTAAATATGTTGTTTTTGACCAAAAAATTGATGCTTTGACAATTTTGATCTTAGAATCATACATTGATGCTTTATTTATATTAGATTTTATGTTTATATGTTATGTTGATTTAAGAATTTGTTACCAACGATCACATTGATGTTATTCAAACCTTTATGTTCATTCACGTTGCCTTTGACGTATTGTTGTTAGTTATTAGTGATCACATTGGTGTATTATGTTTCCTTTGTTGTTCAGTGAATGTGCTCATCTTATAGCTTAGTACATAATCTAGATGAAAACTCCTTAATTGATGACACATTGAACTTGTACTTTTGCATTACCCCTTGATTATCTTATTAACTCTTCTAGAAGGAGAGTTACATGTCATGTCCACTGTTATCTTTATGCATCATTACCCACTGTTAATTAGATTAACCTATCTGTGTGCTAATGCTCGGGTCAGACTGAGATCTTGCAGGTAAATATTGAAGTTGTCTCCTTTCTTCTTAGCTTGAATTACCGATGGACTCCTTCATTTTTTCTTTAAGCGAATTAGTTTGTACTTTATATTCGTGCTTAGCACTTTTTGATGTACACATTCTTTTGTAGGGATGTATCTGTGTTTTATTTTGTGTCGTACTTGATGTATGTATATGTATATATTTATGGCTTTGATTCTATTTTGTGAACTATGAAATACTATGCAGTATATGTCTTGTTCTGAAATGAACATGTAGCCTTTATAGTATTATGTTGTTTAAGTATTAAGTATGTTGAACCTCACGAACAAAATAGCAGTCCATCGACGAACTTAAGACTTGTCAATACAAAACTAGGAATGGTCGCTCATAACCAACCCTATTCTCCGCTTTAATAGACAGTATTACTCGGTAGGGCTCCTTATTAGGTTGTCTCTCGAAGTGGGGCATTACAATTTGGTATCTAAGCTCGAGGGGAGCTTATATGCACATCTAGTGTTATGTTGTTTCATATCCAAATTTGTTGCTTTGATGAACTTTGTAGTTTTAGGGTCCAATGTTGGTGCTTTGATGACATAGATCTTCTGATCACATTTAAATATGTTGTTTTGGACCCAAAAATTGATGCTTTGACAAATTTGACCTTGGAGCCATACATTTGTACTTTGTTGATATCCGATTTTATATCTATATATTTTGCCAATTTTGGAGTTTGTTGCTGGTGATCATATTGATGTTATTTAAACTCTTTTGAGTCTATACATGTTGTCGTTGATGTATTGTTGTTAGTGGTCACATTGATGTATTGTATTTTATCGTTCTTTGTTGTTCAGTATCGTACTTAGCTTAAAGATTAGTACATAGCCTAGAGTAAAACTCCTTAATTGATGACACATTGAACTTATAATTTTGCATTACCCCTTGGATTTATCTGATCAACTCTTCTAAATGGAGAGTTACATCTTATATCTAGTGTTATGTTTATGCATTATTACCTACTGTTACTAGATTGACCTGTGTGTGTTATTGCTAGGGTCAAATTGAGATCTTGAAGATAACTATTGGAGCTGCCTCCTTACTTCTTAGCTTGACTTACCGATGGACTCTTTCACTTTTGTTATCTTTAAGAGAAATTAGTTTTTACTTTATATTCATGCTTGGCACTTATTGATGTACATATTTTATTATGGGGATGTATTTACGTATTATTTTGCAATGTACCTGATGTATGTATCTGTGCTATGATTCTGTACTTTATATTCATGCTTGGCACTTTATATGCAATACATGTCTTGTTCTGAACTGATCATGTAGCCTTCGTAATATTGTATTGTTTAGGTATTAAATATGTCAAACCTCATGAAAAAAAGAGCACCCCATCGAGATACTTAAGACTTATCAAAACAAAACTAGGAATGGTCACTCCTAACCAGCCCTATTCTCCTTAGATAGTATTACTCGGTAATGGTTTTTATTAGGGTGGCTCTTAAAGTGGGGTGTCACAGTTTGGTATCATAGCATAGGTTCAAAAGAAAACATGAAGAAGCACAGAACAATATTCACAATATACTACATCACGGTAAAATATGAATATTGTATTATCCCCATCCAAAGCTATCCCAAGTCGAGTCCTTAACCTTCCTTGTATCTTTGGGGAAATACGTCCAAGAATGTTGATTTCAATTCTGTAGTATTCCTTATTTCTGTATTTTGTGTTGTTTGGGTATGTTGGCGATTGATTGGCCTAACTGTTGTGAAACCTGAAACCCTTATCTTATGTCGTACGATGACAGATTAAGGTTATCGGGCATCTTGTTTCTTTTGGGTTTGCGGGAGATTGTCTATACATCTCGCATATTAGTTTCCTCTGTTGTTGCTTGTTGACATGTCATCTCTCTTTAAAGTTGACTTACCCAATTTCGAGTTGTATCTTATAATCCGTAAGCCCTGTAACTCGAGTAGCCTTAAGGGATTAATGGATTATCAGTTGTCTTTTGAAAGGCTGTTGTGGTTTCGTCGCTTAATTCTCGCTTTTTTTAAATCCCAAGAAACGTTGGATTATCTTGGATTTTTATTGGGGGTAAATCTCTTTTGGTCGGGGTTGTACTGTCCCTTATTCTTACTTTTTTGGATGTCCTCATAAGAGGATGATCATCTTAGAGGTTTTGGAATCTTCGTTATGAATGTGGGAATTTGTAGCCTTAATTTTTTGGTGCCTAGTGTGATTTTCTTCTCACATCATATCCTTTATTTGTCATGGAGTTGAACACTTGACTTATGCTAGGTGTTTGTCGTGTTAAAAATCTATTTCATATAAGCTTTCTTGTGAAGCTAAAAATTGGTTTAAACTTTGTTAATAAGTAATATAAGTAGTATATAATAGTCAGAGTGAGCAGTAGAAGATAGCTAATTATTCTAGCTAAGCACAGAGATTAGTAGATATTCTTAAGGATTATTTAAAACATGTTTTTTATAACTAGTGAAACATTAGAAGTAGAAGTGTTGGATTGTAAATATCCGAAGATGGAATCACTAAATTATTTTATGGTAAGATTAGTTATGAATAATGTGGAAGCTATGGTTATTGATTATGTTGATATGCCTAAACGTGGTTTAAGAACTTTGGTTGAGACAGGGGGCGCCTTGTGTCGATTAGGGTTCGAAAACAATGTACGAGGCATAGTTGGGATGAGCAATAATCGGTGTATAATTTTTGTAAAGGGAATTTATTTTTTTTACTTCTTCTATTTAATTGATTTATGAATTCAGGTTGTAATAAAGGGGTTTACTAGAATTTGAGTTTTTCTTAAAATAATTCTGTAATCATTTAGTAATTTGATTTACAACTTATAATTTGAT
The DNA here is from genome assembly GCA_030737875.1 of Allium sativum. Taxonomy (NCBI): domain Eukaryota; kingdom Viridiplantae; phylum Streptophyta; class Magnoliopsida; order Asparagales; family Amaryllidaceae; genus Allium; species Allium sativum. The sequence continues at coordinate 973,097,656 of CM060918.1, read as the reverse complement.
GGGATTTGAAATTTAGTCAAGGATATGGAATTGGATTCCAATACTAATTCTATATTTCCATATTTTAAAATTTAATCATGAGTTTTAAATCAAGATAGCAAATAATGTAATTTATAAAAAATTATAGTGATTTTTGTAAATAACCAATGGTAGAACATATTTTATGGAAATAAAATATTATAACAAACTGAGTGGGATTTTAAAACCCCACAATATTGGTGAAAGGAGTTTAAAATAACTTTGTAGCCTTTTTATATTAGAAGAAAAGGGTGTTTATATGGTTTTGTTATCTTAAGTAATTGAAGAATTTAAAGTAAAACCTAAAGATAAATTATGAATTTAGTAAGAGAAGACTTTTGGAGAATTTATTATATATTAAAGCCTTTTTTATTGTTTTGCCAATTCTTTGAAGCCAAGTATAGCATTCATGCATCTTATCTTATTGAGTAGGCATGGAGTCATGCTTAGTGTTGAGGGAATTTAGCATTAATACTCTTTGTTGCTTTTGTAAAGGATATCGGTTGGCTACCTTCCGTAATCAGTCATCCTTCCTTTTTTTGATCCAATTAACTTTCCATCTTTTCTTGCCATTTCTATATCGTAGACATCGTGAGGTTTTTGTGTTGTCTCTTGTATGATTGGTAACCAAGATTCGCTTTTTACCTGTATGAGTACGGAACTTCCTAAAAGCTTGGAGTACAAAGCTTTATTTTTACTTTTTTCCACCTCGTTCTAGTGATCAGACTAAACACGTGAATCGTGTTGCAGAAGGCTATGTTGTACTTGTATCCTTGATCAGTGGGTTTGAGGAAAAATCATCTTTTCTTTTAATTGGATCTTTCTACAACCTCGGCTATTGTTCTTAGGTTGGCATGACTTCTTTCAAAGCCTTATAGGGGTATATGACAATCATCACCTTGTTTATTGACTCTAGGTGAATTCTTATCCCACCTTCCTTGCGGAAAATCACAAAGGTCTCTTAGGTCTTATTTTGGTTGTCTTACCCATATCAATCTTGATGCTTTCCATGTGACACTCTTGAATTTATCCTTGGGAGTTCATGATGTTCTTTTCATCTCCTAGTTTGATGGTGGGTATCTACTAGATTTTGGTTCTGTGCTTAAGTTCGTTCATCGTGCTAACAGAAGATATTCTTGTTAAACCTTTCATGCAACGCCATGTATATATTCTTACTTCAATGGCTAACCACTTTTTGGATTTTCTATAGTCGATTAATTTGAAAGATTGTATTGGGAAAACTTTTGGAGTCATCTTGCGTGTGTATCCCAGTTTTCTATCTTTCGGGCTTGGAAACAAAATCATACTAAAGCCCATCCCTCTTGTTGTTTGTTTCCTATGTGGATGAAGTAATTTAGGTTGTATGTGACTTATCTCTAAAGAAATTGCAAGGATGCAATTTTTATAATAGGGGAATCTGAAACAACCCACGTTTTTGCGGATTACCCACCATTAAGGATGGTAATTTGACTTAAATGATTGGGTTGGTATTTAAAATTTTAGTTTTGGGATTTACTTGGTGAAAAAGGGGTATTTAATCATTTTTAATGATTAAATATTAGGCATGGGGATAATTATTAAATATTGGAAAATGTAGTTTTGGTGAATCTTGGTGTAAAACGGTGATAAATTGTGAAAAATTTAATACGTGGTTTGTTGTGAATCAATTTAGTTGAAGCCAAAGTTTGTTTCTAATATTATTGTTAGAAATAAGTCTTGAGTTCACAAATTAACATAAAGGATTATAATAAATTTATAAATAGTAAATAAAGGTTTAGAAGTGCAATATTACATAAGTTTTTATTTAAAAACATGTGTATTTGTAGTTTATGTTTAAACAAACATAGTTTACCGATTTTAATAGCAAATATTGTGTTTGTTGATATAAATATGGATTTTGGGTAAGTATGTGAGAATAAAAAAATATAAAAGTGTAAAATTTAGTTGAACATGTCAATAAATAATTGAAAATATGAATTTTGTGCGTTTTTGGTGATTTATGTATTAAATGGAAACAATTGAAACATATAATTCACGTGTTATGTGAATTTCACACAAGTTTCTATGTAAAAGGTAAAATTAGTCGTAAAACACAAATATTAACGTTAAAAAGCTTTATAAATGTTTACAAATTTTAGTGAGCTTCATAGTGTTAAAATGTGTTCATCGTGTAAGGAAATGGTTTAAATAGGTGTAAACAAATGTTAAAGTAGGCTAAATATGTGTTAAATGGCCTAAACAACTACTACTTGCCTTAATTTGTTAAGATTTGGGCCTAACTACTCTACTTTGGACTCTAATATTAAATTAAGAAAAGGAATTCTCCATAAAACAACACAATATGTGATTTCCTGGAGAAAAACCTTCTTCCTCATTTCTAAGATTCTAAAACTAAGAAACAGAAAGAAAACTTGTTGCTAACTCAATTCCAAAGCTACAAAACATATTAAAATTATTGATTTTGGGATCTAATCTTCATCCACAATATGTAACCTCTCAAAAACATAAATTTATTTCCATCTCCTCCCATTCTTTATGAAATATTTATTGTGTGTTGAAATTTTCTTCTTGCATGCTATTGTAGTGAATTTATAGGAAAAAGACAGCATCATCCTAGCTTTTGAGCTCAAGATTGATTCGTATTCAGTCCTATATTCGCTGTAATCAGCAACAAGGTGAGATTTCACACACACTTTCTAGTTACAGTGTAGTTTTGTTGTGTGCGAAGAATCTGTATGATGGTCTTTTGAAAACCTATAGCTGTTGTTAAGAATTTCTGTATTGTGCCAAGCATAGCCAAACTGCAACTTTGAGTTGTTTATCTATTTCAATCCTTAATAAAACCGAGTCAAACATTTTTCATTCCATTATTTAATTTCTTGTTGTTTGAGTATACAATGTTTCAGGTCATTTCTACACAGTTTGGTTCCTGAAATCGAAAATCAAAGTTGAATACGATTACTATTTAGTGCTTAGAAAGTCCACGTGAAATGGGTCGACACATATGCCAAACCAAGCAATGGATGGATCGTCCCATGGGTCAACACACACCATTTATGGGACGACACATGGGTCGATGCATGTGTTTTAATTTGCGCAGGCAACTTTCTTCGTTGCTGGGTGATAACAGTTCATAGGCCCAATATCAGGGAACTTTATCTCCCTCTGCATTGATATGATTTTCATGATTCTTTTTGCATTTTAAAATTTGAAAGTTTATCTCCATTCTTGTGAATTTTTAGGCTAGTCCAAGGTCTTCTTCTCAATCAAACCAGGTCTCAAAATTGACCTGGAGAAGATTTTGGACCAAGCCAGGATTCGGCATGGCCTAAGTCCAAGTTTGAGACTTCATATCTTTTTCATATCAAATTGGAATTGAGTGATTATTTTTTTAATGGAAAATATATTTTTGTAGTTTTTTCCTATTAACTTTTGGACCATTCTAAGATCATTCTAAACTTATCTGGAAGTTTAAACAAGATTGATTGTTGGGTGTATTTTCATGCCTTAGTGTTGATTTAGCCAATTTTCTTTAAATGTTTTCGTGCTTCTCTTGATCTAGTTTTAATCCATGATTTTTGTGATTTTTTTGGCTTATTTTTGTAATGGAAAAGAATAAATTACAACCAACTATAACTTTAGTTTGGTGAATTTTGGAGTTGATTTCCATATGTCAATTTCAAGAGTTTTTCTGAGATTTTGTGTACATGAACATGTGTTTTGTAAAGCTGATTTAAAGGAGGTTTTAAATATAAATAAGAATTGTTTTAAAAAATAATTTTCTATTTTATAAACATTTTTAGATCCTTAATTTTTGTTTTTTATTATTTAAAGAAATTTGCAAAATCAAGGATTGGCGAAGTGTTTACAGAATCGTTATATATATATATATATATATATTCATTTCGAAACCTAGCATTTTTATATATAAAACCACATCTCTGTACCCTTTGAGAGGGAGTAACGGAGATTAAACGGAGTCGTAACCCTGAGGTATGAAACATGACGGTATACAGAATTAGTTAATCCTAGATTTGTTTGATAGAAGCTGATGATTTGCTATTTCTATTGATTTGATGTTTCTGTTGCTTTCCATTGTTGAGTTGACTAGCGGGTAGTAAAGTGGTAGTGAGAATGTGTGGTACGGGACACATATTTACCACTATTTAGGTTACTAACTGTGGGCCTATAACACATATTCCTATTTATTGTTGATCCAGTACTCACTTCAGAAGGAAGCTAAACTCGGGGTGAGTCTCATCTACGTATTTACTTGATCGAAGTGTGTTCGCTTCAAAAATTTCTATTTAATTAGAAATTCATAAGACGAATTATCAAAAAAATATCCTCAAGCGCAAGGCGTACAATTTTAGTATGGGTCGATCTGTAGGGAAAGAATAAATTTTAATTTTACTTAGTCAAATTAAACCAAATTTAAGATTAGGCTAACTAACTATTGCAAAAGTCAATGAAAACTATGAGCTAATATGATAACTTAGGAGCAAATCCACTCTCTAGATCGCACAAATCGAACATATATGAAATTATTATCTCTTTTTTAGTCATTAGTGAATTTAATTGATATTTTTATCGTATGTACGATTTATTTGTGCTATGTATTAGCTCAAATAAGCTATCAAACATTAAATACCCATTAAACCACTTAACTCTAGTGAAAATTGATAATGACATAAAAATAAGATCTATTCTAAGAATGATATGTTAACTATTTATTTGAAATATAGATCATCAAATTTTGATTCTAAATCACTACATTACAAACATCATATGTAGATGAAGAGGTAACTGTGTTTTGTTTGTCTAAGAAAGTCCCATTTGGCGACAACAACATAGGATGTCAAATTCAAATCTAAACAACAAATGTTTAACCACTTCAAACATTTCCATTAAGCATAAAAAGAGATGACTAGTTATCATAGAGTTGAATCTACATAACCAAGAGAGCTTTATTACCCCTAAATTTTAGGGATTCAGCCTCTCATATTTGTTATCATTTCCATAAATTTAGCATTCAACATGAAATAAAAAATAACAAAAATGTAAGCTAATGAAATAAAAAGAGATCTAAACTACTTGCAACAATTAATCTAAGCTACTTAGATAAAAAAAGAACATGAAAATAGAACTGCATGAAGTAAAATTGCATTAAAAAAATAATTACATAAGAGGGAAAGTGGCTATGTAGCCATTAAAGAGAGCTTTATTTTTTATCCTCCAAACCAAACTAACTAAAAGAGAGGATCCTCATTATAAGAACATGGGGGTATTTAAACAAACCTAAAACCCCAATCTTCTTTTTTGGAAATTACCCGAAATACCCTCTTCATGAAGCTTCCAAGTTGTCTTTAGGCACTAATCATTCATTAAAGGTGTGGAGTTTTTTTTTGTCTCCTGTAACTAATGCATTAGCTCCTAATCATAATCTTAAGGAAAATGAATTAGGCGGGTAGGTGGTGTCCTCTGTAATCCTTGAGATGAATTATTTCCACTCTCCATTTCTATTTCTTTACATTTTCATGTATATTTATAAGACCCCTTCACGTTTTTGCTCTTTATTTCCTACAAAATTACAAGTGAAAGGTGCAAGTAAATTTTATCAAAGATTAATGCATGCACAAATGATCTTTTTGCCCCTAAATGAACATGAATATATGTTAATTAAAATTAATTGAAATTATGGATAAATCATGTTAAAATACCCTATATGTTCATTTACTTAACTAAAGCAAGATTTAAATTGTTGGATTGGTTAAGTGTTTCTTATTAACTTAACTAAGATAAAGTTACGTTATAATACAATTTATTCGTCCCGCTGTGAGATTCGGTTTTACTCAAATTAATAACTATTTTGAGTTCTCATACCAGTCCCATGATTGACCTGGAGTTTATTGTTCCTTCCTAAACTCTGGGTGCTTATATTTTCCACACGGGCAGTTAGTAGTTTTGGTTTTGCAGATTTCTATTTATCAGGATCCTGGATTACAGCTGGAGCTATATTCGGAAAGCTTTTTCGCTGTGTTTTATACTTATGTCTTATTTTCTACTGCTATGTAATTTAAATCTCTGATATTATTTTCTGTTGTATAATTATTCATACTTTGGAATATTCTTGTACTCTGATGTAAATTGTTGTAATAAGAAATGAAATGTTCTTCTATTTGTGTTTTGATTTGTCGTGTTCTCAACTCAATACGGGCTTTCCCGTAAGGGGAAGTTTGGTTCGTTTCATTTGGTATCAGAGCTTTGGTTTACAGAGCTCGAGAACAAGACACATTAGAACCAAACGAAAGAATTCATCAGAGATTGGTTAGTAATATCCAATGAGAATAACTTGTTAGAGATAGGATCAGTAGTATCCTAGAACATGTGTGAAGAGTGTTATTTTTAAAATAAAAATAAAAACAAATTTTGTATTGAAAATTTTATCTTAAAATACATATTTGAGATATTATTATATTTTAATTTGGACTATCGAGTGTAAGAAGACTTTGAATATAAGAATTTCAAGCGTGTATTCGAAGTCTCAAATATACTGGGTAGATATAGATTCACACTCTAGTCGCCCGGAGATGATTCTGATAATGGTCTAGACATCATGAGTATTTATGTTCGAGTTTCGAAAGTGGTATATCTATATGTTTCCAATTGACTGGTGTGAGAACCAAAACTAGATAGGGTTATTACGGTGATTTGGCATCAAAAATATGATTTTTGAATATATATATATATATAGAAAGATATTGGTTTAAAAAATTAACTAACTAATTGATTGATGGTTGCATTGTTTGATTATTAATTTAACTAATTAAAATATTGGAATGACAATTATTTAACCAATATATAACTGAATGGTAAATTTAGCAAAATTGATGTGAAGACCCGCAACTTCCCCGTAAAGGAAAGCGTCGGATAGTTCGAGAACAAACCACAGCAGAACGCATACAGAAGAACATTTCATTGTATATTACAACAATGCATCAGATTACAAGAATATACAGAGTATAAATGAATATTACACAGAAATATCAGAGATTTAAATTACATTTAAATACATCGCAGCGGAAAATAATACAATACACAACTAGAAGTAGATATACGGATACAAAGCTTTCCGGATATCGTTCCAGCTGTAAACCAGGATCCTGTGAATATAAATCTGCAAAACCAAAACTACTAGCTGCCCGTGTCAAAAATAGGGGCACCCAGAGTTTAGGTTAAAACAATAAACTCCAGGTCAGTCATGGGACTGGTGTGAGAACTAAAACAGTTATTAATCTTTATTTTTAAAGATAGGTAAATCAAGGGACCACGCCGTATAACACGGAACGGGTTTCCTCCCAAGAATACCAGTGCATAAAACAACAGCGAAATGCTAAATAAAGAAAAATGAAGCTGTTATAAGACCCAGGTCCCATCACACAATGCAACGCAGTCGAGGATAGGGTTTTCCCTTATAACAACCAAAGAATGCTTGATACGTTTAAAACAAATCATTTGATACTAATATAAGTGCATAGTGTATAAAACACTTCAAATCATAAGTATCAATCATAGGCGGCATGAGCGCCCCATCCCACTATGTCGCCATATATAGGATTACAACTAAAACCGCAAGATCACGTATTTGGAAATTGGATTTCCGTCTATGAACCGAGGCAAAAGATAGTCCTCAACCGTTTTCGTGACTCTCTAGCCCGAGCCACAGGGTCAGAGCGCATCGACCCTTGGATCGTCAGGGCCGGTCCACACGGAGTGGATTAAAATGCCTGAACATTACGTTTCCCCACCCTATGGGGTGTAAGTCTGGTCCGTCAGCCGACCAGAAGCATCGGCCGAAACCGATATAACCGAGGCGCCTCGCAACAGCAACAACCACATAAGTCAAACTCGTCAGGGCGTGTAAAACCACTGACGCCACTTCTAGCTAGAAAGAAACGCAAGTCCTCCCTGAGGTCCGTCTCCCGTTTTTGGTTCATACCTGGTGTGAAACACGCGAGGTAAACGTTACACAAAGCTACGCCACAAAGGCCGTGCTTTGATCATCACCACAAGACTTTGCTTTTCAACAGAAGCCTTGATCATTTGCATCTTAGCATGCCACACAGGCAAACCATCCTATGCAACCGATATCAGTCACACAGAATGAAATCCGATGTCAGACACACAGTCCATTTACAAGTCCGTTCTGGGTCTGAACGAAACCGGAGGCACCTAGTACCCCGCATATCCATCGATCTCCAAGTACGTCTGGACGATCACTAACTGTTTCCATCTTCTTGGGTGTACTGCCCAATCAAGATCATCAGTTATCACCCAAACGACGTGAAGACTTCCGGTCTTCCCATCGTCTTCATCTTCGACTTATCGTCGTATCAGTTATTCAGAATGGGATAAACCCGGTCTTTCCGAATAACTCGCGTATATTTTAAATAAGTGTTACACAAACACAACATACGCCTCATTCCAATTCATTAGTCATTAACCGTAAATTAATCAAGAGAATAATTCCCCAAATATTAACCCCGAAGGCCGAAACCAACATCAGATCAATATCCAGAAAATCATTCTACTTAGCTAACCGACAGTTAGTTTCTAAATTTCACGTTCAAATCTAATTAAAGATTTAACTATCGCCTGGAGCAAAACTGGTGATACTCCATTCTCGATCTTTTCAATCTAATTAAAGATTCATTAAAACTCCACTTAGTTTTAATCTTTTGACTGGGTTAAAGAATCAGTGTCATCTAAAAACACGGTTCGCGATAAACCCAAAATCACATTCCATTAATTATCGGGTTAAAGAACAAGTGTTATTTAAAACACTGTTCACGATAAACCCAAAAATCAATACCAATTCAATTCCAATTAAATATCATTTAATTGGTACACTTCATTAAATCTAAATAAAAAGATTTAATATTTTCTCAACTGGGTTCAAGAACAGTGTTAGTGAAGACACCATTCACGACAAACCCAGATCACATTCGATTAATTATCGGGTTAAAGAACAAGTGTTATTTAAAACACTGTTCACGATAAACCCAAAAATCAATACCAATTCAATTCCAATTAAATATCATTTAATTGGTACACTTCATTAAATCTAAATAAAAGATTTAATCTTTTCTCAACTGGGTTCAAGAACAGTGTTAGTGAAGACACCATTCACGACAAACCCAGATCACATTCGATTAATTATCGGGTTAAAGAACAAGTGTTATTTAAAACACTGTTCACGATAAACCCAAAATCACATTCCATTAATTATCGGGTTAAAGAACAAGTGTTATTTAAAACACTGTTCACGATAAACCCAAAAATCAATACCAATTCAATTCCAATTAAATATCATTTAATTGGTACACTTCATTAAATCTAAATAAAAAGATTTAATCTTTTCTCAACTGGGTTCCAGAACAGTGTTAGTGAAGACACCATTCACGACAAACCCAAATCACATTCGATATTCAATACAAGGCTCTGAATAGAAAATATATCGGCTTATATTCAATATCGAATTCTACGACTAACAAATGTCGTATTGGAAATAACGATACAAATATATATCTTTCAAATTTCCATAACAACACCTGTAATATCACGAATTCCAACATCGAAATATTCCGAAGACAATTTCGATTCAAATCCACTCCAATGCAATCATTGGAAATTTTGGTTATTTTCAAAACCATTTCAAATTCAATTTATTTATTTAAAAATAAATAGAATTATAATTCTAGTTCAAAACTAGTTCATTTCGATAAAAATCTATTTTTATCTTTTCAAATATGGAGTTTTTCATCCCAAACTTTCACAAATCATTTCTTATGATTTTACACAAATTATTACTATTTTTAATAATTTTATCAAGGCCCGTACAGTCGATTTCCATCAACGGCCATCGAACGGCACTTACAGCGACCTTTTTCGAATTTGATTTGGACATAATTCCAAATCCAACCGTTAGATTTCAAATTTCTAGCCTTCGTTAGAAAGCTCTTTTCGATACGAACCCAACGGTTCCGGTTTTAGGAGAATCCGACGGTCGGATCTCCCGCAATGTCCGTTTGAAATAAATGGTCGAAATTCACGAACTGCCGCGGCGCGGCGCGTTCTATTCAGGCCATTATATTATATATATAATATATATAATATATACTTCGTCGATTTCTATTTAAAACGAATTATATAAATAGTTTTAAAATTCGTTTCAAAAGCAATTTCAACTTCCTTTTCAATTCAAATCAAAATTGAATTCTTCTTTATAAATTCGTTTCAAAATTCATTTCTATTCAATTCGAATTTCAATTCAATTTGAATTCATTTCAATTCGCTTTCAATTCAATTCGAATTCGTTTTCAATTCAATTCATTTCGAAATCGTTTTCAATTCAATTCGAATTCGTTTTCAATTCAATTCATTTCGAAATCGTTTTCAATTCAATTCATTTCGAAATCGTTTTCAATTCAATTCATTTCGAAATCGTTTTCAATTCAATTCGAATTCATTTTCAATTCAATTCATTTCGAAATCGTTTTCAATTCAATTCATTTCGAAATCGTTTTCAATTCAATTCATTTCGAAATCGTTTTCAATTCAATTCGAATTCGTTTTCAATTCAATTCATTTCGAAATCGTTTTCAATTCAATTCATTTCGAAATCGTTTTCAATTCATTTGGAATTCGTTTTCAATTCAATTCATTTCGAAATCGTTTTCAATTCAATTCGAATTCATTTTCAATTCATTTTGAATTCGTTTTCAATTCAATTCGAATTCGTTTTCAATTCAATTCATTTCGAAATCGTTTTCAATTCAATTCATTTCGAAATCGTTTTCAATTCATTTGGAATTCGTTTTCAATTCAATTCATTTCGAAATCGTTTTCAATTCAATTCGAATTCATTTTCAATTCATTTTGAATTCGTTTTCAATTCAATTCATTTCGAAATCGTTTTCAATTCAATTCATTTCGAAATCGTTTTTAAAATCGATATAAATATCGTTCACGTCAAAATGGCGTCAATCTAATCAACACGGCTTCATATATTCCTTTATTTTCAAATATTCTATTTCAAATATTTCTTTTTCAAAACTGGAATGAGGCCCAATCAATTACCATATAAAATTAATTATATGGATTTTCATACAACACATGTATATAATAGCATTGAAAATAATCAACCATCAACCAAAGTGCACTACACTGTATAAGCATCAAATATAGATATTCAACGCTTATAACAGTCTGTCAATCAATCGATCGACATATTTAATCAATCAGGATGAGTGAACTTCAAATTTCATCCTAACACCCGTGTGGGGTTTCAAACAATCAAACACATATTTTATTTGTGCAGTTAGGCGATGTGTAAAATTTATCGACCCAATCAATGTCATTCAAATAAGTGTACATAAACAAACCATCCGGTTTGTAAATGAATATTTATTTATTCACATTCACGTTAAAAATTATATTTTTAACGATAACACATTTTATTTCAACATATGAACTTCTATTCAATTCATTCTTTAAATAAAATGATATTTTTATTTTTCTAACTTATTTTAGAAAATTTCGGCGGCATAACGGCACGATACTAGAAACGGGACGAGGCCTAGCCTTATCCCCGGTCTAGTGAAGGCCCACGCCATTCACACATCAATCGAATTCACTTTCGTTATGCAAACCACAAAATTTGGAGTAAGGGTCTAACCTAGCCTTACTCCTTCGCCTTATAACGGCGCACGTCTAATCCTAACCAATTTATCGATTCGATTTTTCACACCACAAACCACATTCAAACCAATATCACAATCCATAACCAAACAGCCAAACAAACAAGTCCATGGTCTGTGGACGATTGTGTCGGGTGCTACTAAGCACCGTCTGCATCCTAGTATATATATATAACTAGAAAAATATACTTTGAGTGAGAAGTTCTCACATTATAGCTATCCAGCTCCACGGCTCTTCATTGATAGAAATCTTCACCAATCTCGCCTTTTATCGCTTTCGTCGCCCGTATTCTCTACATATGTAAAAATCGAATTTTTACTATGTTATTCAATATATAAAAATCGAATTTTTAGTTCAAAGTTCAATATATAAAAATCGAATTTTTAGTTCAAAGTTCAATATATAAAAATCGAATTTTTAGTTCAAAGTTCAATATATAAAAATCGAATTTTTAGTTCAAAGTTCAATATATAAAAATCGAATTTTTAGTTCAAAGTTCAATATATAAAAATCGAATTTTTAGTTCAAAGTTCAATATATAAAAATCGAATTTTTAGTTCAAAGTTCAATATATAAAAATCGAATTTTTAGTTCAAAGTTCAATATATAAAAATCGAATTTTTAACTCGAAGTTCAATATATAAAAATCCTATTTTTCTATCGAAGTTCAATATATAAAAATCTCGCCTTTTTAAATTCAAAGATTTCACCTTTTCAAATTTCATCACTTGATTTCAATGTATATAAAATAAAAATCAGATTTTTATTTCGCCACATATACAAAGGTGATATTTTTAACTTCTCTATCCTATAAAGATTATATTTTTAATACTTTAAAAATATAAAAATCATATTTTTAATATTCCTATATAGTAAAGATTATATTTTTATTTCGATTTAAACAATACAAAAATTATATTTTCAAAGCAAATTCATTTTTTAAACCATAAAGTAAAATCAGTTTTTATTCATAAAAAAAAAAAAAAAAAAAAAAAAGTTTTAACAAAATATAAAAAATCAGTTTTTGCAATTCTTATAAAATCAGTTTTACATTTCTAATAAAATCAGTTTTTCTTTTGTTAAAAATCAGTTTTTCTTCATTTTTCTTAAACAAAGCAAAATAAAAATAAAATAAATAAATTAAAAATTACCTGGGGGCGCTTGGGGAATAGGGGTGGCCGGAGGCAGTCGCTGGGGGGGGGCGGTTGTGGGTTTCGCGGCGCCTGGCGCCTGGAGGGGGGGTCGGGCTTGAGGGGAGGGGGGGGCTCGAACGTCGTATCATGGCGGAGGGGGCATCGCCTTGCAAAATCTTTATATACTGGATTGTCCACATCAATATAAACTAAATAATCAAATACGAATAATTGATTTAAATTTTCAAAACAAAAATTTGTTTTCATTTTCAAAAATATACTCTTCACACTCGTTCTAGGATACTACTGATCCTATCTCTAACGAGTCATCCCATTGGATATTACTAATCCAATTATCTGATGAATTCTTTCGTATGGTTCTAATGTGTCTTGTTCTCTGCTTTGTAAACCAAAGCTCTGATACCACGTGTATTCAAGGTTTTAATATATTGGATAGATATAGCATCACACTCTAGTCGCCCGAAGATGATATTGATGATAGCGATCGCATCATCAACATTTATGTTCGAGTTTCGAAGGTGTGATTTTCTATATATTTCCATTAGGCTGGTGTGAGAACCAAAACTTATATATGGCTAGAATTCATTGTTGTGATTTGGCATCAAAAATCTGGTTTTCGACTATGTATCAAAGTTATGAATTTGAAACCCTAATTCACTAATTGATTGATGTTTGTGTTGGCTGTTTAATTGTTTGCTAATTTTGAACCATTATGCCTAATTTAATCGAATATTGAATTATATTAAAAATTGGTCGCATTTGCTTGCATATACATATACTTACATTGAACAGGTCATAGCAAGGAGGCTAGAGCAGAGAATAAAATTTGTTTGCCCGACAAATAGGTACATGTTTACTACATAATTTCCTGTTTTGTTTGGGTGATGATGATTTTGTGAGCCTATTGGCTAGCCGCTTGGCTTTTTCTTTTTCTTTTTGAGATCTGAAGGACCGGGGAAGCTATTTGAAATTCCCCGATGCTCCCGGTGCAGGGGAGGTTATGGCGAAATTTTTCGAAAATTTAGGGTGTTAGCCAAATTTTTGAAATTTTGAAAATTCTCAGAAACTAAAGAGTTGGAGAATGGAAGCCAGATCGAACGTAGAGTTGATTAATCAAACCACTTTCGACTTTGTTCCTTTTCGGGGACGAAAAGTTTTAAGTGGGGGAGATTGTAACAACCCGTAAAATGCGAGCCAGTTTGAAAATTTTTATTTTGGCAATTTTAGCGAATTTTGATATTTAAAATGGATTATTTTAAATAATATCGACGAGAAATTTATTTTGAATATAATTCGAACGTATATATTATACGCGTCGTCGTTAGAATATAAATAATTATATATAATTATAAATAGAATTGAAAATGGCGCGGTAGTTCGATAATTCGATTTCAAACTTCAATTGAATGTACCGGGTGCAAAACAATCCGGATTTTAGTGAAACCAAAAATAATGGAATCTAATAGTGAATATCTTTCCAACGAATCCGAAAAATCGAAAGTTAGTAGCGGGAATCAAAAGTTGTCCAGTTGAAAATTCTGAATAGTCGCTATGGAATTCAGGCTCTTAAAAATGGACATTTTGCAAATGACCTCGGATTTCGACGAAACCACTTTTGTTGGATCCGCAGTGTCAAGTTATCGCTAGGTTTCAAATTTCATAATTTTTCGAATCAATATGTGAGCGTGGCATAGGAAAACGCGTTTGACCAGTTTCAGTTGATTTTAATCGACTGGAAATTGGCCATTTTTCAAACGGTCTCAGAATTCGACGAAACTAGATTTGTTAGGACCGTATCGTCAATACGAAGCTAGAAAATATTTTTCTGGAATTTTTCTAGTTAGTATGTGACCCCGGTAATTTGAAAGGTACGTTTAAAATTCAATATAGTGATTTAAATGTAAATTTAACGGAAGCTGATTGTAACAGCCGAATCAGCTGACGATACATATCCCATTGTGTTCGGAATGGGGGTTAAACGCTATGGACGACAGGCGGTGGGCCTCGTTTCGAGGTCGTATGTGAAAGTCAACTCTTTAGGATAAAATTAAATAATTAATTAATTAAAAAAAGAAAAAAAAGCTTCCTCCCTTAAAAACCTTCTGGCCCCCCCTTTCATTTTTAAAATCGATTTATAAAAAAAAAAAAAAAAAAAAAAAAAGAAAAGGAAAGGGAGAGCGACAGGGGAGGAGCCGCCGCCCCTCCCCGATGATCCTCCGCCGCCGTACGATGGCGGTGCCATCTCCCCACCTCCGCCTGAGAAGGCGATGCCCCCTCCGCCATCGTACGGCGGCGGAGGATCATCGGGGAGGGGCGGCGGCTCCTCCCCTGTCGCTCTCCCTTTCCTTTTCTTTTTTTTTTTTTTTTTTTTTTTATAAATCGATTTTAAAAATGAAAGGGGGGGCCAGAAGGTTTTTAAGGGAGGAAGCTTTTTTTTCTTTTTTTAATTAATTAATTATTTAATTTTATCCTAAAGAGTTGACTTTCACATACGACCTCGAAACGAGGCCCACCGCCTGTCGTCCATAGCGTTTAACCCCCATTCCGAACACAATGGGATATGTATCGTCAGCTGATTCGGCTGTTACAATCAGCTTCCGTTAAATTTACATTTAAATCACTATATTGAATTTTAAACGTACCTTTCAAATTACCGGGGTCACATACTAACTAGAAAAATTCCAGAAAAATATTTTCTAGCTTCGTATTGACGATACGGTCCTAACAAATCTAGTTTCGTCGAATTCTGAGACCGTTTGAAAAATGGCCAATTTCCAGTCGATTAAAATCAACTGAAACTGGTCAAACGCGTTTTCCTATGCCACGCTCACATATTGATTCGAAAAATTATGAAATTTGAAACCTAGCGATAACTTGACACTGCGGATCCAACAAAAGTGGTTTCGTCGAAATCCGAGGTCATTTGCAAAATGTCCATTTTTAAGAGCCTGAATTCCATAGCGACTATTCAGAATTTTCAACTGGACAACTTTTGATTCCCGCTACTAACTTTCGATTTTTCGGATTCGTTGGAAAGATATTCACTATTAGATTCCATTATTTTTGGTTTCACTAAAATCCGGATTGTTTTGCACCCGGTACATTCAATTGAAGTTTGAAATCGAATTATCGAACTACCGCGCCATTTTCAATTCTATTTATAATTATATATAATTATTTATATTCTAACGACGACGCGTATAATATATACGTTCGAATTATATTCAAAATAAATTTCTCGTCGATATTATTTAAAATAATCCATTTTAAATATCAAAATTCGCTAAAATTGCCAAAATAAAAATTTTCAAACTGGCTCGCATTTTACGGGTTGTTACAATTGAATCAAATATTAAACTGTATTGAAAACTTGTTAGAATTGCATACATATACATGTATATAAAATGAATAGAAGGTGGCTAGAGAAGAGGAATAAAATTGTATGCCCGACAAATGGGTACATATTTACTGTTTTGTTTTAATTTAATGATTTTATGAGCCAATTGGCTAGCCGCTTGGCTTTTTCTTTTTACTTTGGATTGGTGAGGGCCCTGTGAGGCAAGTTGCGGTTTTAAATATCAACCCATACAACGGAGGTTATGGCGATTTTTTTTGAAAATTTAGGGTGTTAGCCAAATTTTCGAAGAATTAGAAAATTCTTAGAAATTGAAAAGTTGAAGAATGAAAGCTAGAATGAAAGCTAGAATGAAAGCTAGAATGAAAGTTGAGTTGGTTAGTTAAACAAATTTCAACTCCGTTCCTTTTCGAGGACGAAAAGATTTTATGTGGGGGAGATTGTAACAACCTGGATTATCAGAACAATTTTAAAATTTTTATTTCAACAATTTTAATGGATTTTGAATATTTAAAATGATCTATTTTAAATAATAACATCTAAAAATTTATTTAAATTGAAGTTAGAACGAATTTTTTAATTTAATTATAAAAAGGTGTAACAACCCGGAATTTTGGGACCAATTTTTTTTTTTTTAGAAATTTTAAGGGATTTTGGATATTTAAAATGATTTATTTTAAATAATAACGACTAAAAATTTATTTTAATTGAAGATAAAACAAATAAATTTAATTTAAATATAAAAGGAGTTAAAACTAGCGCTGTAGTTTGAAAATTTTATTTTAAACTTTAACTGACGGTACAGGATTGAAAATAAATCAGAATTGAGTGAAACCAAAAATATTTAAATTTGTTTAATCATATCTTTCTAATGGATGTAAGAAATTGAAATTTCACTTTATAAATAGAAAGTTATGCCTAGTTTAAAATTGAGAAAAGTTGCTGCAGAATTTATATATATTTTAATATGGTTAAGTTTAATTTTGTTGGATCCAGAATGTCAAAATATGGTTAAGTTTAATTTTTCATAATTTTTAGAATTAAGATGTGACCGTGGTGGAAAGTTTTGTATTTTGTCAATTTCAGTTAATTTTAATCGACTTGAAAAAGGCCATTTTTCAAATAGGCTCAAAACTGAACGAAATTAATTTTCCTAGGTCCGCAGCGTCAAAACATAGCTAAAAATATTTTTTCGGGATTTTTCGAGTCAGTTTGTGGCCCCAGTAAATTAAAGAGTACGTTCGAATTAATATTGAAATGATTTATTTTAAAAATAAAAGGAACATGCTGTAAACTTCAGAATTGAGCTTCGTCTCTTGCGCCAACGCGTTCAGAAGATGTCAAAACCAATTGTTCGACAGTCGTTGGGCTCAATTTGGAGATCGGACGGAAAAACCCTAATTTTGGAATTAATTAAATTAAAAACAAAAGAAAATACGCTTAATATACTGGTACAAATACGGGCTACTGTACATCGTCTCTTCCTCTCGTTTCAAGCTGCCACCCCCCTCTTCTTTCTCAAAATTTCAAGCTCCGATTTCTCCCTCCTCTCTCAATTTTAGACCACCCCGTAGTTAAATTTTTTGAAGTACTCTTCCTCCTCTTTGATTCCATACCAAAATCACTCCGCCCCGTAGTCTGTAGCCGCCGCACCAATGCATCGAATCCGCCGCAGTTCACACCCTGCTGGGCCCACCACGCCCGATCGCACCTCTCCCTATCCCGGGGAACATCCCCCTCTCCAAGCTCTCCGACGTCGCGCAAACCCCTCCGAGAATTTCTGCATAAATCTCCCGAAAATTCAAATCAAAGATTTGAACAAAATTGAAAATAAAGATATGAAATTTTACTTAGATTTGTGACGCTTATTTCTGTTGCAATTGCAGTTGTAAAAAGTAATTGATAATTTGTTCATACGAACTCCAAACTGAAAATTTTCGGATCTGAGAGAACCGTGACTTCGAATACGACTTTTAAAAAGCGATTGGGACAAATTCTGAGCACATTTGAATTTCTAATTCTGAACCAATCAAGGTGAGATTCTATTTTGAATAATTAAATCAATTTGAATATTATTCTCTATTTATTTAAATAAGCCGAATTGTCGATGAATTAGATTTGCGAAGTGATAAGTTTCTGATTGATTGATCTGTTATTTTGTGATATATGATGCTAGATCTGATAGTCAAGATTTTAGATTTGTGTATGGTAGTAAATTAGAACCAATTATTTGTTTAAATATTTGGTCGAATCATGTTTGTTGATATTCTGTGAATCATGAAAATAGGAAAAAAAATATTACCCTGTTGTATTTGGTTGGACTAGATCTTGTTAGTATAATAAAATATTGATTATGTTGTTGTTAAATTGTAATCAAAATTACATTTTTATATGTAATTCAAGAATAAGATTTGACGTGTAATATTAATTACATTTTTAATGTAATTAAAAAGTATGATTTTACATTGCAAACTAAAAGATAAAATTTGACGTGTAATGTTACTTACATTTTTGATGTAATTAAAAAGTAGGGTTTTATATTGTAAATTTAAAGACAAAGTGAAAAGATAGGAATTTTACATTATAATGTTGAATATAAATTTAATGCAATTAAAAAGGAGATTTTACATTATAATTAAAAGAGAAGAGTTTTACATTTAATGTCAATTACATTTTTAATGTAATTTAAAAAGAAGATTTTGGCATTGTAAATTATTACATTTTTAATGTAATTAAAAGAATGGATTTTCAATGAAATCATTAGAATAAAATAATAAGAATGAAGTGCAACATTGAAATATAAGTTTGCATTTTAATGTAAATAGTAGAATAAAGAAATGAAAGTTACATTTTTAATGTAAAAAGAAAAGTTACATTTTAATGTAATTAGATATAAAAGTAAAAGTTACATTTTTCATGTAATTGAATAAAAGTAAAAATTACATTTTTCACATTTTTCATGTAATTGAATTAAAGTAAAAGTTACATTTTTCATGTAATTGAATTAAAGTGAAATTACATTTTTCATGTGAATTGAATTAAAGTGAAAGTTACATTTTCATGTAATTGGATTTTCATTAAAAAGAAATGACATTTATATGTAATGAAAGAATGAATAGAAAAGATTACATTTATATGTAATGAAAGAATGAATAGGAAAGGATTACATTTTTAATGTAATCAAAGAAAAGAATAAGGAGATTTCATTTTTAATGTATCAAAGAAAGATTAGGAATGTTCATTTATTTGAAATGAAAATATGTTGACGATAAAATTCACATTTTTATCGTGTATGTAGAAAAGATGGAAAATGATCATTTGTTTGAAAAATATCACATTTGTTAGAAATATTATGTTAGTATAAAAATATCACATATAACAAAAATGATAAGTTATATTAAATTTATCATTTTTGTTAGGAAATGATAAGTTGGATTAAAATTATCATTTTTGTTAGGGAATGATAAGTTGGATTAAAAATATCATTTTGTTATAAAATGATGAATTAGAATAAAAACACCGTTTAAATTAAAATTGTCAATTAGAATAAAACATCATTTTAGTTAGAAAATGTTACATTGAATTAAAAATATCAAATTAATTAGAAATTGTTATGTTAGTATAAAATAAACATTTTTGATAGGAAATGTTTACATATAAAATGTTATTTTAAATGGTGTTTGAATTCACAGAAATGTTTACATATAAAATGTTATTTTATATGATATTAGAATTCACAAGAAATGCTTACATATAAAATGTTATTTTATGTGATACTAGAATTAAAATAAAATTTTCATTTTTACTTTTAGAAAAGAATAGACAATTAAATTTCATTTTTTTTATTTTAGAGAATATTTTATTTACATTTCTCATGTAAATCAAAACATGTATTAGAAGAGAAAGTTTATCTTATTTACATTTTACATGTAAATAAAAGGCATGAATAAAGAAGTATATCTTATTTACATTTTACATGTAAATAAAAGACTTGAGCTAAAAGGGTATATTTTATTCCCATTTTAGATGTGAATAAAAGACATGAAGTTTAGAAGTGCATTTTATTTGCCTTTTTATGTGCAAATAAAAACTATAGAATATGAAGTACATTTTTATTTGCAAGTTAGTTGTAAATAAAAACACACACACACAAAACACCCACACACACACACACAGATATATATATATATATATATATATATATATATATATATATATATATAAAGTACATTTTTGTTTACAATTTAGTTGTAAATAAAAACATGATTATAAAGGTTGACATTTATTTTTATATTTAGATATAAATAAAATCTTGCATTAAAAAGGATATTTTTATTTGCATTTTAAATGTGAATAAAAATATGAATATAAAAAGTACATTTTTATTTACATTGTAGATGTGAATAAAAATATGAATATAAAAATTACATTTTTATTTACATTGTAGGTGTGAATAAAAATATGAATTAAAGAAGTGCATTTTTATTTACATTTTAGACGTAAATAAAACATAGGAATAAAAAGCACGTTTTATTTACATTTTAGATGTAAGTAAAAACATAGAAATAAAGGTGACATTCTTATTTACGTCTTAGAAGTAATCACAAAGATTGAATTTAATGTTATATTTTTATTGTCAGAATAGAGAAAATAAAAAGAGTAGAAATAAAAAGATTAGAAATAAAAAGAGTAGAAATAAATGTGGCATTTTTATCGTCATTTTAGATGCGATAGAAAGAATTGATCTTAGTAGTTGAAATCGCCAAACGATTTATATTTATATAATTATATATAAACATAAATTAAATTTAAACGAAACAGGTGCGGTAGTTCGCGTTTCGAAGTCGTAACTTCAAACGATTATACCGAAATATCCGACCGTCGGATTTTCCCAAAACTGGAACCATTAGGACCGCTTTGGGAAGATCTTTCCAACGATATAAATCTTGTTAAAATCCAACGGTTAGATTTCAAGATAAGTGTTAATCAAATTTGAATAAAAACAGCGCTAGGGCCGCCGATCGACCCGAAGCGTCGTTAAATGAATATAGCTATTTTTACATTAATAAAAATAAGCGATAAATCGTTATCGAATACTAATAACAATATGAAATGGTTTTAGTATATATATATATATATATATATACGAGAATCATTTGAAAAGTCCGAGTTCAATCTCATTTCAAATGATTATACGATGACATAAGTCGAAGAGTTGAAGACGGTGATTGAAGACCGACGATCTTCACATCGAATGGATGTGTTGCTACTGAGGCCCATTATTGGAGTAGCTACCTTGAAGGGGAGTCAGGGGTAGCCGTCCGGACGTATTGTTGATTGTTCGGATATGCGAGGAATGAGGTGCCTCCGGTTTCGTTCAGACCCAGAACGAACTTGTAAATGGATTGTATGTCTGACGTTGTGTTCCTTTATGCGATATTCGTTGATCTCTGCTAAATATATATCTGTTTGGTGTTTAACACCCTTCTCTGAGACGTACGAGCTTAGAGGTTATATATTGGTAGGAATCAATGGTATGGTATGGATTGACAATGTGGCATGCTAAGATGCGTGGATCAAGGATTTTGTTGAAAAGCAGAGCCTTGTGGTTGATGATCAAAGCATAGCCTGTTTAGGCATAGCTTTGTGTATAGCGTGACTTCGCGAGCCTCACACCCCGGTATGAGTCAAAAACGGGATATGGACTGTGACGGCCCGCCCGCACCAACCGACATTTACTCCAAAAGTGCGCTGTACACATGTCCAGTTAGCACGGAACGGGTCGCCAGAAGGAAAAGGAAGAAGGAAATAAACATACAAAGAACCTGTAGAATGTCTCATAGCGCATCGAACAAAATATAATAATAATAACATACTTGACATAAAACAGGAGAGACAGTGCATAAGCTGAAAATCAGAACTAAACATCATAGCAGCGGAAATTCAGAATACAGCTTATTACAACTTTTCAAACTGTCTCAAGCAAAAGCAAGATAAATGAGGTACACTACTAATGCCCAAGTAGCGACCATCAATGACACAGGGAGAATGTGTATATATATAATACGTGGAAGCCTCCTGCCCGCCTCCGAATCAGCTACTCGCACATCACCAGCTAACCTGTCTCTAGTCTGCTCGTGTGAGCACCCAGAGTAATAAGAGGAGACATAAAACTCTGGGTCAGACATAAAGCCTGGTATGAGCGATAAGCATCTAAAGTGAACAATAACAGGTAGGCTAAAACATACCTGAACCTGGACCTGCAACCAAAGAGTTAGCACTACATACTGTACAACACTCTAAGGTATCATATCAAACAGTGTAAAGATACGGAGGTGGGGGAGGTGTGCATGTCATAATGATGGCAAACAATCAAGCATAGCATCCATCCTCACATCTCTCACTCAGTGCTTAAAGCATACGATATTTACCACTTCGATCACCCAACATTCCTTGCTACGATCACTTTGCCCCATGAAGTCATAAATGGCTTCACTGCACTGATAACGTAGCCACTAATTCCTCGCTATGTCCACTTGCCCCATGGAGTTATTCACCCCATTTGCGCTGGCTCATAGCCTCACCAATCCTTACTATGTCCACTTGCCCCATGGAGTTATTCACCCCATCTGCGCTGGCTCATAGTCTTACTACGCATCACCTTGCCCCTCAGGTCATAATGACCCTACTGCACTGATAACGTAGTCCTGCTACCATCACCTTGCCCCTCAGGTCATAATGACCCTACTGCACTGATAAGTTGCCTTCATCCATTTTTAGTGGTGAATCAAAGTTATGAACGTCGACAACTCCTTGGCACACGTCCCGCAGCAAAATCCAACCATGAAGCGAACTCGTTGGTTCCCAACTGGTTCCGGGATCCTGAGCTCTAACTTCCCTTATTGGACTACCTTTGCATCTCGGGTTATTGGTCATCATCAGATCGAATCGGGTCGCCTTCAACATTCTTCATCGGATCGGGTCGCGCCTCCCACGTCGGATCGGGTCGTGGTCCTCCTTTCCTTTGCTTCGGATCGTGCTCCCCTTCTCGGTTCAGATCAGAACACCCCATACGGATCGGATCGTGGTTCTTCAAGCGGTTCGGATCGGACGCCCTTCTCCAGGTCGGCGGATCGTGCTCACCCTTCATGGACGGATCGGGTCGTAATGCTTATTCGCGATCCGGATCGGAGTACTTCAGTTTAGCACGACGCTGCATCGATTCGCTTCGTGGGCCTTGCACAGACGGTTCGGTTCGGAGGAGGTGACTCGACTCGTGGGGTTACCCCCACGATCCCATAGGGCGATCCGATCGTCCCTCAACCCCCTATGCGATCCGAACCCCTGCACCTTGTCCAGCGAGCTGTTTACGCCCCTCGACGGCGTTTTCGACCATTCCAAATATTCTAAACAGTCACATAGCATTTCATACAGTCATAGCAACATGCATAATCAACCACAAACATCAAAACATCAATATGATAGGTAAAAATGGATCAAACATACCCAAAATCCCATATTTCCCCTTAAGCATGTTTAGGTGAAACTGATGATAGGATTAGCAAATCTTAACCAAATTAACCCAAATTCATATCAGAGGTCTAAAACATCATTCCGAATTTTATAAACATTTTTCCAGAATTTTATCATGTTTAAATTCGCTAATTAACACTAATCACCCCTAATTAGCCATAATTAGTGCAAAACTAAGCAAATCACTCACCTTAGCCACAAAATAAACTAAGATCTGAAATAATTCTCTGATTTGATGCGAATTTCAATACCAACCAGCAGCACCTTTGTTGATTTGGTGAAGATCCTCCTCGATTAGGGGTTGCTAAGCCAAATCCTTAACCTAAAGGTGATTTGGAGGTGATTTAGAGGTTGGAGGCCATTTTTAGGGATCCTTGGTGATAAGTGGAGGCTAGAAAACTGAAATGGAATGATTCTCCATCTCATTTCAGCTCTCCCATAACCCTAATCCCGAAATGGGTTATGGGCCTACTCACTAATCACCCGACTTGGCCCGGTTAAGCAGTTTTTCACCCTCCAAACCTTGTTTCAGCCATATCTCCCAAACAGTAAGTCCGTTTGGCTATTGTAACCACTCACGGAAAGAGAAACCATCAAACGAATCTAATGGAAGTGGTTTCAGGTCAAAATTCCTTTCCAACCAAAAGTTATGGCCAAAACAGTACCAACTAGGGCAAAATGGTCATTTAAAAATCGACAAAAATCATAAGCATGGGAAATGACTATAGTAGATGTTTCCCAAAGTTACATGACCATACAACTTCATACGGGAAAGAATTAAATATTCTACGATCCCATGATGTGAAGAATACGGGTCATTACACTCTCCCCCCCTTAAGAAATTTCGCCTCCGAAATTCCCTAATCAAAATACACACAAAGGTTCCCGCATGCCTATCAATCATAAAACAACAATCAAACATGCAAACAAGCAAAGCAAGTCTATCCTAGCATGCGGAAAACTAGATCGCAACGTAAATCTTACCAGGCAAAGAGTTCTGGATAAGCCTTCCTAATGCTCTCCTCTGTCTCCCAAGTGCAATCATTCTCGTTCTCGCCCCACTGAACCTTGACTAGCTTCATCGCCTTCCTTCGAAGTTGCTTCGTATCGTGCCCCACAATACGAATCGGCTTGCGGTTCCCAACCGCCTCGGGTTCTACCTCGAAGTCCTCTAACTGATCAGGTGAAATAGTCATATCTGAGTCGTGAACGAACTTCCTTAGTTGGGAAACATGAAATACATTGTGAACTCCTGCCATCTTCTCTGGTAAGCCGACTCTATATGCCAAATTCCCGACTAGTTCAAGAACAGGGAATGGGCCAACAAATCTTGGTGCTAACTTGCCTCCTCTGCCAAATCGTATCACGCTCTTCAACGGAGAGATCTTAACAAACACCAAGTCACCAACGGAGAATTTCAAGTCTCTTCTCCTCTTATCAGCATAGCTTTTCTTCCTATCTTGAGCAGCTTTCATTCGTTGTTGAATGATCTTGATCCTATCCGACGTTTCTCTCACCACATCTGGTCCAAGCACAAACTTCTCGCCAGTCTCTATCAAACATGATGGTGAGTTGCATGGTCTTCCGTACAAAGCTTCATATGGAGCCATACCGATACTGGATTGGTAGCTATTATTATATGCAAACTCTACTAGATGCAAATGGTCATCCCATGATCCACCAAAATCCAATATACACGCTCTCAAGAGATCTTCCAATATGCGATTCACCCTCTCCGTCTGACCGTCGGTCTGAGGATGATATGCGGTACTGAGATGTAATCTTGACCCTAGAGCCTCTTGTAAGCTCTTCCAAAACCCACTAGTGAACAACGGGTCTCGGTCACTCACAATGCTTTTGGGTACTCCATGAAATCTCACTACCCATTTCATATACAATTCTGCCAACTTGGTTGCCGTTCTGGTCGATTTGACTGGTATAAATCTCGCGCTCTTAGTTAATCGATCCACAATTACCCAAGTGCTATCATATCCCGATCTAGTCCTAGGTAAACCATCGATGAAATCCATCGAGACTTGCTCCCATTTCCATTCGGGAATTTCTAATGGTTGCAACAACCCACTAGGCTTCTTTTGCTCGGCTTTAACTTGTTGACAATTCATGCATTTGGATATAAACTTCCCAACGTCTCTTTTCATCCCTTCCCAGTAGTAAGTCTGTCTCATGTCTCGATACATCTTATTACTACCGGGATGTATAGTCAGTTTTGAGTGATGACATTCTCTAAGCACTTCATCTCTCAAACCGTTCACGTTGGGCACAACTAGTCTTTCATTCTTTCGAAGCCATCCATCTCGATCAAGCCCATACACATTCACCTCCTCACCAATACCCATCTCTAACTTGGAGATGATTTCTAGTAGATTAGGATCGTCCCTCTGGCTAGAACCAATCCGCTCTATCAGAGTGGGTCTGATCGTCAAACTAGCAAGCATAACTAGATCCAATTCGCACTTTGGTCTGAAATCAAACCCTGCGATATACTCCAGTTGCTTCCATTCAAGAAACATTGCCCCTAAGCTGGCATGTCTCCTACTCAAGGCATCGGCTACCGCATTACCCTTCCCAGGTGTATACGCGATATCAAAATCATACGAAGCCAAGAACTCTAACCATCTCTGCTGACGGAGATTGAGATCCTTCTGAGAGAAGAGATATTTTAACGATTTATGATCGGTAAGCAGCTCAAATCTTTCTCCCAAGAGATAGTGTCTCCACATCTTCAGCGCAAATACAATCGCTGCCAATTCCAAATCATGAGTTGGATACTTCTTCTCATGCGGCTTTAGCTGCCGACTAGCATAAGCTACAACCCTACCTCCTTGCATCAATACTGCACCCAGTCCGGTACCACAAGCATCCGTGTATACCGTCATCTCTCCATTCCCTTTAGGAATGACTAATACTGGTGCACGTGTCAACCTCTCTTTTAGACTCTTGAAGGCATCCTCACACACTCCGTCCCAGATGAAGGACTGATTCTTCTTAGTCAACTGAGTCAACGGTGCTGCAATCTTGGAGAAGTCCTGGATAAACTTACGATAATATCCAGCTAATCCCAAGAAACTTCTTACATCTGTTGCATTCTTGGGCGTAGGCCAATCCTGTACCGTAGCCACCTTTGTAGGGTCCACGGCAATACCACTCTCTGAAACAACATGACCCAAGAATCTCACTTCCCTTCTCCAAAAATGACACTTAGAGAATTTCGCTTTCAATTGGTGTTTCCTCAACACCTCCATTACTATCCTCAAGTGTCCCTTGTGTTCCTCCTCTGTCCTTGAGTAAACAAGGATGTCATCCACGAACACAAGAACAAACTTATTTAACTGATCTCTGAATATTCGATTCATAAGATCCACAAAATAGGCTGGTGCATTGGTCAACCCAAACGGCATAACCAACCACTCATAAAATCCAGACGGCATCCTAAATGCCGTTTTCGGAACACTCTCATCCGCTACTCGAAGCTGATGAAATCCTGTCGCGAGGTCCAACTGGGAGAACACTCTTGCTCCTTCCAGCTGATCAAACAAATCATCTATCCGCGGTAGAGGATAATTATTCTTCCTCGTCACCTTATTCAACTCGCGATAGTCCACACACAAACGAAGGGAACCATCTGCCTTAGTGGCAAACACAACTAGTGCTCCCCACTCGAAGACACTCCTTCTAATAAATCCCTTCTTCAAAAGATTGCTGACTTGCACCCCGAGCTCTCGCTGCTCCCTTGGTGCCATACGACGAAGTGGCATCACTATAGGTCTGGCATCTTTCACTAAATCAATACGGAACTCAATCTCTCGGTGTGGTGGAAGCTCGGTCACCTCCTCGAAGACGTCCGGATACTGGCCAACCACGGGCACATCTGACAACTCATCATGCGGGATGTCGAGGGAATTTACAAAACTAGCCATAACCCCATCACTAGGTAGACTACCAAACACTACCCTCCGCCCATCATCCGCCCTCACTGTCACCAAAAAGCCCTCACAGTCTACCACCACCCCGTATCTTTGGAGCCAATCAACTCCCAATATAATGCCATACCCAGTAAAGCCCAAAACAAAGCAATCACATACAAACATACATTCATGACTCGATAAGACCAAATTCCTGCAAATCATACTAAGGCTAGTCGAACCACCAATCGGGTTCGTCACAATCAATGGTCTATCGACTATCTCGGGTTCTAGTCCAAACCTATCTGCCAGGTCACTAGATATAAAGGAACGGGAAGCCCCAGTATCAAACAAAACTCGAACTGGTATATCATAAATAGAAAGCATACCTTGAATAACAACATTCTTTCCTTTCTCCGCCGTAGTTGGGGCATTCGACGAAGAAGGAACAGCATCAATAGCATATGCTTTCACAATCTGCTTCTCCTTAAGAGGTTGCGGACACTTATCCTTCTGATGTCCCACTTGACCACAGTTGTAGCACTTCCTTTCCGCTGGCTTGGCCCGACATTCCTTAGCATAATGGCCTTTCTTTCCACAGCTGAAGCACTCAACATCCTTCTTGCTCTTTTTCTGGCCACCCTTAGGTTGGTCCTGCTTCCTCTTATTTTGAGAGCTATTCTTGCCTCCACCGCCTGCTTGCGGCTTTGGCCCTTCTGCAGATGCAGCCTCAGTCTTTGACTTAGGGTAAAGACTCTCTGATCTCAAAGCTTTCCCCATGATCGATTCAAAAGTCTCATCGATGTGGTTGATAAGCCTCTCCCCCAAGTACCCATCCAGACCAGTAATGAACTTCTCATTCTTATTTTCAGGAGTATCGATAAGAGACAGTCCATACTTCGACAAAGTGTCGAACTCAGCGATATAATCAGAAACCGTCCTTCCATTCTGCTTGAGTTCTAAGAACCTCTTGAACAATACTGACTTCTGGGCAGCTGGAATAAACTTCTCGCTAAAGCGAGCCTTGAACTGAACCCAAGTAACTTGGTCCTCTGGAGTAGCTGTTCTAATGGCATTCCACCAATTCATCGCTCGCCCTTGCAGCTGACGAGACGCTAGCCTTCTCTTCATCGCATCCTCGAGACCCAAGTCATCAAAGATACGGTCACAGCTATCCATCCAGTCTTGAACATCCGTGGCCGACTCCGTTCCGTGGAACGGCTTCCCACCAAGATTAGTGTAATCTTTGCACAACTTGGCAAAATCGACCCTAGGCGCCTGCACTACTGGGCCAACACCAACTCCGGGATTGGGAACTGCCCCTTGCACTTCTCTAAGCATGTCTCTCATGAGGTTAGTAAACATTGCCCTCATGTCAGCGGCATTCCCTTGGTTGGTCCCTCTACCAGCACCACTCGTATCTCGGCTCATCGTCAATCTGAAAAAGGGAAATGATTAACGACCCCATAGTGGTGCTAGTGCAGTGCGACTTCATTCTTATACTACTAATAGTATATATATACATAGCTTTTGAAAGCCAAAGTAATCACAAATACGCGCTCTCATATACGTACTAACTCTCCCTAGTGTCTTTCCCTAGGTTAACTACGCAACCTAGAGCTCTGATACCAAGTGTGACGGCCCGCCCGCACCAACCGACATTTACTCCAAAAGTGCGCTGTACACATGTCCAGTTAGCACGGAACGGGTCGCCAGAAGGAAAAGGAAGAAGGAAATAAACATACAAAGAACCTGTAGAATGTCTCACAACGCATCGAACAAAATATAATAATAATACCATACTTGACATAAAACAGGAGTGACAGTGCATAAGCTGAAAATCAGAACTAAACATCATAGCAGCGGAAATTCAGAATACAGCTTATTACAACTTTTCAAACTGTCTCAAGCAAAAGCAAGATAAATGAGGTACACTACTAATGCCCAAGTAGCGACCATCAACGACACAGGGAGAATGTGTATATATATAATACGTGGAAGTCTCATGCCCGCCTCCGAATCAGCTACTCGCACATCACCAGCTAACCTGTCTCTAGTCTGCTCGTGTGAGCACCCAGAGTAATAAGAGGAGACTTAAAACTCTGGGTCAGACATAAAGCCTGGTATGAGCGATAAGCATCTAAAGTGAACAATAACAGGTAGGCTAAAACATACCTGAACCTGGACCTGCAACCAAAGAGTTAGCACTACATACTGTACAACACTCTAAGGTATCATATCAAACAGTGTAAAGATACAGAGGTGGGGGAGGTGTGCATGTCATAATGATGGCAAACAATCAAGCATAGCATCCATCCTCACATCTCTCACTCAGTGCTTAAAGCATACGATATTCACCACTTCGATCACCCAACATTCCTTGCTACGATCACTTTGCCCCATGAAGTCATAAATGGCTTCACTGCACTGATAACGTAGCCACTAATTCCTCGCTATGTCCACTTGCCCCATGGAGTTATTCACCCCATCTGCGCTGGCTCATAGCCTCACCGATCCTTACTATGTCCACTTGCCCCATGGAGTTATTCACCCCATCTGCGCTGGCTCATAGTCTTACTACGCATCACCTTGCCCCTCAGGTCATAATGACCCTACTGCACTGATAACGTAGTCCTGCTACCATCACCTTGCCCCTCAGGTCGTAATGACCCTACTGCACTGATAAGTAGCCATCATCCATTTTTAGTGGTGAATCGAAGTTATGAACGTCGGCAACTCCTTGGCACACGTCCCGCAGCAAAATCCAACCATGAAGCGAACTCGTTGGTTCCCAACTGGTTCCGGGATCCTGAGCTCTAACTTCCCTTATTGGACTACCTTTGCATCTCGGGTTATTGGTCATCATCAGATCGAATCGGGTCGCCTTCAACATTCTTCATCGGATCGGGTCGCGCCTCCCACGTCAGATCGGGTCGTGGTCCTCCTTTCCTTTGCTTCAGATCGTGCTCCCCTTCTCGGTTCGGATCGGAACACCCCATACGGAACGGATCGTGGTTCTTCAAGCGGTTCGGATCGGACGCCCTTCTCCAGGTCGGCGGATCGTGCTCACCCTTCATGGACGGATCGGGTCGTAATGCTTATTCGCGATCCGGATCGAAGTACTTCAGTTTGGCATGACGATGCATCGATTCGCTTCGTAGGCCTTGCACAGACGGTTCGGTTCGGAGGAGGTGACTCGACTCGTGGGGATACCCCCACGATCCCATAGGGCGATCCGATCGTCCCTCAACCCCCTATGCGATCCGAACCCCTGCACCTTGTCCAGCGAGCTGTTTACGCCCCTCGACGGCGTTTTCGACCATTCCAACTATTCTAAATAGTCACATAGCATTTCATACAGTCATAGCAACATGCATAATCAACCACAAACATCAAAACATCAATATGATAGGTAAAAATGGATCAAACATACCCAAAATCCCATATTTCCCCTTAAGCATGTTTAGGTGAAACTGATGATAGGATTAGCAAATCTTATCCAAATTAACCCAAATTCATATCAGAGGTCTAAAACATCATTCCAAATTTTATAAACATTTTTCCAGAATTTTATCATGTTTAAATTCGCTAATTAACACTAATCACCCCTAATTAGCCATAATTAGTGCAAAACTAAGCAAATCACTCACCTTAGCCACAAAATAAACTAATATCTGAAATAATTCTCTGATTTGATGCGAATTTCAATACCAACCAGCAGCTCCTTTGTTGATTTGGTGAAGATCCTCCTCGATTAGGGGTTGCTAAGCCAAATCCTTAACCTAAAGGTGATTTGGAGGTGATTTAGAGGTTGGAGACCATTTTTAGGGATCCTTGGTGATAAGTGGAGGGTAGAAAACTGAAATGGAATGATTCTCCATCTCATTTCAGCTCTCCCATAACCCTAATCCCGAAATGGGTTATGGGCCTACTCACTAATCACCCGACTTGGCCCGGTTAAGCAGTTTTTCACCCTCCAAACCTTGTTTCAGCCATATCTCCCAAACGGTAAGTCTGTTTGGCTATTGTAACCACTCTACGAAAAGAGAAACCATCAAACGAATCTAATGGAAGTGGTTTCAGGTCAAAATTCCTTTCCAACCAAAAGTTATGGCCAAAACAGTACCAACTAGGGCAAAATGGTCATTTAAAAATCGACAAAATTCATAAGCATGGGAAATGACTCTATTAGATGTTTCCCAAAGTTACATGACCATACAACTTCATATGGGAAAGAATTAAATATTCTACGATCCCATGATGTGTAGAATACGGGTCATTACATGGACCGTAGGGAGTGCACGCGTTTCTTTCTAGCTTGGAGTAGTGTCAATGCTTAAACTGGCTGGCATTTTACTTATGTGGATGATGGATTGAGGTACCTCAGATTTATAGGTTGTTAGTGGCCATATGGAGATTCAAAGGAACCGGGAAACGTGTGTTCAGGCATAACTAATCCACTACCGCAAGGTGGGGACCGGCCCTACCGCATCCAAGGGTTGCCCATAGGTGTGATCATGAGGCATTTGCTAGAGTGTCTCAAATCGGAGAGGACGATCCCTAGCCTCGATTTCATGATGGAAACCCAACTTCCAATACGACACCATGTGGTTTTGATTGTAGAACTAATATGGCGACATAGTAGGATGGGGTACTATGCCGTCTATGATTGATACATTATGATTGAGGTGTTTTTGAAACATATATACACTAATAATAATATCAAATCCGTTTTTATCGTATCAAGCAGTTTTGACCATTATAAGGTAAACTCTATCCTCCGGTTTGCGTTGCATTGTGTGATGGGACTTGAGTCTTATAATGGTTTCATTTTTCTAAAAAGCATTACGATGTTTTAACGATTTACTTTATTTTATGCACTGGCAATCCAATGGAGTAAACCCGTTCCACGTTAGCGGCGTGATCTTGTGATTAGCCTTATTATTAGATTAGCTAAGTTAAGATTTCCTATACCAGTCCCATGACTGACCTGTAGTTTGTTTCACTGGCAAACTCGGGTGCCCATATTTTTCATACGGGCAGTCGAGTAGCTTGTTTTGCAGATATTTATCTCTTTAGCAGGATCCTGGATCGAAACTTAAAGCTGTGTCCAGAGCATACAAAGTCTTCCGCTGTGTATTGATTTAATTTATTGTAATAAGTCTTCCACTGTATTTTATTTATTGATGTACTTTGATATTCTGTACTCTGATGTAACATTATTATGATGTTTACAAAAGTCTTCTATTGTTGTTCTAATGTATTGTATTCCCAAAATTAACGTATGCGGGTTTTGAACGATTTAAATCGATCTAGCGATCGATTAAGGTCGGGAAAAATGCGTGTCGTTACAGTTGGTATCAGAGCCAAGGTTAGCTCAAAATCTTTGGGGTGCACCTCTTTAGAACTGAGCAAAAGACTCATCAGAGATTGAATTAGTAATATCCAATAAGAATACTCATTAGAGATAGGATCAGCAGTATCCTAGAAAAAAAACTCATTAGAGATGGGGTTAATAATGCCCTAGAATGAGTTGAGAGTAACAAAGTTTATAATTAACGTATTTGTGAGTATGTATATAATCCGATCTTGGAAAATATGATTTTGGATATATAAAAGTTATATATATTTTAAAAGTTAATCGACTAATAAAATAATGAAAATTTGAGTTAGGTAATTAAATAACTTTTAGCTTCGTTCCTTCTCGAGGACGAAAAGATCTTAAGTGGGGGAGATTGTAACAACCCGGAATTTTGGGGCCAATTTAATTTTTTTTATTTTGGAAATTTTAAGGGATTTTGGATATTTGAAATGATTTATTTTAAATAATAATGATTAAAAATTTATTTTAATTGAAGATAAAATGAATAAATTTAATTTAAATATAAAAGGAGTTAAAACTAGCGCTGCAGTTTGAAAATTTGATTTTAAACTTTAACTGACTGTACAGGATTCAAAATAAATCAGAATTGAGCGAAACCAAAAATATTTAAATTTGTTTAATCATATCTTTCTAACGGATATAAGAAATTGAAATTTCACTTTATAAATAGAAAGTTATGTCTCGTTTAAAATTGAGAAAAGTCGCTGCAGAATTTATATATATCTTAATATAATATATTGGCCTTAAAAATAGTCATTTTGCAAACGACCTCTGTTTTCGACGAAACCACTTTTGTTGGATCTAGAATGTCAAAATATGGTTAAGTTTAATTTTTCATAATTTTTAGAATTAAGATGTGACCGGGGCGGAAAGATTTGTGTTTTGTCAATTTTAGTTAATTTTAATCGACTTGAAAAAGGCCATTTTTCGAATGGGCTCAGAACTGAACGAAATTTATTTTCCTAGGTCCGCAGCGTCAAAACATAGCTAAAAATATATTTTTGCAATTTTTCGGAGTCAGTTTGTGGCCCCGGTAAATTAAAGAGTACGTTCGAATTAATATTGAAATGGTTTATTTTAAAAATAAAAGAAACATGCTGTAAACTTCAGAATTGAGCTTCGTCACTAGCGCCATTGCGTTCAGACGACGTCAAAACCAATTGTTCGACAGTCGTTGGGCTCCATTTGGAGATCGGACGGAAAAACTCTAATTCTGGAATTAATTAACTTAAAAACAAAAGAAAATACGCTTAATATACTGGTACAAATACGGGCTAATGTACATCGTCTCTTCCTCTCGTTTCAAGCCGCCGCCCCCTCTTCTTTCTCAAAATTTGAAGCTTCGATTTCTCCCTCCTCTCTCAATTTCAGGCCACCCCGTAGTTAAACTTTTTGAAGTACTCTTCCTCCTCTTCGATTCCATACCAAAATCACTCCGCCACGTAGCCTGTAGCCGCCGCACCAGTGCATCAAATCCGTTGCCGTTCACACCCTGCTGGGCCCACCACAACCGATCGCACCTCCCCCTTTCCCGGTGAACATCCCCCTCTCCAAGCTCTCCGACGTCGCGCAAACCCCTCCGAGAATTTCTGCATAAATCTCCCGAAAATTCAAATCAAAGATTTGAACAAAACTGAAAATAAATGTATGAAATTTTACTCAGATTTGTGACGCTTATTTCTGTTGCAA
Organism: Allium sativum; assembly: GCA_030737875.1. Taxonomy (NCBI): domain Eukaryota; kingdom Viridiplantae; phylum Streptophyta; class Magnoliopsida; order Asparagales; family Amaryllidaceae; genus Allium; species Allium sativum. Next base: position 973,062,841 of record CM060918.1, on the reverse strand, counting down.
TTGCAGTTGTAAAAAGTAATTGATAATTTGTTCATACGAACTCCAAACTGAAAATTTTCTGATCTGAGAGAACCGTGACTTCGAATACGAGTTTTAAAAAGCGATTGGGACAAATTCTGAACACGTTTGAATTTCTAATTCTGATCTAATCAAGGTGAGATTTTATTTTGAATAATTAAATCAATTTGATTATTATTCTCTAGTTATTTAAATAAGATGGATTGTCGATGAATTAGATTTGCGAAGTGATAAGTTTCTGATTGATTGATCTGTTATTTTGTGATATATGATGCTAGATCTGATAGTCAAGATTTTAGATCTGTGTATGGTAGTACATTAGAACCAATTATTTGTTTAAATATTTGGTCGAATCATGTTTGTTGATATTATGTGAATCATGAAAATAGGAAAAAATATATATTACCCTGTTGTATTTGGTTGGACTAGATCTTGTTAGTTCAATAAAATATTGATTATGTTGTTGTTAAATTGTAATCAAAATTACATTTTTATATGTAAGCCAAGAATAAGATTTGACGTGTAATATTAATTACATTTTTAATATAATTAAAAAGTATGATTTTACATTGCAAACTAAAAGAAAAATTTGACATGTAATGTTACTTACATTTTTGATGTAATTTAAAAGTAGGGTTTTATATTGTAAATTAAAAGACAAAGTGAAAAGATAGGAATTTTACATTATAACGTTGATTATAATTTTAATGCAATTAAAAAGTAGATTTTACATTGTAATTAAAAGAGAAGAGTTTTACATTTAATGTCAATTACATTTTTAATGTAATTTAAAAAGAAGATTTTGGCATTGTAAATTATTACCTTTTTAATGTAATTAAAAGAATGGATTTTCAATGAAATCATTAGAATAAAATAATAAGAATGAAGTGCAACATTGAAATATAAGTTTGCATTTTAATGTAAATAATATAATAAAGAAATGAAAGTTACATTTTTAATGTAGAAAGAAAAGTTACATTTTAATGTAATTAGATATAAAAGTAAAAGTTACATTTTTCATGTAATTGAATAAAAGTAAAAATTACATTTTTCATGTACTTAAATAAGAGTAAAAGTTACATTTTTCATGTAATTGAATAAAATTAAAAGTTACATTTTTCATGTAATTGAATTAAAGTGAAATTACATTTTTCACGTGAATTGAATTAAAGTGAAAGTTACATTTTCATGTAATTGGATTGTCATTAAAAAGAAATTGACATTTATATGTAATGAAAGAATGAATAGAAAAAGATTACATTTATATGTAGTGAAAGAATGAATAGGAAAGGATTACATTTTTAATGTAATCAAAGAAAATAATAAGAAGATTTCATTTTTAATGTATTAAAGAAAGATTAGGAACGTTCATTTATTTGAAATGTGTTGACGATAAAATTCACATTTTTATCGTGTATGTAGAAAAGATGGAAAATTATCACTTGTTTGAAAAATATCACATTTGTTAGAAATATTATGTTCGTATAAGAATATCACACATAACAAAAATGATAAGTTAGATTAAAATTATCATTTTTGTTAGGAAATGATAAGTTAGATTAAAATTATCATTTTTGTTAGGGAATGATAAGTTGGATTAAAAATACCATTTTGTTATAAAATGATGAATTAGAATAAAAACACCGTTTACATTAAAATTGTCAATTAGAATAAAAACATCATTTTAGTTAGAAAAAGTTACATTGAATTAAAAATATCAATTTAATTAGAAATTGTTATGTTAGTATAAAATAAACATTTTTGATAGGAAATATTTACATATAAAATGTTATTTTAAATGGTGTTTGAATTCACAGAAATGTTTACATATAAAATGTTATTTTATATGATATTAGAATTCACAAGAAATGCTTACATATAAAATGTTATTTTATGTGATACTAGAATTAAAATAAAATTTTCATTTTTACTTTTAGAAAAGAATAGACAATTAAATTTCATTTTTTTTATTTTAGTATGAAACGCTAGAGAAGAATATTTTATTTACATTTCTCATGTAAATCAAAACATGTATTAGAAGAGAAAGTTTATCTTATTTACATTTTACATGTAAATAAAAGGCATGAATAAAGAAGTATATCTTATTTACATTTTACATGTAAATAAAAGACTTAAGCTAAAAGGGTATATTATATTCACATTTTAGATGTGAATAAAAGACATGAAATTTAGAAGTACATTTTATTTGCCCTTTTATATGCAAATAAAAACTATAAAATATGAAGTACATTTTTATTTGCAAGGTAGTTGTAAGTAAAAACATATATATATATATATATATATATATACATATATATATATATAAAGTACATTTTTGTTTACAATTTAGTTGTAAATAAAAACATGATTATAAGGGTTGGCATTTATATTTATATTTAGATATAAATAAAATCTTGCATTAAAAATGAAATTTTTATTTGCATTTTAGATGTGAATAAAAATATGAATATAAAAAGTACATTTTTATTTACATTGTAGATGTGAATAAAAATATGAATATAAAAAGTTCATTTTTATTTACATTGTAGATGTGAATAAAAATATGAATTAAAGAAGTACATTTTTATTTACATTTTAGACGTAAATAAAACATAGGAATAAAAAACACATTTTATTTACATTTTAGATGTAAGTAAAAACATAGAAATAAAGGTGACATTCTAATTTACGTCTTAGATGTAATCACAAAGATAGAATTTAATGTTATATTTTTATTGTCAGAATAGAGAAAATAAAAAGAGTAGAAATAAAGGTGGCATTTTTATCGTCATTTTAGATGCGATAGAAAGAATTGATCTTAGTAGCTGAAATCACCAAACGATTTATATTTATATAATTATAAATAAACATAAATTAATTTTAAACGAAACACGCACGGTAGTTCGCGTTTTGAAGTCGTAACTTCAAACGATTATACCGAAAGATCCGACCGTCGGATTTTCCCAAAACTGGAACAGTTAGGACCGCTTTGGGAAGATCTTTCCAACGATATAAATTTTGTTAAAATCCAACAGTTAGATTTCGAGATAAGTGTTAATCAAATTTGGATAAAAACAGCGCCAGGACCGCCGATCGACCCGAAGCGTCGTTAAATGAATATAGCTATTTTTACATTAATAAAAATAAGCGATAAATCGTTATTAAATACTAATAACGATATGAAATGGTTTTAATATGTATATATATAATATATATATATATGAGAATCATTTGAAAAGTCCGAGTTCAATCTCATTTCAAATGATTATACGACGACATAAGTCGAAGAGTTGAAGACGGTGATTGAAGACTGACGATCTTCACATTGAATGGGTGTGTTGCTACTGAGGCCCATGATTGGAGTAGCTACCTTGAAGGGGAGTCAGGGGTAGCCGTCCGGACGTATTGTTGATTGTTCGGAAATGCGAGGAATGAGGTTCCTCCGATTTCGTTCAGACCCCGAAAGAACTTGTAAATGGATTGTATGTCTGACGTTGTGTTCCTTTATACGATATTCGCTGATCTCTGCTAAATATATATCTGTTTGGTGTTTAACACCCTTCTCTGAGACGTATGATCTTAAAGGTTATATATTGGTAGGAATCAATGGTATGGTATAGATTGACAATGTGGCATGCTAAGATGCATGGATCAAGGCTTTTGTTGAAAAGCAGAGCCTTGTGGTTGATGATCAAAGCATAGCCTGTTTAGGCATAGCTTTGTGTATAGCGTGACTTCGCGAGCCTCACACCCCGGTATGAGTCAAAAACGGGATATGGACCATACGGAATGCACGCGTTTCTTTCTAGCTTGGCGTAGTGTCATTGCTTAAATTGGCTGACATTTTACTTATGCGGATGATGGACTGAGGTACCTCGGATTTATAGATTGTTAGTGGCCATATGGAGGTTCAAAGGAACCGAGAAACATGTGTTCAGGCATAACTAATTCACTACTGTAAGGTGGGGACCGACCCTACCGCATCCAAGGGTTGCCCATAGGTGTGATCCTGAGGCATTTGCTAGAGTGTCTCCAATCGGAGAGGACGATCCCTAGCCTCGATTTCATGATGGAAACCCAACTTCCAATACGACACCATGCGGTTTTGATTATAGAACTAGTATGGCGACATAGTAGGATGGGTACTATGCTGTCTATGATTGATACATTATGATCGAGGTGTTTTTGAAACATATATACACTAATAATAATATCAAATCCGCTTTTATCGTATCAAGCAGTTTTGACCATTGTAAGGTAAAACTCTATCCTCTGGTTTGCGTTGCATTGTGTGATCGGACTTGAGTCTTATAATGGTTTCATTTTTCTAAAAAGCATTGCGTTGTTTTAACGATTTACTTTATTTTATGCACTAACCCGTTCCGCGTTAGCGGCGTGATCCTGTGATTAGCCTTATTATTAGATTAGTTAAGTTAAGATTTCTTATACCAATCCCATGACTGACCTGTAGTTTGTTTCACTGGAAAACTCGGGTGCCCATATTTTCCACAAGGGCAGTCGTGTAGCTTGTTTTGCAGATATTTATCTCTTTAGTAGGATCCTGGATCGAAGCTTAAAGCTGTGTCCAGAGCATAGAAAGTATTCCGCTATGTATTGTTTTAATTTATTGTATTAAGTCTTCCGCTGTATTTTATTTATCGATGTACTCTGATACTCTGTACCCTGAAGTAACAATATTATGATGTTTTAAAAGTCTGTTGTTGTTGTTGTTGTTGTTGTTGTTGTTCTAATGTATTGTATTCCCACAGTTAAATGCGGGTTTTGAACGATTTTAATCGATCTAGCGATCGATTAAGGTCGGGCAAAACGCGTGTCGTTACAAAAGGAGTTTAAAATGGCTCGGTATTTTGAAAATTCGATTTCAAATTTCAAATGAACGTACAGGATTCAAAATAAATCAAAGTTTAGTAAATCCAGAAATATTTGTATCTGTTTAAAATTATCTTTCTAACGGATCTGAAAAATTGAAATTTCATAGCGGGAATAAAAAGTTACGTCCAATTTAAAATTTGAAATAGTCGCTATGGAAAATAATATAATATAATATAATAAATAGACATTTTGAAAACGACCTCCGTTTTCGATGAAACAACTTTTGTTGGATTCGGAATGTCAGATTATTGCTATGTTTCAAATTTCATAATTATTAGAATTAACAAATGAGCACAGTAAATTTAAATGTGTTTTGACAGTTTAAATTTGAATTGGATCGGCCAGAAAATGACCATTTTTCAAATGGTCTCCAAATTCGACGAAATTTGTTTTGTTAGGACCGTATCATCAAAACATAGCTAGATTTATTTTTCGGAATTTTTGGAGTCAGTATGTGGCCCCGGTAAATTAAAATGTAAATAATTAAATGGTTTATATTTTAATTCAAAGAAAAACAGACTGAAACAGTCAAATGGTCTTACGAAACATATTCCATTGTGTCTAGAATGGGGTTATTTAGCTAGAGGCGACAGTCATTAGTATTCATTTGGAGTTAGAGGTGCTAAACTAGTATTATTTGAATTAAATTGAATTAAATAAATAAATAAAAATAGAAAGAGAAATACTATATATATACATATACGGTATCGTATTTTGTATTTCCCATTTCCCAAAAAACACTAGCCGCCTTCTACAATGTCAACGTCCAAAAATCTCGAGGTTTGATTCCTTAATTATACTAAATCCACAAATTATTTTGCAAAATCCCTAAATCAAATACTGTAGTGATTTCCATGATCTTCTGATTCATATGGCCATGATTGGATTTCATCAATTCATGAGCGTGATTTCTTAGCTCCAAGGACCGATGTTCGAGCCATGATTTCTAGCTCCAGAAGGCGCCGAGTTCATCAGAACTCCGGCGTTGGGGGAGGCGGCGATAGGTCTTCGACGCGGCGGCTTCTAATCTAACTCCGATGCAAAGTTAGAGGTGCAAATTCAAACACTAGAAATTAAGACCAGCGCGATGAGCGGGTTCGTTTTGTTGAAGGCTACAGAAAGGAGGAAGAGCGGCCGTTGACTTTTGTTTGGAATGTAATTGTTTTTTATTAATAATTCATTAGTTTATTAAAAATCACTAACTTAAAATGGTAATAACTCATTCAATACTTATCATAATTTCGTGAAATCTGAAGCGTTGCAACCGTGGAGTCGATATCTACAATATGGAGCGGGTTACAGGCAGAACAAAGAAGAAAGGCGCCCAGATTTCTTAATCAAGGCTTAAGGAGAAGTTTAATTAATTTAGTTTAGTTAAAATCTGAAATTTTAAATATAAATAAAGAACATTTTCACATATATTTCATTGTTTTAAAATAACATTTTCACATATATTTCATTGTTTTTAAAAATAAAACTTTCACATATATATAAATTTCATTGTTTTAATGATAGAATTTTTACATACATATAATTGTTTTAAAAGTAGAATATTTTTACATAAATAACAATGTGATTTCTATATATAAGGAATGGTTTAAAAATGAAATAGTTTAAATAAAAATGTGATTTCTATAAAAAAAAATAGTATTGTTTGTAAATAAAATAATAACATCGTTTTTGAAAATAAAAATAACATTGTTTTGTAAATAAAAATAACATTGATTAGATAATAAAAATAACTTTGACTTGAAAATAAAATTAGCATTGTTTTTAAAATATAAAAGCATTGTTTTTTTTAAAAATAAAAATAGCAATATAAAAATGAAATTTATATATATATATAGCAATAACAAAAATATGATTTTATATATAAAGGTGAATTTTTTAAATATAATAACATTGGTCAAATTTCAGATTTTTTATAAATAAATGTAGCATTGTTTTTATAAATAAAAATAGCATGGTTTTAGAAAAATAAAAATGTGATTTTTCATTGTATGGGAAAAAGGTGAATTTTCATAGTATAGAAAATATGATTTTCCATTGTATAGGAAAATGTGATTTTTTATCGTATAAAAGAAATATTTTTAGATTAGATGAAAATGGGATTTCTAATTATATATAACATCGTATTAAAAATATGATTTTTAATATATATACTGCGTGAAACAGATTGCGATGGAACCAATTGGAAGCGAACAGAAATTCATAAATAAAACTGGCGAAGTGGAAACCAAAGGTGAGAACTCCTCACTCAATTTATTTACAGTTAAGTATATATTAGGATGCAAATAGTGCTTAGTAGCACCCGACACTTTTGATTGAAACTATGATTGTTTGTTTGGACTATATTGTGATGTGAAATGGAAACTAAATATTCATATGTTGAATAAAATATATTTTTTAACGTATATATATGAATGACATAAAATTATCTAGAAATAATTATTCATTTGTAAATCAGACGATTTGTTTATGTACACCCATTTATCTGATTTGGATTGGGACGATAAATTTTACACATCGCCCAATTGCACAAATAAATAAACTGTTGTTGTTTGAAAACCCACACGGGTATTGGGATGATATTTGACATACACTATTCCCAATATTTAGTTATATGTCAATCGGTGGATTGACAGTCTGTGATGAGTGTTATTTATTTATTTAACTGTTCACACAGTTGTAAATTGCACTCTGGATGTTGTATGAATTTTTAATGATTGTTTATCATTATTGTTGTATACATGCGATGTATGAAATCCATATAAATAACATTATATGGTAATTGTTTGGTCTCATTCCAACTTGGAAAATAAGGAATATTTTAAAATAATATTCATGTGTTGAATAAAAATATTTAAACAATAAAAATATCATTTTTATTAAATGTATAAACCAATAAAATATTCATTATTTGAAAAGAAAATGTTTATACAATAAAAATCACATTTTTATTATATGCATGAATAAATAAAATATTCGTTGTTTGAAATAGAATATGTTAACAATAAAAATATACATTTTTATTATGTAGGTAGAAATGATTGAAAATATTCAATGTTTTAAAATAATTTTTTTAAATAATGAAAATTACTTTTTGTTTATATTATAAATTCATTAAAAAGAATTATGTTAAATAAAAAAGGATTAGACAATAAAAATTATATTTTTATTGTATATTTGATTCATTAAAGAGATTTTGCTTAATTAAAAATGTAAATCATTTACATGATAGTAAATTAGAAAAATGACCATTGATTGAAATAGAAAAGTTAAATAATAAAAATTCACATTTTTATTGAATATAGAAACAATGGAAAATTTTCATTGATTGAAATAAAAATTTACATTTTCATTGTATATAAGAAATGGTGAAAAAGATTCAAGTTTGAATAAAAATATTTCATTATTAAAAATTACATTTTTATGTAAGTATGAATTATTAAAATATTCATCATTTGAATAAAAATGTTGTAACATTAAAAATTACATTTTTAATGTAAGTATGGTTCATCAAAACATTCATTGTTTGGATAAGAATATTCAATTTTGATTAAAAAGTGAAAGTGAAGTTGAAATCCTTTTAAAATGAATTTATAACGATTTATAAAATACGATTTAAATGGAAGTCAACGAAGTATACATAATATATGTATTATATATATTTAATGGCCTGAATAAAACGCGTCGCGCAGCGACCGTTCGCGAATTTCAACCATTAACTTCAAATTGACATTACGAGAGATGCGACAGTCGGATTCTCCTAATACCAGAACCGTTGGGTTTGTATCGTAAAGAGATTTCCAATGAATGTAGTAGATTTGAAATCTAATGGTTAGATTTGGAGATATGTCCAAATCAATTTCAGAAAAGGTCGCTATGGATGCAGCTCGGTGGCCGTTATTGGAAACCGACTGTACGGGCGATAATAAAATTATTAAAAATATGGAAAAATTATGTAAAATGATAATAAATGGTTTGGAAAGATATTTAATGAAAAATTCCAATTTTATAAAGATAAAAATATATTTTTATCAAAATGAACTAGTTATTAACTAGAAAAATAATCCAAATTATTTTTAGAAATAAATAAATTGGATTTGAAAAAGAATAATAAACCAAATTATCTTTAGAAATAAATAGATTGGATTTAAAAATGGTTTTAAAATAACCAGAATTTTCCAATATATATATTTATATGTATTGGAATGGATTTGAATGGAAATTACCCTCGGAATATTTCGATATTGGATTCCGTTATTATACAAATATTGTAAGGAATATGGAAGATATATATATATATATATATATCGTTATTCCCAATACAATATTTGTTGGTTTCAGAATTTGATATTAAATATAAGCTCATATAATTTCTATTCAGAACCTTATATTTAGTGTCAAATTGGATTTTGGGTTTGTCATGAATGGTGTCTTTAATAACACTGTTCTTAAACCTAGTTTAGAAAAGAATAAATCTTTTAATTAAGTTTAGGGAAATTTTACCAACTAATTAATATTTGATTGGAATTGAATTGAAATTGGATTTTGGATTTATTATGAACAATGTTTTAAATAACACTTGCTCTTAACCCAATTAACAATGAAGAAATAATTTGGAATTTATAAATCTTTTATCAAGATTTAAATGGGAATTTTCCAAAGTAAAGTTTTCCAATTTAATATATTAAATTGGAATTGAATGGAATTCGATTTGGTAATAATCGAGATGAGCTTCTGTGAATGAAGGTTGTTATTATATATAGAATTTAAAAGGCTTTGCCGTTGTTGCATTTATATTATTAATCTGATACAGGAATTTATATAGATTATATACTATTATGATTTCTGTGTAGATTCCATATTTAATGGAAAAAGATTTGGGTTTATCATGAACTGTGTTAGAAAAGAAATTAGTTCTTTAACCCAGTTAAAGGAAAGATTAATTTCTTAAAATTTGAATAATCATTAAGTAATGATTTTTGAGATTAAAAATGAGCTAGAGTTTTAATGAATCTTTAGTTTGATTAAAAATGTGAATATTTTATTAAAAGAATATTCTGAATTGGAATGAGGCGTTGGATTGGTTTTTATAGCACCTGATTATAAATTACGTGAGTTATTTGGAAAGACCAGGTTTAACCCATTCTGAATAATGAATACAAGGACTATTAGTCGAAGAGATTGAAGACGGTACAAGAGAGGCGATCTTCACATTGAATGGATGAGTTGTTACTGATGCCCATGATTGGAGTAGCTACCTTCAAGGGGCTACAGTGTTGGTCGTCCGGACGTACTTGTTGATTGTTCAGATATGTGAGGGCTCCTTTCCCGTATTGGACATATGCGATGAGGAATAAGGTGCCTCCGGTTTCGTTCAGACCCAGAACGGACTTGTAAATGGATGGTATATCTGACGTTGTATTCCTTTATGCTGTATTCTTTGATCTCTGCTAATATATATCTATTTGGTGGGGGAGAATTAATTCTCTTACTTAACACCTTTCCCTGAGATGTATGAGCTCAGAGGTTATATATTGGCAGAAATCAATGGTATGGTATAGATTGACAATGTGGCATGCTAAGATGCATGGATCAAGGCTTTTGTTGAAAAGAAGAGCCTTATGGATGATGATCAAAGCATAGCTTTAATTAGCATAGCTTTGTGTAGCATGACTTCGCGAGCCTCACACCCCGGCATGATGGTGAACTGATGGTTATATCCGTATGCTTTCGATATTAGTATGGATTCGGTCAATCGAGATAGGGATATGGCATATACCCTGGATTCCCATATGGATAGAGTAAGCAGCGCTTTCTCATGCACGGGATGTAAGTCTTGGAGATACTCGATATCCTAGATATAGTGCGGATGTGCATTACGGTGTTTTCTCTAACTGGGACGTAAGTCGTTGAGTATTGCACTACGCGATAGATATTTCGAATCAGGAGCCATCATGATGGAAATCCAACTTTCCAACACGAGCTTTACAGTTTTAATTGTAAACCTATATATGGTGACATAGTGGGATGGAGCACTCATGCCGTCCGTTATTGATACATTTACTTTCGAAATTGATTTCTACACTATGCACTTGTAGTAATAATAAAAGAGAAATTTCGCGTACCAAGCATTTTTGGCTATTATAAGGTAAAATTCTATCCTCCGGCTTGCGTGGCATTCTGCGATGGGACCTGAGTCTTATAATAGCTTCATTTTTCTTTAATTAGCATTGCGTTGTTTATTTATGCACTGGTATTCTTGGGGGTAAACCCGTTCTGTTCATACGGCGTGGTCCCTTGATTTACCTAACTTTAAAATCAAATTAATAACTGTTTTGAGTTCTCATACCAGTCACATGACTGACCTAGAGTTTATTGTTCCTTCCAAAACTCTGGTTGCCCATATTTTCCACACGGGCAGTCAGTAGTTTTGGTTTTGCATATTTCTATTTAACAGGATCCTGGATTACAGCTGGAGCTATATTCGGAAAGCTTTTACGCTATGCTTTATACTTATGTCTTATTTTCCGCTGCTATGTAATTTAAATCTCTGATATTATTTTTTGTTGTATAATTATTCATACTCTGGTATATTCTTGAACTCTGACGTAAATTGTTGTAATAAGCAATGAAATGTTCTTCTGTTTGTGTTCTGATTTTTTGTGTTCGCAACTCAATCCGAGCGCTCCCGTAAGGTGAAGTTTGGGTCGTTTCAACTGACTCGTAGTTTGTTTCACTTTGGAAACTCGAGTGCCCTCTTTTTCACACTAGCAGTCGAGTAGCTTATTTTGTAGATATATTGAGTAGGATTCTGGATTGAAGCTTAAGGCTGTGTCCAGAGCATTGATAGTCTTCCGTTGTGCTAGTTTATTCATTTTCGTTGCATTGTATTAGGCTTATTGTAAATTAACATTCCGCTGTATTATTATTTTTCGATGTACTTTGATATTTTGTACTCTGATGTAACATTATTATGATGTTTATAAAAGTATCCTATTTTTGTTCTGATGTATTGTATGCCCAGAGTTAGTGCATTCGAGGATTTTCAACGTTTGGATCAGACTTGTGTGGTTTATAGTCGATTCAAAGGGCGGGGATTTTCGGGTAATTACACAACCTCCGTTTTCGACGAGACCACTTTTGCTGGATCCGGAATGTCAAATTATTGCTAGATTCCAATTTTCATAATTTTTGGAATTAATATTTAAGCATGGAAAAAGAAAACGTGTTTGATGAATTTCAGTCAAACTGGATCGACCAGAAAATGACCATTTTTCAAACAGGTTCCAAATTTGATGAAACTAGTTTTGTTAGGACAGTATCATCAAAACAAGGCCAGATTTATTTTGTTGGAATTTTTGCAGTTTGTATGTGGCCCTAATAAATTAAAATGTACGTTCAAATTTAATATATATTGATTTATATTTTAGTTTATAGAAAATCTAACCGTAACAGCCGAATTAGGTTATGAAACATATTCCATTGTGTCCAGAATGGGGGTATTTGGCTAGGGGTGACAATCGTTGGATTTGATTCGGAGTTCGTATGAATAAGAGGGTATTTTTGGAATTTAATAAAATAAAAATATATTTTCTATAAATATCGGCCAATCAGAATTTAGAGGAAAAAACCCCCGTAGGCCCTAATCGTCAAACGGTGGAAATTGCTCCTCCCTTCTCTCCTCTTTTTTCTCTCAACCCTATCAATAAAATCATTCAGTTCTTTAGGGAATTTTGTAGAGTTCTTCACCATCTTTAAATCCAAGGTAGTTGGATAATTTTTCGTGTTTTATTTTAGGGGAATTGGGTGTTCAAAGTTGCGTCGTTCGGAGGCTTTTTCCACCGCTTAGGGAGGCGCGAGTTCAACAAAGTTGTGTGCCCTAGGTGCGGCACGCATAGGGCTTCAAGGGGGTGGGGGCTGATGAACCTCCGACGATTTGGATTGGCGCCGGCGTGAGGAAGTTGAAATCGATGATTACGGTTTTGGTTTCCAGAAGTTAATTAGGGGAGTTAATGATATTTTAAATGTTATTAAAACTATTTAATTATATTAATTAACATATTAATTTGTTCAAACCTCGTAATGCCACAACTTTCTCGTACAAGGTCCAAATTTCGCGAAACTGGATCCGTTGCGATCGTGGGGATGAATGCTTCACAACAAGACTAACAAGGTCCAATTCGGAGCAAATCGGAATTTAAGGCAAATTCAAATCCAAATAGTTCAGATATTCAGAAATTAAAACTGACGGAATAGAAAAAGAATGTGAGAAATCCTGACTCAAACTTTTTACAGTTAAATGTATATTACGTTGCAGATGGGGCTTAGTAGCTCCTGACACCGTCGTCCACAGACCCTGGACGACTTGTTTGATTGTATTTTGTGGTGGAAATAGATTGTGAAATGGAAAATAAAATGTTAGAACGGTAAAAATATCATTTTTATTGTATACATGAATGGTATAAAATATTCATATGTTGAAATATATATTTTATCGTTAAAAATATTTTTTTTAACGAGTATATGAATGAAAATAAATATTCATTTACAAATCGGATGATTTGTTTATGTACCCTCATTTGACTGATATTGATTGGCATGATAATTTTACACATCGCCCAACTGCACAAATAATATTCAATATTTGTTGGTTGAAACCCCACATGGGTATTGGGATGATATTTGACATGCACTAATCCCAATTGTTTAGTTGTATGTCAAGCGATTGGTTGACAGACTCTTGTAAGTGTTAATTATTTATATTTAATGCTTATGCAGTTGCGTAATGCACTTTGGATGATGGTTGACTCTGCTTGATTATTATTGTATAAATGTGTGTATAAAATCCATATAAAAAAATATATGATAATTAACTGTGTCTGATTCCAATTCGGAAAGAACGAATATTTTAAATTAAAGAATATTTTAAAATGATGAATAATGAATATTTTAAAATAACTAATATTTTAAAATAATATTCAGTAATGGATCAGAATATGATTTGGATGTCCGATTTGGGATGGACACGAAAATTTTGAAACATATGAAGCAGTGTTGATTAGATATGCGCCATTTAGACGCGAACAATATTTAAATTGAATTTTATTCATTTTTATAAAGAATATCGAAAAGAAAGTGATTTCAAAATCAAATGTTTTGAAAATATTATAATTTATATATTAATGACATGGAATATTCAATTTTGATTTAAAATTGAATATGAAGTTGAAATCGTTTTTAAAACAAATTTTAAACGATTTATAAAATACGTTTTAAATGGAAATCGACGAAATATATATAATATATATATATTATATATGTTAAATGGCCTAAATAGAACGCGCGATGGCCTTTCGCGAATTTCAACCATTGACTTCGAATTAACATTATGGGAGATCCAACCATCGGATTCTCCTAAAACTAGAACTATTGGATTTGTATCGAAAAGTGCTTTCCAACGAGTATAAGGGGTTTGAAATCTAATGGTTGGATTTGGAATTATGTCCAAATCAAATTTGGAAAAGGTCATTGTAAGTGCAGTTCGACGACTGTTTGTGGAAATTGACTAAAAGGGCCTTAATAAGATTATTAAAAATATTAAAAATATGTGTAAAATCATAATAAATGATTTGGAAAGAATTGGTATGAAAATTTCCATATTTTAAAAGATAAAAATATATTTTTATCGAAATAAACAAGTTATTAACTAGAATTATAATCCTATTATTTTTAAATAAATAAATTGGACTAATAATGGGTTTTAATATAACCAGAATGTCCAATATATGAATTGGAGTGAATTTGAATGGAAATCATCTTCGAAATATTTCGATGATGGATTTCGTGATTATACAGATATTGTTATGGAAATTTGAAAGATATATTTATATCGTTATTTCCAATACGATATTTGTTGGTTTCAGAATTTGATATTGAATATAAGCCGATATATTTTCTATTCAGAGCCTGGTATTTAATATCAAATGGCATTTTGGGTTTTTCGTGAACGGTGTCTTAAATAACACTGTTCTTAAACCCAATTGAGGAAAGAATAAATCTTTTTATTAAGATTTAGTAAAAAATTTCAACTAATTAATATTTAATTGGAATTGAATGAAAGAATTGAATTTTGGGTTTGTCGTGAAAGATGTCTTCAGTAACACTGTTCTTAAACCCCGTTTGAAAGGAATAAATCTTTTGATTATGATTATTAGAGTTTCCAGTTACATTTGGTAATTGGAATAAAATGGAATGTGAATCGGCTTTATCGTGAACTGTGTTTTTAACGACATTCGTTCTTTAACCCGAATTACAGTGAAATGTGATTGGGAGTCTATAAATCTTTTATTAGGATTTGAAGGAAATTTTCCAAAGTAAAGTTTTCCAATTTAATACAATAAATTGGAATGGAATGGAATTTGATTGGATAATAATCGAAGTGTGCTTCTATGGAGGAAGACTGTTAATATATATGGAATTTAAAAGGCTTTGTCGTTATTCCATTTATATTATTAGTCGGACATGAAAATTGATATCGATTATATATTGATCTGTTTTTCGTGAAGATTCCATAAATAATGGAATGTGATTTGGGTTTATCGTGAAATGTGCTTTAAATGACGTTAGTTCTTTAACCCAGCTAAAGATAAGATTGGTTTCTTAACTTTGAATAATCATTAAGTAATGATTTTCGGGATTAAAATGGAATTAGAATTTTAATGAATCGTTAATTAGATTGGAATGTGAATGGGATAATTAAATTTATCGAATTCATGGAATGATCGAGAATGGTGTATCACCTGTTTTTCTCCAAGTGATAGTTAAATCTTTAATTAGATTTGAACATGAAATGGTAATAAATTTTACCGATTACACTGTGGTGTTAAATATGAAGTATTAATAGTTTTGCTTCATGGGATGAATAGGTTGGGATTGGGAAACATAATAAATGGTTACTTCGTTAAGGTTCACTAATCCCGACTAGTTTGGATAAATCTTAAGTTGGTTTGAATTGATATACAATGGAAGATTAAAAAATAAATTTAAAGAATTTATCTTTGATAAAATTAATGGGAACCACTCCCAAATGATTTGAATATTTAAATAAAAGAATATTCAGAATTGGAATGAGGCGTATGTTGTGTTTTTATAGCACTTGTTTATAAGATACGCGAGTTATTCAGAAATACCAGGTTGATCCCATTTTGAATAACTGATTCGAAGATATGCCGATGATGAAGACAGTGGTTGAAGACCGGAGGTCTTCACATCGTTTGGATGATTACTGATGTCTTGATTGGGCTGTACACCCTAGACGAGGTAATAAGTGGTGATCGTCCAGACGTACTTGGAGATCGACCGAATATGCAAGAACCTCTGTAACAACTAGGGATCTCGCTCGATCCAAGTCGATCGCTAAACCGGCCAAGACCGTTCGAAAGCCCGAATTGCTTTGAGAACAACACACATCGAAACGCGAACAGAAGAACATTTCATTGTTTATTACAACAATTTCATCAGAATACAAGAATATACAAAGTATGAATAAATATACATTCGACAAATATCAGAGATTACAATAAATTACATAGCAGCGGAAAAACAATATAACACACAACTGAAAGTAATACACGGATACAGAGCTTTCCGAGCATCGTTCCAGCTGTAAATCTGGATCCTGTGAATATAAATCTGCAAAACCAAAACTACTAGCTGCCCGTGTGGAAAATAGGGGCACCCAGAGTTTAGGTTAAAACAATAAACTCCAGGTCAGTCATGTGACTGGTGTGAGAACTAAAACAGTTATTAGTCTTTATTTTAAAGTTCGGTAAATCAAGGGACCACGCCGTATAACACGGAACGGGTTTCCTCCTAAGAACACCAGTGCATAAAACAAACAGCGCAATGCTAAATAAAGAAAAATGAAGCTATTATAAGACCTAGGTCCCATCACACAATGCAACGCAAGCCGGAGGATAGGGTTTTTACCTTATAATAGCCAAAGCATGCTTGATACGTTTAAAACACATTATTTTGATATTACTATAAGTGTATAGTGTCAAAACAATTTCAATCATAAATATCAATCATAGGCGGCATGAATGACCCATACCACTATGTCGCCATACTAGGTTCTACAAATAAAACCGCAATATCACGTATTGGAAATTGGATTTCCGTCATGAGTCGAGGCAAGGGGCAAGCTCCTCTCCGATTCGAGACACTCTAGCAAATGTCTCAGGACCACACACAGCGATCCCTTGGATCCTCCAAGGCCGGTCCTCTCTTACTTTTGAGGATTGGCAATTCCTGAACACATGTTTCCTAGTCCTATAGGACCTATATCTGAGGCGCCTTGCATTCCAACAACCACACAGGTGAAAAATATATAAATGTCAGCCAGTTTAAGCACTGACACCACCACTAGCTAGAAAGAAACTTCGTGCACTCCTTGGGTCCTTATCATGTTTTTGACTCATACCGAGGTGTGAGGCTCGCGAATTCACGCTATACACAAAGCTACGCTACACAGGCCGTGCTTTGATCATCAACCACAAGACTTTGCTTTTCAACAGAAGCCTTGATCAATTGCCACTTACGCGTGCCACACTGGCAATTCACTCCATGCGACTGGTGTCCATCGATATACAACCTCTGAGCTCGTACGTCTCAGAGAAGGGCGTTAAGCAAGAGAATAAATTCTCTGCCGCCAACCAGATGTATATTTAATAGAGATCAATCAACCCAGAATAAAATCCAATGTCGAACACACAGTCCATTTACAAGTTCGTTCTGGGTCTGAACGAAACCGGAGGCACTTTCCTCGCATATCCATCTATCTCCAAGTACGTCTGGACGATCACCAACTGATTCCCTCATCTTAGGTGTACAGCCCAATCAAGATCATCAGTAATCACCCAAACGATGTGAAGACTTCCGGTCTTCAACCATCGTCTTCATCTTCGACATATCGTCGAATCGGCTATTCAGAATGGGTATAAACCCGGCCTTCCCGAATAACCCGCGTATATAATAAACACGTGTTACACAAACACAAGATACGCCTCATTCCAATTCAGAATATTCTTTTATTCAAATTATCACATTCTTAGGGAAAGGTTCCCATTAATTTTATCAAAGATAAATTCTTCTAAATTTATTCTTTAATCTTCCTTTGGATATCATTTCAAACCATATTATGGTTTTCCAAACTAGTCGGGATTAGCGAACCACACCGAAGTAATTATTTATTTTATTTCTCAATCCCAACCTATTCTTCCCATGGAGCAAAACTGGTAATACTCCATATCTAACACCATGGTGTTGTCAATAAATACTAATTACCATTTCACATTCAAATCTAATTAAAGATTTAACTATCGCTTTGGAGCAAAACTGGTGGTACTCCATTCTCGATCACCCTTCAGATTTGATAATTTAAATAATCAATTCACTTTCAATCTAATTAAAAATTCATTAAAACTCCACTTTGTTTTAATCTTCACAAAAATCAATATCCTGTCTTTAACTGGGTAAAGAACCAATGTCACCTAAAACACGATTCACGATAAACCCAAAATCACATTCAAATTCAATCCCAATTAAATATTATTTAATTGGTACACTTCATTAAATCTAAATTGAAAGATTTAATCTTTTTCTCAACTGAGCTTAAGAACAGTGTTAATGAAGACACCATTCACGACAAACCCAAATCACATTTGATATTAAATACAAGGCTCTGAATAGAAAATATATCGGCTTATATTCAATATCAAATTCTACAACCAACAAATATCGTATTGGAAATAACGATATAAATATATCTTTCAAATCCCCATAACAATATCTGTATAATCATAAAATCCAACATCGAAAAATTCCGAAGATAATTTTGATTCAAATCCAATCCAATTCACGTATAGGGAATTTTGATTATTTTTAAAACCACTTTCAAATTCAATTTATTTATTTCAAAAATAAATTGATTTTAATCCTAGTTCAAAACTAGTTCATTTCGACAAAAATCTATTTTTATCGTTTCAAATGTGGAATTTTTCACCCCAGTTCTTCCCAATTCATTTCTTATGATTTTACACAAATTATTGATATTTCTAATAATTTTATCAAGGCCCGTACAGTCGATTTCCATCAACGGCCATCGAACTTCACTTACAGCGACCTTTTCCAAATTTGATTTGGACATGATTCCAAATCCAACCGTTAGATTTCTAATTTCAAATATTCATTGGAAAGCTCTTTTCGATACGAACCCAACGGTTCCGGTTTCAGGAGAATCCGACGGTTGGATCTCCCGTAACGTCAACTCGAAGCCAATGGTCGAAATTCACAAACTACCGCAGCACGACGCGTTCTATTCAGGCCATTATATATAATATATATATTATATATATTTTGTCGATTTCCTTTTTAAAACAAATTTTATAAATCGTTTTAAATTCATTTTCAAAACGATTTCAACTTCCCTTTCAATTTCAAATCAAAATTGAATTTTCCTTTATAAATTTGTTTTAAATTCATTTCAAATTGATTTCAATTCAAATCGATTTTTAATTCAATTCAATTTGAATTTCAAATTAATTCAATTTCAAATCGAATTCATTTCTATTCGATTTCAATTTGAATTCATTTCTATTCGATTTCAATTCGAATTCATTTCTATATATTCGATTTTGAAATCACTTTTCGATATTCATTAAAAAAATGAATAAAATCGATATAAATATCGTTCACGTCAAAATGGTGCATCTCTAATCAACACGGCTTTATATATTTCAATAAATTCTTTATTCTATTCAACAAATGAATATTTATTCCATTCAACACATGAATCTATATTTCTTCTTACTTACAATAAAAAGGTAAATTTTATTGTATAAATATTTTATTCAACACATGAATACACTTTCAAAACATGAATTTTTATTCTATAATGCTCATTATTTCCCAATTGGAATGAGGCCCAATCAATTACCATATAATGTTAATTATATGGATTCCATACAACACATGTATATAATAGCAACGATAAATGTAACGACCCAGAAAATCTGAACCAATTTAAAATTTTTAAATTGGCTAAAATAATGGATTTTAAATATTTAAAATAAATATTTTAAATAATGGCGACGAAAACTGAGTTTGAATCGACAATTGAAAACGAATATAATTAATTATAATTATAAACAAGGCTTGAAAAGGCGCTGCAGTTTCAAAAAAATTGAATTCAAACTTTGTCGGACTGTATCGGGTGCAGAACAATCCGGATTTTAGTGAAACCAAAAACATTAGGATCTAATTGACAATATCCTTCCGACGAATCCGACCAATCGAAATTTGATAGCGGGAATCAAAAGATATGTCCAGTTGAATATTCTGAATAGTCGCTATGGAATTCAGGCCCTAAAAAATGGACATTTTGCAGATGACCTCGGATTTCGATGAAACCACTTTTGTTGGGTCCGCAGTGTCAAGTTATTGCTAGGTTTCAAATTTCATAATTTTTCGAATCAATATGTGAGCGTGGCAAAGGAAAACGCGTTTGACCAGTTTTAGTTGATTTTAATCGACTGGAAATTGGCCATTTTTCAAACGGTCTCAGAATTCGACGAAACTAGTTTTGTTAGGACCGTATCGGCAATACGAAGCTAGAAAATATTTTTTGAGAATTTTTCTAGTTAGTATGTGGCCCCAGTAAATTGAAATGTGCGTTCAAATTCAATATATAGAGTTAGATGTTGATTTTAACGGAAACTGATTGTAACAATCAAATCAGCTTGCAATACATATCCCATTGTGTTCGGAATGGGGGTAAAACGCTATGGACGGCAGGCGGTGGGCCTCGTTTTGAGGTCGTATGTAAAAGTCAACTTTTTGCAAAATTAAATAATTAAATAATAAAAAAAAATATATATATATATATATATATATTTTCCCTCCCTTTATCTTTCTTCCTGGCCCCCCCGTTCATTTTTATTTCAGTAAACAGAAAACGAAAAAAAAAGAAGAAAGCAGCAGCAGCAGCCGCCGCCTTCACCGTCGGTCAAAACCTCCACCGCGCCCTCTGATCTTCTTCCCCCCCTCTTCCTTGCACTCGCTCCCTCCTCCTCCTTCAATCTGACCCCCCCCCCCGAAGCCGTTCGAGACCTCGAAGCCGCTCCCCCGTTCGAAACCCTAGAGCAGCCCCCATTGGAAGCCAGCGCCGCCTTGCCGCCGACGTCTCCACCCCCCCTTCTTCGTACCAATGTAGGTATTTCTATTTTATTTTGTTTTTATTTTTAATTCTTAATACAGATTTTTATAGGATGTTAATACTGATTTTTACAGGATGTTAATACTGATTTTTATAGGATGTTAAAACTGATTTTTATAGGATGTTAAAACTGATTTTTTTTAAAGCATTAAAAAATGATTTTAAAAATGATTTAAAACTGATTTTGAAATGATTTAATTTTGAAAAAGAAAAAGGTTTAAAGATTTAAAATAGAAAAAGATTTAAACTTTAAAAGAAAAAAAGACTTAAACTTTAGGATAGAAAAGATCAGATTTTTAGTATAAAAAAATCAGATTTTTAGAATAGAAAAGATCATATTTTTAAAATAGGAAAGACGGAATTTTTATTAAGACAGAAGTAAGATATGATTTTTATATTTTTAAAGCAATAAAAATATAATTTTTACATCATAGGAATATTCAAAATATAATCTTTATATATTGAATAGCGAAGTCAAAATTCGATTTTTATATATATTGAATAACATAGTAAAAATTCGATTTTTACATATGTAGAGAATACGGGCGAAAGTGACAAAAAGGCGAGGTTGGCGAAGATTTCTCAAAGTGAAGTGTCGTGAAGTTGGATAGCTATTGGTGAGATTTCTGATTTAAAAATATTATATATGTGTGAAATGAAAGTGAATTGCTATATATAAATATATATCTATATATATATATATATATATATATATATATATATATATATATATATATATATATATATACGCCCCTCGTCCACAAACCATGGACGATATTTATTGGTTGAAATTGTTGTGAAAAATGATTGATAGCGAATGGTTGTTTGGGATTGTTTGTGATGGATATTGATTGATTGTGGTTGAAAAATACCCATTTGTGGTTGTGGAATATTTGGTTGAAACCACATATGATTAGTTGTGGAAATGAAATAAATATATACATGCCGCCTGCGTGCGAACTAGATGCATGATCCCCATTGTCAAAAACCGCGAGGTTTTAAGGTGGAGCGAGGAGCCGTACTAGGGACGGTGCCGGTTTTAACTACCCTGCCGTTATGCTGCCGAAATTTTGAATAATATTCGTGTGTTTGAATTATTTTCATATGCTTAAACTATATTTATTCATTGTATAGAAAACATTCATGTGTTGAATTGATATTCATTCATTGATTAGAAATTCATGTGTTGAATGGTATTCATATTTTGAAATAAATTGTTTGATAATAAAAATCATCTTTTTATCGACTATATGAACTGTGTAAAATAACCTCGTTTTAAAAAGAAATTGTTTTATGATAAAAATCCCATTTTTATCACCAACTTGAACTATATAGAAGAATAGTGTTTTGAAATGAATTGTTTTACAATAAAAATCACATTTTTATTGTAGGCATAAATCGTTGAAGTGTGAAGTGTTAAAAATAGCCACTTGTTCAAAATAAACATATATGAGTTGAAATATTCATTAATTAGTTAATGAAATGATTTGCACCTATTTATGTAACATTAGAATGAATGATGTTTTTAAACCAAATAGAAATCAAATATGAAGTCGAATAGAAAATGATAAATGATAAGAACTGTATATATCTGTACATGCATATTCATTGAACAGGTTATAGCAAAGTGGCTAGAGAAGAGGAATAAAATTTTGTGCCCGACAAATAGGTACACATTTACTGTTTTGTTTGGGTGATGATTTTATGAGCCTATTGGCTATCCGCTTGGCTTTTTCTTTTTCTTTTTGAGATTAGAAGGACCGGGAACACTATTTGCGATTTCCCGATGCTCCCGGTGCAGGGGAGGTTATGGCGAAATTTTCCAAAATTTTAAGGTGTTAGAAAAATATTTGAAGTGAAAACGATATGGAGATCATTGAATAAACTATATTTATATAACTATATAAATATAAATAAAATTAAAACGAAATGAAGCCGTGCAGTTCGTATTTTGAAACCATGATTTCAAACAACTAGTACGGGAAATCCGACCATTGGATTTTCCCGAAACCTCAACCGTCGGGTTCGCCTTGGAATAATCTTTCCAACGGCACCAACCTTGTAAAAATCCAACGGTTGGATTGTCTGGAATGTTTAAATCAAATCTGATGAAAAACAGCGCCAGAAGCGATTATATTTATATATATATATAAATATAATTATATATTTAATCGAATAACGACGCTGCAGTTCGTAATTTGAAATCGAAAATTCAAACGATTGTACCGGGAGATCCGACCGTCGGATTTTCCCGAAACTGGAACCGTTGGATTCGTTTTGAAAAGACCTTTCTAATGATGTAAATTTTGTGAAGATCCAACGGTTAGATTTTCAGATATGTGTAAATCAAATCCGAAGAAAAACAGCGCCACGGCCGCCTTATGGCCCGAAGCGTCGTTTTGAATAAATGGGCTATTTTAAAATAAATAAAAATAGCGATAAATCATTATAAAATATTGGAAACAATATGGAATGGAAATAAACTGAATTTGCATGATTTATGTGGCTTTTGATGGTTGAATGTGTTTGGTGTGAAAATTACATTAAAGAACAAAATTGGTGTTGTCGAATAATTTAACCATTGAAATAAATCGATTTGAAATTCTAAATATACGTGAATTATTTGAAGAGGCCGAGTTAATTCTCATTTCGAATAATTGACCGACGATTGAAATTCGAAGATGAAGACGATGGTCGAAGACCGGAGATCTTCACCACGTTTGGATGGTAACCGAGGTCCTGATTGGGAGGCATCCCGAAATATGGATAATGAGTGGTGATCGTCCAGACGTACGTGGTGGTCGAAGGGTTTGCGAGGTATTTAGTGCCTCCGGTTTCGTTCAGACCCAGAACGGACTTGTAAATGGACTGTGTGTCTGACATTGGAGTTTATTCTGTGTTGATTGATTTCTGTTAACATACATCTGTTTGGCGGCGGAGAATTTATTCTTTTGCTTAACACCCTTCTCTGAGACGCACGAGCTCAGAGGTTGTATATCGATGGACATCAGTCGCATGGCATGAATTTCCTGTGTGGCATGCTAAGATGCAGTGATCAGGGCTTCTGTTGAAAAGCAAAGTCTTGTGGTGATGATCAAAGCACCGCCTGTGTGGCGTAGCTTTGTGTATAACGTGAATTCGCGAGCCTCACACCCCTGTTTGAGCCTAAAACGGGAGGAAGGACCTCAGGGAGGACATGTGTTTCTTTCTAGCTAGGGTAGTGTCAGTGACCTACCAGCCCTGACATTTATATACTTTTCACCTATGTGGTTGTTGCTGTTGCGAGGCGCCTCGGTTTGATCGGACGATCCGGGTCCGATGGAGTCATTCGTTGGCTCGTTTACGCCCCAAAGGGCGGGGAAACGCAGTGTTCAGGAATTTTAATCCACATCGGTGGACCGGCCCTGACGATCCAAGGGTCACTCGAGCTCTGATCCTGAGACATGGGCTAGATTGTCTCGAATTCGGTAAGGACTATCTTTTGCCTTGGTTCATGACGGAAATCAAATTTCCAAATACGTGACGGTGCGGTTTTGATTGTATACCTATATATGGCGACATAGTGGTATGGGGCATTAATGCCGTCTATGATTGATAGTTATGATTTGAAATTGTTTTCAAAACATATAAACACTAGCAATAATATCAAATGCCTTTGTTTTATTCGTATCAATCATATTTTGGCCATTATAAGGTAAAACTCTATCCTCTGGTTTGCGTTGCATTGTGTGATGGGAACTGAGTCTTATAATGGTTTCATTTTTGTTAAAAGCATAGCGATGTTTAAAAGAAAGATTTGTTTTAAAGCACTGGCAATCCAGTGGAGTAAACCCGTTCCACGAAAGTGGCGTGGTCCTGTGATTAGCCATATTATATATGTGTTGAATAGATTTCTCATACCAGTCCCATGACTGACTCGTAGTTTGTTTCACTCTCAAACTCGGGTGCCCCCTTTTTCCACACGGGCAGCCTTGTATTCAGGTTTAGCTGGTTCTTTCTGGATAGCTGGAGCTGAAGATGGATTCTATCATTTATTTCTTTTTATGCTGTTCAGCTCCTATTGTACATATTTTGTTTATTTCCGCTGTAGACATTTATGTATAGCTGAACTGTGTTTGTACTAAGTAAGATCCTGTATACTGTGTAACTCTGATGATTACTTTTATCCAGTATATTTTGTTGTTCATTATCTGGTGTATTTATTTAATTCTGTTCTGCTATTATATGTTTCTGTGTTATATTCCAAAGATAGCCCTGTTTCCGTCTGAACGGGAATTCGGGACGTCTCATCGTTGTATCAGAGCTTTGGTTAAGCTTAGTTCTGGAATATAACATTTGAATGAACTCGTCAGAAATAGAACCAGTAGTGTTCTAGGACGGGTAACTCTATACAGATAGGATCAGCAATATCCTAGTATGAGTAAAGCAGAATGAAATTACACCTCGATAGACACATTTACATTGAAGTATGTGTTTCTATATTTTAAAATATCTTTTCTGTTACCTGACACTTGATCTGCTAATTGCAGAAGTACTAGAAAAATGAGTGCCAGAAACAGAAGGAATACAGAACCCGATCTAGAGGCTCTATTAAAGAGATATCGAAATCTGAATGGAGCACAGTTCTCGGGCAATGAATAAATAATTCAAACTCAAGCTTGGATGAGTTCTGTCGAAAGAATTTTTGAGCGTATCCAGCTGAGGGATGACCAGAAACGGTTAGTAGCATCTTGGGCGCTCAAAGAAGAAGCTTTAATCTGGTGGGAATCAATCATCAAAGATAATCCAGAAGGTGATATCACCTGGGACAGATTCAAAGTGATTTTCCTAGAAAGATTTACTCCTCCCGAAGCAACCGAGAGATTGTGTGATGAATTTTCTTATCTAATTCAAGGCGATATGACCATCCCAGAATATCACAAGAAATTCAATGAACTTGCTCACTTTGCTCCCCATCTGATTCAGAATACAAAGAGGAAAAATCTGAGATTTATTCATGGGCTTCAAAGGAAATACCAGAATAAAGTATTGGGGCATGTGAAGCTTCCTTTCTCTAAAATGATATATATGGCTTATCAGTATGAAGACCTCCATAAGAAAGGAATGTTGCGCGACGAAGAAGAAGTTCGTTGTAGTGACAAAGAAGAGTCGGAAACTGATATTCCTGAAGCCAGTACGAGGTCAGAGGTCAGTAAAGAGCCTAAAGTAAATCGAAAAAGGGCTAGACCTGAAAAGGAACCTGCCACGACTGCCATATGCAATAATTGCCATAAGCCAGGGCATTTTCAGGGGAATTGCAAACCCTCGAAAAAGCGAACAAAGAGTGGATCTAAATCCAAGGAGAGATTTCAAGAGAATAGAAAATGTGGTGGATGTCATCAGTCGGGTCATCTTTTAAAAGCCTGCCCGCTATTCAGAAAACCTGAAGCAGTACTTATAAATGAAATAGCAGAAACTTCTGAGCCCTCTGCTAATCAGGAAAGGCCCGATGTTTTAGAAGGCACGCTTACTGTCAAAAACATTCCAGTCAAAGTACTGTTTGACACAGGCGCGTCGCGAAGTTTCATTGCCAAAGATGCAGCTAAGAAACTGGAATTGAATTTGAAAAACTCAAGGAACCAATGACTGTCCAGAATCCGGTTGGGGGTTCCATTGATCTAAGTTGGGTTTGTGGTGTGCCGGTTTCTTTCTCTCGTTATCGGTTCCCTACCATCGCAGCCGTCATGAATTTTAAAGAGTTTGATCTTATCTTGGGGTTAGACTGGTTGACCAAATATGAAGCTGAAGTTAAATGCGCCGACAGAGTCGTAAAGGCGAGGATTAAATCAGGTGATTATATAACCATTCCCTGTGAAGGTCAGAATGCTAATAGAAAGGACTTCTGGGCAGCTTTGAATGTTTCTCCAGCCCAAATTGAAAATGTCCCTGAAGTTGCAGAGAATATTCCTGACCTCATCAAAGACATTCCTGTCGTCAAGAATTATGCGGATGTGTTTGAGGAAGTTGTTCGCTTACCTCCGCAGAGAGAAATAGATTTCAAGATTGCTTCGATTCCGAATGCAAGGCCGGTAGTTCACGCTATTCGAAGAATGTCCTTGAAAGAGAAGGAGGAATTAGACAATCAAACACGACAGCTAGTATGGAAAGGTCTGATCAGGCCTAGTTTCTCTGATTGGGGTGCAGCAGTGGTATTTGTCCCAAAATCTGACGGTACTCTACGGCTATGCGTGGATTATCGTGATCTGAACAAACAGACAATAAAGAACAAGTATCCATTGCCGCGGATTGATGATTTGTTGGATCGATTAAATGGAGCACAAGTATTTTCACGAATGGACCTAGCTACGGGCTTCCATCAACTTCGAATTGCCGAAGAGTGTGTTCTAATGACAGCGTTCAGAGGCCCCGACTTATTCTACGAGTGGTTAGTAATGGCGTTCGGCTTATGTAACGCTCCAGCTTACTTCGTCGATCTGATGAATAGAGTGTTCAGAGGAGTTTTGAATAAATTTGTTCTGGTTTTTATTGACGATATTCTAATCTTCTCTAAATCAAAGGCCGAACATGAAAAACATTTGGAACAGGTTCTAGAAATCCTCAGAAGGAATGTATTGAAAGCCAAGTTTTCCAAATGTATATTCTAGCAAGATGAAGTGAAATTTCTGGGCCATGTTGTATCGAAAGAAGGAATCGCTGTTGATCCAAGTAAAATCACAGCTATTCAGAACTGGAAACAGCCTAGTACTCCCACTGAAGTCCGCAGTTTTCTCGGATTAGCTAGCTATTACCGGAAGTTCGTTAAAGACTTTTCAAAGATATCTGGTCACTTAACGAAGCTTACAAAGAAGCATTCTAAATTCAAGTGGACTCAAGAAAGTGAGGAGGCTTTTGAAGAACTAAAGTTGAGATTAACAACAGCTCCGGTGTTAACCATCATCGATGGCAACCAAGATTTGAAAGTCTGGACTGATGCTTCTAGAGAAGGCTTTGGCGCAGTGTTAATGCAAAGGGGTCAAGTGATTGCTTATGCTAGCCGTCAACTGAAACCGCACGAGAAAAACTATGTAACTCATGATCTTGAGTTATTGGCTATCATATTCTCTTTGAAAATCTGGAGACACTATCTTCTGGGCGAGAGATTTGAACTGTTTACAGACCATCATTCATTAAAGTATCTGTTCACTGAGAAAGACCTGAATCTGAGGCAACAGCGTTGGCTGGAGTTTCTTGCAGCATATGACTTTGAAATTATATATACTCCCGGAAAAGCCAACGTCGTGGCCGATGCTCTGAGCCGAAAGAATGTAATGATTGCCTGCTTTATTATCACGACTTCCTTGATTGACAAAATATCTATTCTTCAGAAGGAGGATAACTTTATAAAAGATATGATCAAAAGGATTCAGAAAGGCGAACCCTCGTGCTTTGAAATAGATAACGACGAGACCTTGAGGTTAAAAGGAAGGATTTGTGTTCCTGACGTTCCTGAGCTAAAAAGGGAAGTGTTAGACGAGTGTCACAAGTCCAAGCTGAGTATCCATCCTGGTGTGGCTAAAATGTATAACGATCTCAAAAGAACATTCTGGTGGAAGGCTATGAAGAGAGACGTTTCAATATATGTTAGTCGATGCCCTACTTGCCAGCTAGTCAAGAGTGACCAACAGAAATTGGCTGGATTATTGCAACCGCTAGAAGTTCCTGGTTGGAAGTGGGAACATATTTCTATGGATTTCATCGATGGTCTGCCTAGAACCAGGAAAGGAAATGACAGTATTTGGGTGATCGTAGATCGTTTCACGAAGACCGCCCATTTCATACCTGTCAAATCAAATAGAACCGCTCAGAGTCTGGCGCAGATTTACTTCAGGGAAATAGTTAGACTGCATGGAGTGCCGCTCAGTATAGTAAGTGATAGAGATACAATATTCACTAGCAAATTCTGGGAAGAATTTCAAGTCGAGCTAGGAACGAAGTTAAACTTGAGCACCGCTTATCATCCTCAGACAGACGGTCAGACTGAGAGGGTGAATCGCATTTTAGAAGATCTATTGCGGGCTTGTGTTCTAGATTTCGGTGGATCATGGGAAGACCATCTGCATTTGGCTGAATTCTCTTATAACAACAGCTACCAGGCGAGTCTGACAATGTCGCCATTCGAAGCATTGTATGGTAGACCGTGCCGGTCTCCTGCTTGTTGGGTCGAGCCTGGAAATAGACTTGTGTTGGGTCCCAATATGATTCGGGAAGCTGCCGACAAAGTCGATTTTATTAAGAAGCGATTACTCGCCGCTCAAAGCCGACAAAAGAGCTATGCCGATAGAAGAAGAAGAGATATATCCTTTGAAGTTGGCGACTATGTATATTTGAAAGTATCGCCGATGAGAGGAGTTATCCGGTTCGGTAAAACAGGAAAGTTAGCGCCCAAATTCATTGGTCCGTTTCCTATTCTGGAACGGATTGGAACTCTCGCTTATAGGGTCAAACTGCCTAACTGGTTGCCTGGAGTGCATGATGTATTTCACATATCTCAACTTCGGAAGCACGTTCATGATCCAGACTTGATCGTGGAAGAAGCAGCTCAGCAGGACATTGAAATTACTCCAGAATTAGCTGTGAGGCGAGAGCCGATAAAGATTATCGGCAAAGAAACCAAAGAGCTGAGAAACAAGAAGGTTCACTTAGTCAAAGTGCAATGGAGTGGAGATCCGCGAGATTGTACTTGGGAAACTGAGGAGAGCATTCAGAAAGCTTATCCTAGGTGCCGAGTAGATATCTCTGATTGACTCCGGTGCAAGGTACATTTACTATACTTTGCATTACCATTTAATTCTCTAATCTGTTGTAATTTTCTTTTCATGGATGTGCACTTTTAAATTCTATAGTCTGAATGATTTTTAAGGGGCATAGGATTTGATTAGTATATTTTTTTAAGGTTAAAAACAATTGGATGGGTTGTTGTGTTGTGTGATTGTAGATTTATC
Organism: Allium sativum; assembly: GCA_030737875.1. NCBI lineage: Eukaryota > Viridiplantae > Streptophyta > Magnoliopsida > Asparagales > Amaryllidaceae > Allium > Allium sativum. Next base: position 973,032,667 of record CM060918.1, on the reverse strand, counting down.
AAACCACTTTCGACTTTATTCCTTTTCGGGGACAAAAAGTTTTAAGTGGGGGAGATTGTAACGACCCAGAAAATCTGAACCAATTTAAAATTTTTAAATTGGCTAAAATAATGGATTTTAAATATTTAAAATAAATATTTTAAATAATGGCGACGAAAACTGAGTTTGAATCGACAATTGAAAACGAATATAATTAATTATAATTATAAACAAGGCTTGAAAAGGCGCTGCAGTTTCAAAAAAATTGAATTCAAACTTTGTCGGACTGTATCGGGTGCAAAACAATCCAGATTTTAGTGAAACCAAAAACATTAGGATCTAATTGATAATATCTTTCCGACGAATCCGACCAATCGAAATTTGATAGCGGGAATCAAAAGATATGTCCAGTTGAATATTCTGAATAGTCGCTATGGAATTCAGGCCCTTAAAAATGGACATTTTGCAGATGACCTCGGATTTCGACGAAACCACTTTAGTTGGGTCCGCAGTGTCAAGTTATTGCTAGGTATCAAATTTCATAATTTTTTGAATCAATATGTGAGCGTGGCAAAGGAAAACGCGTTTGACCAGTTTCAGTTGATTTTAATCGACTGGAAATTGGCCATTTTTCAAACGGTCTCAGAATTCGATGAAACTAGTTTTGTTAGGACCGTATCGGCAATACGAAGCTAGAAAATATTTTTCGAGAATTTTCCTAGTTAGTATGTGGCCCCAGTAAATTGAAATGTGCGTTCAAATTCAATATATAGAGTTAGATGTTGATTTTAACGGAAACTGATTGTAACAATCAAATCAGCTTGCAATACATATCCCATTGTGTTCGGAATGGGGGTAAAACGCTATGGACGGCAGGCGGTGGGCCTCGTTTCGAGGTCGTATGTAAAAGTCAACTTTTTGCAAAATTAAATAATTAAATAATAATAATAAAATATTTTCCCTCCCTTTATCTTTCTTCCTGCCCCCCCCCCCCCCCCCCCCGTTCATTTTTATTTCAGTAAACAGAAAACGAAAAAAAAAGAAGAAAGCAGCAGCAGCAGCCGCCGCCTTCACCGTCGGTCAAAACCTCCACCGCGCCCTCCGATCTTCTTCCCCCCCCCCTCTTCCTTGCACTCGCTCCCTCCTCCTCCTTCAATCTGACCCCCCCGAAGCCGTTCGAGACCTCGAAGCCGCTCCCCCGTTCGAAACCCTAGAGCAACCCCCCTGGAAGCCAGCGCCGCCTTGCCGCCGACGTCTCCACCCCCCCTTCTTCGCACCAATGTAGGTATTTCTATTTTATTTTGTTTTTATTTTTAATTCTTAATACAGATTTTTATAGGATGTTAATACTGATTTTTACAGGATGTTTATACTGATTTTTATAGGATGTTAAAACTGATTTTTATAGGATGTTAAAACTGATTTTTTTTAAAGCATTAAAAAATGATTTTAAAAATGATTTAAAACTGATTTTGAAATGATTTAATTTTGAAAAAGAAAAAGGTTTAAAGATTTAAAATAGAAAAAGATTTAAACTTTAAAAGAAAAAAAGACTTAAACTTTAGGATAGAAAAGATCAGATTTTTAGTATAAAAAAAATCAGATTTTAAAATAGAAAAGATCATATTTTTAAAATAGGAAAGACGGAATTTTTATTAAGACAGAAGTAAGATATGATTTTTATATTTTTAAAGCAATAAAAATATAATTTTTACATCATAGGAATATTCAAAATATAATCTTTATATATTGAATAGCGAAGTCAAAATTCGATTTTTATATATATTGAATAACATAGTAAAAATTCGATTTTTACATATGTAGAGAATACGGGCGAAAGCGACAAAAAGGCGAGGTTGGCGAAGATTTCTCAAAGTGAAGTGTCGTGAAGTTGGATAGCTATTGGTGAGATTTCTGATTTAAAAATATTATATATGTGTGAAATGAAAGTGAATTGCTATATATAAATATATATCTATATATATACGCCCCTCGTCCACAAACCATGGACGATATTTATTGGTTGAAATTGTTGTGAAAATTGATTGATAGCGAATGGTTGTTTGGGATTGTTTGTGATGGATATTGGTTGATTGTGGTTGAAAAATACCCATTTGTGGTTGTGGAATATTTGGTTGAAACCACATAGGATTAGTTGTGGAAATAAAATAAATATATACATGCCGCCTGCGTGCGAACTAGATGCATGATCCCCATTGTCAAAAACCGCGAGGTTTTAAGGTAGAGCGAGGAGCCGTACTAGGGACGGTGCCGGTTTTAACTACCCTGCCGTTATGCTGCCGAAATTTTGAATAATATTCGTGTGTTTGAATTATTTTCATATGCTTAAACTATATTTATTCATTGTATAGAAAACATTCATGTGTTGAATTGATATTCATTCGTTGATTAGAAATTCATGTGTTGAATGGTATTCATATTTTGAAATAAATTGTTTGATAATAAAAATCATCTTTTTATCGACTATATGAACTGTGTAAAATAACCTCGTTTTAAAAAGAAATTGTTTTATGATAAAAATCCCATTTTTATCACCAACTTGAACTATATAGAAGAATAGTGTTTTGAAATGAATTGTTTTACAATAAAAATCACATTTTTATTGTAGGCATAAATCGTTGAAGTGTGAAGTGTTAAAAATAGCCACTTGTTCAAAATAAACATATATGAGTTGAAATATTCATTAATTAGCTAATGAAATGATTTGCACCTATTTATGTAACATTAGAATGAATGATGTTTTTAAACCAAATAGAAATCAAATATGAAGTCGAATAGAAAATGATAAATGATAAGAACTGTATATATCTGTACATGCATATTCATTGAACAGGTTATAGCAAAGTGGCTAGAGAAGAGGAATAAAATTTTGTGCATGACAAATAGGTACACATTTACTGTTTTGTTTGGGTGATGATTTTATGAGCCGCTTGGCTTTATCTTTTTCTTTTTGAGATTAGAAGGACCGGTAACGCTATTTGCAATTTCCCGATGCTCCCGGTGCAGGGGAGGTTATGGCGAAATTTTCCAAAATTTTAAGGTGTTAGAAAAATATTTGAAGTCAAAACGATATGGAGATCATTGAATAAACTATATTTATATAACTATATAAATATAAATAAAATTAAAACGAAACGAAGCCGTGCAGTTCGTATTTTGAAACCATGATTTCAAACAACTAGTACGGGAAATCCGACCATTGGATTTTCCCGAAACCTCAACCGTCGGGTTCGCCTTGGAATAATCTTTCCAACGGCACCAACCTTGTAAAAATCCAACGGTTGGATTGTCTGGAATGTTTAAATCAAATCTGATGAAAAACAGCGCCAGAAGCGATTATATTTATATATATATAAATATAATTATATATTTAATCGAATAACGACGCTGCAGTTTGTAATTTGAAATCGAAAATTCAAACGATTGTACCGGGAGATCCGACCGTCGGATTTTCCCGAAACTGGAACCGTTGGATTCGTTTTGAAAAGACCTTTCTAATGATGTAAATTTTGTGAAGATCCAACGGTTAGATTTTCAGATATGTGTAAATCAAATCCGAAGAAAAACAGCGCCACGGCCGCCTTATGGCCCGAAGCGTCGTTTTGAATAAATGGGCTATTTTAAAATAAATAAAAATAGCGATAAATCATTATAAAATATTGGAAACAATATGGAATGGAAATAAACTGAATTTGTGTGATTTATGTGGCTTTTGATGGTTGAATGTGTTTGGTGTGAAAATAACATTAAAGAACAAAATTGGTGTTGTCGAATAATTTAACCATTGAAATAAATCGATTTGAAATTCTAAATATACGTGAATTATTTGAAAAGGCCGAGTTAATTCTCATTTCGAATAATTGACCGACGATTGAAATTCGAAGATGAAGACGATGGTCGAAGACCGGAGATCTTCACCTCGTTTGGATGGTAACCGAGGTCCTGATTGGGAGGCATCCCGAAATATGGATAATGAGTGGTGATCGTCCAGACGTACGTGGTGGTCGAAGGGTTTGCGAGGTATTTAGTGCCTTCGGTTTCGTTCAAACCCAGAACGGACTTGTAAATGGACTGTGTGTCTGACATTGGAGTTTATTCTGTGTTGATTGATTTCTGTTAATATACATCTGTTTGGCGGCGGAGAATTTATTCTTTTGCTTAACGCCCTTCTCTGAGACGCACGAGCTCAGAGGTTGTATATCGATGGACATCAGTCGCATGGCATGAATTGCCTGTGTGGCATGCTAAGATGCAGTGATCAGGGCTTCTGTTGAAAAGAAAAGTCTTGTGGTGATGATCAAAGCACCGCTTGTGTGGCGTAGCTTTGTGTATAACGTGAATTCGCGAGCCTCACACCCCGGTTTGAGCCTAAAACGGGAGGAAGGACCTCAGGGAGGACATGCGTTTCTTTCTAGCTAGGGTGGTGTCAGTGACCTACCAGCCCTGACATTTATATACTTTTCACCTATGTGGTTGTTGCTGTTGCGAGGCGCCTCGGTTTATTCGGACGATCCGGGTCCGATGGAGTCATTCGTTGGCTCGTTTACGCCCCAAAGGGCGGGGAAACGCAGTGTTCTGGAATTTTAATCCACATCGGTGGACCGGCCCTGACGATCCAAGGGTCACTCGAGCTCTGATCCTGAGACATGCGCTAGATTGTCTCGAATTCGGTAAGGACTATCTTTTGCCTTGGTTCATGACGGAAATCAAATTTCCAAATACGTGACGGTGCGGTTTTGATTGTATACCTATATATGGCGACATAGTGGTATGGGGCATTAATGCCGTCTATGATTGATAGTTATGATTTGAAATTGTTTTCAAAACATATAAACACTAGCAATAATATCAAATGCCTTTGTTTTATTCGTATCAATCATATTTTGGCCATTATAAGGTAAAACTCTATCCTCCGGTTTGCGTTGCATTGTGTGATGGGAACTGAGTCTTATAATGTTTTCATTTTTGTTAAAAGCATAGCAATGTTTAAAAGAAAGATTTGTTTTAAAGCACTGGCAATCCAGTGGAGTAAACCCGTTCCACAAAAGTGGCGTGGTCCTGTGATTAGCCATATTATATATGTGTTGAATAGATTTCTCATACCAGTCCCATGACTGACTCGTAGTTTGTTTCACTCTCAAACTCGGGTGCCCCCTTTTTCCACACGGGCAGCCTTGTATTCAGGTTTAGCTGGTTCTTTCTGGATAGCTGGAGCTGAAGATGGATTCTATCATTTATTTCTTTTTATGCTGTTCAGCTCCTATTGTACATATTTTGTTTATTTCCGCTGTAGACATTTATGTATAGCAGAACTGTGTTTGTACTAAGTAAGATCCTGTATACTGTGTAACTCTGATGATTACTTTTATCTAGTATATTTTGTTGTTCATTATCTGGTGTATTTATTTAATTCTGTTCTGCTATTATATGTTTCTGTGCTATATTCCAAAGATAGCCCTGTTTCCGTCTGAACGGGAATTCGGGACGTCTCAATAAATAATCAACCATCATCCAAATTGCACTACACAACTGCATAAGCGTTAAATATGAATATTTAACGCTTACACAGCCTGTCAATCAAACGACCGACAAATCACTAAATAATTGGGATTAGTGTACGCCAAATATCATCCCAACACCCATGTGGGGTTTCAAATCAACAAACACTTATTTTTTATTCACACACACACGTTAAAAATAATTTTTTTAACGATCAAATATTTTTAACTATATAAATATTTTATTTCACATCACACAATCAATAAATTTTCACCACACAAACAATCAAACATACAAGCCATCCATGGTCTGTGGATGACGGGTGTTGCTAAGCACCGTCTACATCCTAGTATATATTTTTAACTAGAAAAGAAGATTTAAAGTGAGAAGTTCTCACCCAGGCTAAACTAAACACCACGACTCTTCATTTGTAGGAAATCTTCATTGTTCTCCTCTTGTCACTTTCATCGTCCGCATATGCTACATATATAAAAATCGAATTTTTATTTTCACTTCATATATAAAAAAAATCAAATTTTTATCTTCACTTCGTTATAATAATTATATTTTTATCGCTCTATATAATAAAAATTATATTTTTAACCTTCCTATAACATAGAAATTATATTTTTATTCTATACGTATTTTATACTTCTTATAAAAATTTGACATTTTTATATTTAAAAATCTCGACTTCTCTATTTTTAAAATATCGTCTTCTTTATTTTTACTTCGCTAGAAATTCTATTTTTATTTCCATTTCAAATAAATATATATTTTCAAATCACTGTCATTTTAAAGATCTTATTTTTATCTAAAAATCATTCATGTAAAAATCCAATTTTTACTTCGCTTTTCATACAATGAAATCCAATTTTTATCTCGTTGTCGATAGAATAAAAATCACGTTCTTAATTATCTAAAAATCATATCTTTAAAGAATAAAAATCAAATCTTTATCATGTTAAAAACTATAATTTTCTATGTTAAAGATCTCACCTTTATCACTTTAAAAATTATATTTTTAAAGTTATATAAAACTGAAAGTTAAAAATCAATGTAAATAAAAGAAATAAACAAGTTAAAAACTTACAGCTTTTTCATCAGCGAGAGGGGGGTGGGAAAACGAGCGCCTGACGTGGCAAGGGTGTCATCGGCGGGTCTCAGGGTTGCGATCGGGGCTGGGGGGTCTCTGCGCGGAGGTGGAGGCAGTTGGAGGCCAGTGCGGCGGCGGGTGGTTGCGATTTACAGAAGGGGACCGGGTTAGGTCTTTGGGGAGAGAGGAGACAAGAGCGAGAGAGAGGGAATGAGGAGAGGCGGCAGTAGGGAGGAGGAGGTGGAGGTCGATGCGAGGGCGAGGCGGGCGGAGTAGCGGTTAGGGCTACAACGAATTCGTTTTTTTTCTTCTTTGTTGGATCTTAACTGAGGAGAGAGAGAAGAGGGAGTGTAAGGTTTTATTGAAATATATATATATATATATATATTTATTATTTTTAACTTCGAAAAGGTATCTTTTTATTTCGAAATCAAAATCGAACCCACCGACTGTCATCCCTAGCTAATTACCCCCACTCCGAACACAATGGGATATGTATCGCAGGCCAATTCGACCGTTACGATCAGTTTTCGTTGAATTTAAAATATAAATCTTTATATTTTCAATTTGAACATACATTTCAAATTACCGAGGTCACATACAGTCTCTAAAAATTCCAGAAAAATTATTTCTAGATTTGTATTGACGATACGGTCCTAACAAAACTAATTTCATCAAATTCTGAGACCGTTTGAAAAATGGCCATTTTCCAGTCGATTAAAATCAACTGAAATTGGTCAAACGCGTTTTCCTTTGCCATGCCCACATATTGAATTCAAAAATTATGAAAATTGGAATCTAGCAATAACTTTACATCCCAGATCCAACAAAAGTGGTTTCGTCGAAATCCGAGGTCGTTTGCAAAATGGCTATTTTCTAAGGGCCGAAATTCCATAGCGACTATTCTGAAATTTCAACTGGACATATCTTTTTTATCCCCACTATGAAATTTCGATTTTTCGGATTCATTGTAAAGATATTCTCAATTAGATTCCATTGTTTTTGGTTTCACTAAAATCCGGTTTGTTTTGCACCTGGTACATTTATTTGAAGTTAGAAATCGAATTATCGAACTACCGCGCCATTTTCAATTCCTTTTATAATTATAAATAATTATTTATATTCTAACGACGATGTATATAAATATATACGTTCGAATTCTATTCAAAATAAATTTCTCGTTGATAGTATTTAAAATAATCATTTTAAATATTCAAAATTCGCTAAATTCGCCAAAATAAAAAATTTAAATTGGCTCGCATTCCTGGGTTGTTACAACCTCTCTCCTATATTGGACATATGGGACGAGGAATAAGGTGCCTTCGGTTTGGTTCAAACCCAGAACGAACTTGTAAATGGATGCTTGTCTGACACAGGATTTTGTTCTATGTTGATTGATCTCTATTAAATATATATCTGTTTGGTGGCGGAGAATTTATTCTCTTGCTTAACACCCTTCTCTGAGACATACGAGCTCAGAGGTTATATATCGATAGACATCAGTCGCATGGCGTAAATTTCCTATGTAGCATGCTAAGTGCAAATGATCATGGCTTCTGTTGAAAAGAAAAGTCTTGTAGATGATGATCAACGCACGACTTTAATATAGCATAGTTTGTGTATAGCGTTAATTCGCGAGCCTCACACCCCGGTGTGAAACAGAAACGGGAGAGGACCTCGGGGAGGATATGCATTTCTTTCTTGCTAGGAGTGGTGTCATGGTATGGAGCCAAGACATTTTTACTTATGTGGATGATGGAAAGTGAGGCGCCTCGGTTATATCGGTCACTACGGGGCCAATGGATGGTTTGGTCGATATATTGACCAGTTTTACACCCCATAGGGCAGGAAAACGTATTTTTCAGGCATTTTAATCCACTCCGTATGGATTGGCCCTGACGATCGAATGCTTCCCTACGTGCTTGCCTAAGGCTCGGGCTAAAGAGTCTCGAAGCGGTAAGGACGATCCCTTGCCTTGGTCCACAGCTGGAAATCCAACTTCCAATACGTGACTTTGCGCTTTTAATTGCAGAACTAGTATGGCGACATAGTAGTAGGGGATATTATGCCGTTTATGATTGGTACATTTATATTTGAAATTGTTTTATACACTATTCACTTATAATAGTATCAAATGATTTGTTTTAAACGTACCAAGCATGTTTGGCTATCATAAGGGAAAACTCTATCATCCATCTTGCGTTGCATTGGGTTATGTGACCTGAGTCTTATAGTAGCTTCATTCTTCCAAAAAGCATTGCGTTGTTTGTTGTATGCACTAGTATTCTTGGGAGGAAACCCGTTCCGTCTTATATGATGTGGTCCCTTGATTTACTTTATTTCCAAAGTAAAGATTTAATAACTATTTTAGTTCTTACACCAGTCACATGACTGGCCTGGAGTTTAGTGTTTTAACCTAAACTCTTGGTGCCCCTATTTTCCACACGGGTAGCTAGTAGTTTTGGTTTTACAGATATTATATTCACGGGATCCTGGTTTACAGCTGGAGCTATATTCAGAACGCTCTATATCCGTATATTCCTTAAAATTGTTGTTGTGTTTTAATTTTCCGCTGCATTGTAATTTGAATCTCTGATATTTATCAAATGTATATTACTTATTCATACTTTGTAATATTCTTGTACTCTGATGCAAATTATTGTAATAAGCAATGAAATGTTTTGTCGTTTGCGTTCTGATTTGTCGTGTTCTCAACTCAATTCGCGCTTCCCCATAAGGGGAAGTTTGGGTCGTTTCATCGTGGTATCAGAGCTTTGGTTTACGAAGCTCGAGAACAAGGCACATTAGAACCGAACAAAAGAATTCATCAGAGATTGGATTAGTAATATTCAATGAGAATGACTCGTTAGATATAGGATCAGTAGTTTCCTAGAACGTGTGTGAAGAGTGTTGTTTCCAAAAATCAAATTTAGTTTTAAAATTTTATATCAATTATTCGTATTTGAATATTTTATTTTATATTCAATTTGGGCAATTGAGTATATGAAGATTTTACATATACACCTTGCAAACATGTATACAAAGCCTCAAATATACTAGATAGATATAGAATCACACTCAAGTCGCCCGGAGATGATTCTGTTGATGATTACATAGCACCAACAGTTTGTGTTCGAGTTTCGAAAGTGGGATATCTATATATTTCTAATTAACTGGTGTGAGAACCAAAATTAGATAAGATTTATTGTTGTGATTTGACACACAATTTTTTTTATGTATATAGAAAATTATATGTTTGAAAAACTAATCAACTAATTGATTATTGATTGTGTTGTTTGATTATTAGTTGAACTAATTAACATATTAGAATAATAAAACCTTGAATCAAATGTTGAACTAAATTGAAAATTATTTGGAAATTGCATACATGTACATGCATATGTATTAGATAGGTCATAGTAAGGAGTCTAGAGAAGAGGAATAAAATTGTATGCCCAACAAATAGGTACATGTTTACTATATTTCTTGGGTTTGGATGATTTTGTGGGTCGATTGGCTAGCCGCTTGGCTTTTTCTTTTTCTTTTGCTTTGGTGAGGGCCATGCGTGGCTCGTTGCGGTTTTAAATGTCTCCCTGTACAAAGGAGGTTATGGCGAAATTTTTCGTAAATTTAAGGTGTTAGCCAAATTTTTGAAGAATTTGAAAATTCTTAGAACTGATAAGTTGAAGAATGAAAGCCAGGATGAAAGCTGAGTTGGTTAGTTAAACAACTTTCAGCTCCGTTCCTTTTTGACGACGAAAAGATTTTAAGTGGGGGAGATTGTAACAACCCGGAAAATCAGAACCAATTTAAAATTTTTATTTTGTCAATTTTAATGAATTTTGAATATTTAAAATGATTTATTTGAAATAATAACGATGAAAAATATATTTGAATCGAAGTTAGAATGAATAAATTTATTTTAAATATATAACAAGCCTGAAATGGCGCGGTAGTTAGAAAATTCAATTTCAATTTTCAAATGAATGTACAGGATTCAAAATAAATCAGGTTTCAGTAAAACCAGAAATTTTTGAATCTGTTTGAACATATCTTTCCAATGAATGTGAAAAATCCAGATTTCATAACGGGAACAAAAAGTTATGTCCAGATGAAAATTCAAAATAGTCGCTATGGAATTTTATATAATATATAGCCCTTAAAAATAGCGATTTTGCGAACGACTTCCATTTTCGATGAGACCACTTTTGTTGGATCCGGAATGTCAAATTATTGCTAGATTCCAATTTTTATAATTTTTGGAATTAATATGTGAGCGTGGCAAAAGAAAATGTGTTTGGTCAATTTCAGTCAAACTGGATTGACCAGAAAATGGTCATTTTTCAGACTGTCTCCAAATTCGACGAAATTAGTTTTTTTAGGACTGTATCGATAAAACATAGCCAGATTTATTTTTATTTTGGAATTTATGGAGTCAATATGTGGCCTCGATAAATTAACATGTACGTTCAAATTTAATATATATTGATTTATGTTTTAATTTAAAGAAAAACTGACCGTAATAGCCGAATTGGGTTACGAAACAATCCCATTGTGTCCGGAGTGGAGGTATTTGGCTATATGAGATAGTTGTTGGGTATTTTTCGAAGTTCGTATGAATAAGAGGGTATTTTTGGAATTTAATAAAATAAAAATATATTTCCTATAATATCGGCCAATCAGAATTTAGAGGAAAAAAAAAACCCCGCCGGCCCTAATCATCTAATGGCGGAAATCGCTTCTCCCTTCTCTCCTCTTTTTCTTTCAACCCTTTCAATAAAATCATTTAGTTCTTTATGGAATTTTGTAGAGTTTTTCACCATCTTTAAATCCAAGGTCATTGGATAATTTTTCATGCAGTATTTTGGGAGAATCGGGTGTTCAGAGTTGCGTCGTTCGGAAGCTTTTTCCACCACCTAGGGAGGCGCGAGTTCGACAAAGTGGGGTGCCGTGAGTGCGCCACGCATAGGGCTTCAAGGGGGTTGGGGCTGATGAACCTCCGACGATTTGGATTAGCAGCGGCAGGAGGAAGTTGAAATCGACGATTAGGGTTTTGGTTTCCAGAATTTAATTAGAGGAGGTGACTATATTTTAAACACCATTAAAACTATTTAATTATATTAATTAACATATTAATTTGTTCAAACTTTGTAATGCCATAACTTTCTCGTACGAGGTCCAAATTGCGCGAAACTGGATCCGTTGCGATCTTGGGGACGAGAGCTTCACTAACTGGGTCCAATTTGGAGCAAAAAAGAATTTAAGGCAAATTCAAATCTGAGTAGTTTAGAAATTCAGAAGTAAAAAATTGACGGAGTAGAAAACGAATGTGAGAACTCCTCACTCAAACTTTTTACAGTTAAATGTATATTAGGTTGCAGATGGGGCTTAGTAGCTCCTAACACCGTCGTCCACAAACCACGGATGACTTGTTTGATTGTATTGTGTTATGGAAATTGATTGTGATTGTATTGTGAAATGGAAAATAAAATGTTAGAAAAATAAAAATATCATTTTTATTGTATATATGAACTGTACAAAATATTCATATATTAAAATAAATATTTTATTGTTAAAAATATAATTTTTAACGAGTATATGATTGAAAATAAATATTCATTTACAAATCAGACGATTTATTTATGTACACTCATTTGACTGATATTGATTGGGACGATAATTTTACACATCGCCCAACTGCATAAATAATATTCAATATTTGTTGGTTGAAACCCCACATGGGTATTGGGATGATATTTGACATACACTAATCCCAATTGTTTAGTTGTATGTCAATCGATTGGTTGATAGACTGTTGTAAGCGTTAATTATTTATATTTAATGCTTATGCAGTTGCGTAATGCACTATGGATGATGGTTGACTGTGTTTGATTATCGTTGTATAAATGTGTGTAAGAAATCCAAATAAAAAAATTATATTGTAATTGACTGTGTCTGATTCCAATTCGGAAAGAGCGAATATTTTAAATTAAAGAATATTTTAAAATGATGTATAATGAATATTTTAAAATAACTAATATTTTAAAATAATATTCAGTAATGGATCAAAATATGATTTTGATGTCCGATTTGGTATGGACACAAAATTTTTGAAATATATAAAGCCCTATTGATTAGAAATGCGCCATTTAGACGCAAACAATATTTATATCGAATTTAATTCTTTTTTATAATGAATATCATAAAGAAAGTGATTCCAAAATCTAATGTTTTGAAAATATTATCATTCATATATTAATGATATGGAATATTCAATTTTGATTTAAAATTGAATATGAAGTTGAAATCGTTTTTAAAACGATTTATAAAATACGTTTTAAATGGAAATCGATGAAAGATATATAATATATATATTATATATATTAAATGACCTAAATAGAACGCGCCGCGCCGTGGCCGTTCGCGAATTTCAACCAGTGACTTCGAATTGATTACGGAGATCCGACTGTCGGATTCTCTTGAAATCAGAACCGTTGGGTTCGTATCGAAAAGAGCTATCCAAAGAATATAGGAGATCTGAAATCTAACGGTTGCATTTGGAATTATGTCCAAATAAAATTTGGAAATGGTTGCTGTAAGTGCAGTTCGATGACCGTTTGTGGAAATCGACTGAAAGGGCCTTAATAAGATTACTAAAAATATCAATAATTTGTGTAAAATCATAAAAATGATTTGGAAAGAATTGGGATGAAAAATTCCATATTTGAAAAGATAAAGATATATTTTTATTGAAATAAACTAGTTATTAACTAGAACTATAATTGAAATTTTTTTAAATAAATAAATTGGATTGAGAATGGGTTTTAATATAACCAGAATGTCTAATATATGAATTGGAGTGGATTTAAATGGAAATCATCTTTAGAATATTTCGATGTTGGATTTCGTGATTATACAGATATTGTTATGGAAATTTGAAAGATATATTTATATAGTTATTTCAAATACGATATTTGTTGGTTTCAGAATTTGATATTGAATTTAAGCCGATATATGTTATATTCAGAGTCTGGTGTTTAATATCAAATGGGATTTTTGGTTTATTGTGAACAGTGTCTTAAATAACACAGTTCTTAAACCCAGTTGAGGAAAGGATAAATCTTTTTATTAAGATTTAGTGAAAATTTCCAACTAATTAATATTTAATTGGAATTAAATAAAAGAATTGGATTTTGGGTTTGTCGTGAATGATGTCTTCAGTAACACTGTTCTTAAACCCCGTTTAAAATGAATAAATCTTTTAATTAAGATTATTAGAGTTTCCAGTTACATTTGGTAATTGGAAAAAAATGGAATGTGAATCGTGTTTATAGTGAACCGTGTTTTTAACGACATTTGTTATTTTACCCGATTTACAGTTAAATGTGATTGGGAATCTATAAATCTTTTATTAAGATTTAAAGGAAATTTTCCAAAGTAAAGTTTTCCAATTTAATACAATAAATTGGAATGGAATGTAATTCGATTGGATAATAATCGAAGTGAGCTTCTGTGGAGGAAGACTGTTAATATATATGAAATTTAGAAGGCTTTGTCGTTATTCCAATTATATTATTAGTTGGACACGGAAATTGATATCGATTACATATTGATCTGTTTTCAGTGAAGATTCCATAAATAATGGAATGTGATTTGGGTTTATCATGAACTGTGTTTTAATGACATTAGTTCTTTAACCCAGTTAAAGATAAGATTAGTTTCTTAACTTTGAAAAATCAATAAGTAATGATTTTTGGGATTAAAAAGGAACTAGAGTTTTAATGAATCTTTAATTAGATTGGAATGTGAATGGGATAATTAAATTTATTGAATTCATGGAATGATCGAGAATGGAGTATCACCAGTTCTTCTCCAAGCGATAGTTAAATCTTTATTTAGATTTGAACGTGAAATGGCAATAAATTTTACTAATAACACCGTGGTGTTAGATATAAAGTATTATGAGTTTTGCTTTATGGGATGAATAGGTTGGGATTGGGAAATATAATAAATGGTTACTTCAGTAAGGTCCGCAAATACCAACTAGCTTGGATAAACCTTAATTTGGTTTGAATTGATATCCAATGGAAGATTAACGAATAAAATTAAAGAATTTATCTTTAATAAAATTAATGGGATCCTTTCCGAAAGGATACAAATATTTAAATAAAAGAATATTTAGAATTGGAATGCGGCGTATGTTGTGTTTTTATAAGACTTGTTTATAAGTTACGTGAGTTATTTATAAAGACCGGGTTTATCCCATTCTGAATAACTTATTTGACGATATATCGATGACGAAGACGGTGGTTGAAGACCGGAGGTCTTAACATCGTTTGGATGATTACCGATGTCTTGATTGGGCTGTACACCCAAGACGAGGTAATAAGTGGTGATTGCCCAGACGTACTTGGAGGTCGACCGGATATGCGAGGACCTCTCTCCTATATTGGACATATGGGACGAGGAATAAGGTGCCTCCGGTTTCGTTCAGACCTAGAACGAACTTGTGAATGAATGTATGACATTGGATTTTATTCTGTGTTGATTTATCTCTATTAAATATATATCTGTTTGGTGGCGGAGAATATTCTCTTGCTTAACACCCTTCTCTGAGACGTACGAGCTCAGAGGTTATATATCGATAGACATCAGTCGCATGGCGTGAATTTCCTATGTGGCATGCTGAGATGCAAATGATCAAGGCTTCTGTTGAAATGCAAAGTCTTGTGGATGATGATCAAAGCACGACTTTAATATAGCATAGCTTTGTGTATAGCGTTAATTCGTGAGCCTCACACCCCGGTGTGAACCAGAAACGGGAGAGGACCTCAGGGAGGACATGAGTTTATTTCTAGCTAGGAGTGGTGTCATAGTATGGAGCCCAGAAATTTTTATTTATGTGGATGATGGAAAGCGAGGCGCCTCGGTTATATCAGTCACTATGGGGACGATGGAAGGTTTGGTCGATATACTGACCAGTTTTACGCCCTATATGAAGGGGAAACATATTTTTCAGGCATTTTAATCCACTCTGTATGGACTGGCCCTGATGATCCAAGGCTTCCCTACGCGCTTGCCTGAGGCTCGGGCTGGAGAGTCTCGAAGCGGTAAAGACGATCCCTTGCCTTGGTTCACAGCTAGAAATCCAACTTCCGATATGTGACTTTGTGGTTTAATTGCAGAACTAGTATGGCGACATAGTAGCATGGGATACTATACCGTCTATGATTGGTACATTTATATTTGAAATTGTTTTATACATTATGCATTTATAATAGTATCAAATGGTTTGTTTTAAACGTACCAAGCATGTTTGGCTATTATAAGGGAAAATTCTATCCTCTGGCTTGCTTTACATTGTGTGATGGGACCTGAGTCTTATAATAGCTTCATTTTTCCAAAAAGCATTGCGCTGCTTATTGTATGCATTGTGTTCTTGGAAGGACACCTGTTAAACGTTATACGGCGTGGTCCCTTGATTTACATTATTTCCAAAATAAATATTTAATAACAATTTTAGTTCTCACACCAGTCACATGACTGAACTGGAGTTTATTGTTTTAACCTAAACTCTGGGTGTCCTATTTTCCACATGGGCAGCTAGTAGTTTTGGTGTTGCATATATTATATTCACAGGATCCTGGTTTATAGCTGAAGCTATATTCGGAACGCTCTGTATTCGTATATTCCTTACAGTTGTGATTATGTATTAATTTTCCACTGCATTATAATTTGAATCTCTGATATTTATCAAATGTATATTACCTATTCATACTTTGTAATATTCTTGTACTCTAATGAAAATTGTTGTAATAAGCAATGAAATGTTCTGTCGTTTGCGTTCTGATTTGTCTTGTTCTCAACTCAATCTGGGCTTTCCCATGAGAGGGAAGTTTGGGTCGTTTCATCTAATCAACACGGCTTCACATATTTCAATATTTTCGTGTCCATCCATAATCGGACATCAAATTCACATTTTAATCCTTTACTGAATATTATTTTAAAATATTCGTTATTCCTGAATTGGAATCAGACACAATCAATTACCATATAATGTTATTTATATGGATTTCATACAACACATGTACATAAAAATAATGATACATAATCAACCATCATCCAAATTGCAATTTACAACTGTATGAGCATTAAAAATAAATAATTAATGCTCACCACAGCCTGTCAACCCATCGATTGATATACAATTAAATATTAGGACTAGTGTATGTCCAATATCATCCCAATAACCATGTGGGGCTTTCAATTAACAAATACCGATTATTATTTGTGCAGTTGGGCGATGTGTAAAATTTATCATCCCAATCACTGTCAGTTAAATGGGTGTACATAGACAAATCGTCCGATTTTTAAATGAATATTTATTTCAGGAGAAATTTATGCCATTCATATATACATAAAAAATTATATTTTTAAGGATAAAATATTTATTTCAACACATGAACATTTTTAATAGTCCGTACATTCAATAAAAATAATATTTTTATTGTTCAAACATTTTATTCAACACATGAATATTTTATATAGTTCATATACATATTAAAAATTATGTTTTTAGTGAATAGATATTTATTTTATTTTCTTTTCATGATAATTAGTATATAAATAATTTTATATATACAACAATATCAATCAATAATAATCTCAATCACAGTCCAAACAAACAATCAACCATGGTTTGTACAAAAATAGTGTCAGGTGCAACTAAGCACCGCCTACAACCTATTATATAATAACAGTAAAATAATTTGAGTGAGCAGGAGTTCTCACATTGGGATCCACTCCGCTAGTCGTTAGTAGACGATGGTTTGAATTCCATTTTGCTTCTAGTCGGTTCCATCGCAATCTGTTTCATGCGGTTTATGTTAAAAAACACATTTTTAATAATGCTATTTATATTTTAAAAATCCCATTTTTAATGCAATGTAATCTATATAAAAATCACATTTTTATAAATGATATTTATATATTAAAAATCATACTTTTATATCCCCTATTTATATATATATAAAAACACATTTTTGTTCAAAGCTAGATATATAATAAAAATCTTATTTTTTAAAAAGCTATTTTTATAAAAAATTCATATTTCTAATTCAACGTTATATTTATAAAAATCAGATTTTTATTATAATGCTATTTTTATAAAAATCATATTTTTATATCAAATTTATATTTATAAAAATCATATTTTAAAATCAATGCTATTTATATTCAAATTTACATTTTTAAAACCTGGTTATCTTTATAAAAATTACATTTTTATAAATTACATTTCGAATAAAAAATTAGATTTTAATCCAATGTTATCTATACAAAAAATAAGGTTTTTAGTTCAACTTTATATATATATATATCATGTTATTTATATTTATAAAATAATGCTATTTACATTTTAAAAACTGATTTTTATCAAGGCTATTTTATTTAAAAATCACATTTAAAAATAATTTTGTTCATATAAAAATAACATTTAAAAACAATGTTGTTTAATTTAAAAATCAATTACTGCTTAATAAAAATTTAATTACATAAAAAATATATAAGAAAAACTCACTATTATATTCTTCTTCCTCACGTGACCGAACTTTTCTTCTTCCCCAAATTTGAAAACCGCGAAGCTACACCCCCTGTACACCAAAACGTGTGCACACGAAAGACTGATATGGAGCTCTAATGCACCGTTCTTCGGACTTGTAATAACCCGAAAATCCGAGCCAATTTAAAAATTTTATTTTGGCAATTTTAGCGAATTTTGATTATTTAAAATGAATTATTTTAAAAAATAATGATGAGAAATTTAGTTTGAATAGAATTCGAACGTATATATTTATTTAAATCGTCGTTAGAATATAAATAATTATTTATAATTAAAAAAGGAATTGAAAATGGCGCTGTAGTTCGAAATTTCGATTTCGAATTTCAAATGAATGTGCAGGATTCAAAATAAACCGGATTTTAAAGAAACCAAAAATATTAGAATCTAATTGAGAATATCTTTCCAACGAATCTGAAAAATCGAAATTTGATAGCGGGAATCAAAAGTTATGTCCAGTTGAAAATTCAGAATAGTCGCTATGGAATTCTGGCCCTTAAAAATACGAATTTGGCAAACGACCTCGGTTTTCGACGAAACCACTTTTGTTGGATCCGTGGTGTCAAGTTATTGCTAGGTTTCAAAATTCATAATTTTTCGAATCAATATGTAAGCGTGGCAAAGGAAAACGCGTTTGACCAGTTTTAGTTGATTTTAATTGATTGGAAAATGGCCATTTTTCAAACGGTCTTAGAATTCGATGAAATTAGTTTTATTAGGACCGTATCGTCAATACGAAGCTAGAAAATATTTTTCGGGAATTTTTAGAGTCCATATGTGGCCCCGGTAAATTGAAATGTGCATTCAAATTCAATATATAGATTTATATTTTGATTTTGACAAAAACTGATCGAATGAGCTTACGATACATATCCCATTGTGTTCGGAATGGGGGTAATTAGCTATGGACGACAGTCGGTGGGTCTCGTTTCGAGGTCAAAATAAAAAGGTACCTTTTTTAAATTAATTAAATAATATAAAACGTATATATTTTCCTATATCCTCACCCCTCTTTTCTCTCTGCCTTTCATATCGATTTTAAAATTAAAAAAAAAGAGAAAGAAAAGAACGGAGCCCCCCCCCCCCCCCGGTCGATGTTCATCGCCGTGCCGCCCAGGGTGGCCGCCGCCACCGAAGTCTCCGCCCCCCCCCCCCTCCGATCTTCCTCTCTCCTCCCACCTGCTCTCTCCGGAGCCACCAATTCAACCCCCCTTTTTCTCGAATCGAACCCGCGGGACACCCAAACCTCGTCGCCACCCCAGGCCAGCCAACCCGCCTACGAACAACCGCCACCTCCAGCGAGGCAACCCACCCCCTTCCTCTCGTTTTACTGTAAGCCCTCTTTTATTTTTATTTATTTTTAATTTTTGCTTTTCCTTTTCCTTTATTGTTTATTTTTTTTATATATGGAAAGTAAGTAATAAGTTTATTAGGAAAAATAGGGTTTTTATATTATTTTTAAATGAAGGATTTGATTTTTAAAATGATAAAAGTTTGATTTTTAATGTTGAAAAGGTTGGATTTTTAATATAGCAAAGTGATGATCTTTTATAAAGAAAGTTGCGATTGTTAGTTTAGAAAAGTCTGAATCTTTATATGAAATGTTAGAAGAAAAATATAGATTAGTGAAAGAAAAAAATTCGATTTTTATATAGAAGGTAGCGTTACAAAGATTCGATTTTTATTCGTATGAAAAACTATAAAGATGAGATTTCTATTTGTGGAAAGGCATGAACTTGTATATATGAAAAATATGATTTTTATAGTATAGGAAGAGGAAAAATACGATTTTTATATTATATAGACAGTAAAAATTTAATTTTTATTCATGTAGTAGCGATGAAATAAAGAGTCGATTTTTACATATAGGAAGTGAAGTTAAAAATTCGATTTATATATATATGAAGTGAAGATAAAGATGTGATCTTTATAGATGTATCTATATAAAAATATGATTATTATATTATAGAAAGAATAAAAATATGATTTTTATATAAGGAGAAGAATAAAAATATGATCATTATTATATGAACACCGTTATAAAAATAGAATTTTTATCTATATAGTAGCGATGTAAAAATAGAATTTTGATCTATATAGAGTGATTATAAAAATGTGATTTTTATATAAATAGCAATAATATAAAATTGTGATTTTTATATATGTAGTGGCTATGGACAACGTAAGTGACAAATGGCGAGCACGACGAAGATTTCTACATATGAAGAGTCGTGGCGTTTGGTTTAGCTAGTCGGTGAGAACTCCTCACTTTTATTTTTATTTCTAGTTGAAATATATACTAGGATGCAGACAGTGTTTAGTAGCACCCGACACCCGTCGTCCACAGACCATGGATGACTTGTTTGTTTGATTGCTGTGTTGTGAAATTTGATTGTGTGATGGTGAATGAAATGAAATATTTTATAGTGGAAAGTATTTTATAGTTAAAAATATGATTTTTAACGTATATATAAAATAAGTATTTATAAACAAATCGGACGATTTGTTTATATACACTGATTTGACTGATATTGATTGGGACGATAAATTTTAAACATCGCCCAACCGCACAAATAAAATATGTGTTTGTTGATTTGAAACCCCACACGGGTATTGGGATGATATTTGATGTACACTAATCCCGATTGTTTAGTTGTATCTCAATCGATGGATTGACAGACTGCATAAGCGTTAATTATTTATATTTAATGCTTATGCAGTTGGGTGGTGCACTCTAGATGATGGTTGATTATTTATCGTTGCTATTATATACATGTGTTGTAGAAAATCCATATAATTAACATTATATGGTAATTGATTGGACCTCATTCCAATATTGAAAATAAATTCATGTGTTGAATTGAAAAATATTCATGTGTTGAATAGAATAAACAATCATGTGTTGAATAAAAGCCATGTTGATTTGAATGATGCCATTTTGACGTGAACGATATTTATATCGATTTTATTCATTTTTCAATGAATATTGAAAGGGATTTCAAAATTCTAATTAAATTGAACTTCGAATTAAATTTAAAGGGATTTCAAAATTCTAATTAAATTGAACTTCGAATTAAATTTAAATGAATTGAAATTCGAATTAAATTGAAATGAATTGAAATTCGAATTAAATTGAAATGAATTGAAATTCGAATTAAATTGAAATGAATTGAAATTCGAATTAAATTGAAATGAATTGATATTCGAATTAAATTGAAATGAATTGAAATCCGAATTAAATTGAAATGAATTGAAATTTGAATTAAATTGAAATAAATTGAAATTCAAATTAAATTGAAATGAATTGAAATTCGAATTAAATTGAATTGAATTGAAATTCGAATTAAATTGAAATTGAATTGAAATCGATTTGAAATGAAATTAAAATGAATTTATATTGATAAGAATTCGATTTTGATTTGAATTTGAAAAGGAAGTTTAAATCGTTTTGAAAACGAATTTAAACGATTTATATAATATGTTTTAAAAGGAAATCGACGAAATATATATAATATATATATAATGGCCTGAATAGAACGCGCCGCGCCGCGGCAGTTCGCGAATTTCGACCATTGACTTCGAATGGGTATTGCGGGAGATCCGACCGTCGGATTCTCCTAAAACCAGAACCATTGGGTTCGTATCGAAAAGAGATTTCCAATGAATATTTGAAATTTGAAATCTAATGGTTGGATTTGGAATTATGTCCAAATCAAATTCAGAAAAGGTCACTGTAAGTGCAGTTCAATGGCCGTTGATGGAAATCGACTGTACGGACCTTGATAAAATTATTAAAAACAATAATAATTTGTGTAAAATCATAAGAAATGATATGTGAAGAATTGGGGTGAAAAACTCCATATTTGAAAGGATAAAAATAGATTTTTATCGAAATGAACTAGTTTTGAATTAGATTGATAATTTATTTATTTTTAAATAAATAAGTTGGATTTGAAATGGTTTTAAAAGTAACCGGAATTTCCAATAATTGAATTGGAATGGATTTGAATCGAAATTGTCCATGGAATATTACGATGTTGGATTTCGTGATTATACAGATATTGTTATGGAAATTTGAAAGAAATATTTATATCGTTATTTCCAAGACGATATTTGTTGGTCACAGAATTTGATATTGAATATAAGCCGATATATTTTCTATTCATAGCCTTGTATTTAATATCAAATGTGATTTGGGTTTGTCGTGAGCGGTGCTTTAAGTAACTCTTGTTTTTTAACCCGATAATTAATGGAAGTTGATTTTGGGTTGTCATGAATGGTATCTTCAATAATACTGTTCTTAGACCCAATTGAGTTAAGAAAATTAGAAACTAACTGAAGATTAGTTAAGTTGAATGGTTTCTTGGGTATTGATCTGATGTTCGTTTCGGCCTTCGGGGTTAATATTTAGGGAACTGTTTTCTTACTAATTTACGGTTAGAGACTAATAAAATGGAATGTGATGTGGGTTTATCGTGAACTGTGTTTTAAATGACATTGATTCTTTAACCCAGTTAAAGATTAAAACTAAGTGGAGTTTTAATGAATCTTTAATTAGATTGAAATGATCGAGAATGGAGTATCACCAGTTTTGCTCCAGGCGATAGTTGAATCTTTAATTAGATTTAAACGTGAAATGGTAATTGAATTTACCAATAACACCGTGGTGTTAGATATGAAGTATGACCAGTTTTACTTCATGGGATGAATAGGTTGGGATTGGGAAATTAAAACAAATGATTACTTTGGTAAGGTTCGCTAATCCCGACTAGTTTGAATTGATATTCAAAGAAGATTAAAGAATAAATTTAAGGAATTTATCTTTGATAAAATTAATGGGAACATTTCCCTAAGAATGTGAAATTTAGAAACTAACTGAAGATTAGTTAAGATGAATGGTTTCCTGGGTATTGATCTGATGTTGGTTTCGGCCTTCGGGGTTAATATTTGGGGAGTTGTTCTCTTACTAATTTACAGTTAGTGGCTGATGAATTGGAATGAGGCGTATGTCGTGTGTAATGACCCGCATTGGCAGAGGTATTATAATTAATTTATTTAATTTTTGAAATGGTGGGTTAGTGAATTATATGGTCGTGGGATTTAATAATAATAAATATTTAATTAAAATAATAAATTAAATATATATTTAATTTTGATATAATTAAAATTGGCTGAAATGACGATATGGTGTGAACCAGATCATCTGCGATATTTAATTCAGCTTGAAATTGAATTTGAATAACGAATATATTCAATCGTCGACAGTTGAACGTATAGTTTATAATATAATTATAAACGAGCTCGAAATGGCGCTGCAGTTCGCTATTTGGCGATTTGAACTTCAACTGAATGTACAGGATTCGTTTTAAATCGGATTTCTGCGAAACAAGAAACGCGTGGAGCTGGTGGAGTATATCTTTCTAGTGGAAGAGAAAAATCGAGATTTCGTCGTGTAGATTTTGATGTATGTCCAAATCAAATTTTAGAAAAGTCGATGTAGAATTCCTTTATAATTTGCAACGCTTTATTTACGTTATAAAAAGGGTTATTCAATATATTTGAATATGGGGTTTAAATATAGACAAAGTTCTTTTGAGACATAACGATAAATTAATTTTTAGAATTTTTCTGTAATTTTAATTAATTAAATAAGCAACTTTTATTTGGGGTATTTTGCACCCTGTAATCAACATTTTGAGGTTTCAAATTATGAGTCAATCTACCGGTATTATTATATTTCTGGGATTGTGGCACATTGATTGTCACGATGGTGTAGTTGATCCGGTAGATAGCAGTTCGAAATTAACGAAGTTTTGTAAAATGAGATGACCAAAATCTTGTGAACTCAAAACAAAATATCCTAATTTTATGTGTGACCTAAACCAAGCCTCCTCCCCTTCTTTTGCAACCACAAGAAAAATATGACTCCCCTATATAATTTCTCCTGACCGTCACTCTTGTTTGCTCTGCAAAAGCATAAACCGCACATTGTAAAAATCAAAAGAACTCATTCAAATTTCTATAAATCAAAGTATATACATATTTGGGTTGAGCAAGAAGTGCTCTTCAATTCTAGGTATGTGTTTGAGGACTCGGTTGGTTTCCTGAAACCGACGACTTCCAACAGTAGATCTAAGGTTCAAAAATTTGTGGGTTTAAGGCATCGTAGGGTGTTGTAATGGGTAGTTTGAGGTTGAGGAGATCGAATGGAGCATTCTGACCAAAGATGGGATGTTTCGATGCCAACTAATGTCGTGGCTTTCTTGGAGCCGTGCGCTACCAGGCCGACGATGCATTCTGGAAGAGAAGCTCGAGTTGAGCTTGATGATGGTAGGTTGAAGGAGATTTGGTTGGAGATGAAAATGGTGGCGTCGGTTTGATGTTTAGTGGTGTGGAGGAAGAGAACGAGGTACTCAAAAGTATTGAAATGGCTATGGAGGAGTCCTGGAGGTCACGGCCTGTTAGCTTTGGGGAAGAAAGGGTACTGGACGCGGGTTACTTTGGGGTATGGGCCTTTTTATTTGCTAAATCCCAATTGAAAAGAATTTAAGTTTTATTTTATTTCAAATAAAGTGTGTTAACTTGTTAAACCATATCTTGGTCATACGATATCAGATTGACGAACCGTAAGTTGCGTTGGGACCGTATGGACGAGAGCTTCACAATGAAGCTGACAGGAAGTGGATTGGGAATATTAGGAATTTATGGCGAAATAAATTGTTTGATTCAAATCAAATAACAGTTTATCGTTCTTTAACGATGAACTGCAAAAGTGAGTAAATCTCACTAATTCTGAACAGTTTATAATTCATGTTGTATTTTTAGAACTGTTAGATATTGGCTGATTGACCGTGTATTGACTGTTTGATTGAACTGCTAGTCAGTTAGTTAAATTTTTATATTGATTCTGTCACTACACCAAACAGGTCATTTTGTAACACTTTTCTCGGTTCCACTTGCAACGGTTATTACTGTTATAGACTTATAACGGTTATTTCCGTTATAACCTAATATAACGGTTATTTTCGTTATTCCACTCGTGGCTTTCGTGAATATCATGGGCAAAATTGTGATTTCCTATTATATTCGGGGCTCCTAACATAGTAACGGTTCTAACCCTTCTTTTTCGTTTCCCCCCGTAAATCAAAAAGGAATTCTAGGGTTCCCCGCTTCATATTATCACGCTCCTTCGCCTCGTTCGCACTTCCCCCTCCTCCAACCTTGCTTCGTTTCTGTTCATATTGTCATGCTCCTTCGCCTCATCCAACCTTCCGCCTCGAAGTCAGGTGATATTCGTTAAATTTGCCTCTTTGTAGTGTATTTTTCCCTGTTTGTAGCATGCTCTACAATTTTCTTTTCCACATCCCTGGTTTACATTTCTTGAACCATTATACAGTGTAGAATAACCGATTACTGTTAGTTCAACCAATTTTTTTTATTCAACATGACTTTTCTCTTTATGTTTTCCTTAAACCGGTTATTGTTCAGTATAACAGTCTTTTTCGTTAGCATATGATTTTGAATTTGTGTTTCACTTGTACGTTACTCACATATTTTAATACCTTTTCTGTACGTTTCAAGGAATGGGGAAATAAACAAATGAAGGCTTCTTACTTCTAGTGTTGACGACTTTCTGATATTTTTCTTCAATTTACTTTTGAAAGAAAACATGTTTCTGTTACTTAATCTTTTATCTCATGTATGGCGTACAAAGCTCAAAAAATATTTTTGGTTCATAGTGTTGTTGTTAACCTTTCCGGTACATCTCGGGTTTTCATTACACATGATAAAGCTTGCCTACGATACGTGTGAAAACCGTGAGATTGACATATGACCTACATGTATAGAGACTAGTGAGATTCAATGAAGGTATGGCCGCAGCAAGAACCAGCTTCAAATCCATACTTATTTGCTGTTGCCTGGAATGAAATAGCCAAACAAAATCATGATGGTGGTGATTTTTGAAGGCAAGCTAGTGCCGTATGTGATAAGAAAATAACTAATAGTAAATCAGATTTTATTGAACTATGATTATCTATTAGATTATGTGAAGAAGAATCACGAGTTTGATCAAGAGATAGGAAAAATAAGCTAAACATTAAAGAAATGAAAATATAGACATTGACTATAATTACAAGAAAAGTTGGAAGTTTCAGTTTAGATAATGAGAGAGAAATTAGAAAGGACTCCTATAAATTTAAAACTAGGGATAATAGACCTTAGATGACAAGATAGAATGAAGACATCTTTCGAAGATCAGATAATATTACATACAGAAAAAATGAAAGCTAGATCAAAATTTGCATACGAAGAAAGCATAAATATGATCTACAAAATAAAATTTAATAACAAACGACCCATCTTTGAAAATTGTAGAAAGAAAAAAGAATTCATATGACCCACCTGTTGTTTTTAAAATTAACAAGAGAGATAGATGATGATGAATGAGAATAAAGATAAGCGGAACTGGATTGAACTATTTAATTCTAACACGATTCCAGAAAACAATTCATAATTTCGAATAATATTGCACGCAAACAATGTCATGAGAGCCACTAGAAAGATGAGCAGTGGTAGTAAACCATTCAGATTTGATAGTACATGTACATGCACATACTTCAAAATAAATAAATAAATTAAAAATATTATGCAGACGTATTGATAGCTAACATGATCAAAAGTATTTGCTTCAACTTAGTATTGACTTAATTTTTTGTAGAATAATGCATCAGGTATGCATGCTTCTAAGTATTTTGAAGCTAAGCTCATGAACTTCATATTGTACAATAAATCAGAGTTTAAAATTCAAGATTAAAAAAAAATATCGATATATCTAAAAGTGATTTCATAATCCAATTTTATTTGATTATTTTTTTTTTGTTGAAATTAGGACACATCAAGAAAATATGGTTTGAATGTGAATTTTGAATTCCCTTTTACCTCTGTGCTGAAAAATTGAAAATTAAGATTGTATTATATCAATAGCTTGATTTCTTGTGCAAATCATGTGTGAAAAAACGAAAATGCAAGGCAATTTAAAATGAGAATGAAATATAATTGCAAATTCAGGTTCGTCGATTGTCATGACATCATATTGGGAAACACAAAAGGCGAGGATACAATGAATATTAAATCGATTCATATTAGTAAATCCAATTTCAGACATGCATTCTACTTGCAATGTTGAACTGTTTTGCAATTTTGCATTTGAATTAGTACTATCCAAACATTTTATTTTACCCTTGAATATTCTAATCTTTCTTTACTCCTAAACTGTTGCACACGTTGTATATTATCTTATAGCTCTTCCAAGTAAGCTATGAAATATATGTACTGGAACTGCAATAAAGCAATTATAGAAGGAATTTGGGAATGCATTTCTAGGACTACATGCAACGTAGTACTTCCAGATATCATACTTTTCATTTATATTTATGTTTTTATATATGGTACTTCCAATATTTATGTTTCAATTTTATATTTATGATTTCGCAGTATGGTCAGGTAGCAATTATTTCCTCATCTATAATATTACATACTTGCAGTCTAATAGATCCAAGTGTTCTAGATGAAATTTCTCTGATTTTGATATTAATTATAAACAGTTATATATATGGAGATATAAAACCAATGGGAAGTTTACCCTTGGGATGGCCATTTGTAAATAAAACTATTTAAACCCTTCGGTTTAAAAAAATTGGTACGTGCTCACATTATTAGTTTAAGTCCCTTTCTGAAATACTACAATTCTACTTATTTTCTGATTGATTGTTACGTTTGAATTTCATTTTTAGGTTTCTCCAATTTCTTTATCTGTAAAACACATGTGGATTATTATTACATGTAAGAAGATATATACTCAGTTTGTTTTGGATACATAGGACGTGGTTCGATACGAAACACGGTACGAAAACGGATACGCGGAAGGTTGTCTTGAATGTTTCCGGTATGAGGGAACGCAAGGGTACGTAACATGTTTTTTCTTCTACTTTGGAAAAACTAATCTATTTATTTTTTACGTTATAATTACCAAATTTTGTGAAGATCTTGCAAATTTACAACAGCTTTTTCAATCTATATACATGTTTATATCAAAAATTTGATATAATAACCAAAGAGGAATTTCTGAACGCGTCACCCGACTTGAGGCGAGATGCTTGGAAAGCACGTCACCTTTTCAAGGGCAGAGCGTCAGAAAAACCTTTAGGAAATTGTATGAGACCGTATCAAAAATTCAGAAGCATCAAAATACAAAGAGAAGACAATCGTTTATAGTGGTTCGACTCTTATTCGAGTCTACGTCCACTTTGAAAGTAGAATTCCATCAATCATCAAAAGATTTACAATGTTTGCTCCTTATACATCCACAAAAGCTCTTTTTACATGCATTTCTCTCCAAATCCGTTAAGAACGATGAAAAGCTTGAAGTGTTTACGCCAATCCCATCATAGAAGCCATGATTATGAGCTTAGTAGATCTTTGAGCGATTGTAAAGAAGAGACGTGAGATGCTTGAAGAAGTTCCCAAAGCAATTTGACAGCACCTCCTCGTAGTTCCCGGAAAGTCCCCCTAAAATGGTGGGGGTGGTGTGCTATTTATAGGCGATGGAATGGCTGAAATCTTCTCTTCAGGAGGCTGGTCGGTTTTGCCGGGTGAATGCGAGAATGCCATTGCCAGTTGTCAACAGCTGGCGCACCATTTCAACCATTCTGACCGACCGAGAAGCTTCGTTTGGAGGAATAACGACCAGGAAGCTACGGGAAGTGACTAAAAGGCTGAAGTATGGGGCGGACCGATCAGGTGATCTGGAAATGAAGCGGACCGACCAGGAAGCTTTGGGGTTAGCTGGTATGAGTCAAGAGTTAAGGAACGATCAGAAGTGTTCGCACTTTGGGGCGATCAGGCCTTCAAACTTTTCGGAGTGACCAGAGCTGTTTGCACTTTGGAGCGACCAGAACCTTGGGCATTTTTAGAGCGACCAAGTTTAGAACGATCAGGAGCTTTGGTGTTTTGTGAGCGACTAGTTACCTTGAATATTTGGAGCGATCATTCTTATGAGAGCGACCAGGAATGTTCTTGCTTTTAAAGCGACCATAAGCCTTCCCCTTTTTGGAACGACCAAGAACTTTTCACACTTCAGAACGACCAGAAATCAATTATCTACGACCGATCCTTTTTTAATACTTGTCTGACCGACCCCTGCTTTTAACACGTTCAAAACTGACCCGTATACGTTTGAACCGATTAAGTGGATAACAATACAAATTGATATATTATATAGTTGTCCTTCCAATATATTACAACCATATACAGTTGTACAACACAAATCAAAGAGTCGTTTATTCTTTTCAAAAACATGTGCATCATCATCTTCATTTCGCGACCGCTAACGTTTTCGGATCGCGTTACGTTTCGGGATCGGGGACGAACAAAACGGTTCGCGGAACGTGGCCACGTCCCACGTTCCTTGTTTCTATGATGATATAAGCATACAGAATACTTGAGTACTTATCATATATTATTATTTTTTATCATCAAAATGAAGCCCTTTTGGGTCATTTATCATTTGTAATGTGTCAGTTTTCTTCCATAAAATAATTATAATCGTTAATCTTTTGGGTCATTTTTCATGATTTCTCGGTTTGCTATAGTTTGTTGAAAAGCTTAATATGAAACATCATAAAATTTATTGAATATATCACTATAATTTACTTGTTTCATTTAAAATATATTTCTAATGGCTTTTGAACTTTTTTTTGTAGCACAAAAGATTGTACTGAAGGAAGCTTAACTCGACCCTTTAGATCGTGGACCACTGACAGTTTAGTTTGAAGTTTTTATATGTATTTAGAAATTTGAGTTCTTATTAGTTTGTGTAAGTTTATGCCATTGTTTTATTTGGTTTCCACCATTTCATTCATACTCCAAAAGTTCCAAATAAGGTGTTAACCAGAGATTTAAGATTAAAACTATTTTTCCTTTGGGTTTTAATATTTTAAATGAATCCCTTATATAGTATTTGGTTTTTTGAGGGTGAGATTTACCTTTGGTGCTTTGAATTTTGTACTGTATGCATTTGCACAAACTTACATACATGACATACTTACAGACATGCAAAAAAACATGATTATCCCCAAATGTCTATTAGGTTGGGTTGACACCTATGGTTTTATTCGGTTAGTTCTTATTTCTTAAAATTTGGATTAATTTGATCTATGACCATAATCAATACATAGACAAATGAAAAAGAAAAGCTTAGAGCACCATCAACTGTAAGTGATTACAAAAGCTAAAAAGTAAACCAGCATATTATGAGTGCTAAACAAGTAGCTGACTTGGGATTTTGAGGTTAGTTTTCATTTTTTGTTTCTTGGTTATAGTAGCATGAAAATTGTGTTTGCTTCTTTTAGTTTTATATTGTATATAGGCATGGTTCAGTAAAACTGAGCCATGATGCTCATTTAAAAATGAGCCGAGGCTCAGCTAAACTGAGCCATGAGTCTCAGTTAAAACTGAGCCATGAGGCTCAGCTAAAACTGAGCCATGATGGCTCGGGTCAGCTAAAACTAAGCCAATTGGCTCAATTTTGACTGAGCCAAACGGCTCAGTTTAACATCATGGTTCAGTTTTGGACATTATGGATTCGTAATCCCTTGAATATTCATGTACTGGAGCGCCTATAATATTATTCTTGCATAGCACCAGAACAAGTGAACGATCTTGAAATAATACAACAGAAAAGGTTAATCTAATATGCAACTAAATCGATGTTGTTTATTGGTACATAAAGGGTAGTGCTGCCTGCACCAAAGTCACTGCTGTATAATCTTAATATGCAATGACCTATTCTTGGGATCCGGTTACATTAGCTTTATAGAGTTTCATTATGGATCATATTTTTATTTACTGTAATATATTATTTTCATGTTAATCATTTGTATAAAAAAAGACTGATCATATAATGCAAATTAGAAGATGAGTCCAAGTAATTTTTACTTCCATCTGGTAGTACTGCTACTTATTGCCCTCTCATTTCTCCACTATGGGATGAAAATACAGAAGTGCTTACAATCAAATAATTTTACTATGCATCGGTAACGTGTATCATTTAGATTATACATTATTTATAATTTGATCATACTCTGACACTAGTGACTCATAAAGTAAACATAAAATGAGCAGTTATCTCTTTCATTGCTTGACAATGGATATTAATAAATAATTTATTCAACCATAACCTATTTGTCAGATTCCAGGATCCTATGTTAGTAAAATTTGTGTTACTGTAGAATTGATCCTAACTATTATTCTTATTCTATTGTAACATATTGCACAAGAAATATTTCCTTGCAATTATTATTTGCTCATTACTCTAGCAGCACAATATTTGAAATCTCTCTTTAAATTGTATTTTCCCTCATTTCCATCTAATCTCTATTTCTTAGTGATATGAGAATATGACAACAATGTCAGAAGCTGAAACTAAGAGCGAATGCAAAAATCAGAGTGTTAAGTTGTTCATCGGTCGGAGTCGGAAGCAGCTGATGGAATCTGAACTTATTTCGATGTTTGATGAATTCACTAGGGTTGATGATGTCAACATTATTGAAGATAAGACTACCAAGGTGTCTCGAGGTTCTTATTACGTATTTGGTTTTCGAATTATGTTTCATTTTGGGCTGGAGATCTTGACTTTTTGATGAATAATGTAGGTTGTTGTTGGTTGACATGTCTGAGTAAAGAGAAAGCTGACAAGGCGATTGCTGCTTGTTATAATAAGAGGACTCTACCTGGAGGTATTTTTTTGATGATTTTTCTTTTTGAAGTTATTTTGATTGATCTGTGTGGGTCTGGTGTGTAATTCATGCATTTTGTTTGATTCTTATGGGTTTAATTGAAATGTTATATTTAAATTAGGTGTAATACGACAAGTTCTATGGTGCATTATCTTATGGTATTGCCGTCGAGTGCTTATGGAGTTGTTTTGGTGATGCAGCAACTTATTTTGGCCTCTAATCGGATTTTTTCCATTTCAGGTAAAGTTAGATTTCCATTGTGCTTCTAATTTGTAGCTTATATAATAAGCAATCTGTGTAGTGTTGATTGGAGCACATGTAATCTACCAATCTTCAGACCCTTAAGCTAAATTATTTCTCTTGAAAAAGTGGTGTGTTCAAAATTTGCGTTCACTTCTGTGACTGGTAAACAACACAGCCTTAATGCTTTTTATTGTCATCAAGATATTATATATATTACTTATAGATGCACTTTATCAATATATCCTTAATTTTTAGCAAAACCATTGTTTACTTCTAGGACTATTAACAATGTTCGTATCAACATTCTTTCTTTCGTTACGTGCGGACACACCCTTAAAACTTACTAAGAAATTAGTTATTTAACATCATGAAATAGGCACGACAAGAATATGGGATTCTAATAGTAATAACACACAACATTTCCGTCTACCCCTATCAAATTCTCGACTGAAAACAAATTATTTTGGGCGGCAAATAAAAAAAAGTGCTTGTTGCTAGTATTATGTAGTGCTGTTGTTCGAACATGTTGCCATATACATGCTTGAACAACTTTCATTTTTAAATCTGCATTATTTACGTACTTATTGTGACTTCAAAATAGTGGCTGTGTATATATGCGCGCACACACACACACACACTTATCTTTTTTTGACAATTCACACTCATATATATATATATATATATAAAGACACACACACATAGGACTATCTTATGATGGAACAGCCAGGTATAGGACTTTCTGAACACAATTTGTATCACGTGTAAGTTTCTGACGTGTTTCTTACATTTTCTAATCTACCCAGCATTTTAAAAATTAAAAGGTTGCAAATATACATGTCAAAATTTATCGACAGAGATCTTACTTTGGAATCAGTTTAACAGTTAATGCTAAGCAGTAGCAAGACTCCTATGTAATCAGTTTAACATATAGAGTTTATGCTATAACATATCCACATGATTTAAACAGAATTCATAACATATAACATGATTTAAACAGTATAACTGCTAGTACAATGCAATAAGCTGAGTTCAAAGTAGCTTGAAATATCTTGTAGTCTTGGTTTCATGATTAAGACAAAGCACTTATATAAACAATACTCATGATGTAGAGGTTATAGAAAACATTTCAATGCTACACAATTTGATAGCGTGATCTCCGACAAATGATTATTTTGCACATCCATTTTAACTGAGCCAAATGGCTCAGTTTTAACTGAGAGCCTAGTGGCTTAGTAAAAACTGAGCCTACAGGCTCAGTTTACCTGAACCGAGCTGCTTAGTTTAAAAATGAGCCGAGTGATATTTCATTTGCTATTGATGTTTTCAACCCGTATTATGTGTCATCATGTTATCTTATGCTTGTTTCTGACTATGAAATATTTGAGTTATAAAAATATTTGTTAGATGAGGTAATATGCATTGTTTTCGTGTCTTGACTTATATTATTATATTTGTTGAACATCGTAGGCTTTGGTTGAAGCAGTAGAAGCAAGACAAAGATTAGAAGGTGGCAATGAAACTCTAGGTCTAGATAATGTTAAGAAATATCCTATTGCTGAAGTTTTTGAAGATGATGAAGAAAAGAAGCTATTATCATACTACTTCTAATTATGACCATTTATCGTTTGTGTTTTGTCTAATGGTTGTATGTTAAATTGTGATACTTAGAAGTTATTTGATATTCGTTATGGATGATGAATGGTTGCATGTTAAATAGTGATGTTGATTGAAATGGAATTTGCTTTAGGATATAAATTGTGATATTTTGTATTTTCTTTGAGATATTATTATATTATATGTTGTATGCTTTATTAAATTAGTTGGAGCATATTATGATTGTTACATGTTTAAATGAATTACCTACTGCAGACCTGGTATAATATTATGATTGTTACATGTTTCATATTTGTAACAGTAATTAGTGTTATAAAAATAATTTTTGTAACAGGTATAACTGTTATAATTTTTTCAGTACCAACGGTTATAACTGTTACAGATTAATAATTTTGTAACGGTAATAACCGTTATAATATACATACTTTATAACGGTTATAACCGTTACAATATTCGTGACAATAGTTTGTCACGTATGTTGTAGTAACGGTTATAACTGTTACAAAGTTAATTAGTAACGATAATAAGCGTGACAATTTGGCATTTCTGGTGTTGTGTGTTTAACAGAATATATCATATGGAACTGAAAGTGATGTAATCTATATTGTTTAACATCTGTGATGTAGGGAAACAGGTTGGAGGAATCCAACTGGATTCCTCAACATTTATTTTGCTGTTTTCATATATTGTGATATATGATGTGTTATATAATCTGTTATGGATTATGGGTGTTGGAATGATGTTGATCATTTTTATCCGATATTTTAAATATCATAAAAGACCCTGGGATGTAAAAAGAATTATTTCAATGTATATTGAAATAAAGGGATTTTATAAAATCAACAGATTTTATAAAAGGAAATATTTCGAAAGTAAATAAAAGGGAAAAATGTTTTAAAATGAATAGAGTTTTATAAAAGGGAAATCATTTGTAAAGTGAAGAACTGTTACTAAAAGTAAATCTTTATAAATGAATAGTTTATTCGAAAAGAATAAAGGAGCTAATCGATGTTAGTTTAATCGATTAGAATAGAAAGTTAAAAGGAGCTAATCGATGTTAGTTTAATTGATTAGTGAGAAAGTTAAAAGGAGTTAATCGATGTTGGTTAATCGATTAGAGTAAAAGTTAAAAGGAGCTAATCGATGTTAGTTTAATCGATTAGTGAGAAAGCAAAGGAGCTAATCGATGTTAGTTTATTCGATTCGAGTTGAAGCAAATGAGTTAATCGAATATAATTTATTCGAAGAGAAAGTAAAACGAGTTAATCGAATATAGTTTATTCGAATTAAAGCAAACGAGTTAATCGAATATAGTTTATTCGAATTAAAGCAAACGAGTTAATCGAATATAGTTTATTCGAATAGAAGCAAACGGGTTAATCAAATATAGTTTATTCGAATAGAAGCAAACGAGTTAATCGAATATAGTTTATTCGAATAGAAGCAAATGAGTTAATCGAATATAGTTTATTCGAATAGAAGCAAACGAGTTAATCGAATATAGTTTATTCGAAGAAAGAAAAAAGGAGTTATCGAATATAGTTTATTCGAAAGGAGTAAGTGAAATGAGTAAATCAAATAGCGTTAGTCAAATAGAGTTAATCCAATAGTGTTAGTCCAAGAGAGTTAATTGATAAGGGTTAATCGAATAGAGTTAAGTGAAAAGAGTCAATCGAATAGATATTTATTCGAACGAGGGTTAAGTAAGGAAGTTAGTAAAGGGATATAAAGTGAACTTTGCCAATTTCAAAGTCAGAAATGTTGTTCAATTAAGGTCTGAGAGGTAGTTCTACCCCAACTTGATTGGCTTCGTTTTTAACTAAGGAATAGTTAAGGTTCGGCAGTAAAGGAAATGGTTTGAGTTGGCATCGCGATGGTTTGTTTAAACATCTGTCTAAGTCCAATGAAGAAGCTTTGGAAATGTTTTTCCAAAGAAGAAACCAGAAATGTTTTCTAATAAAGAAAACAAGAAATGGAAATGTTTTCCATTGTTAATAACGTATATTTTCCAAATGTAGAAAATAAGAAATATTGAATATAGGGAAATAGGAGATAAGTAAATTAATAAAGAGATAAATGTTGAATGATGTTTGATCGATATAAATTTCCATTTGGAAATAATATCGTTGTTTGCACACCTGTTTTTCTTCGATAGTTAAATCACAGACTATCGAAGTTTTGACCATTTTAACGTTGTTAATATGGAGAGACCGGTTCGATTATTATCCAAAGAACTGCTTTTTATTGGCATAAGCGTTGCGAATCATATATGCCAAATGAAATTGAAGACGGAGTTATTCAAGGGCTATCCTGTTCACAGAATAGTGCCTTCGGTTCATCCTGTTCCTGGATGACTTGTATGGACGGATGTCTGACAGAGTATTTCCAGACGATCACGTATATTGATTTCTCCAACTGTACCAAGAGTGGAAGCGGAGAAGGAAACTTCTTTTTGCTAACACATAATGTATGGTTGGGGACGTCGATCGGTGATTTGAGGGATTTGATGATGTGGCATTCAAAGTGAATCTGGTGTGATGATAAAGCGTAGCTTCTAGCCTCATCATCCGGTAAATGACAGAAATCGGGCAGGCAGCATGGCTAAGTCGGTCGCACCGAAGTAGGGTGTATAATCACCTGATATAGAGTTTCATTTACTTCTAAAAATGTATTGTTGATGCTGTCCCATTCGGGAAACGGTTGCTGATCCCAGCCGTTGGTGATATACATTCGATACGCTCAAGCGAAATGACTGGTCGGTCATGTGTGGTCGGGTTGCAAGATGTTCTTGTTGAACCCAGTGTATTCCTCTCTAGAGGTACACGAGCGAAAGGTGGTTCCATACCTTGTCATAGTTGGAAATCCATTACCCAATACATGCTTGCGGTTTTGAGTTGTATACTATATATGTAGAACGTGAGATGAAAGCGTTTCTGCTGGATGATTATATATACTTTGGTTGATAGACATAATTATAATATCAAAAGGGTTTTGATATAAAGATATTTTGGATTCTCATAAGGGAAAAACCCGTTCCGTTATGCGGCATGGTCTTATGAGATATCATATACCTGTATAACTGTTTTAAATTGTTTTACTCACACCAGTCCCATGACTGACCCAGAGTTTACTTTGTTGTTTTCCCTAAACTCTTGGGTGCCTAAATTTGTACGGGCAGTCAAGTAGTCAGGATTTACAGATATACTGGAAGAGGTGGAGCAGGAGGCTTCAGGATCATATAGCTATTATTATTCCGCTGTGTTGTAAGTGATGTACTTTGATAATGATGTGTATATTCAAGTACAGATGTATATTTCAAGTTATGTTATATATATTATATGTTATTCGTTCCGCTGTGAGGTTCGTGTTACTCTGATATTTTGTTCTTCTTCTTCTTCTATTCTAAGTTTCTATCTTATCTTTCCTCACCCTCTAATTTCTTTCACTAATTACCAGGATTTTTCGACGTTTTGGTTATCGACATCGTGCTTATGCCGATAACCAAAGTCGCTCAAAAATCCGGGTCGTTACAGTTGGTATCAGAGCAGAAGGTTAAAAGAATTACTTGGCTCTGTGGCGTGACTCTGTAGAGATAGGGTTAGTAATACCCTAGACTGTGATTGAGTGTATATATACGAGTGAACGTATTTGTTATTGATATAAAAATTTGTTTTATATTGTGGAGATTCATTGGTTGAGTCGTTTATGAGTTCTGGTCGATCAGTTTGATCCATTGTATCGGTAGGGATTTTGTAAACACTTGAATACGATGAACCATCATGGTATGTTTTGAAAAGAGGGGAAACGAATTAGTTTACCCAAAGTATATTTGATACATATTGGATATATTAGTTGATATTATAATCGAGTAAGATTATAAATTAAATGGTTATGTGAATAACCAATCAGAATTCATATAAGTGAAATACGTGAAATCAGATGAGTTAAATCTGAAATTTAAACTAGAATTGAAGTTAAGACTCTGGAGAATTGGATAAGTGTTTGTAAATAGATTTGGATTAAAAATAAGGAAAATTTAAGATCCTGGGAGATTTTAAATTGTTTTACAAGCCGTGTGAATTATATTTTGAAATGAATTTGAAAGTGGAAATGTTTAGAAATGGTTTTATAGTATTGAACTCACTTCGATCGCTGAAAAATAGATTCTGATGATGACAGCTGCATCATCAGTATTCATTTTCGAGTTGTAAGTGACGAATTACTACCAGAGATACTGTTTTGAATTTGTTTTGGGAAAGACAAGTGTGTTGAATTTCAAAATAGAATTTAAAATATAGAATTTGAATTTTGAAATAGATTTGAAATATTAACTTGTTTTAAAAGAAATAAAACGAGAAGTTCCTTTATAAACGAAGTTTATAAATAGTTCTTTTATAAACGAAGTTTATAAAATGAAGTGAAAAGAATTATCATTGGATAATTCAGAAAAAAAATATACGAGTATGAAATTGAAAGGGGAACCTATTTTCCAAAGGTAGTAATATCGATTTCAAAAGGAATTGAAATCGAGAGTTATGTGAAGAATGAATAAAGAAAGTTTGAAAAGGAATTTGAAGAAAGGAAGTTCAAACATAGGATTTGAATATAGAAAATTCAAAGGGGATCTGAATAAAGAGAATTCAAATAGAAATTGAATATAGAAATTCAAAGGGAGTTTGAATATATGAAATTCAATGGAAGTGATATAGAATTTGAATATAGAAATTCAAATGGCGTTTGGATATAGAAAATATAAGAGATTTCAAATATAGGATTTGAATATCGAAAGTGAAATGAAATTTGAATGTAGAGAATTCAAATAGATTTGAATATATAATTCAAATGGAGTTTGAAAATAGATTTGAATAATGAAATTCATATATGGAATTTGAATAAGAGATTTGAAATGAAATTCAAATATAGAATTTGAATTAGAGAATTGAAATGGAATTTGAATATAGGAAATTCAAATAAAATTGAAATGGAATTCAATTAGTTGATAAACAAGTTAAACCTATGTTTGAACATGTATATTCAAATAAAAAGGTGAAATGGGCAAACCATTAATTTGAAAATCACTTAACGAAATAAGTTAAAACGATTGGATTAAGTTGGAATGAATAAAAAATGTATGGATATATAGGAGACAGGTTTGGAATAAAGTGTTAGAAGGTATATATATATAGATTTCCCGAAAAAAAGGTACGTAGTTAATTCATATATGAGATTTTATGCGCCGTATCGGCAAGCCGCTTGGCTTTTCCTTTTTCTTTTTGATTAGAGAGGCCTGTGTGGCAGTTTGGAGATTTTCCCGATGCTCCCGGTACAAAGGAGGTTATGGCGAATTTTTCCGGGAATCTAAGGAGATAGAATATTTTTAAGATAATTTGATAGTTAGAAATCAACGTATCGATATATATAGAAGCCGATAAGGAAACAAACTTAAAAATAGAATAGTAAAAATCAAAAAGGAAGACTAAGAATCAAATCTAGTGAG
This sequence comes from Allium sativum, assembly GCA_030737875.1. Taxonomy (NCBI): domain Eukaryota; kingdom Viridiplantae; phylum Streptophyta; class Magnoliopsida; order Asparagales; family Amaryllidaceae; genus Allium; species Allium sativum. Next base: position 972,993,305 of record CM060918.1, on the reverse strand, counting down.
GATAGAAGAGAAAGTGTATACGTGTTTAAAGGTGAATAAGTAGTTATATGGTATTGATTATTCGAGTAAGTAGTCATATCTGTTTTGACGTTATAAATGTTATTCAATCAAGGTCTGAGAGGTAGTTATACCCCAACTTGATTGATTTCATTATTATTAATAAATAGTAAGATTTCAGGCTCGAAGATCAATGTTGTATAAGAGTTAGTTGAATATAGTATTTGGGTTGTCGTAACGATGTTTTACACAACATCCGTTTTAACCCAAATAAGTGTGAACTTGGAAATAGAATAATAAATATTTCCTAAGTATAGAAATAAACGAGATCGGAAAAGAGATAAGTAATTAGGATATTTTCCAATTGTAAATAGCATATATTTTCTAAAAGTTTAGAAAATAAAGGAAGACGATATTCGGAAATGTTTTCCAAATAACGTAAAAGGCCAATATGGATATTGAAAATATTTGGCTGACAAATATTGATAAAGAAATAGAGAAGTGGTTTAACTAATGGAATATTGATTTTGGGCTCAGTTGAATTTCAAAAAGGAAAAATTTGATTTTTGAAAAAGTAAACTGATTAAAATTCCCAGGAAGAGACTGTTTGAATTAAGAACAAATTTAAATAGAAGTTTGCGGAAGTAAGCTGAAATTGAATTGAAACAGTTAAGTGAAAACTGAATGGAAATATAACGATATCAAGAAAAATTTATTCTTGGATAAAATTGGATTGTCGAGATAAGAATCTAAAATGAAAATTTGATTGGGAAGTTAAGAGTTTGAAATCGAGAATGGAACTCGAATTTGAAATAAAATTCGACTTAGGATATAAGCGAATGGTTGTGTCGTGGATAAAAGAAGATGGGGATTTAATTGGGATAACCCTTGTATCCGCTAAATTGATAACAGGTGGAAAGGATATTGATATGCCCGACAAAGAGGTACCAGTTTATATTACATATGGGTTTGAGATGTTGATAAGCCGAATTGGCAAGCCGCTTGGCTGTTTGATTTTCTTTTGGGATAGAGATGGCCCAAAGAGGCGAGTTGGAGTTTGACCGATTGACCAGTACAAAGGAGGTTATGGCGAAATTTTCGGAAATTAAAGGCGTTAGAAAATTTTCAGGATTTTTGAAAATTTTCGTTGATAAGGATTAATTAATGATTTAATTGAAATTAAATTGGTTCAGTTGAAACTGAAGTTAAGAAGTGAACAAATATGTTCAAACCAGTCGATAGGGTCGTTCTCTACCTTCTAGCAATTTCGAGGACGAAATTATTTTAAGTGGGGAAGATTGTAATGACCCGCATTGGCAGAGGTATTATAATTAATTTATTTAATTTTTGAAATGGTGGGTTAGTGAATTATATGGTCGTGGAATTTAATAATAATAAATATTTAATTAAAATAATAAATTAAATATATATTTAATTTTGATATAATTAAAATTGGCTGAAATGACGATATGGTGTAAACTAGATCATCTGTGATATTTAATTCAGCTTGAAATTGAATTTGAATAACGAATATATTCAATCGTCGAAAGTTGAACGTATAGTTTATAATATAGTTATAAACGAGCTCGAAATGGCGCTGCAGTTCGCTGTTTGGCGATTTGAACTTCAACTGAATGTACATGATTCATTTTAAATCGGATTTCTGCGAAACAAGAAACGCGTGGAGCTGGTGGAGTATATCTTTCTAGTGGAAGAGAAAAATCGGGATTTCGTCGTGTAGATTTTGATGTATGTCCAAATCAAATTTTAGAAAAGTCGCTGTGGAATTCCTTTATAATTTGCAACGCTTTATTTACGTTATAAAAAGGGTTATTCAATATATTTGAATATCAGGTTTAAATATAGACAAAGTTCTTTTGAGACATAATGATAAATTAATTTTTAGAATTTTTCTGTAATTTTAATTAATTAAATAAGCAACTTTTATTTGGGGTATTTTGCACCCTGTAATCAACATTTTGAGGTTTCAAATTATGAGTCAATCTACCGGTATTATTATATTTCTGGGATTGTGGCACATTGATTGTCACGATGGTGTAGTTGATCCAGTAGATAGCAGTTCGAAATTAACGAAGTTTTGTAAAATGAGATGACCAAAATCTTGTGAACTCAAAACAAAATATCCTAATTTTATGTGTGACCTAAACCAAGCCTCCTCCCCTTCTTTTGCAACCACAAGAAAAATATGACTCCCCTATATAATTTCTCCTGACCGTCACTCTTGTTTGCTCTGCAAAAGCATAAACCGCACATTGTAAAAATCAAAAGAACTCATTCAAATTTCTATAAATCAAAGTATATACATATTTGGGTTGAGCAAGAAGTGCTCTTCAATTCTAGGTATGTATTTGAGGACTCGGTTGGTTTCCTGAAACCGACGACTTCCAACAGTAGATCTAAGGTTCAAGAATTTGTGGGTTTAAGGCATCGTAGGGTGTTGTAATGGGTAGTTTGAGGTTGAGGAGATCGAATGGAGCATTCTGACCAAAGATGGGATGTTTCGATGCCAACTAATGTCGTGGCTTTCTTGGAGCCGTGCGCTACCAGGCCGACGATGCATTCTGGAAGAGAAGCTCGAGTTGAGCTTGATGATGGTAGGTTGAAGGAGATTTGGTTGGAGATGAAAATGGTGGCGTCGGTTTGATGTTTAGTGGTGTGGAGGAAGAGAACGAGGTACTCAAAAGTATTGAAATGGCTATGGAGGAGTCCTGGAGGTCAAGGCCTGTTAGCTTTGGGGAAGAAAGGGTACTGGACGCGGGTTACTTTGGGGTATGGGCCTTTTTATTTTCTAAAGCCCAATTGAAAAGAATTTAAGTTTTATTTTATTTCAAATAAAGTGTGTTAACTTGTTAAACCATATCTTGGTCATACGATATCAGATTGACGAACCGTAAGTTGCGTTGGGACCGTATGGACGAGAGCTTCACAATGAAGCTGACTGGAAGTGGATTGGGAATCATAGGAATTTATGGCTAAATAAATTGTTCGAATCAAATCAAATAACAGTTTATCGTTCTTTAACGATGAACTGCAAAAGTGAGTAAATCTCACTAATTCTGAACAGTTTATAATTCATGTTGTATTTTTAAAACTGTTAGATATTGGCTGATTGACTGTGTATTGACTGTTTGATTGAACTGCTAGTCAGTTAAATTTCTATATTGATTCTGTTTAACAGAATATATCATATGGAACTGAAAGTGATGTTATCTATATTGTTTAACATCTGTGATGCAGGGAAACATGTTGGAGGAATCCAACTGGATTCCTCAACATTTATTTTACTGTTTTCTTATATTGTGATATATGATGTGTTATATAATCTGTTATGGATTATGGGTGTTGGAATGATGTTGATCATTTTTATCCGATATTTTAAATATCATAAAAGACCCTGGGATGTAAAAAGAATTATTTCAATGTATATTGAAATAAAGGGATTTTATAGAATCAACAGATTTTATAAAAGGAAATATTTCGAAAGTAAATAAAAGGGAAAAATGCTTTAAAACGAATAGAGTTTTATAAAAGGGAAATCATTTGTAAAGTGAAGAATTGTTACTAAAAGTAAATCTTTATAAATGAATAGTTTATTCGAAAGAATAAAGGAGCTAATCGATGTTAGTTTAATCGATTAGAATAGAAAGTTAAAAGGCTCTAATCGATGTTAGTTTAATCGATTAGTGAGAAAGTTAAAAGTAGTTAATCGATGTTGGTTAATCGATTAGAGTAAAAGTTAAAAGGAGCTAATCGATGTTAGTTTAATCGATTAGTGAGAAAGCAAAGGAGCTAATCGATGTTAGTTTAATCGATTCCAGTTGAAGCAAATGAGTTAATCGAATATAGTTTATTCGAAGAGAAAGTAAAACGAGTTAATCGAATATAGTTTATTCGAATTAAAGCAAACGAGTTAATCGAATATAGTTTATTCGAATTAAAGCAAACGAGTTAATCGAATATAGTTTATTCGAATAGAAGCAAACGAGTTAATTGAATATAGTTTATTCGAATAGAAGCAAACGAGTTAATCGAATATAGTTTATTCGAATAGAAGCAAACGAGTTAATCGAATATAGTTTATTCGAAGAAAGAAAAAAGGAGTTATCGAATATAGTTTATTCGAAAGGAGTAAGTGAAATGAGTAAATCAAATAGCGTTAGTCAAATAGAGTTAATCCAATAGTGTTAGTCCAAGACAGTTAATTGATAAGGGTTAATCGAATAGAGTTAAGTGAAAAGAGTCAATCGAATAGATATTTATTCGAACGAGGGTTAAGTAAGGAAGTTAGTAAAGGGATATAAAGTGAACTTTGCCAATTTCGAAGTCAGAAATGTTGTTCAATTAAGGTTTGAGAGGTAGTTCTACCCCAACTTGATCGGCTTCGTTTTTAACTAAAGAATAGTTAAGGTTCGGCAGTAAAGGAAATGGTTTGAGTTGGCATCGCGATGGTTTGTTTAAACATCTGTCTAAGTCCAATGAAGAAGCTTTGGAAATGTTTTTCCAAAGAAGAAACCAGAAATGTTTTCTAATAAAGAAAACAAGAAATGGAAATGTTTTCCATTGTTAATAACGTATATTTTCCAAATGTAGAAAATAAGAAATATTGAATATAGGGAAATAGGAGATAAGTAAATTAATAAAGAGATAAATGTTGAATGATGTTTGATCGATATAAATTTCCATTTGGAAATAATATCGTTGTTTGCACACCTGTTTTTCTTCGATAGTTAAATCACAGACTATCGAAGTTTTGACCATTTTAACGTTGTTAATACGGAGAGACCGGTTGGATTATTATCCAAAGAACCACTCTGTATTGGCATAAGCGTTGCGAATCATATATGCCAAAGGAAATTGAAGACGGAGTTATGCAAGGGCTATCATGTTCACAGAATAGTAACTTCGGTTCATCCTGTTCCTGGATGACTTGTATGGACGGATGTCTGACAGAGTATTTCCAGACGATCACGTATATTGATTTCTCCAACTGTACCAAGAGTGGAAGCGGAGAAGGAAACTTCTTTTAGCTAACACATAATGTATGGTTTGGGACGTCGATCGGTGATTTGAGGGATTTGATGATGTGGCATTCAATGTGAATCTGGTGTGATGATAAAGCGTAGCTTCTAGCCTCATCATCCGGTAAATGAAAGAAATCGGGCAGGCAACATGGCTAAGTCGGTCGCACCAAAGTAGGGTGTATAATCACCTGATCTAGAGTTTCATTTACTTCTAAAAATCTATTGTTGATGCTGTCCCATTCGGGAAACGGCTGCTGATCCCAGCCGTTGGTGATATACATTCGATACGCTCAAGCGAAATGAGTGGTCGGTCATGTGTGGCCGGGTTGCAAGATGTTCTTGTTGAACCCAGCGTATTCCTCTCTAGAGGTACACGAGCGAAAGGTGGTTCCATACCTTGTCATAGTTGGAAATCCATTACCCAATACGTGCTTGCGGTTTTGAGTTATATACTATATATGTAGAACGTGAGATGAAAGCGTTTCTGCTAGATGATTATATATACTGTGGTTGATAGACATAATTATAATATCAAAAGGGTTTTGATATAAAGATATTTTGGATTCTCATAAGGGAAAAACCCGTTCCGTTATGCGGCATGGTCTTATGAGATATCATATACCTGTATAACTGTTTTAAACTGTTTTACTCACACCAGTCCCATGACTGACCCAGAGTTTACTTTGTTGTTTTCCCTAAACTCTTGGGTGCCTAAATTTGTACGGGCAGTCAAGCAGTCAGGATTTACAGATATACTGGAAGAGCTGGAGCAGGAGGCTTCAGGATCATATAGCTATTATTATTCCGCTGTGTTGTAAGTGATGTACTTTGATAATGATGTGTATATTCAAGTACAGATGTATATTTCAAGTTATGTTATATATATTATATGTTATTCGTTCCGTTGTGAGGTTCGTGTTACTCTGATATTGTGTTCTTCTTCTTCTTCTATTCTAAGTTTCTATCTTATCTTTCCTCACCCTCTAATTTCTTTCACTAATTACCAGGATTTTTCGACGTTTTGGTTATCGACATCATGTGTAACACTTGTTTATAATATACGCGAGTTATTCAGGAAGACCGGGTTTATCCCATTCTGAATAACTGATTCGACGTGGTGTCGAGGATGAAGACGGTGGTCGAATACTGGAGGTCTTCACGTCGTTTGGGTGATTACTAATGATCTTGATTGGGCCGTACAACCAAGACGAGGGAATCAGTTAGTGATCGTCCTGACGTACTTGGAAATCGATGGATATGCGAGAAACAAGGTGCCTCCGGTTTCGTTCAGACCTAGAACGGACTTGTAAATGGACTGTGTGTCTGACATTGGATATCATTCTGTGTGATTGATAGATATCAGTTGCATGGAGTGGTTTGCCTGTGTGGCATGCTAAGATGCAAATGATCAAGGCTCCTGTTGAAAAGCAGAGTCTTGTGGTTGATGATCAAAGCACCGCCTGTGTGGCACAGCTTTGTGTAGCGTTAATTCGCGAGCCTCACACCCCGGTTGTGAACCAGAAATGGGAGAGGACATCAGGGAGGGCATGCGTTTCCTTCTAGTTAGAAGTGGCGTCAGTGGTTTTACACGCCCTGACGAGTTTGACTTATGTGGTTGTTGCTGTTGCGAGGCACCTCGGATATATCGGTGACTATGTGAAGCCGATAGAGTCATTCGTTGGCTCATTTACGCCCCAAAGGGCGGGGAAACGTAGTGTTTAGGCATAATAATCCACATCGGTGGACCGGCCCTAACCATCCAAGGGGCAGTTGCGGCTGTTCCTTAGGGGCGGACTAGAGGCTCTCGAATCGGTAAGGACTATCTTTTGCCTTGGTTCACAGATGGAAATCCAACTTCCAGTACGTGATATTTGCGGTTTTGATTGTAGAGCCTAGTATTGGCGACATGATTTATGGTACTCATGCCGTCTATGATTAATACTTATGATTGAAGTTGTTTTGACACTATACACGTATAGTAGTAATCAAAGATGAAATTTAGCGTATCAAGCATTCTTTGGCAATTATAAGGTAAAACCCTATCCTCCGGCTTGCGTTGCATTGTGTGATGGGACCTGGGTCTTATAATAGCTTCATTCTTCTTTATTAAGCACTGCGCTGTTGTTTTATGCACTGGTATTCTTGGGAGGAAATCTGTTCCGTGTTATACGGCGTGGTCCCTTGATATACCTAACTTTAAAATAAAGATTAATAACCGTTTTAGTTCTCACACCATTCACATGACTAACCTGGAGTTTATTGTTTTAACCTAAACTCTGGGTGCCCCTATTTTGACACAGGCAGCTAGTAGTTTTGGTTTTGCAGATTTATATTCACAAGATCCTGATTTACAGCTGGAACGATACTCGGAAAGCTTTGTATCCGTGTATCACTTCTAGTTGTGTATTGCATTATTTTCCGCTGCTATGTAATGTATTGTAATCTCTGATATTTAGTGAATGTGTAATATTGACTTATACTATGTATATTCTTGTATTCTGATGAATTATTGTAATTAACAATGAAATGTTCTTCTGTTTGCGTTCCGATGTGGCTTGTTCTCAATTCTATCCGGGCTTTCCTTACCGGGGATGTTCGGATCGTTTCCGACTTCACCATTGGTTCTTTCATCGCAAACCGGACCTGCCTGACCCCTTCACCATTGCTCCGGCGTCCTCATTTGAAATCCTTCCTTCATCGCCTCCTATAGCTCACACTACAGAGATCGACACATATTGTGTCGAAATGCAATCAAACTTTACTGACTTGCTCGCCTCGCAACCCTAAACACACCTGAACACTTGAAATCCCCTCCGACGCAACCAAAATGAAACCATCAGCAACCCTAGCAGCAACATACACAGAAATCAAACCAAGTGAAAATGAATCGCACCTAACTCTGAGTACATCATGTTGAAGCTTTCGAGTGTGTGAGTTTAAAGGATCAATCGTTGTTCGATTTAGCGGAGTATTTAATTTTATATATTTTCTTGAATGATTTGAGAAGGAGGCGGCCTCCTTTTGATTTTCTACAGAATCAACTTAGGTCTTAAGGGAAGGAAAAGGGGTAATTATAGGATAGGAGAATATTATTTTATATTATTTATACCCCTTTAGTTTTTTATATTTAATTCAATTATATTTTAAATGTAAAATTTATCGATCTGAACCCTAAATCAAACCCAATGACTGTAGCCACTAGTTAAACACCCTCATTCCGGACACAATGGGACTTGTTTCGTAAGCTAATTCGACTATTTCAATCAGTTTTTATCAAAATTAAAATTTAAGTCAATATATATTGAATTTAAATGTACATTTTAATTTATTGGGGCCATATATTGATTCCAAAAATTTCTGAAAAGTAAATCTAGCTATGTTTTGACGATATGGTCCAAACAAAACTAATTTCGTCAAATTTGGAGATCGTTTGAAAAACGACCATTTTCCAGTTGATTAAATTCAAGCTGAAATTACCAAACACGTTTAAATTCACCAAGATCGCATATTAATTCCAAAAATCATGCAAATTGGAATATAGCAATAATTTGACATTCCGGATCCAACAAAAGTGGTTTCATCGAAAATGGAGGCCGTTTGCAAAATGGCTATTTTTAAGGGCTATATATTATAATAAATTCCATAGCGATTATTTTGAATTTTAAACTAGCCATAACTTTTAATTCCCGTTATGAAATCTGGATTTCTCACATTACTTAGAAAGATATAATTAAATTGATTCAAATATTTCTAGTTTTTACTGAAATTCGATTTATTTTGAATTCTATACATTCAATTGAAATTTAAAATCGAATTTTCAAACTACCGCGCCATTTCAAGCTCGTTATATAAATAAAATAAATTTATTCTTCTAAGTTCGATTTAAATAAATTTTTAGTCATTATTATTTAAAATAATTCATTTTAAATATCTAAAATCCATTAAAATTGTTAAAATAAAAATTTTAAATTGGTTCTGAATATCCGGGTTGCTACATTCAATGCCTATCTCTTCCCTTTTAAACCAAATCAAAAGCCTTGACCGTTTCGCAATAGTGACCATGCATTTACTTGTGCTTCAACTAACAAAATTATAAATTTAGTATGTTATACCAAAATGAATGATCATACCGAATATTTTTTAATAGTAGCAATATCCATTAGGCTATACTAAAGTTTTTCTCTTAATTTTAGATACATAATTCTTATGTAACACAAACAAGATAGGAGTGCTTGGTCATTAATCTTACTAGAATTTTGGATACCACTGCAAATTTAATTGATTACTAAAATTGTTATGGTACATAGAATAAAACAATTGTTTTGATTTGTTCTTGCATTAGAAGCACTTTATGAAAGGATTAAAATATAATAAATGAAAGAAAAACTAAAAATCTAATAATATAAACTCATAGCATACTATGACTGTTGGTATTCGTAACATATAAGAAGGAACTCTTGAGATCAAATATGTACCTAAGTTTACATGATTTTTTGAAGAAACATAGGACTTCTAAAATAGAATTGATATTCTTGTGCTAATCAAAAAAAATTACACTATGTAAATTTTAGTGAACATGTCTCATATTTTAATTACATAATATGTTTTAGGTCTGAGAAGTTGAGATTAAAGTTGATCTATTTGTCAATGTAAGAATTTTTTTCTTAACTCTTTCCCAAACCTTAGAGGATGAAGCTAGTAAACATAAACAAATATAAAATGGCAATATTCTGATCACAAACCTAGAAATAATCTTACTGGGAAACCATGATCAAAGGTTATTTTCTAGGAAACCATGACCAAAGATGATCTTCAGCAAAAATAAGTTATCCAATGTTATTTTGGATTTGCAATGGTTTCCTAGAGAGCACCCAAAAGCAAACAAACTGTAAAAATAATTTATGCTAGGTTTAGTAGACAAAATAGAAAATCTGTAATACCCTATCTTAAGTAAATAAAATGTAAAAGTACAAACATATCTACCAGGGGATGATAATAATAATATAAACATTGATATTTAGTCGATTCATGTTGTCAGTTAACAAGGTACAAATACAAATACATTTCATTTAAAAGGATAAAATTCCAAAATACAAATCTAAAAATTATTTAACTATAAAATTATCAAATTCATGATGTTTGCATCAAACTATCGCATCTCATCTCAAGGTCCATCGCACATAGCAACCATGATAATTAAAAGAGTAAAAGGTCCAGCTTACTTCAAAGAGGCAAAAAACTATAACATCTGCCGATTAATCTTCACATATACTAAAAGATATTACCTTTCTTCAACAACAGATTTTGCAGCTGGACATTCATAAGGACTATGCACCATGTAGGACATATGGTTTCCTAATACCTATTTATAGTAATACATAAAACCATTCATAACACATCTTATTCATAAAAAATAGTTTATTCATTTTAAGAGTATATATGGTCAGAGATAAACAAATTGCAACAAACCCAGTAGTGGGAATTGACAATGCAAAAATCTCTCAGATCTCATTAAGCTTGACTTCTATCCCATCCACGATTTTTCAAGGATTGCATGAGGATCAAACCTCCATCCAAATATACTTCTCCAGTCATTATACATACATTTCACAAAACGAAGCCAAATCAATTAGAAGTCAACACATGCACACACAAAAACTTACACCCTCACAGCTGCCGCCAAGCATGACTTGGAGATTAATGATCAAGATGAAATGACTCATATGCATTTCCATGAAAATAAAAAATAACAGAATATAAGATATATACTACAACTAACAAGTATTATTAAGCACTGCAATGCAGCAATTAATTTTGGAAATTGTTACAATAGATTTAGAGTTATTTTGCTTCTACTGGACTTCTTAGCTTCAAAAGGTAGCATGATGATATACTGTACATGTAATCAGCAATGTGACTGCGTTTGTAACAACCCAGAATTTCAGAACCAATTTAATTTTTTTTATTTTAGATATTTTAATGGATTTTGAATTTTTAAAATGAATTATTTTAAATAATAACGACTAAAAATTTATTTTAAACGTAGTTAGAATGTATAAATTTATTTTAAATATAAAACGTGCTTGAAATGGTGCGGTAGTTTGAAAATTCGATTTTTAATTTCAATTGAATGTACAGAATTCAAAATAAATTGGATTTTAGTAAAACCAGAAACGTTAGAATCTATTTAACTATATTTTTCTAACGAATGTGAAAAATTCAAATTTCATAATATAAATTGAAAGTTATGTCCAGTTTAAAATTTAAAATAGTCGCTATGAAAATTTATGTATATTTTAATATAATATATAGCGATTAAAAATAGCCATTTTGCAAACGACCTCCGTTTTCAACAAAACCACTTTTGTTGGATCCGGAATATCAAATTATTGTTATGTTTCAAATTTCATAATTTTTGGATTTAATATGTGAGTGTGGTACATGTAAACGTGTTTTGACAGTTTTAGTTTGAATTGGATCGATTGGAAAAAGACCATTTTTCAAACGGTCTCCAAATTCGATGAAGTTAATTTTGTTAGGACTGTGTCGTCAAAACATAGCTAGATTTATTTTTTTGTAATTTTTGGAGTCAGTATGTGGCTTAGGTAAATTAAATGTACATTTAAATTCAGTATATATTGATTTATATTTTAATTTTGGTAAAAACTAATCAAAATAGTAGAACTGGCTTGCGAAACATATCCCATTGTATCCGAAATGAGGGTATTTAGGTAGGGGTGACAGTCGTTGGGATTAAATTGGAGTTCGGATACGAAATTCATTTTTAGGAATTTATTTGAATAAAATATTTTAAATATATATATATAAATTAACACAGTCAAAAGAGGGGGTCAAACTCTTGTTTTACATTTTCACGGTAAACTCCACTCACAACCGCCTCCATCAATTGAACGGTGCACGTTTCTCCTCTTACTTCACCTTCATTCTCCATCCCCATTGACTATTTCGACTTGGACCCAAAAGCAAAAAGATGCGGTGGGGTGAGGGCCGGTTGCTGGAGGAGGCGTTGGACCTCCGGTGTGCTGACGTGTTTATGGAGACAGTTTAAGGGGCGCACGGTTTTTGGTGAAATTGGGGAGCAACGGTGATCGTTGGATGATGGGATGAATTCGAATTAGTGGAGCAAGGACGGGCGCACTTCTGGGTGGCGTCTGATATTGGTTCGGCACTGGCATTGATGGTGCGGCATGGAAGACAACGGAGGAACAGGGTTCGGTTACTGGAAACGAAGATGACGAGGGTTATAAGTAACTAGTGATTTTAATTAAGGATTTAATTGTTTAATAAATTATGCAAACTTTAAAAATTGATAACTTGTTCAAATAATTTCAGAAATTGATGAAACAGGGTTCATTGGAACCGTAAAAGCAAGATCTACGTGATGGAGGAAATTTGGACAGAAACAGAAGCATATGCAAATTTTGATTAAATTAAACACTAGGTTTAATTTAATTAAAATAATTGTAATTCAACGATTTCAAAACCAGTCGATGTAAGAACTCTCTCTCACTCAAATTATTTTACAGTTATTATGTAATAGGTTGTAGACGGGGCTTAGTAGCTGCTGACACTATTTTTTTGTACAAACCATAGTTGATTTGTGTGATTTGATTGTATTGTGGGGAAAATTGACTATATTGTGATTGTGATATTGAAATGGAGTAAATAAAATATATGTATATACGTTGTATAAATTATTTATATATGCGATATATAAATTATTTAAATATGTTGTATAAAATTCTCATGGAAATGAAATAAATTAAATATTCATTTACAAATCGGACGTTTTGTTTATGTACACCCATTTAACTGACATTGATTGGGACGACAAATTTTACACATCGCCCAACAGCACAAACAATAATCAAGTATTTGTTGTTTGAAAACCCCACACGGGTATTGGGATGATATTTAACATACACTGGTCCAAATAATTAGTGGTATGTCAATGGGTTAACAGACTGTTTAAGTGTTATTTATTTATTTTAATGCTTACACAGTTGTAATTTGCACTCTGGATGCTGTATGAATTTTTAATGATCGTTTATCATTATTATTGTATACATGCGATGTATGAAATCCATATAACTGAAATTATATGATAATTGATTGAGTCTGGTTCTAGTTCAGAATTAACAACTATTTATAAATAATATTCAGTGAACAATCAAAATGCGATTTTGGAGGGACACGAAAATATAGAAATGTGAAGCCATGTTAAGTAGTTAAAAGCCATTTTAATACGAACGGGATTTTTTGTCGATTTCATTCATTTTATAATGAATATAAAAAAAGTGATTTCAAAATCTGATATTTTGAAAACATTATCATTTTAATATTATAATGATATAGAATATTAAATTTTGATTTAAAATTGAAAATGAAGTTGAATGAATTTATAAATGATTTATAAAATATGTTTTAAATGGAAATCGACGATATATATATTATACATGTATAACGGCCTGAATAGAATGCACCACGCAGCGGCCGTTCGCGAATTTCGACCATTAACTTCAAATTAACGTAACAGGAGATCCGACCGTCGGATTCTCCTAAAGCTAGAACCGTTGGGTTCGTATCGAAAAGAGATATCCAATGAAAATAAGATATTTCAATTCTAATGGTTGGGTCTGGAATTATGTCCAAATCAATTTTATAAAAGGTAGCTATGAATGCGGTTCGGTGGCCGTTATTGGAATCCGACTGTAATTATCAAAAATATGGAAAAATTATTTAAAATAATAATAAATGATTTGGAAAGATTTTGGATGAAAAATTCTGGTTTCGGAAAGATAAAAATATATTTTTATTAAAATGAACTATTTAATAACTAGAATAATAATCTAATTATTTTTATAAATAAATAAATTGGATTTGAAAATGGTAAAATAACCAGAATTTTTAATGTATAAATTGGAATGTATTTGGATGGAAATGATCTTTGGAATACTTCTTTATTGGATTCCATGATTATACAAATATTGTTGTGGGAATTTAGAAGATACAGTTATCTTTATTCCCAATACAATATCCGTTAGTCTTAGAATTTGATATTGAATATAAGCCGATATAATTTCTATTTAGAGCCTTACATTAATATTAAATTGGATTTTGGGTTTGTCGTGAACGGTGTCTTAAATAACACTGTTCTTAAATCTAGATGAGAAAAAAATAAATCTTTTAATAAAGATTTAGTAAAATTTACCAATTAATTAATTTAATTGGAATGGAATTAGATTTTGGGTTTGTCATGAATGGTGTCTTTATTAACACTGTTCTTAAACCCAGTTGAGAAAGAATAAATCTTTAAATTAAGATTTAGTGAAGTTTTGCAATTAATTAATATTTAAATGGAATTGAATAAAAGAAGTGGATTTTTGGGTTTATCACACCGTTGTTTTAAATAACATTTGTTCTTTAACCCAATTAACAGTGAAGAATATTATTTGGAATTTATATTCTTTTAATTAAGATTAATGGAATTTTCTGAAATAAAGTTTTCCAATTTAATATATTAAGTTGGAATTGAATGGAATTCGATTTGGTAATAATCGAGATAAGCTTCTATGAAGGAAGAGCGTTACTATATATGGAATATAATAGGCTTTGCCGTTATTCCATTTATATTATGAAACGACCCAAACTTCCCTTACGGGAAAGCCCGGATTGAGTTGAGAACACGATGAATGAGAACACAACAGAAGAACATTTCATTGCTTATTAGAACAATTTACATTAGAGTACAAGAATGTAACAGAGTATGAATAAATAATATATGTTGGAAAATATCAGAGATTTAAATTACATTTATATAGCAGTGGAAAAATATTACAAAACGCAACTGAAGGAAATAAACAGATACAGAGCTTTCAGAATATCGCTTCAGCTGTAAGCCAGGATCCTATGAAAATAATATCTACAAAACAAAAATTACTAGCTGCCGGTGTGGAAAATAGGGGCACCCAGAGTTTAGGTTAAAACAATAAACTCCAGGTTAGTCATGGGACTGGTGTGAGAACTAAAAACAGTTATTAACTTCTTTACTTTAAAGGTTAGGAAATCATAGGACCATGCCGTAAAACACGGAACATGTTTACTGCACATGAACCTCAGTTTAAAATAAAACAACATAATGCTTTTTGAAAAATGAAGCTATTATAAGACTCAGGTCCCATCACACAATGCAACACAAGCCGGAGGATAAGTTTTCCATTATAATAGCCAAACATGCTTGGTATGTTTAAAACAAATTATTTCGATATTACTACAAGTGTATAGTGTCAAAAAAAACTTCAACTATAAATGTATCAATCATAGACGGCACGAGTACCATATATCATATCTCCATAATAGTTCTGCAATTAAAATCGCACAATGTCGTATTGAAAGTTGGATTTCCATTTATGAACGAAGGCAAGGGATCGTCCTTACCGAATTCGAGACTCTTTTGCCAGAGCCTCAGGATACAGCCGCAACTGCACCTAGGAGATACCGGGTCGGTCCACATCTTACGTTAGTGGATTATATATAATTTCTGAACAATAGGTTTCCCTACCCTATGGGGCATAAAATCAAGAGCCACTGGGGACTCAAATCCGAGGTACCTCGCTATCCATCACCCACATAAGCACAGATGTATGGGCTCCATAGCAGGACACCACTCCTAGCTAGAAAGAAACGCTTGTTCTCCTTGGACCCTTCTCCCGTTTCTAGTCATACCAGAGTGTGAGGCTCGCGAAGTAACGCTGTACACAAAGCTATGCTAATTAAAGCTGTGTTTTGATCATCATCCATAAGACTTTGCTTTTCAACAAAATCCTTGATCATTTGCATCTTGGCATGCCACACTAATAATTCGCGCCATAAAACTGATGTCTATCAATATATAACCTCTAAGCTCGTACGTCTCAGAGAAGAGTGTTAAGCAAGAGAATAAATCCTCCACCACCAAACAGATATATATTTAATAGATATCAATTAGCACAGAATGAAATCCAATGTTAAACACACATCTATGTACAAGTTCATTATGGGTTTGAACAAAACTGGAGGCACCTTGTTCCTCGTCCCATATGTCCAATATAGGAGAGAGGTCCTCGCATATCCAGTCGATCTCCTAGTACATCTGGACCATCACCACTTATTACCTTGTCTTAGGTGTATAGCTCAATCAAGACATCAGTAATCATCCAAACGATGTGATGTTCTCGAGTCTTCAACCACCGTCTTCATCGTCGATCTTCATTCGTCGTATTGATTATTCCGAATGGCTTAAACCCGGTCTTTCCGAATAACTCATGTATTTTATTATCAATATTCAAGTGGTATAAAACACATCATACGCCTCATTCCAATTCATAATATTCTTTTAATAAAATATTCACATTATTAGGGAAAGGTTCCTATTAATTTTATCAAAGATAAATTCTTTTAAAATTTCTCTTTAATCTTCTTTTTTATATCGATTTCAAAAGATTTTATTAACTAGTCGGGATTATCGAACCTTAACATAGTAATCATTTATTTATTAATCCCAACCCCAACCTATTCTTCCCATGGAGCCAAACTGGTAGCACTCCATATATAACACCCACTGTGTTATTGGTAAAATTAATTACCGTTTCACGTTTAAATCGAATTAAAGATTTTACTATCGCTTGGAGTAAAACTGGTGGTACTCCATTCTCGACCATTTCAAGAATTCAATAAATTTAATAATCTCATTCCCATTTCAATCAAGTCAAAATTTTATTAAAACTCCAATTTGGTTTTAATCTCAAAAATCATTACTTAATGATTATTCAAATTTAGGAAATTATTCTTATCTTTAACTGGGTTAAAGAACTAATGTCATTTAAAACACACTTCACATTAAACCCAAAATCATTTTCCATCAAAATGGAATCTACATGGAAACCATAATAATACATAATCGATATAAATTCCCATGTCAGACTAATAATATAAATGGAATAGCGGCAAAGCCTTATAAATTCCATAAATAGTAACGATCTTCCTCCACAGAAGCTCATCTCGATTATTACCAAATCGAATTCCATTCAATCCCAATTTAATATATTAAATTGGAAAACTTTACTTTGGAAAATTTCCATTTAAATCTTAATAAAGATTTATAAATTCCAAATTATATTCTCACTGTTAATCGGGTTAAAGAACGAATGTCGTTAAAAACAAAGTTCACAATAAACCCACAATCAACTTTCATTTCAGTTCCAATTAACTATTAATTGGTAAATTTATGTAACAACCCGAAAATCTGGGCCAGTTTAAAATTTTTATTTTGGCAATTTTAGCGAATTTTGATTATTTAAAATGAATAATTTTAAATAGTATCGACGAGAAATTTATTTTGAATATAAATCGAACGTATATGTTATATACGTCGTCGTTAGAATATAAAAATTTATATATAATTATATAATAGAATTGAAAATGGCGCGGTAGTTCGATAATTCGATTTCAAACTTCAAATGAATGTACCGGGTGCAAAATAAACCGGATTTTAGTGAAACCAAAAACATTAGGATCTAATTGAGAATATCTTTCCAACGAACCCGAAGAATCGAAATTTCATAGCGGGAATCAAAAGATATGTCCAGTTGAAAATTTTGAATAGTCGCTATGGAATTCAGGCCCTTAAAATGGGAATTTTGCAAACGACCTCAGATTTCGACGAAACCACTTTTGTTGGATCCGGGATGTCAAGTTATTGCTAGGTTTCAAATTTCATAATTTTTCGAATCAATATGTGAGCGTGGAGAAGGAAAACGCGTTTGACCGGTTTTAGTTGATTTTAATCGACTGGAAAATGGCCATTTTTCCAACGGTCTCAGAATTCGACGAAACTAGTTTTGTTAGGACCGTATCGTCAATACGAAGCTAGAAAATATTTTTCTGGAATTTTTCTAGTTAGTATGTGACCCCGGTAATATGAAATGTACGTTTAAAATCCAATATAGTGATTTAAATGTAAATTTTGACGAAAACTGATCGAAACGATCGAATCAGCCTACGATACATATCCCATTGTGTTCGGAATGGGGGTGAATAGCTATAGACGACAGGCGGTGGGCCTCATTTAGAGGTCGTATGTAAAAGTCAACCTTTTGGGATTAAATAATTAAATAAAAAGAAAATATCCCCCCTTCCTTTTCTCCTTAACCAGCCCCCCCATTGAAATCATTTCAAAAAAAAAAAGAGAGAGAGAGAAAGGGGGAGCGACGATCGTCGCCCTCCCCGATGACCACCGCGCCGCCGCTTCAGGTGGCGCGCCCACCACCAAGCCCCCGTGCTCCTCCTTCTTCCCTTCTCCACCTTGAAACCTCGACGCGCACGAAACCCCCAAGCCCTAGCACCCTGGAACCCGAACCGCCAGCCATCGTGGGCCCCCCTCTCCTCTGGCCACGCCGACCTCGCCCAACGCCGATGCCCCCCTCAGAACAGCAGTAAACCCCCCCTCTTCCTCCCTCGATTAACTGTAAGTAATTTATTTATTTATTTTTATATAAAAATCAGTTTTTTATGCATGATATCGGTGAATAAAAATTGGATTTTGACATAAGTGGTTAGTGAATAAAGATCGGATTTTCAACATAAGAATGTTCGGATTTTTAGCTACATAAAGAAACGATTTTTATTTAGAAAAAGGAATGGTTTAAAAATATAAAAACATGACTTTCATTTTAAAAGCAAAGCTATGATTTCTAGATTATATAAAAGCTGATTTTATTAAAACCGATTTTTCCTTTTTATATATAGATTTTAAAATAGAAAAGATTAGATTTTTGAAATTGAAAAGGCGAAATCTTTTAAATTGAAAAGGTGAAGTCTTTACATTTGAAAAGGCGAAATCTTTTTATATAGTAGAGGTGAAAAAATTAGGATTTTTATATATTGAACAGCGAAAAAAAAATTCGATTTTTATATATTGAATAGCGAAGTAAAAATTCGATTTTTATATATTGAATAGCGAAGTAAAAATTCGATTTTTATATATTGAATAGCGAAGTAAAAATTCGATTTTTATATATTGAATAGCGAAGTAAAAATTCGATTTTTATATATTGAATAGCGAAGTAAAAATGTGATTTTTACATATGTAGAGAATACGGGCAAAGAAAGTGACAAGAGGCAAGAACAGTGAAGATTTCTATATATGAAGTGCCGTGGAGTTAGGATAGCTATTGGTGAGAATTTCTCACCTTTCAATTTAATTTTTCTAGTTATAAATATATACTAGGATGCAGACGGTGTTTAGTAACACCCGACACTCGTCGTCCACAAACCATGGACGGCTTGTAAGCTTTGTTGTTTGATTTTGATGTGTAGTTGATTGTGTGATGTGATGTGAAATGAAATAAAATATTTATATAGTTAAAATATTTTATAGTTAAAAATAGAATTTTTAACATGTATATGAAATGAAATAAAAATAAACAAATCGGACGATTTGTTTATATACACACTTTTGACTGAAATTGATTGGGACGATATATTTTACACATCGCCCAACTGCACAAATAAAATCTGTGTTTGATTGTTTGAAACCCCACACGGGTATTGGGATGATATTTGACGTACACTAATCCCGATTGTTTAGTTGTATGTCGATCGATTGATTGACAGACTGTTATAAGCGTTGAATATTTATATTTGATGCTTATACAGTGTAGAATGCACTTTGGATAATGGTTGATTATTCATCGTTGTTGATATATACATGTGTTGTAGAAAATCCATATAATTAACATTATATGGTAATTGATTGGGCCTCATTCCAGGTTTAAAATAGAAATATTTGAAATAAAAATATTCGAAATAGAAATATTCGAAATAGAAATATTCGAAATAGAAATATTCGAAATAGAAATATTCGAAATAGAAATATTTGAAATAGAAATATTTGAAAAAGAAATATTCGAAATAGAATATTTGAAAATTAGAAACATTTGAAAAAGAAATAGTTGAAATAGAATATTTGAAAATCGAAATATATGAAGCCGCGTTGATAGATTGACGCCATTTTAACGTGAACGACATTTATATCGATTTTATTCAAATTGAAGTGAATATTTAAGTGAATTGAAATTCGAATCTAATTGAATTGATTTGAAATTCGAAATAAACTGAAATGGTTCGAAATTCGAATAGAATTGAAATAGAATAGAAATCATTTTGAAATGAATTCGAATAGAATTGAAATAGAATTGAAATCGTTTTGAATTGAATTCGAATAGAATTGAAATAGATTTGAAATCATTTTGAAATGAATTCGAATAGAATTGAAATAAAATTGAAATCGTTTTGAAATGAATTCGAATAGAATTGAAATCGTTTTGAAATGAATTCGAATTGAAATTGAATTGAAAACGAACTGAAATCGAATTAGAAATCAATTTGAATTGAAATCGTTTTGAAATGAACTTGAATAGAAATGAATTCGAATTGAAATTGAATAGAAATGAATTCGAATTGAAATTGAATTGAAAAACGAACTGAAATTGAATTAGAAATCAATTTGAATTTAAATCGATTTGAAAGTAATTTAAAACGAATTTATATTGGATTATTCAATTTTGATTTGAAATTGAATATGAAGTTTAAACCGTCTTGAAAACGAATTTAAAACAATTTATAAATTCATTTCGAAAGGAAATCGACGAAGTATATATTATATATATAAATATAATGGCCTGAAAAGAACGCGCCGCGCCGCGACAGTTCGCGAATTTCGACCAATGACTTCGAACGGATACTGCGGGAGATCCGTCCGTCGGATTCTCCTAAAACCGGAACCGTTGGGTTCGTATCGAAAAGAGCTTTCTAACGAATATTAGAAATTAGAAATCTAACGGTTGGATTTGGGACTATGTCCAAATCAAATTTGAAAAAGGTCGCTGTAAGTGCAGTTCGATGGCCATTGATGGAAATCGACTGTACGGGCCTTGATAAAATTATTAAAAATAGTAATAATTTGTGTAGAATCATAAGAAATGATTTGTGAAGAATTGGGATGAAAAACTCCATATTTGAAAAGATAAAAATAGATTTTTATCGAAATGAACTATTTTTGAAATAGAATTATAACTCTATTTATTTTTAAATAGATAAATTGAATTTGAAATGATTTTTAAAATAACCCGAATTTCCAATGATTGCATAGGAATGGATTTGAATTGAAATTGTCTTCAGCATATTTCGATTTTGGATTTCGTGATTAAACAGATGTTGTTATGGAAATTTGAAAGATATAGATATATATATCGTTTTTTCCAATACGATATCTGTTGGTCGTAGAATTTGATATTGAATATAAGACAATATATTTTCTATTCAGAGCCTTGTATTTAATATCAAATGTGATTTGGGTTTGTCGTGAATGGTGTCTTGATTAACACTGTTCTTGAACCCAGTTGAGAAAAGATTAAATCTTTTTATTTTGATTTAAAGAAGTGTACCAGTTAAATGATATTTAATTGGAATTGAATTGGTATTGATTTTTGGGTTTATCGTGAATAGTGTTTTAAATAACGCTTGTTCTTTAACCCGAGAATTAATGGAATGTGATTTTGGGTTTATCGTGAACCGTGTTTTAAATGACACTGATTCTTTAACCCAGTTAACGATTAAAACTAAGTGGAGTTTTAATGAATCTTTAATTAGATTGAAATGATCGAGAATTGAGTACCACCAGTTTTGCTCCAGGAGTTAGTTAAATCTTTAATTAGGTTTGAACGTGAAATGGTAATTGAATTTACCGATAACACCGTGGTGTTAGATATGAAGTATAACCAGTTTTACTTCATGGGATGAATAGGTTGGGATCGGGAAATTAAAACAAATGATTACTTCGGAAAGGTTCGTTAATCCCGACTAGTTGAATCGAAATTCAAATGAAGATTAGAGAATGAATTCAAGGAATTTATCTTTGATAAAATTAATGGGAACCTTTCCCTATGAATGTGAAATTTAGAAACTAACTGTCGGTTAGCCAAGCAGAATGGTTTTCTGGATATTGATCTGATGTTGGTTTCGGCCTTCGGGGTTAATATTTGGGGAATTATTCTCTTGATTAATTTACGGTTAGTGACTGATGAATTGGAATGAGGCGTATGTTGGGTTTGTGTAACACTTATTTAAAATATACGTGAGTTATTCGGGAAGACCGGGTTTATCCCATTCTGAATAACTGATACGACGATAAGTGGAAGATGAAGACGATGGTCGAAGACCGGAGGTCTTCACGTCGTTTGGGTAATTACTGATGATCTTGATTGGGTTGTACACCCAAGAAGATGGAAACAGTTGGTGATTGTCCAGACGTACTTGGAGATCGATGGATATGCGGGGTACTAGGTGCCTCCGGTTTCGTTCAGACCCAGAACGGACTTGTAAATGGACTATGTGTCTGGCATTGGATTGCATTCTGTGTGACTGGTATCGGTTGCATAGAGTGGTTTGCCTGTGTGGCATGCTAAGATGCAAATGATCAAGGCTTCTGTTGAAAAGCAAAGTCTTGTGGTGATGATCAAAGCACAGCCTGTGTGGCACAGCTTTGTGTAACGTGAATTCGCGAGCCTCATACCCCAGTGGTGAACCAAAAACAGGAGACGGACCTCAGGGGGGACATGCGTTTTCTTTCTAGCTAGGGTGGTGTCAGTGACCTACCAGCCCTGACATTTATATACTTTTCACCTGTGTGCTTGTTGCTGTTGTGAGGCACCTCGGTTTGATCGGACGATCCGGGTCCGATGGAGTCATTCGTTGGCTCACTTACACCCCAAAGTGCGGAGAAACGTAGTGTTCAGGCATTATAATCCACATCGGTGGACCGGCCCCGACGATCCAAGGGGCAGTTGCGGCTGTTCCTGAGACACGGGCTAGAGCGTCTCGAATCGGTTGAGGACTATCTTTTGCCTCGGTTCATAGATGGAAATCCAATTTCCAAATACGTGACATTTTCGGTTTTATTTGTAAACCTATATATGGCGACATAGTGGCATGGGACGCTCATGTCGCCTATGATTGATACTTATGATTTGAAGTTGTTT
Source organism: Allium sativum (assembly GCA_030737875.1). NCBI lineage: Eukaryota > Viridiplantae > Streptophyta > Magnoliopsida > Asparagales > Amaryllidaceae > Allium > Allium sativum. The sequence goes on along the minus strand of CM060918.1, from coordinate 972,970,168 downwards.
TATACACTATACACTTATAATAGTGTCAAATGATTTGTTTTGAAACGTATCAAGCATTCTTTGGCTGTTATAAGGGAAAACCCTATCCACCGGCTTGCATTGCATTGTGTGATAGGACCTATGTCTTATAACAGCTTCATTTTTTCTTTATTTAGCATTGAATTGTTTGTTTTATGCACTGGTATTCTTGGGAGGAAACCCGTTCCGTGTTATACGGCGTGGTCCCTTGATTTAAGGAACTTTAAAATAAAGATTAATAACTGTTTTAGTTCTCACTCCAGTCCTATGTCTGACCTGGAGTTTATTGTTTTAACCTAAACTCTGGGTGCCCTTATTTTGACACGGGCAGCTAGTAGTTTTGATTTTGCAGATTTATATTCACAGGATCCTGGTTTACAGCTGGAATGATATCCGGAAAGCTTTGTATCCGTATATCTCTTCTAGTTGTGTATTATATTATTTTCCGCTACTATGTACTTAAATGTAATTTGAACTTCTGATATTTCTGTGTAATATTTATTTATTTATACTCTGTATATTCTTATAATCTGATGCATTGTTGTAATATACAATGAAATGTTCTTCCGTCTGCGTTCTGTTGTGGCTTGTTCTCGAACTATCCGCTCTTTCCTTTACAGGGAAGTTACGGGTTTTCACAGTTGGTATCAGAGCTTTGGTCTACAAAGCTAGAGAACAAGGCACATTAGAACCATACGAAAGAATTCATCAGATATTGGATTAGTAATATCCAATTAGAATGACTCGTTAGAGAAGGGATCAATAGTATCCTAGAACGAGCGTGAAGAGTATATTTTTAAAATGAAAACAAATTTTGTTTTGAAAATTTAAATCAACTATTCGTATTTGATTATTTATTTATCTGAATTTGGATAATCCGATATATAAAGATTTTGCATATATGTCTTGCAAACGTGTATTCGAAGTTTTAATATACTAGATAGTTATAGAATCATACTCTAGTGCTCGGGGATAATTCTGGTAACGGGCACCGTCGCCAGTATTTATCTTCGAGTGTCGAAAGTGAGATTTCTATAAATTTCCAATTGACTGGTGTGAGAACCGAAACTAGATAGGGCTTACCGTTGTGATTTGGCATCAAAAATCTGATTTTTGACTATATATCAAAGTTATGCATTTGAAAAGCTAATCAACTAATTGTTTGATGGTTTTGCTGTTTGATTATTGTTTGAATAATCAAATGTTGAAACTTTAACCAAATTGGTCAAATTGTGAATTGTATTGAAATTTGGATGCATTTGCTTGCATATACTTGTACTTACACTGAACAGGTCATAGCAAGGAGGCTAGAGCCGAAGAATAAAATTTGTTTGCCCGACAAATAGGTTCATGTTTAGCATAATTTTCCGTTTTGTTTGGGTGATGATGATTTTATGAGCCGATTGGCTAGCCGCTTGGCTTTTTCTTTTTCTTTTTGAGATCAAAAGGCCTGTATGGCAATTTCGGGATTTTCCCGTGGCTCCCGGTGCAGGGGAGGTTATGGCGAAATTTTTCGAAAATTTAGGGTGTTAGCCAAATTTTTGAAGAATTTGAAAATTCTCAGAAACTGAAAAGTTGGAGAATGGAAGCCAGATCGAACATAGAGTTGATTAATCAAACCACTTTCGACTTTGTTCCTTTTCGGGGACGAAAAGTTTTAAGTGGGGGAGATTGTAACAACCCGATTTTTATATATTGAATAGCGAAGTAAAAATTCGATTTTTATATATTGAATAGCGAAGTAAAAATTCGATTTTTATATATTGAATAGCGAAGTAAAAATGTGATTTTTACATATGTAGAGAATACGGGCAAAGAAAGTGACAAGAGGCAAGAACAGCGAAGATTTCTATAAATGAAGTGCCGTGGAGTTAGGAAAGCTATTGGTGAGAATTTCTCACCTTTCAATTTAATTTTCCTAGTTATAAATATATACTAGGATGCAGACGGTGTTTAGTAACACCCGACACCCGTCGTCCACAGACCATGGACGGCTTGTATGCTTTGTTGTTTGATTTTGATGTGTAGTTGATTGTGTGATGTGATGTGAAATGAAATAAAATATTTGTATAGTTAAAATATTTTATAGTTAAAAATAGAATGTTTAACATGTATATGAAATGAAATAAAAATAAACAAATCGGACGATTAGTTTATATACACACATTTGACTGATATTGATTGGGACGATAAATTTTACACATCGCCCAACTACACAAATAAAATCTGTGTTTGATTGTTTGAAACCCCACACGGGTATTGGGATGATATTTGACGTACACTAATCCCGATTGTTTAGTTGTATGTCGATCGATTGATTGACAGACTGTTATAAGCGTTGAATATTTATATTTGATGCTTATACAGTGTAGAATGCACTTTGGATAATGGTTGATTATTCATCGTTGTTGATATATACATGTGTTGTAGAAAATCCATATAATTAACATTATATGGTAATTGATTGGGCCTCATTCCAGTTTTAAAATAGAAATATTTGAAATAGAAATATTCGAAATAGAAATATTCGAAATAGAAATATTCGAAATAGAATATTTGAAAATTAGAAATATTTGAAAAAGAAATATTTGAAATAGAATATTTGAAAATCGAAATATATGAAGCCGCGTTGATAAATTGACGCCATTTTAACGTGAACGACATTTTTATCGATTTTATTCAAATTGAAGTGAATATTAAAGTGAATTGAAATTCGAATCTAATTGAATTGATTTGAAATTCGAAATAAACTGAAATGGTTCGAAATTCGAATAGAATTGAAATAGAATTGAAATCGTTTTGAAATGAATTCGAATAGAATTGAAATAGAATTGAAATCGTTTTGAAATGAATTCGAATAGAATTGAAATAGAATTGAAATCGTTTTAAAATGAATTCGAATAGAATTGAAATAGAATTGAAATCGTTTTGAAATGAATTCGAATTGAAATTGAATTGAAAACGAACTGAAATTGAATTAGAAATCAATTTGAATTGAAATCGTTTTGAAATGAATTTGAATAGAAATGAATTCGAATTGAAATTGAATTGAAAAACGAACTGAAATTGAATTAGAAATCAATTTGAATTTAAATCGATTTGAAAGGAATTTAAAACGAATTTATATTGGAATATTCAATTTTGATTTGAAATTGAATATGAAGTTTAAACTGTCTTGAAAACGAATTTAAAACGATTTATAAAATTCATTTCGAAAGGAAATCGACGAAGTATATATTATATATATTATATATATAATATAATGGCCTGAATAGAACGCGTCGCGTCGCGGCAGTTCGCGAATTTCGACCATTGACTTCGAACGGATATTACGGGAGATCCGACCGTCGGATTCTCCTAAAACCTGAACCGTTGGGTTCGTATCGAAAAGAGCTTTCTAACGAATATTAGAAATTAGAAATCTAACGGTTGGATTTGGGACTATGTCCAAATCAAATTTGAAAAAGGTCGCTGTAAGTGCAGTTCGATGGCCATTGATGGAAATCGAATGTACGGGCCTTGATAAAATTTTTAAAAATAGTAATAATTTGTGTAAAATCATAAGAAATGATTTGTGAAGAATTGGGATGAAAAACTCCATATTTGAAAAGATAAAAAAAGATTTTTGTCGAAATGAACTATTTTTGAAATAGAATTATAATTCTATTTATTTTTAAATAAATAAATTGAATTTGAAATGATTTTTAAAATAACCCGAATTTCCAATGATTGCATTGGAATGGATTTGAATCGAAATTGTCTTCAGCATATTTCGATGTTGGATTTCGTGATTACACAGATGTTGTTATGGAAATTTGAAAGATATAGATATATATATCGTTATTTCCAATACGATATCTGTTGGTCGTAGAATTTGATATTGAATATAAGCCGATATATTTTCTATTCAGAGCCTTGTATTTAATATCAAATGTGATTTTGGTTTGTCGTGAATGGTGTCTTGATTAACACTGTTCTTGAACCCAGTTGAGAAAAGATTAAATCTTTTTATTTTGATTTAATGAAGTGTACCAATTAAATGATATTTAATTGGAATTGAATTGGTATTGATTTTTGGGTTTATCGTGAACAGTGTTTTAAATAACGCTTGTTCTTTAACCCGAGAATTAATGGAATGTGATTTTAGGTTTATCGTGAACCATGTTTTAAATGACACTGATTCTTTAACCCAGTTAGCGATTAAAACTAAGTGGAGTTTTAATGAATCTTTAATTAGATTGAAATGATCGAGAATGGAGTACCACCAGTTTTGCTCCAGGAGTTAGTTAAATCTTTAATTAGATTTGAACGTGAAATGGTAATTGAATTTACCGATAACACCGTGGTGTTAGATACGAAGTATAACTAGTTTTACTTCATGGGATGAATAGGTTAGGATCGGGAAATTAAAACAAATGATTACTTCGGTAAGGTTCGTTAATCCCGACTAGTTGAATCGAAATTCAAAAGAAGATTAGAGAATGAATTCAAGGAATTTATCTTTGATAAAATTAATGGGATCCTTTCCCTATGAATGTGAAATTTAGAAACTAACTGTCGGTTAGCCAAGCAGAATGGTTTTCTGGATATTGATCTGATGTTGGTTTCGGCCTTCGGGGTTAATATTTGGGGAATTATTCTCTTGATTAATTTACGGTTAGTGACTGATGAATTGGAATGAGGCGTATGTTGGGTTTGTGTAACACTTATTTAAAATATACGCGAGTTATTCGGGAAGACCGGGTTTATCCCATTCTGAATAACTGATACGACGATAAGTCGAAGATGAAGACGATGGTCGAAGACCACAGGTCTTCATGTCGTTTGGGTAATTACTGATGATCTTGATTGGGCTGTACACCCAAGAAGACGGAAACAGTTGGTGATCGTCCAGACGTACTTGGAGATCGATGGATATGCGGGGTACTAGGTGCCTCCGGTTTCGTTCAGACCCAGAACAGACTTGTAAATGGACTGTGTGTCTGACATTGGATTGCATTCTGTGTGACTGGTATCGGTTGCATAGAGTGGTTTGCCTGTGTGGCATGCCAAGATGCAAATGATCAAGGCTTCTGTTGAAAAGCAAAGTCTTGTGGTGATGATCAAAGCACAGCCTGTGTGGCACAGCTTTGTGTAACGTGAATTCGTGAGCCTCACACCCCGGTGGTGAACCAAAAACGGGAGACGGACCTCGGGGGGACATGCGTTTTCTTTCTAGCTAGGGTGGTGTCAGTGACCTACCAGCCCTGACATTTATATACTTTTCACCTGTGTGGTTGTTGCTGTTGCGAGGCGCCTCGGTTTGATCGGACGATCCGGGTCCGATGGAGTCATTCGTTGGCTCACTTACGCCCCAAAAGGGCGGAGAAACGTAGTGTTCAGGCATTATAATCCACATTGGTGGACCGGCCCTGACGATCCAAGGGGCAGTTGCGGCTGTTCCTAAGACACGGGCTAGAGCGTCTCGAATCGATTGAGGACTATCTTTTGCCTCGGTTCATAGATGGAAATCCAATTTCCAAATACGTGACATTTGCGGTTTTATTTGTAAACCTATATATGGCGACATAGTGGCATGGGATGCTCATGTCGCCTACGATTGATACTTATGATTTGAAGTTGTTTTATACACTATACACTTATAATAGTGTCAAATGATTTGTTTTAAAACGTATCAAGCATTCTTTGGCTGTTATAAGGAAAAACCCTATCCCCCGGCTTGCGTTGCATTGTGTGATAGGACCTGGGTCTTATAACAGCTTCATTTTTTCTTTATTTAGCATTGCGTTGTTTGTTTTATGCACTGGTATTCTTAGGAGGAAACCTGTTCCGTGTTATACGGCGTGGTCCCTTGATTTACCGAACTTTAAAATAAAGATTAATAACTGTTTTAGTTCTCACACCAGTCCCATGACTGACCTGGAGTTTATTGTTTTAACCTAAACTCTGGATGCCCTTATTTTGACATGGGAAGCTAGTAGTTTTGGTTTTGCAGATTTATATTCACAGGATCCTGGTTTACAGCTGGAATGATATCCGGAAAGCTTTGTATCCGTATATCTCTTCTAGTTGTGTATTATATTATTTTCCGCTGCTATGTATTTAAATGTAATTTAAATCTCTGATATTTCTGTGTAATATTTATTCATTTATACTCTGTATATTCTTGTAATCTGATGCATTGTTGTAATATACAATGAAATGTTCTTCCGTCTGCGTTCTGTTGTGGCTTGTTCTCGAACTATCCGCTCTTTCCTTTACGGGGAAGTTACGGGTTTTCACAATTTATCTAAATCTTAATTAAAAGATTTTACCTTTTCTCAATTGGGTTTATGAACAGTGTTATTTAAGACATCATTCATGACAAACCCAAAAATCCAATTCAATTTTAAATATAAGCATCTGAATAGAAATTATATCGGCTTATATTCAATATCAAATTCTGAAACCAATAAATATCGTATTGGGAATAATGATACATATATATCTTCCAAATTCCTCAACAATATCCATATAATCACGGAATCCAATTTTGAAATATTCCGAAGATTATTTCTATTCCAACCATACTTTGGAAAATTTTGGTTATGTTAAAACCATTTACAAATCCAATTTATTTATTTATTTAAAAACATTGGATTATTATTCTAGTTAAAAATTAGTTCATTTTGATAAAAATATATTTTTATCTTTTCAAACCTAGATTTTTTTCATTCAAAATTTTTCCAAATCATTTATTATGATTTTACATAATTTTTCCATATTTTTAATAATTTTATTAAGGCCTTTACAGTTGGTTTCCAATAACGGCCACCGAACTGCATCAATAGCGACCTGTTCCAAATTTGATTTGGACATAATTCCAAGTTCGACCACTTGATTTCAAATCACTTATATTCATTGGGAATATATTTTCGATACGAACCCAACGGTTCTGGTTTTAGGAGAATCCGACGGTCTGATCTCCCGTAATGTCAATTCGAAGTCAATGGTCGAAATTCGCGAACAGTCGTTGCTCGGCGCATTCTTTTTCTTCCTCATTAACCTGTTAAAGATGGCATTTTTTTTAAATCTAACCAAACTGTATTTTAACATATGCTTCTTCTCTTGGTCTACACATACAATAAAAATGTGATTTTTATTGTTAAAACATTTTGTTTTAAAATATACTTTATTTTAAAAATATTCTTTAGTTCTGAATCGGAATGCGACTCAATCAATTACCACATAATTTCAGTTATATGGATTTCATATATCGCATCCAATCAACAATAATGATAAATAATCATTAAACAGTCCATTCACATCTAGAGTTAAATTTACAACTGTGTGAGCATTAAAATAAATAAATAACGCTCATCACAGATTGTCAATCCATCGATTGGCATACAACAAAATATTGGGACTAGGGTATGTCAAATAGCATCCCAATACCCGTGTGGGGTTTTCAAACAACAATAGTTTATTTAAATAAATCTTTGGTTTATAAATTTAACCAATTCTAATTCGGTTTGAATTATTTTTCTAATTAACCAATTTACAGTGTTTAAATTATAAATAAATATTTATAATCTAATTCCAACTACCAAATTAATGTTAACATTATTTTTAATACGTGAAACATTTCAACATCACAAACAACACACAATAGAGTCCAAACAAACAATCATGGTTTGTACAATAAATAGTGTTGGGTGCTGCTAAGCACTGCCTGCACCCTAGTTAATATTTAACTGTAAAGTGATTGGAGTGAGAAGGAGTTCTCACCTTTGGTTTCCACTCCGTCATTCTTTCTGGACGGTTTTGGTTCCGTTCTGCTTCCAGTCAGTTCCATCGCAATCTGTTTCACGTGGTATACATATTAAAAATCATATTTTTAAACTGTTCCTTATATAAAAGTCACATTTTTAATTCGATGCTATATATATAAATCATATTTTTATATTATGGTATATGTATATAAAAATCATTTTTTTTATACTTTTAATATCAAGGCTATTTATAAATTTAAAATCAATTCTATTTATATTTTTGAAATCAATGCGAATTATAAATTTAAAATCAATTCTATTTATATGTATATAAAAGAAAATTTATCACAATGTTGTTATATAAAAAAAGAAATTCTAAAAAAATGTAATTTATATAAAAAAATCAGATTTTAAAACAATGTAACTTATATAATAAAAAGGGGAAAAAATTAATTGTGTCTTCTTCGTTGTTTTCTGGAAAACCAAAAACTGATGGTCGATTTAGGAATTCTCCACCGCCCCTCTTCCTAGTTCGTCGGACGTTGATCACCCCTGACCACCTTCCTCGCCTTGACGTCGCCTACCTCCAGCTAGTGCTGTGGCGAACTCGAACTTCCCAGGGTGTAACGACCTGCGGGGATTCGAGCCCGAATTCCAACAATAGTACAGATCCTGTATCACTTGTCAGAACTCAAGTATCGAACACACAAATAGTTATTAGAAAGAGGTTAGAGGGTGAGATAAGAAATATTAGAATAGAAGAATGAGAATAAGAACCAACATAGAATCAGAGTCTCGCATCGCAGTGGAACAAAATATAATATAGAAATAAAAACTTTATTCAGAGCTTGAAATAAAACTTACAATCATCAGAGTACATCAAAACATCTGGACTGTTATAAATATCTGTCCCCATATACAACACAGAGGAATAATACTATATATCATACGTCTAGACGTCTATAGCTCCTTCTGAACTTCACAACATCTAATAACCTGAATCTGCACAACCCGTGCTAACCCAAGCATTACAAACGCCGGATCTGTCTGGTGAACCAGAGTGAGAAAAACACACTAAGTTTATGGGTAACAGCCAACTTGATTTTAAAGTTAATTTTTTTTTGAAAGACATGATAATCATAAGACCAAATACACACATAAATATAGACTGTTTTTACCTTACGATAACCCAAATCGTTTTTGAAATCAGTATATTTTCTGATATTGTAATAATGTCTAAATACAAATAGATATCAATCTAGTAGAACGCTTGCATCTCACGCTCTACATATATAGTATACAATCAAAACCGCGAGTGCTTATTGGAGAATGGATATCCATGGCAAGGTATAGGCAACCACCTTTATGACAGTGTATCTCTAGAGAGGAATACACCGAGTTCAACAAGAACATCTTGCAACTCAGGCTAAACATGACCGGCCATTCGCTTAACCTTGAAAGCTCTGAATATATTGTCACCTACGGTTGCTAGCAACATAACCGTTCCCGGGAGATATAGAAGTGAAAAGAAGACAAATATGAATATTCTCTAGATGGTGACAATACACCCTAAGGGAGCGACCCACATAGCCATGCGATCTACCCGATTTTTACCATTCCCGGTTGATGAGGCTAGAAGTTAAGCGTATTCTTCAGCATAGCATGTCTCCATCGACTTTGAGTACCACATTGTCAGATCCGTCAAAATCACTAATTGAAGTCCACAATGATACATTACGTGTTAGCTAAAGAAGTTTCCTTCTCTGCCTCCACTCTTGGTACGGTTGAAGAAATCAATGTACATGACCTTTCTAGAAATACTCTGTCAGACATCCATCTATACACGTCATCCAGGAACAGGATGAACCGAAGGCACCCTCCTACCACATCCGATATAGGTAACATCCCAAGGATTAGTAGAGAGTAGTCCTTGCAATCTGTAAATTTCAACCATGACGGAATCACAGTATATCTCTAGGGATTAGCCAGAGATTGTAAGTAATTCTACCATTTTATGAAGATACACGGTCTTCAATTGCTCCATCTTGAATAACATCTTCCATATTCGTATTTATTGGTCAGAATGGTTGTCGAAAATAAATTCGATCCGGTCTTTCCGTACCAATAATCGTATGGGCAAGATTTTGATAGTCAGTTATTTAACTATCAAATAAACAAAATAAAATGGATCTACTGGTTGAGATCACAGTGTAACTTGGCCCTTTTTATTTAGAAATAACTAATGAATGGTTAATTAAAACTTCTAAATCTTTCAACACAGTATTTACTTCTTATTTTAGTATACAAATATTCTCAAATCATTTATGTTTAATATTTAGAAAAATATCTTATAATCATGTCCAATTATCATTCAAATCATTTGCTGCAACATTACTTATTATTTGTAATTGGAAAATCAATCCAACGTATCGTTCGTAAAACAATCGTTACGAAATCTCCTTTTGTTTCATTATTTTGAAAACAATCATCGTCACTTATCCTTTTAAAATAACTCACTCTAAACTCATTTCTTTACTTCGAAAATATCGTTATATTTTCATAACTGTTTTTTTTATTTCCTTGATTATGAAAATATCATTTCATATTCTCTAGCCATTTTATTTCCGTTACTTTGGAAATATCAATACCTATATTTCCTCTTATTTCCTTTATAATGAAATCTCATCTCATCTATCCTCAAATAACGTCGCATTATTATTTCTCATAATAAATCGCTTCTAACATCTTTATAATTACAACTCATATCGTCCTCCGATAATCCTGAAGTTGTTCAAGTTGGGGTATTTTAATCACCTCTCAGACCTTGATCAACTATGTTCTTATCTTAAGATAAATATGAATTATAATTCAAAAACCACTATTCATTTAAATGCCAACAAATACTCCTTCACTATTTATTAAAAATACGGTTTTATAAAACCTTCTAATTTTTGAAACCTCCTTTTTAAAACATACTATTATCACTAAATTTATTGATTTAGTAAATGATTAGTAAAACACCAACTTTTAAACTTTAACTACTTTAAACTATTTGCTTCATTATCTAGAATTTTATTACAAGTCCTATTACTCGATCCTTTAGCCAATTCAATTACAGGAATCCTTTTTCTAACCCTTTCCATCATTCATTCTGGGAAATCGTACTTTAAATCTCATCAATTTCACTTAATACCATTATTAAGTAACGTTAATTTAAAATTAACGCTTTAAATTCCCATCTCTTTTTATAACCTCGTTTGTACAATGCTGGTTTAATATAAAACCTTTTTCATCCTGATTTCCTTTACTTAATTCAATATTAAATAATATTTATTTTAAGCTTATGTCATTCGCTTAAAATTCGCTTATAACTTAATTTACCACACTAGAATTAAAGGTAAACCCGTTGATAACTCGCTTTAAAATCCAATTACATTCATTACTGCTTCGATTACATAAAAATAATTAATCTCAATTATTAATTGTTACATAAATCCTTTCCTACTTGTTTAACAATTCTAGTAATTTAACATTTATCTTTATCAATCATTTCATAGTTAAGCTGAGGCACGTGCACCGCACACGACAGATTTTGGTAATTCATTTAACAATTAAGATGAGGTGTGTGCGTCGCACACGACAAATTTTCATAATTCATTTAACAATTAAGATGAGGCATGTGCGTCGCACACGGTAGATTTTGGTAAATCAATGGTGATTGGTGATTAAAAAATCAATATATATGCCGCTGGTTTATTTTTTTTTAAATAAACTTCATTTAAAATAATATGGTTAAAAATGTATTTTCATTTATAAAATAAATTTCGTAATTTCATTTCTATCGATTCACCTTACGGTAAACTAATCTTTACAAAAATGATGTATAATTTAGGCCATCTACTGCCCAGTCCTCAACCAATATTACTCATTGGTTAATATCAAGGGTTCAACAATCAATAATCAATCCATCATCCAGTCAAGTTGGTTAAACTGTACATGTGATATAACTTGAAAATAAGCAATAAAGTTGAGGAATCTGGTTTGATTCCTCCAACCTGTTCTTCGCTATATTTAGTACGACAATTTATAATACACATGAACAATTAATTCAGCTGGTAACGGTCAACAACCAATAATTCAAGCATTCAATTAAATTTTAAACGTTTATATTGTTATAAACGTGGCCAACAAGGTAAGTTACCTCTATTGAAATTAATCGTTAAAATAATGATTTCGTTTCATTTAAATTAAACAACCGTTTAATTTAAATAATGTAAAAATATTCAACAAACAACCAAACAATTGTCAATCAGTCAATAAATAGCAACCATAGCACACAAATATTAAAACCCAACTTATATAAAATATAAATGGGAAAATCGAGTGAGTTAAACTCACCAAATTCTTTTGTTGCTAAAGCGGTTCGGTTCCATTTCCAGTTAAATTAATCTAGCGTTTAATTTAACTAAAATTTCCAGCAATCTCCAGCTGTGTCCAAGTCAACTCCCAAAGTATAGTGTTTTCCAATATGGTCCTGCATCGCTTGTTTCGGTTCAGTTTTGACATTGTATGAACGAGTTATAATTTAAATAAGTTAACGGTTGAATTTAAATTCACTAACCCTTAATTAAATTAATTCTTAACTAATTTAATAACGTGTGTATGTACATATACACTCACCCCAAATTATTACCTTTAACTTGCTTTGCTCGCACACCGACTTTACTTCATTTGAACCCCATGCCATGTTCTTAAACCCGGAAACAAACAGTCGTCTAACCCGGTCCGTACACCAACTACAGGCCTTCTTCTCCGATCAAAAGTTCGAACCTCCGATTTTTTTTAACGCTTTATCCTCTTTTTTTTTGGAAAAGGGCGAAGCCCAGTTCTTCGGAATGCTACGTCCCCAATGCATGAAAAATACAACAGCCTCCCACATCTGATCGCCTAGTCTTGCCTGCCACACATGAACGCACCTCCTCCTTCCCATGCTTTATTTCTTCCAGCCCCTTAATTCCTTGCTGTTTCACATTTTTCTCTTTTTTTTCTTATTTAAGGCACGCAGGCCTAACATGTTCTACCCGTGTTGTGTTAATTTCGAAAGCATGCTGGTCTTTTTTGTATTTTTTTAACATGTATACTGCTCTTGCTTCTCTCCCTTTCTTGGTACATATACTAATCCCTCCACGCATCAAATATTACGTAGAAGCCTCCCCCATCCTGACATGCCACTTCCCCTTTTCTTCGTTCATGAGCTCTCATAGCACAACCAACAATGGCTTGTTCAGTTACTAAACAAGCCACGGAGCAACCAGGTAGGGCTTGTTCAGTCACCCGTGGCTAGTTTTGTATGAGTTCATGGCTGGTTGAGTGAACAGAGGTTGGAGGTTATAACGACAAAGTCTTTTCCGTTATAAGTTTATAACGGCAAAGTCTTTGCCATTATAAATTTATAACGGCAAAGACTTTGCCGTTATAAACTTCTAATAATAAACAAACATGCAAGCGCTGTTTGCTGTTGTGAAAAGGGATAATATTGGATGATAGGGATGTTTGTTGTTCTATACGGTTTGTATTATATAATATTTTTTAAGTGGTTTGTGGCTGGTTGTGGCTATTTTTGTATTGCTGGTTGCTTGGTGGTTTGTTTGGATGAAAGAGAAAAATGAACAGAACGGATTGTTGGTTATGGTCTCACGTTTCCTTTTGTTCCTTCCCATTGTTTGTTCTTTAATCCATCCCACTGTTTGCGGTTTCATCACATTCTTTATATATATATATATATATATATATATATATATATATATATATATATATATATATATATATATATATATATGGGCTTAACCCATGCTAAGGTCAGCCGATGTCAATAACAAACCCGCAACCACACGTTGCTACGGTTGTTTACCTTCTTCCTCAGACGTATATCGCTCCTCAGACCATAACCAACAATCCGTTCTGTTCACTTCTTCTCTTTCATCCAAACAAGCCACAACACGCCCAGCAATACAAAGCTAGCCACAAACAGCCACAGACCACTTAAAAAAATATTATATAATAGAACCAGTACAAAACAACAAACACCCCTTCCATCCAATATTACCCCTTTTCACTGCAGCAAATAGCGTTTGCATGCTTTTTATTATTAAAAGTTTATAACGACAAAGTCTTTGCCGTTATGAATTTATAACGGTAAAGACTTTGCCGTTATAAATTATAACGGCAAAGACTTCGCCATTATAACCTCCAACCTTTGTTCACTCAACCAACCACGATCCACGTCCAAACTAGCCACGGGTGACTGAACAACCCATACCTAGTTGCTTCGTGGCTTGTTTAGCAACTGAACAAGCCATTTTTGGTTGTGCTCTCAGTCCTCCCCATTCTCTTCTTCTCAAGTATAAACTCCTTCTTCCCACCTTTCTTTATACTCTGCCTACCCTATTTCTTCTTTTTCATTTTTGTTTTCCACACACGGTTTCTCCTTCCCAACAGCCACCTCCGCTCGTCGATTCCCCACCTACCAGAGCTCCGGTCTGCTACTGATCAGCTGCCTCATCAGAAAACCACCACCGTAGCTCCAACTCCACGGCGTGAACTTCATTCCAAAGTCGTCACCTTGTTGCTCCTCCCAACATCACCTCGCTCGCTTCCCTTATGTGCGCAAACACCCCTGCTGCCGAACCCGACCACACTCCACCTCAGTCTCCACTAAATCCGCCTCCACACATGATACCACCTCCAACTACACTGTAGTTGAACTTCCTTCGTCCCTGTGCCATGCTTCGGCCTCATGTTTTCCATCGCAAACCGCACTGTACACACCGGAGCGCTATGACCTGACACCGACCTGAACTCTCTCTGTCACCAGCACCCCGTTCGCCTCGCATCAGGTCTTCCTCCCTTCCTGCTGTTGAGTGTTGAGATCCACTATCATGTCGAAATGGGTTGAAGACTTGAAGTTTTAATGTAATGGTGGCTTGCGGTTTAATGTCAGGAGGTTTTGTTTTTGAAATGGAGACGAATTTGTTTCATGCAGAATGATTCCTTCACGTTGGTTGCTGTACGAGATCCCTTGCTTATTATTATGTGAAGAATTTATGTTGGGACTTTAGATTTGGTCTGCATTTTGTTTTCAAAAGAAATAAAATGAAGTTATGGGTGTTATTTATAGCAGTGATGGTTTGGGGAGCACGTAAATGAAGATAGGGCAAAGGAATAGCTGTAGAATAGAGGTGCAGTGTGTTAATCCCTAAGAAACCATATGCACATTGGGTAAAGGGGTACATGGCGGGTCTTATCAGCGTCGGTCATACATAACACAACCACACTAAGCAGGATCCAAATATCAGACCCAAAGCAGGACAAGTCTACCAGTGCGACTGGGCCATAAGAAGCGTGACTCAACAAAGATGAAGGCTGCATATCCAGAGAACCGCTCAGGCACTAAAACAAGACAGGTCACCCGTTTTGTACGAGCTAGAGCAACCTCGTAGTATAACCATAAAGCCAAGCGGCACCATGCAAAGGCAACAAGAGGACGGGCGTCCTTGGTTCAAGAAGGGCGATCGTGCAAGGAACAAAGGAGGATCAATCTCGGCTCCACACTCCGCTCTTACGAAATCTCCCAAAGCATCCGCGCCCGCACTTAAGGACCTGCTCAGCTATTCGAGACACTCAGCAAGTCATCCGCGTATAACATTGAATATGATATAGACAGCTGTCCAGTGGCATGGTTGTAATTAGCAGAATGAACAACCCACAATCTGGATAAACAGATTCCAGATCATTTACCAAGAGGAGTTCACCTATAAATACACGATGGCTACCCACGTTTAAGGGGGGCTTTTTGGGAAAAACCACGAAGTGTTGCCAAACTTCAGACTCAACTACAGATCTGGCCATGGCGTCAAGTATCATTTTAGAGTGAAGGCATCTTGAAAAACCCCACCTCCGTTAGGGTCACTCTCAAAGGGAATGCCCTAATTTGGTGGAGATTTATAAGTATAAGTCACAGATATACAAGACAGATATAAGAACACATATTTTTGAACAGCGGAAAACTTCAACAATTTTTATTTCAACAAAATACGTGTTACACAAACCATGTCATAATTTGTTTTACAATACTTCCCAAAACATAACATCTCCATAATTTTCTTGATTACATTATTTAAAGAAGCATAAAGAAAACATAAATAAACTGCAAAAGTCCCATAATTGCTGTCCAAAGCCATAGCCCAAAATGGAAAAGATCCAAGCAATACATTCTTTCTCTTCAAGCTGGATGTGAAAACTGGTCATGCTGCGGTATTCCCTCCCTGTGGACCTAGGGGGGGGGGGAACGAAAGAAAAGAAGGCGAAAGAAAAGTAGAGTCAGACATAAAGCCTGAGTAAGTCTAGGACTATTCAGTCTATGAATAAAAAACTGGGTATGATAAGCATAAACTGGAAATGGGAAAGCATCATAAACTAAGTTAAGTTGTCTAGGGTCGAATACTATCGTACCCCATATTAATCTCTGTACCCATATAAACTAGTTCCCAACAGGCACACCATAATCAGGGTGAAGTGATCCTTTTTCTGATGATCGGCTCCTACTCGCATAGTTACATGTGTCTTATGGCACCCGTTGTTGTAGTTACTTATGCTGGTCCCACCATGGGGTGTATCAAGTCCCATGGTGGCGGCCCGACACAATTCTAGAATGCACAGGTATGCTACTGGTGCCCAGTGCCTTATTTTTCTGCGCCGGAGTGTGTGCATGCCCACACCCCGTTAGAACCTACACTGCTGCACCAACGCCGTCGATTTGACCTCTTACAGTCAGCCCAGTAATCGTGCCCCACCCTTCCTAGCTCAGGGTATCCTGATACACTTTATAGGGTTACTGCTGAAAACGGTCCCCCGCTATTAGGTTTTCTATTTCTAGCCAACATGCTAAGTTGGTTAAGTGTTTAATAAACCTAACCCCCAATCAGTCTGTTTAGTTTAGCATGTTCCATTTTGATTAAGTATTAATTTAATTTACTTAATCCTATCAATCCTGACTCAGCCTTAATTGCCTTATTAAAGCCTTGACCTCTCACATTAGACAGGTATTGTTGTGGCTGCCTGTTGCCGGTTGGGTCCGGGCAGTCTTACGCCACAACTCAGTCTAACCTCGGGTCCTTATTGGGCTCCGTGTTTAACCACCCACATTGGATAGGTATTGTTGTGACTACTGGACAGCCGGGCGGTTCCGGGCAGGTTTACATCACAACTCAATCCAACCTCGGGTTAAACACATCGTATTTTCTATATTTACATATTTTGTCTCTTTTCTTTTTATATGTAAATATTTGCTGCCCATTATTCAAATTTATCTTTATTGGTTAAAATTTATTTATGCCACTTAGTTGTTTTTTTTTCAAGGTTGTTGGCATGCGTCAAACATGCCAACACATATGTTCTATATTTTAACTCAAACGTCATTATCCCCGTTTTACACGTTCGCTACAATATAAGATATGTTGGGTTTAACATTTAAACCCAACTTAGCCATATGAAAAAGGGGAGGCTTATAACATGGTGTTTATGAGGTAACATAAAAAAGGGAGTGTGAACGCATGAACTTGCAACATAACGATTCAATTAACATAAAGTAGGCACATGTGAACTTACAATTGTAACAGCATATAATCATGGCATAAACAATACTTAATCATGAATCATTCTATTCATATAATCATGGCATAAATAATACTTAAACATGAATCATTCTATTCATGTAATCTTGGCATAAATAATACTTAAACATGAATCATTCTATTCATATAATCATGGCATAAATAATACTTAAACATGAATCATTCTATTCATGTAATCATGGCATAAATAATACTTAAACATGAATCATTCTATTCATGTAAATTTGCAATTGGAATGTAAATCTAACTTAATTGTGCCACATATATCACCATATGGTTTTGATAACAACTTAGACCTAAAACATGTTTCAACTAGGCATAATACCAAACATAGTTTAGTCATGTTCATAAAGGTGCTTACTTTTGTTTCTAATACAAAAGTATGATTTGCTAATTCCAACATAGATTCATATAAACTATAGTACTTAGTCGTATCCAATTACACACTAAAAGTGATCATAAAAGTATGTACATCATATTGGCATAGTAGTGAATCATATACTTGCATGAATCCCAAATAAAATACCACAACATATGGTTGTCAACATAAATCATATACTCGTATGAATCCAATCGTATACCATAACATTTCCAAACCGTTTGGAATCAAAATAACATACAAGTATAGATTATTATCGCCACCATTCCATTTCGTTGTTAACTTCCAACGCAAATCACATACTTGCAAATATCCAATCGTATACCATAACATTCCCAAATCGTTTAGAATCAAAATAACATATAATTATAGATTATTATCGCCACAATTCCATTTCGCATTTTACACAAATCAAACGCAATTAATTATTCACATCGGAATAGCACTCTACTTACAACGTATGACGAATCTTCAATTCAGGAATCTGAATTCTGAAATTGGAGATGCTATCCTTTGTTGTAGGCGTTGTTTTGATTTGATTGACGTTGCTTTAAGCTTTCAAATTATCTCCTAATTGTCTTTCAATTTCTGATGGCTATTCTTAGTCTCTCCTCAGCAGCATGACGGTCTCATCTCCATTTTAGTTTGTGTGAATTAGGGTGAGTCTTAGGTCCTTTTTATAAAGTTTGTGAGTTGATTTAGACCGTCATTGGAGCTTGGTTTAATAATTCCCGTTCGTTCGAAGGAGAGACCAACCAGGAGCTGACACCTAGCCCTAGTGACAAGGCAAGGCTCAGAAATTCGACCAAACACAGACCAGGGCAGCCAGGGTGGGCTGGGTTCGACCTGGCTCAGGGGCCAGGTCGACACCGTGTCGACTTGGCAGTCGACACGGGTGACCCAGGTCGACTGCCCAGTCGACCTGGCTAGCCCCAGGTCGACTGCCAAGTCGACCTGGATGCCTTGGGCGGGAATTTTCCCGCCCTGGCCAATTGGGCCCGATTTTGGATTTTGAATTGGTTTTTCTGGGCTGTTTTGGTCTGTTTGAATTTTAAACTGAAGTCTGAAACTTCCGGAGGCCATATCTTCTTCATACGTAGTCCGTTTTACGCAAACTCGGACTCTATCTCAAGCAGAATTCCGAGACGAACGCAATGGCGTATCCCGTTTCCCTTAATTCTTTGATTTGAAATTAATTATACTTTAATTCGTGAATTTCACTGTTATAGAATACACGGGGTGTTACATTCTCCCCCACTTAAAAGGATTTCGTCCCCGAAATCTTCAAGTTCAGGAAGAATGTATGTCCTAACATCCAGCCATCCATCTACTCATCCATCAAACACGAGTATCCATTGTCCTTAAAAGACTTCTAATGCTTCATGATCATATGCGAAGTGTGTGTACATGTACTTATCTAATGCAAAATCAGGCGGCCTACTGATTCAGTTGACCTCCTTAATGCGAATTATGTAATTGCCATGAATCCATTATGTATGCAAATTCTCCTATTCATGACTCTACATGAGTGCACAATCATTCATACAAATGCAACATCCATATGACAACACATTAAAGTTCAACCATATACGAATGCAAACATATATGCATATGCAATATGAAGTGACTGAGCCGATCTAAAACCTAGATTGTGTGTGTATATGCAACCACGAGCAACCACTAGCAATCACTTGCAACCACTTGCAACCATCATCCATAACATGTTTCAATTACATGTTTTCATCCAAAGGGGTTTCTACCAAAAAGATAAGGTCGAGGAAATATACCTAAAAAGATAGATAAAAGCGCAACTTAAGAAAAAAAGGAAAGATCAAAGATGTACCCTCGAAAAGAAAAGGGTAGGCTGCGCATATTCTAGCTTCAGTTTCCCAAGTTGCATCTTCTTCGGCGTCGCTCCACTGAACTTTGACGAGTTTGACTTCGCGGTTGCGTAGCTTCTTCACTTCTGTTCCTAATATGCGGATTGGAACTTTCCTCATGGTTGCTTCGCGTTCCACTTCAGCTTCTTCTTGGATATTTGGCTCTACCACTTCAACAGATTCATGTAGACATTTTCGGAGGTGTGAAACGTGAAAGACGTTGTGAACTCCGGCCAATTTTTCGGGTACCTCTAATCTATAGGATATTTTCCCAATTTTCTCGATGATAGCGAATGGCCCTACGAACCTTGGTGCTAGCTATCCTGTGGTTCCAAAACAAACAACGTTCCTTAGCGGAGATACCTTAAGAAAATCTCTGTCCCCAACCTCAAATTCGAGGTCGGTCCTCCTCTTGTCAGCGTAGGACTTTTGTCTGTCTTGGGCCGTCTTCATCCTTCTTCGTATTAAGTCTACTTTCTCTGAAGTCTCTCAGATCATATCTGGCCCAAGTATGAGCTTATCAGTAGACTCCCACCAACAAGTGGGCGATCGGCACGGTCTTCCATATAAAGCTTCGAAGGGCGCCATTCCGATGGTTGCTTGATAGCTGTTGTTGTAGGCAAATTCCACCAAAGGAAGATGGTCTTCCCATGTCCCTCCGAAGTCAAGGACGCATAGTCTTAAAAGGTCCTCCAAAACTTTGTTCACTCTTTCTGTTTGGCCGTCGGTTTAGGGATGATAGGTTGTGCTTAAGCGTAACTGTGTGCCTACCGCTTCTTGCAGACTCCGCCAGAACTCATTTGTGAAGATAGGGTCTCGGTCACTAACAATGCTGGATAGTATTCCATGGAGTCGAACAATTTCCTTGAGGTAAAGAGATGCTAGGGATGAGGCAGTTCTTTTACTTTTGACAGGTAAAATGTGGGCGCTTTTAGTAAGCCTATCCACTATTACCCAAATGCTAGTGTTGCCTCTCCTAGACCTAGGCAGCCCATCAATGAAGTCCATTGAGATGCTATCCCACTTCCACTGCGGGAACTCTAGAGGATGTAGCAGACCGCCAGGCTTTTTCTGTTCCGCCTTAACCTGTTGGCACACCATACACTTAGAAACAAAATCTGCCACGTCCTTCTTCATGCCGTTCCAAAAGAAAGTTCTCTTTATGTCCTTGTACATTTTATCTCCGCCCGGATGTATCGCCATCTTGGAGTGATGTGCTTCCTCGAGAACCTTCTTTACTAAATCCCTTGTCTGTGGGACGCATAGTCTTCCGTCTCGCCTTAGCCAACCCTTATCGTCGATGGAGTATCTATTGAGGTGACTTGAAGTCTCACCCTTAATTAGTCTATCAATCGTCTCCACAAGCTGAGGGTCTTCGCATTGTGCTGTCCCTATTGAGTCCACTAAAGTCGGGCGTACTTCGAGAGATGCTAGCAAGCCCGGTACAAAATCGGAGGAGGGCCTAAAGTCAATGCTGGCTACAAACTCTAGGCTTTGTCTTTCAACAAACAGCGGGCTTAGGGTCAGTTTCTTTCGGCTCAATGCGTCTGCCACTACGTTGCCTTTGCCCGGAGTGTAGGAGATCTCGAAATCGTACGAGGCAAGAAACTCCATCCATCTCTGTTGCCTCAAGTTAAGGTCCTTCTATGAGAAAAGGTATTTCAACGATTTATGGTCAGTGTAAAGTTCAAACTTCTCACCTAGGAGATAGTGTCGCCAAGACTTGAGTGCAAAGACGATGGCGGCTAACTCAAGATCGTGGGTCGGGTAGTTCTTTTCATGCACTTTCAACTGCCTCCCGCCATAAGCTACTACCCTTCCTTCTTGCATTAAGACAGCGCCTAGCCCTGTCCCACATGCATCTGTATAAACTGTGAATATCTTGCTTCCATCTGGCAACGTTAAAACTGGGGCTGTTGTAAGAGCCCTTTTCAGTCGCTGGAAAGCGAACTCGCAATCCAAGTCCCAATTGAACACTAGATTCTTCTTGGTCAACTTTGTGAGCGAAGCTGATATCTTTGCAAAGTCTCTGATGAATTTTCAATAGAAGCCTGCTAGCCCGAGAAAGCTTTGGACCTCAGTTGCATTCCTTGGTGTCTTCCAATCCTGTACCGCTACTACCTTAGCAGGGTCCACAACTAACCCTTCTTTGGATACTATGTGCCCAAGGAACCTCACTTCTTCTCTCCAAAAGTGGCATTTGGAGAATTTGGCTTTTAGCTGATGGACTCGCAGAGTTTCCATGATTGCCCTTAAGTGCTGAGCATGTTCCTCTTCACTCTTTGAGAAGATAAGGATATCGTCTACGAAGACCACCACAAACTTATTGAGGAAATCTCTGAACACCCTACTCATTAGGTCCACGAAGTAAGCAGGTGCGTTTGTCAAGCCGAAAGGCATGACAAGCCATTCAAAGAAGCCGTCTGGGGTTCTGAATGTCGTTTTATCGATGTTATCTTCAGCCACCCTTAGCTGATGAAAACTGGTCGCTAAATCGAGTTGGGAGAAAACAGACGCTCCTACAAGCTGATCAAACAGATCGTCAATTCTGGGGAGAGGGTGCCTATTCTTTTTCGTTAGCTTGTTGAGCTCCCTATAGTCAACACATAGACGGAGTGAACCATCCGCCTTTGTAGCGAACACCACTGGAGCGCCCCATTCTGAAATGCTTCTTCTAATGAACCCCTTCTCTAGAAGCTCTTTAATCTGTTTACTGAGCTCTTTCCTTTCCCGTGGAGCCATGTGTCTAACGGGCAACGCAACGGGCTTTGCATTATCTACAAGATATATGCGGAAGTCTATCTCCCGCTTCAGAGGTAAGCCCTTCACCTCTTCGAAGACATCCGGATATTCCCGGACCACTCTAACCGATTGCAAATTGTCGACAGAGGCATCTAGCGACTCAAGATAACTAAGCATAACCGCATACGAGGGACTACAAGTAATTTCCAAAGTGTTACCGAGCTGGGTCAGGAGCCTAACAACCCTTTTCTCACAATCAAGGATGGCCCCATTACTGGATAGCCAATCCATGCCCAAAATCAAACCATATCCCAAAAAGCCCAAAACAAAGGCACTACATTTAAATTCTACGCTTAGAATAGAAATTTTCAATCCCACACAGATCATAGACAAATGAGTCGGGCCCCCAATTGGGTTTGAAACAATTAAGGGGTCCTCTACCATAATAGTTTTTAGGTGCAGAGATTCTACTAAAGCAGACGAGATAAAGGAGTGTGATGCGCCGGAATCAAATAAAGTGCGAACGGGGTGATCATAAAGATAAACTACACTTTCTACAGAAGTATTTATACCTCGCTGTTGCAGAGGTGGCGCCTCTAGCACATGAACCTGCGCCCCTGAGGTGGATCCAACCCTCTGCCCCTGTCCTCGTTTCTTTGGGCAGTCCTTAGCCATGTGGCCTGTCTCACCGCAAGAAAAGCACCCACCATTCATCTTGGCCTTCTTTTTCTGGCAATCTTTCACTAAGTGCCCCACTTTGCCATAGAAATTACACTTCCACTTCTCTTTGTTGTCTTTCCCGCCCTTCTTAAAGTCTGTCTTCTTAAGCTGTAAACCCTCTTTCTTCCCTTGAGAGCTTTCTGCCTTTGGCTCCTTCTTGCCCTTATCCTCTTCGTTCAGCAATGCCATCTGTACCAACCTTTCATATGTAGCTCCCATGGGTATATGGGTCATGGCCAAACTGTGTAATGGCTCATTCAACCCTTTGACAAAACGGAGAGCCTTCTTGTGTGGGGTGTTGATTAGGTCCAGTCCGAACCTAGCCAGCTCATCGAACTGATTGACATACTCTTTGACTGTCTTGTTCCCTTGCTTAAGAAATAAGAATTTTTCTAACTGCAAACTTCTTTCCGCGTCTGAGAGAAATTTAGCCTCAAACCTTGCCCTAAAGTCCTCCCATGTTTCCACTGGTCTTTCTGCATTAGTGAATTCCCACCAGTAGGAAGCCTCACCTTTTAGTAGCCACACTGCCAGTTGTACCTTCTGCCTATCTTCTACCTCAAAAATGACGAATAGGTCCTCGGTTTCCTTTAGCCAATTCCTAGCTGCCACGAAGGATTCAGTTCCATGAAAGTCCTTTCCTCCCATAGCTTTAAAATCTTTGCATATCTTAGCAAAAGTGTTTCCTCGCGGAGGAGGTGGAGGAAGAGGTGCTGCTGCAGCCGGATGATTCCCTACAGCTGGGGGAGGAGGAACGGTAGGGCCTGGCTGAGTGGCCCTTGCTTCTAAGAATCGTCTAAACCAACCAGGTATTGGTACACCCTCTAGCAAGTTAAGTTCTTCAGACATGCTGAAACAAAAAGGATAGATTCAAAACGAAGGATAAGAGATAGTACCTATGGCTTTGGGGGACTTTGCCTTATTAAAATAAAATAATATTTTATCTTTTAAAAACGCTTCTTTAAATCCTCTTTTGAAAATAAATTTTCAAAACTTTTTATCTTATCTGGTAAACCTATGCTCTGATACCAAGTGAAACACCCCACCTCCGTTAGGGTCACTCTCAAAGGGAATGCCCTAATTTTGGTGGAGGTTTATAAGTATAAGTCATAGATATACAAGACAGATATAAGAACACATATTTTTGAACAGCGGAAAACTTCAACAACTTTTTTTTCATTACACAAACCATGACATAATTTGTTTTACAATACTTCCCAAAGCATAACGTCTCCATAACTGTCTTGATTACATTATTTAAAGAAGCATAAAGAAAACATAAATAAACTGCAAAAGTCCCATAATTGTTGTCCAAAGCCATAGCCCAAAACGGAAAAGATCCAAGCAATACATTCTTTCTCTTCAAGCTGGATGTGAAAACTGGTCAAGCTGCGGTATTCCCTCCCTATGGACCTGGGGGGGGGGGGGGGGACGAAAGAAAAGAAGGCAAAAGAAAAGTAGAGTCAGACATAAAGCCTGAGTAAGTCTAGGACTATTCAGTCTATGAATAAAGAACTAGGTATGATAAGCATAAACTGGAAATGGGAAAGCATCATAAACTAAGTTATGTTGTCTAGGGTCGAATACTATCGTACCCCATATTAATCTCTGTACCCATATAAACTAGTTCCCAACAGGCACCCCATAATCAGGGTGAGGTGATCCTTTTTCTGATGATCGGCTCCTACTCACATAGTTACATGTGTCTTACGACACCCGTTGTTGTAGTTACCTATGCTGGTCCCACCATGGGGTGTATCAAGTCCCATGGTGGCGACCCGACACAATTCTAGAATGCACAGGTATGCTACTGGTGCCCAGTGCCTTATTTTTCTGTGCCGGAGTGTGTGCACGCCCACACCCCGTTAGAACCTACACTGCTGCACCACCGCCGTCGATTTGACCTCTTACAGTCAACCCGGTAATCGTGCCCCACCCTGCCTAGTTCAGGGTATCCTGATACACCTTGTAGGGTTACTGCTGAAAAGGGTCCCCCGCTACTAGGTTTTCTATTTCTAGCCAACATGCTAAGTTGGTTAAGTGTTTAATAAACCTAACCCCCAATCAGTCTGTTTAGTTTAGCATGTTCCATTTTGATTAAGTATTAATTTAATTTACTTAATCCTATCAATCCTGACTCAGCCTTAATTGCCTTATTAAAGCCTTAACCTCTCACATTAGACAGGTATTGTTGTGGCTGCCTGTTGCCGGTTGGGTCCGGGCAGTCTTACACCACAACTCAGTCTAACCTCGGGTCCTTATTGGGCTCCGTGTTTAACCACCCACATTGGATAGGTATTGTTGTAACTACTGGACAGCAGGGCGGTTCCGGGCAGGTTTACATCACAACTCAATCCATCCTCGGGTTAAACACATCGTATTTTCTACATTTATATATTTTGTCTCTTTTCTTTTTATATGTAAATATTTGCGGCCCATTATTCAAATTTATCTTTATTGGTTAAAATTTATTTATGCCACTTAATTGTTTTTTTTCAAGGTTGTTGGCATGCGTCAAACATGCCAACACATATGTTCTATATTTTAACCCAAACGTCATTATTCCCGTTTTACACGTTCGCTACAATATAAGATATGTTGGGTTTAACATTTAAACCCAACTTAGCCATATGAAAAAGGCGAGCTTATAACATGGTGTTTATGAGGTAAAATAAAAAGGGAGTGTGAACGCATGAACTTGCAACATAACGATTCAATTAACATAAAGTAGGCACATGTGAACTTGCAATTGTAGCAGCATATAATCATGGCATAAACAATACTTAAACATGAATCATTCTATTCATATAATCATGGCATAAATAATACTTAAACATGAATCATTCTATTCATGTAATCATGGCATAAATAATACTTAAACATGAATCATTCTATTCATATAATCATGGCATAAATAATACTTAAACATGAATCATTCTATTCATGTAATCATGGCATAAATAATACTTAAACATGAATCATTCTATTCATGTAAACTTGCAATTGGAATGTAAATCTAACTTAATTGTGTCACATATATCACCATATGGTTTTGATAACAACTTAGACCTAAAACATGTTTCAACTAGGCATAATACCAAACATAGTTTAGTCATGTTCATAAAGGTGCTTACTTTTGTTTCTAATACAAAAGTATGATTTGCTAATTCCAACATAGATTCATATAAACTATAGTACTTAGTCGTATCCAATTACACACTAAAAGTGATCATAAAAGTATGTACATCATATTGGCATAGTAGTGAATCATATACTTGCATGAATTCCAAATAAAATACCACAACATATGGTTGTTAACATAAATCATATACTCGTATGAATCCAATCGTATACCATAACATTTCCAAACCGTTTAGAATCAAAATAACATACAAGTATAGATTATTATCGCCACCATTCCATTTCGTTGTTAACTTCCAACGCAAATCACATACTTGCAAATATCCAATCGTATACCATAAAATTCCCAAATCATTTAGAATCAAAATAACATATAATTATAGATTATCATCGCCACAATTCCATTTTGCATTTTACACAAATCAAACGCAATTAATTATTCACATCGGAATAGCACTCTACTTACAACGTATGACGAATCTTCAATTCAGGAATCTGAATTCCGAAATTGGAGATGCTATCCTTTGTTGTATGCATTGTTTTGATTTGATTGACGTTGCTTTAAGCTTTCAAATTATCTCCTAATTGTCTCTCAATTTCTGACGGCTATTCTTAGTCTCTCCTCAGCAGCATGACGGTCTCATCTCCATTTTAGTTTGTGTCAATTAGGGTGAGTCTTAGGTCCTTTTTATAGAGTTTATGAGTTGATTTAGACTGTCGATGGAGCTTGGTTAATAATAGCCGTTCGTTCGAAGGAGAGACCAACCAGGAGTTGATACCTAGCCATAGTGACAAGGAAAGGCTCAGAAAATCAACCAAACACAGACCAGGCCAGCCAGGGTGGGCTGGGTTCGACCTGGCTCAAGGGCTAGGTCGACACCCCAGTCGACATCATGTCGACTTGGCAGTCGACACGGGTGACCCAGGTCGACTGCCCAGTCGACCTGGCTAGCCCCAGGTCGACTGCCAAGTCGACCTGGGTGCCTTGGGCGGGAATTTTCCCGCCCTGGCCAATTGGGCCCGATTTTGAATTTTGAATTGGTTTTTCTGGGCTGTTTTGGTCTGTTTGAATTTTAAACTGAATTCTGAAACTTCCGGAGGCCATATCTTCTCCATACGGAGTCCGTTTTACGCAAACTCGGACTCTATCTCAAGCAGAATTCTGAGACAAACGCAATGGCGTATACCGTTTCCCTTAATTCTTTGATTTGAAATTAATTATACTTTAATTCGTGAATTTCACTGTTATAGAATACAGGGGGTGTTACACATCTTCTCTCTCAATCATTCATCCATCCTTCTTCTCCTCAAACTCTATTATTCTCCTATATAATTCTATATATCAAAACATATAAACGAGGGTACATTGAGTAGATATAGAGATGTATGAGGTCAGAGAATTGTTGTACTTTATAATTCTTATTATAAGGCAGGAAATCGCCTTCATAGTGAATGCATGCCTCGTTAACGGATGAACCACTCTAAATCTCATCTCTACTTTACCTTTTCTCGCATTTTTTACTGTTTATTTCTAACCGGACACGGTTCCATTTATTTCTTACTGAATTGGTGAAGTACAGTTTAGTACCTTGGGTGTTTAGACCATTTTTGATGTAAACATTTTGGCGCCCATCGTGGGGCCGTGTTCATAATTTCCTTTTGTAATTCAGCAATTGAAACGTCCCAAAAACTGTTTTCTCCTTGGAAATCATGGTTGGATCGAAGAAAAGCGGTAAATCCGCTAAAGTCGCTGTGATCATCGAGGATGATAATGCTAATGAAGCTACACCTCCAATCTTGAACCAAGGGGCTGGGAAAACTCCCGGGCCATCTGTCACACGAGATGATTTTGAGGTGGTTGTAACCGGATTGAATGAGAAAATGGATAATACAGCGAAGATGATAATGGAAAGGTTTGATGTTCTGACCAATAGTCAAGCCAATCTATTACCATCAAACGCTGTGGGTAATGCTGACGAAAAAGAGGACTCATCAGCCTCAGACCTTGGACGACCTCACAGCTCAGTGAGAGACAGGGAAGAGGCCGGAGTTGGGGATCCTAAGGTCAGATCTCCACAGTGCAAAGAAGAACGTGTGACGAATTGCTCCGACATAGCCTCCCTCAAGAAGGATGCGAGGTGCCGAAGCTTAAACCGTGGCCACACTAACGTCAGCATCGATCCTGATGGACAAGCGGGCGATGAAAGGCGCATCATAGACTTTATCCAACGACTAATGAAGGAGAAGGCGGCTCAAGAGGATGAGGAGAAAGAATGGGAGTTTTCCCCCAGCAAAAATCCATTCACGGAGGAGATCCGTCAAGCAAAATTCCCGAAGAAATTTATACCACCAACAATAGCACCTTACAACGGAGTCGGAGATCCAACTATTTTCCTGTTCAAATACGACCAGCACATGAATGGAGCTAGAGCTACTGAAGAAATCAAATGCTTATACTTTCCCATTTTCTTGGAAGGTGTAGCTTCACTATGGTTCACCAGACTCCCACCTAGGTGTATCGACCAGTTTGCAGATCTGGCAGGAGATTTCAAGATCAATTCCGGCTGCAGGCCACAAAAGCAAGGGACATGATGTCACTCAGCGAGATGAGACAGCGGCTTGAACAAACCATCAGAGCTTTCCTTACACGCTTCCGCGCTGCAGCAGCGGAGGTCATAGAACCATAACCTTGGTATTTGCTCGTAGCCCTGAGAAGGGCCATCGATAAGAAATCAGAGTTTGGAAAGTGGCTTAAAATGAAGAAACCAAAGACCTTAAAGAAGTTTATAAGAAAGATGAAGAGTATATGAGTGTGGAAGATTAATCTCTAGGTGCCCAGAAGACTATGGAAAATAACGCGACCGGAGAGGGGAAGAACAATGGGCCTAGGGCTGAGCAGAGGAGCGACATAGGAGAAAAGAGGGGAAATAATGAGGGGGATAGCAAAGCTTATAAGAAGATACAGATGTATAAACCATCTGTGCTAACTCTCTTAAATGAAACCCTAGAGAGGATTTACTAAGCTGCGAAGGACTCAGGCCTTTTCCCTCCGATGAAGCCGCAGAAGGTAACTGAACAGCAGGCGAATTCTGGGAAATTTTTCCGTTTCCATAGCCAACCAGGGCACATCACTAATGAATGCCACCATCTGAAGAGTTTGATTGAAGAGCTCATCAAGAAGAACCGACTCCAGCAGTATGTCAAAAATCCCCAAAACTATCTGGTCGTGCAGGGGCATAACAATACGGCTAGCCAGCGCAACTCAAACAAAGAGGACCAAGTGCCAGACGACTCGAGACCAGTAATCAATATGATATTTGGGGGTCCTCACCCAACCGGGAACAGTTGGGAAGATATGGAAAGATACTCTAATGAATTGAAGGATGTCACGAAAAAGGAAGGGTGCATAATCTTGAACAACGAGCTTCCGACGAAGATGCAGAAAACCTCAATGGAGGACGTGATATTCAGAGATAAGGATAAAGAAGGCTTAGTTACGCCAACTATTGATGCCATGGTGATCACAATCGGCCTTGGAACTGCAGTGGTAAAAAGGGTCCTAGTTGACACCGGGGCATCAGTTAATGTGATCTTTATAAACACTTTCCAAAAGATGAATCTCTCCATGGCAAAAGTGCATGCATACCCGCATAAGATCCACGGCTTTACAGGTCAACCTACGCAACCCATCGGAACGATCGATTTGCCTATCGAATTAGCAGATGGGGAGCGTCAAGTTTCCATGATACAGACTTTTGTCATAATAGACGAGTTTTCATCTTATATTGCATTCCTTGGGAGGCCAACTCTTTCGGACTTCAGGATTGCTTTAGCTCCCTAGTGTTTGATCATGAAGTTCCCAACCGAAAGGGGAATCGGTGTAATCAAAGGCGATCAAATGGCCGTAAGAGACTGTTACGTGGCAGAACTGAAGGAGACCAAGAAAAAAGAATTAGGAAAGGATGCGGGGGGTTCTCCCTCGCATCCAAAATTCCCCTTTATAGCAACAAAAGAGAGGTCCATGCACTGGTAAGCATAGCGGAACGCAGAAGGAGATCGATCTTAGAGAAGCCAGTATAGAGGATCAGAGGGAGACCTCAGCCGAAAACACGATTCCTATAGCTGTAGATCCAAAAGACCCAAACCGTGTGTTGAATATAGGGTCTCGGTTGACCCCCGAATTTAAAAACCAATTGATTGTCTTTTTAAGAGCTAACTTGGATGTGTTCGCATGGAACCATTCCGACATGTGCGGAATATCTCCGGATGTTGCACTCCACAAGCTAAATAATGACCCGCGCGTTCCGGCTGTCAAACAAAAAAGGAGAACCCAGGGGCCAGAGAGGTCGCGCGCCTTAAAAGAAGAAGTTGACAGGTTAATGGAAAATGGTTTCATCAGAGGGTCTACCTACGTCCAACCCGGTGCTCATAAAGAAATCAAACGACAAATAGCGGGTCTGTGTAGATTATTCAGACCTGAATAAAGCTTGTCTGAAAGATAGTTTCCCTCTCCCCAGAATTGACCAACTGGTGGATTCCACGGTCGGCCATGAATTGCTATCTTTCATGGATGCATATTCCGGCTATAATCAAATCATGATGTATGGTCCAGTCCAAGAAAACACTAGTTTTTTTACCGATCTCGGCCTACACTGTTATAAGGTAATGCCATTTGGTCTAAAAAACGCAGGAGCGACTTACCAACGACTGGTAAACGCTATGTTCAAGGAACAAATTGGTAGGACGATGGAAGTCTATGTCGACGATATGTTGGTTAAATCAAAGAAAGAAATCGACCATTTGGAGGACCTAGCCCGAATGTTTGACATCCTGCGACAATATGGCATGAAGCTGAACCCTTTGAAATGTAGTTTTGGTGTTGGCTTAGGCAAGTTCCTTGGGTACATAGTCAACGCTAGAGGTATAGAAGCTAATCCAGCCAAAATATCAGCAATAAGAGAAATTCACGCCCCAGGGACCAAGAAGGAGCTTCAGTGTCTAAACAGGTAGATCGCGGCTTTGAATCGTTTCATATCTAGGGCAACGGAGATATGTCTCCCATTCTTCGATGCCCTCAGGAAAGGGAAAAAGAGATATAGTGGACCCTTGAGTTCTAGAAAGCCTTCGAAGAACTGATCCAACATATGGCAATGCCACCTATTCCGTCGAAGCCTAGTGACGGAGAAGACTTGTTTTTATACTTAGCGGTTTCTTCTCATGCTTTAAGCGCCGCGCTAATCAGAGAAGACTTGAAGATGCAAAAATCGGTCTATTACATCAGCAAGAGGTTATCTGGAGCGGAGCTTAATTATCCAAGACTTGAGAAACTTGCTTATTGTTTGCTCATTGCATCAAAGAAGCTTCGCCCCTACTTCCAAGCTCATCCCATCAAGGTGCTCACGGACCAACCTCTGAGGAAAGTCCTGTCCCGACCTGAAACATCTAGAAGATTGCTAAAATGGAACATAGAGCTCAGTCAGTACGACATCACGTATCATCCCCGAAAAGCGATCAACGTACAAGCACTGGCTGACTTCATTACGGATTTTACCGACCGAGGGGAAGTAAAGGAACAAGATGATATCGAAACAAATGTCCAGCGGAAACTATTTGTAGATGGAGCATCAAACGACCACTGTTCTAGGGCAGGGGTAGTCCTCGAAACCCCTGAAGGAAAATCCCTATGCTATGCGTTAAGGTTGGAATTTGCAGCAACCAACAACGAGGCCGAGTACGAAGCCCTTATTGTAGGAATAAATCTTGCGAAAGAATTACAAATAAAAACTATACAGATCTTCAGTGACTCCTAGCTCGTGGTAAGCCAGATTACAGTAGAATTCCAGGCGAAAATGGGTAACTTGCTATATTATCTTACAAGGGCCTTGGAATTGTTGGATGCTTTCGAGCATTACACCATATCTCGTATTCCCAGAGAAATAATAATAAGGCTGATTTATTGGCCAAATACGCGAGCATAGGGGATGCGCAGCTAACGGGGTTAGTTCCAGTAGAAGTCCTTTCCAATCTAAGCATAAAGCAAACCAAAGTGGGTTAGATCATGGAAACAACTGATGCGTCAAGCTCATGGATGTCACCAACTAAAGAATACCTCACAACTGGAGAACTCCCGGTCGAAACCAAACTACGAAGAAAGATCTGGCGAAAGGCTCCTTTATACCTTATTCAAGATGGGCGACTGTATAGATGGGGATTTTCTAGACCTCTGCTTCGCTGCGTCACAGAGAAGGAATCTAAGGCAATTATGACAGAGTTGCATGAAGGAGAATGCGGAGGTCATATTGAAGGACAAACTTTAGCCAAAAAGATCCTACGATATGGTTATTTCTGGCCAGACATCAACAAAGATTCCACGACTTACACCAAAAAATGTGATAGGTGTCAAAGATTTGCCAAAATCCCAAGGCTGCCATCCACAACCATAACACACATGATCAGCCCATGGCCGTTTGCTATCTGGGACATTGACCTCATAGGAGCCCCACCTACAGCAAAATCTGGTTTCAAATATGCAATTGTTGCTGTTGACTATTTTACAAAATGGCGGACGCAGAACCGTTAGCCTCTATAACTTCAAAGAAGATTATTAACTTTGTCTTAAAAAACAACATATGCAGGTTTGGGATACCACAAAAAATAATCACAGACAACGGGACCCAGTTTGAAAGTGAAGAATTCCAAAGCTTTTGTGCCAAATATAAAATCCAAAAAAGCTTTTCAGCGGTCGCTCATCCACTAGCGAATGGGCAGGTGGAGGCAGTAAATAAGATCATCAAGACTACCATCAAGAAGCGACTATAAAAGGCTAAAGGCGCATGGGTAGATGAACTCTCACTAGCATTGTGGGCGTATCGCACTACGCACAAAACTGCAATAGGGCATACTCCCTTTTCTTTATCCTATGGCTCTGAGGCTATGATACCGGTGGAGTTGGAAGTCCCTACCCACCGAAGGCTACATTTTGACTCCAAAGAAAATGAGAAGCTACATCTCGAAGCCCTCGATTAGCTCGAGGAAAGAAGAAAAGAAGCGGAACTCAGAGGAGCCGCACACCAAAGAAGGGTGGCCAGGCACTTCAATTCGAAAGTCAAGCATAGAACTTTTGAAGTTGGAGACCTAGTTCTGAAAAAGATAATGACTAGCACTAGAGTCTTCGGCCCTAATTGGGAAGGACCTTATATTATAAACCAGAAACTTCAGGACGGAACTTTCAAATTAGCCACCACAGACGGGAACCAGATCCCACGAGCATGGAACAGCGATCATACCGTCATTATTTCTTATAGCGTGTTATTCAAATATGCATAGAAAATGCTGTAAAGATTCATAAAATCTTCGCATTTTAGTGATGTACATGATGTGACTGAGTACGAAATCTTAATTACATGCACAGGCCGCTCATTCATCATCCTTCACTAATAGTAGATTTCCTTGTTTAGGCAAACGAGCGATCGGGGAGCAACAACTCGAGGAAATTCCAACTTCCGTCAAGGAGCACTGGACCTCTCAGTACAGAACCAACAAAAGCTTGGTGCCAGATTAAAAAGTTGATGCTAGAGTGAAAAGCAACTCAAAAGTCCCACGGATTAAATTGCTAAAACCCACCGAAGAAGCACCTTCTTAGGTGACCTTCCTATTGTCGGACACTAGTTTTCCAACTTGAGAAAAAAGAAACTCAATGAGGCAAACCAACATCTGTGTCCTTGGTCAAAGCATAAAGTCGAAAAAACCAACATGTCCCAAAACGTAAAAAATTTGCCGATTTCAAAGGGGGCCTACCTTGGTTGGCAAAAACACGAATTCTTCCTTCTAAGTCGAAAGCTCGATGAGATTAATTAGTGTCCGCTCCTCGAATGAAGCATAAAATGGGGAAGGATTAAACAAGCTGGAAGGACCGGCGCAAAACAGAAACCCGACGGAAAGGAGGTGGCCATCCTTGTCTTTATTACAAGTCAAACTGAGCCAAGGATGGATTACAACAGCAGAAATCCTAGCCGTATGGGGGTACCCACTCTTGTTCTTTGTTGTTGACCAAGTCAAACAAAGCCAAGAGTACAAAACCAGAAATCCTAGCCATATGGGGGTGTCCGTTCTTGTTCTTTGTTGTTAACCAAGTCAAATGAAGCCAAATTCGGATTCTACATTGGAGCCCAAGTCCTCCCACGGGGGCACGCATAAAAATGCATCATGAAAATACCAAGCAGATAAAACAGAATATTTAATAAAAAATCTAAATGGTTGACTTGCCAAAGTTAAAACAACTAAAAACTAACCAACCAAATCAAATACTGAAAACTGGGTAATCCAAGCCTAACAAGAACGATACAAGACTAACCGTGATATGATATTAACGAACGGACATTCCGCAAGATGGTATTAACGTACGAATGAACGCCTCGTGATACGACGCTAACGCACGATCGCCGTATATTAAAAAAAAACTTTAATAGAAAATGTAGGTGTATTGTCATGTAGGGCAGAGTGGCATGGCACAGCACAAACATGGAAAGCATCGCAAAACCAACCAGGTAACCGTTCATCTGAAACACAAAAGAGTCACAAGTCAAACACAAAGTCACCAAACGACAAGCAACATAATGTCAAGGGCGAGGGCCGGCACCCGCTTACACAACCGGTCTTGAAAACTCAAAATCAAAAACGACCAAGAGAGAGGATTGCATATCTCTGACCTTCCTTGGCCTACCTACCATCCTCTTCACTGGAGCAGGACAAGATGAGGACCCTTCAACACGTACAAGAGCCGCCAACTCAACCCCTCCGGGAGCAAAGGAAGCAACTATGCTATCTTTTGACCTAAGGGCCTGGATTAACTTCGCCTTATCATATTCCAAAGCAGAAATACGTTCGAGGTTGTCCTTGTGAAGTTTCTGGAGGTCAGAGGCCAACTTGTGCTAGCCAACCATCCGCTTAGCAGAATGATTCTTCAACAAGTCCATCTATTCTCTAAATTGATAAACAACAGTCTCAAGGCGAGCTAGTATCTGATTTTTGGTTGAAGTCATATCATAAGCAAAATTCAAAGAATGAGTCGGGGATACATCCGCATTCGAAGGAACCCCCTGTAAGTTCCATCCCTGAAATCGCTTAGCAAACCTGGGATTGCAAGGCCCGGGAGCATAACGAGGCCTATTGATAATAGCTTAGAGTTCTGTATAAGAAGGGAAGGAAGGAGAATTTATAGACGGTTGACCAACCGACTGAGTCCCATCCCTCGAAATGCTCAAATAACCAAAGGTTCCCTTTTGGTGTTGCTCTGAAGATGAAACCATCCTGCAAATGGACCAGGGAATAACCGTGAGGCTCAAAGGAAGAATGAGAAAAGGAAAAAGTCATCAGCAAACCTGAGTAGTAGTAGAAAAAGATGTGAAGTTCTTTCTTTCAGATTTAAGAATCCCTCTCGGAAGATAAATAAAAGCAAAATCGAATGACAAATGAGAGAATGAAGGGGAGATTAAAAGGCACAAAGGTATTCTTCGCCACGTCATCATAACACTCGAGTACTGAGACAGGTGTCTCATCAAAAGACCAGTTGGCGTATTCATTCCCCATAATTTGGTCATATACAACAAAACAAGGCAAACCAAACTTCTCGCCCGAAGATAAAGATGCTAGCCAGCTTCAACAAAGTGATCCCGTCCTTTGAACGAACAACCTCTCATAAGTCAATATAGAATCGCCACCCAATGTGCGATCAAATATATTGAAGCCCGTAATTCCTTACTAAGGAGAAATCACGGACTCCGAGGGGCAAGTGTTAATCCCTAAGAAACTATACGCACATTGGGTAAAGGGGTACAAGGCAGGTCTTATCAGCGTCGGTCATACATAACACAACCACACTAAGCAGGATCCAAATATCAGAACCAAAGCAGGACATGTCTATCAGTGCGACCGGGCCAAAAGAAGCGCGACTCAACAAAGATGAAGGCTGCACATCCAGAGAACCGCTCATGCACTAAAATAAGATAGGTCACCCCCTTTGCATGAGCTAGAGAAACCTCGTAGTATAAACATAAATCCAAGCGGCACCATGCAAAGGCAACAAGAGGACGAGCGTCCTTGGTTCAAGAAGGGCGATCGCGCAAGGAACAAAGGAGCGTCGATCTCGGCTCCACACTCCGCTCTTATGTAATCTCCCAAAGCATCCGCGCCCACACTTAAGCACCCTCTCAGCTATTCGAGACACTCGGCAAGTTGTCCGCGCATAACACTGAATATGATATAGACATCTGGCTACAGCTTTCCAGTGGCATGGTTGTAATTAGCAGAATGAACGACCCACAGTCTGGATAAACAGATTCCAGATCATTTACCAAGAGGAGTTCACCTATAAATACACGATGGCTACCCACGTTTAAGGGGGGATTTTTGGGAAAAATCACGAAGTGCTGCAAAACTTCAGACTCAACCACAGATCCGGCCATGTCGTCAAGTACCATTTTAGAGTGAAGGCATCTTCTCTCTTAATCATTCATCTATCCTTCTTATCCTCGAACTCTATTATTCTCCTATATAATTCTCTAGATCAAAACATATAAACGAGGGTATATTGTGTAGATATAGAGATGTATGAGGTCAGAGAATTGATGTACTTTGTAATTCTTATTATAAGACAGGAAATCGCCTTCATAGTGGATGTAGGCCTCGTTTATGGCTGAACCACTCTAAATCTCGTCTCTACTTTACTTTTTCTCGCATTTTTTTACTTTTTATTGCTAACTAGGCATGGTTCCATTTATTTCTTACCGAATTGGTGAAGTAAAGTTTAGTACCTTGGATGTTTAGACCTTTTTTGGTGTAAACATAGTGTTATTTCATTTCGAAATGTGATGGTCTGTACAATTTTAAGTAGATGGCTTGCACGTGTTTTTGTTTGATCCACAAGCATATATGGCATAGCGTACGAGATTGGTAGCTATGCGCATTAATTTGCGGGAATTTGCATGTTTTATACAGTAGGCAGCTACGTTATTTCCCTTCATTGGCTTGCGCAATGATAAGGACTTTACCATGATATTTTACACTGTCAATTCGAAAGACATGTGTAAATTTCTTCTTAATGAAGTCTTCATACATACATATATATATATATATATATATATATATATATATATATATATATATATATATATGCGTAAACTTTAGGGTGTACTACGTTTAGGTACGAAGTTTTCTATATTATTTTAGCTTAGGGTCTATGTTTTCAATTTATTTATATTTAATATGATTGTTTATTTTACTGTTATTTCCATTAAATGTTATATATATGCACCGTCTTCTGCAAATTCCAGATGAAATAAAAACGGAGGTACCGCCACGTCCTGTCGTTCTGAACATAATATAAGTTGTTTCATCGAAACCGGAGCTTATATGAAAAATATCTATTTCCAAAGCTTATAAAATCTCGATATATATATAAATAAATTCCAAAACAATTAGATTCAATAAAAATAAATTATTAAATATATCCAAAACAAAATAATTTATCACTTCAATTTGAACTAACATGGGTTTATAACTCAACAATACTATTTTCGAGTTAAACGTTATCCAAATTCTATTCAAATTCCTATTTAATTTGTTAAATAAACGTTATCATTCATAAATGAAACCTCGATTTTTCTCTTCCATTAGAAAATTATAAACAATTAGATTTCAATGTTTCTTGTTTCACAGAATTCCGGCTTAAAATGGCTTCTGTATAATCAATTAAAGTCCAAAACATAATATTACAAACTACCGCGAAGTTATGCGCTCGTTTTAATATAATTATTATTATAAATATTAGACCATCGTTTTATAAACGAATTCAATACTGAAAATCCGTAAATAATCCAAATAAAATATATAAAATTAATTTAAATATTCGAATTCAGATAGTCAAAAAATCCAGGTGGTTACACAGGGCTTCGAAAATCGAGCTCAATCGTCACCACTTCAAACAAGTGATTCGACCTCCATAGGTGTCTGCTTCAGATCACCCCCGTTGATCTAGTAGAGCTCGATTAGCTCTCCAATTTTTGTGTGGGATATTGGCGGATTTATCGAACGGAATGGAAGATCAATCGCGATTTTGGATGGAGCGGTTTCCGCCTTTGAATCATAGGAGCGGCGGCGGTTTTAAAAGAAATAAAATTAGGATTTTAAAATTTTTCTATAGGCCAGAATATGTATATATATATATATATTATTAAATTTTCAAAAATACATGTTCATAGATACGAACTCCAAATCAAACCCAACGAATGTCACCCTTAGCTAAATACCCCCATTTCGAACGCAATGGAATATGTTTTGTAAGCCAGTTTGATTGTTTCGATCAGTTTTTATTAAAATTAAAATATAAATTAGTATATATTCTATTTGAACGTATATTTTAATTTACCGAGGCCACATACTCACTCTAAAAATTACGGAAAAATAAATCTAGCTATGTTTTGACGATACGGTCCTAACAAAACTAACTTCGTCGAATTTGGAGACCATTTGAAAAAATGGCATTTTCTAGTCGATCCAATTCAGCTAAATTTGACAAAACACGTTTTCTTTTGCCACGCTCGCATATTAATTCCAAAACTTATGAAAATTAGAATCTAGTAATAATTTGACATTTCGAATGCAACAAAAGTGGTTTCGTCGAAAATAGAGGTCGTTTGCAAAATGGCTATTTTTAAGGGCTATATTATATATATATATATATATATATATATATATATAAATTCCACCGCAACTATTTCAAATTTTAAACTGGACATATCTTACAATTTATAAAGTGAAATCTCAGTTTCTTACATTCTTCAGAAATGTATAGTTAAACAGATTCAAATATTTCATTTTTCGTCCAATTCCGACTCGAAATGAATTATGTACATTCATTTGAAATTTAAAATTGAATTTTCCAACTGTCACACCATTTCAGGCTTGTTATATAATTAAAACAAATTTATTCATTCTAATTTCGATTAAAATAAAAATTTTGGTCATTATTATTGAAAATAATTCATTTTAAATATTCAAAATACATTAAAACAGTAAAAATAAAATTTTTAAATTGGTTCAAGAAATCCGGGTTGTTACATATTATTAGTCTAATACGGGAATTTCTATCGATTACATACTATTATGATTTCCATTTAGATTCCATTTTGATGGAAGATGATTTTGGGTTTATTGTGAACGATGTTTTAAATGACATTGGTTCTTTAACCCAGTAAAGACAGGATTATTTCTTAAATTTGACTAATCATTAAATAATAATTTTTAGAGATTAAAAATAAGTGTTGTTTTAATGTATCTTTAATTAGATTAAAATGTTAATGTGGTAATTAAATTTTCCAAATTTGAGAAGTGTTCTAGAATGGAGTACCACAAGTTTCACTCCAGGCAATAGTTAAATCTTTTATTAGATTTGAACGTGAAATGGTTATTGAATTTACCGGTAACATAGTGGTGTTAGATATGGAGTACTACCAGTTTTGCTCTATGGGATGAATAGCTTGGGATGGGATCATAAAAAGAATGATTACTTTGGTAAGGCGTTAATCCCGACTAGTTTGATAAACCTTAATTTGGTTTAAACTGTGAAAAGATACTATAAAATCTATTGAAATGATTTCCAAAGAAATGGATTAAATAGTGTGTTTAAAAGTGATAATCTTTGATAAGATTAATGAGAACCTTTATAGAATAAAGAAATATGAATAAAAGAATATTCTGGATTGGAATGAGGCGTATGATGTGTTGTTATAGCACTTGATTATAAGATACGCGAGTTATTCGGAAAGACTGGGTTTAACCCATTCTGAATAATTGATATGACGACTGGCAGTCGATGAGATTGAAGACGGTGCAAGACCGACGATCTACACATCGAATGGATGGGTTGCTATTGATGCCCATAATTGGAGTAGCAACCTTGAAGGGGCTACAGCTCTAGCCGTCCGGACGTATTTGTTGATTGTTCAGCTATGCGAGGGCCTCTGTCCTGTATTGGACATACGGGACGCGGAATAAGGTGTCTTTAGTTGCATTCAGACCCAGAATGCACTTGCAAATGGATAGTGTGTCTGACATTATATTCATTTATACTGTATTCGTTGGTCTCTGCTAAACATATATTTCTTTGGCGACGGAGAATTTATTCTCTTGCTTAACACCCTTCTCGGAGACGTACGAGCTTAGAGGTTATATATTGGCAGAAATCAGTGGTACAGTATGGATTGATAGTGTGGTATGCTGAGATGCAGTGATCCAAACTTTTGTTGAAAAGAAATGTTTGGTGGATGATGTCAATGCATAGCTTTAATTAGCATAGCTTTGTGTACTATTAATTGGTGAGCCTCACACATCGGTATGATAGTGAACTGATGGTTAGATCAGTATACTTTCTATATGAGGATGAATTTGGTCGACCGAGATAGGCTGGCTGTGGTCGCTACAGACCTGGTAGGGATAGGGCACACCTCCCCGATTCCCAGAAGGATAGAGTAAGCGGCGTTATCTCATGCACGGGACGCAAGTCACAGAGATACTCGATATCCTGGATATAGTGTGGATGTGCATTATGGCGTTTTCTCATGCCTAGGACATAGGCCATGGGGAATTGCACTACGTGATCGATCTTTCAGATCAGTAGCCATCATGATGGAAATCCAAAGTTCCAATATGACATTTTACAGTTTCAGTTGTATATTATTGGCAACATAGTGGTATGGGACATTCATGTCGTCTATGATTATATATTATAGCTTCATTTTTCTTTAATTATCATTGTGTTGTTTGTTTTAGGCACTGGTATTCTTGGGGGTAAACCCGTTCAATGTTAGCAGCATGGTCCCTTAATTTACCTTATTTTAAAGTAAAGTTTTAATAACTGTTTTAGTTCTCACACCAGTCCCAAGACTGACTCGGAGTTTATTGTTTCAACCTAAACTCTGGGTGCCCATATTTTCCACACGAGCAGCTAGTACTTTTGGTTTTCACAGATATTTCTTTTCCCAGGTTCCTGGATTTACAGTTGGAGCTATATTCGGAAAGCTTTGTATCCGTGTATTTCTTTCAGTTGTGTTAGTCTTTATATTTATACATTTTAAATTTCCGCTGGTTTGTATTTTAATCTCTAATTTTTTTTCTGTGTAATATTAATTCATACTCTGATATATTCTTGTACTCTGATGTAATTGTTGTATAATCAATGAAATGTTCTTATGTTTGTGTTCTGATTTATCGTGTTCTCAGTTCAATCTGGGCTTTCTCGTAAGGGGGAGTTTGGGTCATCTCAGTTTGGTATCAGAGATTTGGTTTACAAAGCACGAGAACAAGACACATTAGAACCAAATGAAAGAATTCATAGGAGATAGGATTAGTAATATCCTATCAGAATGACCCGATAGAGATGGGGACAGTAGTACCCCAGAATGAGTTTGAAGGGTGTCATTTATTAAAAACAAATTTAATTTTGAAAATTAAATTATACTATATGTATTTGAGTATTTTATTTTAAATTGATTTTGGAATATCGGGTATATGGAGATTTTAATATATGTCTGATCCATGTGTATTTGAGGTCTCAAATATACTGGATGGATATAGAATTACACTCTAGTCGCCCGGAGATGATTTTGATGATAATACGTACATCATTAGAGTCTATGTTCGAGTTTCGAAAGTTGGATATCTATATATTTCCAATTGACTGGTGTGAGAACCAAAACTTAGATAGGGTTAATGTTTGTGATTTGACATTGAAAATATGTTTTGGAAATTTAATTCACAAATTGATTGCTGGTTGTGTTGTTTGATTATTAGTTGAACTAATAAAAATATTGGAATGATAATTAATGTAACGACCCGTCTTTTTTCCGATTCTCGTCGGTAATTAAACTAACTTAAATCGTTCAAAAAGACGAATTGTTATGGGTACTTACATATATTGAAAAAAATAACAAAACTTTTCATTGCATAATACAATGATACATCAGAGTTACATAGAATATCAGAGTACAACTTATACAGCGAAAGAAAAGTAAATATGCTCTTAGCGGAAGAAACAGTATGATATAGCGGAAGCTCCAACTCTAGCGTGAACTCCATTCCAGAAAGCACTTCGAATCTTGCTCCAACGATCTACAACTGCAAAACTAAACTACTAGCTACCCGTGAAAAATTAATGGGCACCCAGAATTTAGGAAGGAACAATAAACTCCAGGTCAGTCAAGTGACTGGTGTGAGAACATAAAACAGTTGGTTTTAGGATTCATTTTAAAGTTGGGAAATTCACCGGTCGACGCCCCTAATGCGGAACGAGTTTACTCCATGTTAATTCCCTTACATGTAGATACACAATGACTTTTGAAAATGAATCTATCATAAGCTCGTCCCACATAGCACAATGCAAGTGCACACCAGATGGGCGAGTTTTATCGTATGATAACCAAAAATGCCTTCATACATGAAAATCCTCTTTCAATACTATTATATAGTGTTGAAAACCATTTCGCAAGTAGATGTATTAATCCTAGACGGCATAATACCCATAATATTATGTCGCTTATATATATATATATATATATATATATATATATATATATATATATAGACACACACAACCAAATTCTTATGGCTCGTATTGGAGATTTGGGTTCCCAACTTGATGATTCCTGGCACGAAAGTTCAATCTGGGATGCAAAGCGAAGTGCCTCACGGCTTTTTCGTCCATCACGGACACCAACTACAAATTGCAGGGCAGATCAACGGTTTTAGACCAGACACGGCCCCCCAAACATACCCAATTTCTCCAAGTTCATAAGCGGTTTCCCACTGCTGTAGCTTCATCATCAATCATATATAAGTATACAACCTAGCCGCCAGTTTCTCATCAATTCAGGGTGTGAGTTTTGTCGATGTCACGTCATACACAAAGCATGCCTAGATAAGCAATGCCCTGATCATACAAGCTCATTTCATATCTTAAGTATGTCACATTTTCCATTCACAACATGACCACTGATTTTCATCCATATATAACCACTTCGAGCTCGTACGTCACAAACTAGATACATATCAACGGAAATAATTGTTATGCTGTCAATCACAATGTCAGACACACAACCTATACAATTCCATTCTAGGTCTGAATGGAACAAATCCAAAAGTTCTCCAAATACGTTCAGACTTTCTGCCACTCCGGTAATAGGGGAATCTCTCATCTGTAGCTATTCAGTAAAGAAACCGATCAACAGGCAGTCTGTTCGATGTGAAGTACCACGGTCTTCAATCGTCGTCTTCATATCTTCATTATTTGCGTCGTATGGTTATTTTGAATGGTTTTCGGATAATAAATTTTGATCTCGATCTTTCCAAATAACCAGCGCTTCATATTTCAAAACAAGTGCTTTCCATCATATATATACACATACATCTCTTATTCTTTTTTCTAAATCTAGAAATGATTGTTTAAGAGATGATCGTTTATAGATAGTCTTTACTTAATGCCTTACTTTCGAACAATCAATGTAAACCAAGGATCACGATTTCAACATTTCCTTAATTCAAATTCATTGAAATCATTCAAAACGGATTCATTATATTCAAATCAAAGGATTCAGGACTGAAATAATTCCAAATTTTAAATAAATAAAATATTTGAAAATAATACATTTGCTATAAACTAATTTTATATATAAATATAGACAAACTTTAAAACAAAAATGGTTAAAATAATCACTTAACATATATTAAACTTTGAAGAAGTATACAAATAGAATATTTTTAACATATGCATAACTTTTTAAATCGATAAGTTTTATTTAAATATCT
The DNA here is from genome assembly GCA_030737875.1 of Allium sativum. Lineage (NCBI taxonomy): Eukaryota > Viridiplantae > Streptophyta > Magnoliopsida > Asparagales > Amaryllidaceae > Allium > Allium sativum. The sequence goes on along the minus strand of CM060918.1, from coordinate 972,925,989 downwards.
TTGCAAATTAACATACCAAGTTTAAATAGTTGAAACTCATATAATTGAACAAAATACTTTAAACTGGAACCGTTTTCTTCTCACGCCAATGACTTGCATTCATATTCATACTCGAGGAGTATACTAGCTCCGAAAATCTTAAGTTAATCCAATCGATTCGAAGCCATTCAACTTTTCCTTTTCATCCACTTAATTCCATATTAACCTCCATAGTTAACTTAAACCACACTTGGTTAAAATGATGTCTTACCACATCATTTAACTTATTTAAACAGTTCCTACTAGATATATACAATTGGATAAATGTCGAACTTCTTATATCCAGTATATTTTTACGTATTAAACCGATACTATAAGCGGAATTACGACATTTCCACTATTTAATTCCACAATAGTATTAGTCGTCATCTACAGAATCTATATCAAACATCTAAAGATCGCTTTCATCTAATTGTAAACTATTTATTATAGTTACCACTTCATACTATTCGAGGTTCACTTTAATTTGCTCATTTACCAGCCTAGATCAACAAACGTAGGCTAGTTAAGTTCAGGCATTAATTGCTGCATCTTTTGCCTTATTTACCCTACCCCGTTTACCGTTCCAGAACGGATAACAGAACAACTTACTTGTGAGCCCGAACTCAAGCTACGTTCTTTATTTAGACTTCAAATTCAAATTCTTATTCGATGCAATTTATGATATATTATTATAAATATTTACTTAAACTTATATCAAAATTTCGTATCCACATAACTTAAGTTTGAATACCTTTCCAAACAATGTTCCTTCCAACTTGTTCTTTTATAACCTTACTTGAATTTCCCAAACCCAAAATTTCAAATTCAAAGGATATTGAAACAAACTTTAAGTATGTCGTTATTTAAAATTTCAAAATTAAATGATATTATTCCAGGGCAACTTCAAGATAAGTTTATAACACAATGCTAAATTAAAGTTTAAATACCATCAAATTTTCAAATTTACATCATACACAATACTTAATTTAATTTACAATGATCATTATTCATGTAGTACTCATTTCATCCAAATGACATTCAATCCACGACATATTATATTATTTCAATAAATGAATGATCGAAGAATGTGTCGTTCCAATTATTGCCAATTTTATAATATTAAATAATTTTAACATGACTATGCTAATAACATTCCAAGATAACAACACTTTTTAATCGATATTTCAAATTTATAGAATATCATTATGAGATGTTTTTTTTGGCGCAATCAAAATAACACCCAGTATATTAACACAATGGTCATCCATGCATCCATAAGCAATAATTTCTCAAAACGCGTTATACACTAATGCGTATCGATATATCGTTTTACCGAACGTATACTTGTTCACAATTCACCACATAAAATACAACGTCCATAACCGCAATGCTACCGATAAATAATTATCAACCACTCATGCAATCAGCAGTCGTTATCTCAAACTCAAATCAATGCATAAAATCAACTATTAAATGATAAATTAAATTTAAGTTTTCTCACCCTTAGCTTTCCAGTACAGGTCCTGCTCCTTTGTCCTGGTACTCTCTTCCCGTGTCTTTCATTTCACGCCTCTTGCGCTCGCCCCTCTCTCTCTTTGACTCTCTCCTTTCTATTTTTTTTTATCTTTTGTTTTTTTATATAACTTAAAGACTTAAACTACAAAAGGAAACTTTTGCATGCATGCATGCGCTCTGCTTGGTGCAACTGTCTTTCACGTTTTTGAGTTTTCCTTTTTTTCCCCTTGTGTCCAAGTTTTCTTTCTTAATCCAAGATACAGGCATGCATGTAAATATCGGAGAAGGCCAGTCCTTGGTGTAGCAGCAGCGGAGGTCGGTCTAGGCCCTTGTGTTCGGCATGGTACTGATGCGATGGAGTTGCAGGGTTGCGGCGGAGCTACAGGTGCATGTAAAGGCGGAGAAGGCAAGTTAAGGGTGGTAGGTGGGTGTCTCTAGCAGTGAATAGTTTATGGGGGTGGAGTGTACGCTTTAATGAAGAGGTGGCGAGCTGACAATGGAAAAGGGAACGCAAGTTACAAGGGTGTTGAACTGAGCGAAGGAAAGCAGGTGATATTTTAAATGGTAGAATGGACCTCCATGCGTGTACAGGGGGAAGACTTTTCCATTTTCATTTTCATTTTTTTTATAAGAATGACGGAAGTTGGAAATGAAGGGAGAGAGACCAAAGTGGGAGAGGTGGTTTTAAGCTCTTAACCCATTTTCCGCAAGTGTGTAAAAGTGAAAAAAAAATGAGAGCAGCAACGTGGCTCCCTATTTCTCAAACAAGAACAAGTGGCATTGCCTTTCTCACATGTTCAACACGTCTTCTTTTTATAAAAATTTTTACACGTTGGTTCATTTTAAAGGACAAAGAAAAATATGAAGAGAAACAAGAACTTGACATGAAACGTGCATGCTTTTTTCCCCTTTTTATTTGCAATTTGTAACCCAATTTTTCCCCTTTCCAATTTCTTTCATTTTTAATTATCGATAACCATCAACACCGAACTAATAATAGAATCGTGTATAATAATGTGTCACGATCCCAGAACAGTAATAAAACAGACCGGTTGACTGATATGTAAAGTGTCTAAAGGGACCACAATTACCCTAAAATACGTTAGAAAAATATATGCTTATTTTCAAAAATAAAAATTACAGCAAAATTTTATAAAATATTTTAGGACTACGCGAATAGAAACTGAACGAATATTTGAAACGAATGTTTAATTACAATTTAATTTCAAATTTTGGTCGTTTCTAACAACTTGATTACTACTTGTTCCAATATTTCAACTTACGTCGAACCGTTCTCCAAAACAAACATTGCTATAACTAATTTCACAATAAAATTAAAATTTTAACCCTTTAAAATACTACTGTCATCTTAAAATTTGATTCAACAATTATTTAAATCTTCCAAACTTATTTAAAATTCATATTAAATACAAATTAAATTATCGAAAATCTTAGATCGTTACATTCTCCCTCACTTAAAGCTTTTCGTCCTCGAAAAGAAGAGCTCGTGAAATTATACATAAGCCAAATAAATCTTACTTATAAATTTGTTAAACTTACAAATTCTTATATTAATTCTAAATTTATCAACGTAACTTATAAGAAAATTTTCATATGATTAAATTTGCCAAAACCTTTATATGAAAGCTTATTAAACACAACTCAAATCTTTATATTAGGAAGGTATAAATTTGGAAGGGTTAATTAAAGAAGTTCAAGTTTATTCCGATTAAAGTCATCGTTTGCAACGCATTTTGAAAATCTCAAAATGAATTCTCCAACTTAGAATCCCATTTTCAACACAAACTATTGAAATATTATATATTTCTTCCATATACATAAGTTACATCAGGATTTTCAAAACCAAATTTGCTTTCAAAGTTTCAACATACCCTAATCAAATCTATATGTTATTTGTTCGAGAAATTCATCCTCATGACAGGGCCACTGAGTACCACCCGTCATACGAAATCAAGTACATCATCACAACCCAGTTTTAGTCACGGTTACTCGAACAAACCTAATCATTTCATATCCCGAAGTTGTAAATCATTTTGCGACCATAATTTACAAATACTTGTCATTTTCAAAACATTTCAAAATATCGGGATTCCAGTCATCGAAATCTCTTTTATAAGCCATTCATCACATCTAAACTAGTTGGAAAACAAATTCATTCAATTGAAAATAAAATTTTCAACTTTCAAGAATGCAATTTATGTTTCATATTTAGAAATCCATGATCGTATTTAAACCATTCGAACCTTTCAAATCTAATTTCATATGAATTCAAGTCTTTCTAGTTTTCGAAGTTTTCGAAAATCGTTTACACTTCCTTCATTTCAAATATCTTCGTATATCACAAGATAGAATATTTCAAGAGCCATATGTCGAAATCTCAGAAATCTCTTTACGATTCAAATAGTTGCACCTTTTTTTCTCTTCAAACATAACTCATTTTAACCATATTATAGGGCTTTATTCATTCTTATTCAAATATACCATCACGCTTTCGCTGCGCACTCTAATTTGCTACGTGCATGTTTCAAACTATCATTATTCAAACATTAGAAATAAGTTTCAATATTTGGAACCAAATCCTTACAATTTATCTTTAAGAATCCATTTTCGTTGCATAATTAAATTAAATATTTCAAACACTTCCAAATTTATATGCAAAACTTATTTGTTTAAGTTCAGTTAACATAATGTCTTGGATAAATCAAAGTTATTTAGTTGAACTCGATCTTGGTTTCATTTGAAAACCGACAAAAAAAGTGTATACATACATGGATCAAGTCAAATTCCACGTATTCAAAACAAAAGCTTAATATCAAATGAGCATCAAAAGGTATAATGGCCTAAATCGAAACATGCCTAAATCAAAAGATGAACTACTCAAGATCAAATAAGTTTGGTCTAAATTCTCAAACAGGATCAAGACAAGATAGTCAAGTTCGCCCAAGGATGCGAGTATAGGCAGTTCAAAGTACGATAGTTCAAGTCTAGATATTCGACCAAGCATAAGTAAAGGGAAATGAACAACGCTACTCAACGGTTTGAATTTAAATGATGGAACTAGCCTAAGACAAGATAGGAAAGTCAAGCGCTCCTAAGGACACAATCATAAGTAGTTTATTCTTGGGATTCTCTTTTTTTTTATATATACTTTTAAACAACTTAGTTTAGCTCGTATTTGTCATTCACAATTCATACTAGGTATACATGCGAATAGATTGCTTATATTTGTCGAGATGGACAAAATGATATCTTACTACATCTTCATATTCTAATCTTATCATGGTTTGATCACTACCATTGTCATTCTAAAAGATCCAGTGATACTTCAACATGTCTTAAACGTAATGTCTTATATATTATTTTACGTACGTGCACTTCCAAAATGTATATTTCCAGTTGTCGACAAAATGGTTTGATCTTCACTTATACTTATTATCCACCTTATGTTGAATTTATTTAACATAATAGCATTTGTCAAAATAGTATTCCTCTACTTCCTAACTGGAATCATATAGTCATCTCACTTCGAAACTCGAAAATAACTACTTATGGTGCCATGGTCATCAGTAGAACCATCCTCGAGCGACTAGAGTGTGACTCTATATCTATTGCGTACATATAAGGCTTCGTACATACGCCGGCCCTACATATATTCGAAATCTTCATATATACCAATAGTCCTATCACGACATCGATTAAAATACTCAAAAGTCTTATCAAAAGTTATTTTACCATGATTTACTTAGTTCAAAATAATTCACTTTCAAAAGACGCTCTCTCACCGAACTATTCCAAATCTCATTTTAGGGTATTTCTAACCATATCTCTAACGAGATATTATAGCTCTGATGAGTTCTATCTTCTATTCAAAATATGTCGTACCCCATAGCTTTGTATGAACCAAAGCTCTGATACCAACTGTAACGTCCCATCTTTTTGCCCGATTCTCGTTGGTAATTAAACATACTTAAATCATTCACAAAGACGAATTGTTATGGGTACTTACATATATTAAACAAAATAACAGAACTTTTCATTGCATAATACAATGATATATCAAAGTTACATAGAAAATCAGAGTACAACTTATATAGCAGAAGAAAAAGTAAATATACTCTTAGCGGAAGAAACAATATGATATAATGGAAGCTCCAACTCTAGCGTGAACTCCAATCCAGAAAGCGCTTCGAATCTTGCTCCAATGATCTACAACTGCAAAACTAAACTACTAGCTGCCCGTGAAAAATTAATAGGCACCCAGAGTTTAGGAAGGAACAATAAACTCCAGGTCAGTCACGGGACTGGTGTGAGAACATAAAACAGATGTTTTTTAGGATTCATCTTAAAGTGGGAAATTCACCAGACCATGCCGGTAATGCGGAACGGGTTTACTCCATGTGAATGCCCTAGCATATGAATGTGCAATGACTTTTGAAAATGAAGCTATCATAAGCTCGTCCCACACAACACAATGCAAGCGCACACCAGATAGGCGAGTTTTATCTTATGATAACCAAAAATGCCTTCATACGTGAAAATCCTCTTTCAATACTATTACATAGTGTGGAAAACCATTTCACAAATAAAGGTATTAATCCTAGACGACATAATACCCATAATATTATGTCGCCATATATATATATATATATATATATATATACACACACACACACAACCAAAATCGTATGGCTCATATTGGAGATTTGGGTTTCCAACTTGATGATTCTGGGCACGAAAGATCAATCAGGGATACAAAGCGAAGTGCCTCACGGCTTTTATTCCATCACGGACACCGACTACAAATCGCAGGGTAGATCAACGGTTTTCGACCAAACACGGGCCCCCGAACATACCCAATTTCCCCAGGTTTGTAAGTGGTTTCCCACTGCTGCAGCTTCATCATCAATCATATATAAGTATATAACCTAATCGCCAGTTTCTCATCAATTTGGGGTGTGAGGTTTGTTGATGTCACATCATACACAAAGCATGCCTAGATAAGCAATGCCCTGATCATACAAGCTCATTTCATATCTTAAGTATGTCACATTGTCATTCACAACATGACAACTGATTTTCATCCATACATAACCACTTCGAGCTCGTACGTCACAAACCAGATACATATCAACGGAAATCAGCGTTATGCCGTCAATCGCAATGTTAGACACACAACCCATACAAGTCCACTCTAGGTCAGAATGAAACAGATTCGAAAATTCTCCAAATATGTTCGGACTTTCTTCCACTCCGGTAATAGGGGCATCTCTCTACTATAGCTATTCAGTAAAGAAACCAATCAACAGGCAGTCCATTCGTTGTGAAGAACCACAGTCTTCAATCGTCATCTTCATATCTTCATTATTTATGTCGTATGGCTATTTCGAATGGTTTTCAGACAATAAATTCTGATCTCAGTCTTTCCAAATAACCAGCGCTTCATATTTCAAAACAAGTGCTTTCCATCATATATATATATATATATACACATACATCTCTTAATCTTTTTTCTAAATCTAGAAATGATTTTTTAAGAGATGTTCGTTTATAGATAGTCTTTTCTTAATGCCTTACTTTCGAACAATCAATGTAAACCAAGGATCACGATTTCAACATTTCCTTAATTCAAATTCATTGAAATCATTCAAAACAGATTCATTGTATTCAAATAAAAGGATTAAGGACCAAAACAATTCCAAATTTTAAATAAATAAAATATTTGAAAATAATACATTTGCTGTAAACTAATTTTATATACAAATATAGACTAACTTTAAAATAGAAATGGTCAAAATAATCACTTAACATATATTAAACTTTAAAGAGGTATACAAATAGAATATTTTTAACATATGCATATCTTTTTAAATCAATAAGTTTTATTTAAATATCTTTGCAAATTAACATACCAAGTTTAAATAGTTGAAACTCATATAATTGTACAAAATACTTTAAACTAGAACCGTTTCCTTCCCACGTCGATGACTTGCATTCATATTCATACTCAAAGAGTATACTAGCTCCGAAACTCTTAAGTTAATCTAATCGATTCGAAGCCATTCGACTTTCCCCTTTCATCCACTTAGTTCCATATTAACTTCCATAGTTAACTTAAACCACACTTGGTTAAAATGGTGTTCTTACCACATCCTTTAACTTATTCCAAAAGTTCCTACTAGATATATACGATCAGATAAATGATGAACTTCTTATATCCAGTATATGTTTTCGTATTAAACCGATACTATAAGCGGAATTACGATATTTCCACTGTTTAATTTCATAATAGTATTAGTCGTCATCTACAGAATCTATATCAAACTTCTGAAGATTGCTTTCATCTAATCAAATTCAACATGCTTTTTAAATTGGAATCTATTTATTATAGTTACCATTTCATACTATTCGAGGTTCACTTTAATTTGCTCTTTTACCAGCCTAGATCAACAAACGGGCTAGGTAAGTTCTAGCATTGATTGCTGCATCTTTTGCCTTATTTACCCTACCCCATTTACCATCCTAGAACAGATAACGGATCAACTTACTTGTGAGCCCGAACTCAAGCTACGTTCTTTATTTAGACTTTAAATTCAAATTCTTATTCGACGCAATTTATGATATATTATTATAAATATTTACTTAAACTTATATCAAAATTCTGTATCCACATAACTTAAGTTTAAATACCTTTCCAAACAATGTTCCTTCCAACTTGTTCATTTACAACCTTACTTGAATTTCCCAAACCCAAAATTTCAAATTCAAAGGATATTGAAACAAACTTTAAGTATGTCATTATTTAAAATTTCAAATTAAAGATGTTATTTTAAGGCAACTTCAAGATAAGTTTATAAAACAATGCTAAATTAAAGTTTAAATACCATCAAATTTTCAAATTTACATCATACACAATACTTAATTTAATTCACAGTGATCATTATTCATGTAGTATTCATTTCACCCAAATGACATTCAATCCACGAAATATTATATTGTTTCAATAAAAGAATGATCGAAGAAAGTGTCATTCCAATTATTGCCAAATTTATAATATTAAATAATTTTAACTTAACTATGCTAATAACATTCCAAGATAACAACATTTTTAAATTGATATTTAAAATTTATAGAATATCATTATAAAATGTTTTTTTTCGTGCAATGAAAATAACACCCAATATATTAACACAATGGTCATCCATGCATCCATAAGCAATAATTTCTCAAAACGCGTTATACACTAACGCGTATCGATATATCGTTTTACCAAACCTATACTTGTTCACAATTCACCACATAAAATACAATGTCCATGACCGTAATGCTACCGATAAATAATTGTCAACCACTCATGCAATTAGCACTCAATATCTCAAACTCAAATAAATGCATAAAATCAACTATTAAATGATAAATTAAATTTAAGTGTTCTCACCCTTAGCTTTCCAGTACAGGTCCTGCTCCTCTGTCCTGGTACTCTCTTCTCGTGTCTTTCCTTTCACGCGTCTTGTGCTCGCCCTCCCTCTCTTTGACTCTCTCCTTTCTATTTTTTTATCTTTCGTTTTTCATAACTTAAAGAGTTGAACTGCAAAAGGAAACTTTCGCATGCATGCATGTGCTCTACTTGGTGCAACTGTCTTTCATGTTTTTGAGTTTTCCTTTTTTTCCTTGTGTCCAAGTTTTCTTTCTCGAGCCAAGATACGTGCGTGCATGTAAATATCGGAGAAGGTCAGTTCTCGGTGTAGCAGCAGATGAGGTCGGTCTAGGCCCTGGTGTTCGGCACGGTACTGATGCGATGGAGTTGCAGGGTTGCGGTGGAGCTACAGGTGCATGCAAAGGCGGAGAAGGCAAGTTAAGGGTGGTAGGTGGGTGTCACTAGTAGTGAATAGTTTATGTGGTGGAGTGTACGCTTTAATGAAGAGGAGGTGAGCTGACAATGGAAAAGGGAACACAAGTTACAAGGGGTTGAACTGAGCGAAGGAAAGCAGGTGATATTTTATATGGTAGAAAGGACCTCCATGCCTGTACAGGGGGAAGCCTTTTCCATTTTCATTTTCATTTTTTTATAATAATGGCGAAAGTTGGAAATGAAGGGAGAGAGACCAAAGTAGGAGAGGGAGTGTAACACCCGCAATTTTAGTATAATTAAAAAAATGTGTGTATATATATGCATAATTAGGAAAATAATGGTGATGTACAATGTCTATGTAATAGAATTGATAATAAAATAAGAATACTTAATTTAAATTTTAGAGATTAGATAAAACGGACATCACCGTTGCGTTCGTCTCGGAATTCTGCTTGGAATAGAGTCCAAGTTTGCGTAAATCGGACTTCGTAAGGATGAGTTATAGCCTTTAGAAGGTTCAACTAAAAATTCAAAACAGTTCGAAATTCGACCCAGGCAGCTGGGCGGGAAATTTCCCGCCCATCAACTAGGAAGGTTGACCCTAAGGTCGACCTGGGGGTCAGGTCGACCAGGAGGTCGACCTTGGGGTTGACCTACCCTAGGGAGGTCAACCTACCCCCCCCCCTAGATCTGAGCAGTTCTTTTTCTGTGACGTGTTTTAATGTGATGTACGAATCTGGTGGCTTCAAGGTCAATCTAAGGGCTCCAAAACACTCTCTACACCTATATATACATAGCAAGACCTAACCCTAATTTATAACAATTCCTCAAGATGCCTCCGTGCTGCTGAACTTTCAATTCTCTTAGCCGCCGCATCTAAAACCTAAATCGAATTAGTTATTCTTCATCAATAATTCAAGTTGTTCACCAATAATCAGAAAAGAATATTTAATCAGTATTCTACATCAACAAGAAATCATTTACTTATCAAATCCAGTCAATGTGAGTGAATTTTAACTATATTTGTTGTATAATATTGCCTCTATCGTTTACCATTCCCTATAATTAATATGATGATAATTCAATAAGATCAGTTATTTTATTTATGCCAACGTTTGAATTCTCTCTTTTATTCTTTCCCTCTTTATTTTTACAACTAGGCTATCTCGAGCCTACGTCTATCATGGATTTATGCATTTAAAAGAGGAATGAGAAATAAAAAAAGGAAAAGGGGTTGGTTTGAGTGTAATTAAATTTAGTAAAATTTACCAATTAATTAATTTAATTGGAATGGAATTAGATTTTTGGTTCGTCACGAATGGTGTCTTTATTAACACTGTTTTTAAACCCAATTGAGAAAGAATAAATCTTTAAATTAAGATTTAGTGAAGTTTTCCAATTAATTGATATTTAATTGGAATTAAATAAAAAAGTGGATTTTTGGGTTTATCGAGAACGGTGTTTTAAATAACATTTGTTCTTTAACCCAATTTAAAGTGAAGAACGTGATTTGGAATTTATTATCTTTTAATTAAGATTAATGGAATTTTCCAAAATAAAGTTTTCCAATTTAATATATTAAATTGGAATTGAACGGAATTCGATTTGGTAATAATCGAGATGAGCTTCTGTGAAGGAAGATCATTACTATATTTGGAATTTAAAAGGCTTTACCGTTATTCCATTTATATTATTAGTCTGATACGGGAATTTATATGAATTATATACTGTTATGATTTCCGTGTAGATTCCATTTTGATGGAAGATGATTTTGGTTTTATCGTGAACGATGTTTTAAATGACATTGGTTCTTTAACCCAGTAAAACAAGGATTATTTCCTAAATTTGACTAATCATTAAATAATGATTTTTAGAGATTAAAACTAAGTGCTGTTTTAATGAATCTTTAATTAGATTGAAATGTTAATGTGGTAATTAAATTTGCCAAATTTGAGAAGTGTTAGAGAATGGAGTACCACCAGTTCTACTCCCGGCGATAGTTAAATCTTCAATTAGATTTGAACGTGAAATGATAATTGAATTTATCGATAACGCAACAGTGTTAAATATGGAGTACTACCAGTTTTGCACCATGGGATGAATAGGTTGGGATGGGATAATAAAATGAATGAATACTTCAGTAAGGCGTTAATCCCGACTAGTTTGATAAAACTTAATTTGGTTAAAACTGTGAAAAGATACTATAAATATTTTGAAATGATTTTCAAAAAATGGATTAAACAGTGTGTTTAAAAGTGATAATCTTTGATAATATTAATTAGAACCTTTCCAGAATAAAGAAATATGAATAAAATAATATTCTAGATTGGAATGAGGCGTATGATGTATTATTATAGCACTTGATTATAAGATATGCGAGTTATTCAGAAAGATCTGGTTTAACCAATTCTGAATAATTGATACGACGGCTAACAGTCGAAGAAATTGAAGATGGTGCAAGACCGACGATCTTCACATTGGATGAATGGATTGCCACTGATGCCCATGCCTGGAGTAGCTACCTTGAAGGGGATACAATGGTAGTCGTTTGGACTTATTTGTTGATTGTTCGGATATGTAAGGGCATCTCTTATGTATTGGACATACATGACGAGGAATAAGGTGCCTCCTCTTTTGTTCAGACCTAGAACAGACTTCCAAATGGATGGTGAAACACCCCACCTCTGTTAAGGTCACTCACAAAGGTAATGCATGAACTTTAGTGGAGCGTCATAAGTGTATAGAACAGATAAATTACAAAACATACAAAATTTTAAATAGCGGAAATATATAAAAATTTACTTCATTGATAAAACAACAGCTTGGTAAAACAGCTTGTACAAAGATTGTTTTCCAACACCAAAACACCCTTACCCATTACAACAAAGCATCTGTCTTATTTAACAAAATAAAGAAGCATAAAATGACAATGATATTCCCCAATAAAGCATGAGCCAGCCATAGCAGTGGAAAAGAGAGTCCAAAGCAATACATCAACTATCTTCGAGCTTGGAAAGAAAACTGAGCTAAGTGGTAATATTCCCTCCCTGTGAACCTGGGGGGTGGGGAACGGAAGAAAAGAGAGCGAAACAAAATAGAGTCAGACATATAGCCTGGTAGGTCCAGTGACTTTCAGCATGTAAATAGGTAAAAGCATTATGACATGAATAAACTGGATACCAGACCATAACCATGATAATAAGCATAGCAAGACAACAAATGATGATCGTTAGATATGACAAGGGTAAGATACACTGAATACGCTTCGGTTCTTTCTATGATTTCCTATTTCCTATTTTTTATGCACCACCCAACTAGCGTCCTGACTAGTGCCTTTTATAGAACGATTCGTATTCCCTAATAGTGCCCCAACTAGTATCCTGTGAAAAACGATCCGTATCCCCTACTAGTTTCCCAACTAGTATCCTGTGTTATAAAATAAGGTGATCCCAACTCCGCAATTGTGGTAGCCTTTAGGTGTACATCTAGTATAAGGATCTTACCTCAACCAGCCTAATTGCCATGAAGATGTTAGATGTACCCTTACTACCCTATCGATCGGCTCCCTACTTGTATTAATTTTCCTTGTGTCTGTGTCAATTGGCCCTCTTTGGCGTGTAGATACCCCGTGTTGGTCCCACCATAAGGTGTATCAATCCCTATGATAGCAACCCGACACAAATTCTAGATGCACAGTGTATAATACTGATGCCCAGTGCCTTCTTTATCCACTACGGAGTATGTGCACGCCCATACTCCGCCGGAACCTACACTATTGCACCACCTGCCGCTATTTTGACTGCTTATAATCATCCCAGTAATCGTGCCCCACCATGCCTAGTTTCAGGGTACCATGATACATCTATATGGGTTACTGCTGAAATGGGTCCTCGTTACTAGGGTTTCCTAGGGTCTATTCGTATACCCCCCAAATTGGCTAAGTGTTATCCATCGATTCACGTTAACTTAACCCATCCACACGTCATGTCATGTTGGTTAGGTGTTTCTTACTAACTTAACCCCACTCGTTCACTGGTTAAGTGTTAACTTAACCCTACCACTGGTCATGTTACATTGGTTACGTGTTGCCGTCTTGTGTTACTTAACCCTACCACTTGTCATGTTACATTGGTTAAGTGTTGCCCTCTTGTGTTACTTAACCTTATCACACATCATGTTATATTGGTTAAGTGTTGCTATGATTAACTTAACCCTACCATTTTTAGCCTGTCTGTTTCTAAGCTTTAATTTATTCATTAAAGCAACAACCTCTCACATTAGATCTATATTGTTGCGGTCACTGGATGTGCCGGGTGGTTCCGGACATCCTTACACCGCAATTCAATCAAACCTTGGGTTTTTGGGCTTAAATTCGCTAACCTCTCACATTAGATCTATATTGTTGCGGTCGCTGGATGTGCCGGGCGGTTTCGAGCTGTCTTACACCGCAACTCAATCTAACCTCGGGTTAGGCATGTTCATCTTTAGCCAATTTACATATTTGTCATATGTGTCCAAATCTATGTGTCAAATGTTCCATAAGGCTAGCCAATACAAGTTTATGCCACATTCCCATGCTATACCCAAAATTTGCTCAATTAAATTATACCCAATTTTCCCCGCGTTATAATCGCACGTACAACGAGATTCAATCTAAGTTCCGAATGTACTTAGTATTCCTAAAAGCAAGTAAAAAGGTGAAAAACGGAGAATGGGCATAAGAATTGACATAAGGAAAAGTAGGCATGTAAAGATGTACCCAATTCAAGAATCATGTTTCAATGTTGTACATTAACAATATGTGTAGACAAGCTAAGCAATTTACACCATAGGTATAAAGATTGTATAGAATTGGACTTAAAAGAATCACTAATTTTTATGTACAACATGATAAGTCCCATTATTTTAATCGTGATAGTCTCATAGGCATAGGATGTACAACATAATAGGTTCCACTATATCAATCACAACAGTCTCATAGGCATGATAGGTTCTATTATGTCAATCCAACAGTCTCATAGGCATGATAGGTTTTATTATGTCAGTCACAACAGTCGCATAGGCATAATAGGTGTCACTACATCAATCCCAATAGTCTCATAGGCATAGGATGTACAACATGATAGGTTCTATCATATAAATCACAACAGTCTCATAGGCATGATAGGTTCCATTATGTCAATCCAACAGTCTCATAGGCATGGCAGGTTTTATTATATCAGTCACAACAGTCTCATTGGCATGATAGGTTCTATTATGTCAGTCCAATAGTCTCATAGGCATGATAGGTTCTATTATGTCAGTCCAACAGTCTCATAGGCATGATAGGTTCTATTATGTCAGTCCAACAGTGTCATAGGCATGATAGTTGTCATTACATCAATCACAATAGTCTCGTAGGCATAAGCAATTCAGTTTTGACAAAAGGGTAGATACGAAATCAGAATTATGCATTGTTCTAGATCCGATTATAACAGTCATGATTTCAATTAGATGTTTAAATCTAAATAATAACTGAACTTACATAAAAAGGACGGATCTTGTATTCTGGGATCTGATTTCTGAATTTGTTAAGCTATCCTTTGATGTAGACGTTTGATTTGAAGTTCTTCTAATCGATTACTAGTTTGGATTTGATTTTTTAGTTTGGAGAAGATGAAGGAGGCTTGGCTAGCTTGTAGACGAACAGCATGACGGCACCGTAGTTTTAGGGTTATGAGGTTAGGGTTTAGGTTTAGCTACGTATATATAGATGTCTAGGATAAATTCTAGCCTTTAGATTAGTCTAGGAGTAACCAGAGCCACACAGCTCGAAGACAGGTCATCCAGCAAATCAGAAAAAGACACGTCATCATAGAACACTCAAGAATGTTGTGCTGGACGGCCCTTGGTATGGGCGCAGTTGGAAGTTGCACAAGTGTAATTTGCACTGGCGCACTTCCCAAGTGCACCAGTGTATTCTGGCCTGTTTCCGGTTTTTCTGCCCAACTTCATTCGTCCATATCTCCTTCATATAGCATCCATTTTACGCAAACTCCGACTCTATCTCAAGCTGAATTCCAAGACGAATGCAATGGCGTAACCTATTTCACCCAATTCTTGTTTTAAAGATTAATTATTCTTTAATTATCTCTTATGTCCCATTTTAAAATTACGGGGTGTTACTTTCCCCCCTACTTAAAGGATTTCATCCCCGAAATCTTCATGTTAAGAAGAATGTGTATCCTACCATCCAACAGCCATCTACTCAACCATTCAATCACAGGCATCCATTATCCTTAAAGAGGTTTCTAATGCTTTCATGATTATATGCATAGTGTCGGTATATGTCCTTATCTAATGCAAAATAAGGCGGTCTACTGATTCAGTTGACCTTCTTAATGCAATTCATGATAGTGCAATGCGTCCATTATGTATGCAAAAGAACCCTATTGATACATGTCATTTCTATATGAGTGCACAACCATACATTCAAATGCAACATTGATATGATAACACATCAAGTTTCAATCCATATATATAAAAATCCACTCATGCATATGCAATATGGAAGTAACGGAGCCGATCTAGTGCCTAATGTGTGTGTATATGGACCCACGAGCAACCACTAGCAAACACTTACATCCACTTGCATCCACCAAACATAACATGTCTCAAACACATGTTTACATCCATTGGCTTCTACCTAAGGATCGATGATAGGACCGAGAGGATATACTTAAAGGATAAAGACTAGCATGTAAATAAACTTTACAGAAAAAGAGAGATCAAGGATATACCCTCAAAAAAGGGTATGATGCGCATATCTAGTCTTCAGCCTTCTAAGTCGCATATTCTTGAGCTTCACCCCATTGTGCTCTAATTGTCTTAACTTCACGATTGCGTAGCTTCTTAATTTCTATTTCCAAAATATGAGTTGGAACCCATTACACTGTCGCCTCTCGTTCCACCTCTTCTCCTTCTAGTATACTCGGGACTACAACTTCTGCTGTGTCATGCTATCATTTCCTCAAAGGATCTTCAAAATTCACTAGAGGGTATTCCATGTAGAAGAACTATCTCTTGAAAATAAACAGATGCTAACCATGTTTCCAAGTGTAGTTATTAAGGTGATTAGAGGTCTCTTCTCTTCTTAACTTATCCATTGCGTCAACCATCCGAGAGTCTTTTTATTCATGAAGTCCCTATTTGATACAAAAGCGTAGGTCTTACTCCTAGTGATGCCAACTACTAACTTAACCGAAGGTTTTAAAATCAAGGGTTGATATGTATTCTGAACTTTTCCTTTTCACATAAAGAGTACTTGAAGTCAACCTTCTTCTTCTTAAGGCATTCGCTACGACCTTACCCTTCTTTCTAACATCAAAATGTCGGCTATTCCCGTGCCGCATGCACCCGTGTATACCATAAATCGTTTACTACTGTAAGGTAAAAGTCAAAACTGGGGCCGTTGTGAGAGCCCTCTTCAATTATTGGAAAGCGACATCACAATCAATATCCTGAGAAAAGGTTAAATTCTTCTTTGTTTATCCAGAAAGTGGGACTAATACCTTCGCAAAATTCTTAATAAACTTCCTATATTAGCCCACTAGTCCAAGAAAGCTTCTTACTTCTATTGCATTCCTTGGGACCTTCCAGTCTTGCATCGCAACTACTTTTGCAGGATCTACTGCTAACCCTTCTTTGGACACTACAAGTCCTAGAAACCTTACTTCTTCTCACCAAAAATGATATTTTGGAGAACTTCACCAAAAATGTCAATTTCAGTCAATTTCGATCAACCGGAAAATAGTCATTTTTCAAACGTTCTTCAAATTTGATAAAATTAGTTTTGTTAAGAACATATCGTCAATACGAAGCTAGAAATGATTTTTCGGGAATTTTTAGAGTCCATATATGGCCTAGGTAAATTGAAATGTGCGTTCAAATTCAATATATAGATTTATATTTTGATTTTGACGAAAACTGATTGTAATATCCGAATTGGCTTATGAAACATATCCCATTGTGTTTAGAATGGAGATATTACGCTAGGAACGACAGTCGGTGAGTTTGATTTGGTGTTCGAAATAAAAAGTTACTTTTTGAAATAGAAAAATAAAAATATATATAAATATACTATCCCATTAGTCAACCCCTATTGAATTCTCTCTCTTACCTCTTTTACACTCCACCCCGTCGTTCAGAAAAACTCTCCCACATCAATCGAAGAAACCTCCTCCTCCGCCACCGCTACAGTGGCACCACCACCGTACGCTAACCTGCGTTCTTCCCCTCCTCCTCATGCGCCTCCTCTCTCCTTTCCCCTTCTAAAAACCGAACCCTAGCCGCCCACCGAAGCTCTGAAGACCGTCGTCGCCTACTGCAAGGATCCCTGGCACCACCGCCCAAAGCTAGTGACCTGCTCCGACGCCCTTTGACCTTCGGCGGTTGCCACAACACCCCCCTCTCGATCCAGAATTTTTTTGTTGTAAGTTTAGTTTTTTTTTTCATTATCTTTTAATTTAATTATGTACATTGTTCTATTTGCTGATTATAATATAAAATAAACTATAGTTAAAGATTAGATTTTTATATAAGCAAAGATTCGATTTTTAACACGATAAAAACTGGATCTTTAACACATTAAAAGATATAATTTTTGCTTGTATAAAGCTAGGATGTTTGTATACATGAAGCAATGATTATTATTTACAAAGGATTAGATTTTTCAAAATCGAAGGTGGGATTTTTGAAAAGTATAAAAGGAGATGATTTTATTTTCATATTTTTATGATATGTAATTCATGAAAGATTGGATTTTTAACAAAGAAAAGAATAGATTTTTATAATGAAAATATTTTATTTTCAATAGAAGAAAGATTTGATTTTTATATGAATGATTCCGATAGAAAAAAAATCGATTTATATATATATATATATAAAGTGAAGATAAGAATTCGATGTAACAACCCGGGGAAAAACTCGACGCTCGAATTTTCGACAATAATACACAACTCGTATTACTTGTCCAAAAAACCAAGTATCGAATCCCAAATTGTTAATAGAAAGAAGTTAGAGGGTGAGAAAAGAAAGAAACAAATATTAGAATAGAAGAAAGAAGAAGAACAACACATCAGAATCTCAGAGCGGAACGAATAAAATATAATATAACAAATCTTTTTTATTAAAGAACTGTATATACATACCAATCATCAGAGTACAACATATATCAGACACAACGGAATAATAACTTTATATAACTAGGGGTCAAGCCGCCTGCTTCCAGCTCCTGAAACTCCAATCGAAACCTGACCTGGAAATATACTCGGTCTGACCCGAGCACATTTGAGGAAAAGCAAAATACACCGGGTCAGTCTGGAATACTTTCAGTGATAAATTCACAGCATAAACTATTTGTTTAACTTTGGAAAAATCCTTTATGAAATCAAAGGATAATAGTAAGACCAGCCCACAAATAAACAAGGATGGTTTTTACCTTACTATAACCCAAAACGTTTTTGAAACCATAAATTATTCTGATATTATCATAGTGTCTAAATACAAGTAATTAACAATCTAGCGGAACGCTTGCATCTCACGATCCACATATATAGTATACAATCAAAAACCACGGGCGCTTATTGGGAATAGAGTTCCAACTATGACAAGGTATGGGACCACCTACCGATAGTGTATCTCTAGAGGCGAATACACTGGGTTCAACAAGAACGTCTTGCAACCCAACCCACACATGACCGACCACTCATTTCGCTTGAGTGTATCGAATGTATATCACCGACGGTTGGGATCAGCAACCGCCTCCCGAAAAGGGACAGCATCGAATATAGATTAAAGAAGCAAATGGAATTTCTCTAGATAGGTGTTTATACACCCTAATGGGAGCGACCCACATAGCCATGCTGCCTGACCGATTTTTGTCATTTCCCGGTTGACGAGGCTTGAGGCTAGAATTTATCTTCTAGAACATCTGGCAATCATTCATTTTGAATGCCACATCGTTTGATCCTCTGGATATCACTAATTGACATCCACAAAAGTACCCTAGTTGGGAGCTAACCAACTACGACACGTTTGAAGAAATCAACGTACGTGGCCCATTGGAAATACTTTGTAGACATTCATCCATACAAGTCATCCAGGAACTGGATGAACCGAGGGTAATCTCCTACTGCATCCAATATAGGAATCAGCCCATGGATCAGTAGCGAGTAGTCCTCGCAAATCCGTAGAGTTCAACCACGACAGAATCACAAGTCAAATAACTCTGCTTGCAAGCCAGAGAAATTCGACAAGTAGTCCTTCCGCTTATGAAGATCCACGGTCTTCACTTGCTCCATCTTCAATTGGCGTCTTCACGTATTCGATGGTCGGAATGGTTTTTGAATATAAATTTGATCCCGATCTTTCCGTACCAACAATCGTGTTTGGCCAGGTTTGATAGTCGGTGTTTTAACTATCAAATAACACTAGTGTGAATAAAATGAGTTTGCTGATTCAGTACTTGGCATGACTTGGCCTGTTTAAATATATATGTATGCTTAACCAGAAGGTTATTCAACTTTTAAACCTTCTAATATAATTTAAGATATTATCTTTATTCTAATTTTATTATAACAAAAACTATTTGATATGTTCTCGAGTTTGTATATACATATATACCAAACTTCCCATTTTCTTTACTATAGGGAATATCATTTAATCCTCCCAAACCACTTTTCCCATTTCCTTAAACTCTGGCATCATGATATATATACATATTTATATATTTAATACTTAATGGAATAAACCAAATTACATATTTTGATATGACAAATTAAATGTCAAATTTATAAATTTAAAATCAAATATCCTTATTTCCCTTGTAACTAATATTTATATTCAAAACTCTCGTACTCATGTTCAATATCCCTCGTGTGGAATAATTAACCAATTCCAACACTTTGCACTCACCACAACGAATATCATTCCTCGATAATAGTGAAGCCGTTCAAGTTGGGGTATTTCATTTACCTCTCAGACCTTGATTGACAACATTCTTATCTCAGAATAATATTAGTTCGTAACTTATCCATCTCACCAAAATCTCATTTATTCCCTTTGATTTCAAATCCAGTTTTATAAGTCGTTTCTTATATTTGAAATCCTCGTTCAAAAATCTTTCTACTTAATTTCTTTAATTAAGTATTCTCTAAAATATAACTTTTTGACCTAAAGCATTACTTCACTTATAACTTTAGGTCTTTATAAAATCCCTCTTCAAATAATTTGTTTTCATTTATCAGCATTCTTAAAATAACCTTATATTGGATTTACAACTAAAATCTGCTTGCTACCTTCCTTACAATAAGACCTTTTTAACTTGAATTTTTTTATTGTTTCAAAAACTCCTTTACCAATATTTTACACCAAACAATTGCATGTATTTTTCTTTTCGTTTTGAAAACCTTAGTCCACATATCGTACTTTGCTTAATGTAACTCTTTAACTTTTCTTACATCATATGATTTTGCTACATAAACCAGTTAAATAATTCTTTGATAAACTTGATTAAAATATTCATTTATAAATTTCTAATTTAATTAATTATATAAAATGACTGAAAAGCTTCAGTTCGGTTCTAAAATAACTTATAACTTTAAAACTACATCAATTCACCGAACAGTAAACTAACGTCTGAAATAACACATTTTAGGCCATTTCATGCCAATTACCCAATCAACAATATCGATTGATTTTAAACACACACAGGTGAATATTTATTCAACCATCAGGTTCAAATAGGTTTCACTACCATCTGGGGTTAGATCAGTTAATATATCACCAATATAAAACAACAAACAACATATATAATATTTGAGGAATCCGGTCGGATCCCTCCAACCTGTTCTTCCCTGCACCACAGCTTGTTATAACATTTCATAACAATATATGAAATAAATTTTATATGATCTACTAATTTAAAACGATGAAACATAAATAACAACAATCAATCAAATAATAACAGCCAATAGCAACCAATCAGCCAATTTATATTTTAACGGTAAATTATATTTTAATATGAATTTAACACATCACAGGATTCCAGAAGGTGTGAGAATTAACTCACCAGTTTATTCGGTTGGCGGTAGGCGCGTTTGTTGCATTTAATTTTGAACGGACATTCAAGATTAACTGAAATTTCATCTACGCCAGATCAGTGCCTAGTCAGTGCCATCGTCTAGGCCTCGTCCCTGCGATCCCAACGGATCCAGTTTCGTTAAATTCCAGTAACGAACGAACGATATACGCTAATTTAAAGTTTGAACAAATTAACGATTTTTAACTAAACAAATTAAATTTTAATTAAATAATTTAATTACCTTACCTTAACTATGCTTTCACGTCAGCTCCCTCTTTAGTAAATCACACGTTTTATTTTCTTCTTGGTTAAAAAAAACCGATGACATCTTCCTGATACTCGATGCCCGCCACACATCCACCATCAAAGCCCCCAGCCGCCACCCTGGTCCACCGGAATCCGAACTGACACCCTCGCCGGAACCGCCCATCCACCCACTGCCATTGCCAGAAATGCCTGGCCCCAAAGCTCCATCGAATCGCCAAAATTTCATTTACCCCCAATTACGATCCTCAGCAAAATCCAACCGCCTCAGTTAATAAAAACCCGCCGGACCACCGCCACTTTGACCAGCATGCCACCTCGCTTCGTCGACCTTCAGCCTCGACCCACCATCGAAGACTGACGCCGCCGGAATTCGGAGAAATTCGATCACCATCTCAAAAAGACATCCCCAAACAACCATCTTTGTGCATCTACCTCCACCGGCCACCACAGCCAATTGTAGAACCTGAGACCACAGCCAATTGAAAGCCTTGTCTTCCCTCTTTAACCTCCAACTGGTCTCGTCCTCTGAAATCAAACCAAACGTTGTAATTTTGGCCAAGAACAAAACTGAAAATTCACGATTTTACCTCAATTCCGGCCACCACAGGTCGCCGTTCACCCCCGATTTTCTCCAGTAGCTAGATACGGTCCCGATCTACAAGTTTACTTCAAATCTCCCTAGTCAATTCAACACGGATTTGCAAATATAAATTATTTTGTGATGGAGGACTTTTCTGTAAAAATGATGAACGGGAAAAATGTTTGGGGCTGAAGGTTCTGATTGTAGGGTATATATAATGTGGAATATTAATATTTTAAGTTGACATGACGTATGATGATGACTAACGATTTTAATTTCATGTCTATCGCAATTTTAAACGTTGTTTATTCGCTCTTGTCCTCACATACAAACCGCGTTCGAGATGTAAATGGACGGCATAGTATAATTTGACGATACGGTCTTAATGAAACTTGTTTCATTGAATTCCGAGTTCATTTTCTCTCATGGCCCTCGTTCATATTCAAATGATCGTTTTTATTTGTATTATATTTTGCCACGCTCACAAATTAACCCCGATTGACGTGCCACTTGAAATCTAGCAATAATTTACTGTTGCGGTCTCAATAAAATTTGTTTCGTCGAAAACGAAGGTCGTTTGAATAAAGGCCTTTTTATAACTGCCCAATTCAAATAAAATAAACCAATTTTAAAATACCTCAATATAATATTATTAAAATATTGAAATTAGCCATATATGACCAAAATATTGTATACTACCACAATAAAATATACCGGGTTGAATTTGAAGCCAAATCGATATTATAAAAATTTTAAAACCCCTTTATTTAATATAAATAAATGATATAATTTATAAAGGAATTCCACAGCGAATATTTTAAAATTTTATTTGGACATTGTAGCGTTTCTTGTTTCGAGAAAATCCGACTTATTTTGGGCCCTGTACAGCCGTTTAAAGTTCAAAACGCCAAATTACGAACTACCGCGCCGCTGCAGCTCGTTTTATAATATAATTATAGATTAAATGTTCTAACATCGTTTTAATAACGAATATATTTATATAATTTAATATAAACCATATTTGAACCATTTTAAATCGCTCGTTCACATTATAAAGCAAAATTAACATTTTCCCCAAATATGCTAAAATTAAAAATATTATTACATTATTAATATAATTAAATGTTCAAAATAAAATGGTAAAAATCGATTATTTAAATTCAAACCAATATTTTAAATAATAAAATAATTCAAATAATTGGCCAGAAAATACGGGACGTTACATTCCTTCCCCCTCAAAATAATTTCTTCCTCGAAATTGATAAGGTAGAAAGAACGCTACAACCCATTATCTTTAAAATAATAAATTTTAAAACTCAAATTTATTTTCAAACTGACCTAATTGGTTTTAAAACCAATTTATTTCAAATAAAAGAATTTTCCAAAAATCTTCAAAAATTTCTAACACCTTAAATTTTGGAAATTTTTTGGCAGACTCTCACCTATACGGAGGACATCAGCAAAATCACAGGTTCAAGAAATAAATATACCTCGACCAACAGGGTCGGAAAAATTCAAAATCCAAACTCAAAACCCAACCAAAATCCAAAATTTCATATTTGCGTAGGCGTACCTTTTTGCGAGCGTTATTATGAGATAAACGATATTTTATATTCGAGCTTGCTTAATCATTATGCAGCTCTATTCAAACTGGATTCAATTAACTCCAGAATTTTCTCTTGGATGGATTTTAAAGCTGAATTGGCACTTCCGCACCTGTTCTCAACTCAAATGAATTCATCAGTCTCCAGAACAATGTCAGTTATGTTCAAATATTCATACCATTTATATCAACCAATCATACACATAATTCAATCCATACGAGATTATAATTATTTATAATCAAGTCTTAACAATCCATTTATTTCTATAATTAACCATTCGAATTTATTTATCTGGATTGATTATCCAACTTATTTATTTCATATTGGTTTTAAACAAATCAATTCATTTTCAGATTTATCCATGAGATCGAGCACACCATCCAAACATATCACACAATCAACATCAACAAATCTAAATAATTTTCCCATATCATAATAATTTGTGAAAATCATCACTTTTATTATTTTGCAAAACATATTGGGCAAAAATAATTTCAAAATAATTTTATATCAAAATACAAATACGCGCTCTCAGACATCTATATCCAAACTCAATCTATGGTATTGCTAACCCCATCTCTATTGAGTCACGCCACAGAGCCAAGGTTATCACTAAACCAATAGCTCTGATACCACTGTAACGAACCAGGGAAAAACCCGACGCTCAAATTTTCGACAATAATGCACAACCCGTATTACTTGTCCAAAAACCCAAGTATCGAATCCCAGATTGTTAATAAAAAGAAGTTAGAGGGTGAGAAAAGAAAGAAAGAAATATTAGAATAGAAGAAAGAAGAAGAACAACACATCAGAATCTCACAGCTGAACGAATAAAATATAATATAACAAATCTTTTTATATGAAAGAACTGTATGTACATACCAATCATCAGAGTACAACATATATCAAACACAGCGGAATAATAACTTTATATAACTAGGGGTGAAGCCGCCTTCTTCCAGCTCCTGAAACTCCAATCGAAACCTGACCTAGAAATATACTCGGTCTGACCTGAGCACATTTGAGGAAAAGAAAAATACACCGGTTCAGTCTGGAATACTTTCAGTGATAAATTCACAGCACAAACTATTTGTTTAACATTGGAAAAATCCTTTATGAAATCAAAGGATAATAGTAAGTCCAGCTCACACATAAACACGGACGGTTTTTACCTTACTATAACCCGAAACGTTTTTGGAACCATAACTTATTCTGATATTATCATAGTGTCTAAATATAAGTAATTAACAATCTAGCGGAACGCTTGCATCTCACGCTCCATATATATAGTATACAATCGAAAACCGCGGGCGCTTATTGGGAATTGGGTTCCAACTATGACAAGGTATGGGACCACCTACCGATAGTGTATCTCTAGAGGGGAATACACTGGGTTCAACAAGAACGTCTTGCAACCCTGCCCACACATGACCGACCACTCATTTCGCTTGAGTGTATCGAATGTATATCACCAACGGTTGTGATCAGCAACCGCCTCCCGAAAAGGGACAGCATCGAATATAGATTAAAGAAGCAAATGGAATTTCTCTAGATAGGTGATTATACACCCTAATGGAAGCGACCCACATAGCCATGCTGCCTGCCCGATTTTTGTCATTTCCCGGTTGATGAGGTTTGAGGCTTGAATTTATCTTCTAGAACAACTGGCGATCATTCATTTTGAATGCCACTTCGTCAGATCCTCTGGATATCACTAATTAATGTCCACAAAAATACCCTAGTTGGGAGCTAACCAACTATGACACATTTGAAGAAATCAATGTACGTGGCCCATTGGAAATACTTTGTCAGACATTCATCCATACAAGTCATCCAGGAACAGGATGAACCGAAGGTACTCTCCTACTGCATCCAATATTGGAATCACCCCATGGATCAGTAGCGAGTAGTCCTTGCAAATCTGTAGAGTTCAGCCACGATAGAATCACAAGTCAAATAACTCTGCTTGCAAGACAGAGAAATTCGACAAGTAGTCCTTCTACTTATGAAGATCCACGGTCCTGACTTGCTCCGTCTTCAATCGACGTCTTCACGTATTCGATGGTTGGAATGGTTTTCGAATATAAATTCGATCCCGGTCTTTCCGTACCAACAATCGTGTTTGGCCACGTTTGATAGTCGGTGTTTTAACTATCAAATAACACTAGTGTGAATACAACGAGTTTGCCGATTCAGTACTTGGCATGACTTGGCCTGTTTAAAATATATATATGTATGCTTAACCAAAAGGTCAATCAATTTTTAAACCTTCTAATATAATTTAAAATATTATTTTTATTCTAATTTTATTATAACAAAAACTATTTGATATGTTCTCGAGTTTTATATACATATATACCAAACTTCCCATTTTCTTTACTATAGGGAATATCATTTTATCCTCCTAAACCACTTTTCCAATTTCCTTAAATTCTGGCATCACGATATAAATACATATTTATATATATAATACTTAATGGAGTAAACCAAATTACCAATTTTGATATGGAAAATCAAGTGTCAAATTTATAAATTTAAAATCAAATATCCTTATTTCCCTTGTAACTAATATTTATATTCAAAACTCTCGTACTCATGTTCAATATCCCTCGTATGGAATAATTAACCAATTCCAACACTTTGCACTCACCACAACGAATATCATTCCTCGATAATAGTGAAGTCGTTCAAGTTGGGGTATTTTATTTACCTCTCAGACTTGATCGACAACATTCTTATCTCAGAATAATATTAGTTCGTAACTTATCCATCTCACCAAAATCTCATTTATTCCCTTTGATTTCAAATCCAGTTTTATAAGTCGTTTCTTATATTTGAAATCCTCGTTCAAAAATCTTTCTACTTAATTTCTTTAATTAAGTAAGTATTTGCTAAAACATAACTTGTTGACCTAAAGCATTACATTTATAACTTTAGGTCTTTATAAAAATCCCTCTTCAGATAATTTGTTTCCATTTATTGGCATTCTTAAAATAACCTTATATTAGATTTATAACTAAAATCTGCTTGCTACCTTCCTTACAATAAGACCTTTTTAACTTGGATTTTTTTATTTCAAAAACCCCTTTACCAATATTTTACAGCAAACAATTGCATTTATTTTTCTTTTCGATTTGAAAACCTCAGTCCACATATCGTACTTTGCTTAATGTAACTCTTTAACTTTTCTTACATCATATGATTTTGCTACATAAAACAGTTAAATAATTATTTGATAAACTTGATTAAAATATTCATTTATAAATTTCTAATTTAATTAATTATATAAAATGACTGAAAAACTTCAGTTCGGTTATAAAATAACTTATAACTTTAAAACTGCATCAATTCACCGTAACGGTAAACTGACGTCTGAAACAACACATTTTAGGCCATTCACTGTCAATTACCCAATCAACACTGTTGATTGATTTTAAACACACACAGGTGAATATTTATTCAACCATAGGGTTCAAACATGTTTCACTACCATCTGGGATAAAATTAGTTCATATATCACCAATATAAAACAACAAACAACGTACATAATATTTGAGGAATTCGGTCAGATCCCTCCAACCTGTTCTTTCCTGCACCACAGCTCGTTATAACATTTCATAACAATATATGAAATAAATTTTATATGATCTACTAATTTAAAACGATGAAACATAAATAACAGCAATCAATCAAACAATAACAGCCAATAGCAACCAATCAACCAATTTATATATTAACGGTAAATTATATTTTAATATGAATTTACCACATCATAGGATTCCAGAAGGTGTGAGAATTAACTCACCAGTTTATTCGGTTGGCGGTGGATGCGTTTGTTGCATTTAATTTTGAACGGACGTTCAAAATTAACTGAAATTTCAACTGCGTCAGATCAGTGCCTAATCAGTGCCATCGTCTAGGCCTCGTCCCTGCGATCCTTATGGATCCAGTTTCGTTAAATTCCGTTAATTAACGAATGATATACGCTAATTTAAAGTTTGAACAAATTAACGATTTTTAACTAAACAAATTAAATTTTTATTAAATAATTTAATCACCTAACCTTAACTATGCTTCCACGTCAGCTCCCTCTTTAGTAAATCACGCGTTTTCTTTTCTTCTTGGTAAAAAAACCCGATGACATCTTCCAGATACTCGATGTCCGCCACACACCCACCATCGAAGCCCCCAACCGCCACCCTGGTCAACCGGAATCCAAACTGACATCCTCGCCGGAACCGCCCATCCACCCTCTTCCATCTCCAGAAACGCCTGGCCCTAAAGCTCCATCGAATTACCAGAATTTCATTTACCCCCAATTCTGATCCTCAGCAAAATCCAACCGCCTCAATCAATAAAAACCCACTGGACCGCCGCCACTTTGACCAGCATGCCACCTCGCTTCGCTGACCTTCAGCCTCAACCCACCATCGAAGACTGACGCCGCCAAAATTTGGAGAAATTCGATCACCATCTCAGAAAAACATCCTCAAACAACCATCTCCGTTTATCTACCTCCACCAGCCACCACAGCCAATTGAAAGCCTTGTCTTCCCTCTTTAACCACCAACTGGTCTCGTCCTCTGAAATCAACCCAAACATTGTAATTTTGGCCAAGAACAAAACTGAAAATTCATGGTTTTACCTCAATTCCGGCCACCACATGTCGACGTTCACACCCGATTTTCTCCAGTAGCTAGATACGGCCCCGATCTACAAGTTTACTTTAGATCTCCTTAGTCAATTCATCACGGAATTGCAAATATAAATTATTTTGTGATGGAGGACTTTTCTGTAAAAATGATGAACGGGAAAAATGTTTAGGGTTGAAGGTTCTGATTATAGGGCATATATAATGTGGAATATTAATATTTTAAGTTGACATGACGTATGATGATGACTAACGATTTTTATTTCGTGTCTATCGCAATTTTAAACGTTGTTTATTCGCTCCTGTGCTCACATACAAACCCCATTCGAGATGCGAATGGACGGCATAGTATAATTTGACGATACGGTCCTAATGAAACTTGTTTCATCGAATTCCGAGTTCGTTTGCTCACATGGCCCTCGTTCACGTTCAAATGATCATTTTTATTTGTATTTTATTTTGTCACGCTCACAAATTAACCCCGATTGATGCGCCACTTGAAATCTATCAATAATGTACTGTTGCGGTCTCAATAAAATTTGTTTCATCGAAAATGAAGGTCGTTTGAATAAAGGCCTTTTTATAACTGCCCAATTCAAATAAAATAAACCAATTTTAAAATACCTCAATATAATATTATTAAAATATTGAAATTGGCCATATATGACCAGAATATCCCCTACTACCACAATAAAATATCCAGGGTTGAATTTGAAGCCAAATCGATGTTATAAAAATTTAAAAACCCCTTTATTTGATATAAATAAACGATAAAATTTGTAAAGGAATTCCATAGCGACTATTTTAAAATTTGATTTGGACATTGAATAAAATCTACGCTATGAAAACTGGATTTTTCTCTTTCATTATAAAAATATCGTCAAACAGATTCTAGCATTTCTTGTTTTGAGAAAATCCGACTTATTTTGGGCCCTGTACAGCCGTTTAAAGTTCAAAATGCCAAATTATGAACTACCGTGCCGCTGCAGCTCGTTTTATAATATAATTATAGATTAAATGTTCTAACGTCATTTTAATAACGAATATATTTATATAATTTAATATAAACCATATTTTAAAACATTTTAAATCGCTCGTTCACATTATACAGCAAAATTAACATTTTCCCCAAATATGCTGAAATTAAAATATTATTACATTATTAATATAATTAAATATTCAAAATAAAATGGTAAAAATCGATTATTTAAATTCAAACCAATATTTTAAATAATCAAATAATTCAAATAATTGGCTATATCAGTGTATTATGATAAACTTTTCTCTGAAGATGAATGTTTATGGGCTTGGTTTGTGAAAAGTAATTTGATAGGTAGAAAACAGTTTTGGACTATGTCTACTCCTAGTTCATGCAGTTGGAGTTGGAGACAAATTCTCAATCTTAGAAGTATGTTTTTACCTTTTGTTTGTTGTAATCCAGGCAAGCTTAAAGGATTATCATTTTGGCATTCTCCTTGGGCAGGTGATGGTATGATTTTGAGTAGCTTTGTGGATTATAATTTGAGGAGAAATAGTGGTATTTCTGAAAATGCTTTGGTTGATCACTATGTTAATGATGGTGTTTTGATTTGCTGCATAGTAGCTCTACACTACTCAGAAGTTTACGGATGGAAATTAGTTCAAACTTTAAGGTTGATGGAATTTCCATGTCTTGGAAGGGTAGGAGACACTCAATCAATCATGTTTATGATCTTTTAATGGGTAATAGGCCTTGTTTTCTTTGGTATAAAAGAATTTAGAATGTTATGAGTAATGCTAAACAAAACTTGTTACTCTGGAAGGTCATGGCGAATGCGATTAACACAAAGGATAAACTTTGTAGATTGGGTATCATTTCTAATGATTTATGTGAATTCTGTGTGGATGGATCTGAAAGTAATACTCACGTCTTTTTTGAGTGTTCTTTTGTATTTCAGATATAGAGGAGATTACTATCAGCCTTTCATTTACATTCTCTTCTGAATGTAAGCAAAGATGAATGGTTTGTGCTCTTTAAAGAAACAAGATGGAAGGATGGTAAGTGTCTGCTACTGTTGAGAATTTTAAAGACCTTTGTCTATGAAATTTGGATGGAGAGAAATAGAAGAGTGTTTGAGTCCAAAGTGCAAAGTGCTGATTTTTTGTTCTCGATAATTTCAAATGCGATTCTGAAGAAAATGAGAATTGTTGAGTGATTGATGAAGCATTCTAGGTTGTATGATTTTGTTCATTGCTTAACTGTAATTAGTTTTAGTGCGGCTTTGAGTTTTTTTGATTTGTCTTGTATATTGGTTATAGTTTTTTTCTCAATGCCGCGTATAGTTGTGATGTTTTTTGCTTGTAATTGAATTCTTATGTGAATAATAATTTCTATTGCCTTTCAAAATACGGGATGTTACATTCGATTTTTATATATATATGAAGTGAAGATAAAAATCCGATCTTTTTATATATGTAGAGAACATAAATATGTGATTTTTATGTATGGAAAGCGTTATTAAAAATGTGATTTTTAATATCAACTGCGTAAAACAGAGGGCGATGGAATGGATTGAAATCAAAAAGGAATTCGAACAGTTCAGAAATTCAGAAATAAAATGGCGGAGTGTATCCCCAAGGTGAGAACTTCACACTTTAAATTCTATTTTCTGGTTAATTATATACTAGGATGCAGACGGTGCTTAGCAGCACCTGACACCATCGTCCACAGACCATGGACGAATTATTTGTTTGATTTTGTTGTGAAAATTGCTTATGATGTGAAATGGATTGAAATAATATATACATGTGTTGTATAAAATAATTTATCCTTAAAAATATAATTTTTAACGTGTATGTGAATAAAATAAATATTCATTTACAAATCAGACGATTTGTTTATGTACACCCATTTGACTGATATTGATTAGGACGATAAATTTTACACATCGCCCAAATGTACAAATAAACATCAGTGTTTGTTGATTTGAAACCCCACACGGGTGTTGGGATGATATTTGGCGTACATTAATCCCAATTGGTTAGTTGTATGTCAATCGATAGGTTGACAGACAGTTGTGTAGTGCACTTTGGATGCTGGTTGATTATTTATCATTGCTATTATATACATGTGTTTTATGGAATCCATGTAAATAACATTATATGGTAATTGAGTGGGTCTCATTCCAATTTAGAAAATAAATCATATTCATACAAAATAGTCATGTATTGACAATACTCATGTGTTGAGAAAATTCATGTGTTGAAACCGTTCATGTGTTGAAACCATTCATGTGTTGAAAATATTCATATGTTGAATAAAATAAATTATATTCATGTGTTGAAAAAAAACATTCATTTGTTGAATAGAATAACGAAGTTATTGAAATATATAATGCCGTGTTGATTAGATTTGCGCCATTTTGACGTGAACTATATTTATATCGATTAAATTCATTTTTATAATGAATATAGAAAAGGAAGTGATTTCAAAATATAACATTTTGAAAATATTATCATTTATATATTAACGATATGGAATATTCAATTCTGATTTAAAATTGAATATGAAGTTGAAATCATTTTTAAAACGAATTTAAACCGTTGTGTAAAATACGTTTAGAATTGAAATCGATGAAGTATATATAATATATATATTATATATATTAAATGGACTGAATAGAATGCGCCTCGCCGTGGCAGTTCGCGAATTTTGACCATTAACTTCGAATTGACGTTACGGGAGATCCGACCGTCGGATTCTCCTAAAACCGGAACCGTTGGGTTCGTATCGAAAAGAGCTTTCCAATGAATATTAGAAATTTGAAACCTAACGGTTAGATTTGGAATTATGTCCAAATCAAATTTGGAAAAGGTCGTTGTAAGTGTAGTTCGACGACCGTTATTGGAAATTGACCGTACGAGCGTTGATAAAACTATTTAAAATATCAATAATTTGTGTAAAATCATAATAACTGATTTAGAAAGAATTGGGGTGAAAATTCCACATTTAAAAGGCTGAAAATATATTTTTATCGAAATGAACTAGTTATGAACTAGAATTATAATCCAATGTTTTTGAATAAATAAATTGGATTTGAAATGGTTTTAAAAATAATCAGAATTTCCAATATACGAATTGGAATGGATTTGAATCGAAATTATCTTCGGAATATTTCGATGTTGGATTTCGTTATTATACAGATATGGTTGTGGAAATTTGAAAGATATATTTATATCGTTATTTCCAATACGCTATTTGTTGGTTTCAGAATTTGATATTGAATATAAGCCGATATATTTTCTATTCAAAGCCTTGTATTTAATATCAAATGGGATTGTGGGTTCGTCGTGAATGGTGTCTTAAATAACACTATTCTTGAACCCAGTTTAGAAAAGAATAAATCTTTTAATTAAGGTTTAGTGAAATTGTCCAGTTAATTGGTATTTAATTGGAATTGAATTTAAATTGGTTTTTTGGGTTTATCGTGAGCGATGTTTTGAATAACACATGTTCTTAAACTCGATTAACAATGGAATGTGATTTTGGTTTATCTGAACCGTGTTTTAGATGACATTGGTTCTTTAACCCAGTTAAAGATAGGATATTGATTTTTGGGAAGATTAAAACTAAGTGGAGTTTCAATGAATCTTTAATTAGATTAAAGTGAACGAGGATGGAGTATCACCAGTTTTGCTCCAAAGCGATAGTTAAATATTTAATTAGATTTGAACGTGTAATGGTAATTAATATTTACCAATAACACCATGGTGTTAGATATGGAGTATTACCGGTTTTGCTCCATGGGATGAATAGGTTGGGATTGGGAAATAAAATAAATGATTACTTCGGTGTGGTTCGCTAATCCCACTAGCTTGGAAAACCTTAACATGGTTTGAAATGATATCCAAAGGAAGATTAAAGAATAAATTTAGAAGAATTTATCTTTGATAAAATTAATGGGAACCTTTCCCTAAGAATGTGAATATTTGAATAAAAGAATATTCTGAATTGGAATGAGGCGTATGTTGTGTTTGTGTAACACTTTTTTATAATATATGCGGGTTATTCGGAAAGGCCGGGTTTATACCCATTATGAACAACCGATTCGATGATAAGTCGAAAATGAAGACGGTGGTTGAAGACCGGAGGTCTTCACATCGTTTGGATGATTACTGATGATCTTGATTGGGCTGTACGCCCAAGAGGAGGGAATCAGTTGGTGATCGTCCTGACGTACTTGGAGATCGATGGATGTGCGAGGAATAAGGTTCCTCTGGTTTCGTTTAGACCCATAACGAACTTGTAAATGGACTGTGCGTCTGACACTGGATTTCATTCTGTGTGATTGATTTCTATTAAATAAATATCTGTTTGGTGGTGGAGAATTTATTCTCTTGCTTAACGCCCTTCTCTGAGACATACGAGCTCAAAGGTTGTATATTAATGGATATCAATCGCACGGCATGAATTGCCTGTGTGGCATGCCTAAGTGGCAAATGATCAAGGCTTTTGTTGAAAAGCAAAGTCTTGTGGTTGATGATCGAAGCACGGCCTTGTGGCACAACTTTGTGTATAGCGTTAATTCGCGAGCCTCACACCTCGGTATGAGTCAAAAACGGGATAGTGACTGCAGGGAGAGCACGACGTTTCTTTCTAGCTATGGGTGATGTCAGTGACCTACCAGCCCTGACATTTATATACTTTTTACCAGTGTGGTTGTCGGATGTGAGACGCCTCAGATATAGGTCTGAAAGGACCAGGAAACATGTGTTCAGGAATTGCCAATCCTCAAAAGTAAGAGAGGACAGGCCCTGAAGATCCAGGATCGCTATGTGTGGACCTGAGACATTTGCTAGAGTGTCTCGAATGAAGAGG
The DNA here is from genome assembly GCA_030737875.1 of Allium sativum. Lineage (NCBI taxonomy): Eukaryota > Viridiplantae > Streptophyta > Magnoliopsida > Asparagales > Amaryllidaceae > Allium > Allium sativum. The sequence continues at coordinate 972,891,503 of CM060918.1, read as the reverse complement.
AGCTTGCCCCTTGCCTCGACTCATGATGGAGTCCAATTTACAATACGTGACATTTCGGTTTTATTTATAGAGCCTAGTATGGCGACATAGTGGTATGGGGCACTTATGCCGTCTATGAATTATACATTATGATTGAAGTTGTTTTCTTCACTTATAGTAATAATAAAAGATGAAATTTAGCGTATCAAGCATTCTTTGGCTATTATAAGGTAAAAACCTATCCTCCGACTTGCGTTGCATTATGTGATGGGACCTGGGTCTTATAATAACTTCATTTTTCTTTATTTAACATTGCGCTGTTTGTTTTATGCACTGGTATTCTTGGGAGGAAACTGTTCCGTGTTATACGGCGTGGTCCCTTGATTTACCTAACTTTAAAAATAAAGATTAATAACTGTTTTAGTTCGCACACTAGTCACATGACTGACCTGGAATTTATTGTTTTAACCTAAACTCTATGTGCCCTTATTTTCCACACGGACAGCTAGTAGTTTTGGTTTTGCAGATTTATATTAATAGGATCCTGGTTTATAGCTGAAGTGACATTCGGAAAGCTCTGTATCCGCGTATTTCTTTCAGTTATGTTTTGTATTATTTTTCCGCTGCAGTAATGTATTTAAATCTCTAATATTCTCTATTGTAAAATATTTATTCTTACTCTGTAATATTCTTGTACTCTGATGTAATTGTGGTAATAAGCAATGAAATGTTCTTCTGTTTGCGTTCTGATTCGTCTTGTCCTCAAAGCAATTCGTTCTTTCCTTCACGGGGAAGTTCAGGTCGTTAAAGTTTGGTATCAGAGCTTTGGTTTACAGAGCTCGAGAACAAGACACATTAGAACCAAACGAAAGAATTCATCAGAGATTGGATTAGAAATATCCAATAAGAATAACTCGTTAGAGATGGGATCAGTATTGTCCTAGAACGAGTGTGAAGAGTATATTTTTAAAATAAAAATTTGAAAACAAATTTTGTTTTGAAAATAAATTCAAGTATACGTATTTGAATATTTTATTTGTATTGAATTTGGATGATCGAGTATATAAATATTTTGCATATACGCGTCATGATCGTACATTCAAAGTTTTAATATACTGGATAGATATAGAATCACACTCTAGTAGCCCGGAGATGTTCTGATGGTGGTTCGAAACATCATCAGCATTTATGTTCGAGCTTCGAAAGTGAGATATCTATATATTTCCATTAGACTGGTGTGAGAACCAAAACTAGATAAGTTTATTGTTGTGATTTGAGATCAAAAACATGATTTTCTGTATATATACCAAAATTATGAATTTGAAATGTTAATTCACTAATTGATTGCTGGTTGTGTTGTTTGAATGTTGGTTTGATTAATTAAAATTTTGAACCATTATGCCCAATTGAACCAAATATTGAACTATATTGAAAAATGATTACAATTGCATGCATATACATGTATATCTATTAAACAGGTCATAGCAAAGAGGTTAGAGAAGAGGAATAAAATTGTTTGCCCGACAAATAGGTACATGTCTATTGTATTTCTTGGGGTTTTTGATGATTTTATGAGCCGATTGGCTGTTTCTTTTTCTTTTTAGATTGGAAAGGCCTATATGGCAATTTTGGGATTTTCCCGGTGGTCCCATGCAGGGGAGGTTATGGCCAAATTTTTCGAAAATTTAGAGTGTTAGCCAAATTTTGGAAAAATTTGAAAAGTTCTTAGAAACTGAAAAGTTGAAACTTAAGCCGTAATTAAAATAATGGAAATTGAGTTGATTAGTTAAACAACTTTCAGCTTCGTTCCTTTTCGGGGATGAAAAGTTTTAAGTGGGGGAGATTGTAACAACCCGGAAACTCTGAGCCAATTTAAAATTTTTATTTTGGCGATTTTAGTGAATTTTGAGTATTTAAAATGAATTATTTTAAATAATAACGACGAGAAATTTATTTTGAATAGAATTAGAATGTATATATGTATTTGAATTGTCGTTAGAATATAAATATTTATTTTTAATTATAAAAGTAATTGAAAATGGCGCGGTAGTCTAAAATTTCGATTTCAAATTTCAAATGAATGTACAGGATTCAAAATAAACCGGATTTTCGCGGAAAAAAATTATTTGAATCCATTTGAGAATATCTTTCCAACGAATCCGAAAAATTGAAATTTCATAGCGAGAATAAAAAGTTATGCCCACTTGAAAATTCAGAATAGTCACTATGGAATTTTGGCCCTTCAAAATGGAAATTTTGCAAATGGCCTCTGTTTTCGACGAAACCATTTTTGTTGGATCCGGGATGTCAAGTTATTGCTAGATTTCAAAATTCGTAATTTTCTTAATCGATATGTGAGCGTGGCAAAGTAAAACGTATTTTGTCAATTTCAGTCAATTTCGATCGACCAGAAAATAGCCATTTTTCAAATGGTCTTCAAATTTGGCAAAATTATTTTTGTTAAGACCGTATCGTCAATACGAAGTTAGAAATAAATTTTCATGAATTTTTAGAGTCCATATGTGGCCTCGTTAATTGAAATGTGCGTTCAAATTCAATATATAGATTTATATTTTGATTTTGACGAAAACTGATCAAAATAGCCGAATTGGCTTACGAAACATATCCCATTGTGTTCGAAATGGAGGTATTACGCTAGGAACGACAGTCGGTGAGTTTGATTCGGTGTTCGAATAAAAAGGTTACTTTTTGAAATAGAAAAATAAAAATATATATAAATATACTATCCCATTAGTCAACCCCTCTTGAATTCTCTCTCTTCCCTCACTTACAATCCACCCCGTCATTCAGAAAAAATCTCCCAAATCGATCGAAGAAACCTCCTCCTCCGCCACCGCTACAGGGGCGCCACCACCGTGCGCCAACCTGCGTTCTTCCCCCCTCCTCCTCATGCGCCTCCTCTCTCCTTTCCCCTTCTAAAAACCAAACCCTAGCCGCCCACCGAAACTCTGAAGACCGTCGCCGCCTTCAACAAGGACCCCTGGCCCCACCGCCCAACGCAAGTGACCTGCTCCGACGCCCTCCGACCTCCGACCTCCGGCGGTTGCCACAGCACCCCCCTCTCTCGATCCAGAATTTTTTTGCTGTAAGTTTAGTTTTTTTTTCATTTTCTTTTAATTTAATTATGTGCATTGTTCTATTTGCTGATTTTAATATAAAATAAACAATTGTTAAAGATTAGATTTTTATATAAGCAAAGATTCGATTTTTAACACGATAAAGACTGGATTTTTAACACGGTAAAAGATATAATTTTTGCTTGTATAAAGCTATGATGTTTGTATACATGAAGCAATGATTTTTATTTACAAAGGATTAGATTTTTCGAAATCAAAGGTAGGTTTTTTGAAAAGTATAAAAGGAGATGATTTTTTTTTCATATTTTTATGATATGTAATTCATTAAAGACTGGATTTTTAACAAAGAAAATAATAGATTTTAATAATGAAAAGATTTGATTTTCAGTAGAAGAAAGATTTGATTTTTATATGAATGATTCCGATAGAAAAATGTTCGATTTTTATATATATAAGTTGAAGATAAAAATTTGTTTTTTATATATATGAAGTGAAGATAAAAATCTGATCTTTTTTATATATGTAGAGAACTTAAATATATGATTTTTATGTATGGAAAGCGTTATTAAAAATGTGATTTTTAATATCAACTGCGTAAAACAGAGGGCGATGGAATGGATTGAAATCAAAATGGAATTCAAACGATTCAGAAATTCAGAAATAAAATGGTGGAGTGGATCCCCAAGTTGAGAACTTCTCACTTTAAATTCTATTTTCTGGTTAATTATATACTAGGATGCAGACGGTGCTTAGCAGCACCTGACATCATCGTCTACAGACCATGGACGACTTGTTTGTTTGATTTTGTTGTGAAAATTGCATGTGATGTGAAATGGATTGAAATAATATATACATATGTTGTATAAAATATTTTATCATTAAAAATATAATTTTTAACATTTATGTGAATAAAATAAATATTCATTTACAAATCAGACAATTTGTTTATGTACATCCATTTGACTGATATTGATTGGGATGATAAATTTTACACATCGCCCAAATGTACAAATAAAAATCAGTGTTTGTTGATTTGAAACCCCACACGGGTGTTGGGATGATATTTAGCGTACACTAATCCAAATTATTTAGTTGTATGTCAATCGATTGGTTGACAGGCAGTTGTGTAGTGCATTTTGGATGCTGGTTGATTATTTATCATTGCTATTATATACATGTGTTGTATGGAATCCATATAAATAACATTATAAGGTAATTGAGTTGATCTCATTCCAATTTAGAAAATAAATCATATTCATGTGTTGAATAAACAAAATAGTCATGTATTGACAATACTCATGTGTTGAGAAAATTCATGTGTTGAAACCGTTCATGTGTTGAAACCATTCATGTGTTGAAAATATTCATATGTTGAATAAAATAAATTATATTCATGTGTTGAAAAAAAACATTCATTTGTTGAATAGAATAACGAAGTTATTGAAATATATAATGCCGTGTTGATTAGATTTGCGCCATTTTGACGCGAACGATATTTATATCGATTATATTCGTTTTTATAATGAATATAGAAAAGGAAGTGATTTCAAAATATAATGTTTTGAAAATATTATCATTTATATATTAACGATATGGAATATTCAATTTTGATTTAAAATTGAATATGAAGTTGAAACCGTTTTTAAAACGAATTTAAACCAATGTATAAAATACGCTTAGAATTGAAATCGACGAAGTATATATAATATATATATTATATATATTAAATGGCCTGAATAGAACGCTGCGCCGCGGAAGTTCGCGAATTTCGACCATTGACATCGAATTGACGTTACGGGAGATCCGACCGTCTAGTTCTCCTGAAACCAGAACCGTTGGGTTCGTATCGAAAAGAGCTTTCCAATGAATATTAGAAATTTGAAATCTAATGGTTGGATTTGGAATTATGTCCAAATCAAATTTGGAAAAGGTTGTTGTAAGTGTAGTTCGACGACCGTTATTGGAATTCGACTGTACGAGCCTTGATAAAATTATTAAAAATATCAATAATTTGTGTAAAATCATAATAAATGATTTAGAAAGAATTGGGGTGAAAATTTCCACATTGAAAAGGATAAAAATATATTTTTATCGAAATGAACTAGTTATGAACTAGAATTATAATCCAATGTTTTTGAATAAATAAATTGGATTTGAAGTGGTTTTAAAAATAATCAGAATTATAATCCAATGTTCCCACGTCGTTCGTACGTATAATTCACATAATACGTTAGGCTCGTTGTTAGCCTAACTCATAAGAAAAGGAAAAGAAAGAGGCATATGACATCCACACTGGCATAAAACAATATTGATCTAACTAAGCATGTGTAACACAAGCTTGGCATAGAACAACATAAATATAATTAAGCATACAAATGTGAACTAGCATATAAGATGGATCCAACTAACATATGCAATGTAAACTAACATAGATCTAAACATAAGAACCGGCATGGATCTAAACAGATAAGCATAAACTTGCATAGATGAACATAACTTGCATATAAACTCACATAACTTGCATAGATGAACATAACTTGCTTATAAACTCGCATATCTTGCATAGACGAACATAACTTGCATATAAACTTGCATAGATAAACAGAGTTTGCATATAAACTTGCATAGATAAACTTGCATAACTTGCATATAAACATGCATAACTTGTATAGATGAACATAACTTGCATATAAACTTGCATAACTTGTATAGATGAACATAACTTGCATGTAAACTTGCATAGATGAACATAACTTGCATATAAACTCGCATAACTTGCATAGATAAACCTAATCAATCATATGTAATTAGACATAGGAATTAACATCATAAAATGAATCTAATTACATATGATAACAAACTGGCATATATTAACAAAATATATGATAACAGAACTGGCTAATAACATATGATTCAACAGGCATATTCATACAGTCCAGGTCACAACTTATCACAATTATTTTAATTAATTATCTTGTGAAAGCAACTGCACTCACGGTGATAGAAGAAAGAACAGATTCGTTCGTTGTTGTTCTATAATCCCTTTTCACAATTCCTAAGCTTTAATTCGTTGGAGAAGAGACTAGCTTAGTTCAGGATGCAGCAGCATGGCGACTTACGAATGAATTTAGTTTAGATTAGGGTTTAGGTTTATGGGTGTTTATATAGATGTGTAGGATTAATTAGAGCCCTTAAATTAGTTCAGGATCAATCTAAACCATCCATTTCACAATGACACATCACTCAGTCAACCAAATGAAGCCACATAAGCCCTAAAATCAGAAAAATCGTCACCCGAACACGCCACCCCAACCTAGCCGACAGGGGTCGACTCCCCTGGGGGGGTCGACACCTATGTCGACACCCCTATAGGGGGGTCGACACCTGTGTCGACTCCCCCTTGGGGATGAGGGGTCGACACCCCTGAGCGGGAAATTTCCTGCTCAGCCCAATTCTGCTGTTTTGAAATTCGAACTGGTTTTAGATTATTAATTATTATTTTAATTTAATTTCTGTTTAAACTTGAAATCTTCTAAGCTCCATAACTTCTTCATACGGAGCCCGATTTACGCAAACTCGGACTCTATTTCAAGCAGAATTCCGAGACAAACGCAATGGCACAACCCGTTTCCCTTAATTCTTCTTCTAAAAATTAAGTATTCTTTAATTTGTCAGTTGTAATATTTAAAATTACGGGGTGTTACACCCCTTTTATGCCCAATTTATATTCTTATTTTCCAATATCAATTATGCCGCAAATTATATCTTTTTCCATTATTTCCAATTTAACACGTTCGCAGTTTTCAGCGTTAGGCCTAGGCTCGAAGGTAGCCTGGCTATATAAAAATAAAAAGGAAAAGAAGGAGAGAAGAGAATTAGAACAAGAATAATAACGAATCAACAACATAACGATAGAAATAGGCCTAAACTGAATTGACATATTATGATAAGATTAGACTTGGTGATAATGTAAACATATAAGAACAGATCAATGGAATATGTCATAATATAACTTATTAAGCACCGATTCAGGATCCAATTATTATATACATATCAAGGTCACTATTGAGATTATTAGATCTAAAAGCAACATGAACTCACAGTGAATTTGCTGCAAAGAACATGTTGAATAAGTTGTTGTATCCATCGCTAAATTTGTTGCAGCAATCTTCGAATATGTATAATCTTCTTTGAATTGATTTGGAAAAAGAAGAAGGAGAAGAACCATTTTAATTACCATAGCAGCAAAGCTTCGCCGTCACCATTATTTTTCTATGAACAAAACTTAGGTTTAGGGTTCTTTATATTGGAGTAGCGGAGCAACCAAGGCCATTAGATCGGACCAGAAACCATCAAAATTGTCCACGTCAGAAGAAGCTTCAGGAGCCACGGGGGGAGGGGGGTCGACACCTGCGTCTATCCCCAAATAATTGGGTCGACACCTATGTCGACACCCCTATAGGGCTGTCGAAACCTATGTCGACACCCCTTAAGGGGGTCGACACCCTTTGAGCGGGATTTTTCCCGCTCAACGCTTTTGACTGTTTTTGAATCTATTTGAATTCTAAAGATGATTTTGTTTATATATATATATATATAGTTCCTTGCACGTATACAAACTTCTATAGCTCATAACTTCTTCATACGTTATCCGTTTTACGCAAACTTGGTGTCCATTTGAAACATAATTCCAAGGTGGACGCAATGGCGCAGACTGTTTCCCTTAATTTTGAATATTAAATTAATTATTCTTCAATTTATCCTCTTAATGTTGTTAAATTTTTGGGGTGTTACACTAAGCATGCCGAGTTACAGGATAAGCCTAAAGTTCCTGAGAAGAGGTTAGGCAAAGGAGATAAATCCATGGTACCTACCAAGCTGAGGAATATTGAATTATCGGTATTAAAGCCCGTGTCGCTCAATGACGAGAACAAGGCAAGATTAGAAAACCTGAAAATTCAATTTTAGGATCATTATTTTGATCGTATGTCATTTGTTCTCGCGCTTGAACCTATTCCTCCAAATTGGGCTGACGATGCTAAAGCAAAAATCGAATTAGCGAATAAGCAATATACAGAAATGTATAAGTATTCGCGCAAGCTTTCTTAGATTATCAAGGATCTTATCACTGATATTGGCCACGTGAAGGAAATGGCCGATTATGATGCAAGCATTTTGAAGAATTCGGAGAAAGATTTGGAAGACGCGCAAGCTCAGCTTGCTCTTGCCAAACGGGATGCAGACATCTACAAAAAGCAACATGAAGACCTACAAAAGCATTATCATACGCTCTTGTATTCCCATAGTCAAGAGCGCTTGGATCTAAAGAAGCAAGCCGAGGATGCTAAGTCCGAAAGTGTTAGAGTAAAATTAGCTTGGACTGCCCTTGAACAAGAGAAGGCTGAGCTAGAGAAGAAATACATTGGTTTAGCAAAGCGAAATGCCGAACTAGAAGACAAATTGCTGGAGGCTGAATCTAGAGCAGTGTTGACCAAGGGGAATACAAGCATCGCCCTCAAATTTGCCAAAGAGGTTCTAGAAAAACTTTCCGAGACACAAAAGGAGTTGGACGGCTATGGTGAGCTGATGATAGAATTCTTTGCTCAAGTGATCCATCGTCGGGATATTTCTTGGATTGAGGATTACCCTACGACTCTGGTTTATGTATGGAACCAAATCATCGAGTGGGAAAAGAAAGAGCTCAAGGTGGACTCCATCGGTGAAAACAATCTCATGGAGAAATTTCTTAAGGGTGAGGAGCCGGAACATCTGGCCGAAGGGCGTCGACTTATTGCAACCTCTATGGAGGAAGAAAGACATCAAGCCAAAGGAAAGGATATCATCGAAGCCGGTTCTTCTTCTACTACCCACAGGGCTACCGGAATAGAGGGATACGATCCCGAAAATCCATGAATTCCTGAGGCATCCCATTTGTCTCCTGTACCAGAATCGGCATCAGAGACTCTAGCCACACTGACTGAGAAGTCATTCGATGGTATTTCTAACTTTTTACCTCAGTTTGTCAAGGCCATTTCGACCTTTTGCCATATTATTGGTTAATCAATTGAAGATCCCTCATTTTCGCTTGAGTTAACAATTATCACCTCTCGTTCTGTAGCTACTGAGCCGACTGAAAAGATTGATGGACAACAGAAGACAGCTACTGATGAGAAGTCTGTCAAAGAAACTTAGGAGAAACAGGATGAGGTCGCTGCTGTGAAATCCGGGGAAGGAATTGAAAGCGAGAAGGAGGAGGTTGTCGATAAAGCTCTCATGCCACCTAATACCGACACTCCTCACACTGAGGAGATAGTAGATTCTCTAAAAGATGACGGTGGCGATGATGGACATGAAGAAAATGTTGATGTTGTTATAACTGGGGACTCAGATAATGCCGATGATCTAAATTTAGCCAAGATGAAGGCCAAACAGGATAAGCGTATGCAGCTGAAAATAGAGGAAATGGATCCCAAAAGTTGTAAACCTCTTGCGACAATACCTCCTTAGTCAAGGTTAGTTGTTAGACTTTCAACTAGGTCAATTACTGAAGAACTTGCTAAGAAATCTTTACTGATCCCAGTGCTCCAATTGTAAGTAAGAAGAAACCAAAGCAGATTCAGACCGATGCTGAAAAAGAAGGGGGGAAAACTTAAAGTTGCCAAGAAAGCAAAGTCCACTCCAAAGTCCAAATGAAAGGCGGTTCTATTTTCATTTTGCTTGTTCCTTGGTCCGCCATTGTTGTAGCAAGTGCTGCCCTCATCTTTGTTTATTAGTTCTTTTGTACAAACTTGCACTTGTGTTAATAAAATAGTTCGCTTCCCACTATGTCAAATGCTTGTAAGTTCATCATTTAAATAAAATGCAAATAAACAACATGTCATATTTAAAATCATTACTACTAGATGATAGACTATAAATGCTGGGGATATGTATGCGTATGCCCTCTGTTAATCTTGAATAAAAGGTCTGACTAAGGCTTTGTTCGAGATTGATTAGTCTTGACACTTAGTTGCTCCCGACTTTCTGGTGGGGTTAAGTTTCCTTTGTCGCTGATGCTTATTCTTTTAGCATCTTTATACTCTCCTTTCACATAATCAGGTTAGAGTTTCATCAAGGCGGTCTGTAACACCCCGTAATTTGAACATAAAAATTCACAAATTAAAGTATACTTAATTAAGTGAAATGGGTTGCGCAGAGAAATATATATATATTGATATATATATATATATAATTGAAAATTAAATAAATAAATATGCAAAAATGTTCAAAACAGCGAATTGGGAGAGGGGAATAACCGAACCGGCCGATTTTTGAGGTCGACCCAAGCCCGCTGGGTCGACTAGGGGTTAATCCAGGGTGTTTGGCTGTCAACCCGTGGGCTGATTCGCTCAAATGCAGATTTTGCATTTGAATGGTTCTCATGGTTCAGCTTTAATCTAAAGGCCCTAGATGGTTCCTACACTTGACTTCTTCCCCAAGACATGCTTTGATGGCTTGGATTGAATCTAGGGTTAATCCTATGGCTAATACTATCCTAATCCTTTATAAAAAGACCCCTAAACCTAGCCTAAATCACCATTATTCAATCCTACAACTAAACTATGTCAAATTTGTTCCTCTCATGGCCTCCACTCTCATGCTGAAATTCCTAAGCCTATTTCTATGAGAGATTGTGAGTTCATACAAGTGCTTTCAAACTTGTATGAGTGTTCTTAGTTTGCATTCAAGTCAAGTTGCAACATTTCTATTTCAAAGCAAGGATTTTTATTGATTTGGCGCAAGGGTTTTTCAATTGGGGCTTTCATATTTTGGTGCTTGCATAAGGGCTGCGTCTCAATCTTTATAATAAATATTCATTTGTGTCTTCATAGCGTAGTAAGCCCTTTTCTACTTTCTTTTTATTGAACTCTAAAGTTAAATGAATGATGCAAGTTTGGGGTTGATCATTATGATATGCAAGTTTGGTTGATCATTATGATATGCAAGTTTGGTTGATTATTATGATATGCAAGTTTGGTTAATCATTATGCTATGCAAGTTGGTTTAATCATTATGTATGACACATATTGCTGTGTTATGCAAGTTAAACTTGATGTTGTGAGTATAAAGCTCCAAGCTTTATATCAAAGGTTGCATTTTGGCAACATGAAAGTTATCATATCCCTTATGATAACTTTCATGTGAGGCTAAATGCGAACTTCTAGCAACTTCTACATGTCATTTATCACCATGTATCACTCATATGCTAAGATTGGTTTTATGCATGCTTTTGAAGCCTAACAATGCAATATGCAAGTATATGAACATATGTACATCTCATATGCCACCATGATAAACTTGTGGCTTCAACACCTTTTTGTCATGAATATGCCAAGTTCCCTATTTTACCCTTTATGCGTTGTTGCGGTTATGTAAACGATGGGATTACGTTGGGGTTGGGTAAAATTATGACATGAACATGATTTTTATAACATAACATGATATGTTAACTTGTAATTATGTTTTGGAAACATAATGGACATGACACTTAGAAAATATGAGTGTGGCCAACTCGAGGTTGGGTTGAGTTTGTAGCATAAATCTACCCGGACCCGCCCGGCTTAACTAGTGGCTACAAACAATAGGACCCAATGTGAGAAGTTGGTCATGTTGTGCTCGAACCCGAGGTTAGACCAAGTTGTGGTGTAAAGCTACCTGGACCCGCCCGGCTTAACTAGTGACCACAACAAAGTCTAATGTGAGAGGTTAAAGCACATTAAGTTAATTAATGCCTCCTGATTAGGGTTAAGTCATGGTCCACTTAATACTTAATCAATTTGGGCTGGATGGGTTAATCGGGGTTAAGTCATGAACCTTGGGTATACTTAACCAATTTAATCCACGTTTGGATCGGGTTAACCACATTTAACCCGTTAAGGAAACCCTAGTTGCGTGGTCCTTTTCAGCAGTAACCCTCTTGATAGTATCATAAGACCCTAGGACTAGGCTAGGGTGGGGCACGATTACTGGGCTGACATGTAAGCGACCAAAACGACGGCTGAGTAGGTGCGCCGGTGTAGGTCCAGGCAGACTATGGTCGTGCACATAGTCCGGAGTTGGAGAATCAGGCACGGGTACCAGTAGATCTAGACTGCGCAAACTTGATTCGTGTCTGAGGTTGACACCCTAGGACTTGATACACCCTAGGGTGTACCTAGCGCAGTTTAACTACATTGCATGTTTGGGCCGTATGACCCCGACACTTGATGAGTTAGGCTTATAGGGAGCCGATCGACTAGACCGTGTAGTTGGACCTTAATTTAGGTCACCTCATGTTGATGGGCCAAGCTTGGGCCAAGGGATCAATTCTTGTTTTTACTTGACATGTTAGAATGCTAGTACACCCGTGGTGCAAAACTTAACCTTAATTATGCGATGACACCTTTATCTATCTTGTTAGTTAATCATCATGCCAGTATGTTGTTATCCTTATATTCATCTCAACTTCTCATGCCAGTTAACTTTACTAGTTCATAGACAGATAGTAGTAGGGCTTACCAGTCTTTTTGACTGACCTGTTTTTTTTCGCCTCTTTTCTTCCGTTTCCCCCCCCCCCTCAGGTTCTCAGGGTGGGAACGTTGGAGCTTAGCTTGGATCTTTACAGCTTGCTTACTGGATTTGCTCATGTACGGTTTTGGTCATTGAGCTAGCTATGGTTTATCACTTCATTTTGGGGATAGTACTTTATGTATTTCAGTTTTTCAGTTTATGCTTTTATCTAGACTTTGTTGTTGGAAAATAATGACCAAGTACTTTGTTGTAACATGATTATGGTTTTGAAATGCTAAGTTTTATCCGCTGCTTTACTACTCTGTTTTACTTATATGTTCTGTCTTGTGATATTTGCATGCATGTTTACCTTGTTTAACGCCCCTCCAAAGCTAATGTCCTTGCAAGAGTGGCATTGGCGGAGGTGGGGTGTTACATTTGGTATCAGAGCATAAGGTTTACAAGATTTGAGCAAAAGTGTTTTTGAAACTTACCTTTTGAAAAACTATTTTCAAAACCAATTAAGTATTTTCCAAGAGAAGTCTAGTTATTTTAAAAAGGCTATTCCCCAAAAGCCATAGAACTATCCTTCGTTTCTTCGTTCTGAATCTATCTTTTTCCTTTTTCAGTATGGCCGATCTTAACCTTCCCGAGGGAGTGACCATTCCCGGATGGTTCTGGAGATACTTGGAAGCTAGGGCCAACGATGTGGGCCCAGCAAATACCCCTAATATAACTGAGGTTCCTCCTCCTCCTCCTCCTCAGAACCCGCAAGCAGATTTCGCTAAGATTTGCAAAGACTTTAAGGCGATGGGTGGCAAGAACTTTATTGGGACGGAGACTTTTGTGGAGGCAAGAAATTGGTTGAAAGAAACTGAAGATCTCTTCGCCATCTTTGATGTGCAAGATCATAGAAGGGTTCTATTGGCAGCATGGTTATTGAAAGAAGAAGCTGCTTATTGGTGGGAGGTCACCAATGCTATGAGGCCTATAGAGACTTGGGCCGACTTTAGGACAAGATTTGGGCTTAAGTTTCTATCATCAGCTGAGGCGAATTTGCAATTGGAGAAGTTTATATCTTTGAAGCAAGGAGACATGACAGTGAGGGAGTACGTGAATGAGTTTAACAAGCTCGCCCGATTTGGTTTGGACATGATTAATACTCCCCAGAAGAAGGCTTTGCGCTTTGCACGAGGGTTGAATGAGCCACTACAAGGTTTAGCCCTATCTCATATACCTATGGGGGCCACTTTCGAAGGTCTAGTAGACATGGCATTGCTTCAAGGAGACGATAAGAATGGCAAGAAGGAAGTGAAGGCTAATGAGACCCAAGCCAAGAAGACAGACTCCAAGTGGGGAGGAAATCAGAGCAATCAGAACAACAAAAACAACAAGAACAACAAGGGCAACAAGGCCAAGGCAAAGGACCCAAGAAAATGCCACTACTATGGGAATGTAGGGCACATAGCTAAAGACTGTAAGAAAAGAAAGAGGAAGTCGGGCGAATGCTTTCATTGTTGAGAGACCGGACATTTTAGCAAGGATTGCCCCAAGAAACAAGGGCAGAATCAGCGTGGAGGACCTTCTGGAGGGCAAGTGCATGCTCTCAACGCCGCTCCAGTTCAGGATCGAGGTAGCATTTCTGTAGAAAGTCTTGTTTATATTTCTGATTATCCTGTTCGCACCTTATTTGATTCTGGCGCATCGCATAGTTTTATTTCTTCTGACATTGTTGAAAGTTTGCACCTAAGTACTAGCTTAGTTGAGGATCCCGTTTGTGTTTCAAATCCAATTGGGGGTTTCGCCCATCTATCTATGATTTGTGTGGATTTGAAGATTTCTATCTTGACTGTAGAATTCGCGTGTAATGCTTATGTTCTCTGATTCACGGGATATGGGTTAATCTTGGGCATGGATTGGTTGTCCAGTTATGGAGCCATTCTCGATTGTGAACATAGGGTGGTGAGGCTCATGACCCGCCTCGGTAATACCCTAGAAATTTCTTGTAACCCTAGAGGTCCCATCATGTTATGCTATCTTGAATCTCTCGACTCGTCCATCGATGATCTGCAATCTGTAAGGGTGGTCCGAGACTATCCTGATGTCTTTGAAGAAGTTAAGGGGTTACCCCCTAAACGAGAGATAGATTTCCGCATTTATCTAGTCGAAAATGCCAAGCCAGTATCATTGCCCGTTAGGCACATGGCCCCTCGTGAGAGAAGGGAGCTCAGTAAGCGAATCAAGGAGCTGCTTGAGAAGGGTTTTATTAGACGAAGCATTTCTGAATGGGGCGCTCCGGTGATATTCGCTACTAAGGCGGATGGTTCGCTTCGTTTATGTGTTGATTATCGAGAGTTGAACAAGCTGACAAAGAAGAATAGGCACCCATTACCGAGGATTGATGATCTCTTTGACCAGCTTGAAGGTGCTTCTGTTTTCTCTCAACTCGATCTAGCCACCGGATTCCATCAGCTTAGAGTAGCTGAGGACAACATTGATAAAACTGCGTTTAGGACTCCGGATGGATTCTTTGAATGGCTTGTCATGCCATTCGGATTGACTAATGCACCCGCCTACTTCGTAGACTTGATGAGTAGGGTGTTCAGGGAGTTCCTCAACAAGTTTGTTGTTGTCTTCATGGATGATATTCTGATCTTCTCAAAGGACGAGGAAGAACATGCCAGACATCTCAAGGAAGTGATGGATACGCTTAGAGCGCATCAGTTGAAAGCCAAGTTCTCCAAATGTCATTTCTGGAGAAGGGAAGTTCGGTTTCTTGGACATATAGTTTCTAAGCAAGGCATAGCGGTGGATCCCGCGAAAGTGGTTGTGGTTCAAGATTGGAAGACTCCTAGGAATGCGACCGAAGTAAGAAGCTTTCTCGGTTTGGCGGGCTACTATAGGAAGTTCATAAGAGACTTCGCTAAGATTTCGGCCCCTCTCACTAAGTTGACGAAGAAGAACTTAGTCTTTGCATGGGACTTGGAGTGTGAGCTTGCTTTTCAAAAGCTCAAAAGAGCCCTTACCTCAGCTCCAGTTTTGGCATTACCCGATAGTGGTAAGATGTTTACCATGTACACAGATGCATGTGGCATGGGGTTAGGAGCTGTTCTGATGCAAGAGGGAAGAGTGATATGTTATGGGGGTAGGCAACTTAAAGTTCATGAGAAGAACTATCCCACTCATGATTTGGAGTTAGCGGCGATCGTCTTTGCACTCAAATCCTGGCGCCACTATCTTCTAGGTGAAAGGTTTGAGTTGTATACTGATCACAAGTCACTCAAATACCTCTTCTCGCAAAAAGATCTGAATCTAAGGCAACAAAGGTGGATGGAATTTTTGGCATCTTATGACTTCGAGATAGCTTATACCCCTGGCAAGGGTAATGTTGTGGCGGATGCACTAAGCAGAAGGAGATTGACTTTAAGCCCCTTGTTCATTGAGATGAAGAACTTGGAATTCTTGGCAACCTTTGATTTCACGATGGCTGTTGAGTTGATGACGGGTTCATTAGCATCCCTTGAGCTTAGACCCACACTTCTTGATCAAGTTGGGGCTTCGCAGAGGGAAGATCCACAGATAGTCGAAGTTATGGACAAGTTGATTCAGGGTGAGACGTCTAGTCACCTTGCCAGATATACTATTGGTGATAAAGGATGGCTAAGGCGTGATGGGAGATTATGTGTTCCTCGGGTAGGAGATTTGGTCCATAGAGTTCTTGAAGAAGCACATCACTCGAAGATGACTATACATCCGGGAGGAGATAAGATGTATAGAGATATGAAGCGCAGTTTCTTTTGGAATGGAATGAAGAAAGATGTGGCAGAGTATGTTTCAAGGTGCATGGTGTGCCAACAAGTGAAGGCCGAGTCAAAGAAACCAGGTGGGCTATTACATCCATCGGAGGTCCCACAATGGAAGTGGGAGAGTATTTCTATGGATTTTGTGGATGGATTGCCTAGGTCAAGGAGAGGGAACACAAGCATATGGGTCATAGTTGACAGACTTACGAAGAGTGCTCACTACATCCCAGTAAAGAGCAAGGGGACCGCATCATGGCTAGCATCTATTTATCTCCGAGAAATAGTGCGGTTGCATGGAGTTCCTTCTAGCATAATTAGCGATCGTGACCCGATTTTCACTAGCCAGTTCTGGAACAGTTTGCAAGAAGCGATGGGTACGCGATTGAATTTGAGTACAGCCTATCACCCCCAGACAGATGGCCAAACCGAAAGGGTGAATAGAGTGCTAGAAGTTCTCTTGAAGCTTTGTGTTCTCGACTTCGGTGGTACTTGGGAAGATCACCTTCCTCTTGTAGAATTTGCTTATAATAATAGCTATCAAGCCAGCATAGGGATGGCACCATTTGAAGCTTTATATGGGAGGCCGTGTAGGTCACCATCTTGTTGGTGGGAGACAACAGATAGACTTATACATGGGCCCGATATGATACGAGACACATCCGAGAAAGTTGAGTTAGTAAGAAGAAGGATGAAAGCGGCCCAAGATAGACAGAAATCCTATGCAGACAAGCGAAGGGCAGATTTGGAATTCGAAGTGGGAGACATGGTTTTCGTGAAGGTTTCTCCTTTGCGAAATGTGGTACGTTTTGGAGCAGCGGGGAAGCTGGCACCAAGGTTCGTAGGACCCTTCCCTATCATAGAGAGAATTGGAAAGATGGCCTATAAGGTGGGATTGCCCGAGAAGCTAGCCGGAGTGCATAATGTCTTTCATGTCTCGCATCTCCGAAAGTGCCTACATGAGTCCGCTGAGGTGGTTGAACCAAGCATTCTTGAAGACATTGAGGTAGAGAAAGAAGCAACCTTGAGAAGAGCTCCGATTCGTATCTTGGGAACAGAGATCAAGAAGCTAAGGAATCGAGAGGTCAAGTTGGTGAAAGTTCAGTGGGGTGAAGCCGACGAAGATGCAACTTGGGAAACCGAGGAGAAGATGCGTGGGCTTTATCCATTTCTTTTTGAGGGTACATTCTCGATCTCTTTTCCTAATTAGCATATCTTTCTTTTTATCCGCGTTTATCTAGTTTATCTTGTTTCGTAGATCTTGTCATGAGAACCTTAGGTAGAAACCCTTGGTTGAAACATGTATTTGAAACATGTTATGCTTGATGGTTGCAAGTGGTTGCAAGTGTTTGCACGTGGATACTCGTGGATGCATGATACACATTAGGCACTAAGATCGGCTCACACACTTTCATGTTGCATATGCATGAGTGCTTATACTTATTCATGGATGAAACTTGTTGAGATATCACGTGGATGTTGCATATGGATGAATATTATGTGCACTCATGTAGAGATTATAAATTATGTTAGGAATTTGCATACATATGGACTCATTTCACTAACATATTTTGCATTAAGGAGGTTTACTGTATCAGTAACTGCCTGATTTTTGCATTAGATAAGTACATATACACACACCTTTGCATATGATCATACAACATTTAGAATCCTTTAAGGACAATGACTGCACGTGGACGATGTTTTGAGTAGATGGATGATGGATAGTAGGATACGTTCTTCCTAACTTGGAGATTTTGGGGACGAAATCCATTAAGGAGGGGAGAATGTAACACCCCGTAATTTGAACATAAAAATTCACAAATTAAAGTATACTTAATTAAGTGAAATGGGTTGCACAGAGAAATATATATATATATATATATATATTGATATATATATATATATATAATTGAAAATTAAATAAATAAATATGCAAAAATGTTCAAAACAACGAATTGGGAGAGGGGAATAACCGAACCGGCCGATTTTTGAGGTCGACCCGAGCTCGCTGGGTCGACTAGGGGTTAATCCAGGGTGTTTGGCTGTCAACCCGTGGGCCGATTCGCTCAAATGCAGATTTTGCATTTGAATGGTTCTCATGGTTCAGCTTTAATCTAAAGGCCCTAGATCGTTCCTACACTTGACTTCTTCCCCAAGACATGCTTTGATGGCTTGGATTGAATCTAGGGTTAATCCTATGGCTAATACTTCCTAATCCTCTATAAAAAGACCCCTAAACCAAGCCTAAATCACCATTATTCAATCCTACAACTAAACTATGTCAAATTTGTTCCTCTCATGGCCTCCACTCTCATGCTAAAATTCCTAAGCCTATTTCTATGAGAGATTGTGAGTTCATACAAGTGCTTTCAAACTTGTATGAGTGTTCTTAGTTTGCATTCAAGTCAAGTTGCAACATTTCTATTTCAAAGCAAGGATTTTTATTGATTTGGCGCAAGGGTTTTTCAATTGGGGCTTTCATATTTAGGTGCTTGCGTAAGGGCTTCGTCTCAATCTTTATAATAAATATTCATTTGTGTCTTCATAGCGTAGTAAGACCTTTTCTACTTTCTTTTTATTGAACTCTAAAGTTAAATGAATGATGCAAGTTTGGGGTTGATCATTATGATATGCAAGTTTGGTTGATCATTATGATATGCAAGTTTGGTTGATTATTATGATATGCAAGTTTGGTTAATCATTATGCTATGAAAGTTGGTTTAATCATTATGTATGACACATATTGCTATGTTATGCAAGTTAAACTTGATGTTGTGAGTATAAAGCTCCAAGCTTTATATCAAAGGTTGCATTTTGGCAACATGAAAGTTATCATATCCCTTATGATAACTTGCATGTGAGGCTAAATGCGAACTTCTAGCAACTTCTACATGTCATTTATCACCATGTATCACTCATATGCTAAGTTTGGTTTTATGCATGCTTTTGAAGCATAACAATGCAATATGCAAGTATATGAACATATGTACATCTCATATGCCACCATGATAAACTTGTGGCTTCAAAACCTTTTTGTCATGATTATGCCAAGTTCCCTATTTTACCCTTTATGCGTTGTTGCGATTATGTAAATGATGGGATTACGTTGGGGTTGGGTAAAATTATGACATGAACATGATTTTTATAACATAACGTGATATGTTAACTTGTAATTATGTTTTGGAAACATAATGAACATGACACTTAGAAAATATGAGTGTGGCCAACTCGAGGTTGGCTTGAGTTCGTAGCATAAATCTACCCGGACCCGCCCGGCTTAACTAGTGGCTACAAACAATAGGACCCAATGTGAGAAGTTGGTCATGTTGTGCTCGAACCCGAGGTTAGACCAAGTTGTGGTGTAAAGCTACCCGGACCCGCCCAGCTTAACTAGTAACTACAACAAAGTCTAATGTGAGAGGTTAAAGCACATTAAGTTAATTAATGCCTCCTGATTAGGGTTAAGTCATGGTCCACTTAATACTTAATCAATTTGGGCTGGATGGGTTAATCGGGGTTAAGTCACGAACCTTGGGTATACTTAACCAATTTAATCCACGTTTGGATCGAGTTAACCACATTTAACCCGTTAAGGAAACCCTAGTTGCGTGGTCCTTTTCAGCAGTAACCCTCTTGATAGTATCATAAGACCCTAGGACTAGGCTAGGGTGGGGCACGATTACTGGGCTGACATGTAAGCGACCAAAACGACGGCTGAGTAGGTACGCCGGTGTAGGTCCAGGCGGACTATGGTCGTGCACATAGTCCGGAGTTGGATAATCAGGTACGGGTACCAGTAGATCTAGACTGCGCATACTTGATTCGTGTTTGAGGTTGACACCCTAGGACTTGATACACCCTAGGTTGTACCTAGCGCAGTTTAACTACATTGCATGTTTGGGCCGTATGACACCGACACTTGACGAGTTAGGCTTATAGGGAGCCGATCGACTAGACCGTATAGTTGGACCTTAATTTAGGTCACCTCATGATGATGGGCCAAGCTTGGGCCAAGGGATCAATTCTTGTTTTTACTTGACATGTTAGAATGCTAGTACACCCGTGGTGCAAAACTTAACCTTAATTATGCGATGACACCTTTATCTATCTTGTTAGTTAATCATCATGCCAGTATGTTGTTATCCTTATGTTCATCTCAGCTTCTCATGCCAGTTAACTTTACTAGTTCATAGACAGATAGTAGTAGGGCTTACCAGTCTTTTTGACTGACCTGTTTTCTTTCGCCTCTTTTCTTCCGTTCCCCCCCCCCTCAGGTTCTCAGGGTGGGAACATTGGAGCTTAGCTTGGATCTTTACAGCTTGCTTACTGGATTTGCTCATGTACGGTTTTGGACATTGAGCTAGCTATGGTTTATCACTTCATTTTGGGGATAGTACTTTATGTATTTCAGTTTTTCAGTTTATGCTTTTATCTAGACTTTGTTGTTGGAAAATAATGACCAAGTACTTTGTTGTAACATGATTATGGTTTTGAAATGCTAAGTTTTATCCGCTGCTTTACTACTCTGTTTTACTTATATGTTCTGTCTTGTGATATCTACGTGCATGTTTACCTTGTTTAACGCCCCTCCAAAGCTAATGTCCTTGCAAGAGTGGCATTGGCGGAGGTGGGGTGTTACACGGTCTCTTTTCGGGGGCACCATTATGCCTAAGGGAAGTCATCTTCCCCTCATTTATATTCTCTCTCTCAATTCATGAGAGTTAGAGTTGGGAACGCCATCTTTCTATTCTTTTCATTCTGTTATGTGAATGGTCATTTTGTTCGCCCTTGCACATGCATTACCCTTAACTTTTTAAGTTTAATTTAATGTTTAATATTCTATATTTAGGGCAGGATAATTTCAAGGAATAATTAAAACAGTGCAGGAAAATAAATGACACGCAATATTTTTATAGTGGTTCAGCTAAGTCGTAACCTACATCCACTTTATAATCCATTGTTCTTATAAATAGACTTTTCTAGGCAAGTCGTGCCTTTTTACATGGCCAATGAAACAAAAGAGAATAGTACAACTTCAAGTCAAATATCGCCGCAAATGCTGGGCGTTCCAAGCTCTAGGAATTTCTTTTCCATCCATGGTCATTAACTTGAAAGCTCCTATTTCAAATTTCCATTGAATGGTGAATGGTCCTTCCCACTTTGGGCCTAGATGAGAGGGAGGTGGAAAGACTCGCTCCAGCACCAGATCTCCAGGTTTGAAAGTCCTAAATCAAACCTTTCTATCATAGTAGCGTGCCACATGACGTTGATGCCTCGAAGCACGTAAATACTCTTCGTCCCTCTTCTCTTCAACCATGTCCAGGGACTTTAAGAGGAGTTCTTTATTTCTCATTAGGTCATAATACGTCACCCTGTGAGAGGGGACTTCAAGCTCCACTGGAATTACCGCTTCTGACCCGAAGGAGAGCGAAAAAGGGCTATGACCAGTAGCTATCTTAAAGGTTGTTCAATAGGCCCACAAGGCTAGCGGTAATTCATCAACCCACATGCCTTTTGCTCGCTCCAACCGCTTTTTAAGAATAGACTTAATGACTTTGTTTATTGCTTCGACCTATCCATTTGACTACGGATGAGCTACAGCGGTATATCTTTTATCAATTTTATATTTCTGACAGAAGTTTCTAAATTCCACGCTGTCGAATTGGGTTCCATTATCAGTTATGATGGTCTCTGGTATCCCAAATCAATAAATAACATTTCTGACCACAAAACTTATCACCTTTCTTGCTGTGATCGTGGTTAATGGTTCAGCTTCCACCCATTTCGTGAAGTAATCCACAGCCATGATCGCGTATTTAGCTCCTACTTTTGCAATTGTAAGGTCCCGATGATGCCTAATCCCCACATCGGGAATGGCGAAGTACTGAACATCGATTTGAGATGTCTTGGGGGTGCTCTCGGAACTTTGGCAAATCTCTGGCATTTTTCACAGTGTCGTGAATGATCAGCTGCATCTTTATTCACGGTAGGACAAAAATAACCATAACATAATACTTTCTTTGCCAGAGTTTGACTCCCGGTATGATCCCCACACTCACCTTTATGTACCTCTTTCAGCACACGTTTGATGTCGTCGTGTGCTATGCACCGCAACAGAGACATAGAAAATCCTTGACGATAGAGGACGTCGTCCTGTAAAACGTATCTTGCAGCTTTACATGTTACAGCTCGTCTCTCGCTCTACTTTGATGGAAGTATTCCGCTTTTAAGGAAGTTTTTAATTGATGTCATCCACCACTCCCTTTCTGGCTCAGCTTCCAAGGCTGATTCGACTTCCATTTTGTCAAAGCTTGGTGATTCCAATATCTCTATCGGAACCATTTCGGTTTCCTCAGGGTTGTCCAAACTTGCTAACTTAGCTGGTCGATCTGCCTTCTGATTTTCTGCTCTCGGAATGTGTGTTATGCTATAACGCTCCAGGTTGCCAAGTAACTCTTCTACTTTTTCAAGATAAGTAATAAGTCGAGGTCCACTGGTTACAAATTCCTTACGAACTTGGCAGACAACTATTTTGGAGTCAAAAAATATGTCCAATGTTTTTACTCCTAATTCCTTAAGGAGTTTCAGCTTGGCAATCAGGGCCTCGTTCTCAGAATCGTTGTTGGTGGCAGAAAATTCCAATTGCAGGGCGTAGTAAATGGATCATCCTTCAGGAGTGGTTAAAACAACTCTGGCGCTGGGCCTTTGATCGCTCTTGGCCCCATCCGTATATAATTTCCACGGGCTAAGCTCTAACTTATGCTCTGAAGTAACAACTTTTTCATCCATTGTTTCTTCTTCGGGAATTGTAAATTCTGCTGTGAAGTCGGCTAAAGCCTGCCTCCTTATTGACCTCCTTGGTTGAAAATTCAAATCAAATTGGCTCAACTTGATATTCCACTTAAGTAATTGTCCTGATGCTTCGGGGCTTTGTAATACCTGTCTTAGAGGTTGATCAGTATATATGACGATCGGGTGAGCGTGGAGATAATGACGGAGCTTTCGAGAGGCAATCAAGAGGCTATAAGCAATCTTTTCTATTCTTGGATAATTGCGTTCCACAGTTGCTAACTTCTTACTTACGTAATATACCGGCCTATGGACCTTGTCTTCTTCACGCACCAAGGCTGTGCTGACAACATGAGATGACACTGCCAGATAGACGAACAGATCTTCATGATCCACTGGCTTTGACAATATCGGTGGTTTCTCCAATAAGTCCAATAAGTTTTGGAAGGCCTCTACATAGTCTGGAGTCCGTTCGAAATTACGTTTTCCCCGTTTGATTAAATTGAAGAATGGGATACACTTGTTCGTGGCTTTGGAAATGAATCTGCTTAATGCGGCGACCTTCCCTACTAGGCTTTGAACGTCCTAAATCTTTCGTGGCCCTTCTATGTTCCTTATTACCGCTATCTAGCTAGGATTAATTTCAATCCCTCGAGAACTCATGATGAAACCAAGAAAGTTTCCAAATGCTACCCCAAATGAGCACTTTAAGGGGCTCAACTTCATCCCATACCTCCGTAAGATATCAAACATCTCTGCTAGATCTTGTGTATGACTAGAGGATTGCCTGGATTTCACGAGCATGTCATCTACATAAACTTCCATGGTTTTTCCAATCTGGTTATAGAACATTCGATTTACCAAGCGTTGATACGTGGCTCCGGCATTATTTAGTCCGAACGGCATCAACACATAACACTACAATCCCAAGTTTGTTATAAAACTTGTGTGTTCCTGATCTGGTACATGCATAGGGATCTGGTTATATCCTGAGTATGCGTCCATGAAGGAAAGAAGTTCGTGTCCGGCTATTGAGTCCACTAGTTGATCAATCCTAAGAAGTTGGAAACTATTTTTTGGACAGGCCCTATTCAAATCCGAAAAATCAATGCACGCTCACTATTTCCCATTTGATTTCTTGACCAAAATAGGATTCGATATCCAGTCGGGATACGTCGAAGCTCTAATGAACCCATTATCTTTCAACTTCTGCGCTTCTTCTTTTAAGGCTGTCGATTTATCCGGGCCTAACATACGCCACTTCTGTTTAACGGGTGGATGCTTTGGATTAATGCTCAATGAGTGACTCATAACTGAGGGAGATATCCCATATATGTCAGCATAGGTCTAGGAAAACACATCCAAATTTTCCTTTAAGAAGTGAGTCAATTTCTTTGCTTGGAGTGAATCCAACTGGGATCCGATCTTCAATACCTTTGTCAGATCAAAATCGTCAATGGGGATATCCACAGTTGTTTCATTAAGGGTCTCCTTTCTGTTCCTAGGCTCTTCATCCTCTTTGGGATCTATGTCCTTGGGCAGTTCTCTGGGAGACTCCTCGGGGATGGCCCCTTTAATTCCTATAAAGAACCCTCCCTTACAGGGAAGGTAGTACCTCTAGCTTCAATGCTCAATCCCTTCATCAATATATTTAGTTCATCTATGTAACGGGCTAGTCCAGTGGTTTAATTACCTCTCATTACTCCCACTCCTGCTTCGGTTGGGAATTTCAGCAATAAGCACCAGGGCGCAATGCAAGCCCTGAATTCCGCGTGGGCGGGGCGGCCAAAAAGGCGTTATATGGCGATCAATGTCCAATACTACAAATGGGAGAATTCTCACTCTCCGACGATCTCTTTGTCCCAATGTCACTGACAATTCTACATACCCCATTGGAGCGGTAAATGCTCCATTGAAGCCACGTATCCAACAATCGCAAGGCTTCAAGTCTATCGGTTCAAGTTTCATCTGATCAAATTCTTTTTTAAAGAGAATATTAACCGAACTCCCATTATCTACCAACACTTTGTGAATCAAAGCAGGACCGATAGTGGTAGTGATCACCAACCGGTCCTCTATGGGTGATTCAGTTCCAGAATCATCTCTATTATGAAATATGACATCATCTGACATCGTTTTCTGTTGCTTCACTGGGGAGATGTCTTCGAGGTTATTGTATTCTCCCACTCCAAGGTGCTTAACCGCATTAACATACTGGTCCATAGCGCTATAAATATGGGCAGCAGGGTGAGGTCCTACTAATATAGTATTGATAACGATTCCTTTGCCTTTTTTTGAGAGGTGGGCTTAGGAGCAGACTGATTTTGATTCGGGGCTTGCCCTCCTTGCCCCCTGTCTTTTGGGGAAACCTTGTATTCGTCTAGCTTTCCTTCCCGTAGCAGCTTTTCGACAACGTCTCTCAAATGCCAACATTCATTAGTGGAATGTTTGTGGGTTCCATGAAACAGACAGAATTTTCCGGTCGCCACCTCCTTCTCCGTAGAGTCTTGGGGCGGAGGTTTTTTATATTGTAAAACGTTGTAAGTATCTAGTTAAATGTTTTCCAATGTGTCATTTAGTGGTGTGTATTTTTCAAAGTTTGTGAATTGAGGCCTTTTTCCTAAGTTACTTCCTCGGTTCCTGTTCCTCCTATTGTCGTTTCCATTCGTGTAGTTACTTCCTTTATTTTTGCTGCCAGCATTTACCTCAACTTTCCCCGAACTTTCACCAGATTGCTTCACAACGACGTTACTTTGAATATCATCTCTTAAAGCTCCATCAGATTTTCTCTTTTGATTGGCATATATCTCTTCTCGCCATAGACAGATATTTGTCTTTTCATAGAAAGCCTCCCTAGTCAGTGGTGGCTTCCCAGCTAAGTAACCTCCGAACTCAGTATCTGGATCAACTCCTTCAATCAAAGCCATCAAAATAGTTGGTTCGTGAGGATTGCTTATCTCAGTAACTACTAAGTTGAAGCGATCCAGGTATGATTTCAAATATTCCCCAGGGGCTTGTTTAATTCTGGATAGTTCGATAACACTCTTCGCTCTACAGGCATGGAGTCAGAATTGTTTCATAAAAAGCTCACTTAGTTCTTGAAAACTCGACACCAATCGCGGGGGAAGTTGCGTAAACAACATTAATGCAACATCTTCTAAATATATTGGGAAGGCTTTACATTTACAGCGTCTAGTGCGGCTGCAGCATTCATATACCATGCGTACCTCATCAGATGTTGCTTCGGATCTGTTCTTCTAGTGTATCGATCCATTTGTGGCAAATTGCATCGTCGAGGGAATTGGATGTTCAGGATGTCATCAGTAAACGGAGTATGACTGCACTCAATACCCCAATCTTCATTGGTATATCGGCGACTATCAGCCATGATTTGACGTATCATCGCTTCTACTTCCGCATTAGTTAGAGTCGGTTTAGGTCCCCTGCTCCTTTCTCTTCTCATGCATATATCACCTACTTCAGGTGATTCCCTTGGGTTCCGATGGGCAATCGAATCTCCTTGCCTCCTGCGGTCCCTGTCATTCACAGGACGAATAGGTTGAAGGATTTGCCCCTGAGTAGGATTGGTAATATTTGGATCCCTCGGGAGAACATGTGATCCTCGCATTGGTAACAGCATTGGTTCCCTCAAACTTGGATCATCGGGCCCCAGCACTCAGGCTCACCTCACGGGATCCCAAAGATCTGAATGTCAGCTGGTCCATATTTTCGGGCCTTTCGTACGGCCTCCATTCACGTGGGTGCTCTTCATCAGAAGATGATGAATTGTCCATAGTAAAATGATGAACCAGAGAGGAGACCCTTTGTCTGCGAAATTCGTTTATCTCCCTGCTCACATCCTTCATGTTTTCGCGCGAAAGAATGCTATCATGTTTATGAGCTTCAAGAGCGTCCCTGGTACGCTCCAGCATATCAAGCAAACGCGATAAATCTCGGTGAGTGAAAAGTGCATTGGGAGTGGGCTGATCCTCAGCTGGTACGGGCGGTAACGGAGCATTCGTAAGAGCTCGAGTAGAGTTTTTGACCTCAATTGCGTTCGGTTCGGATCGGCCCGAAGTTGTTCCAGTGGTTCGGATCGGAGGAGGGGCTCCAGCAGCGTTCTGGGAACCAGATCAAATTGGGTTTCATCCCTAGAAAATTGGTATCAGAACCCTTATGATGATGATAACAAACTCTGATTGTGGATGAACATGGGAAGGTGGGATGTGTAACCGCTCCGCACTTTCTGGATTCGTGGAGCTCAACCGGTGCTTCAGCTGCCTTGGGATCGGAACGGGAGTGCAACATGAGTGGTTTGGATCGGAGAGGCCCGAACTGATCCGATGAACCTACTCTTTACCATTTCCAAGACTAGCTATTTTTGAAGTAGAGAGGCTCGGATCGGAAGTTTCCGGTCCGATCTGAATGCTCGCTGATGAGTCGTTTTTTCAAACCTATTTATCGAGCAATCTCTGGGCCTTTTGTAGCCTAATCACAAAGTAGGCTAACAATTGTAATCCGACTCCATTTGTATAATAATGATAGTTTTAATTATGAATTACTTATCGGTTCACTATTTGTTAACAAAACAACTCTGTTTGATTCCAATTTTGAAATGTTAACTTTCAATTTTTTTTATGTACAAAACACACATATGCAAGGTAATTTTCATATATTTCAACAGTTAAAGTTTCCAATTTATTTAAAGTTTATAACGTTTATTTTTAAATTCAACCTTCCATATTATTTAGTCAAATTTCAAATCCAATTCCAATATTCAACAATAAATATTTGATTCCCAACCAGCTATTCTAAATTAAATATTAAGTTCAATTCAAACTTTGAACAATATATTTGATTTTTGAATCCTACCCCAAGTATCAACATAAAAATTTATTGTTTGTAGTGAAATATTTAATTAATTCCATATTCCAGTTTTTGAAATTTCTGGGACGTTACAATCTGCCCCCTTAAAACTTTTTGTCCTCGAAAAGGAAAGATCGTTATAGTTATACCAACGTATAATTCAAATTTTCATATTTGTGTGAAATTTTTACATAATTAATTTAAATATCGATATTTAATTCATCGATCCTCTTTAATTATCCATCATATTCAATTAACCCGGAAAATCAATTTTCCTTTCTTATATTTGGCAATCAATTTTGATCAAACACGATTTTCATTATCTTTTGAATCGGCTTTTATTATTTCCTTGCTTTTTGAACTATATTTAATTTTCTTAGACCATTTTCTATCTCAAATTATTTTGAGATATCTCCCAATTTCCCATTCTATCTAATCTTCTAAGAGAGTCAAAATCATATAATTCCTTTTCAAATCAATTCTCTTTTTAAATTTCAATTTATGCATAGGTTGGATTTATGCATCTCAAATTATTCCAAATTTCTTTATAAACCTCATCTGTTAATGTTTACTTATCCATTATTACACTTATTCTTTACTGGCGCAGCTCCAGGATCTAAACTCCACACAAATGGATGGATTCATGGAAACAAGATCGTGGACGAAGTGAATGCTTAATTCTGTTGATCTGTCGATGCCGGAACCTCGCTATCTTCAACACGTTGATCTTCACAGGATACCATGTTGAAGATCTATGATTCTTTGAACGCTGATCACTCGCAAGCGATATCGTAAATAGGCTTCAAATTCGTTGATTCGAGCTAACTCGAATATCCAAAAACGGAGAAAGGAGAATAAACTCAATTTCCAATTTTAATGGTGGCACAAAGCACACACAAGGGTTCTATTCAAAAGTCAACAACCTTCCGAACTCACGCCACGCCACTATTTATAGGGTGTACAACACGCCTTGTCCAAACGGACGACCCAAGTACAAAGAACGACCCAATATACATGGCCGACCTACTACGATACGCGACCCTTTAACATAGTTCAAACAGTAGAGCGAACGGCTCAACTATGACATTAGACAACCATGGAACGAACGACTCACATATGATATTATCCTTTAACAGCTCTTATTGCTTTCATCCATTAGCGGCCCAAGGGTGATCGACTCGATAGAAAACAATTCCAAAGTGAACGACCCAGGTGCGAACGATCTAATATTGACCGACTCTGGAGTGAGTGTCTCAAAGGCGAACGATCCATCCCTCGCATGATCTAATAATGCTTTCTCAAACCTGTCCTTTCTCTTCAAACTGGGGAATGACCTTATGGAATCGTTGGCCTTCTCTCCATGATTCATCGCCTAGCCGAGCGACCCTGTTAGGTCGTTGAATGACCGGTTCTCCACTTCTTCAAGTTTTAGCTTCATGGAAGATCTGCTCTTCCTTCCTTTTCTTTCTAAGCCAAGGAGCGACTGCGTTAGGTAGCTGGACGACCGATAGCTCGTATACAAGCATTTTCCATGAAGCGCTGCATCATCCTCCGCTGGTTGACAAGAATTCGACCTCGAATTCACACATTCTTCTTCGCTGGTAAGCTTATCTTCATAATATGGAATTAGATACTTGACATTGAACACATCCGAAGTATATACATCTTCTTGTAGCTCCAACTGATAAGCATTATCGTTGATTTTCTACACAATTTTTATAGGACCAATCTTTCGAGCCTTTAATTTGTTGAAAGTTCCAATAGGAAAACGATCTTTCGTCAATACTGCATAAATAAAATCCCCCTCTTCAAAATTAACACTTCGTCACTTCGAATCTGTAAATTGGTTATATTTCATATTCAACTTAAGCAATCTCTCCTGTACAACTTTGTAACATTCCTGCGATTCATTAACAAAATCACTGGCTCGTTTAACAATCCCTTTCTGTAGTAGAACCATAGACAAGTCCAATGGTCCTCTGGGCACAATTGAATAGACAATTTGAAATGGACAAAACACTGTACTTCGATTAATAGCATGATTGTGTGCAAATTCAGCTTGAAATAGCTTCGCATCCCAACTCTTCAAATTATATTTCACAAGGCATCTCAACAAATTTCCTAAAGATCCATTCTCTACTTCTATTAGTCCATCTGTTTGTGGATGATATGCACTGCTAAACTTCAGCTTCGTTCCAATCACTTTCCACAAACTGATTCGGAAATGACTTAGAAAATGCGTATCTCTGTCTAAGACAATGGATTCAGGTAATCCATAAGGTCGATAGATTTCTTTCAAAAATTACAAAGCAACATTCACAACGTCTGTCGTCTTCTTACACACAATAAAATGAACCATTTTTGAAAAACGATCTACTAGCACGTAGATAGAATCATTGCCTCGTTACATCCTCGGTAATCCTAAGACAAAATCCATACTAATGTCTATCCATGACTTAGTAGGTAAAGGCAACGACATGTATAATCCAGCATTAGTGGTAGTTCCCATATATACTTGGCAAACATGGCATCTTTGCACAAACTTCTCGACCTCTTTCCTCATAGATGGCCAAAAATAAGAATCTGCAATCAATTTTAAAGTACGATCACCACCCACGTGTCCTTCCTCATGCAATTCTTTGACAATTTGCATCCTTAAACTGCAATCTGGAATACATAATTGGTTTCCTTTAAACTGATAACCATTGATTAGCACATACTCCTTCATACTCCCTTCCTTGACTTGGTCTAAGACCTGCAAGAAATTAGAATCTATCGTTAGCAATTCTAGAAGTATATCATACCCAATTACTTCGACTCGCATAATCGTTGGCAATTGATTCCTTCGACTCAAAGCATTAGCTATGCGATTAGTTACTCCTGATTTGTGTTTTATGAAAATGTAAACTGTTGCAGATAAGCAATCCATGATGTATGTCTTGCCACAATTTTGTCTTGACCTTGCAAATGTTTCAATGCTTCATGGTCAGTATATAGGACAAATTCTTTGTGAAACAAATAATGTCTCCAATGCTTTATAGCTTGTACAGTAGCATAAAATTCTATGTCATATGTATTATATCTCATCTTTTCTTTAGATAATTTCTCACTGGAATATGCAATAGGACGACCTTTCTGACTCAACACTCCTCCAATTCCAACTTTCGATGCATCTGTATGTAATTCAAATAGTAATTGAAAATCGGGCAACACGAGAACTGGTGCTGTTGTCAAAAATTCCTTGATCTTTTCAAAAGATAACTGTTCTTCGTTCATCCACAAGAACTGTTTTCCCTTCATGCAGTTAGTAACAGAAGCCATCACGCTACTAAAGTGTGGAATTAACCTTCGATATAATGATGCCAAACTATGAAAGCTTCTAAATTCGATTATGGTTTTTGGTTGAGGCCAATCTCTAATTGCAGCGACTTTATTATGATCTACCTGTATTTCTTCCTCAGGAACAATGTATCCCAAGAATAAAACTCTTTATTCATGAACATGCACTTTTTGTTGTAGCATAGAATTGATCTTGACGAAAAATTATTAATATTGCCTTTATGTGTTGTATATGCTCTTCCATGCTGGGACTATAAATCAGGATATCATCAAAATATACCACCACGAACTTCCCAATGTATGGTCTGAAATCTTGATTCACCACTCTCATGAAAGTACTTGGTGCATTCGATAGTCCAAATTGCGTAACCAACAATTCGTACAATTCTTCACGAGTCTTAAATGCGGTCTTCCATTCATCTCCTGGTCTAATTCGAATCTGAGGATAACCACTTTTCAAATCAATCTTCGAAAAGATAATTGATGCACTAATTTGATCTAATAGATCATCCAGTCTAGGCATAGGAAATCTGTATCTGACAATGATCTTGTTGAGAGCTCAACTATCCGTATACATCCTCCATGAACCATCTTTCTTTGGGACAAACAAAGCAGGTACGGCACAAGGACTAAGACTTTCTCATATTCTTCCTTGTTCAAGTAGTTCTTCAACCCATCTCCTTATCTCTTCATGCTCTTTCGAACTCATTCGATAATGTGGCCTATGCGGTAACACTACACCTGGCACCAATTGAATCTGATGTTGTATGTCCCTGAGCGGTGGTAACTCCTTTAGCATTTCATCAGGAAATACGTCTTCAAACTCTTTTAGAAAATATTTAGCTTCAGCAGGAATTTCAGGCTCTCCATGGATTCAAACCCAATCAGCATAAACACTTCATGACTCTCTTCTATTTCTTTAAAAAATTCTCAAAGATAAAAGATTAGTCGAATTCAACTTCTTCTTTGCTTGGACATCACTTTGCTCGTGCTTCTTAGGAACCAAAGTGATTTTAGTACCTTCAAACATGAAACTATAGCTGTTTCTTCGACCATCATGTTGAACTGATCGATCATACTACCATAGTCTACCCAAGAGCAAATGACTTACGTCCATATGAACTATGCCACACCAAATGTCATCCTTGTATTTCAACCCAATGGAAAATGAAACATATGCTCTTTTCCCAACTGTGATTTCTCCTCCTTTCTTTAACCAAGCAATCTTGTAAGGTATAGGATGTTTCTCAGCCTTCAATCCCAGATTCTTAATAGCTTCTTCAGAAATCATGTTGTCCCAACTCCCAGCATCAATAAAAATCGACAAAGTTTTGCTAGAATAGTGCAAGTAGACTAGAAAATAATGCTTTGCAATCAACCAGAATCATCTGCGTGCTTTGGAGTTATACATGATCTTCTCATCATTAAACTATTCCCTTCGTCTTCGGACTATACTTCCTCTACATTATTTTCAACATCATCGTCAAATTTTGGTCGTAGAGAATAGTCTACGTCAGCTTCTACATCTTCAGCTATCATTGTTCTCTTCTTTAGTTTTGGACATTCATTTCCTTTATGTCCAACTTCTTGACAATTAAAGCACTTAATAGTCGGGGTGACCTTTGGCTTAGCAGCTTCATTGACAACAGGCTTTGAAATCGGCTTAGTAACATTAGAATTTCTACTAATTCCTTTATTTTGGCTATTATAATTTGTGAACACTCCTCCTCGTCATCTCCCTAGCTTCACCCAAGCTAGATCTTTCTGATGAGCTTCTGCAACAGTCATTGGGTTAAACATATTCACCATATCCTGAATCTGATTTCTCAATTCCTCAACATATCTAGTCGTCAATTGTTCCTCTATTTCCATGATGTCGTTACTAGCGATCAATTGATATAACTCATCAGTATAATCACTCACAGATTTCGTCCCTTGTCTCAAATTCTACAAACGTTGATACATAACAGATTGATAATTATGAGGTAAGAAGGTGGCTCTCATCGTCCTTTTCATCTTTTCCCATGTGACAACCTTCTGCTTTCCCATTCTTTCACGAGTTAGCTTAGTTTGTTACCACCATGCAACAACTCTTCCTTTCAAACGAGTAGCTACTAATTTCACTCTTCTATTCTCTGGTACATTCTTGAATTCCATAATTTCCTCTACATTTGTCGACTAATCTAGGAACTCTTCTGCAGACATTCCTCCCTTGAATTCTGGAATTTCCGTCTTCATCCCTGATTCCCAATTATAATTACCTTCCGGTTGACGGAAAGGATCTCGATCTCGTCCTGGAGAATGATAACGAATGCTACTTCTTTCGTCTTCACAAACTGAATAATGATAATACCGATCAAGAATGTCTTCATGTCTTTCACTTCTACGGGACGGTTCACGAGAATAATCATCGTGATTCCTTCTCTCTCGATCCAATGGTGGTGATCTTCTACTTTTTCCGAATTCAATGATGAAATTCGATGCCCACCATGATTTGAATTGGGTGATACTCTTCCTCTAGTTTGATTCATACCTATCATAAGCTTTTCTAATCTTCCAATTCCTTCATCATACTTATCATTGATTCTTTTCTCCATTTGCTCGATTTGTCACTCATATACATCTCTTCCAAATTTTAATGACGATTAACACGTGTTTGCGGTATAATCGATTCTCAAACAAAGTGGAATAAACTCAAATCAGAACCAAACTTGTAACCACCAAATTTGTACTAACACTAAAAAAGGATAAATTAAATAATAATTAATATAATATTCAGAATTAGAGGAAACAGACTGCACCATTTCGTTCGTCTCGAAATTCTGGTCAAGATAGACATTCGGTTTGCGTAAAACGGACATCGTATGAGAAAGTTATGAGGGTTTCAAGTTTGTATACCCATAGAAAAATTATGTACATACATATGAGTCAGAGATGAGTCAGAGCCGAGTCCGAATTTTATCCAGAAAGATTCAAATTCGAAAAATTCCTCATAGCTCCAAAATTCCCGCTCTAGGGGGTCGACCCACCTATAGGGGTGTCGACCTAGGGTCGACCCCCCTGAAGAGGTGTCGACCTAGGGGTCGACCCGTCCACAAGGTTGTCGACACCCCTGTGGCTTAGGTGGTAGTTGGTTTCAGGGGCTTTGGAGCTATAAATATGTGGCTATTTCTCATATTTTCTTCATTAGAAGTCATGGAGGCCATATGCTGCTGGAGTGCGAACTGAACCGCTTTTCTACAACAACATACTTTGTAAACCAAATTCAGAATTCTAGATCCGTTCTTTCTCAATTCTCTAAACCTAACGCTGTGAGTTTCTAGATTACTTTTAGGTTTAGATAAATGAAAGTAAATTGTGAAAGAATATGATTTGGATATGTTGCAAAGTATGATTCTATGCAAGTGTTAAATCATATGCTATGATATGATAGATCTATTTCTCTAGATCCAATTCAATTGTGATTGTTCTATTGTGGATCTTGGTTTGTAACTATATTATGGATAATATAGATCTGTCAATTTGGATAGTTATATCATTGATGGATCTAATCACCTATGTAAATCATGAACATATGTCACTTTGAATTGGTTAGAATTGGATCAAAACGTATATCTTAATTGTAACTTTTATGACATTATATAATGTGTAGGTGTGTAGATCTATTTCTAAATAAGTAGGTCTAGTTTATTTGGACATTTAAATTGTTAGACAAGTCTAGATTATCACCTTATGTTATCATGTTAGATCTATTTTATGTGATCTAAATTGTCACCTTATGTTATCATGTTAGATCTATTTTATGTGATCTAAATGATCACCTTTTTATGATGACTATTTCATGTCCATGCCAGTATATATGTTCACCTTATTATCATATAAGTTATGTTGATGCGAAGACGATCATTTTAGTTAGTTTCCCCATTATCATTTATGACTAGGCTATTGTCTAGCCTAGGCATGTTGCCAATTTTGTGAGGGCGCTAGTTAAGGAACGTGGGAAAAGGGTTAAAAATGGCATAATTTGAATATGAACATTTATAGAAATGTAATTCAAATTATTGGGTAAAATAGGTATTAACACCTATAAAAGGAAAGGATTAATTAATTGATTAATTAACTAAAAATGGAATGTTTAGTAATTACAATTAGGAATTGTAAATTGTACTTATGACACGAGGTTAGGTTACATTAGTGGTGGAAGTCTGCTCGGACCCGACCGGCATATCCAGTAGCCACTAATTCTGAACCTAACGTTGGAGGTCTAAGTACGTAAATATGAATCGAGCTAAGACACAGGGTTAGGCCCAACTGTGGATTAAGACTGCCCGGACCTGACCGACATATCAAGCATCCACACGTTGTAGGCCTAATGTGGGAGATCTAGCCCATTATAACCATAATTGGACATGGTATTGAAATGGACTACTTAACCTAATTTAAAGATTATATGATTATGAACTTAAGTTAGGGTTAAGTAAAATTGGATAGGCAGTGGTTGGTTAAGTAAACTAGACGGGGTAGGTAATATTTATATATATAGGCCCACGAACTTAACTGAATAAGGTTATGTAATTAAATACACCTAGTGGTATACATAACCGGTAGATAATATAATGAAGTTATGTAATTAAAGACACCCTTTAGGGTAAGCATAACTAGTATAGGGCTATGTAACTAAAGACACCTAAGGGTATACATAGTCAGTGGAAAACCTAGTGGGGATACAAGATAAGGGGGAGCGCTTGTATTATATTGTGTGGGACCTATTTCAGTCAGTAACCCGAAGTTGGTATCAAGAAAAGAACTCCGTACTAGGCAGAGAAGGGGCACGCTTACTAATTGATTGTAAGAGATCCAAACGAGACGGACTGTGTGGGCGGTGCAAACCGACCGAGGACATGTGCATGCATGGGCCGGGCAAAGGGGGCTAAGATGACTGTGACAGCAGTATATATGGTTGTGCACATCTTGGGTTTCCACTTTAGGAAGTGATACCTCCTACTGTGGGGCCAGCACAGATTATCTACGAAGTAGGGAGCTGATTGATTAGGGTAAGGGTTAGGGTATACTTGGACATATGACCTAAGCCTACCAACTTATAGTGGAAGGGATCATCTCATTTCAGTTATACTAGTAGTAGTGAAGAGTAATCATTAGTGAGGCACATACACCATATCTTGCTTATCTTGTCACACCTGCCATTTATGTAGTAATCTCTCTCTTATCCACTTTATATACCTATCATGTTGCTTTTATTTATCTACTGGCCAAAAGTAACTAGACTCACCAGACATTATGTCTGACCCTGTTTTTTCTCCTTCTTTCTTCCATTCCACCCTCCCCGGTTCTCAGGGAGGAAACATTCAGACTTAATCAGGACTCAGATATCATCGTGCTAGGAGATATTTCTGAAGTATGGCTCAAGTTCTTGTCTCTACTATGGCTTAACTCTTTTAATTTAGGGAAAATTATGTTTTTCATATTCTTATGTACTCTAATGATGCAAGACAGAAGTTATTTTATTGTAATGGTTTTTGAAACACCCCATGTCCGTTAATGTCACTCATAAAAGGAATGCATTAACTTCCATGAAGCATTATAAGTAAGCAGAAAAGAATATTACAAAAAAGATAAATTAGTACTTGAAAAAAATTATAACTTTATTACAGCAGAAACAGAAATAAGTTTGGTTACCTCTTTCAAAACCACAATATCGGAATTCAAGTACATAAATATCAATCTTGTACAAAAGCCTTCCGAATGCACAATTTTTAAAGCCATAATCCCCAACATAAACTGCCACGAAAAGATAGAGTCAAAGCCAAGTAAGACTTCAAACATTTCAAGCAGAGATAATCTGAATCTAGCTCCTGCTTTTCCACCCTGGGCACCTGGGGGGGGGGGGGGGAGACGGAATGAAAAGAGGCGAAACAAACTAGGTCAGACATAAGTTTGGTGAGTCCAGTGACTTTCAGCGTATAAACAGATAATAGTATCATGACATGAAAATAAAACTGGATGAGAGATAGCAGGAACAAGAATAACAGGTCTAAACAGGGTAAACGGAACAGAACAGAATTACCTAGACCAAGCTATGCTTCTTACTTACTTTTCACTTCTCTGCACTAATACTAGTATAACAGAATTAGGTGTTGTCGTAATGTCTAAACAGAAAACAGAATGATCTCTTTAGAAACACGATGTTAGTAATAGGCCTTTACCGCCCGAACAGAGACAAACAGTACAGAAACAGAATACTAGTAATGGGCTTTGACCACCCCAACAGAAACAGAAGGTACAGAAACGGAATCAGAGACAGAAATAGAATAATCCCTATAGAAACAGAATATTTGAATTAGGTGTACACCAGTAATGGGCCTTTACCACCCCAACAGACGGTACCATATAGAAACAAACAGGTGTTACCACCCCAACAGAAACAGACGGTACCCCAGCAGAAATGGACAGAATGAAGTGTACCCTAAATTCTACCCCAACCGATCGGCTCCCTAATACATAAATACCCTGTACCGGCCCCACAGAAGGGTGTATCACTCCCTAAAGTGGCAACCTATAGACACAGACCTATTTGCATATGTCACGGTGTCTTACATCTTCAGAGCAGACCGGATCCATGCAAGAACATGACCCGGTTGGAATGCACCATCAACACCCCTCGCCATTATCAGAGTGAACCTCTTACAATTAGTTCAGTAAGCGTGCCCTGACTCCTCTTAGTGTTGGGTCATAGTTTTGATACCAGAAAGGGTTACTGACTAATATGGGTCCCAAACAACAGTTGACACAAGTAATTACCCCTCCTAACCATGTGTCCCCAGGCTAACAGATTCCAGATTAACTTGCTTATAGATTTCAGATGTACAAAGTTCAGATTATCTAGTTCTCAGATCAGACGAACAAGTTAACAAGTATTCAGACTAACGGATTAGATGTACAGATTAACGGACTTACAGATTGTTTCACCTAACTTTGTATTGGGCCTACAGATTACGAAACGGGTTTATTAGATTCATCAGTCCAATTTTTTTTAACCCTATCCACCCAACACGTTTTAGGTAT
The DNA here is from genome assembly GCA_030737875.1 of Allium sativum. Lineage (NCBI taxonomy): Eukaryota > Viridiplantae > Streptophyta > Magnoliopsida > Asparagales > Amaryllidaceae > Allium > Allium sativum. The sequence continues at coordinate 972,853,018 of CM060918.1, read as the reverse complement.
CACATTTATCTTAGATTTGCATTAATTGAATATTAATGCACAGACCTCTCACATTAGGTCGGTAGCATATGGCCGTTGAATGTGTCGGGCGGTTCCGGGCAGACTTCTTCCACAAGCCAGACCTAACCTCGTATCTAAGCATCTTTATGCCTACGACCTCTCACATTAGACTGATAGTTTGCGGTTGTTGATTAAGCCGGTTGGGTCCGGGCAGGCTTCTACCGAGGACAGAGTCTAACCTCATGCCTCCGCATTCTTATTTTTTGCTAAAGCCTTCATTCACAGATTATGCCAATATCAGACTAATTATGCCAATTCGACAAATTAACTTCTTTATAAGTTACAGTAGATTATCCAAAGTTCTATTAACATGTTTTGCTCAATTTAAGATCGAGCCTACATATTTTCATACCCTAAATTACCGTATTCAGTTTTAACAGATTTAGCAGATTAGACAATTTAACAAATTTAATCATACCTTAAAATTCCGTTGACATACCTCGCTTAATCATAAAATTAAGTCTAATCTTACATGCTCAAATTATGGTCATAATTCACAATAAACGTATGCCCCAAATTTCTAGTTAAATTTACATAGTACAGAATATTCTCCAAAAACCCCAAATCATGATAAACTAAATGAATTATGCCAAATTATAGCCTTTGATTTCAGCGTATGTCAAATATCCAAAATCCCCATTTAGGCGTATTCCCAATTAATAGTTATCCTATTTTAATATAGATCTTTTACGCCTAAATCATATTTCCTTTTTTTCTTTCAAGTCATAGATCGTCATATAAAATATGCCCCTAAATCTAGATCTTAAATCACAACATGTATTATGTCCTCAAAATCAGATCTTGAATTATAACATGCATTATGTTCCCGAATTACAAGTCATATGTTGTCATATAATAATTCTCCTTCTTCCAAATCATAAACCGTCATATATAGTATGCCTAGATCTAGATCTTAAATTACAACTTATGTTGTGTTCTCAATTTAGTCACAAATCAGTTATGTCCAATTATGCATTATTCAATATTTTCCCCAAATTTAGCGGTTGCGTGTCAATCCTTATGAGATTTGGCTCAGGCTCGTGGTAGCTTGGCTATAGAACAGATGGAAGGAAGAGATACAGAATAGTTACAATAAGATAGATCTACAAAGAAAACAGATCTGATAAACAGGAATATGCATAATCTCCAATTCAGACTTATAACCATGTCAAGATCATGATTAAATTTCATATCTGAAAATAACTGTACTCACAAATCGTGATTTAAGAAAGAGAAGAACAATTCTGGGATCTGATTTCTGGAGTTGATTAGCTTTCCGTTAATGTAGTCGTCGATTTGTTACCTTTATCTACTCGCTTGAATTGATTGATTAGGGTGGAGGCTAGGTCACTTTAGGTTTTAGGAGCATAAAGGCACCATTCCTCTTTATTAATGAATTAGGGTTGGGTCTTGCTATGTATTTATAGGTTTAGAGAGTGTTTTAGAGCCCTTAGATGAACTAGGAGACCATCAAAACCACCCAGCTCAAATACAAATCATCCCACACTCAGAAGAAGACACATCATCACAGAACACTCCAGAATTCTGTGCTTGATCGATTTGGGCGCACTTGGCAGGTGCGCTAGTGCATTTTTGTATTGGCGCACTTGTGAAGAGCACCAATGCATTCCGGTCGACTTTTGGTTTTTCTGCCAAACTTCGTTCATCCATATCTTCTTCATACAGTGTCCGTTTTACGCAAACTTAGACTCTATCTCAAGAGGAATTATGAGACGAACACAATGGCATAACGCATTTCATCTAGTTCTTCTTTTAATAATTAAGTATTCTCTGTTTTGTAACTTTTATTCTCACAGAAATTACGGGGTGTTACATTCTCCCCTCCTTAAAGGATTTCGTCCCCGAAATCTTCAATTTAAGAAGAATGTGTCCTACCATCCAATCACCCATCTACTCAACCATCATCGAAAAGCATCCATTTTCCTTAGAAAACTTCTAATGTTGTATGTACATATGCAAAAGTGGGTGTATATGTCTCTTATCTAATGCAAAGATCAGGCGGTCTACTGATTCAGTTGACCTCCTTAATGTGAATTATGTTAGTGCCATGAGTACAATTATGTATGCGAGAAATCCTATTTGATACACATCATTTCTATATGAGTGCATAACCATTCATCCAAATGCCACATCCATGTGATGAGTCAATCATTTTGCATCCACAAAAATTGAAAAATGCACACACATCCATATGCAGTATGAGAGTGCTTTTGAGCCGATCTAGTGCCTAGTGTGTGTATATGCATCCACGAGCAACCACTAGCAACCACTTGTATCCACTTGCAACCATCAAACATAACATGTCTCAAATACATGTCTTCACCCATTAGTTTCTACCTAAAGGTCGAAGACTCAATCGATCGGATACAGCCGAGTGATAGAAGCAAGTACAATTGAAACAAAAGCTTTATTCCCATTCGACATCGGTTTAAGAGAATAACCCCATAAGTATCAACCCTGAAGACCGAAATCAACATCAGATTGACACTCAGAGAATTACTCCCATTAAGCAAATATCAAACTGGAAATCTACTTCACGCTTTGAGTAAAAATTCCTAACGTTATCAGAAATATTCAAATATTACAGATTACTGGTACAGATCAGATTATCAAATGATTCTTAGGAAACTAAGCATGATAAAACCCCATCATATCCCATAAAACTCAGAATGTATGCGTCATAGTCAACTTAACGCCCAACACAGATACCCTCAAACCCCAACCTATCACAAACATATGAGTCGTAACCCTCATGGGGTTTGAGACTATAGCGGGATCAGAAACAAGACTAGTATTAAAGTGCAGAGTCTCAATTACATAATCAAAATGTCAGAATCAAAGAGAGTTTTAACTCAATAATCAGATAAGGAAATTAATCCTTCTACAGAAATTTTCCTATCTTTATCCTATCCACCAGCCTCGAGAGCATTCACCTGCCCTCTAGAACTAGGTTCTGCCCTCGCCCTCGTTCCTTCGAGCAGTCCCTAGTGAAGTGTACCATTTCTCCACAGTTGAAGCAAGCGCCCTTCCTCGTTCTGCAATCCTTGTTCAGGTGAGTCAAGCTTCCATAAGTAAATCACTTTTTCTCCTTCTTATCTTCAGACTTTTCATCCTTCTTTTGGTTTTCCTTTTTGGGCCATGCCTTCCTGTTCTGTGGTCCTTCGAGCTTTTCCTCTTTCTTCTCAATTTTGGCTTCCTCTTCATGCATTAACGCCATGTCCACCAATTTCTCGAATATAGCCCTCATACGAATGTGGGTCATAGCTAACCCGTGTAGCATTTCATTCAAATCTTTAACGAATCTCAGGGCCTTCTTAACAGGTGTGTTCACCAAGTCTAAGTCGAATCTCGCTAACTGATTGAACTTGTTGGCGTACTCCTTTACTGATAAATTCCCTTGCTTCAATTCTAAGAACATCTCCATGTATAAATTCCCTACCGCTCATGAGAGAAATTTCATCTTGAACCTATGCCTGAAATCCCTCCATGTCTCCACTGGACGCTCTCCATTCATGACCTCCCACCAAAACGAGGCTTCGTCCTTCATTAACCAAGCAGCTAATTGTACCTTCCTCCCATCTTCTATCTTGAAGATACCAAACAAATCTTCCACCTCCTTAAGCCAATTTCGAGCTTCAACAAACGTCTCTGACCCATGAAAAGGTTTCCCGCCCATTGCCTGAAAGTCCTTGCATATCTTCGAAAAAGTATCAACGCGGGGAGGGGGAGGAGGAGGAACGTCTGCTGGGCCAGCGGTGGTGGCGCTAGCCTCCAGATACCTTCTGAACCAAGTTGGTATCGGTATTCCCTCGGGTATCTCGGGTACCCCAGACATGCTGAAAAGAAAAAGGGAAGATATTCAAAACGTAGAATCGAAAGATAGATATATGGCTCTTGAGGATTATATTTTTCAAAATAAACTCTACTTTTGAAAATACTTTCCTTTAAAACAGTTTTGGAAATAGTTTTCAAAAACTTTTTTCTAATTTGGTAACCTTCAGCTCTGATACCAAGTGAAACACCCCATGTCCGTTAATGTCACTCCCAAATGGAATGCATTAACTTCCATGAAGCATTATAAGTAAGTAGAACAGAATATTACAAGACAGATAAAGTAGTACTTGAAAAAATTATAAATTTATTATAGCAGAAACAGAAATAAGTTTGGTTACCTCTTTCAAAACTACAATATCGGAATTCAAGTACATAATTATCAGTCTTGTACAAAAGCCTTCAGAATGCATAATTTTTAAAGCCATAATCCCCAACATAAATTGTCATGAGAAGATAGAGTCAAAGCCAAGCAATACTTCAAACACTTCAAGCAGAGATAATCTGAATCAAGCTCCTTCTTTTCAACCCTTGGTACATGGGGGGAGGGGAGAAGGAAAGAAAAGAGGCGAAACAAACTAGGTCAGACATAAGTCTGGTGAGTCCAGTGACTTTCAGCATATAAACAGATAATAGTATCATGACATGAAAATAAAACTGGATGAGAGATTATAGGAACAAGAATAACAGGTATAACAGAGTAAACGGAACAGAACAGAATAACCTAGACCAAGCTATGATTCTTACTTACTTTTCACTTCTCCGCACTAATACTAGTATAACAGAATTAGGTGTTGTCCTAATGTCTAAACAGAAAAAATAATGATCTCTTCAGAAACACGATGTTAGTAATAGGCCTTTACCACCCGAACAGAGACAGACAGTACAGAAACAGAATACTAGTAATGGGCTTTTACCACCCCAACAGAAACAGAAGGTACAGAAACAAAAGCAGGAACGCAATCAGAGATGGAAACAAAATAATCCCTACGGAAATAGAATATTTGAATTAGGTGTACACTAGTAATGGGCATTTACCACCCTAACAGATGGTACCACACAGAAACAGACAGGTGTTACCACCCCAATAGAAACGGATGGTACCCCAGCAGAAATAGATAGAACTAAGTGTACCCTAAATTCTACCCCAGGCGATCGGTTCCCTAATCCATAAATACCCTATTTTGGCCCCCACAGAATGGTGTATCACTCCCTAAAGTGGCAACCTATAGACACAGACCTATTTGCAGATGTCACGGTGGCTTACATCCTCAGAGCAGACCGGATCCATGCACGCACATGACCCAGTTGGAATGTGCCATCAACACCCCTCGCCATTATCAGAGTGAACCTCTTACAATTAGTTCAGTAAGCATGCCCTGGCCCCTCTTAGTGTTGGGTCATAGTTTTGATACCAGAAAGGGTTACTGACTAATATGGGTCCCAAACAACAGTTGACACAAGTAATTACCCCTCCTAACCTTGTGTCCCCAGGCTAACAGATTCCAGATTAACTTGCTTATAGATTTCAGATGTACAAAGTTCAGATTAACTATTTCTCAGATCTGACGTACAAGTTAACAAGTTTTCAGACTAACGGATCAGATGTACATTAACGGACTTACAGATTGTTTCACCTAACTTTGTATTGGGCCTACATATTACGAAACGGGTTTATTAGATTCATCAGTCCAATTGTTTTTAACCCTATCCACCCAACACGTTTTAGGTATCACATTTATCTTAAATTTGCATTAATTAAATATTAATGCACAGACCTCTCACATTAAGTCGGTAGCTTGTGGCCGCTGGATGTGCCGGGCGGTTCCGGGCAGACTTCTGTGACAAACCAGATCCAACCTCGTGTCTAAGCATCTTTATGCCTACGACCTCTCACATTAGACTGACAGTTTGCGGTTGCCGGTTAAGCCGGTTGGGTCCGAGCAGGGTTCTACCGCAAACAGAGTCTAACCTCATGTCTCAGCATTCTTATATTTAGCTAAAGCCTTCATTCACAGATTATGCCAATATCAGACTAATTATGCCAATTCGACAAATTAACTTCTTTACAAGTTACAGCGGATAATCCAAAGTTCTATTAACATGTTTTGCTCAATTTTAGATCGAGCCTACAGATTTTCATACCCCAAATTACTGTATTTAGTTTCAATAGATTTAGCAGATTAGACAATTTAACAAATTTAATCATACCTTAAAATTCCATTGGCATACCTCGCTTAACCATAAAATTAAGCCTAATCTTACATGCTCAAATTATGGTCATAAGTCACAATAAACACATGCCCCAAATTTCTAGTTAAATTTACATAGTACAAAATATTCTCCAAAAACCCGAAATCATGATATACTATATGAATTATGCCAAAATATAGCCTTTGATTTCAGCGTATGTCAAATATCCAAAATCCCCATTTAGGCATATTCCCAATTAATAGTTATCCTATTTTAATATAGATCCTTTACGCCTAAATCATATATCCCTTTTTTCTTTCTTTCAAGTCATAGATCATCATATAAAATATGCCCCTAAATCTTGATCTTAAATCACAACATGTATTATGTCCTCAAAATCAGATCTTGAATTATAACATGCATTATGTTCCCAAATTACAAGTCATATGTTGTCATACAATAATTCTCCTTCTTCGGATTCATAAACTGTCAAATATAGTATGCCTAGATCTAGATCTTAAATTACAACTTATGTTGTGTTCTCAATTTATTCACAAATCAGTTAAATCCAATTATGTATCATTCAATATTTCCCCAAATTTAGCGTTCACGTGTCAATCTCTTATGAGATTTGGCTCAGGGTCGTGGTAGCCTAGCTATAGAACAGAAGGAAGGAAGAGATACATAATAGTTACAATAAGATAGATCTACACAGAAAACAGATCTGATAAACAGTAATATGCATAAACTCCAATTCAGATTTATAACCATGTCAAGATCATCATTAAATTTCATATCTGAAAATAACTGTACCCACATATTATGATTTAAGAAAGAGAAGAACGATTCTGGGATCTGATTTCTGGAGTTGATTAGCTTTCCGTTGATGTAGGCATCGATTTGTTGTCTTTATCTTCTCGCTTGAATTGATTAATTAGGGTGGAGGCTACGTCACTTTAAGTTTTAGGAGCATGGAGGCTCCATTCCTCTTTGTTAATGAATTAGGGTTGGGTCTTGCTATGTATTTATTGGTGTAGAGAGTGTTTTAGAGCCCTTAGATAAACAAGTAGACCATCAGAACCACCTAGCTCAAATACACATCATCCGGCCAATCAGAAGAAGACACATCATCACAGAACACTCCAGAATTCTATGCCGGATTGGTTTGGGCGCACTTGGCAGGTGCGCCAGTGCATTTTTGTACTGGCGCACTTGTGAAGTGCGACAGTGCATTCTGGTCGACTTCCGATTTTTCTGCCAAACTTCATACATCCATATCTTCTTCATACGGTATCCGTTTTACGCAAACTTGGACTCTATCTCTAGTAGAAATCTGAGAGAATGCATTGATGTAACCTGTTTCATCTAATTCTTCTTTTAATAATTAATTATTCTCTGTTTTGTTACTTTTATGTTCATAGAAAATACGGGCTGTTATAGTTTTTTAGACTTATGAAATTGTGGACCACGGTATTATGCTTTATGGTTGAAATAAAAATTTAAATTTTTAGCTTCTTCCTTATTTAATCTGTCTTGTAATTATTCTGTGTCTATTTACCTATAGCGCTTCATGAAACTTAATGCATTCCCTTAGTGAGTGACATTAACGAACGTGGGGTGTCACACTCGGTATCAAAGTTGAAGGTTACCAGATTAGGTAAAAAAATTGGAAATTATTTTCAAAAAGGTTTTGAAATAAAGTATTTTCAAAAGAAAAGTCTATTTTGAAAAACGTTCCCAAAAAAGCCATATGTAGTATCCTTCGATCCTATATCTAAATTTCTTCCTTTTCCCTTTTTTCCTCAGCATGTCTGGGGAACAAAACATCCCTAATATCCCAGAGGGCATCACAATACCCAGATGTTCGCGTAGGTTTTTGGAGGTCGCGGCACCGGCCGAAGGCCAAAGAGACGCTCCTCCTCCAAGTGCACCAATCATTCCTCCACCCCCTCTAAGAGCTGACAATTTTGCCAAGATCTGCAATGACTTCAAGGCTATGGGAGGAAGGCTATTCCATGGGAACAAGACATTCGTAGAAGCTCGGAATTGGCTTAAGGAGACCGATGACTTCTCCATAATCTTTGAAGTGGAGGAACGAAGAATGATCCAGCTAGTTGCTTGGCTGTTAAAGGATGGAGCCTTATTTTGGTGGGAAAACACCTAAGCTGGACGTACAGTGGAAACTTAGGAAGATTTTAGATAGAGGTTCGAAATGAAATTTCATTCCCAAGCTGAGAGAAGCATACAGATGGAGAGGTTCTTAACACTCGAGCAAGAAAATTTGATGGTAAAAGAGTATGTGAACAAGTTCAACCAGCTGGCAAGGTTCGGGCTAGAGTTGATGGATACACCGCAACAATTGGCTTTGCGGTTTACTAAAGGACTGAATGAGCCTCTGTATGGGTTAGCAATGTCCCATATTCCAATGGGGGCCACCTTTGAAAAGCTTATTGATATGGCCCTAATGCATGAAGAGGACAATGGAGCAAAGAAGGAAACAAAAGCTGAAGGGACATCGCAGAATAAGAAGGTGTGGCCGAAGAAAGGGAAGCAACAACAACAGCAGCAGCGATAACATCAGAAGAAAGGAGGGAAAGATGATAAAGGCAAGGATAAGAGAAAATGTAACAATTGTTGAAAGGTGGGCCACCTGATCAAAGATTGTAAGAGAAGGAAGGCCAATTGCTTAAATTGCGGAGAGGTCGAACACTTCTCTAAAGATTGCCCGAAGAAACATGGATTGTAGGGACAAGGTCAAAGAGCAGCAAATTCTGGAGGGAAGATGCATGCTCTCGCGATCAGTGCTCCTGAAAGAGGTAGAAAAATTTCTGTAGAATTTTAGTTTCTCTCTCAAATCATCCTGTTAGAACACTTTTTGATTCTGGTGCTTCACACTCGATTATATCTTGTTCTATGGTTGAATCTCTGCACTTAATTGCTAGTATGGTAGTAGATCCCATAGTTGTTTCAAACCCCATTGGTGGTTCGGCTCATTTATCGATGATTTGTCGAGGTTTGAAAATATCTGTGTTAGGCATCGAGTTTGAATGCGACGTGTATGTGCTTGGGTTTATGGGCTATGCGTTGATTCTAGGAATGGATTGGCTTACCACATATGGGGCTATTCTGGATCGTGAGAGGAGGGTTGTTAGACACCTGACTTGTCATGGGAAGACACTCGAAGTTTCTTGTGACCCCCAAGGGTCTATTATGCTTTGCTTCCTAGAGTTTCTAGATGCATTCATAGATGATTTGCAAACTATTCCAGTGGTTTGAGATTATTTCGATTTTTTTGACGAGTTACAGGGTTTAACTCCAAGGCGCGATATTGACTTATGCATATATCTGGTGGACAATGCAAAGCCAGTTGCATTACCAGTGCGCCACGTGGCTCCAAGGGAAAGAAGGGAGCTGAGTAAGCAAGTAGGGGAGCTACTTGAGAAAGGGTTTATCAGACAAAGCATATCATAATGGGGTGCTCTAGTAGTATTCGCAACTAAAGTGGATGGTTCACTTCGTTTGTGTGTTGACTATAGAGAATTGAATAAGCTCACCAGGAAGAATAGGCATCCCCTTCCGAGGATTGATGATTTATTTGATCAGTTGGAGCTTGGGTATTTTCTCAGTTGGACTTGGCTAAGGGGTTCCATTAGTTGAGGGTGGCAGAGGATAGCATAGATAAGACTGCTTTCAGAACTCCGGATTGTTTCTTTGAATGGCTAGTTATGCCTTTGGGTTGACAAATGCACAGGCCTATTTTTTTGATTTGATGAGTAGGGTGTTTCGGGAGTTCCTAAACAAATTCATCGTAGTCTTCGTTGATGATATTTTGATCTTTTCCAAGAGTGAGGAAGAGTTTGCCTAACATTTGAGAGAAGTTTCGAAAACTCTCTGTTAGATCCAAAATTGGCTCCAACACCCAAGTTGTTCAATTATGCGGAAATTTATATCAGAAAAAATGCTAGAAAAGAAGAAAAGACACAAGATTTATAGTGGTTCGGCGTTAACGAGCCTACGTCCACTTTATATCTATGATTATACTTGGAATCAGAGTACAGTCGATTATTTATCCCTCAACCTCACTTTTACAAGGTTGATTCACTCAAAAATTTCGAGATAACTCTGAATAATAATAATAAAGGTGTAATAATGGTGTATTCAAAACTCGGAATTGCAAAAAAGATCCTGAAAAATGCCAAGTATGGGGCTATTTATAGCTGATATTTGTAGACGGATCGCTGTCATACGTGGCACAAATCTCGAGAATCTAGGACTGGTTCGTAGCTTGAGGAATAAATAGTCAATATGACAGTTACGGATAGGTGTCGCGCGATCCTGCATTTTCGGATCATAATTGACTTGGTCGTGGCCTTCATTTTTTAGCTTCGAGGGTTGGATCGAGAGGCTGTTGAGCAGGCGGATCGGATCACGACAGGGACTCGCGATCGGGGGTCGTGGAAGCATTATCACGATCCGGGAAGAAAAAGGGGATCACGATCAAGCTATTAATGATCCAGATGTGTGAAACTCTGTAGTTTTCATGAATATGAACCCTGGTGGCTTGGTAAAAAAGCTAGCCAACATTTTTCCCCCTCGAAGTATGTTTTATCGAAGATGGAACATGCTTCGAAATTACTGAACTATCTTTTCACGAAGTGACGTAAACAAAAGGCCGTGTCTGTCTGAAATGACGTACAGCTCCAAGTAGTCATGTCCCCTAATTAGTATAAATATCAGATTGGTACCCCGGTTATTTTTTACATTTGCTGAGGTCACTCTTGCCTTTTGGATTTCTGGAGATTTTGCTATCAAACTGCTAGGTAAACTTTTTAAATCTCCACAAGTATTTCTGAGTCTTCATTCTTGACGGTAGTTTATCAAGTCAGATCGCCAAGGCACCCCACCATCCGTGGGACGAGATGCTTGCTTTGGATTGGTAATCGTTAGGGCTTTTTCATGAAATGTGTGGGCTTTTCCATGACATCCCAAGTGGTTTGAGAGGGAGCGGCCCTTCTTTTCCTGCGCTGCGCTTTGGTCCATGGCCCATTGGTCTCCACGGTTCGAATAAGACAAGAAAAAGAATACTAACGATCATGAGTTTGCCTATATATAAACCGACCTTTCTTCCATCCTCTCTCCTTCTTTTTTTTTTGCAGCTGCCACCAATCCCTTCTCTCGAACCCTAGTTCGCGATCTCCAGAAAATAACTTCCTCTCCCGATTTAAACAAAAACAAAGTAGGTAATCATGTCAGCAAGGCTTTAATGCAACTTTACTCTCGTTTTTCTTGAGTTTTTTCACTGATTTGAGAAGAGAGAGTGGCTAAATTTCGTAGTGTTCAAGACTTTAAGGGCAACGATGGTTGATGGGTTTAGGCGTTTTGGAGGAGAGGAGAAGAGGGGAAGAAGAAGGAATGAGATGTTGACCAGTTTGGATCGTTTGCAAGGTTCGTGTTCGGATCGCAGCGCCATTGGGGTGGAGAAGATGAGGTGTAGTCGATGTCTATGGGTCGGATCGTGGTATTGAAATGGGTCGTGGAGATAGAAAGATCGGAGGTGAATTCGTGGTGTGAAGTTAGGCAGTGGATCGGATCGCTGATGGAGATGAATTGGGTCGTGGCGCCTTGTCTTAACTATAGGAATTCCACAACGCGCTCTTATATTCCGATCCGAACCGCATCACGATCCCATGTCCCACGATCTGACACACATCCCATGATCCGATCCCTTCATCTCTACCGAACCGGGCTGGTCAGCGATCCCAAACACTCTAACTTAAACAATGTATTGCTATCACGAGACTTTGAACAGTTAGGTAAGAGCCTTCAAGACGAACTTCTTGGACTGATTCTGCAGCATAACTCAACAGTATACTCATTGCGCTCATTCAATTTATGTTACGACTTTACTTTCTGGTATCACACACACTTTCACACACGAGCACTTGCACATACACGAGGCTCACGGGTAACTATGTTCTAATTTTTACTTGCCAACACAGCTATGTCGGAAAAACAAGTGACTGAGACATCGAATGAGAGTACCGAATAAGAGACATTAATACATCATAACCCTGATGTGCTTTCCTCAGATTCAAGTGAGGAAAAATCCGATCTGATTACGAAACAGGGACCGATATAGAATCAACAACTTCTGAAAGCATGTCCCTTGAAGATGAAGATGATCGAGCTCCCGATGAAATTTCGGGTGCTAAGGAGATAGAAAAATTCATAGATTCCTTACCCTCTAAGCTAAACGTTATAAAACTTAAGAAGATATGTTTAAGACACGGAATTCCCTGGGATGACGTGAAAGTTCCAGAAAACAAAGATAGACCTCATTCTGCCCCAGAGGGGTACATGACCATTAGTCAACTCATGTGCCGGGTAGGGGCCATTCCTCCTTTTCCTCCGCTCATTGTTGATCTCTTGAGCCAGTTTCGCATTACCCCCATGCAACTCCACCCGAATGCTTATGCGGCTTTGTATACTCTGTACGTTGCTTATATGGAGATTCTACAGACCGAACTTAATCTTAAAGATTTGAAATTCTATTGCCATTTCAAACATCGTTCCGCAAGAGCTCCCAATTTATCTTTCTTCGAATTGGTCGCCAATAGAAAAGTTGTGACAGATGGTTATAGTAATATAGGGGATGTCAAGTCTGACTGGTTCTATATAAAACACCAGGCCGGATGTGCGAGGAGGTGGCTACAAGCGAGTATGTTTCCAACATTTCCATGTTTAATTCAAATCCATAATTTTAGTGCTAACGAATCATTTTGTTCCACATAGATCACAACATTGAGAGAACAGAAGGATCGATATATGAAGATCGAATGTCCCGCCTCCTCAAGAGTAACTTAGACTTTTTAAGGATTAAGAAATGTATCACTGACGAAAACCTTCATAAACACCGTCTCTTAGACATAAGGTTCAGACTTGGAGCGGGCGGTAAACCTTACAAATATATACCCCCGGCTGAAGGAGAAGGAACTTCTCATGTTGTAGAGACGGCTACTCTTCGCAAGAGTCCTTCACCTATGATTAATCAGGATAACGAAGATTTAAACGTGTATAAAGGAGATGAGGGACGAGCTGATGAACCAAAGGAGGTTCCAACCTCCGAGGGGCAGTCTCCCTTAAGAACTTCATTGCCAATTGAGTCTGTCGCCCAAGACGAATTAACGGAGGAGCAGATTCTCGGGGAATTAAATAAAATTCCTTTGCTAGATGATATCTATACTCAAGAAGATTTCGGAGGGGAACCAATTTTTCCCCTCTCCGAAGAAACGGGTGTCCCAGTTGGAGAAAAAGAAGTCACCCGAACGAGCCTAACTTCGGGCCCTGGTCCGTTTAAAAAAGGGGATTTCACGGGATGCACAAAACACATGCACCATTTATCATAACACTTTTTTTCTGTTGTGGTTCATAGTTCTAACATGCACTTGTTTTCTTTGCAGGAAAAATGTCTCGTAATTGGTCTTATTCTTATCGTTCCCTTCGCGAGGGCACACCAAGCCTCCTTCCAGATCCTGAGCACACTCGTAGCAACAGTCGGGGAAGAGATAGTCGTCGGCCCTCGGATTCTCATTAATCTTATTCTGCACGACCTCGATCTCCACCGAAGCAAGGTTATGGAAAGACACACAGTCGTCCATTGCCACCGGCTGGGGAAAGCAACTTCCTAGAGATTTAACCCCTCCAAAAAGCACTCCTTCTCACGCCCAATCTTCCAAAAAACACCCCGAACCAAAGGACAAGAACAAAGATGAGGGCAGAATTATAGAGAAGGGGAAGATAGTTCCTACTTCCTCTAGTGAGCGTGGCTTGGACACTACTGCTGCAAGGGATGTTGCCCCCAGTTCTGAGATTATGGCCAGGTTAGAGCGCTTACGAAAGCAGTTTCCTGACATTTACTTTGAGAGGATGGTGTTCGTCCCAGATCTTGAACCGGTCCCCGAGGATCGGGACAAAGAGGTGATAGGGTATGTATGTCATGTAGCTAAACAATACGGGGTAATGAAGAAGCATGCTGCTACACTCTCTACTATCATCCGCCAAACCGAGACGGACGCAGCCAGGGCCAGAGTAAAGATTGATAATGATGTTAGGGCTAGGTGCAAAATGGAAAAAGAACTAGAGGATGCACGGGCCCAACTGGGTTTAGCTCGGCGAGATGCAGAGAACTACAGGTATGATTTGGAGAGTGCTAGGGAGCGTTTTCGCAACGAGCTCGACTTAAATAGCCAGGAGCGGGTGGCCCTGAAGAAGGAAGTAGAGGATCTCAGAGCGGTTAACACTGAACTGAAGACAGTACAGGATCTCTTTTCTGCTGAGAAAGAGGCCTGGGAGAAAGAGAGGGCGAGCTTAAAAGATGACCTTGCGCTCATCAAAAAGGAGAAGGAGGTTCTAAATGATCAACTTGCTCAAGCTGAGGAGCGCACAGCTCTCACCGAAAGCAATGCCAATAGCACTCTTGAGTCAGCAGCTACTGCAGCCGATAAGCTTGCCGAAAGAGAGAAAGATATAGATAGTTTTGACGAACTGTTGTTTGATTTCTTTGGTCAAGTCATCAAGCATCGAGATGTCTCTTGGATTCCAGACTACCATGTTACCTTGGCCAATGTATGTGATGCAATTGTCGAGGGCGAGAAGCGGCGACTGGGGTTGACGAGATTAACAAACGCCAGCTGTTGCAAACCTTTCTCAGAGGTAAAGAGCCTGAGGCTTTGGAGGAAGGTAGACGCCTTATCCACGAGGAAAAGGAGAGGGAGAAGAGCAGGCTCAAGGGCAAGGATAAGGTTGGCGAGAGCTCGAGCTCGGTGGTAGAGCCCAAAACCTCTGAAGTTTAGGGATATAACCCCAATGATCCATTGATCCCCTTGGCACCTACTCCTCCGATTGTCAGGACCACCAGTACAAATCTGTGAGATGAGTCGGCCGAAGGTATCTCTGCATTTTCTCCACAGTTCATTAGAGCAATCGTAACTTGTCGTCGTCTCATGGGACAGACAACTGACTTGGCTGCATCTCCTCCCGACCATTGCTTCTAATGGTGTAGGTACCAAAGTGGTCGAAAAGGGTGCAGAGGAGAAGGCAAAGGCTGAGAAGGTTGAGGTTCCCCTGGGTTCTGGTATTGAAGCTTCCGAGGTCTCAAAGCAAACCGAGGGCTCAACAAGTGATAGAGTTACAGTAGCATCCATGGAGTCTGGCACTGGCGCTCCTGTAGATGCCGAGATCATTGCTGCTCTGCATGACACAGATGGCGGTCATGGAGATGAGGAAGAGGAGGTAGAAATCATTGACAAGGCGAAGGGTGATGATAGCGAAACCTTGGCTGACATACAGGCTAGGAAGGAGAAGCAGTTGGCTCTTAAGAGGGAGGAACATAACCTGTGTTCGTGACCCCTATTTATGAAATCGACCCCAAGACTGGGTTGGTTATAAGATTCTCTTCTAAATCGATAACTTCACAGCTTGCCTCCGAACCTTCTAGTCCTCCTCCGGAGCCTATTGTCGACAAGATGAAGAGGAAGAAAAGTGAACGCTCCGGTACTGATAAAGGGGAGTTGGAGAAACAGAAGAAGGACAAGAAATCTAAGCCTTCTCCCAAGCACAAATAGAATGCAGCTATTGGCTCATGTTTTAGGTATAGGATTTCCTTTGCCCAAAAGATGTAGTCGTGAGATTGGCCTTCACTTTTTGTTTGGTTTCTCGTTATTTGTAAATCTGTTTCCAGTAATTAAGGACCTACTTCTTTTGCATCGTTGTGTTCCTGCAAATTCATCATGTTAACAGAGTTTAAATAATCATAACTGAAACTTTCATAGTTAAATAATAAAGTTACAAGTAACGATCATTAATCATAACGAAAACAATCATCGGGAAATACACATGCTAAGTAAACATGTAGTGATGCACATATATATTCCTAATTAATCGTCATTATAGTGCCTGGCCAAGGCTTATTGGCGATCGATTAGGATTATATCCGTACTATCCCGATCCTTCAATGGGGTAACGATTCTTGCGGCGCTAAGTCTCTAGCGCTTTTATACTCTCCCGATCCTTCAGCAGGTTATAGTTTGTGTGGCACTAAGTCTCTAGTGCCTTTATACTCTCCCGATCCTTCAGCAGGTTAGAGTTCGAGCTCGATTTTTGGTTTGCTCACCGATCCTTCAGCGGGGCAGAAGTTCTGGGGGCGCTAAGTCTCTAGCGCCTTTATACTCTCCCGATCCTTCAGCGGGTTAGAGTGTTTTTAAGGCGGCTTTATCATGGTGCACCTTCACGCCTTGGGGACGTTATCTTCGCGTCCTTTATACTCTCTCCCTGATCTCAGAAGTTAGAGTGCAAGTTGTAGTGCGATTTACCTCGCTGCAACTTTTGGAGCTTTAATTATCGTGAACTTTCCGATCTGCTGGACGACATTTTGAATTAGCTGTTTTGAGATTACTGCATAAATTTAAAACAATTCTCGAAATGGTAACAGTATATATTGATCAAAATAAGAGAGTAGATAAGAAATGGTGCAGTAAAGGTAAATGACACACATTATTTTTATAGTGGTTCGATCGAATCATGACCTACGTCCACTTTATAATCTTTTGTTCAAATAACCAAACTGTTTTAGGCAAGTCGAGCCTTTTTTACATGGTTCTAAAAATAAAAGAGTAAAAATGACACTTTTATGTCAGGTAAAGCCGCAAATATTGGGCATTCCACACTCTGGGGATTTCATCTCTATCTACGGTCGCTAGCTTGAAGGTTCCATTATCAAGCCTTCGTAAAACGGAGTACGGTCCTTCCTATTTCGGGCCCATATGTACCGGGGGCGGAAAGACACGCTTCAGAACCAAGTCTCCAGGTTCGAATGTCCGAGCTCAGACTCTTCTGTTGTAGTACCGAGCTATTTGTTGTTTGTGTCCCAAGGCACGTAAGTCGGCTTCGTCCCTTTTTCCCTCAACCATGCCCAGGGATTCAAGGAGCAACTCATTGTTGGTCATCGGGTCGTAATAAATGGTACGATGGGATGGCACTTCTAACTCGACCGGAATAATTACTTCCGCTCCGAAAGCAAGGGAAAACGGGGTGTGACTCGTCGCTGACTTGTACGTTGTTCTATAGGCCCATAGTGCTAGGGGCAATTCATCGACCCACATAGCTTTGGCCCTCTTCAATCTTTTCTTTATAATGGATTTGATCACCTTGTTTGCTGCTTTAACCTGTCCATTCGATTGCGGATGTGCCGCAAAGGTGTATCTTTTCTCGATGTGATACTTCCAACCGAAATCTTGAAACTCCGTGCTGTCGAATTGGGTCCTATTATCGGTTATGATGACTTTTGGAATCCCAAATCGACAGATAATGTTCTTAACGATAAAGGTGATCACTCGTTTGGTCTTGATCGTGGTCAAAGGCTCTGCTTCTACCCATTTAGTAAAATAATCCACAGCCACAATAGCGAACTATGCTCCGCCTTTTGCTTTGGGGAGGCTCCCAATAATGTCAATTCCCCACATAGCAAAAGGCCACGGGCTTGTAATTGTCTTCAACTGGTTGGGTGGCGCCCTAGGGATTTTGGAGAACTTCTGGTAAGCATCACAACGTCGTGCGTACTTGGCTGCATCCTTGTTTATAGTGGGCCAGAAATAGCCGTATCGCAATATCTTCTTTGCCAATGTTTTCTCTCCAGTGTGGTCGCCACACTCACCTTCATGGACTTCCTTCAGCACACGCTTGATGTCGTAATGGGCAATGCACCAGAGGAGAGGCATCGAGAAACCTTGTCTGTATAGGACTTCGCCTTGCAACACATATCGGGAAGCCTTCCGTATAATTGTATGCCTCTCACTTTTCTTAGTTGGGAGCGTTCCATTCATCAAGAAATTCTTTAGGGGGGTCATCTATGACTCCCTTTCAGGTTTAATCTCCAGTACCGGATCAACTTCCATCTGATCCACACTGGGGAACTGTAATACTTCAATCGGGACTAGCTCCGTATGTTCTGGATTATCGGAACTAGCCATCTTCGCTAACTTATCTGCTCTTTGATTCTCGGCTCGAGGAATGTGAGATATACTATGGTGATCAAAACCATCTAGCAACGTCCTTACTTTTTCCAGATATGATATCAACCTTGGACTCTTAGCCTGAAACTTTTCATTAACTTGGTTCACGACCAAATTGGAGTCATAAAAGATGTCTAGCTTTGTTATCCTAAGTTCCTTTGCAAGCTTCAACCCGGAAATTAGAGCTTCATACTCGGAATCATTATTGGTTGCGTGGAACTCCAATCTAGGAGCGTAATATATTCGTCGTTTCTCCGGAGTTTCAAGAGCCACTCCGTCACCTGATCGTCTGTCATTTTTAGCTCCATCAGTATATAGTTTCCAGGCATTAGGGTCAAGGAATAGCTTTGGTGGATCGTCTTCCTCAATTACCGCATCATCTTCTAGGATGGTAAATTCTGCTATAAAGTCTGCAAGTGCCTTCCCTCTTATCGACCTCCGGGGTTGGAAGTTCAGGTCGAATTGACTCATTCCAATGTTCCATTTGAGCAATCTTCCCGATGCTTCTGGCCTTTGTAGGACTTGTTTAAGCAGGTGATCAGTATAAACAGTGATGGGATGAGCCTGGAAGTAGTGACGAAGCTTCCTAGATGCGATCAGCAAACTGTACGCGAGCTTTTCTATTTTTGGGTAATTTCGTTCTGCGGCTGCCAATTTCTTGCTCACATAGTACACCGGTCTTTGCACCTTATCCTCTTCTCTTACCAAAGTCGAACTGATTGCGTGGGATGACAATGCCAAGTACACGAATAAATCCTCGTGATCCACAGGCTTAGACAGTATCGAGGGTCTCTCCAGATGATTCAACAGGTTTTGGAAAGCTTCTATACAATCAGGAGTCCATTTAAAGTTGCGATTGCCTCGCTTTATTAGTTCAAAAAATGGGATGCATTTATCTGTAGCTTTTGAGATAAATCTGCTGAGCGCTGCCATTTTTCTAGCAAGGCTTTGCACATCTTTAATCTGTTTTGGTTCTTGGATATTTCGGATTGCTGTAATTTGGTCCGGATTAATCTCAATTCCGCGCAAGCTTACAATGAACCCCAGGAATTTTCCAGATGCTACCCCAAACGAGCATTTCAAAGGATTCAATTTCATCCCATATTTACGGAGAATTTGAAACATCTCTACCAAATCGTTGGTATGATCGGACGACTATCTGGACTTTACCAACATATCGTCGACGTATACCTCCATCGTTTTCCCAATTTGGTTGTAGAACATCCTATTCACCTACCGCTGATATGTAGCGCTGGCATTTTTCAGACCGAAAGGCATCACCACATCGCAATATAATCCCAAATCTGTAATGAAGCTGGTATGCTCTTGGTCTGGGACATGCATGGGTATCTGATTATACCTCGAATAGGCATCCATAAAAGAAAGGAGTTCATGACCTGTGGTTGAATCTACTAATTGATCGATTCTAGGCAACGGGAAGCTATCCTTCGGACAAGCCTTGTTTAGATCAGAGAAATCGATGCATGTTCGCCACTTTCCATTGGCCTTTTTTACCAAAACCGGGTTTGAAATCCAGTCAGGGTACGTCGAATCTTTAATAAATCCATTACTCTTCAGTTTTTCGACTTCTTCTTTCAACGCGGTAGACCTTTCTGGACCGAGCATTCGCCTCTCCTGCTTGATAGGAGGATGTTTCAGGCTAATGCTTAGCGAATGACTCATAATCGAGGGAGATATCCCACACATGTCTGCATGGGTCCAGGAAAATACATCCAAGTTAGTTTTCATAAAATTTGTTAATTCCTTGGCTCGAACGGGATCCAACTGGGATCCAATCTTCAGGACCTTCTCTGGGTCACTATCATCGATTGGTACATCCACAGTTACTTCATTTGGAGTCTCCATTCTGCCCCCAGGCTCTTCATCCTCTCTGGGATCTATGTCCTCGGGCAACTCTCTGGGCGACCCTCCCAAAGGCACTTCCTTTAGTTGCTATGACGATTCCTCCCTTGGAGGGGAGGAACCACCTTTCGCCTCTATATCTCTTCCTTTGCGGAGCAATTTTAACTCTGCAATGTAGCATGCTCGTGCGTCAACTTGATCTCCTCTCACAATACCCACACCGGTATCCGTTGGGAATTTCAACAATAAGCACCAAGGTGCAATACAGGCCCTGAATTTAGCTAGGGCCAGTCGGCCTAAGTAGGCATTGTATGGCAATTCAATATCCAGGACCACGAAGGGGAGGATCCTCACTCTTTGGCGTTCTCCTTCCCTAAGGGTTACTGATAATTCCACGTATCCAATTGGAGCGGTCGAGGCCCCATTAAATCAACGTATCCAACCTTCACATGGCTTCAAATCCTTCGGCTCAAGTTTCATTTGGTCGAAAGTTTTCTTGAATAAAATGTTGACTGAACTCCCATTATCTACCAAGACTTTATGAACTATGGCTGGGCCGATGGTGATGGTGATCACCAACGGATCTTCAGTTGGGAAGTGTACTCCAATACTCTCTCGCTCGCGAAATATGACGTCATCGGACATCGTCTTTTGTTGCTTAATCGGAGCGTTGTCCTCGGGGTTACTACACTCTCCCACTTAGAAATGCTGTTTAGCTGCATTTATGTATTGATCCATAGCTCTGAAACTGTGCCCTGCTAGGTGGAGCCCACCAATTATGGTATTGATAACGATATTTTCCCCTTTTTGCTGAGCCGTCGGTTTGGCAATAGGTTGGCTTTGGTTCGGGGCTTGTGTGGCTTGGCCCCTGTCCCTAGGACTCACCTTATACTCATCAAGCTTCCCTTCTCGTAGAAGCCTTTCAACCACGTCTCTCAAGTGACGACATTCGTTTGTGGAATGACCATGGATCTGGTGGAAAAGACAGAATTTTCCAGTTTCACGCTCTTTCTCTGTAGAATCTCTTGGAGGAGGCCTTTTGTACTGGAGGACATTATATGTATCCAGGAAGATGTTCTCCAATGTGTCATTTAATGGTGTGAAGTTCACAAACGGTCTGGGCTGGGATCTCCTCTGAGAGTCATTTCCTCGATTTCTTTTCCGATTATTGTTATTATTATTCCCTGTTTGGTGACCGCTGTCTTCATTCTTGTTCTCAACGTTAACTTCAACCTTTCCTGGCTATCTCCCATTTGCATGATGGCCACGTTGCTTTGGATATCTTCCTTATCAGTAGTCTTTCTTTTTCGATTAGCATATATCTCCTCCCGATGCAAGCGAACATTGGCTTTTTCATAAAATATTTCTCTGGTCGGGGGTGGTTTGCCAGCCAGATATCTTCCAAACTCGGTATCTTTATCGACGCCATCGATCAAGGCCATCAACACAGTTTGCTTATGCGAATCTTTGACTTCTGTGACAGTCAAATTAAAACGATCCAAATACGACCTTAGGCTTTCGTCCGGTCGTTGTTTAATAAGGGATAGCTCGATCACATTCTTAGTCCTCTGGGCATGAAGACGGAATTGGTTCACGAATTTCTCACATAATTCCGTGAAGCTGGATATTGACCGTGCTGGCAGGCAGGTAAACCACAATAACTCCACATCTTCCAAGAATATAGCGAACGCTTTACATTTGACCGCGTCTGTAGCTGCAGCGACATTCATTGACCAGGAGTACCGCATTAAATGCTGGATGGAGTTAGTCCTGCCCTTGCGATTCATGGTTGGCATATTGAAGCGCCTCGGGAATGTAACATCCAGTATGTCATCAGTAAAAGGCGTGTGACTGCGATCTATGCCCCAATCTTCATTCCTCTGTCCACGGCTATCTACCATGACTTGCCTAATCATTGCTTCAACCTCTGCATGGGTCAGGGTAGATTCGGGATCAACACTTCTTGCCCGACATCCTCCTCTAGCATTTCTTTGACGCGCTGCTACAAAATTTGGGCCCTGAGCAGAACTCCCTTGCCCCTGTTGCCGCGGTCGGTCACGCGACGAGCGGGAGGCATGCCATTCCTCGGTGGTAGAACAAGCTCATTTAAATTGCGGTTACTAGTTCCCTGATTAAATGCCTCTTCTTCACGAGACGGAAGTGACCCAAATTGAAGCTGTTCTATGTTCTCGGGCCTTTCTAACGGGGGCCATCGTCGGTTCCTTCGGGGCTCTTCAAACGGCAGTGTATGTTCCGGAGAGAAAGGGTAAGCTGGAGGTGGTGAAACCTGCCTTTGAATATCGTCAATTCTTCTGCCTAAGGCAGTAATATTTTGATGCAGCAACGAGCTCTCCTGCCTTTGAGCGGCCAGTTCATCGGTTTGCCTGTCCAATGCTTCAAGTATTCGAGTCAAATGTCCTTCGGTAACTGGGGCAGAAGGGTCGAATTGATCATCAACATTCTCTCTTATACGTAAAGAACTTGGGATAGGTCGAGCAGATGTACCAGCACGAGAAGAACGAGCCATAACCTCCTTTCCGGGTCGGGTTGTGGTCAGATTATCGCTTCGGATCGTGGTACCCTTGTGTCGATGGCTCGTGGTGGCTCCCGGAGATCGGATCGCGGGGGCATTAGATGAGAGGATGGTGGTGTTGTCCTAGGATTGAGTCATGACACCTTCAGAGACCCAGATCGTGGCGCCCCCTTCAGGTCGGGTCATGGTACCCTCTTCGGCCCGGATCGGCCCCACATCATCACGATCCGAAAGGTCCTCCTCGACTTGCTCGTGCACACCTTCCTCGATTGCTTCATTCGTAGCTTCGTTCGCTTGCGAAGCTCGTAATTCCTTAGACTTCTTTCCAGCCACGATATCCGGATATCTCTGAAATCTTCAAAAGTCGAAACTGCTGAGTTTTCGACTGTCTTCTTCGGACTTGAATATCCAAACAGTAGAGCAACAATCCAATGTACTGAGACTTCGGTTCTCAGTGAAAGAACTAAAATGTTAGATCCAAAATTGGCTCCAACAACCAAGTTGTTCAATTATGCGGAAATTAATACAGAAAAATGCTAGAAAAGCAGAAAAGACACAAGATTTATAGTGGTTCGGCGTTAACGAGCCTACGTCCACTTTATACCTACGATTATACTTGGAATCAGAGTACAGTCGATGATTTATCCCTCACCTCACTTTTACAGTGTTGATTCACTCAATAATTTCGAGACAACTCTGAATAATAATAATAGAGGTGTAATAATGGTGGATTCAGAACTCAGAATTGCCAAAAAGATACTAAAAAATGCCAAATCTGGGGCTATTTATAGCTGATATTTGTAGAAGGATCGCGGTCATACGTGGCACAAATCTCAAGAATCTAGGACTGGTTCATATCTTGAGGAAGAAATGGTCAATATGACAGTTACGGACAGGTGTCGCGAGATCCTGCATTTTCGGATCGTAATTGACTTGGTCGTGGCCTTCATTTTTTTGCTTCGGGGGTCGGATCGAGAGGCTGTTGAGCAGGCGGATCGGATCGCGACAGGTACTCGCGATCGGGGGGTCGTGGAAGCATTACCACGATCCGAGAAAAAAAAGGTGATCACGATCAAGCTCTTAATGATCCAGATGTGTGAAACTCTGTAGTTTTCATGAATATGAACCCTGGTGGCTTGGCCAAAAAGCTAGCCAACACTCTCCGTGGCCATTATCTTAAGGCAAAGTTCTCCAAATACCATTTTTGGAGAAAAGAGGTGAGATTTTTAGGGCATGTAGTCTCCAAAGAAGGGATAGCTGTAGACCCCGCCAAGGTGGTTGCAATACAAGATTGGCAGATTCCTAAAAATGCAACCGAGGTGAGAAGCTTTCTTTGGTTGGCAGGTTATTATAGGAAGTTCATTGAAGACTTCGCATATATATAAGCCCCTCTCTCCATGCTAACAAAGAAGAATTTGGCATTTTCATGGGACATAGACTATGATGTTGCTTTCCAATGAATGAAGAGGGCTCTGACAACAGCCCCAGTCGTGACCTTGCCTTATAGAAGTAAAGTGTTTACTGTTTACACTGATGCATGCGGTAGAGGGCTTGGTGCGGTTCTGATGCAAGAAGGAAAAATAATATGTTATGGGGGTAGACAGTTAAGAGTTCATGAGAATAATTACCCCCCCCCCCCCCATGATCTAGAGATAGCTGCCATAGTATTCACGTTAAAGACATAGCGTCATTATTCACTTGGAGAAAAGTTCGAGTCATACACCGATCATAAATCTCTCAAGTATATATTCTCACAGAAGGAACTAATTTTAAGGCAACAACGTGGATGGTGTTCTTAGCTTCATATTGTTTTGAGATTGCTTGTACCCCGGGCAAGGGTAGTGGTGGCAAACGCACTATGTATGCAGAGAGTAGCCATGAGTCCTCTGTTTGTGGAGAGAAAGAACCTAGAGTTCATATCAGCTTTTGATTTTAGACCCTCCATCGAGGTTTTGCCCGATTTGCTTGCATACTTGGAGTTACGACCGACCCTTATGGATCAGGTAGGAGCTTCACAACAAGGTGACCCACAGATTCTAGACATCATGGATAAGCTCAGAAGAGGTGAGACTTATAGTCACCTTAGTAGATATGCAATAGATGAAAAGGGGTGGTTACGATGAGATGGAAGGCTTTGTGCTCCTCAAATTGGAAGCTTGATAAAGGCAGTCCTAGAAGAAGCCCACCATTTTAATATGACTATTCATCCAGGTGGTGACAAGATGTATAGCGACATGAGGAGGGTTTTCTTTTGGGCTGGGATGAAGAAAGATGTGGTCGAATTTGTTTCTCAATGTTTAGTTTGCCAGCAAGTCAAAGCTGAGAAAAAGAAGACCGATGGATTACTTCATCCGTTGGAGGTTCCACAGTGGAAATGGTAGAGCGTCTCTATGGATTTCATAGATGGGTGTCCTAGATCGAAGAAAAGTAACACCAGTATTTGGGTGGTAGTGGATAGACTCACTAAGAGTTCTCACTTTATTCCAGTTAAGAGTAAGAAGACGACATCATGGTTGGCAGCAATTTATGTTCGCGAGATAGTTCCTCTTCATGGAGTACCTTCCAGCATTATGAGCGATCGTGACCCCATCTTTACCAGCAAATTTTGGAGGAGCTTGCAAGAAGCATTAGGTACACAGTTGTGTTTGAGCACCGCTTATCATCCTCAGACCGACAAACAGACAAAAAGAGTGAACAGGATTCTTGAAGATCTTTTAAGGCTGTGTGTATCCTAGACTACGGAGGGACTTGGGAAGAGCACCTTCCTTTACTAGAATGTGCCTATAATAACAGCTATTAGGCCAGCATCGGCCTGGCACCCTTCGAAGCATTGTATGTATGACCCTGTAGATCGCCATCTTGTTGGCGGGAATCTACAGAAAGATTATTACTTGGACCAGATATGGTTAGGTAAACATCCAAAAAGATTGACCTTATTCGACGGCGGAAGAAGACGGCTCAAGATAGACAGAAGTCCTACGTAGACAAGAGAAGGACTGACATCGAATTCGAAGTGGGAGACCTGATTTTTATTAAAGTATCGCCTTTTAAAAATGTGGTTCTCTTTGGATCAGTGGGGAAGTTGGCATCTAGGTTTGTGGGACCATTTCCCATAACCTAGAGGATTGGCCAAATGGCCTACCGAGTAAAGCTCCCAGAAAATCTATCTGGCGTTCATGACGTTTTTCACGTTTCTCATTTGCAGAAGTGCCTGCATGACACCGCGGAAGTAGTTGAGCCGAGTATGTTGGAAGAAGTCGAAGTGGAACGGGAGGCGACAGTTAGATGATTCCCTACCTGTATTCTTGGGTCAGAAGTTAAGAAGCTGAGAAATATGGAGATCAAGTTGTTAAAGGTTCAATGGGGAGATAACCTAGAAGATGCGACTTGGGAGACCGAAAAAAAGATTTGTGCTTCGTACCTTTTCTTTTCGAGGATATGTTCTTAACTTCTTTTCCTAAGTTTTATCAATGCTTGTTTCTGTCAATAGAATATATCTTATCCATCGTATTTTCGACCTTTAGATAGGAATCCTATGGATGTAAACATGTGTTTGATACATGTTATGTTTGATGGATGCAAGTGGATTCAAGTGTTTGCTAGTGGTTGCCTGTGGATGTATATACACACATTAGGCACTAAGATCGGCTTAATCACTCTCATACTGCATATGGATGTGTGTGCGTTTTCTTTTCTTTTATGGATGGAAATGGATAAGTTAGCATATGTATGTTGCATTTGGACGAATGAATGTGCACACATATAGAACTTATATGATATGATAGGTTTATTTGCATACATATTGGATTCATGGCACTAACATACATTACATGAAAGAGGTCAATTGAATCAGAAGACCTCCTGATCTTCGCATTATTATTGGGACATATACATACAGCTTTGCATATATTCATATAAACATTAGAAATCTTTAAGGATAATGGATGTCAGTGATTGGTAGATGAGTAGATGGATGATGGATGGTAAGATATGCAATCTTCTCAACTTAGAGATTTCGAGACGAAATCCTTTGAGTAGGGGAGAATGTAACACCCCGAATTTGTACCGACACTAAAAATGGATAAAATAAATAATAATTAATTTAATATTTAGAAC
This sequence comes from Allium sativum, assembly GCA_030737875.1. Classification (NCBI taxonomy): domain Eukaryota; kingdom Viridiplantae; phylum Streptophyta; class Magnoliopsida; order Asparagales; family Amaryllidaceae; genus Allium; species Allium sativum. The sequence continues at coordinate 972,826,333 of CM060918.1, read as the reverse complement.
TAGAGGAAATGGACTGTGCCATTTCATCCGTCTCAAAATTCTGTTTAAGAAAGACATTTGGTTTGCGTAAAACAAACACAGTATGAGGAAGTTATGAGGGTTTTAAGCTTGTATACGCATAGAAAAATTATATACATACGTATGAGTTAGAGATGAGTCGGAATTTTGTCCAGAAAGATTCAAATTAGAAAAATTCCTCAGAGCAACAAAATTTCCCCTCTAGGGGGTCGACCCCCCTAAAGGGCTATCGACCTACCCACAAGGGTGTCAACACCCCTAGAGCTTAGGTGGCAGTCGATTTCAGGGGGTTCTGCAACTATAATTATGTGGCAATTTCTCATATTTTCTTTATTAAAAGTCATGGAGGCCATATGTTTCTGGAGTGCAAATTGAACCGTTTTTCTACAACAACATACTTTGCAAATCAAATTCAGAATTCTTGATCAATTCTTTTTTAATTCTCTAAACCTAACGCTGTGAGTTTCTGGGTTACTTTTAGGTTTAGATAAATGAAAGTAAATTGTGAAAGACTATGACTGGGATATGTTGCAAAGTACGATTCTATGCAAGTGTTAAATCATATGCTATGCTATGATAGATCTATTTCTCTAGATCCAATTCAATTGTGATTGTTCTATTGTGGATCTTGGTTTGTAACTATATTATGGATAATATAGATATGTTAATTTGAAAAGTTATATCATTGATGGATCTAAACACTTATGTAAATCATGAACATATGTCACCTTGAATTGGTTAGAATTGGATCTCAACCTTTATCTTAATTGCAACTTTTATGACATGATATGATGTGTACATGCGTAGATCTATTTCTAAATTAGTAGATCTAGTTTATGTGGACATTGAAACTGTTAGATAGATCTAGATTATCACCTTATGTTATCATATTAGATCTATTTTATGTGATCTAAATTGTAGCCTTATGTTATCATGTTAGATCTATTTTATGTGATGTAAATTATCACCTTGTTATGATGACAATTTCATGTCCATGCCAGTATGTATGTTCACCTTATTATCATATGTTAGACCAAAAAGTGGTTTTAACACCCAAATTGACTAAAATTACAATAAAATGAGATTAAAAACAGAAAAAGACACGAGATTTATAGTGGTTCGGCGTTAAAGAGCCTACATCCACTTTATATCACTTTGCTTGATGATGTAGATGAAAGTACAACATGATATTCACTCAATCTCACTCATTTTTCATATACATTCACTCAATTATATTCAAAATACACCTTGAATGATGATTTGGATTGTTTGGGAGTACTGGAATTCGGTTCTCAAGGATACTCAAACTCTCAAAGTGCCGAAAGATCCCTCTAAATGCCTCTTGATGGGGTATTTATAGGTGAAAATTCCTCTTGGATCCGGGTCGGATCGGGTATATGTGGCTTCCATCCCGTCACTTTCGGGATCGGGTGAGTTCTGGTGAGGACAACACATCTAGTTAGTGGCCATCGTGGGTAGAAAGTGGGTGTAACTGCCCCGAATATCCAGGAGATCGTGGAGCGGAGTAGCAGGATGCACTAGGTTCGGATCGGATAAGCTAGCAGATAAGGTTTGGATCGGCCCTACTACCTCCGATCCGATCCGAATACTTTCCTTCCTCATTTGTCTAGTTTTTGTTTCTACTCCTGTAATTCCGATCCGAACCGGATGAATAACAGAGTGTCTTTTGTCTACTTAATCTTCTAACTTCTTGACTTTGTTTAGCCTAGTTTACAAAGTAGGCTAACATTTTGCCCCCCTCAAAGGATGCTTCTGTTGGAGACGAAGCATGCTTTGATGTTATCTATTCATTGCCTTTGAATTTGAGTCGCTGAGAAGTTGTTTCCGTTGATGTGTAGGGATATATTGCTTCAGACAGTCACATCTCTTGACGTTTATATATATATATATATATATATATATATATATATATATATATCACGTAGCGTGTAGGCTACTTTCTTCATTTTTTAACAAGTTTGAAGATTCTTCTTGATTTCTAGCGGTCCCTCCAGGTAATTCCTTTCCTTATCTCTCTTTTTGCTCCACTATACGTGTTGAATTAATCTTCGTAGATTCTTGGGTCGGTTCCTGTTCGAATGGCTTTTCCTACGCTTTTACGTTGTTAGGCTAACAAGCCCAATATCCATGGACCAGCTTTCCGGTCCGAACGGAAAGGGAGTGCCATGTTAATAGGAACACGGAAAGACTTCTTCACCCAAGTATATAAATCCATCCGCCTCCTTTCTTTCTTTTACTTTTACATTTTCAGCGACTTGCCCCAATTTTGAAGAGGGAAAAAACCTGATTCCAATTCTTGAATTCACAAAGGAAATTCTTCGATTTCCCAAAATAAATCCGTAGGTAGGGCTTCAAACAGCGACTTAATCCTTCTTTAATTAGTTCTGACTTGAATCCATGAATGGTTTAAGCGATTTTAATGTGAAAATTTGTTGGCGTCGGTACCACGTCCTCCGCCTCTCCTCGTCATCGTCGATGACCTTGTCGCCACCTCGAGGCTGTTGCGGAGGAGGCCTGGAGCAGTCGTTGGTCCTGCCAATTTACAAGCCCTAACTTTACACTGATTTTTGGGTAAGATATTTGGTAGGAGATGAAGGAGCGGAGAGGAAGAAAAAGGAGATGGATTCGGTTCAGGTTGGATGCTTCAGAAGGATGGGAGGGAGGAGAAAGGTTGGTTCGGGTCGGAGGAGCAAGATGAGATAGGGTGTTGAAATAAATGGACTAGTCAAGTGATGCTGGTACGGTTCGGGTCGAGGTCAACTGATCCGACCAGGTCATCCTTTGCCCATACTCCTCCTATCCGAATCCGTCGTTCTCCTTGTTTCGTTCTGAATTTGTTTAAATAAAGCACCCGAACCGATCCGATTGTTGTTCTCGCACCGAACTGGTTATCACATGCATATCTGATCCGATCCAAAGGCATCACACAAAGAAAGCCTGAATAATTCAACTAACATTAACTTTGGTCTACGACTTCATGGATAGTTTGGATAGTGCCTTGCGAATACGGACGAACATCAAGAACTATTCTGAATATTGCTGCTTTGTCAAAACTTTGCATTACACTTTCAAGTGTTCACTTTACATCTCCTGCACACACCGTACACACTTTAGTTCATACACATGCACATGGGGACACGGGCTAATTTACTCTAATTTCTGTTATTGCTTCTTCGATAGTTTATTGACCATGGACGAGAGACGTTCATCTCGATTAGCAGAAAAGAAAGAGGTCCCAGAGACATCCAAGAAAATCACTCTTGACGACATATCTTCTTCCTCAGATCCAGAATGGGATGACGAGGGCCTAAATTACGAAGTAGGAGCGCATAACAAAATGCCTTCTGATAGCGAAGTTTCTCTGGGCTATGAAGAGGAATGAGATATTAGAGAGAATCGAGCTCCTGATGAATTTGAGTCTACCATCATATTGGAATCACCCCAAGATTCTGTTGAATGGACGATTGACAACGACAGACTTGTTCGAATACGCCTAAAGCACAGGATACTAAAAAGGGATATTCTGGTGCCATCGAAAACTGACCGTCCTCACAATCCTCCAGAAGGATTTATGGCAATCACTCGATTGATGTGAATGGTTGGGGCTATTCCACCGTTTTCTCCTTTTGTTGTCGACTTTCTAAGACAGATGCGGATTGCTCCCATGCAACTGCATCCCAACTCCTATGCTTACCTATATACCTTATATGTAGCATACAAAGAGATTCTAGGCATAGAACCAACCTTTGATGATATCCATTTCTTTTATAATTTCAAACATCGGACTCAAGAGACTCCCTCCTTATCGTACTTTGAATCAGTTCCGAAGAGAAAGATCATCACCGTTTCATTTAGCAGTAAAGCTAGTGATCCAAAACCTAAAAGATTTTATATCAAACAACAACCGGGGTGCGCTAGGAGATGGACCAAATCAAGTAAAACATCTATTTTCCAGACTCCAGCTTTAAGTGTTCATGTTGACATACTAACTTGCTTTCATTTTTATCCGCAGTTGGCAACACAAAGCAAATATCAGGTCAATTATACTTTGATCGTTTACACTAGTTGCTCAATGGTGACCGAAAGTTCTTGACCATTGACAGTGTTCTTAAGGATGAATACCTTCATCTTCACGGGTTGTTGTCCATTACCCGTAGCATAGGTCACGGGTCGGGTCCATATGTGTACATCCCCCAGTGGACGTAATTCCAGAAACGGGCGAGAGCTCGAAAACTCCCACAATGCCACTTCGAACTTCACCTTCTCCGTCTTCGACTCAGGATGACGAGCTGGCTAACATAGCCGAAAAGCACCGAGAAGGGTACATCGTCCCTGAGGATACTATCTCTCCTGAAAAGTCGACGTCTTCCGATGAACCGCCAATAGATGCTTCCCAGGGAGATGCCTCTAGTACCGATGATCCTATATTTCAGGGTTTAGGAGATCTCCCCTTACCTGAAACTATCTACACTTCAGAAGATTTTGGTACAAATCCTTTAGTTTTTACTTCTTCAGAAGAGACCACTCCCGCTAAGGCCAAAGAGCCCACTCGCACTAGTCTGGCTTCGGACTCGGGTTTGTCAGGGGGACACCACTTAGGATGCACTTAACACAATAGCACCACATTTCACAGTACTTAGTTCTAATGAGAATACTGATTCTGAGTTACGTTTGCATTGTTGCGCAGGTACAATGTCTCGTGCTCATTATGACATCAAGAAACTTCGTCGCAGCATGACTGGACCCCCTTATGATGCTGAGCATGATCGTCGCGAAGGCCGGGGTAGAGAGGATAGAAGGCCTTATGACTCTTATCAATCGAGGACCTCGCGCTCTCGCTCCTCCGTTCGGTTGGATTCAGAATGATACAAAGGCTATCAAGGCCGTCGAGGAGAAGACACATCGCAGTCAAAAGATCAAACCTCTTCTCAAGAAAAATGTGGTAGGGAAAGAAGTCCGCCAAAAGAAACCAGCTCTCGAGATAAACATAAGGTTTCCGATAAGCGACCTAAGAAGGGTGATACGGCCGTTGTGCCCACTCATCCTAATGGTACTAAGCTAACATATCGTGAACCTCCACCATTGGATGCTGAAGCTAAAGTCAAGCGGGCATATTTGGAGAAACAATTCCCTAAACACTACTTTGAAAACGTGACTTTCTTACCCTCTCTCGAGCCTATTTCGTCAAGGTGGGCTGACGAGGCCAAAGCCAAGATTGATGCAATGGAGAAAAAATATTCAGAAATGTTCAAGTATTCGCGTAACCTCTCCAGAATCATTCGAACTTTAATCATGGATACTGAGTCAATGAAAAACAATGCAGCGGCTGACGCAAAAGCCTTGAAGAACTTGGAGAAAGACCTTGAGAATACACAGGCCCAACTTGCCATTGCTCAGCGGGACGCTACCAACTTCAAGAAGCAGTTTGAAGAGCTACAAAAACGTCATCATGACTTGCTCGAGTCTCATAGTCAAGAGCGCTTGGAGCTGAAAAAGCAAGCAGACGATGCTAAATCGGATAACGCCAAAATGCAACTTGATTTCACTGCTCTTGAGCAAGAAAAGGCCGAGTTAGCGAGGAAGAACGCTGAATTGGAAAAGCGCAACGCTGACTTGGCTTCCAAGTTGGTGGAGGCCGAGAATAGGACTTCCCTAGTGGAGGGTAATGTTGAAAGTGTTATTAAATCCGCCGAAGAGACCTGCAAGCAGCTGTCAGAGGCCGAGGAGGAAGTGCATGGTTTCGGCGAACTAATGATCGAATTCTTTGCGCATATAATCCGCCGCCGATACATCTCTTGGATCGAAGATTATCCGACTACCTTGGTCTAAGTATGGAGTCAAATCGTTGATTGGGAGAAAGAGGAACTCAAGGTAGAATCCATCGACGAGGACAAACTTATGGAGAAATATCTAAGAGATGATGAACCAGAATGCCTAGCCGAGGGACGCCTCCTCATCGCTGCTACTATGGAGGAAGAGAAGCGGAAGGCTAAACAAAAGAACATCTCTGAGGCTGGTTCTTTTTCCACTGCCTCTGAAACTCCTGAAGTAGAGGGATATGACCCCGAAAACCCGAGGATCCCTCGGGCATCTCTTTTATCCCCCATACCCGAGACGGCGTCGGAGACGGCAGTCACTCCAGTTGAGAAGTCATCGGGAGGTATTTCTACCTTTTCACCTCAATTCGTCAAAGCTGTCTCCACTTTTCATCACATAATCGGGCAATCAATGAAGGACCCCTTATCTTCTCCTGATTTGATAACCGTTGCTTCTCATTCTGTAGGTGTTGAACCGACCGAGAGGACTGACGTGCCCCAGGGAACCACTACCGGAGCAAAACCCGCAGAGAAGGCTCAAGGGGAGACGGACAAGGCTGCCACAGCAGAGTCAGTAAGGGGAACTGAATTGCCTAAGGCTGATGCTCCTCATGACGACGAGATGATAGACGCCTTGAAAGACGATGGGGATGGCGAAGGGCATGATAATGACCCTGACGTGGCTATAATCGGGGATCATAAAAGCGCTGATGACATCACTTTGGCTGAAATGAAAGCCGAACAAGATAGACGTATGCAGCAAAAAGTTGAAGACCTGGACCCTGAAAGCCTCAAGCCCCTTGCAGTGGTGTATCCTGGATCAAGGTTAGTTGTTAAGCTTTCAACTAGGTCTATTACAGAAGAGCTTACTAAAAAGTTTTCTCTTGGTTCCAGTGTTCCCACTTCTGGGAAAAAATCAACCGATACCAGCACTTCGGTCACAGGGAGGAAAAAACCAAGGCGCATTCTAACTGATGCTGAGAAAGAGGCAAAGGATGCTCAGAAGGCTGCTAAAAAATGCAAGTCCACTCCAAAGTCTAAGTGATGAAGTGCTTTGTTTTACTTTAGCATTTAATTGGCCCGCAATTGTTGCAGCGAGCGCGGCCCTCGCATCTTCTTTTTTGCTTGTTTTCCTTGTAAAAACTCACACGTTTGTAAATAAAAATGATTTATTTCCTGCAATGCCCGATAGTCGTTAGTTCAATACTTAAATGAAAGTACACAGGTATATCAAATTAAAGTCATATAATGAAGTCATTGTTGGAGGAAACATGTATGCGCATATATGCCCCCAGTCAATCTCGAATAACTGAGCAAGAACTATTCAAGATTAAATTTAATTAAAGAGTTAAAATGTCCCCGATTCTTTGATGGGGGCCATATTCCTTTTGTAACACCCCACCTCCGCCAGGGTCACTCTTGCAAGTACACTAGCTTTGGAGAGGCGTTAAACAAGGTAAACATGCATGCAGATATCACAAGACAGAACATATAAGTAAAACAGAGTAGTAAAGCAGCGGATAAAACTAGCATTTCAAAACCATAGTCAAGTATAAACAAGAAATGATCCCTTAGCCCAATGTTAGCCCAAACCCATGAGCTGACCTAAATCAAGGTCCAACTACTCGGTCTAGTCGATCGGCCCCCTATAAGCCTAACTCGTCGTGTATCGGTGTCATACGGCTTAATCATGGAATGTAGTTAACTGTGCTAGGTCCACCCCAGGGTGTATCCAGCCCTAAGGTGTAAACCACAGACACAATTCAAGTATGCACAGTCTAAACCTACCGGTGCCCATGTTCAACTCCGGACGTAATGTGCACGACCATGGTCCGCCTGAACAACCGGTGCACCATTCAGCCGTCTCTTTTGGTCTCTTACAATCAGCCCAGTAATCGTGCCCCACCCCAGCCTAGTCCTGGGGTACCCATGATACTTCCAAGTTGGTTACTGCTGAAAAGGACCACGTAACTAGGATTTCAAGTGGGTTAAGTGTGGTTAACCCTATCCTAACCATGTATTGAGTTGGTTAAGTGTATTCAAGCAGTTCATGACTTAACCCTATCAATACATCGGGTTTAATTGTTTAAGTATATTCAAGTAGTCCATGACTTAACCCTACCAATCCATCGTGTTTAATTGGTTAAGTATATTCAAGTAGTCCATGACTTAACCCTATCAATCCATCGTGTTTAATTGGTTAAGTATATTCAAGTAGTCCATGACTTAACCCTACCAGTCCATCGTGTTTAATTGGTTAAGTATATTCAAGTAGTCCATGACTTAACCCTACCATGTGGCATTAATTAACTTAATGCACCCCAACCTCTCACATTAGACTTTGTTGTGGTTACTAGTTAAGCCGGGCGGGTCCGGGTAGCTTTACACCACAACCTAGTCTAACCTCGGGTTTTTAAGTGCGACATGACCAACTACTCACATTGGGTCCTATTGCTTGTAGCCACTAGTTAAGCCGGTCGGTTCCGGGTAGATTTATGCTACAAACTCAACCCAACCTCGAGTTGGCCATTCTCATGTTTTCTAGAAGTCATGTCCAAGTCCGTGTTTTCAAGCATAAACACATGTCAAACTTTCATGTCATATTTTCAAGTCATGTTCTCATGTTATTTAAGTTTGCCCAAGTACCCATAACGTATTCCCATCGCACGTAAATTCGCATTAACGCAAGTAGATAAAAGAGGGAACATAACCATATGACAAGGTGGGCGTAAGGTGGTAAAGTCTATCACAAATTAAACATGGTGATATTTGAGGCAAAGGTGTTCAACATACTAGCATATGGCCTCAACATGTATGATGGCATAAAAGGTGACTTGGCCTCATACATATCAAATAGCAGAAGTGTGATTTAGCCACAAGCATGCATAATAGCATAAGGGTGCTTTGGCCACAAGTTAAACATGGTGGCATATGAGGAAAATGTGTTCATAAACTTGCATATTACATTATAAGCCTCAAAACATGCATAACATTCAAACTTAGCGAATAGGTGATACATGGTCCTAGATGACATAGAACGATGACTAGAAGTTTGCATATAACAATATATGCAAGTTATCATAAAGGTTATGAGAGTTCTCATGTTGCATAATGCAACATTTCAACATAAAGCTTAAAGCTTTTAGTCCACAAGGTCAAGGTGATAGCTTTACAAACATGCATAGAATATATTTTTGCATAACATGATAGGATCAAAGCACATATCATACTTAGGACCAAACTCAACTTGCAACATGTCACATTTAACTTCATAGTTAGAATCTAAGAGTAGTATAGGGCTTACAATGCTATGAAGACTATAATTAATATAAAATAAGATTGAGACGAAGCCACTAGCAACTCTAAATACTCCCAAATGACAAGCTCCAATGAAAACCCTTGAGAAACAAGCAAAAGATCCTTGCTTTGACGAAGAAAGATTGAACTTTGGCCTTAAATCAAGCTTAGAAACTCTCAAACAAGCTTAGCAACTCTCATATGAATGAAGATTGAGGCTATGACAAGAGGGTGGAGGCCATGATTAAACATTTGGGCAGAATTTAGTTGTAGGAATGATTAATGATGATTTAGGCTAGGTCTAGGGGTCTTTTTATAGGTGATTAGGTTAGTTTAGACCATAGGATTAACCCTAAAACACATCAGGTCCGTCAAATCCCGTCAGAAACTTCTAGAGCAAGACTCACTTGTCACAAATGGTGCACTAGAAAAACTGGTCCGACCGGGGGGGTCGACCCCTGGGTCGACATAGGTGTCGACCCTGGGTCGACATGGGTGTCGACCCATTGGGGGGGGTCGACACTGGTGTCGACCCTGGGGCGGGAAATTTCCCGCCCATTCTGCCTTGGTTGTAATTTAAATCTGAATTCGAATTTGAACTGTTTTCGTGCTTGGAATTTTCTGAAAACTTCATTGGGCCATAACTTGGTCATACGGACTCCGTTTTTCGAAAACTCAGACTCCATTTCGTGTATTTTTCTGAGATGAACGCAATGGCACAGCCCGTTTCCCTTGATTCAGATTTTACAATTTAATTCTGCCTTGATTTACATTATAACATGTTATTAATAATACGGGTTGTTACATTCTCCCCCCCCCCCCCCCCCCTTAAAGGATTTCGTCCCCGAAATCTCCAAGTTAGGAAGAACGTATCCTACCATCCATCATCCATCTACTCAAAACATCATCCACAAGTAACCATTGTCCTTAAAAAGATTCTAAATGCTGTATGAACATATGCAAAGGTGTGTGTATATGTACTTATCTAATGCGAAAATCAGGCGGTTACTGATCCAGTAGACCCCCTTAATGCAAAGTATGTTAGTGAAATGAGTCCATATGTATGCAAATTCCTAACATAATTTATGATCTCTACATGAGTGCACATAACATTCATTCATATGCAACATCCACGTGATAGCACAACAAGTTTCATCCATGAATAAGCATAAACACTCATGCATATGCAACATGAAAGTGTGTGAGCCGATCTTAGTGCCTATTGTGTATCATGCATCCACGAGTATCCACTTGCAAAAACTTGCAACCACTTGCAACCATCAAGCATAACATGTTTCAAATACATGTTTCATCCAAAGGGTTTCTACCTAAGGTTCTCATGACACGATTACGAGATAACAAGATAAACAAGGTAAACATGGATAGCAAAAGAAAGATATGCTAATTAGGAAAAGAGATCGAGAAGATAGTATACAAGTAAGCTCCACGGAAAAACAGGGATCAAGGATATACTCCTAAAAAGATATATGATGCGCATATCTAGTCTTCTAAGCCGCATTTCCTTGAACTTAATTCCATTGTGCTTTGACCGTTTTTAACCTTTCAATTCCGTAGCTTCCTAATTCCTACTTCAGAAATTTGAGTTGGAACTCATTTCACTGTCGCTTCTCATTTCACTTTCACTTATTTTTTTCTAGCATACTCGGTTCTTAACTTAACTGTATACTCATGACTTCATGCAAGCTTTCCCAAAATTCACTGTAAGGTATTCCACGTAGAAGAACTTTCCTTTGAAAATAAATACCAATCCATGTGGCCAAATGCACTTATTAACATGATTTCTATGAACCATCCGTGAGCACTAATCGAATAGATCATTAATTTCCAATAAATGGGTCAAAAGATTCTAGGTAACTAATCCTGACAGAACTCTAAAGGTTACGCGAGACTTCGAGGGTATTACCAAGGCAAGTCATGAGTCTAACTACCCTTCTTTCAAAACCGAGGATGGTACCCTTACTGGATAAACACTTCATCCCTAGAATCAACCCAAAGCCCAAAAACATAATCCCTACTTCCAAACTCAACACTTAGCATAGACATCCTTTTGCGAGAAGAGATACTTGAGCGACTTGTGATCCGTATATAACTCGAATCTCTTACCCAAAAGATAATGGTGCCATGATTTAAGCGCAAAGACAATCGCCGCCGACTCCAAATCATGCGTGGTGTAGTTCTTCCCATAAACTTTGAGTTGCCTAACCCCATAACATATTACTCTTTATTCTTATATCAGGACCGCGCCTAATCCCATGTCACGTGCATTGGTGTTCACGGCAAACATCTTCCCTCCATCGGGTAAAGCTAAAACTGGTGCTGTGGTAAGAGTCCTCTTAAGCCTTTGAAAAGCAGGCTCACACTCCAATTCCCATTCAAAGGCTAAGTCCTTTTTCGTCAACTTAGTAAGAGGAGCTGAAATCTTAGCGAAGTCCTTGATAAACTTCCTATAAAACCTTGCAAGACCGAGAAAGCTTCTTACTTCGGTTGCATTCCTAGGAGCTTTCCAGTCTTGAACTACAACCACTTTCGCGGGATCCACAGCTATACTCTGCTTAGGAACTATGTGCCCAAGTAACCGAGCTTCCTTTCTCCAAAAATGACATTTTGAGAACTTGGCTTTCAACTGGTAAGCTCTAAGCATATCCCTAACTTCCTTGAGATGTGCAGCATGCTCTTCCTTGTCTTTTGAGAAGATCAGAATATCATCCACGAAAGCGACCACAAACTTGTTAAGGAACTCCCGAAACACCCTACTCATCAAGTCCACGAAGTATGCGGGTGCGTTAGTCGAACCGAATGGCATAACAAGCCCTTCAAAGAATCCATCTGGAGTCCTAAACGCAGTCTTATCAATACTATCCTCAGCCACTTTAAGCTGATGGAATCTGGTGGCTAGATCGAGTTGAGAGAAAACAGAAGCACCAACAAGCTGGTCAAAGAGATCATCAATCCTTGGTAATGGGTGCCTATTCTTCTTTGTCAGCTTGTTTAACTCACGATAATCAACACACAAACGAAGTGAATACCACTGGAGCAGCCCACTCAGAAATGCTTCGCCTAATAAAAAATTTCTCAAGCAGCTCCTTGATTTGCTTATTGAGCTCTCTTCTTTCTCGTGGGGCCATGTGCCTAACGGGCAATGATACTGGCTTGGCATTATCAACCAGATAAATGTGAAAGTCTATCTCTCATTTTGGGGGTAACCCCTTAACCTCTTCAAAGACATCAGGATATTCTCGAACCACCCTTACAGATTGCAGATCATTGATGGACGAGTCAAGAGATTCAAGATGATATAACATGACGGGACCTCTAGGGTTACAAGAAATTTCTAGGGTATTACCAAGGCGACTCATGAGCCTCACCACCCAATGCTCACTATCGAGAATGGCTCCATAACTGGACAACCAATCCATGCCCAAGATCAACCCGTATCCCGTGAACCTGAGAACATAAGCATTACACGTGAATTCTACGGTCAATATAGAAATCTTCAAATCCACACAAATCATAAATAAATGGGCGAAACCCCCAATTGGATTTGAAACACAAACGGGATCCTCAACTAGACTAGTACTAAGGTGCAAACTTTCAACAAGATCAGAAGAAATAAAACTATGCGATGCGCCAGAATCAAATAAGGTACGAACAGGGAAATCAGAAATGTAAACAAGGCTTTCTACAGAAACACAACCTCGATCAAGAGATGGAAGAGCGAGGAGAGCCTGCAACAGCCCTCCAGAGGGTCCTGCTTGCTGAGTTTGTCCTTGCCCCTGTCCTTGCTTCTTCGGGCAATCCTTGCTAAAATGTCCAGACTCTCCGCAATGAAAACACTCGCCTAACTTCCTCTTCTTCTTCCTGCAATCCTTGGCCAGATGCCCCTTGATCCCACAAAAGTTGCATTTCCTTTTCTTACTTGACGTGTTGTCGTTCTTTCCTCCTTTCCCGGAGTCTATCTTCTTGCCTTGAGACTTATTTGCCTTGACCTTCTTCTTGTCACTCTTATCTTCCTCTTGAAGTAGGGTCGTATTCACCAAATTTTCGAAGGTCGCCCCCATGGGTATATGAGTCATGGCCAAACTGCGCAATGGCTCGTTCAATCCTAGAGCAAAGTGTAGGGCCTTCTTCTGAGCTGTGTTAACCAAGTCTAAACCGAACCGAGCAAGTTGATTAAACTTATCCACATATTCCCTAACGGTCATGTCCCCTTGCCTTAGAGATAGGAACCTCTCCAGCTGAAGGTTCTCTTCTGCTGATGATAAAAACCTTAGTCCAAACCTTCTCCTAAACTCATCTCAAGTCTCAATTGGTCTAGTAGTGGTGGTGACTACCTACCAATAAGCAGCTTCCCCTTTCAATAGCCATACCGCCAACAGAACTTTCCTACGATCTTTCACATCAAAGATAGCAAAGAGATCTTCAGTTTCCTTTAACCAGTTTCTTGCCTCCACAGAAGTCTCCGTTCCGACAAAATTCTTGCAACCCATCGCCTTAAAGTCTTTGCAAAGCTCCGCGAAATCCGCTTGTGTATGCTGAGGAGGAGGAGGAATATCCGCGGGGCCGGCTTCATTCGCCCTTGCCTTCATATACCTTCTAAACCAAATAGGTACTGGTACATCCTCCGGGATGGCAAAATTATCGGCCATACTGAAACGAAGGAAAAAGATGGATAGATTCAGAACGAAGAAACGAAGGATAGTGCTAATGGCTTTTGGGGAATAGCCTTTTAAAATAAACTAGACTTTTCTTGGAAAATACTTAATTGGCTTTGAAAATAGTTTTTCAAAAGGTAAGTTTTAAAAACCTTTTGCTCAAATCTTGTAAACCTTATGCTCTGATACCAAATGTAACACCCCAACTCCGCCAGGGTCACTCTTGCAAGTACACTAGCTTTGGAGAGGCGTTAAACAAGGTAAACATGCATGCAGATATCACAAGACAGAACATATAAGTAAAACAGAGTAGTAAAGCAGCGGATAAAACTAGCATTTCGAAACCATAGTCAAGTATAAACAAGAAATGATCCCTTAGCCCAATGTTGGCCCAAACCCGTGAGATGACCTAAATCAAGGTCCAACTATTCGGTCTAGTCGATCGGCCCCCTATAAGCCTAACTCGTCGTGTATCGGTGTCATATGGCTTAATCATGGAATGTAGTTAACTGTGCTAGGTCCACCCCAAGGTGTATCCAGCCCTAAGGTGTAAACCACAGACACAATTCAAGTATGCACAGTCTAAACCTACCGGTGCCCATGTTTAACTCCGGACTTAATGTGCACAACCATGGTCCGCCTGAACAACCGGTGCACCATTCAGCTGTCTCTTTTGGTCTCTTACAATCAGCCCAGTAATCGTGCCCCACCCCAGCCTAGTCCCGGGGTACCCATGATACTTCCAAGTTGGTTACTGCTGAAAAGGACCACGTAACTAGGATTTCAAGTGGGTTAATTGTGGTTAACCCTATCCTAACCATGTATTGAGTTGGTTAAGTGTATTCAAGCAGTTCATGAATTAACCCTATCAATACATCGGGTTTAATTGGTTAAGTATATTCAAGTAGTCCATGACTTAACCCTACCAATCCATCGTGTTTAATTGGTTAAGTATATTCAAGTAGTCCATGACTTAACCCTACCAATCCATCGTGTTTAATTGGTTAAGTATATTCAAGTAGTCCATGACTTAACCCTACCAATCCATCGTGTTTAATTGGTTAAGTATATTCAAGTAGTCCATGACTTAACCCTACCATGTGGCATTAATTAACTTAATGCACCCCAACCTCTCACATTAGACTTTGTTGTGGTTACTAGTTAAGCCGGGCGGGTCCGGGTAGCTTTACACCACAACCTAGTCTAACCTCGGGTTTTTAAGTGCGACATGACCAACTACTCACATTGGGTCCTATTGCTTGTAGCCACTAGTTAAGCCGTTCGGTTCCGGGTAGATTTATGCTACAAACTCAACCCAACCTCGAGTTGGCCATTCTCATGTTTTCTAGACGTCATGTCCAAGTCCATGTTTTCAAGCATAAACACATATCAAACTTTCATGTCATATTTTCAAGTCATGTTCTCATGTTATTTAAGTTTGCCCAAGTACCCATAACGTATTCCCATCGCACGTAAATTCGCATTAACGCAAGTAGATAAAAGAGGGAACATAACCATATGACAAGGTGGGCGTAAGGTGGTAAAGTCTATCACAAATTAAACATGGTGATATTTGAGGCAAAGGTGTTCAAAATACTAGCATATGGCCTCAACATGTATGATGGCATAAAAGGTGACTTGGCCTCATACATATCAAATAGCATAAGTGTGATTTAGCCACAAGCATGCATAATAGCATAAGGGTGCTTTGGCCACAAGTTAAACATGGTGGCATATGAGGCAAATGTGTTCATAAACTTGCATATTACATTATAAGCCTCAAAACATGCATAACATTCAAACTTAGCGAATAGGTGATACATGGTCCTAGATGACATAGAACGATGACTAGAAGTTCGCATATAACATTATATGCAAGTTATCATAAAGGTTATGAGAGTTCTCATGTTGCATAATGCAACATTTCAACATAAAGCTTATAGCTTTTAGACCACAAGGTCAAGGTGATAGCTTTACAAACATGCATAGAACATATTTACGCATAACATGATAGGATCAAAGCACATATCATACTTAGGCCCAAATTCAACTTGCAACATGTCACATTTAACTTCATAGTTAGAATCTAAGAGTAGTATAGGGCTTACAATGTTATGAAGACTATAATTAATATAAAATAAGATTGAGACGAAGCCACTAGCAACTCTAAATACTCCCAAATGACAAGCTCCAATGAAAGCCCTTGAGAAACAATCAAAAGATCCTTGCTTTGATGAAGAAAGATTGAACTTTGGCCTTAAATCAAGCTTAGAAACTCTCAAACAAGCTTAGGAACTCTCATATGAATGAAGATTGAGGCTATGACAAGAGGGTGGAGGCCATGATTAAACATTTGGGCAGCATTTAGTTGTAGGAATGATTAATGAGGGTTTAGGCTAGGTCTAAGGGTCGTTTTATAGGTGATTAGGTTAGTTTAGACCATATGATTAACCCTAAAACACATCAGGTCCGTCAAACCCCGTCAGAAACTTCTAGAGCAAGACTCACTTGTCACAAATGGTGCACCAGAAAAACTGGTCCGAATGGGGGGGGGGTCGACATGGGTGTTGACCCATTGGCGGGGGTCGACCCCTGTGTCGACCCTGCCTGGGGCGGGAAATTTCCTGCCCATTCTGCCTTGGTTGTAATTTAAATCTGAATTCGAATTTGAACTGTTTTCGGGCTTGGAATTTTCTGAAAACTTCATTGGGCCATAACTTGGTCATACGGACTCCGTTTTTCGAAAACTCGGACTCTATTTCGCGTATTTTTCCAAGACGAACGCAATGGCACAGCCCGTTTCCCTTGATTCAGATTTTGCAATTTAATTCTGCCTTGATTTACATTATAACATGTAATTAAAAATATGGGTTGTTACACCTTTCATCATTGATGCCTGTTCTTTATGGCATATTTATGCTCTCCTGTCTCATATCCAGGTTAGAGTTTTCGCTGAGGCGGTCTCTCATATGTGTGCACCTTCACGCCTCAGAGGACGTCATCTTCCCGTCCTTTATACTCTCTCTCGATTCTTGAGAGTTAGAGTTAAGAATGTCGTCTTCCCATTCTTATGTATTTGGTCATACAGTCGGTCATTTTATTTACTCCTACACATGGGTCATCTCCAATCTTCTAAGTTTAGTTTAACATTTCGTGTTTCACAGTCATGATAGGATATTTGTCGATCGTATAAATAATGCAGGAAAGTAAATGATACAGGATATTTTTATAGTGGTTCAGCTAAGTCATAGCCTATGTCCACTTTATAATCTTTTGTTAATATAAACGGGCTTTTCTAGGCAAGTCATACCTTTTTACAGGGTTCATAAAAAACAAAAGAAAATACAACATCTCTAATTCAAATATCGCATCAAGTGCTAGGCATTCCAAGCCCTAGGAACTTCTTCACCATCTACGGTCGTTAACTTGAAAGATCATGTCTCAAGTTTCCATTGGACGGCGAATGGTCCTTCCCACTTTGGACCGAGATGAGGAAGGGATGGAAAAACTCGCTTTAGCACCAAATCCCCTGGCTCAAAGGTTCTAATGCGAATTTTCTTGTCATAATAGCGTGCCATCTGACGTCGATGTCTTGACGCACGCAAGTTTGCCTCGTCCCTTTTCTCTTCGATTTCAACAACGGACTCGAGGAGGAGTGCCCGATTCGTCATCGGGTCATAATATGTCACCCTGTGGGAGGGAACTTCAAGCTCTACCGGGATTACCGCTTCTGAACCAAATGAGAGAGAGAAAGGAGTATGGCCGGCAGCTGTCTTAAACGTTGTCCGATATGCCCACAAAGCCAAGGGCAATTCATCCACCCATTTTGCTTTTGCACGCTCCAACCGCTTCTTGAGGATGGATTTTATGACTTTATTTATTGCTTCTACTTGCCCATTCGACTGTGGATGGGCGACTGCAGTGTACCGCTTGTCAATCTTGTATTTCTGGCAGAAATTTCTGAATTCGGCGCCATCGAACTGGGTTCCATTGTCAGTTATAATGGTCCTTGGAATCCCAAATTGGCATATGATATTTATAACCTGATCGACGCTAACCTATGAATCAGAAAAGCGCGACATTTAAATTAAATACCGCAAGCATACAGGTGTGTAGCATACAGGTCGAACACAGGGAGGTAGATTAATATCAAATTATTTATTTAATCTCTTAGGCGAGTTAGACAAAACTTTGGAGGTTGATTCTGAAAATAAAACAAAACAAAATTAAAACTGTAATTTGATTCAGAACAGATCTAACTGAACCGACGATCAAATCACAATTTCAATGGAAAAGCAATGAAACTATGAATCAGATTCAAATCAAATCAAATCCAATTTAACCTATGAACGCGATTAAAATACATAAAATAAAAGTGCAGAATATAAATAACAATAGGAAATAAAATTAGGATTACCGCTGAATCTAATCAGACGGTAAATCACTAATGAAAAGAAATGGAAAATACAAATAGTGTTCTACCGAATCTAATCGTGTAGACAACACTACTTGCTAAGAAATAGAAAATTGCATAAAAGAAAAAGGAAAATGGGTTTTATTAATGAAGAAGAGAATAGAATGAGATATAGGATGGTGGCTACAATGATAATACAAGGGTATATATAGGGTAGATAGCCAAACCCTAACCCTAACCCTAATGATAACTGGGCCTGGTCATTACATCACTAATTAGTTTACAATGAGAAACATAAATGGGCCTTAGAGAAATAAAGCAAATTTGGGCCTTTTCTCTTTTCCTCTTGCTTCCTTGACACTTCTTCATTGATTTGTGATGTGTAAAGCCTTTTTATCAATCCTTTTCTTGTCCAACAACAACTAGATGTGAGATCTTCATCTACAATTCTTCAAAATGTAAATATATATCAATTTCATCTCTATTTCTCTACTTTCCTGGTTGCATGCAGGCTGGGTTGGAATATCTGTAAAAGTAACAAAACAATACCCAAGTAATATTTATTTATATACAAAAG
The DNA here is from genome assembly GCA_030737875.1 of Allium sativum. Taxonomy (NCBI): domain Eukaryota; kingdom Viridiplantae; phylum Streptophyta; class Magnoliopsida; order Asparagales; family Amaryllidaceae; genus Allium; species Allium sativum. The sequence goes on along the minus strand of CM060918.1, from coordinate 972,807,517 downwards.
ATAAGAAATAAGAGCATAAAATAAACACATTTCTATGTCAATCAAATACCCCCACACTTATCTTTTACTCGTCCTCGAGTAAAATAAGAAATGAAAAACTAACTAGATAGGTCACACTTTCGTAGGAAACACGATTGCATTGAGCGTATGCAACAAGCCGTTAAACCTCTAGGTGTCCCTAGTAGGACGAGTGGTGTCTCGTGAGGGTTTTCAGCGGATACTACCCACAAAATCCAAATGCTGTATGCTATGATTCTAATGAAACTACATGAATGCAATGGACATATGCAAAATAAAAACAAAAAAAATGAAAACAAGGCTTGTTTCTTAAGTGGTACAAAAAAATTAAATTAACAATTTCTAGTCAGTTGATTTTATTTTAGATACCTCGACTTGTCACAAATTTTCAATATAAATCAAGTTTTCAAATGTTAAATTCCAGTTTGGCCAGTTAGTTCGGTCGATAACATAGTGCAGCCTTGAAATAAATTCTTAGTTTGCTTGGCACAATTTGCAAAGTGGTATTCTAATTTTCTCATGTATAGCTAGTCAAATCAATAAGGTCAAGAAGTGTTTTGGTATCATCGCTTATTCTTTATTCTATAAAATTCTAGGATTTATGATTAAGTACATACACCTAACTAAAAAGACCAAGGTTTTCCACCCATGCACTGCCTCGCGGACTAACGGAGAGTGGGTAAAGAGCTTGGCGGATTGTGAAGGCCGACTTTGACTTTGTCAACAACGTGTCGGTAATCCTTAGGTGTCCAATCTCATAAAAAGAGACCAAGATATTCCAACGCTGACTTTGTCAACAACGTGTCGGATAGAGCTTGGCGGGTTTGCACACCAACGCTCGATATACAAGCAATGTTGGATACCCTTGGATTACTATTATTATTATTGAATTTATAAGCACAAAAAGAGAGTTACGCGAATTCAACTTAACACAACTTAGTTTTAAAGGTTTGACAAGCCATTATAAGTATTTTAAGTCCTCCACTTATTTAAACAAAGTCTACAATATAGAATAGATTTCATGGCCATCACCTAAGGATCTCCCTATGTACCGGTTAGACTATTATCCCTCAAAATTAAACTTTTCATTATATTTCTTATTCGATCTAAGTTGAGAGAAAAAAATACTATCAACTGGCTAAAAATTGTAAACTTATTTTGTTGTATCAATTGAAAATGAGTCATATACAAAAAATAAATAAATTATGGTATGATATAAAATGTATGATGGTCCTACATGAAAAGAAAGAAAGAAAAATTAAAAAAATCAAAAGAATGCAATGCAGACTCCCCCCCACACTCGATTGAGACAGTGTCCCAACTGTCTAAGGCAGAAAAACAAAAATAAAATAAAAAAATGAAAAAGAAAGATAAAAGAAAAAGAACGTGTACCACCTGATTTCATGGTGGATGATCATGCAGATCGATAGAGTCATCTTCGTCATATTGCTCGAATTCCAAAAATGGTTTCAGTCGTTGACCGTTTACTTTGAAGACTTTTCCATCCCTAGGATTTTCAATTTCAACCGCTCCATGAGGATATACTGTTTTCACGACATAAGGTCCAGTCCATCGAGATCTGAGTTTTCCTGGAAACAAGTGAAGTCTAGAGTCGTATAAAAGAACTTCTTGACCTACGTTGAATTCCTTACGAAGTATATTTTTGTCGTATTGGGCTTTGGTTCTTTCTTTGTAGATTTTCGCATTTTCATACGCCTCATTTCTTAATTCCTCTAATTCCGAAATTTGTAACTTCCTATGTGAGCCTTCTTTTTCTAAGTCAAAGTTCAAAAATTTTATGGCCCAAAGAGCACGATGCTCTAATTCAAGAGGTAAGTGACAGGCCTTTCCAAAGACTAATCGGTATGGTGACATCCCTAGATTGGTTTTATAAGCAATGCGGAAAGCCCAAAGTGCATCAATCAGTTTTACAGACCAATCTTTTCTATTGGAATTCATGGTTTTCTCAAGAATTTGCTTGATTTGTCTATTGGAAACTTCTACTTGTCCACTAGTTTGTGGATGGTAAGGTGTTGACAGCTTGTGTGTGATTGAGTATTTCTTGAGCAAGGACTCAAAAGCACGATTACAGAAATGAGTGCCATTATCGCTAATGATAGCTCGAGGTGTGCCAAAGCGTGAAAAGATGTTTTCTTTGAGGAATTTGACAACAACCTTGTTGTCGTTGGTTTTGGTCGGAATGGCTTCAACCCATTTTGAGACATAATCTACCGCAAGCAAGATGTAAAGATTCCCAAATGAATTAGGGAATGGTCCCATGAAATCGATGCCCCAAACATCGAATAATTCAATCACTAAAATGGGGTTGAGAGGCATTATGTTTTGCTTAGAGATTCGACCCGTTCTTTGACATCGCTCACATTTAGAGCAAAATTCGAAAGCGTCACGGAAGAGTGTGGGCCAATAAAAACCGCATTGCAAAACTTTTGCAGCAGTTTTTCTTGCTCCAAAATGACCGCCACAAGCATGGTCATGTGAAAAAAAGAGAATACTTTGGTGTTCATGATCGGGCACACACCTTCGAATGATTTGGTCTGGACAGTATTTGAAAAGATATGGGTCGTCCCAATAGAAGTTTCGAACTTTCGAGAGAAATTTTTGTTTATCTTGTTTCGACCATTCAGCGGGTGTATGTTGTGTGACAAGATAATTCACAATGTCAGGGTACCAAGGGGTGTTAGAGATCGAAAGGAGTTGTTCGTCAGGAAAATAGTCATCGATTTGGGTGTCGTTATCATTTTTGTGCACAATTCGAGAGAGATGATCAGCTACGACATTTTCAGAACCCTTTTTATCTCGTATTTCTATATCGAATTCTTGAAGAAGAAGGATCCAACGAATCAAGCGGGCCTTGGCATCCTTTTTAGAAAGCAAATATCGTAGGGCAGCATGGTCAGTGTAGACTATGACTTTGGATCCTATGAGATATGGTCTGAATTTCCCAAGAGCGAAGACAACTGCCAAAAATTCCTTTTCAGTAGTTGAGTAATTCAATTGGGCCTCGTTTAAGGTTTTGCTAGCGTAGTAAATGACTCGAGGGAGTTTATCAATTTGCTGACCCAAGATGGCTCCAATTGCAAAGTCAGAAGCATCGCACATAAGTTCAAAGGGTTGAGTCCAATCAGGAGGTTGAATGATGGGAGTTGTGGTCAAGATTGAGTTAAGAGTTTCAAAAGATGTTTTGCAATCATTGGAAAATTCAAACTTTACGTCTTTGGCAAGTAAATTCGAGAGAGGTTTTGAAACTTTTGAGAAATCCTTAATGAATCTTCTATAGAATCCTGCATGGCCAAGAAATGAACGAACATCTTTGACAGACTTAGGAGGAGGTAAATTAGCAATCAAATCGATTTTGGATTTATCGACTTCTAGGCCATCTTTGGAGACGACATGACCTAGAACTATCCCCCTTTTTACCATAAAGTGACATTTTTTCCAATTAAGCATGAGTGATTTCTCCTTACAACGCTTAAGGACGAGTTCTAAATGAGTGAGACATTGGGAAAAAGATGATCCATATATTGAAAAATCGTCCATGAATATTTCCAAGAATTCTTCCACCATATCAGAGAAAATAGTCATCATACACCTTTGGAAAGTCGCGGGGGCATTACAAAGACCGAAAGGCATGCGACGATAAGCAAAGGTTCCATAGGGACAAGTAAAGGTGGTCTTATGTTGATCTTCTAAAGCAACAGGAATTTGGTTATTGCCAGAGTATCCATCGAGAAAATAGTAGTACTCATGTCCTGCTAAGCGTTCGAGCATTTGGTCAATAAAAGGCAAGGGAAAATGATCTTTTCGTGTGGCTGAGTTAAGCTTTCGATAGTCGATACACACACGCCATTTGGTTTTGATTTTTGTTGGGACGAGTTCATTACTGTCGTTTTTGATCACTGTGACTCCCGACTTCTTTGGTAAAACTTGTACCGGACTCACCAAGTACTATCAGAGATGGGATAGATGATGTTATTTTCTATACATTTGATTATCTCTTCCTTGACCACTTCTCTCATGTTTGGGTTTAATCGCCTTTGAACCTCACGGGTGGGTTTAGCCTCATCAACTAAATGTATGCAATGTTCCACAATTGATGGGCTAATTCCTTTTATATCGCTAATTTCCCACCCCAAGGCACCTTATTTCCCCGTAAGATATCCAAAAGTTTTTCTTATTGGTCCTCGGTAAGATCGGAGGCCAAGATTACGGGAAATTTTTTTGAAGAGTCTAGGTAGGCATACTTAAGGTATTATGGCAAGGGTTTGAGGTCTAACTTAGGAAGTTCTTGTGTATCAACATTGGTCAACATTCCTTGGTTAGATTCAGGTGACGAAGTGTCAGAGTCAAGAATTTTGTTTAGTTCAGAAATGTATTCGAGTTCGTCGAAATCGGAGTCGAAATGGTCAAGACACATTTTCAAGGCTTCAGAAGTGCCACTAGAGGTTTCATCAACTGTGGTTTGGATCTTGTCAATTTCATCGATCTCAAAATCCCTAGGTTGCTTGTTGAGATTAAAGATGTTTAGCTCAATGGTTAGGTGCCCGAAGGAAAGTCGAAGCTGACCATTCCTACAATTATTGACAGCATTAGAGATTGCTAAGAAAGGGCGTCCTAAGATCAATGGTATTTGAACGTTGGGATTTGAAATAGGCTCTGTTTCTAGAACTATAAAATCGACAGGGAAGTAAAACTGTTCGATCTGTATCAAGACGTCTTCGATAATTCCTAATGGCTTTTTGATAGATCGATTGGCTAGTTGAAGTGTGATGTTTGTTGGTTTAATCTCCCCTTGTCCAAGTTGACGATAGACAGTATAAGGGAGAAGGTTGACACTGGCACCAAGGTCGAGTAGGGCACGAGACATGTGAGTGTTTCCTATTTTACAATCAATCGTAGGGCAGCCAGGGTCTTTATACTTGACTGGGGCAAGATTCGAAAGAACAGAGCTTGTATTTGCAGTTAGAAAGGCGGTTTTTGGGACATTGGTCGCACGTTTTTGTGTGCACAATTCCTTAAGACATTTGGCATATTGAGAAATTTGTTCGATTGTGTCTAAAAGGGGAATGTTCACACGGACTTGTTTGAAAATTTCCAAGATTTTATCGAAATTTGCCGCTTTCTTCTTATTGTTGAGCCTATGGGGAAATGGAGTTATTCGTTTTTCAACTCTGTGATGAGTTCCATCATTCGAGGAAGAAGGTTTATCCAAGGAAATAGAAGGTGGTAAGGTCGTAGAAGATGGTATGTTGGTATTGCCAACATTAATTTTCGAAGGTGGGCCGGGTTTGCCGACACTGGGAGAAGAATTGTTGGGATTGCCAACATTTAAGGAAACTTGAGGTTTAGAGGAATTGGCATTCGAAGCCAATGGGTGATCAGTAAGATTAGGGATTGGGGTCGAGTTAGAAGGTTCGTCAGGGTTTCCCACGTTATTATCAATCCTCTTACCAGATCGAAGGGTTGTAATAGCGTTGACTGGATTATGATTTTCGTCCTCACAAGAATTTACAGCACAAGAGTTATATTTTGGATTCACCTCAGGTTGACTTGGCAACTTTCCCCTCTCATTATTTTTCGCCATTTCCTTTATCATATTCATCATTTGGTCCATTTTAGCGTCTTGCAAGTTTATTTTGGCTTCGTACGAGCTCAACTGTTTTTCTAGATGCACAATTTCTTGTGACAGTTGAGAAGATTGAGAGGATTGGTTTGATGATTGAAAATTGGGGGGCCTATAAGGTTGTTTGGTTTGAGGTGAAGCTTGAGATGTTTGAGAATTGGAAAAAGGAGCTTGGTAATTCGGATTGGGAATAAAGGGTTGCACGTGAGATGGGTTAGCCGAATTATTGGGGTTTGACCAAGAAAAATTTGGGTGGTTCCTCCAACCAGGGTTGTACGTGGATGAGTAAGGATTATTTTGAGCTATGGCATTGGCTTGATCTTGAGAGTAATAGTGGGGTAACCCTTCTCCGGCTTGAGGAGTTTGATTTTCTAAGGGAATTTGACTTGGGTCCACGACATGCACTCCTCTAGTAGAAGTACGAATTGGAACACGAATCGATTCCCACTGCATGTCCTTTTCAGAATAATCTTCTAAAAACCGCCAAGCTTCATCGGCTGTTTTAGACATAAAGTCTCCTCCACACATTGATTCTAGTTGAGTTCTAGTCTGATAGTTTAGCCCTTCATATGCAATTTGACATAAGTGATCTTTAAGAATTCCATGATGAGGACAACTATATAATAGCTGGTTGAATCTCTCAAAGTATTTTGAAAAAGTTTCCCCCTCATTTTGACAAAATTGATTTATCTCGGTTCGGATTTTTAGAGTTTTATGGAAAGAGAAAAACTTTTTCAAGAATGTAGTGACAAATTCATCCCAGCTTCTTATGGAATGTCGTGGAAGAGAATTTAGCCATCTTTTAGCACTTTCAAGTAGTGCAAATGGAATTAGCCTTAGCTTGATCGATTCGTTAGATAGTTGTTGCATTTTTGTTGTGGAGGCATACAATTCAAATTCACTCAGAAATTCATAAGCATGTTCAGATCCCGTAAACTTTGGTACCCCTTGGATAAAAGAATGTTTTAGCTCAAAATTGTTTCCTTTAGCTGGTGGGAACACAATGACAGATGGTTGAACGGTCCTAGTAAGATAACATCGATCACGAAGAGACAAGGGTCTATCCATTTGGATATTGAGGTTTTGAAAATTTTGATTTATTTGGTTTTGATCCAATTCGGTTGGAAAATTTTGGTTGATTCGAGAACCCCTAGGAGAATTTTGTTGGCTGACACTTTTTTCACTCATTGTTGTTAAATGCAAGCACAGAAATTAGCTACAATGAAGTTTTCTATCCTATTCCTCATCTTCCCGAATATCATCTTCATCACAGTCCACTACAATTCACCAAATCCACTTTCAAGCGTCGATCACGGAAACACCACATTGGAACCCAAAAACCCAAACTTTTCCATTCAAATCCGCACAGTCCACCTCGCACAAATTTTCACCACTGCCCTCCTTCTAGTTCTAGGAGTCTGCATTGCATTCTTTTGATTTTTTTTTGCTGATGGTTTCAGGGAGAGATGTGTGGTGTAGATTATGAGGGTGTTAGGGCTTGTGATTGGTGCTGTGCGTGGTTCGGAGAAGATGGTCTGCGTTGATGGAGTTGGAGGGGTTGTAAGCGTGATTTAGGGGGGGTGCGAAGGTGGATGATGAGTGTTTTATGGATGAAGGGGCTGATTGTGGGATGATCTGATCTGAAGTGGTTATGGCAAGGAGCAGATGATGGATTTTTGATGGTGGTGAGGATGCTTTGTAGGTTTGTGGAGTGAAAATTATTGGTCTTATGAATCTGAATGAATAGAAAGATGGATGGGGCGTGGATATGGCAGAACTTGTAAATAAAGAAAGGAATTGGAAAAAAAGGATTTTTTTTTATTGCAGAAGAAGAAAGGGAAAAAAATGTAAAAGGAAAAGAATAGAAAAGGGAAAGAAATAAAGAAGATAATGGAAAGTTTTTTTTTTAGACGAAGAAAGGAAAGAGTCTGTAGAGAAGGAGAGAAATAAATGGGAAAAAGATTTTTTTTTTTTCAGAATTGTTGAGAGGAGGGAAGAATCGTAACAAAAATGGAGACAAGGAAAGAAATACACAAAAAATGGAAAGAACCTTTTACTGAAGAAAATAAATAAATGTATTGAAAACAAGAAAGGAAGAAAATAGATAAGAAGAACAGAAAGAAATTGAAAGGAAAGAAATTGAAAGCAAATAATGGCAAGATTTTTTTTTTCCTCTTATTTGAAAGATTATGGTATCATTGAACAACACCAAATTTATTCAATTAAGATTTTTTTTTATATTTAGAAGAAAACAAAAGAAAACTAAAGTAAATAAATAAAAACTAACACGAATCAGAAATTAAATAAACAATAAAATTTAATTGTTGCCTCCCCGGCAACGGCGCCAAAAACTTGATCGACGCTAACCTATGAATCAGAAAGGCGCGACATTTAAATTAAATACTGGAAGCGTACAGGTGTGTAGCATACAGGTCGAACACAGGGAGGTAGATTAATATCAAATTATTTATTTAATCTCTTGGGCGAGTTAGACTAAACTTTGGAGGTTGATTCTGAAAATAAAACAAAACAAAATTAAAATTGTAATTTGATTCAGAACAGATCTAACTGAACCGACGATCAAATCACAATTTCAATGGAAAAGTAATGAAACTATGAATCAGATTCAAATCTAATCAAATCCAATTTAACCTATGAACGCGATTAAAATACAGAAAATAAAAGTGCAGAATATAAATAACAACAGGAAATAAAATTAGGATTACCGCTGAATCTAATCAGACGGTAAATCACTAACGAAAAGAAATGCAAAATACAAATAGTGTTCTATCGAATCTAATCGTGTAGACAACACTACTTGCTAAGAAATAGAAAATTGCATAAAAGAAAAAGAAAAACGAGTTTTATTAATGAAGAAGAGAATAGAATGAGATATAGGATGGTGGCTACAATGATATTACAAGAGTATATATAGGGTAGATAGACAAACCCTAACCCTAACCCTAATGATAACTGGGCCTGGTCATTACATCACTAATTAGTTTACAATGAGAAACATAAATGGGCCTTCGATAAGTAAAGCAAATTTGGGCCTTTTCTCTTTTCCTCTTGCTTCCTTAACACTTCTTCATTGATTTGTGATGTGTAAAGCCTTTTTATCAATCCTTTTCTTGTCCAACAGCAACTAGATGTGAGATCTTCATCTACAATTCTTCAAAATGTAAATATATATCAATTTCATCTCTATTTCTCTACTTTCCTGGTTGCATGCAGGTTGGGTTGGAATATCTGTAAAAGTAACAAAACAATACCCAAGTAATATTTATTTATATACAAAAGATAAGAAATAAGAGCATAAAATAAACACATTTCTATGTCAATCATAACCACGAAACTTATCACCTTTCTCGTTGTGATTTTGGTTAAGGGCTCAGCTTCCACCCACTTCGTAAAATAGTCCACGGCGACTATTGCATACCTCGCTCCTCCTTTGGCAATCGGTAGAACTATGATGATGTCAATTCCCCACATGGAAAACGACAACGGACTCACCATCGACTTGAGCTGGGTTGGTGGTGCTCTGGGGATCTTGGCGAACCTCTGGCATTTGTCGCAGCGTCGTGAGTAATCAGCTGCATCTTTATTAATAGTGGGCCAGAAATACCCATGCCGCAACACCTTTTTTGCTAAAGTCTGACCCCTCGTATGATCTCCACACTCACCTTCGTGTACTTCCCTTAGTAAATGCTTGATGTCGTCGTGCGCTATACACCGTAACAGGGTCATAGAAAATCCTTGCCGATAAAGGGTATTATCTTGAAGGACGTATCTGGTAGCTTTGCGAAATATGACTCGCCTCTCACTTTTCTTTGGTGGGAGTACTCCATTTCTAAGGAAATTCTTGATTGGGGTCATCCACGACTCCCTCTCCGATTCTACTTCAAAAGCTAATTCAATTTCCATTAACTCAAAGCTTGGCGATCCCAACGTCTCAATTGGAACCATTTCGGTTTCCTCCGGATTGTCGGAACTTGCAAGCTTTGCTAGCCGGTCTGCCTTCTAGTTTTCAGCACTTGGAATATGCGTTATGCTATACCGTTCCAAGTTGCTCAACAACTCCTTCACCTTTCCAAGATCGGTAATAAGTCGAGGTCTCCGGGCCACAAACTCCTTTCGCACTTGGCAGACGACTATTTTGGAATTGCAGAATATATCTAATGCCTTTATTCCGAATTCCTTAGCAAGTTTCAGCCCGACAATCAGGGCTTCATATTCAGAGTCATTATTGGTCGCTGAAAATTCTAGTCGCAGAGCATAATATAACGATCATCCTTTAGGAGTAACTAAGACGACTCTCGCTCCGGACCTTCGGTCGTTCTTGGCTTCGTCTGTGTATAACTTCCATGGATCTAATTCTAATTCTTCCTCTGATTTGACCACCTTATCATCGATCGTTTCCTCCTCTAGAATTGTGAACTCTGCTATAAAATCAGCCAAAGCTTGCCCCCTGAACGATCTCCGCGGCTGAAAGTTTAAATCAAACTGACTTAATTCAATATTCCACTTGATCAACCGTCCTGATGCTTCAGGTCTTTGCAACACCTGTCTCAGAGGCTGATCAGTGTACATGATTATTGGGTGAGCTTGAAAATAATGGCGAAGTTTTCGGGAGGTGATCAGGAGGCTGTAAGAAAGCTTCTCAATCCTTGGGTAGTTACGTTCTACGGCTGCCAATTTCTTACTTACATAATATACCGGTCTTTGCACCTTGTCTTCTTCCCTGACCAAGGCAGTGCTAACGGCATGAGCCAATACTGCTAGGTAAACAAACAGATCTTCATGATCCACTGGCTTCGACAAAATTGGTGGTCTCTCTAGTAAGTCCAATAGATTTCGAAAGGCCTCAACACAGTCCGGAGTCCATTCAAAATTCTTCTTTCCCCTAAAAGGTCAAAAAAGGGGATGCATTTGTCTGTTGCTTTGGAGATAAATCTACTCAACCCAGCCACTTTCCCTGCAAGACTTTGGACATCCTTGATTCTTCGTGGTTCCTCAATGTTCCTTATCGCTGCTATCTGACTGGGATTAATTTCAATTCCTCGAGAGCTCACGATGAAACCTAGAAACTTTCCAGATGCCACCCCAAACGAGCACTTCAAAGGATTTAGCTTCATTCGATACTTTCGCAGGATACCGAATATCTCTGCCAAGTCTTGCGTATGGCTAGAGGACTGTCTCGATTTGACAAGCATATCATCCGCATAAACCTCCATAGTCTTCCCTATTTGGTTATAAAACATCCTGTTCACCAAGCGTTGGTAGGTAGCTCCAGCATTTTTCAATCCGAAAGGCATGACTACGTAGCAGTACAATCCCAAATTTGTAATAAAGCTCGTGTTCTCTTGATCGGGCACATGCATGGGAATCTGGTTGTACCCGGAGTATGCATCCATAAAAGAAAGAAGTTCGTGTCCCGACGTCGAATCCACAAGCTGGTCTATTCTGGGGAGTGGGAAGTTGTCTTTCGGGCAGGCTTTATTCAAGTCTGAAAAATCAGTACACGTCCGCCACTTTCCGTTTGACTTCTTTACCAAGACAGGATTCGATATCCAGTCGGGCTATGTCGAATCTCTAATAAATCCGTTCTCTTTCAGCTTCTCCACTTCTTCTTTCAGAGCGACCGACCTCTCTGGGCCCAATATACGTCTTTTTTGCTTTACAGGCGGGTGTTTCGGGTTTATACTCAGCGAATGACTCATGATGGATGGTGATATCCCACACATGTCAACGTGGGTCCAGGCAAACACATCCAGGTTTGCCTTCAGAAAGTCAGCCAGTTCTTTGGCTCGGTGCAGATCCAACTGGGACCCAATCTTCAAAAATTTTGCTGGATCATCTTCATCAATGGGTATATCCACTGTCGTTTCGTGAGGAGTTGCCTTTCTATCCTCAGGTTCCTCATCTTCTCTGGGATCTAGGTCCTCAGGCATTCCCTTGGGCAACTCCTTCGGGGCTGATTCCTCTAATTGCTACATCGAATCCTCATTTGGAGGAGGTGAAGTACTTTTAGTATCGATGTTGAGTCCCTTCATCAGCATCTTTAATTCAGCAATATAACAAGCTCGCCCGGAGACTTGGTCTCCCCTCATTACTCATGTTCCGGCTTCAGTTGGGAACTTTAGCAATAAGCACCATGGTGCGATACAAGCCCTGAACTTTGCAAGGGCAGGCCTTCCTAAAAAAGTGTTGTAGGGCGAATCGATATCTAGCACTACGAACTGAAGCATTCGTACCCTTCGACGATCCCCTTGTCCTAACGTCACGGGTAATTTTATATACCCCATTGGAGTTGTCGATGTCCCATTGAAGCTGTCGATGCCCCCATTGAAGCCACGGATCCAACCTTCACAGGGCTTCAAATTTCCAAGCTCGAGTCTCATCTGATCAAATGACTTTTTAAACAGAATGTTGACAGAGCTTCCATTATCTACTAGTACCTTATGAACCAGTGTCGGCCCAATAGTAGTGGTAATAACCAACGGATCTTCGTTAGGTGATTGGATTCCGGTATCGTCTCTGCTACGGAACACCACATCATCGAACATTGTCCTTTGCTTTTTCATTGGGGTGATATCTTCCAAATCATTACGTTCGTCCACATCTATGTGCTTAACTGCATTAACGTATTGGTCCATTGCTCTGAAACTATGGATGGCTGGATGGGGTCCACCTACTATGGTGTTAATGACAATCCCTTTGCCCTTTTGTTGCGCTGTAGGCTTGGGAGCAGACTGATTCCGGTTTGGGGCCTGTCCTCCTTGCCCCCTGTCCCTTGGGGCAGTCTTATACTCATCCAACTTCCCTTCACGCAACAACTTCTCAACCACATCTCTTAAGTGTCGACATTCGTTCGTTGAATGTCCGTGGGTTCCGTGAAATAAACCAAATTTTCCGATAGCAATTTCTTTCTCTATCGAATCTCGTGGCGGTGGTTTTTTGTATTGCAAAACATTATACGTGTCCAAATAAATGTTCTCCAATGTATCATTCAACGGTGAATAATTTTCAGAAGTCTGGAACCAGGGTCTTTTGTCAGAATTACTTCCTCGGTTCCTGTTTCTCCTATTACCATTCCCATTACGGTTGCTGTTGCCTCCGTTTCCATTATTATTGTTTCCATTCTTATTTCCAACATTCACTTCGACTTTCCCAGAGCTTTCTCCAGACTGCTTTACAGCAACATTACTCTGAACAGCTTCTTTTGAGGCCGCTCCGGACTTCCTCTTTCTGTTTGCCCGTGCTTCCTCCCGTCTTAACTGAATATTGGCCTTCTCATAAAACAACTCTCTTGTGGGAGGCGGCTTCCCAGAAAGATAATCTCCAAACTCTGAATCAGGATCAACTCCCTCCATTAAGGCCATCAAGATGGTAGGCTCATGACGGTTGCTGATTTCTGTTACAGCTAAATTGAAATGGTCAAAATACGACTTCAAGGACTCACCCGGTGCTTGCTTAATTCTCGATAATTCGATAATAGTCTTAGACTTTCGGGCGTGAAGTCGGAATTGATTCATAAAACGTTCACTTAATTCTTTGAAATTCGATATCGATTGAGGAGGAAGTCGGGTAAACCATAGTAATGCTACGTCTTCTAAGTAAATCGAGAAAGCCTTACACTTCACAACGTCAGGAGCAGCCGCACCATTCACAAACCATGCGTATCGCATCAGATGTTGTCCCGGGTCAGTTCTCCCGTTATATCTGTCCATCTGCGGCAAATTAAGTCGTCGGGGGGAACTGAAAGTTAAGAATATCGTCAGTAAAGGGAGTATGGCTTCGCTCAGTACCATAATCTTCATTGGTGTAATTTCGACTCTCAGACATGATCCGGCGCACCATAGCCCATACATCAGCATTGGTCAAGGGCCGTTCAGGCTCCCTGGCCCTGATATTCGGGTTTCCTCTGGGCTCCTGATCAGGGGACACCCTCCTTCTTCTAGCGGCTTCTGCTCTGCTTTGCTCCCTACGTTCCCGCTCGATTTCGGGAGGAAGGGGCTGAAGCATTTGTCCCTGAGTGGGGTTGGTAAGGTTAGGATCTCTAGGCAGAACATGAGATCCACGCATTGGTAACATCATAGGCTCTCTCAGGCTCGGGTCATCGGGTCCTAACACACGAGCAGCATCTTCGTGGGATCCCAGAGATCCGAAAGTCATTTGTTCCAAATTCTGAGGTCGTTCAAGCGGCCTTCTTTCACGAGGTCGCTCTTCCTCTGAGGAAGAAGACTGATCCACTGCAGTGTGATGAACTGGGCAAGGGGTCCTCTGCCTGCGAAGCTCGCCAATCTCCCTACTCATGGTTCCCATATTCTCTTGCATCATAAGGTTGGTGCGCTCGTGGATTCTCATAGCCTCCCTAGTGCTCTCAAGCATGTCGAGAAGGCGCGAAAAATCTCCTCGTGTGACAGGCGCAGACGGATTGATCTGGTCATTGGCCCTGGTGGCTGGAGTCGGAGCATTTGGAGGGGCTCGAGTAGAGGTTCCAGCATCACCTAGAGTTGGGTCGGATCGGAGCAAAGTGACCTGGCCGGATCGGTTCGGGTTGGGGGAGCACACCTCTTCAACATCTTCTACTCGGGTCGGACCGGAGCTTTCCCTCTGCGACCGGTTCGGATTTCCTAAGCCAGTCCGATCCGCTCCCGAGCTGTGCCCATTAGACCTCGTCACGACCGCGTTTCGCTGATCTTCGCCAACTTCGTTCCCTCAACTGTTTTGAACTTCCTTGCCTTTTCCTTTGGCCATAATTCTTCAACAATCAACCAACAAGTACTTAAAAGCGTTGGAAATTGGGGATTAACTTCTTTGAACTCAACGGTCCAAAAAGTAGAACGATAATCCAGAAAAACAGAGAATTCAAATGATTCTCAGTGAAAGCACCAAAATGTTAGACCAAAAAGTGGTTCTAACACCCAAATTGACTAAAATTCTAATAAAATGAGATTAAAAACAGAAAAAAGACACGAGATTTATAGTGGTTCGGCGTTAAAGAGCCTACGTCCACTTTATATCACTTTGCTTGATGATGTAGATGAAAGTACAACAAGATATTCACTCAATCTCACTCATTTTTCATATACATTCACTCAATTATATTCAAAATACACCTTGAATGATGATTTGGATTGTTTGGGAGTACTGGAATTCGGTTCTCAAGGATACTCAAACTCTCAAAGTGCCAAAAGATCCCTCTAAATGCCTCTTGATGGGGTATTTATAGGTGAAAATTCCTCCTGGATCCGGGTCGGATCGGGTATACGTGGCTTCCATCCCATCATTTTCGGGATCGGGTGAGTTCTGGTGAGGACAACACATCTAGTTAGTAGCCATCGTGGGTAGAAAGTGGGTGTAACTGCCCCGAATATCTAGGAGATCGTGGAGCGGAGTAGCAGGATGCACTAGGTTCGGATCGGATAGGCTAGCAGATAGGGTTCGGATCGGCCATACTACCTCCGATCCGATCCGAATAATTTCCTTCCTCCTTTGTCTAGTTTTTGTTTCTACTCATGTAATTCCGATCCGAACTGGATGCATAACAGAGTGTCTTTTGTCTACTTAATCTTCTAACTTCTTGACTTTGTTTAGCCTAGTTTACAAAGTAGGCTAACGTCATACAAGTTTATGTTGATGCCATGATGATCATTTTAGTTATTTTCCCTATTATCGTTTATGACTAGGCTATTATCTAGCTTAGGCATGTTGCCACTTTTATGAGGGCGTTCATTAAGGAAAGGGGGAAAAAGGGTTAAAAATGGAATAATATGAATATGAACATTTCTGGACATGTAATTTAAATTATTGAGTAAAATAGGTATTGACACCTGTAAAAGGAAAGGATTAATTGATTAATTAATTAAAAATGGAATGTTTAGTAATTACAATTAGGAATTGTAACTGTACTTATAACACAATGTTAGGTTGTATTAGTGGCGGAAGTCTGCACGGACCCGACTGGCATATCCAACAGCCACTAATACTGGGAGGTCTAAGTATGTAAATACGAATCGGGCTAAGACACGAGATTAGGCCCAACTGTGGAATAAGACTTCCCGGACCTGACCGGCATATCCAGTATCCACACGTTGTAGGCCTAATGTGGGAGGTCTAGCCCATTATAACCATAATTGGACATGGTATTGAAATGGACTACTTAACCTAATTTAAAGATTGTATGATTATGAATATAAGTTAGGGTTAAGTAAAATTGGATGGGTAGTGGGTGCATTAAGTAAACTAAAGGGGGTGGGTAATATTTATATATATAGGCTCATGAACTTAACCTAATAAGGTTATGTAATTTAAGACACCTAGTGGTATACATAAACGGTAGATAATGTAATGAAATTATGTAACTAAAGACACCCTTTAGGGTAACCATAACTAGTATAGGGCTATGTAATTAAAGACACCTAAAGGTATGCATAGTCAGTGGAAAACCTAGTGGGGATACAAGACAAGGGGGAGAGCTTGTATCGTATTGTGTGGGATCCATTTTAGTCAGCAACCCGAAGTTGGTATCAAGTAAAGAAATCCGTACTAGGCGGATAAGGGGCATGCTTACTGATTGACTGTAAGAGATTCAAATGAGATGGACGGTGTGGGCGGCGCAAACCGACCATGGAAATGTGCGTGCATGGGCCAGGCAGAGGGGACTAAGATGACCGTGACACCAGTAGATACGGTTGTGCACATCTTGGGTTGCCACTTTAGAAAGTGATACCTTCTACTGTGGGGCTAGCACAGGATATCCACGGAGTAGGTATCCGAGGGTAAGGGTTAGGGTATACTTGGACGTATGATCTAAGCCTACCAACTTATAGTGGAAAGGACCATCTCATTTCAGTTATAATAGTAGTAGTGCAGAGTAATCATTTGTGAGGCACGTACACCTTATCTTGCTTAACTTGTCACACCTGCCATTTATGTAGCAATCTTTCTCTTATCCACTTTATATTCCTATCATGTTGCTTTTATTTATCTATTGGCTAAAAGTAACTAGACTCGCCAGACATTATGTTTGATCCTGTTGTTTCTTCTTCTTTCTTCCTCCCCCCCCTCCCCCGGTTCTCATGGAGGAAACACTCGGACTTAATCAGGACTCAGAAATCATCTTGCTAGGAGCTACTTCTGAAGTATGGCTCTAGTTCTTGTCTCTACTATGGCCTAACTCTTTTGATTTGGGGAAAATTATGTTTTTCGTATTCTTATGTACTTTGATGACACTACAACAAGATGACCATATTACAACGGTGGTAAACCGTTGTAATATACATTTTACAATGGTGAGCTAACCGTCTGTTTTAAGAAGTTGTAATAGACTAAAATCTTTTAGAACTTTTTTGCATCGTTGCAACACCATTGTAATATGTATATTTTTCAACTTTTTTCCACCATTGTAGTAAACTTTATTACAATAGTTATGCACCATTGTTATTGTAATTTTTACCACTATTTATAACCATTGTGATATATTTTATTACAACTTGTATTTTACATTTGTAATATATCCACAAAGTATATGCATAAGAATCTGTATATATTTTATATGTGAAATAATAAATAGATAAATAACATAAGAAATAGATGTAAGTTTAAAGACATCATGATCCATTCATTGATGAAAGTCACAACTTTATTTTTAGAATACAAATTATAAATCATATACCACATAAAAATGTATAAAATTACAACTGTTACCATAACAACCTTAATTAAAAGTGTACTCCAATAAAGCACAGATACGATTTTTTTTTCCACTAGTCAGAACCCATCTCAAGACCAAATTACACATCATCTATGATTTTACATGTTAATGCAAAAAATACCACTTCTCTTTCAAGCTTTTTCTTTGGTTACCTTCCTGTCTTCTTTTCTAGATGATGCTACTTTGAATGATTCCAAAAACCATCAAAACAACCTTTGATTCCTCTACTTCATTGTCCATTAACTATAAAATTAAACATACATTAGCTTTATGCTTCGAGACACTTTTGAATTAATTAGTATGTACAGAAATTTATACAAAATACTAGAGCAAAAAAACAAAAATCTGTACAAATGAAACAGAACCATAATAATCCTTTAACTAATATGCAGAAACTCACCAAATGAGCCTAGTACAAGAATAGATGCAGACCATCTCCGCTACAACAAATGAAACAAAACCATAAATGGAGACCAACCAGTAGACTAGAAAACATAACCCAAGAATCGCTAGTTCCGCTGAGAATAGTCGATTGCGGTGAAGAATAGTTGCATTTTAACCATCTGTTACCAAGTTGAACATAAAAACTATATACTTGTTTACCAATTCCATCTCACTTATTATGCAGGATCAATAAAACTACATTTTCTACCTACAAGGAAGTTAACTAGGCACAAATAATTCACTGCCATTAATTTATGGACTAAGTTATAAGTTGAATTGAAAAATATAATTGTGTTTTTATTACCACTATTGATATATGACCATGTTTTAATTTAGTAACTACATTTCTTTAAAATGAAAAATGGGCTTCATTGCCATTGGTAAAATAACTACCTATGTTTTAAATGTTTCATTCAACTTTATCATGTATGTACTTGAAATATAATATGATCGGAATCGACATTCAACTTGTTACTCATATTCACTATTATGCCGTACAAGATGTGTACTTTTATGTACATAAGTAACCATTAAATAAGGAAACGATTTCAGTCACTCGGTTTCAATAGCATCTCAAACAAAATATTTTAAAAACATGAAGTTTCCAGTGAATAGTGGGTCCAAACACGTATTCAACAAAGCGTTAGGGCCTCAAGCACGTGTTTAACGGGTGCTTGAGCTCTAAGATCAAACATTTAATAAACAAGCATATCTATTGTATTTGTTATTATCAAACTACTAGTAGATATTTTCATATCATGTTTGTTGCTAAGATAAACTAGAAGTATACTCATGTGTACCTGACAGCTAAAGAAGAAAAGAAATCCAAAATTCGAGCATGCCCATGTTTCCACAAATACACTAAGTGTCTTAGAAACCTATAATGAAAGGAATACAAAAGATATTCCTAATTAAAAAAGCTTAATACCATACATGAGAAATGCCATTAATGGTCATAATATGACGATGAAAGGATCGCAGAATTGGAAATTTGATATCTTTTGGAATGCTTGTATCATCCTCTACATATAAATACCTAAGTAAATTAATAAAGAAATGTAATTAGGATCTAACCAATGACTATAAACATGTTCTGGATTTTTCCTACTCATAGTGAATTTAAAATAAACTATTATGTGATTACCAGTGCATCACTATATCCTTAAAACATTTTTCCATCCACTTTTTTTTTTGAAATATAACAAAAACAAAATAGATCACATTCTGATTTCAGACCATGAACATTGAGATATATGAAAGAAAAAAATGACCTATCAAAATAACTCTAGCAGTACGAGCTTTAGTTATCATGCGTCATGCAATTTCTTCAAGTGAAACGGTTATGCCTGACGTAATAAGAAATTCACCTACTGTGTCAAGCGAACAGAGAACCAAATAAAATATGCAAACCTGAGATAAATAACCAATACGTGACCAATTCATGTAAATAATCACCATATTTTTTTAAATAATCATTACACAGAAGAAAACAATTAATATCCATTTCTTTCCATATCATATATCTGGACCCATGATCCAGTATCGACAATACTAGAAATTTTTCCAGGAAAGTACCCTATAATCTCATAGAAAATCAAGTAAACAATTCGGTGAAAAAGAAAAGAAAAGACGAGTTGAAGAAAATAGGAAATGGAAAAAAATCGAAGTACCTGAAGTAGTAAAGTTAGGGTTTTTGCCTAAATCCCACTTTCACGCGAGAGTAGATAAAGTGCGAATCAAAGGGCTAAAGCACGGACGAGAAGAGGGTTTCTAATCCAAATGAGAAGGATACAAACTCTGGATCGTGAACAAGAAGGAAGAAGATCGTGAGGTGGCAAACTTATGCAAGGGGACAATTGAAAATGGTGAGAGCGAGGGTTTTCTATGGCGGCAGCGGCTGCTCAAGAAAGAGAGTCGGTTATTTTAATTTACATTTTGAACAAGGTGTCGTGGGATTTGGGTTTCGTTCTAGTAATATCTATTTGGTTAGAAAATCGTGCTTATGGTGGGAAGTTAAAAATTTCAGAACATTGAAAGAGGACCTGCGGAGGGAAACTTTTGAGATCTAATCTAATTGTCTTGAACATGTATAATATAAGTTAATTAAATGTTGTTTTAAATATATATATATATATATATATATATATTATATGGAAATTTTTTAATATAGAGGGACGTGTGGACCACTAATCTCATCCACTAATTCCTATTTTGAAAGATATTTAATATGGTAAGTTAAATAATGTATAATAGCTATGTATTAACCTTATAATTTTTCTTTTTTTATTTTATGAAAAAATGTAATAGAATATTATATAAATTGATTGAAATTTTTATTAAAATATTTCAAAGTAATTATTAAATTATTACTTCTTAATTAGTGATTCTTACTTCTTATTTATTGATTACTAAAATTAATTATTCATTACTAAAAACAAATTTTTATTTATTTATTTTTAATTTCTAACAATAATACATAAATATTATTTATTAATTATAATATAGCGAAAAGAGATTATTAATATTAGTTATTACATATTTTCAAATAAACTACTTATTATTATTAAAAAATAGTTATTGAGCATTAATATTTTTATTAATTATCTAATTTTTATTAATTATTAATATGGTATTTTTTTTGTAGTGTAGTTAATATTACAACAGTCAAAAAATAATAGTTGTGATAGGCTTTTATTACAACTGTCAAAATAACACAGTTGTTAAAAATAAGTTTATTACAACTTTTTTGGAAAAAAGTTGTAAAAAAACGTTTATTACAATGGTGATTTTACCACCGTACTAAAATTAAAGTTGTAATATGGTGTTTTTGTTGTAGTGTGATGTAAGACAAAAGTAATATTATTGTAATGGTTTTTGTGACTTATGAAATTGTGGACCATGGTATTATGATTTATGATTGAAATAAAAATTAAAATTTTCTGCTGCTGCCTTATTTATATTTGTCTTGTAATTATTCTATGTCGGTTTACCTATAGCGCTTCATGAAACTTAATGCATTCCCTAAGTAAGTGACATTATCGAACGTGGGGTGTCAAAAAAATTAAAAACACTTACACTGTCTAAATTACTGGAATGTTCCAAACAGTGCAGGCGATCCATATTTGGATGATGGTGGTTTAAGAAAAGGTGGCCGTTTAAATGATATGACGGTTTGAAAGAAAATAGTGCAGATCTGGCGGTCAATGGAGTGGCAATCACGACTGAATTAGATCCGACGATCTAACTCGTTCCGGCAACCATAGACAGGTGATGGCGACTGATTAATAGATGCAACTGAACGAGATCTGACGATCTGAACAGCTCCGGCGTTCTAAATCAGTGGTTGTCAAAACTTAATGGTGATCTGGTGAATGGTGGCGGTTTAAAGTGGTAGCGGAAATGGAATGGACAATGTCGACGGCGATGGTGATAAACCTGAATGGTTTTTGGCAATCCAACCAAGTGATGGAAATCTCGCTTTGGCGATCCAACCAAAAGATGGAAATCTCGCTTTGGCGATCCAACCAAGATGGCGATCAAGGCTCCAGCGATCCAACCAAAAGAAGGAAATCTCGCTTTGATACCAAACTGGCGCAGCTCCAGGATCTAAACTCCACATGAATGAATTGTTTCGTGGAAACAAGATCAAGAACGACGTAAATGCTAAATTCCATTGATCTGTTGACGCCGGAATCTCGCTATCTTTAACACATTGATCTTCGCAAGATACCATGTTAAAGATCTACGATTCTTTGAACGTTGATCACGTGTAAGCGATACTATGAATTGGCTTCAAATTTGTTGATTTGAGCGCACTCGAATATCTAAAAATGGAGAAAAGAGAATAAACTCAACCTTTAGTTTTAATGGTGGCACAAAGCACACACAAGGAATTTATTCAAAAGTCAACAACCGTTCCAACTCACGCCACACCCCTATTTTTAGGGTTTACAACACGCCTTGTCTAAACAGATGACTCGAGTACAAAGAATGACCCAATATACGCGGCCAACCTACTACGATACGCGACCCTTTAACACAGTTCAAATAAGAGAAAGCAATTCAAGTATGACATTACACAACCATGGAATGAGCGACCAACATATGATCTTATCCTTTAACAGCTCTTATTTCTTTCAACCATTAGCGGCCCAAGGGTGATCGGCTCGATAGCAAACGATTCCAAAATGAACGACCCAGGTGCGAGCGATGTAAGATTGACCGACCCTGGAGTGAGTGTCTCGAAGGCGAACGATCCATCCCTTACACGATCTAAGAGTGCTTTCTCATACCTGTCCTTTCTCTTCAAACTAGGGAACGACCTTGTGGAATCGTTGGCCTTCTCTCCATGATTCATCGCCTCACAAAGTGACCCTGTTAGGTCGTTGAATGACCGGTTCTCCACTTCTTCAAGTTTTAGCTCCATGGATGATCTGCTCTTCCTTCCTTTTTTTTCTAAGTCACGGAGCGACTGCGTTAGGTCGTTGGACGACCGATAGCTCGTATACAAGCATTTTCCATGATGCACTGCATCATTAACGATCCGAGTTCAACCAAATCTCCTTACATTCAATCCATTTAATCTTTCCTAACACTCATTAAAGAGCGTAAATAACATCTCCTCTTCAAGTTGACAATTTTTAAATTGAAAGCTTGAAATTTCCAAAATCTAAAATCTTACATAACATGAAATTCATGCAAAAAATAGTTGTATTATTAGTCCAAAGCAATGGACTAGCAAATACTCTAAAATCCTCTTTATTAACTTATTAAGTTAGGTACAATTTAATTTCAAACTATTGATTTGAAAATACTTCATAACTCGAAGTTTGACAAGTCTATTGTTGTTCTCACAGATGTTAGGCATACACTGGCCTAGTGCACGACTAAAATCTCCAAGTACTAAATATCCTTGCTTCAACTCCCAGTAAAAATATTTCAAAAATTCCTTTTATTAAAAAAAACAGATACGGAAAGTACCAATGTGATGTTGATTGTTCAGGAATCACAGATACACAATGGTTTTGTTTGGATCCCCCAAAAAACATCTGTATCCGTAGGAAATCGCTTCCCAGCGAATTACGTCATGGACAAATCAACGGAAAATAATTAAGAATCAAAATAAAATATGAGGTCACTGAGCGTTGGTTGCTCTATCTCAGGGTCACGAAAACAAATCATTAAAATAAATCAAGTAACAAGGACTAATCAAGTCACGAAGACAAAGTGTTGCATTAAACAGATGGCTTAATATCACTAAGATATCTCGAACATTGCATGGTTCCATTATACCTTTAGTAACGCTAGTGGTTACATGTCTTTCACTTATAGATATGCCATGTGGAATGCAGGTACACAATGGTTACGCCTGGCTCCCCCAGGAGACATCCACACGCATAAGCTTTCACAGCTGTGTGGATTTCGCCATTGTACAATGACTGTAGATCGTAGCAGACACAATAGTTACGCTCGGTTCCTCCAAGAAACACCCGTCTGTCGCAGGCCAGCTACAGCCTTGCGAATTTCAATACATGGTCGTGTTCTTCCAGGAACTATTACAACTCATGAGTTTTATGTTCGGTCAACCTACTACCACTAGCAGCACATCTCAACTAAGCTCGAAAATTTAAAGGAGAAGGAAGGTACTTTCCTTATCTCGATTTGAAAACATTTGATACTATGTGCGTATAGTACTTTACGTCACTATTCGCATATCTCGTACTTATGTAGATTGACATAAAAAATTCTTCATATTCTCCAAATCATGTTTTCCAACCCATCGTTCTTATATAATTCTATTATATAAGATTTTATCTTCGATTCCCTTCCAAATCGATAGTTTCCGAATTCACTATATTCTTATATATTTCTCGTATAAGTTTTGAAAACTTCTATATCCAATATCTAAAATCTAATATCCTCAAATTCCCATTCAAATTTCAAAATTTTAGCTTTGGTCTCTTAATTAATTCAAATATTTGATATCTTTTCAAACTTAGATTTATGAAACTATTGGTTATAAACCGAATTTTCATCCAAAATTTCCAATTGTTAGGTTCATCACTTAATTCAAATCTTTATGCTCTCAAAATTTCATAACTTTTCATTATTATAATAAATTTCTCATTCACGCATTATTACTCTTCCATATGCACATCCTTTGACCGTAAATTAGCAAGCGAACAACTCCCTAAGTCTTAACCCTGAAGGCCGAAACAAACATTTGGGAAGTCATCCGACTTGACCGATCTCCAGTCAGTTTCCAGTTTCCTTAATCCTCTTTTCATATTCCAAAATTAATTCCTCCCTTCTTTTACGTTCTTCCGCTCTTCGTTCTCGACGTGCAAATTTTTATTCTTCAGTTCTTGCCATTCTAGTTTATCAAAACCCATTAGCCACTCATGATCTTTTGAAAAAAAATTCAATTATCATATTTATTTTTCTATAGTTCTAGAAAATCTCCAATTAGCATTGGAAATCATTTCCATATATTCTCAAATCTTTATTTTCTCTAGAAAATATACTTTATTCTCATGGGAGACATTTCTAAAATAGATGTTAAATAAAACTTTGTTATTCCCACTTACTGTTGATACTCATTAACTTACTTCACTTAACCAACTCCTAATATCGAACCTTATTTCTACACCTATTCAAATATTCGATGTTATTTCCAATTCAAACTCATTTTTGTAAGTCAATTTTCCAAATTCACACTCGATTTGTGCTATATGTCATGTTGCCAATTCATAACACATAACTAATGTCTATCAATATATAACCTCTAAGCTCGTACGTCTCAGAGAAGGGTGTTAAGCTAAGAGAATAAATTCTCTGCCACCAAATAGATATATATTAATAGAGATCAATTGTGATGTCATAAATCACAATGCTAGATATACAAATCCAAACCAAAGTCCGAAATTCAAAACTCAACTGGCATGTTAATGTCGAAGTCAAACTCAATTTTATAGAACTCCAAGTTGAATAAGTTATTCAAGTTAAGCTATAATTTAGGTTACCAATCTAAATTCTCAACTTTGACTGAAGTTGAAGTTTGAATTATTTACTCCATAATGTTGGTTTTACATAATCTTCCAACTTTCCGAGTATTAAGCTTATCGCTTAAATCGATTCATCACAGCTTTAATTCATCGTTTGAATTCTTATTTCAAAATTTGTATTTCAAAACTTATTATTTCCAAGGTCCATTTTTTTCTAAAGTGATTTCTAATGTCGACTCCACTCATTCTAGGTTATCTCTACCTCATCTCTAATGATTTTTTAAACCCAATAAACTAAGCTTTGAATAAACCAAAGCTTTGATACCACTTGTAACGTATCGCCTTTTCGACTGCTTCAAATCGGTAATTAAACAAACTTAAAAAGTTTAAATCGATGGATCGTTATTTAGCCTACAGAGTTCAAAATAGAATCAACGCACAAAACAAAGAATAAATAGATAACATAATACTGAATAGTGAAATAAAAATTTTATATATTAATCAGAATTTAGATACAATATTTTTCTATATTGTGAAATTTAAATACAATTTTAATATATGAAAAATATTTATTTTTTTAAAACTTCAGAGTGCGCATGTCATTCAAATCCCCCATCTTCTCCAATCTTCGAATCCTAAGTTGTAATCTCTAATCTGTAATGCTCGGGTCTGACCCGAGCGTTCCATGCAAAAACATAAAATAGTCGAGTCAGGATTAAACTTATTTCAAGTTAGTAAACTTCAATTAAAACATAAATATAATTAGTATAATTCCAACAATATATTAAATGATTCGAGCATAATACCCAGTGAACTGCCGAAATGAACTAACCAAATCCAAATGTCACAAAGCAAGCAAGACAGCGTATGTGTGAGGAAAGATCCCATTTACACAGAATATAATACTTACCAACTTATATGACAACTGAAATCAACATATGCATGGTCCATAATACAACCTGAACGATGGAATAAGAGTCGGATGTTCCAAATTATATTGCTAAGTGAGGCACAATGGTGGTAGGTTTCCATATCAGGCTACATTCAAAGGTGCAACATGTGTATCTAAGCATGAGTGTTGTTCATATATAAGTACATGCAATAAAGCAGGTACCAAGACCAGAATAGAGCTTACCCCAAAGATGCTACAACAAATACGTATGGCAACTAAAAATTGGAAAATGCAAAAAAGGTGACAAAGTCCACTAAAGTACTGCTTATAAATGAAGAGCGTGCGTGTACATATCAATATGTGTATGTTAGTTTTCCAAAGTGAGATTTTAGGCAATATGAGCAGGGTGCGAAATCAAAAACTAAAATACGTAGTCAAATAATTCAACCTTCCATGCACAAAGAGAATTAAAGCACGCAAATGTTGTGCAAAGAATGCGTCTAATGGCAAAATGAGAGACCCATAAAATGGTAATACAATGAAAATCGTTTTCAAATGGTGCGAGCAGCCTGGGTAACAAAATCTGGAAATGTAATAAATAATATGTCTCGGGTGGTGTATACTTCCAGATGTTATGGACAGACCAATATCAATGTGTTATTAAGACAGTAAGTGCCTGCTATAGGTAGTTGCATACATATAACACGACTATCTCCAAACAGGGTAAACAAAAATATAAATAAGAAGTATATTTAGTTTTAGGCAGAAATGACCAAGAGCAACCCACTGCAATAGTAAGGTATCCCATTTTTCCAAAATATGCAAAGACAACAGATTCAGTGTTTGACTATGAAAATATCATGGTTTAGATGTCTACACTCGAGGAAGAAACATATAAGATTCTGATGTGTTGCAAATACATAGGCAACAAGTACAATACAAGCATACTCACAGTATGCTAAGCTGTATAAAGCAGGAAAATCACTGATGAGCTTAGGCAACACGACGTGGAAACAAAAAAGGGGTTCTAGTTCAAAAAACAAGGTAGTTCAAGTGTATACATCCCATGTGCGTATAAAATGGAGCATACATCAAAAAATGTTGGAACTAGCTAGAGAAGGAATAGGTGACAATGAAAAGGGAAATTATATTACACATTCTCAAACGCAAAATCAAAACAGAAGGGTCGTGGGCACGATAGGGGCAGCCGACCCATGAACGTGACAGTGAACAAGTGGGCATATACATATGTATATGATACATATATACATATACAATGGTGTATATATACACGCATGTACACGACCACCAGGTATATACCCAGCTCGAGTTTATAAATCCAACAGCAATTTAAATGTGATTTTAGCCTAGACATCACAAAAAGGGAAGGACCAAATTGCAGTGTACTAAAATAAATTCGAGATATAAGGTTCAACTCTTGGGCTTGTTCAACCATGTGCCAATGGCACACATATACGTAAGCGAGTGCACAAATATATTGTAACGGCCCGGAAAATCTCGACGCTCGAATTTTCAACAATAATACAAAATCCCGTATTACTTGCTAAAAATCCAAGTATCGAAAACATAGACTGTTAAAAGAAAGAAGTTAGAGGATGAGAATTAGAAAGAAAGAAATATTAGAATAGAAGAAAGAAGAAAGAAGAAGAACACATCAGAATCTCACAGCGAAACGAATAAATATAATATATCAAATCCATTTATAAAAGAAAACTATATATGTATACATACCATTAACAAGAGTACAACATTCATCAATCATAGTGGAAATAAACTTTGTATGACTAGCGGTGAAGCCCTCTACTTTTAGTTCTCGAAACTCCAAGCGAAACCTAACCTGGAAAAATACTCGTTCTGACCCGAGCACATTTGAAGCAAAGCAAAATTTACCCGTATCTGTCTGGTATACTTTCAGTGATAAATTCACAGCACAAACAACTTGTTTAACTTTAAAAAAATCCTTTTTAAAGAAAAGGATAATAGAAAGACCAACCCACACATAAACACGGACGGTTTTTACCTTACTATAACCCAAAACATTTTTAAATCAATATCTTTTCTGATATTATAATAATGTCTATCAAACCAAAAATGAATAATAATCTAGCTGAACGCTTGCATCTCACGCTTTACATATAGAGTATACAATCAAAACCGCGGGTTCTTATTGGAGAATGGATTTTCTGGCAAGGTATGGGAACACCTTCCGACAATGTACCTCTGGAGATGAATACATTGGGGTTCAATAAGAATGTCTTGCAACCCGGCTACACAAGACCAGCCCCTCATTTCTCTTGAGAGTACCGAATATATCATTACCACGGTTGGGGGCCAGCCAACCGAACTGATAGCATATATATATAAAATAAAAAGGGCAATCGAAGGCATTTGATTTTCTCCAGATCAGATAATGATATACCCTTTTAATGGGTGCGACCCATATAGCCATGCTGCCTACCTGATTTTTTGCCATTTCCCGGTTGATGAGGCTTGAGGTCACGTTTATCTTTTTAAAGCAGCACATTTCCATTCACTTCGAATGCCACACTGTTAGACCCGTCAAATCACTAATTGACGTCCAGAAATACACTCTGGGTGTTAAGTAAGAGAATTTCTCGGCCATCAAACTTGGTATATTTGTAAAAATCAACGTGCACGACCCTAAGGAAATACTCTGTCAAACATTCATCCATACAAGTCATCCAGGAATAGGATGAACCGAAGGCACCCTCCTACCGCATCCTATATAGGAATCACCCCAAGGATTAGTTAGCAAGAAGTCCTTGCAATAAGTAGATTTCAACCATAATAGAACCTCAGTGTATTTTTGTGTCGACTCGGAGATTTTAAGCGGTTCTTCCGTTTCTTAAGATCTATGGTCTTCGATGCTCCATCTTTATAGTCTGCAAGTTAATCGCGTCCGTACAGTTCATTTGAAGTGGTTTTGGGTCTAGTTCCCATCCCGGTCTCTTCGAAACAACAGGTCAAAGGTCTAAACAGAATAATTCATTTGATATTCAGTTGTTTAATTATCAAATCATAACAGTGTTGTTAAGTCCCTTGGCAGCTCAGGTCATTTAAATTAAAACACTTCATTAAGCCCTCTTATCGATTTTTATAAACGATTTCATAACTCCTCTCTTGAGAAAACTCTTTTGTTCATTGCTTTGAAAATATAAATCAATGTTTTTTTAGTATAACATATCCCCCCAAGTTCTCCTCTTATATTTTCCCTTGTCTCGGATTATTACTATATTTCATAAATCAACTTTTATTTCCTTTTTCGTTTTACACTCACAAACCCTTTCCATATTTTCTTATACATAAGAATATTCCTATAGTTTCATAAACCCTATTTTATTTCTTTTACCATTGGGAATACTGATATTTACTTAACCAAAAGGTATAAGTTTAATTACAAATCTTATATGGTCGGAACAACGTCAACGTCGCATTTTTCTAAGTATAGCCCGAATGGTTTCATTATCTTGAAATTTATCAATTAAAGTTTACCAATCCTGCTTGCAGAGATTATAATTTCATTTCCAAGGTAATATCACTTATTATTCCTCAATTTGTATGAAAACAATATTAGACTTATTTCCTTGAATAAATGCTCTTACTCAAACACATTATTTCATTACTTAGGAAATAGTGTTATGTATTTTGAATCAAATTATATGAGTAACATCATACTTCGTATTTGGCTCAAAGAATATTAAATAATACACTGCTTATTTTAACCCAATGGTTTTATTATATTTCTAAATCCTTACGCATTAATATTGGAATATTTTTCTCTATAAATTATTTCCTACATCCCTGGTTGTTCCAAACTCATACCATCTTTTGATAATAGTGGAGTCGTCCAAGTTGGGGTATTTTAATTACCTCTCAGACCTTAATCGACAACGTTCTTATCACGAGACAATAAAGATATGCAACTCGAAAATCTAATTCCATTTCCATCTCCATTGATTATGATATTATAAATCCATTTCTTTATATGAAAACCCACGTTAATTCCCATTCCTTAATCAAGCGAACTTCCTTGAACAAAAAACTTATTTACCATAAGATTCCAATATGGTTTTACAAACCATATCTTTCATTAACATGATTTATTAAACTATTAATTAACTTTTCATAAATCCATTTAACAATCTCCTTTGAAACCCTATTGTAATCAAAACCACTTAATTTAATGTCTTGTTAAAACCCTCACATTTTTTTTTACAAATCCTACTTACAAACATGGTTTGTAAACTTGGATTATAAAACTTTTATTAAACCTAATCAAATCTAATCGACACATGGTTACTTCTTAATTGAATTCTAATTAAAAGAAATAGCTTAAATTATTTAAATAATAAGTAATGACAGCGTTAACTACACTAAACGTAGTTATAACTAGAAATAGAATCATAAATTATTTTTAAATGATTTTTAATTAGTATTTAACTTTATTAACAATTCAAGAATCACTTAACATATAGTTAATCACAGACTAACTAATATTTTGACAACATTCGAATGTTTGGAAATCCAACGATTAGATAAATCTAAATCAAATTAACTGATCGTTAATTTCAATTAACAACAGTCGACTTTGTCAAAACATAAACATCAACTGAATGGTTAACAGATTTGCATTTCAACTTTCCCCTTTAAAATTAATTAATAGCTTAATTGATTCAAAAAACATCATTTAATTGTTTCGTAAAACAATTATTCAATTTTTCTAAGCCATATATTAGTTTCTGCCTTTCTGATTATAAATGACATAATAATTTTCTATATAAACGTTAAATAAATTCTTTTATAAAGCATGATTATAAATATAAATATATTATAAAAATAAACTTTAGTTGTATTTAACTTGTATAAAACAGTTTATAATTTCATTTCAGTTATAAAATATATTTATAATTAAAATCTTCATCAGTTTGCCTAATGGCAAAACGACGTCAATAATGATAGATTTTAGGCCATCACTGCCAACCACTTAATCAATACTGCTGGTTGATTAAAATCACCACCACAATTAATATCCAATTAATCCGAACAGGTTTTGATAGCATTTTGCGCTGTCAATCCATATGTATGAATAATATTAACAATAAACATCATACAATAAATTTGAGGAATCCAGTTTGATTCCTCCAACCTGTTATTCCCTACATCACACAACGGTTGATAATAATATATGAACTGATTTCATAAATATAAAGCATTCAAACTGACGAAATAAAATTAACGTGAACCAATCAAACAATAGAAATCAATAGCACCCATAATATCAAATCAACCAATTTATACTATCAATGGTGTGTTCCAATTGTATGAATTTACCACATCATAGTATTTCAGAAAAGTGTCAGAGTTAACTCACCATTTATTTAGATTGACGCTAGCGCATTGCTTCATTTAATTTTAAATGACTGTTTAAAATTAAATGAATCATCGATGAGTTTCAAATTCCTCCACATCAGCATCTACGCATGGTGTTTGTTAATGGGCTCCCAACATATTTTGTTTTGTCGAAATCTATTAACATACGAAACGGGTTTTAAAATTATAAGTTTTAACCGAATTAAATCTGTCATTAAAATTATTAATATAATTTAATTTTTAACCTTTCTTTGATCTTCCTTTACAATTCCCCTCCATGTTGTAATCCATCCTACCTGTAGTGTCATACCCCCTTTTTCATATTCCACTTTCGCAAGGCCAAATACAAACAACGACTGGCCCATGTTCCTTTTCTTTGTTTTTTATTTTCTTTTTTTTTATATAAAACGTGAGACAAAGCCCATTACCACCATAAATGTAACAACCCAGAAAATCAGAACCAATTTAAAATTTTTATTTTGGCGATTTTAATAGATTTTGAATATTTAAAATGATTTATTTTAAATAATAACGACTAAAAATTTATTTTAATCAAAGTTAAAATGAATAAATTTATTTAAATTATATAACGAGCCTGAAAAGGCGCGGTAGTTTGAAAATTCGATTTTAAATTTCAAGTGAATGTACAGAATTCATTATAAATCAGAATTGGTCAAAACCAGAAATATTTGAATCTGCTAAACGATATTTTTCTATCGGATGTGAAAAATAAAAATTTCATAATATAAATAAAAGTTTTGTCCAGTTAAAATTCAGAATAGTCGCTATAGAATTTAAATATAATTATTTATATTCTATATATATATATAGCCCTTAAAAATAGCCATTTTGCAAACGACCTCCGTTTTCGACGAAACCAATTTTGTTGGATCCGGAATATCAAATTATTAAGAGATTCCAATTTTCATAATTTTTGAAATTAATATGTGAGCGTGGCACAAGAAAACGTGTTTGGTCCATTTCAGTCAATTTGGATCGACCAGAAAATGGCCATTTTACAAACGGTCTCCAAATTCTACGAAATTAGTTTTGTTAGGACCGTATCGTCAATACAAAGCTAGAAATATTTTTTCTGGAATTTTCGGGGTCCGTATGTGACCCAGTAAATTGAAATGTATGTTAAAATTCAATATATTGATTTATATTTTAATTTTGGCGAAAACTAATCGTAACTGTCGAATCGGCTTACGGTCATATCCCACTATGTTTGGAATGGGGGTAATTAGCTAAGGACATAAGTCGTTGGGCTCGATTTGGAGTTCGGATTAAAAAGTAAATTTTCGAACTTAAAATTAAAATTAAATATATATTATTTGACTTGGTCAACCCCTTATGGCACTTAAACCCCCCCCCCCCAATTATGTTTTCTTCAATCGAACCCCAATCGGATTTTATCCGATCAATCGAAAATGGCGGATGATGCCATCGCTTACTCCATCGACACCGCAGTTCCTTCGCCACCCTCCGCCCGCGATCACTTCCTTCGCCCAATCGAGCCTCGCTCCACCTGACCTTCGCAACCGCACCCCATTATCGAATCAGCCCATCACCTTTCCTCACCGTACAACCACCCTAGGCCACCGAAAGTCGAAGCCCCACTGATCAACACTCCAGGAAACGGCAAAGGGCGCTCAAGCACATCTAGTGGTGACTCCGGATCGGAGTTCGGTCAACTCCAATGGCAGAGATTTCGAGCCCTAGTGGCTGAGCTTCTTTGATTTCAACCTGGAACAGGAGCGATGGATTTACAGTGAGAATTTTGACCCTTTCTTCTTTTTTGTTTTGAAATTAAATAACATTGAATTATATTTTCTGATTTTCAACTACAAAAAGATAGGATTTTTAACTATAAAAAGATAGGATTTTTACCTATAAAAAGTTTGGATTTTTATAAGAGATAAAGATTACTTTTAATTATAGAAAGATTCAATTTTTAAATAAAGCTTTGATTTTTAACTTGAATAAAGAAAGTTTGAATTTTTTTATAAAGAAAGTTTGAATTTTTAAATAAAGAAAGTTTGAATTTTAAAATAAAGAAAGTTTGAATTTTGAATAAAGAAAGTTTGAAATTTTATGTAAAGAAAATTTGAATTTTTATTAAGTAGAAAGAAATAATAAAAGGGTTTGATTTTTATATATAAAAAGATTTATTTTTAAATGTGAAATAAAAATATGATTTTTACATAAATAGTTTGCTATAAAAATACGATTTTTACATAAATAGTTTGAAATAAAAAATGTGATTTTTATCCATATAGCATTGAAATGGAAATGTGATTTTTTTGCAGATAGGACAATAATAAAAATGTGATTTTTACTATGAACAACGCGAATCGGACTATGTAGGAATATCGGGCTAAACCAAGCTATTCAGAAATTCAAAAATGAAATGGCGGAGTGGAACTCCCAGGTGAGAACTTCTCATTTTTAATTTATTTTCTAGTTAAAATATATACTAGGATGCAGATGGTGCTTAGCAGCACTCGACAACCGTCGTCCACAGACCATGGACGACTTGTTTGTTTGATTGATTGTGTTGCGAAAATTGATTGTGTGTTGTGAAATGGAATAAAATATTTTGTAGTTAAAAATATAATTTTTAACGTGTATATGAATAAAATAAACATTTATAAACAAATCGGGTGATTTGTTTATGTATACACATTTGACTGATATTGATTGGGATGATAAATTCTACACATCGCCAAACTGCACAAATAAAATTCATTATTTGTTGATTGGAACCCCACACGGGTATTGAGATGAAATTGGACATGTACTAATCCCAATATTTAGTTGTATGTCCATCGATTGATTGACAGGCTGTTATAAGCGTTGAGTATTTATATTTGATGCTTATGAAGTGTAGAATGCACTTTGGATGATGGTTAACTGTGTTTGATTGTTGTTGTATACATGTGCGTATGAAATTCTTATAAATCACATTATATGGTAATTGACTGTGTCTAATTCCAGTCCAGAAAGAAAGAATATTTTTAAAATAACAAATATTTTAAAGGAATGAATATTTTCAAATAATATTCAGTAAAAGATCAAAATATGATTTTGAGGTCTGATTTGGGATGGACACGAATATATTTAAATTTATAAATCTGTGTTGATTAGATTAACGTCATTTGGATGTGATCGATATTTATATCGATTTTATTCATTTTTATAATGAATATCGAAAAAGAAATGATTTCGAAATATAATATTTTGAAAATATTATCATTTATATATTGATGATATGGAATATTCAATTTTGATCTGAAATTGAATATGAAGTTGAAATCGTTTTGAAAATGAATTTAAAATGATTTATAAAATACGTTTTAAAATGGAAATCAACGAATTATATATAATATGTATATTATATATATGTAATGGCCTGAATAGAACGCGTCGCGCCATGGCAGTTCATGAATTTCGACCATTGACTTCGAACGGACATCACGGGAGATCCGACCGTCGGATTCTCCTAAAACCAGAACCGTTGGGTTCGTATCGAAAAGAGCTTTCTAATGAATATTAGAGATTTGAAATTTAGTGGATAGATTTGGAATCATGTCCAAATCAAATTTGGAAAGGTCGTTGTAAGTGCAGTTCGATGGCCGTTTATGAAAAACGACTGTACGGGCCTTGGTAAAATTACTAAAAATATCAATAATTAGTGTAAAATCATAAGAACTGATTTGGAAAGAATTGGGATGAAAAATCCCATTTTTGAAAAGATAAAAATAGATTTTTATCGAAATGAACTAATTATGAGCTAGAATTATAATCCGAATATTTTTAAAATAAATAAATTGGATTTGAAATGGTTTTAAAAATAACCAAAATTTCCAACATATAAATTGGAAATGGATTTGAATCAAATTGTCTTCGGAATATTTCGATGTTGGATTTTGTGATTATACAGATATTGTTGTGGCAATTCGAAAGATATATATACATATCGTTATTTCCAATACGATATTTGTTGGTTTCAGAATTTGATATTGGATATAAGCCGATATATTATCTATTCAGAGCCTTGTATTTTAATATCAAATAAGATTTTGCATTGTCTTGAATGGTATCTTTAATAATACTGTTCTTAGACCCAATGGAGTTAAGGAAATCAGAAACTAACCGAGGATTAGTAAAGTTGAACGGCTTCCTGTGTATTGATCTGATGTTGGTTTCGGCCTTCGGGGTTAATATTTAGGGAATTGTTCTCTTGCTAATTTACGGTTAGGGACTGATGGAATGTGAATTGGGTTTATTGTGAACTATGTTTTTAACGACATTCGTTCTTTAACCATACTTACAGTGAAATGTGATTTGTAATTTATAAATCTTTTTATTTAGATTTAACAGGAATTTTCCAAAGTAACGCTTTCCAATTTAATATATTAAATTGGAATTGGATGGAATTCGATTGATAATAATCGATGAAATTCTGTGGAGGAAGACTGTTAATACATATGGAATTTAAAAGCCATTGCCGTTATTCCATTTATATTATTAGTCAGATATGGAAATTGATATCGATTATATATTGATTTGTTTTTCCGTGAAGATTCCATAATTAATGGAATGTGATTTGGGTTTGTCGTGAATGGTGTCTTCATTAACACTGTTCTTAAACATAGTTGGGAAAAGATTAAATCTTTTTATTTAGATTTAATGTAGTATACCAATTAATTAATATATAAATGGAATTGAATTGAAATTGGTCTTTAGGTTTATCGTGAACTGTGTTTTAAATAACACTTGTTCTTTAACCCGATTAACAAAGAAATCAGATTTTTGGTTGTCGTGAATGGTATCTTTAATAATACTGTTCTTAGACCCAATGAAGTTAAGGAAATCAGAAACTAACTAGGGATTAATTAAGTTGAATGGCTTCCTGGGTATTGATCTGATGTTGGTTTCTGCCTTCGGGGTTGATACTTAGGTAATTATTCACTTGCTAACTTACGGTTAAAGGCTGATGGAATGGAATGTGATTTTGGGTTTATCGTGAACTGTGTTTTAAATGACATTGGTTCTTTAACCCAGTTAAAGACAGGATATGGTTTCCCAAGTTAAATAATCGTTAATATTGATTTTTGGGAAGATTCAAACCAAGTGGAGTTTTGATGCATCTTTAATTAGATTGAAATGATATCCAAAGGAAGATTAAAGAATAAATTTAAAGAATTTATCTTTGATAAATTAATGGGAACCTTTCCCAAAGTATAAGAATATTTGAATAAAGGAATATTCTGAATTGGAATGAGGCATATGTTGTGTTTTTATAACACTTGTTTATTGCATATGCGAGTTATTAGAAAGACCGGGTTTATCCCATTCTAAATAACTGATTCGACGATGTGTCGAGGATGAAGACGGTGGTTGAAGACCGGAGGTCTTCACAACGTTTGGATGATTAATGATGTCTTGATTGGGCTGTACACCCTAAGCGAGGTAATAAGTGGTGATCGTCCAGACGTACTTGGAGATCGACGGATATGCGAGGGCCTCTCGCCTGTATTGGACATATGGGGGAGGAATAATGTGCCTCCAGTTTCGTTCAGACCCATAACGGACTTGTAAATGGATGTGTGTCTGACATCGGATTTCATTCTGTGTGATTGATAGACATTGGTTGCATAGCGTGAATTGCCTATGTGGCATGCTGAAATGCATATGATCAAGGCTTTTGTTGAAAAGCAGAGTCTTTTGGTTGATGATCAAAGTACGACCTTTGTGGCATAGCTTTGTGTAGCGTTAATTCGCGAGCCTCACACCCCGGTATGGACCAGAAACGGGAGAGGACATCAGGGAGGGGATGCGTTTCCTTCTAGCTAGGAGTGGTGTCAGCGTTTTGCACGCCCTGGCATTTTACTTATGTTGATGATGGAAAGGAGGCGCCTCAGTTGTATCAGTCGATACGGGGCCGATGGAGTCATTTGGCTCATTGACGCCCCATAGGGCAGGGAAACGCAGTGTTTAGGCATATTAATCCACATCAAGTGGACCGGCCCTGACGATCCAAAGGCTTGACATAGTACTTTCCTTAGGGGCGGGCTAAAGCGTCTCGAAGTGGTAAGGATGATCCCTTGCCTTAGTTCACAAATGGAAATTCAACTTCCATTACGTGACAATTGCGGTTTTGATTGTAGATCCTAGTATTGGCAACATGATATATGGTAC
Organism: Allium sativum; assembly: GCA_030737875.1. Classification (NCBI taxonomy): domain Eukaryota; kingdom Viridiplantae; phylum Streptophyta; class Magnoliopsida; order Asparagales; family Amaryllidaceae; genus Allium; species Allium sativum. Next base: position 972,770,183 of record CM060918.1, on the reverse strand, counting down.
CCATGCCATCTAGGATTAATACATTTATATTTTAAGTTGTTTTATACATTGCGCACTTATAATAGTATCAAATGACTTGTTTTAACGTACCAAGCATGTTTGGCTATTATAAGGGAAAACCCTATCCCCCGGCTTGCATTGCATTGTGTGATAGAACCTGGGTCTTATAATAGCTTCATTTTTCCAAAAAAGCATTGCGTTGTTTTGTTATATGCACTGGTATTCTTGGGAGAAAACCTGTTCCGTGTTATACGGCGTGGTCCCTTGATATATCTGGTTTAAAGTAAAGTTTTAAATAACTGTTTTAGTTCTCACACCAGTCACATGACTGACCTGGAGTTTATTGTTTTAACCTAAACTCTGGATGCCCCTATTTTCCACACGGGTAGACAGTAGTTTTGGATTTGCAGATTTATATTCACAGGATCCTAGTTTACAGCTGGAATGATATTCGGAAATCTTTGTATCCGCATATTATTTTCAGTTGTATTTTGTATTATTTTCCGCTGCATTGTAATTTGTAAATCTCTAATATTTAGTAAATTTGTAATATGTAATTCATCTTCTGTATATTCTTGTATTCTGATGAAATTGTTGTAATAAACAACGAAATGTTTTTCTGTTTGTGTTCTGATTTGTCTTTTCCTCAATTCAATCTGTTCTTTCCTTCACGGGGAAGTTCGGGTCGTATCATTTTGGTATCAGAGCTCTGGTTGACAGAGCTCGAGAACAAGGCACAGTAGAACCATATGAAAGAATTCATCAGAGATTGGATTAGTAATATCCAGCAGGAATGACTCGTTAGAGATAGGATCAGTATTATCCTAGAACGAGGGTGAAGAGTAGTGTTTTTAAAATAAAATGAAAGCAATTTTGGTTTTGAAAATTTAAACCTTATTCAACGTATTTGAATATTTTATTTGTATTGAATTTGGACAATCCAATATATAAAGATTTTTCATATACGCCTTGCAAACGTGTATTCGAAGTTTTAATATACTGGATAGATATAGAATCACACTCTAGTCGCCCGGATATGGTTCTGATGATGGCATGTCATCATCAGCACTTGTGTTCGAGTTTCGAAAGTGGGATGTCTATATATTTCCAATTGACTGGTGTGAGATCCAAAAACTAGATAGGGCTATTGTGTGAATTGGCATCAAAAACATGACTTTCTGTATATGTATCAAAATTATGAATTTGAAACGTTGACCTACTAATTGATTGATGGTTGTGTTATGTGATTATTTGTTATATAATAAAACCATTATGTGAAAGAATGATACGCATAACCAAATTGTATCAAATATTGAACTGTATTGAAATTTGTTTGAAGTTGCATGCATATACATGTATATCCATTGAACAAGCCATTGCAAAGAGGCCAGAGCAGAAGAATAAAATTGTTTGCCCGACAAATAGGTACATGTTTATTGTATTTCTTGGGGTTTTTGATGATTTTATGAGTCGATTGGCTAGTCGCTTGGCTGTTTCTTTTTCTTTTTGGATTGGAGAGGCCTGTATGGCGATTTCAGGATTTCCCCCGTGCTCCCGTACAGGAGAGGTTATGGCGAAATTTTTCGAAAATTTAGGGTATTGGCCAAATTTGAAAAGTTCTTAGAAATTGAAAAGTTGAAGAACTTAAGCCATAATGAAAAGAATGAAAGTTCAAATGGTTTGTAAAACAACTTTCAGCTTCGTTCCTTTTCGACGACGAAAATATTTTAAGTGGGGGAGACTGTAACAACCCGGAAAATCAGAACCAATTTAAAATTTTTATTTTGGCGATTTTAATGGATTTTGAATATTTAAAATGATTTATTTTAAATGATAACGACTAAAAATTTATTTTAACCAAAGTTAAAACGAATAAATTTATTTAAATTATATAACGAGCCTAAAAAGGCGCGGCAATTTGAAAATTCGAATTTAAATTTCAATTGAATGTATATAATTGATTATAAATCAGAATTGGTCAAAACCAGAAATATTTGAATCTGCTTAATGTTATCTTTCTAACGAATGTGAAAAATATAAATTTCATAATATAAATAAAAGGTTATGTCCAGTTAAAATTCAGAATAGTCGCTATGAAATTTAAATATATTTATTTATATTTTAAATATATATATATGGCCCTTAAAATAGCCATTTTGCAAACGACCTCCGTTTTTGACGAAATCACTTTTGTTGGATCCAGAATATCAAATTATTGATAGATTCCAATTTTCGTAATTTTTGGAATTAATATGTGAGTGTGGTACAAGAAAACGTGTTTGGTCCATTTCAGTCAATTTGGATCGACCACAAAATGGCCATTTTACAAACGGTCTCCAAATTCGACGAAATTAGTTTTGTTAGGACCGTATCGTCGATACAAATCTAGAAATATTTTTCCTGGTATTTTTGGGGTCCGTATGTGACCTCAGTAAATTGAAATGTACGTTAAAATTCAATATATTCATTTATATTTTAATTTTGGAAAAAACTGATCGTAATAGCCGAATTGGCTTATAGCACATATCCCATTGTGTCCGAAATGGGGGTAATTGGCTAAGGATGACAGTCGTTGAGCTCGATTTGGAGTTCAGGTTAAAAGGTAACTTTTTGAATTAAAAATTAAAATTAAATATATATTATTTGACTTGGTCAACCCCTTATTGCAGTTAACCCCCCCCCCCCCATTCTATTTTCTTCAATCGAACCCCAATCGGATTTTATCCGATTAGTCGAAAATGGCGAATGACGCCATCTCTTCCTCCATCGACACCGCAGTTCCTCTGCCACCCTCCGCCCGCGATAACCTCCTTCGCCCAACCGAGCCTCGCTTCACTTGACCTTCGCTCCATTATCGAATCAGCCCGTCACCTTTCCTCACCGCGCAACCTCCTTGTGCCATCGAAAGTCGAAGACCCATTGATCAACACTCTAGGCGACGGAGAAGGGTTCTCAAGCACATCTAGTGTTGACTCCGGATCGGATTTCGGTCAACTCCAATGGCAGCGATTTCGAGCCCTAGGGGCAGAGCTTCTTCGATTTCAACCTAGAACAGGAGCGATGGATTTACAGTGAGCATTTTGTCCCTTTCTTCTTTTTAGGTTTGAAATTAAATAACATTGAATTATATTTTCTGATTTTCAACTATAAAAAGATAGGATTTTTAACTATAAAAGGATAAGATTTTTACCTATAAAAAGATTGGATTTTTATAAGACATAAAGATTAGTTTTAATTATAGAAAGATTCAATTTTTAATTAAAGCTTTGATTTTTAATTTGAATAAAGAAAGTTTGAATTTTTTTTAAAGAAAGTTTGAATTTTTAAATAAAGAAAGTTTGAATTTTAGAATAAAGAAAGTTTGAATTTTGAATAAAGAAAGTTTGAAATTTTATATAAAGAAAATTTGGATTTTTATTAAGTAGAAAGAAATAATAAAAGGGTTTGATTTTTATATGTAAAAAGATTTGATTTTTAAACATGAAATAAAAATATGATTTTTACATAAATAGTTTGCTATAAAAATACGATTTTTACATAAATAGTTTGAAATAAAAAAATGTGATTTTTATCCATATAGCGTTAAAATGGAAATGTGATTTTTATGCAGATAGGACAATAATAAAAATGTGATTTTTACTATGAACAACGCGAATCAGAGTGCGTAGGAATATCGGACTAAACCAAGCTATTCAGAAATTCAGAAATGAAATAGCGGAGTGGAACTTCAACGTGAGAACTTCTCACTTTTAATTTATTTTCTAGTTAAAATATATACTAGGATGTAGACGGTGCTTAGCGACACTCGACACCCGTCGTCCACAGACTATGGACGGCTTATTTGTTTGATTGATTGTGTTGCGAAAACTGATTGTGTGTTGTGAAATGGAATAAAATATTTTGTAGTTAAAAAGATAATTTTTAACGTGTATATGAATAAAATAAACATTTATAAACAAATCGAATGATTTTTTTATGTATACACATTTGACTGATATTGATTGGGATGATAAATTCTACACATCACCCAACTACACAAATAAAATTCATTATTTGTTGATTGGAACCCCACACGGGTATTGTGATGAAATTGGACATGCACTAATCCCAATATTTGGTTGTATGTCGATCGATTGATTGACAGGCAGTTATAAGTGTTGAATATTTATATTTGATGCTTATGCAGTGTAGAATGCACTTTGGATGATGGTTGACTGTGTCTGATTGTTGTTGTATACATGTGTGTATGAAATCCATATAAATCACATTATATGGTAATTGACTGTGTCTGATTCCAGTTCAGAAAGAAAGAATATTTTTAAAAGAATGAATATTTTAAAATAATGTTCAGTAAAAGATCATAATCTGATTTTGATGTCCGATTTGGGATGGACACGAATATATTTAAATATATAAAGCCATGTTGATTAGATTAACGCCATTTGGACGTGATCGATATTTATATTGATTTTATTCATTTTTATAATGAATATCGAAAAAGAAATGATTTCGAAATATAATGTTTTGAAAATATTATCATTTATATAGCGATGATATGGAATATTCAATTTTGATTTGAAATTGAATATGAAGTTGAAATCGTTTTGAAAACGAATTTAAAACGATTTATAAAATACATTTTAAAATGGAAATCGACGAAATATATATAATATATATGTATATATATATATATAATGGCCTGAATAGAATGCGTCGCGCCGCGGCAGTTCGTGAATTTCGACCATTGACTTCGAACGGACATTACGGGAGATCCGACCGTCAGATTCTCCTAAAACTAGTACCGTTGGGTTCGTATCGAAAAAAGTTTTCTAATGAATATTATAGATTTGAAATCTAATGGTTAGATTTGGAATTATGTCCAAATCAAATTTGGAAAATGTCGTTGTAAGTGCAGTTCGATGGCCGTTTATGGAAATCGACTGTACGGGCCTTGGTAAAATTATAAAAAATATCAATAATTAGTGTAAAATCACAAGAAATGATTTGGAAAGAACTAGGATGAAAGATCCCATTTTTGAAAAGATAAAATAGATTATTATCGAAATGAACTAATTATGAACTAGAATTATAATCCAAATATTTTTAAAATAAATAAATTGGTTTTGAAATGGTTTTAAAAATAACCAGAATTTCCAACATATAAATTGAAAATGGATTTGAATCGAAATTGTCTTTGGAATATTTCGATGTTGGATTTCATGATTATACAGATATTGTTGTGGAAATTTGAAAGATATATATATGTATATATATATATATATATCGTTATTTCCAATACGATATTTGTTGGTTTCAGAATTTGGTATTGAATATATGCCGATATATTTTCTATTCAAAGCCTTGTATTTAATATCAACTAAGATTTTGGGTGGTCGTGAATGGAATCTTTAATAATATTGTTCTTAGACCCAATGGAGTTAAGGAAATCAGAAACTAACTGGGGATTAGTTAAGTTGAATGGCTTCCTGGGTATTGATCTAATGTTGGTTTCGGCCTTCGGGGTTAATATTTAGGGAATTGTTCTCTTTCTAATTTACGGTTAGGGACTAATGGAATGTGAATTGGGTTTATTGTGAACTGTGTTTTTAACGACATTCGTTCTTTAACCCGACTTACAATGAAATGTGATTTGGAATTTATTAATCTTTTTATTTTGATTTAACAGGAATTTTCCAAAGTAACGCATTCCAATTTAATATATTATTTGGTATTGGATGGAATTCGATTGATAATAATCGAAATGAAATTCTGTGGAGGAAGACTGTTAATACATATGGAATTTAAAAGCCTTTGCCGTTATTCCATTTATATTATTAGGTGGATATGGAAATTGATATCGATTATATATTGATTTGTTTTTCCGTGAAGATTCCATAATTAATGGAATGTGATTTGGTTTTGTCGTGAATGGTGTCTTCATTAACACTGTTCTTAAACCTAGTTGAGAAAAATTTAATCTTTTTATTTAGATTTAATGAAGTATACCAATTAATTAATATTTAAATATAATTGAATTGAAATTGGTCTTTGTGTTTATCGTGAATGGTGTTTTAAATAACACTTGTTCTTTAACCCGATTAACAAAGAAATAAGATTTTGGGTTGTCGTGAGTGGTATCTTTAATAATACTGTTCTTAGACCCAATGGAGTTAAGGAAATCAGAAATTAACTGGGGATTAGTTAAGTTGAATGGCTTTTTTGGTATTGATCTGATGTTGGTTTCGGCCTTCGGGGTTGATACTTAGGGAATTGTTCACTTGCTAATTTACGGTTAAAGGCCGATGGAACAGAATGTGATTTTGGGTTTATCATGAATCGTGTTTTAAATGACATTGGTTCTTTAACCCAATTAAAGACAGAATATGATTTCCTAAGTTAAACAATTGTTAATATTGATTTTTGGGAAGATTAAAACCAAGTGGAGTTTTGATGCATCTTTAATTAGATTGAAATGATATCCAAAGGAAGATTAAAGAATAAATTTAAAGAATTTATCTTTGATAAAATTAATGAGAACCTTTCCCAAAGTATAAGAATATTTGAATAAAGGAATATTCTGGATTAGAATAAGGCGTATGTTGTGTTTTTATAGCAATTGTTTATTATTTATGCGAGTTATTCAGAAAGACCGAGTTTATCCCATTCTGAATAACTGATTCGACGATGTGTCGAGGATGAAGATGGTGGTTGAAGACCGGAGGTCTTCACATCGTTTGGATGCTTAATGATGTCTTGATTGGGCTGTACACCCAAGGCGAGGTTATAAGTGGTGATCGTCCAGACGTACTTGGAGATCGACGGATATGCGAGGGACTCTCGCCTGTATTGGACATATGGGGGAGGAATAAGGTGCCCCCGGTTTCTTTCAAACCCAAAACGTACATGTAAATGGATGTGTGTCTGACATCGGATTTCATTTTGTGTGATTGATAGACATTGGTTGCATAGCGTGAATTGCCTGTGTGGCATGTTGAGATGCAAGTGATCAAGGTATCTGTTGAAAAGCAAAGTCTTGTGGTTGATGATCAAAGCACGACCTTTGTGACATAGCTTTGTGTAGCGTTAATTCGCGAGCCTCACACCCCGGTGTGGACCAGAAACGGGAGAGGAAATCAAGGAGGGCATGCGTTTCCTTCTAGCTAGGAGTGGTGTTAGCGTTTTGCATGCCCTAGCATTTTACTTAAATGGATGATGGATAGGAGGCGCCTCAGTTATATCAGTCGATCCGGGGTCGATGGAGTCATTTGGCTCAATGACGCCCTACAGGGCAGGGAAACGCAGTGATCAGACATTTTAATCCACATCGAGTGGACCGGCCCTGACCATCCAAAGACTTGACGGAGTACTTTCCTGAGGGGCGGGCTAGAACATCTCGAGGCGGTAAGGACGATCCCTTGCCTTGGTTCACAGATGGAAATCTAACTTCCAATACGTGACAATTGCGGTTTTGATTGTAGAGCCTAGTATTGGCGACATGATATATGGTAACCATGCCGTCTAGGATTGATACATTTATATTTGAAGTTGTTTTATACACTATGCACTTATAATAGTATCAAATGGTTTGTTTTAAAGTACCAAGCATGTTTGGCTATTATAAGGGAAAACCCTATCCCCCGGCTTGCATTGCATTATGTGATAGGACCTGGGTCTTATAATAGCTTCATTTTTCCAAAAAAACATTGCACTGTTTTGTTATATGCACAGGTATTCTTGGGAAGAAACCTGTTCTGTGTTATATGGCATGGTCCCTTGATATATCTGATTTAACGTGTAGTTTTAAATAACTGTTTTAGTTCTCACACGAGTCACATGACTGACCTAGAGTTTATTGTTTAACCTAAACTCTGGGTGCCCCTATTTTGCACACGGGCGGCCAGTAGTTTTGGATTTGCAGATTTATATTCATAAGATCCTGGTTTACTGCTGGAATGATATTCGTAAATCTTTGTATCTGCATATTCTTTTCAGTTGTGTTTTGTATTAATTTCCGCTACATTGTAATTTGTAAATCCATGATATTTAGTAAATGTGTAATATGTAATTCATACTCTGTATATTCTTGTATTCTGAATAAATTGTTGTAATAAACAATGAAATGTTCTTCTGTTTTTGTTCTGATTCGTCTTGTCCTCAATTCAATCCGTTCTTTCCTTCATGGGGAAGTTCGGGTCGTATTAATAAAGCCCACCATCCCCTTGAAAACATTGCAGCAATGATCACACCAACTTTCAACACCACCCCATGCTAGTACATCAACCGCAGAACACCCTATGTCTTCATTTCAGGCAACACGAAAATCCACTCTCTCTACATGCAACTTGATACTACAACTCATCACCACTCCACCCTTCTCCACGTCCCTTTCCTTTTTTAGCCGTGCTATTACTTTCTTTATTCTTTCTCTCCATTAATTCTTCTTCAATATTTCCCTTCCGGTCCGCCAACCTTCAATGCGTTAAATCCATGCAAATACCACCCTTCACCTCGCCCTTCCCATGTTGTCCCCCCTCACTCCATTATTAAAGAAGCACCATCTCGCAGACATCACCGCTCAGCACACCCCCAATACCTATTTCAAAACCGGAAGGCCCCTCATGCTTTCTTCAAACCTTCCATTCCCTTCACTACGAATTCCACTTCCTCTGACCCTAGCCCTATCTCGAGCTCACCTACTGATCACCACGTCTGGTCTGGCTTCTGGTTTGCAGCTCATGGGTAGGGCTCTGATGTCTGGGCTTGGCTAATGTTGTGCTTGCGTGGAGAGGTTGCTGGCGGATCCGCGCTACCAACGGAGGAGGGAAGGAGAGAACATCGTAGTTTTATGGTAGCGGATGAGTCGGAGAAAAGAGCAGTTCAGACATGTGGGTTTGGTCGGTTCCTATGCTACTAGGAAGATTTGATGGACGGTGCGGTTTATGGGTCGGACGGTCATGGCGGAGTGATTGGTAACGAGCAGTTCGGGCGTGGTGGTGAAGTAAATTAGAGAGGGAAACGAAGACATAGTTTTATATTTTATGAAGATTGGAAGAGGAGTCTGTTGTGATTTGGAATGAACAAGGGGAAGGCTATTTAAAGCCGAGGGCCGTTTTCAGCCCTGCTTGCATAAGGACAGACAGTCCATGTCCAAATCCTGTGCTTTGGTTCAGATCACGTGTCCTTTCTTTTCAGAGATATTCTCTCGAGCACATGTTTTAGCTTTGCAGGTGTGATTCGCGGTGGCATGTGCTTTGATTCGGTTGGGCAAAATACAGATTTTTCATTTAATGTACAGGCCTGCTACAACATTTTTCAATGCATAAAAGTGACACCATGTTCATTAAGTACGTTTATGTTCAAATATATCAGAGTTATTTATTTATTTTTTATAAATTTTTGAAGATTCGGTGGCTATGTTATTATATATATAAATTCAAAGCAGCAATGGGATTTCTTTTCATTTCTCTTTTATCTCTTGTTTTACTGAAGGAAGTAGTGGGATTCGTTGGTTATATAGAGAAGTAGGGAAGCTTCGCTCCTAGTGATACTAAGACCATAACCAACCATCCGTTCTGTTCAGTTATTCTCTCTCATGTTCTGAAACTGGTCCAACGAGCCGAGCACCCAGAAGGGGAGAACCAGCCACGGACTGGTTGGGGGCGGGGATACAACGGCAAAGATATTGCCGTTATAAATATAATGTCCCCCCCTCAAAACCCTCGCCGCCACCCCCCTCAGTTTCATTTCTCCTTCCCTTCTTCAAACCCGAAAACCCATTTCCCTCCCCCATTTTTCACCCAATTTTCTCCACCAATTCACCTATCCGTCAGTTTTTAACCAAATTAACTAGCTTGTGTCAGATATTAGTTCGAAAATATGGCTAGATTACTAAAAAATTTCGCCAAAAAATTCATGCACGGCGACGATCGTGGCGCCGGCGGGAGTGGTGAAGGTGGTAGTGGCCAACAGCCAGTGCTCGGAATAGAAGACTTACTTGTAGCCGCCGAAAACATGGAGAACGAAGAAGCAGAGGTGCAACAGGGAGGCGGTCATCGGGGATGTGGCGGGCGTAGAGGCGGACGAGCAGGCAGGGCACGTAGGGGTGTTGGATCAGTTGCCGCTAGAGAGGGCCAACTAGATGGCTATGTGGATATGAACCTCAGCACCGCGAAGCTTCCTGCGCTATCCAACTTTCGCATTCTTCCAGATGACGAAGTACACGTTAGCACGCAGTCGAGTTTGGCTGTAAGTATTTTTAGTATTATTTACATAGTATTCTTTGAGTGTTATATATTGGGTAGATGGTATAACATTTTGTTGAACCGTTAACAGTCGCAGAATATACGTCCACGTGGTTCGTTAGCGACCACACTTAGATATTATCATGCACACTTGGCGGGTAAGGAGGGGGTCGCAGGACTGTTACATGCTCTTGGATTTCAATTTTTTCTAGGTAATATTATAGACCTTTTAATGAAATAAGTGGATAATTTAGTAGTAATATTTTATCTTATTGTGCGATTTGCTATTTTAGGAATAAACCATGTTATAAATGCCGATGTCCAATTGTGTGCGGCCATTGCTCTACGGTGGTACAAAAACAACCACACATTTCACTTTCCTTGTGGTGAGTTAGGACTTACACCGCTTGATTTCTCCATGCTTACTGGTATTAGCATTGGAGTAAGTGCTTATCCCCAACTGCCTTATGACGATGGTCGATGGCGTGATCGTGCATTGTTCATGATCTACAGCCTCATTTGGATGTTTCTGCTACGTCGTATCAGGCAGAAGGCGCTATTAGAGTGAGCGCGATCCGTGCGGCTATGGATAGGATACTCGAGCACTACTCTGTTGATGATGACTTGGAGCTTGCTCGATTATTTGTGTTATACCTTATGGGTAACCTTTTCTTTAGTTCTTCGAGCAGTAGCGTTCCTGTGGGGTTTTTTGCGGTCGCGGCTGAGATAAATGCCGATGGGGCGATTTTATATGATTGGGGCACACCTATCCTTGCATACCTATACAGATGTCTCGACATGCAGTGCACCATCACTGATTCTCAGGTTTCTTTATTTGGATTCTGGGAGTTGTTACAGTATTGGTACTTTGAGTACTCTAGGAACTTTCATTTTATCACCCGTATTGCTGACCCATCGACCTTTTTCCCCCGTATATGCTTTTGGACTGCGGACAACCGGGGGCCTAGAGATAATGAGTCATGCCATGTGTTTCCCGTTGCCCATAACCAGATTGAGCTGAGGATGTATAGGGATCAGATTCTATGGCATCCATTTGAGCAGAGTACATCCATCGATCTTGAGATCATACAGATTGCTAGGATGCTTGCCGGATGGAGATTTCCACTTATATCTTGTCCCGTGGCGCTAGGTGCTTATTGGTATCTTGGTGAGAGGTGCTGGAGACAGTTGTATGACTTCGATGCTATTCCGGATGATCCACACCTACATACTTATCGGTGTATGATTTACCCGACGGAGCAGCTAGATATAGCCAGGACAGCAGGCTGGTGGACGGCTGAGAGCTTTATTATTATCGGGGAGTGTTACCTTACCTTCTGGCGTAGATTTTTCACCGGGTCCTCAGATACGATTACGCATGCAGCATCGATTGATTTAGTAGGGCCATCTGCTATACGACACGGCATACGTCCACCTGTTGTCGAGGATGTTACCCAGTCCAGTCAGAGTTTTCGTGCAGCTGATCATGTGGCGGCCGCCAGTCATTTTGGATGGACCATGGCAGTGCCCACCATTGGACCGGATCGTTACGTTGACGTGTTTCATCCTCCGACCCATCACGATTACCCGGATCCTACACAGTTATCATATCATGATCTGTATGATATGCGGATGGGGATTAGGCATACGGGCTATATAGAGCATAGGCGTAGCCTAGATTACTATGATGGTGAACTACGTCGTGTTGCAGAGGAGGCACGACAGCAGCAGGCGCATTTAGAGGCCCAGCTTGAGGCAGAGCGCAAGAGACTTCAGGACTTGCAGATGTATTACCACCATAGGTCTAGTGCTGGGTCCAGTCAGCCTCCAGATGTTGGTGATCATGAGAGACGTCATCGGCGCCGCACACGTCCACGTACACATTCAGATGACTCGGACGAGTGAGTTACTATCACTTTTATGTACTTTCGCAGTTGTCAGGTGTATGGTCCTACTGTTGGAGTAGACATTCTGCATTTTTTGAGTACCAGTGTTATGTACTTTTGTTGTATTACCACTGTTATGTACTTTTGTTGTTCTACGTATTCCTAGTTGATAGTTGTCTGTTCTTGTTGTTTGAGTAGACGTTCTGTATTTGTTCACTACCATGATTATGTACTTTCGATGTTTTACGTTTTCGCAGTTGTCAGTTGTATGTTCCTATTGTTTGAGTATGCGTTCTGTATTTGTTGACTACCGCTATTATGTGCTTTCGATGTATTTTGTGTACGTTTTGATTATGTTTCTGTGTAGAGACTACATTTGGTTATGTGTAGACACTGTATTTATGTGTAGAGAATGTTTTTGTGTAGAGCCGGTATCTTCTGTTGTTCTAGTTCCTGTAAGAGTTATTTGGAATGTAATAACGTTTGAATTTGATGTTGAACAAGGTTTCCCTCTTCTCGTGTAGAAATGCAAAATTCTTAAACAGCACGCCAACATAACAAGGTTTACATATAACTCCATATTCTACGCACAAACAGCAAAGTAAATAGACAGTAAAACAACAATAAAATCACAATACCATAAGCCTACTCAGTTCCATAGCGGGTCAACCAACTGTAGCGTAGTTTATACGCTTCGTAACCAACGAACTCCTCACCATACTCGAAAAGGTAACGAGAATCATATGTTGCTTGATTTGTTTTAAATATGTTCTCGTCTTCAACAGTTTCGATAATCTTTGTGTACCGATCACAAGCGTCTGCAAAATGACGATTAGCCATTTGGATTTCAACCGATGTTCGTGTAGTGGGCCAGGAACGATGGTTGTTGTATAGCCTCGTGATCATTGCCCATCTTTCTTCATATGTTAAACCCCCTCCACTTTGCATTAGCAACTCATCTCTCTTTTCAACCTCAATATAGGATTTTACGAGGGCCAGCAAATCCTTAGACGAAAAATCTGGAGTAGGAGAATTATTACAAGCACTATTACTAGGTCGTTGATTTACTGGAGAAGGACGCGGAGCTGTAACCGCTCGATGCTGAATCGCGACGGGCACCTCTTCAACTTGTGTATCATGAACTAAACCCTTTTCGTTATCGTTCACTAAGTTTCGTTCGTACTCATCAAAAATCCTTCCCATTTCTTCATCACTTATTTTTGAATTGTCCATGTAACCTGTGCATCAGTAGAATTAGTAGAGTAACTAGAAGTACGAATTTTGTTGATAATAAACGTTACCTTTAAGAAAACAAGAAAATAAATTTTCTCCGTTTACTCTACAACGGTGCTGCTTGAAGCTGTAGAAGGTATGAGATGGATTATCAGATATGGAGTACTTATAAGGGCAATGTACGACCAACATTTACAATTCAACATACTTGAATACGGTTTACAGGGTTCTCGTGTTATTATGGTTGATTCTGTACAATGTCCGGTCACATCATTGCAATTACGTATGCTTTGGAACTAGAGGAAGAAATAAGAAAGCTGCAAAATCAAGTTAACGACCTAAGTAATTCAAATTATCGACTCCAACGTGGATTAAATTAGGATTTAAATATTTTATGTTATGCTAATATGTACTGTATCGTTACACATCCTATCACTTGTATCGTATCGCTTGTATCATATCACTTGTATCATTATTTGATGTTACTATGTTCTGCTGTTCTAGTTCCTATATGTGTTGTTTGAAATGTATTAACGTTTCGTAACCATCTGTAGTTGGTCGACGGACTGTAGTACATTGACTGGTCACGTCTTGCACAGTTCGCATAGTGCAGTCATCTTTTATGTGACAGTGGCGTCATGTCACTCTTTGTCGAGAGTTATTGGAATATAGTCCAGCTCTCAGTCTGTAGCCACAGGGGGTCGTCCTCGATACACTTTATCACTAAAAAGCAGATTCCCTACAGTGTTCCCTACAGTCGTACCAGTGACCGGTTACATCAGTATTTTGTTTGTTTACCTACACAAGCTTTGAAAATCACAAAGTGTAGCTAGTGACCATTCACACCATAACTAATATTGCAGCTATATATACATATGTTACTTAGTCACAACTTACCGCACTCAAACACCTTCGTTCTCATTCTTAGAGCACATCCTTCTATTAGAACTCACTGAAGATGTCTTCGTGGTCATCTTCTACAGACTCCGAGGAACAGGCGTACAACGAAATGAGGCTACAGGAGCTTCAAGACGAATTTCAGTTCCTAAACCAAATTAGACCGCAAACTGAACCGTCGTACGAACAGCTGAACGTTCAACCTCCATATGGAACTCAAGTCCCACCTATTCAAGTATCATCTGAACAAGCTGTCACTCAGTCAACTCAGGAAGCAGAGTTCTTTCGTGTACCACTGCAGGAACAAATAGTTGATTCCTATCCAGTTCATTGCTACTGCGGGTACGCGGTTGAAGTTGTGGTTCAAGCAGAGGGAAACAATATAGGTCGGCGCATTCAGCGATGCCCAGCCTTTGCAAATGGTTGCAATTACACGGAATGGATAGACCAACCTTTGTGTCCTCGGGGAATAGCATATTGTAACGAACTCGAACGGGAAAATAGACGTGTTCGAAGTGATAATGAGCAGTTGCGATTGAACATTAGGCGACGCCCGTAAGACTAAACGTAAAATGCATTTTAATGAAGTTACTAATTCCTACTCCATGCTTTGATTGAGCTAGTTCGCATGTACTATCGTCAGTTGTTGTGTCTGTATGAACTATTTCAATGGTGCCATCACATGAAATGTTGGCATTTACTATAAATCTCATGATATTACGTTAGATTCCCTACAGTGTCCGGTCACATCATTGCAGGACGATAAATGGTGCCATCACAAGAAATGTTGGCATGTACTATTAACCTCGTGATATTATGTTAGATTCTCTACATTGTCCAGTCACATCATTGCAGAACGAAAAATGGTGCCATTACTATTAATTTCGTATACTGTTGTCATTTAATTCGGAAGAGACTACTAGCACCAAAAAAAGGGTCGTCCACCAGTGCTTTAACCATTTCAATTCACGAAATGGTTACGAAAAATGGGCCGTTCCCAGGTGCCTTATTTCTGCTTGCGACATAATGAAAACAACTATAATATCATGACAACTAGTAGAACTATTGACAAACCATAATCATACAAACTTCAACAACTAGTACAACTATTGAGCAATTGAAACAACTGGAACAATGACAACTAGTAGAACAGAAGGAAATGCCAAACCATAATCATACAAACTACAACAACTGAGCACACCAGCATCAAATTCAAACACGTACACCTACCATGGTTTAGGGAAAGGACCATCTCTTGTCTTACCGGCATTAATCTTGCTCAAGCGTCTTATTTCTGCTTGTGCTTCGAGTGCGTACTGACGTCCACGTTCGCAAATGGGAGGGTCAATCCACTCCTTAAAGCAACAACAATCAATGGCATCAGGATAATTCATGTGGTCGTTGAAGGCTTCACAACCGAAAAATCGACGACCGGCATTTGTTTCGGTCTTGTCAACAACAACGACCGACACTTGTCCACAATAGCAAACAGGGTTGGATCCAATCGTCCCTAGTGGCTCGGAAACCTTCCCTTCGCGTACAATTTCTTTTCCAGCTCTTTGATAAACGGAATGAGCATTGTCATTTGAATACTGTTGGTGTTGGGATAGGGGTTTCTTGCTTACACCTTTTTTTCCGCTTCGCTTGGGTGCAGAAGAAGACATTTTTTGGGTTGTACAACTTGAAGTTGAAAAGGTAGTGTGTTAGCGTGGAAGAAGGAGGAGGTAGGTTGATATATAATGGGAGGGATTGCGACCGTTTAAGTAGCCGTTGGGGCGCAACGGCTATAAAATAAAAAAGCAAACAGTTTGCCGTTATATTTTTATAACGGCAAACAATTTTCCGTTATATTTTTATAACGGCAAACTCCTATATGCATTGGTAACTGCATCTCCTCCTACATATATCGAATGTCGTTTCACTAAAACCCTATCCATCTACTTAGAGCGTAGTCATGCCAATTTCTTATCCATCTTCTTACAATTACACGGACCTTATTTCTGGACCATCAAATCCTAATCCGTCCGCATCTAAAGAACCAACCGAGTGGTATATTGAAATGGAAGAGCGACACAATGACGAGGTGCGACAATTAGAGCTCGAAGCAGGAATGCATGAAATGGAAATAAGCAATCAGCAAGACAATCCAGCACGACAACATGACCATAGGGCTAACCTTGTAATTCCTCGTGTAAGAGCCACGGTTGAAGAAGGCGAGGTGCAATCTGCAAATATTGTATGCTTTTGTGGTTTTGAAGCACCGCAATTAGTCGTCCGTCATGGAAAAGACGTTGGACGACGATATTATACTTGTCCAGTACGAAACAACGGATGCGAGTTCGGACAGTGGATAGATGATTGCTTTCCCCGTCGAGCAATTACGTATGCTTTGGAACTAGAGGAAGAAATAAGAAAGCTGCGAAATCAAGTTAACGACCTAAGTAATTCAAATTATCGACTCCAACGTGGATTAAATTAGGATTTAAATATTTTATGTTACGCTAATATGTACTGTATCGTTACGCATCCTATCACTTGTATCGTATCGCTTGTATCGTATCACTTGTATCGTTATTTGATGTTACTATGTTCTGCTGTTCTAGTTCCTGTATGTGTTGTTTGAAATGTATTAACGTTTCGTAACCATCTGTAGTTGGTCGACGGACTGTAGCACATTGACTGGTCACGTCTTGCACAGTTCGCATAGTGCAGTCATCTTTTATGTGACAGTGGCGTCATGTCACTCTTTGTCGAGAGTTATTGGAATATAGTCCAGCTCTCAGTCTGTAGCCACAGGGGGTCGTCCTCGATACACTTTATCACTAAAAAGCAGATTCCCCACAGTGTTCCCTACAGTCGTACCAGTGACCGGTTACATCAGTATTTTGTTTGTTTACCTACACAAGCTTTGAAAATCACAAAGTGTAGCTAGTGACCATTCACACCATAACTAATATTGCAGCTATATATACATATGTTACTTAGTCACAACTTACCGCACTCAAACACCTTCGAAAAATTATGAAATTTGCCATGCTCACATATTGATTCGAAAAATTATGAAATTTGAAATCTAGCAATAACATGACATCACGGATCCAACAAAAGTGGTTTCGTCGAAATCTGAGGTCGTTTGCAAAATTTCCATTTTTAAGGGCCTGAATTCCATAGCGACTGTTAAGAATTTTCAATTGGACATATCTTTTGATTCCCGCTATGAAATCTTGATTTTTCGGATTCGTTGGAAAGATATTCTCGATTAGATCCTAATGTTTTTGGTTTCACTAAAATCCAGATTGTTTTGCACCCGGTACATTCAATTGAAGTTTGAAATCGAATTATCGAACTACCGCGCCATTTTCAATTCTATTTATAATTATATATAATTATTTATATTCTAACGACGACGTATATAATATATACATTCGAATTATATTCAAAATAAATTTCTCGTCGATATTATTTAAAATATTCTATTTTAAATGTCCAAAATTCACATCACAACAACTGGCCGAATTGACTACTCAATGACAGAGCCATTATTGGCAACCAATTAGTGCCAACCTTTCACATCACAACAACAGTCCGAATTGAGTACTCAATGACAGAACCATTATTGCCAACCATTTAGTGCCAACCTTTCACATCACAACAACTATCCGAATTGACTACTCAATGACAGAACCATCATGTTGGAACCATTATTGCCACCCATTATTGCCTACATGTACTCTATGTCAGAGATATTTAGTTTACCATCCCTGCTTATATATATCTCTCGTTCGGATACGCTTGGAGATAACAACGAAACTCAACTTATAAAAAAGCAGCGGTCACGAACCTCGGTCTGTTGCGGAGTTAGGTGAGGTTGTTGACTTTGCTCGGTCTGCATCATCATTGACATATACGACGAATGATCGTCGTACACGCCTACCCCGGGCGGTCGTTGGTAAAACTATGGCGGGACGGACGATTGGATGGGAGGAAAATTAGGAGGACCGAGCGGTTGGTACGGTGGACGGTATGGATAATTTGAATACGGCGAGTAGCCATATTCGTGAGATGGCTGCAACGATTGCTGTTGTTGGATTGACCGTTGCATCGCATACGATGACGAGTGCGGTAGGGACATGAGTTTCTTGTTTATGGTTTTTTTCCCGCTTCGCTTGGGTGCAGACGAAGACATTTTGTTGATGAAGAAGTTGGGAAGGTGGAGTGGTTGTGTGGAGGAGGAAGAAGAAGGAGATAGGGTGGTTTATAGGGAGGAAGTGAACTAGCCGTTGGGGTTGCAACGGCTAGTTCTTATAACGGCAAACACTTTGCCATTATAAGATTATAACAGCAAACACTTTGCCGTTATAATCTTATAACAGCAAAGTGTTTGCCGTTATAATCTTATAACGGCAAACAGTTTGCCGTTATAAGAACCAGTCTCTGTTGGGTGAACTAGCCACGGAGGAGCTCAAAACTAGCCACAGACCAGCCACGGGTGAGTGAACAAGCCACACCTGGTTGCTCCGTGGCTTGTTTAGTAACTGAACAAGCCATTGTTGGTTGTGCTCTAACATTTGCATATGGCTTGGCTCTACTGAAACAACGTTGGCCATACTGAAATGACACTTCGCCATAGTTTTGCAGAGATATTTTTATTGTTTACATTTGTTTGTATCCGGCTGACATAAATTGAAGCTGTGAAAAGGATTGGCACATTGTCTACAGAAGCATAGGGGTTGACCCGTTAATTAGTTTTTTTTCTGTAGCCAAAATAGTTGACTGATTGTCTGATCATATCTCAATATTGAAATATTGGATTAGATTACGGTTGATATAGATAAGATTAGGGGTGCGCAGAGATTCAAAAAAGTTAAATCTTTTGTCAATGTTTCCTATAGTTTACGGTTTTCGAAAATGACATATACATATTTGATAAAGACATGGAAACGACAGGATAAAATTTCCCACGTCGGTCGTAGTATTTGACTTACGTATACACGATCAGTATACACAGTCGAGATTTCCTTCTGATCACTCAAGAATTTGGCATGGATTCTATACATATATTGTAAGGACCCGGAAAATCTGAACCAATTTGAAAATTTTAAATTGGCTATTTTGGTGGATTTTAAATATTTAAAATAAATATTTTAAATAATAACGACGAAAAGTGAGTTTGAATTGACGTTTGAAAATAAATATAATTAATTCTAATTATAAACAAGGCCTGAAATGGCGCGGTAGTTTCAAAATTTGAATTCAAACTTTGACTGACTGTACCGGGTGAAAAACAAAATGGATTTTAGTGAAACCAAAAATATTTAAATCTGTTAGTGAATATCTTTCTAACGAATTCGAAAAAGCGAAGTTTCATAGCGGGAAGCAAAAGTTATGGCTAAATGAATTTTCAAAAAGGTCGCTATAGAGTTTATATAGCCCGTGAAAATGGCCATTTTGCAAATGACCCCGGAATTCGACGAAACCACTTTTGTTGGATCTGGGATGTCAAATTATTGCTAGGTTTCAAATTTCAGAATTTTTGAAGCTAGTATGTGAGCGTGGCAAAGGAAAATGTGTTTGGTCAATTTCTACTAAATTGGATCGACCAGAAAAGGGCCATTTTTCAAACGGTCTCATAATTCGATGAAACTAGTTTTGTTGGGACCGTATCGTCAAAATATAGCTAGATTTATTTTTCGGGAATTTTTAGAATCAGTATGTAGCCCCGACAAATTGAAATGTACGTTCAAAATAATTATTGAATGTTTTATATTTTAATTTGAAGAGAAACTGACTGAAACAGTTGAATGGGCCTTCGAAACATATCCCATTGTGTTCGGGATGGGGATATTTAGCTAGTAACGATAGTCGTTGGGTTTGGATTGGTGTTTGTATGAGGCAAGGGGCATTTTTGGATTTTTTAAAATATATAAATAAATAAATAATTCTGATTGGCCAATCACTTTTCTCTCCCCCCGACTAAACCCTCCAGTGACGGCGGAAGTTGCTCAATACTTCCCAGACCGATTTCTCCCAATCCGCTCCACTAAACACCTCGACCCAGTTGAGAATTCTGTAGAGATTCTCGAGTGCTTCAAATCCATATAACCCTTGCCCTCTATCGTGTCGTGTGGAGCGAGATCCCAGCCCAGAAAGACTGGGACTTTCGAGCGCCGCCACGTCCAGGATCTGCCGTCGATCGGAATCGCACAATCCTCGATCCATGCGCCCTTCGACCCCCTACGGCGTGGTACAACTCGATTTCCACCTAGTGCTATGGATTGGGATTAAAATCAAAACCTATATTCGAACAGGTTTAGAGAGGTAACGGTTTAAATCATATTAAACTGTTTAATAGCACTTTAAAGCGCTACGGTTTATGATTTCACTATAAAAATCATATCTTTTTCATTTGTTGACGAAATTCAGTGAAACAAGAAACAGTGGACTCATGCGGACGTCTTCTATATTCTAGAAGAGACCGGATATTTTTCTGAGCCTTCTGCTATTTTTGGTGGAGTGGAACCCAATGTGAGATTTTTGAATTATAAATGATATGAAAATGACAATGTAAAAATTATATATTCGAAGTATGAGCTATATAAGCATTGTACACCTCATGTATAAGCGTTGTATAAGTTGTATGTTCGATGTATAAGTTATATATGCGTTATAGAAATTATATATGCATTGAAATAGAAGTGAAATTTACTTATATATATATATATACATATATATATATATATATATATATATATATATATACGCCCCTTGTCGACAAACCATGGACGATATTTATTGGTTGTGATTGGTGTGAAAATTGGTTGATAGCGAATGACTGGTTAGAATTGTTTGTGGTTGAAATTGATTAATTGTGTTTGAAATTTACCCGTTTGTGGTTGAGAATTATTTGGTTGAAACCACATAGGATTAGTTTTGTGGAAAAGAAAATAAACATGCCGCCTGCGTGCGAACTAGATGCATGAAATCCCCATTGTCAAAAGCTGCGAGGCTTTAAGGTAGAGCGAGGAGCCATACTAGGGACGACCCTGGTTTTAACTACCCTGCCATTATGCTGCCGAAATTTTTAATAATATTCATGTGTTAGAATTATTTTCATGCGTTGAAACTATATTCGTTTGTTGAATAGAAATTCATGTGTTGAACGACATTCATGTTTTGAAATAAATTGTTTTATAATAAAAATCATATTTTTATCATCTATATGAACTATATAAAATAGTCGTGTTTTGAAATAAATTGTTTTATAATAAAAATCATATTTTTATCATCTATATGAACTAGATAAAATAGTCATGTTTTGAAATAAATTGTTTTATAATAAAAAACATATTTTTATCATCTATATGAACTAAATAAAATAGTCGTGTTTTGAAATAAATTGTTTTATAATAAAAATCATATTTTTATCATCTATATGAACTATATAAAATAGTAGTGGTTTGAAATAAATTGTTTTATAATAAAAATCGTATTTTTATCATCTATACGAACTATATAAAATAGTCATGTTTTGAAATAAATGGCTTTACAATAAAAATCACATTTTTATTATATACATGAACTGTTAAAAATAGTGAAGTGTTGAAATTAAAGTCGGTTGGATAAAAATATCATTTTTATCAAATGTAGGAAAAGAATATGGTTTTGAAATCGAAGAATAGATTATATATATATATATATATATATATATATATATATAAATATAATTAAAATAAATCGAATAACAAAGTTGCAGTTCGTGTTTTGAAACCTTGATTTCAGACGATTAGTGTGGGAGATTCGACCATCGGATTTTCCCGAAACCGAAACCGTTGGGTTCGCTTTGGAAATATCTTTCCAATGACACCCACTTTGTAAAGATCCAACGGTTGGATTGTTTGGAATGTTTAATTCAAATCTGAAGAAAAACAGCGCCAGAATCGATTATATTTATATATATATAAATATAATTAAATTAAATCGAATAACGAAGCTGCAGTTCGTATTTTGAAATCGATACATCAAACGAATGTACCGGGAGATCCGACCATCGGATTTTCCCGAAACTGAAACCGTTGGATTCGTTTTGAAAAGATCTTTCTAATATATACAATTTGTGAAGATCCAACGGTTAGATTTTCAGATATGTGTAAATCAAATCTGAAGAAAAACAGTGCCACGGCCGCGTTATGGCCTGAAGCGTCGTTTGAATAAATTGGCTATTTTTAAATAAATAAAAATAGCGATAAATCGTTATAAAATATTATAAGCGATATGGAATGTGAAATTTAGAAACTAATTGAAGGTTAGCTAAGTCGAATGGTTTCCTGGGTTTTGATCTGATGTTGGTTTCGGCCTTCGGGGTTAATATTTGGGAAATCTCTCTCTTACTGATTTACGGTTAGTGACTGATGAATTGGAATGAAGCGTATGTTGTGTTTGTGTAGCACTTGTTTATTATATACTGCAACGGCGCCAAAAACTTGATCGTCGCTTTCCTATGAATTAGAAAAGCGCGAATTTTAAATTAAATACTGCAAGCGCACAGGTGTGTAGCATATAGGTCGAACACAGGGAGGCAAATTAAATCAAATTATTTAAATAATTTCTTGGGCGAGTTAGACAAATCTTTGAGGTTGGTTTTGAAAACAATAAAAATTGAAACTGTGATCCGATTCAGAAAAAATCTAATTGAACCGATGATCAAATCACAATTATCAATTGGAAATTAAAATGCAAAACAGAAATAAGATGCAGAAATTAAAATTGCAGGAAAAGAAGAACAACAAAAAATAAAGTTAGGATTGTTGTTGAAACTAATCAAACGACTAATCGCTAATAAAAAAATGTAAAATACAATTGGTGTTCTACCAAAATTAATTGTGAAGACAACACCAATTGCTAAGAAAAAGAAAATTGCAAGAAAATAAAAGAGAACTAAAACTTTATTAATGGAGAAGAAGAGAAAATAGGATACAGAATAATGGGTGGTGGCTACAATGATATTACAAGGGTATATATAGGAGATAACCAAACCCTAACCCTAACCCTAATACAATGATAGATGGGCCTTAGGGAATTCACCAAAAGAGTTTACAATGAGAATCTCAAATGGGACTTAGTTATATCTATTAAATTTTTGGCCTTTCTTCTTTTTCTCTTGGTTCTTTGACAAGCCTCCCTTGATTTGAGATGTGCATGGCCTTTTTATAAATCATTTTGTTGTCCAACAGCAACTAGATGTGGGATCTACCTCTACAATTCTTCAAAATGTAAATATATAGCAATCTGATCTCCATTTCTCTACTTTTCTGGTTGCATGCGGGCTGGGTTGGAATATCTATGAAAGTAACAAAACAATGGCCAAGTAATATTTATTTATATACAAAAGACAAGATATAAGAGCATAAAATAAACACATTTCTATGTCAATCATTGTGTTTGTGTAGCACTTGTTTATTATATACGCGAGTTGCTCAGAAAGACCGGGTTTATCCCATTCTGAATAACTGAATCAACGATATGAAGTCGATGATGAAGACGGTGGTTGAAGACCGGATATCTTCACCTTGGTTGGATGATAACTGATGTCCTGATTGGTAGGCATCCCGAAATATGGATAATGAGTGGTGATCGCCCAGACGTACGTGGAGATCGATGGGTATGCGAGGTATATAGTGCCTCCGGTTTCGTTCAGACCCAGAACGGACTTGTAAATGGACTGTGTGTCTGACATTGGATTACATTCTGTGTGATTGATAGACGTCAGTTACATGGCGTGAATTGCCTGTGTGGCATGCTAAGATGCAGTGATCAAGGCTTCTGTTGAAAAGCAAAGTCTTGTGGTTGATGATCAAAGCACGGTCTGTGTGGCATAGCTTTGTGTATAACGTGAATTCGCGAGCCTCACACCCCGATATGAACTAGAAACAGGAGAGGACCTCAGGGAGGACATGCGTTTCTTTCTAGCTAGAGGTGGTGTCAATGCTTAAACTGGCTGACATATGTATTATTCTCACCTGTGTGGTTGTTGCTATTGCGAGGTGCCTCGGTTATATCGGTCGATCCGGGACCGATGGAGTCATTCGTTGGCTCATTTACGCCCCAAAGGGCGGGGAAATGTAGTGTTCAGGCATAATAATCCACATCGGTGGACTGGCCCTGACGATCCAATGGTTGATGCGTTCTGATCCTGAGACATGAGCTAGATTTTCTCGAATTCGGTAAGGACTATCTTCTGCCTTGGTTCATCATGGAAATCCAATTTCCAAATACGATATCATGCGGTTTTGATTGTAAACCTATATATGGCGACATGATATATGGTACCCATGCCGTCTATGATTGATATTTATGATTGTATATAGAATTAGAAACTAACTGGAAACGAGCTAAGATGGGTGGTTCTCTGGGTATTGGTCTGATGTTGGTTTCGGCCTTCGGGTTTAATACTTAGGGAATCGTTCTCTTACTAATTTGCAGTTGGAGTCTGATTAAGAATTAAATGACAGAATTTACATTTTAAGTGATATTACTTTACACGTATTAAGCATATCTTGGTCGATATAAGGTAAAACTCTATCCTCCGGTTTGTATTGCATTGTGTGATGGGACTTGAGTCTTATATCGGCTTCATTTTTATATAAAGCATTGCGATGTTTTAAAAGATTTACTTGTTTAAAGCACTGGCAAACCAATGGAGTAAACCCGTTCCGCGAAAGTGGCGTCGTCCTGTGATTAGCCATATAATAGAAAATGTAAGTAGATTTCTCATACCAGTCCCACGACAGACTCATAGTTTGTTTCACTTGCAAACTCGGGTACCCCTCTTTCTACACGGGCAGCCTTGTATTCAGGTTTTAGCAGGCTCTTTCTGGATAGCTGGAGTTGAAGACGGATTCTATATTTATCTCTTTTTATGCTGTTCAGCTCCTGTTGTACATTTTTTTTTCCGCTGTAGACATTTATGTATAGCTGAACTGTATTTGTACTAAGTATGATCCTGTATACTATGTAACTCTGATGTTTTTGTTTATCCAGTGTATTATTTGTTCATTATCTTGTGTATTTATTTATTTCTGTTCTGCTGTTATCTGTTTATGTGTTATATTCCTAAGATTACCCTTAACACCGCCGTACGGGGTTTTGGGGTCGTCACAACGTGGTATCAGAGCTTTGGTTAAGCTTAGTTCTGGAATATAACATATTAACGAACTCGTCAAAAATAGAACCAGTAGTGTTCAAGGACGAATAACTCATTACATATAGGTTCAGTAATATCCTAGTATGAGCATAGAAAAATGAAATAACACCCCGATAGACACATTTACATTCAAGTATATGTTTCTATGTTTTAAAATGTCTTTTCTGTTGACCTGACACTTGATCTGCTATTTACAGAAGTACTAGAGAATGAGTGTAAGAAACAGTAGGAATGCAGAACCAGATATTGAGGCTCTATTAATTAAGTATCGAAATATGGGTGGAGTACCGTTCTTGGGTGAAGAATCTATTATGAAAACACAAGCTTGTATTCGTTCTGCTGAGAAAATCTTTGAAGGTTTAAAGATGAGAGAAGACCAGAAAAGATTACTGGCATCTTGGGCACTCAAAGAAGAAGCTTTGTTTTGGTGGGATTCGATTATTGAGGATAATCCAAAAGGTAATATTACCTGGGATAGATTTAAAGTGATTTTCATAGAAAGATTTACTCCTCCTGAAGCAACTGAGCGGTTATGTGATGAATTCTCTTATCTGATACAAGGAGATATGACCATCCCAGAATATCATAAGAAATTCAACGAACTTTCTCATTTTTCCCCTCATCTGATTCAGGATCCAAAGAGGAAGAATCTGAAGTTTATTCATGGCCTGCAAAGAAAATATCAGAATAGTGTAATGAGGAATGTGAAGCTTCCTTTTTCAGAAATGATATACATGGCTTACCAGTATGAGGATCTCAACAAGAAAGGTATGTTGCGTTACGAAGAAGAAGTCAGTTCTAGTAATAAAGGGGAGTCTGAAACTGATAATCCTGAGGCCAGTACGATGTCTGAGGTAGGTAAGAAGCCCAGAGTCAATCGAAAAAGGGCCAGATCAGAGAAAGAACCAGTAACGACTGCCATATGCAATAACTGCCATAAGCAAGGGCATTTGCAGGGGAATTGAAAATCCTCGAAGAAACGAATAAAGAGTGGATCTAATTCCAAGAAGAATTTTCAAGAGAATAGAGATTACAGTAAATGCCATCGGACTGGTCATCTTGCAAAGGATTGCTGGCTCTTAAAGAAGCCTGGAATGGTACAAGTGAATGAAGTGGCAAAAACTTCAGCACCCTCAGGTAGTCAGGGAAGGTCTAATGTTTTGGAAGGCACGCTTACCGTCAAAAACATTCCAGTTAAAGTACTGTTTGATACAGGCACGTCACGAAGCTTTATTGCAAAGAATGAAGTTAAGAAGTTGGATTTGAAATTGAGAAAGCTCAAAGAACCCGTCACTGTCCATAACCCGGTTGGGGGTTCTCTCGATCTTAGCTGCATTTGTGCGGTGCCTGTCTCTTTTTCCAGATATCGGTTTCCCGCCATCTCGATCGTCATGAATTTTACCGAATTCGATCTTATTTTGGGATTGGATTGGTTAACCGAATATGAGGCAGAGGTTAAATGCGCCGACAGAGTGGTAGGGAAAAGATTAAATCAGGAGATTAAATAACCATTCCCTGTGAAGGTCAGAATTCTGATAGAAAAGACTTCTGGGGAGCTTTGGATGTTTCTCCTGCTCAAATAGAAAATATCCCTGTAGTCACAGAGAATATTCCGGACCTCATCAAAGATATTCCCGTCGTCAAGAATTATGCAGATGTGTTCGAAGAAGTTGTCAGCTTACCTCCGCAGAGAGAAATTGATTTCAAGATCGCTTTAATTCCGAACGCAAGGCCAGTAGTGCACGCTATTCGGAGAATGACCTTAAAAGAGAAAGAAGAACTAAACAACCAAACTCGACAGCTTGTATGGAAGGGTCTGATCAGGCCTAGTTTCTCTTATCGGGGAGCAGCAGTGGTGTTTGTCCCAAAGTCTGACGGTACTCTGCAACTATGTGTGGATTATCGTGACTTGAATAAGCAGACAATAAAGAATAAATATCCATTGCCGCGAATTGATGATTTATTGGATCGTCCGAATGGAGCACAAGTATTTTCAAGGATGGACCTAGCTACAGGCTTCCATCAGCTTCGTATTGCCGAAGAGTGCGTTCCCATGACAACATTCAGAGGTCTTGACTTATTCTATGAGTGGTTAGTAATGTCGTTCGGCTTATGTAATGCTCCAGCTTACTTCGTCGATTTGATGAATCGAGTGTTCAGAAGAGTCTTGAATAAATTTGTTCTAGTTTTTATTGATGATATTGTAATCTTTTCTAAGTTAAAAGCTGAACATGAAAAACATCTGGAACAAGTGTTAGAAATTCTGAGAAGGAATGTATTGAAAGCTAAACTTTCCAAATGTATATTCTGGCAAGATGAAGTAAAGTTTCTTGGCCACGTTGTATCAAAAGAGGGAATTGCTGTCGATCCAGGTAAAATCGTAGCTATTCAAAATTGGAAGCAGCCTAGTACTCCTACAGAAGTCCGAAGTTTTCTTGGATTGGCTAGTTGTTACCGGAAGTTCGTTAAAGATTTCTCGAAGATATCTAGTCACTTAACGAAGCTTACAAAGAAGCACTCAAAATTCAAGTAGACTCCAGAATGTGAGGAGGCTTTTGAGAAGCTAAAGTTAAGATTAACAACGGCTCCAGTGTTAACGATAATCGACAGCAATCAGGACTTGAAAGTCTGGACAGATGCCTCTAGAGAAGGCCTCGGTGCAGTATTAATGCAAAGAGGTCAACTGGTTGCTTATGCTAGCCGTCAGCTGAAGCCACATGAGAAAAACTATGTCATTCATGATCTTGAGTTTTTAGCCATCGTATTTTCTTTAAAAATCTGGAGGCACTATCTTTTGGATGAGAAATTCGAACTGTTTACAGATCATCAATCGCTAAAGTATTTGTTCACCCAGAAAGACTTGAATCTGAGGCAGCAATGTTGGCTAGAGTTTCTTGCAGCATACGATTTTGAGATTTTGTACACTCCAGGGAAAACCAATGTTGTGGCCGATGCGCTGAGTAGAAAGAATGTAATGATCGCCAGTTTTATTATTACAACTTCATTGGTGGATAAAATATCTTCTCTTCAGAAGGATGATCACTTCACTCAAAAGATCAGAGAAAGAATACAGAAAGGCGAACACTTGAGTTTCCAGATGGATAACCAAGGGATTATAAGGCTAAAGGGTCGAATCTGTGTTCCTAACATTTCTGAGCTCCGAAAGGAAGTGTTGGATGAATGCCATAAGTCAAAACTTAGTATCCATCTAGGAGTAAGAAAAATGTATAATGACATCAAACGCACTTTCTGGTGGAGGTCGATGAAGAGAGACATTTCTTTATATGTTAGCAGGTGCTCTACTTGCCAACTAGTCAAAAGCGACCAACAGAAGCTTGCCGGATTGTCGCAACCGCTGGATATTCCAGGTTGGAAGTGGGAATATATTTCCATGGACTTCATAGATGGTTTGCCCAGAACCAGGAAAGGAAATGACAGTATTTGGGTGATCGTAGATCGCTTCACGAAGACCGCCCATTTCATACCTGTCAGATCGAATAGAACTGCTCAGTGTCTGGCGCAGATATATTTCAAGGAAATTGTTAGGCTACATGGAGTGCCGATCAGTATAGTTAGTGATAGAGATCCAATATTTACTAGAAAATTCTGGGAGGCATTTCAAGTAGAACTGGGAACGAAGCTGAACTTGAGCACCGCTTATCATCCTCAGACAGATGGTCAAACTGAGAGGATGAATCGTATACTAGAAGATTTATTGCGGGCTTGTGTTCTTGATTTTGGTGGATCATGGGAAGACCATTTACATTTGGCTGAGTTCTCATACAACAACAGCTACCAAGTGAGCCTGACAATGTCACCTTTCGAAGCATTGTATGGTAGACCGTGCCGATCTCCTGCTTGTTGGGTTGAACCTGGTAATAGGCTTGTATTGGGACCAGATATGATTCGCGAAGCTACGGATAAAGTCGATTTCGTTAAGAAACGATTACTCGCCGCTCAAAGCCGACAGAAGAGCAATGCTGATTCGAGAAGAAGAGATTTGGCTTTTTCTGTTGGTGACTATGTGTATATAAGGGTTTCTTCGATGAGAGGAGTGATTCGATTTGGCAAAACTGGGAAGTTGGCGCCCAGATTTATTGGTCCATTCCCTATTCCGGAACAGATTGGAACCCTCGCTTATAGAGTTCAATTGCCAGATTGGCTGCCAGTGCATGATGTATTTCACGTATCTCAACTTCGAAAGCATGTTCATGATCCAGACTTGATCGTGGAAGAAGCCGCACAACATGATATAGAAATTACTCCAGAATTGCTGTGAGAAGAGAGCTGCTAAAGATAGTTGGCAAAGAAACCAAAGAATTGAGGAAAAAGAAGGTTCACTTAGTCAAAGTGCAATGGAATGGAGATCCGCGAGATTGTACTTGGGAAACTGAGGAGAGCATTAAGAAAGCCTATCCTAAGTGCAGGGTGGATATCTCTGATTGACTCCGGTGCAAGGTACATTTACCATATTTTGAAATTTCCATTCTGTTCTCTACTTTGTTGTTGTCTTCTTTCATGCATGTAAAATTTTAATCATATAGTCTGAATGATTTTATAAGAGTATATGAATTAATTAGTTTATTTTTGAAAGTAAACAAACAAATTGATTGTTGGTTGTGTTGTTTGATTTTTTGTAACACCCCGGATTTTCGAATAATCGAATTAACTAAATTAAAGAATAATTAATCTCAGGCGTGAGAATTAAGGGAAACAGGTTGCGCCATTGTGTTCGTCTCGGAATTCTGGTTAAAATAGAGTCCGAGTTTGCGTGAATTGGACTTCGTATGAAGAAGTTATGGCGATCGGAAGTTTCAGAAAATTCAAAGCAGATTTCAAATTTCGAAAATTCAGAGTCAAACAGGCTAGGCGGGAAAATTTCCACCAGGGCCAGGTCGACCATAGGGTCGACCTGAGGGTCGACCTACCCTGACCAGGTCGACCATAGTGTCGACCTGGGGGTCGACCTGCCCCCTCCCACCCCCCCCCCCCCCCGGGCAGATTTGAATGATGACCTGTTTGTGACTAGATGCTGACTCATTAGGGTTTCTGATATGCTCTGATTGGCTGGGATTAATTCTGGGTTGATTGGACGGCTTAAACTAATCCTAAACTCTATAAAAACACCTATAGACCCAAACCCTAAAATCAAAATAAAATTGGATTCATGGCCTCCATACCGTCATCTAGCAACTCAGCATAGCCGCCACCAATTAGAGAGGAAGAAAGCAAATCAAATTCAATCCTTTTCAACTCTAACAATGAATCTTCATCAAAGGAGCGCTAATTCAACTCCAGAAATCAGAATTCAGAACTCAAGACTGCTTTTGAGTTGTGAGTTCGATAGTTTTAACAAGATAATTAATAAATGAATTGGGTTGAGTTATAATATGGATAATTTGGATGTGATATGAATTGTTGATTTCATGTTGTAATTATGTTGTAGAATTATGTTGTAATTTCTATGATATTATGTTAAGATGCTATCATCTACGATGCAAAGTTATGATGCTATCACCCATGTTATAATCCTATGATTGATTTATGTCTAGTTGAATTATCATGTTTCTTATGCTAGTTTTTTATATTGATTCATATGATAAATCATATTTAGGAAAATTTAGATGTTGATTCAAACATGAACCATATAGCAGTTTGGGTAGAATTATATGTGACCTTACATGGCTATGACACCTAGTTTATGTGAGAATTTAATTGAAAGTTAGGCTATGACATATGCTACTTTACATGTCTACACCATTGTTGCGATGTATGAATCACATATGTAAGTTTATGAGTTGGATATGAATCATGTTATGCAAGTTTAGGACTATTACCTATGCAAATATAGAACTATGACATATGTTATTTATGCAAGTTTGTGGCCATTATTTCATCAAGTTCACACTTTAGATTT
This sequence comes from Allium sativum, assembly GCA_030737875.1. Taxonomy (NCBI): domain Eukaryota; kingdom Viridiplantae; phylum Streptophyta; class Magnoliopsida; order Asparagales; family Amaryllidaceae; genus Allium; species Allium sativum. The sequence continues at coordinate 972,738,809 of CM060918.1, read as the reverse complement.
GGTTCCATGACATATGATGTTTATGCAAGTTTGTGGCCATTATCTCATCAAGTTCACACCTTTAGATTTGGCTCTATGACATATGTTGTTTATGCAAGTTGTAATTTTGGCCTATGCAAGTTTTAGATGTAGAACATCATTCACATATGCAAGTTCACCCCTATGTTAGATTTGTGATGTTTTCTTTTATTTTATGAGTTAGACTATTCGAGTCTGACGTATATTTTTACGTTAAACGAACAAACGTACTACATGAGGAAAAAGGGGATAATATTTAATTGGCATAAATGCCTTAAAAAGGCATAAAATATAATTGTGGTGAAAATTGGTATGATTTTACATACCATAAATGGATGGACATAATTGAGTCAATTATGGACATCGTTAATAGATTGATAATTTGAATAGGGAAAGTAATTCAAATTTGGGGAATGATTAATCAGGAGAAATTAATCGTCTAAGACACGAGGTTAGGCTCTTTTGTGGTGTAAGACTGCCCGGACCCGCCCGGCAAATCCAGCTGCCACAAATGTCAGTCTAATGTGAGAGGTCTTAGGCACAAACTAAATACGTAACAATTGTAAAGACACGAGGTTAGGCTCTTTTGTGGTATAAGACTGCCCGAACCCGCCCGGAAAATCCAGCTGCCACAAATGCCAGTCTAATGTGAGAGGTCTTTATGAGGTTACGGTCTTAATGAGTTAAGAAACACTTAACCAGATAAGCATGTAGTGGGAGATGAGGGGGTTAAGTGGGTGCCTTGGGTGGCATGTGGAATCTAGTGGGTGCCTTGGGTGGCATTTGGAAATACGATTAGAAACACTTAACCAAAATTGAAACATGGAAATTGGAACAAGAATAAGAAGTGGGTTAAGTAGGATGTACTAGAGGGGACCAAGCTTAGGTGGATAGCTTGTGTCAAGTAATGGGGGCCCATTTCAACCAGTAACCCATATGTATCTTTTTGGGCTCGACCCAAGTCGAGGATGGGACACGCATACTGGGCTTGACTGTAAGAGGCCAAACCGGGTTAGAGGTGGTAGCGCAAGTCCAACGGGTTCATATGCGTGTGTGGACCCGGGCTGGTAGGTAAGACGTTGTTGCATCATGTAGGTATAAGCTGTGCATTCTTGGTGGTATCGGGTTGCCACTTTGGGGAGTGATACACCCCACTGTGGGGCCAGCACGGGTATCTATGAGTTAGGGAGCCGATCGCTTGGGGGTAGTGGGTACACTTAGTGGAGATAGTGGCAGACGACACCTATGAAGGTAGCTAGGGGTGCACAAAACTACCAATATCATTATTAAGTCTGTAGGCGGGATCAACCTTTGGGTGACTAGTGGCGGTGCAGTATACTAGTGGCGGTGAAGTATAGCAATTATCCTATAGTGTTGGTGTAGTTTAGTAAATTTATCTTAGTGGGTTAGGTGCGCTTTAACAATATCGTTGTTCACCTTGTTTCCTTGTTTACTCTGTCATACTCAATGGTTCATTATCATTTCCTTATTTTCCAACTTATGCCTTAGCCTAGTTACTTTGTTAATTATATTGTTGGAATTATCGCACTCGCCAGACTTTATGTCTGACCCCCCTTTTTCCATCTCTTTCCTTTCCCTCCCCCCAGGTGCTCAGGTTGGAACTAGCACCAGTGGAGCTTGATTTTGGATTGCTTTTAGAAGATTTCTTGGACCGATGAAGTAAAGTTCAGCTTCTCTTTATTTATGGCAATTTTAATGTTGGGGGTTATGTCTTTCAGTTTATGTACTTTGTTTTATCAAGATGGATATGATGTACTTGACTTTGGTTATGGTTTTGATGATGTAATCAAACATATGGGTTTATCCGCTGCAATGAAATAAAGTTTTAATTTACAAGTACTGTTTATATCTGTCTTGTTGTGATTTTCTATTCTATACTTACTAAAACGCTCCATAGAAGTTAATGCATTCCCTTTGTGAGTGACATTAATGGACGTGGGGTGTTACATTTTTGGTTGATTAAAAAGAGTTTTGAACCATTTAGCCAAATTGAACAAATATTGAACTGAATTGAAAATTGATAGAAATATATACATGTGCAGTATATATGTGTGAACAGGTTATGGATGAACAGCTAAGCAAAGGAATAAAATTGTTTGCCCAACAAATAGGTACACGTTTATTGTATTTCTTGGGATTTGATGATTTTATGAGTCGATTGGCTACCGCTTGGCTTTTTCTTTTTCTTTTGGACTGGTGAGGGCCATGGGAGGCTATTTGAAATATCCCGAAGTCCCCCGTACAAAGGAGGTTATGGCGAAATTTTTCGAAAATTAAGGGTGTTAGCCAAATTTTTGAAGAATTTGAAAATTTTTAGAAACTGAAAAGTTGAAGAATGGAAGCCCGATTGAAAGTTGAGTTAGTAAATCAAACCACTTGCTACTTTGTTCCTTTTCGGGGACGAAAAGTTTTAAGTGGGGGAGATTGTAACGACCCGGAAAATCTGAACCAGTTTGAAAATTTTAAATTGGCTATTTTGGTGGATTTTAAATATTTAAAATAAATATTTAAATAATAACGACGAAAAGTGAGTTTGAATCGACGTTTGAAAATAAATACAATTAATTCTAATTATAAACAAGGCCTGAAATGGCGCGGTAGTTTCAAATTTTGAATTCAAACTTTGACTGACTGTACCGGGTGCAAAACAAAATGGATTTTAGTAAAACCAAAAATATTTAAATCTGTTAGTGAATATCTTTCTAACGAATCTGAAAAATCGAAGTTTCATAGCGGGAAGCAAAAGTTATGGCTAAATGAATTTTCAGAAAGGTCGCTATAGAGTTTATATAGCCCGTAAAAATGGCCGTTTTGCAAACGACCTCGGAATTCGACGAAACCACTTTTGTTGGTTCCGGGATGTCAAATTATTGCTAGGTTTCAAATTTCAGAATTTTTGAAGCTAGTATGTGAGCGTGGAAAAGGAAAATGTGTTTGGTCGATTTCTATTAAATTGGATCGACCAGAAAAGGGTCATTTTTCAAACGGTCTCAGAATTCGCGAAACTAGTTTTGTTGGGACCGTATCGTCAAAACATGGCTAGATTTATTTTTCGGGAATTTTTAGAATCAATATGTGGCCCTGGCAAATTGAAATGTACGTTCAAAATAATTATTGAATGTTTTATATTTTAATTTGAAGAGAAACTGACTGAAACAGTCGAATGGGCCTACGAAACATATCCCATTGTGTTCGGGATGGGGGTATTTAGCTAGGAACGACAGTCGTTGGGTTTGGATTGGTGTTCATATGAGGCAAGGGGCATTTTTGGATTTTTTAAAATATATAAACAAATAAATAATTATGATTGGCCAATCACTTTTCTCTCTCCCCGACTAAACCCCCCAGCGACAGCGGAAGTTGCTCAATACTTCCCAGGCCGATTTCTCCCAATCCGCTGCACTAAACACCTCGACCCAGTTAAGAATTCTGTAGAGATTTTCGAGTGCTTCAAATCTATATAACCCTTGCCCTCTATCGTGTCATGTGGAGCGAGATCCAAGCCCAAAAAGACTGGGACTTTCGAGAGCCGCCACGTCCAGGATCCGCCGTCGATCGGAATCGCACCACCCTCGATCCATGCGCCCTTCGACCCCCTACGGCGTGGTGCAACTCGATTTCCACCTAGTGCTACGGATTGGGATTAAAATCAAAAACCTAGTTTCGAACAGGTTTAGAGAGGTAACGATTTAAATTATATTAAACTGTTTAATAGCACTTTAAAGCGCTACGGTTTATGATTTCACTATAAAAATCATATCTTTTTCGTTTGTTGATGAAATTCAGTGAAACAAGGGACAGTGGACTCGTGCGGACGTCATCTACATTCTAGAAGAGACCGGATATTTTTCTGAGCCTTCTGCTATTTTTGGTGGAATGGAACCCAATGTAAGATTTCTGAATTATAAACGATATGGAAATGACGATGTATAAATTATATATTCGAAATATGAGTTATATAAGCGTTGTACACCTCATGTATAAGCATTGTATAAGTTGTATGTTCGATGTATAAGTTATATATGCGTTGTAGAAATTATATATGCATTGAAATAGAAGTGAAATTTACTTATATAAATATAAATATATATATATACACACGCTCCTCGTCCACAAACCATGGACGATATTTATTGGTTGTGATTGGTGTGAAAATTGGTTGACAGCGAATGACTAATTAGAATTGTTTGTGGTTGAAATTGATTGATTGTGGTTGAAAAATACCCGTTTGTGGTTGAGAATTATTTGGTTGAAATCACATAGGATTAGTTTTATGGAAAAGAAAATGAACATGCCGCCTGCGTGCGAACTAGATGCATGAAATCCCCATTGTCAAAAGCTGTGAGGCTTTAAGGTAGAGCGAGGAGCCATACTAGGGACGGCCCTGGTTTTAACTACCCTGCCGTTATGCTGCCGAAATTTTTAATAATAATCATGTGTTAGAATTATTTTCATGCGTTGAAACTATATTCGTTTGTTGAATAGAAATTCATGTTGAATAGAAATTCATGTGTTGAATAGAAATTCATGTGTTGAACGACATTCAAGTTTTGAAATAAATTGTTTTATATTAAAAATCATATTTATATCATCTATATAAACTATATAAAATAGTCGTGTTTTGAAATAAATTGTTTTATAATAAAAATCACATTTTTATCATCTATATGAACTAGATAAAATAGTCGTGTTTTGAAATAAATTGTTTTATAATAAAAATCATATTTTTATCATCTATATGAACTAGATAAAATAGTCGTGTTTTGAAATAAATTGTTCTATAATAAAAATCATATTTTTATCATCTATATGAACTATATAAAATAGTCGTGGTTTGAAATAAATTGTTTTATAATGAAAATCGTATTTTTATCATATATACGAACTTTATAAAATAGTCGTGTTTTGAAATCAATGGCTTTACAATAAAAATCACATTTTCATTATATACATGAACTGTTAAAAATAGTGAAGTGTTGAAATAAAAGTCGGTTGGATAAAAATATCATTTTTATCAAATGTAGGAAAAGAATATGGTTTTGAAATCGAAGAATATATTATATTTATATATATATATACATATAATTAAAATAAATCAAATAACGAAGCTGCAGTTCGTGTTTTGAAACCGTGATTTCAAACGATTAGTGCGGGAGATCCGACCATCGGATTTTCCCGAAACCGAAACCGTTGGGTTCGCTTTGGAAATATCTTTCCAACGACACCCACTTTGTGAAGATCCAACGGTTGGATTGTTTGGAATGTTTAATTCAAATCTGAAGAAAAACAGCGCCAGAATGATTATATATATATATATATATATATATAATTAAATTAAATCGAATAACGACGCTGCAGTTCGTATTTTGAAATCGAAACTTCAAACAAATGTACCGGGAGATCCGACCGTCAGATTTTCCCGAAACTAAAACTGTTGGATTTGTTTTGAAAAGATCTTTCTAATGATATAAAATTTGTGAAGATCCAACAGTTAGATTTTCAGATATGTGTAAATCAAATCTGAAGAGAAACAGCGCCACGGCCGCGTTATGGCCTGAAGCGTCATTTAAATAAATTAGCTATTTACAAATAAATAAAAATAGCGATAAATTGTTATAAAATATTATAAACGATATGGAATGTGAAATTTAGAAACTAACTGAAGGTTAGCTAAGTCGAATGGTTTCCTGAGTTTTGATCTGATGTTGGTTTCGGACTTCGGGGTTAATATTTGGGAAATCGCTCTCTTGCTGATTTACGGTTAGTGACTGATGAATTGAAATGAAGCGTATGTTGTGTTTGTGTAGCACTTGTTTATTATATACGCGAGTTGCTCAGAAAGACTGGGTTTATCCCATTCTGAATAACCGAATCGACGATATGAAGTCGATGATGAAGACGGTGGTTGAAGACCGGAGATCTTCACCTCGGTTGGATGATAACTGATTTCCTGATTGGGAGGCATCCCGAAATATGGATAATGAGTGGTGATCGTCCAGAAGTACGTGGAGATCGATGGGTATGCGAGGTATATAGTGCCTCCGGTTTCGTTCAGACCTAGAACGGACTTGTTAATGGACTGTGTGTCTAACATTGGATTTCATTTTGTGTGATTGATAGACGTCAGTTACATGGCGTGAATTGCCTGTGTGGCATGCTAAGATGCAGTGATCAAGGCTTCTGTTGAAAAGCAAAATCTTGTGGTTGATGATCAAAGCACGGCCTGTATGGAAAAGCTTTATGTATAACGTGAATTCGCGAGCCTCACACCCCGATATAAACAAGAAACAGGAGAGGACCTCAGGGAGGACATGCGTTTCTTTCTAGTTAGAGGTGGTTTCAGTGCTTAAACTGCTGACATATATATTATTCTCACCTGTGTGGTTGTTGCTTTTGCGAGGCGCCTCGGTTATATCGGTCGATCCGGGACCGATGGAGTCATTCGTTGGCTCATTTACGCCCCAAAGGGCGGGGAAACGTAGTGTTTAGGCATAATAATCCACATCGGTGGACCGGCCTTGACGATCCAAGGGTTGATGCGTTCTGATCCTGAGACATGGGCTAGATTGTCTCGAATTCGGTAAGGACTATCTTTTGCCTTGGTTCATGACGGAAATCCAATTTCGAAATACGACATCGTGCGGTTTTGATTGTAAACCTATATATGGCGACATGATATATGGTACCCATGCCGTCAATGATTGATATTAATGATTGTATATAGAATTAGAAACTAACTGGAAACGAGCTAAGATGGGTGGTTCTCTGGGTATTGATCTGATGTCGGTTTCGGCCTTCGGAGTTAATACTTAGGGAATCGTTCTCTTACTAATTTGTAGTTGGAGTCTGATTAAGAATTAAACGACAGAATTTACATTTTAAGTGATTTTACTTTACACGTATTAAGCATATCTTGGTCGATATAAGGTAAAATTCTATCCTCCGGTTTGCGTTGCATTGTGTGATAGGATTTGAATCTTATATCGGCTTCATTTTTATAAAAAGCATTGCGATATTTTAAAAGATTTACTTGTTTAAAGCACTGGCAATCCAATGGAGTAAACCCGTTTCACGAAAGTGGCATGGTCCTGTGATTAGCCATATATTAGAATATGTAAGTAGATTTCTCATACCAGTCCCATGACTGACTCGTAGTTTGTTTCACTTGCAAACTCGGGTGCCCCTCTTTCTACACGGGCAGCCTTATATTCAGGTTTTAGCAGGCTCTTTCTGGATAGCTGGAGCTGAAGACGGATTCTATCATTTATCTCTTTTTATGCTGTTCATCTCCTGTTGTACATATTATGTTTTGTTTTTCCACTGTAGACATTTATGTATAGCTGAACTGTATTTGTACTAAGTATGATCCTATATACTGTGTAACTCTGATGTTTATGTTTATCCAGTGTATTATTTGTTCATTATATGGTGTATTTATTTATTTCTGTTCTGCTGTTATCTGTTTATGTGTTATATTCCAAAGATTACCCTTAACACCGCCGTACGGGGTTTTGGGGTCGTCACATATATTTTAGTCCTATATATATTATTTATATTAATAACATATTCAAAATTATTAATATTCTAGTTGTTGAATTCGAACTAGCATTTTAAAACAATAAAATTAATTTAAATAACTGACCAGAAAATACTGGACGTTACATTCCTTTCTCCTTAAAAGAATTTCGTCCTCGAAATTACTAAGGCAAAAAGAATGCTACAACACTATTATCTTTGCAGAAATATTTTGTTAAAACTCAGTTTTATTTCCAAAACTAATCTAATTGGTTTAAAAACCAATTTATTACTGATAACAAATTTTCCAAAAAGTTTCAAAAATTTTCTAATACCTTAAATTTTGAAAAAAAAAATTGGTAGAGTCTCCCCTGTACGAAGGGACGTCTGCAATATTGCAGGTTCCACAAATAAATAAACATTGGCTCTCATGTTCGGAAAAATTCAAAATCCGATCTCAAAACCCAAAATTTATATTTTGCGTAGGCATACCTTTTTGCGAGCGTTATTAAGCATACCACTCAAATTATAAGCAATCTACGCAATCAAATTCTATCACAATAGCTTTTCACACCTGCACTTAACTCAATCACCAAGTAAGTAACAACTGAATGGAATTTTAGAATAACATCTTATTGATATTTGAATAATTAAACAAATTCATTCCAAACATATGACATCATTACTGGTTTTAATCTTTCCATTTTAATTCATAATCGGTTCCATTCAAACTTGTTATACTGGAATTCATTCACTTTTCCAATTTATTCAGCTCTAGAATTGACTCTGGTAAATTTTATGCCAACCATCCAATCATATAATAACAAACAATGCAACCAAATCATTTTGATTCAACATTAATATTTCTCATTTACTTTCACTTTAGTTTCACATATCGATTCATATCAGATCGATTTCTAATTCAATTACCAAATTCCAAATAAATTTTATTTAATTTCAATATTATATCCATTTCTAATTTAGCTCGACTTAACCAACTTAAGTCGTATTTCCACATTCAGTTTTGATTCCATTCAAATCAATCAAACAACAAGATATCTCAATAATTCGATACTTTCCTTTCTATATTAAAAATTGGGCAAAATTATTTAATTTACCCTCTTTACAAAATATATAAAAATAATTTTATATTCAATTAAAAATACGCGCTCTCATATATATACACTCAACTCAATTTAGGGTATTACTAACACAATCTGAATTGAGTTACACCATAGAGCCAAGGTGATCACTAAACCAATAGCTCTGATACCAACTGTAATGGCCCGAAAAATCTCGACGCTCGAATTTTCAACAATAATACAAAATCCCGTATTACTTGCTAAAAATCCAAATATCGAAAACCCAAACTATTAAAAGAAAGAAGTTAGAGGATGAGAATTAGAAAGAAAGAAATATTAGAGTAGAAGAAAGAAGAAGAATACATCAGAATCTCACAACGGAACGAATAAATATAATATATCAAATCCCTTTATAAAAGAAAACTGTATATGTATACATACCATTTACCAGAGTACAACATTCATCAATCACAGCGGAAATAAACTTTGTATAACTAGCGGTGAAGCCCCCTACTTTCAGTTCTCGAAACTCCAAGTGAAACCTAACCTAGAAAAATACCCGACCTGACCCGAGCACATTTGAAGCAAAGCAAAATTCAACCAGATCAGTCTGGAATACTTTCAGTGATAAATTCACAACACAAACAACTTGTTTAACTTTGGAAAAATCCTTTTTTAAAAAAGGATAATAGTAAGACCAACCCACACTTAAACACGGACCGTTTTTACCTTACTATAACCCAAAACATTTTTGAACCAATATCTTTTTTGATATTATAATAATGTCTATCAAACCACAAATAAATACGCTTGCATCTCATGCTCTACATATATAGTATACAATCAAAACCGCGGGTTCTTATTGGAGAATGGATTTCCTAGCGAAGTATGTGACCACCTTCCGACAATGTACCTCCAGAGATGAATACATTGGGGTTCAACAAGAACGTCTTGCAACTTGGCTACACATGACCGGCCCCTCATTTCTCTTGAGAGTACCAAATATATCATTACCACGGTTGGGGGCCAGCCAACCGAACCGATAGCATATATATATATATATATATATAATAAAAAGGGACAACCGAAGGCATTTGATTTTCTCCAGATCAAATAATGATATACCCTTTTAATGGGTGCGACCCACATGGCCATGCTGCCTACCCGATTTTTTGCCATTTCCCGGTTGATGAGGCTTGAGGTCACCTTTATCTTTTTAAAGCAACACATTTCCATTAACTTTGAATGCCACATTGTCAGATCCGTCAAATCACTAATTGACATCCACAAATACACTCTGGATGTTAAGCAAGAGAATTTCTCCGCCACCAAACTTGGTATATTTGTAAAAATCAACATGCGTAACCTTAAGGAAATACTCTGTCAAACATTCGTCCATACAAGTCATCCAGGAACAGGATGAACCAAAGGCACCCTCCTACCGCATCCTATATAGGATTCACCCCAAGGATCAGTTAGCGAGAAGTCCTTGCAATCCGTAGATTTCAACCATGATAGAAACTCAGTATATTTCTGCGTCGAATCAGAGATTTTAAGCGGTTCTTCCATTTTTGAAGATCTATGGTCTTCGATACTCTATCTTTATAGTATGCAAGTTCGTCGCGTCCGTACAGTTTATTCGATGTGGTTTTGGGTCTAGTTCCCATCCCGGTCTCTTCGAAACAACAGGTCAAAGGTCTAAACAGAATAATTCATTTGATAGTCGGTTGTTTAACTATCAAATCATAACAGTTTTGTTAAGTACCTTGGTAGATCAGGTCATTTAAATTAAAACACTTCATTAAGCCCTCTTATCGATTCTTATAAACGATTTCATAACTCCTATCTTGAGGAAACCCTTTTGTTTATTCCTTTGAAAATGTAAATCAATGTTTTCTTTTAGTTTAACGTATCCCCCCAAAGTTCTCCTTTTATATTTTCCCTTGTCTCGGACCATTACTATATTCCATAAAACATCTTTTATTTCCTTTAACGTTTTACACTCACAAACCCTTTCCATATTTTCTTATACATAAGAATATTCCTATAGTTTCATAAACCCTATTTTATTTCTTTTACCACTGGGAATACTGATATATACTTAACCAAAAGGTATAAGTTTAATTACAAATCTTATATGGTCGGAACAACGTCAACGACACATTTTTCTAAGTATAGCCTGAACGGTTTCATTATCTTGAAATTTATCAATTAAAGTTTACCAATCCTGCTTGCGGAGATTATAATTTCATTTCCAAAATAATATCACTTATTATTCCTCAATTTGTATGAAAACAATATTAGACTTATTTCCTTGAATAAATGCTCTTACTCAAACACACTATTTCATTACTTAGGAAATAGTGTTATATATTTTGAATCAAATTATATGAGTAACATCATACTTCGTATTTGGCTCAAAGAATATTAAATAATACACTGTTTATTTTAACCTAATGGTTTTATTATATTTCTAAATCCTTACACATTAATATTGCAATATTTTTCTCTATGAATTATTTCCTACATCCTTGACCGTTACAAACTTATACCGTCTTTTGAGAATAATGGAGTCGTCCAAGTTGGGCTATTTTAATTACCTCTCAGACCTTAATCGACAACGTTCTTATCACGAGACAATAAAAATATGCAACTCGAAAATCTAATGCCATTTCCATTTCCATCGATTATGATTTTATAAATCCATTTCTTTTATATGAAAACCCACGTTAATTCCAATTCCTTAATCAAGTGAACTTCCTTGAACACAAATCTTATTTACCATAAGATTCCAGTATGGTTTTACAAATCATATCTTTCATAAGTAACCTCCTTATAATCTCTTTAATTGATTTTTTAAACTATTAATTATCTTTTCACAAATCCATTTAACAATCTCCTTTGAAACCCTATTGTAATCAAAACCACTTAATTTAAAGTCTTGTTAAAACCCTCGCATTTTTTTTTACAAATCCTACTTACAAACATGGTTTGTAAATTTGGATTATAAATCCTCTTATCAAACTCTTAAACCTAATCAAATCTTATCTACATGTGGTTACTTCTTAATTGAATTCTAATTAAAAGAAATCGCTTAAATTACTTAAATAATAAGTAATGACAGCATTAACTACACTAAAGTTTGTTAATTACATTATTAACTAGAAATTGAATAATAAAATATTTTTAAATGATTTTTAATTAGTATTTAACTTTATTAACAATTCAAGAATCACTTAACATATAGTTAATCACGGACTAACTAATATTTTAACAACATTCGAATGTTTGGAAACCCAACGATTAGATAAATCTAAATCAAATTAACTAATCGTTAATTTCAATTAACAACAGTCGACTTTGTCAAACATAAACATCAGCTGAACGGTTAACTGATTTCCATTTCAACTTTCACCTTTAAAATAAATTAATAGCTTAATTGATTAAAACATCATTTAATTGTATCGTAAAACAATTATTCAATTTTTCTAAGCCGTATATTAGTTTCTGCCTTTCTTGTAACACCCCGCCTCCGCTAGGGTCACTCGCAAAGGAATGCACTAGCTTTAGAGTGGCATTATTGGTAAACATGCACAGAAATATCACAAGACAGAACATATAAAATAGCGGAAGTAAAATCAAACTTTCATAACATGAATAAATAAGGTCTAAAGCCTTTTACATCAGAGTACATCAAAACCTGTCTTGCAATAGTAAAGAAGCATAAAGACATTTTCATAAATTATTCCCCAAGTAAAAACAGTAAAGTAGCCATTAGCCAAGAAAAGTCCAAGCCATCCATGATGACCTTCAAGCAGAAGAAGTCCGAACTAAACAACAGTATTTCCTCCCTGTAACCTGGGGGGGAAACGGAAGAAAAGAGGCGAAACAAAACGGGTCAGTCAAAAAGACTGAGTAAGCCCTATCTACTATTAGCGTAAAAACTAGTAAACTTAACTGACATGAGAAACTGAGATGAACATAAGCATGATAACAAGATAGATAAGCTAAATCAAAATAACAGGATGAACTACTGAACTCAGATAAACTAAGGTGTCATGATAAATTACGATGTCAAGATAAAACAAGGTATCACATCGTTAGGTTTCTATCAAGTATAATATCCCCAAGATATCTGTCACGTATAACGCCCGTGATATCTATCCTGTATTTTAGCTCTGCACCTACCGTACTAGTATCCCCACCGTGTCATGTGTTAACCAAGAATGACCCTCACTCAAAAGTCGTGTAATGGTCCATGTCAACCTAATATATCGCATATATAGGTTACTCAACTTGTATGTTTTATTCCATGTAAATGTTCAGTCCCTTGCCGTAGACCATACGGGCTTTCCCATGAGATTCTACATTACTTTAACATAGTTCCTTAATCCTTAAGATCGGTTTGGACTGTTACCCTAAACCTAGCTAGGGTCTTCCAACATGAATTATCGTTTGTACAACTAGGACTTATGCTACCTAGGGCCACTAGGGATTACGCTTACCTATTGCACGTTTTCGTATCTCGGTTTTGGTTCAACCACCCAGGGCCACTGGGATTTACGCTAACCGTCAACCGCGCCCTTTTTCCCACGCATTCATCGTGAATCGTTTTCCATGACTGTATGCACATGTATCACATCGTGCAATCCGAGTCCTGTCACAGGGCAGATCGAGAAATACAGGACTCGGTCGGGAGCTTTCGATTTATCTGCCGATGCAGATGCTAAGGTCTGTTTTTCTATACGTGGCTATGGTCCCACGCGACCCCTCCCTCAACTAGTGAAAGACAAGACAGGATAAATCCTGTATGAGAACACACTACTGGCCAACCCACAATCCTAGCCTTACCGCAACCATAATTAGATAGCAATTATGGTCTATTGGGTGTTCTCTGCCTTTCCGTACGTACACGCTTGACCAAAGATGGTAGGTAGTCTGACGAAATGCTATCTAGGGTACGACCGTGTATCGTCGACTATCGCCTATCCATCCCCGTCTTTAGGTCGCTCGCATAGCAACCAAGGCATACTCTTGGTTCTTCTAACGCAGACCTTAACCTCTCATGAGCCTAGTATAATCACCTGGCAGCTCATAGAGGGATACCAAGAATACCCTCACGTTCCCCGAAGCCGCTGCTTCGTTACCCAGTTCGCTGGAGCCTTTATCTAAATCAGATACTTGCTCCTACTCGTATACTTAAACGATGACCTACCGTATCAGGTTACTCATCTATCTATGAACTGGTCTAAATTTCCTTGACTAAGAATCATTACTTAGTTATTCCTCAACTAAGGTTTACCACTTAGCCTTATTCCCGTTATCCTTGTTAACTACGGTTATCCCCTATCCTCAGAACTAGGGTTTACATAATGGATTAAGTGTCACTTAAGTTCATGACTTAACCCGTCTACCAATCATGTCAAAATTGGCTAAGCATCCAAGTCCAAGACTTAACCCGTCTTCAAATCATGTCAAAATTGGCTAAGTATCCAAGTCCAAGACTTAACCCTACAAACCATGCTCACGTTGGTTAAGTATGTATTAAGCAATTCACGACTTAACCTCGTCCAATTATCATTCTAGATTGGTTAAGTATATATTAACTTGACCCTATCAATTTACTCAGTCAAATCGGTCAAGTGTATTCAAGCGATTCGTGACTTAGCCTTATCATGTTTTCACGTTAGATCGGTTAAGTATAGGTTAACTTAACCTCAATAAATTCACGAGTTAGATTGGTTAAGTATAGGTCACTTAACCACATCAATTCATCATGTTTAGATTAGTTAAGTGTTTAACTTAACCCCATTAAACTACCAAGTGGGATTAATTAAGTCTAGGCTAACTTAACCCCATCCGATTTCCATGTTTAGACTAGTTGAGTCTAATCTTAACCCCATTCGTTAACCGTATTTTTCGGTTAAGCGTCATTAAGAAAACTTACTTAACCTTACCAAGTTATCGCGTTGGATTGATTAAGTGTTGGTTAACTTAACCCCATCCACTAGTCATATAAAAATGGTTAAGTGTCATTAGGCAAATCAAGTTACTTAACCTACCCAACCTTGTCATGTTTTGTTAAGTATCATTAGCCTAATCAAATTACTTAACCCATTTGTCCATGTCATATTTGGTTAAGAGTCATTAATCAAATTAACTTAACCCTATCATGTGGCATTAATTACTTAATGCACCTTCACCTCTCACATTAGACTTTGTTGTGGTTACTAGTTAAGCCGGTCGGTTCCGGGTAGCTTTACACCACAACTTGGTCTAACCTCGGGTTCAAGCACAACATGACCAACTTCTCACATTGGGTCCTATTGTTTGCAACTACTAGTTAGGCCGGTCGGTTCCGGGTAGTTTTACGTTGCAAACTCAACCCAACCTCGAGTTGGCCACACTTATATTATCTAAGTGTCATGTCCATCATGTTTCCCAAAACATGTTACAAGTTTTCAAGCATTTGGGTAGACCTAACTTAATAGGTAAATTCCCAAAGGGTAGACCTAACTTAATAGGTAAATTCCCAAGCTTATGTTTTTATGCATACTTACATGTCAACTTCCATGTTATATTTCAAGTCATGTTTTCAAGTTGTATTTTCATGTCATTAGAAATTACCCATAACATAACCCAACGCTTTTAAACTCGCATATACGTTCGCGACAACGTAATGGATTAAAAGAAGAGACTTGGCAAAGGCATGACAAAATTGGATATTAAGCCACAAGTTAATCATGGTGGCAAATGAGGCACAAATGTGTTCATTAACTTGCATGTTACATTCTTAAGCCTCAAAACATGCATAAACCAAAACTTGGCACATAAGCGAATCATGGTGACAAAAGATATGGAATGATGACTAGTAACTCGCATATATCATCATATAAGGGTTATGACTTCATATGCAAGTTGACATAAAGGTTATGAGGGTTCTCATGTTGCCTAATGCAACATTTCAACATAAAGGTTGTAGCTTTTAGCTCACAAGATCAAGATAATGACTTCATAAACTTGCATGACATGATAGCATGTATCATACTCAATGATCAAACCCAAACTTGCAACATGAACATTTAACTTCATAGTTAATATCTAAGAGTAGGGAAAGGGCTTACATTGCTATGAAGGCACAAAAGATATGACAAAGCCCTTATGCAATCAAATAGACCCAAAATGCAAGCTCTAACATAAAAACCCTTGAGCCAAAATGATCAAAACCCTTGCTTTATGATGCAAAGATAGAAACTTGACTTGAATGCAAGCTAATGACACTCATACAAGCTTGAAAACACTTGTATGCATGGAAAATCTCTCATAGAAACCATTTAGAAATTTTATGAAGAGAGTGGAGGCCATGAGAGGTAAAATTTTGCCATAGTTTAGTTGCATGAATGAATAATGAGGATTTAGGATAGGTTAGGGTCTTATTTATAGATTAGGCAAGTGTTTTAGGCCATAGGATTAAACCTAGATTCAATCCAAGCCATCAAAGCATGTCTTGGGGAAGAAGTCAAGTGTAGGAACCATCTAGGGCCTTTAGATTAAAGATGAACCATGAGAAACATCCAAATGCAAAATCTGCATTTGAGCGAATCGGCCCATGGGTTGACAGCCAAACACCCTGGATTAACCCCTAGTCGACCCAGCGAGCTCGGGTCAACCTCAAAAATCTGCCGGTTCGGTTATTCCCCTCTCCCAATTCGCTGTTTTGAACATTTTTGCATATTTATTTATTTAATTTTCAATTATATATATATATCAATATATATATATTTCTCTGCGCAACCCATTTCACTTAATTAAGTATACTTTAATTTGGGAATTTTTCGTGAAACTTCGCGAGGCCATATCTTGGTCATACGGACTCCGATTCTCGAAAACTCAGACTCTATTTCGCGTATTTTTCCGAGACAAACGTAATTGCATAGCCCGTTTTACTTGATTCAGAATTTAAAATTAAATTCTGCCTTGATTCTCGTCTTAACACGTTATCGAAAAATACGGGTTGTTACATTTCTGATTATAAATGACATAATAATTTTCTATATAAACGTCAATAATCATAGATTTTAGGCCATCATTGCCAACCACTTAATAAATACTGCAGATTGATTAAAATCACCACCACGATTAACATCTATTTAATCCAAACAGGTTTTGATATCATTTTGGGGTGTCAATTCATATGCCTGAATAATATGAACAATAAACAACATACAATAAATTTGAGGAATTCAGTTTAATTCCTCTAACTTGTTCTTCCATGCATCACACAACGGATGATAATAATATATGAACTGATTTCATAAATATAATGCATTCAAACCAACGAAATATAATTAACATGAACCAATCAAACAATAGCAATGAATAGCACCCATAATATCAAATCAACCAATTTATACTATCAATGGTGTGTTGTAAATATATGAATTTAGCACATTATGTTATTTCAGAAAGTGTGAGAGTTAACTCACCATTTATTTGGATTGACGCTAGCACATTGCTACGTTTAATTTTAAACGACTGTTTAAAATTAAACGAGTCTCCGATGAGTTTCAAATTCCTCCACATTAGCTTCTACGCATGGTGTTTGTTAATGCGCTCCCAACATATTTTGTTTTGTCGAAATCTGTTAACATACGAAACGTGTTTTAATATTATAAGTTTTAACCGAATTAAATCTGTCATTAACATTATTAATATAATTAAATTCTTAACCTTTCTTTGATCTTCCTTTAATTATAATTCCCCTCCATGTTGTACTCCATCCTGCCTATAGTGTCATACCCCTTTTTTCATATTCCACTTTCGCAAGGCCAAATACAAACAACGACTGGCCTATGTTCCTTTTTTTTTCCTTTTCTTTTCTTTTTTTTATATAAAACGTGAGACAAAGCCCATTACCACCATAAAGCCCACCATCCCCTTGAAAACATTGCAGCAATGAGCACACCAACTTTCAACACTACCCCACGCCAGTACATCAACCGCAGAACAACCCCATTTCTTCATTTCAGGCAACACGAAAATCCACTCTCTCTACTTGCAACTTAATACTACAACTCATCACCACTCCACCTTTCTCCATGTCCCTTTCCTTTTTCAGTCGTGCTATTACTTTTATTATTCTTTCTCCCCACTAATTCTTATTCAATATTTCCCTTCCAGTCCGCCAACCATTCTTGCGTTAAATCCACGCAAATACCACCCTTCACCGCGCCCTTCCCATTATGTCCCCCCTCACTCCTTTATTAAACAGGCACCATCTCGCAGACATCACCGCTCAACACCCTAGTACCCATTTCAAAACTGGAAGGCCCCTCATGCTATCACCAAATCTTTCATTCCCTTCGCTACGAAAACCGCTTCCTCCAACCTTAGCTCCATCTCGAGCTTACCTACCCACTGATCACCACGCTTGGACTGGCTTCGGGTTTGCAGCTCATGGGTAGGGCTCTAATGTCTGGGCTTGGCAAACGTTGTGCTTGCGTGGAGAGGTTGCTGGCGGATCCGCACTACCAATGGAGGAGGGAAGGAGAGAACATCGTAGTTTTATGGTAGCGGATGAGTCGGAGATCAAAAGAGCAGTTCAGACATGTGTGTTTGGTCGGTTCCTATGCTACTAGGAAGATTTGATGGAGGGTGCGGCGTATGGGTGGGGCGGTCATGGCGGAGTGAATGGTAACGAGCAGTTCAGGCGTGGTGGTGAAGTAAATTAGAGAGGGAGACGAAGACATGGTTTTATATTTTATGAAGTTTGGCAAAGGAGTTTGTTGTGATTTGGAATGAACAAGGGGAAGGCTATTTAAAGGCATATAGAAAATTGATTGAAAATAATTTTTAGAAAATAAATTGAAGAGGAAGGGATCAAAAGTTTTGGGAAGGCAGAGATTTTATTTTTTGTTTTTCTTAATTGCTTGATTGACAAATACATGCCCTTATTTATACAAATAACATCATCCAATTAACAGTGAGATTTTGCCAATACATCATCCTTATCCTTATCCTCTTCACAAGAATATAAGGATAATTTTATACCAAATAAAAAACTTACAATTCAGGCAACATTTATTGCAAATTTAATTTATTCCAACAATGTCTCCCCTAAATTAAATTTGTTTCTCACTCCCAATCTTTTTGCATTTCTCCTGAAACTTTGTCCACTAAGTGGCTTCGTGAAGATATCCGCCATTTGATTACTTCATTCTCTTCTTCTTTCTCGATGAATCCAGGTAGTTGATCAACATAAACTTCTTTCTTAAGAACACCATTTAGGAATGTTGATTTTACATCCATTTGAAACAACTTCCAATTGTTTTGAACAACTTGATAAGTAAGTAAGCAAATAGTCTCAATTCTTGAAACGTAAGTAATCACCTTTGTAAAATCTTCTCCTTCTTTTTGTTTGTACCCTTTTGCGATCAATTTTTCCTTGTACTTGTTAATAGAGTCATTTGGGTTCATCTTTATTTTGTACACTCATTTTACTCCACTAGAATGCTTATGTGGGGACAAATGTGGTGACAAATTTGTAAGCTCCCATGTATCATTGTCTTCAACAGAACAAATTTCTTCTTTCATGGCGTTTTTCCATACTTCTTTCTCATGTGCTTCTTCAAAAGAAATTGGTTCTTCTCCTGCAATGAAGGCAAAATATACAACGTTATCTTGTTCAACTTCATCGGTTACATCATACAACTCCTGAAGATCTCTCATCTTTCTTGATGGACTTGGTGAAAAATTTGTGCTGCTTGAATAAGTTGGGGAAGCAAGAACATTTTCTTCAACAGTGTCGTCCTCCACATTTTCTGCCTCTATTTCAAAAGGAAAAAAAGGCAAAATTCTCCTTTTCAACTTCTGTGTCCTCAAATAATGAGTTTTCATCAAACTGGACATCTCGACTTATCACAACCTTCTTGGTCATGGGATTATACAGCTTGTATGCCTTGCTTCTTTCACTGTAGCCAATGAAAATACATTTTTCGGATTTTTCTTCTAACTTATTTCTCATTGAATCTGGGACATGAGAGTAGGCAATACTCTCAAATACTTTCAGATGATGAACACTAGGCTTTTTACCATACCATGCTTCATGTGGTGTGCAATTTTTTAGGACCCTTGTGGGTGACCTGTTAATGAGGTACACAGCACAAGAAACAGCTTCAGCCCAAAATCTTCTTGACATCCTCTTGTTTTTAAGCAAACATCTAGCCATCTCCATAATTGTTCGATTCTTTCTTTCTTTCACACACACTGTTTTGTTGTGGTGTATGGCGAACTGTCATTTCATGCCGAATGCTACTGTCTTTGCAATATTTTTCAAACATGTTTGAAATATATTCGCCTCCACGATCAGTCCGTAACGTGTTGATTTTTAGCCCAGTATAATTTTCCATTTCTGCTTTGAAATCTTTAAATTTTTGGAAAGCTGCTGATTTTTCTTTAACAAAATACACCCAAACTTTTCGTGAGTAATCATCAATAAATGAAATAAAATAACGATTACCTCCGAAAGATGTCACAGGCATGGGACCACAAAGATCTGAATGAATAAGTTGTAATGGTCTTTCTGCTCGCCATGCAGATTGTGAAGGAAATGCATCTTTGTGTTGCTTTCTGAACTGACATGCTTGAAAAATTTCGTTAAGATGATTAATTTTTGGCAAATATGTGACCATCATCTTACTTGAAAGCATCTCCAAATTTCCATAATTTAGGTGGCCATATCTTTCATGCCATAGCCTTGAAACTCCTTTATCAACACCAGCAAAACAGGAAATATTTTGATTTTGAAGATTGAGTGAGAAAAGATTATTTGAAGCAATTCCAACCTTTGCAATAACTTGATTTCTTCTTGACAAATAACATGCCATATCATGAAAATGGACATCATATGCTTTTTTAAGAGATGACCTACACTGAGCAAATTATTTTGAAGGCCAGGGACAAAATATACTTCACCCATTTTCTCCATTTTTCCGGCTGTTGTGATGAAAGAAATCTCACCAACACCGCTAATTTTATATGACTTTCCATCTCCCACTCTAACTTCTCCATGATCAGATTCGAGTAATTTTGAAAATAATTTTTGGTTACCTGTCATATGTTTGCTGGCTCCACTATCTATGTACCAAACATCATCAAAATTTTCGCCATGAGATACGAGCAACAAAGTCTCTTGATTATGATTTTCTTTTCCATGCACCATGTTTGCTTCATGCTTTTCTTCCTCCTTGAACCAGCAATGACTTGCCAAGTGACCAGGTTCGTGGCAATTATAACTTTCAAAATAGCCACGAGCTCTTCCTCTTTGATTTCCTCGTCCTCTTCCTTTTTGAGAACCTCTGAAATTTTGATTCAAGTCGCTTTTTTTGCTTCCATAATTACCTCTTCCGCGAGCGTATGATCCTCGACCTCTAAAATTTCTTCCTCTTCCATGACCACGGCCTCTACTTATTTGATCTTTGGATTCTTCATTCTTCTCATTTAAAGATAACTTTGATTGAAGTGCTTGCTCCACACTTGTTTCTTTCTTATTCTTGTTTAACCTCTCTTCATGAGCTTGTAATGAGCCTGTGAGTTCATCAATGGTCATGGCGTCCAAGTCCTTGGATTCTTCAATGGCTACCACTTTATAGTCAAATTTGGAATCAAGAGAACGAAGGATTTTTTCAATGACACGAATATCATCCATAGTTTCCCCATTCCTTTTTATTTGGTTTACTACAGATAATACCCGTGAACAATACTCCGAAACAGGTTCTAACTCTTTTTGATGCAAGCCTTCAAACTCCCCTCGAAGAGTCTGTAACCGAACTCTTTTTACCTTTTCATCTCCGCTAAATGAATTTGCTAAAATTTCCCATGCTTGCTTTGCTGTTGTAGCAGCTTCTATTTTCTCCCAAGCAGCTTCATATGATTGTACTCCTTGGTAGATCCATAACAAGGCCTTTTTGTCTTTCTTCCTTGACTTTCTCAAATTTTCTTTTTGAGCATTTGTTAATTCTCCTTCATTTTCAACTTCTTCATACCCATCTTCAACTATATCCCATTCCTCTTGAGATCCAAGAAGGGCGTTCATTTGGATACTCCATTTTCCGTAATTATCTTTGGTTAATTGAGGAACATAAGCGAGTGGAATAGAATTGTTCATTCTGATTGAACAAGGCTCTGATACCAATTTGTAGAAAATTGATTGGAAATAATTTTTAGAAAATAAATTTAAGAGGAAGAGATAAAAAGTTTTGGGAACACAGAGATTTTATTTCTTGTTTTTCTTAATTGTTTGATTGACAAATACCTGACCTTATTTATACAAATAACATCATCCAATTAATAGTGAGATTTTGCCAACACATCATCCTTATCCTTATCCTCTTCACAAGAATATAAGGATAATTTTATACCAAATAAAAAACTTACAATTAAGGCAACATTTATTGCAAATTTAATTTATTCCAACAAGGCGAGGGTCGTTTTCAACCTTGCTTGCATAAGGACAGACAGTCCATGTTCAAATCTTGTGCGTTGGTTCAGACCATGTGTCCATTCTTTTCAGAGATATTTTCTCGAGCACATGTTTTAGCTTTGCAGGTGGGATTCGCAGTTCCATGTGCTTTGATTCAATTGGGCAACATACAGATTTTTCATTTAATGTATAGGCCTGCTACAACATTTGTCAATGCATGAAAGTGACACCACGTTCATTCAGTATGTTTATGTTCAAATATATTAGAGTTATTTATTTTTTTATATAAATTTTTGAAGTTTTGGTGGCTATGTTATTATATATATAAATTCAAAGCAGCAATGAGATGTCTTTTCATTTCTCTTTTATCTCATGTTTTGCTGAAGGAAGCAGTGGGATTCGTTGGTTATATAGAGAAGTAGGGAAGCTTCGCTCCTAGTGATACTCAGTGGCGGAGCTAGCTTTTCAATTGAGTTAGTACCAAACCAAAAGACATTTCTCCCACATTGCAAAAATAACCGAAAATCTGGTGTATACATATCAACATATGCTCTGCTATTACAAAAACAGCTAGTTAATTGTTGTTATCACCCTTCAGATAGGGCAACCTCCTTGTTTTAGCTGGAGCTGGACTTCCTGAGTGGTTGCATTTTGCTTGGGTTTGCACATTTTAGATGGGGCGGTGGCCCTAACTGTGCTATTACTGCCTCCGCCCCTGGTGATACTAACATTTGCGCATGGCTTGGCTCTACTGAAACAACATTGGCAATACTTAAATGAAACTTCGCCATACTTGTGCAGAGATATTTTTATTGTTTACATTTGTTTAGATCCAGCTGACATTAATTGAAGCTATGAAAAGTATTGGCACACTGTCTAGAGAAGCATAGGGGTTGACCCGCTTAGTTTTTCTGTAGCCAAAATAGTTGACTGATTGTCTGATCATATCTCACTATTGAAATATTGGATTAGATTACGGTTGATATAGATAAGATTTGGGGTGCACAGAGATTCAAAAAAGTTAAATCTTTTGTCAACGTTTCCTATAGTTTACAGTTTTCGAAAATGACATATACTTATTTGATAAAGACATGGAAACGGTAGGGTAAAATTTCCCACGTCGGTCGTAGTATTTGACTTATGTATACACAGTCAGTATACACAGTCGAGATTTCCTTCTGATCACTCAAGAATTTGGCACCGATTCTGTACATATATTTTAGTCTTATATATATTATTTATATTATTAACATATTCAAAATTATATTCAAGTTGTTAAATTCGATCTAGCATTTTAAAACAATAAAATTTATTTAAATAACTGACCAGAAAATACGGGATGTTACATATATATACGAGGCCTCCACGCGAACAAAGCATCAACTAGATAGAATGAACAAAAAGCCGATAATTAATCATGGAAGCAGGCATGTTTGGTATATACGTGTGGCATTGATACATATAAACATATATAAGTGTGTATATATATATATAGGTATGTACGATGAAAAACACGTACATTCTAAATCACATTCTAACCTTCCATAAACCATATATCGAATATAGAACTAAGGCAGAAAGCATATGCTATTTAACACATATACACAGATCCAAAGGTATGTATGTGTACAACATCTCATCAAGATCACAACCCAACAATCAATGACTGAAATGAATCAAGGCAACCAATGGAGATAACAGAATTTTAGCAACAGCCCACAACGAAATACACTTAATGCTATGCAAAGTAGAAAACTTGAAATAAGTCAATCGTGATATTATACTCACCTTGAAACCAAAGAAAACGTAGGAGGCGAAGATGCGAAAAGCGGATATGGGTTGGTCAGCGGTGATTTTGGAGCTTCGGGTGAACGGGAGCCTCGATTTCATCAAAGCAGAGCCTCAAGGTTTGGGAAGAGGCAAGATGAAGCACAAAGGAGACTGAGCCCGGCTGGCAATGAAAGGTGGTGCGCCTAAGGCGAGTAGAGGTGGGGAGAGCGAGATGAAGGCGATTATTAAACGTTTGGAGAATAATTGATTTAGGGGAAAGATTGAATTTTGTTTTTTTGGTGAAAGAATTGATTTTTCTGCTAAAGGAATTTGGGGAACACTGATTTTTATAGGGGCAAAAGTGCGGAGATTGGAACGATGTTCCATCGAGTAGGAGTACACATTTCAGAATGTAGGTAAGGTAGGTCTGCGCAATTTTATTTGGGGTAGGTAATAATGAGATTTAGCTTAAATATTAAATTCTACCGCAAATTACCATGGAACATTCTAAATTTGTACCGCCAACACAACTTCCAAACGCAACGAAATTTGATGTACCGTTCCATCTTGATGTTCTAAATACAACAAAATTAGTAATGCTCGGGTCAGACCGAGTTTTACAGATTCAGGTTATCGGATGTTGTGAAGAGACGAGCTAAAAGAGTTTAGACGTATGATATTATATAGTTATTATTCCGTTGTGTTTTGTATATGAGGAAAGGTTTGTTATAATTGTCCATATGTAATGATGTACTTTGGTGATTGTAAGCATTTTTCAAGCTCTCAATAAAGATTTATTTCTGTATTATATTTTTATCTATCGCGATGTGAGACTCTGTATTGCGTTGGCACTTCTTCTTCTTCTTCTTTTATTCTAATATATCTTTCTTTCTTTTCTCACCCGCTAATTTCTTTCTTTTAACTATCTATTGTTTTTGATACTTAGGTTTTGGTAAATAATATGGGTTTATGTATTATAATCGAAATTCGAGCGTTAAATTTCTGTCGGGTCGTTATATCAGAGCTTAGGTTTAGACGATCAAAGGAATTGATAAATTAGGATTAGTGAGAGATTATATTCAATCTTTTTTCCATCCTATTTATTCTTTCTTAGTTAACTCTGATTATTTTAACGATAATATAGTCATAAGCTTATTTATTTAAGATAGATTTAAAGTGACTAAGAGTTAGAAGTATTTTGAGTTTGAGTATTTATCCAACCCTAATTTACCCTACGGTGCATTTGACAATTTTTTTGATGAGTATGGGTACGACATATGGTGAATCCTGTGGATTTGAGATTTTGACTAGACAAAAGCTAGCTACAATTGAGATAGTCATGATTACTTGTTTTTGGTTTCGTTTGGGAGTTCCAGTCAATCACTTTTCCTTGTTCTTGAAACGGGAAATTCACGTTGATGTGTCATTATAGCCCAGAAATATAATTATGAAGTATATTAAATTGATATTTTGTTTTGCAAATCGGGATAATCCTTTGATATAACTACTCATTTGATTCCTTGGTCTTATAATCAAAGAAAATCCAAAATTTTAAAACTATTTTGAAAATATAAAGAGATTTCAATAGTTTTAAATTATAGTTTTCAAGAAATAGATTAATAAATAAAGATTCTTGAAAACAGATAAATTTTAGAAATTTAAATCTAACCATGTTTCACATTGTTTGGGTTTTTCTAATTTTAATAAATAATCCATTAGGTAAAGAGAATGAATTTGCAAATGACAAGGAATAAGTCTCAAATTTAGAAACTAAAATCACTCATTCCTTGTTATTTTTGATTGTAACATCCCGCATTTCTGGTAATTAGATATTTAATATATTTTACTATTTTAAATATGGAATAAAAAATTTAAATGAATTTATAATATATATATATATATTTCATTTATATAACGAAGTTTGAACGTTAAATTTTTAGATAATTATAAAATGAATTCGAAACGTCGTAACATTTCTTAATATACGATTTTAAAATTCATGTATACCGGTACGGGTATAAAACGCTCAACGACAACCGACGATGAAACAAATAATCATACGAAATAGAACGTTTAAATCAATGCGTTGCTTATCTTATGATGAGGCCCGTGCCTCGCACACGGAAAATTTGTTCGATATATTATATCGGCATTTGAAACGGTTATTTTTCAAACAACCACCGTTTTCGACGAAACAAGTTTTATTGGAAAACCTATAACTAATTATTGCCAGATTTTTAGTTTGGAGCCAATTGAAGTTATTTTATCGGTACGTACAATTTAAGGGTAAATCGATAAATTAAAATAATATCGTTACGCGAACAGAGTCAGATCAATAAAATAAATTTCGTTAGGATCATAATGTTGAGACATAACAATATGTCTATTTTTATCGCGTATGGAATTTGCGTATAACGATACGAATTTAATGTTTTTCGGTAAACAATGATTATGGGTAAAATTTAATACGGTAAAACCAAGAATAAATAAAATATACAAATTGTTATGCCTATTCGAAGCATGTATACAATTTTATACACATTCATGGAACTTAATGTCTGCTTACCGCAAATTCATAACTGACAAGCTCGTTTTTCTAATAATGCAATCATATGATATGATATGGTGAAATCTAAATTACAACAAAAGTGAATGTAGTAATACTAGATGCATCTAACATTATATATAAAAATAAATATAAACGCTTCCCCACGTATCATTACTTGCACCCCAAACTTCTCATTTCCTTGCAACCCAATCTACCTATATCCGTGCCGACCACGTTTTTGAAATCTCCACCATCATACAGCTACTCTACCTCTCCTACAAACCTACACCATAAACGACGTGCTCCCCAAGATACTCCCCTCATATATATACAGCAGGCGCTGCTCCGCTTCTCCATACCCAAACAAAAACACCAAACACCGATACTTAAAATGAAACTGAAGATTTTTCCAAAAAAAAAAGAACCCAATTTCCTTCAAACAAAATCGGAAACAACCTCCCACTCTGTTGTTATAAACGTTATGCTTCCATATGTGTTTATATATTTAGACTCTCGAGAGAGAGCTAGTCATGTTGCCGACACACAAAAATGAAGACGGCGGGAGTTGGTGTTGTTCAAACAAGAAGCATAGGTAGCGAGGAGAATCGCAATGTAACTGAGGGATGGGTTTATTGTTCGCATGAAGCTACATATCATTGGAGAGTGGTTTGGCAAGGATGAGGAGCAGTTGAGTTTTTCTGGGATGCCGATGGTCGGAGCGTTCATCAAAGGAGTGATGGCGCGGTGTACGGGTGGTCATCAGTTCCGTGGCGCGGGGTATTGGCGGAGGTGCTTTCATGGAAATGACGTTGAGATGTGGCGTGGTTTCTGAGCTGGTGAATAATCTGTGCGCGAGGTGGTGTTCGGTTATGGGTATGTGCAGCGTTGCGTGAAAAGTTGAGGGAACCCGCAAGTTTGGGGAACGAGCAAAATGGGAAGATGATGAACAGTTAAAACATGAGTAAGTAATTTGCCTAATCTAAAGTTTGCATAATTCAAGTAAATGTGCCTAACTACCAAGTTAATCATGCCTAAGCTTATTTTACCATGGCCTATGTTAAACGTGATGAATATAAATATTTTTAGAAATGCTTAACCAAATAGATCACGTGAACTTGGGGTGGGGTTCCGAAATGGCCTAATTTAATTTAGTTTCCCTTAATCAGTATTATATAAGGAGCATGTTTGCATGTCTGGGAAGTAAATTTGATGAGCATGCCTAAAAGTAAGTTGCCAGGAAAAAACCATAATGCCTAATCTATGCATTTAAGGTACCTGTAGCGAAACATTGTTTGATTTAACTTTTAAACAGTAGTGCGGATATAAGTAAAGGCGATCAGTTTTCACGTGGCCATTTATATTATATGACAGTATATAACAGCTACGAGAAGACAAATATACATGTTATAAATTAAATATGCCCAATTTTAGTTATAACGTGATTAACAAGGGTTTAGCAGAAGACTTAAGTTTTCAAACTAAAACCATATCTAAAGTGTGCGGCCAAATTGCTGTAACCCAACATGTATTTGCTGATGACTCAAAAGAAATGAATCAAACAATGCTAGATCCTTTAAGTTAATATGTCTAATTATATGTGTGCCAAACCCATTATGGAAATACCCAATCACGTTTTCATGCACGCGCTAAAGACCAAAGAAAATAGTATATTATTAATTTTTAATAATGTTAAATTAAATAGTTAATAACATATGAATCTGATAACCGTGTCATACGTACACAGGATCAGATCAAACGAGAAACGTGGAAGCGTGACGACAAATGCAACGATGAAACTGGTCTGATCGGAGATTGGCCTCTATTAGAGTTTTTAATTAAATTAAACATCAGTTTAATTTAATTAAAACAAACTGTTTCGACAATGGACGAATCAAGGTGAGTTCAAATCACTCAGTTTTATCCCACTTATATTTTATATAAGTTGGGTTTAAATATTTGTGTGCTATGATGGTTAATTGGTTGATGGATGTTTGGGTTACAGTTATTGGTTAATGGTTCAATATTATATCCATTCATTGAAATAAATGATATTGTTGAGATAACGTATTTGGATGCAGGGCAAACAGGTTAGAGGGATCCAACTGGATTCCTTAATTTTTTTTTAATTCCATATTACAATTATATGAACTGTTTAACTGATATGATTGGATGACTGATTTGATCAGTGATTGTTGAATCTAAATTTAACGGTTGTTTTGTTTTAACCCATGGACAGTATTGGTTGAGTAATTAGCAACTATTGGCCTAAAAATAAATTGTTTTATCAATACTGATTACCGTCAAGTGAATCGACGATAATGCAGTTATCAAACTGATGTTATAACTGAAAATGGATTTTTTAAAATCAATATATTCGAATAAAATTTTAATAAAAGGAAATAAATAAGTATTATTATTTAAGTTTTTTTTAAAGAAATTATTAAATGATTTGGTAAAGTGAATTCTTATATACTAATCTTTATATACTGATGAATGAGAAATAACGTAACGATTAAGAATCGGTAAACTGTTTTCAAGAGACAATTAAATGGAATAATTTAAATTAATTATATATTATTAGAAGGGAAAATGAAGATTATTAACGAGAGGATCATGATTTAAGTTGACAAAGTCAACTAGTTTAATTGGAATTTGTTATTTGATTCATTTGATTGAAATTAATCTATGAAATAGATAAATGAATAATAGTTTAATTTAGTTACTATTTATTTAGTTAGTAAAGAACTTGACTATGTCTATGGTAGTTAACGAAGAAGTAAATTAATATTTTAATTTAAGAGGTAAATGTTTAAATGGGATTCAAGTAAGTAACCAATCAAAGTTGAAACGAAATTTAGTTAGGATTATATGAACGGGATTTATATTGAACAAAGTTTTATAACAAAGTTATAAAAATTGAATTTGAGCACATATGATCACTTAAATGGGTATTTATGTAATATTTGGATTTAGTAAAGAAAATCAAGATAAAAAGGGTTTTATATAAAACCTAAGCTTTATAAACAATGTTTATAAAATGGGGCGTGGGGCTAAAACGTTAAGTTTAAATTAACGATATTTAACAATGGAATGGAAACTTGATTCTCAACGAGGAAAATAGCTGAACGAATTAGAAGTTAACTAGAAATCGAGATGGGAACCAAATTTTGAATTAAAGTGTTAAGGCAAGTTGTAATTATAATATGTGGTCTAAATTCGCTATATTAAATAAAAGATGAAGTTTTGTCAGATATAACCAAAATGGGATTTGGTTTGATATTTGGGGATGGATATGGGTTTCGGCATTACAACTGATATTCATCTTAAGATAAGAACGTTATTGACCAAGGTCTGAGAGGTAATTTAAAATACCCCAACTCGATCGACTTTAGGATTTTCGACGGATAATATTAGTTGTAATGGGGAAGATGTTAAAAGGAATTTATTTTTGGAAATACTAATGTAACGTTATGTGGAAATATATATAACGGATTTCAATATAAAAGAAAATTAAAATGGCTTGAGAATATGATATTTCCATAGAAAAGGAAATAAAGGAGAATTGTGAAAATATAACGATATTTTCAAAGTAAGGAAATGAGTTTTAGAATGGTTTTTAACCTAAAAGTTTAGGTGATGATTATAGTGTTCAAATAACGAAACCAAAGGAGATGTCGTAACGATTGTTTTACGAATGACAAGTTGAATCAATGATTTATAATAAATAGGATATAGTTCATAATAATAAAATAGAGATTGAATATAGTTATCAAATACTTTTCTTAATATATTGAAAGGGTTTGAAAAGATTAATATTAGATTGAAATGGTTTTGAGAAGATTAATATATTGAAATGAGAATTGAATACCATGTTTTAAAGTATGAAATGTTTAGAAGTTTAACCTAACCATTCGCTAATTTATTTATATTAAAAGGGCCAAGTGATGTTGAATACTGAACCAATATATTCAAACAATTATTATTGACAGTTAAATCACCGACTATCAAACCTGACCTATACGATTAATTGGTACGGAAAGACCGGGATCGAATTTAGATTCGAAAACCATTTTGACCAGCAAATACGTGAAGATGAAGATTGAAGATGGCACATCGAAGACCGTAGATCTTCATAAGTGGAAGGATTACTCATAATCTCTGGTTTAGTGGCCAGAGATAAAATGTGATTCTGTCGTTGGTTGAATCTATGGATTTCAAGAACTACTCGCTACTGATCCATGGGCTGATTCCTATATTGGATGTGGTAGGAGAGTTTCTTCGGTTCATCCTGTTCCTAGATGACTAGTATGGACGAGTGTCTGACAGAGTATTTCCGATAGAATCGCGTACGTTGATTTCTTCAAATGTACCATAGTTGTGGTAGAGCACAACGGTTCTCTTATCAACTAGAGTATTTTGGTGGACGTCAATTAGTGATATATGGCATATCTGACGATGTGGCATTCAAAGTAAATGATGGCCAGGTGTTCCAAAGGAAAATCCTAGCCTCAAGCCTCACAACCGGGCAATGACAAAAATCGAGCAGGCCACATGGCTATGTGGGTCGCACCCATTAGGGTGTATAATCACCTATCTAGAGAAATTCCATTTGCTTCTTTAAACTATTTCGATGTTGTCCCTTTTTTGGGAAACAGATGCTGATCCCAACCGTTGGTGATATACATTTGATACACTCAAGCGAAATGAGTGGTCGGTCATGTGTAGGCCGGGTTGCAAAGCGTTCTTGTTGAACCCAGTGTATTCGCCTCTAGAGATACACTATCGGCATGTGGTTCCATACCTTGTCATAGTCAGAATCCAATCCCCAATAAGCGTCCGCGGTTTTGATTGTATACTATATATGTGGAGCATGAGATGCAAGCGTTCTGCTATATTATTATATATATTGTATTTAGACACTATTATAATATCTGAAAAAATATTATTTTTCCAAAATGTTTCGGGTTATCGTAAGGTAAAAAAGTCCGTATTTATATGTGGATTTGGTCTTACGATTACCCTTTTCTTTCGAAAAGATTTTTAAACTTTAAAATCAAGTTGGATGATTCCCCTTAAACTTTGCGAGTTGTTCTCACTCTGGTTCACCAGACTGACCCGATATTTGAAATGCTCGGGTTAGACCGGGTTGTAGAGGTCTAGGTTATCGGATGCTGCGAAGTCCAGAGACGAGCTGGAGATGTTCAGAAGTATGATATCTAGTATTTATTCCGCTGTGTGATTGTATATAAGAACAGATTATTATAACTGTCCAGATGGGTGATGTACTCTGATGATTGTAAGTATTTTACAAGTTCTCAATAAAAGTTATTTCTATATTATATTTTGTTCCACTGCGATGTGAAACTCTGTGTTATGTTGATACTTCTTCTTCTTCTATTATAATATTTCTTTCTTTCTTATCTCACCCTCTAACTTCTTTCTAATAACTATCGGGTGTTTTCGATACTTAGGTTTAGACAAGTAATACGGGTTTTTATGTATTATTGTCTATGTCCGGGCGTCGAACCCGCTGGGTCGTTACAGTGGTATCCGAGCATTGGTTTAGTAATAATCTTGGCTCTGTGGCGTAACTCAATAGAGATGGGGTTAGTAATACCCTAGATTGAGTTTGAGTGTTTATATATAAGAGCGTATTTGTAAATTCAATATATAAATGTTTTATATTATGATATTTAATCGGTTCAATTTTGAACTAGCAATTGACACAATCTGTATTTTGTAAAGATGGTCAAATGGAATAATTTTGGCCAAATTATAAATATATATATATATATTTATAGAAAAGAAATAATTTTATAAAATTATTGAGATATTGAGTTGGTTGTTTGATTTGAATAGAATTCAATTATGAATTGGAATGGTTTGATATAACCAGGAAATTTCATATATGAAATTGGTAAATAAGCATTTATTTATAATTAAATGAATTAGTATTTAACTAATAAAGGTTAAATAGAAATGTATGGATCAGAATTCAACTTAAAGATAAGTTAAATAAAAAGGGAAATAGGCGATTTTTGAATCGGAATTTGAATTCGAAATGGAACTGAATAAATTAGAAAATTAAATAGTTAATTGATTATGAGTTTGGAACTTAACATGGTTAAGAGTGGATATTGGAATTAAAATTTGGGGTCTGGAAATAAAAGTTGTTTGATCTGCTTAAATGGATTGTGCATTTGTTGATTGGTTGTTCGTAAGATGGATTGAATAAATTCATCGAGTAATCTAATAAATATAAGTTAAATAAATAAAACGCAAAGAAATGGATTGCAATATAATAAATTTGAATAAAATCAAATATGAAATGAAACTAGGAGGATTTAACCCGGTGATGGTTATTGTATATCGAGTTAAGTGAAGGTTGAAAACAAAAGAGCTGCTAATTGCTTTAGAATTTGAGTTTGGTTGCCCGACAAATAGGTAAACCTTAATATTTTTGGTTAAATTCCCCTGAATCGGGTAGCCATTTGGTTTTGATCTCTTTGGAAATGTGTGAGGTCTGGAGTGGCGGATGAAGTTGGTATGATCAAGCAGTGCTGTGCAGATGCTAGCAAATTTTTCGTAAATTTAAAACATAGAAATTTTTGTAATAATTTTATAACAATTATTTCGGAAAGAAAAAGAAGGAGAAAAACTAGGATTAAAACACTCTTGTTAATTGCTAATTTCGGGGACGAAATTCTTTTAAGGGGGAAGGAATGTAACGTCCCGCATTTTTGGTAATTAGATATTTAATATATTTTACTGTTTTAAATATGGATTTGAAATTTTAAATGAATTTATAATATATATATATATATATATATATATATATATTACATTTATATAACGAAGTTTAAACGTTAAATTTTTACATAATTATAAAATGAATTCGAAACATCGCAGCATTTCTTAATATGCGATTTTGAAATTCATGTATGTCGGTATGGGTATAAAACGCTCAACGACAACCGATGATGAAACAAATAATCATACAAAATAGAACGTTTAAATCAATGTGTTGCTTATCTTATGATGAGGCATGTGCCTCGCACACGGAAAATTTGTTCGATGTATTATATCGGCATTTGAAATGGTTATTTTTCAAACAACCCCCGTTTTCGACGAAACAAGTTTTATTGGAAAACCTATAACTAATTATTGCCAGATTTTCAGTTTGGAGCCAATTGAAGTTATTTTATCGATATGTACAATTTAAGGGTAAATCGATAAATTAAAATAATATCGTTACGCGAACGGAGTCAGATTTCAATAAAATCGATTTCGTTAGGATCATAATGTTGAGACATAACGATATGTCTATTTTTATCGCGTATGGAATTTGCGTATAACGATACGAATTTAAAGGTTAACGGTAAACAATGATTAAGGGTAAAATTTAATACGGTAAAACCAAGAATAAATAAAATATACAAATTGTTATGCCTACTCAAAGCATATATACAATTTTATAGACATATTCATGGAACTTAATGTCTTCTTACCGCGAATTCATAACTGACAAGCTCGTTTTTCTAATAATGCATTCATATAATATGATACGGTGAAATCAAAATTACAAGAAAAGTGAATGCAGTAATACTTGATGCATCTAACATTATATATAAAAATAAATATAAACTCTTCCCCACGTATTATTACTTGCACCCCAAACTTCTCATTTCTTTACAACCCAATCTACCTATATCTGTTCCAACCACGTTTTTGAAATCTCCACCATTATACAGCTACTCTACCTCTCCTACAAACCAACACCATAAACGACGTGCTCCCCAAGATGCTTCCCTCATATATATACAGCAGGCGCTGGTCCTCTTCTCCATATCCAAACAAAAACACCAAACACCGATACTTAAAATGAAACTGAATACTTTTTCCGAAAAAGGGAACCCAATTTCCTTCAAACAAAATCGGAAACAACCTCCCACTCTGTTGTTATAAACGTTATGCTTCCATATGTGTTTATATATTTAGACTCTCGAGAGAGAGCTAGTCATGCTGCCGACACACAAAAATGAAGACGGCTGGAGTTGGTGCTGTTCAAACAAGATGCATGGGTAGCGGGGAGAACCGCAATGTCACTGAGGGACGGGTTTATTGTTCGCATGAAGCTACATATCATTGGAGAGTGGTTTGGTAAGGATGAGGAGCAGTTGAGTTTTTCTGGCATGCCGATGGTCGGAGCGTTCATCGGAGGAGCAATGGCATGGTGTACGGGTGGTCATCAATTCCGTGGCGCAGGGTATTGGCGGAGGTGCTTTCATGGAAAAGACGTTGAGATGTGGCGCGGTTTTTGAGCTGGTGAATGGTCTGTGCCCGAGGTGGTGTTCGGCCATGGGCATGTGCAGCGTTGCGTGAAGAGTTGAGGGAACCCGCAAGTTTGGGGAACGAGCAAAATGGGACGATGATGAACAGTTAAAACATGAGTAAGTAGTTTGCCTAATCTAAAGTTTGCCTAATTCAAGTAAATGTGCCTAACTACCAAGTTAATCATGCCAAAGCATATTTTTCCATGGCCTATGTTAAATGTGATGAATATAAATATGTTTAGAAATGCTTAACCAAATAGATCACGTGACCTTGGGGTAGGGTTCCGAAATGGCCTAATTTAATTTAGTTTTCCTTAATCAATATTATATAAGGAGCATGTTTGCATGTCTGGGAAGTAAATTTGATGAGCATGCCTTAAAGTAAGTTGCCAGGTAAAAACCATAATGCCTAATCTATGCATTTAAGGTAGCGAAACATTGTTTGATTTAACTTTTATACAGCAGTGCAGATATAAGTAAAGGCGATCATTTTTCACGTGACCATTTATATTATATGACAGTATATAACAGCTACTAGAAGACAACTATTCATGTTATAAATTAAATATGCCCAACTTTAGTTATAACGTGATTAACAAGGGTTTAGCAGAAGACTTAAGTTGTTAAACTAAAACCATATCTAAAGTGTGCGGCCAAATTGCTGTAACCAAGCATGTATTTGCTGATGACTCAAAAGAAATGAATCAAACAATGCCAGATCCTTTAAGCTAATATATCTAATTATATGTACGCCAAACCCATTATGGAAATACCCAATCACGTTTTCATGCACGTGCTAAAGACCAAAGAAAATAGTATATTATTAATTTTTAATAATGTTAAATTAAATATTTTATAACATATGAATATGATAACTGTGTCATACGTACACAGGATCAGATCAAACGAGAAACGTGGAAGCGTGTCGACAAGCGCAACGATGAAACTGGTCTGATCGGAGATTGGCGGCTATTGGAGTTTTTAATTAAATTAAACATCAGTTTAATTTAATTAAAACAAACTGTTTCCATAATGGACGAATCAAGGTGGGTTCAACTCACTCAGTTTTATCCCACTTATATTTTATATAAGTTGGGTTTAATTATTTGTGTGCTATGATGATTAATTGGTTGATGGATGTTTGGGTTACAGTTATTGGTTGATGGTTAAATATTATTTCCATTCATTGAAATAAATGATATTGCTGAGATAACGTATTTGGATCCAGGGCAAACAGGTTAGAGGGATCCAACATGATTCCTCAAATTTTATTTTTAATTCCATATTACAATTATATGAACTGTTTAACTGATATGATTGGATGATTGATTTGATCAGTGATTGTTGAATCTAAACTCAATGGTTGTTTTGTTTTAACCCATGGACAGTATTGGTTGAGTAATTAGCAACAGTTGGCCTAAAATGAATTGTTTTATCAATACTGATTACCGTCAAGTGAACCGACGATAATGCAGTTATCAAATTGATGTTATAATTGAAAATGGATTTTTAAAAATCAATATATTTGAATAAAAGTTTAATAAAAGGAAATAAATAAGTATTATTATTTAAGTTTTTTTAAGAAATTATTAAATGATTTGGTAAAGTGAATTCTTATATAATAAGCTTTATATACTGATGAATGAGAAATAACGTAACGATTAAGAATCGGTAAACTGTTTTCAGGAGACAATTAAATAGTATGATTTAAATTAATTATATATTATTGGAAGGTCAAATGAAGATGATTAACGAGATGATTATGATATAAGTTGACAAAGTCAACTAGTTTAATTGGAATTTGTCATTTGATTCATTTGATTGAAATTAATCAATGAAATAGATAAATGAATAATTGTTTAATTTAATTACTATTTATTTAGTTAGTAAAGAACTTGTCTATTTCTATGGTAGTTAACGAAGAAGTAAATTAGTATTTTAATTTAAGAGGTAAATGTTTAAATGGGATTCAAGTAAGTAAGCAATCAAAGTTGAACTGAAATTTAGTTAGGATTATATGAACGGGATTTATATTGAACCAAGTTTTATAACAAAGTTATTAAAAGGGAATTTGAGCACATGTGATCGCTTAAATGAGTGTTTATGTAATATTTGGATTAAGTAAAGAAAACAAGATAAAAAGGGGTTTTGTATAAAACCTGAGCTTTATAAACAATGTTTATAAAATGGGGCGTGGGGCTAAAACATTATGTTTAAATTAGCGTTATTTACCAATGGAATGGAAACTCGATTCTCAACGAGGAAAATAGTTGAACGAATTAGAAGTAAACTGGAAATTGAGATGGGAACCAAATTTTTAATTAAAGTGGTAAGGCGAGTTGAAATTATAATATGTGGTCTAAATACGCTATATTAAATAAAAGATGAAGTTTCGTCAGATATAACCAAAATGGGATTTGGTTTGATATTTGGGGATGGATATGGGTTTTGGCATTACAACTGATATTCATCTTAAGATAAGAACGTTGTTGACCAAGGTCTGAGAGGTAATTCAAAATACCCCAACTCGATCGACTTCAGGATTTTCGACGGATGATATTAGTTGTAATTGGGAAGATGTTAAAAGGAATTTATTTTGGGAAATACTAATGTAACGTTATGTGGAAATATATATAATGGATTTCAAAATAAAAGGAAATCAAAATGGCTTGAGAATATGATATTTCCATAGAAAAGGAAATAAAGGAGATTAGTGAAAATATAAAGATATTTTCCAGGTAAGGAAATGAGTTTTAGACTGGGTTTTAACCTAAAAGGTTAGGTGACGATTATAGTGTTCAAATAACGAAACCAAAGGAGATGTTGTAACGATTGTTTAACGAATGACAAGTTGAATCAATGATTTATAATAAATAGGATATAGTTAATAATAATAAAATAGATATTGAATATAGTTATTAAATACTTTTCTTAATATTATATTGAAAGGGTTTGAAAAGATTAATATTAGATTGAAATGGTTTTGAGAAGATTAATATATTGAAATGAGAATTGAATACCATGTTTTAAAGTATGAAATGTTTAGAAGTTTAACCTAACCATTCGCTAATTTATTTATAATTAAAAGGGCCAAGTGATGCTGAGTACTGAACCAATATATTCACAGAATTATTATTGATAGTTAAATCACCGACTATCAAATCTGATCTGTACGATTGATTGGTACGGAAAGACCGGGATCAAATTTAGATTCGAATACCATTCAGATCTTCATAAGCCGAAGGATTACTCACAATCTCTGGTTTAGCGGCCAGAGATAACCTGTGATTCTATCGTTGGTGGAATCTATGGATTTCAAGAACTACTCGCTACTGATCCATGGGGTGATTCCTATATTGGATGTGGTAGGAGAGTTTCTTCGGTTCATCCTGTTCCTGGATGACTTGTATGGACGAGTGTCTAACAGAGTATTTCCGATAGAATCGCGTACGTTGATTTCTTCAAACGTACCATAGTTGTGGTAGAGGACGACGGTTCTCTTATCAACTAGAGTATTTTTGTGGACGTCAATTAGTGATATCTGGTGGATCTGACGATGTGGTATTCAAAGTAAATGATAGTCAGGTGTTCCAAAGGAAAATCCTAGCCTCAAGCCTCACAACCGGGGAATGACAAAAATCGGGCTGATAACATGGCTATGTGGTTCGCACCCATTAGGGTGTATAATCACCTATCTAGAGAAATTCCATTTGCTTCTTTAATCTATTTCGATGTTGTCTCTTTTTCGAGAAATGGATGCTGATCCCAACAGTTGGTGATATACATTCGATACACTCAAGCGAAATGAGTGGTCGGTCATGTGTGGGCCGGGTTGCAAGACATTCTTGTTGAACCCAGTGTATTCGCCTCTAAAGATACACTATCGGCAGGTGGTTCCACACCTTGTCATAGTCGGAATCCAATCCCTAATAAGAGCCCGCGGTTTTGATTGTATACTATATATGTGGAGCGTGAGATGCAAGCGTTCCGCTAGATTGTTATATATTTATTGTATTTAGACACTATTATAATATCTAAAAATATATTGTTTTTCCAAAAAGTTTTGGGTTATCGTAAGGTAAAAATCGTTCGTATTTATATGTGGATTTGGTCTTACGATTACCCTTTTCTTTCGAAAAGATTTTTGAACTTTAAAATCAAGTTGGATGATTCCCCTTAAACTTTGCGAGTTGTTCTCACTCTGGTTCACCAGACTGACCCGGTATATGAAATGCTCGTGTTAGACTGGGTTGTACAGGTCCAGGTTATCGGATGCTGCGAAGTCTAGAGACGAGCTGGAGATGTTCAGAAGTATGACATCTAGTATTTATTCCGCTGTGTGATTGTATATAAGGACATGTTATTATAATTGTCCAGATGGGTGATGTACTCTGATAATTGTAAGTATTTTACAAGTTCTCAATAAAATTTATTTCTATATTATATTTTGTTCCGCTGCGATGTTAAACTCTGTGTTATGTTGATACTTCTTCTTCTTCTATTCTAATATTTCTTTCTTTCGTATCTCATCCTCTAATTTCTTTCTAATAACTATCTGGTGTTTTCGATACTTAGGTTTAGACAAGTAATATGAGTTTTTATGTATTATTGTCTAAGTCCGGGCGTTGAACCAGCTGGGTCGTTACATTGATACTTCTCTTTTTGGATATTTCGATTGATTTATCGAAATTATCACAAATAACTTTTTTGAGATTTAAAAAATAAATATCGACAATTTAGAACATGGAAAGGTTGCTCCAGTCGGTAATATAAACTGGATTATAAATTAATTAAAATAATAAAATGGATTTATGGTGCGAGACCCTCCGTTTATAAATAAAATTAATTTCGAAAGTTTTTAAAATTTTCTCTTAGAAAAGACTAAGGAAATTTCTATTCAGCTTAGGGTATTGATTTCGTAAATCATTTGAGTCGTTTTTCATATAAGTAAGAAGAAAATCCATTTTAGTTTATTTCGGATTTCTGGCTGAGTTTTCCATTCGGAAATTCATTCCTTGTGTGGTTGCAACCTTTTGTTGAGACTACTTTGAATCTTTGGAGAGGTTTCGGAATTTTGACTATGGTCTATGATACCGCCATAATAAGAGCAACTTTTTTTTCAGATCGCGTCAAATCTTGAGGGATAACGCATGATGTTAACATTTTAATCTGAACCAATAGGGTCAAAATTCAACCTTTGTCCAGAGTCCGTTTAACAGTTGACTGTTTAGCATTGCACATAGAGTGCTCAACTAGTTAATGAGTTTTAGCCAATTTGAACCTAAGACTCAACCATAAAATTTATGTTTAAATTTCCCTCCATAAACTTCGTTATTTCGTCCCTCCTTGTCTAGTGCAACCATATTTTTATTCTTCTTCTCTTTCTTTTTTGTCTCCTCCTTTTAGTTTGCGCACTAGGTACCACCGCACTATGACTCCAATATCTAACCTCAATTTCTTCTCCCCGATCATTTCTTAGCCCATAATATCTATTTGCACTATACGATTCTTCTCGTGCCATTTAAGACTCGTTCTTAGGAGAAAGACCAGCTGGTTGGATCAGATTAAGCGTAAGGTTCCACCGCTTTAGGGCTAAGAGAATTAGTCGTAGCAGTTGGACTTGCACATGTCCTTTGTTTCAAAGTTTTTGAGTAGGGGCATTGTTTGTGCTACATCTACCTTTGCCATATCTTATTGGAATAGATTTTGACGAAAGTAATCGTCGTTTCGGAGGTGAAGATTGAGCTATCTTTGGATGGTTTTTCTAAGGAGGATCTCGATGAGATTTTTAAAGGCATCCATGTTTTACGTGGACTTGAATGATCTTTGGTTTGGCTGGCTTCGGAGTTATTTGCATCAGATCTTTTTTCCTAAATGTCGGTTTTTAAGTTTGGTAATCTATATTCGAACTTACCATGTAGATGTGCAACTCGTTTAGCACATTATACAGAAGATGGGAAGTTACAACTAGATTTGTCTCATGATGCAGAAATTGATATTTTCTTGGATCGGTGGCATAACCATCATTTAGTACGCATCATCTTTGATTCAGCTTGTCGTTCTTGTGTGTTGTTTCATGGAGTTACATTCTATATTTTCACCTATCCACTTTTGTCTTAAGGTGAATATCCATGAAAGCCAGTTTTGTGGTAGGTTTATTTTATCATTGCAAGATCTCTCTTAGAAGAGATGGTGATGTGGGAACCTCCAATAACACCAAAAATGTCTACAATACGAGATTGAGCCTTTTTCTATTATGATATGACTAGTCAAAAGTCGTGAAAATGGTTCGAACTACTGCTGCAGAGAAAGACGTCTCATATTTAAAGGCGATGTTTTGGAATTTGATGTTGTTATCTTTGTTCTTTTCCTCTTTCAAGCAATTTTTTCTTGGCTTTGCAAAAGTCCATGCTTGTAGTCAGTGTTGTTGTTTCTATAAATTGCATAATGATGTAATATAATTTCAGTTGTGTTTGTCATTCACGCTCAGTTGTATTCGAATTAGAAGTGAAATCTCAATTTTCTTATCTAACTAATAGTTGTTTTAGAGCTGAAAAGAATTGAATTTTGTCATAGATAAATTTTAGCGAAGGACTGGTTATAGCATTGTTTCGTCACAAGTATAGCTATTATTTCTCGGATGTTCCTTTTTTAACGATAATTTTTACTTTATTTTTGTGTGTGGTTTCAGATTTTTCATTTTCCCTAGGTGGCCAACTTCCTTCCATGCCAACATGTAACTTAAATCATTTAAGTTTTGATAAAATATATTTCGAAACTTTTTACAAATGTTGTTTAAAAAAATCCTTTTTTATATATGTCTGATTTACTTTCTTTTTAATCTGATAATGTAAAAAAAGAAAAAAAATTAGGTACGCTAGTTTATGTATATTTAAACATCTATTTTATATAAAAATATTTGGTTTAAATATAGTTAAGCGCACGTTACCAAAATTTCAATTCTTGTGCAAATCCTATATAGAAAGTAAAAAGGAATTCCAAATTTTACATAAGAAATATAAAAGCGGAAAAATATTTTTATGGAATTTTTTTTTAATCATATGTAAATTGTAAGGAAAATTTTAGATGATTTGCTTGTGTGTTTTAGCGGTGCATTAGGGTCGAAGATGCGTTAAAGACATTAAAGATAATAAGAAAAAGGCAATTTTAGAACGTTATTTTCATCCCTTGTCGAGGATGTGCATAATTTGTTAATTAACTCATTTTATATGTTCGGTCTTGTTTTAAGCTTCTTTTGCTGTCTACAGAAGAAATTATTGGAGTATTATGGGAAATTGAGGTGAAATTCCACTATAGGATGAGAATTGGAACATTTCTAAGCAAAAATA
Organism: Allium sativum; assembly: GCA_030737875.1. Classification (NCBI taxonomy): domain Eukaryota; kingdom Viridiplantae; phylum Streptophyta; class Magnoliopsida; order Asparagales; family Amaryllidaceae; genus Allium; species Allium sativum. The sequence continues at coordinate 972,696,693 of CM060918.1, read as the reverse complement.
ACGTTGAACTCCCCGCTTTAATTTCCTTTTTACCGACATATGAGAAATAAATAGGAAACGGTTTAGATGCGTTGGCGAGTTGGATGTTTGGGTTTGCATGCAAAATTAGTTATTTCACACTTCTATTCGTAGTCGTGTGAGGGTTTTGGATGAAAAATGTTTTCAAAATTTGCATTTATGTAGAACTGCCAGTATATTTAGGATGTTTGCATCATGTTCTCAAAAAGTGTTTTCAAAATGAAATGCATACATATAAGAGGATTTGATTTAGAATCATTATGCATGCATATTTCATAGTTACAATTCATTATGTAGACTGTGCACATGCGCATGCTAGTTATGAAATTGGATGTATACTAATTGCTTGTGTAGTTCTGAATAATTAGGCGCTAACACAATGACTTCGTCTTTTGTAAAATTTCAAAAAAAAAAAATTCTTTTAAGGAGGGGAGAATGTAATAACTCGAAATTTTGGCAATAATTAATTTAGTTATTTAATTAGATTTAAAAATTGGAATTCATACAAACGATGGAATTTGACCACGAAACCTGCACCATTGTGTTCGTAACGGATTTCTGGTCAACTTTCATGTTTGAAACTTCGAGAATGGAGCCCGTATGAAAAGTTGCGGACGAAATACGAAAACGGACGGAAAATAATCCAAACAGAATTATATATATATAGAAATACATGTATCCCCTGCCACCTCACTGCCGGGCCGACCATAGCGGTCGACCATTGTATCGACCGTCTGGGTCGATATACGCAGCAGCGGCTAGTGTTAAATTATATAAAAATTATATATTAATGAACGTAAATTGATAGAATTCAATCTAAAGGTTTAGGGTCATTTCTACGCCTAAAAATAAAGGGTTAGACACCCACTCTTTTGAATTATATGCCTAAAAGTTATCATATTTTTTATTTTTTTCAAATCTAAAATGTTATGAATGTAAATTAGGTATGGATTTGTAGGCCCTTCAGTTTAATACTATCATATTACCAACAATCACTCTTAGATTGTTTATGGTTATTGTAAACACCTCGGATCTGGAAATCAATCCCAAAATTATTATTAGGTACGTAGTATTTTATTCCGGATTCGTAGGATTTTAGTGTTGATTTGTGGTTTGTGCAGTTTTGGTTAGAATAATAATTCTGTTTATGTTTGATATTGTTTGGGGGTTTCTCTTGGTTATTGTAATTATGCCCTTTTGTTCTTTTTAAATGAAAAGGCGTTATTTGAAATCAATAAGAAATATATTTCTATTTCTTGTGATTTGAAATATACCTGTAACAACCCTGAATTTTGGGGTAAAATTTAAAATTTATTTTAAGTAATTTTAATAAGTTTTTGATATTTTAAATAATAACGATTAAAAATTTATTTTATTTGAAGTAAAGAAAGATATATGTTAGAAATATAAAAGTGTTAAAACCATTATTTTTAACATTGCTAGAAATTAACTGCTAAAAGAGAAAAGAAAGATATATTTAAAATATGTCAAGAATATTCTTTTTAATGTAAATACGGAGCGTGAACAATTCACATGTAATATAAGGATTATTTATTTAAATTCTTAATGAGAACGTTTTGCTAATAGAGAATATTTTAACTTTATATGTAGTTTAATTCTAAATAAAGAAATAATGGGTGAAATAAATTCGTGAATTTAGCGTTAACATTGCCATTTAATTTACGATGTAACGGTTAAATTTGTATTGTTCATTAATTTTTTTTTAAACATGGAAAGTGGCAGCAGTTTTCAATGCCTCTTCCCTTCCTTATTTTTAGCACGTGCATCCATGTTACATTATACATATATATATGTTCATAAATTAAATGAATTTATACATAGAAATTTTATGCTAATTTTTGTTTCTCTTAATATCAGTACATGTCATGCTTTCCGCACGATGGTTAGTTTGAAAACAATAAATACATTGTGTAGCTACTTATATAATAATTATAATATTTTACATTGATCTTTAAATTTAAAGTTAAAAACAAAATTTGAGATGTAATCTCCCTTTATTTTATGTAAGATATAATAACTTATGAGAGTGTTACCTTGTATTAAAAAAGTCGACTTACATGGAACTCTTTTATGAAAATGTTGAAGATTTACTTATAACAAATTTCAGGTAAGTAATTTGCTTTCATATTATGGAAATACTCGTTTATGATGATCAATAAATAAAAAAAACTCAGTCATCTTAGTAAAATTTTAATTTAATTCGAATTCCTATATATCTTGTTAATAAGTTTCCCTTCTTAATAATAATTCATGTACGTTACATTTTTAATTAGCATAAATTACAACTGAAATTAATGTACCATAACTAGTAATTAATGTATGTCAAAAATAACAATAAGAAAGAATGGAATTGGAAATTTTCACAAGAATATATAATGTTAGTAGTCTTATATATTTGAGGTTTGAATTCTGTAAATATGAATAAAAGGGTAAGTATAAGACGGAAAAATTAAGGAAGGATAATGAAATAGGTTACAAATTAATGTTGTAATTAATGTAAAGAAACGGTCAACTAAGGAAAAGGAAAAAAAATGAATGACATTAATTAAGAGATTTATTGGTTTAAATTATGTTTAAACGTTTGCATGTATATACACACATCTACATGATCAAAGCTTAAATTAGTTATATATGTTTGAAATTTGAATTTTGTAACATGCAAATAAAACGGAAATAAATTACTACACCATCCCTCTCCTCTTATTTTCTTTCCCATTTCTACCTCATGTAATTATCCATCCCCATTTGTGAAAAATGAGCTGCCTCTCTTTCCTTCCTCTCCAAGCCATGGCCGCCATTCTCTTCTTCCTTCCTCCAACAAAAGAAAAAAATAAGTTTCATTCTATTTTGATGATTTTGTAACGGTGACAAGCTCTACCTCTCTTTGATTTATCTATCCAAAGGCCTAGGTAAGCAATTATAAATTTAATTTAATTTTAATTATTAAAAACATGTTTTTGATCCAATTCGGTGCAGAACCTGACAAACTTGACAATCCTGCAACAACGCAACATCACACAACAACTTAGATCGGTGTGAACAAATTTCTGACGTTCAATTTGTTCTAGTTCTGACAAATACAAGGTGAGAAATTCTAAATTTAAAATTTAATTTAATTTAGTTTAATTATTTTTCTTAATTTATAAATCTGTGTTCATGAATCTATGTGATAGCTTAGATTTGTGTCTGTGATGGATGTAGTTTTTTTTAGATTTATTTCAGATCTGAAAGCAATGTTGTGTTTGTTATTCTATGTTATGTTATTAGATTTGTAAATTGAAAAGTGTGATAAACCAAATCACAATGTCATGTTATTGGGTTGTAAATTGAAAATTAGTGTTAAACCATATCACTATGTTGTGTTGGTTGGAATTGTTATTTCAAGAATTAACATTTGTGTTAAACGAATATGGACAAATTTGAATTAGGATTATCATTTTGCCAAAATATAATAAATTAACAAAATACTCATTTTGTTAAAATAGTTAGATAAAACAAAATGTCACTTTTGATTGAAATAAAATAGATGTAACAAAAACGTAAACATATAAGATACTCCTTTATTTGACATTAGTTTACATAGGAAAAATGTTAACATATGAAGTACTCCTTTATACGATATTAGATAACATAGAGAAAAGGTTAACATATAAATTTTGGCGTTGTGTCATTTTAGAAAAATGAATACATTTTAGCATTATGTAAATTTTATTGAAAATGAATCATATTTTAGCGTTATGTTAATATAGTGAATGTAAACATAATTTTAGCGTTATGTCATTTTATTGAAAATGAATCAAATTTTAGCATTGTGTTAAATCATATGAAAAATGAACATATTTTAGCGTTGTGTTAAAATATGTTTACATTAGGAAATAATGATTACATTAGCAAATATGTTTACGTTAGAAAATATGTTTACATTAGTAATGTTTTCATTAGAAATTATCAATATGAATTTGGCGTTATGTCATTTTAGTTAAAATGAATATGAATTCGGCGTTATGTCATTTCAGTTAAAATGAATATAAATTTAGCGTTATGTCACCTTAGTTAAAATGAACATATTTTAAGCGCTATGTCATTACATTAAAATGATCATATTGTTAGTGTAATGTTAATATATTATAATTATAAGCGCTATATAATTTTGATTGATCATATTGTTAGTGTAATGGAATAAGTGAATTATAATTATATTTTTAGCGTTAATGGAAAAAGTGAATTAAAATTATATTTTTAGCAGCCTTAGGTAGAATATGATTATTATCATATTTTCTTCGTTTTAGTTAGAATATGTAAATAATCATTTTTTTATCATTTTAGTTAAAACATGAGTAAAATTATATTTTTAGCATCGCAGTTAGGATATGAAAACGAACTTATTTTTACCGGATGTGTAGAAATAGGAAAATAAATATATTTTTAGCGTTTGAATAGAAATATAAAAATAGAATCATATTTTAGTATATGATAGTGCATATGACACAAAATCATGTTTTAGAGTAGCGTTAGTGCTTATGACACAAAATCATATTTTAGAGTAGCGTTAGTGCATATGACACAAAAACATGTTTTAGAGTAGCGTTGTGCATATGATACAAAATCATGTTTTGGAGTAGCGTCAATGCATATGAAATAAAACCATATTTTAATGTCAAGGTAACGCATATGAATCAAAATCATATTTTAAATGTCATGTTTATGTATATGTAAAACAAATCACATTTTTATTAAGAATGAGAATTTGCAATAAAAATTACATTTCTATATGTAATTAAAGAAGGATTTTACATTATATTGAAAATTACATTTTTAATGTAATTAAGAAGAAGAATTGGACATCAGAATCAAATTTACCTTTTTAATGTAATTATAAAAGATAGAAATTTGCACGGCTATGAAAATTACATTTTTAATGTAATTTAAAAGAGAGGGATTTTACATTATATTGAAAATTACAATTTTAACGTAATTAAGAAGAAGAATTGGATGATGTAATCAAATTTGCATTTCTTTAATGTAATCACTGTAATGTTAACTACATTTACAACGTAATTAAAGAAGGAAATTTTACAATGCAATTGAAAGATAGAATTTTACAGTATAATGTTAATTACATTTTTCTTAATGTAATCAAAAGAAGAAATATTATTTTTTTTGTTACAAAAGAAGTTAGAAGAATTACATTCTTTATAATGTAATAAAAGAGAATATAGTGTAAAAAAAAATATTCACATTTATCTATAGTGTAAAGTATAAGAAGGAAATACTACATTTCCAATAAAATGAGAGAAAGAGTGTAAATAAAATATGAAATAGAAATTTACATTTTCTCATGTAAGTAAAAAGAACTATTTTAGATGACACTTTCATTTACATTTTTATGTAATTAGGATATGTAGAAGAAAGGGGAAACACTTATTTACATTTGGGTAAAAGAAAAGAAAAACATTTATTCACATGTAGTATAAATAAGTAAGGAAAAGAGATGTCTTAATGACATTTCCTATGCAGTAAAAGAATAAATTGAAAGTTACATTTTAGTTGTTATTCATTAATAAATAAATGTGGGAATGGAATTGAAATGTTCATTGAACATGATACCTTGATATGATACATGAACATGATTGTGCGCTGTTTGTTTGGTTGATTCGTTGCCCTTATATGTTAATGACTACATGGAATGATTTATATCTACTTTTATCAAAATAAAAATAGTGATAAGTAATAACGTTATGAAATAATTTAAATGATAATTATGCGGAGATTATTTGAAAAGACCGAGTTATACTCATTTCAAATAATCATACGACGTTTTAAATGGAAGAATTGAAGACGGCGATTGAAGACCGACGATCTTCACATCGAATGGGTAACTAGTTTTGTGGCCCTTGATTGATTTGCTCCCAAGACGGGGCTAAGATGGTTGTTATCCGGACGTAGTGTTGATTTGTACGGATTTGGCTTTCGCTCAGACCCAGAGCATAAGCTTATAAATGGATGTGTGTCTGACGTTGAATTTTGTTCTATGTAAATTGATTTCTATTAATATACGACCGTTGGTGGCGGAGAATTTATTCACTTGCTTAATACCCTTAGAGGTTGTGTATTAATAGTTATCAATCGCATGACGTGAATTGTCAACGTGGCACGCTAAGCTGAAGATGATCAAGGCTTTGTTGAAAAGCAGGCCTTGTGGTTATAACGTTACTTCGCGAGCCTCACAACCCGGTTGAGTCTAAAACGGGAGAAGGGAACGTAGGGAGAGCAGCACGTTTCTTTCTAGCTAGAAGTGGTGTCGGTGCTTAAACTGGCTGATATTTACTTATGTGGATAATGGAATGTGGCGCGCCTCGGATGGTAGGTCTTATAGGATCGGGAAACGTGTGTTCAGGAATTGCCAATCCACGAAGCTGTATGTGTGGACCAGCCCTGCAGGATCCAAGGGTTAACTGCGGGGAATCCTGAGAAATTATCTAGAGTGTCTTGAATCGGTAAGGAGCTCCTCCCTAGCCTTGACTCATGATGGAAACCCATTTTCCAATACGACACCATGCGGTTTTGATTGTAGAACTAGTATGGCGACATAGTAGGATGGGGTACTATGCCGTCTATGATTGATACATTATGATTGAAATGTTTTTGAAACATATATACACTAATAATAATATCAAATTCGTTTTTTATCGTGTCAAGCATGTTTAATCATCATAAGGTAAAACTCTATCCTCTGGTTTGCGTTGCATTGTGTGATGGGACTTGAGTCTTATGATGATTCCATTTTTCTAAAAAGCATTGCGTTGTTTAACGATTTACTTTAATTATGCACCGGGATCCATTGGAATAAGACCCGTTCCGCATTAGCGGCGTGGTCCTTGGATTTGCCTTATTGCTATTAGTTATATGAGTTAAGAATTCTCACACCAGTCCCATGACTGACCCGTTGTTTGTTCCGACCTTTGTAAACTCGGGTGCCTTCTTTTCCACACAGGTAGTCGAGTAGCTTTTTGCAGATATTTATCTCTTGAGCAGGATTCTGGATTGAAGCCTAAAGCTGTGTCCAGAGCATAGAAGTCTTCCGCTGTTTATTGTATTTAATTTATTGAAATTTATCTTTCGCTGTAATTTTATTCAATGTACTCTTATGTAACATTATTGTAATGTTTATAAAAGTCTGTTGTTATTGTTCTGATGTGTTGTAGCCCAATGTAAGCGTATCCAGCGATTTCCCGCAAGGGCGATTTTCGGGTCGTTTCATTTTTGGTATCAGAGCTTTGGTTAGCTCAAATCTTTGGGGTACAACTCGTTAGAACTAAACAAAAGACTCATCAGAGATTGGATTAGTAATGTCCAATAAGAATACTCATTAGAGATAGGATCAGCAGTATCCTAGAATGAGAAAACTCATTAGAGATAGGGTTAGTAATGCCCTAGAATGAGTTGAGAGTAACAAGCTTATAATATACGTATTTGTAATTATAGTCTATTTTAGAAAATATGATTTTAGAATATATAAAAGTTATATTGTAACACCCCACCTCCGCCAGGGTGTCTCTTGCAAGAACTCTGACTTTGGAGGGGCGTTTGAATCAGGTAAACATGCATAATGATATATCAAGGCAGAACAAGAACATATGTATATATGTAAATAGAGTAAATAAGATAAGTAAAACAGCGGAAGATTTCAAACTATTTCAAAACAAGTCTGGTACAACATAATGTCAACTTTCCAAATACACAAGTCTAGATAAAAACAACATCACTGAAAAACTGAAATACATAAGTACTATCCCCAAAATAAGTGATAACCATAGCTAGCTTCATGTCAAGACCGTACATGAGCTAAAATCCCACAAGCAAGCAATCTGAAATCCAAGCTAAGCTCCAACGTTCCCACCCTGAGAACCTGGGGGGGGGGGGGGGGAACGGAAGAAAAGAGGCGAAAGAAAAACAGGTCAGTCAAAAAGACTGGGTAAGCCCTACTACAATCAATGTAAACTGATAAAGTTAACTGGCATGATGAAAGCGGGGATGAACATAAGGATAACAACATACTAGCATGATGATTAACTAACAAGGTAGATAAAGGTGTCATCGCATAATCAGGTTTAAGGTTTTTGCACCACAAGTGTAATAGCAAACTAACATGACTTGAATAAACAAGTATTGATCCCTTGGCCCAAGCTTTGGCCCAATAACATGAAGTGACCCTAATACGCCGTCCAACCAAACGGTCTAGTCGATCGGCTCCCTATAAGCCTAACTCGTCACGTGTTGGTGTCAATGCGGCCCAAACATAATTGTAGTCAGACTGTGCGGGGTCTCCCGTCGGGTGTATCAAGCCCTAGGGTGTCAACCCCTGGACACCATAAACATAAGTGCACAGTCTCGATCTACTGGTACCCGTGCATGCTGTCCCCGGCTTCGGACTATGTGGACGACAAAAAGTCCGCCCGGAACTACACCGGCGTACCACTCTGCCGTCGTTTTTGGTCTCTTACCTCAAGTCCAGTAATTGTGCCCCCCGCCCTAGCCTAGACCCTAGGGTCTTAATGATACGAACTTGGGATTACTGCTGGAGTGGACCCCCATTGCTAGGATTTTCTAGTGGGTTAAGTACGGTTTAACCCTTTTGCTAATCATGGATTAACTTGGTTAAGTGTAACGATGAGTTCACGACTTAACCCTGATTAATCTACCAAGCCCAAATTGGTTAAGTATTAAGTGGACCATGACTTAACCCTAATCACGAGGCATTAATTAATTTAATGTGCCTTAACCTCTCACATTAGACCTTGTTGTGGTTACTAGTTAAGCCGGGCGGGTCCGGGTAGCTTTACACCACAACTTGGTCTAACCTCGGGTTCAAGGTACAACATGACCAAATTCTCACATTAGGTCCTATTGTTTGTAGCAACTAGTTAAGCCGGTCGGTTCCGGGTAGTTTTACGCTACAAACTCAACCCAACCTCGAGTTGGTCACACTTATATTTTCTAAGTGTCATGTCCATCATGTTTCCAAAACATGTTACAAGTTTTCAAGAATTTGGGTAGACCTAACTTAATAGGTAAATTCCCAATGGGTAGACCTAACTTAATAGGTAAATTCCCAATCTTATGTTTTATGTCTTTTAAGTTTACCCAACCCCAAACGCAATCCCATCGCTTACATATCGCAATAGCGCATAAAGGATAGAAAGAGGGAACTTGGCATAATCATGACATAAAGGTGTTGAAGCCACAAGTTTAACATGGTGGCATATGAAATGTACATATGTTCATATACTTGCATATTGCATCATTAGGCCTCAAAAGTATGCATAAAATCAAACTTAGCATATAAGTGATACATGGTGATAAATGACATGTAGAGGTTGCCATAAGTTCACATTTAGCCTCACATGCAAGTTATCATAAGGGATATGATAACTTACATGTTGCCAAAATGCAACCTTTAGCATAAAGCTTGAAGCTTTAAGCTCATAAACCCAAGATAAGCTTGCATAACATGATAACATGAGCAAAATGATCAAGCCAAACTTGCATAACATAACTTGCATATCATATGGCAAACTTGCATATCATAACATGGCATACTTGCATAACATAACATGATAAACTTGCATATCATAACATGGCATACTTGCATAACATAACATGATAAACTTGCATATCATAACATGGCAAACTTGCATAACATAGCATGGTAAACTTGCATATCATAACATGGCAAACTTGCATACATAACATGATAGACTTGCATAACACATCATAGTAAACTTGCATATCATAATGATCAAACACAACTTTCATCATTCATTTAACTTTAGAGTTTAAATATGAAAGTAGAAAAGGGCTTACAATGCTTATGAAGACACAAAAATATGACAAAGCCCTTAAGCAATCAAATAAACCCAAAATGCAAGCTCTAATAGAAAAACCCTTGAGCCAAAATGATCAAAACTCTTGCTTTATTATGTAAATATGGAAACTTGACTTGAATGCAAGCTAATGACACCCATACAAGCTTGAAAACACTTGTATGCATTGAAAATCTCTCATAGAAATAACTTAGGAATTTTATGAAGAGAGTGGAGGCCATGAGAGGATTGATTTTGCCATAGTTTAGTTACTTGAATGAATAATGATGATTTAGGGTTAGGTTAGGGGCTTATTTATAGAGATTAGGATTAGTTCTAGCCTTAGGATTAAACCCTAGTTCCAATCTCAGCCCTTAAAACCGAATCTGGCCCCCAAACTCAACACAACTCCAAAATGGTGCACCAGGCAAGACTGCTCGGCTGAGCCAAGTCGACAGCCAAGTCGACAGGGTTGTCGACTTGGGTCCAACCAAGTCGACTCCCAAGTCGACAGGGCTGTCGACTTGGGTGCTCTGGCGGGAATTTTCCCGCCTGGCCTAATCTGCCCTAATTTTCCAAATTCAAACTTGAATTTGAAATCTGTTTTTACTTTGAATTTTTCTGAAAACTTCGTTGGGCCTTAATCGGGTCATACGGACTCCGATTTTCGAAAACTCGGACTCTATTTCGCGTATTTTTCCGAGACGAACGCAATGGCATAGCCCGTTTCCCTTAATTCAGATTTATGAATTAAATTCTGCTTTGATTTACGTTATAACAGGTTATTGAAAATACGGGTTGTTACATTCTCCCCTCCTTAAAGGATTTCGTCCCCGAAATCTTCAAGTTAGGAAGAACGTATCCTACCATCCAACATCCATCTACTCAAAACATCATCCACGAGCAATCATTGTCCTTACAAGATTCTAAATGTTGTATGAACATATGCAAAGGTGTGTATATGTACTTATCTAATGCAAATATCATCAATGCAAATTATGTTAGTGAAATGAATCCATATATATGCAATTCCTAACATAATGTATAACATCTATATGTGTGCACATAACATACATCCATATGCAACATCCATGTGATAACACAAAAATTTTCATCCATGAATAAGCGTAAACACTCATGCATATGCAATATGAGGAGTGTGTGAGCCGATCTAGTGCCTAACGTGTATAATGCATCCACGAGTAACCACTTGCAAACACTTGCAACCACTTGCAACCATCAAGCATAACATGTTTCAAACACATGTTTCATCCAAAGGGTTTCTACCTAAGGTTCTCATGACAAGATTAACACGATATAGATAGCAAAAGAAAGATATGCTACAAAGAGATCGGGAAGATAAGCAAGATATACTCTTTTCGGATTACAAGAAATCCCTTTTCCTCTTCTTACAATCCTTAATAAGATGCCCAACTGAACCGCAAAAATGGCACTTCCCCTTGTTGTTCTTGCCCTTATTGTTGTTCCCCTTGTTGCCTTGACTCTTGTTCTTGTTCTTATTGCCTTGACTGCTCTGACCGCTTGGATTACCCTGATTTCCTTTCCACTGGGAATCAGTCTTCTTGGCTTGAGTATCATTCATCTTGATCTCCTTCTTGTCACTCCTATTCTCTTCATTGAGTAGGGCCATATTCACCAAGCTCTCGAAAGTTGCCCCCAAGGGTATATGAGTCATGGCTAAACCATGTAATGGCTCGTTTAATCCTAGAGCAAAGTATAGGGCCTTCTTCTGAGCTGTGTTAACCAAGTCTAAACCGACCCGAGCCAGTTGATTAAACTTATCTATGTATTCCCTAATAGTCATGTCCCCTTGTTTCAGTGATAGGAACCTTAGTCCAAACTTTCCCCGAAAGTCATCCCAAGTCTCAATTGGCCTAGTAGCGGTGGTGACCACCCACCAACGTGCAGCTTCTTCCTTTAGCAACCACACTGCTAATAAAACCTTCCTACGGTCATCTATATCAAAGAAGGCAAAAAGATCTTCGGTTTCTTTCAACCAATTCCTTGCCTCTACAAAAGTCTCCGTTCCAATGAAACTCTTGCAACCCATCACCTTAAAGTCTTTGCAAATCACCGCGAGATCCTCTTGTGGATGCTGAGGGGGAGGAGGAAGAGGAACCTCAGCGACAGGAGGAGGAGGAACATTAACTACTGGAGGAGGAGGAGGAGGAACATCTGCGGGGCCGGCTTCGGTCGCCCTAGCCTCCAAAAGTCTCCTATACCAAACAGGTACGTGTACTCCCTCCGGAATGGCAAAGTTATTGGCCATACTGAAAACGAAGAAAAAGATAGATTCAGAATGGAGAAAAACGAGGGAATTTTGCTAATGGCTTTTTGGGGAATAGCCTTTAAAATAAACTAAACTTTTCTTTGGAAAATACTTTATACTTGGTTTTGAAAATAGTTTTCCAAAAGTTTTCTAAAAACCTTTTTGTTCCTTCTCGTAAACCATATGCTCTGATACCAAATGTAACACCCCACCTCCGCCAGGGTGTCTCTTGCAAGCACTCTGACTTTAGAGGGGCGTTTGAATCAGGTAAACATGCATAATGATATATCAAGGCAGAACAAGAACATATGTATATATGTAAACAGAGTAAATAAGATAAGTAAAACAGCGGAAGATTTCAAACTATTTCAAAACAAGTCTGGTACAACATAATGTCAACTTTCCAAATACACAAGTCTAGATAAAAACAACATCACTGAAAAACTGAAATACATAAGTACTATCCCCAAAATAAGTGATAACTATAGCTAGCTTCATGTCAAGACCGTACATGAGCTAAAATCCCACAAGCAAGCAATCTGAAATCCAAGCTAAGCTCCAACGTTCCCACCCTGAGAACCTGGGGGGGGGGGGGGAACAGAAGAAAAGAGGCGAAAGAAAAACAGGTCAGTCAAAAAGACTGAGTAAGCCCTACTACAATCAATGTAAACTGATAAAGTTAACTAGCATGATGAAAGCGGGGATGAACATAAGGATAACAACATACTAGCATGATGATTAACTAACAAGGTAGATAAAGGTGTCATCGCATAATCAGGTTTAAGGTTTCTGCACCACAAGTGTACTAGCAAACTAACATGACTTGAATAAACAAGTATTGATCCCTTGGCCCAAGCTTTGGCCCAATAACATGAAATGACCCTAATACGCGGTCCAACCAAACGGTCTAGTCGATCGGCTCCCTATAAGCCTAACTCGTCACGTGTTGGTGTCAATGCGGCCCAAACATAATTGTAGTCAGACTGTGCAGGGTCTCCCGTCGGGTGTATCAAGCCCTAGGGTGTCAACCCCTGGACACCATAAACATAAGTGCACAGTCTCGATCTACTGGTACCCGTGCATGCTTTCCCCGGCTTCGGACTATGTGCAAGACCAAAAGTCCGCCCGGAACTACACCGGCGTACCACTCTGCCGTCGTTTTTGGTCTCTTACCTCAAGTCCAGTAATTGTGCCCCCCGCCCTAGCCTAGATCCTAGGGTCTTAATGATACGAACTTGGGATTACTACTGGAGTGGACCCCCATTGCTAGGATTTTCTAGTGGGTTAAGTACGGTTTAACCATTTTGCTAATCATGGATTAACTTGGTTAAGTGTAACGATGAGTTCACGACTTAACCCTGATTAATCTACCAAGCCCAAATTGGTTAAGTATTAAGTGGACCATGACTTAACCCTAATCACGAGGCATTAATTAATTTAATGTGCCTTAACCTCTCACATTAGACCTTGTTGTGGTTACTAGTTAAGCCGGGCGGGTCCGGGTAGCTTTACACCACAACTTGGTCTAACCTCGGGTTCAAGGTACAACATGACCAACTTCTCACATTAGGTCCTATTGTTTGTAGCAACTAGTTAAGCCGGTCGGTTCCGGGTAGTTTTACGCTACAAACTAAACCCAACCTCGAGTTGGTCACACTTATATTTTCTAAGTTTCATGTCCATCATGTTTCCAAAACATGTTACAAGTTTTCAAGAATTTGGGTAGACCTAACTTAATAGGTAAATTCCCAATGGGTAGACCTAACTTAATAGGTAAATTCTCAATCTTATGTTTTATGTCTTTTAAGTTTACCCAACCCCAAACGCAATCCCATCGCTTACATATCGCAATAGCGCATAAAGGATAGAAAGAGGGAACTTGGCATAATCATGACATAAAGGTGTTGAAGCCACAAGTTTAACATGGTGGCATATGAAATGTACATATGTTCATATACTTGCATATTGCATCATTAGGCCTCAAAAGTATGCATAAAATCAAACTTAGCATATAAGTGATACATGGTGATAAATGACATGTAGAGGTTGCCATAAGTTCGCATTTAGCCTCACATGCAAGTTATCATAAGGGATATGATAACTTACATGTTGCCAAAATGCAACCTTTAGCATAAAGCTTGAAGCTTTAAGCTCATAAACCCAAGATAAGCTTGCATAACATGATAACATGAGCAAAATGATCAAGCCAAACTTGCATAACATAACTTGCATATCATATGGCAAACTTGCATATCATAACATGGCATACTTGCATAACATAACATGATAAACTTGCATATCATAACATGGCATACTTGCATAACATAACATGATAAACTTGCATATCATAACATGGCAAACTTGCATAACATAGCATGGTAAACTTGCATATCATAACATGGCAAACTTGCATACATAACATGATAGACTTGCATAACACATCATAGTAAACTTGCATATCATAATGATCAAACACAACTTTCATCATTCATTTAACTTTAGAGTTTAAATATGAAAGTAGAAAAGGGCTTACAATGCTTATGAAGACACAAAAATATGACAAAGCCCTTAAGCAATCAAATAAACCCAAAATGCAAGCTCTAATAGAAAAACCCTTGAGCCAAAATGATCAAAACTCTTGCTTTATTATGTAAATATGGAAACTTGACTTGAATGCAAGCTAATGACACCCATACAAGCTTGAAAACACTTGTATGAATTGAAAATCTCTCATAGAAATAACTTAGGAATTTTATGAAGAGAGTGGAGGCCATGAGAGGATTGATTTTGCCATAGTTTAGTTACTTGAATGAATAATGATGATTTAGGGTTAGGTTAGGGGCTTATTTATAGAGATTAGGATTAGTTCTAGCCTTAGGATTAAACCCTAGTTCCAATCTCAGCCCTTAAAACCGAATCTGGCCCCCAAACTCAACACAACTCCAAAATGGTGCACCAGGCAAGACTGCTCGGCTGAGCCAAGTCGACAGGGCTGTCGACTTGGGTCCAACCAAGTCGACTCCCAAGTCGACAGGGCTGTCGACTTGGGTGCTCTGGCGGGAATTTTCCCGCCTGGCCCAATCTGCCCTAATTTTCCAAATTCAAACTTGAATTTGAAATCTGTTTTTACTTTGAATTTTTTTGAAAACTTCGTTGGGCCTTAATCGGGTCATACGGACTCCGATTTTCGAAAACTCGAACTCTATTTCGCGTATTTTTCCGAGACGAACGCAATGGCATAGCCCGTTTCCCTTGATTCAGATTTATGAATTAAATTCTGCCTCGATTTACGTTATAACAGGTTATTGAAAATACGGGTTGTTACATATATATTTGAAAGTTAATCAACTAATAAAATTATTGAAATCAATAAAAGAGAGAAAGATGAGTTAATTAATTAAACACTTTTAACTTCGTTCCTTTTCGGGGACGAAAAGTTTTAAGCGGGGGAGATTGTAATAAACCTGAATTTTGGGGTAAAATTTAAAATTTATTTTAAGTAATTTTAATGAGTTTTTGATATTTTAAATAATAACAACTAAAAATTTATTTTATTTGAAGTAAAGAAAGATATATGTTAGAAATATAAAAGTGTTAAAAACATTATTTTTAACATTGCTAGAAATTGACTGCTAAAAGAGAAAAGAAACATTTATTTAAAATATGTCAAGAATATTCTTTTTAATGTAAATACGGAGCGTGAACAATTCACATGTAATATAAGGATTATTTATTTGAATTCTTAATGAGAACGTTTCGCTAATAGAGAATATTTTAACTTTATATGTAGTTTAATTCTAAATAAAGAAATAATGGGTGAAATAAATTCGTGAATTTAGCGTTAACATTGGCATTTAATTTACGGTGTAACGGTTAAATTTGTATTGCTCATTAATATATTTTTTAAACTGGAAAGTGGCAGCAGTTTTCAATGCCTCTTCCCTTCCTTATTTTTAGCACGTGCATCCATGTTACATTATAAATATATATGTTCATAAATTAAATGAATTTATACATAGAAATTTTATGCTAATTTTTGTTTCTCTTAATATCAGTACATGTCATGCTTTGCGCACGATGGTTAGTTTGAAAACAATAAATACATTGTGTAGCTACTTACATAATAATTATAATATTTTACACTAATCTTTGAATTTAAAATTAAAAACAAAATTTGAGATGTAACCTCCCTTTATTTTATGTAAGATATAATAATTTATGAGAGTGTTACCATGTATTAAAAAAGTCGACTTACATGGAACTCTTTTATGAAAATGTTGAAGATTTACTTATAACAAATTTCAGGTAAGTAATTTGCTTTCATATTATGGAAATACTCGTTTATGATGATCACTAAATAAAAAAACTCAGTCATCTTAGTAAAATTTTAATTTAATTCGAATTCGTATATATCTTGTTAATAAGTTTCCCTTCTTAATAATAATTCATATACGTTACATTTTTAATTATCATACATTACAACTGAAATTAATTTACCATAACTAGTAGTTAATGTATGTCAAAAATAATAATAAGAAAGAATGGAATTGGAAATTTACACAAGAATATATAATGTTATTAGTCTTATATATTTGAGGTTTGAATTCTGTAAATATGAATAAAAGGGTAAGAATATGGCGGAAAAATTAAGGAAGGATAATGAAATAGGTTACAAATTAATGTTGTAATTAATGTAAAGAAACGGTCAACTAAGGAAAAGGAAAAAAATGAATGACATTAATTAAGAGATTTATTGGTTTAAATTATATATAAACGTTTGCATGTATATACACACATCTACATGATCAAAGCTTAAATTAGTTATATATGTTTGAAATTTGTATTTTGTAACATGCGAATAAAACGGAAATAAATTACTACACTATCCCTCTCCTCTTATTTTCCTTCCCATTTCTACCTCATGTAATTCTCCATCCCCATTTGTGAAAAATGTGCCGCCTCTCTTTCCTTCCTCTCCAAGCCATGGCCGCCATTCTCTTCTTCCTTCCTCCATCAAAAGAAAAAAATAAGTTTCATTCTATTGTGATGATTTTGGAACGGTGACAAGCTCTATCTCTCTTTGATTTATCTATACAAAGGCCTAGGTGAGCAATTTTAAATTAAATTTAATTTTAATTATTAAAAACATGTTTTTGATCCAATTCGATACAGAACCTGACAAATTTGACAATCCTGCAACATCGCAACATCACACAACATCTTAGATCGGTGTGAACAAATTTCGGACGTTCAATTTGTTCTAGTTCTGAAAAATTGTAATGACCCGCATTGGCAGGGGTATTATGATTTATTTATTTTATTATATTAATGGTGATTAGTGAATTTAAAGATCGTTGAATTAATAAATGGTGAATATTTAATTTAAAATAATAAATTAAATAATATATTTATTTCTGAAATAATCAAAATTGGCTGGAATGGCGAGATGGTGTGAACCGGATCATCTGTGATATTTAATTCAGCCTGGAATTGAATTTGAATAACGAATATATTCAATCGTTGACAGTTGAATGTATAGTTTATAATATAATTATAAACGAGCTCGAAATGGCGCTGCAGTTCGTAAATTGGCGATTCGAACTTCAGCTGAACGTACAGGGTTCGTTTTAAATCGAATTTCTGTGAAATAAGAAACGTGTGGAGCTGGTGGAGTATATCTTTCTAGTGGAAGAGGAAAATCAGGATTTCGTCGTGTAGATTTTGAGATATGTCTAAATTAAATTTTAAAATAGTCGCTATAGAATAGTTTATCGACCGTAACGATTTATTCGATATAACTAGAGATCGAGTTTGAATTTAGACAAGATTCTTTTGGAAAATAGTGATAATTTAATTTTTAGAATTTTATTGAAATTTCTAATTAATTAAATAAGCAACTTTTTATTTGAAGTATTGTGCACCCTGTAATCAACATTTTTGGGTTTCAAAATATGAGTTAATCTACCGGTATTACTATATTTTTGGGATCGTGGGACATCGCTCGTCTCACCTGTATTTTTATTTCTGTCCCTATCGCTTCATATGTGAACGGAGTAAAACGATTGATTTTAGATCAATATAAAAATCAATGCCAAAATATCCTAATATATGTATGATCAAAGAAATGGCCACGGCCTCCTTTTTGTTTCAGCCGCTCCTTGTTTCATTTCCAAAAGGGAACGTGAACACCCACCCTCCACAAATTCAAAGAGTAGCTCTCCTATATAATACTTTCCCCTAACTCTTAAGACCCAAATTTCATTCTCCGATTAGAAACACAGTAGCCGCCACTCCATTCTTCAAAACGCGAAGTACCTTAGCCAAAGACGAAATCAAAGAATTCAAAAGAAAACTATAAATCATAAAATACATTTATAGGGATTCAGATCGAGCCTCTCTACAATCTAGTACTGTTTTTATCAAACTCGAACAAGATCTGGGATCGACATCCTTTTCAGCGAGCGTATCAATTAGAACTTAGTTTGAATTTTGGGGATTTTGTTAAATCAAAACAGCGTCGAGCTATGCACTGTAGTTCGTGGAGTTGGGTGGTGTATTGGATGGTTCGATGGAGTGCTATGCAGTTTTAAGGGACTGCTGTATAAAAAGTCCGACGTGTCTATGCTTAGGGAAGAAGACTGTAAATGGAAGGAGCAGTGTTCTAAGTGCTGTCGACTTACTGTGTTCATGACAGTCAAGGAGGAAGGAGTTTTGGGTATGTCTGGAGTTTGGGTTCTGGACAGTGTTCTTGGGATTAAAACGTAGGAAGAAGGAGTAGAAGGGGAGCTGACGAAATAGAATGGAATTAAAAACGTGATGATATGGAGATGTACCTAGAAATGGTGAAGCAAGCAGGAGGTTACGGGGATTGTTCTGAGAGGAAGACGAGGTAAAAAGAAGTTCGGGTCTGGGCCAACTGTTGAAGACGAGCCGGGTTTTGTTTAAGGAGGGTGAGGCCCGATAAAATAAACTCTAGTTTATTTTGTTTTAAATAATACATGAACTTGTAACGTCGATAACTTGACCATACGGCATCGGTTTTCAGCGAAACAAGATCCGACAGGATCGTATGGACGGACACTACATGATGGAGCTCACTGGAAGTCCATCAGAGACCGTTACAATTTATAGCAAAATAAATTGCCCGTCGCAGTCAAATAACGCAAACCGTTATTTAACGATTAACGCGCCAATGTGAGTAAATCTCACTAACTCTGAACAGTTTATAATTTCATGTTGTATTTTTAGAACTGTTAGATATTGGCTGATTGACTGTGTGTTGACTGTTTGATTGAACTGCTAATTAGTTAGTTGAATTTCTATATTGATTCTGTTTAACAGAATATATCATATGAAACTGAAAGTGATGTTGATTTTATTGTGTAACATCTGTGATGCAGGGAAACAGGTTGGAGGAATCCAACTGGATTCCTCAACATTTATTTTACTGTTTTCATATATTGTGATATATGATGTGTTATATAATCTGTTATGGATTATGGGTGTTGGAATGATGTTGATCATTTTTATTCGATATTTTAAATATCATAAAAGACCCTGGGATGTAAAAAGAATTATTTCAATGTATATTGAAATAAAGGGAGTTTATAAAATCAACAGATTTTATTAAAGGAAATATTTCAAAAGTAAATAAAATGGAAAAAAATGTTTTTAAAACGATTAGTGTTAAAGTAAAAGGAGCTAATCGATGTTAGTTTAATCGATTAGTGTTAAAGTAAAAGGAGTTAATCGATGTTAGTTTAATCGATTAGTGTTAAAGTAAAAGGAGTTAATCGATGTTAGTTTAATCGATTAGTGTTAAAGTAAAAGGAGCTAATCGATGTTAGTTTAATCGATTAGTGTTAAAGTAAAAGGAGCTAATCGATGTTAGTTTAATCGATTAGTGTTAAAGTAAAAGAAGTTAATCGATGTTAGTTTAATCGATTAGTGTTAAAGTAAAAGAAGTTAATCGATGTTAGTTTAATCGATTAGTGTTAAAGTAAAAGAAGTTAATCGATGTTAGTTTAATCGATTAGTGTTAAAGTAAAAGGAGCTAATCGATGTTAGTTTAATTGATTAGTGTTAAAGTAAAAGGAGCTAATCGATGTTAGTTTAATCGATTAGTGTTAAAGTAAAAGGAGCTAATCGATGTTAGTTTAATCGATTAGTGTTAAAGTAAAAGGAGCTAATCGATGTTAGTTTAATCGATTAGTGTTAAAGTAAAAGAAGTTAATCGATGTTAGTTTAATCGATTAGTGTTAAAGTAAAAGAAGTTAATCGATGTTAGTTTAATCGATTAGAGTTAAAGTAAAAGGAGCTAATCGATGTTAGTTTAATCGATTAGTGTTAAAGTAAAAGGAGTTAATCGATGTTAGTTTAATCGATTAGTGTTAAAGCAAATGAGTTAATCGAATATAGTTTATTCGAAGAAAGTAAAAGGAATTATCGAATATAGTTTATTCGAAAGGAGTTAAGCGAAATGAGTAAATCAATAGCGTTTGTCAAATAGAGTTAATCCAATAGTATTAGTCCAATAGAGTTAATTGATAAGGGTTAATCGAATAGAGTTAATTGATAAGGGTTAATCAAATAGAGTTAAGTGAAAAGAGTCAATCGAATATAGCTATTCGAAGGAGGGTTAAGTAAGGAAGTCAGTAAAAGGAATATAAATTGAACTTCGCCTATTTCAAGGTTAGAAATGTTGTTCAGTTAAGGTTTGAGAGGTAGTTCTACCCCAACTTGATTGGCTTCGTTTTTAACTAAGGAATAGTTAAGGTTCGGCAGTAAAGGAAATGGTTTGAGTTGGCATCGCGATGGTTTGTTTAAACATCTGTCTAAGTCCAATGAAGAAGCTTTGGAAATGTTTTCCAAAGAAGAAACAAGAAATGTTTTCTAATAAAGAAAACAAGAAATGGAAATGTTTTCCATTTGTTAATAACGTATATTTTTCCAATTTAGAAAATAAGGAATATTGAATGTAACACCCCGCCTCCGCTAGGGTCACTCGCAAAAGGAATGCACTAGCTTTAGAGGGGCATTATTGGTAAACATGCACAGAAATATCACAAGACAGAACATATAAAATAGCGGAAGTAAAATCAAACTTTCATAACAGGAATAAATAAGGTCTAAAGCCTTTTACATCAGAGTACATCAAAACCTGTCTTGCAATAGTAAAGAAGCATAAAGACATTTTCATAAATTATTCCCCAAGTAAAAACAGTAAAGTAGCCATTAGCCAAGAAAAGTCCAAGCCATCCATGATGACCTTCAAGCAGAAGAAGTCCGAACTAAACAACAGTATTTCCTCCCTGTAACCTGGGGGGGGGGGAAACGGAAGAAAAGAGGCGAAAACAAAACGGGTCAGTCAAAAAGACTGAGTAAGCCCTATCTACTATTAGCATAAAAACTAGTAAAGTTAACTGACATGAGAAACTGAGATGAACATAAGCATGATAACAAGATAGATAAGCTAAATCAAAATAACAGGATGAACTACTGAACTCAGATAAACTAAGGTGTCATGATAAATTACGATGTCAAGATAAAACAAGGTATCACATCATCAGGTTTCTATCAAGTATAATATCCCCAAGATATCTGTCACATATAACGCCACGTGATATCTATCCTGTATTTTAGCTCTGCACCTACCGTACTAGTATCCCCACCGTGTCATGTGTTAACCAAGAATGACCCTCACTCAAAAGTCATGTAATGGTCCATGTCAACCTAATATATCGCATATATAGGTTACTCAACTTGTATGTTTTATTCCATGTAAATGTTCAGTCCCTTGCCGTAGACCATACGGGCTTTCCCATGAGATTCTATATTACTTTAACATAGTTCCATGATCCTTAAGATCGGTTTGGACTGTTACCCTAAACCTAGCCAGGGTCTTCCAACATGAATTATCGTTTGTACAACTAGGACTTATGCTACCTAGGGCTACTAGGGATTATGCTTACCTATTGCACGTTTTCGTATCTCGGTTTGGGTTCAACCACCTAGGGCCACTAGGGATTACGCTAACCGCCAACCGCGCCCTTTTTCCCACGCATATATCGTGAATCGTTTTTCCATGACTGTATGCACATGTATCACATCGTGCCATCCGAGTCCTGTCACAGGGCAGACCAGGAAATACAGGACTCGGTCGGGAGCTTTCAATTTATCTGCCGATGCAGATGCTAAGGTCTGTTTTTTCCTATACGTGGCTATGGTCCCACGAGACCACTCCCTCAACTAGTGAAAGACAAGACAGGATAAATCCTGTATGAGAACACAACACTGGCCAACCCACATCCAAGCCTTACCGCAACCATAATTAGATAGCAATTATGGTCTATTGGGTGTTCTCTGCCTTTCCGTACGTACACGCTTGACCAAAGATGGTAGGTAGCCTGACGAAATGCTATCTATGGTACGACCGTGTATCGTCGACTATCCCCTATCCATCCCCGTCTTTAGGTCGCTCGTATAGCAACCAAGGCATACTCTTGGTTCTTCTAACGCAGACCTTAACCTCTCATGAGCCTAGTATAATCACCTGGCAGCTCATAGAGGGATACCAAGAATACCCTCACGTTCCCCGAAGCCGCTGCTTCGTTACCCAGTTCGCTGGAGCCTTTATCCAAATCAGATACTTGCTCCTACTCGTATACTTAAACGATGACCTACCGTATTAGGTTACTCATCTATCTATGAACTGGTCTAAACTTCCTTGACTAAGAATCATTACTTAGTTATTCTTCAACTAAGGTTTACCACTTAGCATTGTTCCCGTTATCCTTGTTAACTACGGTTATCCACCTAATCCTCAGAACTAGGGTTTACATAATGGATTAAGTGTCACTTAAGTTCATGACTTAACCCGTCTACAAATCCTGTCAAAATTGGCTAAGTATCCAAGTTCAAGGCTTAACCCTACAAACCATGCTCAAGTTGGTTAAGTATATTAAGCAATTCACGACTTAACCTCGTCCAATTATCATTCTAGATTGGTTAAGTATATATTAACTTGACCCTATCAATTTACTTAGTCAAATCGGTCAAGTGTATTCAAGCGATTCGTGACTTAGAGTTATCATGTTTTCACGTTATATTGGTTAAGTATTGGTTAACCTAACCACAATAAATTAACGAGTTAGATTGGATAAGTATAGGTCACTTAACCACATCAATTCATCATGTTTAGATTAGTTAAGTGTTTAACTTAACCCCATTAAACTACCAAGTGGGATTAATTAAGTCTAGGCTAACTTAACCCCATCCGATTTCCATGTTTAGACTAGTTGAGTCTAATCTTAACCCCATTCGTTAACCGTATTTTTCGGTTAAGCGTCATTAAGAAAACTTACTTAACATTACCAAGTTATCGCGTTGGATTGATTAAGTGTTGGTTAACTTAACCCCATCCACTAGTCATATAAAAATGGTTAAGTGTCATTAGGCAAATCAAGTTACTTAACCTACCCAACCTTGTCATGTTTTGTTAAGTATCATTAGCCTAATCAAATTACTTAACCCATTTGTCCATGTCATATTTGGTTAAGAGTCATTAATCAAATTAACTTAACCCTATCATGTGGCATTAATTACTTAATGCACCTTCACCTCTCACATTAGACTTTGTTGTGGTTACTAGTTAAGCCGGTCGGTTCCGGGTAGCTTTACACCACAACTTGGTCTAACCTCGGGTTCAAGCACAACATGACCAACTTCTCACATTGGGTCCTATTGTTTGCAACTACTAGTTAGGCCGGTCGGTTCCGGGTAGTTTTACGTTGCAAACTCAACCCAACCTCGAGTTGGCCACACTTATATTATCTAAGTGTCATGTCCATCATGTTTCCCAAAACATGTTACAAGTTTTCAAGCATTTGGGTAGACCTAACTTAATAGGTAAATTCCCAAAGGGTAGACCTAACTTAATAGGTAAATTCCCAAGCTTATGTTTTTATGCATACTTACATGTCAACTTCCATGTTATATTTCAAGTCATGTTTTCAAGTTGTATTTTCATGTCATTAGAAATTACCCATAACATAACCCAATGCTTTTAAACTCGCATATACGTTCGCGACAACGTAATGGATTAAAAGAAGAGACTTGGCAAAGGCATGACAAAAATGGATATTAAGCCACAAGTTAATCATGGTGGCAAATGAGGCACAAATGTGTTCATTAACTTGCATGTTACATTCTTAAGCCTCAAAACATGCATAAACCCAAACTTGGCACATAAGCGAATCATGGTGACAAAAGATATGGAATGATGACTAGTAACTCGCATATATCATCATATAAGGTTATGACTTCATATGCAAGTTGACATAAAGGTTATGAGGGTTCTCATGTTGCCTAATGCAACATTTCAACATAAAGGTTGTAGCTTTTAGCTCACAAGATCAAGATAATGACTTCATAAACTTGCATGACATGATAGCATGTATCATACTCAATGATCAAACCCAAACTTGCAACATGAACATTTAACTTCATAGTTAATATCTAAGAGTAGGGAAAGGGCTTACATTGCTATGAAGGCACAAAAGATATGACAAAGCCCTTATGCAATCAAATAGACCCAAAATGCAAGCTCTAACATAAAAACCCTTGAGCCAAAATGATCAAAACCCTTGCTTTATGATGCAAAGATAGAAACTTGACTTGAATGCAAGCTAATGACACTCATACAAGCTTGAAAACACTTGTATGCATGGAAAATCTCTCATAGAAACCATTTAGAAATTTTATGAAGAGAGTGGAGGCCATGAGAGGTAAAATTTTGCCATAGTTTAGTTGCATGAATGAATAATGAGGATTTAGGATAGGTTAGGGTCTTATTTATAGATTAGGCAAGTGTTTTAGGCCATAGGATTAAACCTAGATTCAATCCAAGCCATCAAAGCATGTCTTGGGGAAGAAGTCAAGTCTAAAAAATGGAGTGGTGTCTTAACCAGGCCTAAAAATGGAGTGGTGTCTTAATTGGGCTGAATTTCAAATCTGTTTTCGGATTTGAATTTTCGTGAAACTTTGCGAGGCCATATCTCAGTCATACGAACTCCGATTTACGAAATTTCGGACTCTATTTCGCGTATTTTTCCGAGACGAACGCAATGGCGCAACCCGTTTATCCTGATTCAGGTTTTATAATTAAATTCTGCCTTGATTTCTTGTTTTAACGTGTTATCGAAATACGGGTTGTTACATCCTCCCCTCCTTTTAGGATTTCGTCCCCGAAATCTCCAAGTTAGGAAGAACATATCCTACCATCCATCATCCATCTACTCAAAACATCATCCACAAGCAACCATTGTCCTTAGATGATTTCTAATGCTGTATGAATATATGCAAAACGTGTGTGTACATGTTCCTTAGCTAATGCTAATGGTCAGGCCTGAATAATCTTTCTAATGCAAAATATATATAGTGCCATGAATCCAACATGTATGCCAATAGTCCTAGTCATATAGATACTATATGCGTGCAAAATCATTCATTCATATGCAACAATCACATGATAACACATTCAATTTCATCCATAAACAAGTATAAATACTCGTGCATATGCAATATGAAATGTGACCGAGTCGAGCTAGTATCTAATGTGTATTCGCGCATCCACGAGCAACCACTTGCAACCACTTGCAACCACTTGCAACCATATCAATCATAACATGTTTCAAATACATGTTTACATCCATAGGGTTCTACCTAGGATTCCCTGAAACAGGGTCGAGAAGATAAACAAGACAAACTCCTTACGGGGTTTGTAACAGAAAATAGGACCAAAAAGATGTCCACAAAAGATAGCCTACAAGTAAGCTCTACAGAAAACAGGGATCATGGATATACTCCCAAAAAGAGATATCATGCGCGTATCTCGTCTTTGACCATCAAAGTCGTATTTCCTCGAGCTTAATTCCATTGTGCCTTGACCGTCTTTTAACTTCGCGATTTCGTAGCTTCTTATTTCCTGTTTCCATAACATGAGCTGGAACTCATTTCTTCGTCGCCTCTCGTTCCACTTGCACTTATCCTTTTCCTAGAATACTTGACGCAAACATGACTGCGTACTCATGATCTCATGCAAGCTTTCCAAAATTCACTAATGAATCTTGGATCTCATTTATAAACTATAAGGTATTCCATGTAGAAGAACTTTCTCTTGAAAGTAAACAGATGTTAACCAGGTTATCAAGCGCACTTACTAGGGTGATCTCTATAACCCATGCATAAATGAAGTAAACCATTCGTCTTATCGGCGCACACCACTCGATCGGGCTTCAAATTTCCAATAAAGGCATCAAGGGATTCTAAGTAACTAGTCATGACAGAACCTCAAAAAGGTTACACGATACTTCGAGGGCATTACCAAGGCTAGTCAAAAGGTCTAACTACCCTCCTATCAAAACCGAGAGTGGCACCCCCTACTGGATAACCACTTCATCCCTAGAATCCATCCATAGCTTATAAACATAAGCATTATTTCCAAACTCAACACTTGGCATAGACATTCCCAAATCCAAACAAGTCATGTATAAATGGACTGATTCTCCAATAGGACTTTGAGACAAAAATGGGATTCTCTATTACGCTAGTACTTAAGGTGCAGAGACTCAACTATCGAAGCAGACTTAAATGATACGAACAACGAAGTCCTAACGGGATGATAGAGAAGAAAAGCTAAACCTTTAACAAGATCGTTACCCTCCTTCCGAGGTACTCTAGAAATGAGAGCATACTACTGCCCTCCCGATGATCTTGCCCTTGTCCCATAATACTTAACTATCCGCCCCGTTTTACCATGCCAAAGGTACTCTCTCGTCATGGGTTTCATTGTTCATCTTTCTCCCTCCTTTGAGGACTAAGCCATACCAACAAGTTGCTCATCCTTAAGCTCATATCCATTATCCTTCTTTCTCACGATCCTTTCTTATAACGCGGCCACTGGTCTCTCGAGAACCACCTCCATCGTATGGAAAGCACTTTCGTAGGTAGAAAAGACTAGTCGCAGTTAAAACTACTGTGACTACAGATGGAGGAAAGAAAGGAAAAGAGACACAATTAAGGAAACAAGGATAGTGCTAATGGCCTTTGGGGAATAGCCTTTTTCTTTTAAAAGAAAATTTTCTTGAAAAATGCTTCTTTGTAAACGGTTTTTTTTCAAATAGTTTTCAGAAGGTCTTTAAAAACTTTTGCCCAGTCTGGTAACCTTCTGCTCTGATACCAAATGTAACACCCCGCCTCCGCTAGGGTCACTCGCAAAAGGAATGCACTAGCTTTAGAGGGGCATTATTGGTAAACATGCACAGAAATATCACAAGACAGAACATATAAAATAGCGAAAGTAAAATCAAACTTTCATAACATGAATAAATAAGGTCTAAAGCCTTTTACATCAGAGTACATCAAAACCTGTCTTGCAATAGTAAAGAAGCATAAAGACATTTTCATAAATTATTCCCCAAGTAAAAACAGTAAAGTAGCCATTAGCCAAGAAAAGTCCAAGCCATCCATGATGACCTTCAAGCAGAAGAAGTCCGAACTAAACAACAGTATTTCCTCCCTGTAACCTGGGGGGGGGAAAGAAAGAAAAGAGGCGAAAACAAAACGGGTCAGTCAAAAAGACTGAGTAAGCCCTATCTACTATTAGCATAAAAACTAGTAAAGTTAACTGACATGAGAAACTGAGATGAACATAAGCATGATAACAAGATAGATAAGCTAAATATAAATAACAGGATGAACTACTGAACTCAGATAAACTAAGGTGTCATGATAAATTACGATGTCAAGATAAAACAAGGTATCACATCGTCAGGTTTCTATCAAGTATAATATCCCCAAGATATCTGTCACATATAACGCCCCGTGATATCTATCCTGTATTTTAGCTCTGCACCTACCGTACTAGTATCCCCACCGTGTCATGTGTTAACCAAGAATGACCCTCACTCAAAAGTCGTGTAATGGTCCATGTCAACCTAATATATCGCATATATAGGTTACTCAACTTGTATGTTTTATTCCATGTAAATGTTCAGTCCCTTGCCGTAGACCATACGGGCTTTCCCATGAGATTCTATATTACTTTAACATAGTTCCATGATCCTTAAGATCGGTTTGGACTGTTACCCTAAACCTAGCCAGGGTCTTCCAACATGAATTATCGTTTGTACAACTAGGACTTATGCTACCTAGAGCTACTAGGAATTATGCTTACCTATTGCACGTTTTCGTATCTCGGTTTGGGTTCAACCACCTAGGGCCACTAGGGATTACGCTAACCGCCAACCGCGCCCTTTTTCCCACGCATATATCGTGAATCGTTTTTCCATGACTGTATGCACATGTATCACATCGTGCCATCCGAGTCCTGTCACAGGGCAGACCAGGAAATACAGGACTCGGTCGGGAGCTTTCAATTTATCTGCCGATGCAGATGCTAAGGTCTATTTTTTCCTATATGTGGCTATGGTCCCACGAGACCACTCCCTCAACTAGTGAAAGACAAGACAGGATAAATCCTGTATGAGAACACAACACTGGCCAACCCACATCCAAGCCTTACCGCAACCATAATTAGATAGCAATTATGGTCTATTGGGTGTTCTCTGCCTTTCCGTACGTACACGCTTGACCAAAGATGGTAGGTAGCCTGACGAAATGCTATCTAGGGTACGACCGTGTATCGTCGACTATCCCCTATCCATCCCCGTCTTTAGGTCGCTCGTATAGCAACCAAGGCATACTCTTGGTTCTTCTAACGCAGACCTTAACCTCTCATGAGCCTAGTATAATCACCTGGCAGCTCATAGAGGGATACCAAGAATACCCTCACGTTCCCCGAAGCCGCTGCTTCGTTACCCAGTTCGCTGGAGCCTTTATCCAAATCAGATACTTGCTCCTACTCGTATACTTAAACGATGACCTACCATATTAGGTTACTCATCTATCTATGAACTGGTCTAAACTTCCTTGACTAAGAATCATTACTTAGTTATTCTTCAACTAAGGTTTACCACTTAGCATTGTTCCCGTTATCCTTGTTAACTACGGTTATCCACCTAATCCTCAGAACTAGGGTTTACATAATGGATTAAGTGTCACTTAAGTTCATGAATTAACCCGTCTACAAATCCTGTCAAAATTGGCTAAGTATCCAAGTTCAAGGCTTAACCCTACAAACCATGCTCAAGTTGGTTAAGTATATTAAGCAATTCACGACTTAACCTCGTCCAATTATCATTCTAGATTGGTTAAGTATATATTAACTTGACCCTATCAATTTACTTAGTCAAATCGGTCAAGTGTATTCAAGCGATTCGTGACTTAGCCTTATCATGTTTTCACGTTATATTGGTTAAGTATTGGTTAACTTAACCACAATAAATTAACGAGTTAGATTGGATAAGTATAGGTCACTTAACCACATCAATTCATCATGTTTAGATTAGTTAAGTGTTTAACTTAACCCCATTAAACTACCAAGTGGGATTAATTAAGTCTAGGTTAACTTAACCCCATCCGATTTCCATGTTTAGACTAGTTGAGTCTAATCTTAACCCCATTCGTTAACCGTATTTTTCGGTTAAGCGTCATTAAGAAAACTTACTTAACCTTACCAAGTTATCGCGTTGGATTGATTAAGTGTTGGTTAACTTAACCCCATCCACTAGTCATATAAAAATGGTTAAGTGTCATTAGGAAAATCAAGTTACTTAACCTACCCAACCTTGTCATGTTTTGTTAAGTATCATTAGCCTAATCAAATTACTTAACCCATTTGTCCATGTCATATTTGGTTAAGAGTCATTAATCAAATTAACTTAACCCTATCATGTGGCATTAATTACTTAATGCACCTTCACCTCTCACATTACACTTTGTTGTGGTTACTAGTTAAGCCGGTCGGTTCCGGGTAGCTTTACACCACAACTTGGTCTAACCTCGGGTTCAAGCACAACATGACCAACTTCTCACATTGGGTCCTATTGTTTGCAACTACTAGTTAGGCCGGTCGGTTCCGGGTAGTTTTACGTTGCAAACTCAACCCAACCTCGAGTTGGCCACACTTATATTATATAAGTGTCATGTCCATCATGTTTCCCAAAACATGTTACAAGTTTTCAAGCATTTGGGTAGACCTAACTTAATAGGTAAATTCCCAAAGGGTAGACCTAACTTAATAGGTAAATTCCCAAGCTTATGTTTTTATGCATAATTACATGTCAACTTCCATGTTATATTTCAAGTCATGTTTTCAAGTTGTATTTTCATGTCATTAGAAATTACCCATAACATAACCCAACGCTTTTAAACTCGCATATACGTTCGCGACAACGTAATGGATTAAAAGAAGAGACTTGGCAAAGGCATGACAAAAATGGATATTAAGCCACAAGTTAATCATGGTGGCAAATGAGGCACAAATGTGTTCATTAACTTGCATGGTACATTCTTAAGCCTCAAAACATGCATAAACCCAAACTTGGCACATAAGCGAATCATGGTGACAAAAGATATGGAATGATGACTAGTAACTCGCATATATCATCATATAAGGGTTATGACTTCATATGCAAGTTAGCATAAAGGTTATGAGGGTTCTCATGTTGCCTAATGCAACATTTCAACATAAAGGTTGTAGCTTTTAGCTCACAAGATCAAGATAATGACTTCATAAACTTGCATGACATGATAGCATGTATCATACTCAATGATCAAACCCAAACTTGCAACATGAACATTTAACTTCATAGTTAATATCTAAGAGTAGGGAAAGGGCTTACATTGCTATGAAGGCACAAAAGATATGAAAAAGCCCTTATGCAATCAAATAGACCCAAAATGCAAGCTCTAACATAAAAACCCTTGAGCCAAAATGATCAAAACGCTTGCTTTATGATGCAAAGATAGAAACTTGACTTGAATGCAAGCTAATGACACTCATACAAGCTTGAAAACACTTGTATGCATGGAAAATCTCTCATAGAAACCATTTAGAAATTTTATGAAGAGAGTGGAGGCCATGAGAGGTAAAATTTTGCCATAGTTTAGTTGCATGAATGAATAATGAGGATTTAGGATAGGTTAGGGTCTTATTTATAGATTAGGCAAGTGTTTTAGGCCATAGGATTAAACCTAGATTCAATCCAAGCCATCAAAGCATGTCTTGGGGAAGAAGTCAAGTCTAAAAAATGGAGTGGTGTCTTAACCAGGCCTAAAAATGGAGTGGTGTCTTAATTGGGCTGAATTTCAAATCTGTTTTCGGATTTGAATTTTCGTGAAACTTTGCGAGGCCATATCTCAGTCATACGAACTCCGATTTACGAAATTTCGGACTCTATTTCGCGTATTTTTCCGAGACGAACGCAATGGCGCAACCCGTTTATCCTGATTCAGGTTTTATAATTAAATTCTGCCTTGATTTCTTGTTTTAACGTGTTATCGAAATACGGTTTGTTACATTGAACGTAGGGAAATAGGAGATAAGTAAATTAATGAAATAAAGAGATAAATGTTGAATGATGTTTGATTGATATAAATTTCCATTTGGAAATAATATCGTTG
This sequence comes from Allium sativum, assembly GCA_030737875.1. Lineage (NCBI taxonomy): Eukaryota > Viridiplantae > Streptophyta > Magnoliopsida > Asparagales > Amaryllidaceae > Allium > Allium sativum. The sequence continues at coordinate 972,664,917 of CM060918.1, read as the reverse complement.
GTTGCACACTTGTTTTTATTCGATAGTTAAATCACAGACTATCGAAGTTTTGACCATTTTAACGTTGTTAGTATGGAGAGACCGGTTGGATTATTATCCAAAGAACCACTCTGTATTGGCATAAGCGTTGCGAATCATATATGCCAAAGGAAATTGAAGACGGAGTTACGCAAGGGCTATCCTGTTTACAGAATAGTGCCTTCGGTTCATCCTGTTCCTGGATGACTTGTATGGATGGATGTCTGACAGAGTATCTCTAGACGATCACGTATATTGATTTCTCCAACCGTACCAAGAGTGGAAGCGAAGAAGGAAACTTCTTTAGCTAACACATAATGTATTGTTGAGGACGTCAATCGGTGATTTGATGGATTTGACGATGTGGCATTCAAAGTGAATCTGGTGTGATGATGAAGCGTAACCCCAAGCCTCATCATCTGGTAAATGACAGAAATCGGGCAGGCATCATGGCTAAGTCGGTCGCACCGAAGTAGGGTGTATAATCACCTGATCTAGAGTTTCATTTACTTCTAAAAATCTATTGTTGATGCTGTCCCATTCGGGAAACGGTTGCTGATCCCAACCGTTGGTGATATACATTCGATACACTCAAGCGAAATGAGTGGTCGGTCATGTGTGGCCGGGTTGCAAGATGTTCTTGTTGAACCCAGTGTATTCCTCTCTAGAGGTACACGAGCGAAAGGTGGTTCCATACCTTGTCATAGTTGGAAATCCATTACCCAATACGTGCTTGCGGTTTTGATTTTATACTATATATGTAGAACGTGAGATAAAAGCGTTTCTACTAGATGATTATTATAGTTGTGGTGGATAGACATTATTATAATACCAAAAGGTTTTTGATATAAAGATATTTGGATTCTCATAAGGGAAAAACCCGTTCCGTTATGCGGCGTGGTCTTATGAGATATCGTTTACTTGTTCAACTGTTTTTAACTGTTTTACTCACACCAGTCCCATGACTGACCCGGAGTTTACTTTGTTGTTTTCCCTAAACTCTTGGGTGCCTAAATTTGTATGGGCAGTCAAGTAGTCGGGATTTATAGATACATTGAAGAGCTAGAGCAGGAGGCTTCAGGATCATATAGCTATTATTATTCCGCTGTGTTGTAAGTGTTGTACTTTGATAAATGATATGTATATGCAAGTACAAATGTATATTTCAAGTTATGTTATGAAATATATTTATTCGTTCCGCTGTGAGATTCGTGTTACTCTGATGTTGTGTTCTTCTTCTTCTTCTATTCTAAGTTTCTATCTTATCTATTCTCACCCTCTAATTTCTTTCACTAATTACCAGGATTTATCGATGTTTTGGTTATCGACATCGTGTTTATGTCGATAACCAAAGTCGCTCGAAATCCGGGTCGTTACAGTTGGTATCAGAGCAGAAGGTTAATTGATTAACTTGGCTCTGTGGCGTGACTCGGTAGAGATAGGGTTAGTAATACCCTAGATTGAGTTGAGTGTATATATACGAGTGAACGTATTTGTATATGATATAAAAATAATTTTATATTGTGAAGATTTTTTGGTTGAGTAGTTTATAAGTTCTGGTCGATTAGTTTGATCCACTGTATCGGTAGGAGTTGATAAACACTCGAATACGATGGGTCGGCACGATATGTTTTGAAAAGAGGGTAAATGAAAATAGTTTACCCAACGTATATTTTTATATATATTGGATATATTGGTTGTTATTATAATCGAGTAAGATTATAGATTAAATGGTTATGTAAATAACCAATCAGAATTCATATAAGTGAAATACGTGAAATCAGATGAGTTAAATCTGAAATTTTAAACCAGAAATCGAATTAAAGTTCTGAAAAATTGGATAAGTGTTTGTAAATGGATTTGGATTAAAAATAAGGAAAATTTAAGATCTTGGGAGATTTTAAATTGTTTTACAAGCAGTGTGAATTATATTTTGAAATGAAATTCAAAGTGGAAATGTTTAGAAATGGTTTTATAGTATTGAACTCACTTCGATCGCTGGAAATAGATTCTGATGATGACAGCTGCATCATCAGTATTCATTTTCGAGTTATAAGTGACGAATTACTACCAGAGATACTGTTTTGAATTTGATTTGGGAAAAACAAGTTGTGTTGAATTTCAAAATGGGATTTATAAAATAGATTTGAAATATTAACTTGTTTAAAAGAAATAAAACGAGAAGTTCCTTTATAAACAAAGTTTATAAATAGTTCTTTTATAAACGAAGTTTATAAATGAAGTGAAAAGAATTATCATTGGATAATTCAAAACAAATAAAAATACAAGTGTGAAATTGAAAGGGAAATCTATCTTCCAAAGGTAGAAATATTGATTTCAAAAGGAATTGAAATCGAGACTTATTTAAAGGGATTTGAATAAAGGAAGTTCAAACATAGAATTTAAACAAGAAATTCAAAGGGAGTTTGAATATATGAAATTCAATGGAATTGAAATAGAATTGAATATAGAAATTCAAAGGGGATTTGAATATAGAAATTCAAATGAGATTTGAATAAAGAAGATTTAAATAATGGAAAATTGAATATAGAGTTCATATAGAGTAATAATAGATTGAAATGGAAAATTGAATATAGAAATTCAAAGGGAGTTTGAATATATGAAACTCAATGGAAGTGATATAGAATTTGAATATAGAAATTCAAATGGCGTTTGGATATAGAAAATATAAGAGATTTCAAATATAGGATTTGAATATCGAAAGTGAAATGAAATTTGAATAAAGAGGATTCAAATAGAATTAAAATTGAAATTTGAATATAGAAGATTCGAAGGGAATTGAAATGAAATAAAGAGAATACAAATAGAATTGAATATAGAAATTCAAATGGAGTTTGAAAATAGATTTGAATAATGAAATTCAAATATGGAATTTGAATAAGAGATTTGAAACGAAATTCATATATGGAATTTGAATAAGAGATTTGAAATGAAATTCAAATATAGAATTTGAATAGGAGAATTGGAATGAAATTCAATTAGTTGATAACCAAGTTAAACCTATATTTGAACATGTATATTCAAATAAAAAGGTGAAATGGGCAAACCAGTAATTTGAAAACCACTTAACGAACTAAGTTAAAATGATTGGATTAAGTTGAAATGAATTAGAAATGTATAAATATACATGAGATAGGTATGGATAAGGATAATGCAAGAGTTATAAATAGAATGCCCGACAAAAAGGTATGTATTTAATTCATATATGAGGTTTAATGCGCCGTATCGGCTAGACGCTTGGCTTTTTCTTTTTCTTTTGGATTGGTGAGGGCCATGGGAGGCTATTTGAAATATCCCGATGCTCCCAGTACAAAGGAGGTTATGGCAAATTTTTCCGAGAATTTAAGGAGTTAGAATATTTTTAAGATAATTTGATAGTTAGAAATCAACGTATCGATATATATGTAGAAGTCGATAAGGAAACGAACTTAGAAATAGAATAGTATAATCAAAAAGAAAGTCTAGAATAAAATCTAGTAAGTATAGAAAGAGGAAGTGGGTACGTGTTTAAAAGTTAATCAGTAGTTGTATGGTATTGATTATTCGAGTAAGTAGTCATATCTGTTTTGACGTTATAAATGTTATTCAGTCAAGGTCTGAGAGGTAGTTATGCCCCAAATTGATTGATTTCATTATTAACAAACAAATAGTAAGATTTCAGGCTCGATGATCAATGTTGAATAAGAGTTAGTTGAATATAGTATTTGGGTTGTCGTAACGATGTTTTACACAACATCCGTTTTAACCCAAATAAGTGTAAACTTGGAAATAGAATAAAGAATATTTCCTAAGTATAGAAATAAATGAGATCGGAAAAGAGATAAGTAATTGGAATATTTTCCAATTATAAATAGCATATATTTTCTAAAAGTTTAGAAAATAAAAGAAGGCGATATTCGGAAATGTTTTCCAAATAACATAAAAGGCCAATATGGTTATTGAAAATATTTGGTTAACAAATATTGATAAAGAAATAGAGAAGTGATTTAACTAATGGAATATTGATTATGGGCTCAGTTGAATTTCAAAAAGGAAAATTTGATTTTTTTTTGAAAAAGTAAACTGTTTAAAATTCCCAGGAAGAGACTGTTTGAATTAAGAACAAATTTAAATAGAAGTTTGCGAAAGTAAGCTGAGATTAAATTGAAACAGTTAAGTGAAAACTGAATGGAAATAGAACGATATCAGGAAAAATTTGTCCTTGAATAAAATTGAATTGTCGAGATAAGAATTTGAAATGAAAATTGGATTGGGAAGTTAAGAGTTTGAAATCGAGAATGGAACTCGAATTTGAAATAAAATTCGACTTAGGATATAAGCGAATGGTTGTGTCGTGGATAAAAGCAGATGGGGATTTGATTGAAATGATCCTTGTATCCGCTGAATTGATAACAGGTGAAAGGGTATAATGATATGTCGACAAAAAGGTACCAGTTTATATTACATATGGGTTTGAGATGTTGATGAGCCGAATTGGCAAGCCGCTTAGCTATTTGATTTTCTTTTGGGATGGAGATGGCCCAGAGAGGCGAGTTGGAGTTTGACCTATTGACCAGTATAAGGGAGATGCTGGCGAAATTTTTCAAAAAAGATAAGGAGTTAGAAAATTTTCAGGATTTTTGAAAATTTTCGTTGATAAGAATTAATGAATAATTTAATTGAAATTAAATTTGGTGCAGTTGCAACTGAAGATAAGAAGTGAACAAATATGTTCTAACCAGTCGATAGGGTCGTTCTCTACCTTTTAGCAATTTCGAGGACGAAATTATTTTAAGTGGGGAAGATTGTAATGACCCGCATTGGCAGGGGTATTATGATTTATTTATTTTATTATATTAATGGTGATTAGTGAATTTAAAGATCGTTGAATTAATAAATGGTGAATATTTAATTTAAAATAATAAATTAAATAATATTTTTAATTCTGAAATAATCAAAATTGGCTGGAATGGCGAGATGGTGTGAACCGGATCATCTGTGATATTTAATTCAGCCTGGAATTGAATTTGAATAACGAATATATTCAATCGTCGACAGTTGAATATATAGTTTATAATATAATTATAAACGAGCTCGAAATGGCGCTGCAGTTCGTAAATTGGCGATTCGAACTTCAACTGAATGTACAGGGTTCGTTTTAAATCGAATTTCTGTGAAATAAGAAACGTGTGGAGCTGGTGGAGTATATCTTTCTAGTGGAAGAGGAAAATCAGGATTTCGTCGTGTAGATTTTGAGATATGTCTAAATCAAATTTTAAAATAGTCGCTATAGAATCGTTTATCGACCGTAACGATTTATTCGATATAACTAGAGATCGGGTTTGAATTTAGACAAGGTTCTTTTGGGAAATAGTGATAATTTAATTTTTAGAATTTTATTGAAATTTTTAATTAATTAAATAAGCAACTTTTTATTTGAAGTATTGTGCACCCTGTAATCAACATTTTTGGGTTTCAAAATATGAGTTAATCTACCGGTATTATTATATTTTTGGGATCGTGGGACATCGCTCGTCTCACCTTTATTTTTATTTCTGTCCCTATCGCTTCATATGTGAACGGAGTAAAACGATTGATTTTAGATCAATATAAAAATCAATGCCAAAATATCCTAATATATGTATGATCAAAGAAATGGCCACGGCCTCCTTTTTGTTTCAGCCGCTCCTTGTTTCATTTCCAAAAGGGAACGTGAACACCCACCCTCCACAAATTCAAAGAGTAGCTCTCCTATATAATACTTTCCCCTAACTCTTAAGACCCAAATTTCATTCTCCGATTAGAAACACAGTAGCCGCCACTCCATTCTTCAAAACGCGAAGTACCTTAGCCAAAGACGAAATCAAAGAATTCGAAAGAAAATCTATAAATCATAAAATACGTTTATAGGGATTCAGTTCGAGCCTCTCTACAATCTGGTACTGTTTTTATCAAACTCGAACAAGATCTGGGATCGACATCTTTTTCAGCGAGCGTATCAATTAGAACTTAGTTTGAATTTTGGGGATTTTGTTAAATCAAAACAGCGTCGAGCTATGCACTGTAGTTCGTGGAGTTGGGTGGTGTATTGGATGGTTCGATGGAGTGCTATGCAGTTTTAAGGGACTGCTGTATAAAAAGTCCGACGTGTCTATGCTTAGGGAAGAAGACTGTAAATGGAAGGAGCAGTGTTCTAAGTGCTGGCGACTTACTGCGTTCATGACAGTCAAGGAGGAAGGAGTTTTGGGTATGTCTGGAGTTTGGGTTCTGGACAGTGTTCTTGGGATTAAAACGTGGGAAGAAGGAGTAGAAGGGGAGCTGACGAAATAGAATGGAATTAAAAACGTGATGATATGGAGTTGTACTCAGAAATGGTGAAGCAAGCAGGAGGTTACGGGGATTGTTCTGAGAGGAAGACGAGGTAAAAAGAAGTTCGGGTCTGGGCCAACTGTTGAAGACGGGCCGGGTTTTGTTTAAGGAGGGTGAGGCCCGATAAAATAAACTCTAGTTTATTTTGTTTTAAATAATACATGAACTTGTAACGTCGATAACTTGACCATACGACATCGGTTTTCAGCGAAACAAGATCCGACAGGATCGTATGGACGGACACTACATGATGGAGCTCACTGGAAGTCCATCAGAGACCGTTACAATTTATAGCAAAAAAATTTGCCCGTCGCAGTCAAATAACGCAAATCGTTATTTAATGATTAACGCGCCAAGGTGAGTAAATCTCACTAACTCTGAACAGTTTATAATTTCATGTTGTATTTTTAGAACTGTTAGATATTGGCTGATTGACTGTGTGTTGACTGTTTGATTGAACTGCTAGTCAGTTAGTTGAATTTCTATATTGATTCTGTTTAACAGAATATATCATATGAAACTGAAAGTGATGTTGATTTTATTGTGTAACATCTGTGATGCAGGGAAACAGGTTGGAGGAATCTAACAGGATTCCTCAACATTTATTTTACTGTTTTCATATATTGTGATATATGATGTGTTATATAATCTGTTATGGATTATGGGTGTTGGAATGATGTTGATCATTTTTATTCGATATTTTAAATATCATAAAAGACCCTGGGATGTAAAAAGAATTATTTCAATGTATATTGAAATAAAGGGAGTTTATAAAATCAACAGATTTTATTAAAGGAAATATTTCGAAAGTAAATAAAAGGGAAAAAAATGTTTTTAAAACGATTAGTGTTAAAGTAAAAGGAGTTAATCGATGTTAGTTTAATTGATTAGTGTTAAAGTAAAAGGAGTTAATCGATGTTAGTTTAATCGATTAGTGTTAAAGTAAAAGGAGTTAATCGATGTTAGTTTAATCGATTAGTGTTAAAGTAAAAGGAGCTAATCGATGTTAGTTTAATCGATTAGTGTTAAATAAAAAGAGCTAATCGATGTTAGTTTAATCGATTAGTGTTAAAGTAAAAGAAGTTAATCGATGTTAGTTTAATCGATTAGTGTTAAAGTAAAAGAAGTTAATCGATGTTAGTTTAATCGATTTGTGTTAAAGTAAAAGAAGTTAATCGATGTTAGTTTAATCGATTAGTGTTAAAGTAAAAGGAGTTAATCGATGTTAGTTTAATCGATTAGTGTTAAAGTAAAAGGAGTTAATCGATGTTAGTTTAATCGATTAGTGTTAAAGTAAAAGGAGCTAATCGATGTTAGTTTAATCGATTAGTGTTAAAGTAAAAGGAGCTAATCGATGTTAGTTTAATCGATTAGTGTTAAAGTAAAAGAGGTTAATCGATGTTAGTTTAATCGATTAGTGTTAAAGTAAAAGAAGTTAATCGATGTTAGTTTAATCGATTAGTGTTAAAGTAAAAGAAGTTAATCGATGTTAGTTTAATCGATTAGAGTTAAAGTAAAAGGAGCTAATCGATGTTAGTTTAATCGATTAGTGTTAAAGTAAAAGGAGTTAATCGATGTTAGTTTAATCGATTAGTGTTAAAGCAAATGAGTTAATCGAATATAGTTTATTCGAAGAAAGTAAAAGGAATTATCGAATATAGTTTATTCGAAAGCAGTTAAGCGAAATGAGTAAATCAATAGCGTTAGTCAAATAGAGTTAATCCAATAGTATTAGTCCAATAGAGATAATTGATAAGGGTTAATCGAATAGAGTTAATTGATAAGGGTTAATCGAATAGAGTTAAGTGAAAAGAGTCAATCGAATATAGCTATTCGAAGGAGGGTTAAGTAAGGAAGTCAGTAAAAGGAATATAAATTGAACTTTGCCTATTTCAAGGTTAGAAATGTTGTTCAGTTAAGGTTTGAGAGGTAGTTCTACCCCAACTTGATTGGCTTCGTTTTTAACTAAGGAATAGTTAAGCTTCGGCAGTAAAGGAAATGGTTTGAGTTGGCATCACGATGGTTTGTTTAAACATCTGTCTAAGTCCAATGAAGAAGCTTTGGAAATGTTTTCCAAAGAAGAAACCAGAAATGTTTTCTAATAAAGAAAACAAGAAATGGAAATGTTTTCCATTTGTTAATAACGTATATTTTCCCAATTTAGAAAATAAGGAATATTGAACGTAGGGAAATAGGAGATAAGTAAATTAATGAAATAAAGAGATAAATGTTGAATGATGTTTGATTGATATAAATTTCCATTTGAAAATAATATCGTTGGTTGCACACTTGTTTTTATTCGATAGTTAAATCACAGACGATCGAAGTTTTGACCATTTTAACGTTGTTAATATGGAGAGACCGGTTGGATTATTATCCAAAGAACCACTCTGTATTGGCATAAGCGTTGCGAATCATATATGCCAAAGGAAATTGAAGACGGAGTTATGCAAGGGCTATCCTGTTTACAGAATAGTGCCTTTGGTTCATCCTGTTCCTGGATGACTTGTATGGACGGATGTCTGACAGAGTATCTCTAGACGATCACGTATATTGATTTCTCCAACCGTACCAAGAGTGGAAGCGAAGAAGGAAACTTCTTTAGCTAACACATAATGTATTGTTGAGGACGTCAATCGGTGATTTGATGGATTTGACGATGTGGCATTCAAAGTGAATCTGGTGTGATGATGAAGCGTAACCTCAAGCCTCATCATCCGGTAAATGACAGAAATCGGGCAGGCAGCATGGCTAAGTCGGTCGCACCGAAGTAGGGTGTATAATCACCTGATCTAAAGTTTCATTTACTTCTAAAAATCTATTGTTGATGCTGTCCCATTCGAGAAACGGTTGCTGATCCCATCCGTTGGTGATATACATTCGATACACTCAAGCGAAATGAGTGGTCGGTCATGTGTGGCCGGGTTGCAAGATGTTCTTGTTGAACCCAGTGTATTCCTTTCTAGAGGTACACGAGCGAAAGGTGGTTCCATACCTTGTCATAGTTGGAAATCCATTACCCAATACGTGCTTGCGGTTTTGATTTTATACTATATATGTAGAACGTGAGATGAAAGCGTTTCTACTAGATGATTATTATAGTTGTGTTGGATAGACATTATTATAATATCAAAAGGTTTTTGATATAAAGATATTTGGATTCTCATAAGGGAAAAACCCATTCCGTTATGCGGCGTGGTCTTATGAGATATCGTTTACTTGTTCAACTGTTTTTAACTGTTTTACTCACACCAGTCCCATGACTGACCCGGAGTTTACTTTGTTGTTTTCCCTAAACTCTTGGGTGCCTAAATTTGTATGGACAGTCAAGTAGTCGGGATTTACAGATACATTGAAGAGCTGGAGCAGTAGGCTTCAGGATCATATAGCTATTATTATTTCGCTGTGTTGTAAGTGCTGTACTTTGATAAATGATATGTATATGCAAGTACAAATGTATATTTCAAGTTATGTTATGAAATATATTTATTCATTCCGCTGTGAGATTCGTGTTACTCTGATGTTGTGTTCTTCTTCTTCTTCTATTCTATGTTTCTATCTTATCTATTCTCACCCTCTAATTTCTTTCACTAATTACCAGGATTTTTCGATGTTTTGGTTATCGAGATCGTGTTTATGTCGATAACCAAAGTCGCTCGAAATCCGGGTCGTTACACAAATACAAGGTGAGAAATTCTAAATTTAAAATTTAATTTAGTTTAATTATTTTTCTTAATTTATAAATCTGTGTTCATGAATCTATGTGATAGCTTAGATTTGTGTCTGTGATGGATGTAGTTTTTTTTAGATCTATTTCAGATCTGAAAGCAATGTTGTGTTTGTTATTCTATGTTATGTTATTAGATTTGTAAATTGAAAAGTGTGATAAACCCAATCACAATGTCATGTTATTGGGTTGTAAATTGAAAATTAGTGTTAAACCAAATCACTATGTTGTGTTGGTTGGAATTGTTATTTCAAGAATTAACGTTTGTGTTAAACGAATATGGACAAATTTGAATTAGGATTATCATTTTGCCAAAATGTAATAAATTAACAAAATACTCATTTTGTTAAAATAGTTAGATAAAACAAAACGTCACTTTTGATTGAAATAAAATAGATGTAACAAAAACGTAAACATATAAGATACTCCTTTATTTGACATTAGTTTACATAAGAAAAAATTTAACATATGAAGTACTCCTTTATACGATATTAGAAAACATAGAGAAAAGGTTAACATATAAATTTTGGCGTTGTGTCATTTTAAAAAAATGAATACATTTTAGCATTATGTAAATTTTATTGAAAATGAATCATATTTTAGTGTTATGTTAATATAGTGAATGTAAACATAATTTTAGCGTTATATCATTTTATTGAAAATGAATCAAATTTTAGCATTGTGTTAAATCATATGAAAAATGAACATATTTTAGCGTTGTGTTAAAATATGTTTACATTAGGAAATAATGATTACATTAGCAAATATGTTTACATTAGAAAATATGTTTACATTAGTAATGTTTTCATTAGAAATTATGAATATGAATTTGGCGTCATGTCATTTTAGTTAAAATGAATATGAATTCGGCGTTATGTCATTTCAGTTAAAATGAATATAAATTTAGCGTTATGTCATCTTAGTTAAAATGAACATATTTTAAGCGCTATGTCATTACATTAAAATGATCATATTGTTAGTGTAATGTTAATATATTATAATTATAAGCGCTATATAATTTTGAATGATCATATTGTTTGTGTAATGGAATAAGTGAATTATAATTATATTTTTAGCGTTAATGGAAAAAGTGAATTAAAATTATATTTTTAGCAGCCTTAGGTAGAATATGATTATTATCATATTTTCTTCGTTTTAGTTAGAATATGTAAATAATCATTTTTTTTATCGTTTTAGATAAAACATGAGTAAAATTATATTTTTAGCATCGCAGTTAGGATATGAAAACGAACTTATTTTTATCGGATGTGTAGAAATAGGAAAATAAATATATTTTTAGCGTTTGAATAGAAATATGAAAATAGAATCATATTTTAGTATATGATAGTGCATATGACACAAAATCATGTTTTAGAGTAGCGTCAGTGCTTATGACACAAAATCATGTTTTAGAGTAGCGTCAGTGCATATGACACAAAATCATGTTTTAGAGTAGCGTCAGTGCATATGATACAAAATCATGTTTTGGAGTAGCGTCAATGCATATGAAATAAAACCATATTTTAATGTCAAGGTAACGCATGTGAATCAAAATCATATTTTAAATGTCATGTTTATGTATATGTAAAACAAATCACATTTTTATTAAGAATGAGAATTTGCAATAAAAATTACATTTCTATATGTAATTAAAGAAGGATTTAACATTATATTGAAAATTACATTTTTAATGTAATTAAGAAGAAGAATTGGACATTAGAATCAAATTTACCTTTCTATTGTAATTATAAAAGATAGAAATTTGCACAGCTATGAAAATTACATTTTTAATGTAATTTAAAGGAGAGGGATTTTACATTATATTGAAAATTACAATTTTAACGTAATTAAGAAGAAGAATTGGATGATGTAATCAAATTTGCATTTCTTTAATGTAATCACTGTAATGTTAACTACATTTACAACGTAATTAAAGAAGGAAATTTTACAATGCAATTGAACGATAGGATTTTACAGTATAATGTCAATTACATTTTTCTTAATGTAATCAAAAGAAGAAATATTATTATTTTTGTAACAAAAGAAGTTAGAAGAATTACATTCTTTATAATGTAATAAAAGAGAATATAGTGTAAAAAAAAATCACATTTTTCTATAGTGTAAAGTATAAGAAGGAAATACTACATTTCCAATAAAATGAGAGAAAGAGTGTAAATAAAATATGAAATAGAAATTTACATTTTCTCATGTAAGTAAAAAGAACTATTTTAGATGACACTTTCATTTACATTTTTATGTAACTAGGATATTTATAAGAAAGGGGAAACACTTATTTACATTTGGGTAAAAGAAAAGGAAAACATTTATTCACATGTAGTATAAATAAATAAGAAAAAGAGATGTCTTAATGACATTTTCTATGCAGTAAAAGAATAAATTGAAAGTTACATTTTAGTTGTTATTCATTAATAAATAAGTGTGGGAATGGAATTGAAATGTTCATTGAACATGATACCGTGATATGATACATGAACATGATTGTGCGCTGTTTTTTTGGTTGATTCGTTGCCCTTATATGTTAATGACTACATGGAATGATTAATATCTACTTTTATCAAAATAAAAATAGTGATAAGTAATAACGTTATGAAATAATTTAAATGATAATTATGCGAAGATTATTTGAAAAGACCGAGTTATACTCATTTCAAATAATCATACGACGTTTTAAATGGAAGAATTGAAGACGGTGATTAAAGACCGACGATCTTCACATCGAATGGGTAACTAGTGTTGAGGCCCTTGATTGATTTTCTCCAAAGACGGGGCTAAGATGGTAGTTATCAGGACGTAGTGTTGATTTGTACGGATTTGGCATTCGCTCAGACCCAGAGCATAAGCTTATAAATAGATGTGTGTCTGACGTTGAATTTTGTTCTATGTAAATTGATTTCTATTAATATACGACCGTTGGTGGCGGAGAATTTATTCTCTTGCTCAACACCCTTAGAGGTTGTGTATTAATAGTTATCAATCGCATGGCGTGAATTGTCAACGTGGCATGCTAAGATGAAGATGATCAAGGCTTTGTTGAAAAGCAGGCCTTGTGGTTATAACGTTACTTCGCGAGCCTCACAACCCGGTTGAATCTAAAACGGGAGAAGGGAACGTAGGGAGAGCAGCACGTTTCTTTCTAGCTAGAAGTGGTGTCGGTGCTTAAACTGGCTGATATTTACTTATGTGGATAATGGAATGTGGCGCGCCTCGGATGATAGGTCTTATAGGATCGGGAAACGTGTGTTCAGGAATTGCCAATCCACGAAGCTGTATGTGTGGACCAGCCCTGCAGGATCCAAGGGTTAACGGCGGGGAATCCTGAGACATTATCTAGAGTGTCTTGAATCGGTAAGTAGCTCCTCCCTAGCCTTGACTCATGATGGAAACCCAATTTCCAATACGACACCATGCGGTTTTGATTGTAGATCTAGTATGGCGACATAGTAGGATGGGGTACTATGCCGTCTATGATTGATACATTATGATTGAAATGTTTTTGAAACATATATACACTAATAATAATATCAAATTCGTTTTTTATCGTATCAAGCTTGTTTAATCATCATAAGGTAAAACTCTATCCTCTGGTTTGCGTTGCATTGTGTCATGGGACTTGAGTCTTATGATGATTCCATTTTTCTAAAAAGCATTGCGTTGTTTAACGATTTACTTTAATTATGCACCGGCGATCCATTGGAATAAAACCCGTTCCGCATTAGCGGCGTGGTCCTTGGATTTGCCTTATTGCTATTAGTTATATGAGTCAAGAATTCTCACACCAGTCCCATGACTGACCCGTTGTTTGTTTCCACCTTTGTAAACCCGGGTGCCCTCTTTTCCACACGGGCAGTCGAGTAGCTTTTTGCAGATATTTATCTCTTGAGCAGGATTCTGGATTGAAGCCTAAAGCTGTGTCCAGAGCATAGAAGTCTTCCGCTGTTTATTGTATTTAATTTATTGAAATTTATCTTCCGCTGTAATTTTATTCAATGTACTCTTATTTAACATTATTGTAATGTTTATAAAAGTCTGTTGTTATTGTTCTGATGTGTTGTAGCCCAATGTAAGCGTATTCGGCGATTTCCCACAAGGACGATTTTCGGGTCGTTTCATTTTTGGTATCAGAGCTTTGGTTATCTCAAATCTTTGGGGTACAACTCGTTAGAACTAAACAAAAGACTCATCAGAGATTGGATTAGTAATGTCCAATAAGAATATTCATTAGAGATAGGATCAGCAGTATCCTAGAATGAGAAAACTCATTAGAGATAGAGTTAGTAATGCCCTAGAATGAGTTGAGAGTAACAAGCTTATAATATACGTATTTGTAATTATAGTCTATTTTAAAAAATATGATTTTTGAATATATAAAAGTTATATATTTGAAAGTTACTCAACTAATAAAATTATTGAAATCAATAAAAGAGAGAAAGATGAGTTAATTAATTAAACACTTTTAACTTCGTTCCTTTTCGGGGACGAAAAGTTTTAAGTGGGGGAGATTGTAACAACCCTGAATTTTAGGGTAAAATTTAAAATTTATTTTAAGTAATTTTAATGAGTTTTTGATATTTTAAATAATAACGATTAAAAATTTATTTTATTTGAAGTAAAGAAAGATATATGTTAGAAATATAAAAGTGTCGAAAACATTATTTTTAACATTGCTAGAAATTGACTGCTAAAAGAGAAAAGAAACATATATTTAAAATATGTCAAGAATATTCTTTTTAATGTAAATACGGAGCGTGAACAATTCACATGTAATATAAGGATTATTTATTTAAATTCTTAATGAGGACGTTTCGCTAATAGAGAATATTTTAACTTTATATGTAGTTTAATTCTAAATAAAGAAATAATGGGTGAAATAAATTCGTGAATTTAGCGTTAACATTGGCATTTAATTTACGGTGTAACGGTTAAATTTGTATTGTTCACTAATTTTTTTTTTTTAAACATGGAAAGTGGCAGCAGTTTTCAATGCTTCTTCCCTTCCTTATTTTTAGCACGTGCATCCATGTTAAATTATACATATATATGTTCATAAATTAAATGAATTTATACATAGAAATTTTATGCTAATTTTTGTTTCTCTTAATATCAGTACATGTCATGCTTTGCGCACGATGGTTAGTTTGAAAACAATAAATACATTGTGTAGCTACTTATATAATAATTATAATATTTTACACTAATCTTTGAATTTGAAGTTAAAAACAAAATTTGAGATGTAACCTCCCTTTATTTTATGTAAGATATAATAACTTATGAGAGTGTTAGCTTGTATTAAAAAAGTCGACTTACATGGAACTCTTTTATGAAAATGTTGAAGATTTACTTATAACAAATTTCAGGTAAGTAATTTGCTTTCGTATTATGGAAATACTCGTTTATGATGATCAATAAATAAAAAAACTCAGTCATCTTAGTAAAATTTTAATTTAATTCGAATTCCAATATATCTTGTTAATAAGTTTCCCTTCTTAATAATAATTCATGTACGTTACATTTTTAGTTAACATACATTACAACTGAAATTAATGTACCATAACTAGTAATTAATGTATGTCAAAAATAATAATAAGAAAGAATGGAATTGGAAATTTTCACAAGAATATATAATGTTAATTAGTCTTATATATTTGAGGTTTGAATTCTGTAAATATGAATAAAAGGGTAAGTATATGATGGAAAAATTAAGGAAGGGTAATGAAATAGGTTACAAATTAATGTTGTAATTAATGTAAAGAAACAGTCAACTAAGGAAAAGGAAAAAAATGAATGACATTAATTAATAGATTTATTGGTTTAAATTATATATAAACGTTTGCATGTATATACACACATCTACATGATCAAAGCTTAAATTAGTTATATATGTTTGAAATTTGAATTTTGTAACATGCGAATAAAATGGAAATAAATTACTACACCATCCCTCTCCTCTAATTTTCTTTCCCATTTCTACCTCATGTAATTCTCCATCCCCATTTGTGAAAAATGAGCCGCCTCTCTTTCCTTCCTCTCCAAGCCATGGTCGCCATTCTCTTCTTCTTCCTTCCTCCATCAAAAGAAAAAAAATTAGTTTCATTCTATTGTGATGATTTTGGAACGGTGACAAGCTCTACCTCTCTTTGACTTATCTATCCAAAGGCCTAGGTGGGCAATTTTAAATATAATTTAATATTAATTATTAAAAACATGTTTTTGATACAATTCGATACAGAACCCGACAAATTTGACAATCCTGCGACAAAGCAACATCACACAACATCTTAGATCGGTGTGAACAAATTTCTGACGTTCAATTTGTTCTTGTTCTGACACATACAAAAGGTGAGAAATTCTAAATTTAAAATTTAATTTAATTTAATTTAATTATTTTTCTTAATTTATAAATCTGTGTTCATGAATCTATGAGATAGCTTAGATCTGTGTCTGTGATGGATGTAGTTTTTTTTAGATCTATTTCAGATCCGAAAGCAATGTTGTGTTTGTTAGTCTATGTTATGTTATTAGATTTGTAAATTGAAAAGTGTGATAAACCAAATCACAATGTCATGTTATTGGGTTGTAAATTGAAAATTAGTGTTAAACCAAATCACTATGTTGTGTTGGTTGGAATTGTTATTTCAAGAATTAACATTTGTGTTAAATGAATATGGACAAATTTGAATTAGGATTATCATTTTGCCAAAATATAATAAATTAACAAAATACTCATTTTGTTATAGTTGTTAGATAAAACCAAATGTCACTTTTGATTGAAATAAAATAGATGTAACAAAAACGTAAACATATAAGATACTCCTTTATTTGACATTAGTTTACATAGGAAAAATGTTAACATATGAAGTACTCCTTTATACGATATTAGAAAACATAGAGAAAAGGTTAACATATAAATTTTGGCGTTGTGTCATTTTAGAAAAATGAATACATTTTAGCAGTATGTAAATTTTATTGAAAATGAATCATATTTTATTGTTATGTTAATATAGTGAATGTAAACATTATTTTAGCGTTATGTTATTTTATTGAAAATGAATCAAATTTTAGCGTTGTGTTAAATCATATGAAAAATGAACATATTTTAGCGTTGTGTTAAAATTTGTTTACATTAGGAAATAATGATTACATTAGCAAATATGTTTACATTAGAAAATATGTTTACATTAGTAATGTTTTCATTAGAAATTATGAATATGAATTTGGCGTCATGTCATTTTAGTTAAAATGAATATGAATTCGGCGTTATGTCATTTCAGTTAAAATGAATATAAATTTAGCGTTATGTCACCTTAGTTAAAATGAACATATTTTAAGCGCTATGTCATTACATTAAAAGGATCATATTGTTAGTGTAATGTTAATATATTATAATTATAAGCGCTATATAATTTTGAATGATCATATTGTTAGTGTAATGGAATAAATGAATTATAATTATATTTTTAGCGTTAATGGAAAAAGTGAATTAAAATTATATTTTTAGCAGCCTTAGGTAGAATATGATTATTATCATATTTTCTTCGTTTTAGTTAGAATAGGTAAATAATCATTTTTTTTATCGTTTTAGTTAAAACATGAGTAAAATTATATTTTTAGCATCGCAGTTAGGATATGAAAACGAACTTATTTTTACCGGATGTGTAGAAATAGGAAAATATATATATTTTTAGCGTTTGAATAGAAATATAAAAATAGAATCATATTTTAGTATATGATAGTGCATATGACACAAAATCATGTTTTAGAGTAGCGTCAGTGCTTATGAAACAAAATCATGTTTTAGAGTAGCGTCAGTGCATATGACACAAAAACATGTTTTAGAGTAGCGTTAGTGCATATGATACAAAATCATGTTTCGGAGTAGCGTCAATGCATATGAATATTTTAATGTCAAGGTAACGCATATGAATCAAAATCATATTTTAAATGTCATGTTTATGTATATGTAAAACAAATCACATTTTTATTAAGAATGAGAATTTGCAATAAAAATAACATTTTTATATGTAATTAAAGAGGGATTTTACATTATATTTAAAATTACATTTTTAATGTAATTAAGAAGAAGAATTGGACATCAGAATCAAATTTACCTTTTTAATGTAATTATAAAAGATAGAAATTTGCACGGCTATGAAAATTACATTTTTAATGTAATTTAAAAGAGAGGGATTTTACATTATATTGAAAATTACAATTTTAACGTAATTAAGAAGAAGAATTGGATGATGTAATCAAATTTGTATTTCTTTAATGTAATCACTGTAATGTTAACTACATTTACAACGTAATTAAAGAAGGAAATTTTACAATGCAATTGAAAGATAGGATTTTACAGTATAATGTCAATTACATTTTTCTTAATGTAATCAAAAGAAGAATTATTAATTTTTTTGTAACAAAAGAAGTTAAAAGAATTACATTCTTTATAATGTAATAAAAGAGAATATAGTGTAAAAAAAAATCACATTTTTCTATAGTGTAAAGTATAAGAAGGAAATACTACATTTCCAATAAAATGAGAGAAAAAGTGTAAATAAAATATGAAATAGAAATTTACATTTTCTCATGTAAGTAAAAAGAACTATTTTAGATGACACTTTCATTTACATTTTTACGTAAATAGGATATGTAGAAGAAAGGGGAAACACTTATTTACATTTGGGTAAAAGAAAAGGAAAACATTTATTCACATGTAGTATAAATAAATAAGAAAAAGAGATGTCTTAATGACATTTCCTATGCAGTAAAAGAATAAATTGAAAGTTACATTTTAGTTGTTATTCATTAATAAATAAATGTGGGAATGGAATTGAAATGTTCATTGAACATGATACCTTGATATGATACATGAACATGATTGTGCGCTGTTTGTTTGATTGATTCGTTGCCCTTATATTTTAATGACTACATGGAATGATTTATATCTACTTTTATCAAAATAAAAATAGTGATAAGTAATAACGTTATGAAATAATTTAAATGATAATTATGCGAAGATTATTTGAAAAGACCGAGTTATACTCATTTCAAATAATCATACGACGTTTTAAATGGAAGAATTGAAGACGGCGATTGAAGACCGACGATCTTCACATCGAATGGGTAACTAGTGTTGAGGCCCTTGATTGATTTGCTCCCAAGACGGGGCTAAGATGGTGATTATCCGGACGTAGAGTTGATTTGTATGGATTTGGCTTTCGCTCAGACCCAGAGCATAAGCTTATAAATGGATGTGTGTCTGACGTTGAATTTTGTTCTATGTAAATTGATTTCTATTAATATACGACCGTTGGTGGCGGAGAATTTATTCTCTTGCTTAACACCCTTAGAGGTTGTGTATTAATAGTTATCAATCGCATGGCGTGAATTGTCAATGTGGCACGCTAAGATGAAGATGATGAAGGCTTTTTTGAAAAACAGGCCTTGTGGTTATAACGTTACTTCGCGAGCCTCACAACCCGGTTGAGTCTAAAACGGGAGAAGGAAACGCAGGGAGAGAAGCACGTTTCTTTCTAGCTAGAAGTGGTGTCGGTGCATAAACTGGCTGATATTTACTTATGTGGATGATGGAATGTGGCGCGCCTCGGATGATAGGTCCTATACGATCGGGAAACGTGTGTTCAGGAATTGCCAATTCTCGAAGCTGTATGTGTGGACCGGCCCTGCAGGATCCAAGGGTTAACTGCGGGGAATCCTGAGACATTAGCTAGAGTGTCTCGAATCGGTAAGGAGCTCCTCCCTATCCTTGACTCATGGGGGAATCCCAATTTCCAATACGACACCATGCGGTTTTGATTGTCGAACTAGTATGGCGACATAGTAGGATGGGGTACTATGCCGTCTATGATTGATACATTATGATTGAAATGTTTTTGAAACATATATACACTAATAATAATATCAAATTCGTTTTTTATCTTATCAAGCATGTTTAATCATCATAAGGTAAAACTCTATCCTCTGGTTTGCGTTGCATTGTGTGATGGGACTTGAGTCTTATGATGATTCCATTTTTCTAAAAAGCATTGCGTTGTTTAACGATTTACTTTAATTATGCACCGGCGATCCATTGGAATAAAACCCGTTCCGCATTAGCGGCGTGGTCCTTGGATTTGCCTTATTGCTATTAGTTATATGAGTTAAGAATTCTCACACCAGTCCCATGACTGACCCGTTGTTTGTTTTCACCTTTGCAAACTCGGGTGCTCTCTTTTCCATATGGGCAGTCGAGTAGCTTTTTGCAGATATTTATCACTTGAGCAGGATTCTGGATTGAAGCCTAAAGCTGTGTCCAGAGCATAGAAGTCTTCCGTTGTTTATTGTATTTAATTTATTGAAATTTATCTTCCACTGTAATTTTATTCAATGTACTCTGATATTCTGTACTCTGATGTAATATTATTGTAATGTTTATAAAAGTCTGTTGTTATTGTTCTGATGTGTTCTAGCCCAAAGTAAGCGTATCCGGCGATTTCCCGCAAGGGCGATTTTCGAGTCGTTTCAATACCGATATTCCTCTTTAAAATAATGTGGGCAAGATTTACAACAATTGTAGTTATTAGCCTTTTATGAGATTTAGAATATTAAACAAGGTTAAACACAAAAAAGTTGTTTTGGTCGTTAGTTTAGACCAGAACATAAATGGTTAATATAAAAAAATAAAAAATCAATAACTACGTTAATTATGCTCTTAAATAAATAAATATGTATATATATATATATATATATATCTATGCATACTATAATCTTATCTGTCCAAATCTATGCAGATAATGTTATTATATTATATTAATAAATGTTTGATGTTGTGTGTTTGAATTTGAATAGTTTCCGTTTTATGGGGATGTATATAGAAATATAACCCATATGAAATGGAAATAAATATCATGACCATTATAGTAATAAATGTGGAGTTTATTTGCTATAAATAAAAAGATAGTGTGTAATGACCCGGATATTTCGTCGGTAAATTTAGAATATTTAATGAGGTTTAAATATTGAAATAAAAATATAAAAGAAATTTTTTATTTGATTATCGATTTAAAAGCTGAAATATGATTTACTTTGAATTTATATAATTTTCGAAATACGAAGTTAATTGAATTCAAGAGTTCAGATTATACTGAAATTGATTCAGATAATCAATAGAAATTCGAAACTGAATAATAACGATAATATTTATTTATTTTCGAGGAGAATAAATAGTTGAAATTTAAATTATATCAATTTAAATTTATATCTTCTACAGATGATCGAATTGGACTTCGTGACCTATCCCATGTGTCCGGAATAGTGGTATTACCCTAGGATTGTCAGTTGTTGGGTTCAGTAAGGAGCTCAGGATCAAGGGTTATTTAAATTTTAAGGATATAGATTTTTAATTTAAAATATATTAAAATAAAACATCAAAATTTGGTGGACATCAATGAAACATCAAAGAAGAAATAAATGGCCAGATTTTTAAACGCGTGTTCTTCTCCATCTCCACACAACAATGACCTTGCTATTCAAAATGTATCCGCACCCCTTTCCTTCAAAATCACGACATCCTCTTCCATTATTTCCTTTAATCCTCTTGTGGAAATAAAATAAAAAGGGCCGCTCCTTCTTTTGCTAATCCAAATCGAGTTCAAGCCTAAAAGAAATGAAATCATATTGAACTACAAATCTGGAAGGGGAATAACAGGGGCGCGATTCAAAGCTAGGATCGATGGCGTGCTTGGGTTCAATTCGCGTTCTAAAAGGGAAAAGCCGGAGTTAGACGATGTGAAGTGTCGCTGTCTTATTCGTGATTCCAGGTCGGAGTCGAGTTCGTGAAGAAAGACCGACTGTTGTTCTTTGAAGATGAGATACTGGATTCGAGTTTTAATTGGGTTCTAGCATCTCGAAATAGACTTTGATGAAGATTGATCACTGTTTGGGAAGACAACGATGTTTTCCAATTTGGCGTTGAGGTAGCATGGTATGGAAAGAGGTCGCGACAATAACGTTTCGGTCTGAGGCTAGGAGGAAGCGTCGAGCCTGCTATCACGATTTGAGGAAGATGAGTCTCGAGCTGATGGAGATTTTGAGGAGTTATGGTGTGGTTTGGGTGTGCGATCCTGGTATTGAAGTTCGATGATTAGGCTGGAGTTTGGCGATGGGTGGTTTAGGGTTCGACAGTAGGAGGTGAAGGAGTCGAACATGTTGAATGGTGCAGAAGAGTCAAAATTCGTTTCTGGGAATTTTGGGATTTTGTACAGCGAGATCGGCTCAGAGAAATCAAAGAAAATTTAGGTAAATAATCAATGCTAATTAAGTTTATAATTTATTTTATGTTAGTCAATAAATTTCAAATCAAAATTTTAAAACTCATTTAAAGTCAAAAATCTAACGCCATATATCACGTTAGGTTTATAGTTGCAAACTATACGAGTTGGAGTTGATTTGCAAATTCTTGGAGTCGATTGGAATTAACTTTGAAAACCAATGCAAAAGAAACAATAATGGAATGCTAATAGGAAAATCTGATGAGTAAACCTCACTCACCTTTTATTTATGAATCATTTTTATACAGTTAAAATAATTGTCTGTGCTTGTTTGAATGCTGTCTGATTGTATTAAAAATATATATATAGTTATTTAGGATTGGTTGACTATTATATATATATTGGGTTGATGATTGGTTGGATTCCCGCAGTCTCATTAGCGGATGCCCGCGGTTTCATAGCGGATGATTACCCTATACGCCCCACGCTATGATAGTGGATGACCTTCTATACCGTGATATCCTGCCTCGAAGCAGGATGGGTATTACTATGTTGACTAACGTCTGTGGATGCAGGAAAAACAGGTTGGAGGAATCCAACTGGATTCCTCAAAAATATATTATCTGTTTGTTGTTTGTTTGATTTCATATATATTCATATATGATGTGTAGAAAATCAAATGATTGAAATTTGGTTGATTTGATTGTTTAAAATATCAATGGGGCTTGAATATTGATTTATAAAAATATCGAAAAAGGTATTTGATATTTAAAAAGGAAATTCTATTTTTTTTAAATAGAATTTGAATTTTAAATAAGACTATAGAAAATATTTAACTTGTTCGAAGGTATATAAAACAAGTAATTGAATTTATAAACTTTGTTTATAAATGAAAATATGGGATTTGAATTGAATTTATAAACGTTGTTTATAAATGGAAAGGTGGGATTTGAATTGAAGTTATAAACGTTGTTTATAAATAATGCAGAGAATTCAAATAGAATTTGAATATAGAATTCAAATGGACTTTAAACTATAGAATTTGAAAATAGAATTCAAATGAAGTTTTAAATAAAGAGAATTCAAATAGAATTGAATTGGAATTTGAATAGAGAAGTCGATAAGGAAACGAGAGTATGAGTATAATTAGAATTTGTTAATATGCAGTAAAAAAATATTTGAACATGTCATGTTCAAATATGAAGGTGAAATAGACTGAAAAGTTAAGTAACAGATTTAATTAACAAATTGAGTTAAAACGATTGGTATAGTTAAAATAGATTGGACAGGCATAAATATACAGGAGACAGGTATGGAATAAAGTATAGAAGTGAAATAAATAGAATGCCCGACAAAAAGGTACGTATTTAATTCATATATGAGATTTTATGCGCCGTATCGGCTAGCCGCTTGGCTTTTTCTTTTTCTTTTTGAGATGAGAAGGACCGGGAAAGCTATTTGAAATTTCCCGATGCTCCCGGTACAAAGGAGGTTATGGCGAATTTTTCCGGAAATTTAAGGAGATAGAATATTTTTAAGATAATTTGATAATTAGAAATCAACATATCAAATTATATAGAAGTCGATAAGGAAACGAACTTAGAAATAGAATAGTATAATTAAAAAGGGAAGTATAAGAAAAAAAATCTCGTAGGAATAGAAAGAGAAAATGTATATGTGTTTAAAGGTGAATAATCAGTTGTATGGTATTGATTATTCGAGTAAGTAGTCTTGTCTGTTTTGACGTTAAATGTTATTCAGTCAAGGTCTGAGAGGTAATTATACCCCAACTTGGTTGATTTCATGATATACCGATAAGTAGCAAGATCCGGCTCGAAGATCAATGTGGAATAAGAATTAGTTAAATACTGTATTTGGGTTGTCGTAACGATGTTTTACACAACATCTGTTTTAACCCAAATATGTGCAAAG
Organism: Allium sativum; assembly: GCA_030737875.1. NCBI lineage: Eukaryota > Viridiplantae > Streptophyta > Magnoliopsida > Asparagales > Amaryllidaceae > Allium > Allium sativum. The sequence goes on along the minus strand of CM060918.1, from coordinate 972,640,587 downwards.
CTTGGAAATAGAATAATGAACGTTTCCTAAGTATAGAAATAAACGAGATTGGAAAAGAGATAAGTAATTGGAATATTTTCCAATTATAAATAACATATATTTTCTAAAGTTTAGAAAATAAAAGAAGGCGATATATGGAAATGTTTTCCAAAGAACGTAAAAGGCCAATATGGTTATTGAAAATATTTGGTTAACAAATATTGATAAGAAATAGAGAAGAGATTTAATTAATGGAATATTAATTAAAGGTTCAGTGATTGTTGGATGTTTGGATGAACAATTGTTTTATTCGATAGTTAAATCATCGACTATCGAAACACTTGTTTTATTCGATAGTTAAATCACAGACTATCGAAGTTTTGACCATCGTTGTCAATATGGAGAGACCGGTTGGATTATTATCCGAAGAACCACTCCATATCGGCAGTAGCGTGCGAATCAGATTATATAAAGATAATCGAAGACGGAGTAGAGTGCAAGGACTTTTTCTATAAATAGAAATAGTGCCTTCAGTTCATCCTGTTCCTGGGTGACTTGTATGGATGAATGTCTGACAGAGTATTTCCAGAAAGGTCACGTACATTGATTTCTTCAACCGTACCAAGAGTGGAAGCGGAGAAGGGCACTTCTTTTAGCTGACACGTAATGTACTGTTGTAGACGTCAATTAGTGATTTTTCGATGGATCTGACGATGTGACATTCGAAGTAAATCTGGTGTGATGATAAAGCGTAGCTTCTAGCCTCAACATCCAGTAAATGACAGAAATCAGGCAAGCAGCATGGCTATGTAGGTCGCACCTATTAGGGTGTATAATCACCTGATCTAGAGTTCCATTTACTTCTAAAAATCTATTGTCGATGTTGTCCCATTCAGGAAACGGTTGCTGATCCCAACCGTTGGTGATATACATTCGATACACTCAAGCGAAATGAGTGGTCGGTCATGTGTGGCTGAGTTGCAAGATGTTCTTGTTGAACTCGGTGTATTCTCCTCTAGAGATATACCAGCGGAAGGTGGTTCCATACCTTGTCATAGTTGGAAATCCATTACCCAATACGTGCTTGCAGTTTTGATTGTATATATATGTGGAACGTGAGATGCAAACGTTCCACTAGATTGTTATTTACTTGATTTAGACATTATTATAATATCAAAAGAGTTTTGATATAAAGATAAATCAAGTGTTTGGATTCTCATAAGGGAAAAACCCGTTCCGTGTTATACGGCGTGGTCTTATGAGATATCATTTAGTTTTCTGAAACTGTTTTAAACTGTTTACTCATACCAGTCCATGTTGCGTGCTTTAAGGCATGTGTCGCATGATAGGGGGTTCTCGCTTTTCGTTAGGTGGCGAACGGGAGACTCTTACCCCTACATGTCCCTTTGGTAGGGTTGGTTGCTTAGTGCGAAGTCGAAAGGCTGGCCGTAAAATGTGGTATTGGGGTACCAATGTAAGCCACAGTGGGGTATTACCTTGCTGCTTTGGGGAGGAGAGGATGGTTGCAAAGCCTACTTGAATTTCCGAGACGTTACAGTTGGTATCAGAGCTTAGGTTGAGCGAATACCTAGGCTGTGTGGAATTGTGCTCATTAGAGATAGGATCAGTAGTTTCCTAGAAAGAGTTGAGTGTATATATATATACGAGAGAGCGTACTTGTTATTTAATATAAAAACTGTTTTATAATGTGTTGACTAGTCTGTTGAGTGGATTATAAATTTTGGTCGAATCGTGGGACGCCACGAAGTCGATAGGAGTTTATAAACACTTGAACAGGAGACTGGACACGATATTGTTTTTAAATAGTTAAGTTGATTGTTAGGATTATAATCAAATTAGATTATAAAAATGAAATAGTTTTATATAACCAAGTGGAATTTGTATATGAAATCAAATATACAAATTTGATAAATTGAAATTGAATTCCGACCAGAATTAAGAATTTAAAATCCTGGGAGTTTGGATGAGACGACCCAAAATCCCGTTCTCACGGAAACAGGGTTATCTTTGGAATATAACACAGAAACAGATAATAGCAGAACAAAATTAAATAAATACACCAGATAATGAACAATAGAATATACTGGATAAAAGTAATCATCAGAGTTACACAGTATACAGGATCTTACTTAGTACAAATACAGTTCAGCTATACATAAATGTCTACAGCGGAAATAAACAAAATATGTACAATAGGAGCTGAACAGCATAAAAAGAAATAAATGATAGAATCTATCTTCAGCTCCAGCTATACAGAAAGAACCAGCTAAACCTGAATACAAGGCTGCCCGTGCGGAAAAAGGGGCACCCGAGTTTGAGAGTGAAACAAACTACGGGTCAGTCATGGGACTGGTATGAGAAATCTACTCAACACATATATAATTTGGCAAATCACAGGACCACGCCACTTTCGTGGAACGGGTTTACTCCATTGGATTGCCAGTGCTTTAAAACAAATCTTTCTTTTAAACATCGCTATGCTTTTTATAAAAATGAAACCGTTATAAGACTCAGTTCCCATCACACAATGCAACGCAAACCGGAGGATAGAGTTTTTAACTTACAACGACCAAATATGCTTGATACGAATAAAACAAAGGCATTTGATATTATTGCTAGTGTTTATATGTTTTGAAAACTATTTCAAATCATAACTATCAATCATAGACGGCATTAATGCCCCATACCACTATGTCGCCATATATAGGTATACAATCAAAACCGCACGATGTCGTATTTGGAAATTGGATTTCCGTCATGAACCAAGGCAAAAGATAGTCCTTACCGAATTCGAGACAATCTAGCCCATGTCTCAGGATCAGAACGCATCAACCCTTTAGATCGTCAGGGCCGGTCCACCGATGTGGATTATTATGCCTGAACACTACGTCTCCCCGCCCTTTGGGGCGTAAACGAGCCAACGAATGACTCCATCGGACCCGGATCGTCCGATCAAACTGAGGCGCCTCGCAACAGCAACAACCACATAGGTGAAAAGTATATAAATGTCAGGGCTGGTAGGTCACTGACACCACCCTAGCTAGAAAGAAACGCAGGCCCTCCCTGATGTCCTCTCCCGTTTTAGGTTCATACCGGGGTGTGAGGCTCGCGAATTCACGTTATACACAAAGCTACGCCACACAGGCGGTGCTTTGATCATCACCACAAGACTTTGTTTTTCAACAGAAGCCCTGATCACTGCATCTTAGCATGCCACACAGGCAATTCATGCCATGCGACTGATGTCCATCGATATACAACCTCTGAGCTCGTGCGTCTCAAAGAAGGGCGTTAAGCAAAAGAATAAATTCTCCGCCGCCAAACAGATGTATATTTGACAGAGATCAATCAACATAGAATAAAATCCAATGTCAGACACACAGTCCATTTACAAGTCCGTTCTGGGTCTGAACGAAACCGGAGGCACTAAATACCTCGCAAACCCATCGATCACAACGTACGTCTGGACGATCACCACTCATTATCCATATTTCGGGATGCCTCCCAATCAGGACCTCGGTTACCATCCAAACGAGGGGAAGATCTCCGGTCTTCGACCGTCGTCTTCATCTTCGAATTTCAATCGTCGGTCAATCATTTGAAATGAGAATTAACTCGGCCTTTTCAAATAATTCACGTATAATTAGAATTTCAAATCAATTTATTTCAATGGTTAAATTATTCGACAACACCAATATTGTTCTTTAATGTAATTTTCACTCCAAAACACATTCAACCATCAAATACAATATAAATCAAGCAAATTCAGTTTATTTCCATTCCATATCGCTTATGATATTTTATAACTATTTATCGCTATTTTTATTTATTTTAAAATAGCTAATTTATTCAAAATGACGCTTCGGGCCATAAAGCGGCCGTGGCGCTGTTTTTCTTCAGATTTGGTTTACACATATCTGGAAATCTAACCGTTGGATCTTCGCAAAATTTACATCATTAGAAAGGTCTTTTCAAAACGAATCCAACGGTTCCAGTTTCGAAAAAATCCGACGGTCGGATCTCCCGGTACAATCGTTTGAATTTTCGATTTCAAATTACGAACTGCAGCGTCGTTATTCGATTAAATATATAATTATATTTATATATATATATAAATATAATCGCTTCTGGCGCTGTTTTTCTTCAGATTTGAATTAAACATTCCAGACAATCCAACCATTGGATTTTTGCAAGGTTGGTGCCGTTGGGAAGATATTTCCAAGGCGAACCCGACGGTTGAGGTTTCGGGAAAATCCAATGGTCGGATTTCCCGCACTAGTTGTTTGAAATCACGGTTTCAAAATATGAACTGCACGGCCACGTTTCGTTTTAATTTTATTTATATTTATATAATTATATAAATATAGTTCATTCAACAATTTCAATATCGTTTTCACTTCAAATATTTCACTAACGCCTTAAATTTTTGGAAAATTTCGCCATAACCTCCCCTGCACCGGGAGCATCGGGAAATCGCAAATAGCTTTCCCGGTCCTTCTAATCTCAAAAAGAAAAAGAAAAAGCCAAGCGGCTAGCCAACAGGCTCATAAAATCATCACCCAAACAAAACAGTAAATGTGTACCTATTTGTCGGGCACAAAATTTTATTCCTCTTCTCTAGCCCCTTTGCTATAACCTGTTCAATGAATATGCATGTACATATATATACAGTTCTTATCATTTATCATTTTCTATTCAACTTCATATTTGATTTCTATTTGGTTTAAAAACACCATTCATTCTAATGTTACATACATAGGCACAAATTATTTCATTAGCTAATTAATGAATATTTCAACTCATATATGTTTATTTTGAACAAGTGGCTATTTTTAACACTTCACATTTCAACGATTTATGCATACAATAAAAATGTGATTTTTATTGTAAAACAATTCATTTCAAAACACTATTTTTCTATATAGTTCATATAGGTGACAAAAATAGGATTTTATATATATAGATAAAAGGTGATTTTTATTATCAAACAATTTATTTCAAAATATGAATACCATTCAACACATGAATTTCTAATCAACGAATGAATATCAATTCAACACATGAAGGTTTTCTATGGTTTCTATATATAGATAAAAATGTGATTTTTATATTTTAAAACGCGAATACCATTCAACACATGAATTTCTAATCAACGAATGAATATCAATTCAACACATGAAGGTTTTCTATAGTTTCTATATATAGATAAAAATGTGATTTTTATATTTTAAAACGCGAATACCATTCAACACATGAATTTCTAGTCAACGAATGAATATCAATTCAACACATGAAGGTTTTCTATTCAATGAATAAATATAGTTTAAGCATATGAAAATAATTCAAACACACGAATATTATTCAAAATTTCGGCAGCATAACGGTAGGGTAGTTAAAACCGGGACCGTCCCTAGTACGGCTCCTCGCTCTACCTTAAAACCTCGCGGTTTTTGGCAATGGGAATCATGCATCTAGTTCGCACGCAGGCGGCATGTATATATTTATTTCATTTCCACAAACTAATCCTATGTGGTTTCAACCAAATATTTTTCAATCACAAACGGGTATTTTTCAACCACAATCAAATCAATATCAACCACAAACAACCATTCGCTATCAATCAATTTTCACAACAATTTCAACCAATAAATATCGTCCATGGTTTGTGGACGAGGGGCGTAGATATATATATATATATATATATTATATAGCAATTCACTTTTATTTCAACACATATATATATAGAAAAAGAAATTGAAGAGTGAGAAATTCTCACCAATAGCTATCCAATACCACGACTCTTCCTTGCATAAAATCTTCGCCAATCTCGCCTTTTGTCGCTTTCGTTGCCCGTATTCTCTACATATGTAAAAATCGAATTTTTACTATGTTATTCAATATATAAAAATCGAATTTTGACTTCGCTATTCAATATATAAAGATCATATTTCAAAAATATAGATTCCGCCTTTTCAAAAATAAAGATTATATTTTTAATATTCCTATGATGTAAAAATTATATTTTTATTCCTTTAAAAATATAAAAATCATAACTTACTTCTTCTACTTAATAAAATTCCGTCTTTTCTATTTTAAAGATCAAATCTTTTTCTATTTAAAGTTTAAATCTTTTTCTATTTTAAAGTTCAATATAAAATCAGTTTTTAAACCCTTTTAAAAATCAGTTTTAAACTCTTTTAAAAATCAGTTTTAAACTCTTTTAAAAATCAGTTTTAAACTCTTTTAAAAATCAGTTTTAAATCCTTTTAAAAATCAGTTTTTCAGAATTAAAAATAAAAATAAAATAAAATAACTTACATTGATCTGCGAAGAAAGGGGGGGTCACGCGTCGGGATGCTTCAGGGGGCTCGCGAATTGGGCTGAGGCGGCGGAGTGGTGGTGCAGTCGGCGGTGGGAGGCTAGGGTTTTGAAATTGGGGTCGGGATTGGGGTTTGTTGGATGAAGGAGATAAAGGAGAGGCGGAGGGGGATCATCAGAGGGTTGGGGAGGCGGGCGATGGCCTGGCGGTAGGCGGCGAGGTTCGGCGACGGGGTTCCGATGGGGCGACGACTACGATTCTTTTTTTTTTCGAATGGTAGAAAGAAAGTGAGTAGAGAGAGAGAGAAAAGGGTTTATATAAATTATTATTATTATTAATTTTCTATTTAAAAGTTGACTTTTTATTCGAAGTCGAAATGGGACCCACCGACTGTCGTCCATAGCGTTTTACCCCCATTCCGGACACAATGGGATATGTATCGCAAGCTGATTTGATCGTTACAATCAGTTTCCGTTGAATTTACATTTAAATCACTATATTGAATTCTAAACGTACATTTCAAATTACCGGGGTCACATACTAACTCTAAAATTCCAGAAAAATATTTTCTAGCTTCGTATTGACGATACGGTCCTATTAAAACTAGTTTCGTCGAATTCTGAGACCGTTTGAAAAATGGCCAATTTCCAGTCGATTAAAATCAACTGAAACCGGTCAAACGCGTTTCCCTTTGCCACGCTCACATATTGATTCGAAAAATTATGAAATTTGAAACCTAGCAATAACTTCACATCCCGGACCCAACAAAAGTAGTTTCATCGAAATCCGAGGTCGTTTGCAAAATGTCCATTTTTAAGGGCCTGAATTCCATAGCGACTATTCAGAATTTTCAACTGGACATATCTTTTGATTCCCGCTATCAAATTTCGATTTGTCAGATTCGTTAGAAAGATATCATCAAACAGATCCTAATGTTTTTGGTTTCACTAAAATCCGGATTGTTTTGCACCCGATACAGTCCGACAAAGTTTGAATTCAATTTTCGAAACTACAGCGCCATTTCAGGCCTTGTTTATAATTATAATTAATTATCTTCGTTTTCAATTGTCGATTCAAACTCAGTTTTCATCGCCATTATTTAAAATATTTATTTTAAATATTTAAAATCCATTATTTTAGCCAATTTAAAAATTTTAAATTGGTTCAGATTTTCTGGGTCGTTACAATCTCCCCCACTTAAAACTTTTCGTCCCCGAAAAGGAATAAGGTCGAAAGTGGTTTGATAAATCTACAATCACACAACACAACAACCAATCCAATTGTTTTTAACCCTTAAAAAAATATTCTGCTTTACTCATACTAGGATATTACTGATCTGTATAGAGTTACCCGTCCTAGAACACTACTGGTTCTATTTCTGACGAATTCGTTCAAATGTTATATTCCAGAACTAAGCTTAACCAAAGCTCTGATACCACGTTGAGACGACCCAAAATCCTGTTCTCACGGAAACAGGGTTATCTTTGGAATATAACACAGAAACAGATAATAGCAAAACAAAATTAAATAAATACACCAGATAATGAACAATAGAATATACTGGATAAAAGTAATCATCAGAGTTACACAGCATACAGGATCTTACTTAGTACAAATACAGTTCAGCTATACATAAATGTCTACAGCGGAAATAAACAAAATATTTACAATAGGAGCTGAACAGCATAAAAAGAAATAAGTGATAGAATCCATCTTCAGCTCCAGCTATCCAGAAAGAACCAGCTAAACCTGAATACAAGGCTTCCCGTGCGGAAAAAGGGGCACCCGAGTTTGAGAGTGAAACAAACTACGAGTCAGTCATGGGACTGGTATGAGAAATCTACTCAACACATATATAATTTGGCAAATCACAGGACCACGCCACTTTCGTGGAACGGGTTTACTCCATTGGATTGCCGGTGCTTTAAAACAAATCTTTCTTTTAAACATCGCTATGCTTTTTATAAAAATGAAACCGTTATAAGACTCAGTTCCCATCACACAATGCAACGCAAACCGGAGGATAGAGTTTTTACCTTATAACGACCAAATATGCTTGATACGAATAAAACAAAAGCATTTGATATTATTGCTAGTGTTTATATGTTTTGAAAACTATTTCAAATCATAACTATCAATCATAGACGACATTAATGCCCCATACCACTATGTCGCCATATATAGGTATACAATCAAAACCGCACGATGTCGTATTTGGAAATTGGATTTCCGTCATGAACCAAGGCAAAAGATAGTCCTTACCGAATTCGAGACAATCTAGCCCATGTCTCAGGATCAGAACGCATCAACCCTTTAGATCGTCAGGGCCGGTCCACCGATGTGGATTATTATGCCTGAACACTACGTCTCCCCGCCCTTTGGGGCGTAAACGAGCCAACGAATGACTCCATCGGACCCGGATCGTCCGATCAAACTGAGGCGCCTCGCAACAGCAACAACCACATAGGTGAAAAGTATATAAATGTCAGGGCTGGTAGGTCACTGACACCACCCTAGCTAGAAAGAAACGCTTGCCCTCCCTGATGTCCTCTCCCGTTTTAGGTTCATACCGGGGTGTGAGGCTCGCGAATTCACGTTATACACAAAGCTACGCCACACAGGCGGTGCTTTGATCATCACCACAAGACTTTGCTTTTCAACAGAAGCCCTGATCACTGCATCTTAGCATGCCACACAGGCAATTCATGCCATGCGACTGATGTCCATCGATATACAACCTCTGAGCTCGTGCGTCTCAAAGAAGGGCGTTAAGCGAAAGAATAAATTCTCCGCTGCCAAACAGATGTATATTTGACAGAGATCAATCAACACAGAATAAAATCCAATGTCAGACACACAGTCCATTTACAAGTCCGTTCTGGGTCTGAACGAAACCGGAGGCACTAAATACCTCGCAAACCCATCGATCACCACGTACGTCTGGACGATCACCACTCATTATCCATATTTCGGGATGCCTCCCAATCCGGACCTCGGTTACCATCCAAACGAGGTGAAGATCTCCGGTCTTCGACCGTCGTCTTCATCTTCGAATTTCAATCGTCGGTCAATCATTTGAAATGAGAATTAACTCGGCCTTTTCAAATAATTCACGTATAATTAGAATTTCAAATCAATTTATTTCAATGGTTAAATTATTCGACAACACCAATATTGTTCTTTAATGTAATTTTCACACCAAAACACATTCAACCATCAAATACAACATAAATCAAGCAAATTCAGTTTATTTCCATTCCATATCGCTTATGATATTTTATAACTATTTATCGCTATTTTTATTTATTTTAAAATAGCTAATTTATTCAAAATGACGCTTCGGGCCATAAAGCGGCCGTGGCGCTGTTTTTCTTCAGATTTGATTTACACATATCTGGAAATCTAACCGTTGGATCTTCACAAAATTTACATCATTAGAAAGGTCTTTTCAAAACGAATCCAACGGTTCCAGTTTCGGGAAAATCCGACGGTCGGATCTCCCGGTACAATCGTTTGAATTTTCGATTTCAAATTACGAACTGCAGCGTCGTTATTCGATTAAATATATAATTATATATATATATATATATAAATATAATCGCTTCTGGCACTGTTTTTCTTCAGATTTGAATTAAACATTCCAGATAATCCAACCGTTGGATTTTTGCAAGGTTGGTGCCGTTGGGAAGATATTTCCAAGGCGAACCCGACGGTTGAGGTTTCGGGAAAATCCAATGGTCGGATTTCCCGCACTAGTTGTTTGAAATCACGGTTTCAAAATACGAACTGCACGGCCACGTTTCGTTTTAATTTTATTTATATTTATATAATTATATAAATATAGTTCATTCAACAATTTCAATATCGTTTTCACTTCAAATATTTCACTAACGCCTTAAATTTTTGGAAAATTTCGCCATAACCTCCCCTGCACCGGGAGCATCGGGAAATCGCAAATAGCTTTCCCGGTCCTTCTAATCTCAAAAAGAAAAAGAAAAAGCCAAGCGGCTAGCCAACAGGCTCATAAAATCATCACCCAAACAAAACAGTAAATGTGTACCTATTTGTCGGGCACAAAATTTTATTCCTCTTCTCTAGCCCCTTTGCTATAACCTGTTCAATGAATATGCATGTACATATATATACAGTTCTTATCATTTATCATTTTCTATTCAACTTCATATTTGATTTCTATTTGGTTTAAAAACACCATTCATTCTAATGTTACATACATAGGCACAAATTATTTCATTAGCTAATTAATGAATATTTCAACTCATATATGTTTATTTTGAACAAGTGGCTATTTTTAACACTTCACATTTCAACGATTTATGCATACAATAAAAATGTGATTTTTATTGTAAAACAATTCATTTCTAAACACTATTTTTCTATATAGTTCATATAGGTGACAAAAATAGGATTTTATATATATAGATAAAAGGTGATTTTTATTATCAAACAATTTATTTCAAAATATGAATACCATTCAACACATGAATTTCTAATCAACGAATGAATATCAATTCAACACATGAAGGTTTTCTATGGTTTCTATATATAGATAAAAATGTGATTTTTATATTTTAAAACGCGAATACCACTCAACACATGAATTTCTAATCAACGAATGAATATCAATTCAACACATGAAGGTTTTCTATAGTTTCTATATATAGATAAAAATGTGATTTTTATATTTTAAAACGCGAATACCATTCAACACATGAATTTCTAATCAACGAATGAATATCAATTCAACACATGAAGGTTTTCTATTCAATGAATAAATATAGTTTAAGCATATGAAAATAATTCAAACACACGAATATTATTCAAAATTTCGGCAGCATAACGGCAGGGTAGTTAAAACCGGGACCGTCCCTAGTACGGCTCCTCGCTCTACCTTAAAACCTCGCGGTTTTTGACAATGGGAATCATGCATCTAGTTCGCACGCAGGCGGCATGTATATATTTATTTCATTTCCACAAACTAATCCTATGTGGTTTCAACCAAATATTTTCCAATCACAAACGGGTATTTTTCAACCACAATCAAATCAATATCAACCACAAACAATCCCAAACAACCATTCGCTATCAATCAATTTTCACAACAATTTCAACCAATAAATATCGTCCATGGTTTGTGGACGAGGGGCGTAGATATATATATATATATATTATATATAGCAATTCACTTTTATTTCAACACATATATATATAGAAAAAGAAATTGAAGAGTGAGAAATTCTCACCAATAGCTATCCAATACCACGACTCTTCCTTGCATAAAATCTTCGCCAATCTCGCCTTTTGTCGCTTTCGTTGCCCGTATTCTCTACATATGTAAAAATCGAATTTTTACTATGTTATTCAATATATAAAAATCGAATTTTGACTTCGCTATTCAATATATAAAGATCATATTTCAAAAATATAGATTCCGCCTTTTCAAAAATAAAGATTATATTTTTAATATTCCTATGATGTAAAAATTATATTTTTATTCCTTTAAAAATATAAAAATCATAACTTACTTCTTCTACTTAATAAAATTCCGTCTTTTCTATTTTAAAGATCAAATCTTTTTCTATTTAAAGTTTAAATCTTTTTCTATTTTAAAGTTCAATATAAAATCAGTTTTTAAACCCTTTTAAAAATCAGTTTTAAACTCTTTTAAAAATCAGTTTTAAACTCTTTTAAAAATCAGTTTTAAACTCTTTTAAAAATCAGTTTTAAATCCTTTTAAAAATCAGTTTTTCAGAATTAAAAATAAAAATAAAATAAAATAACTTACATTGATCTGCGAAGAAAGGGGGGGGGGGTCACGCGTCGGGATGCTTCAGGAGGCTCGCGAATTGGGCTGAGGCGGCGGAGTGGTGGTGCAGTCGGCGGTGGGAGGCTAGGGTTTTGAAATTGGGGTCGGGATTGGGGTTTGTTGGATGGAGGAGATAAAGGAGAGGCGGAGGGGGATCATCAGAGGGTTAGGGAGGCGGGCGATGGCCTGGCGGTAGGCGGCGAGGTTCGGCGACGGGGTTCCGATGGGGCGACGACTACGATTCCCTTTTTTTTTTCGAACGGTAAAACGAAAGTGAGGAGAGAGAGAGAGAGAAAAGGGTTTATATAAATTATTATTATTATTAATTTTCTATTTAAAAGTTGACTTTTTATTCGAAGTCGAAATGGGACCCACCGACTGTCGTCCATAGCGTTTTACCCCCATTCCGGACACAATGGGATATGTATCGCAAGCTGATTTGATCGTTACAATCAGTTTCCGTTGAATTTACATTTAAATCACTATATTGAATTCTAAACGTACATTTCAAATTACCGGGGTCACATACTAACTCTAAAAATTCCAGAAAAATATTTTCTAGCTTCGTATTGACGATACGGTCCTATTAAAACTAGTTTCGTCGAATTCTGAGACCGTTTGAAAAATGGCCAATTTCCAGTCGATTAAAATCAACTGAAACCGGTCAAACGCGTTTCCCTTTGCCACGCTCACATATTGATTCGAAAAATTATGAAATTTGAAACCTAGCAATAACTTCACATCCCGGACCCAACAAAAGTGGTTTCATCGAAATCCGAGGTCGTTTGCAAAATGTCCATTTTTAAGGGCCTGAATTCCATAGCGACTGATCAGAATTTTCAACTGGACATATCTTTTGATTCCCGCTATCAAATTTCGATTTGTCAGATTCGTTAGAAAGATATCATCAAACAGATCCTAATGTTTTTGGTTTCACTAAAATCCGGATTGTTTTGCACCCGATACAGTCCGACAAAGTTTGAATTCAATTTTCGAAACTACAGCGCCATTTCAGGCCTTGTTTATAATTATAATTAATTATCTTCGTTTTCAATTGTCGATTCAAACTCAGTCTTCATCGCCATTATTTAAAATATTTATTTTAAATATTTAAAATCCATTATTTTAGCCAATTTAAATTTTTTAAATTGGTTCAGATTTTCTGGGTCGTTACAATGGAAAATATTTTTCTAAATGGAGTTTGAAAGAAATAAAGCACTGAACTCATTCAGTAGCTGGGAAATAATTCTGATGATGGTCGCAACATCACCAGTGTTCATTTTCGAGTTTCTAAGTGATGAATTGCTGCCTTAGAGAAATTTTGATGGAAATTTGTTTGAAAAGAAACAAGTTGTTTGAAAATTCAGATATTTTGAATTTGAGATAGATATAAATATATGTATATATTTATATAACTTTAAAGGAATTTTGAAACGGGAAATGGGAATATAGATTTCAAATAGAAGTAAAATAAAGGAATTTGAATATATATATAATTCAAATAGAAGTGAAATAGAATTTGAATTCAAAGGAATTCAAATGAGTTTGAATAAAAGGAAATTTCAAATAGAAATTGTATAAGAAATATGAAAATGGAATTTGAATTCAGAGGAATTCAAATGGATTTGAATAAAGAAAAGTCAAATAGAGATTTGAATATTAGAATTCAAATGGAATTTGGTTAAATAGAATTTCAAAGAAAATATAAAGTGGATGTTGAATATTAGAATTCAAAGAAAATATAAAGTTTGAAATAGAATTTGAATTCAAAGGAATTTAAATAGAAATTGAATAATGGAATTTAAATAGAATTTGAATTCAAAGGAATTTAAATAGAATTTGAATTCAAAGAAATTTAAATAGAAATTGAACAATGGAATTCAAATAGAAATTGAAGATAAGGATTTCAAATAGAAATTGAAGATAAGGATTTCAATTAGAAATTGAAGATCAGAAATTCAAATAGAAATTGAAGATAAGAAATTCAAATAGAATCTGAAGATAAGGAATTGGAATAGAAGAAAATTCAAATAGAAATTGAATAGAAGGAAATTCAAATATAGAGTTTGAATAAAGAAATTCAAATGGAATTTGAATATTGTAGATGTAGAGGACTTGAATATTTGAAGACAAATAGATCGGGAATATTATGTGAAATGGATTGGATATATATTAAAAATATATCAGAATGGAGTTGAATTTATTATAAACAAAGTTAAAACGTTTATATTTATAAATATAATTAAAACGAGCTCGCCATAGTGCGCAGTTCGTAAATTGGCGATTCGAACTTCAATTTAGTATACAGAACTCAATTGAAGTCGGAATTCTTTGAAACAAGAATCATCGGGACCGGTTGAACAATAGTTTTCTAATGAAAGAGAAAAATCTGGATTTCGTCGTATGGATTTTGAGTTATGTCAAAATCAAATTTTTAGAAAAGCAGCGCCAGAACCATTATAAAACCATAACGGTTTAATTAAATAATATAAAAGGATTTTTAGGAAATAAAATCCGAATTGCGATTAGAAAAATTCAGACTGGGGATATAAAATAAATATGAACTCCAGTGAAGTAAGTGAAATGATTTTTAAGACAAAAATCATATTTTAAATGGTTAAATAGAGTTAACTAAATTGGAGGATAATTAGTTAAAGGAAAATTGAATCGAAACTGGGTTTTTGGATAAGTGAAAGGGATTGAGAATTTATATTCGAAATCGAATATATAACTCAAGTTGAAAATATAACTAGATTAGTTTATAATTAAGTTGACATATATTTGAACAAGTTATATTCAAATAAAAAGGGTGAAATAGGCAAAACGGTTAATTAGCAACTAGTTAATGGGAATTTGAATGATTAGAACTAAATTTAACTTAAGTAAGTTAAATGGATCGAAACGAATAAATTGATTAAAATCACTGTGAATGAAATATGAATTGGGAAATATAAAGGAAATATATTTGTAACACAAATACAAAGGAAGTTATTTGCAAACAAATAGAAGGAGAAATATTTGTAAAAACATTTACAAATAGAATTTAGATGGGAATATTTGTAAAACATTTACAAATAGATTAAATGAAAATATTTATTTATAGAAAATAAATAGAATGTTATAAATGGAGATATTTATTTGTTAAATAAATAGGATTTAATCCAAGGAATATTCAGAAGATGAATAGAAAATGGAAATCTGTTTTTAACAGATAAATAGAAAAGATCAATTTATAAATAACATTTATAAATTAAATTAAATATTTATCATTGGATAGATGAAATATATAAGTCTGAACTTATATAGAGAAGAGATATTGGTTTTTAACACCGATAGTTTTAAATAGAAGGGGTACACAACACTTGTATAAGTGAAGTAACATTATTAAAGAGAACATTTATAAAGTGAAGAACCGTTACTAAAAGTAAATCTTTATAAATGAATAAACGTTATCCAATAGGAGTTATTCGAATATGAGAAGTCGATTAGAGTTAGAATAAATCGAGTAGAGTAAGAATTAACCAGTTAGAGTTAATCTGTTAGGGTTAATCCGTAGAGTTAATTGAACATAGTTAATCGAATTAGGATTTAATTGAATGTTAGTTATTCAATTAAAGTTGATCGAATATAGTATTGAGATAGAATTAGTCAAACATAATTACTCAGGATAAGTTGCCTTTTCGTACGACTGCTAGCGTAATTCGCAGGGCTGCAGATAGCTTAAGGCGGTCGGATGTTTCCTGGGGGAATCAGGCGTAACCATTGTGATCGCTGCGATCTAGAGTCAAGCGAATGGAGTTATATCAAATATTAGTTTATTCGAATAGAACTAAAGAAGTTATCGAATTTGGTTATTCGAAAGGAGTTATCGAATATAGTTTATTCGAAAGGAGTTATCGATTATTAGTTAATCGAAGGAGTTGTCGATTATTAGTAAATCGAAGGAGTTATCGATTATTTGTTAATCGAAAAGAGTTATCGATTAATTTAATCAAAGTGAGTTATAGAATATTGGTTATTCGAAGGAGTTATCGAATTTAGTTATTCGATGGAGTTAATCGAAAAGAGTTAAATCCAATAGAGTTAATTGATAAGAGTAAATTGAATAGAGTAAATCGAATATAGTTTATTCAAAGAAAGGTTTTCGAATCTAGTTATTCGATAGAGAGATTATCAAATATAGTTATTCGAAGGAAGGAGTTATCGAATAGGGATTTATTCGAAAGAGAGTTATGAATGGAATATGAAATGTTGAGTATCAACATAAATAAGTTTTGAAAAGTTAATGGGTTGGTAGCACTTTTTCTACCTTAGCAATTTCGAGGACGAAATTATTTTAAGTGGGGAAGAATGTAATGACCCGGATATTTCGTCAGTAAATTTAGAATATTTAATGAGGTTTAAATATTGAAATAAAAATATAAAAGAAATTTTTTATTTGATTATCGATTTAAAATCCGAAATATGATTTACTTTGAATTTATATAATTTTCGAAATACGAAGTTAATTGAATTCAAGAGTTCAGACTATACTGAAATTGATTCAGATAATCAATAGAAATTCAAAACTGAATAATAACGATAATATTTATTTATTTTCGAGGAGAATAAATAGTTGAAATTTAAATTATATCAATTTAAATTTATATCTTCTACAGATGATCGAATTGGACTTCGTGACCTATCCCATGTGTCCGGAATAGTGGTATTACCCTAGGATTGTCAGTTGTTGGGTTCAGTAAGGAGCTCAGGATCAAGGGTTATTTAAATTTTAAGGATATAGATTTTTAATTTAAAATAAATTAAAATAAAACATCAAAATTTGGTGGATATCAATGAAACATCAAAGAAGAAATAAATGGCCAGATTTTTAAACGCGTGTTCTTCTCCATCTCCACACAACAATGACCTTGCTGTTCAAAATATATCTGCACCCCTTTCCTTCAAAATCACGACATCTTCTTCCATTATTTCCTTTAATCCTCTTGTGGAAATAAAATAAAAAGGGCCGCTCCTTCTTTTGCTAATCCAAATCGAGTTCAACCCTAAAAGAAATGAAATCATATCGAACTACAAATCTGGAAGGGGAATAACAGGGGCGCGATTCAAAGCTAGGATCGATGGCGTGCTTGGGTTCAATTCGCGTTCTAAAAGGGAAAAGCCGGAGTTAGACGATGTGAAGTGTCGCTGTCTTATTCGTGATTCCAGGTCGGAGTCGAGTTCGTGAAGAAAGACCGACTGTTGTTCTTTGAAGATGAGATACTGGATTCGAGTTTTAATTGGGTTCTAGCGTCTCGTAAGTAGACTTTGATGAAGATCAATCACTGTTTGGGAAGACAACGATGTTTTCCAATTTGGCGTTGAGGTAGCATGGTATGGAAAGAGGTCGCGACAATAACGTTTCGGTCTGAGGCTAGGAGGAAGCGTCGAGCCTGCTATCACGATTTGAGGAAGATGAGTCTCGAGCTGATGGAGATTTTGAGGAGTTATGGTGTGGTTTGGGTGTGCGATCCTGGTACTGAAGTTCGATGATTAGGCTGGAGTTTGGCGATGGGTGGTTTAGGGTTCGACAGTAGGAGGTGAAGGAGTCGAACATGTTGAATGGTGCAGAAGAGTCAAAATTCGTTTCTGGGAATTTTGGGATTTTGTACAGCGAGATCGGCTCAGAGAAATCAAAGAAAATTTAGGTAAATAATCAATGCTAATTAAGTTTATAATTTATTTTATGTTAGTCAATAAATTTCAAATCAAAATTTTAAAACTCATTTAAAGTCAAAAATCTAACGCCATATATCACGTTAGGTTTATAGTTGCAAACTGTACGAGTTGGAGTTGATTTGCAAATTCTTGGAGTCGATTGGAATTAACTTTGAAAACCAATGCAAAAGAAACAATAATGCAATGCTAATAGGAAAATCTGGTGAGTAAACCTCACTCACCTTTTATTTATGAATCATTTTTATATAGTTAAAATAATTGTCTATGCTTGTTTGAATGCTGTCTGATTGTTTTAAAAAAAAAAAATAGTTATTTAGGATTGGTTGACTATTATATATATATTGGGTTGATGATTGGTTGGATTCCCGCAGTCTCATTAGCGGATGCCCGCGGTTTCATAGCGGATGATTACCCTATACGCCCCACGCTATGATAGTGGATGACCTTCTATACCGCGATATCCTGCCTCGAAGCAGGATGGGTATTACTATGTTGACTAACGTCTGTGGATGCAGGAAAAACAGGTTGGAGGAATCCAACTGGATTCCTCAAAAATATATTATCTGTTTGTTGTTTGTTTGATTTCATATATATTCATATATGATGTGTAGAAAATCAAATGATTGAAATTTGGTTGATTTGATTGATTAAAATATCAATGGGGCTTGAATATTGATTTATAAAAATATCGAAAAGGGTATTTGATATTTAAAAAGGAAATTCTATTTTTTTTAAATAGAATTTGAATTTTAAATAAGACTATAGAAAATATTTAACTTGTTCGAAGGTATATAAAACAAGTAATTGAATTTATAAACTTTGTTTATAAATGAAAATATGGGATTTGAATTGAATTTATAAACGTTGTTTATAAATGGAAAGGTGGGATTTGAATTGAAGTTATAAACGTTGTTTATAAATAATGCAGAGAATTCAAATAGAATTTGAATATAGAATTCAAATGGACTTTAAACTATAGAATTTGAAAATAGAATTCAAATGAAGTTTTAAATAAAGAGAATTCAAATAGAATTGAATTGGAATTTGAATAGAGAAGTCGATAAGGAAACGAGAGTATGAGTATAATTAGAATTTGTTAATATGCAGTAAAAAAATATTTGAACATGTCATGTTCAAATATGAAGGTGAAATAGACTGAAAAGTTAAGTAACAGATTTAATTAACAAATTGAGTTAAAACGATTGGTATAGTTAAAATAGATTGGACAGGCATAAATATACAGGAGACAGGTATGGAATAAAGTATAGAAGTGAAATAAATAGAATGCCCGACAAAAAGGTACGTATTTAATTCATATATGAGATTTTATGCGCCGTATCGGCTAGCCGCTTGGCTTTTTCTTTTTCTTTTTGAGATGAGAAGGACCGGGAAAGCTATTTGAAATTTCCCGATGCTCCCGGTACAAAGGAGGTTATGGCGAATTTTTCCGGAAATTTAAGGAGATAGAATATTTTTAAGATAATTTGATAATTAGAAATCAACATATCAAATTATATAGAAGTCGATAAGGAAACGAACTTAGAAATAGAATAGTATAATTAAAAAGGGAAGTATAAGAAAAAAAATCTCGTAGGAATAGAAAGAGAAAATGTATATGTGTTTAAAGGTGAATAATCAGTTGTATGGTATTGATTATTCGAGTAAGTAGTCTTGTCTGTTTTGACGTTAAATGTTATTCAGTCAAGGTCTGAGAGGTAATTATACCCCAACTTGGTTGATTTCATGATATACCGATAAGTAGCAAGATTCAGGCTCGAAGATCAATGTGGAATAAGAATTAGTTAAATACTGTATTTGGGTTGTCGTAACGATGTTTTACACAACATCTGTTTTAACCCAAATATGTGCAAAGCTTGGAAATAGAATAATGAACGTTTCCTAAGTATAGAAATAAACGAGATTGGAAAAGAGATAAGTAATTGGAATATTTTCGAATTATAAATAACATATATTTTCTAAAGTTTAGAAAATAAAAGAAGGCGATATATGGAAATGTTTTCCAAAGAACGTAAAAGGCCAATATGGTTATTGAAAATATTTGGTTAACAAATATTGATAAGAAATAGAGAAGAGATTTAATTAATGGAATATTAATTAAAGGTTCAGTGATTGTTGGATGTTTGGATGAACACTTGTTTTATTCGATAGTTAAATCATCGACTATCGAAACACTTGTTTTATTCGATAGTTAAATCACAGACTATCAAAGTTTTGACCATCGTTGTCAATATGGAGAGACCGGTTGGATTATTATCCGAAGAACCACTCCATATCGGCAGTAGCGTGCGAATCAGATTATATAAAGATAATCGAAGACGGAGTAGAGTGCAAGGACTTTTTCTATAAATAGAAATAGTGCCTTCAGTTCATCCTATTCCTGGGTGACTTGTATGGATGAATGTCTGACAGAGTATTTCCAGAAAGGTCACGTACATTGATTTCTTCAACCGTACCAAGAGTGGAAGCGGAGAAGGGCACTTCTTTTAGCTGACACGTATTGTACTATTGTAGACGTCAATTAGTGATTTTTCGATGGATCTGACGATGTAACATTCGAAGTAAATCCGGTGTGATGATAAAGCGTAGCTTCTAGCCTCAACATCCGGTAAATGACAGAAATCGGGCAAGCAGCATGGCTATGTAGGTCGCACCTATTAGGGTGTATAATCACCTGATCTAGAGTTTCATTTACTTCTAAAAATCTATTGTCGATGCTGTCCCATTCGGGAAACGGTTGCTGATCCCAACCGTTGGTGATATACATTCGATACACTCAAGCGAAATGAGTGGTCGGTCATGTGTGGTTGAGTTGCAAGATGTTCTTGTTGAACTCGGTGTATTCTCCTCTAGAGATATACCAGCGGAAGGTGGTTCCATACCTTGTCATAGTTGGAAATCCATTACCCAATACGTGCTTGCGGTTTTGATTGTATATATATGTGGAACGTGAGATGCAAACGTTCCACTAGATTGTTATTTACTTGATTTAGACATTATTATAATATCAAAAGAGTTTTGATATAAAGATAAATCAAGTGTTTGGATTCTCATAAGGGAAAAACCCGTTCCGTGTTATACGGCGTGGTCTTATGAGATATCATTTAGTTTTCTGAAACTGTTTTAAACTGTTTACTCATACCAGTACCATGACTGACCCGGAGTTTACTTTGTTGTTTTCCCTAAACTCTTGGGTGCCTAAATTTGTATGGGCAGTCAAGTAGTCAGGATTTTACAGATATACTGGAAGAGCTGGAGCAGGAGGCTTCAGGATCATATAGCTATAGTTTATTTCTGCTGTGTTGTAAGTGATGTACTTTGATATTGATGTATATTCAAGTACAGATGTATATTTCAAGTTATGTTATATATATTATATGTTATTCGTTCCGCTGTGAGATTCGTGTTACTCTGATGTTGTGTTCTTCTTCTTCTTCTATTCTAAGTTTCTATCTTATCTATCCTCACCCTCTAACTTCTTTCTATTAATGGTTCGAATTTCCGTGATATTTGGGGTTGGACTTGTGTTTTTGGTCAACTCAAATTCTACCGGATTTTCGGGTCATTACATAGTGAATAAGGTAATAAATATTGTAACCACGTGTGTTTTGGGAAAATGAATTGAATAAGAAAAAAATGCCTAAATGGTTACAATTTAAATTGTGATTAGGAATAGGGATTGCAAGTCAGACTAGAGAACTAAATAAGTAATAAACCTATACATATATATGTTTATGTACATACATACATACATACATATATATATATTCAAATAAGAATTGAATGGAATTAAATTGATATAGTTATGTTTGGGAGTCACAAATATTTTTTGGAATGGTCAACCAGTTTTTATAGTGATCTGCAACATTTATTAATAAAACAAATAATAATAATAAATAGATTACAGGGGCTTGGCAGATTTCCAACCTACTAACTAACAGTTTTTATAGTGGTCCATCCATTAGAAAAACACGAGTTTACATAGCTAGGTCTAGACTGAAAATTTAGACAACAAAACTTACTCCGCGCAGGAAGTGACTACTAATAAACAAATACATTGCTTGCTACATAACGTTCTCTGAGAAAGAGTGAATAACATCAAAAGGGAAGTGTTCAAAGCAGCTTATACACACAGTTAAAAAAACTGTTGTTGCGACCTTTGCAGTTAAAGCGCTCAGCGGGTCCAATTTAGCGGAGGTGTAAAAGGCCGTAGCGGGGATAAAGCGAGGAAATAAGAGATATAGCAAATTAGTCAAAAATAGCATATAAAACACGTATTAAATGCATTTACAAATATACAAATGGTAAATGAATAGAAAATTAACATTCTATTTTATTATAATTAGTACATCTTTAATTTTAGATAAAAGCATGTATAAATATATGTAAATAAAAATAAACACTTATTTAGTTTGATTAAATTTAATAGAATATTATAGTAATTTCTATTATGGAAAATATATGTCAAAAAAGTTCTATTTAAATTCAAATTTTATAGATTTTATAATGTGAAAACATCTATTTTCAATTCATTTCTTTTATAGAAGATATAGCAGAAATATCGGAATGTAGCTGAAATAATGGGATATGTCGGCAATATCGGAATATTACGGGGATTAAACTGGAAATGCTATTTGGAAATAGTGTAGCGGTAGAGATCTTCTATATGATATAGCGGGGATATGGTGGGGTAATAGCAGGGGAAAAATGTAACGAACTGGGATTTTCGACTCTGAAAATCGACACAAAACCCAACGTCGACTGTTCAGACATCGAAAATACCAGGTCATTAATAGAAAAAAATTAGAGGATGAGATAGAAAAGATAGAACTAATAGAATAGAAGAAGAAGAAGAACACAGCTGAACAAAATCAGAGTAAACATGAATCTCACAGCGGAACGAATAAAATATATTATATAACATAACTTTGAAATACAAATCTGTTTTGTATATACATACCATTATCTGAGTACAATACATCATACCACAGCGGAAATAATCTCTAAATACTAACGGTGAAGCCTTCTGCTTTTAGCTCCTCCAAGCGTATCTGTAAAAGCCTGAAACACTTGACTGCCCGTACAAATTTGGGCACCCAAGAGTTTAGGGAAAAACAAACAAAATAAACTCTGGGTCAGTCATGGGACCGTTGTGAGTAAATTCCAACCATATGGCTTAACTTTGAAAATCCTTTTTGAAACAAAAAGGATAATAGTAAGACCAGCCCACACATAAACACGGATGGTTTTTACCTTACTATAACCCAAAATATTTTGATATCAAAAACCAGTGATATTATAATAATGTCTAATCAAATAAATAACCAAATAGTAGAACGCAAGCATCTCACGCTCTACATACATAGTATAAAATCAAAAACCCGCAGGGCGCTTATTGGAGATTGGATTCCAACTATGACAAGGTATGGGACCACCTGCCGCTCGTGTATCTCTAGAGGCGAATACACTGGGTTCAACAAGAACGTCTTGCAACCCGGCCCACACATGACCGACCACTCATTTCGCTTGAGTGTATCGAATGTATATCACCAACGGTTGGACTCAAACCACCGTTCCCGAATGGGCAGAATCGATAGATTAAGAAACAAAAAGAATTTCTCTAGATAGGTGATTATACACCCTAATGGGAGCGACCCACATAGCCATGCTGCCTGCCCGATTTTTGTCATTTCCCGGTTGTGAAGCCTGAGGCTACGTCTAGCTTTTAGAACATCTAGCCACCATACACTTTGAATGTCACATCGTCAATCCCGTCAAATCACTAGTTGATCTTCTCAGTAATATTACGGGTATAAAAGCTAAGAGAAACGAATTTCTCCGCCACCAGACGTAATACCTTGAAAAGATCGTCTTATGTGACCGTTAGGAATACTCTGTCAGACATTCGTCTATACAAGTCGTCCTGGGACTGGACAAACAGAAATCACCATTCTGGAACAGGACGACCCTTGCATTTCACTCCGTCTTCAATTTTCTTCAGCATAATCGAATTCGCAGCGTTTATGCCTATACGGAGTGGTTTTCGGATATTAAATCCAACCGGTCTCTCCGTATTGACAACGATGGTCAAAACACTTCGATAGTCGGTTATTTAACTATCGAAGTAAAATCAAACATCCATTCAATTGTACGACTAAACATCACACAACCACGGGCACTTTTTATTTAACATTTGTTTTATTATTCGAATTCCCATATCTTACCAGATATTTCTCAAATCTCGTTTTAGCACTTCCACACTTCTTGGAAAACATTCTTAGTTATTATAAACCCTTACTCTTATTTTTCTTTGGACAACATCGTTACTTATCACTTTAGAATAAGTGGATTTCAAACCAAATTGTTTTCATTCCCTAGGGAGTAGTGCTATATATAAACATCATGCTTAAGCTTGGCCAACAGCGTTAATTTAACGTTATAGTTCAAAACTTGTCATACGCTGTAATATTCCCCTTATAACTAATCTCGACATAATAGTCACGCTTAAGTTTAGTCAACAACGTTATTTTATCGCTATAGTTCTAGGACTTGTCATATGCTGTAATATTCTCTTTATAACTAATCTTGACATCTCTTTCTGTTACAAAAATCTTGACATCTCTTTATGTTACGAAAATCTTGACATCTCTTTCCGTTACAAAAAAATACCATCCTTCGATAATAGTGAAGCCGTTCAAGGTGGGGTATTCTAATTACCTCTCAGACCTTGATCAACAACATTCTTATCTTAGAATAGATACAAGTTCATAACTCTAACCCCTTATACTTTAAAATCCGTAAAAGTGCTTCTTGCTATATTTTAAATATGGTTTTATGACGCCATATCCTTATTTTGAAAACTCGGTTATTTACATTAGCTTATACAAATCCATTTTTAAACATTTCTCTCCACTTCGTCTTTCTTAGACAAATCCCTTATTAAACATTCCTCTTCGCTTTGTCTTCTTTAGACAAATCCCTTATACTTTAAAATTTTATTTAAACTAAATCAACTATTCGTTAATTTATTGCATTAGATTAATCAGCCCAATCTAATTTAATTAAATAACCAATTATTGATCAAAATAGTTTGCTTGGTAAATATTTAGCCATGATTAACCCACTAATCAATTCTAACAAATCTTTTCATTTTGAATAAATTAATCCAAATAATTTCACTTGTATCGATTACTATAAAATAATAATTTATTTCTAAATAATCTCATTTACTATTAAATAAACCATAATCGATTCTAACTAATCTTACTTAATATGAAATCAACCATAATCTATTTGTCAATATCTCATTTAATTGTTCTTGAAACAATAAATTCTATTATTAATCATCAAGTTAATCTCCACCTACTTACTTATTAATCTTATTAATATAAGAATCTACTTTACCAAATCATTTAGTAAGTATGGTGAAACACATGCTTCGCACACTGTGGGATTTTGGTAAAACAATAGCGGTTAAAACAAATGATACATTTATGGTTGGTTGTTGCCACTTTTTTAATCCATATCATCTATTGATTAAATCAAAATAACGTTTGAATTTCCATTCAACGCTAATATCAACACAAGGTTTCAAAAGTCATTTGGGTTCAAACAGTGCATCTATATAAAACAAACAGTACATATAAATATTGAGGAATCCGGTTGGATTCCTCCAACCGGTTTCCGCATCCACAGATTTTAGTCAACAATTATCACTGGTTCCATCCTAGGGAATATTATAATCGATGAAATCAGTATCCAACCGATGATGTGTACATATGCAATGATATATAATATTTCAACCAATTTAACCATAATCTGCCTAAACAATCATCACACAGCATTCAACCATTATTTAAAATATAATTAAAATATTTTAATTAAAACAGAGTTAGTAAATTTACTCACCTTGGCGCGTTAACCATTAAATAACGATTTGCGTCAGCTAGTTTTACCGCGAAATTCCAGTGGCTCTGCTTCGTATATTTCTTTCCTGACTGTTTCGAACATCGCTTCTTTACCACGGTTAACCTTCTTCGTATAAGCTTTCCCTTCATCGCCAATCCCAACATCTGAAGCGTTGTCCTGTTAGAAAACAACATCAACTTCCCTTAAACATTTTATTATCACGCCGGTCATACTTCTCCTTTGTAACAAGATAAGAATATATAACCTGCTTCCCCACAACACCGAACTCTACATCCATCGCAAGTCCTTTTGTTTGTTTTTCAAATGTCGGCCCAAGCCCATCAAACAATATCAGCCCGCTTCATACATGAGACCGTTCATTCACCCATCGATTTCCATCTTCCCACTTAAACTACTACCCATTCAAAACCGTACTCGTTGTCCTTCCTTGTTATGGAGTTTCAACAGGTATATCGTCCCTTTGAAAACAAAACTTTGTTATGGATTCAACTGTAACTTTGAAGCTTGCTGTAATTCATTTTTGAACCTCCAGCTACAATTCCTTACCAAAACGCTTACTTTAATACCTACGGCCATACCTTCCCATTATAACTCTCAGCTCCAACTCATGCAAACATATTATCTCCTTCCACAAAAAAACTCATGTCTGCAGTATTTTTGACCTCACAACAAGACACTCACCTGGCGTCGTTCCCGCACACATCCCACTGCCTTGAACCTC
Organism: Allium sativum; assembly: GCA_030737875.1. Taxonomy (NCBI): domain Eukaryota; kingdom Viridiplantae; phylum Streptophyta; class Magnoliopsida; order Asparagales; family Amaryllidaceae; genus Allium; species Allium sativum. The sequence continues at coordinate 972,614,058 of CM060918.1, read as the reverse complement.
AGTAAGCATCCCCCCTTTTCTTCATTGATCTACAAATCCGAGTCCCTCCTTTGCCAAGACCACAACCACCAGTGCCCATCCGCTTTTTCCATCCTTCAACTGCCATGAACAGAAGAACCCGTCCATGCTACTCACGTCACCCAATGCCTTGTTACCCTTCTCGTTCTCTGTTCCCACTCCACGCAGCTCGCACCGTACTTTCTAGCGGTGACTTCCAGTCCCTTTTTATTGAAAACGTGACTTCCAGTATCATCTCCCATTTTCAATGTGCATTTCCAAGTACTCTCGCAGCCAATCACAAGTTTGCGTCATTCTTACTCCCTCATCCGCTGTATGAAAATCACAGCGACAAAAAGGATCGAACCACTCAAGACCAAGAGCAGTTGGAAGAGTGACGTATACGAGTTTTGAATATAGTGGTTTTCTTACGGTATATTCTTTTTCTTCTGAAATGAACATTAGCTTCTAATTTATATTTGGGGTTACTTGGTTGTCAAGGAGTGTATAGTAACCTAGCTAAGTTAGATCGCCAGACATCAAGAGGTAGGCAAGTGCATTTTTGTACAGTTAGACATGTGCGGTTTGCACAGCTGGGCATGTGCAATGGTATAGATTAGCATAGGTAGTCTGGAGCCTGGGAACAATTGGCACGTGATAGGAAGGGATGGTGTACGATGCTTGAAGGTTAAGGAAGGCACATGTATATTATCTTAGGTTAGTTCTTAGGTATGCAGTATGATTTCTTTTCCATCGTATGGTAGGCGTTTACTTTGGGGTGAAGGTGAAGAAATATGGGTGCTGTATCCAATAGACTCTATAGTGAAACGTGATGGCATAACTATTATAATAGGACTGCTCGAATTTTCTTTCAGCTAGTTTAAGGTAGGTTCCTTATTATGCGACTATTGAGGTATCAGGAGCTACGTATGGTAGGATTGGACTGGACGGAAAATACATTGCTGGAAAATTCTTATATAGGTAGTCGTTCAGTTTTCATGTCATGGGTTTTCTTTCAATAGGTCGGCTTCAGATTTTGAGTCACGGCAGTTTGGATTTTGATGTGATAATACATTTAGTGGATATTTGTTTCAAGGACACATTTTAAAATAAAATTAGATCTAAGGACAAGCTACTTTCGTAATGTAAATCAAGGACAACTTTCATGATTTAATTGAAAAATGTCCAAATATTTTAAACTAAGGACACACATTACATTTGACAAATAATAAAACTAATACAAAAACCCTTTTATGTGATTATAAGATTAAAAACTAATAAAAATTAATTATGAAATGTTTTTAGTATCATAAATATAGGAGAAAATGAGTATAAAAAAATGCAGGACGGAAAGCTATATGCATATAGCTTCGTTATTTACGATATATCTTTTTTCTGGTGCAAATGAGATTAGCTTTAAAATGACTTAATTTTGTATTTGAATGATACAATATAAAGCTATATTTTTAAGTAATAAAGCTATATTCACTTAGCTTTCCGAGCTGAATATTTATATATGTTTATAATAACATCAATAAACAAAAATAATTTGGAAATCACTTTTTTTTCTTTCAATTTTAAGGTAAATCATTTATTTTTTTAATTAATTTAGTAATAATGATAAAATTAAAGTGAACTTCATGTTGATATAATACAACTTGGTCTTTGTCCTTCATTTAATTATCAAACTTAGTTGTCTTTTGATCTAATTTTTTTGAGGAGTGTGTCCTTAAAACCAAATACCCCATACATTTATAGGTAGCCTTCGTTTTCTATATTTTAGGTTTGCCTTAACATAGGTTGTCTTGCAGTAGACAGAGTAGATGGTATATCTATGTATATATATATATATATATATATATATATATATATATATATATATATATTAAAGGTACTCCGTTGTATAGAATTTCGTTTGTGTCGGAGTGGCCACAGACAGAAATAAGAACACAGTTGTGTCCAGCGAGGTGTCATGATCCCAAATATATAATAATATCGGTAGATTAACTCATATTTTGAAACCCCAAAATATCGATAAAGGGTGCAAAATACTCCAAATAAAAAGTTGCTTATTTAATTAACTAAAAATTACAGTAAAATTCTAAAAATTAAATTATCACTACGTCTCAAAAGAACCTTGTCTAAATTCGAAATCGATATCTAGTTATATCGAATAAACTGTTACGGTCGATAAACGATTCTATAGCGACTATTCGAAAATTTGATTTGGATATAACTTGCAATCTATAACGCGAAATCTTGGTTTTTCACTTCCATTAGAAAGATACAGTTCAGCAGATTCCAACCTTTCTTATTTCGCAGAAATCCGACTTGTAATGGATCCAGTATACTCAGTTGAAGTTCAGAACGTTAAATTACGAACTCCCGTGATATTACGGCCTCGATTATAATTAATATATATTTCTATACGTTCAATTTCGTTTTAATTAATATATAAATCCACATATATTACGAATTCAATATTTAAACTGATCTAAATATTCAAATACAAACCGATAAAAATGCGGGACATTACATTCCTTCCCCCTTAAAATAATTTCGTCCTCGAAATTGCTAAGGTAGGAAAAATGTTACAATTTCTGTTGTAAACAGGTTAAAAATTCTTTTGGTTTACTTCATAATTTCAGTTCCAACTGAACTGATCAAAATATTAATTCCCTTCTTTGTAACGAAAATTTTCAAAATCCTGAAAATTTTCTAATACTTTAATTTTCGGAGAATTTCTTCCGCCTCTCTGCTGCACTGTTCATTCAGTACTACTACCACACGCCACTCTGGGCCTTCTCCCTTTATCGGGCATCCAACTTTCTCGCTTCCCTTTTGCAATCCATTCAGCATACCCAAATGCATCTCTAACTTATCTCCAGTCAGTTTATCCTCAATCAATAATTCTCTTACATCCAAACTCAAATTTCTTTTTCAAACTCCAGTTCAATTCCAATTCCAAATAATCAAATTTCCCAACCAAATTCGGTTCCACAACTCAACAACTTTGCCAAGTCAAATCCTTATTCTAGTGCGTTTTCCACCTACTTGGCTTCAATTCAACTCCAATTTTATTTGACTTAGTTATATTCTTTATTCATATACTTCATAAGTAAAATTTAAATTTCAGAAATCAAATTCCTGGAGTTTTCATTTCAAATCAGTTTGAGATCATATACACATATATACCTATAACATGGCCATTCAAAACATTTGAATTTTTGACAACGTGTTTTCCCAAAACACTTCAAAAACAAAACCTTTTGGTAGTAATCCGTCACTTAGCACTCGAAAATGAATACCGATAATGGTCGACTTCATCATCGGAATTTATTTCCTACCGATCAAAGTGAGTTCAATACTGTATCACTTTCAAAACTTATTTTCAAAAATTCCTATTTTGAAATTCTCTTCCAAATATCTTTCACAACACTTAGAAAACAATTTTAAATCCTCCCAGGATCTTAAAATTCTCATATATTTAATCAAAATATTATTTCCAACTCTTTTCCAAATTTCCAGAGTTTTATTTTCAATTATGGTTAAAATTTCAGATTTTATTTCATCTGAGCTTGCATATTATACTATTTCGATTGGTTATTTATATAACCAACTCAATTATAAGTCTTATTCGGTCAACACTATAATAATCTCAAAATATATGCTCCTTTTTATATCAAAATATATTTTTGGGTAAAATTACTTCATTTACCCTTTTTCTCAAAACATACTATGTCGAATTACTCTGTCCGAGAGTTTAGAAACACCTATCGACACAGTTTGCATTATTGTTTCGACCATAATTCATAATCTACTCGCCAAACCAACCAACACAATATAAAACAGTTTTTATATCAATTTACAAATACGCGCTCATATATATATATATATATATATATATATATATATATATATATATATATACACACACTCAAACTCAATCTAGAGTATTACTAACTCCATCTCTATTGAGTCACGCCACAGAGCCAAGGTAATCACTTAACCTTTAGCTCTGATACCAACTGTAACGAACTGGGATTTTCGACTCCGAAAATTGACACAAAACCCAACGTCGACTGTTCAGACATCGAAAATACAAGGTCATTAATAGAAAGAAATTAGAGGATGAGATAGAAAAGATAGAACTAATAGAATAGAAGAAGAAGAAGAACACAGCTGAACAAAATCAGAGTAAACATGAATCTCACAGCGGAACGAATAAAATATATTATATAACATAACTTTGAAATACAAATCTGTTTTGTATATACATACCATTATCTGAGTACAATACATCATACCACGGCGGAAATAATCTCTAAATACTAACGGTGAAGCCTTCTGCTTTTAGCTCCTCCAAGCGTATCTGTAAAAGCCTGAAACACTTGACTGCTCGTACAAATTTGGGCACCCAAGAGTTTAGGGAAAAACAAACAAAATAAACTCTGGGTCAGTCATGGGACTGTTGTGAGTAAATTCCAACCATATGGCTTAACTTTGAAAATCCTTTTTGAAACAAAAAGGATAATAGTAAGACCAGCCCACACATAAACACGGACGGTTTTTACCTTACTATAACCCAAAATATTTTGATATCAAAATCCAGTGATATTATAATAATGTCTAATCAAATAAATAACCAAATAGTAGAACGCAAGCATCTCACGCTCCACATACATAGTATAAAATCAATAACCCGCAGGGCGCTTATTGGAGATTGGATTCCAACTATGACAAGGTATGGGACCACCTGCCGCTCGTGTATCTCTAGAGGCGAATACACTGGGTTCAACAAGAACGTCTTGCAACCCGGCCTACACATGACCGCCCACTCATTTCGCTTGAGTGTATTGAATGTATATCACCAACGGTTGGACTCAAACAACCGTTCCCGAATGGGCAGAATCGATAGATTAAGAAACAAAAAGAATTTCTCTAGATAGGTGATTATACACCCTAATGGGAGCGACCCATATAGCCATGCTGCCTGCCTGATTTTTGTCATTTCCCGGTTGTGAAGCCTGAGGCTATGTCTAGCTTTTAGAACATCTGGCCACCATACACTTTGAATGTCACATCGTCAATCCCGTCAAATCACTAGTTGATCTTCTCAGTAATATTACGGGTATAAAAGCTAAGAGAAACGAATTTCTCCGCCACCAGACGTAATACCTTGAAAAGATCGTCTTATGTGACCGTTAGGAATACTCTGTCAGACATTCGTCCATACAAGTCGTCCTGGGACTGGACAAACAGAAATCACCATTCTGGAACAGGACGACCCTTGCATTTCACTCCGTCTTCAATTTTCTTCAGCATAATCGAATTCGCAGCGTTTATGCCTATACGGAGTGGTTTTCGGATATTAAATTCAACCGGTCTCTCCGTATTGACAACGATGGTCAAAACACTTCGATAGTCGGTTATTTAACTATCGAAGTAAAATCAAACATCCATTCAATTGTACGACTAAACATCACACAACCACGGGCACTTTTTATTTAACATTTGTTTTATTATTCGAATTCCCATATCTTACCAGATATTTCTCAAATCTCATTTTAGCACTTCCACACTTCTTGGAAAACATTCTTAGTTATTATAAACCCTTACATTTATTTTTCTTTGGACAACATCGTTACTTATCACTTTAGAATAAGTGGATTTCAAACCAAATTGTTTTCATTCCCTAGGGAGTAGTGCTATATATAAACATCATGCTTAAGCTTGGCCAACAACGTTAATTTAACGTTATAGTTCAAAACTTGTCATACGCTGTAATATTCCCCTTATAACTAATCTCGACATAATAGTCACGCTTAAGTTTAGTCAACAACGTTATTGTATCGCTATAGTTCTAGGACTTGTCATATGCTGTAATATTCTCTTTATAACTAATCTTGACATCTCTTTCCGTTACAAAAATCTTGACATCTCTTTCTGTTACGAAAATCTTGACATCTCTTTCCGTTACAAAAAAATACCATCCTTCGATAATAGTGAAGCCGTTCAAGTTGGGGTATTCTAATTACCTCTCAGACCTTGATCAACAACATTCTTATCTTAGAATAGATATAAGTTCATAACTCTAACCCCTTATACTTTAAAATCCGTTAACGTGCTTCTTGCTATATTTTAAATATGGTTTTATGATGCCATATCCTTATTTTGAAAACTCGGTTATTTACATTAGCTTATACAAATCCATTTTTAAACATTTCTCTCCACTTCGTCTTTCTTAGAAAAATCCCTTATTAAACATTCCTCTTCGCTTTGTCTTCTTTAGACAAATCCCTTATACTTTAAAATCTTATTTAAACTAAATCAACTATTCGTTAATTTATTACATTAGATTAATCAGCCCAATCTAATTTAATTAAATAACCAATTATTGATCAAAACAGTTTGCTTGGTAAATATTTAGCCATGATTAACCCACTAATCAATTCTAACAAATCTTTTCATTTTGAATAAATTAATCCAAATAATTTCACTTGTATCGATTACTATAAAAATAATAATTTATTTCTAAATAATCTCATTTACTATTAAATAAACCATAATCGATTCTAACTAATCTTACTTAATATGAAATCAACCATAATCTATTTGTCAATATCTCATTTAATTGTTCTTGAAACAATAAATTCTATTATTAATCATCAAGTTAATCTTCGCCTACTTACTTATTAATCTTATTAATATAAGAATCTACTTTACCAAATCATTTAGTAAGTATGGTGAAACACGTGCTTCGCACACGGTGGGATTTTGGTAAAACAATAGCGGTTAAAACAAATGATACATTTATGGTTGGTTGTTGCCACTTTTTTAATCCATATCATCTATTGATTAAATCAAAATAACGTTTGAATTTCCTTTCAATGCTAATATCAACACAAGGTTTCAAAAGTCATTTGGGTTCAAACAGTGCATCTATATAAAACAAACAGTACATATAAATATTGAGGAATCCGGTTGGATTCCTCCAACCGGTTTCCGCATCCACAGATTTTAGTCAACCATTATCACTGGTTCCATCCTAGGGAATATTATAATCGATGAAATCAGTATCCAACCGATGATGTGTACATATGCAACGATATATAATATTTCAACCAATTTAACCATAATCTGCCTAAACAATCATCACACAGCATTCAACCATTATTTAAAATATAATTAAAATATTTTAATTAAAACAGAGTTAGTGAATTTACTCACCTTGGCGCGTTAACCATTAAATAACGATTTGCGTCAGCTAGTTTTACCGCGAAATTCCAATGGCTCTGCTTCGTATATTTCTTTCCTGACTGTTTCGAACATCGCTTCTTTACCACGGTTAACCTTCTTCATATAAGCTTTCCCTTCATCGCCAATCCCAACATCCGAAGCGTTGTCCTGTTAGAAAACAACATCAACTTCCCTTAAACATTTTATTATCACGCCGGTCATACTTCTCCTTTGTAACAAGATAAGAATATATAACCTGCTTCCCCACAACACCGAACTCTACATCCATCGCAAGTCCTTTTGTTTGTTTTTCAAATGTCGGCCCAAGCCCATCAAACAATATCAGCCCGCTTCATACACGAGACCGTTCGTTCACCCATCGATTTCCATCTTCCCACTTAAACTACTACCCGTTCAAAACCGTACTCGTTGTCCTTCCTTGTTATGGAGTTTCAACAGGTATATCGTCCCTTTGAAAACAAAAATTTGTTATGGATTCAACTGTAACTTTGAAGCTTGCTGTAATTCATTTTTGAACCTCCAGCTACAATTCCTTACCAAAACGCTTACTTTAATACCTACGGCCATACCTTCCCATTATAACTCTCAGCTCCAACACATGCAAACATATTATCTCCTTCCACAAAAAAACTCATGTCTGCAGTATTTTTGACCTCACAACAAGACACTCACCTGGCGTCGTTCCCGCACACGTCCCACTGCCTTGAACGTCAGTAAGCATCCCCCCTTATCTTCATTGATCTACAAATCTGAGTCCCTCCTTTGCCAAGACCACAACCACCACCGCCCATCCACTTTTTCCATCCTTCAACTGCCATGAACAGAAGAACCCGTCCATGCTACTCACGTCACCCAATGCCTTGTTACCCTTCTCGTTCTCTGTTCCCACTCCATGCAGCTCGCACCGTACTTTCTAGCGGTGACTTCCAGTCCCTTTTTATTGAAAACGTGACTTCCAGTATCATCTCCCATTTCCAATGTGCATTTCCAAGTACTCTCGCAGCCAATCACAAGTCTGCGTCATTCTTACTCCCTCATCCGCTGTATGAAAATCACAGCGACAAAAAGGATCGAACCACTCAAGACCAAGAGCAGTTGGAAGAGTGACGTATACGAGTTTTGAATATAGTGGTTTTCTTGCGGTATATTCTTTTTCTTCTGAAATGAACATTAGCTTCTAATTTATATTTGGGGTTACTTGGTTGTCAAGGAGTGTATAGTAACCTAGCTATGTTAGATCGCCAGACATCAAGAGGTAGGCAAGTGCATTTTTGTACAGTTAGACATGTGCGGTTTGCACAGCTGGGCATGTGCAATGGTATAGATTAGCATAGGTAGTCTGGAGCCTGGGAACAATTGGCACGTGATAGGAAGGGATGGTGTACGATGCTTGAAGGTTAAGGAAGACACATGTATATTATCTTAGGTTAGTTCTTAGGTATGCAGTATGATTTCTTTTCCATCGTATGGTAGGCGTTTACTTTGGGGTGAAGGTGAAGAAATATGGGTGCTGTATCCAATAGACTCTACAGTGAAACGTGATGGCATAACTATTATAATAGGACTGCTCAAATTTTCCTTCAGCTAGTTTAAGGTAGGTTCCTTATTATGCGACTATTGAGGTATCAGGAGCTACGTATGGTAGGATTGGACTGGACGGAAAATACATTGCTGGAAAATTCTTATATAGGTAGTCGTTCAGTTTTCATGTCATGGGTTTTCTTTCAATAGGTCGGCTACAGATTTTGAGTCACGGCAGTTTGGATTTTGATGTGATAATACATTTGTAGGTAGCCTTCGTTTTCTATATTTTAGGTTTGCCTTAACATAGGTTGTCTTGCAGTAGACAGAGTAGATGTTATATCTATGTAAATATACATATATGTATATATATATATATTAAAGGTACTCCGTTGTATAGAATTTCGTTTGTGTCGGAGTCGCCACGGACAGAAATAAGAACACAGTTGTGTCCAGCGAGGTGTCATGATCCCAAATATATAATAATATCGGTAGATTAACTCATATTTTGAAACCCCAAAATATCGATAAAGGGTGCAAAATACTCCAAATAAAAAGTTGCTTATTTAATTAACTAAAAATTACAGTAAAATTCTAAAAATTAAATTATCACTACGTCTCAAAAGAACCTTGTCTAAATTCGAAATCGATATCTAGTTATATCGAATAAACTGTTACGGTCGATAAACGATTCTATAACGACTATTCGAAAATTTGATTTGGATATAACTTGCAATCTATAACGCGAAATCTTGGTTTTTCACTTCCATTAGAAAGATACAGTTCAGCAGATTCCAACCTTTCTTGTTTCGCAGAAATCCGACTTGTAATGGATCCAGTATACTCAGTTGAAGTTCAGAACGTTAAATTACGAACTGCCGTGATATTACGGCCTCGATTATAATTAATATATATTTCTATACGTTCAATTTCGTTTTAATTAATATATAAATCCACATATATTACGAATTCAATATTTAAACTGATCTAAATATTCAAATACAAACCGATAAAAATGCGGGACATTACAAAAAACTGTACAGGTAGCAATTAAAAGAAGAACACATCACTAAGAACAACCAATGAAGAGCACACAAGACTTAAAGAAACTCATTTGCCCCACACAAAATCCCAAGGACTACAACATGCAAACACCAGTCAACAACACAAACAGGAGCTTATCACATAACTCCAAAACCCCAAAAGCTCAACCACACCAAAACATAGCAACCAAAAAGCTAAAACAAACAACATAACATTCAACTCAACACATTCAAGATGACACCCAGATGCTCACTAGGGGTGAGCGTTCGTTTGGTTCGCTTGATTTGGAGGTAAAGAACCTTAAACTGAATTAGAAACAAAAATTTTCCAAACCGAATTAATATCGGTTAATTCAGTCAGTAACTGATTTAACCTAACTTGAAGGATGTATTATTGTTCAAATGATGGATTCACTCGAAGTTAAACATAAATTCATGTCTGTAGAAATTTCATATAGTAAATTTTATGCTTATGATAAGATTTGATCTATTTTCAACAAATTCCTTTGTATTATGTAACTAAACTAATTATTTAAAATACTACAATACCGTAAAATTAGATAATAAATTAAAAGCTCGGTTAAACTAATAGCTAATTTTTTTTTACAAACCAAATTCAAACCGATTTAGTTTTAAAACCAAACCGACCGAAATGAATCAGTTTGGTCGATTAATTCGGTTTGAAATGAATACTACTCACCCCTAATACTCAAAAGATCGAACATAAAGAAACGCACCAACATAGACCAAACTATACTACAAATCCAGAGAACAACCAAGCAATAGAGTCTCAATGCTGGCTCACCAAGCTAGAGAACAAAACACAGCTTCCCCATAGCTAACTTGATAGATAAAGAACAGATGAATGACATTAACCAGATGAGAAGGATGGAACAGTTGCGAATCAAATCAGGACCATGATGACTATTCACTTGAACAAATGGTTACTCCACGTATGCGACAAGACTTCCGCAATCTAGCAAGTCGACACATTGGCAAAAAATGAATAAAATCACTCAAAATGAAAACCTATACTAAAATGCACCAACAGACACTAGACCCACCCAACTTTGTCAGAACTATAGGCAGACAAATGAATATCACAAGACAATAAATATCACCAATTAGAGGAGAAATCTTAGAACAAAGCTTAGTTGGATACCTTGCGTTGTAGTTGAATGCAAAAGCCAAAAGGATTAATGGAGTCGATGAAGTGCATAGCAAACCAACGCAGGTATCTTCTAGAATAAGGTTAGTCACTGAGAGGGACACCATGCAAAGATAGAGAAGCGAAGACTGAAAGCGAATTGGGCTCAAGGAGGAGTGAAGGGGTTGAAAATTGGATAGGACAGGGGGAAACATAGTGGAAGGGAACTTAGATCTGACGATGGAAGAGATCTGAAAATTAGGGTTCGAAGGCGGTGCTCCATGATGAAGAAATCTGAGAAGAAAGGAAAGAAGAGAGATGAAAAAGTTGGATCAATTAGTTGCGAGATGGAACGAAGGTTGGCTGAGGAGGAATTGAAAGCAAAGGAGACAAGGAAAGTAATTTCCCAATCGCTATTAACAGAGGGAGCTTGGAACCCTATTGTTAACCTATGGAAGTAACAAATATTAGATTTGAACTTTAAATGAGACTGATATAAATGGAAATAAATAGAATAATTAAAGCCTTAAGAAATATGACCGTTAGGGACATAAATGGAAGGAAATCTTAATAGAAATAATGAACGGAATAAAGAGGGGATTAATGGGTATTGGTTGTTGTAACGGCCACGGATTTTCGACCCAGAAAATCAACATAAAACACATGTTAATTATTCAGGCATCGAATATTCCAGATCATCAATAGAAAGAAGATAAAGGTGAGAGTAGATATGATAGAAAATTAGAATATAAGAAGAACATACAACACATCAGAGTAACACGGATCTCACAGCAGAACGAATAAATTATAACATAACTTTGAAATAAAACAGTATATATATACAATAACATTATCAGAATACAACATTTACAACACAGCGGAAATAACAATATAGACAACGATGAAGCCTCCTGCTCCAAGCTCCTCCGATGATATCTAAAAATACCAGAACTACTTGACTGCCCATACAAATTTGGGCACCCAAGAGTTTAGGGAAAAACAAAACAAAAATAAACTTTGGGTCAGTCATGGGACTGGTGTGAGTAAACACCAACCACTTGGTTTAACTTTTTAAAAATCCTTTTAAAAGAAAGGATAATCGTAAGACCGATCCACACATAAATACGGATGGTTTTACCTTACGATAACCCAAAGCATTCTTTGAAATCAACATTTGTCTGATATTATAATAATGTCTAAATACAAGTAATAGCAATCTAGTAGAACGCTTGCATCTCACGCTCCACATATAGTGTATACAATCAAAACCATGGGCTCTTATTGGATAATCGATTCCAACTGGTAAGGTATCGGACCACCTTCCGGCAATGTACCTCTAGAGAGAAATACACCGGGTTCAACAAGAACATCTTGCAACCCAGGCTAAACATGACCGGTCCCTCACTTAGCTTGAGAGTACCGAATGTATTATCACCAACGGTTGGGATCAACAACCGTTTCCCGAAAGGGACATCATCGATAGATTTAAGAAGTAAAAGGAATTTCTCTAGATTAGGTGACAATGCACACTACTTGGATATGACCCAACTAGCCATGTGACGTACCCGATTTTTTACCATTTCCCAGTTGTGAGGCTAGAGGTTATAACGTATCTTTTGGTCTTTGTTCACTTTGAATGTCACATTGTCATATCCGCCAATTCACAAATTGATTTCTCCAAACATACTACGCGTATACAGCTAAGAGAAACAAATTCGTCCACCACCAAACGTAACTACGTTTGAAGAGATCAACTTATGCGATCCTTTTGATACACTCTGTCAGGCATTCTTCCATATAAAATTTGTCCCGACACTGGACAAACCGAAGGCACTATTATGTAAACAGGACAGCCTTTGCATAACATCGTCTTCAATTGTCTTCATCATATTTGATCGCAACGTTAACGTCCATACAGAGTGGTTTTCAGATAATGAATCTAATCCCGATCTCTTCGTATTGATAACGTAAAATGGTCAAAAACTTCGATAGTCAGTGATTTAACTATCAAAGAAAAATAGATGTGCAAACAACAATATTATTACCAGATGGAGATTCTATCGATCAATCATCATTTAACATTTATCTCTTTAGTTCAATAATTTATTCATTTTTCATTTTAAGTTTCCATATATTCATAATTGCTTATTTTCTAAATTTAGAAAATATACGTTATTAATCCTTGGAAAACATTTCCATCTCTTATTCTTGTATCACTTTTATTCCAGTATTCTTTATCAGCAAACATTTCATTTTCTATGCTTAGAAAATATGTCTGAATATATTTGGAAAATGTTTCCAAAAGTTATTTATATGTATTTCAAATGAACGTAATTATTGTTACGACTACTCCACCCATTTATCACTTCACTGTATTTCTAATCAATCTTCGCTATCGAACTTCAACTATTCCTCAGTTAATTATGAAGTCAATCAAGTTGGGGTATAATTACACTTCAGACCTTAACTGAACACGTTCTTAACATTGCAACAGGTAAAGTTCACAACTCAAATCTTAACACATATTGCTTACGCCAATTCTCGGATTTTAGTTCACAATTCCACTTCTTTTATGAAAAACATTTATTATAACGATAACTTATAATTCGTACTTTCAGAATATCTAACTTAAAATATAACTTTTATTTCTTTTATTTGAATAATAATAATTTATTTATTAAATAAATAAATCTTGATTTAAAAACCCAGAAAGTGAATAGCACTTTCTCGAATTCGATATAATCGATTTCGACGTATAACTCCCTTCCGAGTAATCTCTATTCGATTAACTCTTCTTCGAATAGCTTGTGTTCGATTAACTATCTTCGAATAAATTATATTCGATTAACCCACTTCAAATAACCTATATTTGATTAACTATCTTTCGAATAAATAATATTCGACCGTAAAACACCAGTTTCTATTTGAATGCTAATTTCCTTGTCAAATCCTGCTTTATTCAATATATAATTTCTTTAAAAAAAATATTTATATCATTTTTCCTAGTCAAATTCTAATTACAAATATTTATGGATTTTTTTAATCCTTTTTACATTTTGAACATCGAAATGGATTTCATCATTTTCTTTTTTAAACAACTCCCACTTTCCCATTTTACATTCACTGTTGAATTTGTAATCTCAATTATCCATTGATAATTATTTTTTAATTCATTTATAAACATTGTTTAAAAATCTGACTACTTGTTTTTATTATTAGACAAGTTATTTATTTCTAGCCATTCGAATTTCATTTCTGTTCGAATTCCTATTTCTTAAATCCAATTTCCTTTACAAATGTTTTCATTTCAAAATCTTTACTTAACACCATTATTCACATCGAATATGAATATTATTTCTTTTTATATTATCCATTGAGTTTGATTACGTATTTTAAAATAATATCTCGTTTCCAAATTCTATTTCTACTTCTATTTATAGAATTACTCATAGGAAATCTCTTTTTTACTTTTAACACTTATGTCTCATTTATAATTCCTTTTATAAATGCTGAGTTCAAATTCTATTTGAAATATCGGTGTTGAAACCAATGTCTACTTTACTATATAAGTTTAGACTTATATATTCCATTACTCGAATGATAAATATTTTATTTAATTTATACATGATATTTATAAATTAATCGTCTCTGTTTATCTGATTTACAAATATTTCATTTTTATTTTCTATTTACTTTATAAAGATTTCCTCTTTATATCGTTTATTTCACTTTATAAAGACTTCCTCTTTAAATCGCTTATTTCACAAGATAAAGACTTCATCATTTTTTTCGTTTATTCAAATGTTTCCTTTTATTATATCTCTTCATTTTATAAATGTTTATTTTTTTTAAATCTATTCATTTAAAAAATGTTCCTTTTATAAAATCTCTTCATTTTATAAGTGTTTCTTTTTATAAAATATATTCATTTAATAAATGTTCCTTTTATGATATCTCTTCATTTTTTAAGTGTTTCTTTTTATAAAATCTATTCATTTAATATAAATATTTATTTCAATCTACACTGTAAAAATTATCTTTTTAAATTCCAGTATTTCTTATGGTGTTTAACATACCTTATAACAATGATCGGTATTATCCAAACGTACGTAATCAACAACAGTCTATATATCACATCATATATAACAATAGGGGTTACAATTAGACCCGACCCGTTGGACCCGAAACCGACTCGACGGGTCTCGGTTCTAGGTGGGTTGGGTTTTGTCGGTTCTAAACTATAAATTTCTAAAATCTAGACCCGACCCGAGCTTCGGTTCTGGTCGGTACGAGTTGAAGCTCGGGTTAGTTCGGGTCCAATTGAATAATAACACTAAAAATACATATATTTCGATGTTTTTTATCGGATCTTTTGGGTCTGGTCTATGCAGGTCAGGTTTGATTGGGTCTTGATGGTATTTTTAATCACCTAGACCCAACCCGAGACCCATCGGGATCAGTTCGGGTTCGGGTCTTTTCGGGTCGGTTCAATTTTTTTTTTCGATTCTCAGTTTTAATTGCAAGCCCTATATAACAATACATGAAAAAGGGTAAAATAAATGTTTAGGAATCCTGTTGGATTCCTCCAACCTGCTTCCAGCATCCATAGATGTTACACAGTATAATTCATATCAATTCAGTTCAATATAACATATTCTGATGAACAGAATAAATGTTTGTTTAACGATATGTTTGTATACCGTTAACTGTTATTTCAACCAATCAAACAACAATTCAACCAAAAAATCATCACACAGAAATTAATCATCATTTATCAGCACTAGATTATATTTATAAAAATATAATTTAAACAAAGTTAGTGAGTTTTACTCACATTGGTTGGTTATCGTTAAATAACGATAACCGTTCAATTGTTCCGTTCTGACGTTTTACTTCGCCATACATTGAGATGAGCTCCAAATCACTCCAAACCAGGTCCATTTTGTAGTGTCCGTCCCTACGATCCTAAAGGATCCTATTTCGTAAAATTCAGACCATGTATGACAAAGTTATTAAATTGACAAGTTTGTATACTAATTAAATTAAAATTACTTAATTAATTTTTACATGGGCCTCACCCTATTAACCCTTGGCCAAACCAATTTCTGCGCACCTGTTATCAACAGTGTCTCCCCTTCCAAACAAATAATCCTGACTCCAGGATATTTACTTTACCCTTACCGATTAAAACTCCACTTCTTTCTCCCTCTCTTATCCACCATTCAACGAACCATCACCACCAACGATCATCTCTTGCAAAATCGCATCTCCCCGTACCCGCATTAGTCAACTCGATCACCGCCTTCCATTTCCGTCGTTCAGCTCCGTTCTTCGGTGTACAGGGAACCACCGACGCCAATTCGCACCGAAACCCACAAAAAACTTGCAAACATATCTTAAATCACTCCGTGGTTCCAAAAACGACCTTCAATTGATGCATTGGAGCTCCTATATTTCTCTAGACCTAACCCTAGCCTCACGTTGATGAAAATCCACATACAAAACAGGGGTCGATCTCACTGAAACCCATATGAAAATGAAGAGCATCCTTCTGTGATTCTAAACATATATATATATATATATTATGATTTTATAGAATATGTATGATTTTCTATGGATTTAAGAAGAGGAAGATTTCGCGTTTTATTTCCCTGCAGGTGGCTTGGAAAGCATTGACCAACACTAAAAAATATTCAGGGTTAGTAAGGGGTAAGGGTATTTATAGGTAGGTTATAATATTTTTTTATTTGATTTTATTATTTTATTTTAGCTAATTACTCATTTATTCATCTTCTAAAAATCCCTATGATCACACAAAATATCCAAAAATCATGGAAATTGACATGCAGCTAGAGTTTGACATTACAAACCCAACGAAAATTGTTTCGTCGAATTTCGACTTTGTTTGCTCATACAGCATATTTTTAAAGTTAAATTATTGACTATTTTTCACATTAAAATCCCATATGACCACATACTGACTCCAAAAATCGCGAAAATTGAAATCTAATAGTAATTTAACATTACGGATCCAACAAAATTGGTTTCATCGAATTTGGAGGCGTTTGCAAAAATGGCTATTTTTAGTGCTCTAAATAGACCGTTTAAATATTAACATATTTAAAAATGATCAAATTAAATATTGGTAAATTAATATTATCATATATCTTCACATATGATATCATATAGCTCCAAAATATACGTATTTGGATTTGTACACTGATATTTAAAAATCTCAGTTTAATTGATATTCAATTTATTAAAATTCCTTTATAATATAAATAAATCGTTATACAATATAAACGAATTCCATAGCGACTATTTTAAATTTTGATTTGGTTATAACTTACAATCTACATGATGAAGTCTCGATTTTTCTCTTTCATTAGAAAAATACAGTTCAAGAGATCCGTACGTTTCTTGTTTCACAGAAATCCGACTTAAACCGAATCCTGTATATTCAATTGAAGTTCAAATCGCTAAATAACGAACTGCCGCGATGTTATGGGCTCGATTATAATTAAATTATAATTTATACGTTCTAATGTCGTTTATATAATATATTCGTTACTCGAATTCAATTCTAAACTGAATTAAATATTATAAATGATCCAATTCAAACAATTTTGTGAATTTTACTGTTTTCGACCATTTCAGAATTATAATTTAATTTTGTATTATAAATATTAACTAAATATTCGTTATTATTTAATTAAACAACTATTAAAATCTCTGAATCACTTTTTAAATAATTAAATAGATTAATTGCTACACCGTAAAAATATGGGACATTACATTCTTCCCACCTTAAAATAATTTCGTCCTCGAAATTGCTAAGGTTGAAAACATCTCTGTTGACTGGTTAAAAATTATTTGTTTACTTCTTTAACTTCAGTTTTAATTGAACCAATTTAATTTCAATTAAAATATTAATTCTTTCCAACTAATTGATTTTTTTAAAATTCTGAAAATTTTCTAATGCCTTAAATTTGCGGAAAATTTCGCCAGCACCTCCTTTGTATTGGTCAATCGGTACAACTACAACTCACCTCTCTAGGCCATCTCTAACCCAAAAGAAAATCAAACAGCCAAGTGGCTTGCCAATTCGGCTCATTAAACTCATATCCAATATATAAATATAAACTTGCACCTTTTTGTCGGGCATATCAACTTTATCACTTTCACCGGCTATCAGTTCAACATATACCAATGTCATCTCAACAATTTTCCAATCAATATCTGTTCAACACATCTATTCTCTTATACCCAAACCAAATTTCATTTCAACTCAAGTTCCATTCTCGATTCCAATTGTTAACTTATCACTTCAACGTAATTCCAGATTCCTGTCTCATAATCCAATTTTACTCAATATCATTCTATTTAAATTCAACTTCAGTTACCACTTAATTAGCTTTAATTAAATTTTCAATTTCTATTTGCTTTTACAAATTCTGCTTTAATTTGTTTTAATTCAAATAATCTATTTCAGAGGGTTTTTTAAACAGCTTAGTGTAACACCCCGAATTTCAGTTAATACTAATATTCACTAATTACAGAATAAATAATCTCAGATGTGAGAATTGGGGGAAACGGGCTGCGTCATTTCGTTCGTCTCGGAAAAATACACGAAATAGAGTCCGAGTTTTCGAGAATCGGAGTCCGTATGGCCCAGTTATGGCCCAAAGAAGTTTGCAGAAAATTCAAAGTTAAAAACAGATTTAAAATTCAGTTCTAAAACAAGTTTGGAGCCAAAATCGGAAAGGGCGGGAAAGTTCCCGCCTAGCCCCGTATCGACAGGCATGTCGACAGGGGTGTCGACAGCCCTGTCGACAGGGTTGTCGACACAGGGTGTCGGCCCTGTTGATCTGGGTGCACCAGATCTGGTTTTTGGGTTAGTCTTGGGCTGTGTTCTAGAGATTTCCGAGATCTAAGGGTCCTAATCTAATCTAGGGTTAATCTAAGGGCCTAAAACACTCACCTAATCTATAAATACACCCTAAACCTACCCTAATCCATACTAAAAATAGAATTGAGGGCTACATGCCGCCAAATTAAATCTTAGAAGGAGCCTCCACTAATTTATGAAGAGGGTTGCAAGCTAATCACTCTCTAATCAACCTCTAATCCATTCTAAGCATCTTAATCTTCTTCATTTGGAGTGCAAATTTGCTAGTTGTGAGTTTCTATCACTTTAATGATCAATTGCTAAACTAAGTAGATGAGATATGATGAGATCATATGGTTTTATATGTGGATTAATGGGTTTTAAGTCATATGATATGATGTTAGTTTGCTAATCTATGTTTAATGTTAACCCTATGTTTATGCAAGCTAAGTATGTGGGTTTATGCAAGTCAAGTGATGGGTTTCATGCATGCTAAGTATTTGATTTTATGCATGCTAAGTATTTGATTGTATGCATGCTAAGTATTTGATTTTATGCATGCTAAGTATTTGATTTTATGCATGCTAAGTATTTGATTTTATGCATGCTAAGTATTTGATTGTATGCATGCTAAGTATTTGATTTTATGGATGCTAAGTATTTGATTTTATGCATGCTAAGTATTTGATTTTATGCATGCTAAGTATTTGATTTTATGCATACATTATGACATGCAAGTTTGTCTCTTTTTATGACATGCATATTGCAAGTTCATATGCAAGTTTATGAGTTCATATGCAAGTATGTTATGCAAGTTCATATGCAAGTTTATGAGTTCATATGCAAGTATGTTATGCAAGTTCATATGCAAGTTTATGAGTTTATATGCAAGTATGTTATGCAAGTTCATATGCAAGTTTATGAGTTTATATGCAAGTATGTTATACAAGATTATATGCAAGTTATGTGACATATTATATGCAAGTCATGTATTTGTTAATATGTAAGTTTATGTGACATGTTATACAAGATTATATGCAAGTTATGTGACATGTTGTGCAAGTTCATATGCAAGTTATGTGTTTGTTAATATGCAAGATGGCACCTTTGAAACATGTTCATACATATGCAAGTTGACACCTTTTATATGTGTTATGTCATGAGAACGAAATTACGTGGGAACGATGGGGTTAATTAAATGCATATGTTAATAAGATTGTGTGAAATTAATATAATTATGCATAACATAAAATAAATGAACATAGTATGGGAATTTGCCTATTAAGTTAGGTGTACCCATACTATGTGTTGGGAATTTGCCTATTAAGTTAGGTGTACCCACATTACGGAGTTGGGAATTTACCTATTGAGTTAGGTCTACCCATATTCTGGAAAACATGATTAATTAATTAGGGATAATTAATATAAATTAGGAGGGTGATTAATTAGGTGTAATTAATCGACTAAGACACGAGGTTGGACTCAGTTGTAGCGTAAAACTGCCCGGACCCAACCGGCTTAACCAGTTGCTACAAATGTTAGCCCAATGTGAGAGGTCTTAGGCATAAATTAAATACGTGATTAAAGTAAAGACACGAGGTTAGACCCTTTTTATGACGTAAGGCTGCCCGGACCCAACCGGCATATCCAGCAGTCATGAAAGATGGTCTAATGTGAGAGGTCTTTATGAGGTCATGATCTTAATTAATTAATTAAGAAACACTTAACCATATTAGCATGTAGAGGGACATGAGGGGTTAAGTGGGTGCCTTGGGTGGCATGAGGAATCTAGTGGGTTGCCTTGGGTGGCAATAGAAAATACGATTAGAATACTTGACCAAAGAGGAACATGTAATTAAACATGATTAAAGGGTTAAGTGGGAAACACTAGTGTGAGGGCCAAGCTTAGGGGGATGGCTTGTGCTGGGGGCCCATTTCAACCAGTAACCCATACGTATCTTAGTGGGCTCGACCCATGTCGAGGACGGGACACGCATACTGGGCTTGACTATAAGAGGCCAAAATGGGTTAGCGGTGGCAACGCATGACCAACGGGTTTCATATGCGTGTGTGGACCCGGGCTGGTAAATAAGACGTTGTTGCATCGTGTAGATATAAGCCGTGCATCGTTAATTTTATCAGGTTGCCACGTTGGGGAAATGGTACACCCCACGGTGGGGGCAGCACGGGTATCTACGTTAGGGAGCCGATCGAATGGGAAGTAGTGTGTACACCTAGTGGATTGTAGGGCCCCGTGGCGTCTACTTAGTCACCTAGGGGTACGTGAGAACTATTAAGTTAATTTTATAAGTCCATGGGTGGGATCAACCTTTAAGTTAGGAACGACTGGTGTGGTGCAATTTAGTAATTTACCTTTGGAAGGGTAGATGCGTCTTTATCTTTTATCTTAGTTTAGTTGACTGCTTAGTGTAGCCATTCATCCCCATTAGTTACCGTATATCAGTTTATGTCTTCTCTGGTTACTTTAACGATTGTATTGTTAAAGTTATAGGACTCGCTCAGACTTATGTCTGACCCCGTTGTTTTTATCTTTTTTCCCAACCCTCAGGTCCTACGGTGGATCCTAGCAGTAGTGGAGCTTGATCGGATTGCTGTTCCAGTCTTTAGGGGCTTGGATAGATGTAAAGCTCCAGTTACCCAGTTATCTTTTCTTTTGTAATGGCTATTGTATGAGAGTGGGATTATGTACTTCTTTATTTTGATGGATATTGTACTTGACTTTTATTGTGGTTTTATGATGTAACCAGACATGTTTTACTTCCGCTGTTATGAGATGATGTTTTAAAATTTCAAGTACTATTTATATCTGTCTTGTTGTAATTTTTCTGTTCTATATTCACTAAAATACACCACCGATGCTATGGCATTCCCTTAGTGAGTGATCATAGCGGGAGTGGGGTGTTACACTTAGCCTTTTCCAAAAATCAAAATATTCATTTTGGAATATCAAAACAACTTGTTTTCTCGAAACAATCCTAAAACAAAAAAATTGGTAGTAATACGTCGCTTACAACTCGAAAATGAACACCGATGATGTCATGATCATCATCGGAATCTATTTGCAGTTATCGAAGTGAGTTTAATACTATATCACTTTCAAAACCATATCTAAACACTTCCATTTTGAAATTCATTTCAAAATACCATTTACAATGCTTCAAAACAATTTAAAGTATCCCACGATTTTAAAATTCTCTTATGTCCAATCCATATTCGTTTACAAACACTTATTCAAATTTCCAGAATTTTAATTTCAATTTCGATTTAAATTCAGATTTAATTCACTTCGTAATACTTATACGAAATTTGATTGGTTATTTACATAACCATTTCAATTATAATCTTATCTTATTATAACCACAACCAACACATTCAATATACGATAATACTTCCAATATTAATCATACTTTTATATCAAAATATGATTTGGGTAAAATTATATCATTTACCCTCTTTTCAAAGCATATCATGTCGGTTCATCGTATTCCAGTGTTTATAAACTCATACCGATGCAGTGGATCAAACTGATCGACCAGAACCCATAATCAACTCAATCAACAAATCTCCACAATATAAAACCATTTTTATATCAAATAACAAATACGCCACATATATACACTCAAACTCAATCTAGGGATTACTAACCCTATCTCTACTGAGTTATGCCATAGAGCCAAGGTAATTACTTAACCTTCAGCTCTGATATCACTGTAACGGCTCAGGATTTTAGACCCAGAAAATCAACATAAAACACATGTTAATTATTCAGGCACCAAACATTCCAGATCATCAATACAAAGAAGACAGGGGGTAAGAATAGATAAGATAGAAAATTAGAATAGAAGAAGAAGAACATACAACACATCAGAATAACACGAATCTCACGGTGGAACGAATAAATTATAACATAACTTTGAAATAAAACAGTATACATATACAATAACATTATCAGAGTACAACACTTACAACATAGCGGAAATAACAATGCTAGATAATGATGAAGCCTCCTGCTCTAAGCTCCTCCAATGATATACTGAAAATACCTGAACTACTTGACTGCTCGTACAAATTTGGGCACCCAAGAGTTTAGGGAAAAACAAAACAAAAATAAAATCAGGGTCAGTCATGGGACTGGTGTTAGTAAACTCCAACCACTTGGTTTAACTTTTTAAAAATCCTTTTAAAAGAAAGGATAATTGTAAGACCGATCCACACATAAATACGGATGGTTTTTACATTACTATAACCCAAAGCATTCTTTGAAATCATCTGATATTATAGTAATATCTAAATACAAGTAATATCAATCGAGCAGAACGCTTGCATCTCACGCTCTACATATATAGTATACAATCAAAACCGTATGCTCTTATTGGATAATGGATTCCAACTGGCAAGGTATGGGACTATCTTCCAAAATTGTACCTCTAGAGAGAAATACACCGGGTTCAACAAGAACATCTTGCAACCCAGGCTAAACATGACCGGTCCCTCACTTAGCTTGAGAGTACCGAATGCATTATCACCAACGGTTGGGATTAGCAACCATTTCCCAAAAGGGACAGCATCGATAGATTTAAGAAGCAAAAGGAATTTCTCTAGATCAGGTGACAATACACCCTGCTTTGGTATGACCCAACTAGCCATGCGACCTACCCGATTTTATACCATTTCCCGGTTGTGAGGCTAGAGGTTATAACGTATCTTTTGGTCTTCGTTCACTTCGAATGTCACATTGTCATATCCGCCAACTCACAAATTGATTTCTCCAAACATACTACGGTAATACAACTAAGAGAAACGAATTCCTCTGCCTCCAAACGTAACTACGTTTGAAGATATCAACTTACGCGATCCTTTAGATATACTCGGTCAAGCATTCTTCCATATAAAATTTGTCCTGGGAATGGACAAACCGAATGCATTATTTTGTAAATAGGATAGCCATTGCATAACACCGTCTTCAATTGTCTTCATCATATTTGATCGCAACGGTAATATCCATACAGAGTGGTTTTCAGATAATGAATCTGATCCTGGTCTCTTCGTATTGACAATGTAAAATGGTCAAAAACTTCAATAGTCGGTGATTTAACTATCAAAGAAAAACACGTGTGCAAACAATTATATTATTTCCAGATGGAAATTCTATCGATAAATCATCGTTTAACATTTATCTCTTTAGTTCAATAATTTATTCATTGTTCATTTCATGTTTCCACATATTCATAATTGCTTATTTTCTAAATTTAGAAAATATACATTATTAATCATTGGAAAACGTTTCCATCTCTTACTCATGTATCACTGTTATTCCAGTATTCTTTATCATCAAACATTTCATTTTTTTTATACTTAGAAAATATCTCTGATTTTATTTGGAAAATGTTTCCAAAACTTTTTTATATGTATTTCAAATGAACGTTATGTAATTATTGTTATGGTTGCTCAATCCATTTATTACTTCACTGTATTTCTAATCAATCTTCGCTATCAAACTTCAACTATTCATTAGTAAAATACGAAGTCAATCAAGTTGGGGTATAATTACCTTTCAGACCTTAACTGAATACATTCTTAACCTTGCAACAGATAAATTTCACAACTCAAATCTTAACACTTATTGCTTACACCAATTCTCTGATTTCAGTTTACAATTCCATTTCTTTTATGTAAAACATTTATTATAAAGATAACGTTATAATTCGTACTTCCGAAATATCTAACTTAAAATATAACTTTTATTTCTTTTATTTGAATAATAGTAATTTGTTTATTAAATAAATAAATCTTGATTTAAAAATCCGGAAAGTAAATAGGACTTTCCCGAATTCGATATAATCGATTTCGACATATATCTCTCTTCCGAGTAATCTCTATTTGATTAACTCTTCTTTGAATAGCTTGTGTTCGATTAACTATCTTCGAATAAATTATATTCGATTAACCCACTTCAAATAACCTATATTTGATTAACTATCTTTCGAATAAATTATATTTGACTGTAAAATATCAGTTTCAATTCGAATGCTAATTTCCTTGTCAAATCCTGCTTTATTCAATATATAATTTCTTAAAATAAATTATTTATAACATTTTGCCTAGTTAAATTCTAATTACAAATCTTTATGGATTTTTTAATCCTTTTTACATTTCGAACATCAAAATGGATTTCATCGTTTCCATTTTTAAACAACTCCCACTTCCCCATTTTACATTCACTGTTGAATTTGTAATCTCAATTATCCGTTGATAATTATATTATAATTCATTTATAAACTTTGTTTATAAATACGACTATTTATTTTTATTATTAAACAAGTTATTTATTTCTAGCCATTCGAATTTCATTTCTGTTTGAATTCCTATTTCATAAATCCAATTTACTTTAGAAATGCTTTCATTTGCAAAATCTTCACTTAAGACCATTATTCACATCGAATATGAATATTATTTCTTTTTATATAATCTACTGAGTTTGATTTCGTATTTTAAAATAATATCTCGTTTCCAAATTCTATTTGTACTTCTATTTATAGAATTATTCATACGAAATCTCTTTTTTACTTTTAACACTTAAATCTCATTTATAATTCCTTTTATAAATGCTGAGTTCAAATTCTATTTAAAATATCAGTGTTGAAACTGATTTCTACTTCGTTATATAAGTTTAGACTTATATATTCCATTTATCAAATGATAAATATTTTATTTAATTTATAAATGTTATTTATAAATTAATTATCTCCATTTATCTGATTTCTAAATATTTCAATTTTATTTTCTATTTACTTTATAAGGATTTCCTCTTTATATCGTTTATATCACTTTATAAAGACTTCCTTTTTAAATCGCTTATTTCACTTTATAAAGTCTTCATCATTTTTTTTCGTTTATTCCCAAATATTTCCTTTTATTATATCTATTCATTTTATAAATGTTTCTTTTTATAAAATCTATTCATTTAATAAATATTCGTTTTATAAAATCTCTTCATTTTATAAGTGTTTCCTTCTATAAAATCTATTCATTTAATAAATGTTCCTTTTATAAAATCTCTTCATTTTACAAGTGTTACTTTTTATAAAAATCTATTCATTTAATATAAATATTTATTTCAATCTAAACTGTAAAAATTATCTTTTTACATTCCAGTATTCCTTATGGTGCTTAACATACCATATAACAATGATCAGTATCATCCAAACATATGTAATCAACAACAATCTATATATCACATCATACATAACAATACATGAAAAAGGGTAAAATAAATGTTGAGGAATCCAATTTAATTCAACCAAACAGTTGGATTCCTCCGACCAATTTCCCTGCATCCACAGATGTTACACAGTATAATTCATATCAATTCGGTTCAATATAATATATTATGATAAACAGAATAAATGTTTGTTTCACGATATGTGTGTATAACGTTAACTGTAATTTCAACCAATCAAACAACAATTCAACCAAACAATCATGACACAGAAATTAATCATCATTTATCAGTACTAGATTATATTTATAAAAAATATAATTTAAACAGAGTTAGTGAGTTTTACTCACATTGGTTGGTTATCGTTAAGTAACGATAACCGTTCAATTGTTCTGTTCTGACGTTTTATTTCTCCATAAATTGAGATGAGCTCCAAATCACTCCAAACCAGTTCCATTTTGTAGTGTTCGTCCCTACGATCCTAACAGATCCTATTTCATCAAATTCGGACCACATATGAAAAAGTTATTAAAATGGCAAGTTTATATACTAATTAAATTAAAATTACTTAATTAATTTTTACATGGGCCTCACCCAATTAACCCTTGGCCCAACCGATTTCTGTGCACCTGTTATAAACAGTATCTCCCCTTCCAAACAAACAATCCCGACTCCAGGAAATTTACTCCACCATTACCGATTAAAACTCCACCTCATTCTCCCTCTCCGATCCACCGTTCAACGAACCATCACCACTAACGATCATCTCTTCCAAAACCGCATCTCCCTATACCCTCATTACTCAACTCGATCATGCCAGCCATTTCCGTTCTTTGGTGTACAGGGAACCACCGACGCCAATTCGCACTGAAATCCACAAAAAACTTGCAAACAGATCTTAAATCACTCCGTGGTTCCAAAAACGACCTTCAATCGATGCACTGGAGCTCCTATATCTCTCAAGACCTAACCCTAGCCTCATGGTGACGAAAATCCATGTACAAAACAGGCATCGATCTAACTGAAACCCATATAAAAATGAAAAGCGTCCTTCTGTGATTTTAAACATATATATTATGATTTTATAGAGTATGCATGATTTTCTATGGATTTAAGAAGAGGAAGATTTCACGTTTTATTTTCCTGGAGGCGGCTTGGAAAGCATTGACCAGCACTGAAAAATATTTAGGTTTAATAAGGGTAAGGGTATTTATAGGTAGGTTATAATATATTTTTATTTGATTTTTTTATTTTATTTTAGCCAATTACTCATTTATTCATCATCTAAAAATCCCTATGACCACACAAAATATCCAAAAATCATGGAAATTGACATGTAGTTAGAGTTTGACATTACAAACCCAACGAAATTTTTTTCGTCGAATTTCGACTCTTTTTGCTCTCACAACGTATTTTTAAAGTCAAATTATTGACTATTTTTCATATTAAAATCCCGTAAGGCCACATACTAACTCAAAAAATCACGAAAATTGAAATCTAACAATAATTTAACATTATGAATCCAACAAAATTGGTTTCGTCAAATTTGGAGGTCGTTTGCAAAAATGGCTATTTTTAATGCTCTAAATAGACCATTTAAATATTAGTATATTTAAAAATAATAAAATTAAATATTAATAAATTGATATTATGGTATATCTTCACGTATGATATCATACAGCTCCAAAATATACGTATTTTGATTTATACATCGATATTTAAAAATCTCAGTTTAATCGATATTCAATTTATATTAAAATTCTTTTATAATATAAATAAATCATTATAAAATATAAACGAATTCCATAGCAACTATTTTAAATTTTGATTTGGTCATAAATTACAATCTACACGATGAAATCTCGATTTTTCTTATTCATTTGAAAAATACAGTTCAACAGATCTGTACGTTTCTTGTTTCACAGAAATCCGACTTAAAACGAATCCTGTATATTCAGTTGAAGTTCAAATCGCTAAATAACGAACTGCTGCGATGTTATGGGCTCGATCATAATTAAATTATAATTTATACCTTCTAATGTCGTTTATATAATACATTCGTTACTCAAATTCAATTCTAAACTGAATTAAATATTATAAATGATCCAATTCACACAATATTGTGAATTTTACTGTTTTCGACTATTTCAGAATTATAATATTTTTTTAATATAAATATCCATTATTATTTAATTAAGTAACTATTAAAATCTCTAAATCACTTTTTAAATAATTAAATAAATTAATTATTACACCGTAAAAATACGGGACATTATAGTTGTCGTAGTAAATGTTAAGTTCAATAAGGAAATAAACAATTAAATATCTTAAGATAGGAAGTTACAGGTTTTTCTTATTTATTCTAGTTATTCTAGAACTAATATAATTAGAAATAAGTATTGGACTTAGTAGGTTAATGATACGAGATCAGTTGCCTTATTCGACAGAAGTCTGCACTTTCCCGTAGTTGGATATATGCACAACTGATGTGAGATATCATTAACCATAGGACCCGTAACGATAGTTAATTGCGTAGTAAGAACTATTTCCTAAAATAAGTTTTACTTCAAGTGTTGAGGTATTAAGTGGTAGTAAAGCCTGCCTCCCATCCAAAAGAAAAAACCAAAAAGAAAATAAATTATAATTGTAACCTACTTTTGGATTTGAGGTATTAACTAGTGGGATCCCCACCTATTAGGTATTAAGTGATTCAATTCACCCTTCCCCACAAGGGTAGAATCATTCACTATAAGATACATTGAAAATTTCGATAGGAAGGAGAGAGGGTTTCCGACGACTATTTTCCAACGGCTTTCGACGGGTCGTCGGAAACCATCGATTATAATCGGGATAAACTTAAGCCCGTAGCCTTTCTTCCATATTTTCCGCTTTCCTCCTACAATTTCCAACAAACGTTTCTCTAACCCTGCTTGACCCAAAATCGAATTTTTCACCCCCAATCATCAAATTCTTCGCGTATATTCCTTGCGGCTTCATCTCTAACCTCTTAGGCAAGCAATTTGGGGTATAATCTCTTTATTTTCTTAAAAATACATATTTTACCTAAACCTAAGTATGCCTTAAATTGAAAATTAGGGTTATTTATCGATTGTAATTTGTTCGAATAGCATAGTAGTTGGTAATAGCATCATATTATGTGTGTATTTCATGTGATATAATGAAAACAAAATTTTATGTGCAGTGTTTGGTTATTTGTGAATATGTTCCCCTTTACCTTTGATTTTTCCGTTGTATAATTTTGGATATTAGTGTATATGTGCACGTTGTGCACATGAGATTCTTGTATTGTGTTAGTTGGTATAAGAAAAACATTATGCATGAGCTAGGAATAGTACATTATGCACAAAAAAAGCATGAGTCTAAATTCTAGTTGAGTCTATTGAAACAACAATAACAGTAAATTAGCTTTAAGTTGATTGATACATCGAGAAAATGTGATAAAATAAAATATTTTTGTGCTGTAGTAAAACTGTATTTTTATAGTAAATGCGCACATCTAATTGGCTAATATCCTTAGAGTGTTTTCAGCTCCGTCCGACGAGTGTTGTACATGATCGTTATATAAATAGTCGTTTTAGTCAAATTAAAAAACAACCATTTATATTCATCTAGTACAATATTTGTTGGATTTGTCCTTGTATTAGACAAGTTATAAACGCAGTAACATCTACATTTTGTATACCACTTTGTTTCAAACGATTCAAAAGATTTCGATTTAATTTTTCTATCTGTTTCCTGTGTACATGCATTTGTGTACAATGCAGGAAACAAAAGGGAAATACTGTCGAAATTTTGTTGAATCGTTTGAGACGAAGTAATATACAAAATGTAAATGTTAATTGTGTTTATAATGGGAAGTAGGATGTCTAACCATGTAAAAAAGTTACACTAAAAAAATGTGCCATATTTGAAATTACTTTTAACTTCATGAAAGTGTTATTTGCTTTTAACCATTATATATACATGCGTTGTACGACCATAAAAACAAGCTTTCTAGAATTTGTATTTTTGAAAATAAATATTAAATTTTGAACTTGTAACTAAATTTCTCAAATAGCAAAAATGATTGATTATTTTGTTGATCGGAGGAGTTGGATTTACCGAAGAAAAGGACATAGAGGCTCGATAAAAGAATATTTTTATAATGGTATAAATGTTTTTATTTAATTCGATTTATAATAACAAAAGCGATCCAGAAATTCGTTGTCCGTGTAGCAAGTGTAGACATTTGAAGTGCTTGTTAACTGATATTGTGAAAGTCCATTTGTGCAAAAACGGATTTGTACCCGAGTATTATTTTTGGGATCATCGTGGAGAAGTTGTAGCAAATACTTCTGTAGAGACTGAGGTAGAAAGTGTTGTTAATGAAAATGTTAGTACGACATGTATTGAAAATATGGTCAAAGATGCAGCACGATCAATGTTTCCTATGGTTGAAGTTGACAAAGATGATGGAAATGCTGATGAATCGAATATTGAAGCTAAGAAAATTTATGATTTACTGGATAATCCTAAGAAACCTATTTGGGATGGTTGTAAAAGCGGCACTCAACTATCGGTAGTCGCAGAATACACTGCGATGAAGTCGAAATATAACATCACTAAAACTGGGTTTACAAATACTGTACAAGCTGGATCCATAACTGAAGCTGTCGGTAATCGCAGAATCCATTTAATTTTTTTTTAATCATTGAAATACTATACATATTTTACTGCTTTTGTTTGTTTAACATGAAATACCGGCTGAAGTAGATATACAGACACATAACTTACAGCTGGCTCGGACATATTGGATGTAGAAAATGAGAAAGAATTATAAGGATTGCATATCAACAATAAAGAAAAACATGAAAAAACCTAGCTGGATGAGAGCAGCCGTGTGGGATGGATTTCTTAGGTATTGGGAGAGTGATGAGGCGAAGGTAAGTGTACTAATATTTTTTAAATATCAAAAATATTTACTCGATAAGAAATGTATCCAATTTTGAATAAACAAGCAGATTCAGAAAGAAACTCAGCAAATAGGAATAAAAGTCCAGTCATGCATCGAGGACGATATAAGTCATTTCAGCAGTATCGGCAGGAGTTAGTATATTTTATAAATGCAACTTATAAAAAATTAATAAGCTAAATAATTTTGAATGCATAGTATTTATATGTAATAATCAAATTCAGGAGACTGAGGTGATGGGATAGTCTCACATATGGACGTATTCACTCATACGCATGCCATTGAGCATGTCGATGCAGATGGGAATATAACATATACATGGTATGATGACAATCTAGGAAGATCCATGTAAGATTTCATTTTATGTACTTTTATTTGCAGTAATTATTGAATTATAATAAAATAAGATGCCATAATATTAATTTTATCTACATTCTTATTTGGTGTTGCAAGAGAAGTTTATGGAGCAGCGCTAGAAGCGTCTAGCTGAGACTGAACATGAGCTGCTCACGACTGATGAGGAGGACATTATATTCCAGTGAGTGATGGATCCAGCGACGCAGAACAAACGTTATGGCTTCAGAAACCAAGTGGTAAATGATTTTTCCCTTAATTTAATTTTTAGTTTAGAAATAAAATAACTTTTACGAGTTACATGTTATTAATATATCTGCACATGATTAAAAGATTTTAAATAATTATTAAAGGCTAGCAGTCAGTAGGGACAGGGTCGGAAGACTAGAGCTGCTATAGACGTTGCAGAGATTGAGCTGTTGACAGATAGGATGGGGGAGCTTAAGGACCAGAATCATTGCCAAGCCATTGAGATGACTCAGCTTCTAGATCAGCGATTGGCCAAGTTCGCATAGCAATACGGTCGCTTCTCCTCTTCAGCTGGTTCCGCAAAAGATGATCAGTGACGGATTGTTAGGTATGGTTTTTTTAGGGTATGTACATATGACTATGGGTTACTATGAGTATGGGGTGATATGACTATTGTTTGCTATTATTTATGTATTATGACGGTAGACTTTTTCTGGTAGTGCTGATGTGGTAGACTTGACGTATTGTATATTATTATGATGGTAGACTTGATGAATTTTGTATGTATTTATGTTGTTTTTGTGATTTTGATGATTTTCTGATTGATATTTTGTGTTTTTGATGATTTTTTTGTGTTGGGAATATAAATTGTTGGTTTGAGATGATGGTTTAGATAATGGTGCGCTGGAAGGCTAAAAAGAAGCTGACATACAAAAAAAATGTGCAGGTTTTCCGACGGCTTATAGGTACACGGATCCATAACAGTTTCCGATGGCTTACAACGGTTTATTGGCATAGCATATGTAACGGCTTCCGACGGCTACCAATAGCCATTAGAAACCGATACCAACGGTTTCAAGCCATCGTAATTAAAAACGATGGGATGTGTTGATAGCCGTCGGAAACTCTGTTTCTGGACGCCTTTAAATGTTATGGTCATTTCTAACGGCTCTTGACCAACTCCGAAGGCTATTGATGGTTTTTAACCTTCAGAAATAATGCATTTTCTTGTAGTGGTTGAGTCTGCACTAAAAAAGATATTAAGTGATCGAATAACTTGCTTCTCCATAAATAAGAAGTACCTATGGCTAATTGGGTACGAGATTGGTAATCTCCATGATAGTTTGCTTCCTCTGGTTATTAGGTGACTAAGGTTAGAGTCTGCCCTAGGAAAATGTATTAAATGACTGCCATGGAAGTACAATAGGTCTGTGTATCCTACGGGACATATTAAGTGTATTGGAAGGAGGTTATCCAATAAGGTTTGTTGGATAGTAACGCGGGGGTCCGTCGAGGGAAGGTCATAAATGATAGTTAGTCCTCTACCTATCTTATACATGATAAGTGACGACTTACTATTTCTTGGCTTATGCGGGGCTTGGATATATGCGTGAATGATGGAAGCCTTAAATTAATAAGACTTAGTAGATAGTGTCTTCTAGTTTATATTAATGTAGAGTAAACCACCGAGTAAGGCAATAAGAGATCAAATGGATCCATCTTGGGTCTTAAGTGACCAAAAAAATCCACTCTTATATTATATTAATAGTGAGGCTTTAAGTGGCTATATAGAAATGACTTACATCCATATAACATATTGAGTAGTTGGAAAGCCCGCCTCTTAGCTTTTGGTAGTTGTTTGAACAGTGGTTTAAGTAGTTGGTTGA
Source organism: Allium sativum (assembly GCA_030737875.1). NCBI lineage: Eukaryota > Viridiplantae > Streptophyta > Magnoliopsida > Asparagales > Amaryllidaceae > Allium > Allium sativum. The sequence continues at coordinate 972,580,780 of CM060918.1, read as the reverse complement.
ATTGTGGTTTAAAGTCTTCATACTTATGCATAAAATTTCTATCTCAATATTGCGATATCGTTATCTTTGGGGAATGTTACCTTAGTTTTAGAACAAAAAATGGTTCTAACACCCAATTCAATTATAATTAAGAGAGAAAACAATGGGAATGCACGGTTTATAGTGTTTCAACGTTAAAAAGCCTACGTCCACTTTAAACTTTATTACTTGATGATTCAAACACAAATACAATATTGAATTACACTCCAACTCACTAATACAATGAATAATTTCACTCAATCTTTATTGAAATGCGCTCTAAAAGTTGACGATGATCTGAATAAAGTGAAGAAATTCGGTGGTCATGAGAGTTAGAGCCAACAATTTGCCAAAAGATCCCCTTAAATGATGCTTAGTGGTGTATTTATAAGCAAAAAATCTCCCTTGAAGGCTTCCGGTTCGGTTACACATGGAAATCACTCATCTAGAATCGGCCTCAGAGTAACTGAGATAGTGACAATGCGTGTCATTCATGGGTGAATGTGGGAAAGTGTGTTCCTAACCGCCCCAAGTCTTCAGGGAATCGTGCATTGTTGGTGTGGCGCTACTGCCCCACGGTTCGTGTCGAATGACCAAATGTGGGGTCCGGATCGAAGAGATCTAAACCGTTCCGGTCGTGATTCAATTTCATCAATTCCTGGTTATTTACTTCAAAGAAGGAGGGCTTGGTTTGGCTGCCTCCGAACCGATCCGATTTCCTGCTACTAACTCTCCCTACAACTCTATTCGTTGAAGCATCTTTTAGCATTGTGTAGCCTGATCACAAAGTGGGTTAACATTTTTCCCCCTCAAAGTACGCCTTTACTGAAGATAAGGTGTGCTTCGAAAGAATCCATCTACCTGCTTCTGAATCGGTGTCCTTGAATAGTGGCTTTCATTCATTCGCAGAGTCGTGATTTTCATACATTTGCACCTTCTGGCGTTTATAAATATGATATTGAATATCCGGATCGTCCCTGTCGCTTTCAATAACATCGAGAATCTATTTAGTGTCTGATTGATCTTTTCAGGTAAAATTTTAAAGTATGTATTTATGAATTTTTCATTCCCCTTTGGGTTCATTTCATGTGCTGAATTAACATTAGTGATCAAGCTTTGGTTCGAATCAAGTCCATCTGACCTAGTCCACGCTTCAACATCTCTATGCCAATGGGCTGAATGGCCATGGGTTTGCTTTCTTTTCGGGTTGCATTAGATTGTCATATCAGTTGGAACATGAGGAGCTGGCTCGTATGCATATAAACTCATCTTCTCCCCATTTTTCACTTCTTTCTTTCATTTGCTTTTCCCCCAAAATCTCAAGTGAAAAAACCCTAATTCCCAAAATCTCTAGAATTCCTTTCAGTTTTTAAATCGAATTCACTGGTGGGTTAATAATTTCATGTAACTTGATTTCCCTTGTGATTTGTTCGTTAATTTCATCCACTTTTGCGCTTTCACTCGAGTATCAATCGTCGATGTCATGTCTCTTGTCCCCATACCATCGTCATTGGCGGTCTCGTCGTAGCTTCGAGGCGATTGTGGGGAAACCTCGACTAGCACTGATATTACTGATTCATGAAAGCCTCGCTATGACTGAACTTACAAAAATGAATGGGTTTGGTGTGGTTGGGGAAGGGGTGAAGGAGGAGGGTGAGATTGGAGTAGTTTGGAACGGATGGCTTCTTAACAGTTGAAAGGAAGGATGCAGAATCGGTTCAGATCACGGTAACAACGTTGGTTTGTGCTTCAAACTTACCCACGTGATGAAACATAGGCTTCAGAAAGTTAGTACGATTCGGTTCAGTGTTAAATGATCCGCACAAGGTCATATCTCAGTAGCTCTATCTGATTTGATACTCTTATGATATAGGCATCCGAACTAATTCGCTATAGAATGAAGGCCGAACCGATCCGCTGTAGAATGAAGGCCGAACCGCTCCACTGTAGAATGAAACCTGGACTGACTCGCTTCCAACATATACGTCCGAACCGATCCGCATGGGTGAAGCATTCGAACCGATCCGCTCATAATTTGGACATTCGAACCATTCTGATTCTAATAAAATAAAAAACAAAAGGGGACTCGAACCGATCTGCCTGTATCATATGCATTCGAACCGATCCGTAGTCATCCAACATGAAGTGCAAGAATGGTTTAACCAACTTAACCAACATTTACTATGACAGTTAGGATAGAGCCTTCTTAACTGAGCTTTCTGGACTGTTCATGAATACATAACTATGTTATTCCTTTCTGCATTGCAGGTTTATATATGTACCAGTCATTCTTTAGTTCCGTCATTGCATGCATATTTGCACACTTTAGCTCAAACACATGCACAAGGGGACAATGGAAATTTTACTCTAACTCCTGCTATTGTTTCTTCGATGGTTTAGCAGCTACGACTGAGAGGCGTTCGTATAGACTAGCAAAAAGAAGAGAAAACATGGGGACTTCCGAAAATCTTACTATTGAAGATACATCCTCCACCTCGAATCTGTAATGGGACAGTGAGGGTCCAGATTATGAAATGGAGATCCAAGATAGTGAAGTATCATCCGGGGGTGATGTCTTCATGGATGAAGAGGATGAAGGGAGATTAGGAGATAATCATGCTCCTGATGGGTTTAAGAATGTCGTTGTTCTGGAAAAACCCAATGATTCTGTAGCATCAATAGTTGACAATGACAAACTTGCACGAGTATGTTTGAAACATGGGATCCTCCAAAGAGATACCGAGTTGCCTTCTAAAACAAATCGGCCCCATAATCCACCTAAAGGGTTTATGGCCATCAGTAGATTAATGTGCCTCGTTGGGGCGACACCTCCATTCTCACCATTCGTCGTCGATTTTCTAAGACCAATGCGCATTGCTCCCATGCAACTCCAGCCTAACTCCTATGCATATCTGTATACATTATATATTGCTTGTAAGGAAATCCTAGGTATTGAACCTTCCTTTGAAGATGTTCACTTTTTCTACAATTGCAAGCATCAGATCCAAGATTCTCCATCGTTTCTTTATTTGAATCAGTGCTAAAAAGGAGAATCATCAGCGTTCCTTTTAGCAGTAAGGTTGGTGATCGCAAATCCGAATGGTTTTACATTAAACAACAACCTGGGTGTGCCAGAAGATGGCTTCAATCAAGTAAAGCTCTAACTTTTCTTTAATTTTGCCCTCCTTCACTACTTGTGGTATTGATGTCTATTCGTTTTAACTTGTAGTTCCCAATCCAACACAGGAGAAGCATCATACATACTTTGGTCATTTAAAACAACTACTCAATGTCGATCAAAAATTCTTGACCATCAAAGATAGCTTAGTGGACGATTATCATCACCGTCACCAGTTATTGGCTATTACTCGTAGCATAGGTCATGGAGAAGGTTCTTATGTGTATGTACCTCCGGTCGAGAGGCCAATTGATATTTTTCTCGAGCATGGAGAGAGTTCAAAGGATCCGGCGATACCTCAAAAGTGTCCTTCTCCCACTTCGACTCAAGACAACATATTAGCAAATATAGCAGAAAAAGATGGAGATAAATACATCACTCCTGAGGATGCCGCCACTCCTGAAAGACCAATCTCCCCAAAACATTTGTTGTCAGTTATTCCCCAAGGAGATGATCTCCCTGTAGATGATTCAATATTTGGGATTTGGGAAAACTTCCCCTGCCCGAGACTCTTTATACTTCAGAATATTTCAGAACGAATCCTCTTACCTTCACTTCCAAAGAAGAAGTTACTCCTGTGAAGACTAAGGATACTGCACATACTGGCCTAACTTCAGGCTCTGGTTGGTTGGGGGGATATAGCTTAGGATATGCACAACACACTAGCACTGCAAGTCACAACACCCGTGCTTCACATAAACATTGGCTTTGAATTTACTTTTATTAATTGTAGGAATGATGAAATGCCCCCGCTATGATGTCTAGAAAGTCCATGCGAGCAAGCCTAGATTTGATTTCGACACTGAACATGATCGCCACGAGAGCCGTGGCAGGGATTACAGGAGGCATTATGATTGCAGTCGTCCTCATACTTCGTGCTCCCATTCTCCCCACCAGTCTGATCCAGACAAGCACAAGAGCTACCAAGATCGTCGTGAAGGGGACATACCACATTCCAAATCTCCGATTCCTCCTAAAGAGAAGCATCCTAAAGTGAAGGCACCTTCGAAGCATGTTGATTCACAGGATAAACATAAAGTTTCTGAGAAAAGGTCAAGCAAGGGTGAAATATCCATTGTACCTGCCAAGTACAGAAATATTGAGGTATCCATATCCAAACTCGTGCCACTCGAATCTGATTCCAAAGCAAAACTGGAATATTTGAGGAAACAGTTTCTAGATCATTATTTTGATCATCTGCAATTTGTTCCTGCACTTGAGCTTGTTCCTTCGAAGTGGGAGGATGATGCTAAAGCGAAGACATATTTAATAGTCATGCAATATACAGAGATGTATAGATATTCGCACAATCTTTCTAAAATTATTCGTGACTTAATTATTGATATTGATCACATAAAGGAAATGGCCGATTATGACGAAAGCATCATGAAAAATTCAGAGAAAGAATTGGAAGAAGCACAGGCTCAGCTTGCTCTTACTCAACGGGATGCTAACAACTACAAGAAACAACATGAGGAGCTAAAAAGTGTTATAACACTTTATTGGAATCTCGTAGCCAAGAAAGCTTAGATCTGAAGAAGCAGGCCGAGGATGCTAAATCTGAGAGTGTTAAAGCACAATTGGCTTGCACTACTCTTGAACAGGAGAAGGTTGAGTTGGTGAAGAAAAACATTGAGTTGGCAAAACGGAATGCTGAATTGGAAGCCAAACTGGTAGAAGCTGAATCCAGACCGGTCTTAGCTGAGGGAAATGCGAGCATACCATTAAATCTGCCGAAGAGGTCCACACAAAGCTTTTTGAGGCCCAAAAGGAATTGGATGATTACAATGAGTTAATGATAGAGTTCTTTTCCCAAGTGATCTGTCTTCGGGACATTGCTTGGATCGAAGATTATCCGAAAAGCTTGGTCTATGTGTGAGACCAAATCATTGAATGGGAGAAGAAAGAGCTCAAGGCGGACTCCATCGACGAAAACAAACTTATGGAGAAATTTCTAAGGGGTGAAGAACCAGTGCGCTTGGATGAAGGACGTAGACTCATTGTTGCGGCTATGGAAGAAGAGAAACGTCAGGCTAAAGGGGGAAATGTCTTTGAAACTGGTTCTTCTTCTACTGCCCTTCGGGATACCAGAATGGAGGGATATGATCGAGATAATCCGGGGATCCCCAAGACATCCTTTTTATATCCTATTCCTGAAGTAACATTAGAGACTTTTGCTACCCCAAACGAGAAATCATCTGAAGGTATCTATACCTTTTCACCTAAATTTGTTAGGACCATTTCAAACTTTTGCTACATTATTAGATAGACAACCGATGACCCTATTGTTTCTCCTGAGCTAATAACAGTTGATTCTCATTCTATAAGTGCACAGCCAGTTGAAAAAGCCAATGAGCAACGAGAAGAGATCACTGATACAAAGTCTACTGAAGATACCCAAGAGAAACATGCTGAAGTCACTGGCTCAAAACCTACGGAGAGGGTCGAGGTAAGGAAGATGTTGCTGAGAAAGCTCCCATGCCATCAAGCACTGAAAACCCCCAAGACAAGGATGTGATAGACACCTTAAAAGACGACGGCGGCGACGATGAGCATGATGAAGAGGACGATGTTGTCGTGACTGGCAATTTGGTGAATGTCGATGAAATGACTTTGGCTGATATGAAAGTCAAGTAGGACATGCTCTTAAAAGCGAAGCTGAGAAGGAAGATCCCGAGGCTATTAAACCTCTGCCGACAATCCCTCCTAGGTCAAGGTTGGTTGTCAAACTCTCAACCAGGTCGATTACTAAAGAGCTTGCTAAAAAGTCTTCTACTGATCCCAGCGCTCTAGTTCTAGGGAAGAAGAAGCCAAAGCGAATCATGACCAAGGCTGGAAAAGAGGAGAATGAAAAACTTAAAGCTACCAAGAAAGCGAAGTCCACTCCGAAGTCCAAATGAAAGGAAGCTCTATTCCTTATTTTGCCCATCCCTTGGTCCTCTTTTGTTGTAGCGAGTGCGGACCTCGCCTTTATTTGTTTAGTTCTTTTGTATAAACTTGCACCTATGTAATAAAGTAGTTTGTTTCCCAGTATGTCAGATGCTTGTAAATTCATTATTTCTCTATGTTAATGTCAAGAAGTTAATAAGCATAGGTGGTAAACAACAATTTAAGTCACGATCACGTTCCCCTACAAGTGTACAGACAGGAAAATATCATTTACAGGAATTGCCGCTTAAATAAAATAAATGATCGATGACGGGAGGTGCGATGTGTATGCCCCCAATCAATCTTGAATATAACGCCTGGCCAGTGCTTGTTTGAGATTGATTAGGTTCAACATTAAACGGCCCCCATCTCTTTTGGCGGGACTAAAATTCTTCTTTATTGCTACTTATTCCTTGTAACACCTCGAATTTTTAACGACATTAAAGAGGATAAATCAAATAATAATTAATTAATATTTAAAATTAGAGGAAATGGACTTCACCATTGCGACCATCTCGAAATTCTGGTCAAGATCGACATTTTGAAAGACTATGAATTGGATATGTTGTAAAGTATGATTCTGCGTTAATGTGAAATCCTATACTATGTCATGACCAATCTATTTTCGTAGATCTAGTAAAATTGTGGTTATTCGATTATGTTGCTTATGTGGATCTTGACTTGTAAACATGTTATGGTGGATATACATCTATTAATTTGGACAGTTGAAACGTTACTTAGATCTAGATCTTCATGTTAATCACCTTTCACTTGTCATATTGTGATCCATTGAGATATGTTGTAAACTTGACATGTGAATCCATCTTTAGATCTAAACGTGTTACTATGTCACCCTAACTATTCTAGATCTAAATAATTGGACACCTTACGGTTAATTTAGATCTCATTATGTTTCTTTGACATCATAGTTGCTACAATTTCATCACTTTTTTGTCTACCTTGCCTTGATGACTATATGACCATTTACCTTGTTATCATACCAGTTTATGTTTATGTTTATGCTAAGATATGTTGAAACTATCACCTTCGTCATATTCCCATTTCATTGTTGTAGCTAGGCTACTTTATAGCCTAGATGCCGCCAAAATACGTATGAATACGTTACAGAGGAAATGGGGAAAAAGGGATTAGAATTGGCATAATTTATGTAATATTTATATGAAATGAGACATGTAATTCAAATGGGGAAAACATAGAAATAGTTACCTATAATGACGTAGGTAGATTTAGATTAATTTGGAATGTTTAGTAATTCACAATTAGGAATTGTAAATTGTACTTATGACACGAGGTTAGGTTCAGTAGTGGTGGAAGTCTGCCCACACCCGACCGACATATCCAACAACCACTAATGTTGAACCTCATGTGGGAGGTCTAAGTACGCAAATACGAATCGGGCCAAGACACGAGGTTAGGCCTAACTGTTGAATAAGACTGCCCGGACCAGATCGGCATGTCCAGCATCCACATGTTGTAGGCCTAATGTGGGAGGTCAAGCCATCTATAGATGCATCAAGAGACCCTAGAAAGCTAAGCATAACAGACCCTTGAGGGTCACAAGAAATCTCGAGGGTCCTCCCATGGCAAGTTAGAAGCCTAACAACCCTCTTCTCACAATCTAGAATGGCACCATGCGTGGTAAGCCAACCCATTTTTAGAATCAACCCATAGCCCATAAACCCGAGAACATATGCGTCACATACAAACTCGACGCCTAACATAGATATTTTCAAACCCCGACAAATCATACATAAATGAGCCAAAACACAAATGGGGTTTGAAACAACTATGGGATCCACTACCATACTAGTAATTAAGTGTAGAGATTCAACTACATAATTTGATATAAATGAATGTGAAGCGCCACAATCAAAATGTGTTCTAATAGGATGGTTTGAAAGAGAAATTAAACCTTCCACGGAAATTTTTCTACCTCTATCAAGAGCATTGATCGCGAGAGCATGCACCTGCCCTCCAAAAGTCCCTGTCCTTTGACCCTGTCTTTGTGATCCCTGTTTCTTCCGGAACTCTCTAGCAAAGTCTCCGACCTCTCCATAGTGGTAGCAAGAGTTCTTCCTTCGGTTACAGTCTTTAATTAGGTGACCTTCCATCCAACAATTGTGACATTTAATCTTATCCTTTCCTTTATCATTCTTCCCTCCTTTCTTCTGCTGTTGTTGCTTGCCCTTCTTGGGCCACACCTTCCTATTTTGTGATGTCTCCTCAGTCTTTACTTCCTTCCTTTCTCCCTTGTCTTCCTCATGCATTAGGGCCATATCGATAGGCTTTTCAAAAGTGGCCCCCATTGGAATATGGGACATGACTAACCCATGCAGAGGCTCATTCAGCCCTTTAGCAAACCACAAAGTCCTTTTGTGCGGCGTATCCACCAACTCTAACCCGAACCTTGCTAGCTAGTTGAATTTATTCACATACTCTTTCACATCAAGTTTCCTTGTTTGAGTGCTAAGAATCTCTCCATCTACATGCTTCTCTCAACTTGGGAGAGAAATTTCATTTCGAACCTCTGTCTAAAATCCTCCCAACTTTCAACCGGACGTCCAGCTTGGGTGACTTCCCACTGAAATGAGGCTTCGTTTTTCAGTAGCCAGGCGTCTAACTGAACCTTCCTTCTATCATCTACTTCAAATATTATGAACAAGTCCTCGGTCTCCTTGAGCCAATTCCATGCTTCCACGAATGTCTCGTTCACATGGAATGGCATCCCTCCCGTAGCACGGAAGTCTTTTCACATCTTGGCGAATTTATCTGCTCTTGGAGGAGCAGGAGAATGACTGGTGCAGCTGGGGGAGGAACGTTTCCTTGGCCTTCGGCAGGCGTCGTGGCCTCTCGATACCTACAGAACCATCTGGGTATTGTAATGCCCTCTAGGATATTAGGAATGTTTTGTTCCTCAGACGTTCTGAAAATGGAAAAAGGAAGATATTTACACAAAGGACTGAAGGATATTACATATGGCTTTTTGGGGAATGTTTTTCAAAACGGACTTTTCTTTTTGAAAATGTTTTCTTTTAAAATCTTTTTGTAAATAATTTTCAAAAACTTTATCTAATCTGGTAACCTTCAGCTTTGATACCTAGTGTGACACACCATGTCCTTTGATGTCACTCACAAAGGGAATGCATTAAGTTTCTTGAAGCGTTATAGGTAAACAGACACAGAACTTTACAAGACAGACATAAATAGGATAGCAACGGAAATTTTTATTTTTATTTCAAACACAAATCATACAATGTGGTTCAAAATACCATGAGTCTCAAAAACCATTTCAACAACATAACTTATATCTTTCAACATCAGAGTACATAAATACTTAAAAGAAAACATAATTCCCCAAATAAAAGAGGCAAAACCATAGTAGAGATAAAAACTCGAGCCAAACTTCGAAAGTAGCTCTAGCAAGATGATATCTGAGTCCTGATAAAGCCTGAGTGTTTCCTCCCTGAGAACCTGGGGGGAAACGGAAGAAAGAAGAGGAAACAAGAGGGTCATACATAAAGTCTGGCGAGTCTAGTGACTTTTAGCAAGTAAATAAATAAAAGTAACATGATAGACATATAAAGTGGATAAGAGAGATCACTACATAAATGGCAGGTGTGACAGGGTAGACAAGATAAGGTGTATACGCTTCTCTAATGATTACTCTGCAATATTACTAGTACAACAAGAATGAGATGATCCCTTCTACTATAAGGTGGTAGAATTAGGGCATACGTCCAAATGTACCTTAACCATTACCCTAATTGATCGGCTCCCTACTCCGTAGATACTCTGTGTCGGTCCCACAGTAGGATGTATCACGTCCTAAAGTGGCAATCTCTCACTAATATGCACAACCCCATATCTACGGGTGTTACGGTCATCTTATCCGCCTATGCACGGCTCATGCACGCACATGGCCTGGTCGCTTTGCGCCGCCCACACCGTCCTTCACGTTTAGATCTCTTACAATCAATCAGTAAGTGTGCCCCCTCTCCACCTAGTATGGAGTACTTTGTTTGATACCTACTCCGGGTTACTAACTGAAATGGGTCCCACACAAATATGATACAAGCTCTCCCCTTTGTCTTGTATCTCCCACTAGGTTTTTCACTGACTATGTATACCACTAGGTGTCTTTAATTACATAGCCCTATACCAGTTATGCTTAACTTAAAAGGTGTCTTTAAGTACATAACTTTATTGTTTCCTCCGGTTATGTATACCACTAGGTGTCTTTAATTACACAACCTTATAGGGTTAGGTTTGTGGGCCTATATGTAAATACTACCCACCCCCTCTAGATTGCTTAACCCATCCACTATCCAATCAATTTACTTAACCCTAACTTTAGTTCACAGTCATACAATCCCTATGGATTAGATTTGGTTAAGTAGTCCAATTTACTACCATGTCCATTTATGGTTCATAATGGGCTAAACGTCCCACGTTAGGCCTGCAACGTGTGGATGCTGGATATGTCAGTCGGATCCAGGCAGTCTTATTCCACGGTTGGGCCTAACTTCGTGTCTTAGCCCGGTTCGTATTTGCGCACTTAAACCTCCCACATTAGGTTCAACACTAGTGGATGCTGGTTATGCCGGCCAGACTTCCACTACTAATGCAACCTAACCTCGTGTCATAAGTGCCATTACAATTCCTAATTGTAATTACTAGACATTGCATTATTAATTAAGTAATCAATTAATTAAACCTTTCCCTTTATAGGTGTTAATGCCCACTCTATCCAATAATTCAAATTATATGTCCAAAAATGTTCATATTCAAATTATGCCAATATTAACCCTTTTTCCACCGTTCCCTCACTAGCGCACTCATAAAATTGATGGCATGCCTAGGCTAAACGATAGCCTAGTCATAAGCAATAATAGGGAAAATAATGGGAATATAACCAAAGTGAACATTTTAACAAAACTTGGCGTAAACATAAACTAGTATGGTGATAAGGTGGACATATAAGTATAAAACCAATGAACTTGTGGCAATTACTAGTTCTACATAACTATGATATCATGGTGAGCATAAAGAGATCTAAATTAACCATTTAGGTGTCCAACTATTTAGATCCAACTTAATTATAATGTGGTCATAAATATAGATCTAACATCATTAGGATGACATAGTAGCATGTTTAGATCTAAATATGGATTCACATGTCCAATTTACAACGTATCTAAATTGACCACAATATGACAGGTGAAAGGTGATTTACATAAAGAACTAGATCTAACCAATGTTGTAACTGTCGAAATTAACAGATTTACATTAACTACTATATAGTTACAATTCAAGATCCATAAAGGCGACATAATAAAATAACCACAATTGCATTAGATCTTGAGAAGTGATCTATCATGACATGGTATAAGATTAATCACTAGCGTAGATTCATAGTTTACAACATATCCAAATCACAGTCTTTCAAAATTTACTTTTAATTATTTAAATCTAAAAGTAACTAGAAACTCACTGTGTTAGGATTAGAAAATATAAGAAGAATGGATCTTGAATCTCTAGATTTGATTTGCAAAACTGATAGTCGTTTGAAGAAAACGGATTCGTCTCAATTCACACATCGGCAGCATTTGGCTTCCGTGATTTCCAATGAAGAAAATAGGAGAATTGGACACATATATATAGCTGTCAGGCCCCTTAAAACCGAGTGCATCATTAGCCATAGGGGTGTCGACACCCCTTAAGGGGGGTTGACCCCGGTGTCCACACCTCTCTAGGGGGGTCGACCCCCTAGAGCTAGAAATTTGCCGCCTCGAAGAATTTTTGATTTTAGAACTGTTCTGGATAGGTTCTGACTCATATATGACTCATACGTGACTCATATGTGTATATATTTTATTTCTGCGCGTATACAAACTTAAAACCCTCATAACTTCTTCATACGGTGTCCGTTTTACACAAATCAAATTTCTATGTTGAATAGAATTTCGAGACGGAAGCAATGGTGTAGTCCATTTTCCTTAATTTTGAATATTAAATTAATTATTATTTAATTTATCCTCTTTAATGTTAATAAAATTACGGGGTGTTACACTTGTTTTCATATTATTCATGTACAGACTTTTTAACTTAAGTAACATTGAAATTTTGTTTGGATGTTGATTGCTGAATTGAATTTGACATTTGGTATGTTATTAATCAATAAACAATATTGATTATGTGATCGACTATAGATGGCCTAAAAATCAATCTTTTTAAGACGTTGATTTCGCCATCAGGAGAATTGACGAGATTAAAGTTACAAAATTTATTATATAACTAAAGCAAGGTTTTCAAGTTTATTTCATAAATAAGAAGGTTTATAAATAAATTAATATTTATAATTGGTTTTTATAAAGTAATTATAAATGATTTATATATTAAAATTCTTATGTTTTCAGTAAATTTTAAAAGCAAGGAAGTAAAAAATTAACTTAATGGTTAATAATTTGGAATAATCGTTTTTATGAAACAGTTTAAGTGATAGTATTAAATTAACAAAGTTACTGATTAATTAAACGGGAAGTATTAATGGAAATTAGTTAAAAACGTAACTAATGTTCTCTAGTTGACCAAGTCAACTATTTAAACTGAGATTAGTTTTTAGATTAATTTGTTTTCCATTAATTTAATAGAAAAGGGTTTTGACAAATAATTGTTTAAATTTAATGGATGTTCAAAAAAGTTAATTAATCTTCTAATTAATTGTGTACAAAGATAATTATCTAGTAGTTTATTATTAACGGAGTTAGTTATTATTTTATTTTAAAAGATTAGCTATTCTATTTCAGTTAAAAATGAAGTAAACTGCGTTTATTTTAGTAATGAAGAAGTTACTTATTATTGTAATTAATAATAGCGATTACCTTTTAATTGGAATTCATTTAAGAAAGTAATCAAGCTCGTAATAAGACATTTTTTTGAATTTGGTAAAGGGTCGATGAAGGGTTTTTAGAATAAAAATTCAAGTTTTATAAACAAAGTTTATAAAAGATATTTTAAGCTAATGTGATGATTTTAAATAAGAGTTACTTAAGTATTGAATTAATCAAAATAAATGCAAATGAAATGAGATTTTCAAAAAGGAAGATGATTAATGGATTGGGAAAAAGGATTTGGTAAATGGATTTTCGTTTTAAATTTAAGTTGTAAACGAATTATATAAAGAGATTTAAGACCAAAATGTAAAAGTAGTTAGTCCAAAGGAGTTTTTCCAAATATAAAGGAATGGTGTAAAACATATTTAAATGGATAGTAAATGAGATTTCGTGTGATATTATGATTAATATCAGTTTTTGGGTAACAAACTTTTATCTATCTTAAGATAAAAGCATTGTCAAGTCAAGGTCTAAGAGGTAAATAGAATACCCCAACTTTAAGGGCTTCACTGTTATTCAAGGAATGGTAATAGTTTGAAATGGTCAAGATGTTGGAAATAATTTATTATTTCTGTTAACGATATTTTTTGTCAACACCGGAAATAAATCTAAGGAAGTGGACCTAAGGATATAATGGGATTATTTAGTTCCCACAAGCTTGAGTTAATTCACCGTTTCCTAGGTATCAGGGTTTAGAGCTCGAAGATTAGTTACTCTCCCCTCAGTAGGTGAGTATCACGCTTATGAGACTCAATAACCAACAATTACCTTTGGATAAGGGTTCCCTAAGCGCAACACAAGTTGGGATGCTAAACGGCTCGTAAAAGGGTATTTCGGTAATCTTGGAGAAATGACAATGCTTGTGTATGAAACATTTGTCGTAGAGAAAAAATAATGAAGCAGACGAAAGCAGTAGAAAGATAAATCATAGAAATTACGCTAAGTGTCGATTCACTCTTTTATTATTCATTGACTTAAGTACATAAGTGTTTATGGAGGAAATCCCCAAATCAATTTAAAAATTTAGGTTTACTCTATAAGAAATGAGTACAAGATTGGGGAATTAAAAGTCCCCTAGAATGTGACCTATGAGGTCTTATTTATACACAAATTGTGTCCCCCTTTTGTCATCGGCTCGGCAGATCCCCCTTTCGGAGAGAATAATGACTTTCGACTGCTATTTACCTCTTGGCCCCGGTTGCTTTGGTTTTGGCCATCTCTTTAACACTATTATAAGATATAACTTGGTCTTTGGTGTGCTGGTCTTGGCTTCCAGAGAACTAGTTCCGTTCTTAGGAGCTTCTCTTTAATTACGTTTATGTTAATTCATGAGATTTTTTACTCGCGACAACAAAGAAATGAAGTTCAATTGAAGAGTTAGTTTATATATATATGTGTGTGTTTAGTGTTTTAGAATGTTGTTAAAATCTATCCTCATTTATTATAACACAAATGCACAAAACACATAAACACACACACGCGCGCACACTCACACACACACACACACACACACACACATATATATATATATATATATATATATATATATATATATTAGAAAATAACAAGAAATAGCTATTACTGGGCTTTTTCCCCTGTACCAGTCGATTGGTAAAGGACAAAATCCCGAGTAATGGCTATTTTGTGTCATTATTCAAATATATATACATTTTATATTTTCTACCAGTTGACCGGTGATTTTTATAACAGTTGACTAACCCGATAGTAACAACCATATTTCTGAAAAGTCACCATCTTTCATGAAGAGTTTCCTCTTTATTTCTAATAGAAATGGTTACCCCTCTTCTCTTGAATTCTTCATGAAAGTTGACTACTCTTCAACCATTATATATACATCACAAAATTGATTTACAAATCACCGAATCTTCTTATATTTTCTGATATTAAACTCTATACTCTCTTACATTCTAAAAGCTTACTCAAACATTCAAATTGCTTTAGAATCTTTGAATATATTTTATATCTCTTGATTCATAAGAAATATACTTTAAATCTGCACACATACATTATACACATGAAGATAAGATTATAGGAAAGTTGTACTCAAACTGTTGGCTATTCAGTGTTATTCAAGAACACAATCAAAATCAAACTCTTGTTGTATTGGTGAAAGTCCTATTCGGTTGTTTAGGCAGTGCAAATCCCATTGAGTTGCTCGGGTGTGTTGTGAACCTACTCCTCCGCGTGAAGATAGGGTGTTGACAGTTGAATTTCAGAAAGAGTCTAGGATTGGACATATGACGGTGCTTCGAACCAGTATAAAAATCCCGGGTGTCATTTTTATTTCCTACATTACTTATCTTGATATCATATCATTTAGTATTTACTTGCATAACTATTTATAAGACAAGTTAGATTATCATATGCACTTCCGCATATTCCGTATAAGTCGATCCTACTCTAAGTCACTTGGCAGTGTTAGAGCGGGACATCATTTAACCTTACAACCGTTATTTGATATTCATTTAATATGGAAAATAACACTAGCACAAACATTGGATTCATAGAAGGTCAATCTATTGCACGACCTCCTTTTTTCAATGGCATGAACTATAGTTATCGGGCTACACGTATTAAAATATATGTGCAAGCCAATGGTTTTGATGCTTGGAATATCACTCAAAAAGAATATACACAACCTACTACAAATTATCCTGAATGATCAACTAATGAAAAAGCAGAAGCTACCGCTAATGCTAAAGCCATGAATATGTTCTATTGTGCCTAGGATAGAAATAAGTTTAAACGCGTTTGTATGTGGAATACTACATATGAAATTTGGCGAACACTCAAAGTCACACATGAAGGAACTAGCAAGGTTAAACAAAACAAGATATATATGCTCAAAAATCTGTTTCATAATTTTAAAATGAGTTAAAATGAATCTACCAATGATATGTATTCACGGTTTCAAAATATTTATCATTCATTATTGGGCTTAGGTGAAAAATATACTGATTTTGATATAGTACTGAAAATTCTAAATTCTTTTACGGATGTATGGGAAAGAAAGGTTCTGGTTAATCGAAGAAGTTAATGGTCTTTTAACCATGAAACCCGAAGAAGTGATAGGAAATCTAATGTCGTATGAAGTGAATTTGCAGGCTAAAAAGTTTCATGCTTAAGATAAAAAGAATCTAGCTTTCCATGTAGAAAAAGATGAATTAAATTCTGACGAAGAGGACATAGCTTTCATGGCCAAAATTTTGAAAAAAAAATCTGAAATATAAGAAGGGAACAGGAAAGATATAAAGAAGAATTCTACAAAAGAGAGTAATTAGGCGGATTCATCCTCAATGGAATGCTAGAATTGTCACAAAATAGGTCATTATCAAGTAAATTGTCCAGAATTAAAGAAAAATCGCAGCAAAAAGAAGAAATCCAAGAGGCGAAATTTCTCAGTGACTTGGGATTATTCTGATTCTTCATCATCTGAAAGCGATAGGGTAGTGATAACAAACAAGCAAATGTGTGCTTTATGGCAAAAGAAACCGAGATTACTGATTTACTTTACTGATTTTAACAGTCTATATTCAATAAAAATTTACAAGGCTTCTTCTCCTACCGGCTTCAGCTAATGGTGATTCTGTTATTCTCCTCTCAGTTTCCCTCAAATCTCAATTCGCCTAACCGTTCTATATCTCTCCACCTTTTCCTTCTTCTAGCTCGCCTCCTAAAAACCTATCCCCCATCTCTTGATGACGAAGAACAAGAAACAGAAACAACGATTTTCCAAGAGTGATACGCGGTCTGGGAGATGCTTTTTAGATCGAGTACCCAAGGCCAATTTGTCAAAATCAGATCCGACCAGCAATGATTCGATGCATATTTTAGCTGAAGCCCTTGCCTCGACCAACACCACAGATCCAATTTCTGTTATCAGATCTTTGTCTGACCTTCCGTTCTCGCCAGTCTCTCCTTTGATAGCAAAGTAGCAAGTAGATGTGAGCAGGAAGGTTGAATAAATTCCTCCTTTATTCGAATCTGAGATAGCATAGAACTTGTCAGGTATCTCTGAACTTGACTTTGGGTTTGTTGATGTTGAAAATGCAAATTCTGGATCTGTAGGGAATAACATTAAAAAATCCATTGTTGGCAATATAGTTGAGCACTTTGTATTGGCAGATTTAGTGAGAAATGTTGATGTTCCAGCCAATGACAAGGCTAACCATAGCCCTTCCCCTGTGATGAATAGCAACCAAAGTGCTCGGTTAAATGCCACAAAGAACCCTGCTACTGTCATGGCAGTTCCGATTGCTAGCAATAACCCTATACTCATTAGGCCAATCCCGTCAGTAATACATCATGTCAAGCCCTCCATAGCAGCGCCTCCTGCTGACAAAATCCAAGGACTGTCCTGCACTTCTCCTCCCGTAATGCCGCCTAACATGCCCCCCATTCCAAGTTATGCCTCTTTCTTTCCGTCCCTTCCTCGTTGTGCTGGTTCGTACTCTCCTCGTGTTTTCAACTCATCCTCAAATAACCCGAATCCTCCTCCTGAGATAGTTCAAGAGGGAGCCAATTTTTGGAAAGATCACTTAGTTGGATTCTTCCTTGACTCTGAAATTCCATATATTGATGTTCGTGACCAGTGTCGTAAGGCTTGGAATTTGACAGGTGGATTACTTGTCAATGTTGTAAATGGAATGTATTACTTTAAATTTTCGGTAATGGAGGAGAGGAGGAAAATGTTGGAATCGGATCTGGTAATCATAGGAGGGAAACCTTTTATAATAACATCTTGGAGTGCATCGGTTGAGAAAGCTAGAGAGCGTGTGCCTTGCATCCCAGTCTGGACTATTTTCACTAGAATTCCATCGGTTCTTGAAACTCTTCCTGGACTGAATTGATTAGCTAGTAGAATTAGTAATTTTAAATGTTTTGATACGAACACAGAGATAAGGAAAAATCTAATCTTTGCAAAATCTTTGATTGAAATCACTCTGAGCAAGCCATTACCAAATAATCTCAAAGTAACTTTAGAAGGCTATGATTTCTATGTTGATGTTCAATACTCTTGGTAGCCTGAAATATGTACAAATTGTCATTGCTTTGGACATCTTCCTGGTACTTGGAAGCTTGTTGGTCCTTCCAAGGTTCGTGCTCCCCTCATGAAGCCTCCTCCTAGTATTTGGGTGGAAAAACACAAGGTTGATGGACCTATGGATGTTGAAGTACCACATATTGATAGAGAATTGAAGGATTCTGTTATTGACTATGACGAGGAATCAAAGGAAAATGTAGTGGTTACTTTAGACGGGGAATCGGTAAATGATGGGATATGTTGGATGTCAAATGATCGTGCTTGGGTACATGAAGCTTCTGGTATGAGATATGATCCATGTGAAAATGAATACTATAAATATGTTTCTGACAAAGTTGAGGATGCTAGAAGATTGGAGTATCAGGTTATAGGAGAAAACTTTGAGCTCATTCAGGAGGGTGATTTAGGAGAGAAGAATAAGACACTGTTCCATGATTTTACTTGGGATTGGGAAAACGAGTTTCGTAGTCCCAATCCGTGCTTTGTTCCTAATCTTGCTGTACTTTTTACTGGGTATGTCAATTTATAGGTAGTGATTCTGATTCCTCAAGTTATTCCACCCTAGTGGGGGACTAATTGCTAGGTCCCTGTTAGTAGTTGAAACTTTATGTTTCTCTCCTGTGCTTTTTAAATGTTAGTGTTCTGGCACTTCAAACTAGATGGAGTTTCTGTGCCTGTGCAGAACTTCACTTCTTTCTATGATTCTAATAAACAGTGGTACAACCGCTATAAAACCGGCATGCCATGCAAAAAAAAACCTGAAATTTTAGAATCTAGAAATAATTATAAATGAAAATTTAGACAAGCATATGAAGATAAGAAAAAAGCAGAATTTAAAAGAGATTTGCTGAAAGATGAAAAAAAGATATTAGAGGATGGAATTTAAAAATTACTAAAATCTCTGTCTAATGCAAATTCTCAACTTTCTTTATTGAGTCAAGAAACTGAAACTCAAAAAGAAAAGAATAATCTACTTGTTTCTAAAAATCATAATTTAAGTACTAGGATTGAAATTGTAGATAAGTCTAGTCTTAAGATAAAACAAGACGATATTTCTAAAAATGTCAATAATTTCAATAAAGGTAGAGAAAATTAATCCAAGATATTTGAAAATTCTCAACCTACATCTAGTAAAAAGGGATTAGGATTTGCATAGAAAATTAGTACTAAGAATAATTCTAGACCTAACAAACCAGTTGTCCCTTGTATAAATAAATCGGATTTTGTTTCAATGAAAAAGACTTCTAAAAATATTAGTATATAGGTTCTAAAAACAAATAATTATCTGATTAGGAATAAATATATAGAAAATTTCTTACAAACTATGCATAATAATATTAATTATATTTTTAGAAGGGACACTGAATGCTCATGGGTTTGGTTTCCTAAAACCTTACTCTTAGGACCCTAACGAAGGAAGTGGGTACCAACATATTTTATTTTGCGTCTTGTACTTCAAAACTATCTCCATGGTGTGTGATCGTTATCTATTTTCTTATATTCTCTCTACTATGCTCTATTACTGCTTTATCATATTATATATTCTTTTTAATCGATGACTAAGGGGGAGAAGCTATTATATATTATATGTACTACTAGCATTTTGTTACAAAGAAGCAACAATGGTAAGCATATATTATATAAAATAAAATGTTGTATAGAAGCTTTATATTCCGGGGGAGACAAATATATGCAAGCATACATTCGGGGGAGAAAATAAATTTTTCTACAAGAATGCAAGAGGTTATCATCAATCAAAAAGGGGGAGAATGTTGATTCATGAGATTTTTAATTCACGACAACAAAGAAATGAAGATCTATTGAAGAGTTAGTTTATATATATGTGCGTGTTTAGTGTGTTAGATTATTGTTAAAATCTATACTCATTTATTATAACACAAATGCACAAAACACACACACACTTATATATATATATATATATATATATATATATATATATATATTTATATATATGAAAATAGCATGAAACAACCATTCACTACAACAAAAACACCATATTACAACTTTAATTTTACAACGGTGGTAAAATCACCGTTGTAATAAATGGTTTTTACAACTGTCATTTCCCTAAAGTTGTAATAAACACATTTTTAAGAACTTTTTTTTTTGTCAGTTGTGATAGATTTCTATTACAACTACCATTTTGTTCCATTGGCAATAAACATAATTAGTAAATAATTTTTAATGTTTAATAATTAGTATAATAAATTACTATTATTAATTATTTAATAATTAATGTTTAATAATTAATTAAAAGAAAGTAATCATTAATATTAATAATTAAAAAAATCAATAATTAATATTTAATATTTAGTTATTTATTTTTGATAATTAATAATTAAAACGATTTTATTAGAAAGTTGTATAAATCTATTTTCAACGGCACTTTTTCTACTTATTGTAGTAGAAACCTGTTAAGTATAAATAATATCTAATATTTAATAATTAATTATATTAATATTAAATAATAATTAACAATTACCAATAACCTTAGGAATCATTAATAAATAATAATTACTATTAAATAGTTAGCACTTAATAATTAATAAATAGTAATTATTTTTCAATAATCAATGTTTTGTGTTTAATAATTAATAATTAGCAACATATACATAATAAATTGTTAACAATTAATATTCGATTATAACTAAGAAGAAATAAATAATAATTAATAATAACTATTACTAATAATTAAGTAATATTTAATATTTCAATAAAAATTAATTCTCAAGAAATCCATATCATATTTAATATATTTTTTATTTATTAATTCAACTTATAACATTTAATTCTATGTATTTTGATGAAATTTTTATTATGATCAATGAAAAATTTACGGACATTAACTGTCAGCACAGAAGAAAGTAGGAAATTTGAGGTGGAAAAATCAAATTTTGGCTCTCATGTACTGTACCTAGATCAAAATTTTAGCGGGAAGATTGAAAATTTTGGTGGGTAGCGTCTAGCGTGCTGGATCCTAGATCAAAAGGAAACCATTTCATTTGGTAAACGCTAAACAAAATCACTTTTCGATTCGATGACCGCCTATTCTGAAATGATTCCTCCTTCTCCAAATTAGATCCAAAAAGAAAATCTCGACTTCTTGCCCAAGCCAATGGATCCGATTAGATCCTTTTACGCCCCCGCAGCCTTCGTGAGAACGGTCCATCCATCGTTGAAGAGACATCGAGCGCCTCTGACATCTTCCTTTTCTAATTAACCCCACTTCATGCTCCTTTTTCAGACATGGTCATTTCAATAGCACTGAGTCTACCTTAACAATTTCGATTCGCTTTTGCCCATTTTCCTGCTGATGTAGACCGTGATTTCCTTTCTATGATAATCTTTTATCTCACGATTTAACATTCCTCCTGTTCGCTGTTTACTACCTATATCCTTTTTGCCTTTCCAGCCTCTCGAGTGGTCTTCTATTCGTCAACTGAAAACCCTAGGCTTCCATTGTTTGTGAGCCTTCACTATCTATGTTTACCCTGCTTTGTTTGGTCTTGGGTATGACCTTTGGCACGCGATTTACTCTGCATGCTACGGTATGTCTGTTTTGCTTTTTCTCCGGGTTTTTGCTTATTGAGTGGATTTTGCAATTGGGTTATTGAGTTATCGAGGAGTTGAGGAACTGTTAGTTGGTTGTTGGTTTTGAGGAAGTTTCGAAGGGTTTGTTGTGGTTATATGGTTTTGCAGCCTTTTGGTTGTTGGAGCTGCTTGTTTTCTTTTGGGCCATTGTCTTGCTGCTTGGGATTATAGTGATCTGTTCTTGCAAGTTTTATTTTGGTTCGTCTGTACATTTTGTGTTCTAATTCAAGGCACAGGAGGCTATTTTTCTTATAAACTTGATGAATATGTTGTTCATTTTCTCCTAGATTCAACAGCATTAAGAGTTGCTGCAAATGAAATGATAGTAATTTTTACTTTAATTTTGTCTTTCGAATCACCACATATAACTGAATTAAAAATTTCCTAGGATTCATAACCCATTGGTAATCACATTCATTATTTAATTGTTAACAATTCAAGGTAAAGACCAAGCAATATTATTGTCAAAGCCGCAGATTATTAACCAGGCAACATTATTGTCAAAGCTGCAGATTATTGGAGTCACCTGAAAATGTTGTTGTGACAATATGTGAACAGGTTAGCTCTTCTAAATCATCTATCTCTTATTTAGTAAATTTCTTTAATAGGCAATGAATTCTTTCCCTATTTAGATTTGTTTCACTTTATATTTTCATAATGTCTTATTCATTTGTGCAACAATGTGAAATGGATTAGAAATTAGTAAGATGTTACAATTATTAGTAGGAAAGTTGAATAACCATCGCCGTCAAAATTATTTAAAAAAAGAACTTTTTATGCTGAAACAGAATGAAAACCCCTTCCATTCTCTATCATGCATAACACTTTAATTTTCTGGTTGTTTAAATCCCATATTTTATAGAACAAATCCCCAACAAAATTTGACTAATCCATATCAAGAACCACTAGCTCAACTGATTATTTGTATGAAGTTCTAAACATAGTATAATTTTTACTAGAAAAATAGTGACTAAACCGTGAATAATTGTTAATTATCAAATTGTTATAAAAGGAAAGTAATAGTATTCGAAAAAATTAGGATAGTGCAGCCTTTTGAACCATGAATTTAACCATCGATTATAAACAATAAGTAGTGATGTTTTCTTTGGTTCATTACTCTTTATAAATTCGGCATATCCATATAATCTAGTAAAAAATAGACAGATATATTTACTAAGTCATATCAGGTACAGTTAATTTGATATTGTCTTTATTTAAAATGAAATTACTACAACTTACTGAAAGTTAAAACTGCATGCAGTTTAGGTAAATGAGAATATTTTGTACCACTAATGACTATACTTTATGTTTACGTAGGATATGTTGATTAAGGTACTTGACAAAGCCATAGAAAGTAGGTTTGATCAGCGTTCAACATTCATAGCTCTAGATGGCAGATTGATATATGTGTGGAATTGCTGCTGCCGCTTTTCTTTGTGATATTAATTTCATTCAAATTCCAACAACTTTGATGGCTCAGCTGTGTTCTATTTGGACGGATGACTTTGAAAGGTTACTTATTCCTTTTTAAATGCACGGAAAAAAGAGAAGATTTATGCAAATGAACTTTGTAGATTTCATAGGCAAATAAGCTTTCTAATTGGATTAAAGGATTCAGAGGCAAATAAGGACAGTTGTAATTTTATATATTTTTATGTGGTATATGATTTATAATTTGTATTCTAGATATAAAGTTGTGATTTTTATCAATGAATGGATTATGATGCCTTTAAACTTACATCTATTTTTTATGTTATTTATCTATTTGTTGTTGCATATATAAAATAGATATAGATTCTTATACATATAACTTGTGGATATAAATGTAAAATAAAAGTTGAAATAAAATATATCACAACGGTTATAAATAGTTGTAAAAAATACAATAACGATGCATAAATGTTGTAATAAAGTTTATTACAACAGTGGAAAAATGTTGTAAAATATACATATTACAATGGTGTTGCAACGATGCAAAAAAGTTGTAAAAGATTTTAGTATATTACAACTTCTTAATACATGACGGTTAGCCCACAGTTGTAAAATGTATATTACAATGGTGTTCCACCATTGTAATATAGTCGTTTTGTTGAAGTCATTAGTGGGCTTTTTCCCTGAGACGGTCGACTGGTAAGGACAAAATGCCCAATAACGGCTATTTTCTATCATTATTCAAATATATATACATTTTACATTTTCTACCCGTTGACAGGTGATTTTTATACCAGTTGACTGACCCGACAGTAACAACCATATTTCTGAAAGTCACCATCTTTCATGAAGAGATTCCTATTTATTTCTAATATAAATGGTTGCTTCTCTTCGCTGAAACACTTCATGAGAGTTGACTGCTCTTCAACCATTATATATACATCATAGACATGATTTACAAATCACTATATCTTCTTATATTTTCTGATCTTAAATTCTATACTCTCTTGCATTCTAAAAGCTTACTTAAACTGCGACAACCCGGATTTTTACAACATGCTAAGACAAGAATCAAGGCAGAATTTAATTATAAGATCTGAATCAGGGGAAACGGGCTGTGCCATTGCGTTCGTCTCGGAAAAATACGCGAAATAGAGTCCGAGTTTTCGAGAATCGGAGTAAGTATGACTAAGTTATGGCCCGTCAAAGTTTTCAGAAAATTTCAAGTTCAAAAACAGTTCAAATTTGAATTTAGAATTCAAATTCAGCCAAGCAGAACAGGCGGGAAAAATTCCCGCCACCCCCAAGTCGACTGGGGAGTCGACTTGGGAGTCGACACACCCCAGGTGGTGTCGACTGCCCAATCGACACCCTTGTTGACTTGGGTGGTCGGCCATTTGGCCTGGGTGTGCCTGACTTGTTCCTCAAGACATGCTTTTGGGTCTGGTCTATTGGCCTGTGACGGGTTTTGAGGGTTCAGATCTATCCTAGGGTTAATCTAAGGGCCTAAACTACTCCTAATCTCTATAAAAACACCCTAGGGCCTAACCTAAATCACTAAAAATCAATCCTACAACTAAGTGCTGCCAAAATCTATCTTGATCATGGCCTCCATCTCCAACTCCAAGGGCTTATGCATTCAAATCGGGTTCAAATCAAAAGGTGCAAGCTTTCTACACCAAATCGAGGAGGGATCAACGTTGCTACGCAAGTTTCATGACGATTCTTCAACAAAGGAGCCACCTTTCTTCGTCAAGACGATGCATGATCATTCCCTAAGCCTCGCTATGTAAGTTCTAGCTACTTGTAGATTCTAACGGTGGTTCTAATGTGACATGGAATAAAATGCGATGAAACATAAGTATGCTAGCCTATGTGAACCTAATTTTGCTCCTTTTCTATGATCTATGACCTTGGGCTAAGTTTTAGCGACTTAATCATGCCACTCATGTTATGTTTCACCTAGTTTATCTTGCAAGTTTGAATCTTTATCTATGGAATGTTAGCATGAACCTTTGGGAACCATTTGACTTGTGAAACATTGGCAAAGACTTGACTTCGGGGCTTATGCATGTAAATGAACCCAAACCCCTTATGTTATCATGCATGTTTGTGGCCAAATTCCCTTATGATACTATGCGTGTTTGTGGCCAAATTCCCTTATGATACTATGCATGTTTGTGGCTAATCCCGTTGTGACATTATGCATGTTTGAGGCCAAAAACTCCTTATGATACTATGCATATTTTGAGGCCAAACCCCTTATGATACCATGTATGTTTGTGGCCAATCCCTTTTTGACATCGTGCATGTTTTGGGCCAATATGTAGCATAGTATCCTCACTATGTTGACTTGCTTTTACTTGGGTTGGAAACACGATTTGGGGTGGGTTAGACGAGCGTGATTATGACATGATAATTTGACATGGGATTTCATGAAAATATGACACTCATGATACACCTAAATGTGGACGTGACATGTGGGGTAAACATGGGACTTGAAACTAGACATGTATGGGTTGTAAGTGTAACATGACACTAGACCAAACATGAAAGTGGCCAACTCGAGGTTGGGTTGAGTTTGTAGCATAAATCTACCCGGACCCGCCCGGCTTAACTAGTTGCTACAAACAATAGGACTCAATGTGAGTAGTTGGTCACATAGCACTTAAAACCCGAGGTTAGACTAGGTTGTGGTGTAAATCTACATGGACCCGCCCGGCTTAACTAGTAACCTCAACAAGGTCTAATGTGAGAGGTTAAAAGTGCATTAATTTAATTAATGCCACATGATAAGGTTAAGTAAATCTGATTAATGACACTTAACCGATATGACATGAATGGGTAGGTTAAGTTAAACCGGACTTGATCTCTTAATGACACTTAACCATATAAAACAATTAAGGGATGGGGTTAAGTAATTTACACTTAACTAATCCGACTTGGTAATTAGATGGGTTTAAGTAACTTAGACTTAACTAATCTAAACACGGTAATTAGATAGGGTTAAGTAACTTAGACTTAACTAATCTAAACACGGTAATTAGATGGGGTTAAGTAACCTACACTTAACTAATCTAAACACGGTAATTAGATGGGGTTAAGTAACCAACACTTAACTAATCTAAACACGGTAATTAGATGGGGTTAAGTAACCTACACTTAACTAATCTAAACACGGTAATTCGATGGGGTTAAGTTAAACACTTAACCAATCTAAACTTGGTAATTCAATGAGGTAAGTGATCAATACTTAACCAACTTAACATGATAATTTAATGGGGTTAAGTAACTTATACTTAACCAATTATACATGATGATTTGATGAGGTTAAGTAACCTTAACCAATCTAATATGCGGACCTGATAGGGTTAAGTCACAAGGCCTTTTAAATAAACTTAACCATTGTAATACGATTAGTGGATGTGGTTAAGCTAACCCATACTTAACCAATCCGACTCGATAATCTGATGGGAATAAGATAATCTATGCTTAATCAATCTAACACGATAATCTGATAGGGTTAAGATAAACAAGTACTTAACCAATTTGACTTGATGATTGAATAGGGTTGAGTCATGAGCTTCTTGGTATACTTAACCGACTTGTAGGGCTAGGTCTTGGACTTGTATACTTAGCCAAATCTTGACATGATTCGTAGGCAGGTTAAGTCATGAACTTAAACGACAATACTTAACCCATTAGACGAAACCCTAGTTCAGGGGACTAGGTGGAAAACCGGGATTAACAAGGATTACGGGAAAGGAGACTAAGTGGTAACCTTAGTTTAGGAAACTAAGTAATAATTCTTAGTCAAGGGATTTGGACCAGTTCACAGATAGATGAGTAACCCGATAACGGTAGGTCATCGCTTAAAACACGAGGAGGAGCAAATTATCTGACTTAGATAAAGGCTCCAACGAACTGGGTGACGATGCGGTAGCTTCAGGGGACGTGAGGGTACTCTTGGTATCCCTCTGTGAGGTGGCAGATGGTCCATGAAACCCGGCCTCACAGAGGTTAAGGTCTACGGTAGAAGAGCCAAGGGTATGCCTTGGTTGCTATGCGAGCGACCTAAAGACTGGGATGGATTAGCGCGGAGTCGACGATACTTGTTTTTGCCCTGGATAGCACGTCGCCGACTACCTACCATCTTTAGTCAATCGTGTACGAACGGAAAGGAAGAGAACTCCCAACAGACCATGTTCTTGCTATCGAGTCATGGGTGAGGTTGGCCAATAGGAAAGTTGGGCATAGTGGGGCCGGGATGTAGTTCTCATACATGATTTTTCTTGGATTGCCTTTCAGTAGTTGAGGGAGGGGTCACGTGGGACCATAGCCACGAATACAAAAACAAACCTTGATATCTGCATTCGGCAGATGACTTAAAGCTCCCGACCGAGTTCTGTATTTCACGATTTGCCCTGGCACGGAACTCGGATGGCACATTGAGATACATGTGCGTCTAGACATGGAAAACGATTCACGATATATACGTCGGATAAAGGGCGTGGTTGACGGGTGGCATAATCCCTAATGGCCCTAGGTGGCTTGAACCCAAACCGAGACACGGAAACGTTCATTAGGTAGCATAATCCCTAGTGGTCCTAGGTGGCATAAATCCTAAGTGAACACGCGATAGTTCATGGTAAGAAAACATAACCAGATAAGAGGTAGCAGTCCAAAACAACTTCAAGGATAAAATGGTACTACGTTCAGGTGGTATAGATTTACATGGGGAAGCCCGTACGGCCTACGGCAAAGGACTGAACTTATACATGGAAAGAAACATACGAGTTGGGAAAACCTACATATGCTAGGTTGACATGGACCATTAAATGACATTGGGCAAGGGACATTCATAGTTAAAACATGACGCGAGTTGGGATACTAGTACGAGAGGTGCAGAGCAAATATACATACCTTAGGATGTTATACATGATAGATGCCTTGGGATGTTATACATGATAGATACTGTGGGATGTTATACATGATAGATACCTTGAGATGGTATACTTGATAGAAACCTGACGATGTGATACCTTGATTTATCTTGACACCGTAGTTTATCATGATACCTTAGTTTATCTTGCTACAGTAGTTCATCCAGTTATCTTGGTTTAGCTTATCTATCTTGTCGTCATCCTTATGTTTACTTTCAGTTTATGCATGTCATGTTACCTTTACCTGTTTTTATACTGGAAGTAGATAGGACTTACCAGTCTTTATGACTGATCCCGTTTTGTTTCGCCTCTTTGTCTTCCGTTCCCCCCCCCCCTAGGTTTTCAGTGAGGAAATAATGTTGTTTAGTTCGGACCCCTTATGCTTGAAGGTCATCATGTATAGCTTGGTCTTCTCTTAGCTATGGCTGCTTCACCGCTTTATTTTGGGGAATAATTTATGAAAAGGTTTTATGCTTCTTTACTATTGCAAGACAGGTTTTGATGTATTCTGATGTAAAAGGCTATAGACCTTATTTCATAAGGTAATGAAATTTGTTTTACTTCCGTTGTTTTATATATGTTCTGTCTTGTAATATTTCTGTGCATGTTTACCTCGATAATGCTTCACCAAACCTAGTGCATTCCCTTTGTGAGTGACCCTAGCGGAGGTGGAGTGTTACATAAATGTTCAAATTGCTTTTGAATCTTTGAATATATTTTATATTTCTTGATTCATAAGAAATATACTTCTTTCATATCTTCACACACACGTTATATACTTGAGGATAAGTTCATAGGAAGGGTGTACTCAAACTGATGACTATTCAGTGTTATTCAAGAACAAAATCAAAATTAAACTATTGTTGTACTGGTGAAAGCCCTGTTCTGTTGTTCAAATAGAGAAAATATCGTTTGGTTGCTCGTGTTAATTGTGAACCTATTCCTCCGGTTGAATAGAGGGTGTTGATAACTTAATTCTAGAAGGAGTCTGGGACTGGACGTAGGATGGTGCTCTGAACCAGTATAAAAATCCCTGGTGTCATTTTTATTTACTGCATTACTTATCTGTTGATCCTACTCTAAGTCACTTAAACGTGTTGACTTTTCAGTTTTTACCTTCTGTGTCGATACCAAGCAAAGTTATCAAATTCAATCCCTTGGCTATTTCCAGTCCGGCGATCAATGCTTCATATTCTGCTTCATTGTTTGTTGATGGAAATTTTAATCTTAATGCGTGGCACACTGACCGTTCTTCAGAAATTTATTCATTCAAGGACCCGTCGATAAACAACTTCAACTGGACCCCCGCGTCTATAGTTTTTTCCTCTCTATTACCTCTATCTGTGAACTCGACAGTGAAATCTTCTAAGGCTTGTCCATTAATCACTCTTCGACGGTAGTATGTGATATCATATTGGCTAAGCTCAATATTCCACTTCAACAACCGACCCAAAGTTTCAGGGCGAAATAAGACTTGCTTTAGCACCTGATCTGTAAGCACCTTAATAGAATAGGCTTGAAAATATGGCCTGAGATTCTTTTAGGCGATGAGAAAAAAATAGTTTCTCTAGCTTGGGATAATTCAGCTCAACCCCAGAGAGCATTTTTATTTATGTAATATACAGGCCGCTGAATCTTTGAATCCTCTCGCACCAAGGCCGCACTCAAAGCATGGGACGATACTACTAAATATAGAAACAATTCCTCTCTATCAATGGGCTTAGAAATCATTGGGGGTGTCTCCATGTGTTTGATTAGTTCATCAAAGGCCATCTAGCAATCCGTAGTCCATTCGAAATCTTTCTTTCCCTTTTTCAGTGCATCAAAGAACGGAATACACCTAATGGTTGCTTTTGAGATGAAGCGGCTCAATGCGGCCATCTTCCCATTTGGACTTTGGAGCTATATATTCCTTCTAGGAGCTCACACTTCTATTAGTGCCAAAATTTCAGTAGGATTAGGTTCAATGCTCCTGGCATTCACCACGAACCCTAGGAACTTCCAGGATGCAACTCCAAGTAAAAATTTGAGTGGATTCAGCTTCATGTTATGTCTTCTTAAAATATTGAACATTTCAGCTAGATCCTTTATGTGACCGGCCTACTTCTTTGAATTAACAAGCATATCATAGACATAAACTTCCAGGGTCTTGCAGATTCGTGACTTAAACTGTAACGTCTCGGACTTTTAGCTGTTTTATAATGAATATTCAAATTTATTTAAATATTTAATTGGAATAATAAATGTATTTTTATTGGATTTATCTATTTAATAATCAATATATGATTTAATCTCAAATATATTTAATTACCGTAATATGAAACAGTGTCAATTGAATTCAGATTCAAAATTGAATCAAAACTATGCAGTCGATCAATATAAATTTCATTTGAATCAAAATGATAATAATAATAATTTATTGTCGATTAATTAAATTGTTTGGAATAAATTTATATTTTAAAATCGAATTTAATTTAAATAGTTAATTTAAGCTGTTATCTCTTCTATACGGTCAAATTTAATTCCATAATCAGTTCCTTGGAGTTCAGAATAATGCTATAATTTGAGAGCGTCGGTTGATACAGTTAAATAACAGTTCGGGGTTTCAAATTAATGGCAACGAAATATTTTGATTAAAAATTTATAAAAATCAATTCAATTCCATTTCAATTTCTTTCCAGGAAAAACGAGCCGACCTAAATTCTCAATGCAGACCTAAGTAATTAATCTTGCAACCCTACATTTCTCCTCGAGCACCAATTCTTGTCTTCCATTACTAATATCAACGAAACAGGAATTTAATGGCCTGTGTACAATATGTTCCCCTTATCACCTATATATATATCCATCGCCATAACTTTCTCTGCCTGGGCCTTTCATTTTCATTTATCAAAAAAAACCCAAACACCAAAAATAACTTAAGCCGTTCCCTTCATTTTTTTTCCACTTCTTCCAAAAATTGATTTGCTCCACCATTTAATAAAAAAGGGGGAATTGGAGTCGCGATTTAAACCGAGATGTCCTTGAAGGTCGATGGAGGCGACCACAATTTACAGAAGGAGGATAAGCGACTGTTGAGAGTTATTCCGAATGCGAAGAGGGAGGCTAGTCTTTGAGGGGCGTGATTTGAATGAGGTCATCAAAGAAGATCGATGATTTCAGAGACCGACGGTGTGCATTTTGGGTAAAGGGAGATTCAGCGGGTGACAGAGTTCAATGTAAATAAGGTTCGTTCTTTTGTTTAGGGTTCTAAGGAGTTTCGATTTTGGCGTTATGGGTATTCATGTGATTTACTGATGAACGAGATGAGTGGAGCTACTGATGCATTTGGATGTAGGGTGTCGTTATTGTGTGGTGGTGCGATACTAGGATGCTTGGGTTGGTGTGAGGTATTGCTGTGGATTTGGGGTGTTGTGTTTTTATCTGCAGGCTTCGATTTTTGGGGGTTTGCAGAGAAAGGAATGAGTTTGTGTGATGAACAGGATGATGAAAGCAACGGTGTGAGGGGGGACGAACTCATTATTTTGGACTGAGTAATTAGGAGTTCAAGCAGTGGATTTTGGGACTGTGTGGAGTTCAGTTTACTGATGATCAAATAAAGGGGATACTAGAAGTGCAGTAGCAGGAAGTGGCTGGGAGTGATAGGGAATTAGAGGTTGTCAACAAGTTATTCGATGAAATGTCTAAATGAAAATCGCAGTTTTGGGTTGATGTTGTTATGGAGATGTTCGGGAATTTATTCGTCGATTAGTCGAGATTGCGAGGGAATAAGGTATACGCTATTTAGAAATTTAAAATTCGCAAAATAATTTATTTATGTTGTAGTTCATTTAAATTAACAAATCGTCTAACTAATGAATAAAATAAACAATCGTAGGTTCAAATTTAATTTCATTCAAGAAGATGCGTAACAGAGTCGACATGGAATTTAAAATGGATATTCAACAGAGGAAAATTTAGGTCAGTAAATCTCACTCATAGTTTTATTTTAAAAATAAATTGTTGGTTGTTTTGGTTGCATTTCTGTTATTAATGCATTGTGGTTATATATATATTAGTTATATTAGGCTTGGTCGTTGTGGCTATTATATATTTATTTTGGATTTCTCGCAGTACCATTAGCGGATGCTCGCAGTTTCATTAGCGAATGACCCTATCGCCCCACGATATATGAGTGGATAACCTTCTATACCGCGATATCATGCCTTGAAGCAGGATTGGTATTATTTATATTGTTTGAGGTAACCTATTTGGATGCAGGGAAAAACAGGTTAGAGGGATCCAACTGGATTCCTCAAAAATATATTATTGTTTTGTTTATATATTCATGTTTGTTTGATGTGTTGAATTGAATGGATTGTCGTGCGTTAGGTATTTAAATATCACTGGCCCTAGATATTGATATTTAAAAATATTATACAAAGGGATTTTTAGATTTAAAAAGGGAAAATTTAATTTTCGAAATAGAAATGGAATTTCGAATAAACTGAGAAATATTAACTTGGTTTTAATAATGAAAACAAGTAGCTGAATTTATAAATAATATTATAAATGGAAATAAATATTATCGTTAATAATATTTGATTTTAAACTCAAATCTGAATTTAAAAAGGAAAACTTATTTTCCAAAAGGAAGTTGGATCTCAAATAAGATTTTGAAATAGGAACATGTTTAAATATTTAAAATAAGAAGTGGAATTTATAATGTTTCATTAAATAATTTATAAATTTAAATTCAGGTTTGAGTTTAAAAGGGAATTTATTTTTCGAAGTGTAAATAGGATTTTCAAATGGAATTTGAAATATAAGCTTGTTTTAAATATTTAAAACAAGAAGTAAAATTTATAAACAACATTTATAAATAATTAGCATGAAAATTTTGATTATTGAAATTTTAATATGAGAGTAAAAAGGGATTTTTTTTTTAATTTTAAATCATTTTAGAAAAGAGGAACGATGAAATTATTCTGACATTCAAAATATAAAATGACCTAAAATAAATCCATATGGATTTATAACTAGAGTTTGATCATGTTGAATTTATTAAACAAATAAATTATTTTCAAAATAAGATATTGGGATTATTTTGAGTAAAACTAAAATGGAAAAAAAATTCCATGTATGTATATATATAAGTTATAAAAATAAACTATTCCAAAATGGGGATCGAGTTTAGAAAGATTACAAAGTAGAAGTTTCTTTTTATAAGGCAGTTAATTCATAAACAACATTTATAAATACGATGAAGAAAATTTCCATTGAGTAATTTGGAAATTTAATGCAAGAAATGGAATGAAAAGGTGGGATTTAAATCAAGTTTTTATATTACAAGTTTGTATCTATCTCAAGATAAAAACGTTGTCGGTCAAGGTCTGAGAGGTAAATAAAATACCCCAACTTGAACGACTTCACTATTATCAAGAGATGGTATTAGTTTGTAATTGTAAGTAGTGTTGAATTAATTAGCGATTTTCTTAAAAAGGGAATGTATAATTGGAATTGGGTGATACCGATAATTTATAAATAATCTAATTCTGTATGAATTGAACTTGAATAGAGGAATTTGACTTGTGAATAAATTCATAACTTAGATATGAATATAGGATAAAAAAATCGACGAGTTGAATAATATAAATCGTTAAGTTAGTTTTGGATGTTAGGTTCAATTTATTGAAAATGGAGTTGATATTATTTTATAAACGAAGTTTTTAAAAGGTTCTATTTAATTTAATTAAAACGAACTCGCCGTAGCGCGGTAGTTTGTAATTTGGCATTCCGAACTTCAATCGAGTATATAGAACTCGATATAAGTCGAAATTCGATGAAACCGGAAATGTTTAGACCGATTGAATAATAATTTTCTAGCGGAGGAGAACAATCCAGATTCTGTCTTAAAGGTTTTGAGTTACATCAAAATCAATTTCAGAAAAGTCACTATAAAATCATTTAAAAACCATAACGATTTAATTAATTAATTAAAGGGATTTTTAGTGAATAAAAAACTGAATTTCCACTAGGAAACCCAGATTTGAGTTATAAATTTAATTTGCTGTCAAATCGAATAGACGAAGTGATTTTGGGACAAAATCAAATTTTGGATTATGGAATGATATTAACTAATTAACAAAAGGTATTAGTTAATGGAATTTGAAAGGAACTTAAGGGGGGTAAAGTAAATTGGATTGGTGAAGTAAATTGGATTGGTAAAGTAGAATTTAAAATCGAATATGTGTCTAGAGTTATAAATGAAATTCAATTTAGTGGATAAAATATGTTTGAACATTACTGTTTCAACTATAAGTGAATAAAGTGATTGAACTAATTTAAGAATTAATTAGTGGAATTGAATGCGATTAAATCCAAATAGTTGTATGGATTGAAATAAAGTGAAATATGCAAGTGCATGTACATTAGACAGGTATGGGATAAAGTGAATAAAGAGTATGAAGATTTTAATTTAAGTGCCCGACAAAAAGGTACATGTTTAAATTTCCATAGTTTTATGCGCCGAATCGGCAAGCCGCTTGGCTTTTTGATTTTCTTTTTGAATGGAAAAGGCCTAGAGAGGCGAATTGGGGTTAGAATGATTGACCGGCACAGGGGAGGTGCTGGCGAAATTTTCCAGAAATTTAAGGAGTAAGAATATTTTTAAGAAATTTTGAAAATAGAAATCAGTTTGTCGATATATATATAGAATTTGATAAGGGATTTGAAAAATAGTTAATGAATGAATATTAATTAAAAAAGGCCGGTGATTGTTTGATGGATGTTTTATTTTCCTTTGATAGTTAAGTCACCGACTATCAAAGATTTTTTTACCATCGTTGTCAATACAGAGAGACTGGTTGGATTTATTATTGGAAAACCACCCCGTAGAGACATAGGCGTTGCAAATTAGTCTATGCTGAAGAAATTGAAGACGGAGTGAAATGCAAGGGTTATTTTGTTTGTCCAGACCCAGGAGAACTTGTATGGACGAATGTCTAACAGAGTATTCCTAATGGATCACACAAAACGATCTTTCCAAGGATTACGTCTGGTGGCGGAAAAATTCATTTCTCTTAGCTTTTATACCCGTAATATTTTTGGGGAGATCAACTAGTGATTTGACAGGTTTGACGATGTGGCATTCAAAGTGAATGGTGACCAGATGTTCTAAAAAGATTAACGTAGCCTCAAGCCTAACATCCAGGAAATGACAAAAATCGGGCAGGTAGCATGGCTAGGTGGGTCATTCTCAAGCTGGGTATATTTTTCACCGATCTAGAGAAAATTCATTATTTATTCTTTTTTCGATTCTGTACCTTACGGATTATGGTTGGATGGCCGACAACCGTGGGTACAATATATTCGCTACACTCAAGCTAAATGAGTGGGCGGTCATGTGTGGCCAGGTTGCAAGACGTTCTTGCTGAACCCCAGTGTATCCCCTCTAGAGTACACTGATCTGGGGGTGGTCCCATACCTTGTCATAGTTGGAATCCAACTTCCAATAAGCGCCCTGTGGTTTTTAATTTTATATTAAGTATGTGGAGCGTGAGATGTAAGCGTTCTGCTATTTGATTATTTATTTGATTAGACATTGTTATAATATCATTGGATTTTGATATCAAAAATATTTTTGTTATAGTAAGGTAAAAACCGTCCATGTTAATGTGTGGGCTAATCTTACTATTACCCTTTCTTTCAAAAGGATTTTTAAAGTTAAACAATATGGTTGAAGTTTACTCACACCAATCCCACGAATGACCAAGAGTTTATTTTGTTTTGTTTTTCCTAAATTCTTGGGTGTCCAAATTTGTACGGGCAGTCAAGTGTTTTAGGCTTTTACATATACACTTGGAGGAGCTTAAACCAGGAGGCTTCACCGTTAATTATTTAAATTTATTTCTGCTGTATCGAATGTTACGTTTGTACTCTGATATGGTACGTGTATTTACAAAAAAGATTTGTATTTCAAAGTTATGTTATATAATATATTTTATTCGTTCCGCTGTGAGATTCTGTTTTGTTATTTATGTTCTTCTTCTGTCTATTTCTATTTCCTTAACCCGAATGACTCGAATTTCTGTATTATTTGAGTTGGACGTGGGTTGTATTAGTCAGCTCAGATGGTATGGATTTTCGGGCCACTACATTTGGTATCGGAGCTTAGGTTGAGCGAACACCTAGGCTTTGGATGGTGTCTACTCATCAAAAATATGGTCAGAAGTATCCTAGAATGAGTTGAGTGTGTATATATATGGGAGAGCGTATTTGTAGATTTGTATAAAAATTGTTTTATATTGTGTTGATCGATCTGTGGAGTGGTATATAAATTCCACATTGACACATTTAGCTAAAGTTGTCGATAGGGGTTTATAAAAACTTGAGCACAGTAATTTGACACCGTATTGTTTTCAAAGCTAGGAAAATGAAATAATTTTACCCAGAACTATATTTTTATATGAAAGGAATAATTTCTCGAAAATTATTATAATACATGAAACTGTTGGTTCAGATTATAATCGAGTTAGATTATTAAATTAAAAATGGTTATATATAACAAAATAGAACTTGTATATACAAATGAGATGAATTAAAATTGAAACCTGAATATGGAATTTAAATCCCGGATATTTAAAAAAAAAATTGAAATAATATGGTTATGTTTTGGAAG
Source organism: Allium sativum (assembly GCA_030737875.1). Taxonomy (NCBI): domain Eukaryota; kingdom Viridiplantae; phylum Streptophyta; class Magnoliopsida; order Asparagales; family Amaryllidaceae; genus Allium; species Allium sativum. The sequence continues at coordinate 972,544,032 of CM060918.1, read as the reverse complement.
GATTTTTGAGTAAAAATCATTCCAAATGGATTTAAAAGTGATAAATCACTTCATTCGCTGGAAAATAATTCTGATGATGACTACAACATCATTAGTGTTCATTTCTGAGTTTCTAAGTGATGGATTGCTACCATAACAAAATTTTCAAACGAAATCATTTGAGAAAACAAATTGTTTGCAAAATTCAAATGTTTTGAATTTGAAATGGGGTATTAATATATATATATGTGTGTGTGTGTGTGTGTGTGTATGATTTCAAAGGGATTTGAAATAAAAACAGCGAATTTGAATTCTAGAATCTAAATTTAACTTATGCAAGTTAAATGGATCAAAATAAATAAATTGATTTGAATCAATTTGAATGTAATTTGAATGAAATATTGATTTATAACAAAGTGGGATTTTGAAAAGTTAACGGTGTGTAACATTCTTTTGCCTTAGTAATTTCGAGAACAAAACTTTTTTAAGGGGGAAGGAATGTAACGTCCCGGATTTTTAGCTATTTTATAATTAATAATTAAATTTATTTAAATATTTAATTGGAATAATAAATGGATTTTTATTGGATTTATCTATTTAATCATCAATATATAATTTAATCTCGAATATATTTATTTACCGTATTATGAAACGGTTCAATTGAATTCAGATTTAAAATTGAATCAAAACTATGCAGTCGATCATTATAAATTTCATTTGAATTAAAATGAAAACAATATTTTATTGTCAATTAATTAAATTGTTTGGAATCAATTTATATTTTAAAATCGAATTTAATTTAAATAGATAATTTACGTTGTTATCTCTTCTATACGGTCAAATTTAATTCCAGAATCAGTTCCTGGAGTTCAGAATAATGCTATAATTTGAGAGCGTCGATCGTTATAGTTAAATAACATTTCGGGGTTTCAAATTAAGAGCAAAGAAATATTTTGATTATAAAATTTATAAAAATCAATTCAATTCCATTTCAATTTCTTTCCAGGAAAAACGAGCCGACCTAAAATCTCAACGCAGACCTAAGTTATTAATCTCGAAGCCCTAAATTTCTCCTCGAGCACCAATTCTTGTCTTCCATTACTAATATCAACAAAACAGGAATTTAATGGCCTGTGAACAATATGTTCCCCTTATCACCTATATATATCCATCGCGATACCTTTCTCTGCCTGGGCCATTCATTTTCATTTATCAAAAAAGACCAAACACCAAAAACAGCTCAAGCCGTTCCCTTCATTTCTTTTTTCCACTGCTTCCAAAAATCGATTTGCTCCACCATTTAATAAAAAAGGGGAATTGGAGTCGCGATTTAAACCGAGAGGTCCTTGAAGGTTGATGGAGGCAACCGCAATTTATAGAAGGGAGATAAGCGATTGTTGAGAGTTATTCTGAATGTGAAGAGGGAGGCTAGTCTTTGAGGGGCGCGATTTGAATGAGGTCATCAAAGAAGATCGATGATTTCAGAGACCGACGGTGTGCATTTGGGTAAAGGGAGATTTAGCGGATGACAGAGTTCAATGTAAATAAGGTTCGTTCTTTTGTTTATGGTTCTAAGGAGTTTCAATTTTGGCGTTATGGGTACTCATGTGATTTACTGATGAACGAGGTGAGTGGAGCTACTGATGCATTTGGATGTAGGGTGTCGTGATTGTATGGCGGTGCGATACTTGGATGTTTGGGATGGTGTGAGGTATTGGTGTGGATTTGGGTTGTTGTGTTTTGATCTGCCGGTTTCGATGGTTAGGGGTTTGCAGAGAAAGGAATGAGTTCGTGTGATGAACAGGATGATGAAAGAAACGGTGTGGGGATGGGGGGGGGGGATGAACTCATTATTTTGGACTGAGTAGTTAGGAGTTCAAGCAGTGGATTTTAGGACCGTGTGGAGTTCAGTTTACTGATGATCAAATAAAGGGGATACTAGAAGTGCAATTGCAGGAAGTGGATGCGAGTGATAGTGAATGAGTGTTTGTCAACAAGTTATTCGATGAAATGTCTAAATGAAAATCGCAGTTTTGGGCTGATGCTGTTATGGAGATGTTCGGGAATTTATTCGTCGATTAGTCGAGATTGCGAGGGAATCTGGTATACGCTATTTTGAAATTAAAAATTCGCAAAATAATTTATTTATGTTGCAGTTCATTTAAATTAACAAATCGTTTAATTAATGAATAAAATAAATAATCGTAGGTTCAAATTTAATTTCATTCAAGAAGATGCATAGCAGAGTTGACATGGAATTTAAAATTGATATTCAGCAAAGGAAAATTTAGGTGAGTAAATCTCACTCACAGTTTTTTTTTTTAAAATAAATTGTTGGTTGTTTTGGTTGCATTGTTGTAATTAATGCATTGTGGCTATATATATATATATATATATTAGTTATATTAGGCTTGGTCATTGTGGCTATTGTAATAACCCAGAAATCCGAGCCAATTTAAAATTTTTATTTTGGCAATTTTAGTGAATTTTGAATATTTAAAATGATTATTTTAAATAATAACGACGAAAAATTTAGTTTTAATAGAATTCGAATGTATATATTTATATATGTCGTCGTTAGAATATAAATAATTATTTATAATTATAAAAGGAATTGAAAATGGCACGGTAGTTCGCTAATTCGATTTCAAATTTCAAATGAATGTACCGGGTGCAAAATAAACCAGATTTTAGTGAAACAAAAAATATTTGAATCTAATTGAGAATATCTTTCCAACGAATCCGAAAAATTGAAATTTCATAGCGGGGATAAAAAGTTATGCCCAGTTGAAATTTTAGAATAGTCGTTATGGAATTCTGGCCCTTAAAAATGGAAATTTTGCAAACGACCTCGGTTTTCGACGAAACCATTTTTGTTGGATCCGTGAAGTCAAGTTATTGCTAGATTCCAAAATTCGTAATTTTTCGAATCAATATGTGAGCGTGGCAAAGGAAAACGCATTTGACCAGTTTCAGTTGATTTTAATCGACTGGAAATTGGCCATTTTTCAAACGGTCTCAGAATTCGATGAAACTAGCTTTGTTAGGACCGTATCATTAATACGAAACTATAAAATATTTTTCGGGAATCTTTAGAGTCCGTATGTGGCTCCGGTAAATTGAAATGTGCGTTCAAATTCAATATATAGAGTTATATTTTGATTTTGACGAAAATTGATCGAAACAATCGAATCAGCTTACGATACATATCCCATTGTGTTCGGAATGGGGGAAATTAGCTAGGGACGATAGGCGGTGGGTTTGATTTCGAGTTCGAAGTAAGAAGTTGCTTTTTGAAAATTAAATAAAAAAACCTTTCCTCTCGAAATTCTCTCTTAGCCCCCCCCCCCCCCCCCCCCGTTTCAAAAGCAAAAAGAAAAAAAAGGGACTTCGACGATCGATCTCAGCCCCAAGCCGCCACCTCCGATCGGACGCCACCCTCATCGAAGCGCCTCCCACTCTCCGGCAAACCCCTCCTCCGAACGCCTCTCTCTCAGCTTCTTCCCTTAAATCGCCTGAACCCAACCCCCTCGCCTCACCAAGACCACCACCGCGAGCTCCGACCATGGTGCTCCGCCCCTCAGCCTCTTCCACGACCCCCCCCCCCTCTCGACAAAGATCTGATTTTGGCTAAAAGGTGAATTTTTATTTACTTTTATTTAGTGTAATCAGCTTAATAGGTAGATAAAAACCAGTTTTGTGAAGAATAGGATAGTAAAACTTTGATATATATATATATATATATATATGTATATATATATATGTTGATGTTTTGAAGATTTGAGCTTTTATATAAGGTGTAGCGACATAAAAATTTGATTTTTATATATGTATGATTTTTAAAAATATAATTTTTATTATATTACTAGCAGGATAAAAATATAATTTTTATCATGAATGAAGTAGCGATAGAAAGACGATAATTTTATATATAGGAACACGATATTTTTATATATAGAAAGACGATATTTTTATATCATAGAAAGTATAAAGATATGATTTTTATATCATAGAAAGTATAAAGATATGATTTTTATATCATAGAAAGTATAAAGAAATGATTTTTATATAGGTAGAGGTATAAAAATATAATTTTTATGTGTGTAGCGCTATAAAGATCTGATTTTTATTATATATATGTTGAAATAAAAATGGGATTTTTATAGCGATGATATAAAAATTCGATCTTTATATTAGAAGTAGATATAAAATATAATTTTTATATAGGAAGGAGCATTATAAAAATATATTCTTTATTGGAAGAAGAGTGATATAAAAATATAATTTTTATATAGAGAATAGCATGATAAAAATATGATCTTTATTATATAGTAGCGATGTAAAAATAGAATTTTTATCTATACAGTAGCGGTATAGAAATGTGATTTTTATCCATATAGAGTGATATAAAAATGTGTTTTTATATACATAGCAACAACATAAAAATGTGATTTTTATATACGTAGTGGCTATGGGCAATGTAATTGACAAAAGGCGAGCACGACAAAGATGTCCTACATAAGAAGAGTCGTGGCGTTTGGTTTAGCTTGGGTGAGAACTTCTCACTTGAAATCTCATTTTCTAGTTAAAAATATATACTAGGATGCAGACGGTGTTTAGTAGCACCCGACACCCGTCGTCCACAGACCATGGACGGCTTGTATGCTTGCTTGTTTGATTTTGATGTGTAGTTGATTGTGGGATGTGATGTGAAATAAAATATTTATATAGTTAAAAATATTTTATAGTTGAAAATATAATTTTTTACGTGAATGTGAATAAATAAATATAAACAAATCGGACGATTTGTTTATATACACACATTTGACTGATATTGATTGGGACGATAAATTTTACACATCGCCCAACTGCACAAATAAAATCTGTGTTTGATTGTTTGAAACCCCACACGGGTATTGGGATAATATATGACATGCACTAATCCCAATAATTAGCTGCATGTAAATCGATTGATTGACAGGCTGTTATAAGCATTGAATATTTATATTTGATGCTTATACAGTGTAGAACGCACTTGGGATGATGGTTAGGTGTTTATCGTCATTGTTGTATATATGAATTTGATGAAATCCATATAACTGAAATTATATGGTAATTGACTGTGTCTGATTCCAGTTTAGAATTATCGAATAATTTAAAAATAATATTCTTTGAATATTGAAATGTGAAGCCGTGTTAAGTAGTTACACGCCATTTTAACACAAACGGGAATTTTGTCGATTCTATAATGAATATTGAAAGTGATTTCAAAATCGAATATACAAAATTGAATTCGAATTGAAATTGAATAGAATTGAATTCGAATTGAAATTGAATAGAATTGAATTTGAATTGAAATTGAATAGAATTGAATTCGAATTGAAATTGAATAGAATTGAATTCGAATTAAATTGAAATGATTTGAAATTCGAATTAAATTGAATAGATTTGAAATTCGAATTAAATTGAAATGATTTGAAATTCGAATTAAATTGAATAGATTTGAAATTCGAATTAAATTGGAATGATTTGAAATTCGAATTAAATTGAAATGATTTGAAATTCGAATTAAATTGAATAGATTTGAAATTCGAATTAAATTGAAATGATTTGAAATTAGAATTAAATTGAAATGATTTGAAATTTGAATTAAATTGAAATGAATTGAAATTCGAATTAAATTGAAATTGAATTGAAATCGATTTGAAATGAAATTAAAACGGATTTATACTGAAAAATTCAATCTTGATTTGAATTTGAAAATGAAGTTGAAATCGTTTCGAAAACGAATTTAAAATGATTTATAAAATACGTTTTAAAGGAAATCAACGAAATATATATATTATATATATTATATATATAATGGCCTGAATAGAACGCGCCGCGCTGCGGCAGTTCGCGAATTTCGACCATTGACTTCGAATGGACATCGCGGGAGATCCGACCATCGGATTCTCCTAAAACCGGAACCGTTGGGTTCGTATCGAAAAGAGATTTCTAACGAATATTAGAAATTTGAAATCTAACGGTTGGATTTGGAATTATGTCCAAATCAAATTTGGAAAAGGTCGCTGTACGTGCAGTTCGATGGCCGTTGATGGAAATCGACTGTACGGGCCTTGATAAAATTATTAAAAATAGTAATAATTTGTGTAAAATCATAAGAAATGATTTGTGAAGAATTGGGATGAAAAATTCCAAATTTGAAAAGATAAAAATAGATTTTTATCGAAATGAACTAGTTTTGAACTAGAGTTTTAATTCTATTTATTTTTAAAATAAATAAAGTGGTTTTGAAATGGTTTTGAAAATAACCAGAATTTGCAATAATTGAATTGGAATGGATTTAAATAGAAATTATCTTTGGAATATTTCGATGTTGGATTTCGTGATTTTACAGGTATTGTTATGGAAATTTGAAAGACATATTTATATCGTTATTTCCAATACGATATTTGTTGGTCGTAGGATTTGATATTGAATATAAGCCGATATATTTTCTATTCAGAGCCTTGTATTTAATACCAAATGTGATTTGGGTTTGCCGTGAATGGTGTCTTCATTAACACTGTTCTTAAACCCAATTGAGAAAAAGATTAAATCATTTTATTTAGATTTAATGAAGTGTACCAATTAAATGGTATTTAATTGGAATTGAATTAGAATTGATTTTTGGGTTTATCGTGAACGGTGTTTTAAATAACACTTGTTCTTTAACCTGATAATTAATGGAATGTGATTTTGGGTTGTCGTGAACAATATCTTCAATAATACTGTTCTTAGACCCAAATGAGTTAAGATAATCAGAAACTAACTGGAGATTAGTTAAGTTGAATGGTTTCCTGGGTATTGATATGATGTTGGTTTCGGCCTTCGGGGTTAATATTTAGGGAACTGTTCTCTTACTAATTTATAGTTAGAGACTAATAGAATGGAATGTGATGTGGGTTTATCGTGAACCGTGTTTTAAATGACATTGGTTCTTTAACCCAGTTAAAGATTAAAACCAACTGGAGTTTTAATGAATCTTTAATTAGATTGAAATGATCGAGAATGGAGTATCACCAGTTTTGCTCCAGGCGATAGTTAAATCTTCAATTAGATTTAAACGTGAAATGGTAATTGAATTTACTGATAACACCGTGGTGTTAGATATGAAGTATTACCCGTTTTACTTCATGGGATGAATAGGTTGAGGTAGGGAAATTAAAACAAATGATTACTTCGGTAAGGTTCGTTAATCCCGACTAGTTGAATCGATATTCAAAAGAAGATTAAAGAATAAATTTGAGGAATTTATCTTCGATAAAATTAATGGGAACCTATCCCTAAGAATGTGAAGTTTAGCAACTAACTGAAGATTAGTTAAGATGAATGGTTTCCTGGGTATTGATCTGATGTTGGTTTCGGCCTTCGGGGTTAATATTTGGGGAATTGTTCCCTTACTAATTTACGGTTAGTGACTGATGAATTGGAATGAGGCGTATGTTGTGTTTGTGTAACACTTGTTTATTATATACGCGAGTTATTCGGAAAGACCGGGTTTATCCCATTCTGAATAACTGATACGACGATAAGTCGAAGGTGAAGACGGTGGTTGAAGACCGGAGGTCTTCACGTCGTTTGGATAATTACTGATGATCTTGATTTGGCCGTACACCCAAGAGGAGGGAATCAGTTAGTGATCATCCAGACGCACTTGGAGATCGTTGGATATACGGGGTACTAGGTGCCTCCGGTTTCGTTCAGACCCAGAATGAATTTGTAAATGGACTGTGTGTCTGACATTGGATTTTATTCTGTGTGATTGATTTCTATTAAATATATATCTGTTTGGCGGCGGAGAATTTATTCTCTTGCTTAACGCCCTTCTCTGAGACGTACGAGCTCAGGGGTTATATATTGGTGGATATCAAACGCCAGGAGTGAATTGCTTGTGTGGCATGCCTAAGTGGCAATTGATCGAGGCTTCTGTTGAAAAGAAAAGTCTTGTGGTTGATGATTAAAGCATGGCCTGTGTGGCATAGCTTTGTGTAGCGTTGATTCGCGAGCCTCACACCCCGGTTGTGAACTAAAAACGAGAGAGGACATCAGGGAGGGCATGCGTTTCCTTCTAGCTAGAAGTGGCGTTAGTGGTTTTACACGCCCTGACGAGTTTGACTTATGTGGTTGTTGCTGTTGCGAGGCGCCTCAGATTTATCGGTGATTATGTGAAGCCGATGGAGTCATTTGTTGGCTCATTTACGCCCCAAAGGACGGGGAAACGCAGTGTTCAGGCATTTTAATCCACATCGGTGGAATGGCCTTGACGATCCAAGGGCTTGACTGAGTACTTGTCCTGAGACTCGAGCTAGACAGTCTCGAATCGGACTATCTTTTGCCTCGGTTCACAGATGGAAATCCAACTTCCAAAATGTGACTTTGCGGTTTTATTTGTAGAGCCTAGTATGGTGACATAGTGGGATGGGGCACTCATGCCGTCTATGATTGATACTTATGATTGAAATCGTTTTATACACTATGCACTTATAATTGTATCAAATGATTTGTTTTTAGCGCATCAAGCATTCTTTGGCTATTATAAGGTAAAAACCCTATCATCTGGCTTGCATTGCATTGTGTGATGGGACCTGGGTCTTATAATAGCTTCATTTTTCTTTATTTAGCATTGTGCTGTTATTTTATGCACTGGTGTTCTTGGGAGGGAACCTGTTCCGTGTTATACGACGTGGTCCCTTGATTTACCGAACTTTAAAAATAAAGATTAATAACTGTTTTAGTTCTCACACCAGTCCCATGACTGACCTGGAGTTTATTGTTTTAACCTAAACTCTGGGTGCCCTTATTTTGACACGGGAAGCTAGTAGTTTTGGTTTTGCAGATTTATATTCACAGCATCCTGATTTACAGCTGGAACGATACTCGGAAAGCTCTGTATCCGTGTATTACTTCTAGTTGTGTTTTGTATTATTTTCTACTGCGATGTATTTAAATGTAATTTAAATCTCTGATATTTTCTGTGTAATATTTATTCATACTCTGTATATTCTTGTAATCTGATGACATTGTTGTAATTAACGATGAAATGTTCTTCCGTCTGCGTTCTTTTGTGTGTTGTTCTCGAAGTATCCGGGCTTTCCTTACCGGGGAAGTTACGGGATATCACAGCTATTATATGTATATTTTCAATTTCCCACAGTACCATTAGTGTATGCCCGCAGTATCATTAGCGGATGACCCTATCGCCCCACGATATATGAGTGGATGACCTTCTATACCGCGATATCTTGGCTTGAAGCAGGATTGGTATTATTTATGTTGTTTAAGGTAACCTATTTGGATGCAGGGAAAACAGGTTGGAGGGATCCAACTGGATTCCTCAAAAATATATTATTGTTTTGTTTATATATTCATGTATGTTTGATGTGTTGAATTGAATGGATTTTCGCATGTTACGTACTTAAATATCACTGGCCCTAGATATTGATATTTAAAAATATTATAAAAAGGGATTTTTAGATTTAAAAGGGGAAATTTTAATTTTCGAAATAGAAATGGAATTTTGAATAAACTGAGAAATATTAACTTGTTTTTAAATAAAAAAAAGTAGTTGAATTTATAAACAAAATTATAAATGGAAAGAAATATTATCGTTAATAATATTAGATTTTAAATTCAAATCTGAATTTAAAAAGGAAAACTTATTTTCCAATAGGAAATTGGATTTCAAATAAGATTTTGAAATAGGAACTTGTTTAAATATTTAAAATAAGAAGTGGAATTTATAATATTTCATTAAATAATTTATAATTTAAATTCAAGTTTGAGTTTAAAAAGGGAAATTTATTTTCCGAAGTGTAAATAGGATTTTCAAATGGAATTTGAAATATAAGCTTGTTTTAAATATTTAAAACTAGAAGTAAAATTTATAAACAACATTTATAAATAATTAGCTTGAGAAATTTGATTGTTTAAATTTTAATATGAGAGGAAAAAGTGATTTTTTTTTAATTTGAAATCATTTCAGGAAAGGGGAATGATGAAATTATTCCAACATTCAGAATGTAAATTGATTTAAAATAAATGCATACGGATTTATAATTAGAGTTTGATCATGTTGAATTTATTAAACAAATAAATTATTTTCAAAATAAGATATTGGGATTATTTTGTGTAAAACTAAAATGAAATTAAATTCCATGTATGTATGTATATATATATGTTATAAAAATATACTATTCCAAAATGGGGATCGAGTTTAAAAAGATTATAAAGTAGAAGTTTGTTTTTATAAGGCAGTTAATTCATAAACAACAATTATAAATATGATGAAGAAAGTTTCCATTGAGTGATTTGGAAATTTAATGCAAGAAATGGAATGAAAAGGTGGAATTTAAATCGAGTTTTTATATTACAAGCTTGTATCTATCTCAAGATAAAAACGTTGTCGGTCAAGGTCTGAGAGGTAAATAAAATACCCCAACTTGAACGACTTCACTATTATCAAGAGATGGTATTAGTTTGTAATTGTAAGTGATGTTGAATTGATTGGCAATTTGCTTAAAAAGGGAATATATAATAGGAATTGGGTGATACCGATAATTTATAAATAATCTAGTTCCGTATGAATTGGACTTGAATAGGGGAATTTGACTTGTGAATAAATTCATAACTTAGATATGAATATAGGATAAAAAATCGACGAGTTGAATAATCTGAATCGTTTAGTTTTTTGGATATTAGGTTTAATTTATTGAAAATGGAGTTGATATTATTTTATAAACGAAGTATTTAAAAGTTTCTATTTAATTAAAACGAACTCGCTGCAGCGCGATAGTTTGTAATTTGGCATTCTGAACTTCAATCGAGTATATAGAACTCAATATAAGTCGAAATTTGATGAAACCGAAAACGTTTGGACCTATTGAATAATAACTTTCTAGCAGAGGAGAAAAATCTGGATTCCATCTTAAAGATTTTGAGTTATGTCAAAATCAAATTTTAGAAAAGTCGCTGTAAGATCATTTAAAAACCGTAACAATTTGATTAATTAATTAAAGGGATTTTTAGTGAATAAAAATCTGAATTTCCACTAGAAAACCCAGATTTGAATTATAAATTTAGTATGCTGTCAAATCGAATAGAGGAAGTGATTTTGGGACAAAATCAGGTTTTGGATTATGGAATGTTATTAACTAATTAACAAAAGGGATTAGTTATTGGAATTTGAAAGCAACTTAATCGGGGTAAAGTAAATTGGATTGGTAAAGTAGAATTTAAAATTGAATATGTGGCTTGAGTTATAAATGAAATTCTATTTGTTTATAAGTGGATATAATATCTTTGAACATTACTGTTTCAAACTATAAGTGAATAAAGCAATTGAACTAATTTAATAATTAATTAGTGGAATTGAATGTGGTTAAATCCAAAAAGTTGTATGGATTGAAATAAAGTGAAAAATGCAGGTGCATGTACATTAGACAGGTATGGGATAAAGTGAATGAAGAGTATGAAGATTTTAATTTAAGTGCCCGACAAAAAGGTACATGTTTAAATTTCCATATGAGGTTTTATGCGCCGAATCGGCAAGCCGCTTGGCTTTTTAGTTTTCTTTTTGAATGGAAAAGGCCTAGAGAGGCAAGTTGGGGTTTGACTGATTGACCAGTACAGGGGAGGTGCTGGCGAAATTTTCCAGAAATTCAAGGAGTTAGAATATTTTTAAGAAATTTTGAAAATAGAAATCAATTTGTCGATATATATATAATTTGATAAGGGATTTGAAAAATAATTAATGAATGAATATTAATTAAAAAAAGGTCAGTAATTGTTTGATGGATGTTTTATTTTCCTTTGATAGTTAAATCACCGGCTATCAAAGATTTTGACCATCATTGTCAATACGGAGAGACCGGTTGGATTTATTATCCGAAAACCACTCTGTATAGACATAGGCGTTGCGAATTAGTTTATGCTGAAGAAAATGAAGATGGAGTGAAATGCAAGGGCTGTTTTTTTGTCTAGACCCAGGACAACTTGTATGGACGAATGTCTAACAGAGTATTCCTAACGGATCACATAAGACCGATCTTTCCAAGGATTAACTTTGGTAGCAGAGAAATTTGTTTCTCTTTGCTTTTATACCCATAATATTTTTAGGGAGATCAACTAATGATTTGACAGGTTTGACGATGTGGCGTTCAAAGTGAATGGTGACCAGATGTTCTAAAAAGATTAACGTAGCCTCAAGCTTCACAACCAGGAAATGACAAAAATCGGGCAGGCAGCATGGCTAGGTGGGTCATTCCCAAGTAGGGTATATTTGTCACCGATCTAGAGAAAATTCATTATTTATTCTTCTTTCGATTCTGTATCTTACGGATTACGGTTGGATGGCCGACAACAGTGGGTGACAATATATTCACTACACTCAAGCTAAATGAGTGGGCGGTCTTGTGTGGTCGGGTTGCAAGACGTTCTTGTTGAAACCTAGTGTATCCCCTCTAGAGTACACCGATCTGAGGGTGGTCCCATACCTTGTCATAGTTGGAATCCAACCTCCAATAAGCGTCCTGTGGTTTTTGATTCTATATAAAGTATGTGGAGCGTGAGATGCAAGCGTTTTGCTATTTGATTATTTATTTGATTAGACATTATTATAATATCACTATATTTTGGTATCATAAATGTTTTGGTTATAGTAAGGTAAAAAATCATCCATGTTTATGTGTGGGTTGGTCTTACTATTACCCTTTCTTCCAAAAGGATTTTTAAAGTTAAAAAATATGGTTGAAGTTTACTCACACCAGTCCATGACTAACCCAGAGTTTATTTTGTTTTGTTTTTCCTAAACTCTTGGGTGCCCAAATTTGTTCGGGCATTCAAGTGTTTCAGGCTTTTACAGATACACTTGGAGGAGCTTGAAGCAGGAGGCTTCACTGTTAGTTATTTAGAGTTATTTCCGCTATATCAAATGTTATGATGTACTCTAATATGGTATGTGTATATACAAAATATATTTGTATTTCAAAGTTATGTTATATAATATATTTTATTCGTTCCGCTGTGATATTCTGTTTTATTATTTCTGTTCTTCTTCTGTCTATTTCTATTTCTTTAACCCTAATGATTCGAATTTCTGTATTATTTGAGTTGGACGTGGGTTGTATTAGTTAGCTCAGATGGTATGGATTTTCGGGCCACTACATAATCATTACGTTAACAAGTCTCTAATAAGTAGCCTCCGTGTTTTCCAATCCAAATGGCATGACTTTAAATTAATATAGTTGGTGTTTTCCTGGTCTGACTCATGCATCTTTATCTGATTGTATGTCGAATAAGCATCCATAAATGATAGCAATTCTTGCCCTGCTGTCGAGTCTACCATCCGATCAGTTCACATCAACATAAAGCTATACTTAGGGCATGCCTTATTGAGATCTGAGTATTATATGAATATGTGCCATTTTCCATTTGGCTTCTTTACCAGTACAGGATTGGATACCCAATCAGGGTACGTGGATTCTCTTCTAAAACAATTTTCCATCAATCTATCCACTTCTTTCAAAGCCACAGATCTTTCTGGGCCTTGGATTCCTCTCATCTGCTTTACAAACGAGACACGAGGGTCTGTATTCAAGATATAAACTTCCACTTTCGAGGATATGCCACACACGTCGGCATGACTCCAGGCGAACACATCCAAATTAGCCTATAGAAAAACAACCAATTCCTTCGGCAACTTTTAACCCAATTGATAACCGATATTCAAGACTCGATTAGGACTCTTTGGATAAACTGCGACGGGTATTGTTATCTCCGTGGGAACTGCTCGATTATCCCCTACACTATTTTTTCGAGGATCCATTTCCTTTTGAGCTCAACTATGCTCACCAGTGCAGGGGTCATGCTTTAGATGCTATAAGACGGGTTCGCGGATTCGGAGAGGGGCCTCCACACTCTTGACTTTATCCTTCTTCTTAGCTTCTCTCAATTCAATGATGTAACATTCCCTAGCAGTATTCTGATCTCCTCTTACCACACTGTTGGCTAGCTTTTTGACCAAGCCACCAAGACTCATACACAAGTCCAATACGAAATCCCGCTCCTAGATCCCTCCAAATCCATTCGTTTCCACCCTGCTGTCCTCGTCTCATGGTGCCTTATCGTGACCCGACCGTCCACGCTAGTTCTCCATGATCCGATCCCAGAAGCCAAAACATGAAGGGTAGGACTAAGTCTACCATGATCCGCAAATGCAGGATCTAACGACACCGGTCCATAACGGCCATATTGACTATTTCTCCATTAAGCCACGAACCAGTCCGAGATCCTCTGGTTTTGTGCCACGTGTGACCACGAACCGATTGCAGATATCAGCTATAAATAGCCCCGCACTTGGCATTTTTCAAGATCTTTTTGGCAGTTCTTAGTGTTGTTTTCACCATTATTGTCCTATCATTATTCCTAATCCGAATTATTTTGAAATTACTGAGAGAATCATAATTGTAAGATTGAGATTGAGCGAAATATTTGATTGTACTAGCACTCAATGTATAATCAAAGACGTATAAAGTGGGCATAGGCTCGTTAACGCTAAACCACTATAAATTTTGTGTGTTTTCTGCTTTTTCTTCATTTTCTAGATATAATTCTCTACAAATCTGAACAATTTGGGTGTTAGAGCCAAATTTTGGTCTAACATTTTGGTGCTTTCACTGAGAATAAGTCTCAGCATATTGGATTGTCGCTCTATTGTTTGGATATTCAAATCCGAAGAAAACAGTCCAAAACCCCACCGTTTCGATTTTTGAAGATTTCAGCAAAGCCCAGATATCATGGCTGGAAAGAAGTCTAAGGAAGTACGAGTTTTGCAAGTAAATGAACCTACAAATGAAACCACTGAAGAAAGTGTGCACGAGCAGGCCGAGGAAGAGCTTTCGGTTCGTGATGGTGTGGGGGCGACCCGACCCGAGGGGGGTGTCATGACCCGTCTCCAAAATGCTTCCATGAGCCGCCATGTAGGAGCTTACACGAGCCAGGTCCAGAGGAATGTCACGAATCAGGAGCCTGATGAGGGAGTCACGAACCGGGTGCCAGAAGGGACCACGAACCGCTCTGACAACAGGACCACATCTCAACCTAGAAAGGAAATTATGGCTCGTTTTGCTCGCGCAGGTGCATCTGCTCGACCTAGCTCAGGTTCTTTACATATAAGAGAGAATGTTGATGATCAGCTCAACCCTAATGCCCCAGCTACTAATGGAAATCTCTGTCACATCATTGAAATGTTGGATAGGACAAATAATGAATTAGCCGCTCAAATGCAAGAGAGCTCCGTACTACGACAGAATCTGACTGCTATGGATAGGCGTATTGATGATTTTCTAAGGCAAAGGATACCTCTGCTAGCTCGACCTCTTACCCTATAATACTACTCTTCGTCAAGGGAATCTCCAAGACCTCCTCACCGACCATTAGAAAGAGCTGAAAATATAAAGCAGCTTCAGTTCGGATCACTTCCTTCTCGGGAGGAAGCCGCACTTAATCCAGGGCCTCTCGGCCATAGTTTAAATAATCTTGCAGCACGTTCTAGAGAACAAGTTGTCGATGATCCTGCTGAGAATCGACCACCGCAACCCCATCGCCGCGTGATTGACCGTGGTAATAAGGGGCCAGGAAGTTCCGCTCAAATTCCAGACTTCGTGGCAGCCCATCGAAGGAACAATGGAGGACCCCGCAGGGCAAGGTGTGCTAATCCTGAATCAACAGTAACTCATGCTGCGGTTGAAGCAATGATTAGGCAGATCATGGTGGACATCCGTGGACAGAGAAATGAAGATTAGGGTATAGAGCGTACTCATACACCCTTTACCGATGACATATTGGAGGTTACATTATCGAGGCGTTTCAATATGCCAATAATGAACCGTTATACCGCAGGACAGATCTAGTCCAACACCTAATGCGATACTCATGGTCCATGAATGCTGTTGCAGCCTCCGACGCCGTGAAATGTAAAGCGTTCCCGATATTCCTAGAAGATGTGGCATTACTGTGGTTTACCCGCTTGCCTGCACGATCGATATCTAGTTTCAGAGAACTAAGTGAAAAATTTGTGAACCAACTTCGGCTTCACGCTCAGAGGTCTAAAAATGTTATGGAGCTATCCTTCATCAAACAACGTCCCTATGACACTCTGAGATCGTATATAGATCGCTTCAACCTAGCCATCACAGAAGTCAAAGACCCTCACGAATAGATTGTTCTAATGGCCCTAATAGACGGGGTGGACAAAGTTACTGAATTTGGAAGGTACTTAGCTGGCAAGCCGCCGTTGACTAGAGAGATATTCTACAAAAAAGCTAATGTTCGCCTGCGTCAGGAGGAGATATATGCCAATCAAAAAAGAAAGGTTACCGATAAAGAGGATATTCAAAGTAATGTGGCCATCAAGCAGACTGGAGACAGCTCAGGGAAGGTGGAGTTCAATGTTGGGAAAAAGAACCAGGGAAATGGTCGTCAGTCATGGAATGGTAACAAAAGGAGAAACCGAGGAAATGACACACAGAGGAGACCGATCCAGGCCATTTGAGAACTTTACATTGTTAAATGACACGCTAGAGAACATTTTTATCGATACTTATAATGTTCTCCAGTACAAGAGGCCTCCTCCAAGGGATTCAACCGAGAAAGAGCAAGAAACCGGAAGGTTCTGCCTCTTCCACCAGGTTTATGGTCACTCAACCAACGAATGTCGCCATTTGAGAGATGTGATTGAAAAGCTACTCCAAGAAGGAAAAGTAGATGAGTATAAGGTGGTTCCAAGAGATAGGGGGCAAGCTGGGTAAGCCCTGAACCAAAACCAACATGTTGCTAGACTTTCCCCTCAATAAAAAGGAAAGAATATCGTAATCAATACCATAGTCGGAGGGCTTCATTTGGCAGGACACAACTTTAGGGCAATGGAGCAGTATGTCAACGCGGCCAAACAACATCTTGCAGTTGGAGAATGCAGTAACCCTGATGATTCTGCTCCAGTCAAACAACAGAAAACAATGTCCGACGACGTTATATTCCGCAGTAGGGAGAGTATTGGAGTCCATTCTCCGACTGAAGACCCATTAGTGATCACAGTCACCATTGGTCCATCTATAGTTCACAAAGTCTTAGTAGATAATGGGAGTTCAGTTAACATTATGTTCAAGAAGACATTTGATTAGATGAAACATGAACCAAAGTGTTTGAAGCCTTGCGAAGGATGGGTACGCGGCTTCAACAGAGCCTCAACTTCTCTGATGGGATACGTAGAGCTGTCAGTCACCCTTGGGGAAGGAGAACGCCGAAGGGTGAGAATTCTCCCTTTTGTGGTTTTGGATATTGAATCACCATACAACGCCTTTTTGGGCCGACCGGCCCTAGTAGGGTTCAGGGCTTGCAACACGCCCTGGTGTTTGTTATTGAAATTCCCGACGGATACTGGTGTAGGAATAATCATAGGAGATAAAGTTGTTGCACGAGCATGCTACATAGCGGAACTAAAGTTGTTGCGTAAAGGCAGAGAAGTAGAAACAAATGGCACATCCTCCCCCCAAGGGAGGAAACGTCATAGCAACTAAAGAAAACAACTCTGGGAGAGTCGCCCAGAGAATTGCCCGAGGACATAGATCCCAGAGAGGATGAAGAGCATGGGGGCAGAATGGAGACTTCTAATGAAACAACTGTGGATGTACCAATCGATGATAGTGACCCAGAGAAGGTCCTGAAGATTGGATCCCAGTTGGACCCTCTTCGAGCCAGTGAATTAACGGATTTCCTGAAAGCCAACTTGGATGTATTCGCCTGGACCTATGCTGACAAGTGTGGAATATCTCCTTCGATCATGAGTCATTCATTAAGCATCAATCTGAAGCATCCTCCTGCCAAACAGAAAAGGCAAATGCTTGGCCCAGAGAGGTCTGCTGCCTTGAAGGAAGAAGTCGAAAAGCTGAGAAGTAACGGGTTCATCAAAGACTCAACATACCCGGACTAGATTTCAAATCCGGTTTTGGTGAAGAAGGCCAATGGAAAGTGGCGTACATGCATTGACTTATCAGACCTAAACAAATCCTGCCCAAAGGATAGTTTTCCGCTACCTAGAATTGATCAACTAGTAGATTCAACGGTGGGTCATGAGCTTCTTTCTTTCATGGATGCCTACTCGGGGTACAACCAAATCCCCATGCACGTCCCGGACCAAGAGCATACTAGCTTCATTATGAATTTGGGATTATACAGCTATGTAGTGATGCCCTTTGGTTTGAAGAATGTTGGTGCTACATATCAATGATTGGTGAATAGAATGTTCTACAACCAAATCGGGAAGACGATGGAAGTATATGTTGATGACATGCTAGTAAAGTCCAGATAATCATCCGACCACACTGCCGACTTAGCAGAGATGTTTGATATCCTCCGGAAATACGGAATGAAACTCAACCCTATGAAGTGTTCATTTGGGGTAACATCTAGGAAATTCCGGGGATTCATCATCTGCTCGCGTGGAATTGAGATCAATCCAGATCAGATTGCGGCAATCAGAGAGGTTCCGAAGCCTAGACAAATCAAAGATGTGAAAAGCCTCGTAGGAAAAGTAGCCGCTTTGAGTAGATTCATCTCCAAAGCCACGAACAAATGTATACCATTCTTCGAATTGATAAAGCAAGGAAAGCGCAATTTCGAATGGACCCCTGATTGTATTGAAGCATTCCAGAGCCTATTGAATCATCTGGAAAAACCTCTGATACTGTATAAGCCAGTGGATCATGAGGATTTATTTTTATACCTAGCAGTGTCATCCTACGCGATCAGCTCATCCTTGGTGAGAGAGAAAGATAAGGTTCAAAGGCCAGTGTACTATGTGAGTAACAAGTTGGCGGCAGCCGAGCGAAACTACCCAAGAATAGAAAAGCTTGCGCACAACTTACTAATCACTTCCCAGAAGCTTTGCCACTATTTTCAAGCTCATCCTATCACCGTGTACACTGACCATCCACTTAGGCAAGTTTTACAGAGACCAGAGGCCTAAGGAAAATTACTCAAATGGAACATTGAGTTGAGTTAGTTTGATTTGAATTTTCAGCCCCGACGATCAACAAGGGGACAAGTGCTGGCAGACTTTATAGCAAAGTTCATTATCCCATAGGATGATGTAATGAGTGAAGAAGTTAACTCCCCAAAGCAACTTCTTGACTCCAAATCCTGGAAATTGTATACTGATGGCGCCAAGAACAACAGACGATCTGGTGTTGGGGTTGTGCTTGTGACTCCCGAAGACCGATCAACATACCACGCTCTTAGATTAGAGTTTCATGGCACGAATAATGACCCTGAGTATGAAGCCCTGATCGCCAGGATGAAGCTTGCGAAGGAGTTGGAGATAATGAAGCTAGATGTCTTTTGCGACTCCAAGTTAGTTGTGAACCTGGTTAACGAGAAATTTCAGACCGAGAGTCAAGGACTGATGTCATATTTGAAAGAAGTAAGGAAACTGTTGGAAAACCTTGATCATTACAGCATATCCCATATTCCTTGAGAGGAAAATCAAAAAGCAGACATGTTGGCAAAAATGGCTAGTTCCGACCATCCTTAGGACACTGAGCTAGTTCCAATTGAAATATTGCACTCTCCAAGTGTTGATCAAATGGAAGTTGATCCCGTATTGGAAGTTGAACTAGAAAGGGAGTCATGGATGACACCCTTGAAGAACTTTTTGATGAATGGAACACTTCCGACCAAGAAAAGCGAGAGGCGTGCTATTATTCGAAAAGCCTCCAGATACATCATGCAAGGTGAAATCTATATAGGCAGGGATTCTCAATGCCTCTTCTCCGGTGCATAGCCTATGATGACATCAAGCGTGTACTGAAAGAAGTGCACAAAGGTGAATGTGGTGACCACACTGGAGGACAAACGCTGGCAAAGAAGGTATTGCGGTAGGCTATTTCTGGCCTACCATAAATAAGGACGCATGTAACACCCCGAATTTTCTATTAACTATAAATTAACAAATTAAAGTATAATTAATCCTTAATGAAAGAATTAAGGGAAACGGGTTACGCCATTGCGCTCGTCTTGGAATTCTGCCTGAGATAGAGTCTAAGTTTGTGTGAATCGGACTCCATATAAAGGAGTTACGACCTCTGGAAGTTTCAGAATTCAAATTAACATTCAAGCAATTCAAACGAAGTTCAAAATTCAAAAATTAGACCCAAACTGTGCTGGGAGGGAAAATTCCCGCCCATGCACCAGGTCGACTTGGGGGTCGACCTGGGTGACCAGGTCGACCTAGGGTCGACCTGGAAGTCGACCTGGTTTGGCCCTGGCTGGCTTGGTCGGGTTCTGGTCGATTTCTGAGGCTTGGCTGTGTCACTAGGGCTGACTTGTCGCATTTTGGTTGGCTCCTCTCGAAGTGAATGGTCTATATTCATCTATGATCATCTGATGGCTCAAATCAATCTGAAATTCTATATAAACAACTTAAGACTCCAACCTAAATTCACATAAGAAATTAGAGACGGAGCCGCCATGCTGTCGGGAGAAAACTAAGAGGAGCCTCCACTTGTAGAAAAACTTAGAGATGAGCCAAATAAAAGTTAAAACAAAAATCAAATCAATGTTAGTCTACCCAAAGGAAAGCATTTCAAATTCAGAACTCAGAATACAGAATTCAAGTTCGTCGTTCGTTGTAAGTATAGTGATTTTTCCGATGTGAATAAAAGTTAGGACTTGATTCGATGTAAAATGGAAATGGAATTGTGTTATTATGTAACAACGATGTTAATTCATATCTATGTGTTGAAATGATTGTGGTATTGTGATGTTTGTGGTATAGTTGAGTTGATATTGATCCTATTGTACATTTAGAATCACATGCAAGTTGTATAGTTCATGTTGTAATCTACACCTATATGTTTATGTGATTACATAGGTTGTATGTATACTTTATGCTAAGAACCCCTATGCCTAAATGGTTATGTTCATATGCATGCTCCTACGTTTATACAAAAGTTGCAAGTTCCTAATTGGATCCATGTCAAGATCCACTTTAATATACGTTTCATGTTGAAATTAGACATATGATTGGATCTAGTTCACACATGCGATGAAATTATACATACTTTATGAAAACATCACATTCTTGTCATATGCTAGTTATGTTCGATGTTATGCCTAGATCCAAACATGTTTAGGCTTATGTTGTCTAAATCATATGCTAATTTATGTGACACCTATTTGGTTAGATCCCTATTTGAATGCAAGTTCACATATATGTAAGTTGTTTTAGGCTATGTTGCAAATTCACATGTATGTTGATTAGTCTATGTTGCAAGTTCACACCTATGATGTTCATATTGACTATGCCAAAAATGCAAAGTTTACACCTATGTCATGTTTATGTTAGTGAACTGCTTTATGCCAATTTTGTGTACACTAAATTAGGCTAAGTTTTTAGCCTAATATTATATGTTAAAAATCATGCGAACGTAAAATTAGGCTAAGATTGTTAGCCTAATAATTAGGCGGGGTAACATTGGGAAAATTTAAAAATATATGAAATTGGCATGTTTGTCACATGCCAAAATTGGTGGCATTTAAACGGTATAAAATTCTTATACCAAAAATGTTAAACTTGGAATGTGGGCTATAACATTTAATTGTTGACAAATTTACATATAACAAGTAATAAAGACAAATATGTAAATTTAGAAAATACGAGTATGCTTAACCCGAGGTTGGATTGAGTTGTGATGTAAACCTGCCCGGACCCGCCCGGCTGTCCAGTAGTCACAACAATACCTATCCAATGTGGGTGGTTAACCATTGAGCCTAATAAAGACCCGAGGTTAGACTGAGTTACGGTGTAAATCTGCCCGAAACCGACCGGCACATCCAGTAACCATAACAATATCTGTCTAATGTGAGTGGTCGATGCTTTAAAAAGCTAAGGACAGACTATCAGGATGATAGGGTTAAGTTAACTAAAACACTTAACCAACTCAACATGTTAATGAAATTGATGGGTGGGGTTAGGTAAATACAGATACTTAACCACTTAACATGTTTGACTAGAAAACCCTAGTAACGGGGACCCTTTTCAGCAGTAACCCAATTAGGTATCATGGTACCCTGAAACTAGGCAGGGTAGGGAACGATTACTGGGCTGATTGTAAGCGGTCAAAAGCGACGGCGGTGGGTGCAACAGTGTGGGTTATAACGGAGTGCGGACGTGCACACACTTCGGAGCAGACAAACAGGGCACTGGGGCACCAGTAGTATAACCTATGCATTTCTAGTATTGTGTCGGGCCGCCACCATAGGACTTGATACACCACATGGTGGGACCAACATAGTTATCTACAATCTTTGGGGGGCCATAAGACACATGTGATTATGCGAGTAGGAGCCGATCTTTAGAAAAAGGGGATCACTTCACCCTCAGCATGGGGTGCCAGTTTAGAACTAATACAAGTAGGTGCAGAGATATAGTGTAGGGTGCGATAGTATATTCGATTCAAACTGCTTTATCTTAGTCTATGATACTTTCCTATTTCCAGTTTATACTTATCATGCCCTTATTCTTATTCTCATACTAAAGAGTCACTAGACTTACCAGCCTTTATGTCTGGCCCTGTTTTCTTTCGTCTTCTTTCCTTCCATTCCCCCCCCCCCCCACAGGTCCACAGGGAGAAAACAACTCGGCTTAGTCGGACTCTTTGCAAGCTTCAAGATAGTAGATGTACGGTTTGGACTCTCTCTCCTTGGATATGGCTGTTGGACACAATCATGGGGATTTATGCAGTTTTAATCATGTTTTATGCTTCTTTATTTAATAACCAAGACAGAAATGATGTTGTAATATTTTCGAAGTTGTTATGTGACAGTTATGGAAATGTTTTGTATGAACACGTATTTATGAAATAAAAAGTCTATTTTTTTTCCGCTGCTTATATATATGTGTTTATATATGTCTTGTGTTTTATCTGTGACATTTACTTACAAACCTCCACCAAAGTTAAGGCATTCCCTTTGTGAGTGACCTTAATGGAGGGTGGGGTGTTTCACTTGGTATCAGAGCATAGATTTACCAGACTAGTTAAAAGTTTTTGAAACTATTTTCAAAAAGAAATTTAAAGAAGAATTCTTTATCATGAAAAAGTTTTGGTTTTAAAAGGCATAATTCCCCAAAGCCATATGCACTATCTCTCTATCCTTTGTCTTGAATACTTTCCTTTTTATTCCAGCATGTTTGGAGATCTTAACCTTCCAGAAGGAGTACCGATACCTGGCTGGTTCCGAAGGTACCTAGAGGCTAGGGCCAATGGTGCGGGTCCAGCAGACATTCCTCCTCCCATAGTGGTAGCGGTACCTCATCCTCCTCCTCCTCGTGGAAATACTTTTGCTAAGACGTGTAGAGACTTCAAAGCTATGGGTGGAAAGGACTTTTATGGAACTGGATCATTTGTGGTGGCAAGGAACTGGCTGAAGGAGACTGAAGATTTATTCATTATCTTCGAAGTTGATGACAGGCAAAAGATACAGCTTGTAACACCCCACGTCCATTAATGTCACTCACTAAGGGAATGCATTAACTTCCATGGAGGTTATAAGTGAATATAGACCAGAAAAATTACAACAAGACAGATAATAAGTAGTACTTGGAAATCTAAATCTTCATTTTATTGCAGCGGAAACATGTTTATTACATCACAAAACATTTAATCAGAGTCAAGTACATTATCCATCTTCATAAAACAAAATACATAATCCCATTACACAAATAGCCATTAAAGAAGATAACAAGCTGGACTTTACTTCAAGGGTCCAAGCTTTCCAAAGAGATGAAGCAATCCAATCAAACTCCACTAGAGCTGGGTCCAACCTGAGGACCTGGAGGGGAAAAAGGATTAAAATAGAGGGGGTCAGACATAAAGTCTGGCGAGTATGATAATTCTAGCAATACTATTATCAAAATAATCAGACTAAGGCATAAGCTGGAAGACCAGTAAATGTCTATGAACTATTAGGAAGATAAAGATAGCGTTTAAGATAACGTTAAAGATAACGGTAAAGGCACACCTAATTACTAACGAATAATCACTACACTGCACCGCACATTACTACACTGCACCGCACCAGTCACCCTAAAGGTTGATCCCACTTGCTTCACACAGAAACATATAAATAACCTTACGTACCCCTAGCTGACTACATAGGTGCCGTCTGCCCCTATCTCCACTAGGTGTACCCCACTACCCACTTTCGATCGGCTCCCTACTCGTAGATACCCGTGCTGGCCCCACAGTGGGGTGTATCACTCCCCTAAAGTGGCAACCCGATACAACTTGAGAATGCACGGCTTATACCTACACGATGCAACAACGTCTTACCTACCTGCCCGGGTCCACACACGCATATGAAACCCGTTGGACTTGCGTTGCCACCGCTCCCCGTTTTGGCCTCTTAAAGTCAAGCCCAGTATGCGTGTCCCGTCCTCGACTTGGGTCGAGCCCACAAAGATACGTTTGGTTTACTGGTTGAAATGGGCCCCCACGAGCTACCCACCTAAGCTTGTCAACAGTAGTATATCCCACTTAACCCTCTTAGTCATGTTCATTTACATGTGTGTTTGGTTAAGTCTTACTAATCGTATTTCTCATGCCACTAAGGGCACCCACTAGATTCCTCATGCCACCCGAGGCACCTACTTAACCCCCATGTCCCACTTTACATGTTTATCTGGTTAAGTATTTCTTAATTCATTCAGGCCATAACCTCATAAAGACCTCTCACATTAGACTGACATTTATGGCAGCTGGATTTGCCGGGCGGGTCCGGGCAATCTTACACCATAAAAGAGTCTAACCTCGTGTCTTTACAACTGTTATGCTTTAGTTTAATTATTTTGATAATAGTATTGTTAGAATTATCATACTCGCCAGACTTTATGTCTGACCCCCTCTATTTCTATCCTTTTTCCCCTCCAGGTCCTCAGGTTGGACCCGGCTCTAGTGGAGTTTGATTGGATTGCTTCATCTCTTTGGAAAGCTTGGACCCTTGAAGTAAAGTCCTTCTTGTTATCTTCTTTAATGGCTATTTGTGTAATGGGATTATGTATTTTGTTTTATGAAGATGGATAATGTACTTGACTCTGATTAAATGTTTTGTGGTGTAATAAACATGTTTCCGCTGCAATAAAATGAAGATTTAGATTTCCAAGTACTACTTATTATCTGTCTTGTTGTAATTTTCTGTTCTATATTCACTTATAACCTCCATGGAAGTTAATGCATTCCCTTAGTGAGTGACATTAATGGACGTGGGGTGCTACACGTGGTATCAGAGCTTAAGGTTACCAGAACAGGTAAAAATACTTTAGAAAAATAATTATTTTTGGAAGAAATGTTTTCAAAAACATGTTTTAATGAGAAATTTAAAGAGGAAGTTTTTATGAAAAACATAATCCCTAAATAGCCATGTATCTTTATCTTTCGAATTCTCCATTTTGAATCTTTCCTTTTTCATTTCAACATGGCTGAAGATCTTAATCTAGCTGACGGTGTAACGATACCAGGATGGTATAGGAGGTTATTAGAGGCTATGGCCGCTGCAGGTCCAGCCAATGTTCCTCCACCACCAGTTGCACCCATTCCTCCTCCTCCTCGCGTAGATACTTTTGCAAAGACGTGCAAGGAATTTAAAGCTATGGGTGGAAAACCCTTTCAAGGGTCAGAAACGTTTGTGGAAGCTAGAGATTGGCTTAAGGAGGTGGAAGAATTGCTGGAAATATTTGAAGTGGAAGAAGGGAGGAGAGTTAGATTAGCAGCTTGGTTGATGAAGCGAGAGGCCTCGTTTTGGTGGGAGGTCACTAATGGGGAGCGTCCTGTTGACTCTTGGGCGGATTTCAGACGTAGGTTCGAGGCGAAGTTTCTCTCTAGGGCGGAAGAAAATCTATATATGGAAAGGTTCTTGACATTGAAGCAAGGAAGCTCATCAGTGAAAGAATATGTTAACAAATTTAATTAGTTAGCAAGGTTTGGCTTGGACTTAGTGAACACGCCGGAGAAGAAGGCTCTAAGGTTCGTGAATGGCTTGAATGAACCGTTGCAAGGGTTGTACATGACCCACATCCCCATGGGGGCCACCTTTGAGAAGCTAGTAGAAATGGTGCTCATGCACGAGGAGAAAAGTGCTAAAGTTGATAAGGCACCCGAGAAGAAAGGGGATCAGAAGAAACCCGAACAGCAAAACAAGAAGAGTGGTAAAGACAATAATGGCAAGGGAAAGAAGAAATGTTTTAACTGTGGGACCCTAGGCCATCTCAGCAAGGACTGCCGAAAGAAAAAGAAGACTGGCTGCTTTCATTGTGGCGATGCGGGACATTTAGTGAAGGACTGCCCAAGGAAGGGGCAGAGGGCAGGGGCTACCTCGGGAGGACAGGTGCAGGATCTTATAGCACCAGGGCAGGCAAGGGGACAAGTTCAGGCTCTCACGGTCCCACCGCTGCAAGAACGAGGTAGAACCATTTCTGTTGAAAGTTTAGTTTTTCTGTTTGATCATCCTGTCCGTACCTTATTTGATTCGGGCGCATCGCATTCGTTTATCTCTACATCATTAGTTGAATCACTGTACTTAAACACCAGTTCAGTAGAGGATCTCTTAGTTGTTTCGAATCCAATTGGGGGCTCAGCTCATTTGTCCATGATGTGTTTGGATTTGAAAATTTCTATACTTAGCGTTGAGTTTCGATGTGATGCTTATGTGTTGGGCTTCATGGGCTATGGGCTAATTTTAGGAATGGATTGGTTATCCAAAAATGGGGTCGTTCTTGATTGTGAAAGGAGAGTAGTTAGGCTCGTGACTAGCCTTGGTAACACTCTCGAAATATTTTGTAATCCCATAAATTCTGTTATGCTAAGTTATCTAGAATCGCTTGACGCGTCTGAGGAAAATCTACGATCTGTTACAGTGGTCCGAGAGTATTCAGATGTGTTTGAGGAGGTGATGGGCTTGCTTCCGAAGCGGGAGATAGATTTTCAAATATATCTTGTGGATAATGCGAAACCAGTATCTTTGCCAGTACGCCACATGGCTCCTCGTGAAAGGAAGGAACTCGATAAGCAAGTGAAGGAGTTACTTGAGAAGGGGTTCATAAGACGAAGTATATCAGAGTGGGGTGCTCCAGTAGTATTTGCCACGAAGGCGGATGGGTCCCTTAGACTTTGTGTGGACTATAGAGAACTTAATAAGCTTACTAAGAAGAACAGACACCCACTGCCGAGGATTGACGATCTCTTCGATCAGTTAGTTGGCGCCTCAGTGTTTTCGCAGTTGGACTTAGCCACTGGTTTCCATCAGTTGAGAGTGGCTGAGGATAGCATTGACAAGACTACCTTTAGGACTCCAGACGGTTTCTATGAATGGCTAGTGATGCCCTTCGGTTTGACAAACGCCCCTGCATACTTTGTTGATTTGATGAGTAGGGTGTTTAGGGAGTACCTTAACAAATTCGTGGTGGTCTTTGTAGACGACATCTTGATCTTTTCTAAGGATGAAGAAGAGCATGCCCTACATCTTAGGGAAGTGTTGGAGACCCTACGAGCGCACAGCCTTAAGGCTAAATTTTCTAAGTGTCACTTCTGGAGGAAGGAAGCACGGTTCTTGGGGCACGTGGTTTCCAAAGAAGGGATAGCTGTGGATCCAGCGAAGGTGGCGGCCATCCAAGAATGGAAGGTCCCTAAAAATGCTACCAAAGTGACAAGTTTATTGGGGTTGGCTGGCTACTATAGGAAGTTTATCAAAGACTTCGTAAAGATATCAGCTCCATTGACACGCCTGACAAAGAAGAACCTAGTTTTCACATGGGACGTAGATTGTGATGATGCGTTCCAACGTTTGAAGAGAGCTTTGACTTCAGCCCCTGTCTTAGTATTGCCAGACGGGAGTAAGCCGTTTACTGTTTATACTGACGCTTGTGGGACAGGACTAGACGCAGTCTTAATCCAAGAGGGTAGGGTAATAGCCTATGGTGGAAGGCAGTTGAGAGCGCATGAGAAGAATTACCCTACACATGACCTAGAGTTAGCCGCTATTGTTTTCGCGCTTAAGTCTTGGCGTCATTATCTTCTTGGCGAGAAATTCGAATTATTCACTGACCACAAATCTTTAAAATACTTATTCTTTCAGAAGGACTTGAACTTAAGGCAGCAAAGGTGGATGGAGCTCTTGGCGTCCTACGACTTTGAGATAGCATATACCCCTGGCAAGGGTAACGTGGTGGTCGATGCCTTAAGCAGAAAAATATTATCCTTAAGTCCTTTGTTTGTTGAGCGGTGAAGTTTAGAGTTCATCTCTATGTTTGATTTTAGACCTTCCGTTGACTTTGTACCCGGTTTGCTAGCATCCTTGGAGGTCAGACCTACGCTTTTGGGACGGATTGGAGAGGCACAGCGAGACGACCCGCAATTGGTTGAGTTAGTAGAAAAGCTCAAAGGAGGGGAGTCATCAAGCCATCTCCGTAGGTATACCCTAGATGATAAGGGTTGGTTACGTAGGGACGATAGACTATGTATACCAAAAGACGATGACCTAAGGAAGACTATTCTTGACGAAGCACATCGATCGAAGATGACCATTCATCCCGGCGGGGACAAGATGTACAAAGACATGAAGAGAGTTTACTTTTGGGCCGGCATGAAGAAAGATGTGGCCGAGTATGTCGCTAGGTGCTTGGTGTGCCAACAAGTAAAAGCGGAGCAAAAGAAACCCGGTGGGTTGCTTCACCCATTGGAGGTTCCACTATGGAAGTGGGAAAGTGTCTCGATGGATTTTGTGGATGGATTGCCGAGATCAAGGAAGGGTAATACGGGGATTTGGGTTATAGTAGATAGAATTACTAAGAGCGCCCATTTCATTCCCGTGAAGAGTAAGAGGACTGCTCCATGGTTAGCTTCTATATACATTCGAGAGATAGTTCGTTTGCACGGTGTTCCTTCTAGCATAGTGAGCGACCGCGATCCTATTTTCACTAGCGAATTTTGGAGAAATTTGCAAGAAGCGGTAGGGGCTCAGTTATGTTTGAGCACCGCATATCATCCTCAGACGGACGGCCAGACCGAGAGGGTGAATCGTATTCTAGAGGACCTATTAAGGCTATGTATCCTAGACTTTGGGGGTACGTGGGAAGAGCATCTTCCATTAGTGGAGTTCGCATATAACAACAGCTTTCAGTCCAGCATTGGCATGGCACCTTTCGAAGCTCTTTATGGATGACCTTGTCATTCACCTACATGTTGGTGGGAATCTACGGATAAGATCCTACTTGGGCCCGATATGATTAGAGAGACTTCGGAGAAGATCGACTTGATTCGGAGGAGGATGAAAGCAGCGCAAGATAGGCAGAAATCTTATGCGGATAAGAGGAGGACAGATCTCGAGTTTGAAGTTGGGAACATGGTCTTTGTCAAAGTGTCTCCATTACGAAACGTTGTTCGCTTTGGGTCCGTTGGGAAATTAGCACCAAGGTTCGTAGGACCATTTCCTATTAAGGAGAAGATTGGACAGATGGCATATAGAGTGGAATTGCCTGAGAGACTTAGTGGTGTACACAACGTATTCCATGTATCACATTTGAGGAAGTGCTTGCACAAGACCGCGGAGGTGGTAGAGCCGAACTTGCTTAGAGAGGTGGAGATAGAGCATGATGCGACGATTCGACGAGCTCCTACATGCATTCTTGGGTTGGAGATTAAGAAGCTGAGAAATCGAGAGGTCAGGCTAGTCAAAGTACAATGGGGAGATGATGAGAGCAACGCTACTTGGGATACGGAAGAGAAGATGCGTTCACGATACCCTTTTCTTTTCGAGGGTATGTCTTTTAATTTCTCCTTTATCGCTTATCTTGTACTTAGCTTATCTTTAGAGTATCCTCTCGTTAGCATCTTTGACCTTTAGTTAGGATAATCCTATGGTTGAAACATGTGTTTGAGACATGTTATGTATGATGGATGCAAAGTGGATGCAAGTGTTTGCTAATGGTTGCTCGTGGACGCATATACACACACTATTAGGCACTAGATCGGCTCAGTCACTTCATACTGCATATTACATATAAATGGCTATATTTAGTAAAATGGATGTATAATGGTTGTGCTATCATATGGATACCGCATTTTGGTGAATGGTTGTGCACGCATGTAGAAATAATATGTAGCATTAGGGAATTTTTGCATACATAATGGACGCATGGCACTATCATGGTTTGCATTAATGGAGGTTAACTGAATCAGTGGACCGCCTGATTTTGCATTAGATAGGGACATATACACACACTGTACATTTAAACATGAAAGCATTAGAAGTCTATAAGGACAATGGATGCCTGTGTTTGATGGTTGAGTAGATGGGCGATTGGATGTTAGTATATACATTCTTCTTAACTTGAAGATTTCGGGGACGAAATCCATTAAGGAGGGGAGAATGTAACACCCCGTAATTCTATTAATATTAATATTCACAAATTAAAGAATAACTAATCTCAGACGTGAGAATTGTAGGAAACGGGTTGCGCCATTGTGTTCGTCTCGGAATTCTGGTTGAAATAGAGTCTGAGTTTGCGTGAATTGGACTTCGTATGAAGAAGTTATGGCCATCGGAAGTTTCAGAAAAATTCAAAACAGCTCATAGAAAATTTAAAAATTCAAACAGAAAAGTGTTCCCGCCCAGGCAGGTCGACTGGGGAGTCGACACTAGTGTCGACCTCCCCCCCCCCCCCCAAGTCGACTGCCATGTCGACTTCCCCCCCCCCCCCCCCTAGGTCGACTGTAGTGTCGACCTGGGTGTCGACTTGGTCTGGCGGCTAGGGTTTGGGCAGAGCCCAATCCTGAGCTGCTGATGTGTCTTTAGGGCTGTGTTGGCAAATTTAACGGTTCAGTTTAGTTCTGAGATGATCTGACGGTCTAAAATAAACCCTAACTCTATAAATACCTAGGTAGTCTCTCACCCTAATTCATAAGAAAAATAGAATAGTTACCGTCATACCGTCGCCATGGAAATCAATGGAGACGCCGCCAACTAAGAAGGAAGAAAAGCTAATTCAATTCTAATTCTCTCAACCCTAAAGCAAAGCAAAACTCTCTCTTTTCTCTTCTAAATTGTGAGTATGATAGTCTTAACAAGATTATTACCATTTTAATTAGGTTAAGTCATGAATGGATTATGAGTAGATGATGTGAATTGTTGTATATGTTATCATGTATGTTATTAATCCTATGATATGTGGTGATGATATCCTATATGTTGTAAATCATGCTATGATGTTGTTATGTATGTTGAAAGTTGTGATGAATCATACATGTTAAAAAGCCATGATGATGATATCTATGCTAGTTAGTTCATATTAATTAAATCATCATGTTTGGGCTATGTTGATCTATATGACAAGTTACATATGCAAGTTAGATTGATTAGAAAAGTTATGAACATATGCCATGACATCTATTATGACATCTAGGATTATGCTATTACATATGTGATACCCTATGCTGGTTCACACCATCATTATGTTGCCTAAAAACCCCATATGCAAGTTTATGTATAAATTTTGGCTATGATAATATCATGTGAATTGTGACATTTAACAAGTTGACACCTTTTGATCCTTAACATGTGTAGTTCATGCAAGTTTCACCCCTATTATGATTAAATTTATTTTAATGGTCTATATGTTGTGATAATTTATCTTTGTGCTATGTGTTAGACTATTCAAGTCTAGCATATATTATGCGTTGAATAAACGAACGTATAAACGTGGGGTAGGGGTAATATTAAGGATTTAATAATAAGATGTTGGGGTGCAATTGATATGATTTTGCATACCATGAGTGGATGACCATAATTGAGTCAATTATGGACATCAATAAAAGTGGACTTAATTAATAATTTGGATAGGGAATTATTAAAACTGGGGTAAAAGATTATAAGTGTTAATCAATGCTTAGGACACGAGGTTGGACTCGTTTGTGACGTAAACCTGCCCGGACCCGCCCGGCAAATCCAGTGGTCACAAATGTCAGCCTAATGTGAGAGGTCCTAGGCCTAAACTAAAGCATAACAGTTGTAAAGACACGAGGTTAGACTCTTTTATGGTGTAAGACTGCCCGAACCCGCCCGGCAAATCCAGCTGCCATAAATGCCAGTCTAATGTGAGAGGTCTTTATGAGGTTATGGCCTGAATGAATTAAGAAATACTTAACCAGATAAACATGTAAAGTGGGACATAGGGGTTAAGTAGGTGCCTCGGGTGGCATGAGGAATCTAGTGGGTGCCCTTAGTGGCATGAGAAATACGATTAGTAAGACTTAACCAAACACACATGTAAATGAACATGACTAAGAGGGTTAAGTGGGATATACTATTGTTGACAAGCTTAGGTGGGTAGCTTGTGGGGGCCCATTTCAACCAGTAACCCAAATGTATCTTTGTGGGCTCGACCCAAGTCGAGGACGGGACACGCATACTGGGCTTGACTGTAAGAGGCCAAACGGGGAGCGGTGGCAACGCAAGTCCAACGAGTTTCATATGCGTGTGTGGACCTGGGCTGGTAGGTAAGATGTTGTTGCATCGTGTAGGTATAAGCCGTGCATTCTCAAGTTGTATCGGGTTGCCACTTTAGAGGAGTGATTCACCCCACTGTGGGGCCAGCACGGGTATCTACGAGTAGGGAGCCGATCGAAAGTGGGTAGTGGGGTACACCTAGTGGAGATAGGGGCAGACGACACCTATGTAGTCAGCTAGGGGTACATAAGGCTATTTATATGTTTCTGTGTGAAGCGAGTGGGATCAACCTTTAGGGTGACTGGTGCGGTGCAGTGTAGTAATGTGCGGTGCAGTGCAGTGATTATTCGTTAGTAATTAGGTGTGCCTTTACCGTTATCTTTAACGTTATCTTAAATGCTATCTTTATCTTCCTAATAGTTCATAGACATTTACTGGTCTTCCAGCTTATGCCTTAGTCTAATTATTTTGATAATAGTATTGTTAGAATTATCATACTCGCCAGACTTTATGTCTGACCCCCTCTATTTCTATCCTTTTTCCCCTCCAGGTCCTCAGGTTGGACCCAGCTCTAGTGGAGTTTGATTGGATTGCTTCATCTCTTTGGAAAGCTTGGACCCTTGAAGTAAAGTCCAGCTTGTTATCTTCTTTAATGGTTATTTGTGTAATGGGATTATGTATTTTGTTTTATGAAGATGGATAATGTACTTGACTCTGATTAAATGTTTTGTGATGTAATAAACATGTTTCCGCTGCAATAAAATGAAGATTTAGATTTCCAAGTACTACTTATTATCTGTCTTGTTGTAATTTTTCTGTTCTATATTCACTTATAACCTCCATGGAAGTTAATGCATTCCCTTAGTGAGTGACATTAATGGACGTGGGGTGTTACACAGCTAGCAGTGTGGTTGCTTAAAGATGAAGCTTCCTATTGGTGGGAAGTTACCCATGCTGAGAGGCCAGTGGAAACTTGGGAAGATTTCAGAATGCGGTTTGAGATGAAATTCCTCTCCCAAACGGAAAGAAGCCTGCAAATTGAGAAGTTCCTAACTTTAAAACAAGGAAGTATGACGATCAAGGAGTACGTAAATCAGTTTAATCAGCTGGCCAGATTTGGGTTGGATTTAGTAAACACCCAACACAAGAAGGCCCTTCACTTCATCAAGGGTCTGAATGAGCCTCTACACAGCATTGCAATGATCCATATACCCATGGGAGCGACCTATGAAAGCTTGGTGGACAAGGCGCTGCTACACGAGGAAGATAAAGGAAAGAAAGAGGCAAAGGTGGAAGTGCCTCAGGAAAAGAAAGAGGGTTTACAGGCTAAGAAAACAGACTTCAATAAAGGCGGGAAGAACAACAAAACCCGTGAAAAGAGAAAGTGCAATTTCTGTGGCATTGTGGGACATATAGCAGAAGACTGTAGAAAGAAGAAGGCAAAGATGAATGGTGGCTGTTTCAATTGCAGAGAGACTGGACACTTGGCTAAGGACTACCCAAAGAAGCGAGGGCAGGGATAGAGGGCTGGATCCACCTCAGGGGGACAGGTTCACGCACTAACGGCACCAAGATAGGAACGAGGTAGAAATATTTCTGTAGAAAGCTTAGTTTATCTGTATGACCATCCAACGATCACTCTCTTTGATTTTGGTGCATCACACTCCTTTATTTCGTCTGCTTTAGTAGAATCTCTGCACCTAGACACTAGTATGGTAGAAGATCCCTTGGTTGTTTCAAATCCAATTGGGGGCTCGGCTTATTTGTCGATGGTTTGCTTGGATTTGAAAATCTCTATTCTAAGTGTTGAATTTAGATGTAGTGCCTTTGTTTTGGGCTTCTCAGGATATGGACTGATCTTAGGCATGGACTGGTTATCCAGTAATAGTTCCATTCTTGATTGTGAGAAAAGAGTAGTTAGACTCTTGACTCGGCTCGGTAACACTCTAGAAATTTCTTGTAATCCCTTGAATGCTGTTATGCTTAGTTATCTAGAGTCTCTTGACGCTTCTGTTGAGAATTTGCAGTCGGTTAGAGTGGTCCGGGAATATCCGGATGTCTTTGAAGAGGTGAAAGGCTTACCTCCGAAGCGGAGATAGACTTCCGCATATATCTTGTGGACAATGCAAAGCTTGTAGCTCTGCCTGTTAGGCACATGGCTCTAAAGGAGAGAAAGGAGCTCAGTAAGCAAGTTAAGGAGCTTCTCGAGAAGGGTTTTATAAGGAGAAGTATCTCTGAATGGGGTGCTCCAGTGGTGTTTGCCACCAAGGCAGATGGTTCACTACGTCTTTGTGTGGACTATAGGGAGCTAAACAAGCTGACTAAAAAGAATAGACAGCCTCTTCCCAGAATAGACGATTTGGTTTATCAGCTTGTAGGTGCGTCGGTCTTCTCCCAACTTGATCTAGCTACTGGGTTCCATCAGCTAAGGGTAGCTGAAGATAGCATTGATAAAACGGCGTTCAGAACCCCAGACGGTTTCTTCGAGTGGCTTGTCATGCCTTTCGGCTTGACAAACACACCTTCTTATTTCGTAGACCTAATGAGCAGGGTATTCAGAGAATTCCTCAATAAGTTCGTGGTGGTCTTCGTAGATGATATTTTGATCTTCTCGAAGAATGAGGAAGAACATGCTCAGCATCTGAAGGAGATCATGGAAACTCTTTGAGTTCATCAGTTAAAAGCCAAATTCTCCAAGTGCCACTTTTGGAGAGAAGTGGTCAGATTTCTTGGACATATAGTGTCCAAAGAGGGGTTAGTTGTAGACCCCGCGAAAGTGGTGGCAGTGCAAGATTGGAAGACACCAAGAATTGCAACCGAAGTCCGAAGCTTTCTCGGGCTAGCAGGTTTTTACCGGAAGTTCATTAGGGATTTCACAAAAATCTCAGCTTCACTCACAAGGCTAACAAAGAAGAATCTGCCATTCGCTTGGGATTTAGACTGTGATATTGCCTTCCAACGCTTAGAAAGGGCTCTTACAACAGCCCCAGTTCTGACTTTGCCTGATGGAAGAAAGATGTTCACAGTATATACGGATGCTTGTAGTACGGGGCTAGGCGCTGTTCTAATGCAGGAGGGGAGGGTAGTAGCTTATGGTGGAAGATAATTGAAAGTTCATGAAAAGAACTACCCAACCCACGATCTTGAGTTGGCCGCCATCGTCTTTGCGCTTAAGTCTTGGCGCCATTATCTATTAGGTGAGAAGTTCGAATTATATACTGACCATAAATCGTTGAAATATCTCTTCTTGTAGAAAGATCTTAACTTAAGGCAGCAAAGATGGATGGAGTTCCTTGCCTCGTATGATTTTGAAATTTCCTATACTCCTAGCAAAGGCAACGTAGTAGCAGACGCGTTGAGCTGAAAGAAACTGACCTTAAGCCCTCTCTTTGTGGAAAGGCAAAGCTCGGAGTATATAGCCAGTTTTGACTTTAGGCCATCCTCTGACTTTGTACCTGGTTTATTGGCATCCCTAGAAGTACGGTCCACTCTTTTAGACTCAATAGGGGCCGCACAACGTGAAGACCCTAAGATTGTGGATGTGATTGATAAGCTAATTAGGGGTGAAACTTCCAGTCACCTCAAAAGGTACTCCATCGATGATAAGGGTTGGCTAAGGCGAGATGGAAGAGTATGCGTCCCACAAGCAAGGGATTTGGTAAAGAAGGTTCTCGAGGAAGCACATCATTCCAAGATGACAATACACCCAAGCGGGGACAAGATGTACAAGGACGTAAAGAGAGTTTTCTTTTGGGACGGCTTGAAAAAGGACGTGGCAGATTTCGTTTCTAAGTGCATGATAGCCAACAGGTTAAGGCGGAACAGAAGAAGCCCGGAGGACTGCTTCATCCTCTAGAAGTCTCGCAGTGGAAGTGGGACAGCATTTAATTGGACTTCATTGATGGGTTGCCTAGGTCAAGAAGGGGCAATACTAGCATTTGGGTAATAGTGGACAGGCTCACTAAAAGCGCCCACTTTATACCTATCAAGAGTAGAAGGACTGCCTCGTCTCTAGCTTCTCTCTATCTCAAGGAAATAGTTCGAATCCATGGAATACCTTCCAGTATAGTGAGTGACAGATATCCCATCTTTACGAGCGAATTTTGGTAGAGTCTGCAAGAAGCTGTAGGCACACAATTATGTTTGAGCACGGCCTATCACCCCCAAACTAATGGTCAGACAGAAAGGGTGAATAGAGTATTAGAAGATCTTTTGAGACTATGTGTTCTTGACTTCGGAGGGACTTGGGAGGATCATCTTCCTTTAGTGGAATTCGCCTACAACAACAGTTACCAGGCCACCATCGGTATGGCGCCCTTCGAAGCTTTGTATGGAAGACCGTGCCGATCACCAACTTGTTGGTGGGAGTCTACTGACAGACTCATACTTGGGCCAGACTTAATTAGATAGACCTCAGAAAAAGTGGACCTGATACGGAGGAGAATGAAGACAGCCCAAGACAGACAGAAATCCTACGCCGACAAAAGAAGGACCGATCTTGAGTTTGAGGTTGGGGACAGGGTTTTCCTTAAGGTATCCCCTTTAAGGAACGTCGTTCGCTTCAGATCCACGGGAAAGCTAGCACCAAGATTTGTAGGACCGTTCCATATCATCGAGAAGATTGGGAAAATGGCTTATAGAGTAGAGCTGCTCGAAAAGTTGGCCGGAGTTCACAACGTCTTTCATGTTTCTCATCTCCGAAAATGTCTACATGAATCTGCGGAAGTGGTGGAGCCAAGCATTCTAGAAGAAGCCGAAGTGGAGCGCGAAGCGATTGTAAGGAGAGTTCCAACTCGAATCATAGGAACTGAAGTGAAAAAGCTACGCAACCGCGAAGTCAAGCTCGTCAAAGTTCAATGGAGCGATGCCGAGGAAGACGCGACTTGGGAAACTGAGGACAAAATACACGCGGCCTACCCTTTTATTTTCGAGGGTACACCTTTGACCTCTCTTTTTCCTTAAGTTGTGCTTGTATCTATCTTTTTAGGTATAATCTCCTCGATATTATCCTTTTTCCTTAGGTAGAAACTAATGGATGTAAACATGTATTTGAAACATGTTATGGTTGATGGCTGCAAGTGGTTGCTAGTGGTTGCTCGTGGATGCATATACACACACAACCATGGTTTTAGACCGGCTCAGTCACTTCATACTGCATATGCATATATGTATTCATATTTGTATGTGGTTTAATTTGATACGTCATCATATGGATGTCGCATTTGTATGAATGGTTGCGCACTCATGTAGAATTATGAATAGGGAAGATTTGCATATATAATGGATTCATGGCACTTACATGATTTGCATTAAGGAGGTCAACTGAATCAGTAGACCGCCTGATTTTGCATTAGATAAGGACATGTACACACACTGTGCATATGATCATGAACCATTAGAAGTCTTTTAAGGACAATGGACGCCTGTGTTTGATGGTTGAGTAGATGGACAATTGGATGTTAGGACTTACGTTCTCCAAGACTTGAAGATTTCGGGGACGAAATCCTTTAAGGAGGGGAGAATGTAACACCCCGAATTTTCTGTTAACTCTAAATTAACAAATTAAAGTATAATTAATCCTTAATGAAAGAATTAAGGGAAACGGGTTACGCCATTGCGCTCGCCTCGGAATTCTTCCTAACATAGAGTCCGAGTTTGCGTGAATCGGACTCCGTATGAAGGATTTATGACCTCCGGAAGTTTCAGAATTCAAATTAAAATTCAAACAGTTCAAACGAAGTTCAAACTTCGAAAACCAGACCCAAACTAGGCTGGGCGGGAAAATTCCCGCCCAGGCACCAGGTCGACCATAGGGTCGACTTGAGGGTCGACCTGGGGGTCGACCTGCCCAGTCGACCTGGTTTGGCCCTGGCTGGCCTGGTCGGGTTCTGGTCGATTTCTGAGGCTTGGCTGTGTCACTAGGGCTGACTTGTCGCATTTTGGTTGGCTCCTCTCAAAGTGAATGGTCTAGATTCATCTATGATCATCTGATGGCTCAAATCAATCTAAAATTCTATATAAACAACTTAAGACTCCAACCTAAATTCACATAAGAAATTAGAGACGGAGCCGCATGCTGTCGGGAGAAAACTAAGAGGAGCCTCCACTTGTAGAAAAGCTTAGAGACGAGCCAAATTAAAGTTAAAACAAAAATCAAATCAACGTTAGTCTACCCAAAGGAAAGCATTTCAAATTCAGAACTCAGAATCCAGAATTCAAGTTCGTCGTTCATTGTAAGTATAGTGATTTTTCCGATGTGAATAAAAGTTAGGATTTGATTCGATGTAAAATGGAAATGGAATTGTGTTATTATGTAACAACGATGTTAATTCATATCTATGTATTGAAAAGATTGTGGTATTGTGATGTTTGTGGTATAGTTGAGTTGATATTGATCCTATTGTACATTTAGAATCACATGCAAGTTGTATAGTTCATGTTGTAATCTACACCTATATGTTTATGTGATTACATAGGTTGTATGTATACTTTATGCTAAGAACTCCTATGCCTAAATGGTTATGTTCATTTACGTGCTCCTATGTTTATACAAAAGTTGCAAGTTCCTAATTGGATCCATGTCAAGATCCACTTTAATATATGTTTCATGTTGAAATTAGACATATGATTGGATCTAGTTCACACATGCGATGAAATTATATATACTTTATGTAAACATCACATTCTTGTCATACGCTTTCGATGTTATGCCTAGATCCAAAACATGTTTAGGCTTATGTTGTCTGAATCATATGCTAATTTATGTGACACCCATTTGGTTAGATCCCTATTTCCATGCAAGTTCACATATATGTAAGTTGATTTAGGCTATGTTGCAAATTCACATGTATGTTGATTAGTCTATGTTGCAAGTTCACACCTATGATGTTCATATTGACTATGCAAAAAATGCCAAGTTTACACCTATGTCATGTTTATGTTAGTGAACTGCTTTATGCAAATTTTGTGTACGCTAAATTAGGCTAAGTTTTTAGCCTAATATTATATGTTAAAAATCATCCGAACATAAAATTAGGCTAAGATTGTTAGCCTAATATTTAGATGGGGTAACGTTGGGAAAATATAAAAATACATGAAATTGGCATGTTTATCACATGCAAAAATTGGTGGCATTTAAACGGTATAAAATTCTTATATCAAAAATGTTAAACTTGGAATGTGGGCCATAACATTTAATTGTTGACAAATTTACATATAACAAGTAATAAAGACAAATATGTAAATTTAGAAAATACGAGTATGCTTAACATGAGGTTGGATTGAGTTGTGATGTAAACCTGCCCGGACCCGCCCGGCTGTCCAGTATTCACAACAATACCTATCCAATGTAGGTGGTTAAGCATTGAGCCCAATAAAGTCCCGAGGTTAGACTGAGTTACGGTGTAAATCTGCACAGAACCGACCGGCACATCCAGTAACCGTAATAATATCTGTCTAATATGAGTGGTCGGTGCTTTAAAAAGCTAAGGACAGACTTTCAGGATGATAGGGTTAAGTTAACTAAAACACTTAACCAATTCAACATGTTAATGAAATTGATAGGTGGGGTTAGGTAAATAAAGACACTTAACCACTTAACATGTTTGACTAGAAAACCCTAGTAACGGGGACCTATTTCAGCAGTAACCCAATTAGGAATCATGGTACCCTGAAACTAGGCAGGGTGGGGGCACGATTACTGGGCTGATTGTAAGCGGTCAAAGGCGACGGCGGTGGGTGCAACAGTGTGGCTTCTTACGGAGTGCGGGCGTGCACACACTTCGGAGTAGACAAACAGGTCACTGGGGGCACCAGTAGTATAACCCATGCATTTCTAGTATTGTGTCGGGCCGCCACCATGGGACTTGATACACCCCATGGTGGGACTAGCATAGGTATCTACAATCTTTGGGGGTCGTAAGACACATGTGATTATGCGAGTAGGAGCCGATTTTTAGAAAAGGGGATCACTTCACCCTCAGCATGGGGTGCCAGTTTAGAACTAATACAAGTAGGTGCA
Organism: Allium sativum; assembly: GCA_030737875.1. Lineage (NCBI taxonomy): Eukaryota > Viridiplantae > Streptophyta > Magnoliopsida > Asparagales > Amaryllidaceae > Allium > Allium sativum. The sequence continues at coordinate 972,503,441 of CM060918.1, read as the reverse complement.
GAGATATAGTGTGGGGTGCGATAGTATATTCGATTCAAACTGCTTTATCTTAGTCTATGATACTTTCCTATTTCCAGTTTATACCTATCATGCCCTTATTCTTATTCTCATACCGAAGAGTCACTAGACTTACCAGGCTTTATGTCTGACCCTATTTTCTTTCGTCTTCTTTCCTTCCGTCTCCCCTCCCCCCAGGTCCACAGGGGGGAAACAACTCAGCTTAGTCACACTCTTTGCAAGCTTCAAGATAATAGATGTACGGTTTGGACTCTCTCTCCTTGGATATGGCTGTTGGACACAATCATGGGGATTTATGCAGTTTTAATCATGTTTTATGCTTCTTTATTTAATAACCAAGACAGAAATGATGTTTTAATGTTTTGGAAGTTGTTATGTGACAGTTATGGAAATGTTTTGTATGAACACGTATTTATGAAATAAAAAGTCTGTTTTTTTTTCGCTGCTTATATATATGTGTTTATATATGTCTTGTGTTTTATCTATGACTTTTACTTACAAACCTCCACCAAAGTTAAGGCATTCCCTTTGTGAGTGACCTTAATGGAGGGTAGGGTGTTTCAACGCAGCCAACTATGCACGACATTGTGACGCATGTCAAAAAATTTCCAAGATTCTTAGGGCAACCCCTAGCCGGTTAAAGACGATGATGAGCCCGTGGCCTTTCGCTATGTGGGGAATTGACATTATTGGAAGTCTCCCCATAGCGAAAGGTGGAGCAAAGTTTTCGATTGTGGCCGTGGATTACTTCAAGAAGTGGGTTGAAGCGGAGCCATTGACCATGATCACAACCAAGTGAGTAATTAACTTCGTCATCAGAAATATCATATGCCGATTCGGGATTCCAACGGTCGTTATAACAGATAACGGAACCCAATTTGATAGCGTAGAATTCAGAGACTTTTGCCAGAGGTACCACAACGAGAAAAGGTACACCTCTGTGGCACATCCGCAATCAAACGGACAGGTCGAAGCAGCAAATAAAGTGATTAAATCCATCTTGAAGAAAAAATTGAAACAGGCCAAAGCCATGTAGGTCGATGAGTACCCTTGGCGTTATGGGCCTATAGGACAACTTACAAGTCGGCAACGGGCCACACACCTTTCTCCCTCGCATTTGGGGAAGAAGCAGTCATCCTGGTTGAATTGGAAGTACCCTCTCACAGAACCACTTATTTTAACCCAATGACCAATAATACGCTGCTCCTCAAATCCCTGGATATGGTTGAAGAAAAGAGGGATGAAGCCAACCTCCGCACTTTAAGGCGTAAGAAACAAGTCGCCCGGTACTATAATAAAAAGGTTTGAGCTCGAACCTCTGAACTCAAAGACTTGGTTCTGAAACGTGTCTTTCCACCCCTAGTGCATATAGGCCCGAAATGGGAAGGACCGTATTCCATTCTACGAAGGCTTGATAACGAAACTTTCAAGCTAGAAACCGTGGACGGAAATGAAATCCCCAGAGTGTGGAATGCCCAGCATTTGCGGCCTTATCTGACATGAAAATTGTCAGTCTTATTCTTTTTTTTAGGAACATGTAAAAAGGCACGACTTTCCTAGAACAGTCTGGTTACGTGAGCAAAAGATTATAAAGTGGACGTAGGTCATGATTCGACCAAACCACTATAAAACATCGTGTGTCATTTACCTTTATTGCACCGTTACTTATCTGCCCTTTTATCTTAATTAACATAAATCATTACCATTTTGAGATTTGCTATAAACTATGCGACGATCTCAAAATGGAAAATTCAAGGTGCCTTCTATCAGACTAGAGGGTGAGCGACAACTAAAGTCCCGAAGGTGCAACAAACTAGATCACACCGTCATCCACACTTTAACTCTCAAGATCCGAGAGAGAGTATAAAGGACGTGAAGGTGATGTCCGCAAGGCATGTAGGTGCACTATGATAAAAATCGCCTTGACAACACTCTTGCCCCCCTAAAGGATCGGTGAGCAGATAAAGAACCGAGCTCAAACTCTAACCCGCTGAAGGATCGGGAGAGTATAAAGGTGCTAGACACTTAATGCCGCAAGTACTCTTACCCAGCTGAATGATCGGGAGAGTATAAAGGTGCTAGACACTTAGCGCCGCAAGAACTCTTACCCCGCTGAAGGATCGAGAGAGTATAAAGGTACAGTAACATATGCCATCAAAAATGGCTCCTATTCCTTCACACGATTGGAAACAGGAACGAAAAGTGGAGCCCGAACTCCTCATTTCCGGGAATAGGGGTAGCATACATATAACTTTAATCAATCCTCAATAAGCCCTGGTCAGGCATTATGTTAATGATTGATTGGGGGCTTATATATACACACCTTTATGCAGTACAGGAATTGTAAATCTAAATTTTTCTGTTAGAATGGCTCGTCATTCGATTTTAACTTAGTTATGATTTAAATGTTTGTGTTTAAGTGTGATAAATACACAATGATGCAAAAGAAACAAATTTTCATTACCAAATGCAGGTTTACAGGGCAAAGCTAAACAAAAGTGAGGGCCATTTTCACAACTACATTTCTTGGCCAGTGGAAAGCTTAAAAGCAAAATATGAACTAAAAAGTACATCCTACTTATGCTTGGGGGACGATTTTGATTTGATCTCCTTCTTCTACTTTTCCAACTCCTCCTTGTCAACATCAAATCGGTCGCCCTTCTTCCTTTTCCTCTTCCTCTTATCAGAAAGAGGATCCTGCGGAGTGCTGGAAGGCTGGGATGCAAGCTGTGAAGTTATTGATCTAGAGGAGAATTTTATGACCAACCCAGTTTTGGGATCAAATTCTGAGATTGGAGGCACATATAGAGGCTCTTGCTCCTCTCTTTTCAAAGCTAGCTGCTTATCTCTCTTGGTCTTCATGTCAGCCAGGGTCTCCTTGTCATCATCCTTGGTCTCCCCTATGATGGTGACCTCTTCTTCATCATCTCCATGGTTACTATCTGTATACTTCAAGGCATCAATGGTCTCAGCATCCTTGGGAACAACAGTGCTTGGTGCCAAAATGACCTTCTCAGTTGTTGTGCCCTCAGTCTGCTTCGGAATCTCAGGAACTCCAACACCCGCACCTGATGGAACACTAACTTTTTCCGACTCTACTTTCACTTCTGAATCCATCTCGGCCGGTTTGCCACCTATATTATGAGAAGTATATGTTATTAGTTTTAGAGAGAGTGTGGTCTTCTTAATTGACTGTTCTGCAAGATGACGACAAGGTACAATTGCTTTGACAAACGGTGGAGAGAATATGGAGATACCTTCAGCCGACTCCACGCCCAAACTTGCAACAGTAGCTCCGAAAGTTGGTGGGGTTGAAACCAAGTGGATCAACAGATCATCAGGATTATATTCCTCAATTTCGGAGGTCTTGGGCTCCACCACCGAGCTCGAGCCTTCGTCGATTTTATCCTTGCCCTTGAGTTTAGTTCTCTCCTTCTCAATTTCTTCTTGAATCAGGCACCTTCCCTTCTCCAAAGCCTCAGGCTCTTCACCTTTGAGAAAGGTCTGTATAAGCTGGTTTTCATCAAGCCCCTCAACTTTCAATCAATGCTTCTCGCCCTCAACAATCATATCCCATACATTGGCCAAAGTAACGTGATAATTCTGAGTCTAAGAGATGTCTCGAGTCTTAATAACTTGACCAAAGAAGTCGAATAGCAGTTCATCGAAACTTTCTATCTCTTTTTCAGTTGTAGCAAGTTTTCAGTAGTGGCGGAGGCCGATTTAAGAGCAATGTTGGCATTACTTTCAGCAAGAGCCGAACACTCTTCAGCGTGAGCAACTTGATCGTTCAAACTGCTTTCTCTTTTTCAACAAGAGCAAGGCTGTCTTTAAAGCTCGCTTTCTCTTTCTCCCAAGCAACCTTTTCAGGAGTAAAACGGTCATATGATGTCTTTAAATCAATATTGATTGTTCTAAGGTCCTCTATTTCCTTTTTCAGAGCTACACGCTCTTGGTTGTTTGAGTCGAGCTCAGTGTGGAAACGCTTCCTGGCGCTTTCCTCCGCTGAGCTAAAGTAAGTTGAGCTTGTGCATCCTCTAGTTTTTTATCGATTTTTCTCCTGGCCCTAGCCTCATTGCCAATCTTCACTCTGGTTCTGGCTGCTTCCGTTTCTATGTGTCGGATGGCAGCAGAAAGATTGGTGGCGTGCTTCTTCATCGCCCTATATTGTTTGGCCACATGACTCAATTGCCCTATGACCTCTATATCCCACTCCTCGGGAACCGGTTCAAGATGTGGAATAAACATCATCCTTTCGAAGAAAATTTCAGGAAACTGCTTCCGCAAACGCTCAAGCTTGACCTGATTATCAGAGGTGTAGACGACATCTTGTGCAACGGTAGTATCCAAATCGCACTGACTAGAGGGAACAATAGCTATTTTCACCTTTTCTAAATCCTTGCTTAGATCATTGTTTTATCTTTCGGCTCACGGCGTTTCTTGGAAGACTTGCTATGAGAGGGTGTACTTTTCGGAGGAATCAAGTCTTTGGGAAGTTGCTTACCCCCCGACGATGGCACTAGATGACCGTGGGACTTCCCAGGATCTTGCTTTGATGGAGAACGAGACCGTGTAGAATGAGATTGATAAGAATCACGGGGTCGATGACTATCTCTCCCCCGACTATCACTGCGAACATGCTCGGGATCGGAAAGGAGCCTTAGTGTGCTCGCTCGGAGAGAACGATAGGAATAGGACTGTTTACGAGGCACCTCCCCTGCAAAGGAAGCAAGTATATATATTAGAACCAAGAACACTAATGGTGTAAAAGTGTTGTGACGAATGGTTCATGTGATTTGTGCATCCCGTGTAATCCCCCCTAACAGACCAGGGCCCAGAGTTAGGCTTGTCTGTGAGATTTCTTTTTCCCCAACTGAAACATTCTCTTCCTCAGAGATAGGAAAGAATGGATCCCCTCTGAAGTCTTCTTGTGTATAAATGTCATCTGGTAGGGGAATCTTGTCAAACTCTCCAAATATCTGCTCCTATGTTAATGTATCATGAGCGGTGGGCTCAATCGATGGCAAAGCCCTTGGGGAAGATTTCTCCTCGGAAGCTGGTACCTCCTTTAGTTCGTCAGCTCGAATATCATCCCCTTTGTATACATTCAAATCATCATCGTCCTGATTGATCAGTGGTGAAGGACTCTTGCAAAGTTCTGTTGTCTTTGTGACCCCTGAGGTCCCTTCTTCCTCGGTCGGGGGCACATATTTGTAAGGTTTTCCACCCACGCTAAGCCCGAATCTTACACTCAAAAGTTGGTGTTTGTGAAGGTTCTCGTCGATGATACACTTCTTGATTCTTAAGAAGTCTGATTTACTTTTGAGGAGGCGGGACAGTCGGTCGTTGTACACTGAACCTTCTGTTTTCGCAAAATTGTGATCTGCTCAGAATAAAGGGACACATTAGCACTCCAATTATGCAATCGGAACATAAGTTGAAAATTTTAAAACATACTTGCTTGAATCCACTTCCTTGCACATCCGGCTTGATGCTTTATGTAAAACCAATCAGATTTGGCATTCCCTATGTTGCTATGACCATCCGATAAAACATTTTTTTTGCAATTGATTCAAAGAAAGAAAAATTCGAAGTCCTTGTGGAACGGTGTTTGAAATGATAATAGAATTTCAAATCCTTGAAAGTGAGCTCGGTCTGTAGAATCTCTGCATATGCAATGTATAGGGTATACAAAGCTGCGTAAGCATTAGGATGGAGTTGTATAGGGGCAATGTGTAGTCGTCTTAAAAGGTCAACTACAATTGGAGGAAATGGAGGAATAGCGCCTATTCAGCACATGAGCCGGCTGACGGTCATGTACCCTTCTAGGGAAGAATGAGGCCTATCCCCATCTTCTGGAGTTTTCACATCATCCCAAGGGATCCCATGTCTTAAACATCTTTTCTTAAGTTTTACGTCATCCAATGGGGAGGCTAGACTATCACTGAGTTTCTCCCTCTCCACTTCCTCAACACCTGGGACTTCGTCGGGAGCTCGTTCATCCTCATCTTCAAGAGATGTACTTTCAGAAGTCATTGATTCTATATCGGTATCTGTTTCATAATCAGGGTTGGAATTCTCCCAATCTGTATCTGTAGGAAGCGCATCGGGATCATAATGCTAATGACTCTGATTTTGCATTTTTCTCTGATATTTCGGTTGATCATTTATCATACATAGCTGTGTTGGCGAGTAAACATGAGAAGTTAGAACACAGTTACCCGTTCCCCGTATATGTAAGTGCAAGTGTGTGCATGCGCATACATTAAAGAAAAACATGAAGTTAGTTAGATAAATGGGATATTGGTCATTGTATGTTGTTGAATTATGTTGTTGTCCAGTTCAAAAGGTTCATCTCGAAGGCTCTAACATAACTGTACGTTGGTATATCAAAATTACATTGTATTTTCTAGTCAACATGTATATCGGATCGTTAGTCAAGCTGGCTCATGAGATAGGGTTTGGCTCGTGATACATCATTGGTTCATGAAGCAAGTCCTGGCTCGTAAGGAAGCACCAGCCTATGGAAAGGCATCGGATCATGGGACACTTAATCTCTTGATGCTTTACTTGAATGGATCATGACAGACCCCCCTCCCCTACGATCCACTTTACTTCCTTTTTCCATGAACCGAAGCTCCCCCATTCTCACGACCCGATCCGCTATCCAATTTAACACTTCATTTTCATCTCCCTTCCTCTACTCTCTGCAAACCCACACCACACGATTCGCATCGTGAACTTTCTCTTTTTCATCATGAGCCCGATTCCCTTTTTATCCACAATTCGATCTGACAATTAATTCCCTTCCGCAACCTCCTTCAACCAATTCCCAATAGTACCTCTGAACCCCTATGCCATCGCCTATTATCTCGAGATCACCAGCCAAGAAGAAATCCACGGAAACCAAGAAAGGGCGAAGGAAAAGCTTAACTATTTGCTATAATTACCTTTTTGAGTTTGGTGGATAGTCTTCGGATCTCGTGGGTTTGGGAGGAAAATCGCAAGCTAGGTTTTTATGGGATTGGGTGAAAGCAGTAAGAATGATGAGAGAAAAACAAGAGTGAAAAAGTAAAAGGAGAAAGAAGGGAGCGGATGAGGGAGCCTGGCTTATATAGACATGGAGATGGCTCTTGGTCCCCCCCTTCTTGTCGCGACTCGGTCCACGAAGATCCATGGGCCATGAGTGTTCGTGAAGGCCCAACGAAACTTAGATGGCGGTCCTCTCACCTGATTGGTCCGTGACATGTACCACGGTCACGAACCGTGTGGAATTCCAAAGGCCCAGACTCGAGAATGATCGCGAAATAAGAGAAATGGAAATACTTATAAAGACCTAAAAACTTACTCGATTGAATGATCGCAATATTCTCTGGAAGTTTAAGAGATGGGAATCAACCGACGAATAAAGGAGTGTTTGAAGGATTAATCTAATATTTATACTCCTCAAGAGGCGTAACCATTTGAAATAGTGTGACGCTATAAATGGATTTGACTATTGATTCATATTGTTTCGTGAAAAGATCCATTCAGAATCTTCGAAGCATGTTCCATCCCCGATAAAACATACTTCGAGGGGGCAAAATGTTGGCTAGCTTTTTGACCAAGCCACCAAGACTCATACACAAGTCCAATACGAAGTCTCGCTCCTAGATCCCTCTAAATCCGTTCGTTGCCACCCTGTTGTCCTCGTCTCATAGTGCTGCTACCACGACCCCACTCGTGGTTCCTTATCGCGATCCGATCTGTCCATGCCAGTTCTCCACGATCCGATCCCAGAAGCCAAAACATGAAGGGTTGGACTAAGTCTACCACGATCCGCAAATGCAGGATCTACTGACACCTGTCCATAACGGTCATACTGACTATTTCTCCATCAAGCCACGAACCAGTCCGAGATCCTCGGGATTTGTGCCACGTGTGACCATGAACCGATTGCAGATATCAGCTATAAATATCCCCGTACTTGGCATTTTTCAGGATCTTTTTAGCAGTTCTTAGTGTCGTTTTCACCATTATTGTCCTGTCATTATTCCTAATCAGAATTATTTCGAAATTACTGGCAGAATCTAATTGTAAGAGTGAGATTGAGAGAAATATTTGATTGTACTAGCACTCAACGTATAATCAAAGACATATAAAGTGGACGTAGGCTCGTTAACGTCGAACCACTATAACTTTGTGTTTTTTCTGCTTTTTCTTCATTTTCTAGATATAATTCTCTACAAATATGAACAATTTGAGTGTTAGAGCCAAATTTTGGTCTAACACACCAACTCCTTTCTCTGTGGGAAACTTCATTGTTAAACACTATGGTGCTAATGTAATTTTGAAATCGGCCAAAGCAAGCCTTCCTAGGAATGCGTTATAAGCTGAAACTTCATCCACAAGCACAAAAGTTTATTTCAAAACAACTTTCCTCTCTCCTTATCCTAATTCCACAAGCAAATAAATCGTTCCAATCGACTACTTATGCTTTCCCGTGAATCCTTGGTCTTCATTTGACAAGCTTGCACATCGGCTATTGAAAGGTTCATGAGGTTGAATGTCTTTCGGAAAAGAACATTGACCGAAGCACCACAATCAACTACCACTCTTTTGACCGTTGCTAGGCATATTCCGACTGTGACCACCATTGGGTTAAGAGTTGGAGCTACCACTCCTTCTGAATCTTTCTCTCTGAACACTATGTTGTCATGAGAAGTTTTATGCTGCTTTACGAGAACAGTGTTATTGAGATCAATCACCTTTCTTCTCTCAGAGTGCACTTCAAAGCATTTGCATATCTCTACATCTCCCCCATCTATTATCCGCTTGATGAGGACCACTATATATGGTATTGATCAGTGGTCTCGCATTAATTTATGCTGGAGTTCTATCATACGCGCTTGGTTGATTGGCAGGTACACATTTCCTATGAGAATCTGGAGAAGGATCTGCCACTTGTGGTTTTCTAACATGCTGTTGTAGCCTGTTAAACCTAATCAATTCCTCAATCAAACTCTTTAAATTCTGAAATTCATTAATATTGTGACCAGGCTGGTTGTGGAAGCAGCAGAATCTTCCAGAGTTCGCTGCCTTATCTTCTACTCTAAACGGTGGTGGTGTTAGATAATATTCTGCATCTTTGGTGGAAAAGAAGATGTTCTCCGGAGTACCATTTAAAGGGGTCAACTCTTCGGATATGAAAAAATGAAGCCTCCTGCTATTCTTCTTTTCTTTCCCTTTATTTTCCCTTTTCTTTCTCGCCGATATGCTTTTTATTACCCGAAGCAGCATCACCTTTCTTGTCTTCCACAGTACCGCTTCCAACCATATTCTGGGTGGTCAAAGGGACTTCTTCCAACCTCATGAACTCTTCAGACTTTTTGTAGAATGTTTTGAGTGTGTTAGACTCTTTAGTCTTTACCCACTTTCCAAACTCAGTGTTCTTATCCATAGCTCTAACCAATGCCAATAATACCATCCTGGGCTTTGGGTTACTGACCTTTGTCACGGCAGTATTGAAGTGATTAAGAAAAACTTTCACCGACTCTCTTGCGTTCTGACTCAGCCTGATAGTGTTATTATATATTTGGCCTTTGAGGTATACAATCTGAATTTCTCCTTAAACTTTCTTGCCAAATAGGGGAATAGATCTATGGATTTTGGCGGTAGCTTAGTGAACCACAAAGAAACTACTCGTTCTAGATAGATGGGGATGTAAATACACTTGATCTTGTTTGTCGCCTTTGCACCGTTCATATGCCATTTATATTTGAACAAAAATAGACTGGGATCACTGATTCCACTATATACGAACATGGTTGGAGGGACAAACTTCTTTGGAAATTCAGCATACCGAATCCTTTTAGTGAAAGGAGTCTTGCTCGGAGCAAAGTCTCACTCACTTTCATCTTCCTTTTTTGTCGCACTTTCCTTCATAATTTGCTTGATCATTACTGAAATTTACTTCATTTCGTTGCATTGTTCCACGGGGAGGACACAAGTCTTTTTTCCAGATGCTTGTCTAAGCAAGCGATCACGGTTAGCGAACTAGGGCCCTATACCTCCAGCTCGGGGAGGTGCCCCTTCATTGGGACTTGCAATTTTTGAGAAGCACATTTTCCAGAATGATTTTCTCTTAATTAAGATTTTTTAAGCTCTAATCATTCACCTTGGAGTCTTCAACATCAATGACATTCCTATCACTTGACACTGAGGTTTTATCTGACTCATCCACTTCCTCAACATCGAAACCATGATTCTCTTCTACACCCAAGTTCCTTCCCTGACTGGGTACGATATTTATCCTGGATCGATCTAAAGTAGAGGAATGTGAATTTTCTTCCAAATCAATCTTAACTCTGCAATTTACAGGATTGGTTTGAGCGATTAGGAGAACATCCAATTTATCAATCAATGTCTTATTCGTAGTTTCAATCTGCTAGGGTAAACCAGATACAACCGCATAAAATTCTCCCTAAGTTACACCACCTCCCGGAGTTTGAGCAATGGTTTGATTGTTAGTTAAAGGAGAGATTGGGGTATCCTCAATAGCATTCCCAGAAAGTCATGCAGATTTTGTGTGCTTCTTTGAAGTTGCCATAATATCAGACAACCTTCTAATCATTAGAGAAATCGTTTCAACGAACCTGGCTTTTAGACCTTGCAAATCTATAGTGAAAGAACAGGCTTCAATGCTTTCGAATAAAGGCTCCCTTGTAGTCGTGGGTTCGAGCCCCATGGTGGGCATCAAAATGTTAACACCGAAAATGGGCTAACACATAGAGAAGTGTGAGAACACCTTTTGATCGCAGAAAAACAAAGCTAAAAACAGTAATTAACATAAAACTACAACAGAAAGCAGAGTTTATGGTGGTTTAAACGCTGATTAGGCCTACATCCACTTTGAGTATGCACTTTATTGATTTCTCCATCTCAAATTACAAGATTGATCTTCAATTACAATGATTCTCAGTGATTTACAAACTCCATAGTAGGAGCACACTCAAAATCCATGAATATCATTAATTATCGGAGTCAACCTCTATAATCAAGTCTGATGAAGAAGTTTGCTAGCCTTTGTACTAGAATGATGCTTGAGATCAACAATGGTAGAGCTTTCGCAGGAGAAAATCTAACCCCTTTTATATAGGAAGTGGTCTGGTATTTTATAGTTGGTGATAGGAGTGCTTGATAGCTCGTATTGGAATTCTCACGGTCCATACCCGACGACCAGCGATCCATGTGGCTTAGGCGTCCCGCGCTACGTCGGATGCAAAATAAACATGTACACTATCACATGCATGGGTCGTAAACGACCCATGCCTATGGATCATTATGTGCGAACCATGGTTTCCGACCCATAATACTACCCGTTTTAGGCACGTTTTTCTTCAGTGGGTCGATCCAACTTCAATACGGCCCAATACTGGCATCACGACCTGATCCACTACCTCTTCTTTATTTCTTGGGTCGAGTCGCAAGCGTAAAAAACGATCTAGGCTTTAAGTTGTTTTACATATAAGAGATAAACGACCCATCGTTTCAGTGACCCAACTCATGACCTATGTTTCAGTCGATCCACGGTTCTTTGACCCGATTCATTTTCCTTCAATATAATGGCCTACAAGCAACCTATGCATGTTGGTTCGGGAACGTCCCATTGAAATGAGCCACTTTTACCTTTTTGGACCATGCTTTACTTTATTTGGATCGAAGGTTTTAAGATCGGGCTGACATCTAATTAGTAGAACTTCGTGAATAATATGATATTTCCTACTTCAAAAATGTTATAATTTAGAAATATATAGGCCAATATTAAGTTTTCATGAGAAACTAGTTTTAATTTTATGTTAACAAGCAATGCATAGTACAATTTGCATTACTGTGTGCTAAGCCAAAGCTTTACAATATCGATAATAAGAAATATATTAATACTTTATGTTTGGATAAGAGTGAAAATTGCTTATCTTGTTCATTTTCCAATTTTATAAACGTTTTAGAAAATAATTTGAAATTTCTTGATACAAATGGAAATTCTAAAGTAGAAGTGCACATGTAGTTAATATTTAACATGGAAAATCGAATACTCTAGAAATTTAAAAAAGGAAAATATTTTTAATGACCAAAAATGCTAGATTTGTAATAATTAAAATAATATTATACATATATATTTTGAATGTAATATAACTGGATTTATTCTAATAAAATTAATATTTCTAATTTAAATTTAAATTATAGACATGTTAACTATGAATTATATTGGAATAATCTTTTATTTATAGGGTCATATTAGGTTTTTATTGGGTGCTAATTACATAATAACACACTGGTACATATGATTTGAAATAAAATCAATTTTATGTACAATAATACTAGTATGAATTTAAAAAAATTAATGTACATAATTTCTCCATTTAGTTTTAGTTGGATTTCAGATCCTAGTTATAAATTTAATAAAAAATTAAGTTTTAAGAGTTTTTTTAAATAAAAAATCTTACAATGAACTTTTTAAAAAACATTATCATTTCATAAAATTGGAAAAATAGTAAAGAGCTAAATTTAACTTTTGGATAACCTTTATGTAGTAACATTAGATTCTTTGTTTTTATTAGGCTATTAGCCCGATTCTATGCCTTTTGCTTTTTTATGTACACTAAGATTGAGTAACATTCTTTATTATTTGTCTATTAAGTGATTTTCATTCAATAGCTTGTTCTATGTCCTTTAATAACATATTATTTTATCCTATCTTACAAATGTATGTATATAAATATTTATTTAGTTGTATTCAAACATATATATATGTAGTGATCTTACATGCTTGTATATTTTTTTTAAGCAATAGTAGGTATAGTTTATGAATTGGATGGATTCAATTTTTTTAGAGAATAATGATAGATATTCTTTATGTTATTTTAAATTCTACCCTTAATTGATCGATGTTCGTAATACTTACGGATTCTGTACTATCGACATGGTTTGTTGCAAATGGGATGTTACAGATGGTGGATCATAAAAACTAGAAGTACAAGCTATATCATCTTTGAATTTGGTTTTTTTTCGTCAACTAGAAGTGGAAGGATCCAAAGAACCTTGGGTAGTCGGAGCTTGCCCTAAGAAAGTCATTGGAAAGCAAAACATAAGAATTTAATGGAGAAAATATGTTTTAAGATGATTACAGTTCAAGAAATGCGATTTACAATTCCTGTTGACAAAAGATGATATATATTATAGATGGTAAATTCCGTTCATACACTAAAAATCACTTAAGATACACCGTTTTTTCTACAAAAAATATTACTAAAATACCCGCTTTCCATAGTTTTTCTTACTTTATATAATTCATTGAATTAACATATAAAATTGAAATTTGGTCCAAACTGCATACTTTAATGAAAATGAATTATTTCATCATCAAACCTAAAATTTCAATTTGGAAAACATTCAAAACTAATTGTTATAATTTCGAAATGTTTAAACTTTTTCTAAAATTATTGTCATTTTGTTGAAATCGAAAAACCTTTCATTTATTTTTTTCAAAGTTACTATATTAGTGAAATTTTTTAAATTTATTTTGTGAAACTTAATGTACTTTGATATAAGGAATTTCTTAGTGAATAACTCAGTGTATGTATAGTAGTATTTATTGTATACAGTTTATTGTATTTTTCGGTGTATGTTTAGCAATAATTGTTGGTGTACAAATAAAATAAGCCATTATATATTGATCAAATACTCTAGAGAAAATATATTTTTTAAGATGATTTTAGTACAAGATAAATGGTTCCTGTTTTCAGATCGTTCCAATACTGTAGGCATCAAACAAGTCACCATATTCATTGTTGTTGTTATACTAATAGTATAAGAGTAATCATGATACTTCATCCGCATTCAAAATTGCTGTTTTGATTTCACTAAACAACGAAACCAACCATTTCTGTTGATTTAATTATTTCTACAAAATTAGATATGTAAGAAGTTATCGGAACACCATTATAATATTGTCGATTTACCTAAGACTATTAAACTAGGAAATTGATAACCATTACAAGCACTAAATTAACATTTTGTTATGCTTACAAAACTTATCTATTACTAATTGTGACACATAAAAAACAACGATTCCCACATCAAATTACAATATCATCTGGTGAATTAGTTTAAATTAATTCCCTTAAATACATTAGGTAATTTATATATAAATCCATATTTTTAGCCTCTTAAACACTAACAAAAGATGCATCTTTGACTTTTTAAATCAGTTTAAAAAACAATTAGTTTACCCTTATCATGGTTCTTGCTTTCTTGTCAAATATTTCAACCTATCCCTTATTTTCTTCCACTAAAACCATGTAGCTAAATCAAATCTACTATAGAATACAGAAGCTAGCGTGCTGAAATTAATCTGCAAATTTTCATTCTTCCTATAGTTTATAATTTGTGAAATCTGCTACTTATCTTTCTTTTGGTTTCATCCACTTTTTGCCAATTACTGCAGCTGAATTAAATATGAATGGTTTTGCTATCATTTATGTCATCATGAACATGAGGATTAGAATTAACCTAAAAATGGATGATGTTGTGTGACTGAAGAATTTTGATTTTGATATTTATTGAAATCAAAAATGATCACAAAACTCCAAGGTGTTTAGCAACGCTTCACCAAAATGTAACGACCCGCCATTTTGACCGTGCCGAATCGACAAAACATGTCAAACTCGAACCATCCAAAACGACATATTTTTATTAACTTATAAGGTAAATAGAATAAATCACATAATCACAGATCATAGACAGAGATACAGAGTAATATAATATCTCGCAGCGGAAAATACATAATACAATAGCAGTTCATGAAGCTACTAAATAAATTTTACATAAATGATATAGCGGAAGTCTAATACAATGATTTCCTAATACATAAATAAACGATAACACATTGAAATAGAAACGACAAGAACAACTAAATAGGAATAACTGATCGATAAGTAGATAAATGTAAGCAAACCCAATATAAACTCCAAATCCAATAGTGAATCTCGAAAGCTGTGATAATCGATCTGACCCGAGCAATAATGCAAAGCAAAACAACTCAGATTAGGACTAACATTCTTATGGAAGTAAATCAACTCAAATGAAATGTTCGATGAAATGAAATCAGTAACTTAAAGGATGTTTGCGATCACCTTCCTCTAAGGATCCATCAAACTAATACTATACAGTATAATATGCTACATACAATAGTGTCTATCAGTAAAGTAAAAATATCAAAATAGCTTAAGCGGGATTACGATATTACCCTTACACCATTTATATATTCCCATAGTATATATAGTACTGCAATTCCTCCGTAAACTGGAGGGCTATCGGGGGCACTCCATATAAAACAATACAAAACAGAGTCGTAGTGGGCTTGTATAAGGCATGTGAAAAGGCACGCAAGGAATGCAAGTGTGGATTCACCGTTTGCAAAGCCGGACCGGTGGCAGCGCATAACAACTACTACCGCCCACCTTGAAGTACACTCCCATATCAAAAGGGACCAATCGAATCTCAATAGTAATAGAATAGTATCGAAAAAGTGTGCTCGATAGGAGATATGACCTCACTTTGTGTTAGCATAGCTCCAATTTTAGTCACATCAAGCTGACTCAAGGTAGTCAGGGTTTCGTAAAAAATATGAAATAGAAAAATAGAGTCGGTCGCCATCCAACCCCTTCATTCTGGAACTCCACCTCATACAGAGTTGTTAAAGTGGTTTCCGGTATTGGCGGAGAGTATAACAATAGCCGACCCCGGTCTCTTTAACAACAAACTGTTTACATTTTTCATACCGTAGCCATTATTTTATAATCACTTTATAAAATCATATATATGAAATCTCATATACGAATTTGAAATCAAAATTAAATATCTGACTTCGAATGTATTCAATTTTGTAACCAATTCACCTAAATCGAATCGATTTAGAAAATTAGATCCTAAAGTCTCAAAATATAGTATAAACCAATACTATGCTATTTAACTTCAACTATATTCAATTTTCGAAAATATTCGCATAACAAATTTTCAATCTAAAATCGACTTATCAAAATCATATCTCAAATGCCATTTAAACCAAAGCTAAAATATTTAACTTAGACGATACTTAGTTTGATTTATTTTCATCAAAACTCAAGTTCAAACAAATCAAAATTCTAGTTTTCATACTTTTATAAGAAAACTCATTTTAAGTCGATTCGTAAAATTCAACGTTTCAGTTTGAATTCAATATATACAATTCAAGTCAAAAACTTACACTTCAATTTAAACAAATCATATCTTGTTACGTAATTCAAGTCATACAATTCGGAATCGTTATGGATGATTTCAACAATTCATAAAATCTGGTTTTAACCCTTTAAAGCATTCGTTTTAGTCAATTTATGAAATTCAACACTTAACTTCAAAATTCCATTTTATATAATTCAAAATGAATCTTATATTTCAATTTGAAACTAAATCGTATTATAGCTTATAGCGTAAGTCGTACTGTTCAAAGTTGTTAATTATATTCAAATCATAAGATTTAAACCATTCTTATAAATTCGATTTCACAAATTTCATAATTCAAACCAAACGATTTATAAAATCAGTTCCATATATAAAATTTTATATATTCCAATTCATATTCAAACACTTTAAAATCAAATTCAATTCAAATTGGTTATAAATTCAAATAAAAATTGATTTAAGCAATTCACATTCATTCTTATAAAAATTCAATATTTAAACAAATTCAAATTTCGCATTCCGTTGAGTTGTAATTTAATTTACTTCATATCCATTATAGGTTCATATTCATTCTTAAATTCGAAAATTTAAATTCAAAAGCAATATCACAATTCAAGTTCATCTCTTTTAAGTTCAAATCAATTTGAATTCCAATTTATATCTTATATCGGTTCATTCATTAAATCAATATTATTATTTAAATTCAAATCTTAAAACCTCGAATTTAAATCGTGAAAATCTTAAGTTTTCCACCTATTGGTTTATTATTAAAGTTTGTAAAATATTTTAAAATTAAAATTTGAAAACACAGATATATATATATATATATGTTTATAAAATTCTAAAATTAGTTAGAAAATAGATTATAAACATATATAAGTTTAAAATAATGTAGAAATAGATTTAAAGAATTATTTATTATATAAAAGGTTTAAAATACATATATAATTAAATTATATAGTTTAAAATAAATAAAATCATAAGTAAAATTTTAAATAGGTATTTAAATCTATATTTACTCATAAAAATCATTTTAAACATATTATTTAAAATTTATAAAATTTTAGTTTAAAAATCGTAAAATATAAATATAAAAATATAAATATAAAATTTATTAATCTTAAATTATTATTTTAAATTAAATTTTCCAAATCAATATACTTCGAAAACATGACCAACGATGTCCGTATATAGTTTTCTACCATACGGTCAAGTGATACAGATATTTATCATTTCCATCCGCAATTTAAAATTTCTACGGGTATATCATATCTACTCACAATCCTAAATTCAGTAAAATCATTCAGGTCTATCATTTCAGCCCAAAACAATTTTTCCCCAATCTAATGTCATTTCAGGTATGTATTATTTCAACCCTTAGTGATTTTTCCTAAACTAGGGGCATCAACAACATAACAAATCATCACATAGCATTAATCATATCATAAGTAATACATCATCAGTGTACCTACGCGACATATGAATATCGTGTCATATATGAAAGTGTACATATTAAATAAACAATTTCTACTGACAATTTTATATATTTCATAACAGTTCATTTGTGCTGATCTAAGAACCATGAAACAATGTAGGTCAAGTGTGAGATAAACTCACATTTCGTGACAAAGATTGGAGACAGCAGACAAGTTGATACATAATGAGATGACGACTTTCAGGCATGACTCAGAATGGATTTAACTCAATAATCTCCTTATTTTGTTAAAAAGAGGTCGGGGAATTTTCAATGGATCGGTACGGCTATTGGGTTTTGGGAATGGATTTCAGAACTCAACGCCAAACACAACACTTCCTTTTACAAAAAATATCATATAAATAATTTATATATGAATACATAGAAATTATAACATATATATTTTTAAAATTTAACACACACCAAAACTATATATATATATATATATATATATATATATATATATATATATATATATATATATATATATATATATATATATAAACACACCACGCAAACATACCCAAAATCATATACATATATATAATATTTATATTATAAAATATATATGTATACAAAATACCATACACTCATACATACCTAAATACTCTACACGCAACATTATACATTCACACACACGCATGCCCACTCTTCACCAACACATACCGAACACACAAATCAACGAAAAGCGCACACATCAGTAACATTCACGCAAGGCAATAAAGTGGGGAAAAACATACGGTACAGGGGTTTTGGCTTTGGGTCTGCGGGCTTGTCTCGGACCAGCTGTGTCAGAGCTTGGCTTCAGGGCGGAGGCTGCAAAGGGTGTCACGGAGTCAGGTGGTTTAGCATAGATAGTTTTGTTAGGGCAAGGGCGGTACAACAGAGTTTGGGTTTAAGGGTGAATGGCGAGGTCAGTACATGGAGAAGGGAGAGTAGAGGTTGTAGCGAGTGGCGTATGAGAGAGAGGGTGAGATCCAAAACAAAGTGGGCTTACTCGGTCGGAGCTCGGCTTCGACAGCTGATCGGTTTGAGATGGTGGGATAAGGGGTCAGCGTAGGTGGGGAAGTCAGACGGCATGGTGGAGAAGCTGAGTTGATGGGGGCGAAGTGGGGCGGAACTTAGCCTCATGGAGGAGCTCGTGGGTGATTCGTTGGTTATGGGAAGAAAAAGAAATGGGGATGGAAAAATAAAATAGCAGAAGACGATTTGAAAAGGAGAGCATACACACACACGAGATGGTGGAAAAATTTGGAAAAACAAACGCTTTTGGGAAATAAAGACACACCTTGTGAAAGTTAATTTATGTTGGGAAGAAACGTATGGGATTGGAAATGATCAGTTTTTTTATAAACAAATGAAAAGGCTACATCACGGTTTGGAAAATTAAACTATGGTTTTGAAACGACTTGTCCATTCATATGCTAAAATTTTCCTTTGCATTATGTTTTGAAATATAGAACGAATTGGTTTAAGTAGATTCAAAAGGCACAGAACGTTTGAAATAGAAAAGGTTACATTGGAAATATTCATTCAAAGATGGCATTGGAAACGCATGCATGGCATAGAATGAATGGGACGTACGACTTTTGGAAAGATAGGCTGGGAAAGAAAAGAAAAAACGCATGGCCAAAGAAAACCATGAAGACGTAATGCACGACTAGGAATCTTAATGCATGAAAAGAAAGGGTGCAAATGTGTACACTTTTGGAAATAAAAAAATAATTGGATAGTTTAATAAAATAAAAGAACGGGTTTGTAGACCCAAAATGACTAGAAAAATATGTAGGATCCAAATGGGGATACATCGAATTCAAATGACTCTGTTTCAAAAATGAACTTCGCATGTCTTTTCGTAATTTCAGCACAAAATAAGCACCGAACATGATAGATGAATGTACGACGGTAATCAGCTCGACGAGATAGACGCAACGGTATAAAGTTTTCAGTGTCACGATGCACTGTTCAAAAACGCGTTACGGATCCCTTATAAATGTAAAATTCGGATCCGAAAAATAATTTAACGGAGGTCAAAACATCCGATTTTCATGAAACAAATTTCTCCATTGTATTCGTGACAACGAACAGAATATCTTTCATGTTTGTCCGAACTGATTTTGGTGAAATTTTACGTCGCTAAATTTTGAACTGTTATGCGCAGGTTTGCACTGAAAATTGCACGACCTACAAACATTCAAATTTTTTAATGAAAATTTCAAAACTGCCACGCCTCACTGTACGTATTTCAAAATCCAAATTCTCGTTACGAGAAATTATTGAATATTATGAAATTAAATCAAGGATATAAAGTTAATTAATACTGAAAACAAATTATATAATATTATGAGTTTACAATTTAAATTAAAATATGAGAATAAATTCAACTTCAAATAAATAAAATTGATGAAATTTTATTCAGTAAGTAAGGTCGAAATTGCAAATATCAATTGGTATTATTAAATTATATTCATACCAAAAATCCAAAATAAATTTAGTTTAAATCAAAACCAAAATAATTTTTCTTATAAAATCCAAACAATTTGAGTTTTAAACGAATAAAATAAAATAAAAATTTATATTAAATAATTAAATAAAATACACTAAAAATGTCGGTTGTTACACAAAAAGGTTAGATTTAAAAATATGAAGCCACGAAATACAAACCAAGTAAAAAACACGGGAATTTAGAGTGGTTCGGCTCAAAATCGGCCTACGTCCACTATGGAAGCAATTTTCATTATCATTGTATTATTTACAAAGTACATAACCACATTCACTTCATTCATTTCACTCTTTTATGATATTTCTCTCTTTTCTCTCTTTTTGCTCTAGATTTTACTTGAATTGTGAGATATCTTGATTGGTGATGGTTGTTGGGTAGATCTTCAACCACTTGGACATTTAGATGATCTTCCTTGGTTCCATGATGATTTTGTGTTGGATCTATGCTTTAGAGAGAATTAACGGAGGTTGGAGAGGTTTAAAGTGGTAGAGAAGTGAAAATGGCTGCCCTTCGGGGTCCAAAATTCGGTCCTTTCAAAGGTAGAAAAGTGGGGCATTTATAGGTGTAGTTTGGGGGTAGCGGCAAAGATGAAATTTAGGTGTGCAGGGTATGGGTCGGCCATAAATTTATTTACGAAAATGCCACTAGTCTATACTTTACAGCTGGCAATAGCTGTCATCACATGTCCAACTTTGTGACCGATCCTTCAATAATTGATGCTGACCCATATGTATTTCACTTTGCTGCTGACCCATATTTTCTTTGCTGCCGACCCATATATTTATTTAAATACCGTCCCATATATGTACACTTTTGCCTCCGCATGTCTTTCTACTAACCAACCCATTGTTTCAAAATAGGACTATACGTGAATTCATTCCCCATTCACGTGACATCTTTAGGTTATCCATTTTAAAGAGCTACTTCTCTATTTTGATACGTGTACTGTATGTATGCCAAATACACGTCTTATAATGCTGTTTGAATCTTTGCGACCTAGCCATATAATAATAGTTGTTGTACGCCCACACGTCCTTCAACTCATGAAACTAAGCCATGTCATTGATTAGATGACCGCCCCATGATGTTTTAACTGTGACCGACCCATGCCTAAACATAACGTGTCGAACCATGTATGAAGCTTATAGTGGTAATTAAGGGTCCAATACGTATAAACTAAACTACTGATCCATGGAAATGTGAAGAACTAATTGAAGCCGACCTATGAACCGTATTGCGTGCATGACACGTGGACTACACGGCCCTTTAATTTCATGTTACAAGTATTTGGACCTGTCAGTCTTAATACAAATGCTTCATGTTTTAATAACTATTGATCCTCTTGTGTCACGTATATTGGATGAAACCGACCCATACACTTTTCGCATGCAGTATACGAGTTTTGTTATTTGTTTTTGTCAACGTGACATATTTTATAATCCAAGCATATAACTTACGTGCAAACCCTTCTGGTCAAACGCATTATTTCCAGTCGAGCTGTCGTGTATAGATTTTTGCAACCGATCCATACTTGAAGCCAATAGTTCGACCCATCCATGCATGTGAAGTGACCGACCGATCCATATGCTTGAAATAGTGTTGACTGCCCCATAATTTATAACGTGGCCGACCAATCCATCAGCAAAGTGGATGGCCGATCCATCACCAATGAACGCGCCTAATCCATCAACTAACAATGGACCGACCCATGCAATCATCTTATGTCCAATCCATACAAAATCCATGGCCAGTCCATATTAAAACATCACCCGGTCCATGTAAATGGTCTATCACTCTTGTGTGCAATAAAACATGATTCTTTGACCACGTTTTATAACAGAGTTAACATTTATCTCTCGGAATTTATATTTGTGACATCCCACGTCTGTAAATGTCACTCTTTATGAGAATGCATTAAGTTTCGTGAAGCATTATAGGTAAACAGAAACAGAAACATTACAAGACAGACATAAAATCACAGCGGAATTAAAATTTTATTTAATAGAAAAGCTTCGTAGTTCAAACCCAATTACATAATAAGTCTAGAATACTGAAAATATAAAATTTCTGCCTTGTGCATATATCATCATTTGAGTATGATAATACATAAAAAGAGCATAATCTCCAAATTATAGACATAGTAGAGAAGATACAAAATCAAGCAGTACATCTAAGCTGCTCCAAGCAGAAAAGAAGAATCTTGATCAGGCTTGAGTATTCCCACCCTGAGAACCTAGGGGAAATGAAAGAGAAAGAAGAGGAAGCAAAAAGGGTTAGACGTAAGTCTGGCAAGTCCAGATACTTTTAGCATATAAATAAGTAAAAGCATCATGACAGGCATATAAACTGGATGAGAGAGATAACAACATCATAAGACAGGTATAACAAACTGAGAAAGATAAGCAGAATAAACAGAACAGAATAGGTTACGCTTTTGTAATACTTTTCTCTGCACCAACACTAGTTTAACCGAGACAGGATGATCCCAACAAGTACAAGTTGGTAGACTTAGGTGTACTTCTAGTGAGAGGTTTTACCCCCATACAATAGCACGTAGCCCAACAGACTGACGGGTTTTACCCCCAACGATAATAACGGACTCCTAAACATGCGAGACTGGATGTACCCTAATCGATTGGCTCCCTAAACCGTAGATACCCGTGTTGGCCCCACAATAGGATGCATCACTTCCTAAGGTGGAAACCAAGTTATTTCCAAGATGTACAGTTATATCGACTGATGTCACAGTGTCATATTTTCCCGAGCAGGTGGACCAATGCACGCACATGACCCGATGGAACGCGCCGTCAGACATCTTTCTCCCAAGTGACCTCTTATAACCAGCTCAGTAAGCGTGCCCTGACCCCAACCTAGTTCGTGGTTCTCCGTTTGATACCGATATAGATTACTGACTGATACAGGTCCCACACACCAGATGATACAAGCTTCCCCCTAGGCTTACATCCCCGCTACTAGGATTTCAACAGGCTGTGCCTACTAGTTTCAGAAGATCACATAACCCTAACATGTTAAGTTTGTCGGGTTTATATGTATAACCCGCCCCTACATATTTAACAAGATTAACTTAACCCACCCCCTGATTTAAGCAAGCCTACTTAACCCATACTCAAGTTAACAGGTTTATGTAATCCTTTTGAATTTAAATAGGTTAAGTATTATAAGTTCATCACCATTCATTCATTTATGGTTATAATGTACTAGACCTGCCACATTAAGTCTACCACTTGTGGATGCTTGATATGTCGGTTGGGTTCGGGCAGACTTCTTCCATAATTCGGACTTAACCTCCTGTCTTAGCGTCATCACATATATGTTTATGCACTTAGACCCCTCACATTAGATTTATCACTTGTGGACGCGATTTGTCGGGTGGTTCCGGGCAGACTTCTACCATGAGTGTAATCTAACCTCATGGCTAGGCACAGTTATAGTTTCTAGTTACCGTAAATCTAGGCATTTTCATTATTAACCAATTATCATGTTTTATCATGCCCCCAAATCCCCGTCCGATCTACGATACAAGTTATGCCCCATATTAAGATTTAGATCAAAATATAAATTGTGCCCCAAATCCCAAATTTTGGCTTAACGTACAAATTATGCCCAAAATTTCCAATCATGTTTTACAATAAAAATTATGCCCCAAATTATCGTTTCCAATTTCGTGCATTCGCGTATTTCAGGTATATGCCTAGGCTTGAAGGTAGCCTAGCTATAAAACAAAAAGGGAAGAGGGGAAAAAAGAGAACAAGAATAGGCATAGCAAATAAAAACTGGCATAAGATGATAGAATTTATCATACTAACAGAATACGCATAGTGATATGATTAGGAAAACTTGCATAATAGGCATATGGTGACATGATTAGGCAAACTAACATAATAGGGATATCATAATCATGCATGACGAGATCTAAACAGTGAATTAAATATACAATAATGGAAGATCACAATAATGGAAGATCTGTTATGATTTCAGATTAGTAATAGGCGTAGGCTTAGACCCAAGCTTATAGGCATGTCAAAATTACATTTTAGGTGTTATATCTAGAAATAACATAGACTCACTATGATTGGATCTAAGGAACAGGGAATTGGTTGAAGATGTTGAAGCACATATCTCTGAATATGAATAACTTATTGTTGAAGAAGAATAGGCTAGATCAGACTGAATTGGGGCAGCACCTCATTGTCGCCAATTATTTGGATGAATAAAATAATGGGATTAATGTCCTTTATATAGCCTAGGTTTCATGAATATGGTCAGAAAATAAGTCCACGCACGTAGAACTGAATCTGCCCTGGATTTGGGGGAGGGGGTCGACATGGGTGTCGACACCCCTGTGTGGGTGTCGACCCATGAGTCGACACCCTTGGCTGGGGTCATCCTCCAACGGGTCTAATTCCCGCATTGGTCCCACCTTCGAATTTCGAACTGATTTGAATTCTGGATTTTATTTTATTTATATATAAGCAGCTTATACGTCTATAAACTTCAAACCTTAATATCGTCTTCATATGATGTCCGTTTTACGCAAATTCGGAGTCTATCTTAAGTAGAATTCCGAGATAAACGCAACGGCGCAGTTCGTTTTACTTAATTTCCAATATTTAATTAAGTATTCTTTAATTTATCATTATAGTGTCTTTTGAAATTATAGGGTGTTACAATACTTTTGCTTGTCATAAATACAAACTTCGAAATAATTGTCGTAACATGCGTTAACACCATTGTTAGATCATCTACACTTATTTTGTAATGTACATTTTTCATACGCATGTATTTATTAGACACTTTCTTGTGTCTCGGATTGGAAAAAATTTCTGATAGTGGTTCAGATACAGGCTGATTTTGGCGGATCAGTTTCCTGGTCACTGGTGTCTCTGCTATTGAATTGGAGGTTAGACTTTTAGAGTCTGAGTTGGATTAAGCTGAATGGCTGATCTCAATGTTTTGCAGTTGGAATCAAATCTTGACTCTATCGATTTAGAGTATGAAAGCATAGGTCTCAAAGTTATCTTTGACACTGATTCATGCCATAGTATTGGCTGCTTGTTTTTTGAGTTTTTGCTTTGTCATTAAATCTCTTTTGAAGCAATGCACATCTTTTAGAGGCAATCAACGATTTTTCTTGTAACAGATAAACCAAGTAATATTTTTGGTGCTACGCCCTGTTCTGTAATAACAGAAAAACATTGCATGTTTTTGGGCGAATATTTTGCTATCAATTGCCCAAATCAATAGCAGGTTAGTTAATTATTAAAAATTTGTCTACAGTGAAATTCTTGTTCTAAATTGAATGAGACATTTTTATAGAGATTTACTTAGCTATTTTATAACTTGTTGAACTTTGTCTGCATGAATATGACATTCTCATTTAGGTTCGCAACGACACTTGAATTTTGCTAATCGATATAAATACCGACCATGAATCTCAAGCTTCACTCTCTTAATGACTTGTGTAATTTTATACAACGGTTTATGTTTTATGAAACATGTGCCTGTACTTTGTTGGAAGATGAAGTTTCATGTGCAAAGGGAACACTAGACAGAAGACTAGTTATCGTTCTGAACAGTAAAATCGCTTCTGCTTGAATTCGAGTTTCCCTGATTGTAGTTGACGTGCTAGAAGATTCAACCTTGTCAGCAGAAGCTATTTGATCTTGCCAACATACGTAGAGCCTTTGAGCTTTGTCAATATAATAGGAATTCCGACTTTACTGACTGGTTCGGTGCTTCTACTTGGATAAGTTTATAAATCTTTGTGTCCCTACTTGGGGAGGCCTTTGGATTTAGTGCCCCCGCTCGTTGAGGTCTTCGGATTTATATCCCCCACTTGGGGAGGACTTATATTTTGTGCCCTCACTAGGGAAGGACTTATATTTCATGCCCCCGCTAGGAGAGGACTTATATTTTGTGATTTCGCTAGGGGAGTTCTTATATTTTGTGCCCCCGGAGGGGACTTATATTTTGTGCCCTCGCTAGGGAGATCTTATGTGTCGTTCCCTCGCTAGGGGAGATCTTATATTAGGTGCTTCCGCTAGGGGTGGACTTATATTTGGTGCCCCCGCTATGGGAGGACTTATATTTGGTGCCCCCGCTGGGGGAGGACTTATATTTTGTGTTGAGAAGGTTGTCTTCGCTTAGGAATGATTTTTGTTGTTGTGCCATTTCTCAGGCCAGGCACTAGTTTCTTTGTCGAATGCTTGACTTGGCAGGCTATTTCAACTAAAGAACTGGGCCTTGGACCTTTAAATCGAGGAAGCGCCCCTTTGGCAAAAGTTGCAACCTTCTCGTTTTTTTGTCGTGGCGCTTGTTAGTTATTGGAATCTTTGCGACTCTTCCTATTCACTTTTCAAGGCGGTGCTTTTTTATTTTTGCATTTGCGCGTGTTGATATTTACAACATTTGGCACTTGAACTAGTGTTGTTAGGGTTGCTATGTTTCGTCAGATCTTAAAGGAACAAGCGCTCGGCAGATGATCTACTGTATAAAATCATCTTCAAGAAAATTTTGATTTGATAAAAAAAATTTGTAAGTAGGAGATTTATTCTAGCAGATATGCTCTTAGTCACTGAGCTAATGTTCAATGCAATGTTTGTAAAATATTACAAATGTTTTATATGAAGTTCAAATACAACTTGAAGTAATGCATGAAGTAAAGCATGAAAGAAAGTTGTGGCGATGATGGTCGCTTGTTCCGAGCCATTTAAGTTGAAGCACCATCATTGGTCTTCAGTTGATCATTGGCCTTGCATTGGTTTGATTGGGAGCTCCGTTTCTTGGGCCAGATTGACAATTTGATGTCCCTTGTCCTAAGGGAGTTGCAGAAGAATTTGTAGCTTGTGGATTTTATACATATTGCTGTAGTTTGCTCTTCCTCATCAACTCCTCAATTAATTTCTTCAAGTGTCATCATTCATTAGTATCATGCCCGGGTTGATTGTGAAAATGGTAGAATTTTCCAAAATTCAGGGCTCTCTTAGAAATATTCAGCGATGATGATTCTAGATAGTGTTCTGTATCTTTAGTTGCAAAGAAAATGATTTCCAGAGTATTGTTCAGAGGGGTGAATTCAACGGGTGTAAAGAAGTGAGTCTTCTTGCCATCTCGATTATCTTTCACATCGTTTCCTCTCTTTTGACCTCCGAGATTCTTCTGATTGTATTGAGTAGCAGCATTTTTGGGAGCTTCAAGAAGTCAGTCACCATCAATAATTTGAAGAGGCATAGGATTATTGTCCACTCTCATATACTCCTCTTTATTTTTATAGAATTTCTTAAGCGTGTTTGGTTCATTCATTTTAATCCATCTCCTGAATTCCCTCTTCTCATCTATGGCGCCGATTAGAGTCATTAAGATCATAAGGGGCTTGGGATTCCCCACCTCAGACAAAGCAATGTTGAACCTCTTGAGGAAAGCTTTAACAGACTCTCCCGGATTCGGTTTCATTGATGTCAGAGAAATAACATCCTTAGCCTTCGTAGCTTGCAGCCTAAACTGCTCCGTGAATTTTAGAGTCAAATCAACAAATCGGTCAACAGACTTGGGCGGCAACTTCGTCAACCATAATGATGCCACGCCTTCTAAATAAAGAGGGAAGTATAGGCATTTGATCTCATCTGTCAATTTGGCTTCATTCATGTGCCATTCGTATTTGTACAGGAAATGACTTAGATAAGAAGTCCCACTGTATGGAGGTAGAGTAGGATAAGTGAACTTTTTAGGGAATTCTGCTTTATGGATCCTCTTGGTGAATGGGTTTTTGCTAGGAGAATAGTCCCATTCCCTTTCACTATCATTGTGAGCCATGCTATCTTTCATGATTTGCTTTACTATATCCGTAATATATTCCTCCGAGTTATGGCATTCCGTAAGGCGGACTTTGATCTCTTTGTCGAATGCCTGACTTAGCGAGTGATCGTGATTAGAAGATCTAGGTCTTTTACCTCTACTATGGGGTGGTGCCCTCTTGGTGGGACTAGCAACTCTTTGGGTATTTCGATCGGTATGGTTTTTAGTCTTTGGCTTTGAGTCTTGGACATCAGTGTCACCTTTGTCACTTTCCCAACCATCAAGCCCTTCAATATTATCATTATGATGATAATCATAAGCTGGTAATTTGTGTTCTCTTCAAGGTTGACGTGAACATTTTGAGGAGGAGTGGCATTTGCTTGAACGTTTAAAAGAGCATTCATTTTATCCATCAGAGTCTGATTAGCATCCATCAAAGCTTTATTTGGGGTCTCCAGTCATTGGTTTAAATTGGCGATAGCGGCATCCAATTCATTCCTAGTCACACTGGCTCCACGTACCGAGTTTTC
The DNA here is from genome assembly GCA_030737875.1 of Allium sativum. Lineage (NCBI taxonomy): Eukaryota > Viridiplantae > Streptophyta > Magnoliopsida > Asparagales > Amaryllidaceae > Allium > Allium sativum. The sequence goes on along the minus strand of CM060918.1, from coordinate 972,474,841 downwards.
GCCACCTTCAAATAGGCTAATTGAAGGCGTAGTCTCATTAGCAACATTGTCAGTTTCTCCAACGGTTTTACTTTCTTTGACTTTGCCATTATCTCGGGCAAGAATTTGAATTTCGAAGAGAATTCGTCAACTGGCCTGGATCTTAGATTTGGAGAATCTATCATAGAAGCAGGCTTAAAATTTCACGACCTCCGCAAAGCATTTAACCTTGAATGTGAACGTTGCCCCACGGTGGGCGCCAAAAATGTTGAAATAAAAAATGATCACAACACTCGAAGGTGTTTAGCAACATTTCACCAAAAAGGTTAAATTTAAAAATATGAAGTCGCAAAATATAAAAGCAAGTAAAAAACATGGCAATTTAGAGTGGTTTGGCTATAATCGGCCTACATCCACTATGGAAGAAGTATTCATTATCATTGTAGAATTTACAAAGTACATAACCACATTAACTGTTGGATCTAGAATAACCCTAGACGGGGGGTGAATAGGGTTTACCACAGTTTTTCACTGAATTACAAAAACTATCAGGATATTAAAATAACAAACAGGTCACAGAATGCAATAAAAAGAAAAGTGCATAAAATAAATCACACAAAGATATACCAAGCTTCGGCAAAACCCAGCCTACTGCTGCATTCCTAAGGTTTCTACTAGGTGATAGAACAGATCCCGCATACAAGACCATGTACACTCGCAAACCCTGCTCCTATTCTAACCCTACGCTCAAAACCCTAGACTGACCGATATCCCCTCGATCAGATTTCCCCTGATTACGACCCCACAACCAGTAACCTAGATTTTACAGACTCTTGCAACTGTCAGTCAACATCCTGATTGATCCCCCTAATTTTTTACAAACACTAGAAAAATTGTTTAGACGGTTTTTTACAAAACAAAATAAAATGCAATACAAAATAAAAAACAAAACTTAAAACCCTAGACTTTAAAATAGAAGGGTCGTCCCCTTTTGAAAATCATGGTTAAACCCAGGCTGGCCATTCTTCAATTTATCTGGCCCGATCTCTCTTTCAGTTCTTCAATAGAAATGGCGGCGGCTAGTGAGCTAAGGTTTTTCCAATCCATAAATCAATTCGATTCGTGTATGATTTGCTTCTCTGTTGATTCTTCAAAAACTGGATGCTTTCTGATGCTTTGATTTGGGATTGCGGCTGATCGAAACCCTAATTTGAGATGTGAGTTTTTCTGATTTTAATTCCTTGATTGAAATTGTGGATAGTGGTTTCGATGTTGATTTTTTTGATCTGAAATGTTGGGTTGTTTTTTTTTCATTTCTGCCGATGATGAGAATGGTGTAAACATATAGGATTTCAAATCCTTTAAATCTCTGATTTCATAAAAATGAATCGATCTGAAAAGGTTACTTTCCTCTTTTGGTTTGCACGATTTAAAAGTGATTTGTTGCCATTAATCTCCTTGCATGAATTTCGCACTGCCTTATACCATCTTGATTTGAATCTGATTTGGGGAAAAATAAACCATACCCAAAAAAAAAAAAATTCCTTGAATTCAAATTCTCTGGAAAAAATAGCTTTGCTAATTTATTTAATTGGTTTCCTCTTTTGAAAAATCTCGGCTTTGATATTTCAAAAACTGCTTTCCCATTTCAAAAAACAATAAAAAAACTGCCTTGATCGATTTTCTTAATTCCGGAAATCTCTGCATGCTTTGAAAGATTCCTCTTGACACACACACTATTATAGTCAATACTGGAAACATACTTGCCACAAATCCACTGATTATATTTTGTATGATTTCTGTATGTTGGCTTGTATGCCATGAATGAATATTTGCCAAACAATTGCTCCGGAATAGAAAACTGCCTTGAAATGCACATGGGATTTTTGCACTAACATGCTTGCTGATTTTGGAAAACTGGAAATAAATATTAATCACGTACCTGTTTTGATTCATGCTGATCTACTAATTGAAAAACTTGCCTAACCATATAAGCACTGATTTCCTTGAATCATTCTTTGCATGCTTCATCATAGCATAGATATCTTTATGTATTATGTATACATGTGCATTGAACCAATACTGGATTCCTTAACATTGTGATTGACCACTGTTGCTGCATCACCAGTCGTGTATAAATTTCTTCATTTGTACCATACTCACATGCATGCCCTGTTTTGTATGATCCATTTGAACTAAAAATAGCTACTGCTAGCTGCACCATACTGTCTTGAATCTGAACCATTTTTGTACACACATTTAGAATTGTGAATATGCACACAACCACGCTTGTTCACCCCATTTACTTGTGCTTGAACATTCATTGTATGTTGCCTGCTCCACTGCTATTTTGATCATGCTAAAAACTTGTATGTGAATCTGCTCATTCTGTCCACATGTTGCATGTATAAATGCCTTTGACAATTTGAACATTGCACTTTAAAGCTATGTTGGAATGGCCTGACTTGAGTTGTTGATCACTGTTTTACCCATGCTTGAGTTTGGCTATACTTTATTGTGACAACTTGTGTTCACGGATATTTCTATTTATCCCATGTATATCTCATGCTGTATTGACCATATTTATGATGCACTGAAATATATCATATACACACATACATTTGTACACATGTTGTGAATTTGTTGCACTTCCATGATATGTTTGTCCTGTTTAAGGAAGAGTGATCTGCCACTAAAAAACACTTGATTTTACGTGATTTCCACATTGTCTTGCATGTAGTTGCTGCTACCATTCCCAGTTTTGTGTTGTACCATGCACTAAACTGATTTGCCACACTCCTGCTATGTTGATTTGCCATCTTTTTCTTGAGTGATCTGCCATCTCTTTCTTGGACCATGCGTTTGCTGTTTTGATTTGTGTATGTTTGCACCTAAAATTGTTTTTGTGCTCGACTATGTATATATATATTCTTGATCATTCATATATACTTGACACTGTGTGGTCTACAGAAGACTGAAGATACAAGACAGAAGATGAAGCAATGTGTGTAAAAAGAATGTATATATGAAAATGTACAACTAAGTGACTGTATGAGTGTTGAGTGTTGTAGTGAGGATTTGATATGTACTTAAATGTATTGAAATGAAAATTATCGTTGAAGTGTACAAACAATTGGAGTTATAAATTTGTACTTTTATAAATATTGAAATAAAATACTATAATTAAACAAAATACTGTGTAGATATTTGAATTTCTGTATAGATGTATTCAGTTTAAATATAAATATTATATTCCTGTCTGTGATGTATATATAAAACAGTACAGTAAAAAAGACATATATAATAATATATATTTGGTTGTTATCATCAAACAAAAATCATATAATTGTGTATACAACACAGTTATATACAACAATCTCCCCCTTCTGTTGATGACAAACAAATATAAGATTTTGAGCATAAATGTGTTTAAAAAAAAGAAATATATTACTCCCCCATTTGAATGCTCCCCCTACAACAGAAACTCCCCCTATAAATGTGTATGAGTGAAAAGAATATAAAATGAATTGAATTTTCAAATGAATTGAATTTTAAAAATTAAAATATTTATTAAATATTCACTCAAAAATCAAAATCTCAACCCATTCTCCCCCTTTTGTTATCATCAAAAGGATATAGAATTCAAATTATAGATGAAAAGTGACTAATAAATAAAATACCAGCTTAAGAGGAAGAACGATCATCACTATGCAGTTAAAACCCCGCTAAAGCCCCGCAATATCCCCGCTAAAGCCCGTAGCGCCCTTCAACCACTATGCTATTTCAATCTAGCGCTGATGAACAGTAGATCCGCTTGTAGCCCCGCTATTTCCCGCTGCATCCGCTAAATCAACGTTTTTTACCATCCGCTTTAGCAATATTCATATATAAAAGTTGATTTGACTAATTCTCTTTTAAAAAAATCAATAAAGTTAGTGTAAAGAGCTAATTTTAAGGCATTAGTGTCCAATATATTTCGGAAATCTATTATAACCATCAAATCTAATGTGTGTAACCATGATATTCTTTGATTCTACTATATATGATTAATTAATGTTGGTTTCTTCAACACATATAATGTGAAAATGATAACTAATTAATTTTAAGTATTTGGTTTCACATTTTATGAACCTTTTTGCGCCTCCGCTATATCCCCGCTATTTCCCCGCTACGCCTTTTTGCACCTCCACCGCTATGGAACCGCTGAGCGCTTTAACTGCCCAGGGTCATCATAAATCTCAATCAGTCAAACAAAAATCATAACATTCTGAGAACAGGTGGCATATTTTACATTGTAGAGAATGACGGATTTACGATGAAATTTATATATAATGGAGAGAGTTTCAAAAACATATATTTCCAATTATTTTCGGAAGAATTTTGTAAAATTGAGCACAAAACAGTGATAGATTTGGACTATAATTATAAATTCAATTTAAGTGACATAATTATATAATCTCAAATCCCAATAGCTATCAATCAACAAATCATAATACGTCATAAAATTTCAACACATTCCACAAATTAGAAGATGGATTGTTAGGCTGGTTTTTATACGCTGAGGAGAATTTCAGATATATTTCAATTTATAGCACATTTTTCTTTTTCTTTTTTTTATTATTATTTAAGAGCACACTGACCACGCATCACCAGAGCTTGGATTTTTAAATGGGATCGGTCGCAGCTTAAATTATAAGTTGTCTCATAACCATGCATGACCAGAGCTTGGATTTTTAAATGAGATTAGAGACACACTTATGTATTAATTATATTTATTATTCATCGTTTACAGCTTTAAAGGAAAAACTCCTCGGTATATAAAACCAATATGGATGACAGAAATGTGGTAGGTACAGAAATGAACTGGGAAATAAATTTCTAAATTAATTATATTATGAAATATGCTCGACTGTACCGGGATTATTGAAAATTTTCAATTATCACTTATTCTGAATAATAATATAGTACCATTTCTATCACGAATATTTCCACTGTTTATTCAAAAAGATTTTTAAAAAATATTAACTCTCCACATTAATATAAAATCATGATGGATGACAGAAGGATGATAGGTAATGAAGATGGTCGTGAAATAATTGCTAGTTCAAGGATATTATAATAAACGTTCAACCATCATGAAAATCCAAATAAAATCTCCTCTTGTTGTGAAATATACTGCAGTCACAATTCATCACAATTTCAGAATTTGATAATAATTTTGATGAATTATAAATACAGTTCAATTTGGATATTGATTTCAATTTCTGAATGAATGATCAATAAATAATTTTAAAATTGAAAACCAATTACAAGAGGAATATGAACAGATTTAAAAAATATTCAGCAAAACAAATTCAGCACTTCTAAACTGATATCACTTGATGTCTCAATTAAACTAATATCAAAGAATTTCAAACATAGAGCCCAAGTAGACAAGATTTACAAATTAGGCAGGCAGCAGACAGATAAAACAGGCAGTTATTTGAAAACTGTACCAGAGCATCAAACAGATCATACACAAGCAATTTTCTTAATATTTTCAAATCACTATCAGGATAGCACAACAAACAATTTCAATTCAAACTTGACAGAATGACGGTTACAACAGATGGTTCATGATTCAAGATTAAAAATACTGTTTATTTTAAATCATTTGATGGAATATGAAGATATCAGGATTCAATGAATCGATCACACCAGATTGTATATTTTTGATTCAAGACATGTGTGTGTGATTCAATAAATCAATAATTTCAAATGATTTTAAACAAACAGATATTCAGATCAAATAATCATGAAATAACAATGAATTTTAAGACTAGATTTTCAAAGAAATTTTCACAAGTATTTCTGACAAGCCCAAAGAAAAATTCCGGTCACTTACATCAGGTTTGATAGGTATTCATGATCCAAAACAATTTATTTGAAATCACTTGAATCAATGTCAAGTTTTGAAATATAATGAATCAGTCACACTGGGTTGATAATTTCAAATTTAGGAGGTGTGTGATTATTCAAAATATCAATAATTTCAGATGATTTCAAACAAACAGATTCTAGCCATAATGATCATGAATAATGATGATTCTCAAGATGTATCACTGAGATTCAAGAAAATTCGAAATATCCAAGCCAATCTGAAAATCAATCAAATTATCACAACTGATAAATAGAAGTGTGCTGTAATGAGTATAAATTTTCAAGCCTTTCTAAAATGAATTAGAAGAACTCAGAATAGCAGAGATGTGTGAAATTTCAATTGTTTTCAGATCTTCAAAAAAATTAGAATTCATATTAACAGTGTTCAAGATATAATAAGAATATGTCAACACTGTTAGGAATTTAGAAAACAGAAAATGAACATCAAAATAATTGTAGATATTTACAAGATTAAATTCAAGATCTGAAAATGATTAAAACATCAGAATTTTATTCAATTGAAGTGAATTTCTAGAAGATCATGAATACTGCATTTGGAAGTTGAGAAAGCCTAGAAGAAGTTACAAAGATATGACAGTGACAAATCAAAGCAGTAAAAACAAAGAAAAAAAATAAACAGAAAAAAACAGAAGGAGAAATAAACAAAGAAAATAAAAATAGAGAGTATTTACAAAGGTGAGTTTAGAAATCATACCAGAATCCAATGTAAATCAGAATCTCTAACTCAACAAATCTTGGCTAAAGGAACTGTGAATGATATAGAAGTATAGACAGCTTTGCTTCACATTTCTTTTTGCACAGCAGTTCCTCAGCCTCCTCTAGTACCTTATAGTTTAGTGTATTGAGTGGTCTAACAAAATTAGTAAAACCACTCATAGCTTTGTTCACATCTTTTGGTACCCAAATCTGTTTGTATAACAATCCATTCGATTTAACTTTCGTACCCTTAGGAACCCAAATCTGTTTGAACTTGACGAAGCTCGTATTTTTTGGGATCCAAGAATGCTTAAATGGTTTATTATAAAACGATTTCTCATCACAATTTTGATTCAAAAAACCTTTGAAATTTTAAGAGTCCAAATTTTCAAAGAAGTTCTTTCCAAAGCAGTTTGAGGGATTTTTCAAATCATTTGAATTTTGTTTTCCAAAAACACCATTTTTCCCAAAGCCAAGACCAGATTTATTTCCAATAGAAACTTGGTTTTGTAACAGCATATTCAACGATTTTCCCCCATTAGAAAATTTATCCAAAGTTGATTCTAATCATTGAATTTTGGATTCTAGATCACAATTATCTTTTAATAAATTTGAGCAATTATTTATAGCGATCTTCTGTTCAGCATTGGACCGTTTCAAAACCAAATTCTCATTTTCAAACAATTTAATTTTGGCTTGGGATTCGGAAATTTCAAGTTCAAATCGTTTTTGTTATCAAACTCAAATTTCTTGGATTTTTCAATCTCATTTTCAAGTTCTTTCAAAATCAAACCACTTTTCACCAAATTTTCATTTTCAGCAATTTCAAATTTGGAATATATATCAATTTTAAAATTTTCAAATTCTTTTTGTAAAAAATTATTCGAACTTGATAACTCAATCTTGTTTTCTTTTAAGATCAGAATTTCCTTCTCAAACTTTTGAATATTTTTATTGAGATGAACAAGATTGGTTTTCAATTTCAAACAATTTTTGCAATCTGAATTTGAAGAATTTTTAAAATGTTCAAGTTGTGATTCCAAATCATCAATTTTGCTGGTCAACTTAAGATTTTTAGATTTCAGAAATTTGTTTTTAGATTGGAGTTTATCAATTGATTTAGTTAGATCAGCACACATATTAACTAAATCTTTATATGAGAAATTTCCTGTCTCATCGTCTGTTGAATCTCCATCGATTGATCCATCTGAATTTTCATTTGTAAATCCCGTTAAGCTGAACTCTGAATCTAAGTTGACTTTCTCAGGTTTTGAGCTACCATTGTCAGATCTTCCATACTTCGTATTGAGAGTATCCCAGATTTCCTATGCAGATAAACAATGGCAGATAAGATTAAATTGTTCAGTACTAAGATAATCAAATATAATTTTCATAGCACGAGTATTGAAAGTAATATCTATACTATCAAATCCATTGATAACAACATCCCAATATTTAATATTAACAGATTTTAAATAAAATTCCATTTTGGATTTCCAGTTTAAAAAATCTGTTCCATCCAAAATATTTGGAGATGAACTAGACTGACTCTCTATCGACTGACAACTAGGAATCACCATTACTCTAGAGTTAACAGAATACCTGCTTTGATACCATATGGTATCTCTATTTATGAGGAATTTTAAGCACCCCGGTGGCCACCAAAGATACATCGGACACTGGTTTCACGTCCTGCCTCTCGATACAGACAACCACCCACAGGCATGTAGGGGCAAGAGTCAATATTTCGCCACATGATCATACAGTGAGAACCCCCTATCATGTTGTTACCTTAAACCAGCTCTGATACCACTTGTTGGATCTAGAATAACCCTAGAGGGGGGTGAATAGGGTTTATCACAGTTTTTCACTGAATTACAAAAACTAAAAGGATATTAAAATAATAAACAGATCACAAAATGCGGTAAAAATAGAAGTGCAGAAAATAAATCACACACAAATATACCCAACTTCGGCAAAACCCTGCCTACTGCTGCATTCCTAAGGTTTCTACTAGGTGATAGAACAGATCCGGCATACAAGACCATGTACACTCGCAAAGCCTGCTCCTATTCTAACCCTACGCTCAAAACCCTAGACTGATCGATATCCCCTCGATCAGATTTCCCCTGATTACGACCCCGTAACCAGTAACCTAGATTTTACAGATTCTAGCAACTATCAGTCAACATCCTAACTGATTCCCCTAGTTTTTTACAGACACTAGAAAAACTGTTCAGACAGTTTTTTTACAAAACAAAATAAAATGCAATACAAAATAAAAACAAAACTTAAAACCCTAGACTTTAAAATAGAAGGGTCGTCCCCTTTTGAAAATCATGGTTAAACCAAGGCCGGCCATTCTTCAATTTATCTGGCCCGATCTCTTTTGCAATTCTTCAATAGAAATGGCGGCGGCTAGTGAGCTAGGGTTTTTCCAAACCCTAAATCAATTCGATTCGTGTATGATTTGCTTCTCTTTTGATTCTTCAAAAACTGGATGCTTTCTGATGCTTTGATTTGGGATTGCGGCTGATCGAAACCCTAATTTGTGATGTGAGTTTTTCTGATTTTAATTCCTTGATTGAAATTGTGGATTGTGGTTTCGATGTTGATTTTTTCGATCTGAAATGTTGGGTTGTTTTTTTTCCATTTCTGCCGATGATGAGAATGGTGTAAACATATAGGATTTCAAATCCTTTAAATCTCTGATTTCATAAAAATGAATCGATCTGAAAAAGTTGCTTTCCTCTTTTGGTTTGCACGATCTAAAAGTGATTTGTTGCCATTAATCTCCTTGCATGAATTTCGCTCTGCCTTATACCATCTTGATTTGAATCTGATTTGGGGAAAAATAAACCATGCTAAAAAAAATTCCTTGAATTGAAATTCTCTGGAAAAAAATAGCTTTACTAATTTATTTAATTGGTTTCCTCTTTTGAAAAATCTCGGCTTTGATATTTCAAAAACTGCTTTCCCATTTCAAAAAACATTAAAAAAAATTGCCTTGATCGATTTTCTTAATTCCGGAAATCTCTGCATGCTTTGAAAGATTCCTCTTGACACACACACTATTATAGTCAATACTGGAAACATACTTGCCACAAATCCACTGATTATATTTTGTATGATTTTTGTATGTTGCTTTTATGTCATGAATGAATATTTTCCCAACAATTGCTCCGGAATAGAAACTGCCTTGAAATGCACATGAGATTCTTGCAATAACAAGCTTGCTGATTTTGGAAAACTGGAAACAAATATTAATCACTTACCTGTTTTGATTCATGCTGATCTAGTGATTGAAAAACTTGCCAAACCATATAAGAATTGATTTCCTTGAATCATTCTTTGCATGCTTCATCACAGCATTGATATCTTTCCTGTACTATGTATACATGTGCATTGAACCAATACTGCATTCCTTAACATTGTGATCGACCACTTTTGCTGCATCACCATTCATGTATAAATTTCTTCATTTGTACCATACTCACATGCATGCCCGGTTTTGTATGATCCATTTGAACTAAAAATAGCTACTGCTAGTTGCACCATACTGTCTTGAATTTGAACCATTTTTGTACACACATTTAGCATTGTGAATATGCACACAAGCATGCTTGTTCACTCCCATTTACTTTTTCTTGAACATTCATTGTATGTTGCCTGCTCCACTGCTATTTTGATCATGCTGAAAACTTGTATGTGAATCTGCTCATTCTGTCCACATGTTGCATGTATACATGCCTTTGACAATTTGAACATTGCACTTTAAAGCTATGTTGGAACGACCAGACTTGAGTTGTTGATCACTGTTTTACCCATGCTTGAGTTTGGTTATACTTTATTGTGACAACTTGTGTTCACAGATATTTCTATTTGTCCCATGTATATCTCATGCTGTATTGACCCTATTTATGATGCACTGAAATATATCATGTGCACACATACGTTTGTACACATGTTGTGAATTTGTTGCACTTCCATAATATGTTTGTCCTGTTTAAGAAAGAGTGATCTGCCACTAAAAAACACTTGATTTTACATGATTTCCACCTTGTCTTGCTTGTAGTTGCTGCTACCATTCCCAGTTTTGTGTTAGACCATGCACAGAACTGATTTGCCACACTCCTGCTATGTTGATTTTCCATCTCTTTCTTGAGTGATCTGCCATCTCTTTCTTGGACCATGCGTTTGCTGTTTTGACTTGTGCATGTTTGCACCTGAAACTGTTTTTGTGCTCGACCATGTATATATATATTCTTGATCATTCATGTATACTTGACACTGTGTGGTCTACAAAAGACCGAAGATACAAGACAGAAGATGAAGCAATGTGTGTAAAAAGAATGTATATATGAAAATGTACAACTAAGTGTCTGTATGAGTGTTGAGTGTTGTAGTGAGGATTTGATATGTTCTGAAATGTATTGAAATGAAAATTATCAGTGAAGTGTACAAATAGTTAGAGTTATAAATTTGTACTATTATAATTATTGAAATAAAATGTTATATTTAAACAAAATACTTTGTAGATATTTGAATTTCTATATAGATGTATTCTGTTTAAATATAAATATTATATTCCTGTATGTGATGTATATATAAAACAGTATAGTAACAAACACATATATAATAATATATATTTGGTTGTTATCATCAAACAAAAATCATATAGTTGTATATACAACACAGTTATATACAACATTAACTTCATTCATTTCACTCTTTTATGATATTTCTCTCTTTTTGCTCTAGATTTCACTTGAATTCTTGAAGGAATGGATGAGTTCTCTTGATTGGTGATGGTTGTCGTGTAGATCTTCAATTACTTGGACATTTAGATGATCTTCCTTGGTTCCATAATGATTTTGTGTTGGATCTAGGATTAAGAGAGAATTAATGGAGGTTGGACAGGTTTAGAGTGGTGGAGAAGTGAAAATGGCAGCCCTTCGGGTTCCAAAATTCAGTCCTTTCATTGGTAGAAAAGTGAGGTATTTATAGGTGTAGTTTGAGGTTAGTGGAAAAGCTGAAATTTAGGTGTCCAGGGTATGGGTCGGCCATAAATTTATTTATGAAAATGCCAATGGTCTATACTATATAGCTGGCAATAGTTGTCATCACGTGTCCAATTTCATGATCGATCTTTCAATAATTGATACCGACCCATGTGTATTTCACTTTGCTGCCGATCCATATTTTCTTTGCTGCCGACCCATATTTTCTTTGCTGCCAACCCATATTTTCTTTGCTACCAACCAATATTTTGATTAAAATACCGACCCATATATATACGCTTTTGCCTCCGCGTGTCTTTCTACTGACCAACCCATTATTCCCATATAGGATTGACCCATACGTGAATTCATTCCCCATCCATGTGGCATCTTTCGGTTATCCATTTTAAAGAGCTTCTTCTCTGTTTTGATACGCATACTATATGTATGCCAAATACACGTCTTATAATGCTGTTTGAATCTTTGTGACCTAACAATACAATAGCAGTTGTTTTACGCCTGCACGTCCTTCGACTCATGATACTTCGTTCTGGTGGACGAGGCTTAAAGAGACGGAGGATTTGTTCAGGATTTTTGAGGTTCACGACTGTAGGAAGATTCAGTTGGTCGTTTGGTAGCTGAAGGATGAGGCTTTGTTCTGATGGAAGGTGATGTAAGCAGGCCGTCTAGTTGAGACTTGGAATGATTTCCGATAGAGATTCGAGATGAAGTTTCTTTCTCAAGCCGAAGAGAGTATGCAAATGGAAAGGTATCTGACGCTTAAGCAAGGAGGCATGTCTGCCAAAGAGTATGTCAATAACTTCAATCAATTGGCGAGGTTTGGTTTGTAGCTAGTGAATACCCCACATAAGAAAGCTTTGAGGTTTGCAAGAGGGTTAATGAACCCCTTCATGGGTTGGCTATGTCTCATATTCCGATGGGGCAACTTTTGAGAAACTCGTTGATATAGGATTGATGCACAAAGAAGATAAAGGCGAAAAGAAAGAGTCTAAGAAGTGTGGCTCAAGAAAGAACAATAACAGCAAAAGAAAGGCGGAAAGAATGACAAATCTTGAGGCAAGAGGAAATGTCATAGTTGTGGATGCGCAGGTCATTTGAGCAAAGAGTGTAGAAAAAGGAAGAATGCTTGTTTCAACTGTGGTGAGGTCGGACACTATACTAAGGAGTGTCCGAAGAAGAAAGGACAGGGCCAAATGGCATGATCTTCTGGAGGGCAGGTGCATTCTCTCTTGGCCAATGTACCGGACATAGGGAGTAAAGTTTCTATTGAAGGTTTGATTTCTCCTTCCGATTATTTTGTTTGAATTCTTTTTTATTCTAGTGCTTTGCATTCTTTTATATCTGATTCTGCGGTTGAGTCTCTGCACCTTAGTACTAGTATGATTTTGGATCCCGTTGTTGCCTTAAACCCCATTGGGGGCATGGCTCATTTATCTATGATTTTTGGGGTATGAGGAAATCTGTGTTGGACGTCGAGTTTGAGTGCGACTCATATCTGCTTGGTTTCATGGGCTATGGTTTGATTCTATTGATGGATTATCTAGCCATGTATGATCCCATTTTAGACTGTGAGAAGAGGGTCGTTAGGCTTTTGACTTGCCATGGGAGGACTCTTGAGATTTCTTGTGAGCCTAAGGTGTCTGTCATGCTTAGTTTCCTAGAATCGCTTGATGCTTCTATCGATGATTTATGATCTATACCAATAGTCTGTGAGTATTCATATGTTTTTGAGGAGGTTACGGGCTTACCTCTGAGGCGCGAGATCGATTTACAGATATACTTGGTGGATAATGCAAAGCAAGTAGCATTATCTGTGCGCCACATGGCTCCTAGAGAAAGGAGGGAACTCAACAAGCAAGTAGGGGTGCTACTTGAGAAAGGATTTATTAGGAGAAGCATATATAAACAGTGTGCTCCAGTCGTATTTGCAACTAAAGCGGATGGATCGCTTCGCTTATGTGTGGATTACAGGGAGTTGAATAAGCTCACTAAGAAGAATTAACACTGAACTGTTTGACCAGCATATTGGTGCATCTATTTTCTCCCAGTTAGACTTGGCTATGAGGTTTCATAAATTGAGGGTGGCCGAGGATAGTATTGACAAGACCTCTTTTAGAACTCCAGATGGTTTCTTCGAGTGGATCATCATGCCTTTTGGGTTAACGAATGCACCCACCTATTTTGTGGATCTGATGAGTAGGGTGTTTCGGGAGTTTCTGAATAAGTTAATTATGGTCATTGTGGATGATATCTTGATCTTCTCGAAGAGAAAGAAAAAGAATGCCTTGCATTTAAGGGAGATTTTAAAGACTCTCCGAGTGCACCAGCTTAAGGCAAAATTCTCCAAATGTCATTTTTGGAGAAGGGAAGTGAGATCTCTAGGACATGCGGTCTCTAAGAATGGGATAGCAGTGGATCCCGCGAAAGTAGTTGCAGTTCAAGATTGGCAGGTTCCAAAGAATGTAACAGAGGTGAGGAGTTTTCTTCGTTTAACGGGTTATTATACGAGACCAATGAAGAAGAATTTAACCTTTTCTTGGGATATTAATTGTGAGGTTGAATTTCAGCAATTAAAGAGGGCTCTGACAATAGCCCTGGTTCTGACATTACCTGATGGGAGCAAGGTGTTCACAATATACATTGATGCATGTGGCACAGTGCTTGGTGCTGTTTTGATGCAAGAGGGAAGGGTAGTATGTTACGGTGGTAGGCAGTTGAGAGTTCATGAGAAGAACTACCCTACTCATGATTTAGAGTTGGCGGCCATACCATTCGTGCTTAAAACTTGGCGTCATTATCTACTTGGAGAGAAGTTCGAGTTGTACACCAATCATAAATCTCTCAAGTATTTGTTCTCTTAGAAGGATCTCAATTTGAGGCAACAGAGATGGATGGAGTTTTTAGCATTATGATTTTGAGATTACTTATACCCCTGGCAAGGGTAATATGGTGGTGGATGCATATGCTTTGATGGGCAGAGGATGACTTTGAGTCCACTATTCGTAGAGAGGCGGAGCTTGGAGTATATATCGACCCTTGATTTTAGGCCATCTACGGATCTTACAACTGGTTTGTTGGCATCCCTAAAGGTGCGACCTACTCTTATGGATCAGATAGGAACTTTGCAGCGAGAGGACCCACAAATAGCGGACATCTTGGATAGGCTCGGTAGAGAGGAGACTTCTAGTCACCCCAGTAGATATTCCAGGGATGATAGAGTATGGTTGCGATGAGATGAAGGCTTTGTTTTCCCCGAGTTTAGAGTCCATTAAAGACGGTCCTTGAGGAAGCCCATCATTCTAGGATGACTATCCGTCCAGGCGATGATAAGATGTATAGAGATATGAAGAGGGTTTTCTTTTGGGCTAGGATGAAGAAAGATGTGGTGGAGATTGTTTCCCGATGTTTGATTTGCCAGCAAGTCAAAGCTGAGCAAAGGAAGCCCGACGGTTTATTTTATACCTTGGAGGTCCTATAGTGGAAGTGGGAGAGCGTCTTTATCAATTTCATTGATGGTTTACCTAGATTGAGGAAAGGCAACACCAATATTTGGGTTATAGTTAACAGGTTTACTAAGAGCACTCATTTCATTCCTATTAGGAGTAAGAGAATGGCAGCATGGTTGGCAGCAATTTATCTTCGTGAGATAGTCTGTCTACATGGAGTACCTTCCGGTATAGTGAGTGATCGTGACTCCATATTCAACAGTGAGTTTTGGAGGAGCTTGCAAAAGGCATTAGGTACACAGTTATGCTTGAGCACCACTTATCACCCTCAGACCGATGGGCAGACGGAGAGGGTGAATAGAGTTCTTGAGGAATTTTTAAGGCGGTGTATCGTAAACTTCAGAGGGAAATGGGAAGAGCATCTTCCTTTGGTAGAGTTCACCTACAACAACAACAATCAAGCTAGTACAGGCATAGCGCCCTTCAAAGCATTGTACGGTAGACATTGTAGATCACCGACTTGTTGGTGGGTGTCTACAGATAGACTTCTACTTGGCTGATTAGAGAAACTTCAGAGAAGATTGATCTTATCCGCAAACGCATGAAGATAGCTCAGGACAGGTAGAAGTCCTACACGGATAAGAGAAGGACTGATATTGAGTTTGAGGTGGGAGACATGGTTTTCATCAAAGTATCACCTTTGAGGAATGTGGTTCATTTTGGATCTGTAGGGAAATTGGTGCCAAGTTAGACGAGTTCCTACCCATATTCTTGGATTAGAGGTTAAGACACTATCCAACCGAGAGGTCAAGTTAATGAAAGTTCAATGGGGATAATACTGTGAGGATGCAACTTGGGAGACTGAAGACAAGAGTCATGCTTCGTACCCTTTTCTTTTCAATGGTATGTTCTTAACTTCTTTTTCCAAATCTTTTATTTGTACTTGCTTCTATCATTTAAGTATATCATATCGATCGAATCTTCGACCTTTAGGTAGGGAACCAATGGATGTTAACATGTGTTTGAGACATGTTATGTTTGATGGATGCAAGTGGTTGCTCGTGGATGCATATACACCCACATAAGGCACTAGATCGGCTCGATCACTCTCATACTGCATATGGATGCGTGCGCGTATTTTTCATTTTATAGATGGAAATGGGTGTATCATCACATGAATGTTGCATTTGGTTGGATGATTGTGCACGCATATAGCATTTACATGATATACTAAGACTATTTGCATACATGTTGGATTCATGGCACTGGCATACATTGCATTAAGGAGGTCGACTAAATCAGTAGACTGCCTGATCTTTCACAAAAGTATAGGGACATATACACACACGCACCCCTTTGCATATGTTCATATAATCATTAGAAATCTTTTAAGGACAATGGATGCCTGTGATTGGTGGATGAGTAGATGGACGATGGATGTTAGGATATATATTCTTTTTAACTTGGAGATTTCGAGGACAAAATCCTTTAAGTAGGGGAGAATATAGCACCCCGTAATTTTAAAGAACACTATAATGATAAACTATAGAATACTTAAGTAAATATTAGGAATTAAGTAAAACGGACTACGCCATTCCGTTTGTCTCATAATTCTACTTAAGATAGACCAAGTTTGCGTAAAATGGACATCGTATGAGGAAGTTATTAAGGTCAGAAGTTTGTATACATATAAGAGAATTATATATAAACAAATCAAGTCCAGAATTCAAAAATAATTCAAAAATCAGAGCGAGAAATCGAAGTGGAATTCTGGACCATTAGGGGTAGACGCACACAAGGGGGTGTCAACCCTAGGGTCGACCTCGAGTTCGACCCAACCCAGATCCGGGCCAGATTCCTACCCTGCACTTGGTCGTTTTTTCTGAACGAGATTCGATGGCGGTAGGCTATAAATAGGACAACATTTCTATTATTTTATTCACCCAAATCTATGGAGACACCGAGATGCTACCCCAGTTTGGATTGAATTAGCTTATTCTTTTGCAACAACGACTTATACGTATTCAAGAATCGCTGGTTGAACATCAACATTCTTTTCTCTGTCCTTTAGATCCAGCTTCTGTGAGTTCATGTTATTTTTAGGTATAAAAATTTAACAAGTAATCCTGACATGTAAATAAATATGGATCTGTCCTATTAACAATCTGGTACATACCCAAACCGATCTTCCATTACATTTACACCTGATCTACTGTTCAGTTCTCATATGCCTATTTTGTTATTATGCCTATTTCTGTCATCGTATGCCTATTCTGTTGTTATGCCTAGTTTTGTCATCATATGCCTATTCTGTTATTATGACTATTTATGCCATCGTATGCCTATTCTATTAGTAGGCCTATTAATGTTCTCTTCTCTCTGTCTTTCCCATTTTATTTTTATAGCCTAGGCCACCTTCGGGCCTAGGCCTATCACTGAAATATGCAAACGAATGAAATTGGGAACAGTTGGGAAAGATAAGTTGGGGAATAACCTGTATCGTGAATCAAGACTAGGATTTGGGGGCATAACCTATGATGAACATGAATAATTTTTTAAGAATGAATATTCCTAAATTTACAATAAATAGAAATTATAACCGCACTCAGACACGAGGTTAAATTCAACCTGTGGTAGAAGTCTACCTGGAACCGCTTGACAAATCCATCATCCACAAGTGGTTAATTTAATATGAGGGGTCTAGTGAATAAATATACACGTAATGGTGTTGTGACACGAGGTTAAGTCCAACTTGTCGTAGAAGTCAGCTCGGAACCGCCAGGCATATCCAGCGTCCACAAGTGGTCAACTTAATGTGAGAGGTCTGGTGTATTAACATACATGAACGGGGAATGATAATAACCTATTAACCTGTAATACTTAACATGTTTAAATCTGTGGGGGTTATATGAATCGATTAAGTTGTGTATGGGTTAAGTTAACTTGTTTGAATCAATGGGGGGTTAAGTAAATCTGTTAAATCTGTAGGGGGTTATACGAACCCGACAAACTTAACCTATTTTATATATTGGGGTTATGCGGGTTTGTTAATCTGTTAGGCATAAACTGTCGAAATCCTAGAAGTGGGGATGCAAGCCTAAGGGGTGGCTTGTATCATCTATTGTGTTGGACCCGTATTAATCAGTAACCCATATTGGTATCCGGAAGGGGACCCCGAACTAGGAAGGGGTCAGGGAACGCTTATTGAGCTGATTATAAGAGGTTCATATGGGTGGAGGTGTCTGATGGCGCGTTCCAACAGAGTCATGTGTGTGCATGGATCCACCTGCTCGGGAAAATAAGACGCTATAGCACTATTAAATATGGTTGTGTCTATCTGGGGGTTCCCACTTTAGGAAGTGATACATCCTACTGTGGGGCCGGCACAGTGTATTTACGGAATAGGCAGCCGAGCGACTGTGGTAGTAATAAGGGTACATCTTGTCGTGCCTGTTTAGGAGCCCATTTTTATCGTTTGGAGGTAACACCCATTATTTCTGTTGGGCTGCCTGTAATTATCATTAGGGTAAAACCCATCACTAGAAGTACACCTAAGTCTACCATTATGTTTCTATTGGGATCATTTTATTTCTGACATACTAGTATTGGTGTAGAGAAAAGTATTTGGGAAACGTAATCTATTCTATTCTGTTTATTCTGCTTATCCTGCTCAGCCTGTTATACCTATCTTATGATACTATTATCTCTCTCGTCCAGTTTATATGATTGTCATGATGTTTTTACTTATTTATATGCCAAAAGTAACTGGACTCTCCAGACTTTATGTCTGACCCATTTTGTTCCCTTTTCTCTCTCTTCCTTTCCCCTCTCCCTAAGGTTCTCGGGGTTGGAATACTCAGGCTTGATTAGGATTCTCCCTTCTGTTTCTTCTTGGAGCTGCTTTGATATACCGCTATGTTTACCTGTCTACCTTGCTATGGCTACTTTTGGGGACTCTGATTTTATATTACTGTACTTTGATGATTATAGTACAAGTTAGATATTTTAATTTGATGTAATGGGTTTTCTGTATTTCAGACTTATGTTGTAATTGGATATTGGACCATGATGTTTTCTAATTTAAAAATAAAGTTTTAAATTCCGCTGCTATTTTATATATGTCTTGTGATGTTTCTGTTTACATATAATGCTTCATGGAACTTAATGCATTTTGTTAAAGAGTGACATTAACGGACGTGGGGTCACACTTAATTTAGAGTTGATTAAATCAGCGCCCTTATTAAAGGTACTAATTTATTCAACACTCTCATTTTGGCCGCCACCCCTCGAAGCTCCATCCCCAATGGGTTTCCCAATGATTATAAAACGATCATATGATTCCCCAACGACTCTATTTCCAGCTTTAGACTACCAACTTGCAGAATAAAAATTTACAACATAACTTCTCTTCCCTCAAATCTAACATCCACAATGCAACATAAAACTGAATAACGTCTTCATCTTTTGGATATTTTACACATCTGGCGTTATCCAAAGCAATATTTTTGAAGACAACACTAAGAAATGTCAAACTACTCGTTCGAGTAAACAATCTGTCATTCCATAGAGAAGTGAGCAAGACTATGATCAATGTAATATCTACTGTCACTATTTAAAGCATTTGAATCCAAGCAACGATCAATCAGGTGATAAGTTTTGGAAAGAATAAAGAATACATTCAACATCAAGCATCCCTAAAGCACACAACGTTATCTACAATTTAGGGTCAATTCGAAAACATAAACTGACTCAGAAAAATAAATCAAATTTGAAAAATAAATCGTAAAACTTTGTTTTACGAACTGCAGATTAATAAAGTAAAGAAAGCTAACTTTAATGGAAAGGGTGACTAGGAGAATTTGGTATGTTTTTATTTCATTTATTTGTTAATAAGTTAAATATATTTTATTTACTAATTAATGCAATTTTTTGTTGTTAAAAATGAACGACAAGCAAGGAGTTCAATAAGCTACTCGCAAGAGAAAATAAGGCTTAAAGTCCACATTATCATCAGTTTTTGGGTTGTTATATTCTGCTCACCAGTCAACTAAAGTGGAACTTTGATACTGTTAAGAACCTATGTGATGTTAAAACTTACTCAAAGTGAAGGGGAAAAAATTTAAAATCAACCTTTTCATCTAGTCTGAAAGAGTCGTTTTGAAAGGATTCTCATTTTGAGAAGCAAAGTTGATATGCTTAATCAAAGGCGCAGTGAAGATCATAGCTAGGTGGACATTAAATTTGCAAAGAGAAAGAACAAAGTTGATGATGTTATCATGGATTCAAAACTCAATGGCGCATATGAATGCACGAACGAAGACGTCATGATAAAATTTGGCAAGCTCAAAAGAAAATAGTAATAATACGTAAATTTGCTGATATTGAGTAGCAAAAGTTGCAAATTGAAGCACAGAAGTTAGCAATCGAACAACAAATACAAGAGAAAGAAATTATGGAAGACTTTATGGAAATGGATGAATTTCAAATGCACTATTATATGGAACTCAAAAAGAAAATTTTTATTCCTATGTTTTGTCAAATGTGGTTCATTTTATTGTTATCACTGTAATAACTATTTCACTATCAATGAATCAGATATTAGCTGTTAGTTGATGTTTCTCATATAATAGTTGCTAATCAATTAATATAACATCTTGAAGCAAATGACATTCTCCTTGAATATCATACTACATCGCAAATTCAACGCAACTCCATACAAACATAAGTAAACTTAAATAAACATATTAGCATTGGAACTAAGAATAGGCAAAGTGATTCCACATATGGTTCATAAGATCTTTTTGTATATTTTGTGTAGTTGTTCTCTCTAAATGAAAGTTGATGGTCGACGTGAACATTGAATGCTTCTTCAGTTATAAGGATGTTGTCCTAGAATACATCTACCAGTTATGATGCACTTTTGTACTCATAGTGTCGTTGTCATTCATCCATTTCTCTCCCGTCTTTAATTATCATGCTATGGAGAACAATGCAGGCAAACATGATTGTTGACATTCTTTTCTGGACTCCAAATCACAAGATTACTAATCATTGCAAATTTAATGTAGAATGCCAAATTCTCTTCTTATGTCTTTACTTTGTCCCTCTTACATAGCAGCAAAATTTTCTCGTTTCAATGTTATAGGTTATGGATAGGTTTTATGTATTCTTTTTTGGATAAATGCCATCACCTAGATAATAAGCATGGTTATAAGTTTTTTCCCCAAGTGTGAATGTCACCGGAGGTACCTGGCCCTGAGCTAAATCATTAAAAATATGCTTCTTTCAATAACATTTAAGTCTTAGTAGAACTTGGGATTACAAAGAAAGCATGTCAAATCCACAAATCATAAGAAGTTATGACTTTTAGAATAATGGACGGTCTTCTTTCCTTATCATTGCAAGAAACATGGTATGGCTTGGTGCAGATATTTCATTACCAATGTATACAGTCGAGACTTCCTAACATGCTTAGTCATCTTTAGTCTCATGCATTTTTTTGATTCTCACAACGTCAGCCTTCTTCCCGAATCTTAGGTACCTAGTCCCATAAATATCTACAACTAACTGATAGAATTTTTCTAGAGTTTTAAGTCCAGTGATCTCCGCAATTTGGCATGCAACGTGCAATGCGTGTGCAGAGGTCTATAAGCAAACATTAGCATTGCCACCTTCATTTTCTTTTCATCGCTAAGTCCTTGTGCTTTTGAAGCATTTGGCTTATACTTAAAATATATATTATTGTTTTGAATACCTGCCAAATTTCTCAAGAAAATCTTCTCGTTTTGTAACTTCTTCTAAACATATTTGATTTGTGCGTGCCAAGCGTGATTTCTGCCTAGAACGATGTCGAACTTGCTATAGCCTTTTGGAGAGTTCTACTAACATGTTTTTAAGAGATGAAATTGAAAATCTAATAATTCTACGGCCTAGATTCTCGTTCTACACCTATAAATTGGTAGGTACTCCTCACTTTTCCCCCACTTCTCCTATTTCATTTTCTCAGCCTCCCCTCCATTATGTTCTGAAATAAAATAAAATTGGAGAATAGAGCGGAGTACTATCCAATCGTATATCTGAAGTTTCTTCTTTTTCCGAAGCCTTTTCTATATTTGCGGTCTTTTCTCTGTGAGTTTTTTAATCGGCTATTTACATAAGAAAGATGAAGATAATAAAATAGTTTGGATCTACTAGATTTACATTTGTATTATTTATAAGTTTGTTTTCTACAAGTTATTATCTATTGGCTATCAATGTTTATTCATTTTCAAAATTTTATTTTATTGCAAGCAACTCTTCTTTTTTATCCCCTTCTCTGTTATGATTTTATTTACAGTCTTACAATGCCCTGTTTTATTTATTTTGCTTATTGTAGTCTAGGCCTTACGAGTAGCCAAGACCAATTTCCCCTTTTTGTTTATTTTTGCATTGCGCCTAGGCTTATCAAGAACCTAGGCCTTTATCGACTATGCTAATGATATTTTTCGTCAACATCGGAGGTAGGTCAAATGGGAATGGATCAAAGGGAGAGAAGTGGGTTATTTAGCTTTCACAAGCTTGGGTGGTTCTCCGTCCCTAGACATCGAAGCTTTGGAAAGATGGATGACTAATCTGGTATTCATGACAAAGGGATTTTAATGGCAGATTGCGAGGGACTCTACACTCAACTTTTTAGGAGATTTAAGCTTGTAGAGAGGGAAGAAGCTCACGGGAGGGACTAAGTTTGCAGGAAGGGTTTAAGCATATAGGAAGGGGTATTTCACCTGATCTGCAGAGGGGTCTTGACATGGATCCATGCATATGTAGGAAGCGAACAGTAAATCATAACAATTAAAGATAAACATTAAATGGCAAACTCACAGGAAAATGCTATAAATGTAGATTTGCTCTTTATTAATCTTCGATTTTGAGTACATGAACATAATGGAAGGAATTCTCCAATTGATCTAAATATTAGGGTTTAATCTAGAGAGAAAAAGTATCAAAATTCCCATCCCCTCGAAATGTGACCCCTGGGTCTTATTTATAGGGAACTTGGGGCTTCTTCTCTGTTGGGTTATTGGGCCTTTATCGACCGCTTTCCTTTCCCTTGGTTCCATATACTTGGCTTCTGGCCGCCTCTTATAGTGCTAATTATAGCCTTCGAAATGTGGATTCCGGTCAGTTGGGCTTTTTTTGAGATCGCGATGAGCTTGTCGATATGATGACCCTCGGATAACATGTGAACCTCCGGTAGTGGATCCTAGTTGTAGGCTCTCGAATGTAAGATTCCAAAGGTAGGCTTACGAATTTCTCGCGTATACTTTGAGGAGCTAGCCCTCCCAGTGTATGTGGATAGCTGCCGGTTTAAAATATGATGTTGGTGTCTATACCAAGCTGATTAGCATGGATAGCCTGTATCTCCGTTGGGGTTGCAGTTAGCTTTCCGGTAGATCCTTTTGTGTGGTATGGTCCTCCGAAAGGTAGCTCCGAGGAATGCGTTGTTTGTTTGTCAATGCGACCTTTTCAGTACTTACGCTGTAGTTGTTTCGAAAGTCGGTTCCGGATGATCCTCGTGTACTTCTGGCTTAGTACGTTTGATTCCTCCTAATGTATCAGTATTAATCAGGTTAAAGCTAATAACCCTTCCAGGTTTTAAGGAGTGGAGCTCGTATCTTCTTCTTTATTGGTTCCTGACTTAGATGGTCCTTTGCTATGGAACTTCTCGTCACATAGGTGCTGTTGGATGGACCCCATCAGATGAACTTTGTCAATTTTTCTCATCACATACGTGCTTGTTCTCTTCCGATACCCCTTCACTGTTAATTGGTTTTGGGAGCTAATTTTGGTAGTAACATTTGCTTCCCCTCTTAGTGAAGGAGTGCTTTTGACTTTGCAAGTCAAACTCTCTGTCTTTTCCAAAGTGTCATCTTAGGGTCTTTTGATCTCCCTCGATCGAAAGCGTTGATTGATCTTTGCCTGTACGGTTTAGATCGGTCTTGGAATTTGAACATAAATTCTTCTTCTCTTCATTTCTGTTTTTTCACCTGCAAATCAAATCTTCGAACATGATTACTGTTCCTCTAAGAAGCTGCCCAGATTTTTCTTTTCAGAAATCCAGGTTCGATCCTTTATGAGTATTTTTTTACTTTTTGTGTGAGTCATAATCTTAATTATGCGCCAAGATTGACGGGAAGGTTGGTTAGGACTACGCTGATCATAAAATAGTTTTAGATACCAATCTCTACTTCCCCATGCCTAATGTCTGAATTTAGCGACCGCTAATTGAAATTCCATGCAGTTGACGCATAATGGAAGAGTTCTATCATAATTAGGGTCAACTTTCTTGCACGTTGGTGTTGGTTTGTTTAGGTTTTGGGTTGATAACGATTAATTTCCCCGGAAAAATAACAATGTCAGGAATCGTGTATCCCTTGTATAAAAGATTTAGTTATAAGCTAACTAATGTGCAATAGATATAAACCTCCTAAAACCCCATACCTGGATTTTCGTCCAATTGACTTTTGCGTTAATCAAGATGCAATGGTACTCATTTATGTTTGATTGATATATGTGTATTTGTGTAAGAGGTATGCGTACTAATTGCATTGCTATGGAACGATGTTACTTGGTAGAATCATGTCTAACGAAAGCCCTGCTAAGGAGAAGACCGAAGATTCCAAGGTCTCCCGTCCTTAGAAGGCGCTAATGCCCAAGCCGTCCTTTATCGTTTCTCAACGTTCTATGGACGCCATATTGGAGAGCTTTGGCATAGCGGCTGTGGATGCTATGATAGCTTCTTCTCCGAATTCCCTCAAGAATCCCCCAAAAGGGTATTTTGCATATTCGGCAATTCATTTCTGGCATGGAGGCTTTCTTCCTTTTTTCCCCCTTTTCTACACAGGCGCTTGGTTGACTTGAAAGTTGCTCCTATTCAGCTTCCACCAACTACGTACACAACCCTCTTATACTTGGAGGCTCTAGCGCTCATTTTGGGTCAGGGTTCTTTAAGCCCGAAACTTATCCGTCATATGATCTGATTTTTAAAAAGCTCTGAGTCGCAGATATGGAGGTCCAATCCCGTGAGTAGACTGGTTAGTGATGGTATTAACAAAAATAAGCCATGGGAGGACCACTATTTCCTTGTTAAATGTCCCCCCGATATATCAGGAAACTTTATTGATGACAGTAGGTTTCTTATATCGGAAGGTAAAATGTCCTTATCTTCCTCTTGTCGCAGAACCCCTTCTAAAGACGTGATTTTAACCTCGGAGAAGGCTCGGGTGGTCGATGCTATCTTCAAAGTACCGGTGAAGCACATGTTCTGGTCATTTCTCTTGAATACTGATAGGTTTCGTGAATATGGCTTGCTTCCTTCCGAACAGAAGATATTGGGGCCTCCCATCCAATTCTCTAGCTCTAAAGGGTTACTATTGAACTCTAATTCCTTCAACACAGACTCTCCCATCCATCCAGTTGATTTGGATAAAATTTGTTCATTTGCTTCGGCAACATCCGTCATTCTTTCTCTTGTTTTCTGGTTGTTGCATTCTTCAATTCATCCTTCTCTTTGTTTAGGATCTTCAGCCCCTCAGGATGTAACTGCCCTTGCAGCTTATAGTCGATCCAGTGTCCAGGCCATGAAGAGGCTTGCTCAATCTGCTGTTAATCCTCCATCGAAGAAGTCTAAGTGTGACAAGCCAGTTGGCTTCTCAGGAGAGACTACTGCTGCTCCGAAGGCAAGGAAGACTTTTGACCATTCTGTTATAGCTGATGACCAGGTGGTTGATGTTGATGCTTTCCCCGAAGTCTCCCCGAAAGGTAAGTCCATGAGCAGCCCTGTCCCTTTTGATGCTTTTGGTGGGATAGGTGGGAGAAGGCTTGATCTTCCGGATCCTTACTCCTTCAGCCTGTTTCTTCTTCCGTACCTCCTCCGCCAATCTCAGATTTTGATAGGCTTGTAAAACTGGCTCTCTTATCTCCCGAAGTTGCTAATATTACCTCAGCTTCTGCCTCTTTGGACTCGGAAGATTTCCACAGACAACAAATCAGGGATCACCTTTTGGTATTATACATATATACTTCTTTTTTGTAGGAGATTCAGCCTACTTCTCTTCTCTAGATGATGAAAACTTCGTATGTCTCCCAGGGATTAGCTTGCACCTCGGCGACCGAGGTCAACACTCTAAGGAAGGAGAATAGGGTGCTGTCGAATAGGGTTAATGTTTTATTGCGGGAGAAGATGGAGGGAGATAACGAATGCAGGGAGTTGGCAGCCTTATTAGAGGAGGAGAAGAAGGCTAAAGAGGAGTTAACGAAGCAGGTCGAAGACCTTAGGGAAGAGAAATCGGAGCTGGAGATTGATTATGCTGCCGAGGTAGACAAGATGAACACTCAACTCTCCACCACAAAAAGAATCATTTATGAGGCTGGTGATAGAATTTCCAATTTTTTGAACGTCCATCTTAACAACATAGCTATGGAGTATTACGAAAATGCTCTCATCCTTGCTTTCTTAGAAAATTATGAAAGGATTTCGGAATTTTACTTCTCTTCAATTGACCCCTCCGTCCGAGACAGAGTTCTAGAGAAGATCGAGCAAGTGAGATGGGAGCATAAGGTTTCTTCAATGAACAAGATAAATCCCGCATCGCTTTTATTTATTAATGAATTTTCGGATGATTATGAGGAAGAAGGGGAGGAGGAAAACACAGAAGAAGGAGAGATAAAAGGACACATGGATCAGCCAGACGGGTCCGGAAAGGGTGATGGAACATTTCTCTCGCATCAAAGGAGTTGCTTTCTAAAGACGGTGGTTCTTTAGATTCCAAGAAGAAAGGGACTCCCGATCGGTCCGATGTTGATGTCACACAGGTATGCCTTTTTCTTTCGAAGTGCTTTCCTTCTCCTTAAATTTCATTAATAACTAGTCTTCACATGTTACAGCAGTTCTCTGTTTCTTTGAAGATTTGAGTTATAGTTATGATTTTAGACTCTGCGTTTAGAAATACAGTGGGGAATTCTCAAGGAGTTTGGTTCAGCGAAAACAATTTTAACAAGGAGTTTTGAATGTTATTGTATGAAGTGCACATTTTCTTTTGATCAGTCCGTGAATTGTGTTGGTCTCGTGATATTTGATGGTTTATGGTGTTGTAGTAATATGCTAGTGTGGATGTGGTATCTATGGTGTGTATGAATTGATAATGGTCTTGCGGATGTTTTTTCCCTGGGATGTATGTATAATTGGCATATACTTGATATTTGCGTTTTACGTATATGATATTTCATCTTGTCTGTGGCTAGGAGGACTCGTTCCAGACCCCCTCTTCACAATTTAGAGAGGAAAATTCAAACGTCATTGGCTATAAAGATATTTTAGGTAACGCCCCCCTATCAGGCTACAAAAAGTTGTATTATCTCCAAAAGATAGTAGTCACTAGTCTCAAGGAACAGGTGCCCTATTTGGAAAAACAACTAAAGGAGAAAGATGAAATTATTTGCAACTTGCAACGTAAGTTAGCAACAAAATCCTCTGAGAGCTCAGATGCGACGGTAGGTATATTATACCAACAAATCGATAAGT
Organism: Allium sativum; assembly: GCA_030737875.1. NCBI lineage: Eukaryota > Viridiplantae > Streptophyta > Magnoliopsida > Asparagales > Amaryllidaceae > Allium > Allium sativum. The sequence continues at coordinate 972,447,197 of CM060918.1, read as the reverse complement.
TGGAGGATGAACTAAAGAAAGCTAAAGAGAATTTCTTTAGAATTCTCTTTGCAAAACCCTAATTAGGAATGATAGATCTATCTTGCATGTTTGTGACGTGAACTTTTTTCAAAACGATGACTGTGTCTATGTAATGGTTTATGTCATGACTTCTGGTGGGAATGTCAGTGTGTTGAGTGACATATATAATGTATCACTTTTGTCAGAAACAATGTTACTATAACCCAGGGTGTTATAATGAGTGGAAACCTACTTGTGCTAAGTGTTATTCAAAAATTCTTTATGTAATGATTATCCTTGGGAAAATTCCTAATGAAAGATCATCTAGAAATAGGGGATAGTCCTAGTTATAGGATGCTATTAGAAATGTTTGGGATCTTTTCCCCGGTTCTTCCCCGAACCGGTGTTATGATATGATGTCATTTTCAGGGCTGTGCAAGCGACTAATATGTTGGAAAATAAACAAATGAATGTTTAGGTTAAAGATACTTCTTTGAGAGAACCATAAGCTCATACTTGGTAGTAACGGAAGTGTAATTTTGAGCAATACTCGAATATTCGGGAGGGACGAGCAATTCCTTCTTGTTTAGATTCAAGAGTCTGACCTTACCCAAGTTTGGGGTATTTGTGACGAAACCGGAACCCCCGGCCCATCCAGTTGTGATTTACTTCAGGATCATCCTGGGTTTAGGTATTTTGTTGTTAAACTTGGGACCACTTCTGGTATTTTTATTGAGAAACCAATCGGACCCAGATTTGGGCATTAAAGATTGTAAATAGAGACTACCTTCCAGCATTAATAGAAGTCCCCAATTGTGCCTTATTCGGGCGATTCATGGATTGAAGAGCGAAATTCCCCCTCCGGCATTTCCAAATAGCCGAATCAACCCAGATTCGGGTATTATAAATAGAAGATCGAAAATCCCTTCTGGCATTTGCGAAGAGCCTAATCAACACAGATTTGGGTATCATAGATAGAAGACTGGAAACCCCTTCCGGCATTTGCGAAGAGTTAAATCAACCCAGATTCGGGTATTATAAATAGAAGACTGGAAACCCTTTTCGGTATTTACGAAGAGTCGAATAAACCTAGATTCGGGTATTATAGATAAACTGGAAATCCATTCCGGCATTAATTGTGTTAGCACCCCTTTTGGATTTGATTTAAGAAGCAGAGGTTGTACGTGCTTCTTTGACCACTCCTTGGGCTTTTGGTGTCAAAGCAGAGGATGTATGTGCTTTGTTGGCCACCCTCTGGGACTGTGCGTCCAATGCGCTTGGCTAGCTCATCCACAAACAGGGCCTAAGGACTTAACCAGCCTCCCTCTAGGATGCGCCATATTTCAACCATCGTAGGTAATGATAAGGTCTTAGACACTTAGATGGGGCCATCGTAGACACAGAACTAAGGTTTACTCTTTTGGCGCTCTATACTGACCATCGTAGGTGCTGATAGAGGCTTACACACCACCCCCCTCCGAGGGGTGCCCAATAGTGACCATCGTAGGCGATGATAGGAGTTAACGTCCCTTCTGCCGGTAATGTGGAACATAAGCAGAGGTAGGGCGTGCACTTCTGCAAGCAGAGGTAGGAGGTGCTTAGTTCTAGCAGAGGAAGGGCATACTCTTCTACGAGCAGAGGCAGGATGTGCTAAGGTTAGATGCACCGCCACGATCATTTATAGTGTGAAATGGAGGCTTATGCTTTTGATGCTTTAACGTTGCCCCCTCTGATTTGAGCATGGAGAAAGACTGACACACCATCCCCTTCTGGGGGATGCCTCATCTTGACCAATTTGGCGATGACAAGGGATTTAATCCGTTTATGATTTGACCCCTTTTGGGTTTCCTTTTAAATTCCGAGAGGAGGGTTTTCAGTACCCTTGAACATGTTTAGTAATCATTTTCCTAAGGATTTTTACCGAATTCACTTTTATTTTTTCATAATTTCTCGCAATCAGCCTTGGCTGATGAATCTAATGATGGTTTCCCCGAGGATTCTGCAGCGATTAGTCTCATCTCCATTTATCACGTGGTAATGGAAGTAAGGCCCTCCTATTTTCCTTTTATATTTGGGCTTTTTCTTCATGAGTGGCCAATAGTTGAGTTCGTATTTGGTTAGGAAGTAAATTTTCTCCATCGAAGTGGTGAGGTAGTATTCCTTGGGTAACCCTGGCGTACGCCCTTCTTCTTGCTGCTGGGGTTTAATCCTTTTGCGACCCAGCTTAGCCGTTGTTCCTACACTTTTGTTCTTTCCTCCTAAAACATATTAAGATTGAGATGTTATCCCTTTGGACCAATTATTAGCGAAGTGGTCGAAATCGTCCACTATTTCTTGTTCAAGCGTCATTCCCCTAACTTTCCTGAGGATGGTTTTCTTTAGGTAACAGAAAATGTTAATACCCTTTGATGTACAGTCATTTGGAGGGGGTGTTAAGGTTTGTCCTATGTGGGAAAGGCTATTATCCCAAGTGTCGTAAGCGTATGGTTCCATTTTTCTTTTCCACTTTATTACCGACAAGATTTCTGCTCTCAACCTTTGTTCTCCTAATACTCTAGGATCGGCGATTTTCAACTTATCCATTTGAGACCCTAAAGTCTTTTGCCGGGGCCTCTTACCCATAACTTTGCTTCTTCAAAGCTTCAATCCAAACCAGGACGGAACAACGCAGGTAGATATGTGGTAGGGTTAACAAAAGGATCGGAGGTTCAGGACCTCCTTCTAGCGCCAAAATGTTAACGATATTTTCATCAACACCAGAGGTTGGTCGAATGGGAATGGATCTAAGGGAGAGAAGTGGGTTATTTAGCTTTCACAAGCCTCGGTTGGTTCTCTGTCCCTAGACGTTGAAGCTTTGGAAAGATGGATGACTAATTTGGTATTCATGACAAAGGGATTTTAATGGCGGATAACGAGGTACTCTACACTCAACTTGCTAGGAGATTTAAGCTTGTATAGTGGGCAGAAGCTCACACGAGGGACTAAGTTTGCAGGAAGGGTTTAAGCATATAGGAGGGGGTATTTCACCATATCTGGAGAGGGGTCTTGTCATGGATCGATGCATATGTAAGAAGCGAACAATAAACCATAACAATTAAAGATAAACAATAAATGGCAAAGACATAGGAAAATGCTGTAAATGTAGATTTGCTCTTTATTAATCTTCGATTTTGGGAACATGAATAGAACGGAAGGAATCCTCCAATTGATCTAAATATTAGGGTTTATTCTAGAGAGAAAAAGTATCAGTATTCCCATCCCCTCGAAATGTGACCCATGGGGTCTTATTTATAGGGAACTTGGGGCTTCTTCGCTGATGGGTTATTAGGCCTTTATCGATCGCTTTCCTTTCCCTTAGTTCCATATACTTGGCTTCTGGACGCCACTTATAGTGCCAATTATAGCCTTCGAAATGAGGGTTCAGGTCGGTTTGGATTTTTTTGAGATCGCGATGAGCTTGTCAATGTGATGACTCTCGGATAACATGTGAACCTCCGGTAGTGGCTCCCGGTTGTATGCTCTCGGATGTAAGCTTCCAGAGGTAGGCTTCCGGCTTTCTCGTGTATACTTAGAGGAGCTAGCCCTCCCAATGCATGTGGATAGCTGCCGGTTTAAAATCCGCTATCGGTGTCTGTACAATGCAGATTAGCATGGATAGCCTGTTTCTCCGTCGGGGTTGCGGTTAGCCTTCCGGTAGAGCCTTTTGTGAGGGTACGGTCCATCAAAAGGTTGCTCCGAGGAATGCGTAGTTTATCTATCAATGCGACCTTTTTAGTGCTTGCGCTGCAGTTGTCTCGGAGGCCAGTCCCGGATGATCCTTGCGCACTTCTAGCTTGGTAACTTCGATGCCTTCTGATGTATCGGTATTAATCAGGTTAAAGCTAATAACCTTTTCGTACTTTAAGGAGTAGAGCTCGTATCTTCTTCTTTCTTGGCTCCTGACTTAGATGGTCCTTTGCTACGGAACTTCTCGTCACATAGGTGTTGTCGGATGCACTCCATCGGATGAACTTTATCTATTTTTCTCGTCACATACGTGCTTGTGCTCTTTCGATACCCCTTCACTATTAACTGGTTTTAGGAGCTAATTTTGGTAGTAATAGACTAATTTGCGTAAATTGGGACAATATTGAAAGTATGGTTAAAAGAGGATTTTGGGCATGTTGGAAATTTATGAATATTCAAATTATGGACTATAAATTAGGATAAACCTTAATTGAAGAATATTCAAATTTCTGAATTGGAATAAGTTACACTTAACTGGGCATTTAAGTAACATGTAATTGGATAACATGTAAATTAGAATAAATTGTACTTAATTGGACATTGAGTAACATGGTAAAAGGGTTGTATAAAAAAAATTACGTTATTAGAAATGTTAATTACAATCTAGGAGTATAACATGTGGTTATATTAGGCTTAACAATAAAGTTATATATGTTAAGTTAAATTTATGATATTAATAAGCCAAGATAGAATAGGTCTGTTCCGGTAGCATGGGGTTGATTGGGGAAGATAAGAGGTTTAATAGTGTAATGAAATCCTAATAATTAATTTGGGACCAAGTCTAAGGGCGACTTGTGTCAATTGCATTTTCGGTTTGGAAGTCATATCAGTCAATATCCCTTTGTTATCATAGAGTCTCACACTATGTAGAGGCTACGGCACGCTTTACTGGAGTGGATAGTAAGTGGTTCAAATAACGCGGCTACGGGCGTATAACGGTAGACCGACGATCATGCATCATTCCAATTGGGGAAGATAAGATGTTGTAACACATATAATCAACGGTTGTGTCATTTTAGTTGATGGGTTCGGGATTGATAACCCTGAATTCCATAGCTGGCACGGGTTATTCACATTTGGGTAATGTAGCAGATCAACTGGTTAAAATTAGGTGTGACACCCCACATCCGTTAATGTCACTAATTAAGGGAATGCATTAAGTTTCATGAAGTGCTATAGGTAAACAGACACAGAATAATTACAAGACAGATATCAATAAGATAGCAACGGAAATTTAGTTTTTTATTAATCATAAAGCATGATTACACCATACGTTTGAAAATACTTAAAAACCCAGTACATCATTAAAACTTCTGTCTTGTACTTTAAATATCAGAGTGCAATAACAAAGAAAGCATAATCCCCCAATCATAAGCCATAGTAGCAAAGATAGAAGCTTGAGAAATACATCTAGAAGCTCCAAGCAAGACGATAGCAGAATCCTGACTAAGGCTGAGAATTCCCTCCCTTGAGAACTTGGGGGGGGGGGGGGACAGAAGAAAGAAGAGGAAACAAAAAGGATCAGACATAAAGTATGGCGAGTCTAGTTACCTTTAGCCAGTAAATAAATAAAAGTAACATGATAGGCATATAAAGCGGATAAGAGAGATCACTACATAAATGGTAGGTGTGACAAGGTAGACAGGATTAGGTGTATGTGCCTCACTAATGATTACTCTGCACTATTACTAGTATAACTAAAATGAGATGATCCATTCCACTCTAAGTTAGTAGACCTAGGGCATATGTTGAGTGTATCCTAACCACTACGGTAATTGATCGGTTCCCTACCCCGTAGATATCATGTGCTGGCCCTACGGTAGGAGGTATCACTTCCTAAATTGGGAACCTAAGATGTGCACAACCATAACTATTGGTGTCATGGTCGTCTTAGCCTCCTCTGATCGGCCCATGCACGCATATGTCCCCGGTTGGTTTGCGCCGCCCACACCATCCGCCTCGTTTGGATCTCTTATAATCAACCAGTAAGCGTGCCCCTTCTCCGCCTAGTACGGAGTTCTTTACTTGATACCAACTCCGAGTTACTAACTAAAATGGGTCCCACACAATATGATACAAGCTCTCCCCTTTGTCTTGTATCCCCACTAGGTTTTTCACTGACCATGTATACCCTTAGGTGTGATTAATTACATAGCCCTATGTCAGTTATGCTTACCCTAAAAGGTGTCTTTAATTATATAACATTATTATATTTTTCCCCTGGTTATGTGTACCACTAGGTGTCTTTAATTACGTAACCTTATTTATTTCTACCAGTTATGCTTACCCTAAAGGGTATCTTTAATTACATAATTCCAATCTTTCTACCGGTTATGCTTACCTACAGGTGTCTTTAATACATAACCCCCAATATTCTAACCGGTTATGCTTACCTATAGGTGTCTTTAATACATAACTCTATCATTTCTACAAGTTATGTTTACCCTAAAAGGTGTCTTTAATTACATAAGCTTATTATTTCTACCAATTATGTATACCACTAGGTGTCATTAATTACATAACCTTATCGGGCTAAGTTTGTGGGCCTATAAATACTAATATTACCCACCTACCCAAGATTTACTTAACCCTCCCGCTGATTCAAGCGTGTTTATTTAATGGTTAAGTTTGTGGACATATATATCATAATATTACCCACATATCCAAGATTTACTTAACCTCCCACTGATCCAAGCATGTTTGTTTAATGGTTAAGTTATGGGCCTATATATACTAATATTACCCACCTACCCAAGATTTACTTAACCTCCCACTGATCCAATCAATTTTTGCTTAACCCTAACTTCGGTTCTATATCATATAATAATCCATATGGATTAGATTTGGTTAAGTAGTCCAATTCATTACCATGTCCATTTATGGTTTATAATACGCTAGACCTCTCACATTAGGCCTACAACGTGTGGATGCTGGATATGCCGGTCGGGTCCGGGCAGTCTTATTCCACAGTTGGGGCTAACCTCGTGTCTTAGCCCGATTCATATTTGCATACTTAGACTTCCCACATTAGGTTCAACATTAGTGGCTGCTGGATATGCCAGTCGGGTCCGGGCCCTAACCTCGTGTCATAAGTACAATTACAATTCCTAATTGTAATTACTAAACATTCCATTTTTAATTAATTTACCAGTTAATTAATCCTTTCCTTTTATTGGTGTCAATACCTATCTTACCCAATAATTTGAATTACATGTCCAAAAATGTTCATATTCAAATTATGCCAATATTAACCCCTTTTCCCTCATTCCTTAACTAGCGCCCTCACAAAATTGGCATTATGCCTAGGCTAGACAGCAGCCTAGTCATAAACGATAATAGAGAAAAAACAATAGGAATGTAACAAAAGTGATCATCTTGGCATAAACATAAACTTAGCGTGATAATGTGAACGTACATACTGGCATGGACATGTAATTATTATCATAACAAGATGAACATAAAACTAGTGAACATAACATGATGTCTCAATAAGCACAGTAAGATCTAAATCAGCAGTTTAGATGTCCCATTTGTTTAGATATAACATAATAACACATGGTGATAGATTTGACCAAATGATATACACCTAGAGGTTAAAATAGATCTAACATGATAACACAAGGTGATAATCTAGATCTAAATAACAGTTTCAATGTCCACATAAATTAAATCTACTAGTTTAGAAATATATCTACACAAATCCACATAATAGCATGTCATAGAAATTATAATTTAGATCCAATCCTAACCATTTCTAGGTGGCATATGTTCATGGTTTACAAAAATGATTAAGTTTATCCAATGACATAACTATTCAAATTGACTGATTTATATTAACCACCATATAGTTACAAACCAAGATCCACAATAATAACACAGTAGAATAATCACCATTGAATTGGATCTAAAGAAATAGATCTATCATGACATAGCAGAATAATCACAATCTAATTGGATCTAAAGAAATAGATCTATCATGACATAGCAAAATAATCACAAAGAGATAGATCTATCATGACATAGTATCAGATATGATAATAGCATAGATTTCATGTTTACACTTATCCAAATCACATTATTTCATAATTCGCTTTTATTTATCTAAACTTAAAAGAAACTAGAACTCACAGCGTTAGGTTTAGAGAATAGAGAGAATGGATCTAGAATTCTGAATTTGATTTGCAAAGTATGTAGTTATAGAAAACGGTTCAGTTCGCATTCCAGCAGCATATGGCCTCCATGACTTCCAATGAAGAAAATATGAGAAATAGCCACATATTTATAGCTACAAGGCCCTCTGAAACTGATTTCCACCTCAGCCCTAAGGGTGTCGACACCCCTGTGGGTGGGTCGACTCCTAGGTCGACACCCCTCTAAGGGGGTCGACCCCCTAGAGAGGGAATTTTGCTGCTGAGAGGAATTTTTCAAATTTGAATCCTCGAGATAGTATTTTGACTCATCTCCGACTCACCTCTGACACATGCATATATATATATATAATATTTCTGTGTGTATACAAACTTAAAGCCCTCATAACTTCTTTATACGGTGTCCGTTTTACGCAAACCAAATGTATACCTTGACCAGAATTTTGAGACGGGCGCAATGGTGCAGTCCGTTTCCTCTAATTCTGAATATTAAATTAATTATTATTTAATTTATTCTCTTTAACGTCGTTAAAAATTCGGGGTGTTACATTCTCCCCTACTCAAAGGATTTCGTCCCCGAAATCTCTAGTTGAGAAGAATGTATATACTACCATCCATCATCCATCTACTCATCCACCAATCACTGGCATCCATTGTCCTTAAAGATTTCTAATGCTTACATGAATATACGCAAAGGTGTGTGTATATGTCCCAACACTAATGCGAAGATCACGCGGTTAACTGATTCAGTTGACCTCCTTAATGCAATGTATGTTAGTGCCATGAATCCAATATGTATGCAAATAACCTATTGTATCATATAAGTTCTATATGTATGCACACCCATTCGTCCAAATGCAACATCCATATATCAGTTCATCCATTTCCATCCATAAAAGAAAAGAAAATGCAACACATCCATATGTAATATGAAAGTGATTGAGCCGATCTTAGCTCCTAATATGTGTTTATGCGTCCACAGGCAACCACTAGCAAACACTTGCATCCACTTGCATCCATCAAACATAACATGTTTCAAACACATGTTTACATCCATAGGATTCCAATCTAAATGTCGAAAATATGATGGATAAGATATATTCTATTGACGAAAACAAGTAATGATAAAATTTAGGAAAGGAATTAAGAATATACCCTCGAAAAGAAAAGGGTACGGAGCACTATTCTTGTCTTCGGTCTCCCAAGTTGCATCTTCTGGGTTATCTGTGACGGCCCGCCCTGCGCCAGCCGACATTTCCAATGAAAGTGCACTGTGCCAATGCCCGACTAGCACGGTACGGTCGCCAAAGAAAGGAAAAGAAAGGAATTTGAACTAATATGGAACCTATAGAATGTCTCACAGCGCATGGGATAAAATATAGTAATAACATAACTTTGACATAAAACAGGCGAGATAGTGCATAAGATGAAAACTAAACCATCATAGCAGCGGAAATCCAAAATACAGCTTATCATCCAAACCAACATTATTACAACTTTGAAATACTGTCTCTAGAGCAAAAGAAAGAGGTACGCTACTAATGCCCAAAGTAGTGACTAGAAACAATACAAGGAGATTATATATATATATATATATATATATATATATATATATATATATATCATACGTGGAAGCCTCCTGCTCGTCTCCGGTACAGCTACTCATGCATAATCACCTGACCTGTCTCTAGTCTGCCCGTTTAAGAGCACCCAGAGTAATACGAAGAGACATAAAACTCTGGGTCAGACAAAAGTCTGGTATGAGCGAGAAGCAGCAAAATAGAACAATAACAAGTATACATAACCATACCAGAACCTGGACCTGCAACCAAAGAGTTAGCACAACAGGATGTACAATACTCTAAGGTGACACTAACACATAGTGTGAAAAATAATGGGGGGTGTGTGCATGACATGATGATGAAAAACATCAAACATAGCAATCATCCTTACGTTTCTCACTCAGTGCGTAAAGCATACAAAGATAGGCTTTTGTCTTGTTCACTCAGAGTTCTTTCTGAAACAGAATATAATTCCTCGTACTAACCTAACCCACCAAGACCGGAGAAGCAAACCCCCTTAAGAGCTAAAAGGAGAGTTAAGGGGACTATCTACCACTTTTGATCACCCAATTCTTTGTTATGATCACTCTGCCCCATGGAGTTATGACGGCTCCACTGCACTGATCCGTAACCACTAGTACTTTGCTATGTCCACTCTGCCCCCATGGAGTCATAACAACCCCACTGCACTGGCTCATAGCCCTGCTACGATCACTTTTCCCCCAAGGAGTCATAACAACCCCACTGCACTGATCCACAGCCAATAATCCGTCACTCAGTGGTGAGTCAAATCTATAGACATCGATAACCCCTTTGCACACGTCCCACAACAAAATCCAATTCAGGAAGTTAACTCGTTGGTTCCTATCTGGACCTTGAGTTCTAACTTCTCACTTGGACTTCCTTTGCATCTCGGGTTTTGGTCGAATTGGAGTTGGTCTTCAAAAGAATCATCGCTTACACGCCTGGTTCGATTCGGTTGTATAGTGTTCAAGTTCCCCCATTCGGTTCGGTTCGGGTGCCATCCTCCATTCGGTTCGTGTGCCTTCCTCCAACTCTGTTCGGTGCTTCTTCTTGGATATGGTTCGATGCTCGTAGCCCACACCTTGGTTAATATGCATAGCACTCCAGTCCTCATCGGTTCGGTTCGGGTCTCCCATTCTTCAACTCGGTTCGGTTCGGGTGCTCCGATCCCATGCTACGCCCCTAGTCCGATCCAGTCCCTTCTCCAACTGCAACTCCAACTCTATACAAGTGGCCTTCCTTCTTGCCAAGACTCCTCTAGTCCCAAATTCTGATCCGAATCGAATCCCCTTGCACGGTTCTCCTATCCGATCCGAGCCCTATATCTGATCCGATCCGAAACCCTGCACATTTCCTGCAAATTTTTCGACGAATGTTTTACGCCTTACGACGACGTTTTCAACTATTCTAACTTTTCTAATCAATCACAAAGCATACCATACAGTCATAACAACATAGAGAATCAACAATAAACACCAAAACAACAATTTAACATGTCAATATGGATCAAACATACCCAAAAACCTATACTTTTCCATTAATCATGTTTAATCATACAATTAGCAAAACTTATCCAAATTAACCCAAATTTCTATCAGAGCCCTAAAATAATATTTTAGAATTTTACAAATTTTTCTAGAATTTTAACATGCATAATTTCGCTAATTAACACTAATCACCCCTAATTAGCCGTAATTAGTGAAAAGCAATGTAAATAACTCACCTTAGCCATAAACAAAACTTAGATCTGAAACTATCTCTGATTTGGGTTGAATCCCTATGCAACACAGCAGCTCCAACTCTGATTTGTTGTTGATTTTCCTTGATTTGATGTAGATCTTCTTAACTAGTGATTAGAAGGTGATTTGTGATGATTTTAGAGGGTGTAGACCATGGCTAGGGTTAGGGAAATGTTTTAGGCGGTTGAGAAAATGAAATAGAATCGTTTCCTAACTGATTTCAGCCTCCCCATAACCCTAATCCCGAAATGGGTTATGGGCCTAGCTGCTAATCACCCTAATTAGGCCCGGTTAAGCTATTTTTCACCTTCCAAACCTTATTTCAGCCATATCTCCCAAACGGTAAGTCTGTTTGATCAACGTGGCCATTCTACGGAAAGTTAATCCATCATCTAAATCTAATGGAAGTGGTTTCAGATTAAAACTCCTTACCAATCAAAAGTTACAGGCGAAACAAGATTCTCCAGGGGCAAAACGATCATTTAAAAATTGGCAAAAATCGTGAATATGGAAAATGACCCCAATAGTCGTTCCCCAAAGTTACTCGACCATACGACCTCATATGAAAAAGAAATAAATATTCTACGATCGTTCGATATGTAGAATGTGGGTCGTTACACTCTCCCCCACTTAAGAAATTTCACCCCCGAAATTCCTTAACCAAAAACAAACAAAGGTGTTCCTCATGCCTATCAGCCATTCACAAACAATCAAACAAGCGCAACAAGCCTACCCTAGCATGCAGTTTACTAACAAGGGAAGAAACTATCACTATTAAAATCTTACCAGGCAAAGAGATCTGAATGTGATTCCCTTATGCTCTCCTCTGTTTTCCAAGTACAGTCACTCTCATTCTCGCCCCACTGAACCTTGACCAGTTTCATCGCTTTCCTTCAAAGTTGCTTTGTATTGCTCTTGATAATACGGATCGGCTTGCGGTTCCCAACTACCTTGAGTTCTACTTCGATGTCATCCAACTGATCCGGTGAAATAGTCATATCGGGGTCGTGCACGAACTTCCTTAACTTGGAAACATGAAACACGTTATGAACTACCGCCATCTTGTCTGGCAACTCAACTCTGTATGCCAAATTCCCAACTTGCTCGAGAACTGAGAATGGGCCAACAAATCTTGGTGTTAACTTGCCTCTCCTACCAAATCGAAACACGCTCTTTAGCAGAGAAATCTTGACAAACACCAAGTCGCCAATGGAGAATTTCAAATCTCTTCTCCTCTTATCAGCATATCTCTTCTGCCTATCTTGAGCGGCCTTCATTCGTTGTTGGATAACCTTGATCTTATCTGAAGTTTCTCTTACTACATCTGGCCTAAGCACGAATTTTTCATCGGTTTCCAACCAACATGATGGTGAGCTGCACGGTCTTCTGTATAAAGCTTCAAGTGGAGCCATACCAATACTGGACTGATAACTATTGTTATATGCAAACTCAACCAGATGCAATGATCATCCCATGATCCACCAAAATCCGATATACAAGCTCTCAAGAGATCTTCTAATATACGATTCACCCTCTCTGTCTGACCGTCGGTTTGAGGATGATACGCAGTACTGAGATGCAATTCTAATCCTAAAGCCTCTTGTATGCTCTTCCAAAATCCACTAGTGAACAACGGATATCGGTCACTTACAATACCTTTAGGTACTCCACGAAATCTCACAACCCACTTCATATACAGTTCTGCTAATTTAGTTGTCGTTCTATTCGACTTGACAGGTATAAACCTTGCACTCTTGGTCAATCGGTCCACAATCACCCAAATACTATCATGGTCCGATCAAGTCTTTGGTAACCCATCAATGAAATCCATTGAGACTTGTTCCCATTTCCATTCTGGAATTTCTAATGGTTGTAACAAACCACTAGGCTTCTTTTGCTCGGCTTTAACTAGCTGGCAGCTCATGCATTTGGATATTAACTTCCCAACGTCTCTTTTCATACCTTCCCAGTAGTAGGTATGCTTCATGTCTCGATACATTTTGTTACCACCGGGATGTATAGTCAGTTTTGAGTGATGACATTCTCTAAGCACTTCATCTCTCAATCCATTGACATTAGGTACAACCACTCTCCCATTCTTTCTAAGCCATCCATCTCGATCAAGACCATATTTGTTCATCTCCTCGTCGATTCTCATCTCTAACTTGGAGATGATTTCCAATAGATTAGGATCGTCCCTCTGACTGGAACCAATCCGCTCAATCAAAGTGGGTCTGACCGTCAAACTTGCTAACATCTCTGGATCCAATTTGCACTTTGGTCTGAAATCGTACCCTGCGATATACTCTAGGGTCTTCCATTCAAGAAACATAGCCCCTAAACTGGCATGTCTTCTACTCAATGCATCAGCTACCGCATTGTCCTTTCCTGGTGTATATACGATATTGAAATCATAGGAAGCCAAGAATTCTAACCATATCTGCTGTCGGAGATTTAGATCCTTCTGAGAGAAGAGATACTTTAATGATTTATGATCGGTAAACAACTCGAATCTTACTCCGAAGAGATAATGTCTCCACATCTTCAATGCGAACACGATCGCTGCCAATTCCAAATCATGGGTAGGATATCTTTTCTCATACGGATTCAGTTGTCGACTAGCGTAAGCTACTAACCTACCTCCTTGAAACAACACAACACCTAGTCCGGTACCACAGGCATCCGTGTATACTGTCATCTCTTCATTCCCTTTAGGAATGACTAACACTGGCACACGCGTCAACTTATCCTTTAGACTTTTGAATGCATTTTTACACCTTTCGTCCCAAGTGAAAGCTTGATTCTTCTTGGTCAACTGAGTTAACGGCGTCATCATCTTGGAGAAGTATTGGATAAACTTATGATAATATCCAGCTAATCCCAAGAAACTTCTTACGTCTGTTGCATTCTTGGGTGTAGACCAATCTTGTACCGTAGCCACCTTCGTAAGGTCCACGGCAATACCATTCTCCGAAACAACTTGGCCCAAGAATCTCACTTCCCTCCTCCAGAAGTGACACTTAGAAAACTTTGCTTTCAATTGGTGTTTACTCAACACCTCCATCACTACTCTCAAATGTTCCTTGTGTTCTTCCTCTGTCCTCGAATAAACAAGTTTATCGTCCACGAACACAAGAACAAACTTATTCAATTGATCTTGGAATACTCTATTCATAAGATCCACAAAATATGCTAGTGCATTGGTAAACCCGAATGGCATGACCAACCACTCGTAGAATCTAGACGGCGTCCGAAAGGCCCTTTTTGGAACACTCTCAGCTGCTATTCGGAGCTGATGAAATCCTGGCGCGAAGTCCAACTGAGAGAACACTCTTGCTCCTTACAGTTGATCAAATAAATCATCTATCTGTGGAAGAGGATACTTATTCTTCCTAGTCACTTTATTCAACTCACGATAGTCCACACATAAACGAAGGGAACCATCTGCCTTAGTGGGAAATATAACTGGTGCTCCCCACTTAGACACTTCTTCGGATAAACCACTTCTTCAAAAAATCGCTCACTTGCACATTGAGCTCTCTCTGCTCCCTTGGTGACATACGACTGGCATTACTATAGGTCTAACATCTTTCATTAAATCAATATGGAACTCAATATCTCGATGTGGTGGACGTCCGGTCACTTCCTCGAAGATATCCGGATACTGGCCAACAACGGGAACACCTGATAACTCATCCTGCGGGATGCCGAGGGAAATTAGAAAACTAGCCATCACCTCATCACTAGGTAGGCCACCAAACACTACCCTCCATCCATCATCCGCCCTAATAGTCACTGAAAATCCCTCACAGTCTACCACTACCCCATACCTATGGAGCCAATCGACTCCCAAAATAATGCCAAACCCTGTAAAGCACAAAACAAAGCAGTCACAAGAAAACATACATCCATGACTCGATAAGACCAAATTTCGACAAATCATACTAATGCTAGTCGAACCACCAATCGGGTTCGTCAAAACTAAAGGTCTATCGAATATCTTAGGTTACAATCCCAACCTATCTACCAGGTCACTAGATATGAAGGGACGGGAAGCCCCAGTATCAAACAATACTCGAACATGAACATCATAAACAGAAAGCACACCTTGAATGATGACATTCTTTCCTTTCTCCGCTGTAGTTGGGGCATTCAACGAAGAAGGAACAACATTAATAGCATATGCTTTCACAATCTGCTTCTCTTTGAGGGCTTGCAGACATTTATCCTTGTGACGTCCCACTTGGCCGTAATTGAAGCACTTCCTGTCCGCCGGCTTTGCTCGACATTCTTTAGCATAATGGCCATTCTTGCCACAGCTAAAGCACTCTACCTTTTTCTTGTCTTTCTTTTTCTGACCATCCTTGGTCTGACTCTACTTCCTTTTATTCTGAGAATTATTCTTGCCTCCACCGCTTGCTTGCGGCTTTGGCCCTCTGCAGATGTAACAGCGACCTTAGTCTTGGGCTTAGGATAGAGGCTCTCTGATCTCAATGCTTTCCCAACAACCGATCCAAAAGTCTCATCAATATGGTTTATAAGCCTTTCCCCCAAGTACTGATCTAAAACAGTTATGAAATTCTCATTTTTCTTCTCGGGAGTGTCAATGAGGGATAATCCATAATTTGATAAAGAATCGAACTCAGCAATATATTCCGAGACTGCCCTACCATTCTGCTTAAGCTCCAAGAACTTCCTAAACAATTCTAATTTCTGAGCAGTTGGGATAAACTTATCACTGAATTGGGCCTTGAACTGATCCCAAGTAACTTGATCCTCAGGGGTAGCTGCCTTAATAGCATTCCACTAATTCATAGGTCGTCCTTGCAGCTAACGGGATGCTAGCTTCCTCTTCATCGCGCCCTCGGTTCTCAGATCCTCGAAGACATGCTCACAACTATCAAGCCAATCCTAAACCTGTGTAGCCGATTCCGTTCCATGGAACGGCTTCCCACCAACACTAGTGTAGTCCTTACAGAGCTTGGCGAAATCGGCCCTAGGCGCCTTCACCGTTGCACCACCACCATTTGCAACATTAGGAGCTGCTCTCTGAACATCCCTAAGCATCTCTCTCATGAAGTCAGTTAACATCGTCTTCATATCAGGAGCATTCCTACTATTGGCTCCTGAACCGGTATTCCTCATATGTCGGCTCATCGTTCAATCTGTAAGGAGAAAACGATTAACCATCCCTTCAGTGGTGCCAGTACAGTGCGACTTCATCCCTAGATATACTAATAGTATATATATAACTTTTGAAAACCCAAAATATAACAAATACGCGCTTTCATATACGTACTATCTCTCCCTGGTCTCTTACCCTAGTTTAACTACGCAACCTAGAGCTCTGATACCAAGTGTGACGGCCCGCCCAGCACCAGCCGACATTTCCAATGAAAGTGCGTTGTGCCAATGCCCGACTAGCACGGAACGGTCTCCAAAGAAAGGAAAAGAAAGTAATTTGAACTAACAAGGAACCTATAGAATGTCTCATAGCGCATGAGATAAAATATAATAATAACAAAACTTTGACATAAAACAGGCGAGACAGTGCACAAGCTGAAAACTAAACCATCATAGCAGCGGAAATCCAAAATACAGCTTATCATCCAAACCAACATTATTACAACTTTGAAATACTGTCTCTAGAGCAAAAGAAAGAGGTACACTACTAATGCCCATAGTAGTGACCAGCAACAATACAAGGAGTATATATACATACATACATATATATATATATATATATATATATATATACACACGTGGAAGCCTCCTGCTCGTCTCCGGTACAGCTACTCATGCATAATCACCTGACCTGTCTCTGGTCTTCCCATTTAAGAAGTACATGCCTGGTTCGGTTCGGTTGCATAGTGTTCAAGTTCCCCCATTCGGTTCGGTTCAGGTGCCATCCTCTATTCGGTTCGGTTTGGGTGCCTTCCTCCAACTCGGTTCGGTTCGGTGCTTCTGCTTGGATACGGTTCAGTGCTCGTAGCCCACGCCTTGGTTAATATATATGCATAACACTCCAGTCCTCATCGGTTCGGTTCGGGTCTCCCATCCTCCAACTTGGTTCGGTTCGGGTGCTCCGATCCCATGCTACGCCCCTAGTCCGATCCAGTCCCTTCTCCGACTCCAACTCTATACAAGTTGCCTTCCTTTTTGCCAAGACTCCTCTAGTGCCAAATTCCGATCCGAATCGAATCCCCTTGCAAGGTTTTCTTATCCGATCCGAGCCCTATATCCGATCCGAGCCGAGACCCTGCACATTTCCTGCAACTTTCCCAGCGACTGTTTTACACCATACGACGATGTTTTCGACCGTTCTAACTTTTCTAATCAATCACAAAGCATACCATACAGTCATAGAAACATAGAGAATCAACAATAAACATCAAAACAACAGTTTAACATGTCAATATGGATCAAACATACCCAAAAACCTATACTTTCCCCTTAATCCCCCTTAATCATGTTTAATCATACAATTAGCAAAACTTATCCAAATTAACCCAAATTTCTACCGGAGCCCTAAAATAATATTTTAGAATTTTACAAATTTTTCCAGAATTTTAACATGCATAATTTGGCTAATTAACACTAATCACCCCTAATTAGCCGTAATTAGTGAAAAATAATGCAAATCACTCACCTTAGCCACAAATAAAACTTAGATCTGAAACTATCTCTGATTTGGGTCGAATCTCTATGCAACACAGCAGCTCCAACTATGATTTGATGTTGATTTACCTTGATTTGAAGTGGATCTTCTTAATTAGCGATTAGAAGGTGATTTGTGATGATTTTAGAAGGTGGAGGCCATGGCAAGGGTTAGGGAAATGTTTTAAGCGGCTGAGAAAATGAAATAGAATTGTTTCCTAACTGATTTCAGCCTCCCCATAACCCTAATCCCGAAATGGGTTATGGGCCTAGCTGCAAATCATCCTAATTAGGCGCGGTTAAGCTGTTTTTCACCTTCCAAACCTTATTTCAGTCATATCTCCCAAACGGTAAGTTCGTTTGATCAATGTGACCACTCTACGGAAAGGTACACCATCATCTAAATCCAATGGAAGTGGTTTCAGGTCAAAAATCCTTACTAATCAAAAGTTATAGACGAAACAAGATTCGCCAAGGGCAAAATGATCATTTAAAAATCGGTAAAAATCGTGAACATGGAAAATGACCCGAATAGTCGTTCCCCAGAGTTACACGACCATATGACCTCATATGAAAAATAAATAAATATTCTATGATCCTTCGATACGTAGAACGCGGGTCGTTACCTTATCTCCTCATTGAACCTTTAGCAACTTGATTTCCTTATTGCGCAACTGCTTAACCTCTGGCCCAAGAATACGGGTAGGGACTCGTCTGACTGTCGCCTCCCGTTCCACTTCGACTTCTTCCAACATGTTCAGCTCAACAACTTCCGCGGTGTCATGCTGGCACTTTCGCAGATGATAGACATGGACAACGTCATGAACACCGGATAGATTTTCTAGGAGCTTTACTTTGTAGGCCATTTGGTCGATTCTCTCGTTTATGGGGAATGGTCCCACAAACTAGGTGCCAACTTCCCTACTGATCCGAAGCGAACCACATTCCTTAGAGGTGATACTTTGATAAAAACTAAGCCTCCCACTTCGAATTCGATGTCAGTCCTTTTCTTGTATGCATAGGACTTCTGCCTATCTTGAGCTGTCTTCATTCGCCGTCGAATAACGTCAATCTTTTTGGACTAACCATATCTGATCCAAGTAATAATCTTTCTGTAGATTCCCACCAACAAGTTGGCGATCTACAGGGTCGTCCATACAATGCTTCGAATGGTGTCATGCCGATGCTAGCGTGAAAACTCTTATTATAGACAAACTCTACTAAAGGAAGATGCTCTTCCCAAGTCCCTCCGAAGTCTAGGATACACAGCCTTAAAAGATCTTCAAGAATCCTATTCACCCTCTCCGTTTATCCGTCGGTCTGAGGATGATAAGTGGTGCTCAATCACAACTGTGTACCTAATGCTTTTTGCAAGCTCCTCCAAAATTCGCTGGTAAAGATGCGATCACGATCGCTCAAGATGCTGGAAGGTACTCCATGAAGACGAACTATCTCACGAACATAAATTGCTGCCAACCATGGTGTCGTCCTCTTACTCTTAACTGGAAATAAAATGAGTGCTCTTAGTAAGCCTGTCTACTACCACTCAAATGCTGGTGTTGCCCCTAGTTGATCTGAGCAACCCATATAGGAAATCCATGGAGACGCTCTCCCACTTCCACTGCGGGACCTCTAAAGGATGAAGTAAACAACCAAGCTCCCTTTGCTCAGCTTTGACTTGCTGGAAAATCAGATATTGAGAAACAACGCTGCTACATCTTTCTTCATCCCATCCCAAAAGAAAACCCTTTCTCAAGTAGCTCCTGTACTTGCTTACTCAGCTCCCTCCTTTCCTTTGGTGCCATATGGCGCACTTGTAATGCAACTGGCTTTTCATTGTCCACCAGATAAATACGAAAATCGATCTTGCGCCTCGGAGATAAGTCCCGTACCTCATCAAAAACGTCAGAATAATCTCGAACCACCGGAACAAATTGCAAATCATTAACTGATGCATCAAGAGACTCTAGGAAACTAAGCATAACTAACCCTTATGAGTCACAAGAAATCTCGAGGATCTTCCATGACAAGTCAGTGGCCTAATGACCCTCCTCTCACAATCCACAATGGCCCCATATGTGGTAAGCCAATCCATTCCTAGAATCAACCCATAACCCATAAACCCGAGCACATATGCGTCGCAGTCAGACTCAACGCCTAGCACAGATATTCTCAAACCCCGACAAATCATAGATAAATGAGCCGAACCACCAATGGGGTTTGAGACAACAACGGGATCCACTACCATACTAGTATTTAAGTGTAGAGATTCAACTACAGAACTAGATATAAACGAATGTGCAATGCTAGAATCAAAAAGAGTTTTATAGGAAGATCGGAAAGAGAAATCAAACCTTCCATGGAAACTTTCCTACCTCTATTTGGTGCACTAGCCACAAGAGCATTCGCTTTCCCTCCTGAGGTTCCTATCCCTTGACTTTGCCCTTGCTTCCTTGGGTACTCCCTAGAATAGTGTCCAACCGCTTCACAAACGAAGCAAGCATTCTTCCTTTTCCTGCAATCCTATGCGAAGTGACCCTCTCGCCCGCAACTATGGCACTTCCTCTTACCCTTAGCCTTGTCATTCTTTCCTCCCTTCTTATGTTGTTGTTGCTGTCCTTTATTTTGTGTTTCCTCAATCTTAACTTCTTCCTTTCAGATTTATTTGAACTTTATCTGTGTTCCCTTCCTGGGCCATTATTCTTCTTATCCTTAAGTTGTGCTCCTTTTTACCATCCTTGTGTAACAAGCTAACAAATCTCTCAAAAGTTGTCTCCATCGCACGGAAATCCTTACGAAGCTCGAGAAAATTAGTCGTAGGTGATACTAATGCAACTATAGATGGGGGTTAGGCACTTCATCGCCCTTCGACATGTGCCGCAGTTCAAACATACCTATGGCATTATGCCAGAATGAGGACACCTTTCGGGAAGAATCAGTCCCTCAGACAAATAGGAAAAAGGAATCAAGCAGAAAATCGAAAGATACTTCCTATAGATTTGGGGAATATGTTTTTCAAAATAGACTTTTCTTTTTGAAAATGCTTTCTTTTAAATCCTTTTTGAAAATAATTTTCAAAAACTTTATCCAATCTGGTAACCTTCAGCTCTGATACCATGTGTGACACCCCACGTCCGTTAATGTCACTCACTAAGGGAATGCATTAAGTTTCGTGAAGTGCTATAGGTAAACAGACATAGAATAATTACAAGACAGATATAAATAAGATAGCAGCGGAAATTTAAATTTTTATTAATCATAAAGCATGATTACACCATATGTCTGAAAATACATAAAAACCCAGTACATCACTAAAACTTCTGTCTTGTACTTTAAATATCAGAGCGCAATAGCAAAGAAAGCATAATCCCCAAATCATAAGCCATAGTAGCAAAGATAGAAGCTTGAGCAATACTTCTAGAAGCTCCAAGCAAGATGATAGCAGAATCCTGACTAAGCCTGAGAATTCCCTCCCTTGAGAACTGGAGGGGAGGGGAACGGAAGAAAGAAGAGGAAACAAAAAGGGTCAGACATAAAGTCTGGCGAGTCTAGTTACTTTTAGCCAGTAAATAAATAAAAGTACATGATAGGCATATAAAGTGGATAAGAGAGATCACTACATAAATGGCAGGTGTGACAAGGTAGACAGGATTAGGTGTATGTGCCTCACTAATGATTACTCTGTACTATTACTAGTATAACTAAAATGAGATGATCCCTTCCACTCTAAGTTGGTAGACCTAGGGCATACGTCCGAGTGTACCCTAACGACTACCCTAATCGATCGGCTCTCTACCCCGTAGATATCATGTGCTGACCCCACAGTAGAAGGTATCACTTCCTAAAGTGGCAACCCAAGATGTGCACAACCATATCTACTGGTGTCACGGTCGTCTTAGCCTCCTCTGCCTGGTCCATGCACGTTTATGTCCTTGGTTGGTTTGCGCCGCCCACACCATCCGCCTCGTTTGGATCTCTTACAACAATCAATAAGCGTGCACCTTCTCCACCTAGTACGGAGTTCTTTACTTGATACCAACTCCGGGTTACTAACCGAAATGGGTCCCACACAATATGGTACAAGCTCTCCCTTTTGTCTTGTATCCCCACTAGGTTTTTCACTGACTATGCATACCCTTAGGTGTCTTTAATTACATAGCCCTATGTCAGTTGTGCATACCCTAAATGGTGTCTTCAATTACATAACTTTATTATATTTTTCCCCTGGTTATGCATGCCACTAAACATCTTTAATTACATAACCTTATTTATTTCTACCAGTTATGCTTACCCTAAATGGTGTCTTTCATTACATAGTTCCAATATTTCTACCGGTTATGCTTACCTACATGTGTCTTTAATACATAATCCCTAATCTTCCAACCGGTTATGCTTACCTATAGGTGTCTTTAATACATAACCCAATCATTTCTACAAGTTATGTTTACTCTAAATGATATCTTTAATTACATAACTTTATTATTTCTACCAATTATGTATACCACTAGGTGTCTTTAATTACACAACCTTATCGGGTTAAGTTTGTGGGCATATATATACTAATATTACCCACCTACCCAAGATTTACTTAACCCTTCTGCTGATTCAAGCATGTTTATTTAACGTTTAAGTTTGTGTGCCTATATATCCTAATATTACCCACCTACCCAAGATTTACTTAACCTCCCACTGATCCAAGCATGTTTGTTTAATGGTTAAGTTGTGGGCCTATATATACTAATATTACCCACCTACCCAAGATTTACCTCCCGCTGATCCAATCAATTTTTACTTAACCCTAACTTCAGTTCTATATCATACAATCCATATGGATTAGATTAGGTTAAGTAATCCAATTCATTACCATGTCCATTTATAGTTTATAATGGGTTAGACCTCCCACATTAGGCCTACAACGTGTGGATGCTGGATATGTCGGTCGGGTCCGGGCAGTCTTATTCCACAGTTGGGCCTAACCTCGTGTCTTAGCCCAATTCATATTTGTGTACTTAGACCTCCCACATTAGGTTCAACATTAGTGGCTGCTGGATATGCCGGTCGAGTCCGGGCAGACTTCCACCACTAATGCAACCTAACCTCGTGTCATAAGTACAATTACAATTCCTAATTGTAATTACTAAACATTCCATTTTTAATTAATTTATCAATTAACTAATCCTTTCCTTTTATAGGTGTCAATACCTATCTTACACAATAATTTGAATCACATGTCCAAAAATGTTCATATTAAAATTATGTCAATATTAACCCCTTTTCCCCCTTTCTTAACTGACACCCTCACAAAATTGGCAGTATGACTAGGCTAGACAGCAGCCTAGTCATAAACGATAATAGGGGAAAACAATAGGAATGTAACAAAAGTGATCATCTTGGCATAAACATAAACTTAGAATGATAATGTGAACGTACATACTGGCATGGACATGTAATTATTATCATAAGAAGATGAACATAAAACTAGTGAACATAACATGATGTCTCAATAAGCACAGTAAGATCTAAATCAGTAGTTTAGATGTCCCATTTGTTTAGATCTAACATAATAACACATGGTGATAGATTGGATCACATGATCTAGATCTAGAGGTTAAAATAGATCTAACATGATAACACAACGTGATAATATAGATATAACTAACAGTTTCAATGTCCACATAAATTAGATCTACTAGTTTAGAAATAGATCTACACAAATCCACATAATAGCATGCCATAGAAGTTATAATTTAGACAAAGATTTAGATCTAATCCTAACCAATTCAAGATGGCATATGTTCATGGTTTAAATAAATGATTAGGTCGATCCAATGACATAACTATTCAAATTGACAGATTTATACTAACCACCATATAGTTACAAACCAAGATCCACAATAATAACATAGTAGAATAATCACTATTGAATTAGATCTAAAGAAATAGATCTATCATGACATGGCAGAATAATCACAATCGAATTGGATCTAAAGAAATAGATCTATCATAACATAGCAGAATAATCACAAAGAGGTAGATCTATCATGACATAGTATCAGATATGATAATAGCATAGATTCATGGTTTACACATATCCAAATCACAGTCTTTCATAATTTTCTTTTATTTATCTAAACCTAAAGGCAATTAGAACTCACAGCGTTAGGTTTAGATAATAGAGAGAATGAATCTTGAATTTTATTTGCAAAGTATGTAGTTGTAGAAAATGGTTCACTTCGCATTCTAGCAGCATATGGCATCCATGACTTCCAATGAAGAAAATATGAGAAATAGCCACATATTTATAGCTGCAAAGCCTTCTGAAACCGATTTCCACCTCATCCCTAGGGGTGTCGACACCCCTGTGGGTGGGTCGACCCCTCGGTCGACACCCTTTTAAGGGGGGTCGACCCCTAGGTCGACACCCCTCAAAGGGGGGTCGACCTTCTAGAGCGGGAATTTTGCCGCTCAGAGGAATTTTTTGAATTTGAATCCTATGGATAGGATTCTGACTCACCTCTGACTCATGCATATATATAGAATATTTCTGTGCATATACAAACTTAAAACACTCATAATTTCTTCACACGGTGTCCGTTTTAAGCAGACCAAATGTCTATCTTGACCAGAATTTCGAGACGGACGCAATGGTGTAGTCCATTTCCTCTAATTCTGAATATTAAATTAATTATTATTTAATTTATTCTCTTTAATTTCGTTAAAAATTCGGGGTGTTACATTAGGTAAAGCCTAATTATGATATTTTGGTAGTTGATGCAGCAAACTTTGGCTATGAATGAGAAGCCTTTATTTATTAGTGTTAATCTTTTCTACCATTTCACTTACGCCTTTATGTCTATTACTCTTAGGACTATTCTCCAAAATGCTTTCTTATCTTACTAGAGCGAACCCGTATTATAGGTGCATTTAACATTAGTTGAAGAGCAGCAAAAACATCATGGTGGATAATAGAGAATCAAAATACTTATATGATAATAAGATTGTTGGATTACAGTATCAAACATAAATAATATTATAGGTACATATAACAGAATGTTGGGAACCATACTTGTAGGCGGAAGCTTTAAAAGGGAAAGCGTAATTGTTAGTTGAAGAGGAGGTAAAATAAATAAATAGCAGATGCATTAAGCACTATAATGCAGATGTTGGGTATATAATAGGAATAACTGCGTTTAGCAAAGTAACGTTTCCATAATATATTTTTCATTGAATAGAGTTGTGTTATAGTGCAGCAAAGAAACATGTGATCTTGTTGTGTTAACCTTATTATTTGAGTACTCGCAAAAAATAGAATATTACACTATTTTAAACAAAGACAGTTAGCAACGTCAACATGGATTATTAATTTCATGGAAACATGCGGACATGAAAGATAATAGAACAAAGAACGTACAGTAATATAGTGCCATAAAACTTGGGTCTACATTTTTTTGAACGATGACGTAAGACAATAGATGGACAATAGCCGTATAATATAAACGGTAATCCATTTCCCACAAAAGATAAGATGTCCACGATGTGAACTGCAATGACTGGCGCTTTTTCAACTCAAAACTCCTTGATCTCTCAACCAAATAAACTGGATTACTAACTGTATTTCTCCTGGTACAGTAACATACAACAACAGTGTCAACAAATTATTATACAGTTGAGCTTAATACATAGATAAAAGGGCAAAATGTTATTGTGAATCAAAATAAGGATGACAAATTATTAGAGAAAATCATTGATCATTTAATTGCAAACAGGAGAAGTTAGTGAAAGCACAAATCATTTAAGTTAATGAACTGTTAATAAACTGAAAACTGCTAATGGTCATTCCGAGCTTGCATTGTGAGGTAGAAATAATGCTCAAAGTTCAAATAATAATTAAGTAGAAAATCACAGTGAAGTTGTATAACCAAATCAACCAAACGCTACATAATTGAATTGCACGCATAGAACAAACCTTCCAAGAAATTATCTCCTATATCTTTCTTGCAATCATTAGGATTGTTTATGGACCACTATAATCAACAGCAAACATTAATGCAATAATTCAGTTGCTATAGATTTTAAGCTAAGAACAGAGAAACTACTTGCATTAGGTACTAAAATCAGATATGTAGAGATTAAATACTATTTATTGACATTTAATACTATTTAATTCAAAAGTTTAAAAAGGTTAAAATCGAAAGAAACAGGATATAGCAAAAGTTTAGAGATTACATACTATGATGATTAAATGAGCTGAAGCCTGTAGTATATCAAATATATAGGAGTCAAAATATTATTAATATATTCCCAATTTTAACATATAAAATTTCAAAATATTAATAGATAAAAGAATAAATAAAATTGAAGAAACAACATTCAAACCTCATTAAGTTTTCCTATTATATGTATGCATCTCTGTTTACATTCTCCTGTAGAAGATCATTGCCTTCTTACCGGATAAATTTTTAATCAAGTAAAATAAAAATAAGGTCATTCACTGTCATCATTTCAAAAAAGTCCATAATAATATCTTAAGGAAACATACAAAAATCATGCTAGTAATAGATCTGGTACATAAACTTCTCTCAGGGTTATCCATTTTTAGGTATGATATTAATTATAGTCTGAGCTAGATTGTAAATTCCAATTTTGAAAATGCAAATATTACTTTATAGAGTAACTTTTAGTATTTCACATATATTACATTACATAGGAAATACTAAAATTTACTTTATAAAGTAACTTTTAGTATTTCACATATATTTTTATACATGAAATATCATTTCAAAAGCACATGAGTTACTAAGCAAAATACCGGTTCTTTTTTAAAGCTTAACATTTTGTACATGAATATCTTTTATGGTTACAATTCAATCAGATTAAAAAAAGTGCTCGTCTTTTCTTAAATAAATATTATTCCGATTTATTAGGTAGAATAATTTTACCCAGATACACAAATGATATATTTAATATTAAAGATTAAAAAAAACTCAAGTAATAGTACTTTGTTTCGTATACGAAAATTTTGAATTAATATATTTATATTGTTGTAAAAGGAGTGTTTTTATATTTATAAGATACAAAAGAAGATGGCGATAAATATAGATCGGTTGGAAAAATAAAATATATGAAATTTATGGAAATGTATGTAATTGGGTTAATAATTAATAAGTAGGTAATTTAGTTGATTTTTTATTTTTGTTCATAATTATTCAATAATTTTTTAAGAGATCAAATCTATTTGAATAGACTTGAATAAATAGGAGAGAAACTGGGAAAGTACCACGAATGGAGTCTTGCCACTTGGGGTGCCGTTGATCGAAACCATTGATATTCCTAACCAAATGGAAAAGTAACCGAACCAGTTGAACCTACCACATACCAAATCAGGGTAGTTCAGCAAACTGCAGTTAAATATCATTGTTTATCACCTAGAAAAAAGAAATAAATGTAAACTAATTTTAAATAACACGAAAACCTTACACATATGTAACAAATTAAAACATAAGAGCAGGAATAAAAGTACTTTCAAAACGTCATTGAAAATAAAGTATAATTTAATAGCATGAACAAAAGGATCAAAATACTACTTAGAACCCGAACAATAGTTTTCCTCAATATAATGACACGAACTGAAGGTATTTATGTTGATTAGTACCCAAATACTTGTTAGATTATTTTAGGCTTCATAAACTTCTAACCATTTTTATCTTCGTTATGGCACCATCAACTTAGGACCTTTTTTTTCAAAGAATTAGACGATGCTTGTGTTGATTGTAAGCTTATCTTAAACTTATTTAGAACACAGTAGAGAACATAATAGATTTAAAATGTGGCCTACTTGACTCCGTTGTCATTACTTACTTAAACAAAGCAAAAGTAAACAGCAGTAGCAAAACAATTATTGAGATCTTATAATTAATTGTGTACTTGCATTACATGCAAGGAGAAAAGCCAGTGTTTTTTCTTTGCGTAGTGAATTGAAACATGTCAATCAATTACTTTTTTGGTAAGGCCGACCAGTTTTTATAATGATCTGTAACAATAAGTCAATCAATTACTTGTACAGACACCAAATTATAACCTTATATTGATAGCTTTTTCAAAGGCATAATGATTATTTAGAGATATAGATATCATAGTTAAGCAAAAGGAGTAGTCAAGTATCATATTGCTTCACTTTCTATCATTCTTAAGCAAAAGGAGTAGTCAAGTATCTTACCGTTTCACTTTCTAGGATATCACCTTCTAAAAACAGACTAAAAATCAAAAGATTATAGCGCAAACGATATTTAGTTAAGGTGTTGAAATAGACAGAGTTTGTTAAATAGATGTAAGAGCAAAAGAAGCAGTTAAATATCACATTCTTCCTTTCCTTTATATATTTTATTTTAACTTTATTTTTCTTATGTTCAAATAGACACTCCACTGTCTATTAATTATGTAACTTTTACTCTTTTTAATAGAAAAGGATTGGCGTTTGTAAAATGAAGGGAAACGTGTAGTTGGAATTTCGGTACTTCTTATATGAAAATTGGTTGAAAATAATTATTCTAGGTTAGCAGTTGAACTCATCCATTCTGATAAACCTTGGGTCAATTTCATTTATCGTATGTACAATAGCCTTCAGGCTTGATGACCTGTTATATTCTTAGATAAAATATTACACTTGCACTTGTATTTTAAAATTTTATATTAGAACAAAATCACCTTTTATTTTCTTAGTCCAATGATAATTTGTTTTCTTTACATTCGTTCGATTATGCAAGCGAAATTTTGACTTGCCCAATTGCTTCATGCAGTGAAACAAAGGCTAAAGTTAATCATTAAATGGACATGAAAGCCAGTGTTGTGTATATCATTACTTTATCCTTTATTCTAGAATAAATGGTGTAAAATTTATATTTCTATAGCATGATATTTTGGACTATCTGTACGGCCGATAATGGATACTTTCAGATGTGAGCAGTG
The DNA here is from genome assembly GCA_030737875.1 of Allium sativum. Classification (NCBI taxonomy): domain Eukaryota; kingdom Viridiplantae; phylum Streptophyta; class Magnoliopsida; order Asparagales; family Amaryllidaceae; genus Allium; species Allium sativum. The sequence goes on along the minus strand of CM060918.1, from coordinate 972,418,316 downwards.
CAATGTGCGCATTCAATTTTTTTTGTGGATATTGAATATCCAAACCCTTTGATGCAGACATGTATTATATAATTATCTTATCCACTGAAATAAGTACGTCGATAAACATAAATAGAACATTTCGATTTAACGCTTTTTTTAGTCGTACTGATTATAAAAATATGCAAAACCAACAAATACGATGATAATAAATAATTTTGATCAATTAATGTGCATTAATTGCGTATTAATGTAAGCTAGTAACTTAATAAATAAAGCTAACACATATTTCACTAATGCGTATAAAATAAATAATAATTTTGACAAAGACAGGATGGATAATTTTCGGATGCGGATGGTTTCATATGCACATTTTTTTTTTTTTGCATATCTGATATTTATCCGCATTTCAAATGAGAATGCACATGGATTTCAGTTTTTTTATCCATTGGTTATTTGAAGGTGTTTCTGCTAAGTTGAAGAAAAAGTGAAGGTATTGTTTGAGTAAACCTGGGCCGTAAGAATTAGGATTCGTAGCATGGCCAGAATTCTGACTTCCAATCAGTCTGCCATCCTATTAGCTAACTGAAAGCATTTCAGAGTTCATATTCTTTTTCAGCAGCTATAGGAAGTTAAATTTCAGATATTAGAGAGATAATAGAACACTGATATTTGGTTATTAAAAGAAGATGTTGATAGCATTTATGGAATGCAGATCCAAATGTAAGCTAGGGGAAACTATTAAGGTTATGCTATATAGAATTTTATGAAGAACATAAAATGCAAAAACAACAGTATTACTGGCTTTGTTATATCTAAATGAGACGATAGATGTTCTGCGAGGATAAATTGGTTACATTTGCAGAAAAGCGGTAGATTAGCAAGTAACATTATAGTTTAAGAGAAAAAATGTAATCATGAGTTGAAACAAAAAAAACTTTGCTGGTTTTTCCCCTTCTATTTCATTGCAAAACAATTTATTGGATGACATATTCAATCTGCGTATACTTGAAAATGGAAAGACAGATGTAAAACATGTGTGACTTGCACCAAGTTTAAAGTAAATACTGAACAGTTGACTTAAATTTACTCATTTGCAAAAGAAACACACTAACGATAATAAAATGGTTAACAGATCGACCTAATTAAAAGATTATTTTACACTGGCATGCATTACAGCAAAATATGCTATGGATTTTCTCTGATCACGATTACTACAGGAAAAGCACCAGATTGTGTGTAACATAGGAGAAAAAGTTTCATTAAAGAGGGCCCATATAAATGTCTAATGAGGTGCAGATAAACTTGAAATAAACCCAGCAAGAAGTAAAAAGGGGGGAAAAATTTAAACGGTAATACAGCATGTTACCTTTATTATTTGTTAATGAAATCAATAATTAGTACAGTAGTGATAACTTTAATAACCATTAAACAGTGGAAATTTTGTAATGTTTATAAATAATAAATATAATGGAAAAATGAATTAATCCAGGAAGAAGATGGTATATATGTATATCTAGAAAGTAATAATACTTTTTTTTAATACAAGTAATAATACTTTTTGCTATTATCTATATAAAAATGGAATATGTGAATCAATTATCCTATCAAGTAGAGATATTGGGCTTTCTAAAGTAATTTGTTATTTTCATCTAATCTGTTAACTAGCTGAAAAGCTTTTTCTAACATTCCAGCAAACATGATAAGGACACAAACTTTGTTCATCACTGGTAGTTGGATGTTACCTTCGGCATCAGCTTGGTCCAAGACAAAGGAGCTGGTCGGTCTTCTCCTCTTCGAGATCTGGTCGGTCTTGGAAGCAAGCTGAGGGTCGGTCCAAGCTACAGATCTGGTCGGTCAAGGGGAGCACCACCTAGTCGGTCGCATCAGCTCATGAGAATCGGTCGCTCCTTCAAGTGCTGGTCGTATCGAGCAAGCTGGAAAGGTTGAGCATCCACCTGGTCGGTCTGGATCTTCCGCCTGGTCGGTTCCAAGCATCCATGCGGGAGAGATCGAGCAGCTTCTTAATTGAGAGCTCAGGCACTTTGGACGAGCAGGTTTGCACAAAAGAAACCAAAGAAGAGATGGCAATAGTGTAATTAATGTACCCCATTTTGAATAGTGATTGCCCTGCATCTTTTCTGGTCGGTCCGCACTCTTCACTGCTGATCGCTCCAATCTTTGGTCGGTTCCATATGACAACCAAGTGCCAACTCGTCGCCAACCAAGTGCCAACTCGTCGCCAACCATACACATCAAATTACGAGTGTTCCACTACCCCTAGACTTCAACTATAAATACACCCTTCCTCCACACTTCAAGGGAGGAGATTCGACCACCCCGAAGGGCTGCTAAAATCATTTCTCCAAGGCATTCTCAAAGCTTCATCCATGGAAATCCATTCAAGCTCCACTTAAGCAACACAAGTCTCCATTGAATTCTCTCTAGAAACTTGGATCTACTATCAAAATGCTATGGAATGGAAGAGATCTACCTCTAAAGTAAAGCATTGAAGGCTTTTCATCCATTTCAATCAATACTTGGGGAGATCTAACCGATCCACTAGCTAATTCAAGTGCGATTCACATCAAAGAGGGAGAAATGAGAGATTCATTGTAAATTGAGGGAGATTTGTATGGCATTGTACTTGGAATCATGAAAGTGATAATGGAAAATGTTTGCATAGTGGACGTAGGTCACGTTTGACCGAACCACTCTAAAAATTGTGTGTTCCTCTCTCTCATTGCTTTTTTTTTGCGAATTGCGGTCTCACATTTCTTCATACATGCTTTTTATGGTGTCTCTCCCCTAATTTGGAAACGTGCTTTCTTAGCACCTTGCCACTGAACGGGCGACGCACTTTTTAGAGCATCGTATTTGGTGTTTGATCATTTTTTGATTAAAACATTAGGCGCCCACCGTGGGGCCGCATTCACACTTCTCCCAAACTCGACAAGGTTAAGACCTTTGCACGTAAGATCTAGGCTTGCTTCAACCATAGATCTCGCAAATCTCAGATCCGGGCCAATCGACGAGCTATCTTCCAAAGTCAAATCCATGTCCGAGATAATGGCTAAGTCCAAGAAAACCGCAAGTAAAACCGTTGGAGAAAACGACAACAACGACGACGTCAACAATGTTGCTAACAACGAAGCTACACCTCTTACTAACCGCTTCGAGGTTGGTCAAAATTCCATAACCGGAGCTGGAGTAACAAGGGCCGAGCTAGATGTCGTTGTCGCTAATTTACACCAACGGATGGAAGCTTCCAGTAAAGCCTTGTTGGATGCTAACAAAACTCTTGTGGATGCTAATCAAACTTTGATGGATAAAGTGAGCGCTCTCCTAAACGCTCAAGCCAATCCCGCTCCTCCTCAAAAGGCTCATGTCAACCTTGAGGGAAACAAAAATTCATCAACTTCCAATCATTATCGCAATGATAACATTGAAGGGTTCAACGGAGCCGACATTCATGCTTCCAAGCTGAAAGCCAAAAGCGTTTCCAATCGAGATGCCCGGCGAGTCGCAAGTCCTGAAAGGGGAGCACCTTCCCTTGCTGAAGGAAAAGGACCTATACACTCTAATCGCGATCAAGCATCCGGAAAGGAAATCGAGGTCCACTCTCCCAAGCGACACTACTCAAAAGGGGACATCGAGGACGTGGTGAAGCGGATGATGAAAGATGGCCTAACCCGCAAAGATAGCGAAAGGGAATGGGATTTTTCTCCGAGCAGAAACCCATTCACCAGGAGAATTCGCAAAGATGAGCTTCCGAAGAAGTTCGCACATCCCACCCTGCCTCCATATGATGGAACTGCTGATCCAAATCACTTCCTATACAGATATGAGTGGCACATGAATGTGGCTAAAGCGACGGATGAGATTAAGTGCTTGTGCTTCCCGCTCTATTTAGAAAGCGTCGCATCGCTATGGTTTACAAGGCTCCCGCCCAAATCCATCGATCGCTTTGATGATTTGACTCATAAGTTCAAAGAGCATTTCAGGTTGCAGGCTACAAAAGCTAAGGATGTCATCTCCCTCACATCAATGAAGCAGAATCCTGGAGAGTCAGTTAAAGCTTTCCTCAAGAGGTTCAATACCGCCTTAACTGAAGTAGGGAATCCTGACCCCCGCATGATCTTAGCATCTCTAATCGGCGCTATAGACAAGAATAGCGAATTCGGTCGATGGATCAAAATGAAGGAGCCGAACACGCTAGAAAAGTTCCAGAAGAAAGCCGAGGAGTATATGAGAGTGGGAGATCATCCTGTGCTTCATCAGACTGTTGATCCTCCCAAAAGCGCTGACATCCAGCTTAATCAGCACGATATCCAGGGGCAGAAACGAGCCAATGATGGGAAAAACAGCAAGGCAAACAAGAAGTTTCGCTTCTACAACCCATCAGAACTCACTCCTCTGAATGATACCATAGAAAACATTTTCCTGGCCACCAAGGATACCGAGCACTATCCGGAGCCACCAAAGTTCAAGGTTACACAGAAAACTCTGGACTCTGGAAAGTACTGTCGACTCCATAAGCTGCCGGGTCATGATACAAATGAATGCAGAATTCTCCAAAGCATAATTGAGGAAATGATTCGGGATGGCAAACTACAACAGTACATCAAGAATCTACAATCCTCAAACGCCGCTCAGACTCCTCAGGGGCAAGGCTCTCTCTTGGGTCAACCCAATAACAGGCCAATCATCAACTGAGGGCTGATGGGAATCTCATTTCAACAACTCGAAATAAGCGATCATCATCGCCTTTCCTTACTTACTGCTTTGTTACTTGCTTTACTTTACATCTTGCTTTCTGTTACATTCAGAATTCTTGTAAAAAACTTGTAATATTGCATAAGGATTGTACTGAACAATATCTCTATGGATAAAGTCCTGCATACTTGTGTGAATCTCTTACTTACAAGATCTTCGTTAATTCAAGACTTGCTAAAAGACGATTCTCTATTACAGGTTATTGGACAAATGCTCGCTTCCTCGAAACCCGATGCACTATGGCGAACTCCACAACACTTATTCAAGCATGGGATGCACAAAGTGTCAACGCATCTAAGTGCGATCATAAAAACACCATCTTGAAGGGTGGTTAGAAGGGATGGCCAAAGGTGAGACGGTGGAGAGGTCAACAAGCATATCTAAAATCAACGCCGTAGGTTGTAAGTTCCAAGGGGCAACTTGCGCTCAATCATGAACACTTGCCATGATCAAGTGTTTCCAGTACAAGGCCAATGTTCGCTCCACGGAATGACGCAAACCCCGCAAATCCCAAAAGGGCACGACTTCTCAATCCGGTTGCAATTGCTTATCACAACTAAGCACATCCAACGCGACTGTTAAAGTCTACCTCATGGGTTCCAAGCTTCACAAAAAAGGGCAGATCCCTGACAGGTTGATTAAGTCCCTGTCTCCTGATGTGGTGCAATTCACAAGCATGGATCACCCGATACATCAAGAGGGCTCACCAGGTCGAGGACCCATAGCGGAACAGCCGACTTCATAAGTCGCAGCTTCCTTAGCGAGGTCACGCAAGCGTTGACCACACGATTCATCGAGGCGACTCACTAAGTTGAACAACCCATGAAGGAACAAGCGACTACTTATGGCCCAGATTCCTAAATCGAGATCGATTGCCATGCCAAAGCATCCAGTAAAGGAACTGGCGTCTCTCCCACGGATTCAAATATAAGACCTCCCATGCGGGGGCACAAAAAAGTATAGCCTCTCTTCGTGAGAGCAACGGCGAAAGACCTCCCCATGCGGGGGCATAAAAAAGTCTAGCCCCTCTTCGTGAGAGCAACGGCGAAAGACCTCCCCATGCGGGGGCATAAAAAAGTCTAACCCCTCTTCGTGAGAGCAACGGCGAAAGACCTCCCCATGCGGGGGCATAAAAAATTCTAGCCCCTCTTCGTGAGAGCAACGACGAAAGTCCTCCCCATGCGGGGGCATTAAATCCCAAGTCCTCCCCTAGCGGGGGCATCCAACATAAAGTCCTCCCCTAGCGGGGGCATCAAATCCCAAGTCCTCCCTTAGCGGGGGCATCCAACATAATGACCTCCCCTAGCGGGGGCATAAAACCCAAAGTCCTCCCCTAGCGGGGGCACCTTACATAAGACCTTCTCAAGCGAAGGCAGAAAGATATAATGACTTCTCCACGTAGAAGTCCAAATTAATCAGTTAAATACAAAATTCTGATCCATCCAACGGCTACAATCACCTTGGCATCAGAAGCACAAAGAAAAGTATTGATCCGATCAGGTACACGTTTCATAAAACGTAAACCGTCATATGAGATCACGTAATTCATTGCAAAGGTGTAACTTGAAATCTGCAATTCAGAACTCAAGCGCCATTGTGAATTCAAACTCGAATACCATGTCTATGCAAACAGCGTTTGACAAATCATAACTGTTAAATAAAGCAGTTCTGCATAGATATGACATTCAATTTATTATACACCATTCATTAATGATTAACTAACCTGTTATTGATGTGGACGATCAATAACAACGTATAAGTCCAAACTCGTGCAAGTTCTTGTTTTCATTACAGAATAAGTGCTACGGAACATATAAGTCCAGTCAACAAGTCCAAACTTGGATCGTTTGGAATCAGCGAGTCAAAGCAGGATTTGCCACAGCAAATAAAATGCTACGACTGTATCTCAACATAAAACCTGTTCATTTCGAAGCCCGCATTTCTCGCAAGCGAAAAATACAAGCTTCGAGGGGCAAATGTTAACTAGCTGAAAAGCTTTTTCTAACATTCCAGCAAACATGATAAGGACACAAACTTTGTTCATCACTGGTAGTTGGATGTTACCTTCGGCATCAGCTTGGTCCAAGACAAAGGAGCTGGTCGGTCTTCTCCTCTTCGAGATCTGGTCGGTCTTGGAAGCAAGCTGAGGGTCGGTCCAAGCTACAGATCTGGTCGGTCAAGGGGAGCACCACCTGGTCGGTCGCATCAGCTCATGAGAATCGGTCGCTCCTTCAAGTGCTGGTCGTATCGAGCAAGCTGGAAAGGTTGAGCATCCACCTGGTCGGTCTGGATCTTCCGCCTGGTCGGTTCCAAGCATCCATGCGGGAGAGATCGAGCAGCTTCTTAATTGAGAGCTCAGGCACTTTGGACGAGCAGGTTTGCACAAAAGAAACCAAAGAAGAGATGGCAATAGTGTAATTAATGTACCCCATTTTGAATAGTGATTGCCCTGCATCTTTTCTGGTCGGTCCGCACTCTTCACTGCTGATCGCTCCAATCTTTGGTCGGTTCCATATGACAACCAAGTGCCAACTCGTCGCCAACCAAGTGCCAACTCGTCGCCAACCAAGCGCCAACCATACACATCAAATTACGAGTGTGCCACTACCCCTAGACTTCAACTATAAATACACCCTTCCTCCACACTTCAAGGGAGGAGATTCGACCACCCCGAAGGGCTGCTAAAATCATTTCTCCAAGGCATTCTCAAAGCTTCATCCATGGAAATCCATTCAAGCTCCACTTAAGCAACACAAGTCTCCATTGAATTCTCTCTAGAAACTTAGATCTACTATCAAAATGCTATGGAATGGAAGAGATCTACCTCTAAAGTGAAGCATTGAAGGTTTTTCATCCATTTCAATCAATACTTGGGGAGATCTAACCGATCCACTAGCTAATTCAAGTGCGATTCACATCAAAGAGGGAGAAATGAGAGATTCATTGTAAATTGAGGGAGATTTGTATGGCATTGTACTTGGAATCATGAAAGTGATAATGGAAAATGTTTGCATAGTGGACGTAGGTCACGTTTGACCGAACCACTCTAAAAATTGTGTGTTCTTCTCTCTCATTGCTTTGTTTTTGCGAATTGCGGTCTCACATTTCTTCATACATGCTTTTTATGGTGTCTCTCCCCTAATTTGGAAACGTGCTTTCTTAGCACCTTGCCACTGAACGGGCGACGCACTCTTTAGAGCATCGTATTTGGTGTTTGATCATTTTTTGATTAAAACATAATCTATCAAAAGTTAATAAAATTAACTTTTTGGCCTATTTATGACTAGATTTGGGGTAAAATGTTAATCAAAAACTGCTTTCATTTCATAAAAGTTTATGTACCATGCACATTAGTCTGAATTACTCTACAGTATTTCATATGCTAAACTTATTCATCTGACAGCTTATCCTAGAAATGTTATTAAGATGGCATGTTATTTTATAATCAAACCTTGGGTTTGCACTTGTAACATGGAAGTTCTTGATACTAAATCTTAATATTCTATCTTTTATGCAAGATATCGCTTAGATTTTGTCATATATACACACTATTTCAACATACTTTGTATCTTGGATTCAGCAGTCCCCTATTTAGGACTAAGGAAACTGACTGACAAGACATAACTAGTATACAACAACTTGGAGACTATAAAATATAAATCCAAGATGCAATATTACTCAGTTCCAAATGAGAACTTTGCAGTAAGCCCATCAATGGTTTCCTTGTTAATTTGTAATTCACAGTGAACTTTAGCATAAGTGCACTCATAATTTGTATCGCCCGCAAATAACACAATTTAATATCAGTCTCTTAGCTGCTTCAAGTGATAGAAGTTATATTGACGTATACAACTTTTTTGACCTTTTTTAAATTAGTTTCAGTGGCTGCATTATCGTTTGTTGTCTATTTTATTTGTGCATGTTATCCAATGAAAGCCCAATTACTTATGGACAGCTGGCCACTTAGGCCCAAAAAATAACATCTTTGTAGTTGAATCGTATATAATGGATGACTACTGCATTTCTGTTTCTGCTACAAACCCAGTTTCAACTTTTGAAATTGATAATATACAGCAAAACAGAAAGTACTGTAAAAAAGACCCAACCTTTTATTCATGTTAATTTCTAATTAATTATGTATCAATTCATGAGTGATTTAATGATTAACATAATGCATATAAGATATATTTTGTGCATGCCATAACAAAATCTTGTTTTGAGCGGTTCTTCTTTAAAAAGCGTACATCTTCTATCTAAAATAAAATATCAAGAAATTCAATTTGAATTTTAATCCGACAAAGATAATTGTACCCTTTTATGGGACCCACGACCCACACTAATAGTGCTTCCAAAGTTCACATAATTTCTATTCAGCAAGTTCAACTTAACATTTTAAATTAACATGTATATATTCTTTTTATTTGTGATAACAGAAAACATATACGAATTAAATATTATGATAAAAAATGTAATATTCAGGTATATGTGCCGAGTGGCCTGATAGTTATAATCCATATCTTCATGTTACATCCATTGAAAATATTTTACAGGTAGCACCAGTTGAATAGGAACAGATGTTAGCATCCCATCCGGATATTCAAGAGATTGCAGTGACATCGTAAGACATAGATAGCTCAATAATGTAAAACAAATTCATTTGTTTAACTATTTTATTATTAAACTAACACAAAATCAAGCTAGGTACCCTAATGAGGAGGTAGGAGGGATACCGATATCTTGCATGATGAAAAAGGCTGCAACTAGAATCAGGGAAGAAGACATCATATCTTTCATGAAGAAAAAGGTACAAATATGGTTTGAGATAAGTTTACAAGTATTGGTGATTTCACAATCTTACACAGTTTGAATCTAGATAATAAAATCCCTTGGTTTCAATGTAATAGAAAATGAGAGGGCTAAGATTTATTAGTCACAAAGACATCAGATGGACAAATTTTGTTACACATTAGCAGACATAAGGCACATGCTAACTTTGTTATCATCACGTACAAATTATTCTATGCTATATACTGTTATCACATCTTCCTTGGTCAATGAGTTCAATTGACTATAACATTTATATTAATTTTCTACTTTATATAACAATATTATACATACGAGCAAATAGTTCAACGTTTGGAAGTGAGCAAATCGTAAACAGAGAGCAGTGACAGCACACGACAATTTTTCTATAAAAGGTAATTATAGAAGTTAATATTGATCATGAAATTTTCACTAACTTTTTTCATAAGACTAAATAATTCAACGTGTGGGTATATATGAAAATAAATAAGAAATGTATGTATCATGTACCAGCAGGTGTTGGTTGCTATTAACATACCATCATTAATTAACTTTGAAACCCTTTTTTTCGCTGATACCATTTTTTCCTTTCTCAATTTGCTTTTATCTTGTCACTTTCGTATTGTGCCACTCCCTTCTCCAACGTCTTTCAAGCTACTCTGCCATTTTATATAAAAAAAAAACGCTGAGGCCATCTCAAAAACCAAAGCCAGCTCGCCACCTATGCAAATCCATATTTTCATGTTAAAGCAAATACGTGATTCGTTTCATTAATGAACCTTTTCAACGACGTTCTCGACGATATTTCCAACCATTTAAAGATATAATTCATTAACCAATACATTATGCCACATTGGACGACACTATATGTATTCGTTTCATTTAACAAATACATGCACATTCATGTATTTGTTTACACTATATTTATGTATAGTGTAAACATATATATGATAACAAACGTGTAGACAATATAGTCATCGTCGTCGTCGTATATTCATTAATGTGCATAATATGATAACAAATATATTATGCATCTCAAATACCATTTTTTTATTTAGTAGATGAATATAATATGAATTCATTCATATTAAATGACATATGAAAGTGCATAATATGATAACAAATACATTATGCATAGTATATGTGCATAGTATAACAAATGTTTAACCTTTTCTGCATTGGACAGCACTATATTCATCTACTAAAATTTAATTTTAATTTTAAAATTAAATTCACAGTGCTCATGTTTGGGAAGTTCAAAAATATGCAATGTTTAGGAATTGGATATTATTTGCGCATGGAAATTAATTGCATTTAAAAATTTTGAATGAGTAATAAAGGCTTAAAGAGGAGTAAGATATCGTTTATGCATGGAAATTTATTGCATTCAAATCAACGAAAACAACATAAAATAAAATAACACCTCGTGCTCTCTCTTTCAACCATTAATCTTACAAAACTCATCTCAATGAAACCGTCATAGTTCGAAAAAGATATTACACAGAAGTTACAAATATAGGATTATAAGTAAAGTATAACAATTAAAAATATTATCTTGTTTCAGTTTGTTGTGGTGTCTATACTCCAAAAAAAGAATGAAGTTATATTTCCATCAGTATATAGACGATTATGCACACATATATAGGGAGATAACAATGGCAATGTCTATCACAGTCAAAGCTTGTACTCTATTTCCCAAAAAAAAAAAAAATGGAAGAATTATTACAAATTATCTTTGTTTTTAGAAACATTCTTAGCATAATTTTTTTGTTGGTGTTTGTGGCACTTAAATGAATTTATGGTGTATTAAAATTTCTGTTTGCTTTTTCAGTTTTATTAGTCCTTTACTGGTCTAAGAATGTCCAGAAATGAGGATAGAGAAGCTAACTAAAGGAATATATTTAACTCCAATAAAAATAATAATGGGTTAAGTAAAACAGGGCATATTGTACGCAATGTTTATATATGTCAAATGAAGTATTACAATTAAATAAATGTGGAGTAGGGAACAAAACAAAATTACAGTCGTACCTACATAACGGTTGATGGTAACTTTTTACTATGGAATAAATAAACATAAATAACAATTTGCAGATTAAAAATTAATTTGGTATGGAAGTATGTTAGAAGAAAGTGTGTAGTCAGTGCCAAAATTGGTACTTCCTGCCCAAATTGATCGAAGTTCGGAATACAAATTAATAGTGACCAGAATAAAATATATAAAAATTATATATTTGTTTGCTGAAATGAAATTTAAAGTCCATGATTTACTAATCTTTTTTCCTACTATAACTACATGTCAAAAAGTGATAAGAAGAATGAAATAAACTGAAATAATATTTGCATTAGCTGAATTTGAAATTTAGGGTAACTTTTGACAACAAAAATTGAAATGAGTCTTTCCATGGTAGGTTAAATAATGGGAAAGGTAGGAACTGTAAATATAATAAGTGGCATATAAAGATTATATAACAGATCTTGGTTTATGTTCAGTCAAACATTAATGATTAATTTGATCATATGCTAAAAATATAGCAAAACACCTTTTGCTTTCATTCTTTAAGGACTTTGTTTACTAAGTCATAGAAATATTAATAAATAAATAAATCCTTTAAAACCCTGACAACACTAATGAACAATTTTCAGGATATCACCTTAAGCATAATCATAGTTGTGCCATATTAAAAATTATAGAATAGTGTGAAAATGGAAAGTAAGAAACGTTTGAAGTCACATATTTTGTTGGGAAACAAATGGCTGAGTCACGTACTCTGTCGCTTTCTTGAAGACGATTCGGCGATCTGGCCGGTGGTGCAAAACCAGTTCGTACTTTCGCCGCCGCCTCTAGGATAAAACAGCCTCTCCGAAATTAATAACTGATTTGCTTTGCACAAACAAAACAGTGCAGATTTGCACTTTCTGATTTTTAACTGCTCGAAAATTTCTTAAGAATATTTTTAATGGCGGAGAAAGAGAAAAGCAGAATTTTTTCTATATAGATCTCGTCTGATCTGATGATAATATATAGACGAGGATTAGGTTATTCGAAAATACTGGTCAGTGGAGGAAAATAGGATCTGCGAAATACTTGGTCAAATTTTTTACCGCTTCATATTAAAGTCGGTTCAGAAATAACCGGATTTAAAAAACAGGTTCGAAAAATGCAGTGTTTTCTGGACCAAAAATATAAGTGTCTACACCACATAGCCAAGGCCCAAAGCCCAAGCCGAATACCGAACCGAACCGAACCGAGCCGAGCCGAGCCGAGCCGGGCCGGGCCGGGTCGAGTCGGTCGGTCGGTCGCGCGTGCGTGTGTGGTGGTCATGATGCATGGGCTCCCTCCTCACAACAAAGCATGTATTGGGAGCCCCAAGGCCCCATCAAAGCTTCTTAGAAACAAGTATAAATACTTGCTTCTCTCATATAGTCCCATGATGTGGGACTATTCACATTAAGGAGCCACTCATACACTTATTCAAATATTTTAATAATTCACACAAATTTCCAACAATCCCCCATTTGAATTTTAAAATATTATCGAGCAGTTTCTAAAAAAAACATAAGACTGTGCATAAACAAAGGTGTCATCCGACTTGAACCTTTGCATAGTGAGTAAGATTCAGTTTTTACTAGAGTGATACGTAGTCTTGAACTCTATTCCTGACATCAAACCACACACAATCTTTTCTATAGTGCAATCAAATAAGCCCGTGCGTTTATGGCCATGCACGTCTATCCCAGTTTAGTGAACGCTCTAGAAGTTTGCCCAAAACTCCATAGGAAACGGCCTCATTTCCACATTCACATAGGTGAGTCTATCAAGAGTACTCCTGAAGGTAGGTACTCCACTCCAAATAGAGTATAGATCTCATTAAGAGTTTCTATTAACTCATCCTCTATCACTTCAGGAATACATGCTTCTTAGTTTATTAAATAGCATGTTCAACTTCTATCACTACACAACTTGTTTTTACCCATTGAACCTATTTCTTGGGATCTCCAGTCATTTAGGTCGGGTTACCATTGTGTGTGACTCAACAATCTAAGGGCAATAGTCCCATTCTTTTAGAAGAATTATGGACTTTCTCTCTTGATAGTCCTTTCGCCAATGGATCTGCCAAATTTTCTTCACTACGTACGTAATCTACTCTAACGGTACCTATAGAAAGTAGCTCTCTAACCGTGCTATGCTTACGACGTATTTGTCGTCTCTTACCGTTATAATAACGGTTCTGAACTTTTGCAATAGCCGCGGTACTATCGCAATGTATCAACACAGCCGGTATCGGTTTTTCCCATAAGGGAATCTCAGCTAGCAGATTTCTCAAATACTCTGTTTCTTCACTAGCTGTAGCTAGTGCTATCATCTCAGATTCCATAGTGGACTACGCCAAAATAGTCTGTTTCTTGGATTTCCAAGAAACAGCACCTCCAGCGATGCTAAATATATAGCCACTGGTCGCTTTAGAATCATCAGATAAAGTATTCCAGTCTGCATCTGAGTATCCTTCAAGTACAGCTGGAAACTTTTCATAATGTAATCCAAGGTTCATAGTTCGTTTAAGGTATCTCATAACCCTTTCAATAGCATGCCAGTGCTCTATACTAGGTCTACTGGTAAACCTGCACAATAATCCCATGACATAGGCAATGTCGGGTCTAGTACAATCAGTGGCATACCGAAGGCTGCCAATGATGCTCGCATAATCAGACTGTCTTACACCTTCACCAGTGTTCTTAAATAACTTTACACTTGGATCATATGGTGTACATGCAGCTTTACAGTCAAAGTAATTATATTTCTTTAGTATCTTCTCAATGTAATGAGACTGATCCAAAGAAATTCCCTTTTCTGACCTAGTAATTTTAATACCAAGGATTACACTCGCCTCACCTAGATCTTTCATATCAAAATTGGCACTTAATAAGGATTTGACTGAATTTATGGCATGAATGTTTGACCCAAAGATGAGTAGGTCATCTACATAAAGGCATATAATAGTGCAAATGTCATTCTCATATTTGTAATAAATGCATTTGTCACTTTCATTAACTTTAAAACCATTTGAAATGATTAAGTTATCAAATTTTTCATGCCATTGCTTAGGTGCTTGTTTTAAACCATATAATGATTTATCCAATTTGCATACTTTATGTTCTTGACCATGTACTACAAATCCTTCTGGCTGGTCCATATAAATTTCTTCGTCTAATTCACCGTTCAAAAAAGCAGTTTTAACATCCATTTGGTGTATTAGTAAATTATGAATGGAAGCAAGTGAGATTAATACCCGAATGGATGTTATTCTAGTTACAGGTGAAAAAGTATCGAAGAAGTCTATATTTTCTTTTTGTCTAAAACCTTTAGCTACTAGTCTTGCTTTGTATTTATCTATAGTACCATCAGGTTTTAGTTTCTTTTTAAGTACCCATTTACAACCTATAGATTTACAACCAGGGGGTAAATCTGTCAAATGCCAAGTCTTATTGGATTCAAGAGAATCCATCTCATCATTTATAGCCTCTCGCCAGAAATCGACATCTATTGAAGATAAGGCCTCTTGGAGGTTTAAGGGATCCTCCTCTATAGTAAAAGCGCTAAAATCCGAACCAAAATCTTTTACGGTTCTTGCTCTTTTACTTCTTCTAGGTTCAACTTCAGAACTTTTATCAAGTTCTGTTCTAATAGGCGTACTTGATGTGCCCCCACTATTCCTTAATTTAAAAGGAAATTTAGTTTCATAAAAATCGGCATCATTTGATTCAATTATATTATGTGCATTTAGATCATAAAATCTGTATGCTTTGCTATTAATAGCATAGCCTATAAATGCACATTCATATGCTCTACATGCCAATTTTATTCTCTTAGGGTCTGGAATGTGAACATATGCTAAACAACCCCAAGTTCTAAAGTACGAGACATTGGGTTTATGATTCTTTAAAATTTCATAAGGTGAAATTTTATTCTTAGATTTGGGGATTCTATTCAGAACATAGCATATAGTTAATAAAATATCCCCCCACCAATGTTTTGCTGCACCAGAATTTAGTAGGATGGCCACTACTTATTCGGTAAAAGTCCTATTTTTTCTTTCAGCTTTACCGTTCATTTCAGGTGAATAGGGTGCAGTTCTCTCATGTACAATACCGTGTAATTTATAGAAGTCCAGAATTGAATTAGATTCATATTCTGTTCCTCTATCACTACGAAGTCTCTTAATTTTTCTATTTACTTGATTCTCAATTTCTGTTTTGAATGTTTTAAACATTTCAAAAGCATCACTTTTATTTTTCATAAGATATACATATGTGAAATCAGAACAATCATCGATAAAAGTGATAAAATAGCGATGTCCATGTCTAGTCAAAGTACCATCAAGTTCACATATATCAGAATGAATCAAGTCTAAGGGTTCAGTTTCTCTATCAACAGACTTGTGAGGTTTCTTTGTGATTTTTGCTTGTGTACAGAATTCACATTTATCAGATTCATATTCTGCTATCTTAGGTATCATATCTAGAGTGCTCATGTTATGAATTATTCGTTTATTAACATGACATAATCTAGAATGCCAAATATTAAAATCACACAACATATAAGCATAATTATTCACTTTATTAGATTCAACATTTAATTTGAACATTCCCTCACAAGCATAACCCTTTCCTACAAAGTTTCCCTTATACACTATGGTATACAAGTCAGCCCCAATAAATTGAGTAAACCCTGCCTTATTAAGGAGATAGCCAGAAACTAGATTCTTCCTCATCTCTGGAGTATGCAAAACATCTTTGAGGATCACAGTCTTTCCAGAGGTAAACTTGATCTCCACGTTTCCAACCCTTGCAACTTTAGTGGTGTGAGAATATCCCAGCAACACTTTCTGATCTTCAGCAGCCGTGTATGTGGAGAACATAGCACGATCATAGCAGACATGGCGAGAAGCACCAGTGTCTACCCACCAACCCTCTGATCCACCAACAAGGTGAATCTCTGTAATCATAGCCAAAAGAGGCTCCTCCTCAGTCAAGTTAGCCTGTGGTACAGAGCTAGGCTTGTTCCGACACTTTCGTGCCATATGACCTGGTTTTCCACAGTTGTAACATAGAAACAACTGTCTAGAGTCATTCTTTTGAGCTGGTTTTTGCTGTCCTTTTGGGTTTCCTTGCGGATTCCCATTCCGTTTGTTGCGTCTGTTCTGATTCTTGAAAGACTTCTGATTTGGTTTTAGAACTGTGGGTTTGGTCTTTTTAGTGTTGTTGTTTGAAACAAACAACACATCCTCTTTCTGGTCCTGTTTGCGTGCTGCCTCCTCAATGCGAAGGCGAGTGATCAAACTCTCTAAGGAAAATTCCTTAGTCTTATGCCGTAAGAAATTTTTAAAGTCTTTCCAACCTGGGGGCAGTTTGTCAATAATAACAGCAATTTGAAACTGTTCATCTAAAACCATACCTTCGGAGATGATCTCATGAGCTATTTTCTGCAGCTCATGAGACTGCATCTCTACTGACCTATCGTCTGTCATCTGGTACTTCAGATAGCGGCTCACAGCATACTTCTTCGCCCCAGCCTCCTCTGTATCGTATTTCTTCTGCAGCGCTTCCCAGATCTGCTTGGCTGTCTTATCTTCTGAGTTGTAGTAATCATACAGATTATCGCTCAATCCGTTCAGAATAAAATTCTTGCACAGATAATCCTGTTCAGTCCAGCTCTGCAACTGCTTTGATTGTTCAGTCCAGGATGTCATCTGCGCTTCATCAGCTCCGTCAGGTTTGTCTGGCAGCTGTGGTTTGTCGGTGGTTAGAGCAGCAGCCACCTTCCTCATCGTCAAGTAGAACTCCATTTTCTGACGCCATCGTTTGAAGTGCAGACCCTCGAAACGAAACGGGGCAGCAGTCACCAATGGGATCTGGAATGCAGAGGAAGGAGCAGCATCATCTATGGTTGTTGTCGAAGCCATTGTTTCTAATCGTCTTCAATTTGTTGGGAACAAATGGCTGAGTCATGTACTCTGTCGCTTTCTTGAAGACGATTCGGCGATCTGGCCGGTGGTGCAAAACCAGTTCGTACTTTCGCCGCCGCCTCTAGGATAAAACAGCCTCTCCGAAATTAATAACTGATTTGCTTTGCACAAACGAACCAGTGCAGATTTGCACTTTCTGATTTTTAACTGCTCGAAAATTTCTTAAGAATATTTTTAATGGCAGAGAAAGAGAAAAGCAGAATTTTTTCTATATAGATCTCGTCTAATCTGATGATAATATATAGACGAGGATTAGGTTATTCGAAAATACTGGTCAATGGAGGAAAATAGGATCTGCGAAATACTTGGTCAAAATTTTTACCGCTTCATATTAAAGTCGGTTCAGAAATATCCGGATTTAAAAAACAGGTTCGAAAAATGCAGTGTTTTCTGGACCAAAAATATAAGTGTCTACACCACATAGCCAAAGCCCAAAGCCCAAGCCCAATACCGAACCGAACCGAGCCGAGCCGGGCCGGGTCGGGTCGAGTCGGTCGGTCGGTCGCGCGCGCGTGTGTAGTGGTCATGATGCATGGGCTCCATCCTCACAACAAAGCATGTATTGGGAGCCCCAAGGCCCCATCAAAGCTTCTTAGAAACAAGTATAAATACTTGCTTCTCTCATATAATCCCATGATGTGGGACTATTCACATTGAGGAGCCACTCATACACTTATTCAAATATTTTAATAATTCACACAAATTTCCAAAATATTCTAGTTACTATTCATTTGAATGTGGCAAAAACAGAAAGTATGGGATAGCGAAAATGGAAACTAATTGCTATGTACCACTGACATTCATGTCAAAATACTGTGGCTTTTTAATAGTTTGCTTACATATCAAAATACTGATTGCTATCATCCATATCTGTATCTTTTACGACTAATAGTCGCATATAATGTTTTTATGTCATTTTTATTTTTATTGTTCAATACGTGTTTAATTAAAGCAAGCTTGCTACTGCTGGCCTGCATTAGCTTGCTGCTGCCTTATTGGCAGCACAAGTACTTAATTTTTCTATTGCCGAGTTAGTTTAATGTTATCTGTGACTCATACAGTCAACTCGCCATGCTTGTATTGTGTATAATTATGACACAATCTTTATAATTGAGTAGCTGCCAGATCTGTAAATGCATCTGAGGTTAGGAAATAAAAAATTTAGAGCTATTCATTCAACTCTTTCTTATCTAAGCTTTTTTCATTTAGTTCTGTCGATTTGGATTGCCCAAGTTTTGACTTTATTAGTTGGAATGGAGTGGAGTATTGAACGTACAGGGGACAACAATTGGTCTTCATATTTGACATAATCACACCACCTTAAATATTAACTACATAAATTAAATTTCATTCTCAGTTTCAATTTCCAATATTGTATTGTCTGCTTCCCTTATATGATAATAACTAAATTATAGCAAGCCAAACTATTCTGTAAGCTTAACATATAGCTAGGATTATAGTATTATTAATTATACCTTGTTAGCTATTTATGTTTTGTTCATGAATTTTGCCCTGACAGGTTGCGTTCAAGACAAAGGGATCTCACCAGAATATTAACTGTAACGCCAGCATTTGTCTTGACATCTTGAAAAAGCAATGAAGTCCCGCGCTAACCATTACCAAGGTCAAATAAATTTAATGCCAAATTCTTGTTTTCATTCATCGTTCAACATAATAAAATAGGCGTTGGACGTTGAATTATGATTTTTAGATTATGTATTGGTATTTTCGAGCCTATGTCATTTCGGTCATGTTAATTTAGTATAAAAGCATCAATTATAAATGGTACCATAGATCATGTAGTATATGATATGATATTGATTTAAGGTCTCATATGATATTCGTTCATCGTTCAACTTTCTATTGATATAAGTGGCATTTTATGTACATTTGTCTATTGTATATTAAATATTATATTCATTTTTGAATTGTGTATGAAGTTATGAAATATGATATTCATGTGTAATCATTTGTGCATTGATTATGTTATCTACTGCTGGTTATTGAAGTTGTGTTTTTTTTTGCTTCTGTTGTAACCTCCATAGAAGCGTGAAGTAGACCATTTTTTTAGCCAATGGTTTGTTTTTTGCTTCCATTGTGCTGAGACAACAGAAGCAAGAGGTAGGTCAATTTTTAGTCAATGGTGCATTTTTTTTCTTCGGTTGCGATAACAACCGAAGCACAAAAATAGTTTTTGCTTCGGATGAACAACCGAAGCAACATATTTTGGCCTATTGCGTCGTCTACATTTGCTTCGGTTGCTGAACTGAAGCAACAGGGGGTAAATAACCAAAGCAACTGACCTGTTTTGTATTAGTGCGACTGTGACGGCAAAGAATTTCGCTCGGTCCGAACCAGTCGCTAAACCGATCCAGGCCGTTCGAAACGCCCTATCGTTTGAGAACACGACAAAACAGAACGCATACAGAAGAACGTTTCATTGTATATTACAACAATGCATCAGATTACAAGAATATACAGAGTGTAAAAGAATATTACACAGAAATATCAGAGATTTAAATTACATTTAAATACATCGCAGCGGAAAATAATACAATACACAACTAGAAGAGATATACGGATACAAAGCTTTCCGGATATCGTTCCAGCTGTAAACCAGGATCCTGTGAATATAAATCTGCAAAACCAAAACTACTAGCTGCCCGTGTCAAAATAGGGGCACCCAGAGTTTAGGTTAAAACAATAAACTCCAGGTCAGTCATGTGACTGGTGTGAGAACTAAAACAGTTATTAATCTTTATTTTCAAAGTTAGGTAAATCAAGGGACCACGCCGTATAATACGGAACGGGTTTCCTCCCAAGAATACCAGTGCATAAAACAAACAGCGCAATGCTAAATAAAGAAAAATGAAGCTGTTATAAGACCCAGGTCCCATCACACAATGCAACGCAGTCGAGGATAGGGTTTTCCCTTATAACAGCCAAAGAATGCTTGGTACGTTTTAAAACAAATCATTTGATACTATTATAAGTGCATAGTGTATAAAACACTTCAAATCATAAGTATCAATCATAGGCGGCATGAATGGCCCATAACACTATGTCGCCATATATAAGTTTACAATCAAAACCGCAAGACGACGTATTGGAAGTTGGGTTATCATTTATGGTATGAACCGAGGCTAGGGGCAAGATCCTCACCGATTCGAGACTGTCTAGTCCGAGCCTCAGGCAAGTACTCTGTCAAGCCTTTGGATCGTCAGGGCCGGTCCACCGATGTGGATTAAAATGCCTGAACACTGCGTTTCCCCGCCCTTTGGGGCGTAAATCTGGCCCGTCAGCCGACCAGAAGCATCGGCCGAAACCGATTTCACGAGGCGCCTCGCTTTTCAGCAAGTAATAGTAAGTAACATCCACATGAGTCAAACTCGTCAGCCAGTTCAAGCACTGACGCCACTCATAACTAGAAAGAAGCGCATGCCCTCCCTGAGGTCCGTCTCCCGTTTTTGATTCATACCAGGTGTGATACTCGCGAATCAACGTTACACAAAGCTACGCCACAAAGGCCGTGCTTCGATCATCAACCACAAGACTTTGCTTTTCAACAGAAGCCTTGATCATTTGCCACTTAGGCATGCCACATAGGCAATTCACTCCATGCGATTGATATCCATCAATATATAACCCCTGAGCTCGTACGTCTCAGAGAAGGGCGTTAAGCAAGAGAATAAATTCTCCGCCGCCAGACAGATATATATTTAATAGAGATCAATCACACGGACTAAAATCCAATGTCAGACACACAGTCCATTTACAAGTCCGTTCTGGGTCTGAACGAAACCGGAGGCACCTAGTACCCCGCATATCCATCAATCTCCAAGTACGTCTGGACGATCACTAACTGTTTCCATCTTCTTGGGTGTACAGCCCAATCAAGATCATCAGTAATTACCCAAACGACGTGAAGACCTCCGGTCTTCGACCATCGTCTTCATCTTCGACTTATCGTCGTATCAGTTATTCAGAATGGGATAAACCCGGTCTTTCCGAATAACTCGCGTATATATTATAAAAGTGTTACACAAACACAACATATGCCTCATTCCAATTCATTAGTCACTAACCGTAAATTAATCAAGAGAATAATTCCCCAAATATTAACCCCGAAGGCCGAAACCAACATCAGATCAATATCCAAAAAACCATTCTGCTTGGCCAACCGACAGTTAGTTTCTAAATTTCACATCCATAGGGAAAGATTCCCATTAATTTTATCAAAGATAAATTCCTTGAATTTATTCTTTAGTCCATTTTTGAATATCAATTCAAACTAGTCGGGATTAGCGAACCTTACCGAAGTAATCATTTGTTTTAATTTCCCAATCCCAACCTATTCATCCCATGAAGTAAAACTGGTAATACTTCATATCTAACACCACAGTGTTATCGGTAAATTCAATTACCATTCCACGTTCAAATCCAATTAAAGATTTAACTATCGCCTGGAGCAAAACTGGTGATACTCCATTTTCGATCTTTTCAATCTAATTAAAGATTCATTAAAACTCCACTTAGTTTTAATCGTTAACTGGGTTAAAGAATCAGTGTCATTTAAAACACGGTTCACGATAAACCCAAAATCACATTCCATTAATTATCGGGTTAAAGAACAAGTGTTATTTAAAACACTGTTCACGATAAACCCAAAAATCAATATCCATTCAATTCCAATTAAATATTATTTAATTGGTACACTTCATTAAATCTAAATAAAAAGATTTAATCTTTTCTCAACTGGGTTCAAGAACAGTGTTAGTGAAGACACCATTCACGACAAACCCAAATCACATTCATTAATTATCGGGTTAAAGAACAAGTGTTATTTAAAACACTGTTCACGATAAACCCAAAAATCAATATCAATTCAATTCCAATTAAATATTATTTAATTGGTACACTTCATTAAATCTAAATAAAAAGATTTAATCTTTTCTCAACTGGGTTCAAGAACAGTGTTAGTGAAGACACCATTCACGACAAACCCAAATCACATTCATTAATTATCGGGTTAAAGAACAAGTGTTATTTAAAACACTGTTCACGATAAACCCAAAAATCAATATCAATTCAATTCCAATTAAATATTATTTAATTGGTACACTTCATTAAATCTAAATAAAAAGATTTAATCTTTTCTCAACTGGGTTCAAGAACAGTGTTAGTGAAGACACCATTCACGACAAACCCAAATCGCATTTGATATTCAATACAAGGCTCTGAATAGAAAATATATCGGCTTATATTCAATATCAAATTCTACGACTAACAAATGTCGTATTGGAAATAACGATATAAATATATCTTTCAAATTTCCATAACAACACCTGTATAATCACGAATTCCAACATCGAAATATTCCGAAGACAATTTCGATTCAATTCCACTCCAATGCAATCATTGGAAATTCTGGTTATTTTTAAAACCATTTCAAATTCAATTTATTTATTTAAAAATAAATAGAATTATCTTTCTAGTTCAAAACTAGTTCATTTCGATAAAAATCTATTTTTATCCTTTCAAATATGGAGTTTTTCATCCCAATCCTTTCTAAATCATTTCTTATGATTTTACACAAATTATTACTATTTTTAATAATTTTATCAAGGCCCGTACAGTCGATTTCCAACAACGACCATCGAACTGCACTTACAGCGACCTTTTTCGAATTTGATTTGGACGTATCTCCAAATCCAACCGTTAGATTTCAAATTTCTAACATTCATTAGAAAGCTCTTTTCGATATGAACCCAACGGTTCCGGTTTTAGGAGAATCCGACGGTCGGATCTCCCGCAATGTCCGTTTGAAATAAATGGTCGAAATTCACGAACTGCCGCGGCGCGGCGCGTTCTATTCAGGCCATTATATTATATATATAATATATACTTCGTCGATTTCTATTAAAAACGAATTATATAAATAGTTTTAAATTCGTTTCAAAAGCAATTTCAACTTCCTTTTCAATTCAAATCAAAATTGAATTCTTCTTTATAAATTCGTTTCAAAATTCATTTCTATTCAATTCAAATTTCAATTCAATTTGAATTCATTTCAATTCGTTTTCAATTCAATTTATTTCGAAATCGTTTTCAATTCAATTCATTTCGAAATCGTTTTCAATTCAATTCATTTCGAAATCGTTTTCAATTCAATTCATTTCGAAATCGTTTTCAATTCAATTCATTTCGAAATCGTTTTCAATTCAATTTGAATTATTCGATTTCGAAATTACTTTTCAATATTCATTTTAAGATGAATAAAATCGATATAAATATCGTTCACGTCAAAATGGCGTCAATCTAATCAACACGGCTTCATAAATTTCTATTTTCAAATATTCTATTTCAAATATTTCTTTTTTTCAAAATAGTTGTTATTATCAAAATATTTCGTTCAACACATGACCAATCTCAATGGATGAGTACTGTCAACACATGAACTTTTATTTTATAATATTCTTTATTTTTCAAATTGGAATGAGGCCTAATCAATTACCATATAAAGTTAATTATATGGATTTTCATACAACACATGTATATAATAACATTGAAAATAATCAACCATCAACCAAAGTGCACTACACTGTAAAAGCATCAAATATAGATATTCAACGCTTATAACAGCCTGTCAATCAATCGATCGACATATTTAATCAATCAGGATGAGTGAACTTCAAATTTCATCCCAACACCCGTGTGGGGTTTCGAACAATCAAACACATATTTTATTTGTGCTGTTGGGCGATGTGTAAAATTTATCGTCCCAATCAATGTCATTCAAATAGGTGTACATAAACAAACCGTCTGGTTTGTAAATGAATATTCTATTTTATTCACTTCACGTTAAAAATTATATTTTTAACGATAAAACATTTTATTTCAACCTATGAATTTCTATTATTCATTTATTCAATAAAATGATATTTTTATTTTTCTAACATATTTTAGAAAATTTCGGCGGCATAACGGCACGATACTAGAAACGGGACAAGGCCTAGCCTTATCCCCGGTCTAGTGAAGGCCCACGCCATTCACACATCAATCAAATCAATTCGTTATGCAAACCACAAAATTTGGAGTAAGAGTCTAACCTAGCCTTACTCCTTCGCCTTATAACGGCGCACGTCTAATCCTAACCAATTTATCGATTCGATTTTTCACACCACAAACCACATTCAAACCAATATCGCAATCAATCACCAAACAGTCAAACAAACAAGTCCATGGTCTGTGGACGATTATGTCGGGTGCTACTAAGCACCGTCTGCATCCTAGTATATACATAACTAGAAAAAGAAATTGAAAGGTGAGAAATTCTCACATATAGCTATCCTAGCTCCACGGCACTTCCTTGCATAATATCTTCGCCAATCTCTCCTTTGTCGCTTCGTTGCCCGTATTCTCTACATATGTAAAAATCGAATTTTTACTATGTTATTCAATATATAAAAATCACATTTTTATTTCGAAGTTCAATATATAAAAATCACATTTTTAGTTTCATTAAAAATCACTTCTTTTTGTATTCAAAAACCACTTCTATTCGTTTTCAAAAATCAATTCTTCTTTATATGACCATCCTATAAAGATTTAACTTTTTATAAGTTAAAAATATCGCCTTTTTATAATATATAAATCGAACCTTTATATTTTCAAAACAAAGAAGTTTATATTTTCAAATCAAAGAAATGTATAATTTTACTTTTCTAAACAGAGTATATTTTATTTTAAAACTTCGTTAATTTTATTTTCAAAAATAATGTTCCTTTCTATTTTCATTTTCAAAATAAAATCAGTTTTTAACATTATGAAAAATCAGTTTTTAACATTATGTAAAATCAGTTTTTAACATTATGTAAAATCAGTTTTATATACTTTTATAAAATTCAGTTTTTATTTAACTTAAAAATCAGTTTTTACTAATCTTAAAAATCAGTTTTTAACCTATTTCAAAAATCATTTTTATCCTAAAAAAGAAAATCAGTATTAAAACAAAAATAAACTAAATAAATAAAATGAAAGAAAACGTACTGAGGGGGGGGGGGGGGTTTCTCGCAGATCGACGGCGGCAAGGTGGCAAGGCGGCAAGGCTTCGAGGTAAGGCGGAGGCTGCGGGGTTTCTGCCGTTCGTCGGAGGCTTCTCGAGGGCGGCGGCTTCGATTCGAACGGTGGTGACAGGCGTCGATGTCTTCAGGGCGGACGCGATGGGTTCGAGGTAAGGCGGTTGGTCGGTCGGTCTTCGTCGGCGTCAGCTTCGAGGTGGCGGCTGCTTCGCGAGGGGGAGGTCTGGATCGGCGCTAGGGTTTTCTCTCTCTTTTTTTTTTTTTTTATGTTTTAACTGAATCGGGGGGGGGGGGGGCAGAAAGGAGATAGGAGGGAAAATATTTTTTTTATTATATTTATTTATTTATTAATTATTTAATTTGCAAAGAGTTGACTTTTACATACGACCTCGAAACGAGGCCCACCGCCTGTCGTCCATAGCGTTCTACCCCCATTCCGAACACAATGGGATATGTACCGCAAGTTGATTCGGCTGTTACAATCAATTTCCGTTAAATTTTCATTTAAATCACTTTATTGAATTCTTAACGTACATTTCGAATTACCGAGGTCACATACTAACTCTAAAAATTCCCGAAAAATATTTTCTAGCTTCGTATTGACGATACGGTCCTAACAAAACTAATTTCGTCGAATTCTGAGATCGTTAGAAAAATGGCCAATTTCCAGTCGATTAAAATCAACTGAAACTGGTCAAACGCGTTTTCCTTTGCCACGCTCACATATTGATTCGAAAAATTATGAAATTTGGAATCTAGCAATAACTTGACATCATGGACCCAACAAAAGTGGTTTCGTCGAAATCCGAGGTCATTTGCAAAATGTCCATTTTTAAGGGCCTGAATTCCATAGCGACTATTCAGAATTTTCAACTGGACATATCTTTTGATTCCCGATATGAAATCTTGATTTTTCGGATTCGTTGGAAAGATATTCACAATTAGATCCCATTATTTTTGGTTTCACTAAAATCCGGATTATTTTGCACCCGGTACATTCAATTGAAGTTTGAAATCGAATTATCGAACTACCGCGCCATTTTCAATTCTATTTATAATTATATATAAATATTTATATTATAACGACGACGCGTATAATATATACGTCGAATTATATTCAAAATAAATTTCTCGTCGATATTATTTAAAATAATTCATTTTAAATAATCGAAATTCGCTAAAATTGCCAAAATAAAAATTTTAAACTGGCCCAGATTTTCCGGGTTGTTACAGCGACCTACAAAGCGGGGCGGGTCGAACCGTATTAGTGCTAGGCGCGATTTCTGCCTGGCATGATGTAGAACTTGTTGTAGCATTCTCGAGAGTTCTACTGATGTGTTTTTAAGAGTTGTGATTGAAAACCTAATAATTCCAAGGCTTAGATTCTCCTTTTACATCAATAAATTGTTAGATACTCCTCCCTTTTTCCCCACACTTCTCCATCTTCATTTTTTCAGTCTCCACTCCATTAGGTTCTAAAATAAAATAAATTAGGGAATTAAGCGGAGTATTGTCCAATTCTAGATCTGAAGATTCTTTTTCTTCCAAAGCCTTTTCTGGATTGGCAATCTTTTCTCTGTGATTTTTTTGTGGTTTTCAGATCTTCTATTTACGTAAGAAAGATGGAGACAGTAAAATAGTTTGGATCTGCAAGCTTTACATTTACAGTATTTATAAATTTGTTTTCTGCAAGTTGTTATACAATCTATTTATTGTCTATGTTTATTCTTTTTAAAATGTTTATTTTATTATACGCAATCCTTCTTTATCCCCTTCTCTACTATGATTTTATTTACAGTCTTACAATACCCTATTTTATTTCTTTTATTCATTTTTGAGTCTTGGACTTACGAGTAAGCAAGACCAATTTTCCCTTTTTATTTATTTTTGTGCTAAGCCTACGCCTATCAAGAGCCTAGGCCTTTATCAACTAATTTGCATAAATTGGGATAATGTTGAAAGTATGTTAAAAAAGGGATTTAGGCACGTTGGATATATCTGAATATTCGAATTATGACTATATATTGGGATAAACCTTAATAGAAGAATATTCAAATTTGTGAACTAGAATAAATTACACTTAATTGGACATAAAGTAACATGTAATTGGAGAACACATAAATTAGAATAAATTGTACTTAAATGGACATTAAGTAACATAGGAAAAGTGTTGTAAATAGAGATTACATTAATTAGAAATGTTACAACTTGGGAATATAACTTGTAGTTATATTGGGCTTATTAATAAACTTAAATGTGTTAGGTCAAATTTATGAAATTAATTAACCAAGATAGATTAGGTCCGTTCTGGAAGCATGAGGCTGATTGGGGAAGGTAAGAGGCCTAATAGTATCATGAAATCCTAGTGATTAATTGCTGACCAAATCTAGGGTTGACTTGTGTCAATTGCAATTTTAGTTGGGAACTCGTGTATGTCAATATTCCTTTGTAATCACGGAGTCTCGCACTAGGTAAATGCAGGGCATGCTTTACTAAACAAGATAGTAAGTGGTTTAAATGAGGTGCGTACAGATGTGTTTCGGCGGACCGATGAGCATGCATCATTCCAATTAGAGAAGATAAGGTGTTGTAACGCCTGTGATTAACAGCCGTGTCCTTTAATTGAGGGTTCAGGATTGATTACCCTAAATTTTGTAGTTGGCACTGGTTTTTCACATTTGGGTAAAGCAGCCGATCGACGGGTAGAAATTAGGTAAAGCCTAATTATGGTATTTTGATAGTTGGTGCAGCAAATTTGGGATATGAATGAGAATCCTATCTTTACTAATGTTTATCTTTTCTTCCATTTCAATTATGCCTTTATGTCCATTACTCTTGTAATTATTCTTCTATTTAAATGCTTTTTTATCTTATGTTCATGCTAAAAATTACTAGAATTCACCAAACATGTGTCTAACCTAGTTTGCTTTTCTCCTTCTGTCTTCCTTCCCCCTTAAGGTTTATAAGGTGGAGCATCTCAGCAGTGATTCTTGACTATTTGATTTGGCTTAGATTCAGACTCTTTACTCCTTCATATATTGGTTCGGTTCTTCTCTTTTGATCATTGTATTGATTTATGAGAGGGATAGAATTTGTGGTTTTACTTATGTACTATGATACTCACCATGAGACGCTATGTTTGTTTTTGTGATGATGACTATCTAGTATTTTGAAATATAATAAGCATCGTGGTTTGACTTGCTTATTTAATAAATGATTTAAAAAATTTCGCCGTGTTTAATAATTCTATTTTATGATTTTTAGTCGCTATGTGTTACTTTATACCTAAGCACTTCGTGAAACTCAACGCATCCTCATATGGGTGACGTTAAAGGATGTGGAGTGTCACACCGTAAAATGTAGCATCGAGGAGAAACTCTATCCCAGTATATATCAAAATCTTTCACCTAGTACGAAAAATGTCTACGCATCCGCCTATTTTACCTGTTTAAGGACTTGTATATACGTGATCCGATAGTCTGAAGACTACTGAACATATCATCACGAGAAAGTGGATCTTTATGCAGATGCAGTCACCATGGATTGGTACAGTAACACCGATCTTCCAGGTAGCAAATAGGAAGATAGACAGGTGTATGCAAAACAACACGACGAAGCCATAAATGGTATGCAACAGAGAGAGAGGATGACCATCGTGCAGTAGGCTAGTATATGTTAGAGCAATGTAGTATGAACCCCACAGTGCTCATAGAATATTGGCCTTGCACCAAAGATCAAGCTGAGATCAGGTCTCCATCAGGTCGTGCTTGACACTTGTAGGAGTATGCAGAACTAATCGAATACTCTCATACCGTCTCATGCATATATAATAAATAGTTGGTGTATGAGTAGCTGCCTCAACAATTTAGCGTTTTATGCTCATCGTGTACTCCTACTACTAACACTTCAACATGTACCAAAATCTGAACATATGTCTCGCATCCCCGAGAGTAAAATAACCTAGAGCAGTGTACAGATAACCCAATATAAACGAACCCCAATCTATAATAGGTATATGCTCTAAATCAGCTAATGTTGCTAGATGTCGTAGTCGCACCATACTTTTTGGTTTGAATTGAATGTCAAACCGAAAAGACTAAATAGAGAAGTCTGAAATACTGCATCGCTCCTAGCCTCTATATTCATATGCACCAGAATATACTCTTTGTAAATATGTAAGGGTAACAACTCCAAACTTGAAATAATAGAAGTTGAAATGAGGTAAATATAAGATGTCCATATCAGGCGTCTCATAGCTACGGTCAAAAGGATACGACAATCTATTTGCATCCCCTATTTCAATCCCCGCGGGCATGTAAAAATTAGCTGGGGTCATATCGAGCTCAAAATCAAAAAAATGAAGTGCATGTGTGGTGGACAACCACCTCTTAACTAAGGTAATAATAGTGGAATATCAAATAACAGTGTAGGTTCAATTTGTAAGAACTGTGCGAAAGGTAAGGTAATAATAGTAGAAAGGAAATGTTTCTACTGCGAACTTTCAACTAGTTATCCTTCTGAACAGCGGCTTCAAACATGTCATTAAAGTCCTCGCGAATAGGTTGAAACTGAAAATGGATGAGCTTACTGACAAATCGCAGACTGCTTTTATCAAAGGAAGATTCATTCCTGATGGTGCAGTGCTTGTTCAGGAAGTCATCTCCCATTGTGATAGGCATAATGTCCCTTGCATAATTATAAAGCTTGATTTTGCCAAAGCATTTGACACTGTCGATTGGAGATTTATCATGGATTTGCTTTGAGCGAGGGGTTTTCTTGTGCAATGGATGGATTGGATTCACAACATTCTGACATCTAGTGGATCAAACATTTGCACGAACGATATTACCGGTAAAACTATTGTTTCTAAGAAAGGCTTGAGACAAGGGGATCCTCTTTCCCCTCTTCTATTTGATTTGGCCGCAGTCGGATCCTTCAGATGGCAAGTGCTAGTGGTATCATTCAGAGCTTTGGCAAGGAACATATCATTGGGGGTATTAATTCTTTGCAATACGTTGATGATACTATTATCTTTAGCACTCCTGAATGCCAACACATTGCTACTTTAAAATTCTTGCTTTATGCCTTTGAACGATTATCTGGCTTAAAATTAATTTTCATAAGAGTAGTGTTTACACTTTGGGATGTAGTGTTGATGCAAACAGGAGTTATGCGGCGATGCTTAATTGTAAGGCGGATTCGTTTTCACTCAACTATCTTGGAGCTTGCATCCGACCAAAAAGATTAATGAAGAGAGATTGGCAACTAGTTATTGATAAAATTGGTAGAAGACTGGCGAGGTAGAAAGGGAGTTGTCTATCTACAGCAGGTAGTCTTGTGTTGGTTAACTCTATCCTCTCAGCTATCCCTTTGTATTGGCTATTTTTTCATTTGTGTCCTGGATAGGTAATTGAGAAGATCGATGCATTTCTTCATAACTTTTTCTGGACGGGTGCAACGGATACAAAGAAAATAAGTTGCTTGTGTCTTGGAATCAGGTATGCAAATCTAAAGATCAGGAAGAATTGGGAGTGCTAAACTTAAGAAACATGAACTCAGCTTTGCTTTGCAAATGGTTGTGGACTATGCTTGGTGACAATAAAGTTTTCTGCAAAGACTGGATTATCAGCACCTGTTATGGAGGAAGATTTGAATGGAATGCAGATGCCACTCATTGCTCAGTATTTTTGCAGGGATTAATGAGTAACATTCATTGGATTAAAATTGATGAGGACATTATTGTAAAGAATGGATTTAATGTATCGTTTTGGTATGACTGTTGGCTCTTGCCCAATCCTCTGAGATTCGAGTTTGCTGATCTCTTTGATATTGCCTGAAATAAGCATTTCACGGTCAATGAAATGTACAGTATGGATGCAGTCAACTTCAGATGGAGACTAACTTTTTTTAGATTGGTATCGGGCAATGCTTTGACTCAGCTGTGCTGTCTGATTCGAATGCTTGAAGATGTACATCTTTATGATGAATGGGACAATGTATTTGTTTGGATGCTTGAAGGGAACAACAAATCTTTTTGTGTTAGTCAACTTTATAAGATGATGAATTTCACAGGACAGAGATATGTTGGATTTGAGCATATGTGGAACTTTAAGGCGGTGTCTACTAAAGTTAAAATCCATGTGTGGACGATAATGCACAACGGACTTAATACGGTTAGCAGACTAAGACAAAAGGAGGTTAGTGTTGCTGGTGGTTGTGCTTTCCGTGATGAAGACGATGAGAATTATCTTCACTTGTTCATCAACTATGACTTTGCTTTCTATGTTTGGTTGAAGTGTTTAGTTAGCCTAAACATTAGCTTAAAATGGAAGGACTTCATCAATGATCAATACTACTTTTGGCGCAACATTTATGCATCCCTCCCTGATACACCCATGCGAAACTTATTTACTGTTTTGAATTTTTCTTACATGTGGATACTTTAGCATGAAAGAAACTCACGAAAATTTAAATGCAAAATGAAAATGCCTAACTCTATTATTTACTACATTCTCAAATTTGTTTCCCTCTGGTCAGTCAATGAAGGC
Source organism: Allium sativum (assembly GCA_030737875.1). Taxonomy (NCBI): domain Eukaryota; kingdom Viridiplantae; phylum Streptophyta; class Magnoliopsida; order Asparagales; family Amaryllidaceae; genus Allium; species Allium sativum. The sequence continues at coordinate 972,386,102 of CM060918.1, read as the reverse complement.
GTGAAGTTTATGGATACAATCGTTGCTCCACGTGGCATGCGGACTTGATGTTGCTTCAGCATGTTTGGGTTCTAAGCTTTTACTTTGATGTAATATGTAATTATATTATTTTTTGCTACGATGTTGCTGGTCATGCCTGCATGCTTGGGGTATTATTTTGGCTGTGTGTGTGTCTATATATATATATATATATATATATATATGTATGTATGTATGTAAATATACGTGTGATGTACTGGACCCTATGATGTATTAGTCTTTATGTTTAATGAAGTAAGGCATGAATCTTGAGATACACTACCTTTTGCATCAAAAAAAAGAACTGTGCGGATATACTGGTGCATAGCTTATCCAATAAAATATAAGGAAATATTTCGTAGTACTATGATATATGCCTCGATCAATTGTCATGAAATTAGAGGTAGCAAGACCCATAAACAAACATTTATTCGTGGTTAATATACCACAAAATAATACTTCTACATGAATATATCATGTAATGTGCTAGATAATTTTTTCGTACACTAATAATTGTATAACAATTTCAAATCGCACCTCAACAGTCCCAAAAGCTGTGGATATATGGTCCGAGTAATATTCATATAGCTCATATATCTATAGGTCGAATATCATAGTTTGTGATACAAGAGTAGCGTTCACGGGATTATTTATCTCATTTGTCTACGCTCGAACTGTACGTCTTGCGATTTTGATTACACCCGAAGACATCTCAACGTGATTTGTTTTTTAAGAAAGTTCAAAATTGAAAATTATGAGGGGGCATCTAGTGATACAGAGTTTGAAATGGTTGGAGATGCTCTAATAACTCAACTCAATAAATTGAAGCTGCCCTTAATGAAATTTCATAGAACCGAAATTTCAATTGGTTGTTATAATTTTTTTCTCAAAATCTTGAAATCACCACATAAGCTTGTTCCCAAAGAAATTAAGATAAAATCACATGCATATATTTAAAAAACCTTATAAACTCCAAATATTGTTTGCGAACATGGGAATGGTGATTTGTTCTTAGATTTGTATTTGTGGTGGGTAATAAGTTGATTGTGATGTCATTCAAGGGTTTACCCAGAGAGAAAGAGATGAATCACTTCTAAGTAATATTCGTGTATCATAGGTGGTGATGTGGTGGTAATTGTGTTTGGGTACAAGAATACACCAAAAAAACATCCGACGACATTTTAGTTTATATTCCATTTTGCATTTCTAATGCATAGTAACAATTCTCGTTATAAGTGTTCTATTAACATTGGTAATAAAAAATCTCCGCCATACAGTTAATTTTATATTACAAATTTACATTGCATCTCTGTTCTTTGTTATCTACTCTCTATTACAAATTTGTGTATCGTAGGCCTACTTCACACACACACACACACTCTTATATATATATATGTATGTATGCATGTATATGCACTAGACATCTCACATTAAGCCTTCCACTTGTAGATACTGGATTCGTCAGACGGTTTCGGGAAGGCTTCTACTACAAGCTGGGCTTAAACTCACATCTAAGGGTATTAATTATAATGGCTCTTGACACTTAGACCTCTCACATTAACCAATCTTACTAGTAGATGCTGGATATCCGATCGGTTCCAAGCAGGTTCTACTACAAGTAATGGTTAATCTTATGTTTGTGTGTCATTAATAATGATTAAAGTCATTAACTCACATGCATGCATACAAATTCCCATGGAGACATTCAAATTCTATTTCTTAGTTTAGATGCATTTAGTAAGAACTTAATACGATTTTTAATATTACGTGTTATTATGCTATATATATAATATATATGTATATATGTGTGTGTGTATATATATATATAAGTAGGCATGAATTATGCAAACGAGAAAAATGACCTAACCATGTTTGAAATGTCAATCCTAACAGTCACTATTAAGGTATACAAGTTAATTTCCCTATTAATTAACATGGTCCAACATGCATATTCACAATAAATTATAAAAAGAAAAAAAAAACATTTACATGTTACTTGTAACTAAGGCTTGAATGATTACTTCAATAACAAAATAGGGACAAGGTGTAATATCCTATATACATAAGTAAAATCCTCTTTTTGGTACTGATCAACTTTTTATGTAATTTTTGTGTGCAGAAACTTAATACTTTAATAATTAACAAGTAATGCGTCCAAACGATCTATTTCAGCAATAGATGTTTAAACCTATTCAAATTGCCATATTCAAGTCCTTGAGCTTTTACAACCAAAATATACATATTTAAAATAATGGAATTAGACCAAATTAAAGGATCATACCAACATCCAAATGCCTTTTCTTCTGTTACATCAATAATCAAAACCCAACTATAATGGATTGACCATTTCGGCATAAAAACATAAATAATGAATGATTTGGGGGATTTGATATTATTTTCTTTTCGTATAAATCCAAATCTTCCTAGGCACATAATCAAAATTTATACTATTATATCACAGTAAACAACAAACTTAATTGGTTTCCGCTTACATGGATTTGAGATAGAAAAACAGTAGAATTTGCTGTAGAAATGAATCTGGATTTTGCCTGGCACTAATTCTTTCTATAATATATATACATGGATTTGAGTGTGGCTAGGGAGATCTTTTTATATTTGCAAGTGTAATGGTAGACCATTAGATTATTTATATTAAATCTTGATTGTCCAGCTGATGCAATTTGTGTAAAACTCTCTAACAAAACACTCATCCCAACCTTTACATCCAGGAGGGCAATCGACCCCCTCTATAGGAGGGCGGTCAACGCCCCTTCTGGGATTAGCAAGGAGAATGTAATCCTCTTGTAGCATTGTTTTCATTATAAATTCTGAATATTTGTATCCTTAGATTGATTATCCTTAACCTCTACTATATACGAATATATACACATAATTTCAAATTCACTTGGAATATTTTTTTGATGAGAATCTACAATTAAATATATTTTAGTTTTGTATACAATCTACTTGAATTTCAAACCTTGTATGTTAATATTTACGCACAACTTGTTTTATTATTATCTTTTACATATGTACTTCGTTTTCAATAAATAAAACACTAAAATGGATCAAAATCTCGTCACGAACGCAATAGCAATACTTTCGTGGTCCAATTCCCAATTATCCAAAATTCCATTTTTTTAGGTCATTAACTTTCTATTGTTTATTATTTATTATTTTAAATTAAATTACCTTATGCCCATTTAAGTTTATTTTACGGGATATTACAAGAACCATGAAGAATAAAGACTAACTCTTAATATAGAAACTATCTAAAATTAAGATCCTCGAATTCAGTGCTTTTTGTTTCAAACCTTAAAATAGCTTATATAAAAGATTAGAAAACATAGGAAAATATCTAAATTGCCCTTTTAAAATATCACAAATCAACTTTGAAAAGGCCTGGTAAATAATAGATATTTTTGGCTCAGACCATTAGAACTTTGTTCACCTTTGTTTTTTTTTGCTGTTTGGCTTTGTATGTAAAAGTTTGCCTTGTGAAACTTCTTGTCCATGTTTACACCATATTGAATTGTCGTGCTCCATGTATATGTCGTATATGCACTGTTCATATGATAATTTTCAATTTTCTACTTGCACTATTTTGTATTTGAGCTAAATCATGGTATACATGCCACTTGGATAATTTTCCATGAATGCTTCACTTGCTTGTAAACTTCTTGTTTGGATCCTTGTGCATCCTTGAAATTTATGCCACTGCTTGCATTTGTACATTTGTTAAGATTTCTCAACAACTTTGTTATTGCTGTGCTTTCTTAAGACTTGATTGATTAGCTGCTGGACCATTTGCTTGTACTCCATGTTGTTGAGCTTTTACTGAGTCTTGTTGCACCAACACATTGCTGAATAGACTTTGTTTTCATGTGCACTGAGTCGAGAAGGTCAACGTGGCTACTCCTCAGTTGCACACAGGATTGGCGAGGCAGTGCGCACGTGTATATCATACACGTGTGTATTTGCAGTCGATCAGAAATTTTTTTGTCCCTGTACATATACAAACTATCTGTCTAGACACAGATGAATCAGATCAAGTCATGAAAAATGATGAGAAACACACCAGAAAACTAAGGCAAATAAAATTTTAAAATAAAAAAATTCAAATCTGCATGTATTCAGTTTTTGTTTTTATCGCAGTGTACTGTGTGTGTGTTTCATGTGTGTGACAGGTAAGAAGACTGGACTGACTGAAAACTAGGAAGTCTGAAGACAGAAGATTGAAGACTAAGAGGCAGTGTCAGTGAATGTAAAAGTATCAGTGACCGTATATGGATATGAAAATGTAAAATCAATGATTGCATATAAATATGAGATGTATAGACAGTGTTATAGTGAGGAGCTGTGTAACAACAGAATTGTACTGATGTTTGTATTAAGCAAATTTGTTTGAAATAAAATATTATTTAATTGTTGTCAAACAAACTTGTCTATCGTATTCAGTTTATTTACTAGTACAATATCATGTGAAGAGTATATAAATAGCGGAGTTATAAATATGTACTGTTTTAAATATTGAAATAAAATATTATATTTAAATAAAATACTGTGTGAATATTTAAATTCATGTATAGTAGTATTCTGTTTAAATATAAATATTATATTCCTGTCTGTGATGTGATATAACAGTACGATTACAAACACATTTATAATAATATTTATTTGATTGTTATCATCAAACAAAAATCAAATAATTGTGTATACAACACCGTTATATACAACAATCTCCCCCTTTTGATGATGACAAACAAATAAAAGATTTTGAGCACAATAAATGTGTTTGACAGTGAAAATTGAACTACCCCTATTTATCAGCTCCCCCTACAACAGACAACTCCCCCTATAACTGTGCATGAGTGAAATGAATTTTCAAAATTAAAAATATTTATAAAATATTCACTCATAAATCAAAATCACTCATGAATCAAAATCTCAATTCATTCCCCCCCTTTTGTTATCATCAAAAGGATACAAAATTTAAAATTTAGAAGAAAAATGACTAAAAATATAATTTCAGCATAAGAGGAAGAACGATCATCATAAATCTCAATCAATCAAACAAAAAAATAATAAACTGAGAACTAGTGGCATATTTCACATTGAAGAGAATGACGGATTTACGATGAATTATATAATAATGAGGAGAGTTATAAAAAAAATATGAATATTTCCCAATTATTTTCAAAAGAATTTTATAAATTTAAGAGCACACTGACCACGCATAACCAGAGCTTGGATTTTTAAATGAGGTCAGTCGTAGCTTAAATTATAAGTTGTCTCATAACCATGCATAACCAGAGCTTGGATTTTTAAATGAGTAGAGACACACTTATGTATAAATTATATATTTTATTATTTTCATCTTTAAATAGAAAAACTCCTCGGTATAAACAACCAATATGAATGATAGAAATGTGGTATCTGTGAAATAAATTTCTAAATTAATTATTATGAAATATGTTCGACTGTACTGGGATCATTAAAAAATTTCAATTATCACTAATTCTGAATAATAACATAGTCACAATTTCATCACAAATATTTTCACTGTTTATTCGAGATTATCTTTTAAAAGATATTAACTCTCCATATTTATATAAAATCATAATGGATGGTAAAAGGATGATAGATAATGAAGATGGTCGTGAAATAATTGCCAGTTCAAAATATTATAATAAATATTCGACCATCATGAAAATCCAGATAAAATCTCCTCTTGTTGTGAAATATATTGCAGTCACAACTCATCACAATTTCAAGATCTGATAATAATTTTGATGAATTATAAATATAGTTCAATTTTGGATATTGATTTCAATTTCTGAATGAATAATCAATAAATAAGTTTAAAAATGAAAATCAATTACAAGAGGAATATGAAGGGCTATACAAAGCAATAAGGATAAGAAAAAATATATACACATAAAAATTCAGCGCTTCTGATACCACTTGGTGTCTCTATTAACAAATTTTAATTACAAAGCCCAAACAGATAGAATTAACAAGTTTGCACATTTTTTTAAAGCTGCAGATAAGAACTAGAAATTATTTGAAATAGTATCAGAGCAGCATAGAAAACAATATCACATCAGACTTGTCAGAGGATGGTCACATAAGGTCATTCATGATCCAAGATTAGAAATACTGTTTATTTGAAATCATTTAAGGAATATGAAAAACTCTAGATTCAATGAATCGATCACACCAAATTATTAATTTCACATTCAAGATATGTGTGTGATTCAGTAAATCAATAATTTCAAATGATTTTAAACAAACAGATATTCAAATCAAATAACCATGAAATACCAATAAATTTCAAGACCCAAATTTTTCAAGAAATTTTTCAACAATAATTTCTGACAAGCACATGAGTAATTTCAGATCATTTACATCAAATTTAAGAGATATTCATGATCCAAAAAATTAAAGTAATTTATTTGATATCACTTGAATCAATATCAAGTTCTGGGATATAATGAATCAGTCACACAAGGATAATTTCAAATTTAGGAGGCGTGTGAGATTCAAAATATCAGGAATTTCAGGTGATTTCAAATAAACTAATTTCAACTGTACTAATCATGAATAAAAATGAATTTTAAGATGTATCACTGAGACAAGACATTTCAAAAAAAATATTCAAGCCAATCTGAAAATTACTGGAATTGTCACAACTGATAAATAACAGTGTGCTGTAATGAGTATAATATTTTGAGCTTTTCTAAAATGAATTAGAATAAACTTAGAACAGCAAAGGTGAATGAATTTCCATATAATTTTCAAATCTTCAAAACAATTTAGAATTCAGATTAACAGTGTTCAAGATATAACAAGAATACGTCAACACCGTTAGGATTTTAGAAAACAGAAAATGAACTTTAAAGCAATTGCAGATAAAAAAAAATCAGTATCTGGAAGTGATTAAAAGTTTCAGAGTTCTATACACGCAAAACAAATTTCTAGAATATCATGAGAACTGCAACTTAAGGAAGTCCAGAAGAAGAAAATATGGCAGTGATAAATAAATAAAAAATCAAAGAAAAATAAACAGAAGGGAAGAAGGAGGAATAAACAAAGGAAAAATATTTACAAAGATGAGTTTAGAGATCATACCTGAAATCAGTGTAAACCAGAATCTCTGACTCAACCAGTTTGGGCTAAGGAACATATGCTGGATAGCTTCAAAATATGGAACGATCTTTGATTCTTCTAGAAGGTCATTCCTTAGCCAGAATCCGGTACCTAAGCATTTAAAGGATTGAGTGGTCTAACAAAGACTGTTTTTCTACTCATAGCTGTGTGTCGGATTTTCGGTACCCAAACCTGTTTATATAACAATCCCTCTGAATTTACTTTTGTACCCTTAGGAACCCAAATCCATTTAGGTTTTCCAAAATTGGTTTTATTTATTTTTGGGGTCCACGATTGTTCAACTGGATTGTTATAAAACAAATTTTTATTTTGCTTTCGATTTAAAAAACCTTCGAACCCTTCAGAGTTTAAATTTTCAAAACGATCTTTTCCATGATAATTAGAAGGATTTTCAAAACCATTTAAATTTAGTTTTTCAAAACCACTATTTTTCCCAAAGCCAAGGCCATATTTATTTCTAACAGGAAATTGATTTTTCAACAACATATTCAAAGATTTTTCACTATCATAAAATTTATTCAAAGTTGTCTCTAGTCGTTGAATTTTGAATTTAAGATCACAGTTCTCTTTTATTAAATCGGAACAACGGTCATCAGTGATCTTCCTTTCAGCACCATATTGTTTCAAAACCAAATTTTTAGATTCAAGTAATTTAATTGTGTCTTGGGATTGCAAAATCTCAAATTCAAAATGTTTCTATTTTTCAATTTCAAGTTTTTCAAACTCTTTGAGTTTTGCGATTTCATTTTCAAGTTCAGTCAAGATCGATTCAGTTTTTAAAGAACTTTCCTTTTCAAAAATCTCATGTTCGAAATTAATCTTATCCAACTCCTTCTGCAAAGCATTATTTTTATGAATTAGCTCACCTTCGTGATTTTTCAAAATTAAAAATTCATTTTCAAGATTTCTAGAATTTTCATTAACTTGAGCTAAATCAGTTTTCAAACTAATACAATTCTTGCACTCAGAGTTTTCAAATTTTAATTTCAACATATTGTTATTGTGGGTCAACTCAGAATTTTCAGATTTCAAAGACTTGTTTTTCCGTTTGAGACGATCAACAGTTCTTGTTAAATTATTACAAAGAGATACCAAATCATCATATGATAAGTCCCCATTGTCTGAATCGATATGAATAGATCCAGTTAAGCACAGATCTGAATCTGAGTTGGCAGTTGAGGGTTTTGGGAAGTTGTTGTCATTTCCATATCTTGAATTGAGAGCCGTCCAGATTTCCTGCGCAGTCAAACAATGGGAGATAAGGCAGTATCGATCATCTTTAAGATGTGAATATAAAATATGCGTAGCACGATTATTAAAACATATATCTATCATATCAAATCAATTAACAATAACATCCCAACATTTAAGATTGACAGATTTCGAATAGGATTCCATTTCAGATTTCCAATTCAAAAAATCTGTACCATTAAAAATAGTTGGAATACGACTGGACTGACTCTCTATGAACTGACAAGTAGGGTTATCCATGACTCTAGAGTTAACAGAAAATACCTGCTCTGATACCAAATGTTGGATCTAGATTAAACCTAGAGGGGGGGGGGGTGAATAGGGTTTATCACAATTTTCTTTAACTAAATTAAAAATCTAACGAGATAGATAATAATACACAGATCACAGAATATAGCAGAAATGCAGAAAATAAATCACACACAGATATACCCAGCTTCGGCAAAACCCTGCCTACTGCTGCATTTCTAAGGTTTGTACTAGGTAATAGAACAGATCCCGCATACAAGACTATGTACACTCGCAAATCCTGCTCTTATTCTAACCCTACGCTCAAAACCATAGACTGATCGATATCCTCTCGATCAGATTTTCCTGAATTACAATTCCGTAATCCGTAACCCAGATTTTACAGACTCTGAAACTGACAGTCAACACCCTGACTGAGTTTTCCTAGATTTTTACAGAACTCTAGAAACTGATCAGGTTTGTTTTACAGAACAAAGTAAAAACAAAGACACGAAAAAAACAAATAAAACCCTAGGATTTAAAGTAAAAGGGTTCATCCCCTTTTAAACATGGCTTAGCCCCCTTTCACATAGCCGGCCCATTTGTAATTTCTTTGGTCCGATCTCCTTTTTCTCTAAAGAAAAAATATGGCGGCTACGATTGAAAACTAGGGTTTCTGATCTCCAATCCAAATCGTGATCGATTGCTTCTGAGAAAATAAATCTCTGATTGCTTCGACAACTTGTGGCTTGCTTCTCTATGATTTGGGAACTTGCTCGATCGAAAATCCTGTAAGTTTCTCTGGAAATAATTTTTCTGATTTTTGCTCTCGAGTTGTTGTTGATTTTTCGATGTCAATGCCTGTGATGAGTCTGGTGATTACAATAGGATTATAACATCCTGAAATCGCTCTGATTTCACTGAATGACTCGGCTGATTTGTTGCGGTTTTCCCTTTTGAATCTCTTGATAAAATTGGCTTTAATTCCTTGTGTGTATTTGGACATGCTAGTGGTCCTTTGATTTAATATTGAATTTCTCGGCAAAAATGAATTGTGTGACTTTTTAATGTTTCCTGGAATGAAATAGTTACCCAAAGACATTGAGTAAAATATGCAACTCCAATTGACTTTCCCAATTTGCTGTGAACCATTCAGGAAACAAAAAGAATGTTTTTATGGCCCCTTGTGATAATTTGATCACTTGCTCTGTTTAAATTCTGAAAATTAATCCTCTGCTTGTCCATTGTATATTTGGAAAAGTACCAGTTGATTTTTGCCAAAAATTCTTGCTTTGAATGTCTTTGCAATTTTGAATACTTCTGGAAAGAATTCAAAATATTTTTGTTGTGCCTTTACTTGAGATTCCACATGTACAATTCATGTACATACCGATTTTAGTCAATGCTGTGTCCATATGAATTGTGTACTCACACACCATGTATCATGCACCACTCTTTTATTGCTTGTGCATTACTATTTGAGTTTGCTGAAAATGTTGGCTTTATTTTGCTGCACCATATTGGCCATGCCATTTACATGCACCTTGGTCATTGATGTACATGTTGCTCCCATTTCTTCCCTGCTTTGATCATGAATCCAGTACATATGTGCTTAGTTCTTTGTGCATAAAAAATGTACTTTGCTTTCTGCTCGGCCATGTTGGATTTCTGGAAATAACTTTGCTGCCAAATTTGTATACTGCTGCTTGTGTCCTTGACCAGTTTCTGTAGCTCCATTTACATTTGAGTTTGCAGTCATGACTTGTCTATCTCTGTTTGCACCATACATTTTACATTTTCTACCTTGTAAAGTTTGTGTATATGCTTCACCATGCACATGAATTATCACACTGCTTTTCCACTCTGTTATGTCAATTGTTCACTTGACAGTTGCTGCCTTTTTCATATCACTTGTAGCCATAATCATTTGTAAATCTGTCTTGTGCATACTTTCATTTTTTTCCGGTGAGTGATGCATTGTATACATACAAACGTGTATGTGTAGCTGTATGTGTAGCTCCATCATTTGAACTTTGTTCACCTTTTTTTTTTTTTTTTTTGCTGTTTGGCTTTGTATGTGAAAGTTTGCCTTGTGAAACTTCTTGTCCATGTTTACACCATATTGAATTGTCGTGCTCCATGTATATGTCGTATATGCACTGTTCATATGATATTTTTCAATTTTCTACTTGCACTATTTTGTATTTGAGCTGAATCATGGTATACATGCCACTTGGATAATTTTCCATGAATGCTTCACTTGCTTGTAAACTTCTTGTTTGGATCCTTGTGCATCCTTGAAACTTATCCCACCGCTTGCATTTGTACATTTGTTTAGATTTCTCAACAACTTTGTTATTGCGGTGCTTTCTTGAGACTTGATTGATTAGCTGCTGGACCATTTGCTTATACTCCATGTTGTTGAGCTTTTACTGAGTCTTGTTGCACCAACACATTGCTGAATAGACTTTGTTTTCATGTGCACTGAGTCGAGAAGGTCAACGTGGCTACTCCTCAGTTGCACACAGGATTGGCGAGGCAGTGCGCACGTGTATATCATACACGTGTATATTTGCAGTCGATCAGAAAATTTTCTGTCCCTGTACATATACAAACTATCTGTCTAGACACAGATGAATCAGATCAAGTCATGAAAAATGATGAGAAACACACCAGAAAACTGAGGCAAATAAAATTTAAAATAAAAAAAATTCAAATCTGCATGTATGCAGTTTTTATTTTTACCGCAGTGTACTGTGTGTGTGTTTCATGTGTGTGACAGGTAAGAAGACTGGACTGACTGAAAACGGGGAAGTCTGAAGACAGAAGACTAAGAGGCAGTGTCAGTGAATGTAAAAGTATCAGTGACTGTATATGGATATGAAAATGTAAAATCAATGATTGCATATAAATACGAGATGTATAGACAGTGTTATAGTGAGGAGCTGTGTAACAACAGAATTGTACTGATGTTTGTATTAAGCAAATTTGTTTGAAATAAAATATTATTTAATTGTTGTCAAACAAACTTGTCTATCGTATTCAGTTTATTTACCAGTACAATATCAGGTGAAGAGTATATAAATAGCGGAGTTATAAATATGTATTGTTTTAAATATTGAAATAAAATATTATATTTAAATAAAATACTGTGTAAATATTTAAATTCATGTATAGTAGTATTCTGTTTAAATATAAATATTATATTCCTGTCTGTGATGTGATATAACAGTACGATTACAAACACATTTATAATAATATTTATTTGATTGTTATCATCAAACAAAAATCATATGATTGTGTATACAACACCGTTTTATACAACAAAATGTGCTAAATAAAACATGTTTATTAATAAGATAAGAGGCCCTACATCTTTTTGTTTATATTCAGTTTTGGGACTCATAAAATCCTAGTTATTGGAGGCACAAGCCTATGGGGTGGCTTGTGTCAATCTTTCTGTGTGGAACCTGTACCCGTTAGTATCTCTGTTGGTATCATAGAGGGGCTTCGCACTAGGTAGGGGCCAGGGAACGCTTTACTGATTTGGATTTTAAGAAGTTAAAAGGTGGAAGGTTGGTACGAGCGCATTCCGGCGAAGTCATGAGCATGCATGGGTCCGATAAGGGAAACTAAGACGTTGTAACACCAACAAATTGGTTTGTATCTTATAAGTTGATGGGTTAAGGACCGATATCCCCTACCGTCGTGACTGGCACTGTAACAATCCAGAATTTTGACAATAAATTAGTTATTTAATTAGATTTCAAAAATAGAAATTTCTAAAAACGATGGAATTTGACTATGAAACTTTAACCATTGTGTTTGTCTCGAAATTGTAGTCAAATTTCTTGTTTAGAGTTTCGCGAACAGAGTCTATATGAAAAAATTACTTATGAAATACCAAAAACGGACGAAAATAAATAAATATAATATGTCTTACATTTTATACCTAGCCTTCACTAGGAAAACTGACACAAGGGAGGTCGAACGCTTGGTATAAGGGTGTCGATAGCTTCGTTCCTGAAGCACCCCTGAAGCGCCCGGTAACGGCTAGTTCAAGAGGGTTAAGGTTTATATAAATGGACGGATGTTTATTTAATCAAATCTAACGGTTCATGGCCAATTCCACTCCTATAAATAAAGGGATAAGGCCTCATTCTTTTCCAAACAAATCTGTGGGCAACAGCGAAACTTATCATCTCCTTTTGTATTTAAATGAATTTCTAAATCAACAATAGATTCATATATAATCAATTCAAATATAAATCATATGGGTTTGAAAGGGATAATCAGATTCAAGTGCAAAAGGATATGAATTGACGTCTAAGCTCTTCTTCATTAGATTCTCCCCACTTTTCCTATTTTCTTACAAATCTAAAGATCTAAAAGTATCCCCTTTTCATAATAATCGTAGATATATAAGAATTTTGGAATTGTAAGCCTAAGAGGTTATTCAGATTTAAGATTTGGATGCTTTCAGGTAAGTGAGAAATTTATATACGAAGTTACAATAACTTATTATCTCTTTTTTATTAGATCCTAAATCTATGCCTAACATTTATCAGATCTGTTCACAGTATTGTTAAATCCAAAATGATGCATATCCGATCTGTTTATGGATGTTGACAAAAACCTGAAATTTTAGATTTGTGGTTTGAATGATATTATAATTAGTAGGCTTACTTAATTGTTTAAACCATTTCCAACAATTGTGTTTGAAAATGCATTAGGATTATTGAAAACACAGTAAATCTAGAAATCAGTCCCATAAAACACTGTTAAGATGTAGTATTATTCCAGATCTCTAGTTTCAGTGTTAAATGATAAATTATGTAACTTTGATTTGAAAGACATAAAACTGTTTGTGCTCAATTTTGTTGAGGTTTAACTTTGTAATACCGCTTAATTTTAAAACAGGACATAAGGGATAATTAAAGAATAATTAATTTTTAAAAGAAGAATTAAGTAAAACAGGTTACGCCATTGCGTTTGCCTCGGAATTATGCTTGAGATAGAGTCCGAGTTTGCGTAAAACGGATAATGTATGAAGGAGTTATGGATGATGGAAGTTTGGCAGAAAAATCAAGAAATAGGCCAGGATAACTGTGTACTTGTGTGCGCTAGAACAAAATTGCACTGGCGCACCTGGGAAGTACGCCTAGCCCGAGCCAGAATTCTAGAGAGTTCCATTGGCTGGATGACGTATCTTTTTAATCTGAGTAGTTCAGATTGTCTGTAATCTAATCTAAAGGTCCTAATTCACCTAATACATCTATAAATAAACACCTAAATCTAACCCTAGTCTCATTGTTATCATCTATGGTGCCTCCATGCTGCTCTAATCTAAACTAGCCTTTCTTCTCCACCAAAACAAATCAGAATAGGAGTATTCCAATTAGAAGATCTGATCTACAAATCAAAGTAGAGATTATTCAAGATCAGAATTGCTACAACAACATCTAGTTCTCTTTTCTAAGAATCCTATCGCTGTAAGTCTATGTTACTTTCACATATAATTGAATTAAAAAGTAATCATGATAGGATTGTAAATTGTATCTGATGTATATTCCTGTAAATAAGATGAATCATATCAAGTTTTGTAATTTGTTATCCTTCAGGTTCATACCCAATTGCTATTATCATATGCCTATCTGATCCATTTTGTCGTTATTTATTTCACATGCATATTTGTATGTTTATGCCAGTTTTGATGTTTTGATTCTCTCCCCTTCTTCTTTCAATTTTCCTTTTGAGGCTACTTCGAGCCTAAGCATATTGCGTTGATATTTACGTACGAATAACGTTGGAACGATTGGGAAAAGTTTGGGAAATATGGAATGAAATGAGATTATTGGCATAAATTGTTGATGAATATGGAAATGGGTTAGGCATAATTGAGTATAACTTGTATACATGAGTTTTGGCATAAACTGGGTTGGGCATAATTGTGTATAGCTTGTATACATGAGACTAGGCATAAATTGGATTAGAATTATAAGCATAAATTGGATTGGAATTTATGGGTAACTGGAAATCACCATAATCCAAGATTTGAAATTGAATTAAGGAAGAGATAATGAATGCAAATTGATTTAGGCATAATTTGGTTCAAAACTATAAACATAATTTATATTGGAAATTATGGGTGATTGGAATATATTATAATCCAAGATTTGAAATTGGGATTTGAATCAAGAAGGTGAAAATGAACGCCTAAGACACGAGGTTAGATTCAGATTGTGGTAGAAGTCTGCCCGGAACTGCCCGGCATATCCAGCAACCGCAATTTAGTAATCTAATGTGAGAGGTCAAGGGTAGAAATTAGATGCGTAATAATGCAAAGACACGAAGATTCGAATTGCGGTATAAGTCTGCCCGGAACCGCCCGACATATCCATCAACTGCAAAACTACAATCTTATGTGGGAGGGCTTGCAAGATTACGGTTATAATGAATTAATGAACACTTAGCCAAGATAAGACATGTGATTAGACAGGGATAATAAAGGATGAAGTAGGTAACATGGGTAGCATGTGAAACATAATTAAAGCACTTAACCAAGACGAGACATGTAATTAGACATGAGAATAAAGAGGGGTTAAGTGGGAATTCGTAGTGGGGACCAAGCTTAGGAGGGAAGCTTGTGTTAAGTGTGTGGACCCTTTTCAACCAGTAACCCATTTTAGTATTCTTATGAACTCGAACTAGGTTGAGGATAGGGACACGCTCAGTAGGGTTGATTGTAAGAGGTCAATAAAGAGTTAGTGATGGCAGTGCAAGTCCAACGGAGTCATGTGCATGCATGGGTCCAGGCTGGTAGGTAAGACGTTGTTGCATCGTATAGGTATAAGTTGTGCACTTCATTAGTATCAGGTTTTCCACCTTAGGGAGTGATACACCCTACTGTTGGACTAGCAGAGGTATCTACGAGGTTAGGGAGCCGATCGAATGGGGAGGGTAGTGGGTACAACTACCGGTGGTAGGAGCAAGTGGGGCACCTACGAGAGCATCTAGGAGTACACAAAGCTACCATTATTATGATTAGTACGGAGGGTACATCTAGTAGTTGTTGGTGCATACTGGTTACCTATGATAGCAGCTAAAGGTACATAATCAAACAGGGAGGATAGTGGATGCATCTAGTGGTGATAGGTGCACGTTGGTTACCTATGAGAGCAGCTAGAAGTACATGAAACGATCATCATTCTATTTAGCCAAGAGGGATCATCTTTTAGTATGAAGCTTGTATTGGTGCGGTGCAGAGAATATCTTATAGTGGTTAGAAGCGCAGTCAATGTTACATCCTGTTCATCTTGTTACCTTGTCGTATCTACTTATGTTACAGTCATCTCTTACATCTAGTTTATGTTCTTATCATGTTTCTTCACTAATTATATTGTTAATGTCATTGGACTCGCCGAACTTTATGTCTGACCCTTTTTGTTTCGCCTCTTATCTTTCCTTCCCCCCCGGTACTCAGGGTGGGCACGTTGAAGCTTGATTCAGACTTTCCCGCTTGAAGTGCTAAAAGCAATGCTTAGGTTTGTTTCTCTTTCATATGGCATTTTGGATTGGGGATTATGGTTTTAATAATTATGTACTCTGATGCCTTTTGTACAAGACTGATATTATGTACTTGGTTTTGGTGCAATGGGTTTGAAGATGTAACCAAACTTATTTCTGTTTCCGCTGCAATAAAGTTATAAATTTTTCAAGTACTATTTTATGTATCTGTCTTGTAATATTCTATTATGTTTACTTATAACGCTCCACGAAACTTAATACATTCCCTTTTTGAGTGACATTAATGGACGTGGGGTGTTACATGTGGTATCGGAGCTGAAGGTTACTGGATCAGATAAAAGATTTTGAAAGCTGGTTTCAAAACGGTTTTAAAAGAACTTGTTTTGAAAGACATATTCCCCAAAGCCATATGCACTATCTCTTGATTTTTTTTGTTTGAATCCTTGTTTCCTTCTTTTCTGAGTCTCCGAGGCTCCTGGCTTTCAGGGAGGTAACCTCATCGCAGCATGGTTCCGTAGGCATGATGAGACTATGGCGCCTGTCAAAGGGTAAAGAAGTGCCAAACTTCCATCTATAGCCGCATTAGTTTCACCTACGGCTAATTTTCTTTCCATCTTTACAGGGTTTTCCGCGCGATGGAAGCAGTTTTAGAGAGACTTGTTAACATGTTTCACAAGTATGAAAATGAGAATGAGAATGAGGGGGTTTGGGCTAAGGAGAATAGTCCAAGGATGTGAAAGTCGTGGATATAGCCTTGATGCACAAAGAAGATAAAGGAGAAAATAATGAGGTCAAGGTTGAAGGATCACAGAATAAGGAAATGGAACCTAAGAAGGGTGGAAAGAACTATAGACCCCGAGAAAATAGGAAGTGTCATTATTGAGGAATGGTGGGCCATATATAGCCAAAGACCATAGGAATAAGAAGAAGAAGAAGACTGGTTGTTTTCATTGTGGAGAGACAGGACATCTTATCAGGGATTGTCCAAAGAGGCAAGGGCAAGGACAAAGTACAGGATCTTCCGGAAGGCAAATGCGTGCTCTCATGGCTAACATACCTGATAGAGATAGAAAAGTTTCTGTTGAAAGTTTTATTTTCCTATTCGATCATCCTATACGTACTTTGTTTGATTCTAGCACTTCACATTCGTTTATATCTGCTTCTGTTGTAGAGTCTCTGCACCCGGATACTAGTATAGTAGTGGATCCCATTGTTATCTCAAATCCTATTGGGGGTACGGCTTATATGTTTATGTTATGTCGGGATTTAAGAATAACTGTGTATGGCTTTGAGTTCGAATGCAAAGCTTATGTGCTTGGTTTCACGGGCTATGGGTTGATTCTAGGGATGGATTGGCTAGCCAAGTATGGTTCCATTCTTGACTATGAAAAGAGGGTAGTTAAACTGTTGACTAGTTTGGGGAATACTCTCGATATCTCATGCGACCCTAAGGGTTTGGTTATGCTTAGCTACCTAGAATCTCTTGACACATCTGTTGATGATTTGCAATCTGTTCGAGTAGTCCGTGAGTATGATGATGTCTTTGATGAGGTTCGGGGTTTACCCCGAGGTGCGAGATAGACTTATGTATATACTTAGTAGATAATGCAAAGCCAGTTGCATTGCCTGTGCGCCACATGGCTCCGAGGGAGAGGAAGGAACTCAGTAAACAAGTAGGGGAGCTGCCTGAGAAAGGGGTTCATAAGAAGATGTATTTCGGAAGGGGTGCTCTGGTTGTTTTCGCTATGAAGGCTAATGGTTCGCTTAGATTATGCGTAGAATATAGGGAGCTGAATAAGCTTACGAAGAAGGATAGGCACCCATTTCCAAGAATAAGTGATTTGTTCGATCAGTTGGTTGGTGCTTCGGTTTCCTCGCAGTTGGACTTAGCTACGAGTTTTCATCAGTTGAGGGTAGCTGAGGTTAGTATAGATAAGACTGCATTTAGAACTCCAGACGGTTTCTTTGAGTGGCTCGTCATGCCTTTTGGTTTGACGAATGCACCCGCCTATTTTGTAGACTTGATGAGTAGGGTGTCTAGGGAGTTTCTAAACAAGTTCATGGTAGTTTTGTGGATGATATTTTGATATTCTCTAGAAGCGAGGAAGGGCATACCTTACATCTTTAGGTTGTCTTAGAGACACTTCGACTACATCAGCTTAAGGAAAAGTTTTCCAGACGTCATTTTGGAAAGGAAGTAAGGTTCTTAGGATGCGGGGACTCTAAAGAAGGGATAGCAGTAGAATCCCATGAAGGTAGTGGCAATCCCAGATTGGAGGATTCTAAAGAATACAACAGAAGCTTTCTTGGTTGGGCGGACTATTATAGAAAGTTCATTAAGGACTTTGCGAAGATATCAGCCCCTGTTTTGACTTTGCTAGATGGGAGCAAACCGTTCACTGTATATACCTATGCTTGCGGATAGGGCTAGGAGCAGTTTTTGAGGCAAGAGGAAAGGGTGATATGCAAGAGGCGGTAGGTACGCAGTTATGTTTGAGCATCGCTTATCGCCCTCAGACAGATGGAAAGAAAGAAAGGGTGAATAGAATACTTAAAGATCTTTATAGGTTATGTATCCTAAATTTTGGAGGGACATAAGAAAAGCACCTTCCATTTGTGAAGTTCGCTTATAACAATAGTTATTAAGCTAGTATTGGCATAGCACCTTTTGAGGGTTTTTTTGGACGACCGTACCGATAACCAACTTTTTGGTGGGAATCTATGGATTTAATTTTGCTTGGGCCCAAGATGGTTAGAGAAACTTC
Organism: Allium sativum; assembly: GCA_030737875.1. Lineage (NCBI taxonomy): Eukaryota > Viridiplantae > Streptophyta > Magnoliopsida > Asparagales > Amaryllidaceae > Allium > Allium sativum. The sequence goes on along the minus strand of CM060918.1, from coordinate 972,367,143 downwards.
GAAGAAGATAGACTTGATTTGAAGACGCATGAAGACGACACAAGACCGGCAAAAGTCATACGTTGATAAGAGATGAACCGATCTTGAGTTCGAGGTTGGAGACACAGTTTTTATTAAAGTATCACCATTGAGAAATGAAGTTCGTTTTGGATCTATAGGGAAATTGGCACCAAGGTTCGTAGGGCCATTCCCCATTACAGAAAGAATTGGACAGATGGCCTACAGAGTGAAGTTGCATGAGAAGCTTAGTGGTGTTCATGACGTATATCACGTGTCACATTTGAGGAATGTTTACATGATAATGCGGAAATGGTAGAGCCGAGCATGCTTAGAGAAGTAGTAGAGCGAGATGCCACGATTAGACGAGTTCCTACATGCATCCATGGATTTGAGGTCAAGAAATTACGCAACCAAGAGGTCAAGTTGGTTAAAGCCCAATGGTGAGATGATCAAGGAGACGCGACTTGGGAAACGGAAGACAAGATACGTGTGTCGTACCCTTTCCTTTTTGTGGGTATGTTCTTAACTTCTCCTTTTTCTACCGCTTTGTTTATACTTGTTTTATCATTTAGTGTATCCTCTCGATTATATCTTCTATCTTTAGGTAGAAAATCCTATGGTTGTAAACATGTGTTTGAGACATGTTATGTTTGGTGGATGCAAGTGGATGTAAGTGTTTGCTAGTGGTTGCTCGTGGATGCATTTACACACGTTAGGCACTAGATCAGCTCAATCACTTTCATATTGCATATGGATGAGTGTGCATATTTAAATTAATGAGTGTATATTGAATGTGTTATCATATGGATGTTGCATTTGGATGAATGGTTGTGCACTCATATAGAAATGATATATATAATTAGGATTCTTTTGCATACATGTTGGACACATGGCACTAACATAATTCCCATTAAAGAGGTCAACTGAATCAGTAGACCGCCTGATCTTTGCATTAGATAAGGACATATACATACACTTTGCATATGTTAATGAAAGCAGTAGAAATCTTGTAAGGACAATGAACGCCAGTGATTGATGGATGAGTAGATGAATGATGGATGGTAGGACATACATTCCTTTCAGCTTCGAGATTTCGGGGACGAAATCCTTTAAGTAGGGGGAATGTAACACCCCATAATTTTAAAACAGGACATAAGGGATAATTAAAGAATAATTAACTTTTAAAAGAAGAATTAAGTAGAACGGGTTACACCATTGCGTCCGTCTCGGAATTCTGCTTGAGATAGAGTCCGAGTTTGCGTAAAAAGGATATCGTATGAAGGAGTTATGGACGATGGAAGTTTGGCAGAAAAATCAGAAAACAGGCAAGGATAACTGGCGCACTTGTGTAGTGCGCCAGAACAAAATTGCACTGGCGCACCTGAGAAGTGCGCCCAGGCCGAGCCAGAATCTGCAGAATTCTGGAGAGTTCCATTGATGATGTGTCTTTTTGGGATTGGATGGATAACGTGTCTTTTTAATCTGAGTGGTTCAGATGGTCTCTAATCTAATCTAAAGGTCCTAATTCACCTAATACATATATAAATAAACACCTAAACCTAACCATAATCTCATTGTTATCATCCATGGCGCCTCCATGCTGCTCCAATCTAAACTAGCCTTTCTTCTCCACCAAAACAAATCAGAATAGGAGTATTCCAATTAGAAGATCAGATCTACAAATCAAAATAAAGATTATTCAAGATCAGAATTGCTACAACAACATCTAATTCTCTTTTCTAAGAATCCTATCACTGTGAGTCTATGTTACTTTCACATATAATTGAATTAAAAAGTAATCGTGATAGGATTGTAAAATGGATCTGATGTATAGACCTGTAAATAAGATGAATCATATCAAGTTTTGTAATTTGTTATCCTTCAGATTCATACCCAATTGCTATTATCATATGCCTATCTGATCTATTTTGTCGTTATTTATTTCACATGCCTATTTTTATGTTTATGCCAGTTTTGATGTTTTGATTCTCTCCCCTTCTTCTTTCCCTTTTTCCTTTCGATATTAGGCCACTTCAAGCCTAAGCATATTGCATTGAGATTTACGTACGAATAACGTTGGAATGATTGGAAAAAGTTTGGGAAATATGGAATGAAATGAGATTAATGGCATAAATTGTTGATGAATATGGAAATTGGGTTGGGCATAATTGAGTATAACGTGTATACATGAGATTTGGCATAAATTTGGTTGATCATAATTGAGTATAGCTTGTATACATGAGATTAGGCATAAATTGGATTAGAATTATAAGCATAAATTGGATTGGAATTTATGGGTAATTGGAAATCACCATAATCCAAGATTTAAAACTGAATTAAGGAAGAGATAATGAATGCAAATTGATTTGGGCATAATTTGGATTAAAATTATAAACATAATTTAGATTGGAAATTATGGGTTATTGGAATATATTATAATCCAAGATTTGAAATTGGGATTTGAATCAAGAAGGTGAAAATGAACGCCTAAGACACGAGGTTAGATTCGGATCGTGGTAGAAGTCTGCTCGGAACTGCCCGGCATATCCAGCAATCGCAATTTAGTAATCTAATGTGAGAGGTCAAAGGCAAAAATTAGAAGCGTAATAATGCAAAGACACGAGGTTAGATTCAGATTGCGGTATAAGCCTGCCCGGAACTGCCCGGCATATCCCGCAACCTCAAAACTGCAATCTAATGTAGGAGGTCTTGCAAGATTACGGTTATAATGAATTAATGAACACTTAACCAAGATAAGACATGTGATTAGACATGGGGATAATAAAGGGTTAAGTGTGTAACATGGGTAGCATGTGAAACATAATTAAAGCACTTAACCAAGATGAGACATGTGATTAGACATGAGAATAAAGAGGGGTTAAGTGGGAATTCCTAGTGGGGACCAATATTAGGAGGGAAGCATGTGTCAAGTGTATGGACCCTTTTCAACCAATAACCCATTTTAGTATCTATATGAGCTCAAACAAGGTCGAGGACAGGGACACGCTTATTGGGGTTGACTGTAAGAGGTCAATAAAGAGTTATCGATGGCAGTGCAAGTCCAATAGAGTCATGTGCGTGCATGGGTCCAGGCTGGTAGGTAAGACGATGTTGCATCGTGTAGGTATAAGCTGTGCATTTTAGTAGTATCGGGGTTGCCATCTTAGGGAGTGATTCACCCTATTGTGGGACCAGCATAGGTATCTATGAGGTTAGGGAGCCGATCGAATAGGGAAGGTAGTGGGTACAACTAGTGGTGGTAGGAGAAGTGGGGCACCTACGAGAGCAGTTAGGAGTACACGAAGCTACCATTATTATGATTAGTAAGGAGGGTACATCTAGTGGTGATAGGTGCATATTGGTTACCTATGATAGCAGCTAGAGGTACATAATCGAACAAGGAGGACAGTGGATACATCTAGTGGTGATAGGTGTACGTTAGTTACCTATGAGAGCAGCTAGAAGTACACGAAACTATCATCATTCTATTTAGCCAAGAGGGATCATCTTTTAGTCTGAAACTAGTATTGGTGCAGTGCAGAGAATATCTTATAGTGGTTAGAAGCGCAGTCATTGTTACAACTTGTTCATCTTGTTACCTTGTCGTATCGCTTATGTTACGGTCATCTCTTACATCCAGTTTATGTTCTTATCATGTTGCTTTACTAATTATATTGTTAAAGTCACTGGATTCGCCAGACTTTATGTATGACCCTTTTTGTTTCACCTCTTTTCTTTCCTTCCCCCCTCCCCTCCCCCCCCCCCCCCCCAAGGTTCTCAGGGTGGGCACATTGAAGCTTGATTCGGACTTTCCTGCTTGAAGTGCTGAAAGAAATACATAGCTTTGTTTCTCTTTCATATGGCATTTTGGATTGGGGATTATGGTTTTAAAAATTATGTACTCTGATGGCTTTTGTACAAGAATGATATTATGTACTTGATTTTGGTGCAATGGGTTTGAAGATGTAACCAAACTTATTTCTTTTTTCGCTGCAATAAAGTTATAAATTTTTCAAGTACTATTTTATGTATCTATCTTGTAATATTCCATTCTATTTACTTATAACGCTCCACATAACTTAATGCATTCCTTTTTTGAGTGACATTAATGGACGTGGGGTGTTACAAACTTAGTTATTGTAAATATGCCTTTTCCAATTTTAAAATAAAAAGACATTATTTGAAACCAATAAGAAATATGTCAAATATTGAAAAATTGAAAAGTTGTGTAAATTCACGCGTAAATATAAATATATATATTTGTGCGTAGTTTACATCAACTATTCCAAATCATACATAAATATATATTTCTTGTGGTTTGAAATATATTTATTCCAATATTCAGGCATGATTTACAATAATTACCGTTGATAGTCTTTTTGTAAGATTTAAAACCTTATTTCAAGATTGAATACAAAAAGGAACGTTTGGCTATTAGTTGAACCAAATTATTAAACTTAATGATAATAATAACAAAAATAAATAACTACGTTAACTGTGAAAAAATATAAATACAAATATATATATATATATTACCCGTCTGAATCTATATAAATAACGAAATATATATATATATATATAATGAATGTTTGAATAAATTTCATTTTATGGAATTATACATGTAAATGTAGTCCATATTAAACGAATATATTTGTGGTGACCATTGTAGCAGTTAGTGTAATTGATAGCTATAAATAGCGCCATAAGTAAATAAATAGCTATTGTAACCATCATTGATTGGGAAGAACAAATTTAACTAGACAGTTAAGCCTAATGGTAACAATTTATAAACTTGCTAGGATTAATGTTGTAAGCCACAACTAGGGAATTAAATTATAACTATGCTAAGACACAAGGTTAAGCTCAACTTATGGTAGAGGTCTGCTCGGAACCGCCCGACAAATCCAGCATCCACAAGTGGCTCGTTTAATGTGAGGTGTCTGGTGCATAATTTATACACACACACAAAAAAAAAAACAGGCGATAAATAAATAAATAAATTAGTAATGTCTATTGGGGTATAATAAATAGATATTTTGGGACTAACAGTTAAGGATAATTAATGTCTTAGGGAATTATGACCATTAGGTTCATAAGTGATATTGATTATAATCATTGGAGTAAAAGGTATATTAAGATAGATTGTTGCCGAAGGAAAATATGACCGTTTAGTTCATAAATGGCAATAACCCTATTATACAGAAATAAATAAAATGAAAAAGGGATTAATGGGTATTGATTGTTTCTTTAAACACTAAGTCTAATTAGGGAAATAACTAAATAAATATCCTTAGGTAAAATGGATATAACATTCCTTATCCTAAGACAGTTAGTATAGAACCTATAATTAAAGGTTAGAGTTGGTCTTGGTAGGTTACTGATATGGAATATCATTAACCATAGGACCCATGATGATAGCTAGTTGTGTATGTATAGCATTTTCGAAAAGTGAAACTAAACGAAAAAAACTCAATAACGTAGCCTGCTTTGGAATTAAGGTCTTAAGTGGTTAGATTCGCCTATAAAAAGGTATTAAGCGATCGCATAGCCCACCTCCCATAAATAGAAGCATTGAAAAGCTAATTAGGTACGAGTCAGATAATATTCGCGAATAGTCAACTTCCTTTGGTCTTAACTGACTTTGAGTCAAGTACTCCACCTAGGATTAGATCCTCCAGTTATGAGTCTTAAATGGTGTGTGAATCCTACCTAAACCTAGATATTAAATGTCTGGTAGGGTTATTCCATAAGGATACGAATCCCGTGGGAAGTATTAAGCGTCTAAAGAGATTATCCAACAAGGTCAGCTAGATGGTACAACGAGATTCCACCAACAGAAAGGTAATAAATAGGGAGATATCGTCTACCTATTCCTATCAATCTTAAGCGAGGAGATACCATCTCTCGCCTTGTACGGGGTATGGGTTTATATGAGAAAGACAAAAGCCTTAACTATTAGGGCCCTGCAGCTAGTGTCCTCTAGTTTATAATAAATTAGAGTAAAGCATCAAGAGGTATTAAATGACCAATAGGTCCGCCTAGGCTCTTAAGTGATTGAGGGAATCCACCCTATCTATCATTCGATAGTAAGGCACTAAGTGGCTAAGTATAAACTCATGATCAAATAAACTCCATGGTTAGGAATTCATTTCTCGATTTAATAGTTAGTTAATAATGATATAAAGGCTACATTATTGTATGCGTAAACGTTTTATCTCAGTATCGATATCATTGGGAATACTACCTTGGGAATGGTAGTTAGAGTCATGCGTAATGTTTAAAAGGTTATGTTAGAATTACTAGCCTTGGCAGCCATGCATCTTTGGTTAAACCAAATGTGATACATCTGTGAATTGTAATATGTATTGTACACTGCATGTTCAATAGAATCTTATTGTTCTGACCCCCCTCATTACATCCTCCCAGGTTCTCTAGATAAGGTTGGGTTCTTACAGGTGTTTTAGTTTGGTTTTCGGTTCTTTTTCTCTCTGATGCTCGGTGTTGGCATGGTGAATCGCTTTTATGATGTAGTTACTGGAGTTAATACTCGTTTACCTTTGTTTTGTTTCCATTGTGAGTTATCTTATCATATTCTAAATATGCTCATGCTATTTTATTTACATGTACCAAATTTACAGGATCCATGCTTGGATGTGTTCGAGTTTCAATCTTTGTCGAAATTCAGGCTCATAAAAGTGTAGGTTGTTACATTTGGTATCAGAGCATAGATTAGACAACAGAGGAATTATTTAAATTAGGACTCGTAAGAGAACGTAATTCAATATTCGTTTCTATTTTTCTTCGTCTTTCTTACCCGACTTTAATTTGTTTCGACGATAAATTAGTCATGGGCTTATTTATATAGAATGGTCTTAAGCGACTAAGAGCTGGAATATGTTGAGTTCAGGTTTATAGCCAATTCTATCTTACCCCACATTAAGTTGACGATTTCGTTGTGAAGAGCATAAGGATGCATATGGTGGATTACGTTGATTCTTGGAGACGGGACAAAAATCTAGCTATTATTGAGATAGTCGCAATTTCTGGTTTTTGGTTTCATTTGGTAGTTCCAGTCAAAGGCCTTTCCTTGGTATGAAACGAGAAATCCATATTAATATGTTGTATCCATTCGGAAATATAATTATGAGGTAGGGCCAATCGATACTTTGTTAAAATTTTGGATATCCTTATATTAAAAATATTTATTTGAGTTCTTAGCCTTGTATTCGAGGGAATTTTATTTCTAAAACTATTTGGAAAAATAAAATGGATTTCAAAAGTTTGGAATTTTGATTTTGGAGAATGGTTTTATAAAGACATATTTTATAAACATATGGTTTTAAAATTTTAATCTACTCGTGTTTCAGAATTATTCGGGCATTGTGTGATTTTAATAAATAATCTAGTTAGTAGAAAGAAAGGATTTGGAAATGACAAGGAATATGACTCAAAACTTAAAAATAATTAATATCCATTCCTTGTGATTTTTAGTATCCCTCTTTTTATATATATCGGATGATTTATTGGAATTATTACTATTAATCCTCGAGATTTTAAAGTTTTGAATTTTTTGAACTTGAAAAGGTTTTTCCTATTAGTAATATAAACTGGATAACAAATAATAACAATAGTAATGACAAATTGGGTTTATAAATACAAACCTTCAGTTTATAATAAATCCATTTTTGAAAAGTTCTAAATTTTCCTTCAAAAAGGCTAAGAAAAAAATACTTCAACTTTATTTTTGTGGTATTTGATTTTTGAATCGTTTATTTGTTTAACAGCTAGGTATAGGGAAATTCCGTTTTAATTTAATTACGGATTTCTAGTTGAATTATGTTGGGAATTTGTTCGTTGTGTGGTCGCAACATTGTTGTTGGGAATACTTTGAATCTTTGGAAACGGTTCGGAGTTTGACTACGATCTTTGATACCGCCATGATGAGGATAATTGTTTTCGGGTCGCGTCAAATCTTAAAGGATTACGTGGGGCGATAAATATTTTAATCTGTCCTAATATGGTCAGGGTTCAACCTTTGCCCAAAACCCGTTTGACATTTGACCATTTAGCGTTATACCTAGAGTGGTCAACTTGTTGATGAGTTTTGCTACAACTTGAAAATAGGACTCAACCGTAAAAGTTGCGTCCAAATCAGCCCTCAACATCTTTCTTTCGTCCTTGCTTCCACATCTAGTTGAACCATATTCTTATCCTTCTTCTTTTTCTTTGTCATCTCCTCCTTTTTAGCGCTAATTTGTGCATTATATCTTTCCCCACTAGTACTCCAAGATCTAAATCCAATTTCTTCTCTCTGATCATTCTAGTCCATAATACTAATTGGGTTACCTAATCTTACTCGCACCATTTAAGTCTCATCCTTAGGGAGAGATCATTTGGTTAAATCCGAATGAATAAAAAGGCCGCACTGCTTTAGGGATAAGAAAGTTTGTCATGGCAATTCGTCTTGCACCTGTCCTTTGCTTCGAGATCTTTGTATAGGATTATTGTTTGTGTTGCATTCATCTTTGCTATATCTTGTCGGAATAGATTTTGATGAAGGCGATCGTTGTTTCAGGGATGAGGAGTGAGTTATCTTTGGATGGTTCTTTATGAGGAGAATCTCAATAAGATTTTAGAGACATTCTTGTTGTGCGCGAACTTCAATGGTCTTTTTACTGACTAGCTTTGGAGATTTTGCAGCAAAACTCTTTTTCTTAGTGTTGGATTTTGTGTTTGGAGATCTGTGTCAAAACTTTTAATGGCATACCAGTGCCTCCGACACCGAACTTAGGAAAAGGTGCATTGAACGATCATCAGGGTAAGGGAACTCGAAATGAACCTATCGTATAACTCACAACTCATAGATAATATATAATAATAAAATATACAACAAGATATAGTGGTTAAGCGAAACTGAACAGAAAATCAAATCTTCATAAAACCATACAATCTTGAGTACAATACATCTTAGTACATGAATCTATGAATATAATATGCCTCATTACATCCCTCAGAGTATCAATAACATACACATACAGCGAAAATAGATAGAGTAGACCGATGATCCTGTAGTCGAAAGAAAAAGCTTGCATCTGCTCTCCCTATACTATAAGCGGTCCCATCTCTCTCCAAACCTAATGTGGTAATTTCCATCATAATGCTTTATCTTTAGATTGAGCCACCAAGAAGAAAATAATAAATAGATAATAATATGTCAGCCTCCTGATCATCACCACACAACATCAACGGCACCAAACCTGCTATCTTCTACTCAGTTTGCTCATCAACAACGTTAATGAACAACCTAAGGTAATAAGTTGGAAACTTAAAACCTTGAGTCAGACAATAGTCTTAGTGAATATTAAAATTGCTAACACGATTACACTGGATAAATATGAGTATAGGCACAGTTAACAGGTGAAAACCATCCATCACACGCCATTTCAAAATAGGAAAGGATAACCCCAATCCTGCTTCTCTTTGACATCCTACGGTGATAGCCTAACTAAAGAAAAGTAAAGAAGAAGACACATAATCAACCATAACATCCAATATCCTAGTTATCACCGTCTATAGCCTTAAATCCATCGATAATTGAACTTTCTTTCAACGATCAAAAGGGCTAATGGAAAAACCCCGGCTCTAGCCAAACTATCATATGCCATGGTGACTCGTACGTTTGTCTTTTCCATTCTCGACAACTAGGCCCATCATGATTGCACAGGGTATATGATCTCCCGAATTTGATCCTGATGGGCGTCCTCACAGTACCCCTGCTTTGAGATTGCTAGAACACTTCGATTATTGACGAATCCTTGGCAAACTTGCCAAGCCTTTCCATTCGACTACTTAATCCATTCTTGAATCATTCCAATTTTATCCATGACTTACCACCATCATGTCAATCCACCATCATATTGGGTCATATATCGAATCACGACCAACTTTACATCAATTCGGCTACGACCACTCCATCGTGAGTTCACAATCGAAGCACCATCAATCTTTGAGTTACACATCCATCCTCTAAAGTCGATTTCAATCCAAACTTCACCAGCAGTCTCAGGAAGCCAAGACAACAAAGCCCCTAAAAATTCACCGTCATTCAGGCCTCCACCATGGGTCGATACCAACCGATCATGGGTCGGTGCCAACTCGTCCACTTAGCCAATTTTGGCTAAGCGGTCGGCCTATATCCATCCTTGCTTCAAGCATGTTCTTCCGATCCAATCTCCAATCGTTTTGACATTTGTTTTGAAGCTTCTGCTGGTCCGGTCATATCTTGATCAATAAACCTTCGACCCATCCAAAACACATCCGATTGACTTGAAAATTCACTGGTGGCTTCGATTCACCGCCACGATGTCGTACACCAAGCAATGAGCATATATGACCATATTCACTGGTGGCTTCGATTTACCCATACAATCCGTAGCTTCCGTGTGAGAAATATTTATCACTCACCTAATGCTTGATTTGATGTAAATTCAATGAGATCAAACTTGGACAGCACTAAAACCCTTTGAATTCGATGCAATTCAATGTGATTTAATCCCCTTTGATGTTGATCTATCCTCTAGATGCAATCTTCAATGAATATGTATAAAGAAGATGGAGAACTAGGGTTTTAGGTTGAATCGGAGGATCACAGACGCCCAACCTAAAACTTAGAATGAAGAGAGTAACCCTAGTTTTCTCCTCAAACACCCCTATTTATATTTGTCGGTCACCAGTCTATTGGGTTTGGCCGTTCAGCCCACTAGCTACTGACCAGGCTGCCTAACACAGGCTAAGACTTAAAACAATGATTCCTCCCAAACTGTTAAACCAAATCCTTCATGTGACCACTCTATGAAATCATAAACTATCATTCCGATCTAATGAGATCAATCTCAGCACCTGATTCGATCTCTATCGAAATTTATATCCCAAACAGTAAACATAAGTGCAAAATGGTCATAATTGAATTTGGTAAAAAACTTGGACATGCCTCACATTCCCATGAACAACATATCAAAACCTAAGAATGATCCGACCACTAGGGAATAAAATATAATTATTTTACGATCAGTTGATACGTAAAATACGGGTCGTTACATTCTCCCCCTTCAGGAATTTCACCCTCGAAATTCCAAGCGAACATGAGCAAATATGGTATCCCGCATGCCCACTAACAACGAGCAACCAAACTATCATGCAGTCTAGCATTCAACGATCCATACATCCAAAATCCAATCCTGGCAAGCGGAACTTCTTATGGTGCAAGACATAATGATGCAAGTAAGATACAATATCTGGGACATACCACTCAAAGAGCTCTAGATGGGTTGACCACATGCTCTCTTCCGTTTCCTACGTTCAATCGTCGTCATTCTCGCCCTATTGTACCTTGACTAGCTTAACCACCTTCCTCCTAAGTTGTTTCATGTCACTTCCTGTGAAGCGAAGCAGCTTACAAGGTCTAGAAACTTCGGGCTCAATTTCAAAACCTTCAAGATGGTCTGGAGATATCGTAAAATTTGAGTCGGGCTTGAACTTCCGCAGAAACGATACATGTTAATCGGACTTTTGGTCCGACTCCCGAAAGTACAACAGACAAGCTCGACTCAACACAACGTGTTGCGTTATAGCCCGAAGTGTCACCAAAAAGCCAAGGATACGAGTTTAGAAGGGGTCATGTAAGTAAGAAGATCACAACTCCTCAAAACCACGCGTTAATCACATTTCTTATCCCCCGCATGCCAAGAGGTTCATACCCCTGTAGTTCGACTCCCCCTGGTTCATATTTGAAAACTCGACTCCTTTTTCCCTTTGGAAAGCCTCGTGTCCCTTGATACCAAAAGATTCATACCAATTGATGTATATGTTTTGTAACCCTCACTCATAGTATACACCGGATCTCAAGCACTTCGGACCCTCCTTCTTCATAGCCAAAGCATCGACTCCCTCTTCTCACAAATAGCTCTGACTCCCTCTCCTTTACAAAATTTCGGACCCCACAATAGTAGTATTTTTGTGTCCCTATGCATGTAACACCTTACCTCCGTTAAGGTCACTCACAAAGGGAATGCCTTAACTTTGGTGGAGCATTTTAGTAATCAGAACAAAAACTTACAAGACAGATAAAACAGTACTTGAAAAATTTATAACTTTATTTCAACAGAAGCTTGGTTACATCGTTTCAAATCACAATATCAGAATTCAAGTACAAAATATCAGTCTTGTACAAAAGCCTTCAGAATGCATAGTTTAAAATCATAATCCCCACAGAAGAAGACAAGCCATACTTTAAGCACTTTAAGCAGAAGAAATCTGGATCAAGCTAGAGTATTCCCTTCTACAAAACCTGGGGGGGGGGGGGAATGGAAGAAAGGAGGCGAAACAACAAGGGTCAGACAAAAAGTCTGGCAAGTCCAGTGATTTTCAGTTATGAACAGATAATAATAACATGACATGAAAATAAAACTGGATGAGAGATAACTGTAACAGGTGTAGCAGATATAACAGAAGAACAAAATGATATAAGCTATTGCTTTACACTTCTCTGCACTAATACTAGTATAACAGAATTAGGTGCCACCCTAATGTCTAAACTGAAACAGAAACGGGTACAGAATAATTTCTACAGAAGAGAATGCTAGTAATGGGCCTTTACCACCCCAACAGAAACAGACAGAAGTAGAACGCTAATAATGGGCCTTTACCACCCGAACAGAAACAGACAGAAACAAAAACAGATTAATCCCTACGGAAACAGAATGTAGAATTAGGTGTACACTAGTAATGGGCCTTTACCACCCGAACAGACGGTACCAGGCAGAAACAGACAGGTGTTACCACCCAACAGAAATAGACGGTACCAACAGAAACAGACAGAACTAAGTGTACCCTAAAATCCTAATCCAAGCGATCGGCTCCCTAATACATAAATACCCTGTGTCGGCCCCACAGTAGCGTGTATCACTCCCTAAAGTGACAACCAGTTGGCACAGACCTATTTACAGATGTCACGGCGTCTTACATCCTCAGAGGCAGACCGGGATCCATGCACGCACATGACCCGGTTGGAACGCACCATCAACACCCCACGCCATTATCAGAATGAACCGCTTATAATTAGTTCAGTAAGCATGCCCGGACCCTACCTATTGTTGGGTCAAAGTTTTGATACTAGAAAGGGTTACTGACTAATATGGGTCCCAAACAATAGATGACACAAGTAAATTCCCTCCTAACCTTGTGTCCCCAGACTAACAGATTTCAGATTAACTTGTTTACAAGTTCAGACATATAGAGATCAGATTTACTAGTTCACAGATCAGACAATCAAATCAACAAGTTTTTAGACTAACGGATCAGATGTACAGATTTAACAGAATTGTCTAACTTTGTATTGGGCCTACAGATTCATGAACGGGTTTATTATATATATTAGTCCAGTTGGTTTAACCCTATCCACCCAACACGTTTTGGACATCATTTTTATCTCAGATTTGCATTAATTAATTATTAATGCACAGACCTCTCACATTAGGTCGCTAGCTTGTGGCCGCTGGATGGGCCGGGCGGTTCCGGGCAGACTTCTGCCACAAGCCAGACCTAACCTCGTGTCTAAGCATATTATGACTAACTTCTCACATTAGAACCTATTGTTTGCGGCCACTGGATGTGCCAGGCGGTTCCGGGCGGTTCCGGCAAGGATTACGCCGCAAACTCATTCTAACCTCGAGTTAGCCACGTTTATCTTTGCGGCCAATTAATTAATAATTTACCATTTATGCCCACGCCTAATATACATGTCAATTATTCATAGCTAATTCAGATTATGTCAATAACAGACTGAATATATCAACTTAGCAGATAACAGATTTTCGCAGATTAGGCGACTTAACGGATTCAGCAGATTAAGTAATTTAGCAGATTTAGCATATAACAGATTAGGCATTTTTAGCAGACTTAGCAGATGACAGATTTGGCAAATGAACAGATCTAGCAGACTAGGCAGTAGAGCAGAACTAGCAGATTAGGCAATATAACAGAACTAGCAGATTAGGCAATATAACAGAACTAGCAGATTAGGCAAATATAGCAGAATTAGCAAATTAGGCAAATATAACAGATTTAATCATTCCTTAAAGTTTCACAAACATATCTTGCCTAATTATAAATTTGGCCTAAGTTTTCATGCGTAAATAGTTGTCATGATTCACACTATGATCATATACCCCACGTTTGCATTGAATTTACATGTCACAAATTATGGTCATAATTTATATGTCCCAATTTAGTACAACTTGCCTAGTACAAAAGATTCACATATAAATTATACCAAATATAGCCATCGATTTCAATGCATGTCATATATTCAAAAATCTCCTACTTAGGTGTTATTCACATTTGATAGTTATCAAATCATAATATAGATCTTCACACCTAAGTCATATTCTCTTTCAAATCATGAATTGTTATATAAACAATATGTCCAACAATCTAGTTATAACAGATCTTAATTCAAAATATGCGTTATATCCAATGTCTCAAGTCACATGTTACCATACCATGGCTCTTCTTCTTCCAATTCACAGAATATGCATAGATCTAAATCTAGTTTATAACCTATGTCCTTTTTCTTAAATCAGTCACAGATTAGCCATGTCCAATTATGCCACATTCATTATTTGTCCCAAACATTATAGCGTTCGTGTGTTAATCTCTTAGGAGATTGGCGCAGGCTCGTAGTAGCCTGGCTATAGAATAGAAAGAAGAAGAGATACAGAATAAAATAGATCAGAAGAGAACATACACAATCTCAAATTCAGATTTACAATCATGTCACAATTATGATTAAAGTTTATATCGGAAAATAATTGCACTTGCCTTGGTTGGATTAAAGAAAGAACTTTAATTGTTGTGGAATCGTTGCAGAAGCTTTAATCTCTAGTTTTGATTCCAGCAGAGTAGCGACACCATTTTTATTTTTAACAGAGGCAGAATAGAAGCAGAATAGAATTGTGTGTAGAGAAGGCTAGGTTTGGGGCTGTTTAAATAGGTTTAGGCAGACGAATCTAGGCAGAAAATGAGACCAGATACATAAGAATGCACCCAGGCCCAAAACCAGGTTCGGGGACCAGGTCGACCTGGTCGGGGGGGGGGGGGGGTCGACTCCCCAGTCGACCTGGTCGGGGGGGGGGGGGATCGACTACCCAGTCGACTCCCCAATCGACCTGGGTTCTGGGCGGGAAATTTCCCGCCCAACTCGCTTCTGGGTTTGAATTCGAATTTCGAGCTGTTTTCGATTCTGAAAATTCCTGAAACTTCGGAGGGTCATATCTCCCTCATACGGACTCCGATTCTTGCAAACTCGGACTCGTTTCCAAGAAGAATTCCGAGACGAACGCAATGGTGCAACCCGTTTCCCTTGATTCTTACTTTAAAAATTAATTATCCTCTGATTTGTTACTTATACGTTCACAGAAAATACGGGGTGTCACAACGCCCTCAACATTTTGACTCTTGTGACAACAAGAGTTTCGAACCTCTCAGTGCAACATAAACGATGTATCCCCCAGCATACGGGTTCATATCCCTTGATGTATACAAAATACTCATATCCCTGGGGTTACGAAACTACTGTGTCCCCTAGGAGATACATCGTCTATTCATCTTGTATCCTAAGAGATAGAATTTCGTATCCCGTATCTTATGAGAGGGTATGATTTCTTCTTAAAACAATAGGGGGAGTCGAAATTCCTAATGCTGCCTTCCAGGGATACGAAAATCTGCAGTGTGGTCCCTAAACCCTAACTGCTCCTACCTAACCCTTCCACTAGAATACCCCCAAGCTCACTCTTCAAAGTGGTTGGATTTTGGATGATTTGACGTCTCTTGAGAGCTCTAAGAACTCATTAATGGAAGCCATGCTTTGAGGAAGAAGAAGCATAGAAGGGACTTTTTTCCAAGGCTCATATATGACAACTAGAGTCCAAAATATTAGGAAATATTTGTAAATTAATGTCACGATGAAGTTCTAAGCTTGTAACCTATTATTTTCAATAAAATGTCAGTGAACTCCTTCAAAGTGGATGTAGGCCCCTCGCAGGACCGAACCACTATAAATCTACTACGTCGCCCAACTCCAACTCGCTCAGAACAAGCCCGAGCGAGACGCAATGTCTTGGAAAATCTTCTTCTAAGTCCTGGGGTCCACATAAAAGAAGGAGGTTCAGCCTCAATAATAACACCGTCGTCCGCTTTAATGCTCATACTAATGGAAATGGAAACGGGGATTGAACCATCGTCACTTACAACGGGGGAACGCATCACCGTGATTGCTCCTGGTTGGTTATCAACGATGAACCGGGTCCGAGTCACCGACCCCCTTCTCGATAGAACCCGACTATCGCCGCTTAGTACTTAGGATCCTTGCTCCCTACAACCCAGCAAGTCCAAGTTTCACCAATTCAGAACGCACACCATCCCTCTCAAACTCTTCTGCCATACCAGAACCAAACAATCAATGTCGATGACATGGAAAAGGATGAGCCCGATATGCATCAAAGAAGGCGTCCACGGAACAGGATGCATGTAGTTCACCAAAACCAACGGATTCCACCAAAGAATGTACAACCAGCATATCTCCCCGATATAGTCCCAAAGGATCATGAGAGATATGTGAGGGAACGCCGACGAATCGTTTGAAACCCACTTGAGGCGTTATCCCTTCACTAGGGTTATGCATGAAGATGAATGCCTCCGACGCTTCAACATGCCACAGATGGCACTATACGAGGGAACAACTGACCCATGTGATTTTTTAAACTGTTACGAGAGGAAGTTGGACTCCAGTCGCGCTACCGACATCGTCAAGTGAAAATGCTTCCCAGTTTTCTTGGCATATACCGCGTTGCTTTGGTTCTCTCGACTTTCACTCCAATTTATCAAAACTTTCGGCCAGTTGGCCATGCAGTTGGTTTGGCAGTTCGAGATGCACGTTCCAACTTCGAAGAACGCCCTCACCCTCTCCAACCTTTACCAGGGTCCTGCAGAATCCCGTAAGAGCTACCTCGAGCGATTCAATACTGCACTCACTTAGGTCGACGACATGGAGCCTTGCATCGTCCTTTTCTAGCTTGCAAAAGTGTCCTCCCAACCTCGTTATTTGGAGCCTGGATCGACAGAAAGCAACCTAAGACCTTATAAGCTTTCTATGAGAACGCTGGGCAGCTCTAATGCCAAGAAACAGCAAGGAAAAATCGAGCTTCTCGGGGCAGCCACTCCAACAACCCGCATGCCGACACCATCAACGATAGTATTAAAGGAAAGTAGGTCAGGGAATCCTCCGATAAGGGTAAAGGAACGACCCCCTACAAGCCAAAGCCGAACAGCACAAACCCAGCGGTCGTAGAAATAATTGAGCTTTGACAGATCCTAAGAAGCACGACCGCTATAAGAATTACAGGAACTACACTCCGCTGAACTGAGACATGGAGACAATTTTTTAGATACCTGTAATACTCTCTAATACAAGAAGCCCAACTTTCGAGAATCCACTGACCGCGAGAAAAGCTCAGGAATATATTGTAGGTTCCATGACATGTATGGGCACAATCCTAACAACTGTTGCCACCTCAAGGATGTGACTGAAAAACTCATTCGCGAGAAACATCTAGAATAGTATATTTAGGATCCTGCTCCTCCCGAAGCAGCTACAGGCCTTCCGATGCCTGCACTTCCGGCACCGGCTAATGCGGCCCCGAGGTCGTCTAATAAAAATTCATGTTTCATTGTGATCAATACTATCTGTGGCGGACCTCACCCCACACACGACAGGTTCCTCAAGATGGAGGAGTATGCCAACTCTATAAAGCATGCCTCTTACAAATCCTACTGTACTCTGGACGAATCTGTCCCCGCTAAGCTACAGAAAAATTGCGGGATGATATCAACTTCTGCGAGAGAAAATCTACAAGAATCGAGATCCCGACCATAGACCCTCTCGTTGCCTCTACCCAGATTGGCCCAGCTTTCGTCCGAATGATTCTTATCCACTCAGGAAGCTTGGCCAACATCTTATTCAAGGCGTCCTATGACCAAATGAAACTTGAGGCTAAGGACTTGAAGCCATGTCACTCCACGGTCCACGACTTCAACGGATCATCCAATTAGTCGGTGGTCATACTTGACCTCTGTGTAGAACTCAGAGAAAGGGTTGGAGCCGGGTCTGAATCCCAACCTTTATGGTCATCGACATCATCTCTCCATAAAACATCTTCTTTGGGCATCTTTTACTAGTAAAGTTTCGAGTTTGCATGTCACCTAGTCCATCCTGATGATGTTTCTGATGGAAAATGGGATTGGCACAGTCAAAGGTGACCAAGCAACAACGAGAGATTGCTCCCTCATAGATTGAAGGAACGTGTGCAATATGGATAAAGGCAAGGCGGTGTATCCACCTCCTTGCACCAAAACTGTTTGAGCATGGCAATCAAAGGTGTTTGAGTCTGGGCTCAGGAGCATTTGTCGTCTTTCAGACGATCTCGATCCAAGGGAGGATGAAGAGCCTAACTTTGAGAGGGCTACCCCGGTAGATCCAACGATGGATGTTCCAATCACCCCCAACGACCTGAAAAAGGTCTTCAAAGTTGGATCGCCACTCCACCCCACAATAAAGGAAGAGCTTGTGGAATTCTTAAGGTCCAACCTTGACGTGTTCGCATGGACCCACTCCAATATGTGTGGCATCGATCCTGGAGTCGTTCGCCACAGGCTTTCTATCAATTCCTTGCAAGTATCAATCAAACAGAAATGTCGAATCTTGGGAATCAGAAGATTGATTGCACTTAAAGATAAGGTGGATAGGTTACTAAATAATAGCTTTATCCGAGAAGCCCTCTACCCCGAATGGGTCTTCAACCCCATACTGGTCAAGAAAGAAAACGGCAAGTGGCGAACATGTGTCAACTTCTCCGACTTGAACAAGGCATGCCCTAAAGACAACTTCCCACTCTTGAAAATCGACCAGCTTGTTGATTTAACCATCGGCTACCTGCTCTTGTCCTTCACAGATTCCTACTAAGGCTACAATGAGATTACGATGTACCTTTGGGGCCAGAATCATACTTCTTTCATTACCGACCTTAGGCTCTATTGCTATCTCGTAATTCCCTTCGGTCTAAAGAACGCTGGAGCAACCTATCAGCGTTTGGTCAACTGCATGTTCAAGGACCACATCAGGAGATCCATGGAGGTATACATGGATGTTATGCCCATCAAACAGGGTATCAAATGACCACGTCCGTAACCTCTCTGAAATGTTCAGTGTCCTCTGCCAGTACAACATGAAACTAAATCCCTTGGAATGATCTTTCGACATTGCATCGGGAAAATTTATGGGCTTCATTGTCAACTCGTGGGGCATCGAAGCCAATCCAGATAAGATTAAATCTATCCTGGATATCCAAGCCCCTTAGAACATCAAGGATGTTCAAAGTATAAATGGGAAGGTCATCACCTAAAGTCGATTCATCTCAAAAGCAACTGACAAGTGCATTCCCTTTTTCGACTTGCTCAGAAAAGGGAAGCCCAACTTCTCATGGACACCTGAGTGCGTCGCCGCATTCTAGGACCTTCTGAATCACTTAGACCGACCACCTATCTTATACAAGTCCGTGGTTCATGAGGACTTATATGTGTATTTGGCTGTTTCTATGCAAGCTATCGGTTCGGTGCTCATCCTCATTGAAGCCCGTGTTCAAATGACTCATTTACTACATCAGCAAGACATTAACAGGGGTAGAAAAGAGCTATCCAAAGCTTGAAAAGTTGGCATACTACTTGTTGATCTCTTCCTGAAAGTTGCAGTCCTATTTTCAGTCTCATCCAATCAAAGTCATTACTGACTAGCCGTTACGACAAGTCCTACAATTACCTGATGCATCCGGGTGACTTCTGAAATGGAATATAGAGCCGAGAAAATTCGAGATCACATTCGTTCCCTGTCGAGCTCCTCAAACATTCCTTCGTGGATTTCATCATGGACTTCACCTGTAACAACCCGAATTCGGACAAACCGAATTTTTTTCAGAATTCTAATCTATCAAAACTCGTGATGGTTTGTCTGGTATCCTGCAGAAAAGATAGATATATAAAATATATCAGAGCTCAGAAAACATCTCACAGTGGAATGGATAAAATATATTATATAATCAAAATATAGCCTTACCCACATAATAATATTGCCTAACCAGTATCCAAAGCTATCATATCTCTGTCACAATTCTAATCTGCGAATATGTTATGAGGAGAGGGTCAGAGTACAAGTTCTGCTGACTGGATTTAAACTACACATTTAGGATAACCCTACATATACCACTCGGTTACATTTTTTATTTATTAGGTAACTTGGGTTAACAACACTCAAGGCTTACACATACGTCGTACCCTTCTACCTCCCAGTGGATTAGCCTAACATAATTTATTTGTACCTACCTCCAATATTAAGGTACACCCCATGGTACCCCACTCACACAGTCTCCGCCGTAATATCACAAAAATATATGTAGTCCCTAATCCTATGCCAGAGTGACATATGGATCTCTATGCAATAGCGCTACGTTCTGCACAGATATGCCATTGCCATGCTACGTAAGTAAACGGACTGCCACTTTCGATCGAATTAGATTCCATCATAGAGTAGTTCCCTAAAGTCTACGATACACCACCCATAGTGGATACGCATGTATCTTGACTTTCTCACGTACGCATTGTCAATCATACTTGATGTCGTAACCTTTACGATACACCATCAAGAAGTGGTACACATGTATCTGCACTTATCTACTGTGACACCCCACGTCCGTTAATGTCACTCACTAAGGGAATGCATTAATTTTCGTGAAGCGTTATAGGTAAACAGAATAGAACCATTACAAGACAGATATAAAATAGCAAAGGAATTAAAAACTTTTATTAATCAAAAAGCACAGTTACACCATATGTCTGAAAATACATAAACTCAGTACATCATTACAACTTCTGTCTTGTACATTAAATATCAGAGTAAAATAACAAAGAAAACATAATCCCCAAAGCATAAGCCATAGTAGCAAAGATAGAAGCTTGAGAAATACATCTAGAAGCTCCAAGCAAGACGATAGCAGAATCCTGACTAAGCTGAGGGTGGGGGTCCGGAGACGGAAGAAAGGAGGGGAAACAAAAAGGGTCAGACATAAAGTCTGGCGAGTCTAGTTACTTTTAGCCAATAAATAAATAAAAGTAACATGATAGGCATATAAAGTGGATAAGAGAGATCACTACATAAATGGCAGGTGTGACAAGGTAGACAGGATAAGGTGTATATGCTTCTAATGATTACTCTACACTATTACTAGTATAACCAGAAAGAGATGAGCCCTTCAACTATAAGGTGGTAGACTTAGGTATACGTCCAAATGTATCCTAATTACTACCCTGATCGATCGGCTCCCTAACCCTCGTAGATACCTTGTGCTGGCCCCACAGTAGGAGGTATCACTTCCTAAAGTGGCAACCTCTTGTCGTAATAATGTGCACAACCATATCTACAGGTGTCACAGTCATCTCATCCCCCTCGCCCGGCTCATGCACGCACATGGCCCGGTCGGTTTGTGCCGCCCACACCGTCCTCCACATTTGGATCTTTTACAATCAGTCAGTAAGCATGTCCCCTTCTCCGCCTAGTACGGAGTACTTTGTTTGATACCTACTCCGGGCTACTGACTGAAATGTGTCCCATATAATATGATACAAGCTCTCCCCTTGTCTTGTATCCCCCACTAGGTTTTCACTAACTATGTATACCACTAGGTGTCTTTAATTACATAGCCTTATTTATTTCTATCGGTTATGCTTGCCTACGGTTGTCTTTAATACATAACCTCTAATCTCCCAACTGGTTATGCTTACCTATTGGTGTCTTTAATTAGGTAACCCTATCACTTCTACAAGTTATGTTTACCCTAAAAGGTGTCTTTAATTACATAACTTTATTATTTCCACCGATTATGTATACCACTAGGTGTCTTTTGTAACGACCCGCATTCTACGCATCGAAGGATAATAGAATATTTATTTCTTTTTTATAAGAAGTCGTATGGTCGTGTAACTGTGGGGAATGACTATTGGGGTTATTTCCAATGTTCACAATTTTTGCCGATTTTTAAATGACCGTTTTACCCCTAGCGAATCTTGTTTCGTCTATAACTTTTGATTGGTAAGGGGTTTTGACATAAAACCACTTCCATTGGATTCAGATGATGGTTTAGCTTTCCGTAGAATGGTCATTATCCAAACGGACTCACCGTTGGGGAGATATGGCGGAATAAGGTTTAGAAGGTGAAAAACAGCTTAACCGGGTTTAATTGGGTAATTAGCAGCTGGGCCCATTAGGGGATTTCGGGATTATCGGTATTTAAGGACTGAAAGGGACTAGAGAAACCTTTCTTTTTCATTTTTACAGCCGCTACTTTCATTCTTTGAACCTTAACAATGGCCTCTAACACCCAAATCACCTCCTAAACACCGTTTAATCAAGTATTAGCCTAATCTACATCAAACCAAGGCAAATTAGCATAGAATTTGGGATAGAGCTGCTGGAACACATAGAGATTCAATCCAAATCGGAGATACTTTCAGATCTAAAGTTTCATTTGTGGCTAAGGTGAGTGATTTGCATTGTTTTTCACTAATTACGGCTAATTAGGGGTAATTAGTGATAATTAGCGAAATTATGACTCGAAAAAATTTGGAAAAAAATTGTAAAATTCTAGAATATTATTTTAGGGCTCTGATAAAAATTTGGGCTAAATTGGGTAAGTTTTGTTAATAGTATGATTGAACATGATTAAGGGGGATTAAGGGGAAAACATAGGTTTCTGGGTATGCTTGATCCATATTAACATGTTATATTGTTGTTTTGGTGTTTATTGTTGATTCTGTATGTTGCTATGACTATATGGTATGCTTTGTGATTAATTAGAAAAGTTAGAATGGTCGAAAACACCGTCATATGGCGCAAAACAGTCGTTGGAAAAGTTGCAAGAAATGTGCAGGGTTTCGGATCAGATCGGATATGGGGTTCGGATCGGATAAGAGAACTGGGCAAGGGATTCGATTCGGATCTGAACTCGGCACTAGAGGGGTATTGGCAAGAAGGAAGGCCACCCACATAGAGTTGGAGTTGGGACGTGGGATCGGATCGGAACGACAGGAGGGCATGGGATCTGATCAGACTAACAAGAGAGCTAGAGGACCGAACCGTATCCAAGCAGAAGCACCTGAACTCAACCGAGTTGGAGGATGGCACCTGAACCGAACCGAATGGAGGATGGCACTCGAACCAAACCGAATGGGGGAACTGGAATACTATACAACAGAACCGAACTGGGCGTGTATTTCTATTTCTACGCGACGACTCTTTTGAAGACCAACTCCAATTCAACTAAAACCTGAGATGCAAAGGAAGTCCAAATGGGAAGTTATTACTCAGGATTCGGACGGGAACCAACGAGTCAACTTCATGAATTGGGCTTTGCTGCGGGATGTGTGCTAAAGGGTTATCAATGTCCATAACTTTGATTCGCCACCAAGACGGATGTTAGGCTACGAATCAGTGCAGTGGGGTAGTTTTTACTCCATGGGGCAGAGTGGTCGTAGCATGGCTAGAAGACAGTGCAGTGGATTCGTCATGACATCATGGGGCAGAGTGGACTTAGCAAGGGATTAGTGGCTATGGATCAGTGCAGTGGAGCCATCATGACTCCATGGGGCAGAGTGATCATAGCTAAGGATTTGTGTGCTCAAAGTAGTGGATCATGTATGCTTTACGCACTCGGTGAGAGATGTGAGGATGGTTGTTATGCTTGATTATTTGACATCACTATGACATGCACACCCCTCCGCCGTATCTTTACACCATATGTTAGTGTCACCTTAGAGTATTGTACATCCTGTTGTGCTAACTCTTTGGTTGTAGGTCCACGTTCAGGTATGGTTAGGTATACTTGTTATTGTTCTGTTTTGCTGCTTATCGCTCGTACCAAACTTTTGTCTGACCCAGAGTTTTATGTCTCTTCTTATTACTCTTGGTGCTCTTAAACGGGCAGATAGAGACAGGTCAGGTGATTATGCACGAGTAGCTGTACTGGAGACGAGCAGGAGGCTTCCACGTATGATAAATATATATAATCTCCCTATGTTGTTGCTGGTCACTACTTTGGGCATTACTAGTGTACCTCTTTCTTTTTCTATACAGACAGTGTTTCAAAGTTGTAATAATGATGGTTTGGATGATAAGCTGTATTTTGGATTTCAGCTGCTATGATGGTTTAGTTTTCAGCTTATGCACTATCTCGCCTGTTTTATGTTAAAGTTATGTTATTATTATATTTTATCCCATGCGCTGTTAGACATTCTATAGCTCCTTATTTAGTTCAAACTCCTTTCTTTTCCTTCCCTTGGCGATTATCCCATGCTAGTTGGACATCGATACAGCGCATTTCATTGGAAATGTCGGCTGGTGCGGGGCGGGCCATCACATCTTTAATTACATAACCTTAACGGGTTAAGTCTGTGGGCCTATATGTGAATATTACGAATCCCCTCTTTAGATTTACTTAACCCACCCCTCAACCATGTTTACTTAACCCCGAACTTAAATTTAAATTAATACAATCCCTATGGATTAACTTAGGTTAAGTAGTCCAATTCTTTACAATACCATTTATGGTTTCATAATGGGCCAGACCTCCCATATTAGGCCTACAACATGTGGATGTTGGATATGCCGGTCGGGTCCAGGCAGACTTATTCCACAGTTGGGCCTAACCTCGTGTCATAGCCCGATTCGTATTTACGTACTTAGGCCTCCCACATTAGGTTCAACATTAGTGGCTGCTGGATATGCCGGTCGGGTTCGGGCAGACTTCCACCACTAATGTAACCTAACCACATGTCGTAAGTACAATTACAATCCCTAATTGTAATTACTAGACATTCCATATTTAATTAATTTACCAATTAATTAATCCTTTCCTTTTATAGGTGTCAATACCTATTTTACCCAATAATTTGAATTACATGTCCAAAAATGTTCATATTCAAATTATGCTGTTTTTAACCCTTTTTCCCCCATACCTTAACTAGCGCCCTCAAAAATAGGCAACATGCCTTGGCTAGACAATAGCCTAGTCATAAATGATAATAGGGAAAATAACTGGAATTTAACTAAAATGATCATCTTGGCATAACCATATACTTGTATGATAATAAGGTGAACATACATACTAACAAGGACATGAAATTGTCATCATAATAAGGTGGACATAAAACTGATGAACTATGATGTCACAATATATAAATTAGCAATTTAGATGTCCAATCGGTTTAGATCTAACATGATAACATAAGTTGATTATTTAGATCACATAAAATAGATCTAACATGTTAACATAAGGTGACAACTTAGATCATATAGAATAGATCTTACATGATAACATAATGTGACAATTTAGATCACATAAAATAGATCTAACATGATAACATAAGGTGACAATTTAGATCACATATAATATATCTAACATGTTAACATAAGGTGACAATTTAGATCACATAGAATAGACCTAACATGATAACATAAGGTGACAATTAGATCACATAAAATAGATCTAACATGTTAACATAAGGTGATAATTTAGATCATATAGAATAGATCTAACACTATAACATAAGGTGACAATTTAGATCACATAGAATAGATCTAACATGTTAACATAAGGTGACAATTTAGATCATATATAATAGATCGAACATGATAACATAAGGTGAAAATTTAGATCACATAAAATAGATCTAACATGTTAACATAAGGTGACAATTTAGATCACATAGGATAGATCTAACATGTTAACATAAGGTGATAATTTAGATCACATAAAATAGATCTACACACATCCACATCATAGCATATCGTAAAATTTACAAACCAAGATCCACAATAATAACATAGTAGAACAATTCACAATTGAATTGGATCTAGAGAAATAGATCTATCATAAGATCTAACAATAACATAGATTCAAGGTTTACAATGTATCCAAATCATAGTCTTTCATAATTCACTTTTATTTATCTAAACCTAAAAGCAACTAGAACTCACTGTGATTGGATTGCTAAGATGATAGAAAAGGTGCTGAGTCTGTGCTTGAATCTCAGAATTTGATATGATTTAGAAGAAGATGAGAGACCCTAGTTCGGTTCAGACCGCCATGATTTCTAATGAAGAAATATGTGAAATAGCTATGTACTTATAGCCGCAGAACCCTCTGGAACCGACTGCCACATAAGCCCTAGGGTAAATCAGGTTGCGGGTCGTCTCCCACTTGGGCAAAGGCCTAAATACCCAAAAAAAAACTATTCTAGGCACACTTTACTGGTGTGCCAGTGTAAAAATACATGGGCGCACTTATCAAGTGCGCCGGGAATTTCTGCTTTTCTGCCAAACTTCTATCGTCCATAACTTCTTCATACGTTATCCGTTTTACACAAACTAGGTGTCTATCTTGACCAGAATTTCGAGACGGATGCAATGGCGTAGTCTGTTTCCCTTAATTCTGAATATTGAATTAATTATTCTTTAATTTATCTACTTTAATGTTATTTAAAATTTCGGGGTGTTACGTTCTCCCCTACTCGAAGGATTTCGTTCCCGAAATCTTCAAGTTAAAAAGAATGTATCCTACCATCCATCATCCATCTACTCATCCACCAAACACTGGCATCCATTATCCTTAAAGATTTATAATGCTTATATGAGTATATGCAAAGGTGTTTGTATATGTCCCAATACTAATGCGAAGATCAGGCGATTTACTGATTCAGTTGACCTCCTTAATACAGTGTATGTTAATGCCATGAATCCAATATGTATGCAAATAATCCTATTATAACATGTAAGCTCTACATTGTCGAAATGCAATATCCATATGCTAGTTCATCCATTTCCATCCATAAAAGAAAAGAAAATGCACACACATCCATATGCAGTATTAGAGTGATTGACCCAATCTAGTGCCTAATGTGTGTGTATATGCATCCATAAGCAACAACTAGCAAACACATGCATCCACTTGCATCCATCAATCATAACATGTCTCAAACACATGTTTACATCCATAGGATTCCTATTAAGTCGAAAAATACTATAGATAATATATACTCAAATGATAGTAACAAGTACTGATAAAAGCTTTTGGAAAAAGGAGTTAAGACCCTAGAAGAGAAAAGGGTACGAAGCACGAATCTTGTCTTCGGTCTCCCAAGTCGCATCCTATGGATTATCTCCCCATTGAACCTTTAGCAACTTGATCTCTTTATTGCGTAGTTTCTTAACTTCTGATCCCAAAATACGGGAAGGAAATCGCCTGACTGTCACCTCCTATTCCACCTCTACCTCTTCTAATATACTCGGCTCAACAACTT
This sequence comes from Allium sativum, assembly GCA_030737875.1. Lineage (NCBI taxonomy): Eukaryota > Viridiplantae > Streptophyta > Magnoliopsida > Asparagales > Amaryllidaceae > Allium > Allium sativum. Next base: position 972,339,630 of record CM060918.1, on the reverse strand, counting down.
CCACAGTGTCATGCAAGCACTTCTGCAGATGATAAACATGGAAAACATCATGAACACCAGATAGATTTTCAGGAAGCTTTACTCTATAGTCCATTTGGCCAATCCTCTCGGTTATGGGAAATGGTCCCACAAACCTAGGTGCCAACTTCCCTACCAATACAAAGCGAACAATATTCCTCAGAGGTTACACTTTGATAAAAACCAAGTCTCCTACTTCAAATTCGAGGTCAGTCCTTCTCTTGTCTGCATAGGATTTCTGTTTATCTTGAGCTGTCTTCATCAGCCGTCGAATATGGTCATTCTTTACGGACGTTTCTCTAACCATATCTGGTCCAAGTAGTAATCTTTCTGTAGATTCCCACCAACAAGTTGGTGATCTAGAGGGTCGTCAGTACAATGCTTCGAAGGGTTCCACGCCGATGCTGGCCTGATAGCTGTTGTTACAGGAAAACTCTACTAAAGGAAAATGCTCTTCCTAAATCCCTCTGAAGTCTAGGATACACAGCCTTATAAGATCTTATAGAATTCTGTTCACCCTCTTCGTTTGCCATCGGTCTAAGGATGATAAGCGGTGCTCAACGCAACTGTGTACCTAATGGTTCTTACAAGCTTCTCCAAAATTCGCTGGTAAAGATGGGGTCACGATCGCTCATGATACTGGAAGGAACTCCATGAGGACGAACTATCTCTCGGACATAAATTGCTGCTAACCATGATGTCGTCCTCTTACTCTTAACTGGAATAAAGTGAGCGCTCTGGGTGAGTCTATCTACTACAACCCAGATATGCTGCCTTTCTTCGATCTAGGCAAACCATCTATGAAATCCATAGAGATACTCTCCCATTTCCACTGAGTAACCTCCAAAGGATGAAGTAAACCACCGGGCTTCTTTTGCTCAGTTTTGACTTGCTGGCAAACTAAACATTGGGAAACAAATTCGGCCACATCTTTCTTCATCCCAGCCCAAAATAAAACCCTCTTCATGTCCATGTACATCTTATCACTGCCTGGATGAATGGTCATCTTTGAATGGTGGGCTTCTTCTAGGACTGCCTTTATTAAGCTTCCAGTTTGAGGAACACAAAGCCTTCCATCTCGTCGCAACCACCCCTTTTCATCTATGGCGTATCTGCTGAGGTGACTAGAAGTCTCCCTTCTTTTGAGATTATCCATGATGTCTAGAATCTATGGGTCACCTTGTTGCGAAGATCCTATTTGGTCCATAAGAGTCGGTCGTATCTCCAAGGATGCAAACAAATCAGGCAAAATCTCGATGGAGGGTTTAAAATCAAACGATGATATGAATTCCAAGTTCTTTCTTTCCACAAACAGAGGACTTAGGGTCTCCCTCTGCTTACTTAGTGCATCTGCCACCACATTACCCTTGCCAGGGGTATAAAAAATCTCAAAATCATAAGAAGTTAGAAACTCCATCCACCGTTGTTGCCTTAAATTGAGATCCTTTTGTGAGAACTGATACTTGAGAGATTTATGATCAGTGTATAACTTGAACTTCTCTCCAAGTAAATAATGATGCCACGTCTTTAATGCAAACACTATGGCAACTAGCTCTAGATCATGGTTGGAGTAGTTCCTTTCATGAACTCTCAGCTGTCTACCTACATAACACACTACTTTCCCTTCTTGCATTAGAACCGCACCAAGCCCTGTAACGCATGCATCAGTGTAAATGGTAAACACTTTATTCCCGTTAGGTAAAGTCAAGACTGGGGCTGTTGTCAGAGCCCTCTTTAGTCGTTGGAAAGCAACATCACATTCTATATCCTATGAGAATGCCAAGTTTTTCTTCGTTAGCATGGTGAGTGGTGCTGATATCTTTGCGAAGTCCTTAATGAACTTCCTATAGTAACCTGCTAACCCAAGAAAGCTTCTCATCTCGGTTGCATTTTTAGGAAGCTACCAACCTTGCACTACAACCACCTTCGCGGGATCTACAGCTATCCCTTCTTTGGAGACCACATGCCCTAAGAATCTCACCTCGTTTCTCCAAATATAGCATTTGGAGGATTTTGCTTTAAGCTGATAGTCACGGAGAGTTTTCAAAACTTCTCTCAAATGTTGGGCATCCTCTTCTTCGCTTTCGGAGAAGACCAAAATATCATCGACAAAGACTACAACAAATTTATTTAGGAACTCTCGAAGCACCCTACTCATCAGATCGACAAAATAGGCGGGTGCATTCGTCAACCCAAAAGGATTAACTAGGCATTCATTGAAACCGTCCAGAGTCCTAAAGGCAGTCTTATCTATGCTGTCCTCAGTCACCCTCAACTAATGGAACCTCGAGGCCAAGTCTAACTGGGAAAATACTGAGGCACCAATAAGCTGATCAAATAAACCATGAATCCTCGGAAGTGGGTCCTTATTCTTCTTAGTGAGTTTATTCAGCTCCCTGTAATCAACACACAAACGAAGCAAACCATCCGCCTTAGTTGCGAATACTACTGGAGCACCCCATTAAGATATTCTTTGTCTGATAAACCCTTTCTCAAGTAGCTTCCCTACTTGCTTACTCAGCTCCCTCCTTTCCCTTGGAGCCATGTGGCGCACTTGTAATGCATCTGGCTTTGCATTGTCCACAAGATATATGCGGAAGTCAATCTCGTGCCTTGGAGGTAAACCCTGAACCTCATCAAAAACATCGGAAAAGTCTCAAACTACTGGAACAGATTGCAGATCGTCGATAGATGCATCAAGAGACTCTAGGAAACTAAGCATAATCGACCCATGTGGGTCACGCGAAATCTCGAGGGTCTTCTCATGACAAGTCAGGAGCCTAACAACCCTCTTCTCACAATCCAGAATGGCACCATACGTGGTATGCAAATCCATTCCTAGAATCAATCGATAGCCCATAAACCTGAGCACATACGCGTCGTATTCAAACTCGATGCCTAACACAGATATTTTCAAACCCCAACAAATCATCGATAAATGAGCCAAACCCCCAATAGGGTTTGAACTTTGAAACAACTACGGGATCTACTACCATATTAGTAATTAAGTGCAGAGATTCAACTACAGAATTTGATATAAATGAATGTGAGGCACCAGAATCAAAAAGTGTTCTAATAGGGTGACTGGAAAGAGAAATCAAACCTTCCATGGAACTTTCGTGCCTCTATCTAGTGCACTAGCCACGAAAGCATTCGCTTTCCCTCTAGAGGTTCATGTCCTTTGACCTTTTCCTTGCTTTCTTTGGCACTCCCTAGAACAGTGTCCAACCTCTTCACAAACGAAGCAAGCATTCTTCCTTTTTCCTGCAGTCCTGGGCCAAGTGACCCTCTCGCCCACAACTATGGCACCTCCTCTTCCCCTTAGCCTTGTCATTCTTTCGCCCTTCTTCTATTGTTGTTGTCGCCCTTTCTTGGGCCATACCTTTTTATTTTGTGTTTCCTCAACCTTAACTTCTTCCTTTTCAGATTTATTTGAACTTTATCTATGTTCCATTCCCGGGCCATCATTTTTCTCATCCTTGGGTTGTACTCCTTAACCCTAACTCCCTTATTCTCCTTTTTACCATATTTGTGTAACAAGCTAACAAGTCTCTCGAAAGTTGCCTTCATCGCATGGAAATCCTTACGAAACTCAAGAAAATTAGCTGTAGGTACTATTACTGCAGCTTTAGATGGAGGTTAGGCACTTCATTGACCTTAGATATGTGCGCATTATAAACATACCTATGGCATCATGCCGAAATGGGGGCACCTTTCGAGAAGAATCGGTCCCCCAGACAAAAAGAAAAGAAAAAAAGGAATCAAGTGGAGAATCGAGAGATACTTACTATGGCTTTGGGGAATATTTTTTCAAAACAGACTTTTCTTTTGAAAATGCTTTCTTTTAAAACCTTTTTGAATATAATTTTCAAAAACTTTTATCTAATCTGATAACCTTCAGCTCGAATACCAAGTGTGACACCCCACGTCCGCTAATGTCACTAAATAAGGGAATGCACTAAGTTTCGTGAAGCGTTATAGCTAAACAGAACAGAAACATTAAAAGGCAGATATAAAATAGTAGCAGAATTAAAAAATTTATTAATCATAAGGCAGGGTTACACCATATGTCTGAAAATACCTAAACTCAGTACATCATTAGAACTTCTGTCTTGCACTTTAAATATCAAAGTACAATAACGAAGAAAGCATAATCCCCAAATCATAATCTATAGTAGCAAAGATAGAAGCTGGAGCAATACATCTAGAAGCTCCAAGTTAGACGATTGCAGAATCCTGACTAAACCTGAGAATTCCATCCCTTGAGAACCTGGATGGGGAAACGGAAGAAAGGAGAGGAAAAAAAAAGGGTCAGACACAAAGTCTGGCGAGTCTTATTACTTTTAGCCAGTAAATAAATAAAAGTAACATGATAGGCATATAAAGTGGATAAGAGAGATCACTACATAAATTGCAGGTGTGACAAGGTAGACAGGATAAGGTGTATATGCTTCTAATGATTACTCTGCACTATTACTAGCATATCCAGAAAGATATGATCCCTTCAACTATAAGTTGTAGACTTAGGTATATGTCCAAATGTATCCTAATTACTACCCTAATCGATCGGCTCCCTAACCCTCGTAGATAACTTGTGCTGGCCCCACAGTAGGAGGTATCACTTCCTAAAGTGGAAATCCCTTGTCGTAATAATGTGCACAACCATATCTACAGGTGTCATGGTCGTCATATCACCCTCTGTCGGGCTCATGCACGCACATGGCCCGGTAGGTTTGCGCCGCCCACACCGTCCTCCACATTTGGATCTCTAACAATCAATCAGTAAGCATGCCCCTTCTCAGCGTAGTATGGAGTACTTTGTTTGATACCTACCCCGGTTACTGATTGAAATGGGTCTCACACAATATGATACATGCTCTCCCTTGTCTTGTATCCCCCACTAGGTTTTCACTGACTATGTATACCACTAGGTGTCTTTAATTACATAGCCTTATTTATTTATACCGGTTATGCTTACCTACAGGTGTCTTTAATACATAACCTCTAATCTTCCAACTGGTTATGCTTACCTATAGGTGTCTTCAATTACATTACCCTATCACTTCTACAAGTTATGTTTACCCTAAAAGGTGTCCTTAATTACATAACTTTATTGTTTCCACCGATTATGTATACCACTAGGTGTCTCTAATTACATAACCTTAACTGGTTAAGTTTGTGGTCCATAATGTGAATATTACCCATCCCCTCTTTAGATTTACTTAACCCACCCCTCAACCATGTTTACTTAACCCCCAACTTAAATTTAAGTTCATACAATCCCTATGGATTAACTTAGGTTAAGTAGTCCAATTCTTTACCATGTCCATTTATGGTTTCATAATGGGCCAGACCTCCTACATTAAGCCTACAACATGTAGATGCTGGATATGTCGGTCGGGTCCGGGCAGACTTATTCCATAGTTGGGACTAACCTCGTGTCATAGCCCAATTCGTATTTACGTAATTAGACCTCTCACATTAGGTTCAACATTAGTGGCTGTTGGATATGCCGGTCGGGTCAGGGCAGACTTCCACCACTATTGTAACCTAACCTCGTGTCGTAAGTACAATACAATCCCTTATTGTAATTACTAGACATTCCATATTTAATTAATTTACCAATTAATTAATCATTTCCTTTTATAGGTATTAATACCTATTTTACCCAATAATTTGAATTACATGTCCAAAAATGTTCATATTCAAATTATGCCATTTTTAACCCTTTTTCGCCCGTTCCTTAACTAGCGCCCTCATAAAATTGGCAACATGCCTAGGCTAGACAATAGCATAGTCATAAACGATAATAGGTAAAATAATTGGAATATAACTAAAATGATCATCTTGGCATAACCATAAACTTGTATGATAATAAGGTGAACATACATACTAGCATGGACATGAAATTGTCATCATAACAAGGTGGACATAAAACTGATGAACTATGATGTCACAATATCAAGATTACAATTTAAATGTCCAATCGATTTAGATCTAACATGTAACATAAGGTGATAATTTAGATAACATAAAATAGATCTAACATGTTAACATAAGGTGACAACTTAGATCATATAGAATAGATCTAACATGATAACATATGGTGACAATTTAGATCACATAAAATAGATCTAAGATGTTAACATAAGGTGACAATTTAGATCACATAGAATAGATCTAACATGTTAACATAATGTGACAATTTAGATCACACATAATAGATCTAACATGATAAAATAAGGTGACAATTTAGATCATATAAAATAGATCTAACATGTTAAAATAAGGTGACAATTTAGATCATATAGAATAGATCTAACATGATAACATAACGTGACAATTTAGATCACATATAATAGATCTAACATGTTAACATAAGGTGACAATTTAGATCATATAAAATAGATCTAAGATGTTAACATAAGGTGACAATTTAGATCACATAGAATAGATCTAACATGTTAACATAAGGTGATAATTTAGATCAAATAAAATAGATCTACACACATCCACATCATAGCATATCATAAAATTTACAAACCAAGATCCACAATAATAACATAGTAGAACAATTCACAATTGAATTGGATCTAGAGAAATAAATCTATCATTAGATCTAACAATAACATTGATTCAAGGTTTACAACGTATCCAAATCATACTCTTTCATAATTCACTTTTATTTATCTAAACCTAAAAGCAACTTGAACTCACTGTGATTGGATTGCTAAGATGATAGAAAAGGTGCTGAGTCTATGCTTGAATCTCAGAATTTGATATGCTTTAGAAGAAGATGAGAGACCCTAGTTCGGTTTGGACCGCCATGATTTCTAATGAAGAAATATGTGAAATAGCTATGTGTTTATAGCCGCAAAACCCTCTGGAACCGACTGCCACATAAGCCCTAGGGTAAATCAAGCCACAGGTCGTCTCCCACTTGGGCAAAGGCCCGAATACCCAAAAAAACTATTTTGGGCGCACTTTACACGTGCGCCAGTGTAAAAATACATGGGTGCACTTATCAAGTGCGCCAGGAATTTCTGTTTTTTTTGCCAAACTTCTATCGTCCATAACTTCTTCATACTTTATCCATTTTACGCAAACTAGGTGTCTATCTTGACTTGAATTTCGATACGGACGCAATGGAGCAGTCCGTTTAACTCAATTCTGAATATTAAATTAATTATTCTTTAATTTATCCACTTTAATGTTGTTTAAAATTTTGGGTTGTTACTCTACTGTGCACCGAGTCCCGTAACAAGGATGTATCGGAAACACGGAACTTGATCGGGAGCTTTTCTAATATCTGTATACACAGACGCTAAGGTCTGCATTTTCAGTCGCTATGGTCCAACTCGACCCCTCCCTTTACTAGTGAAAGACAAACAAAATTGAGAGCTAGTGAACTGGCCTTAGAGAAAACAACAAAAAACAAATCCTAATTGGCATGTCCCTCACCCATAGCCTTGATAGCAAAAGATCTATGGTATATTAGTTTAGCTCTCCATCTTTCTGCATCACGTATCACACTGACTGTCGATGGTTGATACCCGATGACTTGGTATCAACAGATGGATAACCCCGCCGATAACTGGATAAAAATGGTCGTAATCCAGCCTAGTCACAAGTCAACTGATCATCGAATCACCTATGCAACCCTACATCCTTTTGATTGCCCACTATCATGGCAATCAAGGTATACTCACCGCATAGAAACATGCAGACCTAACCTCTGCAAGCACAGTCGAATGCTATCACAGCACAGAGGACTACCAGGAGTATACTCCACATCCCAGGAAGCCACATGCTTCCCCTTCCAGACCTTCGGAGCCAACAGAATATCAGCAGAACAACATGCAGAATAGGCAGAATAATCAAATGGATGTGCGCTCCCCTAATGTCCCATGACACCACGATGATCTACCCCGTTGGGTTATTCTCCTTCATATGTACGGACTGGTCAAAGCGCTTCAGGTTGATGTGTTATTAGACTACATGTCTAAACATTTAATTACGCGTTTGCTTTACCTCATCAGATTTCCTGTTAACTTGGTTATTCCCAATTCACACTGACTTCTTATTCAAGTAACCAAGTTCCTCTTGCGTATTAATTTCAGTTATAACTTAATCCATTCAAGTTTATTAATAAGCCCATAACATGTTATTCTCGAGATTGTAATCCAAGATGTATAATCTACAATCTCTTTATATTATTCATCGTCTGATTCCATAGTTACAATAACAAGTTCGACATAATATGTAATTAAGTATATTTTATCTCAATTCACATGTTTTATGTTTAACTTGTCACTTATTATTTATGAATAAACATAACTTATTTCATCCCATATATTGTGATGACCCAAACTTCCCGGTAAAGAAAAGTTTGGATTGCTTTGAGAACAACACACATCAGAACACAAACTGAAGAACATTTTATTGCTGATTACAACAATTACATCAGAGTACAAGAATGTAACAGAGTATGAATACTTATTACATAATAGAAATACAATAATATCAGAGTTTTAAATTACATTTAAATAGCAGCGGAAAATTAATACAAATATACAACTGGAAGGAATACACGGATACAGAGCTTTCCGAATACTGCTTCAGCTGTAAGCCAGGATCCTGTAAATATATCTGCAAAAAACTACTCGACTGCCCATGTGGAAAATATGGGCACTCGAGTTTGCCAGTGAAACAAACTACAGGTCAGTCATGGGACTGGTATGAGAAATCTTAACTTAACTATCTAATACTAAGGCTAATCACAGGACCATGCCGCTAACGCGGAACGGGTTTACTCCATTGGATTGCCAATGCATAAAATAAAGTAAAACGTTAAACAACGCAATGCTTTTTAGAAAAATGAAACCATTATAAGACTCAAGTCCCATCACACAATGCAACGCAAACCGGAGGATAGAGTTTTACCTTATAATGGTCAAAAGATGCTTGATACGATAAAACGGATTTAATATTAGTGTGTATATATTTTAATAAAAACATTTCAAATATAAATGTATCAATCCTAGACGGCATGGGTACCATATATCATGTCGCCATACTAGTTCTACAATCAAAACCGCAAGGTCGTATTGGAAATTGGATTTCCATCATGAGTCGAGGCTAGGGGCAAGCTCCTCTCTGATTCGAGACACTTTAGAAAATGCCTCAGGATCCCCCGCAGTGAACCCTTGGAGCGGTAGGGCCGGTCCCCGCCTATCGGAAGTGGATTGGTTATGCCTGAACACACGTTTCCCGGTTCCTTTGAACCTATAGTATGACAACTAACGACCTATAAAAAAATCCGAGGTGCCTCAAAATCCATCATCCACATAAGCAAAATGTCAACCAGTTTAAGCACTGACACTATCACTAGCTAGAAAGAAACGTGTGCACTCCCTACGGTCCATATCCCGTTTTTGACTCATACCGGGGTGTGAGGCTCGCGAAGTCACGCTATACACAAAGCTATGCCGTAATAGGCTATGCTTTGATCATCCCACAAGGCCCTGCTTTTCAACAAAAGCCTTGATCAATTGCATCTTGGCGTGCCACATTGACAATCCACGCCATGCGATCAATCACTATTAACATATACCAGGGTGTTAAGCAGAGAATAAATCCTCCACCACCAATCAGACATACATTAACAGAAATCGATTTAATTCACATGGAACGAAATCCAATGTCAGACACGCATCCATTTACTAGCTTATGCTCTGGGTCTGAGCGAAAACCAAATCCGAACAATCAACAATAGTCCGGACGGTCACCACTGAGGCCCCTTCAAGATAGCTACTCCCATCAAGGGTCTCTGTAGCAACACATCCATTCAATGTGAAGATCGTCGGTCTTCAACCACCGTCTTCATCTTTGACTCTTCATCGTTATAGTGATTATTCGGAATGGGTTAAACCCGGTCTTTCCGAATAACTTGCGTATTTTTATAATTAAAAATCAGGTGCTATGTAAAAACATATCCAACGCCTCATTCCAATTCAAAATATTCTTCTAATAAAATATTCGAATTATTCTATCTAAGATAAACCCTTTACATTTATACTTAAATCTTTCTTTTAAAGATTCATTAGAAACCCAATTTGGTTTTAAAATATCAAAAATCATTATTCAATGATTAATTAAATTTAAGAAATTAATCCTATCTTTAACTTGGTTAAAGAGCTGATGTCATTTAAAGCATAGTTCACGGTAAACCCAAAATCATCTTCCATAAAATACGGAATCTTCACAGAAATCAAATCAATATATGATCGTTATAAATTTCTGCATCCGACCAATTATATAAATGGAATAATGGCAAAGCCTCTTAAATTCCATATGTAGTATCGGTCTTCTTTTACAGAAGCTATTCTCGTATATAATTAATTCGAATTCTATTCAACTCCAATTTAATATATTAAATTGGAAAACTTGGCCTTTTGGAAAATTCCCATTTAAATCTTAGTCAGAGATTTATAAATTACAAAACATATTTTTACTGTCAGTTAGGTTAAGGAACACATGTCACTTAAAAACATGGTTCACAATAAACCCAACTCACATTTCAACCTATTTCAATTACTAAATATAATTGAAAACTTTAATAATCTAAATCAAAAGATTATTCTTTTCATACGGGGTTTAAGAACAGTGTTATTTAAGAAACTATTCACGACAAACCCAAAATCCAATTTAACTAATTTAATTTCAATTAAATATTAACAAGTTGGAAAAACTTCACTAAACTTAGATTTAATGATTTATTCTAGGGAATAACTAGTTTATTCCCAAAAAAATATATTTTTCCAAAATATGTTCTTTTTCTAAAATATTTTCTAAAATATTCTTTTTCTAGAATATTCTTTATTGGAATGTGACTCAATCAACAACCATATACTGCATGAAATCAACAAGCATGATAAATAATTATCAATCATCCAATTAATCAACCAAAGTGGATTCTACACTAAATATTGGGACTAGTGAAGGTCAAATATCATTCCAGCACCCGTGTGGGGTTTCATCCAACAAACAAATAATAAATTATTTGTGCACTTGGGCGATGTGTAAGAATTATCGACCCAATCACATAAGCAAGTCGGACAACTTGTAAATGGATGTGTAAAATTCAGTTTTGAATACAATAACATTATATTAAATAAATCAACACTTCATCAACACATACATATATTCCAAGCCATCATTAACGTCATATTTTAACACATGATCTTTTTATTGTGACTAATCGTCAAATAAAAATATTAACTTTCCTATCTTTGTGTAATCCTTTTTCAATGACCAAAGGTATAAATGTATATTTTGGTGAAATCCTTTTAAATGACCAGCAGTGAATATTTTGGTCACATTCTTTTAAGTGTGACAAAAATTTCTCTTTTATTCATTCTTTTAAATATGACAAAAAATGTAATTCTGCCTAATTCCCTTTAATGTACAAAATGTGATACTTTTGTTTAATTTTTTTCAATGCAACAAGATAATTTTGCTTAATCTTTTCAATGCAACAAAATATGATAATTTTGTTTAATCTTTTCAATGCAACAAAATATGATAATTTGTCTAATTCATTTCAATGTACAAAATGTGATAATTTTGTCTAATCTTCTCAAGTAAACAAAAATGTTATTTTTGTCTTCATTCTTTTTAATGTATAAAGAATATACATTTCAAGTTCATTCTTTTTAATGTATAGAAAGTATACATTTCGGTTAGACTCTTTTTAACAACCAAAAATATTCATTTTCATTTGATCCTTTTTAATATATAAAAATGTTTATTCCTTTTTAATACACAAAAATGTTTATTCCTTTTTAATACACAAAAATGTTTATTCCTTTTTAATACACAAAAATGTTTATTCCTTTTCAATACACAAAAATGTTTATTCCTTTTCAATACACAAAAATGTTTATTCCTTTTTAATACACAAAAATGTTTATTTTTAACTAAACCTTCTAAATGATCAAAAATGTATATTTTTAACTAATCCTATTTAATTTGCAAAAATGAACATTTCCAATTCATTCCTTTAAAATGACCAAAACTGCAATTTTGTTATAATCCTTTTAATGTAAATAAAATGTGAATCTTGTCTAATTCTTTTAAATATAAACAAAATGTAAATTTTGTTATAGTCCCTTTTATGTAAACAAAATGTGATTTTTGTAAAATCCTCATTAAGTGACAAAAATGTATGTTTTTGTCAAACTCCTTATTAAGTGACAAAAATGTGATTTTTGTCAAACTCCTTATTAAGTGACCACATTTTTGTCAAACTCTTTATTAAGTGACAAAAAGGTGATTTTTGTCAAACTCTTTTTAATATACAAAAATGTTCATTTTGTCTAACTCTTTTCAATGTGTCAAAATGAATGGTTTTAATTCATTCTTTTTCAAAGTGATAAAAATGAATGAATTACTTCATTCTTTTCAAAGTGCCAAAATGTTTGGTTGTATCTCAATAACTATATTTCTAATCAAAATGTCATTTTTATTTTGCATAACACATTTCAAATAAAAATGTTGTTTTTATTTCCAAGGTACATTTGTGAGAAAATGTTGTTTTATTCCACTGTAACATTTATAAGAAAATGTTATTTTATTTCAAGGTAACATTCATTAGAAAATGTTATTTCATTTCAAAAATCATGTTTTGACAAAAGATGTTATTTCATTTATAATACCACAATTAATAAAAAATGATATTTTTTATTTCTATTTTAACATTTATATAAAAATGTTATTTTATTTCACTAAACATTCTTTTGACAAAATGCTATTTTAATTCACTAATCATTCTTGACAAAAAATGTTGATTTTATTCACTAATCATATTTGACAAAAATATTGATTCTTTATTTATTAATCAAATTTGACAAAATGTTGTTTTCAATTCCATTGACATATTTTGACAAAAATCTATATTTTTTTATATGTCATTCTTTTTATTTAAATCCAACATGAACATCTTTATAAATATAAAATAAAAATATAGTTTTTATTTTATACACCCATTTTGACATAGATGAGTATTATATATACTATATATACAATAAGGGTATGGTTTCATTGTATACACTAAATTCCAAACAACATGAACACACCAACACAATCACAGCACTATCAACATTGAAATAAAATATCACATGAATTTCATACTGAATTAATATGGACTTCACAATAAAATAAATAATTGATTTTTTAAATATAAAACTAGAAATCTCACATTGATTTTGATTTTGTCTGATTTTCAACGTGCTCCGTTCCGGTTTTGGTTTGTACCATGATGTAGATCTTGTTCATACGATTCCATAGAGTCCAGATTTGTCGAATTCTGTTTTTATTTGAATCAGATACGATCGTTTTAAGATTTGATTACATAATATTTTAATTAAATAGATAAAAAAACATTACATTAGTCACTGTAAACATCGGCCGCTATTATACTCTTCTCCTCCATCGTTTACAGTAAAACCGAACCCATCTTCAAGCTTTAGGGTTCCGATTAGCTCGCCATACACCGCGCCGGCCTGAGATCGAACACCACCACGTCAGAGCGGCTGTCATGCGCCACCTACGCCCCTGATATCGCCACTCTCGGTGGTCCCTTCTGGCCCCACGACGCATGCAAACCCGACCACTTTGAGCCCCAATTTCGAATAAATCACCTTGTCAAAATGGATCTCATCCTTACAGGATTATAGCTCTCGAATTTCTCTTTAATGTTTGTTTTGAATTCAGTCCTAATTCGAATCGTTGTGGAAGGAATTAGCGATTTCATTTGGAACAATTCTGGACATTTAAACCATGAGTGGCAGCTGCGTGTATAAGCTAGGGTTAGAGGATACCGCATTGTACTGGTATTTATAGGTGTATATTTATTTAATTTAGTTTATTTAATTCAAAAATTCTTATTTATCCATACGAACACCAAATCAAACCCAACAAGTGTCGCCCCCAGCTAATAACCCCCGTCCCGGACACATTGGAATATGTTTCGTAACCCAATTCGGCTTTTATGATTCGTTTTTCTTTAAATTAAATTATAAATCATTTGATTATTAAATTCAAACGTACATTTTAAATTACCGAGGCCACATACGGAGTCTAAAAATTATAGAAAAATTATTTCTGCTTATGTTTTGACGATACGGTCCTAACAAGACTAGTTTCGTCGAATTCCGAGACCATTTGAAAAATGACCATTTTCTGGTCGACCCGATTTAACTGTAACTGACAAAACACATTTTCCTTTACCACACTCACATATTAATTCGAAATTTTTTGGAAAATTAAACATAAAAATAATTTGACATTCCGGTTCCAACAAAAGTGGTTTCGTCGAAAACAGAGGTCATTTATAAAATGGCTATTTTTAAGGGCTATATATTATATTAAAATATATATAAATTCTACAGCGACTTTTCTAAATTTTAAACTGGGCATAACTTTCAAATTATAAAGTGAAATTTCAGTTTCTTAGATTCTTAGAAAGATATGATTAAACAGATTTAAATATTTCTTGTTTCGCTCAATTCTGATTTAAAATGAATCCTGTACAGTCCGTCAAAGTTCAAATTCAAATTTTCAAACTGCAGCGCTGTTTTAAACTCCTTTTATAATTAAATTAAAATTTATTCGTTTTAAAATAAATTTTTCATCGTTATTATTTAAAATAAATTATTTTAAATATATAAAATCCATTAAAATTTCTAAAATAAAAAATTTAAATTGGCCCCAAAATTCCGGATTGTTACAATCGCCCCCACTTAAAATCTTTTTGTCCTTGAAAAGGAACGAAGCTAAAAATTGTTTAATTAACTAACTTAATTAAATTTTTATTTATAGGTTTCAATAATTTATTAGTTAAACTAATAATCAAACATCACAACCAGTAATCAATTAGGTGATTAACTTTTCAAATATATATAACTTTGATATATAATCAAAAATCATATTTTTGGTGCAAATCACAGCAATGTCTTCTAACTAAGTTTTGGTTCTCATACCAGTCAATGGAAATATATAGATATCCAATAAGAATAACTTCAGTGTTTTCTCTTGCCGAATGTGACGACCCAAACTTCCCCGTGAAGGAAAGCCCGGATTGCTATGAGAACAACACATATCAGAGCACAAAACATAAGAACATTTTATTGCTGTTGCAACAATTACATCAGAGTACAAGAATATAACAGAGCATGAATAAATATTTTACATTAGAAATACAATATCAGATATTTAAAATTACATTTACATAGCAGCGGAAAAATAATACAAAATACAACTGAAAGAAATACACGGATACAGAGCTTTCCGAATATCGCTTCAGCTGTAGACCAGGATCCTGTGAATAAATATCTGCAAAACCAAAACTACTAGCTGCCCGTGTGGAAAATAGAGGCACCCAGAGTTTAGGTTAGAACAATAAACTCCAGGTCAGTCATGGGACTGGTATGAGAACTAAAAACAGTTATTAACTTTATTTTAAAGTTGGGTAAGTCAAGGGACCACGCCGCTATCGCGGAACGGGTTTCCTCCCAAGAATACCAGTGCATAAAACAACGAAATGCTTTTTAGAAAAATGAAACCGTTATAAGACTCAATCCCTTGCACGTACGCCGAAGGATAGAGTGTTTCCTTATAATGGCCAAAAATGCTTAATACGCGAAATTCATCTTTTATACTATGAGTGCACAGTGTAGAAAACAATTTCGAATATAAAAGTATCAAAATTTGGTGGCATAATATGTTATGTAAGCGGCATAATATGTTATGTCACCATATAAGTATACAACTAAAAACCGTAAAATCGTATTGGAAAATTGGATTCCATCATGATGGCTACTGATTCGAAAGATCAATCGCGAATGTATCTCCACGGCTTACGTCTCGGCAAGAGAAAAATGAACATTTAGCATTGGGTTGGGTAGAAATATATGTATGCTAACACCTGGTGAAACACTTCACGATTTGACTATAAGGTGTTTAGCAATGTTGTTTATTTCAAAATTAATGAATGATTTTGAAAAGTGATTTTCTTAAGTAAAAAGAAGAATTATTCCCGATTTTGGACAGGGAATGTTTTATAAAATATTTTATAAAACAGAAAGGATTTCGAGGACTGCACCCGATGATTTCGAAATGATTTGAAAGTAGAAAATCTATATAGATTTGATAGTACTTGTGATTATTATGTTGTGAAATGATTTTCCCTACTTCGGGATATAAAATGATTTAGCAAGTATGTGGCTAAATATTCTGGTAACCCGGACGACTAAAAGTATGGGTTGAGTGAAAGACCCTGACAATTGGTCAGTGGTTAGTGTAGCCTGCTCCATAGTGGGAGGTGCATATATATATATATATATATATATATATATATATATATATCGAGTTGCTTAGGTGCGTGCCCTTTGCCTTGTCTAAGGGAAATCCGATATTTGGTTGCATACTTGTTTTTATGCATTGTTATGTTTTAGGATTCATATTTCTAAATGATTTGTTTTGAGATCCCGAAGTGAAATCTACTTTATTATAAAAGCTAGATATGTATTTCAAATGATTTGAAATAAAAGGAATTGGGAAATAAAGTCCAAAGAAATAATTTATGTAAATAGAATTGGATTTTGAAATCTAAGTTTAGGGATTAAGCCTAAATGGGTAGATTAAGGAATCACATGATGATTGATGCATTTTAGATCCGTATGTTTATTTACAGTTGATGTTTATGCACTGGCAATCCAATGGAGTAAACCCGTTCCGCGTTAGCGGCATGGTCCTGTGATTAGCCTTATTAGTAGATAAGTTAAGTTAGATTTCTCATACCAGCCCCATGACTGACCAGTAGTTTGTTTCATTGGAAAACTCGGGTCCCCATATTTTCCACACGGGCAGTCGATTAGCTTTTTGCAGATATTCATCTCTTTAGCAGGATTCTGGATCGAAGCTTCAAGCTGTGTCCAGAGCATAGAAAGTCTTCCGTTGTTTATTGTATTTAATTTATTGTAATTTATCTTCCCCTGTAATTTTAATCGATGTACTCTGATATGTTCTGTACTCTGATGTAACATTATTGTAATGTTTATAAAAGGCTGCTGTTATTGTTCTGATGTTGTTGTATTCCCAAAGTTAAAGTATTCATGGATTTCCAACTTTTGGGTCAGACTTGTGTGGTTTATGGTCGATCCAAAGAGAAGGAATTTACGGGTCTTTACAGTTGGTAATTTCAACTAAATGACGATAAATTATGTTAACATTTCATATAAAGAATAATTCTATGATGTGTATAGTTGGAGTAAACCCGTTCCGCGTTAGCGGCGTGGTCCTTTGATTAGCCTTAGTATTAGATAGTTAAGTTAAGATTTCTCATACCAGTCCCATGACTGACCTGTAGTTTGTTTCACTGGCAAACTCGGGTGCCCATATTTTCTGCACAGGCAGTCGAGTAGCTTTTTGCAGATATATTTACAGGATCCTGGCTTACAGCTGAAGCAGTATTCGAAAAGCTCTGTATCCATGTATTCCTTCCAGTTGTATATTTGTATTAATTTTCTGCTGCTATTTAAATGTAATTTAAAACTCTGATATTATTGTATTTCTATTATGTAATAAGTATTCATATTCTGTTACATTCTTGTACTCTGATGTAATTGTTGTAATCAGCAATAAAATGTACTTCAGTTTGTGTTCTGATGTGTGTTGTAATCAGAGTGGCGCAGGGAAGCGTGGTGGGCCCATAACCCACAGGTCCCAGGATCGAAACCTGGCTCTGATACCACATGTGGCGACCCAAACTTCCCGGTAAAGGAAAGTCTGGATTGCTTTGAGAACAACACACATCATAACACAAACTGAAGAACATTTTATTGCTGATTACAACAATTACATCAGAGTACAAGAATGTAACAGAGTATGAATACTTATTACATAATAGAAATACAATAATATCAGAGTTTTAAATTACATGTAAATAGCAACGGAAAATTAATACAAATATACAACTGGAAGGAATACACGGATGCAGAGCTTTCCGAATACTGCTTCAGCTGTAAGCCAGGATCCTGTAAATATATTTGCAAAAAGCTACTCAACTGCCCGTGTGGAAAATATGGGCACCCGAGTTTGCCAGTGAAACAAACTACAGGTCAGTCATGGGACTGGTATGAGAAATATTAACTTAACTATCTAATACTAAGGATAATCACAGAACCACGCCGCTAACGCGGAACGGGTTTACTGCATTGGATTGCCAGTGCATAAAATAAAGTAAAACGTTAAACAACACAATGCTTTTTAGAAAAATGAAACCATTACAAGACTCAAGTCCAATCACACAATGCAACGCAAACCGAAGGATAGAGTTTTACCTTATAATGGTCAAAAGATGCTTGATACGATAAAACGGATTTAATATTAGTGTGTATATATTTTAATAAAAACATTTCAAATATAAATGTATCAATCCTAGATGGCATGGGTACCATATATCATGTCGCCATACTAGTTCTACAATCAAAACCGCAAGGTCGTATTGGAAATTGGATTTCCATCATGAGTCGAGGCTAGGGGCAAGCTCCTCTCTGATTCGAGACACTCTAGCAAATGCCTCAGGATCCCCCGCAGTGAACCCTTGGAGCGGTAGGGCCGGTCCCCGCCTATCGGCAGTGGATTGGTTATGCCTGAACACGCATTTCCCGGTTCCTTTGAACCTATAGTATAACCACTAATGGCCTATAAAAAATCCAAGGCGCCCCAAAATCCATCATCCACATAAGTAAAATGTCAGGCAGTTTAAGCACTGACACTACCACTAGCTAGAAAGAAACGTGTGCACTCCCTACGGTCCATATCCCGTTTTTGACTCATACCGGGGTGTGAGGCTTGCGAAGTCACGCTATACACAAAGCTATGCCGTAATAGGCTATGCTTTGATCATCCCACAAGGCCCTGCTTTTCAACAAAAGCCTTGATCAATTGCATCTTGGCATGCCACATTGACAATCCACGCCATGCGATCAATCACTATTAACATATACCAGGGTGTTAAGCAGAGAATAAATCCTCCACCACCAATCAGACATACATTAACAGAAATCGATTTAATTCACATGGAATGAAATCCAATGTCATACACGCATCCATTTACTAGCTTATGCGCTGGGTCTGAGCGAAAACCAAATCCGAACAATCAACAATAGTCCAGACAGTCACCACTGAGGCCCCTTCAAGGTAGCTACTCCCATCAAGCGTCTCTGTAGCAACACATCCGTTCGATGTGAAGATCGTCGGTCTTCAACCACCGTCTTCATCTTTGACTCTTCATCGTCGTAGTGATTATTCGGAATGGGTTAAACCCGGTCTTTCCGAATAACTTGCGTATTTTTATAATTAAAAATCAGGTGCTATGTAAAAACACATCCAACGCCTCATTCCAATTCAGAATATTCTTCTAATAAAATATTCGTATTATTCTATCCAAGATAAACTCTTTACATTTATGCTTAAATCTTTCTTTTAAAGATTTATTAGAAACCCAATTTGGTTTTAAAATATCAAAAATCATTATTCAATGATTAATTAAATTTAAGAAATTAATCCTATCTTTAACTTGGTTAAAGAACTGATGTCATTTAAAACATAGTTCATGGTAAACCCAAAATCATCTTTCATAAAATATGGAATCTTCACAGAAATCAAATCAATATATGATCGTTATAAATTTCTGTATCCGACCAATAATATAAATGGAATAACAGCAAAGCCTCTTAAATTCCATATGTAGTATCGGTCTTCTTTTACAGAAGCTTATCTCGTATATAATTAATTCGAATTCTATTCAACTCCAATTTAATATATTAAATTGGAAAACTTGGCCTTTGGGAAAATTCCCATTTAAATCTTAGTAAGAGATTTATAAATTCCAAAACATATTTTTACTGTCAGTTAGGTTAAAGAACATATGTCACTTAAAAACATGGTTCACAATAAACCCAACTCACATTTCATCCTATTTCAATTACTAAATATAATTGAAAACTTTAATAATCTAAATCAAAAGATTATTCTTTTCATATGGGGTTTAAGAACAGTGTTATTTAAGAAACTATTCACGACAAACCCAAAATCCAATTTATCTAATTTAATTTCTATTAAATATTAACAAGTTGGAAAAACTTCATTAAACTTAGATTTAATGATTTATTCTAGGGAATAACTAGTTTATTCCCATAAAAATATATTTTTCCAAAATATGTTCTTTTTCTAAAATATTTTCTAAAATATTCTTTTTCTAGAATATTCTTTATTGGAATGTGACTCAATCAACAACCATATACTGCATGAAATCAACAAGCATGATAAATAATTATCAATCATCCAATTAATCAACCAAAGTGGATTCTACACTAAATATTGGGACTAGTGAAGGTCAAATATCATCCCAACACCCGTGTGGGGTTTCATCCAACAAACAAATAATAAATTATTTGTGCACTTGGGCGATGTGTAAGAATTATCGACCCAATCACATAAGCAAGTCGGACAACTTGTAAATGGAAGTGTAAAATTCCGTTTGGAATACAATAACATTATATTAAATAAATCAACACTTCATCAACACATACATATATTCCAAGCCATCATTAACATCATATTTTAACACATGATCTTTTTATTGTGACTAATCGTCAAATAAAAATATTAACTTTCCTATCTTTGTGTAATCCTTTTTCAATGACCAAAAGTATAAATGTATATTTTGGTGAAATCATTTTAAATGACCAACAGTGAATATTTTGGTCACATTCTTTTAAGTGTGACAAAAATGTCTCTTTTATTCATTCTTTTAAATATGACAAAAAATGTAATTCTGCCTAATTCCCTTTAATGTACAAAATGTGATACTTTTGTTTAATTTTTTTCAATGCAACAAGATAATTTTGCTTAATCTTTTCAATGCAACAAAATATGATAATTTTGTTTAATCATTTCAATGCAAAAAAATATGATAATTTGTCTAATTCATTTCTAATGTACAAAATGTGATAATTTTGTCTAATCTTCTCAAGTAAACAAAAATGTTATTTTTGTCTTCATTCTTTTTATTGTATAAAGAATATACATTTCAAGTTCATTCTTTTTAATGTATAGAAAGTATACATTTCGGTTAGACTCTTTTTAACAACCAAAAATATTCATTTTCATTTGATCCTTTTTAATATATAAAAATGTTTATTCCTTTTTAATACACAAAAATGTTTATTCCTTTTTAATACACAAAAATGTTTATTCCTTTTTAATACACAAAAATGTTTATTTTTAACTAAACCTTCTAAATGATCAAAAATATATATTTTTAACTAATCCTATTTAATTTGCAAAAATGAACATTTCCAGTTCATTCCTTTAAAATGACCAAAACTGCAATTTTGTTATAATCCTTTTAATGTAAATAAAATGTGAATCTTGTCTAATTCTTTTAAATATAAACAAAATGAAAATTTTGTTATAGTCCCTTTTATGTAAACAAAATGTGATTTTTGTAAAATCCTCATTAAGTGACAAAAATGTTCAAACTCGTTATTAAGTGACAAAAATGTGATTTTTGTCAAACTCCTTATTAAGTGACAAAAATGTGATTTTTGTCAAACTCTTTATTAAGTGAAAAAAATGTGATTTTTGCCAAACTCTTTTTAATATACAAAAATGTTCATTTTTGTCTCACTCTTTTCAATGTGTCAAAATGAATGGTTTTAATTCATTCTTTTTCAAAGTGATAAAAATGAATGAATTTCTTCATTCTTTTCAAAGTGCCAAAATGTTTGGTTTTATCTCAATAACTATATTTCTAATCAAAATGTCATTTTTATTTTGCATAACACATTTCAAATAAAAATGTTGTTTTTATTTCCAAGGTACATTTGTGAGAAAATGTTGTATTATTCCACTGTAACATTTATAAGAAAATGTTATTTTATTTCATGGTAACATTCATTAGAAAATGTTATTTCATTTCAAAAATCATGTTTTGACAAAAGATGTTATTTCATTCATAATACCACAATTTAGAAAAATGATATTTTTTATTTCTATTGTAACATTTATATAAAAATGTTATTTTATTTCACTAAACATTCTTTTGACAAAATGCTATTTTAATTCACTAATCATTCTTGACAAAAAATGTTGATTTTATTCACTAATCATATTTGACAAAAATATTGATTCTTTATTTATTAATCAAATTTGACAAAATGTTGTTTTCAATTCCGTTGACATATTTTGACAAAAAACTATATTTTTTTATATGTCATTCTTTTTATTTAAATCCAACATGAACATCTTTATAAATATAAAATAAAAATATAGTTTTTATTTTATACACCCATTTTGACACAGATGAGTATTACATATACTATATAAACAATAAGGGTATGGTTTCATTGTGTACACTAAATTCCAACCAACATGAACACACCAACACAATCAATTGTTCATCACAATCACAGCACTATCAACATTGAAATACAATATCACATGAATTTCATACTGAATTAATATGGACTTCACAATAAAATAAATAATTGATTTGTAAATATAAAACTAGAAATCTCACATTGATTTTGATTTTGTCTGATTTTCAACGTGCTCCGTTCCAGTTTTGGTTTGTTCCACGATGTAGATCTTGTTCATACGATTCCATAGAGTCTAGATTTGTCGAATTCTGATTTTATTTGAATCAGATACGATCGTTTTAAGATTTGATTACATAATAATTTAATTAAATAGATAAAAAAACATTACATTAGTCACAGTAAACATCGGCCGCTATTATACTCTTCTCCTCCATCGTTTACGGTAAAAAAGAACCCATCTTCATGCTTTAGGGTTCCGCTTAGCTTGCCATACACCGCGCCGGCTTGAGATCGAACACCACCACGTCAGAGCCGCTGTCATGCGCCACCTCCGCCCCTGATATCGCCTCTCTCAGTGGTCCCTTCTGGCCCCACGACGCATGCAAACCCGGCCACTTTGAACCCCAATTTCGAATAAATCACCTTGTTAAAATTGATCTCATCCTTACAGGATTATAGCTCTCGAATTTCTCTTCAATGTTTGTTTTGAATTCAGTCCTAATTCGAATCGTTGTGGAATGAATTAGTGATTTCATTTGGAACAATTCTGGACGTTTAAACTATGAGTGGCGGCTGCGTGTATAAGCTAGGGTTAGAGGATACCGTATTGTACTGGTATTTATAGGTGTATATTTATTTAATTTAGTTTATTTAATTCAAAAATTCTTATTTATCCATACGAACACCAAATCAATCCCAACGAGTGTCGCCCCTAGCTAATAACCCCCGTCCCGTACACATTGGAATATGTTTCGTAACCCAGTTCGGCTGTTATGATATGTTTTTCTTTAAATTAAATTATAAATCATTTAATTATTAAATTCAAACGTACATTTTAAATTACCGAGGCCACATACCGACTCTAAAAATTACAGAAAAATTATTTCTGCTTATGTTTTGACGATACGGTCCTAACAAGACTAGTTTCGTCGAATTCCGAGACCGTTTGAAAAATGGCCATTTTCTGGTCGACCCGATTTAACTATAACTGAAAAAACACATTTTCCTTTACCACGCTCACATATTAATTCGAAAAATTCTGGAAAATTAAAAATAACAATAATTTGACATTCCGGTTCCAACAAAAGTGGTTTCGTCGAAAACAGAGGTCGTTTGTAAAATGGCTATTTTTAAGGCCAATATATTATATTAAAATATATATAAATTCTACAGCGACTTTTCTAAATTTTAAACTGGGCATAACTTTCAAATTATAAAGTGAAATTTCAGTTTCTTAGTTTCGTTAGAAAGATATGATTAAACAGATTTAAATATTTCTTGTTTCGCTCAATTCTGATTTAAAATGAATCCTGTACAGTCTGTCAAAGTTTAAATTCAAATTTTCAAACTGCAGCGCTGTTTTAAACTCCTTTTATAATTAAATTAATATTTATTCATTTTAAAATAAATTTTTCATTGTTATTATTTAAAATAAATTATTTTAAATATATAAAATCCATTAAAATTTCTAAAATAAAATTTTTAAATTGGCCCCAAAATTCCGGGTTGTTACATATATTCACCTCGTTCTACCTTATTTAATCGTAATTCTATCTTACACTGTCATTACAACTTGTCGTTGTTTACTTATTTACTTAATTCTCTTAACTATGGTTTACTAATAAGTTTCTAACATGTTATTCTTATCAGTGGATTTCAGATTCTCAAATTTACACATAACTTGACTTACAATTAAGTACAACTTATTGCATTTCATGAGTTTTCCCCCTTTTCTATAATTATTACAAACAACAGGTTTCAGGTTTTTACAATTAAGTACAACTTATCTCATTACATAAGTTATCTCATTTTCTTTATTGTTTATTATAGCCTAAGTTATAATTTCCACTTTCCCCTAGGATGATCCTACCTATTATCTTTCCTTTTTAACCTTCAAGATTCTCCATAATAGATTATTATCATTCCCTGTTTATTCCACTTCTTTTAGTGTTGTCACTTTCATTCATTTCCAATTCATTTCAATTAATCACAATTAGTGCCATTTATTTCTATCCTTTTATACGCATATATTCATATAACCTCTCACATTAAGTCGACCACTTATGGATGTTAGACTTGCAACACGGTTCCGGGCAAACTTCACCACAAGTTGGACTTAACCTCGTGTCTTAGCACTGTTACAAGTATATTTCCACACTAGACCCCTTACATTAAATTAACAACTTGTGGATGCTGGATTTACCGAGTGGGTCCGACAGACTTCTACCACAAGTAGAATTTAACCTCGTGTCTTAGTGCGGTTTTAATTTTTTATTTACTGTAAGTTTAGGCATACTCATTTTTCCAAATTTTTACTGTAATCTATTTTTGCATGTCACACTTAATATCATATTAAGTCCATTTTCTAATTATCATGTCGCATTTTCTTCCTAACATGTAATTAATTCTATTTTAACATGGAAACATTTTATCATGTAATTATTCCAGTCTGATAAAATAACATGTAATTATCCCAATTCTTATAGTTAAGGGTTCCAGTACATAATATGTCACAGATTGGCATGTAATTATCCCAGTTTCACTATATCTTAACTTACATGATCCGATTAACAAATTATTAGGACATGCATGTATACAACAGTAATCATTTCCATATATTTTAACAGGTTTATACATTTCAGCAGGTGTACATTTCAACATATTATAATTTCAATCTATTAATATTTCAACATATTAACATTCTTGCAGGTTTAAAGTGCATATTAATAGGGAATGTTAAACAATAAATTTACCATTATCAAAAAGGTATAACATAAATCCACCCATCTAATAACTTTCCAATTCATGGGTCTGGTCCAGACCTAGCATTCCATGGCTTCCCTAACTAATTTTAGAAACTATAACCATGGATCCACAATTCTCAACTAAAAGATAGAGGGAAGAAAGAGGAGAAATTTAAATTGACCAGATCCAAGAATTTACCTTACTTCGATTTTAATTCTGAACAACCATTTGCAGATATACATTCTTTTCCTCCAAATCTTGAATCGGAATTTCGCAAGACTAATTTACTCTATTTTTTCTGAAGAGATTTGAGGAGGAAGAAGAATGACATAGCTTAGGCAGCCTCTCAGAAAATATGAGATTTAGGCTATGCTAGCCTATTATAGGTGTTCATGCACAAGCAGCGCTGATTCAGCACGAATATGGTCCAGAAAGCCGTCCAGATTCGTCAAAGCATCTGCCCAAATCTGAGTGGGGTTGAGCCCGAGGTCAACACGCCATTGTATGGGTCGACCCTAGGGTCGACCCATGGGGGTGCTGGTCGACACCCCATTGTTTGGGTCGACCCGTGGGGGTGTGGGTCGACCCCCATGGGTCCAGGAGCCAGAAAATTACACTGGCGCACTTCACAAGTGCGCCGGTGTAAATTAACCCTGGCGCACTTGCAAAGTGCACCAGTTACACTGGCCCGCTTCCCGCTAGCTTCGCCAAACTATCATCGTCCATAACTTCTTCATACGTTATCCATTTTACGCAAATTCGGAGTCTATCTGAACTAGAATTCCGAGATGAACGCAATGGTACAGACGTTTTACTTAATACCAAATATTAAATTAAGTTATCCCTAATTTATTATCTTTAATTAAAAATACGGGGTGTTACATTCCCCCACCTTTAGGAAATTTCGTCCTTGAAATTTGATAAGGGTAAAATTCAGTAATTCCTCGCATAAATTACAACCATCATATGTGCATCCAATTTTTGCAAACATTGTGCACTTGTGCAAAGTGTAATACAACATAATAATACATGTATGCCAAAGGAGTACCTCATATGTGTATGCAAATTTTTCAAAAATCCTTTAAAAACATGATGCGCACATCCTAAATATGCTGGAAATTCTACATGAATGCAATACTTTGAAAATCAAAATACATTTTCATCCAAATTTTCCCAATTTTCTTGCAGAGCAAGAGCGTAGTTCATCCAATTAATGCATCCAAAATCCTACCAACCAACATTATAATTTAAATTTCAAAAAATTCTAATTTTCAAAATTTGATTTCTTATGTTGCAAAAGGTGGAAAACGGAAAATTTCACATCTCCTGTTTTTCTTTTCAAACTTTTTCAAACTGTACTTGGATTTTATGTAACTATTTTACAAATATTCCCTATTTTTCTATCTAAGCACAGCCTACATAAGAAAAAAAAATTGTTCTAGATTTTCTATTTCAACTTATCTTGGAAAAATTTACTCTTATTCATCTTTTCTTAGATTTTTTTTTTCATCTTTCTTTAACTGTCATATTTGTTACTTTACTGAATTTGTTGTTCTTTTTTTAGTTATGCCATCACTCTTTTCTTAGCTTATTTAACTTAATCTTTTAATCTATGTTTAATTTTAAATAAGCCTTCCAGTACTTCAACTAAAATAGGAAAACAAGCGCTCTACATAGCTACTACTAAGGGCCAAGAATCTCAGGATTATGTCCACCTCAGAAAACTTCAAACCACGGGATCAATGACAGGTTTAGGTGTTACCCTTACTACCCAACAAGAACAAAATAACAGAACGGTCCCAACCGAAATGTGATAACGGGGATTACCCCTAACAGGAAAATTAGCAATAGGACCTAAACACTTACTTTCCCTTCACTATCTAGTAGTCACTACTGGTCCTAGTTGTGTACCAACAGTCATTTTCAAACAACACCCTAGGCTAATCCTTATGCATTCTACGGGAACTTACCATTATTCCAAGGTAGTTCTTGCTATCTACTTCATAGTCTCAAAAAATTTCCGTCTTCCCTAGGCACTAATCCTTACCTACTCCATACTTTTTTTAAAACACGGTTTGGCCTTTTCATTTCATTTTTCTTCCAAAAGCTAAAAATATCAAAACTTTATTTTCCTTACTTAAACTCACTTTTGCCAAACTATAAAATATGTCATTTTATAAAAGAAAACGTAAATCACAAAAAAAAAATCAAATCACAAAAAATAGAGTAGATAAGGACAACCATTTCTCAATCAGGTTTACCACTTGTTCTTGCCTATAAAGTCGGTTTAGTTTCTTACTACAAGGTGCAAACATCTACTCTATTCTTAATTTCTACACTTATTTTGTCCATCTAACAAATTTTCTCTTTTAAAACAATTTATCAAAAATGATTGTTAAAAGAATAGAGATTTCAAAACTTTCTTTACTAAAAATTCCAGCTTTCAACAAAATGCAACATTTTCTAAGTTTTGCTTTCTAATATTTTCATGCAATATAACAAGCAAACTAACGAGCTATACATGCTCTATAATGTGAACTTTTACTGAGAGAATTTTATTTTAGAAAAACTTCTCGTAAGAAATCACTATTTCCAAAATATACCCCTTTTTACATCAAAACCCAATGTGTACTTCTTCATATATGCTCTTTACATATTTTTAAAACTGTATCTTTTAAGATCAAAACTTTGAAATACCATAAACCATCTTCCCAAAAGCTTTTACAATTTCAAATTCTTAAAAGTTAACAATGGCATTAAACTCAAAGTGGGTTTCCTATATTAACTAGGTTTTCCTAGGCACTCCCACAAAGTCAATTCTCTCAACTACATATATTCCTAATCCATGCTTCTCTTTTTAACCTTTTCCAATTTATAAGGTTTTGCTGCCAAATCCACTAATCTGAAACATTAACATATGGGATTGACCTTTCTTCCATAAAAGTATATTGTACGCTCCCCACCCAAATTACCTAAGGGTCTTAGATTTCCATGTTCATTCTTTCAGTGTACAAAAGAGATATCCCATCTTTTACCATATTATGCTTTCTCTACATAGAGGGTTCCTCTATGGATCTAGATATATATATATAATATTTATATTTCTAAAATACAAATACGTTCACTCATTATCTATACTAGAATCCTAAACCTAAGCTCTGATACCAATGTAACAACCTGAATTCCGACCGACCGAATTTTTCAAAATTCTAATCCATTGAAACTCGTGTTGGTTTGTCTGTTTTCCTATAGAAACGACAGAGATATAAAATATATCATAGCCCAGAAAACATCTCACGACGAAATGGATAAAATATATAATATAATCAAAATATTGCCTTATCCAGAGATTAATACTGCCTAACCATTATCCAAAGCTATCATATCTCTGCCACAATTCTAACTTATGAGTATGTTTTGAGGAGGGGGTCAGAACACAATTTTTGGTGGATAGATTTAAAATGCACATTTAGGATAACCCAACATATATCGTTCAGTTACATTTTCTTATTAATTAGGTTACTTGGGTTAACAGCACTTAGGGCTTATACACACGTCGTATCCATCTACTTTCCAGTGGATTGACCTAATACAGTATGTATATAGCTACCCCCAATATTAAGGTACGCCCCATGGTACCCCACTCGCACGATCTCTGCCGTAATGCCACAGAAATATACAAAGTCCCTCATCCTATGTTGGAATGACGTACGGATCTCTAAATAACAACGCTATGTTTTGCATAAATCTTCCATTGCCATGCCACATAAGCGTACGGACTGCCACCTTCGATCGAATCAGATTCCGTCATAGAGTAGTGCCCTAGAGTCTACGATACACCACCCAAAGTGGACATGCATGTATCTAGACTTTCTCACATACGTATCATCAATCGTACTCGATGCCATAACCTTTATGATACAACATCCGGTAGTTATATGCATGTATCCACACATGTCTACTGTGCACCAAGTCCTATAACAGGGCTATATCAAAAACATAGAACTCGATCAGGAGCTTTTCAGATATCTGTATACATAGATGCAACGGTCTACATTTTCAGTGGCTATTGTCCCACCCGACCTCTCCCTCAAGTAGTGAAAGACAAATAGAATTAAGAGCCAATGACCTGGCTCTAGAGAAAACAACAAATCCTAATTGGAATGTCACTCACTCATAGCCTTGATAGCAAAGGATCTATGGACTTTTGGTTTAGTTCTCCATCTTATCGCATCACGTATCACGCTGAATATCGATGGTTGGTACCCAACGACTTGCTATCAACAGATGAATAGACCCGCTGGTAACTCGATAAAAATGGCCGTAACCCAGCCCAGTCACAGGGTAACCAGATCGTTGAATCACCTATGCCACCCTATAACCTTTTGATTGCCCACTATCGTGGCAATCAATGTATACTCACCGGGTAGAAACGCACAGACCTATCCTCTTCGAGCAAAGTCCAATGTTGTTACAGCATAGATGACTACCAGGAGTACCCTCCAAGTCCCAGGAAGCCGCGTGCTTCCCTTTCCATTCCTTCGGAGCCAACAAAATATCAACAGAACAACAGGTAGAACAGGCAGAATAATCAAATGGATGTGCGCTCCCCTCATGTCTCATGACACCACAATGATCTACCCCATTGGGTTATTAATCTTCAAAAATACGGACTGGTCCAAGCGCTTCATATAGATGCGTTATTAGACCCTATGTCTAAACATTTAATTATGTGCTTGCTCTACCTCGTCAGATTTCTAGTTAACTTGGTTATTCTGATTCACGTTGACTTCTTATTCAAGTTACCAAGTTCCTCTTGCTTATTAATTTCAGTTATAACTTAATCCTTTTAAGTTTATTAATAAGCTCGTGTTGTTCTCTAGATTGTAATCCAAGATCTGTAGTCTACAATCACTTCATATTATTCATCGTTTGATTCCAAAGTTATAATAACATGTTCTACTTAATATGTAATTAAGTATATTTTATCTAAATTCACATGTTTTCTGTTTAACTTGTCACTTATTATTTATGATTAAATATAACTTATTTCATCTCATATACTCACCTCGTTCTTCCTTATTTAATCATAATTCCATCTTACACTGTCACAACAACTTGTCGTTGTTTCCTTATTTTCTTAGTTCTCTTAACTAAGGTTTACTAATAATTTTTAACATGTTATTATTATTAGTGGATTTCAGATTCTCAAGTTTACATATAACTTAACTTACAATTAAGTACAAATTATTGCATTTCATGAGTTTCCCACCTTTTCTCTACTTATATCAAACAACAGGTTTTAGGTTTCCCAATTTACAGATTACTAAATTTAAAGTGCAACTTATCTCATTACATAAGTTATCTCATTTTCTTTATCGTTTGTTATAACCTAAGTTATAATTTTCACTTGCCCCTAGGACAAACCTACCTATTATCTTTCCTTTTTCCCCTTCAAGTTTATCCATAATAGGTTATTATCATTCCCTGTTTATTCCACTTCTTTTACAGTTGTCACTTTCATTCATTTCCTATTCATTTCAATTAATCACAGTTAGTGCCATTTATTTATATCCTTTTATATACATATATTCATATATATGTTTATGCACTAGACCTCTCACATTAAGCTAACCACTTGTGGATGTTTGATTTGCCGAGCAGTTCTAGGCAGACTTCTACCACAAGTTGGACTTAACCTTGTGTCTTAGCACTGTTACAAGTATATTCCCGCACTAGACCCCTCATATTAAATTAACAGCTTGTGGACGCTGGATTTGCTGGGCGGGTCCAGGCAAACTTCCACTATAAGTAGAATTTAACCTCGTGTCTAAGTGCGGTTTTAATTTTGTATTTACTGTAAGCTTACTCGTATTCGTTCTTCCAAATTTTTACTGTAATCTGCATCTACATATCACACTTAATATCATATTAAGTCCATTTTCTAATTATCATGTCGCATGTTCTTCTTAACATGTAATTAATTCTATTTTAACATAGAATAATTTAACCATGAAATATTTCCAATCAAATAAATTAACATGTAATTATCCCAATTCTTACAGTTAAGGGTTCCAATACATATTATGTCACAAATTAACATGTAATTATCCCAATTTCACTGTAACTTAACTTACAACACCTGATTAACAAGTTATTACAACATGTATGTATACAACAGTAATCATTACCACATATTTTAACAGGTTTATACATTTCAGCAGATGTTCATTTCAACATATTAACATTTCAATCTATTAATATTTCAATATATTAACATTTTAACATATTAACATTCTAATAGATTTACATATTAACGGGGAATGCCAAACGATAAATATACCATTATCAGAAAGGTATAACTTAAATCCACTCACATAATAGCTTTCCAATTCATGAACTTAGTCCACACCTAACATTCCATGGCTTCCCTAACTTATTTTAGAACCTATAACCATGGATACACAATTCTCAACTAAAAGAAAAAGGGAAGAAAGAGGAGAAATTTAAATTGACCAAATCCAAGAATTTACCTCACTTCAATTTGAATTCGGAACACCCATTTTTAGATATATTTTCTTTTCCTCGAGATCTTGAATCATAATTTCCCTAGACTTGTTTACTCTATTTTTTTTTGAAGAGATTTGAGGAGGAGGAAGTATGGCAGAGCTTAGGCAGCCTCTCAGAAAATATGAGATTTAGGCTAGGATATGCTAGCCTATTTATAGGTTTTCATGCGCACGCAGCGTTGAATCAACACGAAGATGGTGGAGTCATGCTCATTACTTTTGAGGAATGCTCGATATGTTATGCTTATAAACTTGACGTTCTCGCTACCAACAACGATGCAGA
Organism: Allium sativum; assembly: GCA_030737875.1. Classification (NCBI taxonomy): domain Eukaryota; kingdom Viridiplantae; phylum Streptophyta; class Magnoliopsida; order Asparagales; family Amaryllidaceae; genus Allium; species Allium sativum. Next base: position 972,307,348 of record CM060918.1, on the reverse strand, counting down.
ATACAAAGCCTTAATCGCATGACTCGTAATTGCAATCACACTTAACATCAAGGCTATCTAAATTTACTCCAACTTTCAGCTCATCGTAGCGAGGTATAAGGGATTATCAAGCAAGCGGGCATGACTCGCTCACTACCTAACTTGGGTTCGTGAACTACTCACCAACTTCGACCACTACATCATCATGCATATCCCCCGAGGAAAAATGAGCAAGCTGACTCATTAGCCAAACTGGCAAGCTCCGGGGATGCGTAGCTTATGGGACTTTCCGCAGCCGAACTACTCGACTCTTCGAGCATCGATCAGATGCAGACTGAATCCAAACCTAGGTCTTGGATGACATCAATCTAAAACTACCTACAACATGGAATCCTCCCTGAGCGTAACAAAGAATGACAGGAACTCACTCGCAAATCATCTCGCTACATCATCTTAGTTGGAGTGCTCTACCGAAGAGTGTTCTTTGTTCCATTACTCTGGTGTGTATCCCACAACGACGTCGACCGCGTGTTGTGGGACATGTACGAAGGCAAGTGTGGTGACCAAACCGGAGAGCAAACCCTGGCAAAGTAGATTATCACATATGGTTACTTATGATCCACACTCGATCAAGACGCCGTAGATTACGCCCGCAAGTGTGACAGGTGCCAGAGAATCTCAAAATTCCAAGGGTCCCGCCTACCAAGCTAACATAAACGATTAGTCCTTGGCCATTCTCCATGTGGGGAGTAGACACCTTTGAAGCCCTTTTAATGGCTAGAGGTGGTGCGCGCTATGCTATCGTCACGGTTGATTACTTCACCAAGTGGGCCGAGGTTGAGTCCCTCACCATAATCACTACAAGAAGGTGATCAAATTCAATCTCTGTAACATAGTCACTGGATAAGGAGTCCTCCAAGACATCATCTCTGACAACGGGACCCAGTTCGAGACTGTTGAGTTGAAGACTTTCTCCTGGCTGCACAATATCGAAAAAAGGTTCAATGAAGTGACCCATCCTCAAGCCAATGAGCAAGTCGAGGTTGTCAACAAAGTGATCAAATTCATCATCAAGGAGCATCCAGAAAAGCCAGAGGTTTATGGGTAGATGAGCTCCCTCTAGCCCTTTGGGCCTACGGACCATCCACAATTTCAACGACTAGCCATACTCCTTTTGCTCTCGCCTATGGATCTGAAGCCATCATTCCCATTGAGCTTATGCTTCAATCTCATCAAGTCACATACTACGATTCAAAGACCAACCAGGATCTCCTCTTGGAATCACTCAATTGGCTCGAAGAAAAAAGAGACAAAGTCGAACTCAGAGTTGTTGCCCAATGCGAACGAGTAACCCAATACTTCAATTTTAAAGTCTGCCTAAAAGACCTCAACGTCAGTGACCTCCTCTTTAAATGGATCTTTCCTACAACGACTAAATTCAGTCCTCGTAGGGAAGGGCTGAACGTCATACAACGGGGGCTCGGAGACAGATGCTTCAAGTTAGTGATCGTTGATGGCGTTGAACTCTTGAAGGCATGGTACAGTGAACATCCTTCCCCGCTACTTCACATAACTTAGTGTACATATTTATCGCTTTCCACTAGTGTTTTGTTTTCTTTAAAATCAATACATTGTAGAGGAAGTTACTGCCAAAGTCGTTAATAAAGATAGTGTTCAGTTCTCTGTGCTTTTAATGCATTTACTATCTGCATAGTACATTTGAATAACCATCATAACTAACTTGCACGCACAATCACACAACATCAGATAGGCACCTCGAGCATGGGAGCCTACTCCACCACTTGAGTCTCGAATCAGCAATGAAATCGAGTATAAACACCACAATTCGAGTTTCGAATCAACAACGATACCAAGTATAAATAACATCACTTGAGTCTCGAATCAATGATGAGATCGAGTATAAATAACTCCACTCGAATCTAGAACCAACGACAAGATCGAGTATAAATCGTCCTATTCCTAGGTCTCTAGGCTTGGGGCAAGCCCATCAGCCAAGTAAGTTTGACATCGACCACTCCCACGGCTCCATCCCACCTACCGGGTTTGGATCCGGGAACCATTCGACGAATCAATGATTCCCTCGAACTCTAACCCAAACAAAATGATGGGAGAGTCTAAAGGATGAATCCACGACATCCATGGCACCTCACGTCATAGGACCCACGACCTCTGGGAGATCCCAAGAGAGAGGGTACCGAACCTGAACTCCCCATGACTTGGGACTCCCGACCAAAAAAAATCCGAAAGAGAAGCCAACACATAACCTTCGCACTATTGCGGCATCCCCAAGCTGGAACCTTCAATCATGTTTGCTTAAGTGCAATGACAAGTATGCTTGCACAAGTACAAGAAACTAGAAAACGCAAGATGAACATTTGAACGCTTAACATAAAACGCGATGTAAGAAGAGTTAACTAGCACTTTCATTCACATACCAAAAGAAAACTACATATCTAAATATTTTTCTTCCTAATGACACGATGTACATGAAAACCACACCATGCCTCCAAAAGCGAGGGTCATACTCATGTATACTATCAGACTACATAACCGAAATACCTATGATAACTAAAACGATCACTGAGATGTTTCATCCATTTTCCTCTTTTTCTTTTTCTAAATAGATTCAGCACTAGGCGGGTCACCGCCAATCTTGGTCCTTTTCCATCCAGAGCCGCTTCCGCTTCTCCCTCCTCTTCCCTTCACAGGGGTAATGGACTCATGAGACACTAATGTACGCCTTCCACCATTATCCTCACTGCTCGTAATCACTATGATCTCCCCAGGTGGTACAACCAGCAATGGTCGAGGAGATATATCGGTAGCAAGGGCCAACACGGCCCACACACCTCCCTGGGCCTCCTGAGCCTCGAAATCTGCTTTTTTCTTGGCATCTCGAGCGGCCTTTCGATCAACTAGTTTTTGGCCTTAAGCTAAGCTTATGAATCTTGCCTGAGCTTTTTGTATGCCACCTTGGCTCTCTTATTGGCATCCTTGGTAGCTTTCCTTTTCCTAGCCTCTTCGTCAACCCACTCCCTCTCGGCCTCATCGACAGCCTTCTTTCTTGATATTTCGGTATCGGCTTTCTCCTAAGCGTCGTGCCTAGCCATGGTTTGAGCCTTATACAGGACTGCTGTAACAACACGAATTTTAATAACATGTTGAGACTAGAAATCAGAGTATAATTAAATTTTAAAATGAGAATCATGGGAAACGGGTTGTGCCATTGCGTTCGTCTTGGAATTATGCATGAAATCGAGTCCAAGTTTTCGAAAATCGGAGTCTGTTTGACTGAGTTATGACCTCTAAAAGTTTCACGAATTTTCAGAATCAAAAACAGCTTAGAAATTCGAATTCAAGACCCAGAAGCGGGCTGGGTGGGAAAATTCCCGCCCAGAGCCCAGGTCGACCAAGGCGTCGACCTGGGGGTCGACCATAGGGTCGACCTGGGGGTCGACCTCCCTGGTCGGCCTGGGTGCGACTGGTTGGCCGGTTGGGTCTGTTTGCGGGCCTTTGACGTTTTTGATGGCTCAGATCAGTTCTAGGATTTATCTAAGGGCCTAAACTAGTTGCTACACCTATAAAAACACCCTTAAACCTAACCTAATTCAAAAAAATCATCCTTACAACAAAATGCTGCTGAAGTCCCTCTTGATCATGGCCGCCGTCTTTAATCGATTTCCTAAGCTTTCATACACAATCCAATTTGAAGAGTAAGGCTTCTACAATGGTCCAAACAATAAACCAGCATCCTACAACAAATTCAGTTCTTAATTCATTAGCCATGCTCTGTAAGTTCTAGTTGTTTTTAGATTTAAACATTTAATTATAATATGGCCATGGAATAAAGTGGAATTGGATTTTAAGTATGTTTATCGATTCAGACCTATTTCTGTTGCTTCTTGAATCTTGAGTTTTTGAGACTTTTCTATCTTTATTCTCATGTCAAGCTTATGATTTGTTCAGCCTGTTGTAAATCAGTTTTCTTAAATTCATGTTGATATTATTATCAAGTTGTAATCTTCATGCCTGCGATGATGTTTTTCTCTCTGATCTTATTTTTATGCAAAATTCTATCCTCCCCTATTTATTTTCTTTTGATGAACCTTGGTCAATTTCGGACCTAGGCCTAAACCGCAATTTGCTTACGATTGAATGCGGGGAAATGTTTGGGATATTACCTATTTGGATATACGTGTTTGGCATAACATGAAACTGGAATTTGGGTATTGTCAGTATAATTGAAATTGCAAGTTTGGCCATTGGCATAATTAATTTGGCATGAAGTGGGCATACATGAATTGGCATATAAATTGAATCACGAGTTCGGGCCTATGTAAATTAAATCAAAAGATTAGGCTTACGATTGGGCATAAGTAGAATTGGGAATTTGAACATAAAAGCGATTGTAAACTTGATAATTGGCATAAATATGTATTATGAACTTGGGTAGTTGGCGTGTGTTGTAATAAAAAGATTATAGTTTGGGATAACTACATCATGAATCATGATTTGGGTTTATTTGGACATGAAACTTGATACATGTAATCTTGGCTAGAACTTGATATGGGTAAAATGGCATAAACTTGGCATACATGTAATAGACAAGAATTGAACATATGTAAACTGACTAGAATTGGGTATATGTATAAAGCGGCATGTAATTTGGAACTTGGGCATATGTTTATTAACATGTAAAGTTGGGAATTTGAAACATGAAAATGACTATGTACTGGATAATTGACTTAATCACAAACATGAACATTTTTATATGTTAAACACATGAACTGATATTGGGGTTTTGGGTGGAATACGACCATTAATGAACCTTTGACACAAGGTTAGACTCAGTTTGTGGTGTAAATCTGCCCGGAACCGCCCGGCAAATCCAGTAGCCACAAAGTTTCAATCTAATGTGAGAGGTCGAAGGTCGAATTGTAGGCGTAACGATTTATGACATGAGGTTAGACTCAGTTTGTGGTGTAAATCTGCCCGGAACCGCCCGGCAAATCCAGTGGCCACAAAGTGCACGGTCTAATGTGAAGGTCATGTTTCGTTCGTCATAATGAATGAATTAAGGAATACCAACCATAATAAGATATGGGTATGGTTAGAGGGTTAGGTGGGATGACATGTAAATAGGGACCTAACCGGTATGAGTTAAGAACACGTAAGACTTATAAGTGTGAACTTAACCAATTTTACATGACATATGGGTGGGTTAAGTCAACGTGAACCGATAAACGACACTTGGTAGGGTTAAGTCATGAATCGCTAGAAAATACTTAACCATTATAACATGTTAATTGGACAAGTGGATAAGGTTAAGTAAAGTGAGAACACCTAACTAATACAACGGGTTAATTAGACAAGTGGTTGCGGTTAAGTAATAAAACTTAACCAACATAACATGACAAGCAAGTGGGTTAGGTTAACTTGAATAGGTTGATAACACTTAACCATTATAACATGACTAGCGGATGGGTTGGTTTAACTTGAATGGGTTGATAACACCCAACCGATACAACCTGACGTGTGGAAGGGTTAAGTAAATACACGAGGGTAACACTTAACCATTATAATATGGCTAGTGGATGGGGTTGAGTTAACATACACTTAACCAATCTAATGTGAGTTGTGGTAAGGGTTAAGTTAACACAAGGAAGAACGCTTAACCAATGTAACAAGACATGCGGTTGGGTTAAGTAACACCAGAGAGAACACTTAACCAAGGTAACATGATGGGGGGTGGGGTTAAGTTAACTTGAATAAATAACACTTAACCAACCTGTGGGGTATACGAATAGACCCTAGGAAAACCCTATTAGCGGGATCCGTTTCAGCAGTAACCCACACTTGGTATCAACGGTACCCTGAGCTAGGCAGGGTGGGGCACGAATACTGGGCTGATTGTAAGCGGTCAAAATGGCGGCGGTTGATGCAGCAGTGCAGGTTCCGACGGATTACGGGTGTGCACATATTCCGAAGTGGAAAATTTAGCCACTGGGCATCAGTAGATATAAAGTTGTGCATCAAAAATGGTGTCGGGGTTGCCATCCTAGGGATTGATACACCCTAGGGTGGGACCAGCACAGGTATCTACAAGTAGGGGGCTGCAAGAACTAGGTCGAGTAGGAGCCGATCGATTAGGGTAGTAAGGATACATATAACACATTCATGGAATTGGGCTGGTTGAGGTAAAACCCTCATATTAAATGTAGTCCTGAAGGCTACCACAACTACGGGGTTGGGATAACCTTAGTATATAACACATGTGAAACATTATAAGTAAGAGCTGATCAAATAGGTACGGTGGAGACACGAAACTGTCAATATGAGGTGGGACCCTCATCGTTGGATATGTACCTATAAAACTATCACGTAGGTTATGGGGGATCACTTATCTTGTAATTATAACTAAGTAAACTAATTGGAATGCTAGTTAGATGGTGCAAAGAATATAGGAAATCAAGGAAAATAGTGTAATGGTGAAGCTTAGAAATTCCGCGATGTTATACTTGATAGAAACCTTTCGATGTAATACTTGGTAGGAATCTTGTGATGCTACTCTTGATAGGAAGCATGGGATGTTATACTTGATTCATCGTGCCTGTAGCTTACCTTGTCATCATGCTTATGTTTACTTTCAGTTTATTTGTGCCATATTATCTTCACCTGTTTTTATGCTGAAAGTCACTAGGACTTACTCAGTCTTTATGACTGGCCCGGTTTGTTTCGCCTCTTTTTCTTCCGTTCCCCCCCCCCAGGTTCGCAGGGTGGGAATACAGCTTAGTTCGGATCTTACCAAGCCCCAAGGCTCTTTCATGTTCGGCTTGGATTTCTCTTGGCTATGGCTTGCTTTGCTATATTGGAGAATACTGCAGTTTATTTTTATGCTTCTTTGTTTTTGAGCAAGACAGATATTTTAGCTATGTAATTGAGTATTGGAAGTTGATGGGCTTTTATTGTAAACAATTATATTTAATAAACGATTTGAAGTACATCTACTTTACTTTCCGCTGTTTTTATATATGTTTGTCTTGTAATACTTCTGTTCCAGTACCCATAATGCTCCATTGAAGTTAAGTCATTCCCTTTGTGAGTGACCTTAACGTATGTAGGGTGTTACAACTGCCTCATCTGCCTTCCTCTTCTCTTCCTGCTCCTCGGATTTTTCCACCATCTAGGCCTTCTGAGCCTCCACCATGTCGTGCATTGTCGGCACACTTGCGTCCACTGGGCCTATCACATGAATACTTTGGCCATCCGTTACCTCTCCATCCTCAAGAAGATGTAAACATTAGATGTCAAGTCCACATCAAAAAACATATCTGCGTTTCCTTCTCCCTCTCCAAATGGTATTCCCTGCAGCCCTAATGCAGACTCATACATTTGGGTAAGCATGGGGGAAAAGCCCGTTGTCATCTCCGATCCGAAGGGGCTGCACAACAAAGAAGAAGGCTTCTTAGACTCTTTTAACTTAGTGCTTATATCCTTTTCAAGCGTTCACGATAATGAGACTTTACCTCCAGAAACTTGTAGCATGGGAGTGATAGACAGAGTGCTCGTTGCTGTAGTAAGAGAGGAGCCTAGCAGTCCTAATTCTATGAAATCAGGATGGTACTCAGTTGTAGCATGAGTTAGGACCGTAGGACCACTAATAGTTGCAAACAACGTAGCTTGTAGCTGATAAGAACTCCCCTCCACCAACTTGGGAGTAACAATCACACTCTCGGTAGGTGCCAACTTCTCGTTTTTGACAGCAAGCTCCGTCATCCTCGCCCTCTCGACATCTTCCGACAACAGTCTCCTCCTTCCTCCAGCACCTTGCGCTTCTTCTTAGTCAAATTTCCACCATGAGTTAGTTTACGTCTACTACCTCACCTTGTCACAATTGAGCTTCAAACGGCACCAACCTCTCCCATGTTTAAGCCATCACTCGAGGGTAGTCCTTAACCCATGAGATTCCATGAAACCTCAAAGCATCGACATACATACCCCAGAAGGCTCCTCCAATGATTCCTCCACCCTAGCCTTGGTGTCCTCAATCACTTCCCTATGTCTATCCACCTCCCTTTGGTTCTCGACCTTTAGCCCATCTAGCAAGCTCAGTACATCTTTATCGATGGCATCGGCCTCCTCTTTCTCCTCCCTAAACACCTCCAGTTGTCTCCTCAACTCATCTGAACCCCTTCATTCTCGGCATTAAACCTCTCTTTCTCCTTTACCAAGGCCTCATTGTCCTTTTGGAATTGGTGCAGTTTCTCGTTTTCCTTAGACAAGTGGATGTTTGCCTCCGTAAGCTCAGAGTTTTTCTTCTTTAAGCGAGCATTTTCAGTTGACACCGAGGCTACGGTATCTTTAAAAGTTGAAGCAGCCTCTCCAACGGTACTCGCTGCTAAAGTCACGAAGGGGATGCTCATCAAACAAATAGCATCTCTTTTAAATTCATTAAGGAAAACATTCCTCAAAGGTTGATGACTCCCGGAACCATAGCAACAACCTCTACCTCCTCTAGCCATTTCACCTGCGAAAGGAACAGATTCAAGTTCATTCTCAAACACTCTATACACACAAACAAAAATGTTGTGTAGTGCAGTGTTTATGAATGTATGTCCTAAGTGTTTTCTCAACAGACCAGATAGCGGTCTGCTCGAATTTGTGATATCCCTAGCGGCTAAAGTTAAATCCTCCATACTTGTGACGCTAGGCAAAGGAAATATAACAAGCATGAGCTTTTTCAGCTCGTCGAACTGACCATCTTTCTCAAGTGAGGTGGTGGTCTCATAGGGAGTTACTGGAGACCATATCCTGGTTGACACCTCTTCCCTTGCCTCGTTTGTCGAGGGAAAGGCAGAGGCGATTGGAGAGCCTTCGTCCCTAGCAACTACCTCTTCATTTCCAGTCTCACCCTCACCAACTTCCTCCTGGATATTTGCAGGTGCAGCTTAGACCCGACAGAAGATGCTTTCCTTTTTCGGCTCGGAGAGCCTGCTTCCCTTCCAGTCTCTATTTTCTTTCCACCCCTGGAAATGGCCAGTCTGATTATTGCATGATCAACAGGAAGTAATCCTGCACGATAAAGTCTGTCCTTATCCAAAACATTCTCATTAGAACGAGCCATGGTCATCATAGTGAGCAAAGACTTGAGACGATGTTGATATACGGTGTTTGTGGGCGCAGCACGATTCTATGTCACATAAAAATAAAATTGGCACTAAGTTATCAACCCAACAAGTTACAAGCTCAAAGCGATTGGGAGTGCTTACTTACTTCTAACCATCTCCTCTCAAATCCAGGAGGACAATGCACGAAGAATCAGTACTTATACACACTTAACTTGCTCCATGTCCCATAAAAGAACTTGGTGCTTCTGACAGTACTCCATTGTCGGGAGCTTTCAACGAACTTATCGATCGAGAAGGAGTGGACTCTCCAGAAGTCTCAAGCTCACTACCTCTTGAGCAAGCATCGCTAGTTATACCGAAAAGGGATGGTGAATGCTGCGAAGCTTCGACTTCCAGAATATGTTATGTTTAAGATCTCGTTTCCACTGCTCACAATACTTTTAATATACTGGCCTTTGACATCACATTGTATAACCTATACCCCTCGTGTTGGTGCAAGCTAACATGTATGTGTAGTGTAGTGTTGTGCTAATACAATTATAACTTAGAAACTTGGGATACAACAACGATCACAAGTCCTTAGGACTGTAACCATCGTCATTGTCAACCAATGTCATTGGATTCACATTGAATCGCGACTACGTTACGGTTAGAATCGAGAAAACACCTTCGATAGTTCGATAATTCAGTCAAGTTCACAGTCTGAGTTTATGCTCTAATCCTATATGCCAGGTTGAACTGACAGCGCAATCATGACAATCTAAGTATCAATTCAATCACATGATGTCGAAAAAGCGATATGAACCCTCAGGTAGGGATTCGAAAACTCGAAGTCTCGAAAAAAAGTGTTGTGAGTCACAAGAAAAGGGCTCTAATCCCTCAGGCCCACAGAGAACTTCGTATCCCAATTTGGGGTACAAAATTTTGTATCCCTAAGGGGATACGAGATTTCAAGTCCCCGTAGGGGATACCAAAATCATCTCTTCGAAGCCCAAAACTTCGACTCCTCCTTTACTAATTCGTGTCCCCTCACTGATATGAATTTTCAACTCCCCTCCTCTTATTCTCCCCCAAACTTATACTCCCCATAGCTCGTCCTCTCCAAAATCATCCTTCTCACTAACCTCAAACTCGGACACGCGCCTAGCTCAGACCGAGACCTCGAAGGTTGGCCTTTATACAGATCTGAAGTAGGGGAGCGACCGACTTCAGATCCTCCTCGAGATCCGCCTCGAGGCCTAACCAAACACTATAGTTGAGCTCGAGTTGAGACTTAATTTCGCCTCAATGGCTAGGGCCCCACCTGTTCAAAGTTTAGAGTGTTCAAAGTTTTTAGGTACAATAGTTATTAGATCTGTGTAACACCCCGAAAATTCTATAACTGTGAAATTAAAAAATTAAAGTATAATTAATTGGAAATCAAAGAACTAAGGGAAACGGGATACGCCATTGCGTTCGTCTCGGAAAAATACGCGAAATAGAGTCCGAGTTTTCGAAAAACGGAGTCCGTATGAAGAAGATATGGCCTTCGGAAGTTTTGAATTAAATTTAAAATTCAAACAGAATAAAATAATTAAAAATCGGGCCCAATGGGCCAGTGCGGATAAACACCCGCCTAGGCCACCCAGGTCGACTGGGCTGTCGACCTGGGCTACCCATGTCGACAGGGCTGTCGACAGCCCTGTCGACAGGGGTGTCGACCTGGTCGAGCCCAGCCAACCTGGCTGGCCAGGTCTGTGTTTGGCCGATTTTCTGTGGTCTGCTTTGTCACTAGGGCTAGGTGGCAAGTTTTAATTGGTCTCTCTATCGAATGAATGGCTACGATCAATCCAGGCAACATCAATGGTCCTAATCAGTTCCTAACCTCTATATAAACAACCCTAGACTAAACCCTAATCTATTCATTCAAAAATAAGATCATAGCCGCCATGTTGCTGAGGAACGACAAAGAGTAGCCGCCAACTAGAGAGAGGATTAGGAGGAAGATTCTAAAGCTTAAAGCAACCTAAACAAATCAATTCAACAAAGTAATTTGCGTCTTCAATCCCTAAATTAGAGAATTCATCACACCATTGTAAGTAGAGTATTACTTTGGTATGAATAAACAATTGTGTTGGTTTGTATGCTTGAATTGTGGCAATAAAGTAATTCATATTTGTGCGTTCTTATCAATTTGAAATATTATATATGTTTGGATATTTCTGAATTATGTTATTCATTATAAAGAACTACATGCGGTAGTTCTATGCAAGTATACGTTTGGAATATTTCGCAAATTATGTAATCCATGTTGAAGCTACATGTATGTAGTTGATTTAAATTCATGCAAGTTTGGGGTTTGCTTCTATGCCACCATGATGTATATTTTTGTGCATAAATCATTTTGTAAGTAATTGGAACAAGTTTGGTTATTATCCATATGAAATTATGTTGAGAATTTGGCATTATGTATTAAGCCATGCTTTTGTACTAGAAAACCTATTTGCAAATTTATGAATATGGCTAGGCTATGAATGATATTTGGCATAATTGAAAACCATGATTAGGTCTATCTTGTTTACAAGAATTATATGATGACATATGTGGTACATGGCTAGGTTAGGTTCAAAAGGTCCCTTTTTGTAAGTTTACATGACTAAAGTAAGAATCATGATTTCATGTTAGAAATATTTATGCCATGGTTATGTGAACAAATTTAACTATACTTATGCCATGCTTATGTTTGATATTATGCCATGCTTATGTTTGACATTATGTCATGCTTATGCTAGAAATATTTATGCCATGCTTATGTTTGACATTATGCCTAAATAAAAATATAGGTTCATGTGACAATAATGATATCTCAATTACAAGTTCACATGCTTTGATTCATGTCACCTATGTTACCACTATGCAAGTACACCAGTTTCTATTTTGTATTTCCAACGTCGTATTGCAAGTTCATGCGCTCACATTCCCCTCTTTGTGTATGTAATTACGCTTTAAGCCTCCCCTTTTCGCATGGCTAATTTGGGCTTTAAAAGGCTAAGCCCAAAATATATATAAACGGACGTGTTAAACGGGGGAAAATAACGTTGGGTTAAAATTACTAATGAATGAAAATATAAAATAGAAGGGCCCAAGTTCAAGTATGGGTTGGGCCCATGATTGGTGTAACTTTTACACCATTAACTTAATAATGGGCCGCAAATATTTACATATAAGAAATAAAGAAGAATGACAAGATATGTGTAAATGTAGAACATACGATGTGTTTAACCCGAGGTTGGATTGAGTTGTGATGTAAACCTGCCCGGAACCGCCCGGCTGTCCAGTAGTCACAACAATACTTATCCAATGTGGGAGGTTAAACATGGAGCCCAATAGGGACCCGAGGTTAGACTGAGTTGTGGCGTAAGACTGCCCGGAACCAACCGGCAACAGGCAGCCACAACAATACCTGTCTAATGTGAGAGGTCAGGGCCTTAATAAGACAATTAAGGCTGAGTCAGGATTGTTAGGATTAAGTGAACTAAAGACTTAATCAAAATGGAACATGCTAAACTAAACGGACTGGTGGGGGTTAGGTTAGGAAACACTTAACCAACTTAGCATGTTGGCTAGAGATAGAAAACCTAGTAACGGGGGACCCTTTTCAGCAGTAACCCTAGAAGGTGTATCAGGATACCCTGAAACTAGGCAGGGTGGGGCACGATTACTGGGCTGATTGTAAGAGGTCAAAGCGACGGCGGTGGTGTAGCAGTGTAGGTTCTAACGGAGTGCGGGCGTGCACACACTCCGGCGCAGAAAAATAAGGCACTGGACATCAGTAGCATACCTGTGCACTCTAAGGTTGTGTCGGGTTGCCACTATGGGACTTGATACACCCCATGGTGGGACCAGCATAGGTAACTACAACATCGGGGGGCCGTAAGACACATGTAACTATGCGAGTAGGAGCCGATCATTATAAAATGGATCACTTCACCCTGATTATGGGATGCCAGTTGGAAACTAGTTTATATGGGTTCAGAGATTAACATGGGGTACGATAGTATATTCGACCCTAGACAACTTAACCAAGTTTATAGTGCTTGCCCACTTCTTGTTTATACTTATCATACCCAGTTCTTTATTCATAGACAAAATAGTACTAGACTTACTCAGGCTTTATGTCTGACTCTACTTTTCTTTCGTCTTCTTTCTTACGTTTCCCCCCCCTAGGTCCTCAGGGAGGGAACACAGCAGCTTGACCAGCCTTTCCATCCAGCTTGAAGAAGAAGAGAAATGTATTGCTTGGACTTTCCTGTTTTGAACTATGGCTTTGGACAATCCACTATGGGGCTTTTGCAGTTTATCTATGTTTTATTTATGCTTCTTTAAAATAATGTAATCAAGACAGATTATGAAAGTGTTATGTTATGTTTTTGGAAAGGTTGTTGTTGTAACACGTATTTGACTTTATGAAATAAATTTTGTTGTTTTTCCGCTGTTTACAAATATGTGTTCCTATATCTGTCTTGTATATCTGTGACTTATACTTATAAACCTCCACCAAAATTAGGGCATTCCCTTTGAGAGTGGCCCTAACGGAGGTGGGGTGTTTCACTTGGTATCAGAGCATAGGTTTACCAGATAAGATAAAAAGTTTTGAAAAATTATTTTCAAAAAGGAAATTTAAAGAAGCATTTTTAAAAGAAAAATATTATTTCATTTTAAAAAGGCAAAGTCCACCCCCCAAAGCCATAGGAACTATCTCTTATCCTTCGTTTTGAATCTATCCTTTTTGTTTCAGCATGTCCCAAGAACTTAACTTGTCGGAAGGGGTGCCAATACCTGGTTGGTTTAGACGGTTCTTAGAAGCAAGGGCCACTCAGCCAGGTCCTACCATTCCTCCTCCCCCAGCTGAAGGAAATCATCCAGCCGCAGCGGCACCTTTTCCTCCACCTCCTCCTCGGGGAAACACGTTTGCTAAGATATGTAAAGATTTTAAAGCTATGGGAGGAAGGGATTTCCATGGAACTGAGTCCTTCGTAGCAGCTAGAAATTGGCTGAAAGAAACGGAGGACCTATTCATCATCTTTGAGGTAGAGGATAGACAAAAAGTACAACTGGCAGTGTGGCTATTGAAGGGCGAGGCTTCCTACTGGTGGGAAGTCACTAATGCTGAAAGACCAGTGGAGACATGGGAGGACTTTAGGGCAAGGTTTGAGACCAAATTTCTCTCAGATGCGGAAAGAAGTTTGCAGTTGGAAAAATTCTTATTTCTTAAGCACGGGGACAAGACAGTCAAAGAGTATGTGAATCAGTTCGATGAGCTGGCTAGGTTTGGGCTTGACCTAGTCAATACCCCGCACAAGAAGGCTCTCCGTTTCGTCAAAGGGTTAAATGAGCCATTACACAGTTTGGCCATGACCCATATACCCATGGGAGCCACGTATGAAAGATTGGTGCAAATGGCATTGCTGAATGAAGAGGATAAGGGCAAGAAGAAAGAGGGTTTGCAGCCCAAGAAGACAGACTTTAAGAAGGGCGGGAAAGGCAACAAAGAGAAGAGGAAGTGCAATTTCTGTGGCAAAGTGGGGCACTTAGTAAAGGACTGCCGGAAAAAGAAGGCCAAGGAGAATGGTGGGTGCTTTTCTTGCGGTGAGACAGGCCATAGGGCTAAGGACTGCCCAAAGAAACGAGGACAGGGGCAGAGGGCTGGATCCACCCCAGGGGCACAGGTCCATGTGCTAGAAGCGCCACCTCTGCAACAGCGAGGTATAAATACTTCTGTAGAAAGTGTAGTTTATCTTTATGATCACCCCGTTCGCACTTTATTTGATTCTGGCGCATCACACTCCTTTATCTCGTCTGCTTTAGTAGAATCTCTGCACCTAAAAACTAGTATGGAAGAGGGCCCCTTAATTGTTTCAAACCCAATTGGGGGCCCAGCTCATTTGTATATGATCTGTGTGGGATTGAAAATCTCTATTCTAAGCATAGAATTTCAATGTAGTGCCTTTGTTTTGGGCTTTTCGGGGTATGGTTTGATTTTGGGTATGGATTGGCTATCCAGTAATGGGGCCATCCTTGATTGTGAGAAAAGGGTTGTTAGGCTCCTAACCCAGCTCGGTAATACTTTGGAAATTTCTTGTAATCCCTCGTATGCGGTTATGCTTAGTTATCTTGAATCGCTAGATACCTCTGTTGAAAATTTGAAATCAGTTAGAGTGGTCCGGGAATATCCAGATGTCTTCGAAGAGGTGAAGGGCTTGCCTCCGAAGCGGGAAATAGACTTCCGCATATATCTTGTAGATAATGCAAAGCCCGTTGCGTTGCCCGTTAGACACATGGCTCCACGAGAAAGGAAAGAGCTCAGTAAACAGATTAAAGAGCTTCTAGAAAAGGGGTTCATTAGGAGGAGCATTTCAGAATGGGGCGCTCCAGTGGTGTTCGCTACAAAGGCGGATGGTTCACTCCGTCTTGTGTTGACTATAGGTAGCTCAACAAGCTAACGAAAAAGAATAGGCACCCTCTCCCTAGAATTGACGATTTGTTTGACCAGCTTGTAGGAGCGTCTGTTTTCTCCCAACTCGATTTAGCAACCGGTTTTCATCAGCTAAGGGTGGCTGAAGATAGCATCGATAAAACAGCGTTCAGAACCCCAGACGGCTTCTTTGAATGGCTTGTCATGCCTTTCGGCTTGACAAATGCACCTGCTTACTTCGTGGACCTAATGAGTAGGGTATTTAGAGATTTCCTCAACAAATTCGTAGTGGTCTTCGTAGATGATATCCTTATCTTCTCAAAGAGTGAAGAGGAACATGCTCAGCACCTAAGGGCAATCATGGAAACTTTGCGAGTCCATCAACTAAAAGCCAAGTTCTCCAAATGCCACTTTTGGAGAGAAGAGGTGAGGTTCCTTGGGCACATAGTATCCAAACAAGGGTTAGCGGTGGACCCTGCAAAGGTAGTAGCGGTACAGGATTGGAAGACACCAAGGAATGCAACTGAGGTCCGAAGTTTTCTAGGACTAGCAGGTTTCTATCGGAAGTTCATAAGGGATTTTGCGAAAATCTCAGCTCCGCTCACGAAATTGACTAAGAAGAACCTAGCGTTCAATTGGAACTTGGATTGCGAGTTTGCTTTCCAACGACTGAAAAGGGCTCTTACAACAGCCCCAGTTTTGACGCTGCCAGATGGGAGCAAGATGTTCACTGTTTATACGGATGCATGTGGGACAGGGCTAGGCGCCATCTTAATGCAAGAAGGAAGGGTAGTAGCTTATGGCGGGAGGCAGTTGAAGGTGCACGAAAAGAACTACCCAACCCACGATCTTGAGTTAGCCGCCATCGTCTTTGCACTCAAGTCATGGCGACACTATCTCCTAGGTGAGAAGTTCGAACTTTACACTGACCATAAATCGTTGAAATATCTTTTCTCGCAGAAGGATCTTAACTTGAGGCAACAAAGATGGATGGAGTTTCTTGCCTCGTACGATTTCGAAATCTCCTACACTCCGGGCAAAGGCAACGTAGTGGCAGACGCGTTGAGCCGGAAGAAATTGACCCTAAGCCCGTTGTTTGTTGAAAGACAAAGCCTAGAGTTTATAGCCAGCTTCGACTTTAGGCCTTCCTCCGATTTCGTACCAGGCTTACTAGCATCTCTCGAAGTGTGCCCAACTTTAGTGGATTCAGTAGGGACAGCGCAACGCGAAGACCCTCAGCTTGTGGAAATAATTGATAGGCTAATTAGGGGTGAGACTTCAAGTCACCTCAACAGATACTCCATCGACGATAAGGGTTTGCTAAGGCGAGACGGAAGACTATGCGTCCCACAGACAAAAGATTTAGTAAAGAAGGTTCTAGAGGAAGCACATCACTCCAAGATGACGATACACCCAGGCGGAGATAAAATGTACAAAGATATAAAAAGGACTTTCTTCTGGAACGGCATGAAAAAGGACGTGGCAGAATTCGTTTCTAAGTGTATGGTGTGCCAACAGGTTAAGGCGGAACAGAAAAAGCCTGGCGGACTGTTACATCCTCTAGAGGTCCCACAGTGGAAGTGGGATAGCATCTCAATGGACTTCATCGATGGGCTGCCTAGGTCTAGGAGAGGCAACACTAGCATTTGGGTAATAGTGGATAGGCTTACTAAAAGCGCCCACTTTTTACCCGTCAAAAGTAAAAGAACTGCCTCATCCCTAGCATCACTCTACCTTAAGGAAATCCTTCGACTCCATGGAATACCATCTAGCATCGTTAGT
Source organism: Allium sativum (assembly GCA_030737875.1). NCBI lineage: Eukaryota > Viridiplantae > Streptophyta > Magnoliopsida > Asparagales > Amaryllidaceae > Allium > Allium sativum. The sequence continues at coordinate 972,289,984 of CM060918.1, read as the reverse complement.
GACCGAGACCCCATCTTCACCAGCGAGTTTTGGCGGAGTCTGCAAGAAGCAGTAGGAACGCAGTTATGCTTGAGCACAGCCTATCATCCCCAAACCGACGGCCAAACAGAGAGAGTGAACAGAGTTTTGGAAGACCTCTTAAGACTGTGCGTCCTTGACTTCGGAGGGACATGGGAAGACCACCTTCCTTTGGTGGAATTTGCCTACAACAACAGCTATCAAGCAACCATCGGAATGGCGCCCTTCGAAGCTTTATATGGAAGACCGTGCCGATCGCCCACTTGTTGGTGGGAGTCCACGGATAAGCTCATACTTGGACCAGATATGATCCGAGAGACCTCAGAGAAAGTAGACTTAATACGAAGAAGGATGAAGACGGCCCAAGACAGACAAAAGTCCTATGCCGACAAGAGAAGGACCGACCTTGAATTTGAGGTTGGAGACAGAGTTTTTCTCAAGGTATCACCGCTAAGGAACGTTGTTCATTTTGGAACCACAGGAAAACTAGCACCAAGGTTCGTAGGGCCATGCCCTATTATCGAGAAAATTGGGAAAATGGCCTATAGATTAGAGCTACCCGAGAAGTTGGCTGGAGTCCACAACGTTTTTCACGTTTCACATCTCCGAAAATGTCTACATGAGTCAGCCGAGGTGGTAGAGCCAAATACCCTCGAAGAGGCCGAAGTGGAACGCGAAGCAACCATAAGAAAAGTTCCAACCCGCATCTTAGGAACGGAAGTGAAGAAGCTACGCAACCGCGAAGTCAAGCTCGTCAAAGTTCAGTGGAGCGAAGCCGAGGAAGACGCGACTTGGGAAACTGAAGCTAGAATCCGTACAGCCTACCCTTTTCTGTTCGAGGGTACATTCTTGATCTTTCCTTTTCCTTAAGTTGCGCTTTTATCTATCTTTTTAGGTATATTTCCTCGACCTTATCTTTTAGGTAGAATCTTTTTGGATGGAAACATGTAGTTGAAACATGTTATGTATGATGGTTGCAAGTGGTTGCAAGTGATTGCTAGTGGTTGCTCGTGGTTGCATATACACACACAATCTAGGTTTTAGATCGGCTCAGTCACTTCATATTGCATATGCATATATGTTTGCATTCGTATATGGTTGAACTTTAATGTGTTGTCATATGGATGTTGCATTTGTATTGAATGATTGTGCACTCATGTAGAATCAAGAATAGGAAAATTTGCATACATAATGGATTCATGGCACTAACATAATTCTCATTAAGGAGGTCAACTGAATCAGTAGACCGCCTGATTTTGCATTAGATAAGTACATGTACACACACACTTCGCATATGATCATGAAGCATTAGAAGTCTTTTAAGGACAATGGATGCTCGTGTTTGATGGATGAGTAGATGGATGATTGGATGTTAGGATATACATTCCTCCTAACTTGAAGATTTCGGGGACGAAATCCTTTTAAGTGGGGGAGAATGTAACACCCCGAAAATTCTATAACTGTGAAATTAACAAATTAAAGTATAATTAATTGGAAATCAAAGAACTAAGGGAAACGGGATACGCCATTGCGTTCGTCTCGGAAAAATACGCGAAATAGAGTCCGAGTTTTCGAAAAACGGAGTCCGTATGAAGAAGATATGGCCTTCGGAAGTTTTGAATTAAATTTAAAATTCAAACAGAATAAAATAATTAAAAATCGGGCCCAATGGGCCAGGGCGGATAAACACCCGCCTAGGCCACCCAGGTCGACTGGGCTGTCGACCTGGGCTACCCATGTCGACAGGGCTGTCGACAGCCCTGTCGACAGGGGTGTCGACCTGGTCGAGCCCAGCCAACCTGGCTGGCCAGGTCTGTGTTTGGCCGATTTTCTGTGGTCTGCTTTGTCACTAGGGCTAGGTGGCAAGTTTTAATTGGTCTCTCTATCGAATGAATGGCTACGATCAATCCAGGCAACATCAATGGTCCTAATCAGTTCCTAACCTCTATATAAACAACCCTAGACTAAACCCTAATCTATTCATTCAAAAATAAGATCATAGCCGCCATGTTGCTGAGGAACGACAAAGAGTAGCCGCCAACTAGAGAGAGGATTAGGAGGAAGATTCTAAAGCTTAAAGCAACCTAAACAAATCAATTCAACAAAGGAATTTGCGTCTTCAATCCCTAAATTAGAGAATTCATCACACCATTGTAAGTAGAGTATTACTTTGGTATGAATAAACAATTGTGTTGGTTTGTATGCTTGAATTGTGGCAATAAAGTAATTCATATTTGTGCGTTCTTATCAATTTGAAATATTATATACGTTTGGATATTTCTGAATTATGTTATTCATTATAAAGAACTACATGCGGTAGTTCTATGCAAGTATACGTTTGGAATATTTCGCAAATTATGTAATCCATGTTGAAGCTACATGTATGTAGTTGATTTAAATTTATGCAAGTTTGGGGTTTGCTTCTATGCCACCATGATGTATATTTTTGTGCATAAATCATTTTGTAAGTAATTGGAACAAGTTTGGTTATTATCCATATGAAATTATGTTGAGAATTTGGCATTATGTATTAAGCCATGCTTTTGTACTAGAAAACCTATTTGCAAATTTATGAATATGGCTAGGCTATGAATGATATTTGGCATAATTGAAAACCATGATTAGGTCTATCTTGTTTACAAGAATTATATGATGACATATGTGGTACATGGCTAGGTTAGGTTCAAAAGGTCCCTTTTTGTAAGTTTACATGACTAAAGTAAGAATCATGATTTCATGTTAGAAATATTTATGCCATGGTTATGTGAACAAATTTAACTATACTTATGCCATGCTTATGTTTGATATTATGCCATGCTTATGTTTGACATTATGTCATGCTTATGCTAGAAATATTTATGCCATGCTTATGTTTGACATTATGCCTAAATAAAAATATAGGTTCATGTGACAATAATGATATCTCAATTACAAGTTCACATGCTTTGATTCATGTCACCTATGTTACCACTATGCAAGTACACCAGTTTCTATTTTGTATTTCCAACGTCGTATTGCAAGTTCATGCGCTCACATTCCCCTCTTTGTGTATGTAATTACGCTTTAAGCCTCCCCTTTTCGCATGGCTAATTTGGGCTTTAAAAGGCTAAGCCCAAAATATATATAAACGGACGTGTTAAACGGGGGAAAATAATGTTGGGTTAAAATTACTAATGAATGAAAATATAAAATAGAAGGGCCCAAGTTCAAGTATGGGTTGGGCCCATGATTGGTGTAACTTTTACACCATTAACTTAATAATGGGCCGCAAATATTTACATATAAGAAATAAAGAAGAATGACAAGATATGTGTAAATGTAGAACATACGATGTGTTTAACCCGAGGTTGGATTGAGTTGTGATGTAAACCTGCCCGGAACCGCCCGGCTGTCCAGTAGTCACAACAATACCTATCCAATGTGGGAGGTTAAACATGGAGCCCAATAGGGACCCGAGGTTAGACTGAGTTGTGGCGTAAGACTGCCCGGAACCAACCGGCAACAGGCAGCCACAACAATGCCTGTCTAATGTGAGAGGTCAGGGCCTTAATAAGACAATTAAGGCTGAGTCAGGATTGTTAGGATTAAGTGAACTAAAGACTTAATCAAAATGGAACATGCTAAACTAAACGGACTGGTGGGGGTTAGGTTAGGAAACACTTAACCAACTTAGCATGTTGGCTAGAGATAGAAAACCTAGTAACGGGGGACCCTTTTCAGCAGTAACCCTAGAAGGTGTATCAGGATACCCTGAAACTAGGCAGGGTGGGGCACGATTACTGGGCTGATTGTAAGAGGTCAAAGCGACGGCGGTGGTGTAGCAGTGTAGGTTCTAACGGAGTGCGGGCGTGCACACACTCCGGCGCAGAAAAATAAGGCACTGGACACCAGTAGCATACCTGTGCACTCTAAGGTTGTGTCGGGTTGCCACTATGGGACTTGATACACCCCATGGTGGGACCAGCATAGGTAACTGCAACATCGGGGGGGGGGGGCGTAAGACACATGTAACTATGCGAGTAGGAGGCGATCATTATAAAATGGATCACTTCACCCTGATTATGGGATGCCAGTTGGAAACTAGTTTATATGGGTTCAGAGATTAACATGGGGTACGATAGTATATTCGACCCTAGACAACTTAACCAAGTTTATAGTGCTTGCCCACTTCTTGTTTATACTTATCATACCCAGTTCTTTATTCATAGACAAAATAGTACTAGACTTACTCAGGCTTTATGTCTGACTCTACTTTTCTTTCGTCTTCTTTCTTCCGTTTCCCCCTCCCCCTCCAGGTCCTCAGGGAGGGAACACAGCAGCTTGACCAGCCTTTCCATCCAGCTTGAAGAAGAAGAGAAATGTATTGCTTGGACTTTCCTGTTTTGAACTATGGCTTTGGACAATCCACTATGGGGCTATTGCAGTTTATCTATGTTTTATTTATGCTTCTTTAAAATAATGTAATCAAGACAGATTATGAAAGTGTTATGTTATGTTTTTGGAAAGGTTGTTGTTGTAACACGTATTTGACTTTATGAAATAAAGTTTGTTGTTTTTCCGCTGTTTACAAATATGTGTTCCTATATCTGTCTTGTATATCTGTGACTTATACTTATAAACCTCCACCAAAATTAGGGCATTCCCTTTGAGAGTGACCCTAACGGAGGTGGGGTGTTTCAATCTGATTTTTCTTAAGTCATAGGTTCAGAAAAAGCAGAAGAAAAAGAAAAAGAAGATAGAGGGGAGGAGGGGTGTTTGATTTATAGGGGAGGAGCGTTTGGGCTAGGCCCAGGTGGCATTTCGTATCCTAGTGAGTTACGAAACACTGTTTCCCGATGAGATATGAAATTTCGTATCCTACTGGGAATCGAGAGTTCGTATCCTCGCTTAGGGATACGAAAGTCTAGTACTCCTCACGAGGGATAAGAAACACAAAAATAGAGAAAAGAATATATGTATATATATGAACGTTTATATATACATAACATATATGTATATTACAATATAGTGGGTATGAATGTATGTGTGATTACATGCGCACACGCACAATTATGTTGTGTAAGGGCATATTTTTTACATACGAGCTCTCTACATCTCAAACTCTTATAAACATGAACTCACGAACATTCACACCTACATGTGCATTTACTTTCCATTCTGTTTTCACATTCCAAGTTGCATCGTGCAAATCCACATAAAAACATGCAAGCGTACACGCGACGTCATGCCGACAACAACTCGTTTGTAATACGCAAGTCAACGAGTAACGTCTACGTTCATGAGTTAACAGAAGTTATACGATTAAAAAAATCTTTCAACAAAAAGTACATCATGTCAAGACAAGATGTACTTTAGGGGGAAAATGTTAACTGGATTTTTGGTCCATTTCCCTAAAGTACACCAAACATGCTCGACTCAACACATCATGTGGCGTTAAACCCTGAAGTGTCGCCAAAAAACCAAGAATACGAGTTAAGAAGGGGCCATGTGAGTAATAACCTCACAACTCCTTAAAACCACACATTAACCGCATTTCATATCCCCCACATGCCAAGATGTTAAAACCCATGTAGTTCGACTCCCACCGCTTCGTATTCGAAAACTCGACTACTTTTTCCTTTGAAAAGTCTTGTGTCCCTCATACCAAAAGATTTGTGCCCCTCGATATGTATATTTCATAACCCTCACTCACAATAAACATCGAATCCCAAGCACTTCGAACCCCCTGCTTCATAGCCAAAGCATCAACTCCCTCTTCTCACTAAAAGCACCGACTCCCTCGCCTTTACAAAATTTAGGACCTCACAATAGTAGTATTTTCGTGTCCCTATGCCGTGACAACAAGAGTTTCAAACCCCTCAATGCAACTTAAACAATGTGTCCCTCGGGATACTGGTTCGTATCCTTTGAGGGATGTGAAATACTCATATCCCCTGGGGATACAGAATTACCGTATCCCCTAGGGGATATTCCATTTCATATCCCTTGGGAGACGAATTTCGTATCCCGTGATGGGGATACTGGTTCTTTAGAAAACGATACGAGGGAATCGAAATTCCTGATGCCACCATTCAAGGATACAAAAATCTGCAGTGTAGTCCCCAAATACTACCAAATCCCACATAAACCTTCCACTATAAATGCTACCAAGCTCACACTTCAAAGTGGTTAAATTTTGGCTGATTTGACACCCCTTGAGAGCTCTAAGAACTCATTAATGGAAGCCATGCTTTGAGGAAAAAGAAGCACAGAAGTGAATTTTTTCCAAGTCTCATATATGACAGCTATGACTCCAAAATACTTGGAAATATTTGTAAATGAATGCCAGGAAAACGTTCTAACCTTGTAACCTATTATTGTCAATAAAATATCAGTGAACTCCTTCAAAGTTGACGTATGCTCCTCGCGGGACCGAACCACTATAAATCTATTGTCATTTAATGTTGTTCCGCACTTATTTTTCCCACGCGATATGATATTCTTAAGTAATTAAGAATCCTTAGGTGTTACGACATTTTTTTCCATCAACAATATATGAAACACATCATGCGCACTCTCCATCTTCTCAGGTAATTCCAATTTATAAGCGGACATTCCAATATGCTGAACAGTCGAAAATGGCCCAACAAATCTTGGTGCTAATTTTCCTTTCTTCCTAAAATGAACATCATTCCGTAGAGTCGAAATCTTAACAAATATCAAATCACCGACTGAGAACTCAAAATCCTTTCGGTGTTTATCGGCATAACTCTTCTGAAAATCTTGGGCTGCTTTCGTTCATTGCCAAATGACTTTAATATTATCTGATGTCTCTCTTATAATCTCAGGCTCAAGTACCAACTTCTCTCTAGTCTCTAACCAACAAGATGGAGAATTAAACGATCTACCGTACAATGCTTCATATAGTGCCATTCCAATAATCGACTAGTAGCTGTTATCATAAGCAAACTCAACTAAATGCAAATGATCTTCCCACGATCCTCTAAAATCTTGAACACAAGCTTTGAGAACATCTTTCAATACTCAATTAACTCTCTCAGTCTGACCATCGGTCTGGGAATGATAAGTCATACTTAAACATAGCTTGGTTCCAATTGTTTCTTGCATACTCTTCCATAATCCAGTGGTAAATAACAGATACCGATCACTAACCATACTCTTCGTAATCCCATGGAATCGAACTATCCATTTAAGATATAATTCAGCTAACTTCAATGCAGTCCTAGTCGATCTGACAAGAATAAACCTTGCGTTTTTGTTCAAACGATCCATGATAACCCAAATATTGTCATTCCCTGTCCATGTCCTAGGTAATCCACTAATAAAGTCCATCGACACTTGCTTCCACTTCCACGTAGGATCTTCCAATGGTTGTAACAATCCGCTCGGCTTCTTCTTCTCATCTTTAACTAACTGACAATTCGTACATTTTGACATGAATTTGTCGACATCCCTATTCATACCTTCCCAGTAGTAATCTTATTTCATATCTCGATACATCTTTTTACCACCAGGATAATTCGACAATATAAAGTGATGACACTCCCTTAAAACTTCATCTCTTAACCCATCAAAATCAAGAACGACCAATTGTCCATTCTTGTGAAGCCAACCATCTCGATGGACTTTGTACACCTTAATTCTCTATGGGTTTCACCCCCTTCTTTAACCCTTGAATGATTTCTGAAATCTTATCGTGTCATTTTTGACTTTCACCAATCCTTTTGATGAGAGTCGGCTTAATTGATAAGATTGCTAACATCTTGGGTTCTAATTCACAATAAGGTATGAAATTAAATCCAGCCGAATACTCGAGATATTTCTACTCAGAAAATATGGCTCCCAAACTTGCATGTCTTTGACTCAAAGCATCGGCCACTGCATTACCTTCTCCTGGAGTGTAGGCTATTCCAAAATCACACATGCCGAAAATCTAACCATCGTTGCTGCCAAAGATTCAAATCCATTTAGAAGAAAAGATACTTCAATGATTTATAGTTCGTAAACAACTCAAATCTAGCTCCCAATAAACAATGTCTCCATGTCTTAAAAGCAAATAATATCACCGCTAACTCGAAACCGTGAGTCTAGCAATTCCTTTTGTATGGATTCTGTTATCGACTTGCATAAGCCACAACCATATTTCTTTGCATCAGCACTGCTCCAAGTCCAGTGCCACATGCATCAGTATACACTATCATCTCCTCGTTCCCACTTGGAATACTTAAAACAGGAGCACTTGTAAATCTCTCTTTCAGGATTCCAAAGGCTTGCTCGCACTTCGCGGCCCACGCGAATACCTGATTCATCTTCATTAATATAGTTAATGGTGAAGCTATCTTCGAGAAATCCTTGATAAATCGTAGGTAATATCCTGCTAAAACATGGAAATTTATAACATCCGTCACATTCAAGGGTCGATCTCAATCATGTACCGCGACCACTTTAGCGCGATCCACCGCTATTCCTTGTCTTGATATGACATAACCTAAAAATCTAACTTCTTCCTTCTAGAAGTGACATTTGAAAACTTAGCTCTCAATTGATGTTTTTGTAAGATTTCCAAAACAATTCTTAAGTGCATCTTATGTTCCTCCTCATTCTTGAAATAAACCAATATATCATCCATGAACACAAGTACGAACTTGTTCAACTGATCTCTGGAAACTCGATTAATAAGTTCCACAAAATATGCTGGCGTGTTAGTCAAGCCAAATGGAATTACTAGCCATTCATAGAATCCAGATGGTGTTCTAAATGCAGTCTTCGGCACACTATCCCTAGCCACTCACAACTGGTGAAATCTCATTGCCAAGTCCATTTGGGAAAACACCTTAGCTTCGTTAAGCTGATCAAACAAATCATTGATACTCAGTAAAGGATTTTTGTTCTTCTTGGTTACCTTATTCAGCTCACGATAATCCACACATGATCGCAAGGATCCATCATCCTTGGTTGCAAACATAACCGGTGCACCTAATTCAGATATGCTTCTCTGAATGAATCCCTTATCCAGAAGAATGTTCACTTGCGCCAATAACTCTCGATATTACTTAGGAGCCATCCGCTAAAGAGGCATAAGGTCTGGCTCCATCCACTAAATCAATCTAAAACTCAATCTCGCACTATGGAGAGAACCCTCTGACCTTGTCAAATACATCAGAAAACTCTCTACAATCGGCATAGATAAAAACTCATCCCATGGAATCACAAGCGAATATAAAAAGCTAACCAGAACGACATCCTCTGGTATACAACGTATCAGAATTATTCTCCCTTCCACATTCCAGATTGTCACTTCAAGCCTTTCGCAATCCCATAACAGCTGCATACTTCTTAAGACATTCCATAACCAAAATAATCCCAAACTCAGTGAAGTTCAAAACAAAACTATTGGCATAAACATCAAAGATTCCAATTACTAGGAATAATTAATTTGGTCGCACAGACAAGAGTAGCAAAGCAGTAAATAACACAAGAGATTTATAGTGGTTATGCCTCGTGAGGGGCCTACGTCGACTTTGAAGCGTTGTTGGAATATTATTAGTCACAGAAAGTTACAAGGTTGAGACCCTCTCATAACATCTCATTACATTCATCTCTATGCTAAATAATGTCATAATTAAGCTATATGATGTCATTTCTAAGGTATGATGTCATCATCCTCATATATGATGTCATAATTATCATATACTAAATATCTCAAGAAAGGAACACTTTTGACCTTCTTCTTCCCCAAATGGTAGATGCCATTAATGGAGCTCTCTAGAGGTCCCAAGGTCTCAAATTCCAACCTCTTTCAAGTGTGAAGTTGTTAACCGGCTTTTTGGTTCGGTTCCCAGGAGAGCATCAGACACGCTCAACTCAACATATCTCGTGAAGCTAAGGCCAAAAAGGGATGCTCGGGAGTGAAGGAAACAGGATCAAGAAGGGACTACACTGCTTGAAACCTCGCGTCATCCAGAAGACACCCACAAACCAAGGCCTCGGACCCTGAAGGAGTTATGAGCCTCAATCACCCAGTTTTGGAAATTCTCGCGCCCCTCAAAAGGACTTTGTGCCAGCCATGATGCGGAATTCGCTGCCAGCCGGGTGCGAATTTTCGCATCCATGCCTGGGTTCGAAATTTCAAACCCAGCAGGTGTGAAATTTCGAACCCAGCAGGTGCGAAGTCTCGCACCCATGACTTGGTTCGAAATTTCGAACCAAGCGGGTGCGAAACTTCGCACCCACTCCTGGGTTTGGAATTCTGAACCCAGTGGGTGTGATGTTTCGCTCCCACACCTGGGTTCGAAATTACGAACCCGTGCCCGGTTTCTAAATTCTGAGGCACACAGGTGGTGGGTTCGAAATTTTGCTAGTGGTCCCTTATTTCTACCTACTCCTATGTAATCCTACCTACCCCCACTCGTTAGCGCATGGCCCCACACTTTAAGGGGTTGGATTTTCTTCACTTGAGACCTTCCTAGAGCTACATGAGCCTCATTAATGGCATCTCCTACTTGAGGAAGAAGGATAATTAAATATTCTTTTTCCCAAATACCTAGCATATGACAATTATAAAAGGGAATGTAATGAGCATGGCTCTACCTTGTAATTCTTAAGTGATTAATAAAAGTTCAACATCCTTCCAAAGTGGACGTAGGCCTTAGCCGAACCACTATAAATTCTTGTGTCATTTACCGCTTTCTGTTACTTAGTCTTGCGACCAAATTAACTATTCCTAGTAATAGGAATCTTTGGTGTTTACGATATTTTTTGTCGTCAACATTTGGTGCTTTCACTGAGAATCTGAATTCAAGATTTGCGTCTTTCTTCCACATTATCATCTTGACCTCAACGAGCTTAAGGTTCCTTGCTTAACCTGCTGTCGAGTCCGCTTACGATGGTAAAGAAGTCAAAGAACGCATTGATCAGCTCTCCAGCCGCAGCCGAGGCCGGTACCTCCCAACAACCTCAAGTGGTAGATGTCCCGGCCACTAATGAAACCGCCCCTCCAAGCGCCTGTTCTCCAAGCTCAAGTTCGCGCGCTTAATGAAAGATACGAGAACACCGCGGTCGAGCTCAACCAAGCATTAAGTGATAACATCGGCCTTATGCGGCAACTTCAAGAAATTCAACGCATCGTTGTCCGACTTCAATTAACTCGTAACAATGCTCAACCCCGACCTACTGCATCAAAAACTTCCTTTTTCGAGTCAAGGAGCCCAAACAAAAGGAGGAGGTTCACCCTCATCAACAATGTCGCCGCTCGTACCAATGCCCTTGATAGCGGTAATGGTCATGCCAATGGGAATGGGAACGACAATGGCGACCGAATTACAGTCACATACAGCGAGGGGGCGTAGTACCGAGACCACTCTCGCTTGATTATCAATGACGGACCCGATCCTACAAACCAACCTCTTCATCGACACAACCCAATAGTCGCTAATCAGGGTGAAGGGCCCGCTATCCCAATGGCCCGCGCTCCTGTAGAATAGGATCTGCATCACCCCGCTCCACCTCAACGTCAGCACATAGACCCAATCATAGATGTCAAGGACATGGAGGAAGACGATCTGGACATCCATCATAGAAGACGACCTTGCAACAGGACTCTGAAACCACGTCAAAACCCATGAATCCCGATGGAGGATCCACACCCGACCTAACTCCCCGACATGATACGAAGGGTCATGAGGGAAATGCAAGGGGCGCACACGGCTCATGGGAAGCTAACATTTGGCGTAACCCCTTCACAAGAAGAGTAAATGAAGCCGAGAGGCCAAGGCGCTTTAGCATGCCACAAATGCCACTCTATGATGGTACCATAGATCCTTGTGCCTTCTTGAATCAATGTGAATGGCAAATGGACCCAAGTCAGTGTAATGACCTAGCCAAGTGCAAATGCTTCCCGGTCTTCCTATCCGGTTCCACTTTACTTTGGTTCTCTCGCATCCCACTTGATTCCATTAACAACTTCGGAAAACTAGCAACAGAGCTAATCAAGCAATTCAGGGTGCATATCCCAACTCCGAAGAATGCCCTCACTTTGTCCAACCTATAACAGGGCCCCGCTTAATCACTCAAAAGCTACCTTTCCCGGTTTAACATAGATCTCGCCGAGGTCGAGGATCCGGATCCTCGCACCGTACTCTTTCAGCTAGCGAAGGGTGTCCTCCCTACTTTAGAGTTTAGGGCATGGATCGATCGAAAGTAGATAAAGAGCCTCGACGCCTTCTATGAGAAGGCAGATCAGTACTTGTGCCAAGAAGAAGCAATGCGGAACCGACTTTCCACCATGAGTCGTCCCAATGATCCCCAAGCGGATACCGCTAACAACCACTTCATAAGTAGGCGAGGCGGGGAGCCCTTCGACCAAAATAGGGGGCAGGTCCCTAAAGGCAAAAACCAAACAATGGCAGACCGGATGGACGGAACAACGGGAAAGCCGCAGTGGAATTGACAAAGCCCGGCCCTCGCCAAGCTTTCGAGACCTACACCCCATTGAACGAAGATAGAGACAATCTACTTGGAAACGTGTAACACCTTGTCGTACAAGAAGCAGCGCATCAGAGAATCAACTGACCATGAGAAGAACACCGGGAGATACTGTCGATACCACGACGTGTACGGGCACAACACCAGTGAATGCCGCCAACTTAGGGATTCAATCGATAAACTTATTCGTGAGAAACGACTTGAGCAATATGTCCAGGAGTCCTTTCCCCTCAAAGCGAACTCGCTGCCTCCAGCGCCAGTTCCACAAGCAGCCGCCAAGGGGGCTCCAGGACTGTTTAACCCAAGGCGAGGAATCATGATAAACACCATATGTGGCGAACCTTACCCTACACATAATAGCTTTCGAAAAATGGAGGAATATGAGAGTTCCATAAAGTATGATACTTACGAAGCCTGCTTCGCTCTCCCTGAGTCCATCCCATCCAAGCTACAAAAGAACGTGTGGGACGACATCGTCTTACAAGAAAGAGAATCGATAGGGGTGGAAATCCCAACCACCGATCCATTAGTCATCACTGCCCAGAACGGTGCTGCTTCCATTTGGAAGGTTTTAATCGACTCAGGGAGCTCGGTCAACATCATCTTCAAGGCCGCCTACGACCAGATGAAACTGGAAACAAATGACATGAAGCCATGTCACGCCGCAATTCACGGCTTCAATGGGGCCTCTAGTTCCCCCATAGGGATGATCGACCTACTTGTAGAACTGGGTGAGGGGGACTGAAGCCGAGTCTGAATTCTCACTTTCATGGTCATAGACATCGACTCCCCCTACAACACTTTCCTAGGGCGCCCCTTTCTCACCGAATTCCGAGTTTACATGGCGCCATAGTCTCTCCTAATGAAATTCCCAACGGAAAATAGGATTGGAACCACTATGGGCGAATAAGTAAGCGCCAGGGAATGAATGTTATGCAATAGAATGGAAGAACACGTGCAATAAGTAGAAGGGAAAAACCATGCCCGCACCTTCTTGCGTGAAAAATGTCTTAGCTTAGCAATCAGCGGCATCTGGGCCTTGGCTCAGGCACCACTCCCGTATTTCCGATGACCTCGACCCACGGAAGGATGAAGGGCCTGAGTACGAGAGGGCTACTCCGGTCGAATCCACAGTGGACGTTCCCATCAACCTCGACGACCTAACAAGGGTGTTGAAGATAGGGTCACAACTCCACCCAGTAATTAAAGAAGATCTCACATGCTTCTTGAAAGCCAATTTAGATGTGTTTGCATGGACTCACTCCAACATGAAGGGCATCGACCCCGCAATTGCTTGCCATTCCCTTTGCTTAGATCCCAGAGTGCCTCCAGTCAAACAGAAGCGTCGCTTCTTGGGGCTTGAGAGGTCCAAAGCGCTCAAAGAAGACGTAGACCATCTGCTCAACAATAACTTCATCCACGGAGCTGACTATCCCGAATGGGTTTCCAATCCAGTTCTAGATAAAAAAGCCAATGGCAAATGGCGAACATGCATCGACTTCTCCGATCTGAACAAGGCATGTCCCAAGGACAGCTTTCCGCTCCCGAAGATTGATCAGTTAGTCGACTTGACCGCCGGATACCAGCTACTATCTTTCATGGATGCCTACTCGGGCTACAACTAGATCCCAATGACCCTCCACGACCAAGATCATACCTCTTTCATAACCGACCTCGGGCTCTACTGCTACCGTGTTATGCCCTTCGGCTTCAAAAATGTCGGTGCCACTTATCAACGAATGGTTAATCGACACTTCAAAAATCAGATTAGAAAGTCCATGGAGGTGTACATGGACGATATGCTGGTAAAATCTAAAATACCAAGCGATCACGTCCACGACCTCTCCGAAATGTTCGATGTCCTCCGCCAGTACGACATGAAACTCAACCCCCTGAAATGCTCCTTCGGGGTCACTTCGGGAAAATTCTTGGGTTTCATTGTCAATTCTCGGGGCATCGAAGCCAATCCAGAAAAAATCTAAGCTATTCGTGACATCCGGGTCCCTAAGAACAATAGGGATCTCCAAAGTCTGAATGGGAAGATCGCCGCTTTAAATCGGTTCATCTCTAAGGCCACCGACAAATGCATCCCCTTCTTCGATTTACTCCAAAAAGGGAAGCGCAACTTCGAGTGGACCCCCGAAAGTGTCTCCGCATTCAAGGAACTTTTAGATCACTTAGAGCAACTACCTATCCTTTCTAAGCCTATAGACCATGAGGACCTATATATTTACATGGTTTTTCTGCGCAGGCAATCAGCTCGGCACTAATACGCCTCGAAGATTGAACTCAACGGCCCATCTACTATATCAGCAAGCGATTGACGAGGGCAGAGAAGAATTACCTAAAGCTAGAAAAGCTAGTGTTCTGCTTGTTGATTTCCTCTAGAAATCTCTGATCGTACTTCCATTCACATCCCATAAAAGTTTTCACTGAACAGCCACTGCGTCCGGTCCTACAGCGACCCGAGGTGTCAGGGCAATTACTAAAGTGGAGCATAGAGTTAAGCCAGTTTGAGATAACCTTCATCCCCCGACGAGCCATCCTCTGTCAAGCTCTCGCTGATTTCATCGCTGAGTTCACAGCCCTCGAGGAGGATCCCACTGAGAACGCTGGGACCCCCGACGCCCAGTGGAAATTGTTCGTAGACGGCTCTTCTAATAGAAAGTGCTCTGGGGCCTGAGTTGTGCTCATCACCCCTGAAGAGCGTCTGATGTATTACGTGTTGAGGCTAAATTTCCTTGCTAATAACAACGATGCGGAGTACGAGGCCTTAATCGCCGGACTTAGAATCGCGATTGAACTCAAGCTAGAGACCGTCCACATCTTCTCTGATTCACTGCTTATCGTCTGACAAACGCTAGGAAAGTATCAAGTGAAAGAGGGACGGCTTGCCCAGTACCTAGCCCGGTTTCAAGAGCTACTCGTTCACCTCGAGCATTTCACCATCACCTATATCCCATGCAAGAAAAATGAAAAAGCGGATTCCATTGCCAGAATGGCAAGCTCCGAAGACCCGCAACTTAATGGATTCTCCCCGGTTGAAGTCCTCAAGTCTCCGAGAATCAAGCAAGGGCAAGACGAGACAATCATGAGCATCGAACACGAGCCCGAGTCCTGAATGACACCGATCAGAAATTACTTGCAGCACGGGATCCTACCGAAGCGCTACAAGGAAAGGCACGCGCTCACTCGTTAGTCGGCCCACTACCTTCTTATGGACGGGGCACTCTACCACAGAGGTTTTCCGTTCCCCTGCTCCGATGCTTAGCTCACGGCGACGCCCTCCAAGTGCTAAGTAGTGTGCATAAAGGTGAATGCGGCAACCACACTGGGGGCAGACCCTGGTCAGAAGGACTCTCAGACACGGTTATTACTGGCCCACGCTTGATCAAAACGCCGCGGATTACGCTCGGATGTGCGATAAGTGCCAGCGTTTCTCCAAAATTCCAAGAGCCCCGCCTATCGAATTGTCTCAAATGGTCAGCCCATGGCCGTTCTCCATGTGCAGAATCGACATCATCGGAACTCTTCCAATTTCCAGAGGTAGGGCATGATAGACCGTCGTTGCAGTGGACTACTTCATCAAGTAGGCAGAAGCTGAAGCTCTCACCGCCATTACCACGAAGAAGGTAATCAACTTTGCTGTCTGCAACATCATTACCCATTATGGAGTACCTCAAGCTATCATCTCCGACAACGGCACTCAATTTGAGAGCACCGAGTTTAAATCCTTTTGTAAGTGCCACGGCATCGATAAAAGATTCTCGGCGGTGGCTCATCCTCAAGCCACTGGGTAAGTCGAGGTGGTTAACAAGGTCATCAAGTCCATCATCAAGAAGCGTCTGGAAAAAGCCTAGGGCATATGGGCGGACGAACTTCCTCTATCTCTATGGGCTTGCCGCACCACCCATAAGACAACAACCGGTCATACTCCTTTCGCCCTCGCATACGGATCTAAAGTCGTCATTCCCATTGAGCTCAAGCTTCAGTCCCATCGAGTCACATACTTCGATCCAAAGCCAAACCAAGATTTACTTATGGGATCACTCGTCTTGCTAGAAGAAAAAGGAACGAGGCCGATATTAGAGTCGCCGCCCAATGACAGCGAGTAGCCCAATACTTCAATTCTAGGGTCCTCCACAAGGACCTCAATATCGACGACCTCATTCTAAAGCCGGTGTTTCCCCTGCCAACAGGCCTTGCGCCTCGCTGCGAAGGCCCATACTCCATATATCGAAAGCTCAGTGATGGAACTTTCAGACTTGCCACCGTCGACGGTGCTGAACTCCCGAGGGCATGGAACAACGAACATCTTCGCCGCTACTTTACATAACTCAATCTACGGTTGTTTATGATTTTCAAACAATGTTATGTTTTTTGTCAGAAATACAAAGCATTGTAAAGGCAATTATCGCCAAAGTTATTAGTAGAAATGATGCTCAATTTCCTATCTCCTTTATGTTTACTTCTCACGTAATGTGTCTCGTTAGTTCCAATAACCAGCTCGATTCACGTGTACGATCGCCGCATCGGCACCCCGAGCATGGGAGCTGGCACGACCATTTCAATTTCTAGGCAACATCGAGTCTGAGACACTTGGCTACGCCCGGCATCCCGAGCACAGGAGCCGGCAACGCTACTCGAATCGCCGGCCCGTGGCGCAACCGAGTCTAAACAACCTCTAACTCGAACCTCGGCCCGGTGTCGAGGACGAGGATAAATCGTTTTGTGTCCTAGTCCAGGCGGCTTGGCGCCACTCAACGACCGACTAAGATCGATGCAAATCTCTCTTCGCCGGTTGCGGGTGACGGTCGAATCTTGGCGCAGCACCAAGACTGACCTTAAATCATTTCTTTCCCTTAGCTTCAAGGCTTGGGGGTAGTTCGTGGTCACAATTGGACCTTACGAGCTGATGATCGGGGCTAAAAACTACGACGACGAATAAATGACGTCTGGCGGCTTGCCTCAACCCGATGAACAATGGGAGAGCCACCCACTGGCGGACCGCACAGCGCAACGCCCTACGCCTTCACTATCTTGGGTTTAACCCCGGACCACCTAAAACAGCTGGTGCACAACCTGGTTTCGCAAACTATGGGTTCTTTGAGTTGAGGGGAACTTACTGAAACCAGCGCTCTACCTCACCTCTCTGGACTAATTCACCCAGAGATGGCCCCTAATCGCCTTTGTGACAAGTGTAATGATAAGTAGTTTATGCAAGTACAGGACGTTGGAAAACATAAAAAGAACATCCGAACACTTGACATAAATAGCAATCTTTACTGATTCATATTTCCTTTCCACACACACACTAAACAAACTACGTGTCTAACACTTTTACTTTCTTAATAATAGGGTGTACATGAGAACCACACCGTGTCTTGAAAAATCAAAAGCGAGGGTCGTACTCGCGTAAACTTTCGACCTACACTACCAAAATAATGGTAACTCCTACTTAGATTACTAACACTAATCATGTTTCTTCCTCTTGTTCTTGTGTTTGTTCTTTTTTAGAGATTTGGCGCTTGACGTCTCTTTCCTCGCACCAGCAACAGACCTCTTCCTACTCGACCCACTCCTGCTTGGCCGACCCTTCGGAGGAGTGATTGATTCATAAGTGATAGAGAGGCGACGGCCCCCAGCACCATCACCGCTGGAGATCTCTGTGACATTAGTGGTAACCGCAAGCGGCACAGGCACGGGGGCACTCCCGGCAGCAGGGCCAACCACGGTCTCGCTCCTCTTTGGGATCTCTTTTCCTTCCCACTCAGCTTTCTCTTTGGCCTCTCTAGCGGCATGTCGCTCGGCAAGTTTTCAAGACTTGTGCGGAATGATGTCAGCAGCCTTGGTATTCTCGAGGGTCTCCGCATCACTCATCGTAGACAGATCAGCACCCACTGGACCTCTGGTCAGGGCACTCTATCCGTCGACCACCTCTCCCTCCTCATTAAGAATGTCCACCATGCTAGGAGTTACTCTTATGTCAGAAAAGGTGTCAAGTTGGTCGCCGCCCTCTCCATCATGTGCCCCTATGAGGCCCGTCCCAATTTCAGTCACTTAGGGGATCACAGGAGCGGGGTTCGCTGCCGTTCTAGACTCAGGAGGAACTGCATAGTAGAGACACAACCTTTTTAGTCCATAAATTCGGTAATCACTTCATTCTCAGGGATGCAGGGTAAAAGGAGTTTACCTATGGTCAAGGGTGGTGTAGGAATGATAGGAAGGGTGCTAGAGGAAATAGGTAAGGTGAGATTGGTATCCCCCAGTGCCAGGAAATCGGGATTGTACTCGGTAGTGGTTTGGGCCGAAGCCTCAGGACCACTCACCATAGCAGACTAGGGTCCAGGGGCTAATAGGAGCTCCCCCCCCCCCGGTAAATGTTTCTGTCACCACCACGCTATCGGTCGGCACGAAATTCCCCTTCTCCTTAGCAAGCCTCACCAACCTCTCATTCTCAGCATCCTCTCGCAACAGCCTCATTCCTTCCTCCATCTTCTCACATTCACCATTGTCCAAAAGAACATTTGCAAGCCGGCGCTAATCTAAAGTTCTTACGTCCACTTGACGCAAGAAAGGCTTATAAGGGATTAACCTCTCACAAGTTCTAGCAAGCTCGCGGGGATAGTATTCGACCCACGAAATCCCTCGGAATGTCAAAGCTTTGACATACATATTATGGATACTCTCCTCGGAGGAGGACCTAACGTGAAACTCCGCATCGTGCAGCTGTCCCCTCTGTAGCTCTATCTCCCTCAAATATTCAGCCTTTATACCCTCATATTCACTCAGCACATCCCTGTTGCTAGCTTCGGCATCCTCCTTTGCCTTTCTCATCACCTCGAGCTGCCTCTTCAACTCAGTGACTTCAGCATTCTCAGCCCGCAACCTCTCATTTTCCTCCCTCAAAGCGGCGTTGTCACTCTGGAGTTCGATGACCCTCGCATTGTCTTTTTCGAAAACATCGCTCGCTCGCTATAGGTAGGCTTTGTCCTTTTTTGGACCCGTGGTCTCGGTAGTTAGATCAACTACGGTGGCTTTATAATTCGAGATGGTATGCCCCGACTCCCTCTTCAGTGTATCGTAAGCCTGCGTCATCTCAGCTGCAACAACAAAGCTAACATTAAAAGGTCTGGCAATGCATGAAAGAGAACTTACAATGTGAGGAACAGGCGTACCTATCTTCTTATTCAAAAGCTTTGACGGTGGCCTTATCGGCAGCAAGCTGCAGGTTCTTCTTTCTGATCAGCTCCGAGAGCCAGAGGGAATACTCGGTAAACTTGTTGGTTTGGTGATATGAAACTTTCACATGCATCCACACCTCCCCATACTCTCTGTCAGGAGCTAGATGGAGGTCGGGGATGAATCTCAACTCATCAAAAGATGCCGAGGGAAATGGTGTTTCATGAATGCCCCACGCTCCTCTGTCGATAGCCCTCGAAACTGAGGTTCTATCAAGTCCGACACCTCTATCTCAATCTCTCTCGGACCTCAACTGGCCAAAATGTGCTTCCTCTTCCCTAACAAGACGAGCGGGGGCCGGAGGAGCGATAGTTGGGGGAGTTGTCGAAGGCAAAGATTGAGACCCACCTATGTTGAGCTGAGTATATCCTTCGGATACACGAATAGGAGGAGGAGGAAGTGTCGGAGATTGCCTATATCGATCCCGGTCTCAATGACCGCTGCCTTGTTCTAACGGAGGTGGAGTGCCGTATAAGCTGGCGGATCTTCGGAATCTCTCTAAGGAAGAACTCTGGGGAGGCTGGCGATCCCCGCGCCCATAACTTCGTCCTCCACGTCTTCCTGCCATGACACCGGCCAATGGAACAAGCCAAAGTTAGTCAAATAATTCACGTAGGCAAACATCTATGCTATACAGTGTTATGGATGTATGCCCTAAGTGTTCTCTCAACAGACAAGATTGTGGTTTGATCGAGGGAGTTAACCCCTCAGCAGCACAGGAAAGTTCTTCCAGGCTCATCATATTCGGCCATGGGGTCACTACTAAAGCAAGTCCTTTTAAGCCATCAAACTGACCTGTGCGCTCAAGTGAGGCGGTGGCCCCTGAGTGAGTCGCAGGAGATTGCGGTCTAGCCAACACCCCTTCCCCTGTCGGAGGCGGGACGAGAGTGCTCAGCAACCCCTCATCCTCGGCAACCTCCTCTTGGCCATGTACCTCGCCTCTACGCACATCTCCTTGAGTCTGAGCGGTCCATTGCAATTCTCCTCCCGCTGGGGGCATTTTCCTCTTCCGCCTAATAGGGGTAGAGCCTGTCGTAACTCCCTCCTTTGGCACACTATAGAAATCGCAAGTCTAATTACTGTCCGGTTGTTTGGCAGCAACCCAGCGCGGCGGAGGCGATCCTGATTTGTCACGGTACTGGTATCACGGGGATGTTGTGGTAATGCCCGCAAAGCATTAAGGCGTTGCCGATATTCATCCCCCGTGGGCGCCTTTGGATTTCCTGACATATACCATTTAAAACCATGAATAAAGGGAGGAATCCTAAGATTACGACAAGGAACGGAGTTAGAGAAACACTTAATTCCCTCAATCCACCTTCGGAGGGCAGCTAACGAAGAACCACTCGCGCTTAAACACAGACAACCTGGGTCACGTCCCGACAAAGAATTTTGTAGCAGCTGTCGCTTCCAGACACCATTAAGAGGGAGAGGCCGCGCTCGTTTTCCTTAAGTGGAAGAAGTATCTAATATCTTCCTAGGTGGGTTCCTTGTTCAAAAATTCACGGAAGAGGACGTAAGTACCTAGGAGAGAAGCGTAAGCATTAGGGTGTAGCTGTGATGGCGCGAGACAAAAATAGAACAGCATATCCCGAATGAAGTCTTTAGCCAGGGGCACGCACCCAGCAAGGCAAGCTTGTTGGTTCCAGGCAGTGAGACCCTCGGGCGGCACATGGGCTCTGTCATCTCTCCCGAGGGCATGGACATCATCCACCGATATATTAAATCGTGCCGCCATTTTTCTGTCCGTTGTAGCATCCATGCACGACTGCACTGAGACGGTGGGATTCTCTAAAATAACCGCATCAGGAACATGTCCGGAGCCACCAGAGATGTGGGCGCATCCTCGCCCAATATGTCTACATTCTCAGCCTCTTCAGTCATGCTCGGGGAACATTGCCGCTCAAGTTGCTCCCCGTGCTCAGACGTTTCGGGCGAGCTGGTCGAATGAGAAGGAGTCGTTCCTTCGGTGGTCTCATGCTCGCTGATGTGTGTAAGGCGGGCTGGGAAGCCTCAGATTCTATAGACTTTTCGGTCCTTGATATGGTCTACATCTCTAGCTATACTTTAACGCATCAGTATTAGAACGGGTAGTATAGTGACCTGTACCCCTCGTGTTGGTGACAACTAATATGTACGAGGAATGCTATGCAAAAATAAGCTACATAAAGAAAGTCCAGAACAATTCGTAACAGTCCAAGTCTCAGTCCGGTTGTATGCTCCATCCAATGTGAACAATCCTAAAACCCCGCTCGCGCGGTTAACAACTTATGAATCAACACAAAATATGAAAATCCAGAGACGAGTATTCAGAAGTCAAAATCCATCGGCGTGACAAATTGGAAACCCGGCACGTAAAAGGCCATGTCCGGAACCATGTCGGGCTCGAAATTTCGAGCTCCAGGTTCAAATTTTCAAATCCAGAAGGGTTCGAAATTTTGAACCAAACTAGGTTCGAAAATTCGAGCCCCTCCAGGTTTGAAATTTTGAACCCAGACGGGGGCTTGGGAGTTCAAACCCACAGGGTTCGAAAATCCGAACCCAGAAGGGTTCGATGCTTCGAGCCCGCGAGTTCGAAGATTCGAACCCGTGTGGGTTCGTGACTTCAAACCTGGTGGGTTGGAAAATTCGAACCCACTGAGGTACAAAAATTCGAACCCACGGGGGGTTCAAGGCGTCGAACCTGGTAGGGTTCGAAAAATTGAACCTACGAGGTCTCGAGGTCTCCGCCATGGTCCTTCGACCTCCTCCCCTTCTCACCACCTCGAATCAAGGTCTCATCTAATTCGATTCGAAATTTTCGGGTTTGAAGTTATCCAGTTTGAAGCTTTCAGCAATGGAGGCCAGAGAAAGAAAAATTAAAAGGAAAAAAGTGAAGGGGTGCTTATTTTTAAAAGGAAAAAGGTCCCTTCATATTCCAGTATGGGTTCGAAACTTCCGAACCCATTGGGTTCGAAATTTTCGAACCCACTGGATTCAAAATTTTGAACCCCCTGGGTTTGAAATTTCGAACCTCAAAGGGTTCAAAAATTCAAGCCCCATAGGTTCAAAATTTCGAACTCCTAGAATTTGGAATCCCGAACCCCTAGGCTAGAAATTCTAACCCCACTGGGTTCGAAATTTCGAGCTAATGGGTTCGAAAATTTCCAACGCAAAAAAAAATTCTTGTTGATGATCATACCTCAGGTTTTAAAAACACTCCGCCACACTCTCTCGCATTCCATGCATGTGCATATCGACCCCCGCTTGTCCACGGGAGCAATGTACTATGGGCACTGAGAGACTTGAGTATGATGCATCCCCCAACAACTAAAACTTATTCGCCTTTTGAATTACAGGAAAATTAACAACTTCACCACTACCATAACCTATACAAAACACATCATGTCAAAGACAAGACGTACTTTGGGGGGCAAATGTTAAACGACTTTTTGGTCCGGTTCCTAGGAGAGCATCAGACATGCTCAGCTCAACGTACCTCGTGAAGCTGAGGCCGAAAAGGTATGCACGGGAGTGAAGGAAATAGGATCATGAAGGGACTACACCGCTTGAAACCTCGCGGCATCTAGAAGACACCCTCAAACTAAGGCCTCGGACCCCGAAGGAGCCACGAGCCTCAATCACCCGGTTCCTGAAATTCTCGCACCCCTCGGAAGGATTTCGCGCCAGGCATGATGCGGAATTTGCACCCAACTGGGTGCGAAATTTCGCACCTATGCCTGTGTTTGAAATTTCGAACCCACGCCTGTGTTCGAAATTTCGATCCCAAGTGCGAAATTTCGAACCCAGCGGGTGCGAAGTCCCACACTCATGACTGGGTGCGAAATTCCGAACCAAACGGGTGCGGAACTTCGCACCCACGCCTGGATTTGGAATTCCAAACCTAGCGGGTGCGAAATTTCGCACCCCACACCTGGGTTCGAAATTTCGAACCCGTGCCCAGGTTCGAAATTCTGAGGCGCGCAGGTGGTTGGTTCGAAATTCTGCAAGTGGTCCCCTATTTCTACCTAATCCTACCTACCCCCACTCCTATAAATAGCCTATGGCCTCACACTTCAAGGGGGTTGGATTTTCTTCACTTGAGACCTTCCTAGAGCTTCATGAGCCTCATTAATGGAATCCCCTATTTGAGGAAGAAGGAGAATTAAACATTCTTTTTCCCAAATACCTAGCATATGACAATAATAAAAGCAAATGTAATGAGCATGGCTCTACCTTGTAATTCTTAAGTGATTAATAAAAGTTCAACATCCTTCCAAAGTGTACGTAGGCCTAATCCACGACCGAACTACTATAAATTCTCGTGTCATTTACTGCTTTCTCTTACTTAGACTTGTGACCAAATTAACTATTCCTGGTAATAGGAATCTTTGGTGTTTACAACATTTTTTTCCGTCAACAGAAGTAATGGGGTATTTATAGGAAGGGAGTAGGTAGGGGTTAGGTAGGGGTTAGGTAGGAGTGGGTATAAGTAGGCGAACACATGCATAAATTCCCACCTGGAGCCTGGGCCTACAAAAAATTTGCACTTTGCCCTGGGGCGTGAAATTTCGCACCCTTTGATTATGAAATTCCGTACCTCGCAGGTGCAAAATTTCGCTCCTCGAGGATGCGAGATTTCGCGCCCCGAGGGTGCGAGATTTCGTGCCTTGAGGGTGCGAGATTTCGCACCTCGATGGTGCGAGATTTCGCGCCTCGAGGGTGTGAGTTTTCGCGCCTCGGGGATGCGTGATTTCGCACCTCGAGGGTGCGAGATTTCGCGCCTCGACTCTGCACGAATGGGAGTTTTTGGAGGTGTCGTGAGGTCTTTGCTGGCACGATCCCTCTTCATCATGTTTCCTTCGCTCCAGAGAGTCCCATTCGGCTTTAGTTCCATGCGATGTGTTGAGTCGAGCGTGTCTTGTGTACTTTTGGGAACCGAACCAAAAAGCCGGTTAACATTTGCCCCCCAAAGTACATCTTGTGTTGACATGATGTGCTTTGGATTGGTTGAAGTGGTAATTGAGTTGCTGGTTTATCCTGTAAGTTAAAGAAAAACACATGTTGATTGACAGGCTTGTTCGCTGCATGGTGGCGAGCGAGTTGTTGCTGGCGTGGCACCATGCTCGCGTTGCTAAGTATTCGCAAGGCATTGCCTCACATGTCCGCGAGATCAGTATGCGAAGGGAATACATGTACATGAGCGCGTGGCGCGAAATTTAGAACCCGGGGGGTTCAGTTCTTTCTCTCCCCTTTTTTTGGTGGGGCGCGAAATTTTGAACCATAGAGGTTCGAAATTTCGACCTAGGGGGTTCGGAATTTTGAACTCGTGGGTTCGAGTTTTCGAACCCCGGAGGTTTGAATTTTCGAACTTATGGGTTTGAGATTTTGAACCCACGGGCACGAAATTCTTGGGAATGCGAAAGGACTATTTCCTTTTATTATAAACAGCCCCTCCTCATTTTCTTCTTCCACCGTTTTTTCTATCTCGGCCGCCATTAATTTCGAGCTTCGAGGCCCACTAATTTTTGAACTTCGACTTAGGTGAGGCATGGGGTTGAGGCGTGAGGAGGAAGGAGGTCGAGACGTCGAGGCTTGGCCAGAGTGGTTTGACGCGAAGGAGGGAGAGGGGAAGGCCTGAACAGGTCTGAAATCTCGACCCTCTCGAGGTTTGAAATTTCGAGCCTCTTGGGTTCGAACTTTCGAGCCTTCGTGGGTTCAAGTTTCCAAAACTCCAGGGGTTGAAATTTCGAGCCTGAGGGGTTCGAAGTTCTGGACCTTTAGGGTTCGTAGTTTCGAACCTTATGGGTTCGAAATTCCGAACCTTATGGGTTCGAAATTCCGAACCATGACGGATTCGTGTCCTCGAGCCTGGGGTTCGAATTTTCGACCCTCAAGGGTTCAAATTTTTGACCCTCTGGGGTTCGAATTTTCTAACCCTGTGGGGTTCGAATTTTTGAATCTTGAGGTTCGGATTCTCGAAACCTAGAAGTTCGAATCTTGGAACTTTGAAGCGAGGACTTTCGAACTTTGAAGCTTATCGGAGCCTCTCTTGCTCATTGCGGTCGTTTGGTTTGCCGCTAGCCTAGCTACTTTGTGCCATGCCTTAGCGGGGTATCGTTTTTTTGGTTCAGTACTTCGATCTCCTGACTGCCCACCCTTAAGTTTACATATCACATACTTGCTTGCGTGATTGCACGTGGGCATATGGTGACAGTTGCTCGGAAAAGGACATGAATTCTTCACATAGGATAGTGCATATATCCGAACTATGACTGAATTGTTGGACTGTTTAACTTTCCTATGTATCTCTTAATCTTGCATGACATCACACACACATGTTAGTTTTCACCAACACGAAGGGTATAGGTTATTCCAATGTGATGTCTAATACTAGTGTATTAAAGTATAGTTAAGCATCCAAACAAGATCAAAGACAAGAAAAATCCTGGATGTCGAGGCTTCCCCGTCATCGTCACATTCATCTGATTCTACCAATAGCGGTAGCTCGAGTGGCAGCGAGCTTGAGACAACAGAAGGATCCGTTCCTTCTCAATCGGCCAGTTCACCCGATGTGTTTGATCATGAGAAACAACTTGAGAGGCTACATTGTCCGGTCATACGCGAAGAAGTCGAGAATGTGGATATTATTAATGAAGATTCCCCGATGGGCCCAGTAGCCCCGGATATGTTACTCGATGTTGATATCTTGGAAGATTCGACGGACTCGATGTCATCGCGCCTGGATGCTACGGCAGTCATGAAAATGGCGCAGCGATTCAACATACCAGTAGGTGCTGCTCATGCGCCGGGAGAAGGTGGAAGGGCTCACGCACCGCCCGAGGGTTTAAATGCCTGGAATAGGCAAGATTGTTTTCAGTTGCCCATGATTTTATTCGGGATATCCTATCCTATTTTCGCTTGGCACCTTCGCAACTGCATCCCAACGCTTACTCGTTGCTCTTAGGCACTTACGTCCTATACCGAGAGTATTAGAACATTGAACCCACCAGATAGGATATTTGGTATTTCTTTAGTCTGAGGAGAACGTCTAACAGACCATCTTTCCGATGGTTCCTGGAAGCGACAGCCGCCACCAAATTCTTTAGCAGGACGTGGCCCAGGCCATCAGTGTTCAAACAAGACTGGTTCTTTGTGCACTGCCCTCCTGGATTTGCAAGGAGGTGGATTGAAGAGAGTAAGTACCTTCGAACTTTGCTTTCAACTATAAAGTTTTTGAAGCCTATATCTTATTATTATCCTTTTTGATTGCGGTAGGGAATCCAGAGGCACCCGCCGGCAAAGACGAAAGGCAGTGTCTTGATGCCTTACGGGCGATTTCTGAGAAATTTCTCAAAACGGAAACTGTAACAAGCCAATAGCGCCTTCGTCGTAAGGGGTTGCTTCTCGACGATCGAGTTATAATTAGGCCCGCAATGGCAAGCAGTGTACCAAAAAAGGTGGTGGCGAAGGGCCCTGCGACCCCTGGCCGGAAAAGAAAGATGCCCTCTGCTGGTCCCAGGCCAAAGAAAGTTGTTAAGTTCCAAGGAGATGTCGTTGGAGATGGGGTTCATGTTGAGGAGGCTATAGCCAGAGATGAGGGCCCATTGAATGCTCACGTTCTGCCTCTGACTGGAGGGACAAGGGAGGGGGAGTCGATTAGACTGTTGTCTCCAGTGGCTTCTCCTGGAGCTACCACCCCGCTCGAGGACGAGCGCTAGTTTGATGACTTGAATAAACTTGACCTTGATGTATCCCTACGGCCGACTCCGGTTGTCATGGACGACTTAGCTCTTGCTGCGGAAGGGTTAACTCCTTCGAGTGGATCATAATCTGGTCTGTTGAGAGAACACTTAGGGCATACACTCATTAGCACTACATATCATAGTGGCTTATCTGAACATGCGACTTAACTGATTTCATTTCATTTCTTTTACAGGTGATATGGCAAAAGGACGTGGAGGACGAGGTTATGGACACAGAGGCCATCAACGCCTTAGGAATCCTTTCTTCGAGGGCTTCAGAAGAGGCAACAACTTGTATGGCACTCCACCCTCGCTTGGCCGTGGCAGTGTGCACCGAGGTGGGGATCGATCTCGACGATCTCCAAATCCTCCTCCTCCTCCTTCGATTCGAGTGTCCGAGGGAGATTCCCGACTTAACTTGGGGGGTTCTCGGCATCTGCCCTTGACCGCCACTTCAAGTGTCGTGGTTCCTTCCCCTATTCCGATGGAGCCACCACTCACCCAAATAAGATCGGAGAGGGCAACCGTAACCGGGACACCGGACCTAGCGGCTTCCAAGCAATAAACGCTTACTATGGAGGAGCAGAGGGCATGGTTGAAAACGACTTTCCCTCGACATTACTTTGACGAGCTGACGGTCCTTCCAGACCTTCGCCCGTATCCCGCTAGGGACTCCGTAGAGGTCTGGATGCATGTGAAGGAAGCGTACCACCAGGCTGACGAGCTTACCGCCTATTCCATTCATTTATCGGAGCTGATCAAAAGGAAAAATATAGAGCTCTTGAATCAGCAGTTAGCTATTGATGCTGAGAAGACCACTGTTGTTCATCTAAATGCAGACATTGGTAAGTTCGCTCTTAGTACTGTGAGCACATTGTTGTTTATTCTTGTATATTTAAATTCTAACTCGTAAATCTCGTTGTTGTAGCCGAGATAAAGAAAGGCTATGAGGCCTTCAACAGGGAGGCTAATCACACCCGCTCCGTTTTCACGGAAACTATAGCCGATCTTACTACCTAGAACACGACCCTAAAGAGAGACAAGGCCAAGGTGGATAAAGTATGCGCCGATCTGGAAAGGAAAAATGCACAAGTCTTCAACCTCCAAACTGACAACAATGCTCTACGAGTGGAGAATGGAAGCCTGAAGAGACAGCTTGAGGAGATAAAGAAGGCCAAGGAGGACGTGGAAGCCAGTAATCAGGATGTGTTGGGGACGATGGATGGACTGATAGAGGCACATCTGAGAGAGGTGGGGCAACGGAGAGAGGTGCTGGAGAGCACAGAGTTCCGAGTGCAATCATCTATGGTGGAGGACATCCAAGACATGTACGTCAAAGTTCTGAGATTCCATGGACTCTCGTGGGTCGACGATTATCCCCGGGAACTGGCTCAGACTTGGGAGAGATTGGTTCCGTATGAGGCCTTCTTGCACCAAGTGGATGTGAGAACTTTATATGAACGTCAACTCGTAATCGATCTCCTGATTGTCGAGGAGTGCGAGAAGCTGGAAGAGGGTAGGAGGTTTCTGTTTGAGTATGCCGGGAGGGAGAGGCTCACCACTGAGAAAGGGAAGTCTATCATGACTGAGAGTGTTGCGGTAGCGGAGACATTCACCGATCAAGCTCCTACAGGCCATCGGCCCCTGAATCGGTTATGGTGAGCGATCCCTCAGCTTTGGTTCGGGTTTTGATCGAATATGAGCCTAAGCATCCAGAGCTAGGTGAGACCGACTTCATTTTACCTACCACCACCAGTACCCCTCTTGACATTTCTACACCATCCCTATTCGGAGGTAAATTTCTTTTGCCATGCATCCCCGAGGATGATGTAATTACCGAATTTGCGGACTAGAAGGTTGTGTTTTCAATGTACAACCTGTAACACCCCATATTTTTAATGAAATTAAAAATGTGGAAATATGCACATAGGTATATTTAAGAGAAAAATTATATAATGACAATAAATATTTCATGTAATAAGTTAATTAAGTGCAATACATGAAATGCAACGAAACGCATGCAAACAATTAAAAAAGAAAAATTTGAAGAGCTTTAGGAATTTGGTCACGAAATTAGTGTCATTGCGTTCGTGGCGATTTTCTAGTCAATTTAGAACTATGGCTTGCAGAAAACCGATTTAAAATGAAGAAGATATCTTTAAATTAAAATTTGCAGCAAAACATGAAAAAGAGGAATAAGAAAAGAATAATGTTTAGCATTGTTCTAAGTTTTGTAAGCAAAAGACTTAGTAGCTCATTTGGTTAGAACATGGGACTTGCATACAAGAGGAACAGAGTTCGATCCCCACCAGTGCCATATTTTTGTTTTAGGGGAATGTCTAAAAAAGTGGCTTAGTGTGAACGCAGTTCAAAAAGTGGTTTAGTGTGAAAATGGTTAATTAGGAAGATGGATAAAAAAGAAAAAAAATAAACATATATATATAGAAAATATATATATACATACATATATATATATATGACGTGTACGCATCATGTGGCGCACGTGGCGCATTTTTGTTGATCAAAGAATGATTTTTTGAACGTGGCCATCTCTGATTGGCCAATGACTAATTTCTGAGGTATTAGGGCTTATGTGCCATGTTGTGGTCGGCTGGATGACACATCTCTTTGGTTTGATGGCTCTGATTTCTCCTGGACTAATCTTAAGGCTAGAATTAATGCTAGACATCTATATATTCGTAGCTAAACCTAGACCCTAACCTCATAACCCTAAGACTATGGTGCTGTCATGCTGTTCGTCTACAAGCTAGCCTAGCCTCCTTCGTCCTGTCCAAACTAGAAAATCAAATCCAAACTAGTAATTGATTAAGAAGAACATCAAATCAAACGTCCACATCAAAGGATAGCTTTTCAAATTCAGAAATCAGATCCCAGAAATCAAGATCCGTCCTTTTTCTGTAAGCTCAATTATTGTTCCGATTTAAACACCTAATACGAAATCATGACTATAATAAATGGTTCTAGAACTATGCCTACTTCTATTCGTGCCTATCCTTTTGTCAATTCTGAATTGCTTATGCCTATTGGACTGTTGTGACTAACATAGAAAAACCTATCATGCCTATTGGACTGTTGTGACTGACATAGAAAAGCCTATCATGCCCATTGGACTGTTGTGACTGACATAGGAAAACATATCATGCCTATTGGACCGTTGTGACTTATATGATAAAACCTATCATGTCATACATCCTATGCCTATGAGACTATTGGGACTGATAAAATTGAACCTATCATGTTGTATTAAATTTGTGATTCTTTTATGTATATTAAATTACATGATAAGTTATGTTCATACATGTTATATGTTAGATCCAGGCTAGTACCCATGTTTAAGATCTATATAAGTTCATGCTTTTACGATTAAACTTATGCTAGTTTGCATGTTAATTGGATCTAATTTAAATGCAAGATCACGCCTATATGCTTAATTAAGTTTATGTCATTCTATGCCAAATTTATATTACACATATTGATCTATGTTGTTTTATGCCTGTTGGAATGTTACATGTCCTTTTCTTTCCCTTTTGTTTATAATTTAGGCTAATTTTCAAGCCTAGCAATCTATGTGAATTATGCGAACGAATAACGGGAGAGACGTTAGGGGAAAATATTAAACTACATGCGATTGGCATATATTCGCTCAAAATCATGAAAATGATTAGTAACATGAAATGGTAGAATTTGTATACCAAGAATTATGGACATAATTTAGAGAGTAAATGGGGCATGTCTTGAATTGACAACACTTGTGGATAATTTACATATGAACATAAATTTTAAACATGTAAATTAATTAAAAGACGAATATGCCTAACCCGAGGTTAGATTGAGTTATGGTGCAAGACTGCTCGGAACCGCCCGGCACATCCAGCAACCGTAACAATATAGATCTAACGTGAGAGGTTAGCACATTAAGCCCAAAAACCCGAGGTTAGATTGAGTTGCGGTGTAAGACTGCACGGAACCGCCCGACACATCCAGCGACTGCAACAATATAGATCTAATGTGAGAGGTTGGTGCTTTAATGAATGAATTAAAGCTAAGGAACAAACAGGCTGAGAATGGCAGGGTTAATTTAATTAAGGCAACACTTAACCAATATAACATGTTAATTAAACACGAAGGTGGGGTTAAGTAAATTTAGAACACTTAACCGTTATAACATGTTAATTAGACAAGAACGTGGGGTAAGGTAAATTTAGAACACTTAATCGTTATAAAATGTTAATTAGACAAGTGAGTAGGGTTAAGTTAATGAGAAACACTTAACTAATATAGCATGACAAATGAGTAGGGTTAAGTTAATAAGAAACACTTAACCAATATAACATGATGAACGAGTGGGGTTAAGTTAATGGGAAACACTTAACCAATACTACATGATGCGTGGGTGGGTTAAGTTAACATGTATGGACAACACTTAACCAATATTACATGAACTAAGTGGATAGGGTTAAGGCAAGCTTAACCAATAATACTTATTGACTAGATAAGTGGGAGGGTTAAGTAAGCCTTGGGTAGGTGGGTAATATTAGTATATATAGGCCCACAGGCTTAACCGTTAAATAAACATGTTTGAATCAGTGGGAGGGTTAAGTACATCTCATGTAGGTGGGTAACATTTGTATATATAGGCCCACAAAATTAACCAGTAGGAAACCCTAGTAATGGGGACCCATTTTAGCAGTAACCCACATAGATGTATCATGGTACCCTGAATTAGGCAGGGTGGGGCACGATTACTGGGTTGATTATAAGCGGTCAAAATAGCGGTCTCGACGGAGTATGGGCATGCACGTGCTCCGGAGAGGGAAAAGCAGGCACTAGGCATCAGCAGTATACACTGTGCATCTTGAATTTGGGTTGGGTTGCCACCTTAGGAATTGATACACCCCATGGTGGCACCAGCACAGGTATCTACATACAAGCGGGGCCGAATGACACAAGTAATGAATACATATGAGTTAGGGAGCCGATCGATAGGGTAGTAAGGGTACATCTAACATATCCATGGCAATTAGGCTGATTGAGGTAAGATCCTCATACTAGATGTACACTTGAAGTCTACCACAATTGCGAGGTTGGGATCACCTTATTTTTCCATAGGATACTAGTTGGGACACTAGTAGGGAATACTAGTCACTCTATAAAAGACACTAGTTAGGATTCTAGTTGAGTGGTGCAGAGAAAATAGGAAATCAGAAAAAGAACCAAAGCGCATTCAGTGTCTCTTGCCTTGTCATATCGAACGGTGCGGTGTAGGAAATATCCTAATAATTAGAAGTGCAACCATCATATCCTGTTTACCTGGTGTACCTTGTCATATCTTGCGCTTATCATTTGTTGTCTTTCTATGCTTATTATCATGGTTATGTCTTGTATCCAGTTTATTCATGTCATGATGCCTTTTACCTGTTTACATGCTGAATAGTCACTGTACTTACCAGACTTATGTCTGACCCATTTTCTTTCACCTCTTTTCTTCCGTCCCCCTTCCCTTCCCCACAGGTAGTCAGAGAGGGAATAGATCAGCTTAGTTTGGACCGTTTCTCTCTCCAAGATTGAAGATTCTTTGATGTATTTCTTTGGACTCTCTTTTCCACTGCTGTGGCTGGCTCATGCTTTATTTGGGAATATCATTGTCACTTTATTCTTCTTTATTTTGTTAAACAAGACAGATGCTTTGTTGTAATAGGTATTGGTGTTTTAGTGTTGAAAAACAATCTTTGTACAAGCTGTTTTACCAAACTGTTGTTTTATCAATAAAAGTAAAGTTTAATTTATTTTCCGCTGTATAAATTTTGTCTGTTTTGTAATTTATCTGTTCAATACACTTATGATGCTCCACCGAAGTTAATGCATTTCCTTTTTGAGTGACCTTAACAGAGGTGGGGTGTTACATTTGGTATCAGAGCTAAAGGTTACCAAAACAGATAAAAAGGATTTTGAAAACCGTTTTCAAAAGTATTTTTATAAAGAATTTACAAAAACATGTTCTAAAGAAGCGTTTTTCAAGAGAAAAGTATTGTTTTTGAAAGGCATATTCCCAAAGCCATATGCACTATCTTTCAGTTCTCTATTTGAATCTCTTCTTCCTTTCTTTCTGCCATAGTCTCGTAGGCATACGACATGTCGGGGGTGAAGTAGTGCCCAATCTCCATCTGGAGCCGTAGTAGCTTCATCTATGACTAATCTTCTTTCAAGCTTTGTAGGTTGTCGTGCGATGGTGGTAGTTTCGAGAAACTTATCAACAAGCTACACAAGGATGGTAAGGATGAGAGTAAGGTTTGGGCTAAGGAGCACAAGTCGAAGGATAAGAAGCTTGTTGATATGGCTTAATCCACGCAGAAGGAGAAAGGTGAAAAGAAAGAGGCCAAAGTGGAAGAATTACAAAAAAGGGATTGGAATATAAGAAGGGTGGAAGAAATAATAGGTCCCGCGACAAGAGGAAGTATTTTCAAAAGGAAAGTTTATTTTGAAAAACGTAATCCCCAAAAGCCATATATCTTTCTTCTGATTCTTTGTTGCGAGTTCCTTCCTCTTTCCCTTTTTGAATCTCTTCCACCGCATATAGTTGCTTTTTCTAAGATGTATACGGACTTCCGTGCGGAAAACTGCTTCATGGGACTGAGACGTTTGTCGAGGCTAGAAGTTGGCTCAACGAAGAGGAGGACTTGTTGGTACCTTTGAGATAGACGATGGGAGGAAGGTTCAACCAGCTTCTTGGTTAATGAAGGATGAAGCTTCATTTTGGTGGAAGGTCACAAATGGAGAACGTGCAGGGGAGACATGGATAGGACACAAGATAAGAAAGTGGATCCAAAGAAAGGTGGTAAGGATAACAAGGGCCAAGAGAAAAAGGAAGTACCACAATTGTGAAATACCTTGCCACTTAAAGAAATACGTTAGAAAGAAGAAGAAGACTAGTTGTTATCATTACGGAGAGATAGGACATCTTATCAGGATTGTCCAAAGAGGCAAGGGCAAGGGTAAGGACAAAGTATAGGATCTTCGGAAGGGTAAGTTGTGTTCTCGTGGTCAGTATATCAGAAAGAGATATGAAGTTTTGGTTGAAGATTTGATTTCTTTTTCCTAGAACTCTTTTCGACTTTTGCGCTTCGCACTCGTTTGTATCTTCTTTGATAGTTGAAACACTGCACCTAAATACTAGTCTAGTTATGGATCCCATTGTAGTCTCAAATCCTATTGGTGGTTCGTCTCACTTATCTATGGTTTGTCGGGATTTGAGAGTGTCTATCTTGGGCGTTGGGCTTGAATGCAACGCTTTCGTTCTTGGTTTCACAGGCTATAGCTTTATTCTAGGAATGGATTGGCTAGCCAGGCATGGTGCCATCCGAGACTGTGAAAAGAAGGTAGTTAGACTGTTGACTCGTTGTGGAAAGACCCTTTATATTTCCTGTGACCCTAGGGGTTCAGTGATGCTTAGCTACCTAGAATCTCTTGACACATTCATCGATGATTTGAAATCTATTCGTACGGTCCGTGAGTTTGATGACGTCGTTGATGAAGTTCGAGGTTTACCCCGAGGCGCGAGATAGACTTTGCGTATCATGGGACGAGAGCTTGAGGAATACAATCCTTCAAGAAGCATTTACATGATACCGCGGAAGTAGTGGAGCCGAGCATGCTTAGGGATGTAGAGGTGGAGCAAGATGCCACCATTAGACGAGCTCCTACATGCATCCTTGGATTGGAGGTCAAGAAGTTACACAACCGAGAGGTTAAGTGGTTAAAGTCCAATGGGGAGATGATCAAGGAAATGCGACTTGGGTGATGGAAGACAACATGCATACGCTATACCCTTTCCTTTTCGATGGTATGTTCTTAACTTCTCCTTTTTCTATCACTTTGTTTATACTTGTTCAATCGTTCAGTATGTCCTCTCGATTACAACTTCGGTCTTTAGGTAGGAAAATCCTATGGTTGTAAACATGTGTTTGAGACATGTTATGTTTGGTGGATGCAAGTGTTTGCTAGTGGTTGCTCGTGGATGCATTTACACACACATTAGTCACTAGATCGGCTCAATCACTTTCATATTGCATATGAATAAGTGTGCATAATTAATTTGATGGATCTATATTGAATGTGTTATCATATAGATGTTGCATTTGAATGAATGATTGTGCATGCATGTAAAAATGATGTGTATCATTAAGATTCTTTTACATACATAATGGACGCATGACACTATCATAAATTGCATTAAGGAGGTCGACTGAGTCAGTAGACCGCCTAATTTTGCATTAGAGTAAGAACATATACACACACTATGCATATGTTCATGAAAAGCATTAGAAATCTTTTAAGGACAATGGGTGCTTGTGGATGATGGATGAGTAGATTGATGACTGGATGGTAGGATACATTCTTCTTAACACAGAGATTTCAGGAACGAAATGCTTTAAGCAGGGGAGAATGTAACACCCTGTATTGTTAATGAAATTAAAAATGTGGAAATATGTACATAGATATATTTAAGAGAAAAATTAAATAATGACAATAAATATTTCATGTAATAAGTTAATTAAGTGCAATACATGAAATGAGAAGAAACGCATGCGAATAATTAAAAAAGAAAATTTTGAAGAGCTTCAGGAATTTGGTCATGAAATCAGCGTCATTGCGTTTGTGGCGATTTTCTAGTCAATTTAGACATATGGTTTGCAGAAAACCGATTTAAAATGAAGAAGATATCTTTAAATTAAAATTTGCAGCAAAACATGAAAAAGAGGAATGAGAAAAGAATAATGTTTAGCATTGTTCTAAGGTTTGTAAGCAAAAGACTTAGTAGCTCATTTGGTTAGAACTTGTGACTTGCATACAAGAGGTGCAGAGTTCGATCCCGCCAGTGCCATATTTTTGTTTTAGGTGAATGTCTAAAAAAGTGGCTTAGTGTGAACGCAGTTCAAAAAGTGGTTTAGTGTGAAAATGGTTAATTGGGAAGATAGATAAAAAAGAAAAATATATATAATATATATATACACATACATATATATATAATATATATATCGTGTACG
Organism: Allium sativum; assembly: GCA_030737875.1. Classification (NCBI taxonomy): domain Eukaryota; kingdom Viridiplantae; phylum Streptophyta; class Magnoliopsida; order Asparagales; family Amaryllidaceae; genus Allium; species Allium sativum. Next base: position 972,253,452 of record CM060918.1, on the reverse strand, counting down.
CATTATGTGGCGCACGTGGCACATTTTTGTTGGTCAAGGATTGTTTTTTTGAACGTGGCCTTCTCTGATTGGCCAATGACTAATTTCTGAGGTATTAGGGCTTATGTGTCATGTTGCGGTTGGCTGGATGACACATCTCTTTGGTTTGATGGCTCTAATTTCTCCTAGACTAATCTTAAGGCTAGAATTAATCCTAGACATCTATATATTCGTATCTAAACCTAGACCCTAACCTCATAACCCTAAGACTATGGTGCCGTCATGCTGTTCGTCTATAAGCTAGCCTAGCCTCCTTCATCCGCTTCAAACTAGAAAATCAAATCCAAACTAGTAATCGATTAAGAAGAACATCAAATCAAATGTCTACATCAAAGGATAGCTTTTCAAATTCAGAAATCAGATCCCAGAAATCAAGATCCGTCCTCTTTCTGTAAGTTTAGTTATTGTTCCGATTTAAACACCTAATAAGAAATCATGACTGTAATAACTAGATCTAGTGTTATGCCTACTTTTATTCGTGCCTATCCTTTTGTCAATTCTGAATTGCTTATGCCTATTAGACTGTTGTGACTGACATAGAAAAACCTATCATGCTTATTGGACTGTTGTGACTGACATAGAAAAGCCTATCATGCCCATTGGACTGTTGTGACTGACATAGAAAAACCTATCATGCCTATTTGACCATTGTGACTTATATGATGAAACCTATCATGTCATACATCCTATGCCTATGAGACTATTGGGACTGATAAAATTGAACCTATCATGTTTTATTAAATTTGTGATTCTTTTATGTACATTAAATTACATGCTAAGTTATGTTCATACATGTTATATGTTAGATCCAAGCTAGTACCCATGTTTAAGATCTATATAAGTTCATGTTTCTAGAATTAAACTTATGCTAGTTCATTTGTTAATTGGATCTAATTTAAATGCAAGATCACGCCTATATGCTTAATTAAGTTTATGTCGTTCTATGCCAAATTTATATTGCACATATTGATTTATGTTGTTTTATGCATGTTGGAATGTTACATGTCTCTTTCTTTCCCTTTTGTTTATAAGTTAGGCTAATTTTCAAGCCTAGTGTTCTATGTGAATTATGCGAATGAATAATGGGAGAGACGTTGGGGAAAAAATAATAAACTACATGCTATTGGCATAGATTGGTTCAAAATCATGAAAATGACTACTAACATGAAATGGTAGAATTTGTATACCAAGAATTATGGACATAATTTAGAGAGTAAATGGGGCATGTCTTGAATTGACAAAACTTGTAGATAATTTACATATGAACATAAATTTTAAATATGTAAATTAATTAAAAGACGAATATGCCTAACCCGAGGTTAGATTGAGTTACGGTGTAAGACTGCCCGTAACCACCCGGCACATCCAGCAACCGTAACAATATAGATATAATGTGAGAGGTTAGCGCATTAAGCCCAAAAACCCGAGGTTAGATTGAGTTGCGGTGTAAGACTACCCGGAACTGCCCGACACATCCAGCGACCGCAACAATCTAGATCTAATGTGAGAGGTTGGTGCTTTAATGAATGAATTAAAGCTAAGGAACAGACAGGCTAAGAATGGCAGGGTTAAGTTAATTAAGGCAATACTTAACCAATATAACATGTTAATTAAACAAGAAGGTGGGGTTAAGTAAATTTAGAACACTTAACCGTTATAACATGCTAATTAGACAAGAAGGCGGGGTTAGGTAAATTTAAAACACTTAACCGTTATAACATGTTAATTAGACAAGTGAATAGGGATAAGTTAATGAGAAACACTTAACCAATATAGCATGATGAATGAGTAGGGTTAAGTTAATAAGAAATACTTAACCAATATAACATGATGAACGAGTGGGGTTAAGTTAATGGGAAACACTTAACCAATACGACATGATGCGTGGGTGGGTTAAATTAACATGAATGGACAACACTTAACCAATATTACATGAACTAAGTGGATAGGGTTAAGGCAAGCATAACCTATAATACATATTGACTTGATAAGTGGGAAGGTTAAGTAAGCCTTGGGTAGGTCGGTAATATTAGCATATATAGGCCCACAGACTTAACCGTTAAATAAACATGTTTAAATCAGTGGGAGGGTTAAGTACATCTCGTGTAGGTGGGTAATATTTGTTTATATAGGCCCACAAACTTAACTAGTAGGAAACCTAGTAATGGGGACCCATTTCAGCAGTAACCCACACAGATGTATCATGGTACCCTGAACTAGGTAGGGTGGGGCATGGTTACTAGGCTGATTATAAGCGGTCAAAGTAGCGGCGGGTAGTGCAGCAGTGTAGGTCTCGACAGAGTACGGGCGTGCACGTGCTCCGGAGCGGGAAAAGCACTGTCCATCTTGAATTTTTGTCGGGTTGCCACCTTAGGAATTGATACACCCCATGGTGGGACCAGCATAGGTGTCTACATACAAGCGAGGCCGAATGACACAAGTAATGAATACATATGAGTTAGGGAGCCGATCGATAGGGTAGTAAGGGTACATCTAACATATCCATGGCAATTAGGCTGATTGAGGTAAGATCCTCATATTAGATGTACACCTGAAGGCTGCCACAACTGCGGGGTTGGGATCACCTTATTTTTCCATAGGATACTAGTTGGTACACTAGTAGGGAATACGAGTCACTCTACAAAAGACACTAGTTAGGATGCTATTTGAGTGGTGCAGAGAAAATAGGAAATCAGAAAAAGAACCAAAGCGCATTCAGCATCTCTTGCCTTGTCATATCGAGCGTTGCGGTGTAGGAAATATCCTAATAATTAGAAGCGCAACCATCATATCATGTTTACCAAGTGTACCTTGTCATATCTAGCACTCATCATTTATTGTCTTGCTATGCTTATTATCATGGTTATGTCTTGTATCCAGTTTATTTATATCATGATGCCTTTTACCTATTTACATGCTGAATAGTCACTGGACTAACTAGACTTATGTCTGACCCGTTTTCTTTCGCCTCTTTTCTTCCGTCCCCTCCCTCCCCCCAAGGTAGTTAGGGAGGGAATAGCTCAGCTTAGTTTGGACCGTTTCTCTCTCTAAGCTTGAAGATTCTTTGACGTATTGCTTCGGACTCTCTTTTCCACTACTATGGCTGGCTCATGCTTTATTGGGGAATATCATTGTCACTTTATGCTTCTTTATTTTGTTAAACAAGATAGATGCTTTGTTGTAATGGGTATTGGTGTTGAAAAAAAAATCTTTGTACAAGCTGTTTTACCAAGCTATTGTTTTATCAATAAAAGCAAAGTTTAATTTATTTTCCGCTGTATAAATTTTGTCTGTTTTGTAATTTATCTGTTATATACACTTATGATGCTCCATCGAAGTTAATGCATTTCCTTTGTGAGTGACCTTAAAGGAGTTGGGGTATTATACAGCCCTACTGGATTGACCGTGACATCAGACCCTGCCCCATTGGTCCCACAAGCAACCGGAACTGGGCCAGGACTTGCGGCAGTGCAATTTGTAGAGGGCGACGATTAGTTGGATACCTATTCGGATATAAGGTTAACTCCCAGCATGGTCGATACCGTTATGGAGGAAGGAGAAGTGGATGACAGGCAAAATGCGGCTGCCCAGGGCCCATTGGAGGCGGATGTTCCTTCGATGGCTGCTATAGTGGAGACCCAAAAAGCAAAAATGGTAGCTAAGCATGAGGAGGTGGAGGAGTCGCAAAGGCATGATGAGGCTGCTAGGAAGGAGTTCCTAATGAAGACCAGGCAGGATGCTGAGGTGAAAGCCATTGATACGGTCACAAAGAGGAAAGCCGATGAGGTGGCCGAGAAGAGGAGGGTTGATGATGAGGTCCAAAAGGAGAGGGAGGATAAGGATGCACAGTAGAGGACTACTGAGTCTTTGGATAAAACCAGGGCTGGTAATGACATGCTTCATAGATCCGAGAAGCTTGGTGAGCACTGGGCTGCTAGAGAGGCTAGAGAATGGGCTGAGTGAGAAGGCAAAGCGGTCCCCGAGAAGAGTGACGTTGTGTTCGGCTTTGCTACTGGGAGTGCCCCCATGCCTACGTCGCATACCGCCGTTGTTGATATTATCGAGATCTCTAGCGGCGAGGGTGCAGACGAGAAGCATCTTGCGGCTTCTCAAGAATCGACCACTTCTCGGAGGGGCCGAGATGGGAAGAGCGAGTCTAGTAAGAAGAGGCCCGGGGTAAAGGATGAACCGTCAAGTGCGGAATCTGCAAAAAATAAACACAAGCACAAACGAAAGAAGCATGATTAGTGTTAGTAACTTAAGTAGAAGTTACCGTTTTATTTTGGTAGTGTAGGCCGATGGTTTACGCGAGTACAGCCCCCGCTTTTGGTTTTTCAAGACATGATGTTATTTTCATGTAAACCTTGTCATCAAAACGAAAGATGTTAGACATGTAGTTTGTCTTAATGTGTGTGTATTGAAATGAAATATGAATTTGTAAAGATCGCAATCTTTGTTAAGTGTTTGGATGTTCTTCTTATGTTTTCGGGCATCCCATACTTGCATAAGCATACTTATCGTTACACTTAACAAAAAAGCGATTGTGTGTCGCGCTCTGGGTCAATTATTCCAAAGGGGTGTGATTGTGTAGCGTGCTATGGGTCAATTATTATGGAGGGGTGTGATAGAGCGCAGGGTTCTATAAGTTTCCCTCGGCTCAGGAAACCCTTAGTTTGCGAAGCCAGGCTGAACGCCTTCTGTGTTTGGGTTGCCCGGCGTTAATCCAAAGTGTAGCGAAGGCGTATGATGTCGCGTTGTGCAGTCCGTCCTGTGTGTGGCTCTCCCATCGTTCATCGGGTTGAGGTGACCCGTAGCTGTCATTTATTCACCTGAGAAGAGAAACCAGGATCATCAGCCCGTAGGGTCCGATCGTGACCATAGGCTAACCCTTAGCCTTGAGACCTTCGGGGATGAAATGATTTAAAGGTCGGTCTCGGTGCTGCGCCAAGATTCGAACGGTAACCGTAGCCGAGGGAGGGATTTACAGCACTCCCGCCTAGCTATTGGGTGGCCCCAAGTCGCTTGTGGCTTGGGCGCGGAACGATTTATACTCGGCCACGGCACGGGGCCAAGATTCGAGTTCGTAGTTATTTATACTCGGTCACACCGCGGGCTGGCAACTCGAGTAGCATTGCCGACTCCCGTGCTTGGGGTTCCGATTATAGACTTTGTGCTTTAGCCTCGAGGTTGGCTCAAGACTCGTACGGCGGTACCGACTCCATGCTCGTAGGTCGATACGACAACCGATTGCTTGAACGTAAGCTAGTTGTCATGATTAATCAAATGTGTCATGTGGGGAGTAAACATAAATAGGAAGAGATGGGAAGTTGAACATCATTTCCACTAATAACTTTGCCAGTAATAGCCTTTACAATGCATTGAATTGTTAGGAAACAAAACATTGTTGGAAAGCGTAAATAACTGTGTACTAAGTTATGTAAAGTAGTGGCGGGGATGTTCACTGTTCCATGCCCTTGGGAGTTCAGCTCCGACCACGGTTGCTAGTTTGAAAGATCCATTGCCGTGCTTCCATTGTATGGAGTTCGGACCTTTCCAACGAGGTTTGAGGCCTGTTGGTGGAGGGAAGACCCAATTTAGGATGAGGTCGCCGACGTTGAGGTCCTTATGGCGGACCCTAGAATTGAAGTATCGGGCGACTTGTTGTAGTTGGGTGGCAGCTCGGAGATCAGCTTCGTTCCTTTTTTCTTCCAACAAGTCAAGTGATCCTAAAAGTAAATCTTGGTTTGTCCTTGGATCGAAATAGGTGACTCTGTGAGATGGAAGCTTGAGTTCAGTAAGAATGACGACTTCTGATCCATAGGCGAGGGCAAAGGGAGTATGCCCGGTTGTTGTCTTGTGGGTGGTTCGGTATGCCTATAGGGCTAGAGGAAGTTCGTCTGCCCACATGCCCCAGCCTTTTCCAAGCGCTTTTTGATGACGGATTAGTTAACTTTCTTGACTGCTTCGACCTACCCATTGGCTTGAGGATGAGCCACTGTCGAGAATCTCTTTTCGATGTTGTGCTGCTGGCAGAAGGCTTTGAATTTGGCGCTCTCGAATTGAGTGTCGTTATCAGAAATGATAGCTTAAGGGACCCCATATCGAGTAATGATGTTGCGTACAATAAAGTTGATCATCTTCTTGGTGGTGATTGTGGAGAGAGCTTCGGCCTCTGCCTATTTGGTAAAATAATCAACTACGACGACGGCGTATCGTGCCCCGCCTCTGTCCATTGGAAGAGTTCCAATGATGTCAATTCCCCACATGGCAAATGGCCATGGGCTGATCATTTGTGTTAACTCTGTAGGCAGGGATCTCGGGATCTTTGAGAAACGCTGGCACTTGTCGCACTTGTAGCATAGTCTGTGACATCTTGGTCGAACGTGGGCCAATAATAACCATGTCTAAGTATCTTTCTAGCTAGGGTTTGCCCTCCCGTATGGTCGCCGCACTCCCCTTCATGTACGTCAGTTATTACTTTGATGGCGTCATGATGGGCTGTACATATGAGCAACTGGAAGGAGAAACCTCTACGGTAGAGAGTCCCATCCATAAGAAGATAGCAAGCCAATTGGTGGGTGAGTGCTCCTCTTTCCTTGTAGCTCCTCGGAAGCGTCCCGTGTTGTAGGTGATTTCTAATTGGTGTCATCCAAGATTCAAGTTCGGGTTCGGTGCTCATGACTGCCTCAGTCTGAATTTGCTTGATACTAGGGGAGTTGAGCACTTCGACGGGGGCGAACCCCAAAAGTTACGGATCCTCACAGCTTGCTAGTTTAGATAGCGAATCTTCTTTTTCATTCTATTCTCAGGGTATGTGAATGATGATGAAATGATCGAGGTGAGTGAGTAAAACCTGGACCTTGGTCAAATATAGAGCGAGTCGTTCTTCCCTCGCTTGGTATTCCCCTTGTACCTGACGAATGATGAGTTGTGAATCGGAGAAGATTTGGATCGTCTTTAGCTTAAGCTCGATCACGATTCTGAGTCCGGCTATCAAGGCCTCATATTTCACATTGTTGTTGGTAGCAAGGAAATTTAGTCTTAGTGCGTAGCATATCAGGCGTTTCTCAGGGGTGACAAGTACGACTCCAGCCCCAGAGCACCTGTTGTTGGAGGACCCGTCCACGAATAATTTCCATTGAACCTCGGGAGCTTCCGTGTTCTCTGCCGGAGTCTCCTCGGGGGCAGTGAACGCTACTATAAAGTCGGCGAGAGCTTGGCCGAGGACTGCTCGGCGAGGAATGAATGTTATCTCAAATTGACTCAGCTCCATACTCCATTTTAACAGTCGTCCAGACAATTCGGGTCGCTGCAAGACCGGTCATAATGGTTGATCGGTGAAAACTTTTGCAGGTTGAGACTGGAAGTATGGTGGAAGTTTCCAAGAGGAAATGAGCAAGCAGAACGTCAGCTTTTCCAACTTCGGGTAATTCTTCTCTGCCCCTGTTAGTCGTTTTCTTATGTAGTAGACGAGCCGTTGGACGCGGTCCTCGAGGCGGACTAATGCCAAGCTGATTGCCTATGCAGAAACAGCCAAATAAATGTATAAGTCCTCATGGTTTATGGGATTAGATAGGATAGGTGGTCTCTCTAAGTGATCCAGAAGTTCTTTGAATGCAGAAATGTATTCTGGGGTCCACACGAAATTGAGTTTCCCTTTTCGAAGTAAATCGAATAAAGGAATGCACTTGCCGGTGGCCTTGGATATGAACCAACTTAAAGCGGCGACCTTTCCATTTAAACTTTGGACATCCTTGATATTTTTGGGGATTTGGATATCCCGAATAGCTTGGATTTTTTCTAGATTAACTTTGAATCCCCGGGAGTTGAAGATGAAACCCAAGAATTTTCCTGAAGCGACTCCGAAGGAGCATTTCAAGGGGTTGAGTTTCATGTCGTATCGGCGAAGGATATCGAACATTTCAGAGAGATCGTGGATGTGACCGCTTGATACTTTTGATTTTACCAACATGCCGTCCACGTACACCTCCATGGACTTTCCGATTTGGTTTTTAAAGAATCGATTAACCATTCACTAATAAGTAGCGTCGGCATTCTTGAGGACGAAGGGCATGACGCGATAGTAGTAAAATCCGAGGTCTATTATGAAAGAGGTGTGATCCTGGTCGTGAAGGTTCATAGGGATCTAATTGTAGCCTGAATAGGCGTCCATGAAAGATAACAGCTGGTATCCGGCGGTTGAGTCAACAAATTGGTTGATCTTTGGAAGTGGGAAGTTATCCATGGGACATGCTTTGTTTAAATCGGAGAAGTCGACACACGTTTGCCATTTACCGTTAGCCTTCTTAACCAGAACGAGGTTAGAGACCCACTCGGGGTAGTCGACTTCGCGAATGAAATTGTTGTTGAGTAGACAGTCTATCTCTTCCTCCAGTGCTTTGGACCTCTCAGGTCCCAAGAAGCGGTGCTTCTGCTTGACTGGAATTGTTGTAGGATCGATACTTAGACAATGGCAAGCGATCACAGGGTCGATGCCTTTTATATTGAAATGAGTCAATGCAAATACGTCTAGGTTAGCCTTCAAGAAATCCTCAAGATCTTCTTTTTTTGCGGGATGGAGTTGCAATCCTATCTTTAGAACTCTTGACGGATCATCGGGATTAACGAGAATATCTATTGTAAATTCGACTGGGGTAGCTCTCTCGTACTCGGGCTCTTCGTCCTTCTACGGGTCAAGGTCTATGGAAAGATGGCAATGGCACCTGAGCCATGGCCCAAACGCCGCTGATTGCTATGCTGAAATAGTATTGGCACAAGAAGGCGTAGGCACTGCTTTACCCTTGTCCTTATTGCGAGCGTTCTTCCAATCTATTGCATAACATTTTCTGGCGCTCACTTAGTCGCCTCTAACTATTCCAATCACTTTTTTCTGTCGGAAATTTCATTAGGAGAGACCATGGCGATATGCAAACCCGAAACTCTGTGAGAAATGGGCACCCAAGGAAAGCGTTGTAGAGGGAATCAATGTCTATAACTACAAAAGTGAGGATCTGGATCCGGCTCCGATCCCCCTCGCCTAGCTCCTTAACTAAATCGATCGCTCCTACTGGCGAACTAGAAGCCCTATTGAAGCCATGGATCGTGGCGTGGCATAGCTTTAAGTCTTTTGTTTCTAACTTCATTTGGTCATAAGCAGCTTTGAAAATGATGTTGACTGAGCTTTCGGAATCAATTAACACTTTTTGGATAGAAGAGGTACCGATCTGAGCAGTGATAACCAGTGGAATGGTTGTTGGGATCACCACCTCAGTAGAATCTCTTTCGCGGAAAACGATGTCGTCCCCCATGGTCTTTTGGAGCTTGGCTGGGACGGATTCACCTAGTGCGGAGCAAGTTTCATAAGTAGCATGCTTTATCGAACTAACATACTCTTCTATTTTTCGGAAACTATCATGTATGCGATAAGGTCTGCCACATATGGTGTTGATTACGATCCCATGCCTTGGGTTAGATGGGCCTAGAGCTGCATTGGCGGCTGTCTGAGGCGCTGATGCCTGAGGCTTTGGATTAGCTTTGGGGGTTAAAGGCTCTTGGACATATTGCTCAAATCGCTTTTTGCGAATATGCTTATCAATTGCATCCCTTAGTTGGCAACATTCATTTGTATTGTGGCCGTATACGTCATGGTATCGGCAATACCTTCCAGTATTTTTCTCAAGGTCGGTTGATTGCTTGTGCGCGGCTTCTTATATGGCAAATTGTTGCATGTCTCCAAGTAGATTGTTTCTAGATCCTCGTTTAGCGGGGTGTATGTCTGGAAGACTCAGCAAGGGCCGGCTTTCTTGGCTCGGTCGAGGCCTGATCGTTGTTCCGGCCGTCTTGCCTATCATTGTTTGGTCTTTGCCTGTTAGGACCTACCCCTTGTTCTGATGAAAGGGCTCTCCTACTTGTTTTCTTCAGAGGTTGTCATTTGCAGCGCCTGCTTGATGGCCATTGGGGCGACTGGTGGCTGAGAGTCGACTACGCCCTGCCTCCTCTTGGCATAAGTACTGATCCACCTTCTCATAGAAGGCGTCGAGGCTTTTCGGTTGCTTCCGATCAACCCACGCCCTGAATTCAGAAGTAGGGAGGACACCTTTGGCTAACTGAAAGAGTATGGTGCGAGGGTCCGGATCCTCGACCTCGGTGAGGGAAATATTGAACCTAGAGAGGTAGCCTTTGAGCGACTCAACGGGCCTTTGGTATAAGTTAGAAAGGGTGAGAGTATTCTTTGGAGTTGGCATGTGTTGACACACTTTTTGGTAAAAGCTGTCACACATGAAATATCTGGATAACAGCACGCGCAGGCACTGAAACATCGTCAGCAGACATGAAGCAGTTTGATCGAAATCGCATCGCAAACAAAGAATAGCCCAAAACTCCTATCAGACGACTTATTTTGAGCCCAAAAACAGGAATTACGAAGCTGAGCTCTATAACTCTTGTAGCCCTCTGAATAAGCTTTAGGTTGAGCTTTCGTTTGGCTCAATCGGACTTACGGTTTGGAAGTTATGCCTATTTCCGTAAACTAGTGTAATCTGGCAATCGCTTGGACGAAGTGACTAAACATAAGAAAAGTTCAGAATATAGATCAGCTCGTGGGACCCACCTTGGCTCGTGGGATCCACCTCGACTCGTGAGCAGGAACCCAACTCGTCAACTCTACTCGGCCCTCATCGGATCGCCCTCTCCTTCCACTCGTGAAGAACCTCCTTGGCTCGTGGAGGCTTATTACGAACCGACGCCTGGACCTACTCCTACGCAGCTTGTTTTGACCAGTTCTCAAGGCAATTCATGCTCCTACTTTCCCGGCTCGCTAGCCACGTACCCCATCACGAACCGGTCCTCCCAGAAGCTCTCCTACAGCTATAAATACACCATTTGGGGGATTTTCAAGGATCTTTTGGCCATTCTTCTTCACGGCTTCCACCATTAACAACACGAGGACTTCGTGTGCCAAAGAAGGCCAACTCAACTCAGTTTAACATGAGGATTTCGTGCATAAAATCATTCTCTTCTCTCCTCCTCTTCACTGAAATACGAGGATTTTATATGAAAAAGGATCTCATGGATTTTGAGACAGCATTGTAGCTGTAATTTCAAGGATTTAAGGAATTATAAAGTGGACGTAGGCTTGGTTTGAGCCGAACCACTATAAAATATCATGTGTTCCCCATTTTTACTACTTTTTCTGCTTTTCTGTGATCTGTGATCTGCATTTGGGTGTTAGGCCCAGATTTTGGTCTAACAGTATGTGCATCCTGAACTGCTTGACCAACTGTGTCGCTAACAGATCGAAGTTGTTAATGGAATCGAGCGGGAGGCGAGAGAACTATAATAGAGCGGTCCCTGATAGAAGACTGGGAAACATTTGCATTTGACCGGATCGTTGCCCCGACTCGAGTCCATTTGCCATTCATATCGATTTAGGATGACACATGGGTTAGTGGTGCCATCGTAGAGCGAAATTTGCGACATGCTGAAGCGTCGTGGCCATTTAGCTTCGTTTACCCTTCTTGTGAAGGGGTTACGCCTAATGTGCGCTTCCCATGAATCGTGCACATTTCCTTGCATTTCCCTTATGATTCTTCGAACCATGTCAGGTAGGTAAGTTGGATGGGGATCCACCATTGGGACCCATGAGTTTTGGCGTGGTTCTGGAGTTCTGTTGCGAGGGCGTCTCCTATGATGGACGTCTAGATCGTCTTCCTCCATGTACTTGACATCTATGATTGGGTCTTGGTGTAGATGGTGAGGTGGAGCAGGGTGATGTGGTTCCTGTTCTGGAGGAACGCGGGCCATTGGAATAGCGGGCCCACCATCCTGATTAGCGACCGTCGGGTTGTGTTGAGGAAGAGGTTGATTTGTAGGACCTGGTCCGTCATTGATGATCAAGTGAGAGCGGTCTCGGTATTGTGCCCCCTCGCTATATGTGACGGTGGTTCGGTCGGCGTTCCCATTGTCGTTGGCGTAACCATTTCCATTACTATTGTCGAGGGCATTGGTGCGGGCGGCGACGCTGTTGATAAGGCTAAACCTACTCCTTTGATGCGGACCCCTCGACTCGGAAGAGGAAGTTTCTGATATGGTTGGTCGGGGTCGAACATTGTTCCGAGTTAGTTGAAGTCGAGCGACAATCCGTTGACTTTCTTGAAGTTGTCTGATTGACATAGAAATGTGTTTATTTTATGCTCTTATTTCTTATCTTTTGTATATAAATAAATATTACTTGGGTATTATTTTGTTACTTTTACAGATATTCCAACCCAACCCGCATGCAACCAGAAAAATAGAGAAATGGAGATCAAATTGGTATATATTTACATTTTGAAGAATTGTAGATGAAGATCTCACATCTTGTTGCTGTTGGACAAGAAAATAATTGGTAGAAAGACCAAGAATTTCTCAAATCAAGGGAAGCTTGTCAAAGAACCAAGAGGAAAAGAAGAAAGGCCAAAAATTTAATAGATTTAACTAAGGCCCATTTGAAACTCTCATTGTAAACTCTTTTGTGAATTCCCTAAGGCCCATTTGAAACTCTCATTGTAAACTCTTTTGTGAATTCCCTAAGGCCCATCTATCATTGTATTAGGGTTAGGGTTAGGGTTTGGCTATCTATCCTATAAATACCCTTGTAATGTCATTGTAGCCACCATCCATTATTCTGTATTCTCTTCTCCATTAATAAAAGTTCTTCCTTTTTACTATTTCTGCATTTTTCTTTCTTAGCAATAGGTGTTGTCTTCACAATTAGTTTTGGAAGAGCACCAATTGTATTTTACATTTGTTTCACTAGTGATTAGTCGTTTGATTAGTTTCAACGACAATCCTAATTTTATTTTTGTTGTTCTTCTTATTCTGCACTTTTATTTTCTGCATTGTTGTTCTTGTTTTGCAATTTACTTTCTTTAGTGATTAATCGTTGATTAGATTCAACGATAATCCTAAGTTCGCAATTTCAGTTTGTTTTTATTTCAACAAAATCTCCAGGCTTCGTCTAACTCGCCCAAGAGATTAGATAAATAATTTGATTTTAATTTACCTCCCTGTGTTCGACCTGTATGCTACACACCTGTGCGCTTGCAGAATTTTATTACAAATATCGCGCTTTTCTAATTCATAGATTAGCGACGATCAAGTTTTTGGCGCCGTTGCCGGGGAGGTAACAATTGAATTTCATTATTTATTTAATTTCTGATTCGTGTTAGTTTTCATTTTTTATTTTATTTTTCTTCTTTTTTTTGTTTTTGTTTAGTTAAAAAAAAATCTTACCAATTTTAATTTATTTATTTCCATTTCGTTCTCTTTTCAATTTCTTTTCCTTCTATAAACTCTTCTTCTTTTACAAGTTCTAAAAAAAACAATTTTCTATTGCCATTTTTATTCCCTGATTTGTTTCCCCTTTTACAATTCCTTCCTTCTTTCACAAAATTCTTTACCTCTAAAAAAAAGGAAAAGAAACAATCTGTCTGCCTTCCCAATTCTTTCCACCACGCAATAAATCACGTTCAAATCCAGTTTAACCTCTCCACCCTCAAACTTTATTTAAATCTCTTCTGCCATCTTTTCTTCCATCATCAACCACAACATATACTTCTCATCAACTTCATTAGCTCCGGTAAGCCACCACCATCATTGCATCAACACAGTCTTCCTTTCTGTATACCTTCTCAACTCCCATCATACCGTACCCAAGCCTTCTATCACCACCCATCAAAGACTGGTTACAATTCCACAACTCCATCTAAACACCCACCTTTGAAGATTCCCAAAACGCTAATCATCCAACAACCAGTCCATCGCACTGTCCACACCATCCTTCCACCACAAAACAGTTCACGTCCTCCTCAATCCACACCAGTTCAGACAGTTAACAAACCAATCCCTCACTACCTTCACACCCCTAACTACCAGCAGTCCACCGATACCACCACATCTTGCCAACTACACCCAGTCTGCCTCTGAAACAACCGACTTCAGAAACGCACAAGGCCTTGCCTATTCCCAAATTCAAACAACCAATTCGAACCCTAAATTGAAGAACCAAAACACGAATCTTCAACTATCAGTAACATACCCTAATCGCAGATCGGAAACCTCCTACCCGATCACCACGTTCACATCCCATCCACTTAAGCCCAGTCGCTCGCATCCAATTACCTTCCCAAACCACAAATCCCACTCACAACAGTCAAACCCCCACACCACATCCAAAACCGCGCCTTTCCACCAAGACAACACCTCCATCTACAACCCCTACGTTACACAATCTCAAACAAACCACCCATCATCAACTTTTCCCATTGTCACGCAGTCCCAACCATACTTGTTCACGGAACTGAACCTCCTATCCACCGAAACAACAGATCATCCTTCTCCAACAATACCCTCTACCCAAATTCGCACCATCAGCCATACAGTCCCCTCACGAACGCACTCCTCATCATACGACCCGCCCTGTCACCAAACAGCAACCAAGTTCCACGCCACTGATCAACCACCGTACTCTCCCAATTCAGATCATCCCATACCCATAACCTATTTGCATATTCACTTTCACTCCTCTTTCCACAATCCCGAAAACCCAACTCGAAGCTCACAGCTGTGAGAAACCCAGAACCATCGAACAAAATACCCCCATCAACGCCAAGCCAAACCCAAACAAAAATCCCAAAAACCCAGTTCCAACACCTCTTCGAAATCTCCAATTCGCCTCTGTTGTTCAAATGTCAAAATCACCAAATCGCAGTTCAATTCAACACTAAACCGTCACCGCATTCTAATCCTAATCGAACGCCAGAATATAGCATCGAGACCCTCGATATTCGATTCGAGCATAATTCCAAAAAAAGGGGCAAACTCGATTTATCACAAAGCCAGAAAACCGATTGAAAATTTTGTTTCTGTGATTTCGTTTGGTACCAACGGAATCGAAAGAAAGAAAAAAGAAACGACTTTGTGGATGGAAGAGTGACTGTTTTTTTAGGGTTCGATTGTATGCAGAGTTATAAAAGGATCGTAGTTGTATTTGTTGGTATTATAAAGAAAGAAATTTTCATTCTGGGGCGTGATTAAAACTGCCATATTTACTTCCGTATTGCAAGGAATAAGTGGATCGATTCGAGTTTATCTTTGGGGTCGACTTTTCTTTTGAGTAGCGTGTTGGATTTCGAGCGTGCCATCTCGACATTTCTCCTAGTCTTGAATTGTGTTTGTTTTAGCTTAAGTTGTTTGTTTTGTTTTCTTCCATTTGTTTTTTCTTTCTGTTTTATTTATTTATTTGTAGTTTACGTCTAGTTTTTTTTTCTGCTGAGTTGTTGATTTTCTTGAGTCTTAGTTAGATAGTTTGTTGTCTTCGAGTTTAGTGCTTTTGTTTCTTTTTTTTCCAAATTTTTTTTTTTTTATATTAGTTTCCTTTTTCTTGTTTTTTTTTTTACTTATTTAGTTCATTCCAAAAACATTAAAAAAAAAGCGTTAAAGGCCAAAGTGAAGAAGAAATTCAAACAAACAATCAAGCGAACAACATTCAAGCAACAACAAAGAATCGACAGTAGTCAAACAAAGCAGATAGTGAATACTCAATTGCACTGGACTGACTGCCATACACCACTGTAAAAAAATTCTTAACTCTACAGGTTCTGCAGCTAGTTTGAAAATATAGAAATTGCTTGTAAAAATCTTCTGCAGGGGCAGCGGCTTGCTTGTACAATTTTTTTTCAATTCTGCTATTATTCTCTGACTGTTCTGTGGTTGATATTTGTGAATCTGTTTGTGAGAAACGAATTTCCATAACTAAATCATCACTCTCGTCGCTTTTCCATTATAAAACTTGATTTGATTTGCAGAATAATATAATTGAAAAGTGGTGTTTTGTGAAGTTGATTGTCTCGTATAATTGGATCGCGGATATATAGTAGTTCAATTTATTGAAATATTAGCAAAAGAGGTTGCATACTACCCATAAAACATTGGTCGTATCCCTTAGTATTTATACTATACGTGAACGGCCATAAGACCCTCTTCCCCCTTCTAATTGAGTCAGTTAATTAACAGAGCACAGCTTAGTATTTTATACTATTTTGAACTAAGAATAATTTTTGTCTTCCCTTGATTGCATTCAAATGTCTGATTCAAAAAAATCATTGAGAGAAATGTGGGATAATAATCGGAGTAGATGTCCTCTTGAAGAGTATGAGTATGAAATACAACTCATGAAGCAAGATTTTCCAAAATTTGGTGAAGCCAATGTCAACAATTTTCAAAATTTTCCAATTGACCAACATTTTCAAAACCATGGATATAATCAAAATTGCGATTTCAATTCAAATTTCAATAATTTCGATTATGGGTCAGATCCACATCAAAATAGCTTTAAATCCCAATACAGCCTTGATTCACACCAATATGAGATTGAAAACCAAAATTTTCAAAATTATAGCCCATATCAACATCTTGCAAATAACCAAAATTGCAATTTTCCCTCGAATTTCAACAGTTTTGGTTACGAACCTTATTTTCAAAATCAATATGATTTCCAATATCATTTTTCTGAAAATTCAAACAACTACCACATTGGAAATAATTTTGATTGTGAAATTGATGTGGACTATAATTTTGAGAATCAAGAAATCCAAAATGAGAGCTCTCAAATCAACGACTCTGAAGAATTTCATTTTGATGAGAGGGCGGAAAGGCTAAATAAAAAGATGGATGAACTTCTTTGATTAATGGCGTCTTATAAAGAACAACAAGAGAAACAAAATCAAATTCAAATAAGCGATAAAGCAGAAAATAATTCAACTCTTACTGACATTGAAAATTTTCAAATAACAACTTTGGAAATTGAGAATAATCATCTTGATGAAGTTTTTCAAAATTCAACAAACGATTTGGACTTCAACTCTTTTCAGAAAAAAGATTTAAGCTTGGATTTTGATCTTCCTCTTTCAGGCTGCGGAAAACTTGAAATTCTAGAAATTGAACAGAATAAAAATGTTGAATTTTTCAATTCAAATTTGGAAATGGATTTTAATGAGCAGGAATTTTTTGGATTGTACGAGGATGAATTGCCAAACGAGGAAGAAGTGGATTCACGTCACGAGTTCGAAAATTTTAACTTTGAGAAAATTTCAAATGATCTTGAAATTGTCAGTGTCTTGAACAACTTTGAGAAATGTGATTACATACTCTTGAACAACACTCAGATTTCAACTTTCACTGAATTTATATACGATCACAAATTTTTGGAAAATTACACTGACAAATTTGTTGAATACATGAATTACTTTTGGAATGCTAACTTGATTGAAAAACTTCATGTTAGGATGACCCTGGATATTTATCTCCTAGACTATAAATCTAGGTATAAAGATGAGATGGTTTTCAAAAACTCTTGCTTGTTAGAAAACATGTCTAGACACAGTGGGAATCAGACTCATCGGGCTAGAACCAAGTGTGGGGGAAAAAGATGGTGGTATTCTTTGCATCTCGTGCACCGCAAACACATATATCATTATACATATGATCCATTCTTACATATAGTTAGATTGCATTTCATTCTACAAATAATTTTGCATCTCATTCACCTTTGGGTACGATCTTTCAAATTTAGGAAACGTTTACAGTATGGACACTGTTTAGTTCTAGTGTGGGGGAGTCTGCATTTCACCCATTTTTGTTTTTTTTCTTTATTTTTCAATTTCAGCCATTTAAATAGGACCATCATGCATTTTTGACTGTACTAACATGCTATTTTATTTTATTTTGAAAAACGACTCAATTTAGATTGATACAACAAAATAAGTTAAGGATTTTTAGTCAGTTGATAGTATTTTTTTTCTCTCAGCTTAGATCAAATAAGAAATATAATGAAAAGTTTAATTTTGAGGGATAATTGTGTAACTGGTACATAGGGAGATTCTTAGGTGATGGCCATGAAATCTATTCTATATTGTAGACTTTGTTTAAATAAGTAGAGGACTTAAAATACTTATATTGGCTTTTCGAATCTTTAAAACTAAGTTGTGTTAAGTTGAATTCGCGTAACTCTCTTTTGTGCTTATAATTTCAATAATAATAATAGTAATCCATGGGTATCCAACATTGCTTGTATATCGAGCGTTGGTGTGCAAACCCGGCAAGCTCTATCCGACACATTGTTGACAAAGTCAGCGTTGGAATATTTTGGTCTCATTTTATGAGATTGGACACCTAAGGATTACCGACACGTTGTTGACAAAGTCAAAGTCGGCCTGCACATGTAAAGACCCGTAACTTCCCCGTAAAGGAAAGCCGCGGATAGTTCGAGAACAAGCCACAACAGAACGCATACAGAAGAACATTTCATTGCATATGACAACAATGCATCAGATTACAAGAATATACAGAGTATAAATGAATATTACACAGAAATATCAGAGATTTAAATTACATTTAAATACATCGCGGCGGAAAATAATACAATACACAACTAGAAGTAGATATTCGGATACAAAGCTTTCCGGATATCGTTCCAGCTGTAAACCAGGATCCTGTGAATATAAATCTGCAAAACCCAAAACTACTAGCTGCCCGTGTCAAAATAAGGGCACCCAGAGTTTAGGTTAAAACAATAAACTCCAGGTCAGTCATAGGACTGGTGTGAGAACTAAAACAGTTAATCTTTATTTTTAAAGTTTGGTAAATCAAGGGACCACGCCGTATAACACGGAACGGGTTTCCTCCCAAGAATACCAGTGCATAAAACAAACAGCGCAATGCTAAATAAAGAAAAATGAAGCTGTTATAAGACCCAGGTCCTATCACACAATGCAACGCAAGCCGGAGGATAGGGTTTTTACCTTATAACAGCCAAAGAATGCTTGATACGTTTAAAACAAATCATTTGATACTATTATAAGTGCATAGTGTATAAAACAACTTCAAATCATAAGTATCAATCATAGGCGGCATGAATGCCCCATACCACTATGTCGCCATATATAGGTTATACAATCAAAATCGCAAAGTCACGTATTTGGAAATTGGATTTCCATCTATGAACCGAGGCAAAAGATAGTCCTCAACCGATTCGAGACGCTCTAGCCCGCCCCTCAGGCAAGTACTCTGTGAAGCCTTTGGATCGTCAGGGCCGGTCCACCGATGTGGATTAAAATGCCTGAACACTACGTTTCCCCACCCTATGGGGTGTAAGTCTGGTCCGTCAGCCGACCAGAATGCATCGGCCGAAACCGATATAACCGAGGCGCCTCGCAACAGCAACAACCACATAAGTCAAACTCGTCAGGGCGTGTAAAACCACTGACGCCACTTCTAGCTAGAAAGAAACGCAAGTCCTCCCTGAGGTCCGTCTCCCGTTTTTGGTTCATACCGGGTGTGAAACTCGCGAAGTAAACGTTACACAAAGCTACGCCACAAAGGCCGTGCTTTAATCACCAACCACAAGACTTTGCTTTTCAACAGAAGCCTTGATCATTTGCATCTTAGCATGCCACACAGGCAAACCATCCTATGCAACCGATATCAGTCACACAGAATGAAATCCGATGTCAGACACACAGTCCATTTACAAGTCCGTTCTGGGTCTGAACGAAACCGGAGGCACCTAGTACCCCGCATATCCATCGATCTCCAAGTACGTCTGGACGATCACTAACTGTTTCCATCTTCTTGGGTGTACAGCCCAATCAAGATCATCAGTAATTACCCAAACGACGTGAAGACCTCCGGTCTTCGACCATCGTCTTCATCTTCGACTTATCGTCGTATCAGTTATTCAGAATGGGATAAACCCGGTCTTTCCGAATAACTCGCGTATATATTATAAAAGTGTTACACAAACACAACATACGCCTCATTCCAATTCATTAGTCACTAACCGTAAATTAATCAAGAGAATAATTCCCCAAATATTAACCCCGAAGGCCGAAACCAACATCAGATCAATATCCAGAAAACCATTCTGCTTGGCCAACCGACAGTTAGTTTCTAAATTTCACATCCATAGGGAAAGATTCCCATTAATTTTATCAAAGATAAATTCCTTGAATTTATTCTTTAGTCCATTTTTGAATATCAATTCAAACTAGTCGGGATTAGCGAACCTTACCGAAGTAATCATTTGTTTTAATTTCCCAATCCCAACCTATTCATCCCATGAAGTAAAACTGGTAATACTTCATATCTAACACCACAGTGTTATCGGTAAATTCAATTACCATTTCACGTTCAAATCTAATTAAAGATTTAACTATCGCCTGGAGCAAAACTGGTGATACTCCATTTTCGATCTTTTCAATCTAATTAAAGATTCATTAAAACTCCACTTAGTTTTAATCGTTAACTGGGTTAAAGAATCAGTGTCATTTAAAACACGGTTCACGATAAACCCAAAATCACATTCCATTAATTATCGGGTTAAAGAACAAGTGTTATTTAAAACACTGTTCACGATAAACCCAAAAATCAATATCCATACAATTCCAATTAAATATTATTTAATTGGTACACTTCATTAAATCTAAATAAAAAGATTTAATCTTTTCTCAACTGGGTTCAAGAGCAGTGTTAGTGAAGACACCATTCACGACAAACCCAAATCACCTTCATTAATTATCGGGTTAAAGAACAAGTGTTATTTAAAACACTGTTCACGATAAACCCAAAAATCAATATCAATTCAATTCCAATTAAATATCATTTAATTGGTACACTTCATTAAATCTAAATAAAAAGATTTAATCTTTTCTCAACTGGGTTCAAGAGCAGTGTTAGTGAAGACACCATTCACGACAAACCCAAATCACATTCATTAATTATCGGGTTAAAGAACAAGTGTTATTTAAAACACTGTTCACGATAAACCCAAAAATCAATATCAATTCAATTCCAATTAAATATTATTTAATTGGTACACTTCATTAAATCTAAATAAAAAGATTTAATCTTTTCTCAACTGGGTTCAAGAACAGTGTTAGTGAAGACACCATTCACGACAAACCCAAATCACATTTGATATTCAATATAAGGCTCTGAATAGAAAATATATCGGCCTATATTCAATATCAAATTCTACGATTAACAAATGTCGTATTGGAAATAACGATATAAATATATATATCTTTCAAATTTCCGTAACAACATCCGTATAATCACAAATTCCAACATCGAAATATTCCGAAGACAATTTCGATTCAAATCCACTCCAATGCAATCATTGGAAATTTTGGTTATTTTCAAAACCCTTTTCAAATTCAATTTATTTATTTAAAAATAAATAGAATTATAATTCTAGTTCAAAACTAGTTCATTTCGATAAAAATCTATTTTTATCTTTTCAAATAGGGAGTTTTTCATCCCAATTCTTTCTAAATCATTTCTTATGATTTTACACAAATTATTACTATTTTTAATAATTTTATCAAGGCCCGTACAGTCGATTTCCATCAATGGCCATCGAACTGCACTTACAGCGACCTTTTTCAAATTTGATTTGGACATAATCCCAAATCCAACCGTTAGATTTCAAATTTCTAACATTCATTAGAAAGCTCTTTTCGATACGAACCCAACGGTTCCGGTTTTAGGAGAATCCGACGGTCGGATCTCCCGTAATGTCCGTTTGAAATAAATGGTCGAAATTCGCGAACTGCCGCGGCGCGGCGCGTTCTATTCAGGCCATTATATTATATATATAATATATATAATATATATTTCGTCGATTTCTATTTAAAACGAATTATATAAATAGTTTTAAAATTCGTTTCAAAATCTATTTCAACTTCCATTTCAATTCAAAGCAAAATTGAATTCTTCTTTATAAATTCGTTTCAAAATTCATTTCTATTCAATTCAAATTTCAATTCAAATTTCAATTCAATTTGAATTCATTTCAATTCGTTTTCAATTCAATTTGAATTCGTTTTCAATTCTATTCATTTCGAAATCGTTTTCAATTCAATTCATTTCGAAATCGTTTTCAATTCAATTCATTTCGAAATCGTTTTCAATTCAATTCATTTTGAATTCGTTTTCAATTCAATTCATTTCGAAATCGTTTTCAATTCAATTCATTTCGAAATTGTTTTCAATTCAATTCATTTTGAATTCGTTTTCAATTCAATTCATTTCGAAATCGTTTAAAATCGATATAAATATCGTTCACGTCAAAATGGCGTCAATCTAATCAACACGGCTTCATAAATTTCTATTTTCAAATATTTCTTTTTCAAAATAGTTGTTATTATCAAAATATTTCGTTCAACACATGACCAATCTCAATGAATGAGTACTGTCAACACATGAACTTTTATTTTATAATATTCTTTATTTTTCAAATTGGAATGAGGCCCAATCAATTACCATATAAAGTTAATTATATGGATTTTCATACAACACATGTATATAATAGCATTGAAAATAATCAACCATCAACCAAAGTGCACTACACTGTATAAGCATCAAATATAGATATCTAACGCTTATAACAGCCTGTCAATCAATCGATCGACATATTTAATCAATCAGGATGAGTGAACTTCATATTTCATCCCAACACCCGTGTGGGGTTTCAAACAATCAAACACATATTTTATTTGTGCTGTTGGGCGATGTGTAAAATTTATCGACCCAATCAATGTCCTTCAAATAGGTGTACATAAACAAACCGTCTGGTTTGTAAATGAATATTTTATTTATTCACATTCCCGTTAAAAATTATATTTTTAACGATAAAACATTTTATTCTAACTTATGAATTTCTATTCAATTCATTTATTCAATAAAATGATATTTTTATTTTTCTAACTTATTTTAGAAAATTTCGGCGGCATAACGGCACGATACTAGAAACGGGACGAGGCCTAGCCTTATCCCCGGTCTAGTGAAGGCCCACGCCATTCACACATCAATCATATCAATTTCATTTCACCAAACAATCAAATCCAAATCAAATAATCTAACCAACTACACAACCAATCAAACAAGTCCATGGTCTGTGGACGGGTGTCGGGTGCTTCTAATAAGCACCGTCTGCATCCTAGTATATGTATATATATATATATATATATATATATATAACTAGAAAAATTAAATTGAAAGGTGAGAAGTTCTCACAAATAGCTATCCTAGCTCCACAGCACTTCATTGATAGAAATCTTCATCGCTATCGCATCTTCGTCCTTCTTGTTGCTTTCGTTGACTGTATCCTCTACATAGGTAAAAATCGAATTTTTACTATGTTACTCAATATATAAAGATTTCATTTTGACTTCGCTATTAAATATAAAGATTATATTTTTATTATTCTTATGATGCAACTATTATATTTTTATTGCTTTAAAAATATAAGAATCACGCCTTACTATTTCTACTTAACAAAAATTCCATCTTTTCTGTTTTTAAAAATATGATCTTTATTTTTAAGTTCAAATCTTTTTCTATTAAGAGATCTACCCTTTTTCTTTTATTTTTGAAAATGCAGTTTTTATATCTTTTTCAAAATGCAGTTTTTTCTTCTTTTAAAAAAAAATGCAGTTTTTTAAAAATCTTTTTAAAATGCAGTTTTTATATCTTTTTCAAAATGCAGTTTTTTTCTTTTATAATTTCAGTTTGTAAAACTAAAAAAAACAGTTTTCAAATCATATAAAAAAACAGTTTTTAATCACTGTAAAACAAAATAAAACAAAACAAAATAATGTACAGGCTCACCGAGGTTTCTAAGGGGAGGAGGAGGAGTCGGCGGTGGTTCGTGGCGTCGCGCTCGAAGTTGTCGGGGAGGCTTCGGGGGTTGCTTCGATTCGATGTCGGCGGCGTCTGGAGGGAGGTGGTCGCGAGGCTTCGGGGGCGCTGCTTCTTCGACTGTCGGCGGTGGCTTCCAGGTCAGGGGGCGGCGGCGATTTAGATTAGGGTTTTCTCTTCTTCTTTTTTCGTTTTATGAATAACTGATTCGGGGGGGCAATAGAAGAGAAAAGGGGAAAGGTGGGTTTGTTTTTTTATTTATTATTTAATTATTAAATTTCGCAAAAGGTTGACTTTTACATATGACCTCGAAACGAGGTCCACCGCCTGTCGTCCATAGCGTTTTACCCCCATTCCGAACACAATGGGATATGTATCGCAAGCTGATTTGATCGTTACAATCAGTTTCCTTTTGAATTTACATTTAAATCACTATATTGAATTTTAAACGCACATTTCAAATTACCGGGGTCACATACTAACTAGAAAAATTCTAGAAAAATATTTTCTAGCTTCGTATCAACGATACGGTCATAACAAAACTAGTTTCGTCGAATTCTGAGACCGTTTGAAAAATGGCCAATTTCCAGTCGATTAAAATCAACGAAAACTGGTCAAACGCGTTTTCTTTTGCCACGCTCACATATTGATTCGAAAAATTATGAAATTTGAAATCTAGCAATAACTTGACCCTGCGGATCCAACAAAATTGGTTTCGTCGAAATCCGAGGTCATCTGCAAAATGTCCATTTTTAAGGGCCTGAATTCCATAGCGACTATTCAGAATTTTCAACTGGACATATCTTTTGATTCCCGCTACGAACTTTTAATTTTTCGGATTCGTTGGAAAGATATTCACTATTAGATTCCATTATTTTTGGTTTCACTAAAATCTGGATTGTTTTGCACCCGGTACATTCAATTGAAGTTTGAAATCGAATTATCGAACTACCGCGCCATTTTCAATTCTATTTATAATTATATATAATTATATAATTCTAACGACGACGTATATAATATATACGATCGAATTATATTCAAAATAAATTTTTTTGTCGATATTATTTAAAATCATTCATTTTAAATAATCAAAATTCGATAAAATTGCCAAAATAAAAATTTTAAACTGGCCCAGATTTTCGGGTTGTTACAATCTCCCCCACTTAAAACTTTTCGTCCCCGAAAAGGAACAAAGTCGAAAGTGGTTTGATTATTCAACTCTACGCTCGATCTGGCTTCTATTCTCCAACTCTTTAGTTTCTGAGAATTTTCTAAAATCTCAAAAATTTGGCTAACACCCTAAATTTTTGAAAAATTTCGCCATAACCTCCCCTGCACCGGGAGCACCGGGGAATTTCAAATAGCTTCCCCGGTCCTTCAGATCTCAAAAAGAAAAAGAAAAAGCCAAGCGGCTAGCCAATAGGCTCACAAAATCATCATCACCCAAACAAAACAGGAAATTATGTAGTAAACATGTACCTATTTGTCGGGCAAACAAATTTTATTCTCTGGCTCTAGCCTCCTTGCTATGACATGTTCAATGATATATATGTATGCAAGCAAATGCGACCAATTTTCAATACAATTCAATATTTGATCAAATTAGGCATAATGGTTCAAAATTATCAATCAAATAAACAAACAACACAAACATCAATCAATTAGTGAATTAGAGTTTCAAATCCATAATTTGATACATATACAAAAAAAATCATGTTTTTGATACCAAATCACAACAATAGGCCCTATCTAATTTTGGTTCTCACACCAGTCTAATGGAAATATATAGATATCACACTTTCGTCACTCGAAAATAAATGCTGGTGATGGTATACTTCATCATCAGGACCATGTCCGGGCGACTAGAGTGTGATTCTATATCTATCCAATATATTAAAACTTTAAATACACGTTTGCAAGGCGTATATGCAAAATCTTTATATACTGGACTGTCCAAATCAATATAAATAAATAATCAAATACGAATAATTGATTTTAAATTTTCAAAACAAAAATGTTTTCATTTGAAAAATATACTCTTCACACTCGTTCTAGGATACTACTGATCCTATCTCTAACGAGTCATTCTCATTGGATATTACTAACCCAATATCTGATGAATTCTTTCGTAAGGCTCTAATGTGCCTTGTTCTCTGCTTTGTAAACCAAAGCTCTGATACCAACTGTAAAGACCCGTAACTTCCCCGTAAAGGAAAGCCGTGGATAGTTCGAGAACAAGCCACAACAGAACGCATACAGAAGAACATTTCATTGCATATGACAACAATGCATCAGATTACAAGAATATACAGAGTATAAATGAATATTACACAGAAATATCAGAGATTTAAATTACATTTAAATACATCGCGGCGGAAAATAATACAATACACAACTAGAAGTAGATATTCGGATACAAAGCTTTCCGGATATCGTTCCAGCTGTAAACCAGGATCCTGTGAATATAAATCTGCAAAACCCAAAACTACTAGCTGCCCGTGTCAAAATAAGGGCACCCAGAGTTTAGGTTAAAACAATAAACTCCAGGTCAGTCATAGGACTGGTGTGAGAACTAAAACAGTTAATCTTTATTTTTAAAGTTTGGTAAATCAAGGGACCACGCCGTATAACACGGAACGGGTTTCCTCCCAAGAATACCAGTGCATAAAACAAACAGCGCAATGCTAAATAAAGAAAAATGAAGATGTTATAAGACCCAGGTCCTATCACACAATGCAACGCAAGCCGGGGGATAGGGTTTTTACCTTATAACAGCCAAAGAATGCTTGATACATTTAAAACAAATCATTTGATACTATTATAAGTGCATAGTGTATAAAACAACTTCAAATCATAAGTATCAATCGTAGGCGGCATGAATGCCCCATACCACTATGTCGCCATATATAGGTTATACAATTAAAATCGCAAAGTCACGTATTTGGAAATTGGATTTCCATCTATGAACCGAGGCAAAAGATAGTCCTCAACCGATTCGAGACGCTCTAGCCCGCCCCTCAGGCAAGTACTCTGTCAAGCCTTTGGATCGTCAGGGCCGGTCCACCAATGTGGATTAAAATGCCTGAACACTACGTTTCCCCACCCTATGGGGTGTAAGTCTGGTCCGTCAGCCGACCAGAATGCATCGGCCGAAACCGATATAACCGAGGCGCCTCGCAACAGCAACAACCACATAAGTCAAACTCGTCAGGGCGTGTAAAACCACTGACGCCACTTCTAGCTAGAAAGAAACGTAAGTCCTCCCTGAGGTCCGTCTCCCGTTTTTGGTTCATACCGGGTGTGAAACTCGCGAAGTAAACGTTACACAAAGCTACGCCACAAAGGCCGTGCTTTAATCACCAACCACAAGACTTTGCTTTTCAACAGAAGCCTTGATCATTTGCATCTTAGCATGCCACACAGGCAAACCATCCTATGCAACCGATATCAGTCACACAGAATGAAATCCGATGTCAGACACACAGTCCATTTACAAGTCCGTTCTGGGTCTGAACGAAACCGGAGGCACCTAGTACCCCGCATATCCATCGATCTCCAAGTACGTCTGGACGATCACTAACTGTTTCCATCTTCTTGGGTGTACAGCCCAATCAAGATCATCAGTAATTACCCAAACGACGTGAAGACCTCCGATCTTCGACCATCGTCTTCATCTTCGACTTATCGTCGTATCAGTTATTCAGAATGGGATAAACCCGGTCTTTCCGAATAACTCGCGTATATATTATAAAAGTGTTACACAAACACAACATACGCCTCATTCCAATTCATTAGTCACTAACCGTAAATTAATCAAGAGAATAATTCCCCAAATATTAACCCCGAAGGCCGAAACCAACATCAGATCAATATCCAGAAAACCATTCTGCTTGGCCAACCGACAGTTATTTTCTAAATTTCACATCCATAGGGAAAGATTCCCATTAATTTTATCAAAGATAAATTCCTTGAATTTATTCTTTAGTCCATTTTTGAATATCAATTCAAACTAGTCGGGATTAGCGAACCTTACCGAAGTAATCATTTGTTTTAATTTCCCAATCCCAACCTATTCATCCCATGAAGTAAAACTGGTAATACTTCATATCTAACACCACAGTGTTATCGGTAAATTCAATTACCATTTCACGTTCAAATCTAATTAAAGATTTAACTATCGCCTGGAGCAAAACTGGTGATACTCCATTTTCGATCTTTTCAATCTAATTAAAGATTCATTAAAACTCCACATAGTTTTAATCGTTAACTGGGTTAAAGAATCAGTGTCATTTAAAACACGGTTCACGATAAACCCAAAATCACATTCCATTAATTATCGGGTTAAAGAACAAGTGTTATTTAAAACACTGTTCACGATAAACCCAAAAATCAATATCCATACAATTCCAATTAAATATTATTTAATTGGTACACTTCATTAAATCTAAATAAAAAGATTTAATCTTTTCTCAACTGGGTTCAAGAGCAGTGTTAGTGAAGACACCATTCACGACAAACCCAAATCACCTTCATTAATTATCGGGTTAAAGAACAAGTGTTATTTAAAACACTGTTCACGATAAACCCAAAAATCAATATCAATTCAATTCCAATTAAATATCATTTAATTGGTACACTTCATTAAATCTAAATAAAAAGATTTAATCTTTTCTCAACTGGGTTCAAGAGCAGTGTTAGTGAAGACACCATTCACGACAAACCCAAATCACATTCATTAATTATCGGGTTAAAGAACAAGTGTTATTTAAAACACTGTTCACGATAAACCCAAAAATCAATATCAATTCAATTCCAATTAAATATTATTTAATTGGTACACTTCATTAAATCTAAATAAAAAGATTTAATCTTTTCTCAACTGGGTTCAAGAACAGTGTTAGTGAAGACACCATTCACGACAAACCCAAATCACATTTGATATTCAATATAAGGCTCTGAATAGAAAATATATCGGCCTATATTCAATATCAAATTCTACGATTAACAAATGTCGTATTGGAAATAACGATATAAATATATATATCTTTCAAATTTCCGTAACAACATCCGTATAATCACAAATTCCAACATCGAAATATTCCGAAGACAATTTCGATTCAAATCCACTCCAATGCAATCATTGGAAATTTTGGTTATTTTCAAAACCCTTTTCAAATTCAATTTATTTATTTGAAAATAAATAGAATTATAATTCTAGTTCAAAACTAGTTCATTTCGATAAAAATCTATTTTTATCTTTTCAAATAGGGAGTTTTTCATCCCAATTCTTTCTAAATCATTTCTTATGATTTTACACAAATTATTACTATTTTTAATAATTTTATCAAGGCCAGTACAGTCGATTTCCATCAATGGCCATCGAACTGCACTTACAGCGACCTTTTTCAAATTTGATTTGGACATAATCCCAAATCCAACCGTTAGATTTCAAATTTCTAACATTCATTAGAAAGCTCTTTTCGATACGAACCCAACGGTTCCGGTTTTAGGAGAATCCGACGGTCGGATCTCCCGTAATGTCCGTTTGAAATAAATGGTCGAAATTCGCGAACTGCCGCGGCGCGGCGCGTTCTATTCAGGCCATTATATTATATATATAATATATATAATATATATTTCGTCGATTTCTATTTAAAACGAATTATATAAATAGTTTTAAAATTCGTTTCAAAATCTATTTCAACTTCCATTTCAATTCAAAGCAAAATTGAATTCTTCTTTATAAATTCGTTTCAAAATTCATTTCTATTCAATTCAAATTTCAATTCAATTTGAATTCATTTCAATTCGTTTTCAATTCAATTTGAATTCGTTTTCAATTCTATTCATTTCGAAATCGTTTTCAATTCAATTCATTTCGAAATCGTTTTCAATTCAATTCATTTCGAAATCGTTTTCAATTCAATTCATTTTGAATTCGTTTTCAATTCAATTCATTTCGAAATCGTTTTCAATTCAATTCATTTCGAAATCGTTTTCAATTCAATTCATTTTGAATTCGTTTTCAATTCAATTCATTTCGAAATCGTTTAAAATCGATATAAATATCGTTCACGTCAAAATGGCGTCAATCTAATCAACACGGCTTCATAAATTTCTATTTTCAAATATTTCTTTTTCAAAATAGTTGTTATTATCAAAATATTTCATTCAACACATGACCAATCTCAATGAATGAGTACTGTCAACACATGAACTTTTATTTTATAATATTCTTTATTTTTCAAATTGGAATGAGGCCCAATCAATTACCATATAAAGTTAATTATATGGATTTTCATACAACACATGTATATAATAGCATTGAAAATAATCAACCATCAACCAAAGTGCACTACACTGTATAAGCATCAAATATAGATATCTAACGCTTATAACAGCCTGTCAATCAATCGATCGACATATTTAATCAATCAGGATGAGTGAACTTCATATTTCATCCCAACACCCGTGTGGGGTTTCAAACAATCAAACACATATTTTATTTGTGCTGTTGGGCGATGTGTAAAATTTATCGACCCAATCAATGTCCTTCAAATAGGTGCACATAAACAAACCGTCTGGTTTGTAAATGAATATTTTATTTATTCACATTCCCGTTAAAAATTATATTTTTAACGATAAAATATTTTATTCTAACTTATGAATTTCTATTCAATTCATTTATTCAATAAAATGATATTTTTATTTTTCTAACTTATTTTAGAAAATTTCGGCGGCATAACGGCACGATACTAGAAACGGGACGAGGCCTAGCCTTATCCCCGGTCTAGTGAAGGCCCACGCCATTCACACATCAATCATATCAATTTCATTTCACCAAACAATCAAATCCAAATCAAATAATCTAACCAACTACACAACCAATCAAACAAGTCCATGGTCTGTGGACGGGTGTCGGGTGCTTCTAATAAGCACCGTCTGCATCCTAGTATATGTATATATATATATATATATATATATATATATATATAACTAGAAAAATTAAATTGAAAGGTGAGAATTTCTCACAAATAGCTATCCTAGCTCCACAGCACTTCATTGATAGAAATCTTCATCGCTATCGCATCTTCGTCCTTCTTGTTGCTTTCGTTGACTGTATCCTCTACATAGGTAAAAATCGAATTTTTACTATGTTACTCAATATATAAAGATTTCATTTTGACTTCGCTATTAAATATAAAGATTATATTTTTATTATTCTTATGATGCAACTATTATATTTTTATTGCTTTAAAAATATAAGAATCACGCCTTACTATTTCTACTTAACAAAAATTCCATCTTTTCTGTTTTTAAAAATATGATCTTTATTTTTAAGTTCAAATCTTTTTCTATTAAGAGATCTACCCTTTTTCTTTTATTTTTGAAAATGCAGTTTTTATATCTTTTTCAAAATGCAGTTTTTTCTTCTTTTAAAAAAAAATGCAGTTTTTTAAAAATCTTTTTAAAATGCAGTTTTTATATCTTTTTCAAAATGCAGTTTTTTTCTTTTATAATTTCAGTTTGTAAAACTAAAAAAAAACAGTTTTCAAATCATATAAAAAAAACAGTTTTTAATCACTGTAAAACAAAATAAAACAAAACAAAATAATGTACAGGCTCACCGAGGTTTCTAAGGGGAGGAGGAGGAGTCGGCGGTGGTTCGTGGCGTCGCGCTCGAAGGTGTCGGCGAGGCTTCGGGGGTTGCTTCGATTCGATGTCGGCGGCGTCTGGAGGGAGGTGGTCGCGAGGCTTCGGGGGCGCTGCTTCTTCGACTGTCGGCGGTGGCTTCCAGGTCAGGGGGCGGCGGCGATTTAGATTAGGGTTTTCTCTTTTTTTTTTTCGTTTTATGAATAACTGATTCGGGGGGGGGCCAATAGAAGAGAAAAGGGGAAAGGTGGGTTTGTTTTTTTTATTTATTATTTAATTATTAAATTTCGCAAAAGGTTGACTTTTACATATGACCTCGAAACGAGGCCCACCGCCTGTCGTCCATAGTGTTTTACCCCCATTCCGAACACAATGGGATATGTATCGCAAGCTGATTTGATCGTTACAATCAGTTTCCTTTTGAATTTACATTTAAATCACTATATTGAATTTTAAACGCACATTTCAAATTACCGGGGTCACATACTAACTAGAAAAATTCTAGAAAAATATTTTCTAGCTTCGTATCAACGATACGGTCATAACAAAACTAGTTTCGTCGAATTCTGAGACCGTTTGAAAAATGGCCAATTTCCAGTCGATTAAAATCAACGAAAACTGGTCAAACGCGTTTTCTTTTGCCACGCTCACATATTGATTCGAAAAATTATGAAATTTGAAATCTAGCAATAACTTGACCCTGCGGATCCAACAAAAGTGGTTTCGTCGAAATCCGAGGTCATCTGCAAAATGTCCATTTTTAAGGGCCTGAATTCCATAGCGACTATTCAGAATTTTCAACTGGACATATCTTTTGATTCCCGCTACGAACTTTTAATTTTTCGGATTCGTTGGAAAGATATTCACTATTAGATTCCATTATTTTTGGTTTCACTAAAATCCGGATTGTTTTGCACCTGGTACATTCAATTGAAGTTTGAAATCGAATTATCGAACTACCGCGCCATTTTCAATTCTATTTATAATTATATATAATTATATAATTCTAACGACGACGTATATAATATATACGATCGAATTATATTCAAAATAATTTTTTTTGTCGATATTATTTAAAATCATTCATTTTAAATAATCAAAATTCGATAAAATTGCCAAAATAAAAATTTTAAACTGGCCCAGATTTTCGGGTTGTTACAGCACAATCCGCCAAGCTCTTTACCCACTCTCCGTTAGTCCGCGAGGCAGTGCATGGGTGGTAAACCTTGGTCTTCTAAGTTAGGTGTATGTACTTGAACATAAATTTTAAAATTTTATAGAATAAAGAATAAGCGATGATGCCCAAACACTTCTTGACCTTATTGATTTGACTAGCCATACATGAGAAAATAATAATACCACTTTGCAAACTGTGCCAAGCAAACTAAGAATTTATTTCATGGCTGCACTATGTTATCGACCGAACTAACTGGCCAAACTGGAATTTAACATTTGAAAACTTGATTTATATTGAAAATTTGTGACAAGTTGAGGTATCTAAAATAAAATCAACTGAGTAGAAATTGTTAATTTAATTTGTTGTACCACTTCAGAAACAAGTCTTGTTTTCATTTTTGCTTTTATTTTGCATATATCCATTGCATTCATGTGGTTTCATTAGAATCATAGCATACTGCATTTGGATTTTGTGGGTAGTATCAGCTAAAAACCCTCACGAGACACCACTCGTCCTACTAGGGACACCTAGAGGTTTAACGGCTTGTTGCATACGCTCAATGCAATCGTGTTTCCTACGAAAGTGTGACCTATCTAGTCTAGTTTTTTCATTTCTTGTTTTACTCAAGGACGAGTAAAAGATAAGTGTGGGGGTATTTGATTGACATAGAAATGTGTTTATTTTATGCTCTTATTTCTTATCTTTTGTATATAAATAAATATTACTTGGGTATTATTTTGTTACTTTTACAGATATTCCAACCCAGCCCGCATGCAACCAGAAAAATAGAGAAATGGAGATCAAATTGGTATATATTTACATTTTGAAGAATTGTAGATGAAGATCTCACATCTAGTTGTTGTTGGATAAGAAAATAATTGGTAGAAAGACCAAGAATTTCTCAAATCAAGGGAAGCTTGTCAAAGAACCAAGAGGAAAAGAAGAAAGGCCAAAAATTTAATAGATTTAACTAAGGCCCATTTGAAACTCTCATTGTAAACTCTTTTGTGAATTCCCTAAGGCCCATCTATCATTGTATTAGGGTTAGGGTTAGGGTTTGGATATCTATCCTATAAATACCCGTGTAATGTCATTGTAGCCACCATCCATTATTCTGTATTCTCTTCTCCATTAATAAAAATTCTTCCTTTTTACTATTTCTGCATTTTTCTTTCTTAGCAATAGGTGTTGTCTTCACAATTAGTTTTGGAAGAGCACCAATTGTATTTTACATTTGTTTCATTAGTGATTAGTCGTTTGATTAGTTTCAACGACAATCCTAATTTTATTTTTATTGTTCTTCTTATTCTGCACTTTTATTTTCTGCATTGTTGTTCTGGTTTTGCAATTTACTTTCTTTAGTGATTAATCGTTGATTAGATTCAACGATAATCCTAAGTTCACAATTTCAGTTTGTTTTTATTTCAACAAAATCTCCAGGCTTCGTCTAACTCTCCCAAGAGATTAGATAAATAATTTGATTTTAATTTACCTCCCTGTGTTCGACCTGTATGCTACACACCTGTGCGCTTGCAGAATTTTATTACAAATATCGCGCTTCTCTAATTCATAGATTAGCGACGATCATTGTCACATAAGGTCGATGTTATTCCTTAATGCTTGATTAAGCTCGACCGTCGTGCTTTCATATTTTTCGTTAAGCGCGCGGATTTGAGTTTGTGTCGAGGTCACTTCAGGGTCCACAGTAGGAGGGACGGTTTCATTAGTGGCTGGGATGTCCGTTGGTTGAGGTTGTTGGGACGTACCAGCCTGGGCTTCGGCTGAAGAGCTGATCATTGCGTTCTTTGGTCGCTTTGCCATTGTAAGCGGACTCAACAGCAGGTTTAGCAAGGAACCTCAAGCTCGTAGGGGGTCGAGATGACAACGTGTGGCAAAGGCGTAAAATTCGAGTGTTCTAAGTGAAAGCACCAAATATTGATGAAAAAAATGTCATAAACTTCAAAGATTCAAATTACTAGGAATAGTTAATCTGGTCGCACAGACAAGAGTAGGAAAGCAGTAAATAACACAAGAGATTTATAGTGGTTCGGCCTCATGGGGGGCCTACGTCCACTTTGAAGTATTGTTACAATATTATTAATCACAAAAAATTACAAGGTTGAGACCCTCTCATGACAGCTCATTACATTCATCTTTATGCTAGATGATGTCATAATTAAGCTATATGATGTCATCTCTAAGGCGTGATGTCATCATCCTCATAAATGATGTCATAATTATCATATACTAAATATCTCAAGAAAGGGACACTTTTGCCCTTCTTCTACCTTAAATGGGAGATGCCATTAATGGAGCTCTCTAGAGGTCCCAAGGTCTCAAATTCCAACCCTTTTCAAGTGTGAAGTCATGGGGTATTTATGGGAAGGGAGTAAGTAGGGGTTAGGCAGGAGTAGGTAAAAATAGGGGACCACATGCAGAAATTCGCACCTGGAGCCTGCGCCTACGGAAAATTCGCACCTGGCCTTGGTACGCGAAATTCCGTACCCCTTAGGTACAAAATTTTGCATCTCGCAGATGCGAAATTTCACACCTTGAAGGTACGAGATTTCATACCTCGAGGGTGCGAGATTTCGCGCCTCGAGGGTGCGAGTTTTCACGACTCGAGGGTGCGAGTTTTCGTGCCTCGAGGGTGCGAGATTTCACGCCTCGAGGGTGTGAGATTTCGTACCTCGAGGGTGTGAAATCTCGCACCTCGAGGGTGCGAGATTTCCCATCTTGAGGATGCGAGGTTCCGCACCTCAACGGCTGGACGAATGGGAGTTTTTGGGGTGTTGTAAGGTCTTCGCTGGCGCAATCCCTCTTCATCATGTTTCCTTCCCTCCCAAGCATCCCTTTCGGCTTTAGTTCCACGCGATGCATTGAGTCGAGCGTGTCTTGCGTACTTTTGGGAACCGGACCAGAAAGCCGATTAACAAAAACAATCACACACAAAAGAGCGACCATGACTCGATAAAACTAGACCACGAAAAAAGCAGTAAAGACTGTATGAACCCCTTACTGGATTAGTCACAACTAATGGTCTATCAACAATCTCAGATTCTAAGCCTAACTTGAAAACAAGCTCATTACAAATAAAAGAATGTGATATTCTAGTATCAAACAAAACTCAAACAGAAACACCTCTAATAGAAAGCGTGCCTTACACAAAAAAATTCTTCCCCTTTTCCGCCGCAGTTGGACCCCTTGTGGAAGAAGCACAACATCCAAAGCATATGCTCTTACAACCTGTTTATCTTTTCGTGGTTCCAGACAATTCTTCCTTATATGTCCCGGCCTATCACAATTAAAGCACTTCTTTTCCACCTTCATATTCTTACAATCCTTGGAAAGATGGCATTTTTGTTGATAGTTATAGCAGATAATCTCGCCTTTTGCTTCTTTTGACCATTCTTTCCCTGCTCATGCTAGTTTCTCTTACTGTTCCACCTTATCTTATTATTATCACCTTGATGTGGTTTCGAATGCTGCTTTCTATTCTCAACAACAGCCTCAATCTTCTGAGGAATAAGCTTTCCTTTCTCAAAGCCTTTTCCACTAACTTTTCAAAAGAGTCATCAGTATGGTCGATCAGTTGCTTTTCAATATTTTCGTCTAATACCAAGATAAAATTCTTTTTCTTCTAATAAGGGGTCTCAATATATGAATGAGCATACTTAGATAAAGCTTCAAACTCAGTCATATATTTAGACACTGGTTGACCTCCTTGATTAAGATCAACAAATTTCTTGAACAACATCAATTTCTGGACCGTAGAAATGAACTTCTCCTCAAACTTAGTCCTAAACTGATCCCAAGTTATCAGGTCCTCTGGTATTTCCAAGGTAATAGAATTCCACCAATCCATTGCTCGACTTTGCAGCTGCCTCAATGCGAGATTTCTCTTAGTTGCATCGTCAATTCCCAAATCTCTGAAAATCCGAACATAAGTATCCAACCAATTATGAACTTTAACCGCCGGTTCTGTACCAACAAATGGCTTGCCTCCTGGAGAAGTGTAGTCCTTACACAGCTTAGTAAAATTCACCATCCTAGGTTCTTACATAGGATACCACCATATGTTGTAGCTTCTGGAGTGGACATCCTTCTTATGATCTCTGCCACCATGGTCTCAAACATAGCAGTATGATCGGGCATAGCAGCAGCAACTCCTGACTGGCTTCCCTTGCCTACCCCTCCAGTCGTAAATTAATCCCTAGCAACATGTCTCAAAGTTCGTTGACTCGTCCTTACTTTGAAACGAGAGTCAACTCACATTAGAGAAAGTTGCAATTGTGTTAATGTGCTTACCCACGTATTATACTATACTATATATGTATGTAATATAGTAATCATCCAAATAAAATTACAAATATGTATCTCATACGCGTTTACGCTCGCCAACTTGGGGTAAAATCGATTAACCAAAGCTCTGATACCAAATGTGACGACTGCACCGTACCTCCTTCATCGAACTTAGGAAAAGGTGCATTATATGATGTGCCAGGCCAATATGGAAAGATCATCAGGGTAAGGTAACTCAAAATGAACCTGTCATATAACTCATAGCGCATGGATAATATAAAAAAAGAAAATATACAATAGGATATAGTGGTGAAGCATAACTGAATAGAAAATCAAATCTTCATAAAACCATAGAATCTTGAGTACAATACATCTTAGTACATGAATCACTGAATACAATATGCCTTGCTACATCCCTCAGAGTCTTAATAACATCGACATACAGTGGAAATAGAAAAGAAAATATCAAAAAGATAAAAATAATACGCCAGCACCCTGCTCTTCACCACACAATATCAAAGGCACCAAACTCGCTACTTGCTACTCAGTCTGCTCATCAAAAACGTTGATGAACATCTCAAAGTAATAAGAGGGAAACATAAAACCATGAGTCTGACAACAGTCTTAGTAAACGATAAAATAGCTAACAACAGTTATGCATGATTAATATGAGTTTAAGCGGATCAACTATTTGGTCATCCCAACAATCAACAAGTTAACATGTGAAAACCATCCATTACACGCCATTTTAGAATAGGAAA
The DNA here is from genome assembly GCA_030737875.1 of Allium sativum. NCBI lineage: Eukaryota > Viridiplantae > Streptophyta > Magnoliopsida > Asparagales > Amaryllidaceae > Allium > Allium sativum. The sequence continues at coordinate 972,215,784 of CM060918.1, read as the reverse complement.
GGACAAACCCACTCCTGCTTCTCTTCGACATCTTACGATGATAGCCTACCAGAGAAAAATAAAGAAGAAGACACTCAATAAACCATAACATCCAATATCCTAGCTATCACTATCTAAAGCCTTGAATTCATTGATAATCAAACTTGCTTTCAATGATTAGAAGAGCTAATGGGAAACCCCGGCTCAAGACAAACTACCATACGCCATCGGGACTCATATGTTTTTCTTTTCCATTCTCAACAACTAGGCCCATCATGACTGCCCAGGGTATATGATCTCTCGAATCTGATCCTAACGAGTGTCCCCACAATACACTGCTTTGAGTTTGAATAACACTTTGATTACCAACGATTCCTTGGCACATCAAACTTGTCAAGCCATTCCACTCAGTGACTCACTCTATTCTCGAATTATTTCATTATCTTTCATGACTGACCACCATCCTATCAATCCATTATTGTACTGGATTGTATATTGAATCACGACCAGCTTCACATCAATCCAGCTCCAACCACTCCATTGTGAGTTCACAACCGAAACACCATCAATCTTTGAGTTGCACATCCATCCCCTAAGTCAATTTCAATCTAAACTTCACCATCAACCTTAAGAAGCCAAGAAAACCAAGCCCCTAAAAATTCACCATCATTCAGGCATCCCCCATGGGTCGGTGTCGAACCATCCACTTAGCCAATTTTGGCTAAGTGGACAGCCTGTATCCGTCCTTACTTTGAGCATGTTCTTCCAGTCCAATCTCCAATTGTTTCGACGTTCGTTTTGAATCTTCTGTCGGTCCAATCATATCTCGAGCAATCAACCTTCGACCCATCCAAAACACAATCGATTGACTTGAAAATTCCCAGTAGCTTCGACTCACCGCCACGATTCCACACATCAAGTCAGTAGCACACAAGACCCTTCCCCATGGGTCTGTGTCGACCAATCATTGGAAGATGCCGACCCACGTTCTTAGCATATATGGGTACCAAAATTCTTGTGCTTTCTTCCTTCGTCTTCCAGAGCGCTTTTGCCAAGTTTCATATGAATTTCAACACCTAAACCTATGATTCACTCCGTTCTTCAATCCTATATTCCTACATCAACCAATATAACTTACAACTCAAGCAATGCAATCACTTCAATCAAAACAACAGCAATTAAACAATATATGATCATTCAAACATGAACAAATTCCAATTATAGCATAAACATATCAGAACTATGAGATCTAGCATGATTTGGTTCTAAACATATGCATAAACATGATTGATCTAACAATTAGCCAGTTAATATGATAATATTAGGTTTTCCTAGGGTTTCTAGGTCTAAATTAAACATATATGATCATATCTATCGTGATTTTAAAATGAAACATATGAATATAATCCTAATTTACCCATAGAATCCATAGCTTCCATGTGAGAGATATTAATCACTCACCAAGTGCTTGATTTGATGTAGATTCAATGAGATCAGATCTGGACATCACTGAAACACCTTGAATTCAATGCATTTTGATGCGATCTAATCCCCTTTTGTAACACCCCACATCCGTTAGTGTCACTCACCAAGGGAATGCACTAAGTTCTGTGGAGCATTTAAGGTAAAAGATGCAGATAAATTACAAGACAGACAAAATTAAAACAGCGGAAAATGAACTTTACTTTATTGATAAAATAGTTTGTACAACAATTGCTTTTCAATACCAGAGTATCATCTGTCTTACAAAATAAAGAAGCATAAAATAACATTTATATTCCTTAATGTAGCATAAGCCAGTCATAGCAGCGGAAAAGAGAGTCTGAAGCGAAATATCCAAGAGTCTTCAAGCTTGGAAAGAGTAACAGTCCATACTAAGCAGAACTATTCCCTCCCTGACTACCTGGTGGGGGAAACAGAAGAAAAGAACACGAAAGAAAAACAGAGTCAGACATAAAGCCTGAGTAAGTCTAGTGGCTTTTAGGATGTGAACAGGATAAAGTTCATGACAAGAGTAAACTGGAAAATGGGACAGTACCAGAATAATAGACTAATATAAACCAAAGCAAGACAGTTTAAACCGAATATACTATCACACCACATTCTATATCTGTGCACCACCTAACTAGTATCCCAACTAGTAATCTATATAAAGATGATAACGTGATCCCAATCCCTGTAATTGCCGTTGCCTTTAGGTGTACATATATTATCTATTACCTAGATCTAATATAGGGTTTTCTTATCGAGCGCTTCCTAGATTCAACTAGGGTTTATGCGACTTATCCAATACTTCTCGGATTCAGGATTTATGCCACCTCGGTCCAACTAGGGATTATGCTACCTATCGAACGATGCCCTTAGTCTAGGACGCACTACCTAGAGTGGTATATGTTCTCAGACTTTCCCTACGTATGTGTCGCGAATCGTTTATCGCTGTCTAGATCCACATGTCCTGAAATGTGCGACCCGAGTCCCGTGGCAGGGCTATTCTAGAAACACGGAATTCGGTTGGGAGCTTTCAGATATCTGCCGATGTAGATGCTAAGGTCTGTTTTTCCAGTGGCTTTGGTCCCACATGACCCCTCCCTCAACTAATGAAAGGCAATCCAAGAAAATCAAGCACGAGAACTATATTTCTGCCACCAATGGCCCCACTTTCCTATTGGCCAGCCTCACCCATAACTAGATAGCAAGTATATGGTCTGTTAGGAGTTCTCTGCCTTTCCGTATGCGTATCTCAACTGACCCAAGATGGTAGGTAGACGACTGGTCGCTATCACAGGGCCAATTGTCCCGCCGAATCACGCTGGTCCATCCTAGTCTTTAGGTTGCCTCATATTGCAACCAAGGCATACCCTTGGTTCTTCTAACGCAGACCATAACCTCTTTGACCCCAGGCGGATCATCTGCAGCCTCACAAAGGGATACCAAGAGTACCCTCACGTCCCCTCGAAGCTGCGGGCTTCGTTCCCCAGTTCGTTGGAGCCTTCTTTAAGATCAGATGGACGTTCGCTCCTTCTCGTGTCGTACTAAGGTTTACTACTTAGTTCCTTTAACTAAGGTTTACTACTTAGTCTCTTTCTCGTCAAGTTGGATTGGTTAAGTATCATTAGTCAATTCAAGTTATCTTAACCCATTCATTAGCCATGATAAACTGATTAAGTGTTATCAGTAGATCATGTTGACTTAACCCTACTACAAATCAAGTTATATTGGTTAAGTATTTCTTATTACTTAACCCCACCCCTTCACCTTGTATTGGTTAAGTGTTCCCTTTTACTTAACCTTGCCCCTTCTGTTTAACTAACATGCCAAAGCAGTTAAGTGTTCTCTTAGTTAACTTAACCCTAACATCTATTTAATTAACATGTTCTAATGGTTAAATATTGTCCATTCATGTTTCAACTTAACCCTATTCAATTTATCACACTATGATGGTTAAGTGTTCTAAGTTTACTTACCCTACCCTCGAGTCCAGCTAACATATTAATTTGGCTAAGTGTATTTACTTAACCTTACCCACTTATCTAGCTAACGTGTTATAATGGTTAAGTATTCTAAATTTACTTAACCTCACCCACTTATCTAATTATCAGGTTATAACGGTTAAGTGTCCTAAATTTACTTAACCTCACCCTCTAGTCTAGTTAATATGTTAAATTGGTTAAGTGTATTAACTTTACTTAACCTCACCTTCTAGTCTAGTTAACATGTTAAGTTGGCTAAGTGTTTTCTTAGTTACTTAACCCCTACAAGTCTTGTCTTGTTAACATGTTGGTTAAGTGTTTTAGTTAACTTAACCCTACCAATCCTAACTTAGCTTTAATTGTCTTATTAAAGCACCAACCACTCACATTAGACAGGTATTGTTGTGGTTGCCTGTATGCCGGTCGGTTCAGGGCAGTCTTACGCCACAACTCAGTCTAACCTCGGGTCTTTATTGGGCTCAATGCCTTAACCTCTCACATTGGATAGGTATTGTTGTGATTACTGGACAGTCGGGCGGGTCCGGGCAGGTTTACATCACAACTCAATCCAACCTCGGGTTAAGCATATTCGTATTGTCTATTTTATTTATGTAAATTATTCAGAATTCATGTCATTGGCCAAATTTATTTCTAATCAAGTTCATTAATTTAGGTATATAATGTATACCGTTTCATGCCATAAATCACCTATGTGATTTTTAACCAATTTATGTCAAGTTTCCTATAATTACCAATTTTACCCAACGTTACCCTGTCTAAATATTAGGCTAACAATCTTAGCCTAATTCTCCGTCCGCATGATTTTGACATATAATATTAGGCTAAAAACTTAGCCTAATTTAGCATACACAAAATTGGCATAAAAATAATTCATTAAGATAAACATGTCATAGTTGTAAACTTGGCATTCTCGACATAGTCAATATGAACATCATAGGTGTGAACTTGCAGAATAATCGACATGAATATCATAACATTGCATAACATGCCACAAACTTGCATATAAATAATGGGCCTATTTAAATAGGTGTCACATGAATCATATAGTTTTAGCCTAACATAAAGGTATAACATAGTATAACCTAATAGGTGTCATATGAATCCACTAAAACGTGGTGTAACATGTTAATGCATAGGTCTAGGCATATCCTCAATCATAAAACTGGCGTAAGACAAAACTATATGTATAACTTTGACAACCACTTAAGGGTGTGAACTTGCAACACATATGTATAAACATAGATCTAACAATAAACTTTCATATGAATCCTAAACGGATCTTGACATGGATCCGATTATAAGTTCTCACTTGCATAAAAACAGGTGAATATATATCTATTCTAGCCATGTAGGCACAATTGGTTTAAACATATATACATAGAGCCTACATGAATGATATAAATATTTGTGTAAATCTAACTTGCACCCTATAACTTGCATAAGCATATATTTAGATCTAATTGTATACATACAATTCGCATAAGGTGTTGATTGTTCGATTCACAATACATAAAAGATTCAATCACCACAATCATTCAAATAACAAATATTAAACAACAACGTTAATACTGATATAATTCCATATTACAATTTACAACAAATCATGTCTTAATCGCATTCCCATCTAAAGAGCCACTATACTTACAACGAATGCAGAATCTTGAATTCTGGATTCTGAGTTCTGAAATTGAGATGCGTTCCTTTGGGTAGACGTTGTTGTTTTGATTTTATTAGTAGCTTTAATCTCAAATTTGAATTAGCTTGAGTTGATTCGTTGTTCGTCTCTTTTCAAGCGGAGGCTCTCCTTAGTTTTCTTTCGATAGCATGGCGGCTCAAGTTCTTATTTTTGTGCGGATTTTAGTTGGAGACCTAGGGTGTTTTTATAGAGTTGCAAGTTAATTAAAGTCGTCGATGAAGCCAGGGTTAATCAAAGCCATCCGTTCTAAAGAGAAGCCAATCAAAAGAAGACAACTCAGCCCTAGTGACAAGACCAGGCCCAAAAATTCGAGCCATGACCCAACCATACAAACCAGGCCGACCAGGCAGGTCGACACCGAGGTCGACATTATGGTCAACCTGGGGTGACCAGGTCGACACCCTGGTCGACCCTATGGTCGACCTAGTCCCTCGGCGGGAATTTTCCCACCCAGCCCAGTTTGAGCTTATTTTTCGAATTTTGAACTTGAAACCGAAATGTTTGAATTTTAAATTTTATTCTGAAACTTCCGAAGGTCATAACTCCTTCATACGGAGTCCGATTCACGCAAACTCGGACTCTATCTCAAGCAGAATTCCGAGACGAACGCAATGGCGTAACCCTTTTCCCTTAATTCTTTCATTCAGAATTAATTACACTTTAATTTGTGAAGCTTAATGTTACAAAATTACGGGGTGTTACATTCTCCCCTTCTCAAAAGGATTTCGTCCCCGAAATCTTCAAGTTAGGAAGAATGTGTCCTACCATCCAATCACCCATCTACTTAACCATTCAATCACAGGCATTCATTGTCCTTAAAAAGATTTCTAAATGCTTTCATATCCAAATGCATAGTGTGCGTATATGTCTTTATCTAATGCAAAATCAGGCGGTCTACTGATCCAGTTGACCTTCTTAATGCGAATTATGTCAGTGCCATGCATCCAATCATGTATGCAAGCATCCCTAGTTACGTAAATACTACACGTACCTTCTTAATGTGGCTGTTCTCAAATCCCTACAAACCAAAGGTAAACGGGCCGAACCACCAATTTGGATCTAAGACCAATTGGGATCTTCTACTATACACGTACCTAGGTGCAGAGACTCAACTATGGAAGCAGGTATAAACGAATGCGAAGCGATAAGATCGAAAGAGTACTACAAGGTTGATCAAATGAAAAGCTAAATTTTTCCAATGGAGACTTTTACAATCTCTCTCCCAGGTATTCTGGTGGTGAAAGCACGCACTCGTCCTCCTGAAAATCCTTTCCATCGTCCTTGCCCTTGTCCTTAATTATATGCCCTATTATACCATAGAAAAGCTACTTCCTCTTGCCTTAGGTTTTATAATTCCTTCCTCCTTCGTGAGCCAAGTCCATATCCATGAATTCCTCATTCTTGGCTTGTGCCCCTTAGCCAAACTCCTCATCCTCTTCCTTGTGTAATCATGTTGACAAATCTCTCGAAAGCTAGCTCCATCGTACAGAAAACCCTACAAAGCTTGAAAGAAAACTGGCCGCAGGTGAAACTATTACGGCTATAGATGGAAGTCGGGCACTACTTCTCCCTTCGATGAGGTTACCTCCCAGAAAGCCAGGAGCCCCAGAGACTCAAGAAAGAAGGAAACAAAGACTCAAACAGAGAATCAAAAGATAGTGCATATGGCTTTGGGGAATATGCCTTTAAAACAAAACTTTTCTTTTGAAAATGCTTCTTTTAAACCCGTTTTGAAAATAATTTTTTTTCAAATCTTTTATCTGATCCGGTAACCATCAGCTCTGATACCACGTGTAACACCCCACATCCGTTAGTGTCACTCACCAAGGGAATGCACTAAGTTCTGTGGAGCATTTAAGGTAAAAGATGCAGATAAATTACAAGATAGACAAAATTAAAACAGTGGAAAATAAACTTTACTTTATTGATAAAATTGTTTGTGCAACAATTGCTTTTCAATACCAGAGTATCATCTGTCTTACAAAATAAAGAAGCATAAAATAACATTTATATTCCTCAATGTAGCATAAGCCAGCCATAGCAGCGGAAAAGAGAGTCTGAAGCGAAATATCCAAGAGTCTTCAAGCTTGGAAAGAGTAACAGTCCATACTAAGCAGAACTATTCCCTCCCTGACTACCTGGGGGGAAAACGGAAGAAAAGAAGACGAAAGAAAAATAGAGTCAGACATAAAGCCTGAGTAAGTCTAGTGGCTTTTAGCATGTGAACAGGATAAAGTTCATGACAGGAGTAAAATGGAAAATGGGACAGTATCAGAATAACAGACTAATATAAACCAAAGCAAGACAGTTTAAACCGAATATACTATCACACCCCATTCTATACCTCTGCACCACCTAACTAGTATCCCAACTAGTAATATGTATAAATATGATAACATGATCCCAATCCCTGTAATTGCGGTTGCCTTTAGGTGTACATCTATTATCTATTACCTAGATCTAATCTAGGAGTTTCTTATCGAGCGCTTCCTAGATTCAACTAGGGTTTATGCGACTTATCCAATACTTCTCGGATTCAGGATTTATGCCACCTAGGTCCAACTAGGGATTATGCTACCTGTCGAACGATGCCCCTAGTCTAGGACGCACTACCGAGAGTGGTATATGTTCCCAGACTTTCCCCACGTATGTGTCGCGAATCGTTTATCGCTGTCTAGAAGCACATGTCCTGAAATGTGCGACCCGAGTCCCGAGGCAGGCTATTCTAGAAACACGGAACTCGGTCGGTAGCTTTCAGATATCTGCCGATGCAGATGCTAAGGTATGTTTTTCCAGTAGCTATGGTCCCACGTGACCCCTCCCTCAACTAATGAAAGGCAATCCAAGAAAATCAAGCACGAGAACTATATTCCTGCCACCTATGCCCCACTTTCCTATTGGCCAGCCTCACCCATAACTAGATAGCAAGTATATGGTCTGTTGGGAGTTCTCTGCCTTTCCGCATGTGTATCTCGACTGAATCAAGATGGTAGGTAGACGACGGGTCGCTATCACAGGGCCATTTGTCCCGCCGAATCACGTTGGTCCATCCTAGTCTTTAGGTTGCCTCATATTGCAACCAAGGCATACCCTTGGTTCTTCTAACGCAGACCTTAACCTCTGTGAGCCCAGGCGGATCATCTGCGGCCTCACAGAGGGATACCAAGAGTACCCTCACGTCCCCTCGAAGCTGCGGGCTTCATTCCCCAGTTCGTTGGAGCCTTCTTTAAGATCAGATGGACGTTCGCTCCTTCTCGTGTCGTACTAAGGTTTACTACTTTGTTCCTTTAACTAAGGTTTACTACTTAGTCTCTTTCTCGTCAAGTTGGATTGGTTAAGTATCATTAGTCAATTCAAGTTATCTTAACCCATTCATTTGTCATGATAAACTGATTAAGTGTTATCAGTAGTTCATGTTGACTTAACCCTACCACAAATCAAGTTATATTGGTTAAGTATTTCTTATTACTTAACCCCACCCCTTCACCTTGTATTGGTTAAGTGTTCCCTTTTACTTAACCATGCCCCTTCTGTTTAACTAACATGCCAAAGCGGTTAAGTGTTCTCTTAGTTAACTTAACCCTAACATCTGTTTAAATAACATGTTCTAATAGTTAAGTATTGTCCCTTCATGTTTCAACTTAACCCTGTTCAATTTATCACACTATGATGGTTAAGTGTTCAAAGTTTACTTAACCCTACCCTCTAGTCCAGCTAACATATTAATTTGGCTAAGTGTATTTACTTAACCTTACCCACTTATCTAGCTAACGTGTTATAATGGTTAAGTATTCTAAATTTACTTAACCTCACCCACTTATCTAATTATCAGGTTATAACGGTTAAGTGTCCTAAATTTACGTAACATCACCCTCTAGTCTAGTTAATATGTTAAATTGGTTAAGTGTATTAACTTTACTTAACCTCACCTTCTAGTCTAGTTAACATGTTAAGTTGGCTAAGTGTTTTCTTAGTTACTTAACCCCTACAGGTCTTGTCTTGTTAACATGTTGGTTAAGTGTTTTTATTAACTTAACCCTACCAATCCTAACTTAGCATTAATTGTCTTATTAAAGCACCAACCACTCACATTAGACAGGTATTGTTGTGGCTGCCTGTATGCTGGTCGGTTCCGAGCAGTCTTACGCCACAACTCAGTCTACCCTCGGGTCTTTATTGGGCTCAATGCCTTAACCTCTCACATTGGATAGGTATTGTTGTGATTACTGGACAGCCGGGCGGGTCCGGGCAGGTTTACATCACAACTCAATCCAACTTCGGGTTAAGCATATTCGTATTGTCTATTTTATTTATGTAAATTATCCAGAATTCATGTCATTGCCCAAATTTATTTCTAATCAAGTTCATTAATTTAGGTATATAATTTATACTGTTTCATGCCATAAATCACCTATGTGATTTTTAACCAATTTACGTCAAGTTTCCTATAATTACCAATTTTACCCAACGTTACCCCATCTAAATATTAGGCTAACAATCTTAGCCTAATTCTACGTCCTCATGATTTTGACATATAATATTAGGCTAAAAACTTAGCCTAATTTAGCATACAAAAAATTGGCATAAAAATAATTCATTAAGATAAACATGTCATAGGTGTAAACTTGGCATTCTCGACATAGTCAATATGAACATCATAGGTGTGAACTTGCAGAATAATCGACATGAATATCATAACATTGCATAACATGCCACAAACTTGCATATAAATATTGGGCCTAGTTAAATAGGTGTCACATGAATCATATAGTTTTAGCCTAACATAAAGGTATAACATAGTATAACCTAATAGGTGTCATATGAATCCACTAAAACATGGTATAACATGTTAATGCATAGGTCTAGGCATAACCTCAAACATAAAACTGGCGTAAGACAAAACTATATGTATAACTTTGACAACCACTTAAGGGTGTGAACTTGCAACACATATGTATAAACATAGATCTAACAATAAACTTTCATATGAATCCTAAACGGATCTTGGCATGGATCCGATTATAAGTTCTCACTTGCATAAAAACAGGTGAATATATATCTATTCTAGTCATGTAGGCACAATTGGTTTAAACATATATACATAGAGCCTACATGAATGATATAAATATTTGTGTAAATCTAACTTGCAACCTATAATTTGCATAAGCGTATATTTAGATCTAACTGTATACATACAATTCGCATAAGGTGTTGATTGTTTGATTCACAATACATAAAAGATTCAATCACCACAATCATTCAAATAACAAATATAAAACAACATCGTTAATACTGATATAATTCCATATTACAATTTACAACAAATCATGTCTTAATAGCATTCCCATCTAAAGAGCCACTATACTTACAACGAATGCAGAATCTTGAATTCTGGATTCTGAGTTCTGAGATTGAGATGCGTTCCTTTGGGTAGACGTTGTTTTGATTTTATTAGTAGCTTTAATCTCAATTTTGAATTAGCTTGAGTTGATTCGTTGTTCGTCTCTTTTCAAGCGGAGGCTCTCCTTAGTTTTCTTCCGACAGCATGGTGGCTTAAGTTCTTATTTTTGTGTGGATTTTAGTTGGAGACCTAGGGTGTTTTTATAGAGTTGCAAGTTAATTAAAGCCGTCGATGAAGCTTGGGTTAATCAAAGCCATCCGTTCTAAAGAGAAGCCAATCAAAAGAAGACAACTCAGCCCTAGTGACAAGACCAGGCCCAGAAATTCGAGCCAGGACAAAACCAGACAAACCAGGCCGACCAGGTAGGTCGACTGGCAGGTCGACACCCAGGTCGACACTATGGTCGACCTGGAGTGACCAGGTCGACACCATGGTCGACCTGGTCCCTGGGCGGGAATTTTCCCGCCCAGCCCAGTTCGTGCTTATTTTTTGAATTTTGAACTTGAAACAGAACTGTTTGAATTTTAAATTTTATTCTGAAACTTCCGAAGGTCATAACTCCTTCATACGGAGTCCGATTCACGCAAACTCGGACTCTATCTCAAGCAAAATTCCGAGACGAACGCAATGGCTTAACCCTTTTCCCTTAATTCTTTCATTTAGAATTAATTACACTTTAATTTGTGAAGCTTAATGTTACAGAATTACGGGGTGTTACACCTTTTATGTTGATCTTTCCTCTAGATGCAATCTTCAATGAATATGAATGAAGGAGATGGAGAATTAGGGTTTTAGGTTGAACTGGAGGATCATAAATGCCCAACCTAAAACTTAGAATGAAGATATTAACCCCAGTTTTCTCCCTAAAAACCCTTATTTATATATGTCGGTCACTAATCTACTGAGCTTGGTTGTTCAGCCCGCTAGCTGTTGACCAGTCTGCCTAACACAAGTTGAGATTTAAAATAGTGATTCCTCCCAAACTGCTGAACCAAATCCTTCATGCGACCACTCTACGGAATCGTAAATGATCATTCTAATCTAATGGGGCTAATCTCGGCACTTGATTCGACACGTACCAAAAGTTATACCCCAAATAGTAAAAATAAGGGCAAAATGGTCATAATTGATTTTGGTAAAAATCATGGACATGCCTCACATCCTTATGAACATCATACCAAATCCTAAGAACGATCCGACCAATAGGGAATAAAATATAATTATTTTACGATCGGTCGATGTGTAAAATACGGGTCGTTACAAAATTACCCATGTTGATGTGTGACTCATTTAACACATTGATTCGATAATGAGAAGTCACGAGTTGATTTACCACATGATGCGGAAATTAATATTTTGCTTGATCAATGGTGTAGCCATCATTTAGTGTCGCATTATATTTGATTCAGATTGTTGTTCTTGTGTGTTGTCTCATGTAGTTATTTTATGTAATTTCACCTATCCATTTTTGTCTTTAGACAATATTAGGTGGATTTTCATGAGAAGTAGTTTTTTGATAGTTTCTTTTCTCATCGCAAATTCTTTCTTATAAGAGATGGTGATGTGGGAACCTCCAACAACACCAGCAGTGTTGGTAACATGAGATTTAGCATTTTGCTACCACGATATAATTAATCAAAGGTCATAAAAATGGTTAGAGCTCCAGTCATGGAGCAAGACATATCGCTGTTTATAGGCATTGTTTTAGGAGTTTTGGTGTTATTATTTTGCTGTTGTCTTAGTTATTTTTCCTTTCCAGCATTTGGTTCTTAGCTTTATGGTAATTCGTGTTTGTAACTGTAAGTGTTGATTAAATCGCACAACTTATGTTAATGAGATTTCCATGTTTGAAAATATATGTGTCACTCACTTATATCTGTGTGAATGAAATCTCATTCTCTTATCTAACTAATAGTTGTCCTAGGGCTGGAAAGAATAGAATTCTTTGTTGGATAAGTTTTTGCAAAGGACAGGTTTTGCGTTGTTATCGTCACGTGTGTAATTAATCACTTGTTCCTTGTAAAGCAAAAATTTATTAGGTTCTTTTGTCTATAGTTTCAGTTTTCGCACTTTTGTGTGGCTGACTTCCTTTTCGCCAATATGTGACTTGAATCGTTTAAGTTTCCACAAAATATATTTTTGAACCTTTTGGAATGCTGTTTGAAAAAAATATCATTTTCAATTTACATTTTTACCTATTTACTTTCTTTTATTTCGGGTTGCGCGAAAACGCAGAATTTGGATATGGCAGTTGCGCTTGTTTAAACATCTGTTTTACAAAAATAGAAGGTTTGAATGATGCAAAGCGCACATTACCAAAATTTTAGTTTTCATGTAGATCTCATAAGGAAAGTAAAATGGCGTTGAATAAAAAATTTAAATTTTTTATAAAAGAGTTTAAAGAGGAAGTTTACTTTTATGAAAAAATTCGATTTTTGGTCACATGAGCAGCATATAGAGGATTACTGGATAGTTTGTCTGCGTGTTTAAGCGGTGCAATAGGACCAACGATGCGATAAAAACGTTAACGATAACAAGGAAAAGGATGTTCTAGCCTTAGAAACATTGTTTCCATACCTTGTTAGCGATGCATGCGAGTTACTAATTAAATCGTTTTACGTTTTAGAGTTTGTTTTAAGCAACTTATACAGTCTACAGACGGGAATTTTTGGAGTATTTTGGGTAACTGAGGTAAAATTTCCATTGTAGGACAAAAAATGGAGTATTTATAAGTGAAGAGAACACTAAAATTCTTCTCTTTGATTTTCTTTTCTGGATTAGGAGAAATAAAATAGCAAGCGATTAGATGCATTGATGTTTTCAATGGTTAGGATTTGGATGCGAAATTGGTTACTTCACACTTTTATTCGTAATCGTGTAAAGGTTATGGATGAAAAGGATTTTTGAAATTTGCATTCATATAGAACGCCTAGTATACTTAGGATGTTTTGCATCATGTTTTCAAAAGGTTTTTTAAAAATAATGCTCACATGTAAGAGGGCCCAATTTAGAATCATTGTGCATACATGTTTTATGGTTGAAAAACATTATGTATACTATGAACGTTCACGCATTATTGCAAAGTAGATGTAAACAAATTAGTTGTGTGGGATAGGATAAGTAGCTGCCAGAATTTTGGGATGAAATTCTTTTTAAGGAGGGAAGAATGTAACAATCCGGAATTTTGACAATAAATTAGTTATTTAATTATATTTCAAAAATAGAAATTTCTGCAAATGTTGGAATTTGACAATGAAACTTTAACCGTTGCACTCGTATCGAAATTTTGGTCAACTTTTATGTTTGGAGTTTCGCGAATGGACTCCATATGAAAAAGTTACTGACGAAATACGAAAAACAGATGGAAATAAATAAATATAATATATCTTACCTTTTATACCCAGCCTTCCCTGGGCAAACCGACGCAAGGGCGGTCGGCCGCTTGGCGTAAAGGTGTCAATCGCTTCATGCCTGAAACGCCTAGTGACTGTTAGGTTAAGAGGGTTAGGTTTTATATATAATATTACATAAACGTATGAATATTTATTTAATCAAATCTAATGGTTCATGGCCAATTCCACTCCTCTAAATAAAAGGGTAAGACAACATTCTTTTCCACACAAATTTGTAGGCAGCAGTGAAGCTCTACCATTTTCCATTCTCTTTAAATAAATTTCTAAGTAAAAAATAGATTCATATACAATCAATTCAAACATAAACCACATGGATTTGAAAGGGATAATCAGATTCAAGTGGAAAAGGTTATGAATTGATGTCTAAGCTCTTCTTCATCAGATTCTCCCCTCTTTCCTATCTTCTTGCAAATCTACAAATCTGAAAGTATCCCCTTTTCAGAATAATTGTAGGTCTGTAAGAATTTGGTAATTGTAAGTCTAAAAGGTTATTCAGATTTCAATCTTGGATGCTTTCAAATGAGTGGGAAACTGATATATAAAGCTACAATAACGTATTATGTCGTTTGTATTATATCTTAGATCTATGCCTAACATTTATCCGATTTGTTCATAATAATATTAAATCTAAAATGATGCATATCAGATATGTTTATGGATGTTGACAAAAAACTAAAAATATAGATTTGTTGTAACACCCCACGTCCGTTAGTGTCACTCACAAAGGGAATGCACTGAGTTCTGTGGAGCATTTAGGGTAAAAGATGCAGATAAATTACAAGACAGACAGAAATTAAACAGCGGAAAATAAAACTTTTCTTTATTGATAAAATAGTTTGTACAAAGATTTCTTTACAATATCAGAGTGTCATCTGTCTTACAAAATAAAGAAGCATAAAACAACATTTATATTCCCCAATTTTAGCAAGAGCCAGCCATAGCATCTGATAAGAGAATCCAAGCAAACTTCGATAAATCTTCAAGCTGGGAAAGAGTGACAGTCCAACTTAACCTGAGCTATACTATTCCCTCCTCTACTACCTGGGGGGGGGAACGGAAGACAAGAAGACGAAAGAAAAACAGAGTCAGACATAAAGCCTGAGTAAGTTCAGTAACTTTTAGCATGTGAGCATGGAAAAACAAAACGACATGAATTAACATAATACAAGATTACACCATGACGATAGGATCAATAAGATTAGACAAGGTAATCGCAAGATATGCTAAGATAAGACTAACTGGATATGCTTTAATACTTTCGCCGCTTCGCTCTAATACTTCGCCGCTTCGCTATTTCCTTGTTATATTGATTTCTATATCTCTGCACCACCTATCTAGTGTCCCAACTATTAACTATAACGTGATCCCAATCCCTGTATTTTCCATTGCCTTCCGGCATACATTCATTATTTATTACCTAGATCAAATCTAGGGTTTTCTATCAAGTACTTTCTAGATTTAACTAGAGTTTTACGCTATCTGCTGAACGCTTCTCGAGTTCAGGGTCTATGCCACATAGTCCAACTAGGGATTACGCTACCTGTCGAATGATGCCCCCAAGTCTAGGACACACCACCTAGAGTGGTATATGTTCCTGTACTTCCCCACGCATGTATCGCGAATCGTTATCGCTTGTCTAGATGCACATGTCCTGTAATGTGCGGTCCGAGTCCTGTGACAGGACAAATTATGGAATACAGAACTCGGTCGGGAGCTTTCAGATATCTGCCGATGCAGATGCTATGGTCTGTTTTTATTCCAGTAGCTATGGTCCCACTTGACCCCTCCCTCAACTAATGAAAGGCACACCTTGTAAAATGAGAACTATACGCCGGCCCCCGGTGCCCCACTATCCTATGGCCATCCGCAACCATAACTAGATAGCAAGTATATGGTTTTTGGAGTTCTCCGCCTTTCCGCTTCACGTATCTCGATTGACTCAAGATGGATGGTAGACGACGAGTTGCTATCACAGGGCTACCGTCTTCTCACCGAGTCACGCTGGTCCATCCTGGTCTTTAGGTTGCCATGTATTGCAACCAAGGCATACTCCTGGTTCTTCTACGCAGACCTTAACCTCTGTGAGCCTAGGAGAATCATCTACAGCCTCACAGAGGGATACCAAGAGTACCCTCACGTCCCCTCGAAGCCTCGGGCTTCGTAACCCAAATCGTTGGAGCCTTCTTTTTACTCAGACGGACATTCGCTCCTTCCCGTGTTATACTAAGAATTACTACTTTGTTTTACTAACTAAGATTTACCACTTAGTTTCCAGAATCGTTGTTTTCTTAACTAAGGTTTACTACTTAGTTCCCTTCCCCGTCAATTTGGATTGGTTAAGTGTCATTAGTCAATTCAAGCCGACTTAACCCTCTTCATTTATCCTGTCAAACTGGTTAAGTGTTATCAGTAGTTCATGTTGACTTAACCCCACCACAAACCAAGTTATATTGGTTAAGTATTTCTTATTACTTAACCTTACCCATTCACCCTGTATTGGTTCAGTGTTCCTTTTTAACTTAACCTTGCCCGCCTATTATTAACGGTTAAGTACTATCCCTTCATGTTTTAGACTTAACCCTATTCCTTTATCAAAATCTGATGGTTAAGTGTTCAAGTTTACTTAACCCTACGATCTAGCCCAGCTAACATATCAAATTGGCTAAGTGTATTAAATCTTACTTAACCCCAACCTCTAGTCTAGTTAATATGTTAATTTGGCTAAGTGTATTAACTTTACTTAACCCCACTTTCTAGACTAGTTAACATGTTAATTTGGCTAAGTGTTTTCTTAGTTACTTAACCTCTACAAATCTCGTCTTGTTACCATGAGTTTGGTTAAGTGTCCCTGTGGACTTAGCCCTCCGTTCTAGCTTAACTGTGCTTAAGTTGGTTAAGTGTTCCTATGGACTTAACCCTCCCATTCTAGTTTAACTGTATGAACCTAACCCCACCTACCAGTCTTGTTATCATGTTGAGTTGGTTAAGTGTCTTAGTTAACTTAGCCCTAGCATCCTTGTTCTAGCTTTAACTAAATAAATTAAAGCCACAACCACTCGCATTAGACAGATATTGTTGCGATTACTCCATGTGCCGGTTGGTTCCGGGCAGGTTTACATCGCAACTCAGTCTAACCTCGGGTTAGGCCTATTCGTGTTTTCTAGTTCAAAGGGTTTTGATTAATTTTCAAATCAGGTTTTGAAAGTAACCATCCCGTCCGTCGGATCAGTTAGGGATAGCCAGGGAGAGCAGGAAACTTGTATTTTCCAAACTCAAGCCTAGACACTATCCTCTCTGTCACCCTAGAACTTTCTGGTTTTATTATTAAAAGAGATGTCGTTAACAAACCTTTAATTTGTCTAAATTAACATTTCCTCATTTAGGACAAATTCTATAAGTAAATTAATCCTAATTTACTTATTACCCAATTACTCTTTTAATGTAAATTGTCAACATTTATTCTTTGGCCCTTTTTCCCCTCTATATCATGTTTATGCTTTTTGGTATGTAAACCATACCAAATGAAGTGTCACTAACCATGATTTTTGTAAATCCTGACAATTACTCCCAATTATGGCCAATTTCAAGTTTATGCCAATATACTTATCGAGCCAAATTAGCTAATCCAATTCTGATTTAACATTCTAATTCACGTCAAACGAGTCTTATTACTCTAGTTCACAATTCATGTAAATGCTAGATTTACATGTCAATACTAGATTCAAATTACACAATCCTGTAATTCCTGTCAAATTTATCCCATTTGCATTTCTATGAACATGCCATAATACATGTTCCCAATTTATGCCAATTTCCAAGTTTGTAACTATGTTTTAGTAAATTTCATATTTTTCCCCAAATCGCATTCCCACCGTTCGTATAATCGTGATTCAATCTAGATTATAGATAAATCTAGATTCGCAGAAAATAGGGAAAGAACCAAAGATGCTATGCAAAAGATAGACATAATAACTGGCATAAAAAGGGTTGAATAACGACGTCGGTTCAAGAACATGGGTAGACCTAACTAAATAGGTAAATTCCCAAGGTCTAAAACCAAGAATAGACAGAATAGAGACAGAGGTACAAGAACATGGGTAGACCTAACTTAATAGGTAAATTCCCAAGCTCTAAAACCAAAGATAACCAAGAATAAACTGAATAGAAAGTCAGACCTAGATCCAAAATAAACAACATGGTTTTATAACTACAATGTCATGGGCATAAATAATAATCTTATATCCATAGTCATAGGCAGTAATCCTCACGGTTCAATGAATCACAGTCATAGGCGATGTTCATAGTCATAGGCAACGTTCATAGTCATAGGAAATATTCATAGTCATAGGCAATAATCCTCACAGTTCAATGAATCACAGTCTTAGGCGATGTTCATAGTCATAGGCAACGTTCATAGTCATAGGAAATATTCATAGTCATAGGCAATGTTTTATGTCCCAAAATCAAAGGCTTATGTTCATAGTTCCAAGGCATATGGTTCCAAAGTCCATAGTTTCACCATCATAGTCTTATTGGTCATCGAATCACAACAGTTCTTAATTAGGTCCAAAGGTACAAGCACTGATTCAAGAAGAAAGATTAGGCATAGTCCTTTATCCCTTTAATTTCAGGTCACGAATAAAAACAAAACGTTCAAATCTAAAAATAACTGACTTACAGAGATTAGATTAGAACAGAAAATGTCGTTGCTAAGATTCGTAGAAAAACCGTCGTTGAAGTCGTTTGAACCTCCTTTTGAATCCTAGCTTGAATCTCTTCTTCTTGAAAGTCTTTTGAGCAGCATCTCCTCGTCTTGTTTTATTTCGTATATATTATTTATTTATATATTTTAGAGGAGGAGAAGAAGCCATGTCTAACTAGAATCTTCGCAGCATAAGGGTAGAAAAGAATTGTGAATAGAGAAGAAGACCAGGGCTGTTTATATAGTGTAGCAGTCAACGAATCTGGTCAGAAGGGCGTCCAAATACAGAGAAACGAATCTGGTGCAGAAAGCTGGAAAAAGCGGGCAGGTCGACACCCGTGTCGACTGGGCAGTCGACATGGGGGGGGTGTCGACTGCGCAGTCGACACCCCTGTCGACTTGAACTGGGCGAGAATTTTCCCGCCCCGCCCTCTGCGCATTTGAATTTCGATTTTAACTCTATTTTAAACTGTTTTGAACTTGGAATTTTCTGAAAACTTTGACGGGCCATATCTTGGTCATACGGACTCCGATTCTCGAAAACTCAGACTCTATTTCGCGTATTTTTCCGAGACGAACGCAATGGCGCAGCCCGTTTCCCTTAATTCTTCTTTTAAAAATTAATTATATCCTGATTTGTGAATCTTAGTGTTACATAATTACGGGGTGTTACATTCTCCCCCACTTAAAAGGATTTCGTCCCCAAAATCTTCAAGTTAGGAAGAATGTGTCCTACCATCCAATCACCCATCTACTCAACCATTCAATCACAGTCATCCATTGTCCTTAAAAGTTTCCTAATGCTTTCATGTTCATATGCATAGTGTGTGTATATGTCTTTATCTAATGCAAAATCAGGCGGTCTACTGATTCAGTTGACCTCCTTAATGCAAATCATGTCAGTGCCATGCGTCCAATCATGTATGCAAGCATCCCTAGTTATGTAAATACTACATGTGTGCATAGCCATTCATCCATATGCAACATCCATATGATAACATATCAGGCTCAACTTACAAACAAATACATTCCTGTAAATACAATATGAAAGCGTTCGAACTAATCTAGAGCCTAATACGTATGCATATGCATTCACGAGCAACCATAGGCAACCATTTGCAACCACCAACCATAACATGTTTCAAACACATGTTTACATCCATTGTCTTCTACCTAAAGATCGAAGATACGACCTAGGTGATATACTTCGGAAAAAGAGAAACAATTATGCGTAAAGCTCCTACACAAAGAAATCAAGGATGCACCCTTAAGAAAAAGGGTATGACGCTAGTATCTAGCCTTCTTGAGCTTTACTCCACTACATCTTAACTAAATTCACTTTACGATTGTGAAGTTTCTGACCTCCATTTCCTAAATAAACAGATGTCAACCAAGTGTATATACTAGGATGATCAGAGATCCCTCCTCCTAGCTTATCCATCATGCCATAACTATATGGGTCAAAAGGTCGCTACGTGCTTTTGGGAGTGCCTGCCACAACTATTCATCTCTCACGCAACTATCCTAGTCAAACTCGACATTCCCCAAGTACAAGCCCCAAAGGCCTAAACCAATATCAGACAAGCACCCAAGGAATATCTCCCCCGAATTCAGACGATTTACGTGAGATGATATAAGCAAACTCGATAGCTATTCTCAAATCCTACTAACCAAAAATAAACTGGTCGGACCACCAATTGGATTTGAGACTCTAGTGGGATCTTTCTACAAGTACTATGGTGTAGAGACTCAACTAGGGAAGTGGATATAAACAAATGCGAAGTGTTAAATCCAAAGGAAAGGGTACGAACAGCACAACAAGATTCTGCCAACAGAATTTTACTACCTTTCTCCTAGGTACGCTTGGTGGTGAAAGTATGTACTTGCCCTTCTGAAAATCTTGTTCCTCATTCTTGCCCTTGTCCCTAATTATATGCCCTATCATACCCTAGCAAAGATACTTCCTCTTGTCTTAGGTTTTATGATTTCTTTCTCCTTCGTGAGCTAAATCTACATCCATGAATTCCTCATCCTCGGGTTGTGCACCTTAGCCAAACTCCTCATTCCCTTCTGTGTGTAGTCATGTTGACAATCCCTCGAAAGCTACCTCCATCGTACGGAAAATCCTACTAAGCTTGAAAGAAAACTTACCGCAGGTGAAATTACTACGGTTATAGATGGAGGTCGGGCACTACTTCACTTATTGATGAGGTTAACTCCCAGAAAGCCAGGAGCCCCAGAGACTCAAGAAAGAAGGAGACAAGAATTCAAACGGAGGAAGAAAAGATAATGCGTATGGCTTTTGGGGAATTTGTCTTTAAAACAAAACTTTTCTCTGAAAATGCTTCTTTAAAAACCGTTTTGAAAATAATTTTTCAAATCCTTTATCTGATCTGGTAACCTTCAGCTCTGATACCACGTGTAACACCCCACGTCCGTTAGTGTCACTCACAAAGGGAATGCACTGAGTTCTGTGGAGCATTTAGGGTAAAAGATGCCGATAAATTACAAGACAGACAGAAATTAAACAGCGGAAAATAAAACTTTTCTTTATTGATAAAATAGTTTGTACAAAGATTTCTTTACAATATCAGAGTGTCATCTGTCTTACAAAATAAAGAAGCATAAAACAACATTTATATTCCCCAATTTTAGCAAGAGCTGGCCATAGTATCTGATAAGAGAATCCAAGCAAACTTCGATAAATCTTCAAGCTGGGAAAGAGTGACAGTCCAACTTAACCTGAGCTATACTATTCCGTCCTCTACTACCTGGGGGGAACGGAAGACAAGAAGATGAAAGAAAAACATAGTCAGACATAAAGCTTGAGTAAGTTCAGTAACTTTTAGCATGTGAGCATGGAAAAACAAAACGACATGAATTAACTGAATACAAGATTACACCATGACGATAGGGTCAATAAGATTAGACAAGGTAATCGCAAGATATGCTAAGATAAGACTAACTGGATATGCTTTAATACTTTCGCCGCTTCGCTCTAATACTTCGCCGCTTCGCTATTTCCATGTTATACTGATTTCTATATCTCTGCACCACCTATCTAGTGTCCCAACTAGTAACGATAACGTGATCCCAATCCCTGTATTTTCCATTGCCTTCCGGCATACATTCATTATTTATTACCTAGATCAAATCTAGGGTTTTCTATCAAGTACTTTCTAGATTTAACTAGAGTTTTACGCTATCTGCTGAACGCTTCTCGAGTTCAGGGTTTATGCCACCTAGTCCAACTAGGGATTACGCTACCTGTCGAACGATGCCCCCAAGTCTAGGACACACCACCTAGAGTGGTATATGTTCCTATACTTCCCCACGCATGTATCGCGAATCGTTATCGCTTGTCTAGATGCACATGTCCTGCAATGTGCGGTCCGAGTCCTGTGACAGGGCAAATCAAGGAATACAGAACTCGGTCGGGAGCTTTCAGATATCTGCCGATGCAGATGCTACGGTCTGTTTTTATTCCAGTGGCTATGTTCCCACTTGACCTCTCCCTCAACTAATGAAAGGCTTACCTTGTAAAATGAGAACTATACGCCGGCCCCCGGTGCCCCACTATCCTATGGCCATCCGCAACCATAACTAGATAGCAAGTATATGGTCTTTTGGAGTTCTCCACCTTTCCGCTTCACGTATCTCGATTGACTCAAGATGGATGGTAGACGACGAGTTGCTATCACAGGGCTACCGTCTTCTCGCCGAGTCACGCTGGTCCATCCTGATCTTTAGGTTGCCATGTATTACAACCAAGGCATACTCCTGGTTCTTCTCCGCAGACCTTAACCTCTGTAAGCCCAGGAGAATCATCTGCAGCCTCACAGAGGGATACCAAGAGTACCCTCACGTCCCCTCGAAGCCTCGGGCTTCATAACCCAATTCGTTGGAGCCTTCTTTTTACTCAGACGGACATTCGCTCCTTCCCGTGTTATACTAAGAATTACTACTTTGTTTTACTAACTAAGATTTACCACTTAGTTTCCAGAATCGTTGTTTTCTTAACTAAGGTTTACTACTTAGTTCCCTTCCCCGTCAATTTGGATTGGTTAAGTGTCATTAGTCAATTCAAGCCGACTTAACCCTCTTCATTTATCCTGTCAAACTGGTTAAGTGTTATCAGTAGTTCATGTTGACTTAACCCCACCACAAACCAAGTTATATTGGTTAAGTATTTCTTATTACTTAACCTTACCCATTCACCCTGTATTGGTTCAGTGTTCCTTTTTAACTTAACCTTGCCCGCCTATTATTAACGGTTAAGTACTATCCCTTCATGTTTTAGACTTAACCCTATTCCTTTATCAAAATCTGATGGTTAAGTGTTCAAGTTTACTTAACCCTACGATCTAGCCCAGCTAACATATCAAATTGGCTAAGTGTATTAAATCTTACTTAACCCCAACCTCTAGTCTAGTTAATATGTTAATTTGGCTAAGTGTATTAACTTTACTTAACCCCACTTTCTAGACTAGTTAACATGTTAATTTGGCTAAGTGTTTTCTTGGTTACTTAACCTCTACAAATCTTGTCTTGTTACCATGAGTTTGGTTACGTGTCCCTATGGACTTAGCCCTCCGTTCTAGCTTAACTGTGCTTAAGTTGGTAAAGTGTTCCTATGGACTTAACCCTCCCATTCTAGTTTAACTATATGAACCTAACCCCACCTGCCAGTCTTGTTATCATGTTGAGTTGGTTAAGTGTCTTAGTTAACTTAACCCTAGCATCCTTGTTCTAGCTTTAACTAAATAAATTAAAGCCACAACCACTCGCATTAGACAGATATTGTTGCGATTACTGCATGTGCCGGTTGGTTCCGGGCAGGTTTACATCGCAACTCAGTCTAACCTCGGGTTAGGCCTATTCGTGTTTTCTAGTTCAAAGGGTTTTGATTAATTTTCAAATCAGGTTTTGAAAGTAACCATCCCGTCCGTCGGATCAGTTTGGGATAGCCAGGGAGAGCAGGAAACTTGTATTTTCCAAACTCAAGCCTATACACTATCCTCTCTGTCACCCTAGAACTTTCTGGTTTTATTATTAAAAGAGATGTCGTTAACAAACCTTTAATTTGTCTAAATTAACATTTCCTCATTTAGGACAAATTCTATAAGTAAATTAATCCTAATTTACTTATTTCCCAATTACTCTTTTAATGTAAATTGTCAACATTTATTCTTTGGCCCTTTTTCCCCTCTATATCATGTTTATGCTTTTTGGTATGTAAACCATACCAAATGAAGTGTCACTAACCATGATTTTTGTAAATCCTGACAATTACTCCCAATTATGGCCAATTTCAAGTTTATGCCAATATACTTATCGAGCCAAATTAGCTAATCCAATTCTGATTTAACATTCTAATTCACGTCAAACGAGTCTTATTACTCTAGTTCACAATTCATGTAAATGCTAGATTTACATGTCAATACTAGATTCAAATTACACAATCCTGTAATTCCTGTCAAATTTATCCCATTTGCATTTCTATGAACATGCCATAATACATGTTCCTAATTTATGCCAATTTCCAAGTTTGTAACTATGTTTTAGTAAATTTCATATTTTTCCCCAAATCGCATTCCCACCGTTCGTATAATCGTGATTCAATCTAGATTATAGATAAATCTAGATTCGCAGAAAATAGGGAATGAACCAAAGATGTTATGCAAAAGATAGACATAATAACTAGCATAAAAAGGGTTGAATAACGACGTCGGTTCAAGAACATGGGTAGACCTAACTAAATAGGTAAATTCCCAAGGTCTAAAACCAAGAATAGACAGAATAGAGACAGAGGTTCAAGAACATGGGTAGACCTAACTTAATAGGTAAATTCCCAAGGTCTAAAACCAAAGATAACCAAGAATAAACTGAATAGAAAGTCAGACCTAGATCCAAAATAAACAACATGGTTTTATAACTACAATGTCATGGGCATAAATAATAATCTTATATCCATAGTCATAGGCAGTAATCCTCATGGTTCAATGAATCACAGTCATAGGCGATGTTCATAGTCATAGACAACGTTCATAGTCATAGGAAATATTCATAGTCATAGGCAATAATCCTCACAGTTCAATGAATCACAGTCTTAGGCGATGTTCATAGTCATAGGCAACGGTCATAGTCATAGGAAATATTCATAGTCATAGGCAATGTTTTATGTCCCAAAATTAAAGGCTTATGTTCATAGTTCCAAGGCATATGGTTCCAAAGTCCATAGTTTCACCGTCACAGTCTTATTGGTCATCGAATCACAACAGTTCTTAATTAGGTCCAAAGATACAAGCACTGATTCAAGAAGAAAGATTAGGCATAGTCTTTTATCCCTTTAATTTCATGTCACGAATAAAAACAAAACGTTCAAATCTAAAAATAACTGACTTACAGAGATTAGATTAGAACAGAAAGATGTCGTTGCAAAGATTCGTAGAAAAACAGTCGTTGAAGTCGTTTGAACCTCCTTTTGAATCCTAGCTTGAATCTCTTCTTCCTGAAAGTCTTTTGAGCAGCATCTCCTCGTCTTGTTTTATTTCATATATATTATTTATATATATATTTTAGAGGAGGAGAAGAAGCCATGTCTAACTAGAATCTTCGCAGCATAAGGGTAGAAAAGAATTGTGAATAGAGAAGAAGACCGGGGCTGTTTATATAGTGTAACAGTCAACGAATCTGGTCAGAAGGGCGTCCTAATACAGAGAAACGAATCTGGTGCAGAAAGCTGGAAAAAGCGGGCAGGTCGACACCCGTGTCGACTGGGCAGTCGTCATGGGGGGGTATCGACTGCGCAGTCGACACCCTTGTCGACTTGACCTGGGCGGGAATTTTCCCGCCCTGCCCCCTGCGCGTTTGAATTTCGAATTTAACTCTATTTTAAACTGTTTTGAACTTGGAATTTTCTGAAAACTTTGACGGGCCATATCTTAGTCATACAGACTCCGATTTTCGAAAACTCGGACTCTATTTCGCGTATTTTTCCGAGACGAACGCAATGACGCAGCCCGTTTCCCTTAATTCTTCTTTTAAAAATTAATTATATCCTGATTTGTGAATCTTAGTGTTACAGAATTACGGGGTGTTACATTTGTGGTTTGAATGATATTATAATTGGTAGGCTTACTTAATTGTTTAAATCATTGTCTATAATCGTATTTGAAAATGTATTGGGATTATTGAAAACATTGTAGATCTGGAAATCAGTCTCATATAACACTATTAAGATGTAGTTTTATTCCAGATCTCTAGTTTTAGTGTTAAATGATAAATTATGTAATTTTGATTAGAAAGCCATAAATCTGTTTGTGCTCAACTTTGCTGGGTTTAACTTAGTTATTGTAATTATGCCTTTTTCCTCTTTTAAAATAAAAAGACATTATTTGAAACAAATAACAAATATAGCAAATATTGAAAAAGGGAAAAATTTGTAAATTCACGCATAAATATGAATATATGTATTTATGCGTAGTTTACATCAACTATTCCAAAACATACATAAATATATATTTCTTGTGGTTTGAAATATGTTTATTCCAATATTCTGGTATGATTTGCAATAACTATAGTTGACGGTCTTTTTGTAAGATTTAGAATCTTATTTCAAAATTGAATACCAAAGAAATGTTTGGTTATCAGTTGAACAAAATTATTAAACTCAACGATAATAATAATAAAAGAAAATAACTATGTTAACTGCGCAAAAATATAAATACAAATATATATACCTTATCTGTCAGAATCTACGTAAATAACGAAATACATATATAATAATGAATGTTTAAATGAATTTCATTTTACGGAATTATATATGTAAATGTAGTCCATATTAAATGAATATATTTGTGGTGACCATTGTATAAATTAGTATAATTGATTGCCATAAGTAGGGCCATAAGTAAATAAATAAATAGCTATTGTAACCGTCATAAATTAGGGAGAATAAATTTAACTAGGCAGTTAAGCCTAATGGCTACAATTTCTAAACTTGTTAGGATTAAACCCCAATCAGGGAATTAAATTATAACTACACTAAGACACGAGGTTAAGCTCAGCTTGTGGTAGAAGTCTGTCCAGAACATCCCGGCAGATCCAGCATCGACAAGTAGTTGGCTTAATTTGAGGGGTATGGTGCATAATTATATATATACACACACAACATGCAATAAAATAATAAATAAATTAGAAACGTCTGTTAGGTACAACAAAGAGATAATTCCGGACTGATAAATAAGGATAATTATTGTCTTAGGGAATTATGATTATTGGGTTCATATGTGACATTAATTATAACCAATGGGTGGTATTTAAAGATTAATTATTGCCTTAGGAAAATATGACTGTTATGGTCATAAATGGCAATAACCCTATGAAACAGAAATAAACAAAATGAAAAGTGGATAAATGGGTGTTGATTGCCGCTTTAAATACTAAGTCCAATTAGGATGATAATACAATGAATATCCTAGGTGAAGAAGGATATAACTTTCCTTGTCTTATGATAGTTAGTATAGAACCTATAATTCAAGGTTAGAATTGAACTTGGTAGGTTATTGAAATGGAATATCATTAACCATACGACTGGTGACGATAGCTAGTTTTGTACGTATAGCATTTCCATAAAGACAAACTAAACGGAAATAACTCGATAACATAGTATGTTTTGGGATTAAGGTCTTAAGTGGTCAGATCCATCTATAAAAAGGTGTTAAGTGATCGCATAGCCAGCCTTCCATAAATAAAAGCATTAAAAGGCTAATTGTGTACGAGTTTGATAATCTACGCGAATAGTCTGCTTCCTTGGGGCTTAAGTGACTTTGATTCGAGGTGTCCACCTAGGGTTAGGTCCTCCAATTAGGGGACTTAAGCGGTGTGTGGATCCTATCTAAAACTAGATATTAAATATCTGGCATGGTTATTCCATAGGGCTATCTATCCTATAGGAAGTATTAAGCATCTAAGGAGATTATCCAATAAGGTCAACTAGATGGTACAATGAGATTCCACCAGTAGGAAGGTCATAAATTATGAGATATCGTCTACCTAGTCCTATCGATCTTCAGCGATGAGATACCATTTCTCACCTTATATGGGTACGGGTTTATATGTGAATGACAGAAGCCTTAACTAGTAGGGCCCAGTGGGTAATGTCCTCTAGTTTATAATAAATTTGAGTAAATCATCAAGATGTATTAAATAACCAATAGGTTTTCCTAGGGTCTTAAGTGACTGAGAGAATCCATCCTATCTATCATTCGATAGTGAGGCGTTAAGTGGCTAAGTATATGCACATGAGTAAATAAACTCCATGGTTAGGAGTTCACTTCTCAGTTTAATAATTAGTTAATGATGATATAAAGGCCTTGTTAATGTATGCATAAATGTTCTATCTTGTTATCGATATCATTGGGAATACTACCTTAGGAAGGGTAGTTAGAGTCGTGCGTAATGTTTACAAGGTTAGGTTAGAATTACTAGCCTTCATAGGCATATATCTTTGGTTGAACCAAAAGGGATACATTTATGTATTGTAATTCGTGTTGTACTTTTCCTTTCACCAGAATCTTGTTGTTCTGACCTCCTTGTCATTACAACCCCTAAGTTCTCTAGAAAAGTTAAGTTTCACATAGGTGTTTTAGTTTGGTTTTCGGTTCTCTCTCATGCTCGGTATTGACATGGTGACTCGCTTTTATAAGGTAGTAACTAGAGTTAATACTTTTTTATCCTAATTTTGTTTCCCCTGTGAATTACCTTATCGTACTCTGATTATGCTTATGTTATTTATTTGCAGATACCCGATTTACATGCTCCATTCTTGGATGTGTTTGAGTTTCGATTTTGTCGAAATTTGAAATTTGGGCTCAGAAAAGTATGGGGTGTTACAGGCACATGATATCTGCGTGGTAAGTAGCTGATCTCATGGGTAATCATTAGGTTAAAACCTAATCCTGATATTCTAGTAGTTGGTGTAGAAACTTTTTTCTTGGATATAAATAAGAAGCTTACTTGATCTTTACCTTGTTATCTTGTTTACTTCGTACTTGCATATTTTATTGTATTTTCATATCTAGTTCTATTTATCTGTCCTGATACTTCTTATCTTATGCTTATGCTAAAAATCACTAGAACTCACCAGACATTATGTCTAACCAATAGTGCTTTTCCTTCTCTCTCTTTCTTCCCCACTCAGGTTATCAGGGTGGTGGTGTTTAGCAGTGACCGTGATTCCTTTCAGCTCGGATTTGGATTCCTTCTGACTCAATGTATTGCTTTGACTTCTATTCTATTTTGTTGTGGCTTTTAAGGAGGGATACGATTTTATGATTTTGTACTCTGATGGTTTATGTCATGAGACAGCTGGTTATGACTATTGTTTTTGATATTTGAAATTGTAATGATGTAACGTTGATTTAATGATAATGAAAGTTTTTCCGCTGCATATTTATATTCTGTCTTGTGAAATTAGTCTCTTTATTATAATTGCGCTTTATAGAACATAATGCATCCTCATATGGGTGAATTAAGGGATGTGGGTGTTATAATTGATATCAAATCCTAGGGTAATAAGATCATAGAAAAAGTTTTTAAAAAAGTGTTTTCAAAACAAAGTATTTGCAAGTAAAACCAATTTTTGAAAAACATATCCCTTCAAATCATTTACAATATTCCTTCGATCTCTTCTTGAATCCTTGTTTCTTCTTTTTTCAGCATGTTTGGGCTCCTAACCTTCCCGAGGGCATTCCACTTCCTTTATGGTTCAGTAGATACCTAGAGGCTACGCACCTGTTGAAGTGCAAAGAGATGCCTCATTCCCAACTACATCCGCAGCAGCTCTACCTCCACATATATTCAACTTTTCTAAGCTTTGTAAGGGCTTGTGCATGATGGAAGGCAAGTCGTTTCACGGTACTGAGAGTTTCGTGGAGGCGTGCAATTGGCTTAGAGATACAGAGAGTGTGTTTGACCTTTTGAAGCCTGATGATAGAAGAAAGATTCAGTTGGTCGCTTGACAATTGCTGGAAGAAGCTTCATACTGGTGGTAGGTGACTCAGGCGGGGCAGGCAGTAACCACTTGGGAGGACTCTAAACACAGATTTGAGATGAAGTTCATGTCACAGGAAGAGAATGGATTGTAGGTGGAGAAGTTTTTGAGTTTAAAACAAGGAGATATGTCAGTGAAGGAATATGCTAGCAAGTTTAATTAGCTAGCAAGATTCGGTTCGAATATGTGAACACTCTCAACAAGAAGGCTCTATGGTTCGCAAGAAGATTAAATAAACCTCTAAAAGGACTGGCGTTGACACATATTTCAATGGAAGCCACTTTTGAGAGACTCGTTGATATGCCTTTGATTCACAAGGATGGTAAAGTGGAAAAGAAGGAAGTCAAGACATAGGAGGAACAACTCAAGGGTGAGAAAAAGAATTGGTGGCCTAAGAAAGGTTAAGCGAAGAAAGGAGGAATGCCTAATAAAGCTCAGATCAAGACAGAGATTTAATGCCATGGTTGTGTAAGTTTGGGGCACTTTGTGAGGGATCGCAAGAAAACGAAGAATGCTTGTTTTAGTTGTGGTCAAGTTGGACATTTTACTAGGCAATGCCCCAACAATAAAGGTCAGAGGGTAGGAACGTTTAGAGGACAAGTTCACGCTATAGAGGCAACTCAGGCAAGTGGACTGAATATAGGTAGGAAAGTCACAGTCAAAGGTTTGATTTCTCTTTTTGACTATCCTGTTATGACTCTCTTTGATTTCGGTGCTTCTCATTCATTTATATCCAGTTCTGTGGTAGATAATCTACACCTGGACACTAGTATTGTTTCTGACCCTATTATAGTCTAAAACCCCATGGGGGTACAACTCATTTATCTATGATATGTCAGGGTTTGAGAATTTCTGTCATGGGCGTCGAGTTTAAATGTGATGCATATGTTCTTGGCTTTATAGGTATGGGTTGATTCTAGAAATGGACTGGCTAGGCATGTATGGTATCATTCTAGACTGTGAAACGATAGTTTTTAGGCTTCAAATGTGCCATAGGAGAACTCTCGAGATATCTTGTGACCCAGGGGGTCAGTTATGCTCAGTTTCCTAGATTCACTTGATGCTTCAGTTGACGATCTTCGATCAGTACCCATAGTCAGAGATTATCCGAACATGTTTGATGAGGTAAGGGGATTACTTTAAAGGCAAGTGACAGACTTTCGGATATAGTTGGTAGAGAATGCAAAGCCAGTCGCTATACTGCTAGGTAGAGGAGGGAGCTCAGCAAGCAAGTAGGTGAGCTATTCGAGAAGGGATTCATTAGATGAATCATATCTGAGTGGGGAGCTTCGATCTCTTTACAGCCAAGGAAGACGTCTCTCTCTGTCCATACATGGACAATTAGGAGTTGAATAAGCTCACCAAAAAGAATAGGCATCCACTTCCGAGGATCGATGGCTTGTTTGACCAACTAGTAGGTGCCTCGATTTTCTCACAATTGGATCTAGCCATGGGTTTTCTTCAGTTGAGGGTAGCATATGATAATATCAATAAGACTGCTTTTAGAACTCCAGAACGTTTCTTTGAGTGGTTGGTCATGCCTTTGGGTTGACCAATGCACCCGCGTAATTTGTGGACTTGATGGGCAGGGTGTCTAGGGAGTATCTGAATAAGTTTGTGGTGGTCTTCGTGGATGACATATGGTTTTCTCGAGGAGCGAGGAAGAACATGTCATACACTTAGGAGAGGTTCTACGCACTATCTGATCGCATCAGTTTAAGGAAATATTTTCTAAGTGTCATTTCTGGAGAAAGGAACTAAGGTTCCTAAGGCATATGGAACAGTGGTGGACACCGCTGAAGTTATCAGAGTTCAAGATTAGAAGGCCCTAAGAATGCGACATAGAATAGTAGTTTCTTGGGGTTGGCAGATTATTACATAAAGTTCATTAAGGGCTTTGCGAGCATACCGGCTCCACTCGCTAACCCATGTTCTGAATCTTCCCTCTGGAAGCAAGGTGTTTACGGTCTACATGGATGCTTGTGGCACAGGGTTAGGTTTTGTGTTGAGGCAAAAAGGTAGGGTAGCTTGCTATGGAAGTTGACAATTAAGAGTTTATAGGAAGAACTACCCTATCCATGACTTGGAGTCGGCTGTTATAGTGTTTGCACTTAAGTCTTGGCGACAACATCTACTTGGAGAGAGATTTGAGCTATACACATATAACAAGTCACTCAAATATTTGTTCTCGTAGAAGGATCTCAATTTAAGGCAGTAAGGATAGATAGATTTCCTTACATCCTACGATTTTGAGATAGCTTATAACCCAAGAAAGGTGAATGTGGTTGCGGACGCATTGAGTACGCAGAGGATGACCTTGAGTCCTCTATTCGTAGAGAGGCAAAGCATGGAGTTTATCTCAACCTTTGATTTTAGGCCATTTATGGATTTTACGCTTAGTTTGTTGGCATCATTGGTGGTGCAACATACTCTTATGGAGCGCATTGGATCCACACACTGGGAGGACAAGCAGTTAGCAGACATGATGGATAGACTTAATGGAGGAGATACCTCTAGTCACATACCTAGACATTTCGTGGAGAAGAAGAGGTGGCTACGTTGAGATGTAAGGCTTTGTGTTCCCAGATTTATAGACTTGTTGAGGACATTTTTTGAGGAGGCTTATCGCTCTTGGATGACTATCCATCCGGGTGGTGACAAGATGCATCGAGACATGAAGAGAGTTTTCCATTGGACTAGTATGAAGAAGGATGTTGTGGAATTTGTAGCCTGATGTTTGACTTGCCAGTAAGTTAAGGCTGAATAAAGGAAACCTGGCGGATTGCTTCTTCCCATGGATGTCCCACAATGGAAATCGGAGAGTGTCTCTATGGACTTTATTGACGGACTACCCAGATCGAGGAAGGGCAACACGAGTATATGGATTATGGTTTTCAGACTTACTAAGAGCGTTCACTTTGTCCCAGTCAAGAGCAAGAGGTTAGTATCTTGGCTAGCATCGGTATACCTTAAAGAGATAGTCCGACTTCATGGAGTATCTTCCAATATAGTAAGTGACTGTGACCCCATATTCACGAGTGAGTTTTGGAAGAGCTTGCAAGAGGAACTAGGAACATAGTTCCGACTGAGCATAGCTTACCACCCTCAGACCGATTGTAACACCCCGTAAAAGACATAAATATTGATAATAAATAAAAATAAACAATTTAATAATAAGGCTGGAAAATGAGATCTTGCAGCTTTAAGAATTTGGCCACGAAAATCTTTTATTTGGATTTGTGGAGAAATTTCGAATCATTTTCATATATAATATGCTAAAAATGGTCATTGTATGAGAAGATACAAACAAATGAATTTGGATAGTAAAACATAGAAAAAATATATATAATCAGATGAGTAATATATATATGTCCAAAATCTATTTAAACAAATGAGAGAGAATTTGAGATTCAAACAGAGGATAAGATTATGGGGACAGAGAATATTTTAAGAAAAGAAAGAGATTAGAAATAAGGTAACGTATTATTTAATTAGACACCTAAGCACCACATAAATTCATTGGGCGTTTCTATGACCAGGAGGTTGACTGCCCCCTTGAAGCAGTGTCGACCGCCGGTCGACCGCCCGGCGGCTAAGGAGCCCAATGAATCTATGTTTGGTTAGGGGTTTTTCAAAGGGATATATATATATGTGGCTAGGATTACATCTGAATAATCTAACGGCCTACGCTCACACGATGAACTATATATAGGCCCTCAAATCTCACAATAAACTGTATCCACTCTCTTATCTCTACCTCTATGCCTTCCTTCTGCCATTTCTAAATTCGTGAAAAGATTAGGAATTTCTTCTATTTCTCTAAGCTTATTCTTATCTTCTCTCTACTCTAAATTCATTTAATTTTAGTATGAATTCTGGGATTTAGTTATGTATATATATAAGATTCTAAAAGATGTTTCTTACATATATATTAGGAGGATTGGAGCATGTTTGTCGCGAAGAATAAACACAGATCTGAATCTACAGCAAGAATCCTATTTGTTCTTCCTTAGATCTGTGAGAGGAATATCGTGTTCTTAGGCATATTCTATTTTTTCAATAGATTAACATGTTGATAGTTATGCCTAGGAGGATTGGGAAATTGATAACATCAATACAAAAAAACCCCAATCCTCTATTTTATATTTACATAAGAATTATCATGTTATTTGGGTTTACGGATTTAGATCTTAATATTTGATTGAGAATGAAAGAAGTGTTGTTGTTTCTACTTTGTGTAATCCAACCTTATGTAAACATTTGATTGTAACCTAAAAGGGTTTAAATTTGGTTACTCCATGATTTGATTAGGTTTGGATTCTATATTAAATACAAGCATATTCATACTTGAAATATATCAAATGAAAACTTTTTTATGTGCAAAACACAAAAAAAAAGGTGAATTAGATAAAGTGAAACTTATAAACATACATTTATATATATTATAGGTGTATGTTATACTCTATTCTTGATCCATTAATAAGATCATTCCAACAAGCCTAAATGCAAGTTGAAATTTGTATGTATGTATATTTCCTATTCACTCCTATCTGTTATTGCGTTATTATGCCATCATGCCTGAATTGTAGCAGTCAAAAATATGGAAAATTAACTTGTATACCTTAATTTAGGACAAATAGACAATTGCTATCTCGTTAGAACGTTCTCTTGTTCATACGACCATTAATGTTATTTATGCATTATAATTATTATACTTATATAAAAGTAATCAACATAATTAATGTTATATTAAGGAAATAAATGCAATTAGGATAGAATTTGAATTTGAAATGTCCCCACATATATACATTGATTGCTTATGTGTGTATAGAACGGATTTACATATATTGATAGTGACACACAGACACGAGGTTAGTTGCCATTTGTGCTATAGGCCTGCCCAGAAACGATCGACAAATCCAGCAACCACAAGTAGTCTCAACTAGTGTGAGAGGTCTGGGTGTCATGGGCCATTCAAACTTAGTACGCTAGGACACGAGGTTAAACCTACTTGTAGTAGAAGCCTGCTCGGAACCGCCCAGCATATCTAGCATCTACAGGTATACGGTTTAACGTGAGAGGTCTTTTGTGTGTGTGTGTGTCTATATATATATATATATATATATATATATAAGTCTATTGTGTGTGAAAATAGGCAGGTTTACTACACCTTGAGTGGATCTTAAGTGGTTAACACCATTCTTGTCTAATTTGGTGATTAAGTGGTTAGGACTAGGATCCCTCCTAAGGTTTATTCCTTGGAGAGGAACCAAAGTCATGGGACCCGCCCTTATTAGATTCAAAGTAAGCATGTGGGTCCTCCCTCCTTCTCTAAAAGTGGTTAGGCGTAAATGGTAACAGAGTATAGTAGTTCACAGGGGATGTCCACTCCTTCTATAAGCTTGTAAGGGCTCAACTAGGGACAGAATTTGTATATAAAACATATGTGGCCATTGTATGCTCACCAATTGTCTAAGGGAAGTCTTAAGTGACATATACCATAATATCAGTTAAATAGTAACGTTCGCAATACTACTTCTCGTATAACAATTGAGAGTAGTCATAAGAACGTTGACATGTTAGGACAGGGTCTTAAGGGGCTAGGGTCCGCCTCAGGGTTATAAGAGATCATAAGAATCCACCTTTAATTAGGCCATAAGTGATCAAAAATGCAAACCTCATTGGGTCTTTACCTTAAAAAAACTAATGAGTGATTGACTTTGAAACCCACCTCATTGGTTAGACACTTGGTGTTTGTGTGAATGTTGTGTGCTGCGTAGACATACCTTGACAAATATAACCTGCTAAAAATATTGGGTATGGACTTTAAGTAAACACCATATTTCAGTCACACAGAACTTTATGTTCTGACCCCTTTACTTGACATATCCAACAGGTTAGTAGATGGGGTAAAATTCATGGACGAAGTCATGGTAGGAGCTGTAGACGAAGTCGTTATGCTATTATTAGTGTTGTACTTCTTATGGAAACAATTGAGAATGAATTTATTTATGTGCCTATGAACAGATGTAATCTTGACTTTTGTGTTGGAATTTTGTGATTTTTAAATAAAGGGGTACATCTTATTTCAGTATTATATTTTCTCTTTCCGCTGCGTGAAATTTCCATTCGTAGTGTATGTATGTATTATCTGTGCAAATGTAACGCCTTACATGAACCAACGACCCATTTAGAATGGATCTAAGTTTTGGTGGGCCTTTTCTAGTTTAAAATTTAGTCCCATTCTGGACGGGTTGTTACACCAATGGACAGATTAAGAGGGTCAATAGAGTTTTTGAGGATTTATTGAGGTGGTGTATCCTATACTTCAAAGGGACTTGAGAGGAGCACCTCAAATTGGTTAAGTTTTCTTGCAATAATAGTTATCAATCAAGCATATGAATGACTCCCTTCAAGGCACTTTATGGACGACCTTGCAGATCACCAGCATGTTGGTGGGAGTCTATGGACAGACTTCTACTTGGGTCTGAGATTGTAACAACCCTCCCGGAATGGGCCTAAATTTCGACCTCGGAGAGGCCCATCGAAACTTAGAACCATTCTAAATGAGTCGTTGGTTCTTGTAAGGATTACACTTGCACAGATAATATATGCTTAGATACTTCGAATGGAAATCTAACACAGCGGAGAGAGAAAATATATTACTGAAATAAGATGAAATATTTATTTAAAAACCATAGAAATACAACAGTCAAAGATTACATTTGTTCAATGGGTACATCAAATACTTCATTCTAACAAGTTTCCAAAAGAAGTAAGGCAATAACAACTAATAATGACATAACAACTTCATCTTCTTCTTCAGCTCCAATTATAACTTCGTCCATAGCTTTACCCCATCTACTGACCTGTCTGATATGTTAAGGAGAGGCGTCAGAACATAAAGTTCCATGTGACTGAAATATGGTGTTACTTAATGTCCATACCCTATATTTTTAGCAGGTTACATATGTCTACGCAGCACTCATGATTTATACAAACACCAAGTATCTAACCAATGAGGTGGGTACCTAAGTCAATCGCTCATTAGTGTTTTTAGGGTAAAGACCCAACAAGGTGGACATTGTTGGTCACTTAAGTCCCTATTAAACGTGGATTCTTATGATCTCTCATAACCCTGAGGCTGACCCTAGCCCCTTAAGACCCCATCGTAATACATTAACATTCTTAATTCTATGGTCTTAATTATAATATAACAAATAGTATTGCAAACGTTACTACTTTAATGATATTTCGGTAGGATACCTATGTCACTAAAGACTTCCCTTAGACAGTTGGTGAGCTTGAAATGGCCACATATCTTTCATATACCAATTCTGTCCTTAGTTGAGCCCTTACAAGCTTCTAGAGGAAGTGGACGTCCACATGAACTACCCTAATCCGTTATTGTTTATTCCTAACCACTTTTAGAGAAGGAGGACCCAAAGACTTACTTCAAATCTAATAAGGGTGGGTCCCATGACTTTGGTTCTTCTCCAAGGAATAAACCTTCGGAGGGATCGTAGTCCTAACCACTTAAGACCCAAATTAGATAGAAAAAGAGTCAGCCACTTAAGACCTTCTCAAGGTGTAGTAAACTATAATGACCCAAAAATCCGGTCCAATTTGAGCTGACTAAATAACACACGTCCAACCCAAATTGTACTGGAAATCAGGAAATTTATAGAAAGAAAACAGAGGGTGAGGAAAGATAAGATAGAAACTTAGAATAGAAGAAGAAGAAGAACACAACATCAGAGTAACACGAATCGCACAACGGAACGAATAACATATAATATATATAACATAACTTGAAATATACATCTGTACTTGAATATACACATCATTATCAAAGTACAACACTTACAACACAGCGGAATAATAATAGCGATATAATTTTGAAGCCTCCTGCTCCAGCTCTTCAATGTATCTGTAAATCCCGACTACTTGACTGCCCATACAAATTTAGGCACCCAAGAGTTTAGGGAAAACTACAAAATAAACTCCGGGTCAGTCATGGGACTGGTATGAGTAAAAAAAATTAAAACAGTTCAAGCAGGTAATCGATATGTCATAAGACCACGCTGTATAACAGAACGGGTTTTTCCCTTATGAGAATCCAAATATCTTTATATCAAAACCGTTTTGATATTATAATAATGTCTATCAACACAATATAATAATCATCTAGCAGAAACGCTTTCATCTCACGTTCTACATATATGGTATACAATCAAAACCGCAAGCACGTATTGGGTAATGGATTTCCAACTATGACAAGGTATGGAACACCTTTCGCTAATGTACCTCTAGAGAGGAATACACTGGGTTCAACAAGAACATCTTGCAACCCGGCCACACATGACCGACCGCTAATTTCGCTTGAGCATATCGAATGTATATCACCAACGGTTGGGATCAGCAACCGTTTCCCGAATGGGACAGCATCAACAATAGATTTTTAGAAGTAAATGAAACTCTAGATCAGGTGATTAAACACCCTACTTCGGTGCGACCGACTTAGCCATGCTGCCTGCCCGATTTCTGTCATTTGCCGGATGTAAGGCTAGAAGCTACGCTTTATCATCATACCAGATTCACTTTGAATGCCACATCGTCAAATCCATCAAATCACCGATTTACGTCCTCAACCATACATTATGTGTTAGCTAAAAGAAGTTTCCTTCTCCGCTTCCACTCTTGGTACGGTTGGAGAAATCAATATACGTGATTGTCTAGAAATGCTCTGTCAGACATCCGTCCATAAAAGTCATCCAGGAACAGGATGAACCGAAGGCACTATTCTATAAACAAGATAGCCCTTGCATAAGTCCGTCTTAAATTTCCTTTGGCATATATGATTCGCAATGCTTATCCCAATACAGAGTGGTTCTTTGGATAATAATCCAACCGGTCTCTCCATATTAACAACGGTAAAATGGTCAAAACTTCGATAGTCTGTGATTTAACTATCGAAGAAGAACAGGTGTGCAAACAACGATATTATTTCCAAATGGAAATTTATATCGATCAAACATCATTCAACATTTATCTCTTTATTTCATTAATTTACTTATCTCTTGTTTCCCTATATTCAACATTTCTTATTTTCTAAATTTGGAAAATATACGTTATTAACTATGGAAAACATTTCCATTTCTTGTTTCCATTATTAGAAAACATTTCTGGTTTCTTATTTGGAAAACATTTCCAAAGTTTCTTCATTGGACTTAGACAGATGTTTAAACAAACATCGCTATGCCAACTCAAACCATTTCCTTTAATGTCGAACCTTAACTATTCCTTAGTTAAAAACAAAGCCAATCAAGTTGGCGTAGAACTACCTCTCAGACCTTAACTGAACAACATTTCTAACTTTGAAATAGGCAAAGTTCACTTTATATTCCTTTTACTAACTTCCTTACTTAACCCTCCTTCGAATAGCTATATTCGATTGACTCTTTCACTTAACTTTATTCGATTAACCCTTATCAATTAACTCTATTGGACTAACACTATTGGATTTACTCATTTCACTTAACTCCTTTCGAATAAACTATATTCGATAACTCCTTTTACTTTCTTCGAATAAACTATATTCGATTAACTCATTTGCTCCTATTTGAATAACTATATTTGATTAACTCCTTTGCTTTATCTCTAATCGATTAAACTAACATCGATTAACTCCTTTGCTTTAACTCTAATCGATTAAACTAACATCGATTAACTCCTTTGTTTAACTCTAATCGATTAAACTAACATCGATTAACTCCTTTGTTTAACTCTAATCGATTAAACTAACATCGATTAACTCCTTTGTTTAACTCTAATCGATTAAACTAACATCGATTAACTCCTATTCGAATAAACTATTCATTTATAAAGAATTACTTTTAGTAACGGTTCTTCACTTTACAAATGATTTCCTTTTATTCTAACTTATACTTTGATTTTATAAATATTTCTTTTATAAAAATCCTTTTCCTATTCTATATAAAATCCATCGATTTTATATAAATAATTCATTTTCAAAATACACTTTGAAAAATCCCCTTTCCCATATCCAGTATTTCTTATGGTATTTAACATACCATATAACAACAATAAATATCATCCAAACACACATAATCAACAACAGATTATATATCACATCATATATCATAATATATGAATCACAGTAAAATAAATGTTGAGGAATCCAGTTGGATTCCTCCAACCTGTTTCCCTGCATCACAGATGTTAAACAATATAGATAACATCACTTTCAGTTCCATATGATATATTCTGTTAAACATAATCGATATAGAAAATTCAACTAACTGACTAGCAGTTCAATCAAACAGTCAACATACAGTCAATCAGCCAATATCTAACAGTTCTAAAAATACGTTATAAAAATATAACTGTTCAGAGTTGGTGAGTTTTACTCACATTGGACTATCATCGTTAAAATGATAATTGCCATTCGATTTGATTCAGACGGACAATTTAATTTGCCATAAATTGCAACGAGCTCCGATGGACTTCCAGTCAGTTTCATGGCGTAGCCACCGTCCATACGATCCCAACGCAACTTACGGTTTGTCAATCTGATATCGTATCACGAAGTTATGATTTTACGAAGTACAGAAATTTAAAATTTAAATTAAAACTAACTTCACTAAAAACCTAGGATGGGCTTTACCCTTTTGATTTTCTCCTTCGGCCCATGAACAAAAACCCACCCGCAATAGTCTTCTTCCCCAACTGAACTGTCGTGCTCCAGGTAACCTCCAAACCACCGTTCTTCCCTTCCTCTTACCTCCTCCTTCTTTTAACATAAAATCAACTAAAAATCACCAAAAATCACCACTTTCCGTCCTCTTCCTCCCCATACAACTATCATTCACCTCGGTCTCCCTTCCCTGCTTGCGTCGCCTAAACCAGTTCAGTACCACCGAACTGTTTTTGCACTGAAACCTCTACAAACACCACCACCTCTTCGATTCTCCACCCTGAATCCAAGGCGCGCTGAGAAGTTTTCAACAATGGAAAACACTGTTCGAACAATACAAAATGAGTACCAAATGGAAGAGCAAACTTCCAGAATTTCACCCATATGTTTTCTTTGATTTTAGGAATTTTCCTTGTATTTGTCTTGATTTTTCTACTTTTGAAACTTTCACTGTAAATTCATTGTTGGCTTATATAGATGTGGTGGTGGTAGGTAACACTGGTGGTTGAGAAAGGGTGAGGCGTGGCCTGTTTTTGATCATATAAATAGAGGGAGATATTTTAAATTTTATTTTCTATTGATTTTATATATGTTCTGGGTCCTTAAAAATTCGTGCGACCACATACGATATTCAAAAATCACCAAACTGGACATACTGCTAGAGTTTGACATTACGGTCCCAACGAAACTGGTTTCGTCGAATTCCGACTTTGTTTGCAAAAGTGGCTCTTTTTAAAGCTCTGGATGACCCATTTAAATATATAAATATATTTAAATATAATTAAATTTAATATTTAAAAATAAATATTATCGTATATATCCATAGTGGAATACCATACAACTCTAGAATATTCCTGTATGAATTTCTAACTTGATATTCACTTCTGGGTCAACCCTATATTCGGTTTATATTGAAATTCCTTTTTTAAAATACAAATAATTCCTTTATAAATTATAAAGGAATTCCACAACGACTTTTCTAAAATTTGATTTGGAGGTAAATCAAAATCTACCCGACAAAATCCAGATCATTCTCTTCCACTAGAAAGATATACTCCACCAGCTCCACATGTTTCTTGTTTCACTGAAATCTGGCTTAAAACGAATCCTGTACATTCAGTTGAAGTTCAAATCGCCAAATCGTGAACTGCAGCGCCATTCCAAGCTCGATTATAAATATATTATAATTCTACGTTCAAACTCTCGTTTATATAAATATATTCTCTAATATATTTCAACTCTAAACTGAAATATATATTTTAAACAACCCATATTACACCATACTGTGAATTTCACTATTTTTGATTATTACTGAATTAAATATATTATTTAGTTATTATTTTAATTAAATATTCAAAGTTATTTAATTAAACGACCATTAAATTCTCTAATTCACTATTTAAATAATTAAATAAATTAATTATAATACCTCTGCCAATGCGGGTCATTACAATC
This sequence comes from Allium sativum, assembly GCA_030737875.1. Lineage (NCBI taxonomy): Eukaryota > Viridiplantae > Streptophyta > Magnoliopsida > Asparagales > Amaryllidaceae > Allium > Allium sativum. Next base: position 972,173,874 of record CM060918.1, on the reverse strand, counting down.
TTTCCCACTTAAAATAATTTCGTCCTCGAAATTGCTAAAAGGTAGAGGACGACCCTATCGACTGGTTAGAACATATTTGTTCACTTCTAATCTTCAGTTTCAACTGAACCAATTTAATTTTAATTAAAATATTAATTAATCCTTATCAACGAAAATTTTCAAAAATCCTGAAAATTTTCTAACGCCTTAACTCTTTGAAAAATTTCGCCAGCACCTCCTTTGTACTGGTCAATAGGTCAAACTCCAACTCGCCTCTCTGGGCCATCTCCATCCCAAAAGAAAATCAGACAGCCAAGCGGCTTGCCAATTCAGCTCATCAAAATCTCATACCTAATGGAAATATAAACTTGTACCTTTTGTCGGCATATCATTATATCCTTTCCACCTGTGATCAATTCAGCGGATACAAGGGTCATCCCAATCAAATTCCAATCTGCTTTTATCTCCAACACAACCATTCGTTTTTAACCAAGCCAAATCCCATTTCAACTCAAGTTCAATTCTTGATTTTCAATTCCTTAACTCCTCAATCCAATACCATTTCGGATTCTAATTTCACAAATCCAATCTTATTCGATTTCAATTCAACTTCATTTACCACTTAACTGACTTTACTTTAATTCAAATCTGCTTTCACAAATTTCTGTTAAATTTGTTTTTAATTCAAACAGTCTTTCCCTGGGAGTTTTTAAACAGTTCACTCTTTTCAAAAATCAAATTTTCCTTTTGAACATGTCATTGAGCCCTTAATTAATATTCCATTAGTTAAATCACTTCTCTATTTCTTTATCAATATTTGTTAACCAAATATTTCCAATAACCATACTGGCCTTTTATGTTATTTAGAAAACATTTCCTAATATCGCCTTCCTTTATTTTCTAAACTTTAGAAAATATATGCTATTTATAATTGGAAAATATTCCAATTACTTATCTCTCTTCCGGTTTCGTTTATTTCTATACTTAGGAAATATTCTTTATTATATTTCCAAGCTTACACTTATTTGGGTTAAAACGGATGTTGTGTAAAACATCGTTACGACAACCCAAATACTATATTCAACTACCTCTTATTCAACATTGATCTTCGAGCCTGAAATCTTACTATTTATTTGTTAATAATGAAATCAATCAAGTTGGGGTATAACTACCTCTCAGACCTTGACTGAATAACATTTATAACGTCAAAATAGATATGACTACTTACTCGAATAATCAATACCATACAACTACTTATTCACTTTTAAACACGTATACGCTTCCTCTTTCTATTCTTACTAGATTTTATTCTTAGTCTTCCTTTTTGATTTTACTATTCTATTTCAAAGTTCGTTTCCTTATCGACTTCTATATACATCGATACGTTGATTTCTAACCATCAAATTATCTTAAAAATATTCTAACTTCTTAAATTCTTGGAAAAATTCGCCATAAACTCCTTTGTACTAGGAGCATCGGGATATTTCAAATAGCCTCCCATGGCCCTCACCAATCCAAAAGAAAAAGAAAAAGCCAAGCGGCTAGCCGATACGGCGCATAAAATCTCATATATGAATTAAATACATACCCTTTCGTCGAGCATTCTATTTATATACCTTCATACCTTATCCATACCTATCTCATGTATATTTATACATGCCCAATCTATTCTAACTAACCCGATCGTTTTAACTCAATTCGTTAATAAATTTGTTAATTAACTCTTTAGTCTGTTCCACTTTTATATTTGAACATGAGATGTTCAAATATATTTTAACTTGCTTATTAACTAATTTGAATCCAAATTTCAAATTTAAGTTCTATAATCGATTTCGAATATCCATTTACAAATCCAATCTACCTTTCAAAGTTCAACTTCAAATTCAAAACTCGATTAACTAATTCCTCTTCGACTTAGTTAATTCTATTCAATTTCTATTCAAAATTTTGTATTATAATTCCCATTTGAATTTCTATATTCAAATTCCATATATTCAAATTCTATATTTGAATTCCTTTATATATTTTCTATATTATAATTCTATATTATAATTCCATTTGAATTTCTATATTCAAACTCTATTTGAATTTCTATATTCAATTTCTATTTCCCTTCCATTGAATTTCACATATTCAAACTCCCTTTGAATTTTCTTATTTAAATTCTATGTTTGAATTTCGTTTATTCAAACTCCTTTTCAAACTTTCTTTATTCATTCTTTACATAAGTCTCGATTTCATTTCCTTTTGAAATCGATATTTCTACCTTTGGAAAATAGATTTCCCTTTCAATTTCACACTTGTATTTTTATTTCTGAATTATCCAATGATAATTCTTTTCACTTCATTTATAAACTTCGTTTATAAAGGAACTTCTCGTTTTATTTCTTTTAAACAAGTTAATATTTCAAATCTATTTAAAAATTCAAATTCTATATTTTAAATCCCATTTGAAATTCAACACAACTTGTCTTTCCCAAAACAAATTCAAAACAGTATCTCTGGTAGTAATTCGTCACTTACAACTCGAAAATGAATACTGATGATGCAGCTGTCATCATCAGAATCTATTTTCCAGCGATCGAAGTGAGTTCAATACTACAAAACCATTTCTGAACATTTCCACCTTGAAATTCAATTCAAAATATAATTCACACTGCTTGTAAAAACAATTTAAAATCTCCCAGGATCTTAAATTTTCCTTATTTTTAATCCAAATCATTTACAAACACTTATCAAATTTTCCAGAGTTTTAATTCAATTTCTGGTTTAAATTTCAGATTTAACTCATCTGATTTCACGTATTTCACTTATATGAATTCTGACTGGTTATTTACATAACCATTTAATTTATAATCTTACTCGATTATAATAACAACCAATATATCCATTATATTATAATCATTTCAATATAAATCCTTTATATCAAAAATCTAATTTGGCTAAAATTATATCATTTACCCTCTTTTCAAAACATATCGTGGCGGTTCATCGTATTCGAGTGTTTACAAAATCCCTACCGATACAGTGGATCAGACTGATCGACCAGAATCATAAACAACTCAACCAATAAATCCCCACAATATAAAACAAATTTTTATATCGAATAACAAATACGTTCACTCGTATATATACACTCAAACTCAATCTAGGGTATTACTAACCCCATCGCTACTGAGTCACGCCACATAGCCAAGGTAATTCACTTAACTTAAGCTCCGATACCAACTGTAATGACCCAAAAATCCGGTCCAATTTGAGCTGACTAAATAACACACGTCCAACCCAAATTGTACTGGAAATCAGGAAATTTATAGAAAGAAAACAGAGGGTGAGGAAAGATAAGATAGAAACTTAGAATAGAAGAAGAAGAACACAACATCAGAGTAACACGAATCTCACAACGGAACGAATAACATATAATATATATAACATAACTTGAAATATACATTTGTACTTGAATATACACATCATTATCAAAGTACAGCACTTACAACACAGCGGAATAATAATAGCGATATAATTCTGAAGCCTCCTGCTCCAGCTCTTCAATGTATCTGTAAATCCCGACTACTTGACTGCCCATACAAATTTAGGCACCCAAGAGTTTAGGGAAAACAACAAAATAAACTCCGGGTCAGTCATGGGACTGGTATGAGTAAAACAGTTTAAAACAGTTCAAGCAGGTAATCGATATCTCATAAGACCACGTCGTATAACGGAACGGGTTTTTCCCTTATGAGAATCCAAATATCTTTATATCAAAACCCTTTTGATATTATAATAATGTCTAACAACACAATATAATAATCATCTAGCAGAAACGCTTTCATCTCACGTTCTACATATATGGTATACAATCAAAACTGCAAGCACGTATTGGGTAATGGATTTCCAACTATGACAAGGTATGGAACACCTTTCGTTAATGTACCTCTAGAGAGGAATACACTGGGTTCAACAAGAACATCTTGCAACCCGGCCACACATGACCGACCACTCATTTCGCTTGAGCGTTTCGAATGTATAACACCAACGGTTAGGATCAGCAACCGTTTCCCGAATGGGACAACATCAACAATAGATTTTTAGAAGTAAATGAAACTCTAGATCAGGTGATTATACACCCTACTTCGGTGCGACCGACTTAGCCATGCTGCCTGCCCGATTTCTGTCATTTACCGGATGTGAGGCTAAAAGCTACGCTTTATCATCATACCAGATTCACTTTGAATGCCACATCGTCAAATCCATCAAATCACCGATTTACGTCCTCAACCATACATTATGTGTTAGCTAAAAGAAGTTTCCTTCTCCGCTTCCACTCTTGGTACGGTTGGAGAAATCAATATACGTGATTGTCTAGAAATACTCTGTCAGACATCCGTCCATACAAGTCATCCAGGAACAGGATGAACCGAAGGCACTATTCTGTAAACAGGATAGCCCTTGCATAACTCCGTCTTAAATTTCCTTTGACATATATGATTCGCAACGCTTATGCCAATACAGAGTGGTTCTTTGGATAATAATCCAACCGGCCTCTCCATATTAACAACGTTAAAATGGTCAAAACTTCGATAGTCTGTGATTTAACTATCGAAGAAAAATAGGTGTGCAAACAACGATATTATTTCCAAATGGAAATTTATATCGATCAAACATCATTCAACATTTATCTCTTTATTTCATTAATTTATTTATCTCATGTTTCCCTATATTCAACATTTCTTATTTTCTAAATTTGGAAAATGTACGTTATTAACTATGGAAAACATTTCCATTTCTTGTTTCCTTTATTAGAAAACATTTCTGGTTTCTTATTTGGAAAACATTTCCAAAGTTTCTTCATTGGACTTAGACAGATGTTTAAACAAACATCTCTATGCCAACTCAAACCATTTCCTTTACTGTCAAACCTTAACTATTCCTTAGTTAAAAACGAAGCCAATCAAGTTGGGGTAGAACTACCTCTCAGAACTTAACTGAACAACATTTCTAACTTTGAAATAGGCAAAGTTCACTTTATATTCCTTTTACTAACTTCCTTACTTAACCCTCCTTCGAATAGCTATATTCGATTGACTCTTTCACTTTACTTTATTCGATTAACCCTTATCAATTAACTCTATTGGACTAACACTATTGGATTAACTCTATTTGACTAACGCTATTAATTTACTCATTTCACTTAACTCCTTTCGAATAAACTATATTTGATAACTCCTTTTACTTTCTTCGAATAAACTATATTCGATTAACTCATTTGCTTCTATTCGAATAACTATATTCGATTAACTCCTTTACTTTATCTCTAATCGATTAAACTAACATCGATTAACTCCTTTGCTGTAACTCTAATCGATTAAACTAACATCGATTAACTCCTTTGTTTAACTCTAATTGATTAAACTAACATCGATTAACTCCTTTGTTTAACTCTAATCGATTAAACTAACATCGATTAACTCCTTTGTTTAACTCTAATCGATTAAACTAACATCGATTAACTCCTATTCGAATAAACTATTCATTTATAAAGATTTACTTTTAGTAACGGTTCTTCACTTTACAAATGATTTCCTTTTATTCTAACTTATCCTTTGATTTTATGAATATTTCTTTTATAAAAATCCTTTTCCTTTTCTATATAAAATCCATTGATTTTATATAAATAATTCATTTTCAAAATACACTTTGAAAAATCCCCTTTCCCATATCCAGTATTTCTTATGGTATTTAACATACCATATAACAACGATAAATATCGTCCAAACACACATAATCAACAACATATTATATATCACATCATATATCACAATATATGAATCACAGTAAAATAAATGTTGAGGAATCCAGTTGGATTCCTCCAACCTGTTTCCCTGCATCACAGATGTTAAACAATATAGATAACATCACTTTCAGTTCCATATGATATATTCTGTTAAACAGAATCGATATAGAAAATTCAACTAACTGACTAGCAGTTCAATCAAACAGTCAACATACAGTCATTCAGCCAATATCTAACAGTTCTAAAAATACGTTATAAAAATATAACTGTTCAGAGTTGGTGAGTTTTACTCACATTGGACTATCATCGTTAAAACGATAATTGTCGTTCGATTTGATTCAGACGGAGAATTTAATTTGCCATAAATTGAAACGAGCTCCGATCAGTCAGTTTCATGGCGTAGCCACCGTCCATACGATCCCAACGCAACATACGGTTTGTCAATCTGATATCGTATCACGAAGTTATGATTTTACGAAGTTAGTACACAAATTTAAAATTTAAATTATAACTAACTTCACTAAAAACCTAGGATGGGCTTTACCCTTTTGATTTTCTCCTTCGGCCCATGAACAAAAACCCACCCGCAATAGTCTTCTTTCCCAAACCGAACTGTCGTGCTCCAGGTAACCTCCAAACCGCCGTTCTTCGCTTCCTCTTACCTCCTCCTTCTTTTAACATAAAATCAACTAAAAATCACCAAAAATCACCACTTTCCGTCCTCTTCCTCCCCATACAACTATCATTCACCTCGGTCTCCCTTCCCTGCTTGCGTCGCCTAAACCAGTTCATTACCACCGAACTGTTTTTGCACCGAAACCTCTACAAACACCACCACCTCTTCGATTCTCCACCCTGAATCCAAATATGAACCTTAAACCACTCATCAATGCCTCAATCAGTCGCAGTATGGAACCCTAGGCGCGCTGAGAAGTTTTCAACAATGGAAAACACTGTTCGAACAATACAAAATGAGTACCAAATGGAAGAGCAAGCTATGTTTTCTTTGATTTTAGGAATTTTCCTTGTATTTGTTTTGATTTTTCTACTTTTGAAACTTTCACTGTAAATTCATTGTTGGCTTATATAGATGTGGTGGTGGTAGGTAACACTGGTGGTTGAGAAAGGGTGAGGCGTAGCCTGTTTTTGGTCATATAAATAGAGGGAGATATTTTATATTTTATTTTCTATTGATTTTATATATGTTCTGGGTCCTTAAAAATTCGTGCGACCACATACGATATTCAAAAATACCAAACTAGACATACTGCTAGAGTTTGACATTACGGTCCCAACGAAACTGGTTTCGTCGAATTCCGACTTTGTTTGCAAAAGTGGCTATTTTTAAAGCTCTGGATGACCCATTTAAATATATAAATATATTTAAATATAATTAAATTCAATATTTAAATATAAATATTATCGTATATATCCACAGTGGAATACCATACAACTCTAGAATATTCCTGTATGAATTTCTAACTTGATATTCACTTCTGGGTCAACCCTATATTCGGTTTATATTGAAATTCCTTTTTTAAAATATAAATAATTCCTTTATAAATTATAAAGGAATTCCACAGCGACTTTTCTAAAATTTGATTTGGAGGTAAATCAAAATCTACCCGACAAAATCCAGATCTTTCTCTTCCACTAGAAAGATATACTCCACCAGCTCCACATGTTTCTTGTTTCACTGAAATCCGGCTTAAAACGAATCATGTACATTCAGTTGAAGTTCAAATCGCCAAATCGCGAACTACAGCGCCATTTCAAGCTCGATTATAATTATATTATAATTCTACGTTCAAACTCTCGTTTATATAAATAAATTCGCTAATATATTTCAACTCTAAACTGAAATATATATTTTAAACAACCCATATTACACCATACTATGAATTTCACTATTTTTGATTATTACTGAATTAAATATATTATTTAGTTATTATTTTAATTAAATATTCAAAGTTATTTAATTAAACGACCATTAAATTCTCTAATTCACTATTTAAATAATTAAATAAATTAATTATAATACCTCTGCCAATGCGGGTCATTACATAAACATACCTATTTTCACGCACAATAGACTTATATATAGTTATATATATATACACACACATGACCTCTCACATTAAACTGTACATCTGTAGATGTTGGATATGTCGGTCTATTCCGAGCAGGCTTCTACTACAAGTTAGTTTAACCTCATGCCTAGTGTACTAAGTTTTTGAATGGCCCATGGCACCTAGACATCTCACATTAGGTGGGCCTACTTGTGGTTGCTGGATTTGCCGGTCAGTTCTGGGCAGACTTCTACCACAAGTGGTAACTAACGTTGTGTCTATGTGTCACTATTAATATATATATAAAGTAATTATATATATGCACACACAAGCAATCAATATATATTTATATATGGGGACATTTCAAAATCGAATCTTATCCTAATCGCATTAATTATGTTAATTACATTGATTACGCTATATTAATATAATAATAATAAATCATAACAACATTAAATATACGTAGGAATGAGGAAACGTTCTAATGAGGTGGCAATTTGTCCAAAATAAGGTATACAATCCATACTTTTACCGCTACAACTTAGGCACGATGACATAATAACAAAATAACAGATGGCAGTGAATGGAAAATATACATACATACACATTTCAACTTGCATCCTAGGCTTGTTGGAATGATTTCAATATTGGATTAAAAATAGAGTATTACATACACTTATACATATACGTTTAATTCAACCCTTTTTGTTGTTATGCACCTAAAAACGTTTACATTTGACATATTTCATTTATGAATACATTTTGATTCAAAATAGAATCCAAATCTAATCAAAGAGTGAAATACCCAAATTTAAACCCTTTTATGTTATAATCAAACGTTTAATAAAGATGAATTACACAAAATAGAAACAATAGTAGCAACACCCCTTTCATCTTTAACCCAATTTCACAATCAAAATCCACAAAACCCAAATAATCATGACAATTCATATGCAAATATAAAATAGAGGATTTGGACGTTTTGCTATTGATGTCATCAATTTCCAAATCCTCATAGGTATAGCTATCAACATGATAATCTAATAAAAATATGAGTACGCTTAAGTAAACGATATTCCACTCACAGATCTAGGAAGAATAGATAGGGTTTCTATAGTAGATCTAGATTTGTACTTAATCTTTGTGGAAAATGTGCTCCAATAATCATCCTAATATATATATGTAAGAAACATGTATTAGAATCATATATATATACACCAAATTCCAGAATTCATTCTAACATCCTATATGAATTAGAATAGAAAGGAGATAAGAATAAAGGTTGGAGAAATAGAAGAAATTCTTAACCTTTATTTTCTGGAATTTAGTAATGGCAGAGAGGCAGCATGGAGGTAGGGATAAGAGAATGGTTAGGTTTCTAATGTGTGATATGAGGGGCTATATATAGTTCCCCGTGTGAGAGTAGACCATTGGATCACTCAGATTTAATCCAAGCCTTTTATTTATATATATCCCTCCTAGAAAACCCTAACCACATAGATTTATTGGGTTGTCCAGCCGCCAGGTGGTCGACCTGAGCGGTCAACCGGCGGTCGACACTGCTCTTAAGGGAGCAGTCGACCTCCTGAGGGCTGGAACGCTCAATAAACATTGTGGTGCTGAGGTGTTTATTCCTTATATAAAATATCCTTTGTCCCCAAATTCTTATCCTTATTTCAAATTTTAAATTCTCCCTCTTTATTCTGAATTTATTTTGGGCACACACACACACACATATATATATATATATATATATATCATCCGTTTAATTATATATATATATATATATTCTGCGTTTACTGTCCAAATTCATTTCTTCATAACTTCTTCATACATTAACCGTTTTCAGCATATTATATATGAAAACGATATAGAATTTCGCCACGAATCCAAATAAAAGATTTACATAGTAAAATTCCTAAAGTTGTAAAATCTCATTTTCCATCCTTATTATTTAATTATTTATTTACTATTACTTATGAATTTTTATGATGTGTTATAGAGATGGTCAGAGAGACTTCTGAGAAAATAGACCTTATTTGCAAACGGATGAACACGGCTCAAGACAGGCAGAAGTCATATGCTGATAAGAGGAGAACTGACTTGGAATTTGAGGTTAGAGATATGGTCTTCATCAACGTACTATAGCAATGAAACGTTGTTCGCTTTGGCTCAGTAGGGAAGCTGGCACCGAGATTTGTAGGGTCATTCCCCATAGTTAAGAGGATAGGCTAGATGACCTACAGAGTTAGACTACCAGAGAGACTGGCGGGAGTTCACAACATGTTCCATGTTTCTCATTTGAAGAAATGTTTACATGATTCAACAGAGGTAGTTGAGCCAAGTACAATTGAGGATGTCGAAGTTGAGAAGGAGGCATCAGTTAGGAAAGTTCCTATCCATATTCTTGGATTGGAAGTTAAGAGACTATGCAACAAGGAGACCAAGTTAGTTAAGGTGCAACGGGGAGAAGATCGAGACGATGTGACATGGGAACCCAATGACAAGATTCTCACTTCTTACCCTTTTTTCTTTGAGAGTACGTTCTTGATTTCCATTCTAAGATTTTGATTTTGAATCTATTGTTTCTATCATTCAAGTGTGTTTATCCTATTATTCGAATCTCGATCCTTAGGTAGAAGCTTATAGTTGGAAACATGTGTTTGAGACATGTTATGTGTAATACCCAGTAAACCACATAGATATTAAATATAAATATAATAAACAATTTAATAAGGCTTGATGTAACACCCCACCTCCGCCAATGTCACTCTTGCAAGCGCACTAGCTTTGGAGGGGCGTTAAACGAGGTAAACATGCATGCAGATATCACAAGACAGAACATATAAGTAAAAGCAGAGTAAATAAAGCAACGGGTAAAAACTAACATTTCAAAACCATAGTCAAGTTACATCAAAGTACTTGGTCATTATTTTCCCACAAAACAAAGTCTAGAAACATAAACTGAAAACTGGAAAAAAAACATAAAGTAACTATCCCCAAAGTAGAATAAAGCCATAGCATGCTCAAGTCCAAACCGTACATGAGCTATCCAGAAAAGCAGCTAAAGATCCAAGCTAGGTGCTAGTATTCCCACCCTGAGAACCTAGGGGGGAAACGGAAGAAAAGAGGCAAAAGAAAACGGGTCAGTCAAAAAGACTGGTAAGTCCTACCTACTATTAGTATAAAAACTAATAAAGTTAACTGGACATGTAAAGCAGAGATGAAACATAGGATGATAACTGGCATGGTGAAAAGTTAACAAGATAGATCAAGTGTGGCATCGCATATACAAGGTTAAGTTGCACCAAGTGTGTACTAGTATTCCAATCCATGTCAAGTATAAACAAGAAATGATCCCTTGGCCCAAAGCTGGCCCAACATCATGAGGTGACCTAAATCAAGGTCCAACTACTCGGTCTAGTCGATCGGCTCCCTATAAGCCTAGCTCGTCGTGTATCGGTGTCATACGGCTTAATCATGAGATGTAGTTAACTGTGCAAGGTCCATCCTAGGGTGTATCCAGCCCTATGGTGTAAACAACAGACACAATTCAAGCACGCACAGTCTAAACCTACTGGTGCCCATGTTCAACTCCGGACTTAATGTGCACGACCATGGTTCGCCTGAACAACCGGTGCACCATTCAGCCGTCTCTTTTGGTCTCTTACAATCAGTCCAGTAATCGTGCCCCACCCTAGCTTAGACCAGGGTATCCAGATACTCCCAAGTGGGTTACTGCTGAAAAGGACCACGTAACTAGGATTTCAAGCGGGTTAAGTGTGGTTAACCCTATCCTAACCATGTATTGAGTTGGTCAAGTGTATCCAAGCAGTTCATGACTTAACCCTATCAATACATCGTGTTTAATTGGTTAAGTATTCAAGTAGTCCATGACTTAACCCCACCAACCCATCGTGTTTAATTGGTTAAGTATTCAAGCGGTCCATGACTTAACCCTATCATGTGGCATTAATTAATTTAATGCACCCAACCTCTCACATTAGACCTTGTTGTGGTTACTAGTTAAGTCGGGCGGGTCCGGGTAGCTTTACACCACAACTTAGTCTAACCTCGGGTTTCAAGTGAGACATGACCAACTACTCACATTGGGTCCTATTGCTTGTAGCCACTAGTTAAGTCGGTCGGTTCCGGGTAGATTTATGCTACAAACTCAACCCAACCTCGAGTTGGCCATTCTCATGTTTTCTAGAAGTCATGTCCAAGTTCATGTTCATGTTCCAAGCATAATCACATGTCATATTTCGTGTCATTTTTCAAGTCATGATTTTATGTCATTTTAGTTTACCCATAACGTAACCCCATCGCATGTAAGTTCGCATAAACGCAAATAGATCTCAAAGAGGGAACTTTAGAAGCATGACATAATTAATAAGGTTTGGCCACAAGTTAAACATGGTGGCATATGAGGCAAATGTGTTCATAAACTTGCATATTACATTATAAGCCTCAAAACATGCATGATATCAACTTTAGCAAAATAGGTGAAACATGGTCATAAATAACATAAGATGATAGCTAGTGATTCGCATATAACATCATATGCAAGATAACATAAGGGTTATGAGAGTTTCTATGTTGCTTTATGCAACATTTCAAATCAAAGCTCATAGCTTTCTATGCACAAAGTCAAGGTGATAGCTTTACAAACATGCATAGAATAAATCTATGCATAACATGATAGAATCAAAGCACAAATCATACTTAGGCCCAAACTCAAACTTGCAACATGTCATATTTAACTTCATAGTTAGAATCTAAGAGTAGAATAGGGCTTACAATGCTATGAAGACCTATAAAATAAAATAAGATTGAGACGAAGCCGCTAGCAACTCTAAAAAACCCCAAATGAATACAAGCTCCAAGTTGTCTTGAGAAACAAGAAGCTCCTTTGATTTGTATGAAGAAAGATCCTTGTTTTAATGAAGAAAGATTGAACTTTGGCCTTGAATCAAACTTAGAAACTCTCAAACAAGCTTAGAAACTCTCATATGAATGAAGATGGAGACTATGACAAGAGGGTGGAGGCCATGATTAAACATTTTGGCATAATCTAGTTGTAGGATTGATTTATGATGGTTTAGGCAAGGTATTAGGGTCCTTTTATAGAAGTTTAGGTTAGTTTAGGCCATAGGATTAACCCTAATTCAGATCTGAGCCTTTAAAATCCGTCACAAGCCTCCAAACATGTCTTTAGGAACAAGTCAGGTGCACCCAGGCCAAACTGGCTGACCACCCAAGTCGACAGGGGTGTCGACTGGGCAGTCGACACCACCTGGGGTGTGTCGACTCCCAAGTCGACTCCCCAGTCGACTTGGGGGTGGCGGGAATTTTTCCCGCCTGTTCTGCTTGGCTGAATTTGAATTCTGAATTCAAATTTGAACTGCTTTTTGAACTTGAAATTTTCTGAAAACTTTGACGGGCCATAACTTGGTCATACGGACTCCGATTTTCGAAAACTCGGACTCTATTTCGCGTATTTTTCCGAGACGAACGCAATGGCGCAGCCCGTTTCCCTTGATTCAGATTTTATCATTTAATTCTGCCTTGGTTTATGTTATAACATGTTATTTAAAAATACGGGTTGTTACATTCTCCCCTCCTTAAAGGATTTCGTCCCCGAAATCTTCAAGTTAGGAAGAACATATCCTACCATCCATCATCCATCTACTCAAAACATCATCCACGTGCAATCATTGTCCTTAAAAGATTCTAAATGATGTATGGACATATGAAAAGGTGTGTGTATATGTACTTATCTAATGCGAAAATCAGGCGGTTACTGATTCAGTAAACCCCCTTGATGCAAAATATGTTTGTGAAATGCGTCCATATGTATGCAAATTCCTAACATAACTTATAATCTCTACATGAGTGCACATAACATCCATCCATATGCAACATCCATGTGATAGCATACAAGTTTCATCCATGAATACGCATAAACACTCATGCATATGCGGTATGAAAGTGTGTGAGCCGACCTTAGTGCCTAATGTGTATCATGCATCCACGAGTATCCACTTGCAAACACTTGCAACCACTTGCAAACATCAAGCATAACATGTTTCAAATACATGTCTCATCCAAAGGGTTTCTACCTAAGGTTCTCATGACAAGATAAATATGGATAGCAAAAGAAAGATATGCTAACTAGGAAAAGAGATTGAGAATGTACCCTAAAAAGAAATGGATAAAGCCCACGCATCTTCTCCTCGGTTTCCCAAGTTGCATCCTCTTCGTCCTCACTCGACTGAACCTTCACCAATTTGACTTCTCGGTTTCTTAGCTTCTTGATCTCCGTTCCCAAGATACGAATCGGAGCTCTCCTCAGGGTTGCCTCTTTCTCTACCTCCACGTCTTCAAGAATGCTAGGCTCAACTACCTCGGCTGACTCATGTAGGCACTTTCGGAGATGCGAGACATGAAAGACATTATGCACTCCGGCCAGCTTCTCGGGCAATTCCACCTTATAAGCCATCTTCCCAATTCTCTCTATGATAGGGAAGGGTCCTACGAACCTTGGTGCCAGCTTCCCAACTGCTCCAAAACGAACCACATTACGCAAAGGAGAAACCTTCACGAAAACCATATCTCCAACTTCGAATTCCAAGTCTGTCCTTCGCTTGTCAGCATAGGATTTCTGTCTGTCTTGGGCCGTTTTCATCCATCTTCTCACCAATTCAACTTTCTCGGAGGTGTCCCGTATCATATCGGGCCCAAGCATAAGTCTATCCGTTGTCTCCCACCAACAAGATGGTGACCTACACGGCCTCCCATACAAAGCTTCAAATGGTGCCATCCCTATGCTAGCTTGATAGCTATTATTATAAGCAAACTCTACAAGAGGAAGGTGGTCTTCCCAAGTACCACCAAAGTCAAGCACACAAAGCCTCAAAAGATCTTCTAGCACTCTATTCACCCTTTCGGTTTGGCCATCCGTCTGGGGGTGATAGGCTGTACTTAGATTCAATCGCGTACCCATCGCTTCTTGCAAGCTATTCCAGAACTGGCTAGTGAAGATTGGGTCACGATCGCTAACTATGCTAGAAGGAACTCCATGCAATCGCACTATCTCTCGAAGATAAACAGATGCTAGCCATGATGCGGTCCTCTTGCTCTTCACTAGAATGAAATGAGCACTCTTCGTAAGTCTGTCAACTATGACCCATATGCTCGTATTCCCTTTCCTTGACCTAGGCAATCCATCCACAAAGTCCATAGAGATACTTTCTCAATTCCATTGCGGGACCTCCAATGGATGTAATAGCCCACCGGGTTTCTTCGACTCGGCTTTCACTTGTTGGCACACCATGCACTTTGAAACATACTCTGCCACATCCTTCTTCATTCCATACCAAAAGAAAATGCGCTTCATATCCCGGTACATCTTATCCCCTCCGGGATGTATAGTCATCCTCAAGTGATGCGCCTCCTCAAGAACTTTATTTACTAAGTCTCCCACTCGTGGGACACATAGTCTTCCATCACGCCTTAGCCATCCCTTGTCATCAATAGTATATCTAGCAAGGTGACTTGACGTCTCACCCCGGATCAACTTGTCCATGACCTCGACTATCTGCGTGTCTTCCCTCTGTGAAGCCCCAACTTGATCAAGAAGTATAGGTCTAAGCTCAAGGGATGCTAACGAACCAGTCATCGACTCAACAGCAGGTGTGAAATCAAAGGTTGTCAAGAACTCTAGGCTCTTCATCTCAACAAACAAGGGACTCAAAGTCAACCTTCTTCTGCTTAGCGCATCTGCCACAACATTACCCTTGCCAGGGGTATAAGCTATCTCGAAGTCATATGATGCCAAGAATTCCATCCACCTTTGCTGCCTTAGATTCAGATCTTTCTGCGAGAAGAGGTACTTGAGCGACTTGTGATCAGTATATAACTCAAACCTTTTGCCTAGAAGATAGTGGCGCCAGGATTTGAGTGCAAAGACGATCGCCGCCAACTCCAAATCATGAGTGGGATAGTTCTTCTCATGAACTTTAAGTTTCCTACCCCCATAACATATCACTCTTCCTTCTTGCATCAGAACAGCACCTAACCCCGTGCCACATGCATCGGTGTATACGGTAAACATCTTACCGCCATCGGGTAATGCCAAAACTGGAGCTGTAGTAAGGGCCCTTTAGAGCCTTTGAAAAGCAAGCTCACACTCTAAATCCCATGCAAAGACTAAGTTCTTCTTCGTCAACTTAGCAAGAGGGGCTGAAATCTTAGCGAAGTCCCTGATGAACTTCCTATAGTAGCCCGCCAGACCGAGAAAGCTTCTTACTTCGGTTGCATTCCTAGGAGTCTTCCAGTCTTGAACTACAACCACTTTCGCGGGATCCACCGCTATGCCTTGCTTAGAAACTATATGTCCAAGAAACCGAACTTCCCTTCTCCAAAAATGGCATTTGGAGAACTTGGCTTTCAACTGATGAGCTCTAAGCGTATCCATCACTTCCTTGAGATGTCTAGCATGTTTTTCCTCATCCTTTGAGAAGATCAGAATATCATCCACGAAGACAACCACAAACTTGTTAAGGAACTCCCTGAACACCCTACTCATCAAATCTACGAAGTAGGCGGGTGCATTAGTCAAACCGAATGGCATGACAAGCCATTCAAAGAATCCATCTGGAGTCCTAAACGCAGTCTTATCAATATTATCCTCAGCCACTCTAAGCTGATGGAATTCGGTGGCTAGATCGAGCTGAGAGAAAACAGAAGCACCAACAAGCTGGTCAAAGAGGTCATCAATCCTCGGTAACGGGTGTCTATTCTTCTTTGTCAGCTTGTTCAACTCACGATAATCAACACATAGACGAAGCGAACCATCCGCCTTAGTAGCGAACACCACAGGAGCACCCCATTCAGAAATGCTTCGCCTAATAAAATTCTTCTCAAGCAACTCCTTGATTTGCTTACTGAGCTCTCTTCTTTCTCGCGGGGACATGTGCCTAACGGGCAATGAAACTGGCTTGGCATTATCAACAAGATAAATGCAGAAATCTATCTCTCGTTTAGGGGGCAACCCCTTAACCTCTTCGAAGACATCAGGATATTCTCGGACCACCCTTGCAGATTGCAGGTCATCGATGGACGAGTCAAGAGATTCAAGATAACATAACATGACGGGATCCAGCGGGTTACAAGAAATCTCTAGGGTATTACCGAGGCGAGTCATGAGCCTCACCACCCTATGCTCACAATCGAGAATGGCTCCATAACTGGACAACCAATCCATGCCCAAAATCAACCCATATCCCGTGAACCCGAGAACATAAGCATTACACGTGAATTCTACGGTCAAGATAGAAATCCTCAAATCCATACAAATCATAGATAGATGGGCAGAACCCCCAATTGGATTTGAAACACTAACGGGATCCTCAACAAGACTAGTACTTAGGTGCAAACTTTCAACAATGTCAGAAGAAATAAAAGTATGCGATGCGCCAGAATCAAATAAAGTGCGAACAGGAAAATCAGAAATGTAAACAAGGCTTTCTACAGAAATACTACCTCGGTCCTGAACTGGAACAGTGTTGAGAGCATGCACTTGCCCTTCAGAAGGTCCTGCACGCTGAGTCTGCCCTTGCCCTTGTCCTTGCTTCTTGGGGCAATCTTTGCTAAAGTGTCCAGTCTCTCCACAATGAAAGCATTCGCCCAACTTCCTCTTCTTCTTCCTACAATCTTTGGCTATGTGCCCAATGATCCCACAGTAGTTGCACTTCCTTGTGTCCTTTGCCTTGTTGTTGTTGGCCTTGTTACCCTTGTTGTACTTGTTGTTCTTGTTGCTCTGGTTTCTCTGATTGCCTCCCCACTTGGAGTCCGCCTTCTTAGTTTGAGTCTCATTCGGCTTGACTTCTTTCTTGCCATTCTTATCATCTCCCTGAAGCAATGCCATGTCTACTAGGCTTTCAAAAGTGGCCCCCATGGGTATATGAGACATGGCTAAACCTTGTAATGGCTCATTCAACCCTCGTGCAAAGCGTAAAGCCTTCTTCTGGGGAGTATTAACCATGTCCAAACCGAATCGAGCAAGCTGGTTAAACTTATTCACACACTCCCTCATTGTCATGTCCCCTTGCTTCAAAGATATAAACTTCTCCAATTGCAGATTCGCCTCAGAAGATGATAGAAACTTAAGCCCAAACCTCGTCCTAAAGTCGGCCCAAGTCTCTATAGGCCTAGTAGCGTTGGTGACCTCCCACCAATAAGCAGCTTCCTCTTTCAATAGCCATACTGCCAACAGAACTTTTCTACGGTCTTCCACATCAAAGATGGAGAAGAGATCTTCAGTTTCTTTCAACCAATTTCGCGCCTCAACAAAAGTCTCCGTCCCAATAAAATTCTTGCCACCCATCACCTTAAAGTCTTTGCAAACCTTTGCGAAATCTGCTTGTGGGTGCTGAGGAGGAGGAGGAGGAACCTCAGTTACGGTGGGAGTGTTTGCTGGGCCCACATCGTTGGCCCTAGCTTCCAAGTACCTCCGGAACCATCCGGGAATGGTTACTCCCTCGGGAAGGTTAAGATCGGCCATGCTGAAAAAAGGGAAAAGATAGATTTAGAACGAGGAAACAAAGGATAGTGCTAATGGCTTTTGGGGAATAGCCTTTTAAAATAAACTAGACTTTTCTTGGAAAATACTTAATTGATTTTGAAAATAGTTTTCCAAAAGGTAAGTTTTAAAAAAAAACCTTTTGTTCCATCTCGTAAACCTTATGCTCTGATACCAAATGTAACACCCCACCTCCGCCAATGTCACTCTTGCAAGCGCACTAGCTTTGGAGGGGCGTTAAACGAGGTAAACATGCATGCAGATATCACAAGACAGCACATATAAGTAAAAGAAGAGTAAATAAAGCAGCGGGTAAAAACTAACATTTCAAAACCATAGTCAAGTTACATCAAAGTACTTGGTCATTATTTTCCCACAAAACAAAGTCTAGAAACATAAACTGAAAACTGGAAAAAAAAACATAAAGTAACTATCCCCAAAGTAGAATAAAGCCATAGCATGCTCAAGTCCAAACCGTACATGAGCTATCCAGAAAAGCAGCTAAAGATCCAAGGTAGGTGCTAGTATTCCCACCCTGAGAACCTTGGGGGGGGGAAACGGAAGAAAAGAGGCGAAAGAAAATGGGTCAGTCAAAAAGACTGGTAAGTCCTACCTACTATTAGTATAAAAACTAATAAAGTTAACTGGACATGTAAAGCAGAGATGAAACATAGGATGATAACTGGCATGGTGAAAAGTTAACAAGATAGATCAAGTGTGGCATCGCATATACAAGGTTAAGTTGCACCAAGTGTGTACTAGTATTCCAATCCATGTCAAGTATAAACAAGAAATTATCCCTTGGCCCAAAGCTGGCCCAACATCATGAGGTGACCTAAATCAAGGTCCAACTACTCGGTCTAGTCGATCGGCTCCCTATAAGCCTAGCTCGTCGTGTATCGGTGTCATACGGCTTAATCATGAAATGTAGTTAACTGTGCAAGGTCCATCCTATGGTGTATCCAGCCCTAGGGTGTAAACCACAGACACAATTCAAGCATGCACAGTCTAAACCTACTGGTGCCCATGTTCAACTCCGGACTTAATGTGCACGACCATGGTCCGCCTGAACAACCGGTGCACCATTCAGCCATCTCTTTTAATCTCTTACAATCAGTCCAGTAATCGTGCCCCACCCTAGCCTAGTCCAGGGTATCCAAATACTCCTAAGTGGGTTACTGCTGAAAAGGACCACGTAACTAGGATTTCAAGCGGGTTAAGTGTGGTTAACCCTATCCTAACCATGTATTGAGTTGGTCAAGTGTATCCAAGCAGTTCATGACTTAACCCTATCAATACATCGTGTTTAATTGGTTAAGTATTCAAGTAGTCCATGACTTAACCCCACCAACCCATCGTGTTTAATTGGTTAAGTATTCAAGCGGTCCATGACTTAACCCTATCATGTGGCATTAATTAATTTAATGCACCCAACCTCTCACATTAGACCTTGTTGTGGTTACTAGTTAAGTCGGGCGGGTCCGGGTAGCTTTACACCACAACTTAGTCTAACCTCGGGTTTCAAGTGCGACATGACCAACTACTCACAAAGGGTCCTATTGCTTGTAGCCACTAGTTAAGTCGGTCGGTTCCGGGTAGATTTATGCTACAAACTCAACCCAACCTCGAGTTGGCCATTCTCATGTTTTCTAGAAGTCATGTCCAAGTTCATGTTCATGTTCCAAGCATAATCACATGTCATATTTCGTGTCATTTTTCAAGTCATGATTTTATGTCATTTTAGTTTACCCATAACGTAACCCCATCGCATGTAAGTTCGCATAAACGTAAATAGATCTCAAAGAGGGAACTTTAGAAGCATGACATAATTAATAAGGTTTGGCCACAAGTTAAACATGGTGGCATATGAGGCAAATGTGTTCATAAACTTGCATATTACATTATAAGCCTCAAAACATGCATGATATCAACTTTAGCAAAATAGGTGAAACATGGTCATAAATAACATAAGATGATAGCTAGTGATTCGCATATAACATCATATGCAAGATAACATAAGGGTTATGAGAGTTTCTATGTTGCTTTATGCAACGTTTCAAATCAAAGCTCATAGCTTTCTATGCACAAAGTCAAGGTGATAGCTTTACAAACATGCATAGAATAAATCTATGCATAACATGATAGAATCAAAGCACAAATCATACTTAGGCCCAAACTCAAACTTGCAACATGTCATATTTAACTTCATAGTTAGAATCTAAGAGTAGAATAGGGCTTACAATGCTATGAAGACCTATAAAATAAAATAAGATTGAGACGAAGCCACTAGCAACTCTAAAAACCCCCAAATGAATACAAGCTTCAAGTTGTCTTGAGAAACAAGAAGCTCCTTTGATTTGTATGAAGAAAGATCCTTGTTTTAATGAAGAAAGATTGAACTTTTGCCTTGAATCAAACTTAGAAACTCTCAAACAAGCTTAGAAACTCTCATATGAATGAAGATGGAGACTATGACAAGAGGGTGGAGGCCATGATTAAACATTTTGGCATAATCTAGTTGTAGGATTGATTTATGATGGTTTAGGCAAGGTATTAGTGTCCTTTTATAGAAGTTTAGGTTAGTTTAGGCCATAGGATTAACCCTAATTCAGATCTGAGCCTTTAAAATCCGTCACAAGCCTCCAAATATGTCTTGAGGAACAAGTCAGGTGCACCCAGGCCAAACTGGCCGACCACCCAAGTCGACAAGGGTGTCGACTGGGCAGTCGACACAACCTGGGGTGTGTCGACTCCCAAGTCGATTCCCCAGTCGATTTGGGGGTGGAGGGAATTTTTCCCGCCTGTTCTGCTTGGCTGAATTTGAATTCTGAATTAAAATTTGAACTGCTTTTTGGACTTGAAATTTTCTGAAAACTTTGACGGGCCATAACTTGGTCATACGGACTCCGATTTTCGAAAACTCGGACTCTATTTCGCGTATTTTTCCGAGATGAACACAATGGCGCAGCCCGTTTCCCTTGATTCATATTTTATCATTTAATTCTGCCTTGGTTTATGTTATAACAAGTTATTTAAAAATACGGGTTGTTACACTTGAAAATGAGATTTTGCAGCTTCAGGAAATTGTCTACAAAAATCTTTTATTTGGATTCATGGTGAAATTCTGAATCATTTTCATACATAATATGCTGAAAACAGTAAAAGTATGAAGAAGATACAAGGAAATGAAATTGGACAGTAAAAAGCAGAAATATATATATAATCATATGAGTGATATACATATATATATATGTCCAAAATATATTAAAATAAATATAGGTGAATTTGAATTTCAAAAAAAGGATAAGATATTGAGGACAGAGAATATTCTAAGTAAGGAAAGAGATTAAAAAAATAAAGTAAAGTATTATTATATTAAACACCTCTAGCTTACAGGCATTCATTAGGTGTTTTAGCGACCAGAAGGTCGACCGCACCCTAGAAGGGGTGTTGACAATCGGTCGATCGCCTGGCGGATGTAAGGCCCAGTGATTCCATGTTTGGTTAGGGTTTTCTAAGGGAATATATATAAATATATGTCCTGGATTAAATCTAAGTAATCTAATGGCCTACGCTTACATAAGCGACTATATATAGGCCCTCTTATCATACAACAAAACCATAGCCTCTCTCTTCTATCTACCTCCATATTATCCTTCTGCCACTGCTGAATTCCAGAAAGGTTAGGAATTTCTCTTCTGTTTATCTAACCTCCATTCTTATCTTTTCTCTAATCTAAATTCATATAGGTTTTAGTCTGAATTCTAGAATTTAGTTATATATATATATATATGTATAAGATCCTAAAAGATGATTCTTACATGTATATTAGGAGGATTGGAGCACGTTTACCACGAAGACTGAACTCAGATCTGAATCTACAAAAAGAACCCTATTTGTTCTTCCTTAGATCTATGAGCGGAATCTCGTGTTCTTAGGCATATTCTATTTTTTTTAATAGATTAACATGTTTATAGTTATGCCTACGAGGATTTGGTAACGATAACATCAATACAAAAATCCCCAAATCCTCTATTTTATGTTTGCATATGAATTGTTAATTTTTTGTTATTCGGTTTGTGGATTTTGGATCTTAATATCGAATTGAGAATAAAAGTTGTTGTGGTTTTACTTTATATAATTTATCCTTATGTAAACATTTAATTGTAACCTAAAAGGGTTGAAATTTGGTTTGTTCCATGATTTGATTAGGTTTGGGTTCTATTTTGAATCCAAACATATTCATAGTTGAAATATATCAAATGTAAACGTTTTTATGTGCAATATACCAAAAAGGGGGGAATTAGATAACATGGAGCTTATAAATTTGCATGTATATATTTATGAATTTATGTGTATATGTTGATATTATACCCTATTCTTGATCCATTATTAAGATCATCCCAACAATCCTAGGAAGAAAGTTGAAATTTGTATATATGTGTATTTTCCATTCAAAGTTATACATTATTGTGTTATTATGCCATCATGCCTAAATTGTAGCAGCAAAAATATGGAATACTAAATTGTATAACTTGATCTAGAAAAGTTGACAATTTTTGTATCATTAGGACATTCTCTAGTTCATACGAACATTAAGCGTAATTTATGCATTATAACTTATATAAACATAATCAACGTAATTAACATAATAAATGCAATTAGGATAGAATTCGAATTTGAAATGTCCACATATATATATATATATATATATATATATATATATATATATATTCAGTGCTTGTGTATGTATAGAATGGCTTTACATATATATATTAATAGTGACACATAGACACGAGGTTAGTTGCCATTCGTGATAGAAGCCTGCCCAGAACCGACTGGCAAATCCAGCAACTACAGGTAGGCCCAACTAATGTGAGAGGTCTATGTTCCATGGGCCATTCAAAATTAGTACACTATAACATGAGGTTAAACCTACTTGTAGTAGAAGCCTACCCGGAACCGTCCGACATATCCAGCATCTACTGGTATATGGTTTAATGTGAGAGGTCTAGTGTGTATATGTATAACTATATATATAAGTCTATTGTGTGTGAAAATAGGCAGGTTTACTACACACTGAGAAGTTCTTAAGTGGTTGACTCTCTTCTTATCTAATTTGGGTCTTAAGTAGTTAGGACTAGAATCCCTCCGAAGGTTTATTCCTTGGAGAGATACCAAAGTCATGGGACTCGCCCTTGTTTGATTCGAAGTAAGTCTTTGAGTCCTCCTTCTATAAAATTGGTTAGACATAAGTAGTAACGGAGTAGGGTAGTTCAAGGGGGATGTCCACTTCCTTTAGAAGCTTATAGGGGCTCATCTAGGGACAAGATTGGTATATAAAAGATATGTGACCATTGAATGCTTACTAACTGTCTAAGTGAAGTCTTAAGCGACATAGGTGTTCTACCGTAATATCAGTTAAGAAGTAACATTCGCAATACTACTTCTCAAATTAAAATTGAGATTATAGACTTAAGAACGTTGATGTATTAGGATGGGGCCTTAAGGGGCTAGGGAATGCCTCGTTATAAGAGATCGTAAGAATCCACCTTTAATTGAGTCATAAGTGACCGAGAATGCTCGCCTCATTGGGTCTTTACCCTAAAAACACTAATGAGCAATTGACTTGGATATCCACCTCATTGGTTAGACACTTCATGTTTGTGTGAATGATGTGTGTTGTATAGACATACCTTGACATATGTAACCTACAAAAAATATAGGGTATAGACTTTTTGTAAACACCATATTTCAGTCACACAAAACTTTATGTTCTGACACATCTCCTTAACGTATCCAACAGGTCTGTAGATGGGGTAAAATTCATTGACGAAGTCATGATGGGAGCTGAAGACGAAGATGAAGTCTTTATGATATTATTGGCTATTATTGTTGTACTTCGTATGGAAACATTAGAGAACGAATTTATTGATGTACCCACGGAACAAATGTAATCAACTTTTGTGTTGAAATTCTGTGATTTTTAATAAAGTGGTACATCTTATTTCAGTATTATATTTCCTTTTTCCGCTATGTGAGATTTCCATTCGAAGTGTATGTATATATATTATCTGTGAAAATGTAATTCCTTACAGAAACCAACAACCCGTTTAGAGGGTTCTAAGTTTCAATGCTTCTAGGTCAAAATTTAGGCCCATTCTGGGCAGCTTGTTACATTTGGTATTAGAGCATTGGTTACCCGATTATAAAGGAATTATACTGTAAGAGGCGTATTTGTAATTTGAAAAAGGTTTTTCAAACTATACATATATATAATATATTTACCCCAATAAGCATACGCATTTATACTAGGCAGCCTTATCGTTTTCTTCCCTTTTCATATTAAATACCATCTTAGGAATATCCACTGAAGGATTCTTCCTTTTATTTTCGGATAGTAGAATGGCTGATAATCCTTCTAAGCAGGGTAACCAGGCAAGGCCCCGATACTTGCCAGAATGGTTCCGACAGTATATGTGTAATGTGGAACAGGTCCCTGTTGTTAATCCTGTCCCAGCAGCACCTACAACTCCTACTGCTGAGGTAGCCTTTAACTTTTCTCGATTCCGTAAGAACTTCACGAATCTTGGAGGGAAATGGTTTACTGGAAAAGAAGGTTTCCCTAATGCCCAATCTAAGATTATGGACTGTGAAAGAATTTTTGAAGCTACTGGGTGGTTTGATGAAGTAAAAAGAAGAATAGCGGCCTAGCACTTGAAAGAGGAGGCCATTGAATGGTGGAATTTAGTATCTAGAGAGATCGAGGGCCAAATATTCACATGGGCCGAATTCAAAACCCGTTTCGAATATTTTTTTTGGCCAAGAGCAGAAATGACTATCCCGTTGGATAAATTTATTCACCCCAAGCAAGGAAGTTTGAGCTTGCAAGAGTATGTAGCCAAATTTATCGAACTGAGTAAGTTTGGAAGAGGTTTAGTAAACACCCCCATGAACAAAGCCTTGATATTTGTTAAAGATCCCCACTGAAGGAAATTTTATTGGCCCAAGTATCATTTGGGGCAACTTTTGAAACCATAGTAAGGACATCTACCCTGTGCACGGCGGAAGGCTCTAAGGAGGTTAAAGAAGGTGAGAAAGGAGAAGGAAGTTCCAATAAGAATAAGAGAAAGAAATGGTGGAAAACAGAAAGAAAGGGGGCAAATTCAAAAAGAAAGCAAAGACTTGTACGAGGTGCAACCGCAAGGGCCATGAGGCCAAGGAATATAGGACCTCCTTGGCGAAAAAGAATTCAAAGGAAAGTGTTACAACTACCATGAAGAAGGACACGTGTCTAAGGGTTGCCTAAAGCCCAAAGTTATCCGAAGTGGCCAGAATTATGCAATAAAGGCATCACCAATTCAGAATCGACCCCCAAAAGACCAAGGGGGTTCCGCACTTGAAGGTATGACTTCTGTTTTAGTAAATTCTGTATACACCTTTTTTGATTATGAAGCGACTCATTATTTTATCTCTAAGAGATTAATTAAGTTGTTGAACATTCCCATATCTATCTCCAATTGTCCAATAGAGATGGCCGACTCTATCGAAGGATCTAATTATCTTAAGTTGTTTTGCAAAGACCTAGTATTGGAGGTCGACAATGTCGAGTAACTTTGCGAAGCATACGCATTGGATTTTATGGGGTACGACATTATCCTAGGTTTGGATTGGCTATCATTTTATGGGGCCATCCTAGATTGCGACAAGAGAATCGTTCGTCTTAGGAGCCGAAGAGGACGTAGTCTAAGTATTCCTTGTAATGTTAGGAACAAGTATAAAGCCTTATTATATTACTTATCTCCTAGTTTAAAAGTACTGTCTTCGGTCCCAATAGTATGTGAGTTCTGGATGTCTTTGAGGAAGTCATGGGATTTCAACCCCATAGAAAAATCTCTTTTCGTATTGACCTAGAGAAGGACACTAGACCTGTAGCACTACCCTTGAGGCATATGGCGCCTAAAGACAGAAGGGAGTTGGATAAGCAAATTTCAAAATTATTGTAAAAAGGTTTCATTCGGCGAAGTACTTCAGAATGGAGTGCACCTGTTGTGTTTGCCACCAAAGCGGACAGATCTTTAAGACTTTGTGTGGATTATAGAGAACTTAATAAGTTGACTAAGAAGAATAGGTACCCCTTACCTAGAATCGATGACCTTTTTGACCACTTGGGAGGAGCTCGAGTATTTTCCCAATTAGATCTTTACTGGATTTCACTAGTTAAGAATTGCGGGTGATAGTAAGGACAAAACTACGTTTAGGATGCCAGATGGATTGTTCCAATGGGAAGTTATGCCATTCGGACTAACGAATGCACCCGCCTTCTTTACAGATCTCATAAGTCGAGTGTTTAGGGGCATTCTAAATAAGATTGTGGTAGTCTTCATATATGATATCCTTATATTTTCAAAAGATCATAAAGAGCATGAAAATCACTTAAGACAAGTTCTAGGGATATTAAGGAAGAACTGACTGAAAGCAAAAATTTTGAAGTGCCATTTCTTGAAGGAAGAAGATAAACTTTTAGGACATATTGTAAGGCTTGGCCGTAGACCCCACAAAGATAGAGGCAATCAAGGAATGGATGATACCTCGAAATGCTACGAAAGTAAGAAGCTTCCTGGGATTGGCTGGATACTATCGGAAATTCATTAAATACTTTGCAAAGGTTGCTAATCCTTTAACGCTATTAACAAAGAAGAATTTGGTGTTTTCCTGGAGTAATAAATGTGACACATCCATTAAGAAATTAAAGGAAGTATTAGCAAGTGTGTCAGTCCTAATTATACTCGATGGTTCAATATTATTTACAGATTACACTGATGCGTGTGGGACTGGTGTAGGAGCGGTCCTTATGCAAGAAGGAAGAGTAGTTGCTTACGCTAGTAGACAACTCAAGGATCCGAAGAAAAGATACCTAGTTCATGACCTTGAGTAAGCT
The DNA here is from genome assembly GCA_030737875.1 of Allium sativum. Lineage (NCBI taxonomy): Eukaryota > Viridiplantae > Streptophyta > Magnoliopsida > Asparagales > Amaryllidaceae > Allium > Allium sativum. The sequence continues at coordinate 972,146,506 of CM060918.1, read as the reverse complement.
GCAGTAGTGTTCGCCCTTAAAATGTAGAGGCATTATCTTTTAGGGGAGAAATTTGAACTTTTTACCGACCATAAATCCCTGAAGTATTTATTTTCTCAACGTGACCAAAACTTGAGACAACAACGATGGATGGAATATATTGCCTCATTTGATTTCATGATTCAGTATACCCTGGGAAAAGGGAATGTTGTGGCGGATGCTTTGAATAGAAAACATGCAACCTTGAATGAAATCTCAGAATGGAAGCAATTAGAGTTCCTCTCTAATTTTAATTTGCAACCCTCGCCAACTACTTCTAATGGTTTTCTTGGAACTATGATAATTATACCTAGTCTAAAAGAGAGGATGCGAATGACACAAGACCTTGATGAATAGTTAAGAAGCATAAAAGAGAAACTGGGAAAGAAGGAGACCTTTCCCCATTCGACTAGATATTTGATTGGCGATGATGAAAGTTTACTTTAGGATAGACGAATTTATGTCCATAAGGATGAAGGATTGAGGAAAGAAATCCTAGAGAAGTGCCATAGGTCAAAAATGACCAAACACCCTAGTGGGGATAAAATGTACAAGGATATGAAGAGTAATCTCCATTGGGAAGGAATGAAGAGAGATGTAGACGAGTTCGTGGCCAAATGCTTGATGTACCAGAAAGAAAAAGTGGAGCCAGGAAAGCCTGGAGGGTTATTACCACCTTCAGAGATCCCCATATGGAAGTGGGAATATATTTCCATGGACTTTGTAGATGGACTTCCTAGAAGCCAAAAGGGTAATGAGGCCATTTGGGTTTTGGTAGATCGTTTAACCAAAAGCTCTCAATTTATATCATTCAAGAAGATAAGGACTGCAGCCTCGTTAACCCAACTATATGTCAAAGAAATCGTCAGATTTCATGGTATCCCATCGAGTATTGTGAGTGATAGAGATCCCTTGTTCACAAGCAAATTTTTGAGAAGCTTACAAGCAGCACTGAGGACGACCCTCAATCTAAGCACAGCCTATCATCCACATAATGATGGCCAGATGAAAAGAGTAAATCGGATCTTGGAAGACTTTCTCAAAGCTTACATCACTGACTTCGGAGGAGTTTGGGAGCACCACCTACCGCTTGCAGAGTCCATTTATAACAACCGTTTTCAAACGACGATTGGTGTAACCCCTTTTGAAGCACTTTATGGGAGGCCATGCAAATCGTCAACTTGTTGGTGGGAAACTACCGACAAGGTTCTAGTTGGACCAGACTTCGTTTGTGATTCCGCGGAAAAGATATCCATGATTAGGCAGAGGATGAAGGCAGCCCAAGACCATCAGAAATCGAATGCCGATAAGCGAAGGAGGTAATTTGAGTTTAATGTTGGAGACTTGGCATTCGTAAAAGTTTCCCCTCTCAAGAAGACTGTTCAGTTTGGGGAGAGTGGGAAGTTGGCTCCCATATTTGTTGGGCCTTTTCGTGTCATCGAGAAGATAGGATCTTTGGCTTATCGAGTGGTTCTCCCAGAGTGTCTATTAGGAATCCATAATGTTTTTCATGTATCTCACCTAAGGAAATGCCTTCATGATTCTACTACCAGACTCGAGCTTCATGAAGTTGGGGACATGGAAAAACTCGAGTTGGAGTCTAGGGTTCCCTATGCCACTATAAGGATTGTAGAGGACGGAATCAAGAGACTCCGCAACAAAACCGTTCACCTCGTCCAAGTATAATAGGGAAATGATCCTGTGGAAAGCACATGGGAGACCGAGGAAAAGATGAGATAGACTCACCTAGAGCTTTTCTCAGGTAATTTTTCCTTAAAATAATGTTCATGGATGCATCGTGCTTGCTAGATTGGATATTAGGAAATGGATGCAACACCATTGCACAAGCGCACTCATATAGAAATATATGCATAATTAGGTTGTTTGCATACATATTACATCACTTATTACACCTAAACGCTAGGATAGATCTCACTTTAATGGATCTGCAGTTCATAACCACTGCAAGTCATGGATAATTATGGATGAATTAAAAAAGTGGATGTACAACACGGATGTTTCAAGCGAGTTGTGTTTTTCGACCCTTCAAGCAGATTTCGGGACGAAATCTATTTCAAGAGGGGAGAATGTAACACCCCGTAAAAGATATAAATATTAAATAAAAATAAAAATAAATAATTTAATAACAAGGCTAGAAAATGAGACTTTTTAGCTTTTGGAATTTGTCTACGGAAATCTTCTATTTAAATTTGTGGCCAAATTTTGAATCGTTTTCATATATAATATGCTGAAAATGGCAAAAGTATGAAGAAGATACAAGCAAATGAAATTGGACAGTAAAACGCAAATATATATATATATATAATCATATGAGTAATATATATATCCAAAATATATTAATATAAATAAAGGTAAATTTGAATTTCAAACAAAGGATAAGATAGTGGAGATAGAGAATATTTTTAGTAAGGAAAGAGATTAACAAATAAAGTAACGTATTATTATATTAAACACCTCAGCACCACATATGTTCATCGGGCGTTTCAATGACCAGAAGGTCGACCGCCCCCTAAGGGGTGTCGACCACCTGGCAGCTGAGAGGCCTAACGAATCTATGTTTGGTTAGGGTTTACTAAGGGAATATATATAAATAAATGGCCAGGATTAAATCTGAGTAATCTAACGGCCTACGCGTACATAAACGACTATATATATAGGCCCTCGTATCATACAACAAAACCCTAGCCTCTCTTCTCTATCAACCTCTATATAATCCTTCTTCTATTGCTAAATTTCAAAAAGGTTTGGAAATTCTCATCTATTCATCTAACCTCCATTCTTATCTTTTCTCTAATCTAAATTCATATATATTTTAGTATGAATTCTGGAATTTAGTTATATATATAAGATTTTAAAAGATGACTCTTACGTATATATTATGATGATTGGAGCATGTTTACCGTGGTGACTGAACACAAATCTGAATCTACAACAAGAATCCTATTTGCTCTTCCTTAGATCCATGAGTGGAATATCGTGTTCTTAGGCATATTCTATTTTTTTTAATAGATTAACATGTTGATAGTTATGCCTAGGAGGATTTGGTAATGATAACATCAATATAAAAATCCCTAAATCATCTATTTTATGTTAGCATATGAATTGTCGTTTATTATTACTGGGCTTGTGGATTTCAGATCTTAATATCGAATTGAGGATATAAAGGGTGTTGTGGTTTTACGGTATATAATTCAACCTTATGTAAACATTTGATTGTAACCTAAAAGGGTTTAAATTTGGTTTGCTCCATGATTTGATTAGGTTTGCGTTCTATTTTGAATCCAAATGTTTTTATGTGCAATACACAAAAAAAGGGTGAATTAGATAAAGTGGAGCTTATAAATATACATGTTTATATCTATGAATATATGTGGATATTATACCCTATCCTTGATCCATTATTAAGATCATCCCAACAAGCCTAGGATGCAAGTTGAAATTTGTACATATGTGTATTTTCCATTCACTGCTATCTGTTATTGTGTCATTATGCCATTATGCCTAATATGTAGCGGTAAAAATGTGGGAAACGAACTTGTATACCTTGATTTAGACAAGTTGACAATTTTTGTATTGTTGGGACGTTCTCTCATTCATACGGACATTAAGAGTTACTAATGCGTTGTGATTATTATACTTATATAAACGTAATCATGTAATTAATGTAATAAATGCGATTAGGATAGAATTCGTATTTGAAATGTCCCCATACATATATATTGATTGCTTGTGTGTGTATAGGATGGCTTTACATATATATTAACAGTGACACAAAGACATGAGGTTAGTTGCCATTTGTGGTAAAAACCTGCCCGGAACTGACCGACAAATCTAGCGACCACAAGTTGACCCAACTAATGTAAGAGGTCTAGGTGCCCTGGGCCATTCAAACTTACTACACTACGACACGAGGTTAAACATACTTGTTGTAGAAGTCTGCCTAGAACCGCCCGGCATATCCCGCATCTACAGGTATATGGTTTAATGTGAGAGGTCTAATGTGTATATATAACTATATATATAAGTCTATTGTGTGTGAAAATAGGCTGATTTACTACACCTTGAGAGGGTCTTAAGTGGCTGACTCTCTTCTTATCTAATTTGGGTCTTAACTAGTTAGAACTAGGATCCCTCCGAAGGTTTATTCCTTGGAGAGAAACCAAAGTCATAGGACTCACCCTTTTTAGATTCGAAGTAAGTCTTTGGGTCCTCCTTCTCTAAAAGTGGTTAGGCATAAGCGGTAATGGAGTAGGATAGTTCATGGGGGATGTCCGCTTCTTCTAGAAGCTTATAGGGGATCAACTAGGGACAAGATTGGTATATGAAAGATATGCGGCCATTGCATGCTCACCAACTGTCCAACGGATGTCTTAAGAGACATAGGTGTTCTACCGTAGTATCAATTAAGTAGTAACATTCACAATACTACTTCTCATATTACAATTGAGAGTATAGACTTAAAAAAGTGGCGTACTAGGATGGGGCCTTAAGGGGCTAGGGTCCACCTCAGGTTTATAAGAGATCATAAGAATTCACATTTAATGGGGCTATAAGTGACCGAGAATGCTTGCCTCGTTGGGTCTTTACCTTAAAAATACTAATGAGCGATAGACTTGGATATCCACCTCATTGGTTAAGCACTTGGTGTTTGTGTGAGTGATGTGTGATGCGTAGACATACCTTGACATATGTAACCTGCTAAAAATATAGGGTATGGACTTTAAGTAAACACCATATTTCAGTCACACAGAACTTTATGTTCTGACCCCTCTCCTTAACATATCCAACAGGTTAATAGATGGGGTAAATTTCATGAACAAAGTTATGATGGGAGATGAAGACGAAGACGAAGTCGTTATGCTATTATTAGTCGTTATTTCTGTACTTCTTATGGAAACAATTGAGATTGAATTTATTGATGTACCCATAGAACAAATATAATCTTGACTGTTGTATTGGAATTTTGTGATTTTTAATAAAGTGGTACATCTTATTTAAGTATTATATTCTCTTTCCACTATGTGAGATTTCCATTCAAAGTGTATGTATATATATTATCTATGCAAATGTAATTCCTTACAGGAACCAACAACCCGTTTAGAGTAGTTCTAAGTTTCAATGGGCCGTTTCTCGGTTGAAATTTAGGCTCATTCCAGGTGGGTTGTTACACTATGTTTGATGGTTGCAAGTGGATTCTAGTGGTTGCCTGTGGACGCATATACACACACATTAGGCATTAGATCGGCTCAAAAACTTACATATTGCATATGAATGTGTGCGCATTTTAGTTTTCTATGGATAAGAACGGTTGAATCATCACATGAATGTTGCATCTTGGTGAATGATTGTGCACACAGATAGAACTTATATGTATCATTAGGATTCTTTTGTATTCATATTGGTGACGTGGCATAGACATATATTGTATTAAGGATGTCAACTAAATCAGTCGACCGCCTGATTTTCGCATTAGTATAGGGACATATACACACAACACCTTTGCATATGTTCATACAAAGCATTAGAAATTTTAAGAATAATAGATGCTAGTGGTTGATGGATGAGTAGATGGATGTAGGTGGTTGTTAAAACATAACATTCTTCTTAACTTGAAGATTTCTGGGTCGAAATCCTAGGGGAGAATGTAACACCCCGTAATTTAACGCACAATAATTATATAATGGAAATAACAAAATGAAAATTAATTAATAAAATATTCATAACTGAGTAAAATGGACTTTACCATTGCGTTCGTTATGAAATTCTGGTTCAGATAGACTTTTGGTTTTCGTAAATCGGATTTAGTATGAAGAAGTTATGAACTAAAGAAGATTGAATTAAAAAGATATAATGTATATAATATAAAATAGGGTAGTCTAGCCACACGTCCCTAGAATCTTTCAAAATGTAAACGGCATCCTCCTTAACTTTTAAATGCAAAGCAAGTCCCTATTTCAGGACCTTATGTGTTTTTCAAAAAAAAAGTGTTGCTATGTAAAGAAAAGGAAATTCTAAAAATCGGAAATATTCCCAGAAGCAATCTGAAAAGAAAAAAATTGCATACATCTCTGCATAAATACTGATTATATGCATACATGCATGCATATATTCATCCAGTGTTTATAAGAAAAATCTGGGTGAATATATGTATACATATATGCATATATTATGTACTGTATGCTGAGATGTATGCACATAAAGATGAACTAATATTCATGGGCCATTAATTGTTGTAGAAATGTATGCATATATTCTGTTTAAATGCTGAAATGTATCCATAAAAGTAAAAAATGATGAAGGCTTATGAATATGTGCATAAATGTATGCATTTATTTAGTATAAATGCTGAAATGTTTGCATAAAAGGTGTATGCTAGAAAAACATGCCAAAATTGAATAAATGCATAAAAAGATGCATTTATTGAGGTATTACTGCATAAAACTGCAGTTTGATGCATAACCGCAATTTATGCAGAAATGTATGCATATGTTTCAAATATACGCATAGTTTGATGCATAATATTGCAGTTTCGTGTTTTGTTTTTTTGGTGGTTTTAATGCGTCATTTTGATGACTATTAATTGTTGTGTTTAATTATGAATTTTCTTTATTTTCGATGATTTTTCGAAAAATAGGGATGTAAATTATATCAATAATTTAGGCGGATGTCAGCCTAATTTTGAAACATTTTAGGGATGTGAGCCTAATTTTCACTATAAAATAACTGAATGCAGAAGCAACGGTAAAGGGGCAATCCAGCCCCTTATCTGGGTCGACCCAGGTCTAAGGCTGGTCAACCAATTTTTCGACCCAGGTAGTAGGTGGGTCGACCCACCTACATGCAGGGCAAGTTCCTACAGCTGAACTTGGACTGTTTTGCTTACTACGTACATATGCTGACTCAGCTTGAGGTGTACGGTTTGATATGATAACCTAATATCCTATGGTTCAGTTTTATCCTAACTAATCTATAAACAGGCTAGCTACCTCACTCATTTTCTTGCACATAAACATACTTCATCTCCTTCCTTCAAGCTATGTTCTGTAAATAAATAAAATTAATAAGATGTTAAGGTGCTGCCAAAATATAGATTAAGAGGGATAATTCTAGTTTTTCTACTACAACTATTATAAAGAGACATTTTCTGGATCTAAATCAAACCACCGTAAATTCTAGTTACTTTTAGATCTGCTATTTAAACTGAATTTTGATAGTAAATGATATGGATTTGAAAAGTAATAATGTTTATATGTGTATATGTTTTGCTGTCAATTATCTATTATGTTTGTAGTTATTATATGTTCATATATACATATTTATTCCTTATTCCCTTTCTATATTTTATTTATTTACTGTCTTTTCTATGCTTGTTTATTCAGTTGAGTTTAAATATGTTTTTCTCCTTTTTATCCCCTTTAATTAGTCCATCGAGAGCCTAGGCCATTTCCGCCAGAATTACATGTAATTTAGAATAAACTGGAATAACTTGTAATGACAATAAGGAAAATTGGGCATATTGTAATTGGAGAACCTTTGACTGTAAATTTAGGGTAATTACAAAAGCAAAGAATATGCAAACATATTAATCTGAATAGGTTGGACTTAATTTAAGATTAAGTAGAACAATTGTTAATGAAAAATATGAGAATCAAATGTAATTAAGCGAAACGAGTTATTATAATCTATATACATCCAAGCAGATGCTTGTCTGTTTTAGGGGAGGGTTGTACACAAAATAACATTTATAGGAAATGTCATTTACAACCATGCATATTAATGAACTTAAACTACTAAGTTAAACTTATTAATTAACAAACTAAGAGGTCCCACGTCTTGCTGTTTATATTCGGTTTTGTGACTCTTAAAATCCTAGTTATTGGGGGCACAAGCCTAGGAGTGGCTTGTGTCAATCTTGTTGTGTAGAACCTGTATCAATCAGTATCCTTGTTGGTATCATAAAGGGGTCTCGCACTAGGTAGGGGCTAGGGCATGCTTTTATAATTTGGATTGTAAGAGGTTCAAAGGTGGAAGGTAGGTACGGGCGCATTCCAACCGAGTCATGAGCGTGCATGGTTCGGATTGTGGAAACTAGACGTTGTAACACCAGCGAATAGGTCTGTGTCTTATAAGTTGACAGGTTAGAGACTTGTATCCCCTACTGCCATTAATGCCATAGGATATTTACGTAGTAGGGAACTAATCTCATGGGTAGTCATTAGGGTAAAACCTAATCCTGATATTTTAGTAGTTGGTGTCAAAACTTGTTCTTGGATATAAATGAGAAGCTTACTTACCTTGTCTTGTTATCTCATTTACTTCATACTTGTATATTTTACTGTATTTTCATATCCAATTCTATTTATCTGTCTTGATACTTCTGATCTTATGCTTATGCTAAAAATCATTAGAACCCACCAGACTTTATGTCCGACCTATTTCATTTTTCCTTCTCTCTCTTCCTTCCCCTCCCCCCCCCCCCCCCTCCTCGGGTTCTCAGGGTAGTGGTGTTCAGCAGTGACCGTGATTCCTTTCATCTCGGATTTGGATTCCTTTTGACTCTATGTATTGCTTTGACTTCTGTTCTAATTTGTTATGGCTTTTGAGGAGGGATATGAGTTTATGGTTTTGTACTCTAATGGTTTGTGTCAGAGATAGATGGTTATGACTATTGTTTTTGGTATTTAAAATTGTAACGATGTAATGGTGATTTAATAATAATAAAAGTTCTTCCGCTGCATATTTATATTATGTCTTGTGAAATTAGTCTCTGTATTATTATTGCGCTTCACAAAACTTAATGCATCCTCATATGGGTGACATTAAGGGACGTAGGATGCTACAGTTAATGTAAACTGTATTAATGTGTGAGACTACAAATATGGTTTGAACTTTTCAAGCGCAGAAACTATGACAAGAAGCTCTTTTACATTTATTGTATAGTTGAGCTAAGCGTTTTTAAGAGTCATACCAGCATAGCAGACAACATAAAGGATTTTGGTAATGTGGTGTCCAAGGATAGCACCAAATGCAAAGTTCGAGCATCAAATAAAATTTTGAATAGAAATTTCCTGTTGGAAAAGAAAATAATCAAGGTAGAAGCTAGTTAATTTTTGAAACACTGAAAGAAGAGAGACGATCAAAGTTAAAATCGAAAGGAAATTCTTTATCTAACAAAGGAGACAAATGGTAAGCAATTTTGCTAAAATCATTACGAAGTATTAGTAAAAGCCTTCATGTTCAAGGAACCATCAAATGTTCTTAATTCATTCAGGAATGGGTAGATTTGAAACAATATCGATTTGGACTTTATCTACCACAACGCATTTATTTGAAATGGCATCTCGAAGGATTTTGGTGTTTTTGAACATAAAGTGACATTTTTTTCGGGTAAAAGGTTAATTGTTTAAAACCAATTTAAGACGACGTAAGCAATCAGAAAAAACATATCAGAAAGTCATTAACAAAAACTTCAAGAACACGCTCGATTATACCAGGAATAATTCCAACCATGCATCGTTAGAGAGTTGTAGGGGCCTTACAAAGACCAACCGATATGCATCGATAACAAAAGGTTTCAAATAGATAGGGGAAGTTCATTTTCTCTTAATCTACGAGAGCGCTTTGAATTTGGTTATAGCCAGAATAACCATCAAAGAAGTAATAAAATTCATGACTGGCTAATCGTTCACGCATTTGATCATTGAATGGAAGGGGAAGTGTCCTTTATGTGCAACATTCAATTTTTGATAATCATTGCAAGCACGCCAACCCATCTGATTATGAGTTGGAGTAAGTTCATATTGATCATTCGTGACAATCATGAGTCCATATTTTTTTTAGCATAATGTTAGTGGGGGCAAACCCATGAGTTATCGAATATGCGACCGATGATACTATTGTCAAAAAGGTTAAGAATTTTCTCACACACGGCATCTTTCATTTTGTAATTGAGACTTTGTTATGAGTCATGAGTGGGTTTGGCTTTGTCGATTATGTGTATGCGTTGTTGAAAAATCACAGGGCTAATAATTTAATTTCAAAAATAGGCCAGCTAATCACTTATCGTAAGAATAGGAAGGAAGCTTCTTGGCCAAGCGACGGATTGGTTGAAATAGTGAGAGGACAAGACTCATTTTCACCTAAGTACGTGTACATAAGGTGAGATGGAAGAGGCTTGAGCTCTAAACTTCGGGGTTGTTCAACTAATAAACTCAAATGAGATTCATACTCAACCATGAGATATTCAGAGGGAAGCTTACGTTCGATCTCGTTTGGACTATCATGGAATATTTGCTTGTATTTGGCTACGCACCCATTATTATGGTCAATCATATCATTTTAGAAGTTTTGTGAATGTCACAGACTTCCAATGTCCGGTCAAGCAGTCCGTTCGATTGATGTTCTAAGTTAAACATGTTAAGATCCAACGTGACGTTACCAAATGAAATTTTATTCAAACCGTGCTGATAATTTATTAGGGCATTTGAGATGACTAAGAAAGGTCATTCTAAAATTTTTTATTTTTTATTTCTATTTTTTTTAAAAAAAATAAAAAAATCTCGTTCGATTGTTCACAAGTTGTGTTTGGGGGTGATAAAATTGAATGAGAATATGAATTGTCCACCTCCAATAAATATGTCCTCAATTTTTCTCAAGGGCTTTTTAATTGAATGATCAGCAAATTAAAGTGTGAATTTCATTTGTTTAAACATACTTAAGCCAGATTTTTCAAAAATAAAGTAAAGAATCAAATTTACACTTGCATCTAAGTCTATAAAGCTATTATTGATGGTTTTTTCTTCTATTGTACGTGAGATTGTGGACAACCCGAATCTTTGTATCTGACAAGAATGGACAGGACTGAGACTAGGCTTCACTTGATATCTCCACTAAAAAGTATTTTTTTGGACAATAACTATGTCGTTTTTGAGTGAATAGGACCTTAAAAATTTGGTGCAATTTGGTACCTGTTAGATTATGTCTAAAACGTGAATGCTAACCTTGACTTGCTTACAAATTTGTAATAGCTTTTCTATTTATTCTAAATGTTTCTTAATACGAAGGCTATAGTGGAACGTGGCTCGCAACTCATGAGGTCAGTCTATGTGATTTGGAAAAAAGTTTGTAGTTGTTGTCAGTGGATACCCCAAAAATTCGAAATTTGTCCACATCCGTATCCAAAAGACGGATAAATATCCGATATCCGAAAAAAAGATACGGATACGGATATATAGATATCCACATTTGAAAATTATTCTTTCAATTTTTTTGAACATTATGCTTAAATTTATATGTATTTTAATACAATAAATGGGATTTGTTTATTGTTTTACTAAATCGAAGGTTTATATTATATGCACTAAATGCATATTAGCTACTCAGTTCTATTATTTTCATCATATATGTTTATATTCACTTTTGTAATCAATGGAATTGAAAATAATTTTGTCAAACCAAAATTTTTCATTTATGTTTCTTGATTTATTGATCCTTGGCGGATAGAATAATTATTCGATATTCATCTATATCTGCGGATGCGGATATCCAATATCCGAAAATGATTTCGGATACGGATATAGCACTTTCTGTATCCGAAAGTATCCGTTAACAACCCTACTTCTAGCTTATCGCTTGGAGTTACAAGTTGGTTATCAATTTGTTGCTAGAACTAGTTGTGGTGACTATGTTTATTTGTTTAGCATTCCTGTTTTAAATGATAAGAGCTTGATTCAGACTAGATTTATGACTTTTCATGTTTGAAACTGGCTGACATGGGACTATTCCTCTTCTCATTTACTCTCGGATGTGACTAACTGACCCGGTTACAATAAGGTAGCGTTTGATTTTCCAACTGGGCAGTTGAAGTTAGCGTCTGCGTCGGACGCGTCAACAGTGAGACCCACACATTTGCCCTTTCCAACTGAACGGCTGAAAAGTTAACTTTCGCGTCGGATGCGTCAGACGCGTCCGACGTACGTCCGACGCGACAGATATTTTCTGCCCCTTCCCTTTCCCCTCTCCCTATATATATTCCACCCATATCAACACTACATCACCATACTGTTTGTCCATTTTCCTATAGTTCTTCAACAAATTATGACAGATAGTGACGAATCTGATACTGAAACGAACTAGTTGCCGCGGGAATGCATTAAGAAGTTTCGTTGTATTATGTATTTTATATTTGCATTTTAAATTCTGCAATTTGTATTCCGCAATTATGTATATTTATTTCTGCAATTTGTATTCTGCAATTTGAATTTTGCAATTTGTATTCTGCGTTCTACTATTCTGTTCAACAATAAACACACACAAACACAAACAATTAAAAACAATATATAAAAAAACAATAAAATAATAACTCTGTCCCTTCCAAAATGCCATTTTCTTAAAAAGAACACATTCCCCATTCCCAACAATTCCCCTCCAAATGCTCCTTTCTGTTCAAAATCAAACGGACTCTTAAAGTTTCATGACTGATTGATTTGTACTTTACGTATATGAATTTATTAAAATTTTCAAATTATTGTTTGATTGAAGGTTTTCAATTGTAGCCTTTGCCAATATTTCTAAGCAATTTTCAAGAGATGTCATTCATTTGTTCGTCACAAGGAGAGAAAGATTGTTGCGTTTGGTTAGGAGAGAAATATTGTTGCGTTTGGTTCTGAGAAGGGGACAAATTATTTTTGAAACTAATTCTGTTGAAAAGGGAGATTCAAAGTATTTTTCGAAAATGCTTGAAAATATGGTCAAATCAAACCACCTTCTAATTATTTTGGTTAGGATTTCTAAGTATCATTTTGCTCTTGCTGAACCAACGCAAGATGCATTAATTCTTTGTGTTAATGATGTTAGCCAGGTTTAAATCTGCCAATAAATGGTCTACGTATTATTAGTTAATACACAATGGATTAACTTACAAATAAATTAATCCATTAACTTGAATAAAAAATTTCAATGCATTATTCTTACAACTTGACAATAGCTCATTTTGCCATTCCAGCAAAACCATTTACCACGTAATGTTATTTCGTCCCACATTATTCAGAAAATATGACTACCATCAATTAAATTCAATTTTGAAAACTAAATCCGAAAATGATATGGATATTGATATCGCAAATATTACATCTTCAAAAAGAGTTATAAAATATCAAGCTAACTTTGGAAGGCAGCATGGTTTACTGATTTACCAGCTTTCAACCTCTGCATCAAAACCAACAAAATAAGTCACATACATCATCACATGGACCATCAGGTTTTAACAAGTTTCTCCACAAGTATATAGAAACCTCATTATGAAAACTGATAATAAAACATAGTTCAATCATCGAAAGCAGGCATCAGCATACGAGCAAAGCTCAATTTATTACTCAGCAACGTCTTCAGTTTGCTTGGATCTGGAGAAATACCACCACCCAAAACCACTAGCAGCAGCCACGGTGCCAGCAACAACAGCATAGTTTCGGTTCTTATCAGTTGAAACGCCGCCTGTAGCAGCAGAAGACGACGAGCTTTGTTGGCTCCCACCTGGCTTCACTTCACTTGCTGCCTGTTCTGGAGCAGCTGCCTCTCCGGCTGTTGGGCCCTGTTTAACAGTGTTATATTTTTAAATCATTAATAATTTACAGTAGTTGTTACACAAACTCTGTGTGTGTATATGGGAAAGTCTTAAACACAAAAATTTGACACAAACCGAGGGACATAAATTCTCAATCATTGGATTGCTCCCTGGTTTCCATCCCACATAAAAGACAAATCAATCCAACGGTTGAGATTTTGTGTTTCTTGATTTGTGTCAAATATTTGTGTTCAAATAGCCGCTCCAATATATATGTATGCATGCATGCATATGTATATGTGTGTCACTGTGTGTGTATGTGTACACACATCGTACATACATATTATTATATATGGCTACAATCAATATCCCTCCTCCCATTAATTTATCACCATAATGTCGCCCCTCGGATATCGGTGATGAGTTCTATTTAAAGTTTCAAACGTTGTTCTTTCTCTCTTCCCTCACATGGACCAAACATTTAAGTATAACCATGTGGCTGATCTCTGCAAATGGTGCTAAATAAAAGGACTATAGATCCTTGCTTTATTAAGAATATTTAATGATCACCTATATATATAAACAAGCTCTATGGCACTCCAATTTTTTAGCACTCCTTTTGCACCCGAATTACAACCACTCATTTATAGTAAAATAAGTTAGTGGAGGAGAGAGAATTAGTGGAAAAGGAGAGAATGGGAAATGTGTGGTGTGGTGTGGTGTGATATATATATATATATATATATATATATATATATATATATGTGTGTGTGTGTGTGTGTGTGTGTGTGTGTGTGTGTGTAAATATATATATATATGGGATAGGATCAGGGAGCCCCCCTATTGCACCCGAACCACAACTACTCATTTATATTAAAGAATGTGAGTGGGAAGTGAGAGAATGAGTGGAAGGAGAGAGAGTGTGAAATACTTGGTTGTGGTTGAGGGGCTTTGGGTGCTGCACTGTTTGAGGTGCTCTCAAACCTACCCATATATATATATATATATATATATATATATATATATATATATATATATATATAGAGAGAGAGAGAGAGAGAGAGAGAGATAGGATCAGGAGTACCCATTTAGCCCCCTGATTTTCACCACATATTTCCGCTTCTCTCTCTACCCACTAACTCTCTCTTCCTCCACTAACTTATTTAAATATAAATGGGTGGTCTAGGATGAGAGACATTTGGCATGCTATAAATTTGGGGTGCCATAAAACCTACCTCATATACATATACACCCCAAAATTTGAGCACCCCTTTAGCCTTCCTATTTTCTACCACATAATCTCTTTTCTCTCTCCTCCACTCATTCTCTTTCACCTCTCTCCCCCTCCACTAACATTTTTTAATATGAGTGGTTTAAAAGTGGGATGCTATAAGGATGCTCAAATTTTGGGGTGCCATTGAACCTATATATATATATATATATATATATATATATATATATATATATATATATCAAGTGACAAATCAAATGACGTTCGACCAAGGCCTAAAAATCATGGGTTCAGACCCTGGAAATAAACTGAATGCCAGCTTGAATGAAATACCACTCTTATTCTCATCCTTGCTTAGAGCTGTGATAAAAATATGTTAACCTCGCCAAATTTGCTTTTTTTTTTTTAAATCAGAAAGCTATGCTAGTGACTGGTTAAATTAAGTGAAAGAACAGTCTGGCTACAATCCCTACACTAAGTTTCAAAATAAACAAAACACCCTCATAAAAAAAGTATATAAATGGTCCCTTGAATTAAATCAACTAATAATTGTATAAATTTATGCATTTATTTAGTGAATAATTGCAGACATTTATGCAATTATATCCAAAAGTTGCATAAATTTTGGCAATTATTCGACGAAAATTTGGGGAAATATCCCCAGTTATTCACCAAAACATTGCAGATATTTCCGCAATTTTGTCAAAAAATTGAGGAAATAGCCGTAATTACTCGCGTAATAATTGCATACATTATTCAATTTTTTAATATAATTGCATAAATATCTTCAATAATTCACTGAATAACTGCATAATCATATGCAATTATTCGGTAGTTAAACTCTAGATACCTAATTTACAATCTTTTTTTTGGAAATGAGTTTCGTTTATTAAGTTTGATTTTAAGAACCTAAGCCTAATATTTCACTAAAATAAAACTAGAAACAGCTTTCTCTAAAATGAAATTTGATTGAGAACATCCAACAAAACGAACCTTACGAGCAAGCTTCTCCAATTTCTCCTTCTCGATTTTCTGCAATCAAAAAACAGTTATTATGGTCAGTATGCATGAATTCGTCTGAGCTTCACATTAGATCATATGAATTGCACGCTCAGAGTGGATCTACTATTTTCATTCGTTCTTGCATACATATACAGCTACCTATTACCAAATCAAACATGTTGAACTGGAAGAAGACTAATACACAAGGCATGATTGGAAACTTTAACAATGCATATAATACAGGTGTTATGATGATGGCAAATTCCAAATTACACCGAACAATTGGCAGCTCTGTATAAGCAAAGTTGCTGTACCAATATAAATTTATCATTTCAAACAGAAATTCATTTCAAATGACGTTAATTGCATTTCCTTTTCGCTTGCCGATGATTTTTTTAATCAAGTGACAACGATGAAATGTATAATGGAAGTATGGAACACAGTAACACTAATAGTATAAGAATGCTATTTTTTATTATTTAAAACAAGCGAAAATTTATCCATTGATGTAATAATTACCAATTTGTCTATATCAACAACCGTTGTACCAACATATCGTAAATGATTTTGGCTAACCAGTAAAATCAGGAAGGAAACATTTTTCCAAAACGGTGTGTTGACCATCACCATAACAGCCAATGGTCACATACTGCAGAAATAAGTTTAGCAATTTATATGTGTGCCCTTGCTGTGTAATGGAACATCCAATAATGAACCACTTATGTGGCAAAGCAACGCATTGTGAAGGCCTGATAGACGATGGACGATCAATCTACGTGCAAAGTAGACTTAAGAGTTGCACTTTATAAGATTAGCCAAATAAAAACAGATGTTGCTCCATATTGTTGCATGGCACCCTGGTGACAGTTCTTCACAGAACCACTTATGTTTTACTTTTAGTTTTCTTTTTTTTCCTCTAACATAAGAGGTACTTTATTCAAGCAGCGCACATTTTTTTGTCTCCCTGGGGCTTGAACTCATGACCCCGTTAGGACCTCTACCTGAAGGGCCGCACCCAATTTTTTAATTTAACGTTATTAGTCATTACAATTCAGCACCCAATACTTTATTCAATTATGTTTTAGTGTAAACGAAAATGTACAGATACAGATAATCAGCTTTTTTTAGTAGTACGAGTGGTACATTTTTCAAGCATGACCATCATTCTGATGTCTTGAGGGTTCAAACCTATGACATCTAGGACCACAGCCTAAAGCGTTGCACCACTTTCCCTTGGTTGTTTTTGACAACAAATAACGAGGTTTAGTTTGGTTAACTCGTATGCTTTCTCCGCTTATTAAGTGTTTGTCCATTTCAAGGTGAACTAAACTAATAAGCAATGATAGACAGTCAGGTAAGAACAGAAATAAATTCATGTAAGTTGTAGCTACCAGAAATAACATATTTCAGGTATAATATGTCAGTATTAGGCCTGACACCGCTACAAATAACATATTTTATATACAACCAAAATAATATTATATTAGGCACTAGTACTACATTACTACTTAATTTATAAAGTCTAGATTTTCAACTAAATAATTTCTATCATTATCATACTCGCAAAACCACTAAACTCAAATGAAATTTATATTTAACATGTTTCTATTTCTCTAGTTAAGCATTCAAAAGTCGAACAACAAAGTGCAAGAGTATACAAGTCGGTATCCTGCTCCATTGCTTAAGCACAATAAATGTTTTTGCTTAATGACATTAGAAAAAAGAAAAAAAAAATTGTACCTGAAAGTTGCTTAAGAGCGCTTTTGGTAACATGTAGCCCAGCATAAACAATATTGGAATTATATTTTTTACTATGAAATCACAATATTTTTATAATTTTCTCTCCTTACTCCACAAATTTTTTAATTATATGCACTATACTAGCACCTCTGCCTCTCAGATAACTATTATATAACACGAAAGCTTTGAAAGAAAAGAAAAACTAATGGTAGAAAAAAAAAACATAAGATATATCCTTAGTAAGTGTTTTGCTAGCCTCCTAGATAGACCAATAAAACTTACCATACAAGGGAGCGGGAAAAGCATGATTTTGATCTACATATGTAAATTTGTCAATGCGTGTGTGCATTAATATTTGTTCCGCTATCTTGATAGGGAATGCAAAACAATTTACAATAGTCACCGAGACACACAAACTCACAAAAGTGACTGCGTGTGTGCGCGCCGGCACATATATATGTGTAACTGAATGTGTGTGCATCCTTTAATTTTGTTTTATTCTTATATCCACAGATAAAACTTGAAAAGAGACTGAATGAAGCATAATCTTGATCTGCATATGTAGGTCTGTCAATCTGTTTATGCATTTATATTTTTGTTGTCTTTATATGGAAAGCATAACAATTGATAATGGTTACTGATACATACATACACATATGTACCAGTAGCAGCTTAATTCGTTGTGTATTTCCCATGGAAATAAGCAAACCCCACTCCCAACGCATCCCTCCTACCCAAAAAGGAAAAAATCTTGGAAAAATATATTGCAAAACAAGTATTTGATCAGGTCCGAAATTATCGAAACTGCAAAATACGCAGGCTAAATAGCTTCACGTACGGTTTCTAGATGGTTTCAGTGCAACCATCATTTAATTGTTTTTAAGCGCATTCAAGCAGGCTGATATCTTTTGTTATATATCACACAATGTATGGAACATTACTTGTCCCTAAATTGTTTCAATCTAGCCACTCATGATTAAAAAATCCAGTTATATAACAATGATTTCAAAAACCGTGACAAGAAAAACATGCAGTAGGAGTTTGTTGACACCACATTCTGTGGTGTCACCGTGACTCTATCCATATGGGGTCCCCCCCTATCCACCAATCGGTGGCCGAGGCCACCGTGACACCACAGAATGTGGTGTCAACAAACTCGGTCTCAAAACCATGGCCCTACCACAGCTCATTCATGGTTCGTCCTTTCTCTCACGCTCTTTCCACCTCTTAAAAAATATATTTAATAAATGGAAAGCTGCACATCAGCAAAAGATACACAAGTCGCAACAAAACTAGCACTTGGAAAAAAGATGACGCTCTCGCTTGGATTGGTGAAATGTACTAAAACACCTTAATTAGAGAAGAGTTTAGGAAAAAAAAATGTTACATAAGTGCATAATTTACACCTTGATCCCATGTACACTTCAGATATCATCATCTTGTTCTGTTAACGTCGCTCTTAATTCAAATCAATATTACAGTTTACTCTTCTTACATCCACTCTACACCAAATAAACTAAAACAGATAAGATATTTAGACAAACTACTTATTTTTCGGAGTCACTTTTTTAAAACTAATATAACCAGCCGAACAGCGAAAACAAAATTAAATGATAATATATAACATCCACGTTCAGCACATCTGCAAGCAATATTGCACGCAACATAACTAAAACTTCAGCCTAGTCGAAATAACTAAACCAAAAAAAATACAACGGAATGAATCGCGAACCATATGAAAAAGGATACCCTCATAAGTTAACGAAATGAGTAAATCTAAAGAAAGAATACCTTGATGTAGATGTTCTCAGCTGCCTTTTCCTCCTCGCTCAAGATTTTTCCACTTGACGATAGCCTACGTGGGATGAATCTTGCTGCCATTCGAGCTGCCATGGTGATTGAGTTTAGCGTTAGGGTTTTAAGAGAGAGGAAGCGAATCCCTAATTTCTCACTTATGCCTTCCTTTTCTATCACTAAATCCGTTCTTTTTCAAGATTGAGCGAACATATTATTGACGGGACATCCGAGCTTGCGTCACGCTACAGGAATGCATTTTTTGTCTTCAAGATGTACGGGTATTTTATTTTGTAACATGCATTTGATTTTAACATTGTAAAAAATATAATTTTTAAATATTAGTAGAAATGCATATACAATTTCAAAACAACGATAGAATATACAAATACAAAAATATAAATTTAAAATAAGATACAAATACAAATACATTTTTGGATATATAGATATAGTAGTATGTTTAAGCGCAACCCTGCAGCAACCAACTGATTACTTATGGTATCTCGAAATGCCGACATTTCTTGGTATTTATTTCGTTGTATCCGTTCAATGTCTCTATTCATCTCATTTCTCATAATATTCCACCAAGTATTCATCGAGAATAAGTTCAATATCATCATCAAAAGCCGTAAAATCTGGATCACCACGATTAGATTTGCGTATGTAGTTGTGTAAGGCTACTGTAGCCATGACAACTTTGACTTGAATTCAAACGAATATGTTGGCATACTCTTCAAAATGCCAAAAGTTCTTTCAACGGCGATCCGTAAACTCGAATGGCAGAAATTAAACACTTCATTGGTAGATCTTGGTCGATTCACGGTCTCATGAAAATGCGAAATATGAAGCATATTCCGATAAGGTGGTAAATATCCAGTCTGAAGTGGATATCCCGAATCGACCAAATAATATTGTCCAACTGGAGGTTTGGGAAAATTGGAGTTTCTATCATTATAACCGAATTAAAAATTCACTATCATGTGCAGTCCCTTCCAACCAGCCATAACATAAGTAAACCGCAAATCGAAAGAGCATACCGCTAATATATTCTGTGTAGCGTAACATTTTCTTCCGATATATGGAATAACTCGATCAACAGGTAAGTGTGCAATTACGTGTGTACCATCTATATCACCAATATAGTTTTTAAAATATGGATGGTAGCGGGTTGAACTGCTGATGTGATGTCAAATATTATAAAATTGTGGATCATCTGACTTTATTATTTCAGCAGCAAGTAATTGAAAAGCGTTTAAAAACAGTACGAAAAAAAATAGAAATTGTGTTACCTGCTCTTTGAAATATTTCGTTAAGTTATTGGTTTAAGAGCCCGGTAACCATTGTGTAAACGAAAATACCAATCATTTCACTAATACAAATTTCTGCCATTGAAGAGAGACCATGATGTTGTAGTTTGTCACATAACGAGTAGAAGCAAAGTCTTCTCATATGAAAATTATTTTAACAACGTTGTTGATGCTCATTCAAAATGTCGTTGATGCAAGCTAAAACAGTATACTCTGAAATATTAATCCAGGTCATATGATTCCTCCGTGAATTTTGACACAATGATATCCCGTATAGATCAAGCAAATCATCGAAATCGGAGGATGAATCGGAGGTAGGCATTTTTTTTAGAAGGTGAAGAAGAAGAGGATGATGGATGGGAAGTGGAGGAAGTAGAGATGAGTTATAAGGAGTGGTAAAAGGAGCCGTTAGGAGATGAACAATGGAAAATGATCCATCGGCGTCGAACGCCGATGGATCATTTTCCAACGTTCACCAATATCGTTGGTGAACGTGGAATTCGACGTTCACGTGTAGTCGGACGCATCAGACGCCAATGCAACGAAAACGTGGCATAAATTGTCTGTGAACGACACCTAAATTTACCGGGTGTAGTTACGTTAGAGGCGCCTATGGATAAGGCATTGATTAGCGTCTTATCTTGTACGCTTTGTTTAATCAGCACCTAGCCCACACTTTTGGGCACTGATTAAGTCAGTTTCCACGTTATAGTGCGTATAAATTACATCATATAGGATCCTCTCCTTACCCCACTCATTTTTCGTGTTTTTAATATTTGTTTCATTCGATATTGCATTGAGATATCCGTGCGTGTTACCTAATTTGCCAGACGAATAGTTCGACCTTAGACAAATGAGATGGTTGGTCCTGCGTGCATTCCTCCTACGGCCGAAACCACGATATTCGACTTACGGATTCCATATGAATTGCCTAAGGGTTACTCACAGGATATGTTCACAGTTCTTGAGACGTTATGGTATGATTTCAGACTGTAATATAATTAGTAGTGTACAAAGTAATTATGTACCACATTACATATTCAGGTTGTAGTGTTACTTTATAGTATATTAAACAGTAATAAATGTCTTTTTACTTATCTCGCTACCTCAGCTCTCATGGCACTTGGTCGAGGTATATTACACGTTTTCACAACGTAGTGCCTTAGTATTTACGGGATATGCTATGAGCTAGTCTATTCGGATGCTTTTTAGATATTAAACCTACACAGTCATTTGACTGGCCACTACTAGGTGCCTTAGTCGAGAGGTGGTTGCGCACCACATATAAATTTCATTTTTCATGTTTTGAGCTTGGTATTACCCGACCAATTTTCATAATTTCACTGGAATTAAGATAGGAGGTGCCGATAGAATGCCAAATTACTTTGACTCTAGCTTCGAGTCACCTGAGACGTACACTTTGTATATACCTGATTTTCCCCCGATCATATCTCGTCTGGAGTTGTTACACTGACATATTTACATGAATATGTTTTAGCTCGTATGTATATCGGTGATATGAAGACTGTTGTACTTCAAGCTTTTATTTTATAACTTTTTGGCTCGATATTCTTTTAGAATCAAAAGAGTATGATTCGACTTAGTCACCTGGAAGCATTGACTGATTTAGATCATATGCATACGACAAATTAGGGTTCAGTTACACTGCGTTGTCTGTACACTGCACTAGACACCTTTGCTTTTGATGAAGTGGCTCAGATGTTTGGTTTTTGGCACTATGTTGCTACTACAAGTGCATGACCAACATGCATCCACGCATTGTTGAAGCAGCCGGTCATGCAGTTGATCCATATTTTTGACGCATGTGACGATGGTAAACTATCCATCCGGTTAGCATATGTCTACCAGTGTAAGATACGACTTGATGGAGGACCGATCTTAGATCGATCTGAGGTCCAGGTCTAATGCTTTACAAGCGCCATGGGCCTCTTATTGGATTGCTCTCACACACATTGGTCAGCTTCGTGATGCCAGTCTCACTTTCATTGCATATCGCTTGTTTCTTCATCATGTTGTTCTGCTCCCACCGGCCTACCTCCTATTTGGTACTTGGGAGACTGGTGTTAGTTCTAGTCCACGGGTGACCTACGTGTATCCGATGATCCAGTTTTCAATGATGATATATTCAGCATACGTCGGACTATTGTAGGTTGTAGATGCAGGGCCTTAGACAAACAGACTGGGTAGACATGTAGACATTTTTCATACCAGGAGCCGATTTTGATACATATAGGGATAGAGTTGCACCTCGAAGCTACTTGTTATCGGATTACAGTCGGTGAGTGAACTCTGAACATGTAAGTTCACGTGTGGCTACTAGTAGAGTTCATTCTCCGCCATTTACTTTTGACCCCACCCCTTCACATTACTTTGAGCTTCCCATTGATTTTTCTCTTGATGATGCTTTCATAGCATATGATTTGAGTGGTATTTTGATCACACAACCTGTAGTTTATCCACTCGATGAAGTTATTGCGGGTATCCCTACCCATGGACATTACCCGCCTTGTGAGCTAATTTAGCTAATTGTTAAATTAATTACTTGTACTTATTTAAGAAATATACAATGAAATAATAGTTTTGTGTTGCAGTATTCACCCAGGTTGGACCAGCACAGATAGCATATTACCGCTATTCAGTATATGGCACTACTTCGTTCTCAAATGTTAGGTCAGCAGCATCAGACGAAGATGCAGGTATTGCAAGGATAGATTCATGCAATGAAAGGTCGGATGCAGGCTCAGATCGATGAGCTAGAAGTTTAATTGGATGTGTTAGGATTTGAGGGTATTGGAGGTTCAAGAGGTGGAGGTGATTCAAGAGGTGGAGGCGTTCTATGTTCTGGAGCTAATGAGAAGGACGATGATGACAATGAGGACGACGACGGGGATGACGAGCATGACGATGTTGCTGTTGTAGGTTTATGATGAACTTATATTGTGTACTTGGTTACATGATTTATCTGTCATTTTGTATAGTATATGCTACACTTCGATTTAGATTAAGTGCATTATATTTTGTTCTCTGTTGTTGATCTTTGTATGTTACATGTCTCTACTTCATACTACACTACTATGTTGTTGATCATGTTTTTTTTCCAACCAAACTGGTTAAATCATTAATTCAACGTGTAAAACGATAAATCGAATTACATTTTTTACCTACATACATACTAAAATGACAATAACCATAGAGATACAATTGATAGTAACCATAAAGATACAACCGATAGTTACCATTTTCCACCATCATAACTTGAAATATGAAAACTTCTAATTTAAACCATTATGAAGGTGATAATTTGCTTGCATAAGATCATTGACTTGATTGTGTAGCTTCTTGTCTCTTCTTCCAATTTCAAAGCATAAGTAATAGCTCTAGAAGGGAAACGATCGTCTACCTACTACTTAAATTTACATCCACTTGGACATACCAGACAATGACAATATCGGCAACCAACGTCGTTTCCATGTCGGACGACTAGAAGTGGTGTTTCAAAACAACAAAAGCATACAATATTCGCAGATTATATCACGTTGACTTCAACAACATTTTGGGCGTGAGGAATTACATGTGACCTTTTAGTACATTGAGAAGGTTGTTGTTGTTGATGATGGTCTATTTGAATTTGATGCATCCCTTATTCAAGCTCTTTTTGTCACAAATCCTCATAATGTCGTGCTTTCATTTTAATGTACAATAAAGTTGGTTCTCTAGGTGAAGATGGATTCAGGTTTAATAGTCCAAACAGAATGTCAATGTAATCGTATGAGGATGGATATTCAATTGGCATTCTTATGAATTGAGTTAAATTTATGGATCAGTTTATCACATAGTCGCTGGTATTTATAATGACAAAACAATGAATGCTCAATGGTTCATTTGAAAAGTGAGTGAATGCTGCAAAGTGCTAAGAAACCGTGTAATGTTGCTACAGTAACCGAATGCAACCAGACACTGTAGTCACTTTCTTTACATAAAGTAACTACACTCTTTGTGCTGACAATGAATTCGACTGACACTGCAGTCACTTTCTTTACATAATGTGGCTACAGTCTTTACCTTAACACCGAATGCAATCAGATATGTACCCACTTCTTTACATAACGTGGTTACACTATTTGTCGTGACACTGTATGCGACTGGACGATAAATGCGATTTGCAGCAGTATGTATCGCAGTTGAGACTTTTTAAACTTAGTATTCCTACTGCTTATAAATATTCATTTTCTTCCTTAAATTTAAACATAAGCTGCTGAATAAAAATTTCCACCGTTATTTTATCTTCTTTGGAGTCACTTGTTCTCGTGAAAGCATATCTTGAAGTTGATTACATGCATGATATTATGTTGCGTACAAGTATGGGTCTAAGCAATGAAAAATTATATAATATGGTGACAGAAGGTTATAATAACCATCCTGACGGCCTTGCTACACATAAAGCATATGGTTGTTTTGCAGAAGCTTGTAATCGATACCCGATATTATGAGATTATCGAGATTGTTGAAAAAAAAAGAAGTTTTTCAAGAAAAAAATTCTACATTTGATTCGTGTTATCTAATGAAATTATTGGTCACGAACCATATGAACTTCGCTATAGTAGGCCTATGTGATATGACTCTGAATAAGCATTACTAGAACCGTAATCTTATTGTTTGTAGCTTTTTTATGTTTATCAATGACATTCTTGTCCAGTTTATGTAGTATGTTTTCACATTGTATAACAGTTGTCATGAAAGTATTCTTGTGACGTGCCACCCGTGACCCATATTATTAAGGAGTATTCACAATTATTACTGTCTGTTAATATGGAGAATAGGGCTAATAAGGAGCGACCATTCGTTATTTTGTATTAAAACGAGCCTTAAGTACATCGATGGAGTGTTTTGGTTTTTTTTTTCTACCTCAGGTGGTTTGGCATACTTAATGCTTATATAATACAATATTATGATGGCTACAGGATCGATTCAAAACAAGGCATAATCAATGTAATATTTTCTAGTCCACAGGACAACATCACAGCCACAGATTCCTACATTTACATACATGAGGTATAGTACAAAATAACATATGTCCATCCATTCCTATAAAAGGATATATACAACAAACTGTGTCTGGCACTAAACACAACAAAACTTGTTAAGCGAACAAAACGAAGTAAATAATCCATAAGTAAAGCTTATTGAAGAGTGTCAACATCAGGCACCACCTGCAAAGTCTTGGTCAGATCCGAGCAATAAGTACATGGGTTAGTCTAGCTAAAACAATCAGAATATAAGATGATAGGGTAACAATCATCTAGAATACAGTTCCCTTAAAGAGATACTGCGACATGATTACTCCACGTTGTAGGGTTAGTGATCAATATATGTCATGCAACATAAGTTAAAGTTTTATGTATACTGCAATTGGTCGAGCGCTTATGCTAAACATACAGGTAAAGGTTATCTTGTCACTCTGCGCAAAAAGGAAATTAACATCATCAACACAACATGAACACCATCAATACAATATGAACTCGTTTAAGAGTTCCGAATGATAAGAATGAAATCACCTAACAATTCATCAGCAATCGCCCACCGACTATAGGTGTAAGTGTAAAAAAAATCACATCATATCGGTGAAAACATTCAAATCAACAAAATTCCAAAAAGAAGTAATATTATAAAACCTTGGACCCACCAGTCCGAGTTGCCTACCAGCTATAAATTAGAACTCGTTAGTCCAATATATGGCATATCGTTTCTGTCCTACCAAGTACTATACATCGGTGACCTACCAGTCTCATATGGGACCCACCAGTCCAATATAGGACGCACCAATCCAAATTCACCCACCAACTATTTATGTGTACTTAGGATGCTCCAGTCCATGTATACACAAAGATAACACCATAGAATGTGTCACAGACTCCCAAACAATAATTCGAATAATGAAAATAATATGTCCCATACCATACATTTTCACCAATCAATTACTATCACTGCACACTACAAATTAACAAATTACATTGATTGATGAGTCTGAAATTAACAAATATAATGAATCTACGTGCCCTATATCCCATGATTTATCATATCGTTTAAATCACGTTCTCGGTTTCTCGAAGGCGCAAAAAGGTGTAGCTTATGTATTGAAAATACTTAATTTAAGAAATTGTTTTATAAAAGAAGTTTTCATAATGTTTGGTTTATTTTTCTAAAATCCATGTATATTGGAAAATACGGCGTTTACTATTGCTTTGAGATAGTTTCATTTATAAACAAGTTCTTGAAAACATATGTCAGTAAACTAAATAAACTTATATAAGGAAAACTCATAGTTGGAATCATTTATTTAAAACGTGTACATTGTATAAAACTCACCATAAAAGCTCATCTATAGGCACAAAATATTCTTGAAAAATTCATTCCTAACGACATGCAAATACAAGAAACTTTTTGCCTTTGGAGATAGCTTCAAAATAGGATCAAAATATATTGCAAATTAGGCTAGAGTAGTAAGCAAACATTGAAGTAAAAGTGGTTTCAACATGCATCAACAAGGAACATAAGGGCTCGACCTCTTCCCCTTGACTTGCTGCAGGTGGTCGACCGAGCGGTCGACTGGTCAATGGTGGGGCGGTCGACTCCCTGGATGTGAAAGCTAGATGGGGTTCGTCCCTTTCCGTTTACGCTTTCAGGCCAAGTTTTGACCGATCGAAACATAATGTCTTGGAATTGAAATTTTCAAATTTCAAGTTCAACTCTCAAGCAACACAACGAAATGACACAAAATAGAATGAAATCGAGGAAGATATTCTTTCTCAAAGTAGGAGCAACAAAGATTTTAGCACTCAAAATTTCACAAAGGTATAAAACTGAGTTTACAGCAACCCAAACTTAGTTCTTACAGCAAGGATACAACATATTTAATTAATTTCAACTAAAATGAGTGAATTACTCACCTTGGATTCAAAGTTAGAAATTTACAACAAGAATTCTGAAGCAAAATTGGAAGTTGTAGCTTCAAGAATCCTTGTCTGGGCTTGGATATTTACTTACTATAGCATGCAATCGCAAAAACATCAAAATATAGTAAATGGAATCCACAATAGAGGTTGTTGATGGAATTAAATCGATTTCTAGAAGGACTACCTACTGTGGATTGGAGCTAGCAACCTAAATTCTCCAGCTTAAAGAATTAGGAGGCTAAGATTTGGCCTAGAATAGGTTTCAGCAATTTTATTTTGCTATGTTTTTTTTTATAAAATGAGGACGAAGGAGGAGAATAACGTACTTTGTTCATTTTTTCTCTAGATTCCTCTTCTCCTAAATCACTATTAAAAGCCCAATTAGCTTAATTAAGACCTTTAGGAGGTGATTAAGATTTAGGTAAATGAATATGGCCTAACTACCTAGTTATGTCATGTTTAAACAATTCTTTTACACTACTTCATACTGATTTCTATTACTTGTTACAAATCACACCATAAACACATGAAAAGGTATAATGACTTATTTAAATCACTTTTAAAAAATTATGTTAAAGATTTTCAACTAAAATTTGCTAGTGTTTGTAAGTGTTTACAAATTTTATAATTGGATACGAATTCCATTTCTTTTGTGGAATTCTTACAATTCTAAGTGTTGTAATTATTTAAATAACTTTGTTTTGACACAAGATTATTTACAAACTTATATAGTCTATAAAAATTTTAACGATTATATTTATATTTTGCAACTAGGTCAACATTTTATACTTTTTATTACAACTTAATGTTATGTGGAAAACACCTCTTGTTACATTAATTTTATTTGCTTATATTTTATAACAATCACAAATAATTGAAAAAATCACTAAACACTTAACTTTTACTTCAAATTATTTACAAAGATAAATCAAACATTTATTTTTCATTTTTATCTTTATTATTTAATTATAAAGTTCAATCTATTTCAAAGGCCCAATATATTACATTTTTATTTAGCTTCCTTTGATCCACCCAAGCTATCATTAAATTCCTTTATTTTTGGTTTAACATTAACCTCAAATATATGTATATTTATTTATATGATCCAATATTTATATTTATATCAATTTTCACCAAGGCTCCATACTTGTTTGTTTAAATAATTAAATAATCTTTTATCCAAATTTTCCAAACCTTCCCCAAAACTCGTATCTAAAATCCCAATTTTTCCAGCCAATCCCAATTTGACTAAAGTGGCATTTATACCTTGATTAACAAATTATAATTCACATTACAGTTTATTAATAGCCATAACAGGTAATCATCTAAAACCAAGGTTATTACAGGCTTCCACCCTTATAAAAATTTCGCCCTTTCAATTTACTTGGAGATAAGTCATGTTCAACTTGCTTTATTTCAACAACCCAAGACATAAGCATTAAAAGAGACATCCTCGAATTCAAAATTTCTCACCCCATCATGGAAGGATAGAAAATTAGGATAGGTTGCTCGATAAATTCTATGGTTTCCAAATGCAATAATTGGGATCATTAAATCATTAAACGTCACCTTCTAAATTCGGAGGTGTTTATTCCTTCGAAGTAAAACATTCATAAGATATTGTATGAAAGAAAGATTAGGTGAGATCTCAAGATTTTCGGAAACATGAGAATCGTTCAAATCGAAACCATATAGATACTTCTGTTACTGAGAGGTATAAGACATATCGTGAATCTCCAAAAAATCAACGATAATTTCCCATTTAAGACTTTAAATAAAACTATGCCTATACTAAATTGATAGCTACTGATAACATATATGAATTGGTTCTCAAAGATATATTCCATCTACCCATGCTACTATCAAATTACGGGTGTTAGGCAACCCAAGGACAAGGTTTTGTTTGCAAAGCATTCTAAAAATTTCGACGACTCGCCAAAAGAAGACCTAATACACCTAAACCGTTAAAGTCTTACATGTGACGTGGGTCAAGTTGTTCTCTTTCATAATTTTTTAGAATTTTTATTTCTCATTTGCAAATTTTAATTATTTACTCTAAACAAACTTAATAAATTATTTTAAACCGTCTCCAACTTAACCTCCGTTTTTATTGGCAAAATTACTATTCAACAGCAATTCGCATAATTTATTATATACTAGTGAATAATTCTATTAACACAAACCAAATGCCATTTCTTTAAACAATAGATGTATTAAATTCAATTTTTCTTTCAACCCATCGACTTACCAATCGACAAACTCCTTCATTTTTTTGTGTTTTATGGATATAAAAATTTCTATTGAAATTTTTTATTCGTTACATTCAATCTCCAGATTACCATTTATATTGCAAACTTTTCTTTGCACACGTTTTAGAACACACTCTAAGCTTTCCACACTCATACCGTTCTAATAATGTTGCCTCGCCATTGGTTTCAACAATATATATATATATATATATATATATATATATATATATGTATAGATATATTTGTTGAAATTGGTGATACGCAAATCACAATTTGGGGCAACGAATAATCTTACATATTTTGTGGAGAGATTTGGAGCTAGATCCGATGAAGAGATTTGGTGCAAGATTTAATGAAGAGATTTGGTGCTAGATTTTATGGATATATATTGGTTGCTATATTTATGGACATTTATTGCAAGGATATTTGGTGCTTATCCAAATAGTTTTATAACATGTATGAAGATAATTTGGATGCTAAGTTTTCTTGGGCATAAAGCAATTCTGTCTATAAAAAGGGCCAGCTAACATCTTCAAGTGTGGGTGAGAGCCACCAAGGGAGGGTGAGAGCCACCAAGAGTGGCTGAGAGCCACCAAAAATGATCATTTTGGGTATTCCAAATTGAGTGTTCTCCTTCAAATTATTTAGCCATTAGATATTCTCTACCTATTTCTCAATAAGGTTATTGGTTCAAGTTGTAATTGTTTGTAACGATAGTTGAGATCGTTTGTAAACAATTTGTTATTAGTGAATCAATAAAGAGGGTGGTTGGGTGGAATATCGTGTGCTCATATTTCCGATATTTTTTTTGTTTTTGTTTATTTTTCAATCAAATTCATCTTCAAGTGATTGGGTGATAAAGATCCAATTTTTCTTGGCATTTTTGTCAAGCTTCCGCTGCGCACAAAAATCATAACAGTTTGGTATCAGAGCAATTTTTGCATAACAATTTGGTATCAGAGACATGTTAAATTTGGTGATACAAAATCACAAATTGATTGGAACAAATTTGCAAATAATGGAAAGTAAATATTTTTATAATGGGAATGCATTGATTGCATTTGATGAGATGGTAGAGAAATAAATGAAGGGATTAATTTATTTCATCTATGCTAAAGAAACGGATTGATTTACTTCTTATGTTTGCACATTTGTTGTTATGGTAATTTGCCTCCATTATATTATTACCATATGTGGGTAATTTAATTGATGACTCACATAGATTTGCACTGACTATATATTAAGGGGTAGACTTTAGTGTAAACCCATCCTGGCCTGGAGCTAGTGATCCCCAATGGTGTCTCTTCTTGTTAAACCTGATTAAGGTTTGGATATGTAAACTCTTATTTTGTAATCTCTTGTAATTCTCTCATGTGGAATAAAATCTCTCTCTGTTGGACTGGACGTACACTATCTCGAGGATAGTGGAACCAGTATAAACATTGTGTCTCTTTGTTTCTCTGTTATAGTTATTTACTATTTTGTTGATGTAATAGAATAATTGCTATCAGATTAGATTGGTGTTCAATTGGTAAATCTAGATCATATTTATTGCGCTTCCGCATATGCTCAATTTTCATGACAGATTGGTATCAGAGCTCAGTTCATCGCATAGCTTGGAGTGATCTTGGATTGAAGATTGTAGATGTCGGAGATGATGTTGCTTTCACTACAACAAAAACACTCTACTACAACTGTAATTTTACAACTGTCACAAAATGACAGTTGTAATAAATGTTATCTACAACTGTTTTATTTTGACAGTTGTAATAGATTTGTTTTCAACAACTTTTTTACTTTGCCTGTTGTAATAGATGTCTATTACAATAGTTCTTTCGGACCAGTTGTAATAGATGTCAATTACAACAGTAACTTATATTTGGTTACGTAATAATTATTATCTAATACTTTAAATTTAAAATTAATAAATTTATTTAATATTCGATATTCTATGAAAAAAAATCAAAATTTCTAAAACAAATTAGTCATAACTAATATTTAATAATTTAAGATGGTAGTTTTGAACTGGTAATTTGTTAATGAAAACTTAGATAGGCACCTATATATAACCAATCACTATTAATAAATAATTCATAATTACTAAGTACTGTCTATAATCAATAATTATTTTTTGAATTTAATCAATTATTATAATTAATTTCTAATAACTAGTAAATATATAATATGCATTAACTACATTTAATATTCAATAATTATACCTAATATTCAATTTTTTAATTATTATATTTAATATTTGATAACTAATCTTTTTTTATTTTCTAAACTAAAATCTAAACAAATTTTGAAATATTCGTAAAATTCAAAATAAAAAAAATTAGAATTCTGATTCAACTAATATTCGAATAAAATTTTATAAAAATTAATATTTAGTATTTCAAAAAATTTAAAATTGGAAATTTTGTGAAGTAAACTTAAAAATATTCATAAAATTAAAAAAAAAAATCATAACATTAAGAAATAAAAAGATAATTTTTTTTATGAAGTGCTCAAACTTTCAGAAAATCATAAGGACTAAAATAGTTCAATATTCAAAAAGCAGAACAGTAATTTGCAAAAATTTTAGTTCTAAATGTATTCTGAACAATATTAACATGCATTTTTCCAGTTCTAAACAATGGAACTTTGTTTTAATTTCTGGAAGCATCCCGCTAATCTAAATTTTTGGCTCCATCAGCGAAATTTTACCCCTTCTCGCTGTTCATTTGTATTATTTTTCAATGTTCTTGCCATTCCATCAAAAATCCCCAATTCATCAAATTGGCCTCCAAATGTAAACTATCCATCGCCGACCTAATCATCACAATTCCATGGCCATCAAACCATTTCCACTGCCTCTTGTTACTCCTCCAAGTCGTTGCCTACCGCCAACCTGACCTAACCACCACCGACCTCCTCTATTCCAATTTTATGCCCTAACTGCAAGTTTATGTCCTAACCCTTGACAAAATTGCCAACCAAGTTCCACAGATACGGATTGCATGGATGGATCCGAAACTATTCCTACCTCCATCGCCAAACCAATTTCACCCTCGTTTTCAGATTTGATGCTTAGGACTTAGATCCTGATCTAAATCACACCGTCCGACTAGTACTTTGTTTCGTTCGTTACCGGATCCATGACTGTCAGAGCCGATAACCCACCTCCATTAACTTGTTCGTCCAACATGCAAAAAAGGAAGCACAAGGTACAATCATATATTACAAATTTTCATGTCAACTTATATAAAGAAAATGATATTTTGTTTGTTGCCGCCTCATATGTTGGATTTTCTCATTTTTTTTCCAGCCCACTGAGGATATTCATTTTGTTTTAAACTAAAGTTTGATTTTTTTGGATGTATATGTGTTTGGTTTCAATGAAAATTCTGCATTTTCAATAAAGACACTCTGTTTTTTTAGCTCAGCAGCGTTACTGTATCATTGTATAAATAGTTTGATAATGAGGATTAGGAGTTGTAGAATTGAGAGTGAGGAAAGCAGCGCTGCGTTTAAGCCTCTCCCTCTCCCGAGCATTGTGATTCTGAAACCAGCAGAACACTTTTTTACCTTCTATCTTTCCATATGTTCCTAACTCTTTAGTTATTTCATTGATTAGTTTTGAACTGGGAGTGTGCATTCCGCCTTTGTATAGCTCTTCAACTGTTTGTATTTGCTCTTCTGTTGGAATCCATCGTGTTCCATTTACTTGTATATGTCATTCCATTAAATGGTAAGTGAAGCAAGAAAGATTTTGAATACAAAACTGAAATAAACAGATAGCATAGTGGGATGGATGAATCTTTGCTTTGAACTTTTTTTTTTCAACTTCATCCATTTTTGGAAAGCGTAGGTCTGTATTAGAAAATGTGAGTCTCATTTCTAAGATGGATGGTTAATGTTACAGGTTTATAGGAAGAGAAGCATGCAAATTTAAAAGGAGATGGAAGACCAAATTATGAGGAAAATTGACTTGTGAGAAAAAAGATGAAAAGGATGATACACAATGAAAACAACATTAAGCCATTCAGGTACATTAACTTCTTTTTTAAAAATTTGCTGAATGATATGTTTGATATTATCATCCATTATTGGGAATTCCTGCCTGAATGCAAGATCATGATCAAATGTTTAGCTTTTCATTATATATGTAGCTTTTCATTATATATACACGCTTTATTTCAAAAAATGATGTCATGCCTGTAAGTAAAAGAGGAAGCAGCAAATGTATTTTGTGGGCGCATCATTCTTGTAACCAAAAAAGAAAGAAAAACAGGAGAATATAACAAAATTAATGATATCTACCCATTTTTTATCATTCTTATAGCGCAAGCCTAACACTTTAATTTGACTTGATACAAGATTGATTTAAAAGTTTCTCCTTTTTCTTGGAAATAAAAGACTGGTTTTAAGTAATCTGATCTGCCTACTGATAACATGTTGCTAGAGCTTTTATGAATATATCTATAGTATGTTTCTCACACAGCAGAGAGCTAACGATACATGATTTATGCTCATTATTGATGATTTTTTGTTTGCAGTGTCCTTGGTAAACTGAACATATTTTGAAACAGAATCATATAATATGTGATATTGTGTACATTTACCTGTGTACATTTACCTGTTGTCGATCATTTACCTGTGTCAATCATTTCTCACACAGAAAAGAAAATAAAGAAAAGATAGAAAAATACGTGAATTTGACTGGAATGTCATCAAACAATCTATCTCATCATTCTCTCAACTTGGCTAACATCACCAAGCTTGATCTGTCAAACAATAACTCACAGGTATACATTTAACTCTAGTCTATATTCTCGGTGTTATCTATGTGATTATGTTAGCAGTTAAGCACATGATTTCATAACTAATAGCACTTCACTATTAATCGTAAGAAAAAGCGATCAAATTAACATCAAGTTCAGTTTTGATCATGACTGAGTTACACCTTTATTGATGAACAGAGCATACCAGAATCAGTAACTGCAAGATTACTAAATGTGGTGACATTAGACGTGCAGTCAAATCAACTAGCTGTAGTCATATGGCATCATAATGTTACTGAATAGATGAACTAGTTATGCAGCTCTATACCGAATCTACTGACGGATCATGCATGGAGACAAAGGAAAGTGCACTCATATGGCATCATAAAGAAGTTGATATAGGATCCAACACAAGCTTTAGAGATGATTAAATATCTAGAAAGAATTCAACTTGAAGCCGACTGCAAAGAAATTGAAAGGTCTCTGCTCCTGTTAAACAAAGAGCTTCTTTCAGCAACCAATGTATTAACGATCAAAATCTACGTCCATGAAAGACCTGGATAAGACCATCTTTAACTAAGGAGACATCGTTGTATGAGACATAGATGCATGGCATATGTTCGTAGCAAGTTTAGTTCTGTTTTATGTACTTAGATTTTGGAGTCTTGGATAATGGACTTTGTAGTTGCTTTATGTACTTGAGATGATTGTATGATTTATAAAAATATGATGACAGTTTAAAGATTTTAATATATTATTTTGGTTCATGTTTTATGTTTGTTTGATATCTTCAGTTTTGTAAATAATATGTTCTGAAATGAATTATTTTATTAGTAATATATATATAATTTGTTCATGTATTACAATTGTAAAATAATACTTTTGATAAAATATATTACAACAGTTACAAATAGTTGTAATAAAGTTTATTACAACTGTGGAAAACAGTTGTAAAATATACATTTCACAACGATGTCGCAACAGTGCAAAACAGTTGTAAAAGATTTTAGTCTATTACAACTTCTTAATAGACGACGGTTGCCCCACCGTTGTAAAAAGTCTTTTACAACTATTTTCCACCGTTGTAATATGGTCAATTTGTTGTAGTGTTTCATGGATGGCTATTGTGGAGTAGGAGATTTTGAGAATTTGGAATGAAGAACCTAGTCCGCAGCAAGGTAGAGAGGATGGTTTTGATCACTGCTGAGGATCTGTTGAGGATCATGTTATCGATTATTGTCTTCACGTTGATAATTCTCGAGGGATCCATGTAGATGAAGAGGGATCAAGTGGTAGGCGTATATCGATAAAAAAGAGGTATGATTGAACCTGAAAATCAATTAGGTAATCTTGTGGCCTGATAAAATCAAGAAGGCGTGATTGAGCCTGGAAATCAATTAGGTTATCTTGTGGCCTGATGAAATCAAGAAGGTGTGATTGAGCCTGTAAATCAATTGAGCCTGGACTTGAAGAGAAGACAGGATGGTTTTATCTCGTAGCCGTTAAAATCGAGATGATGTTAATTGAGAAAAAAGAGGTTGAAAGTGAGAGCTAAGGGGCAATTGTTTGAGTGGAGAAGATGTTGTGATTTGGTATCAAGGTGGAGTGTTGAAATTGGTGATACGCAAATCACAATTTTGGGCAACAAATAATCTTACATATTTTGTGAAGAGATTTGGTGCTAGATTTGATAAAGAGATTTGGTGCAAGATTTGATGAAGAGATTTGGTGCTAGATTTTATAAAGATATATTGGTTGCTATATTTATGGACATTTATTGCAAGGATATTTGGTGCTTATCCAAATAGTTTTATAACATGTATGAAGATAATTTGGATGCCAAGTTTTCTTGGGCATAAAGCAATTCTCTCTATAAAAAGGGTCAGCTAACATCTTCATCAGGTGTGGGTGAGAGCCACCAAGAGTGGGTGAGAGCCACCAGGAGTGGGTGAGAGCCACGAAAAGTGATCATTCTAGCTATTCCAAATTGAGTGTTCTCCTTCAAATTATTTAGCCATTAGATATTCTCTACCTATTTCTTAATAAGGTTATTGGTTCAAGTTGTAATTGTTTGTAACGATAGTTGAGATCGTTTGTAAACAATTTGTTATTAGTGAATCAATAAAGTGGGTGGTTGGGTGGAATATCGTGTGCTCATATTTCCGATATTTTTTATGTTGTTGTTTATTTTTCAATCAAATTCATTTTCAAGTGATTAGGTGATAAAAATCCAATTTTTCTTGGCATTTTTGTCAAGCTTCCACTGCGCACAAAAATCATAACAATTTGGTATCGAAGCAATTTTTGCATAAAAGATATATCCAAAGGCAGGTGACCAATACAGTTTAAAGTAATGCATGCATTCTTATGCAAATCTCCACATGTACGACTTATCATATGAACGTAAGGACGTATATCACCATTGCCATCAAATTTATTTATTTTAGCTGTAAACAAAAGTTCGACCTGAGATTAATAAATGTGACTTGAAAAATCCAACAATAGTGAACAAGAATTAGTTCCAGACTTGATAATTATATATGTTGCTTAACATGTACAAAACTCATGTATATACCATACAAGCTTCATGCAAACCAAACAAATGCAGCCAAAAGGGTAAAACGCAAAATACAACAAGGTAGTAATGCAAAATATACATAGCACAGTCAAATGGTGCCGGTGCAAAGTGAATGACAATAGGAGCCCACAACAACCGAGGTGAACGGCGACAGCCTAATGAACAATATCAACTATTATACTTCCAACTAAACACATATGTTGATATATTAAAATCAAAGAAATCGTGAGGTTAACTCACCCCGCCTCGCTGCAAATTTATTCTGCTGCATATATTTGTGCACTGTGATTCTGTGTTTTTTCTGTTTAAACCCTGTAAGCTAATAACGATACCCGTCGTTTTGAATGTTCTGAGTTGGTTTAAATACCGACTTAAAGCGGTCAAAAAGGCAAGTCGTTACAATTACTTTGTCGATTGTAGTTTTCTTTAGTAAATTATTATTATCATCTCAAACTTCGTGTTCGGAACGCCAAGTACAAGTACTTAAGTAATTTCCTATTATAGTGTTGATTAGACGTACCAGCTAGAATTCTTAAAACACTTCATGGATAATTCAACATATTTAATTAATCTTAGATTTACCCTTTGGTTGCATTTGATTCCCTACTAAGGCACTTATCTTTATTTAGAATAATCACTTCCTAAACATTAACTTTTATACATAAATAATTGAATTGGGTGCCTAGTCGAAACATTTTATTGGTTTCTTCTATGCACTCTGATCAATTTAAGTTATTCTCATTCATCCTTGTCAAAAATTTCAATTTATCCTCCTAGTTATAATTTTATCTATATTAAACTTAGACTCGCAAGATTAAATACAATGATTGGGATTTGAGTCAAGTCCTTAATAATCAATAAAATGATTTCTTAATAAAGATCACTCACCATTCAAAATGATAATATATGAGAAACTAATACAGGGTTGTTAACACCAAAAATAACCAAGGCCAATCAAGAATGAAAATTGGGGCGAAGGATTGCTAGAACTAGCAACACCCTAAAGGTCGAAGTGTCAACCTTCCGGTAATAACCTTTTGGAATAAAAGAAGGAAGAGAAGGGGGATTTTCCTTCAGTTCCGAAAGCCCCTTTCGGTTTTAACTGAAAAGACATCGACTTTAGACATATTAACCTTATAAGAAAGAACGATGGAAGCAAGACGAGGACAAAGACACAGAATTGAAAGGAAAGGAAAAGAGTAGAGGAGGAGTCCATAAGCAGAAGTGAATACCAGGGAAAGAGCACTTAGGTCTAACCTCGTCAGAAAAGATGTTGATTTGAGAATAGTTGTCGTTGTAAGCCGAGAGTTCGCATACATCTATGCCTTTTGCAACTATTCAAACCGAAATCGAAGGGGTCTATCCTGAAAATACTAATGAAGAAGAATAAAAATTGCCAGGAAAGCCTTCGTATGACCCTCAGGAAGACCTCCTAAGAAATAATAGGATGAACCTTGAAGGTCATTTGAATAATGAGAAAGAAGGACATAATAAGATGAGAGGATATCCGAAAGTAGCTAAAGACGGGAATAGGAAGGAGATATGTTCTAGGTCCAGCTGACAACATCATGAA
Organism: Allium sativum; assembly: GCA_030737875.1. Classification (NCBI taxonomy): domain Eukaryota; kingdom Viridiplantae; phylum Streptophyta; class Magnoliopsida; order Asparagales; family Amaryllidaceae; genus Allium; species Allium sativum. The sequence goes on along the minus strand of CM060918.1, from coordinate 972,107,695 downwards.
GCACACATACATACCTTGACCACCTTTTGGGGGATAAACCAATCACTACAAGAAAAGCTGTAAACAACTACATATTTTAGCAGCCGAAATTTCCATCGCTAATTTAACGATGGATTTTTGTGGAATTTGTAAGAGATAATATATAGGATTTTTTATTTCTATTTGTTTTAGAATATTACCATTGTTTTTCATTATCCATCGCTAAACCTTTACAAATTGCATCACTTTACCATCGGAAATTTTTCTTTGCTAATTTTCGTTTCAAATGGAGACAGTTTACTAATAAAGATTTGTTGAAGCTATTCTACAGTAGATTTCCAAGGGATTCGCAAGGGATAGTTATGTTAATTTTTTGAAAAAAAAATTTAACTGTTATTTTTTATAATTATAAATATGATTTTGCATTTAATAATTATTTTTTATTAATTTTTCAAAAAAAATTGTTAATAAAAATTACTATAAAATAGTTAATAATTATTAATAAGGAAGTATACTACTTTTGTTCCAGCTTGGATGCTACCAAGATTAAGTCAGCATGAACAAAATAAAGATCACACATGATCAAATAAAATAGTTTTTAAAGTTCCATATGTAAAGTCAAAATAATAATTTATAGTAAATAATTTTTGATAGTTAATCATTTTTTATAATTAATAATCATATTTCATAATAATATTAATGTTTAAATAATAATATATAACTAATATTTAAAAATTATTATAATTAATGGCTTATAGTCAATGATTCATAAATAATAACTTATAACCGAGGATTACGTGCTATGAGTTGAAATGAGCGTAGAAAATTTAATTTCTCCTTAAAAGATTTTCATCCGTCGATTCTCTTGAGTTCAATTCCAAAAAAATGAAATTAAAATTAATTACTTAGTTATTATAGTGAATGATATTTTTTAGTTATTTGTTAAATGATAAGCCACATGCTCAACAAAATAAGATAAGACACTACTGTCAAAATGTTAGCCCGCTTATGGCGCCATTTTAATTTTCATTTGTTGCTAAAACTTTTCCTCTAGAGCCACTTATTCCTTCCGTTTAAATCTAAACATATTTCTAACCACTAAAACTTCGTTAAAAGTTGGAAACTAATTTGTACTCAATAAGTCATTTCATTTTGCTTTCATCTTCATAGTTAAATTTTCTCTTATTTTCATTCTGTCATTTAGAATTTTCGTTACTTTCAATCCAAACACTTACAACAATATAAGATACATAGTAAACAGTAGCAGTAGATGAAAGGAAAAAATTTAAGCTTGACGAAGGTCGATTTGGTGAGAATTGTGTGACTTAAGAAACAATTAGGAATGACTATTCCATAGCTACAGCTTTGGTATTTAAAACGTTGTAAATAGAGTCGTTTACAACTTTTTTTGCAAAAAAAAGTTGTATAAAATATAAATTTACAACGTTTCCCTATAAAATATTGCAATAGATGAATTTTTACTACTTTTCCTACAAAAATGTTGTAACAAACAATCGTTTTACAAATTTTTTTGTACAAGTTATAAAAATACCTTTTTTACAACAGTTTTATGATGTTGTAAGAAAACTGATGTTTGTAAGTATATTAAATTATAAATAGCAAGAAATAAGTAACAAATAATAAAGAATAAGAAGCAATATTATTAATTAATGATTAGTATCAAATAAAAGACCGAATACTTGGACACAAAATTAGACATAAATTGAAAAATATAGAGTCTCAATTGCTGGATCTTTTTTATCTTTACATGGAGAGGAGGAATAAAGCGGCGAGCCAATGACTGAATTCGATTGTGTCACAAATTATGTTATAATGTTGTGTCTAAATAGACTTTCCCTTAAATAAATTATATCAAATAATTAATATTCAATATTCAATACTAATATTTAATGATTAATAATTGATTATTATTAATAATTAACAAGTAATATTTTTATTTTTTATTTGTTATTTAATAATTGAAATAATATTTATATTTAACATTCATATTTCCAAAAAAAAATCTACTATAGGTTAAGAAAATAGTTTTACTTTATGTTTACATTAAATTTTTAATAGTTAATAGCTAGCAACATATATTTAATAAACTGTTAAGTATTTAATAGTTAATATCTAGCAATATATACATAAAAATGCCTTACCAAAAAAGCATATACATAATAATTAACTTTTACTACTTAATATTCAATTATAACTAAAAGAAATAAGTATAAGTAATAAGTAATAATTTATAATAGCTATTATTAATAAGTAATATTTAATTTTTTAATAAAAAATAATTCTCAAGAAATCCATATTATATTTAATATAACTTTTTACCTATGAATTCTAACTTATGATATATAATTTTACAGACTTTCGTGAAATTTTGATTACGGCTATTGAAAAATTGGCTTTCACGTTAATGTAGTTGGATAAAACACAAGCGGGAAACCTGAAACACCAACCGTTGGATCAGTCTTATTTGAGAGCAACTCATAAAGTCGATTTGATTTGATTTTCTCCTTATACGCTTCTTATAGCAGATAAAGTTGGTCAAGGTTTCCCCGATCCAGCAGTAGATCCTCTTAATATTTTACGTCCTTCACTAAAGTATTTGTTGGAAATGTTTTACAAACATTATGTGAATTATTAAAAATGATTGAATAAGTGTATGAATGGCTCCTATGTTTGAGTAGTCCCACATCATGGGATTATAGGGAAGAGACAAGGATTTATACTTGTTTCTAAGAAGTCATGTTGGGGCCTTGGGCTCCCAATACATGCATTGTTGTGAGGAGGGAGACCATGCATCATGACCACCACACACGCGCGCGCGACCGACCGACCCGACCCGGCCCGGCCCGGTTCGGTTCGGTTCGGTTCGGTCTCGGGCTTGGGCTTGGGCTTTGTGGTGTAGGCACTTATATTTTTGGACCATAAAACTTAGTTGTTTTCGAACCGTTTTTTATGGAAAAATTATTTTGCGCACCGATATTTATTCTGCAACGGAAAAATTTTTGCAACGGTAAAATAATTAATCCCCCCGAAATTTTAGCAGATCCGATATTTTCTCCCAAAACCTAATTCTCGTTCTATATATACTATTTTATCTGGGACGAGAAAAACACCGAATTTTATATTCTCTTCTTCTCAGCCGCCATTAAAACTTCTAACAAATTTCGAGCAGTATTTTTCCCGAAAGTGCAAATCTGCACTGATTTGTTTGTGCAAGCAAATCAGTTACTGTTTTAGAGGCTGTTTTATCCTAGAGGCGGCGGCGAAGGAACGAATTGGTTTGCACCTCTGACCAAATCGCCGAATCGTCTTCAAGAAAGCGACCTAGTCCGCGACTCAGCCATTGTTTTCCAACAATTTGAAGACGAACTGAAACAATGGCCTCGAACTCAACCATGGACGATTCTGCTCCTCCCTCTGCTTTTCACGGCCCTCTGGTGACTGCTGCTCCTTTCAAGTTCGAAGGTTTGCATTTCAAGCGCTGGCGTCAGAAGATGGAGTTCTTCCTCACGATCAGGAAGGTGGTGGCTGCTCTGACTGCTGAAAAACCGCAGCTACCAGAAAAGCCTGACGAGACTGATGCAGCAAAGATGGCATCATGGACTGAACAATCAAAGCAACTGCAGACCTGGACTGAACAGGATTACTTATGCAAGAATTTTATACTGAATGGACTGAGCGATGATCTGTATGATTATTATAACTCAGATGAAAAGACAGCAAAAGAGATCTGGGAAACAATGAAGAAGAAATATGATACAGAGGAGGCAGGGGCAAAGAAATATGCTGTGAGCCGCTATTTAAAATACCAGATGACTGATGATAGATCGGTAGAGATGCAGTCTCATGAGCTGCAGAAAATAGCTCATGAGATCATCTCCGAAGGTATGGTCTTGGACGAACAATTTCAAATTGCTGTTATCATTGACAAATTACCCCCAGGCTGGAAAGATTTTAAGAATGTCTTGCGACATAAGACTAAGGAATTTTCCTTAGAAAGCTTGATTACACGCCTCCGTATTGAGGAGGAGGCACGCAAGCAGGACCAGAAAGAAGAGGTGCTGATTGTGAATAACAACAGTACTAAGAAGACCACTCCCGCTGTTCTGAAACCAAATCAGAAATCTTTTAAGAATCAGAACAGGCGCAACAAACAGAATGGGAATCCGCAAGGAAACCCAAAAGGACAGCAGAAACCAGCCCAAAAGAATGACTCTGGACAGTTGTTTCTTTGTTACAACTGTGGAAAACCAGGGCATATGGCACGAAAGTGCCGGAACAGGCCAAGCTCTGCACCGCAGGCTAACCTGACTGAGGAGCCTCTTACGGCTATGGTTACTGAGATTCACCTTGTTGGTGGATCAGAGGGTTGGTGGGTAGACACTGGTGCTTCTCGCCATGTCTGCTATGATCGTGGCATGTTCTCTACATACACGGCTGCTGAAAATCAGAAAGTGCTGTTGGGAGACTCTCACACCACTACAGTTGCGGGGATTGGAAACGTGGAACTTAAGTTCACCTCTGGAAAAACTGTAATTCTGAAAGATGTTATGCACACTCCAGAGATAAGAAAGAATCTGGTCTCTGGCTTCCTCCTTAATAAGGCTGGTTTCACTCAAGTTATTGGGGCTGATTTGTACACTCTTACTTATAAGGGAACTTTTGTGGGAAAGGGTTATGCTTGTGAGGGTATGTTTAAACTGAATGTTGAATCTAATAAAGTGACTACTTCTGCTTACATGTTGTGTGATTTTAATATCTGGCATTCTAGATTATGTCATGTTAATAATCGAATTATTCGTAATATGAGCACCCTAGATATGATACCTAAAATGACAGAATCTGAATCTGATAAATGTGAATTCTGTACACAAGCTAAAATCACAAAGAAACCTCACAAATCTGTTGATAGAGTTTCTGAACCATTAGACTTGATTCATTCTGACATATGTGAACTTGATGGCACTTTAACTAGACAGGGACATCGTTATTTTATCACTTTTATTGATGACTGCTCTGATTTCACATATGTATATCTTATGAAAAATAAAAGTGATGCTTTTGACATGTTTAAAACATTCAAAACTGAGATTGAGAATCAAGCAAATAGAAAAATTAAGAGACTTCGTAGTGATAGAGGAACAGAATATGAATCTAATTCTATTCTGGATTTCTATAAACAACATGGTATAGTACATGAGAGAACTGCACCCTACTCCCCTGAAATGAACGGTAAAGCAGAAAGGAAAAATAGGACCTTTACCGAGCTAGTAGTTGCCATATTATTAAATTCTGGTGCAGCAAAACATTGGTGGGGGGATATTTTATTGACTGTATGCTACGTTCTGAATAGAATCCCTAAATCTAAGAATAAAATTTCACCTTATGAAATTTTAAAGAATCATAAACCCAATGTCTCATACTTTAGAACTTGGGGTTGTTTAGCATATGTTCGCATTCCAGACCCTAAGAGAATAAAATTGGCAAGTAGAGCATATGAATGTGCATTTATAGGCTATGCTATTAATAGCAAAGCATATAGATTTTATGACCTTAATGCACATAATATAATTGAATCAAATGATGCCGACTTTTATGAAACTAAATTTCCTTTCAAATTAAGGAATAGTGGGGGCACTTCAAATATGCCTATTAGAACAGAACTTAATGAAAATTCTGAAGCTGAACCTAGAAGAAGTAAAAGAGCAAGAACCATAAAAGACTTTGGTTCAGATTTTTGTGCTTTTACTATTGAGGAGGATCCTATAAACCTCCAAGAAGCCTTATCTTCTTTAGATGCCGATTTCTGACAAGAGGCTATAAACGATGAGATGGATTCTTTAGAATCCAATAAGACTTGGCACTTGGTAGACTTACCCCCTGGTTGTAAGTCTATAGGCTGTAAATGGGTACTTAAAAAGAAATTAAAACCTGATGGCACTATAGATAAATATAAAGCACGACTAGTAGCTAAAGGTTTTAAACAAAAGGAAAATATAGACTTCTTTGACACTTTTTCACCTGTAACTAGAATAACATCCATTCGGGTATTAATCTCACTTGCTTCCATTCATAATTTACTTATACACCAAATGGATGTTAAAACTGCTTTTTTGAACGGTGAATTAGACGAAGAAATTTATATGGACCAGCCTGAAGGATTTGTAGTACATGGTCAAGAACATAAGGTATGTAAACTGGATAAATCATTATATGGTTTAAAACAAGCACCTAAACAATGGCATGAAAAATTTGATAACTTAATCATTTCAAATGGTTTTAAAGTTAATGAAAGTGACAAATGCATTTATTACAAATCTGAGAATGACATTTGCACTATTATATGCCTTTATGTAGATGACCTACTCATTTTTGGGTCAAATATTCATGCCATAAACTCAGTCAAATCCTTATTAAGTGTCAATTTTGATATGAAAGATCTAGGTGAAGCGAGTGTAATCCTTGGTATTAAGATTAATAGGTCAGAAAAGGGAATTTCTTTGGATCAATCTCATTACATTGAGAAGATACTAAAGAAATATAATTACTTTGACTGTAAACCTGCAAGTACGCCATATGATCACAGTGTAAAGTTATTTAAGAACACTGGTGAAGGTGTAAGACAGTCTGATTATGCGAGCATCATTGGCAGCCTTCGGTATGCCACTGATTGTACTAGACCCGACATTGCCTATGTCGTGGGATTATTGTGCAGGTTTACCAGTAGACCTAGTATAGAGCACTGGCAAGCTATTGAAAGGGTAATGAGATACCTTAAACGAACCATGAACCTTGGATTACATTATGAAAGGTTTCCAGCTGTACTTGAAGGATATTCCGATGCAGACTGGAATACCTTATCTGATGATTCTAAAGCGACCAGTGGCTATATATTTAACATCGCTGGAGGAGCTGTTTCTTGGAAATCCAAGAAACAGACTATTTTGGCTCAGTCTACTATGGAGTCTGAGATGATAGCACTAGGTACAGCTAGTGAAGAGGCAGAGTACTTGAGAAATCTGCTAGCTGAGATTCCCTTATGGGAAAAACCGATACCGGCTGTGTTGATACATTGCGATAGTACCGCGGCTATTGCAAAAGTTCAGAACCGATATTATAACGGTAAGAGACGACAAATACGTCGTAAGCACAGTACGGTTAGAGAACTACTTTCCACAGGTACCGTTAGAGTGGATTACGTACGTAGTGAGGAAAATTTGGCGGATCCTTTGACGAAAGGACTGTCTAGAGAGAAAGTCCATAACTATTCTAAAAGAATGGGACTATTGCCCATAGATTGTTGACTCACGCACAATGGTAACCCGACCTAAATGACTGGAGATCCCAAGAACTAGGTTCAATGGGTAATAACAAGTTGTGTAGTGATATGAGTTGAACATGCTATTTAATGAACCAAGAAGCATGTATTCCTGAAGTGATTAGAGGATGAGTTAATAGAAACTCTTAATGAGATCTATACTCTATTTGGAGTGGAGTACCTACCTTCAGGAGTGCTCTTGATAGACTCACCTTTGTGAATGTGGAAATGTGGCCGTTTCCTATGGAGTTTGGGCAAAACTTCTAGAGCATTCACTAAACTGGGATAGACGTGCAGGGCCATAAATGCACGGGCTTATCTGATTGCACTATAGAAAAGGTTGTGTGTGGTTTGATGTCAGGAATAGAGTTCAAGACTACGTGTCACTCTAGTAAAAACTGAATCTTACTCACTATGCAAAGGTTCAAGTCCTTGGACACCTTTGTTTATGCACAATCTTATGTTTTTAAGAAACTGCTCGAAAATATTTTTAAAAATTCAAGTGGGGGATTGTTGGAAATGTTTTACAAACATTATGTGAATTATTAAAAATGATTGAATAAGTGTATGAATGGCTCCTATGTTTGAGTAGTCCCACATCATGGGATTATAGGGAAGAGGCAAGGATTTATACTTGTTTCTAAGAAGTCATGTTGGGGCCTTGGGCTCCCAATACATGCATTGTTGTGAGGAGGGAGACCATACATCATGACCACCAAACACGCGCGCGCGACCGACCGACCCGGCCCGGTTCGGTTCGGTCTCGGGCTTGGGCTTTGTGGTGTAGGCACTTATATTTTTGGACCATAAAACTTAGTTGTTTTCGAACCGTTTTTTATGGAAAAATTATTTTGCGCACCGATATTTATTCTGCAACGGAAAAATTTTTGCAACGGTAAAATAATTAATCCCCCCGAAATTTTAGCAGATCCGATATTTTCTCCCAAAACCTAATTCTCGTTCTATATATACTATTTTATCTGGGACGAGAAAAACACCGAATTTTATATTCTCTTCTTCTCAGCCGCCATTAAAACTTCTAACAAATTTCGAGCAGTATTTTTCCCGAAAGTGCAAATCTGCACTGATTTGTTTGTGCAAGCAAATCAGTTACTGTTTTAGAGGCTGTTTTATCCTAGAGGCGGCGGCGAAGGAACGAATTGGTTTGCACCTCTGACCAAATCGCCGAATCGTCTTCAAGAAAGCGACCTAGTCCGCGACTCAGCCATTGTTTTCCAACAGTATTCCATAGGTCACAAGCAGGCAAAGTGGATATATATATGGGACAATACAAAACTATACTCTAATCCTGATGCCTACATGATTATATGCGTGAAAGCATCAAGTAGGTACACTTTATTTTTCACTGCATATGGTAGAATTTTCATTGCAAATCTTGTTACTGTAGTTGCTTATAATAGTGTCTTTGTTTTTCTTCAACAATAACTTTGTCCTAGCAGGTAAACGTATTTAAAGGTCTAAAGCTTAATGAGGAAATTTTTAGTGGCTCTGATCTGGTAAAGCTTTCTACATTTGTAAACGATCCTTACCTTGCATGCCACAATTAAAGGAAAGCTTACAGGTTTGGGAATTACTCATCCATTAACAAACATGTTAAAATCAATTGATTATTTTTGTTAAAACTTCACACTGCAAATGCTAGTCAGGCAATAACCTTGGTCCAAAGTGTTTATGTTCTTATTCAGAAATTTAAGATGATTCGCTTGCATAATTTGTTTGTTGTTTGAGTTTACCATGAATAATTCAATAGTTTAATTTAGTTTTACTGCTTCAGTTTATGTTTACCCAATTCAAATACAAAGAACGATCAACTGTTTATTTTTAACTCAGTATCATTTTTTATTTTGTTTTAGTGGATGCAATAGTCCTATTTTGGAGCATATCTGGAACTTTTATCTCACCCATGTTTATAGCGGGATGTAGCTTTCCAGTTATTCTAATGGTACTATGGTATTAATTAAGTCCTTATCATTTCTTTTTTTTGTATTTTTCTTCTTCATATTTGTGGGGTTTTGCTCAACGGTTCAAATAGGTCTTTCTATTTATTTCATTTATGGTTAACATGAAAATTTTAGCTACATTTTAGGTTGGGTGGTATTTGCATTTAGCTGAGCTAAGTATTTAGGATTATGAACTTCTACAGTGCACTTATCCTTCAAAATTAATAACTACTCAACCTGCATGAAAATTATCTTATAAAATACAACGTAAGCCTCTGATGTTGTTAAGTAAATTGTTTATAATAAATATACTATTGTGATTACGTATTATATCCACAAGATGAATTTGCAGTACCTTTTAGAGTTCCATATCCTATGAAAAAGACCAGCTTCTCTCTGTCTGTTTTGCAGCACAACGGATTCATAGATGATACTAGTATGTTGTCGTTTGGGTTGCAGCAAATGATGTATGTATTGAGACTTTGGTTGTGTTGCAGTGTCGAAGCAATTTAAAGCATGTATGCATTTATTATAGATATGCGCATAAGCAATCTAAAGTCCAAAGTTTGCTTAGTATAAGATGCGAACATGCTCTAAACTAAAAGATTTGCTTACCAATGGAATAATATAAAATAATGCTATATTATAGTGACAACACTACACAATTAGTATCACTTATGCATAACAGAGGAGTGGTATCAAAGGCATCAAATCGTGCGTCAGTTCTGGGGCGTTGTTGGTCACTCATATTCACTAAGTCAAACGAGCCAGCTGAATTGTTTATATAGGACATCTTCTCCTTTTTAGTTAACCGTATTTTTTACAATAGCTACTCAAAAGACAGACCTTTATCGAAGGACTGGAGAGGAGAAACAACTGCCAGCTTTAACATTATTCTTAGCATCACTGGAGCTGCCAAGGTGGGAACTTCGCTTTTAGCGACATGTCTTGGTAGCCATACAGTTTGGATAGTCTAGATAATAGAAAATGGCATTATGTAATGAAAACAGGCTGTAGGCGAAGTGCATCCTCCATTGAATGGAATGCTTACTGGCATATCATTCAGGGTACCTACTGTTGATGTATCTGTTGTTGATCTTACTGTTAGATTGGAGAAGGCTGCTACTTATGAGCAGATCAATGCTGCTATTAAGTAAGTTACAGTATTTACATGCCTTACTCTTATAAATTGCATTCGTACACCCGAATATGATTTTTCTTTTTTATGATCTGATCAAATTCATAGAGGGGAGTCTAAGGCTACTTTGAAGGGCATCTTGGTGTACACAGAAGAGGATTTGGCATCTACGGACTTCATTGACGATAGCATGTATATTTTACTAGTATGATTTTTAGTATCTTTAATTTGGATTTCTATAACTTTTCAGTGAATTTCTTTTATTTTGTCTAATGATGAAGGTCAAGCGTCTTTGATGCCAAGTCTGGAATTGCTTTATACTGGCTGTATATGTACCCTGAATGCTGAATCTTTGATGCCAAGGCTGGAATTGTCTTCCATGTAGAAAAGTATCTTTGAAAATTCAAATAGCTGGCTTGAATGTTTATTAATTTTGTCAGATACATGTGTGCAAAAATTTTATTTTTCCATCAGTAGCATACTAACTTTTGCTTTGTTATTTCAGACATTGAATTTCAATCTTGGAGGATCATGGGTCACAATGTAGCTCAATCTGAACATGAATATGGTGCTTTTAACACAATTGTTTTATGGATAATGGGTCGTAGTTATTAAAGTTGAATGTACCAAGCGAAGAAATAAATCATAACCGCAAATTCATCTTTGTTTTGTTGGATATGCAATTTATTTTTTTGTTCATAGTTGATTGATATTAGTTCAATAAATGTGTGTGTGTATATGTATATGTATGTATGTGTGTGTGTGTGTATATATAAATAGTGTGTGTGTGTGTGTGTGTGTGTATATATATATATATATATATATATATATATTGGCAAATAAGAAGAGGAATAGCAACAGATTACCAACATATGATGCTAGATTAAATGTTTATATAAATTAAAATCCGTCGCTAATCCTTTACTAAATTATAAGGGATTACTGACGAATTACTTGCAAAAATATTTTTAAATAAAATATATACTGTTGCAAATCCCTTGTTAACTATCGAGTGACTAGAACAGTACTTAAGTCGAAGGGAGAGTCAATCCACACCTATAAATAGGTCGATCCAAAATGGGGGTATTCAATTCATTTCAAAAAGCGAAAATTAGGTCAAAAGGCTTCTTTCTGTAGGATTATAAGTTTTAAGGATATCACTTCTTAATAATTAGTTTTAAAGACAATTCTGCACGAAAATGATAAAAGCGGTTATCATTTTAAGTTATACAAGAAAAAGATAAAAGTGGTTATCTTTATTTATGTATAACGTAAAAAGATAACCGCTTTTAGTTTTTTCACGCAGAATTGTCCTTAAAACTAATTTTCAGAAATGATGTCCTTAAAACTATTACCTTGAACAAATAAGCCCTTTAAGTGAAAATCCCTTTTACAAAATGTGTAATCTCTTATTGTGGAGTGAAACCCTAATTTCTAAATTAGTTTAGGGAAAAAGGTTGTAACATTATACATGCTCAATTAAGAGGAGACACATGGAAATTAACGTAGTTATGAGAAATTTGTTCAATAAAATACATTGTTGTTATCATTCGCTAACATTGCAGGTACAATATGCAAATTATATATAATTAGATCTATTTTATACCCTGACCCATTACCACCCTTGAGATCCTTAGATCCCTGGATAGTGTCAACCTTTAGTTTGTTAACTATAGTAATAACCCAAAATTGTGATAGGATCTTCTTGTTAAGAAACTTGTTAGACTCAGATGCTCGACCGGAGTTAGGAGTATATTCATGTCGTCCCACTAGGTCTATGAGAAACGAAGGAAGACCTATGAAGAACTATCATTTGATGATCGTTTACGAAGATCAGACTTCTCAGAGTTTAGTTTTGTGATCCTTGTATGCCCATAGAAACTACTCTAATACCTTAAGGCAATTTTAAGGAAACATACTACAAAAGGATAAGTCTCCCATTCAGAAATCAAAGGGATGTTCATGACTAGTTTTATTCACAATAGGTAATTTACCTTTAGTATCCCATGGTAGCATTTTAGCAGGGACTCCAAAACATTAGCAGTTTTCGAGATTTCTTTCCTATCACAAATTGGGAGTACTATGGTTAGATCTTGTTTTTGGGGTGTTAATCATAAATTTAGCTAATAATTTTGGTGCTAGAGGGAGGGGTTGAACCTCCGACCATATTCCTTTGTCCAAGCTTTATTTAAGTGTATCCTTAGGAAAAAACAATGAGAAATAAGCATGAAAGAATTCTTAATGGATTACAAAGGATAGCAGAAGCCTCGAACAATGCTTCATACGAACCGGAAAACAGAGGTTATGGGCAGAATTAAAATCCCAACGAAGTGATAAAGCATCCCCAAAGGATAAAGTGTCAATTCAGTAGGGATATACAGACACATCCATAGTCCAGTAAAGGAAAAGAGATTTTGAGTCCTTTTTATTATCAACATAAGGATAACCAGGGATAATTAAGAGAAAGGCTAAGTCAACCTTCGAAGAAAAGGGAGGTTTCAAGCTTGATACGATGGACACCCAATATGAATGTCAGATCAACCAAATCGGAACAAGGATCCTCCAAGCCATTTCGAAATGAAATATGTTATGTGGATTTAAGGTTTCACAAGGAACAAATGTTACAAATACAAGTCCTGAATATGATTAACCAAAAGAGAGAAAGAGTTTATAACTTGAGGAAAGTAGGGCGAACTCATCGCAAGGAAAACTAACCTCATTTTTAGCAATCAAAGCAACGCGTTATTCCATCAGATAATAACGACTATACAAACTTTATCACGAGGCTCAATCTTTGAGGAAAAAATAACGAAGGATTGTTGAGGAATGAGGATGAAGGGTCTTAAGGCAAACCAAACACTAGACGGGGTTGTATAGTGTTTTATGGATTTTATAGATTTCTTGAAATATTTTTAAGTTTATCAGAATGTTATTTAAATCACAGATATGAATAATAACAGAATCAAACAAAAATGTAGATTATAATAATAAAAAGTAGTAAAAGAAAAGAACACACCAAGATTTTATACTAGTTCAGAGTTACCCTACATCCAGTCTCACACAACGCTAGGTTGATGTGAATTTCTTTTCGAATAATATTCAAATTACAATCCTTGATTTTTTGGCTACAAGGGTACGCCCTAACTGTTTTCGGAGTACAATGAGACTCGGTTGATTTTCGAGTATCAAGCTACACCCAATTGATTTCTGGGCTCCAATCACACCCAGTCGATTTATACGGGTTATGACCACACCATTTTAGTATCAGTTTTGGAGGATAGACTCGATAGAACTTGACCTTGTGATCCTTGATTATTGAAGGCCTATAACTCTTGAGAAGCACTTGAATCTTTGAGAGAGTTTGATAGAGAATCGAACTTGAAAGAGATTGATATGATTCTCTTTGAAAATTGGCAGAGTATAAGTATATAATTTTAGAGCATTAATGGAGAGAAGAGAAAGGAAGAAGAAGATAATAAAAAGTTAGTTAAAAAATCGAATTTAGAAACATATTTATAGTCTCCCAATAGTCAAATCCTTTCAAAATAGTTTTAAATTCAAAAGGCACAAATTTTCAAAATTTGAATTTGAAAACAAGCGGCTACTATGTCGACATACATAGTTACTTATGTCGACATAACTTAGAGATTTTCCAAAAAGTAAAATTTTTAATTAAAGCAAATAATGGTAAAATAAATTATGATGATTCTTGAGTTAAAACAAAATATATTCCTTTATATTAAAATAGAGTTTTTCAAGTAAAAAATATATATTAAAACATATATTAAGATGATTCAAAAATGATAAAAAAACTATATATAAATTATATTAAAGCATATATATAAAACTATGAATATAAGAAATATTTCAGAACTTAATATAAATATAAGTAAGGAAATTTAAAACTCAAGTAACTATAATAAAACTAAATATAAAAATTAGTATTGAATATACAAATAATAAATATTTGACTCAGGATTTAAAAAGTATTAGGAAATAAAATAAAATTAAAAACTGGAGTTAAAATAAGTTTAAGAACAAAGAAATATATTCAAAACAAGGAACTAATTTTGAAATCATCAAGTTAGGTGTTGACGCGCCTTTTTTTACCAAGGCCATCATAAACTGGATTCTGTCACAAGAGGTGTTCAGGATGTGAGCACAATCTTTTATTAAATCAACTTACTTGGATACGATATCACATTATCAAGCTTCATTTTGACCCACATCTCGGGTCGACTCAGGCCGGTTCGACCTATGTCTCGGGTCGACTCAGATCGGTTCGACTAAATTTGCACCTCCAGGCCTTGAAACTAAAGCCCACTTTCGGGTCGAAATGCCCCAGGTCGGCCTGACATTGGTCGGCATAGCTTTTCGCTTCCCCCACCAATGTTTCGATTTGAAGCTTCTCGGGTCGGTCACACCGAGCTGACTCATGCCGGCTCGAAGCTTGGAGACATTCAAAGGCTGCAAACTCGGTCTTCAAGGCACCGGCTATAGCCTACTTTGGTTCCTTAATTTCTGGATTGAGCAACACGTATACTATGCAATACAAAGAGCACTGTGGCTCATGGGAGACCGGGCTTGGCTGCCTATCCCTGATTATCGGCTTTGCCTGACACGTTGCCGACCCGATATGGGATGGCCGCCATGTGGCAGGTTGAGTCGACCTGGAATCACCTATAAATACTCAGTTAAATGGTTGAAAAAAAGGAATTTTTGGTTTTCCTACTTATTGCGCAAGGATGTTACAACAAAGGAGGACGAGTATACCTCCAAAAACACAAGGATTTTGTGCATAATTCATCTTCTTTCTCTACTTTCTTACAAATCAAACACTTGTAACCATAATCGACAGTATAAACAGAGATTATAAGTGGATGTGGGCTTGGATTTGGATGAACCACTATAAAATTGTTGTGTTCCTAGTGTTTGTTTATTTTCTTGCATTCTGTGATTAAGACTGTGAGAATATTCTATGAATTGGGTGTGGATTACACATTTTTGCGGTTGATCGTCAAGAGTTCCACTTTTTGATGAAACCTTTGGCGCGCCAGGTAGGGGACTGACATGCACCTTCAGCAATTTCTAGCTCGAAAGGCTTCAAATAGATCATTCTTGGATTAAAAATGGTGAAGCAGAAGAAAGATGGAGCATCTTCCCAAGCACCGGCCGTAGGCAATGATGTTAGCCAAGAGGCTTACTCCCATGGAGATCCCTCTTTATACTTAACGAGGGAAGAGACGGACAACGTTCTTAAGGAAATGAAAGCAAGGATGGAACATTAGGATGAACTTATTTGCAAGCAACATGAGATGATGGATAGTTTTTTTCGCCCGGATAGGTGGTAGGCCAAGCAACCCTACATCGCTCCTTGGAAATAGCACCGCTGGGGCAGCAGGTGTAACAACCCAAATTTTTATAAATAATAATTAAACAAAGAAGAGTAATAAAACAAACGTTAATTAAAATAATATTCAGAATTGACAAAATGGATTTCACCGTTGCATCCGTTACAAAATTCTATTTGGACAGACTTTTAGTTTGCGTAAACCGGACGAAAATTAATAAGTTACGATCAATTAAAGTTTGAAATTTAAATTAGAAAATTTAATAAATAATCAAACTTAATCAGTGGTGAAATGTGCGACCCAGGCCATAACTTGGTCGACCCCTTTATCGACATACAACCCATGTGAGTCAACCTATGTGTCGACCCATACAAGAGGTGGGTCGACCCATATCGAGCCAGGCACAACATCGTACCTGCCACGATGTCGAGCCTAGTGCTGAACGTTTCTGGAGTCTTCCTTGCTGATGTATAGTAGATGTGTATCTAAGGGATGATATTAAAAATCTAAAATCCTAAGGTCTGAATTATCCTTCCACACTTGTAAATTGACTGCTACTCCTCACTTTTCCCTCGACCCATTTTCTTCTTCATTTTCTTAGCCACCACTCCATTATGCTCTAAAATGAAATAAAATTGAGAAATAAGTCAGAGTGCTAACAACTGGTAGATCTGAAAGGATTCTTCTTCTTCTTCTTCAAAGGTCTTTTTCTAGATCTACAATTTTTCTTTGTGAGTTTTATGTGATTTTTAGACCAGTAGTTCATATATGAAGGATTAAGACAGTAAAATAGTTTGGATCTGCAAGTTTTATTTACAACATTTTTAAGTTTGTCTTCTACAAGTTATTATTCAATCTATTTACTGTCTATTGTTTATTCCTTTTTAGCTGTTTATTTATTTATAAGCAATTCTTCTTCTTTATCCTCTTCTGTGTTATTATTTATAGTCTTGCAATGCTCTGTTTTTTATTTGTTCATTTCTGAGTCTAGGACTTACGAGTAGCCTAGACCAATTTCTTCTTTTTATTTACTTTTACGCTGAGCCTAGGACAATGAGAGCCTGGGCCTTTTTAGTTTAATTTGTATAAAAATGGGAATAATATTGAAAGTAAGTAAAAAAGGGGATTTTAGGCATATTGAGAATTGGTGAATATTATATTCAAATCATGGACTGTAAATTGGGATAAATATTAATTGAAGAATATTCAGATTTATGAATCGTAATAAATTGCACTTAACTACATGTAAATTTAGATAGATTGGACTTAATATGACATTAAGTGACATGGGGAAGGGTTGTATAAAAAGGTCACATTTAAGTAGAAATGTTAATTACAACCTAAGAATATAACACGTGGTTATATTGGGCTTATTAATGAACTTAAACATGTTAAGTTAAAATTGTGTGATTAATAAGCTAAAGGGGTCCATTTTAACGGGATTTAAAGGGCTCGTAGAAATCATAGTTAAAAATTTGGGACCAAGACTTATGTCATGCATTTTGTGTCTAACCTATATCAGTCAATATCCCTTTGTTATCATAGAGTCTCACACTAGATAGAGGATATGGGACGCTTTACTGAACTGGATAGTAAGTGGTTCAAACGAGGTGGGTACGGGCGCGTTCTAGTGAAACCATGAGCGTGCATTGTTCCGATTAGGGAAGATAAGACGCTGTAACGCCTGTGATTAATGCTGTGTTTTTTTAGTTGATGGGTTCAGGATTGATAACCCGAATTCTATAGCTAGCGCAGGTTATTCTCATTCGGGTAAAGAAGCCGATCGATGGGTAAAATTTAGGGAAAGCCTAATTATGATATTTTGGGTAGTTGCTGCAGCATTTTTGGGAATATGAATTAGAAACCTATCTTATTTTGCATTTTCTACTCTACTATACTTTCGTGTCCATTACTATTTTGTCAAATACTTCCTTATCTAATGCTCAAGCTAGAAATTACTAGAACTCAATAGGATTATGTCTGACCTAGTTTATTTTCTTTTTCTCTTTTCCTTTCCTCTAGGTTCTCAGGATAGAGGAATGCAGCAGTGGCTTTTGATCTTTTAGCCCAACTTGGATTCAGACTATTTCCAGTTTCATGTATTGCTTTAGTACTTGTTTTCTGACCATTGCAATGACTTAAGAGAGGGATAAATTTTGTGGTTTTACAAATATACTCTGATATTTTCCACGAAACAGTTTGTTTCTTTCAAGATGATGATTATTAACCAACATTTTGATCCAGTTACCAGAAGCAGTCGAAGCCTACACGACTCGATCCATCGCATGGTTCAACGGCCTGGAAGCATTGCCAACATCCTTAAGAATCCAGCCAAGATGGGGTCGTGCAAGAATAGTTGTCATGGCTCGTCAAACTAGTCACGAATGATACAAGTCTCTGATCAGATGTACGCACTTAGATATGTGTGGACGGATAGAGAAAATCATGGTTCTGGTACTAGAGGACTCAGGTCAGATCGCTAGCCGAATTTCGTATCCCTCAAACACGAAATTCACCAACACCGAATACCGCTCGCCCGGCATGCTTCGACCACTTCCAAAAGATCGTGCAACATGCACCGATGGTTTCAAAATCCAGCATTAGCTCCGCTTAGCTTCACATCACCACTCTCAGCACACTTCTATACCTCGCACCACCATGCCTCACATCTCGTGCCTCACATCACTGTGCATCACCGTGCCTCGCATCATGACGGCATAACACCGTCAGCAACCACAAAGCGATTCAGTCAAAGTCATGGTGCAAACATAAAACGACCCGAAACCCCTTTCAGATGATATCTTTTGGGCCCGAAAACGTCCAAACCCCAAGAGGGATACGAATTTTCCCTGAACTTCATAAAGGGACCCAAAATTTTGATGTGTGGACCCCATATCTTACCTACTCCACTACCAGCCAACAACTATAAACACTCCCTCACTTCTAACACAAAAAGGGTTGGTTCAAGCTCTCCTCCAAGCTTTAATGGCTTCCTTAGAAGAAGATTCCCAAAGCCTCCTAAGCACCTACCTTCGTCGTACAAAGAAGAAGATACATATGTTTGGACTCATGAGCATACTCTTGAACGTTTAACCACACTTTTGGACATTAAACCACCTTTGTACTTCTTGAAGCTCTCAAGCACCTTTAATGGCTTCCATCTTCTTCTCCATGGCCATTGGACATAGCATGAACCACTAAAACGTTGCATACACGTTTTGCATCCACTTTCATACATTTACAAGGACCTCTACACTACCTTTTGATATTTCTGGATCTCTCGGACATTGTTGACCAAGTTAACACTTTTTCCACCCAACGAAGAAGAAGAAGGCCTTAGAACCTTCCAACCCTCCAGACCTCGGGACTCCCCGACACATTCCGAATCTTGGCAACTCCCGACACTCTCCAGATCTCGGAACCTTCCAACTCCGACCACCTCTCATAACCTTCCAACCCCGGCCACTTCTCGAAACCTTCCAACTCCGACCACCTCTTGGAACCTTCCAACTCCAACCACCTCTCGGAACCTTCCAATGCTCCGAACCTCGGACCTTCCCGACACATTCCGAACCTCGGCAACTCCGGACACTCTCCGGACCTCGGACCTTCCCGACACATCCCGGACCTCGGAAACTCCCGACACCGCCTGGACCTCGGAAACTCCCGATCTGCAAGGAAGCTCGACAAAAATGATTAATTGAACATCATTTATCATTGTAACTTTTTGTAATGATGTCTTTCATTGTTCTTTCTCAATAGTGAAATAAAATCAGCAAAGCCTTCAAAATGGGCATAGGTTCAATCATTACCGAACCACTATAAATTACCATGTTCTTTACTTTCTTGCACACTTTTCCGCTCTGGACATTTAGTTCAAATTATTTGGAACTCTCAGGCGTTGGCGACCATTTTGGGCGTCAACAATGATTCGATGGTATTTTGAATTGTAACCAATGTTATAACTAGATTTGCTCAATTCAATAATAAATGTTTTTAAAAGTTTCCG
Source organism: Allium sativum (assembly GCA_030737875.1). Classification (NCBI taxonomy): domain Eukaryota; kingdom Viridiplantae; phylum Streptophyta; class Magnoliopsida; order Asparagales; family Amaryllidaceae; genus Allium; species Allium sativum. The sequence goes on along the minus strand of CM060918.1, from coordinate 972,087,921 downwards.
CTGTGTTTTACATTTCCGTCTTGTGAATTTTAGTATCTGTGTTGTTACTTTATACCTATGCGCTTCACGAAACTGAAGGCATCCTCTTATGGGTTACATTAAGTGATGTGGGGTGTTACGGCAGCGACACTAGGGTTCGGTTCAACCCAAGCTCCGGCTCGACCACGATATCTTACCACAAACCGAATCTATGCAACTCCCGACTCGACCTATTGTTCATGCCGACAAGAGCACAATTGGGGGCAATCATCATTCACTCCTCGAGCAGTGCAATACCATATCAGCTCCCGGTGCTACGGAGGAAAACTCTAATGTGAATCATGCTAATATGGCCTCGGTAGGGGACAACTCAGAGATGGGAACTCGGGTCGACTCAGGTTGGTTCAACCTAAATTTGCACTTCCAGGCCTTAAAACTAAAGTCCACTTTCGGGTCGGAATACCCCAGGTCGGCTTGACTTGGGTTGTCTTGGCTCTTCGCTTTCTTCACCAACGTTTCGATTCGAAGCTTCTCGGTAGGTCATACCGAGCCGACCCATGCCGGCTTGAAGATTGGAGATGTTCAAAGGATACAAACCCGGTCTTCGAGACACCTTTCCTTGTCAGCTATGGCCTGCTTTGCTTCCTTAATTTCTGGTCGAACAACACGTGTGCTATGCAATACGAGGAGCACTGTGGATCATGTGAAGGCTAGGCTTGGTTGCCTAGCCCTGATTATCGGCATCACCTGACACGTGGCCGACCCAACCCGGGATGGCCGCCACGTGGCATGTCGAGCCGACCTGGATCTTAGCTATAAATACTCAGTTCGAAGGCTGAAAAAATGACCTTTTTCTTTTCCTACTTGTTACACAAATATATTGCAGCACGGGAGGCCGAGTATATCTCCAAATACACAAGGATTTTGTGTATAATTCATCTTCTTTCTCTACTTTCTTACAAATCAAACAAATGTAACCTATAATCGACGGTATAAACAGAGATTATAAGTGGATGTAGGCTTGAATTTGGCTGAACCACTATAAAATTGTTGTGTGCACCCTGTGTTTATTTATTTTCTTGCATTATGTGATTGCGATTGTGAGAATATTCTTTGATTTGTGTGTGGATTACAAACTTTGGGGTTTGATCATCAACTGTCCCACTTTTTTATGTCAACAATAGGAATATTTAAAAAATAGTGAAAAAAAGATTGAAATATGGATTCAATGCTAATTAGAATTTTAACAAGGAATCTAAACTTATTTACTTTTTATTTCTTTTAACTTTTGAACTCTTGTTACTCATGAGTCTTGTATCTTGAACTCTTTTTCTTTGAAATCTTTGTTCTCTAAACTATACAGTGTACAGTAATCAATACTTGCATTTATTTCTTGTATATATATATATATATATATATATATATATGTTCTAGATAATAGTTGTAGTATATATTTTATAATAACAAAAGTTAAAACAAAGTTGTTATCATCGAAACCATTATTACAGCCATTTCAATCCCTAACAATCTCCCCCTATTTAATGATGACAACCTTGGTTTATAAAATATTCATACTTGGTGTCTAGATTCTCCTGTTACTCCCTCTTACACCATTAAATCCTTCTGAAACTACTAACTCCCCCTAAATCTAAGCCTTATTTTATAATTCTCCCCCTTTGTCATCAATAAAAACTATATATTCCTAACTAGACTATAATACTCCCCCTAAAACTAAGACATAGTTCTAATAACTAAAACTAATATGGTTCGAATAACTTAATTTAATCAAAACTAGGACAAGATCTAATATCTAATATCCTAAGTAATGACTTGAATGGGTATAAACAAGATTAAAGTATAATTATAGAAACAAATCAATCCATACAATCAATTAATTCAAACAATCCAATCCAAACCAATTTAAATTTGGTTATTTAGAAATTATTGATTCAAATTTAAGCTTAAAACAATCCGAGCAAAACATACCAAATTTAAATATAAATTCATACATTTCTTCAAACTTCAACCCATCCATCACCACCGAAGGTTGGATTTCCCTTTATAACATCCCATTCTTCGTCGTCTTTGGTGATAGTTTCTCCTGTGATGTTGTCGTCTTCGTCTTTGGTAAGAGAGGAAATCATCCATCGAATTGCATCAATATGCCTTACTTGTTGCTTTATCATCTGTATTTGACTTAACTCTAAGTGACGCTGGTTACAAAGGATAGTAGAGAGAATATTCTTGAACGAATTGCGTGTTTCTTCAAGGTTATCACTCTTAAGTTATGAATTGGGGAAGCCATGGATTTGATAATATTAAAGAATAATGAAAGCAAATAAAGAAGGAATGAAGAAATATATTTTTTGGAAGAAGTAGAAATATATAGGCTCTGAAATTCATTTAAAATGAATGGACACTAGTTAGTTAAGGTAAATTATAAATTTAAAATAATTTGAAAATATTACTTTTATATGTCAACATACCTTCTGCATTTATTATTTTTAAAGAATTTTGTGACTTATGCTTTGCTTTGACTTATATATACTTGTTTTTATTACTTTAATGATTATTCTAGAGGTTTTTAAGAAAGAATTAAAAGAAATATAACACTTCATTGATAATAATGATAACAATGCATAGGATTAATGCATAACACGAAATGAAAATACAAAAATTGAAATAGAAGGAGGATGAGGATGAAGACAAGCCAAGTTTTATACTAACTTACCCAAAGAACTTGGTCATTTGTGGACATCTTTTCCATCTTCTTACTAAATGACCATTTTAATGCCATTTGAATTTTTTCTAGAATCTTTTAATTGTTGAGGAGTTGTTAGAAGGGATTTTGATGTTAGCGGGATACTCTATACTTTCTAAGGAAGTATTTTCATCTTCTTGCTCTTCTTCAATTTCCATTTGTTCACTCTCTTTTTTGACTCATACTTGCTTGTTTTTCCACAAGTGTTTCATATGGTTGAAACACAAGTGGAATCTTCATAAGAGATATGTTTGCGGTGTTGAAAACCTTTCTAGATATGAACTCTTCGCCATTGAAATCCAACCCAAAATATTTGAAAATACAAGTAAGATAAACTCCATGATATAATGTATTTTCATTCGATGTCAAAAAATCACTTAAGCCCAATTCATGTTGTAATTTCCAAAAATAGCAAAAAGAGCTTTACAACTTTTATTGTTGGATTGTTGAAATTTTCCAAACGTGGTATGATGGTATGTTTAAGAAGTAAGTTAACATTCCTTGCCATAGGACGATATAATGGTTTTTGAAATCCAAATGTTCATCACTCTCAAAAATATGGTGAAAGGTCTCTTGATCATTTTCATTGGTATTAAAATCCGAGAGATCCATTTTCGTACTCTTACAACTCAAAACATCACAATTCATAATAATTTGTTTTCTTTTTACGCTACTCCAAGTTTCACTTTCATTTTCCTGATAAAAACCACGATTTACATTTTCATAAAACATTTTGACAAGATTCGGGTAGCAAATTTCATTATTATCCCGAGAGTCAACTAAACTAAGAACACCATTTTGATGGAAAAAAGTTGGAAGATCATAAGAAGGAAAATCATTAAAAATGGAAAATTTTCCTGTATCGACTTTACCAAAGTTTACATAGCGTATATAAACTTTGATAACATCCGAGTCATTGAAAAGAAAGCCTTTTGTTGCCTTGATCGGCCTCATAGTGCTTGGTGTGCTTGAGGAAGCCATTCGAGAGTTTTTTTGAAGAGTATAGGATAATAAAGATAAAATTGAATTTTGAATTGAAGATGGAAAGAGATGACAGGAACATATAATTAAATAGAGAATCTAAAGACATGTTCTCTTGTCAAGAGACACCTTTTTAGAACATTGGTTTGGTGAATAAGTGGAGGAAAAATCAAAAGTTCGAAATCATATTTTGAATATCAAATTTCTGCATATATGTCGACATATAGGGTTATGTATATCGACATGCTTTTGAAATTTTCAAAAAACGTTTGATTTTAACTTTTTGATTTATTTATATCTTATATTCTTATTTAATTATTTCCAAGGATAATATTTATTATAATAATACTTTCATACTATTGTTTTATTAAAATAATTATTAATTTACTAAAATAATTATTATTTTTGATTTTAAATTTTGAATTTCGAAATTTTAAAATTCAAATTTTCATATAAAGCAATCAAACAAGTAACAATTTTACCAAAAAATAATTATTAAATGCGTACTTATTTTTAGATCAGTTATTTGATTTCTTCTGATTTGTGAATTGTTGTGAAGCACATATTCGAATTGTTCGTTTCTTGCTCTTTGTCACTAGAGGATGAACCAGAATCATCTAGAGTTGCTGCATAAGCTCTTTTTCTCTTCATTGATGAATTATCATTTGAAGGTTGATTTTTTTTTTTTGGGATATGGACAGAATCTTTTCAAATGGCCTGCTTCATCGTAATTAAACATCTGACATTATTCGAAACCTCATTATTTTTCATAGAATTTATTTGCTCACTCCTCTTAAAATTATTCATTTTTCTATATGTTAGGAATTTTCTAAAATTCCTTGTCAATAATGCTATCTCTTCATCATTGTCGTTGTTTGAGTCAGAATCTTTGGCTGTTGCATTATATACTATCGATTTCTTTTCCATGACTTATTTTCTTTTCTTCCTTGCATCTGAACTGCAAAAGACATTAGATTCCTATTATTTTTTCAATTTTCATTGAACTAACATCATTAGCCTCTTCAATTGCAAAAGTCTTTTGATCTCAATTTAAAGTTAACGAATTCAACATTTTTCTAACATGATCTTCCGTAGAATATATTTTTCCCAAAGCCATTAGTGAATGCACGATCTCTTGCAATCTGCCTTATATATCAGAGATAGACTCATTTTGATCCATTTTAAACAATTCAAACTGATTGGTTAACATAGACATTTTGTTTGTTTAACTTTGCTTGTTCCTACGTGAGTCACTTGCAAAGTTATCCAGATTTCATATACAGATACCCTATTACACTCACTTCTATCTAGTGAATAAAATAAAATATTCATGGCTTTTGAATTATTTTATGCAGTGGCTTTTTGATCATTATTCCCTTGTGAAAAATGAACATGGGTTCAACATATTCAGTTTGTGTGATATTCCAAGTGTCTTGTCCTATAGATTATAAATAGATTTTCATTCTACAAGCCCAATATGCGTAATTACTACCATTGAGTAGCGGTGGTCTAACAGTGGATTGACCCTCAATAAATGAACCATTAGTATTGACAATACCAGTGTTGGTTGCCATTTAAACTTTTCAAAAGTTCAGATTATGAAAACTTTGAAAACCAATGCTCTGATACCAATTGTTGGAGAATGTGGATTAAGAATCTTAAGGCAAACTAAATGCTAGAGGGGGTGAATAGTATTTTATGGATTTTATAGATTTCTTGAAAATCTTTTTAAGTTTATCAAAATGTTATGCAAATCACAGATAAGAATTATCACAGAATCAAATAAAGTTGGAGATATACTAATATAAAGAAGTAAAAGGTAAGAACACATCAATATTTTATATTGATTCGGAGTTACGCTAAATTAGTCCCACACAACGCTGGGTTGATGTGGATTTTTCTCAAATAATATCCAAATTACAATCCTTGATTTTTCGGGCTACAAGGGTACACCCCAAATGTTTCCGGAGTACAATGAGACTTAATTGATTTCCAGGCCACAACCTACATCCAATTGATTTCCAGGCTCTAATCACACCCAGTCGATTTGTATGGGTTATGAACATATCTTTTTAATATCAGTTTTGGAAGATAGGCTCGATAGGACTTGATCTTGTGATCTTTGATTACAGAAAGCCTATAACTCTTGAGTAACACTTGAATCTTTAAGAGAGTTTGATAGAGAATTGGAGTAGAAAGAGATTTATATGATTCTCTTTGAGCAGAGTATAAGTATATAATTTAAGAATTAGGAGTATTAACGAAGAAAAGAGAAAGGAAGAAGAAGATGATAAGAAGTTTGTTTAAAAATTGAATTTAGAAGCCTATTTATAATATCCCAATAGTCAAATCATTTCAGAATGGTTTTGAATTCAGAAGACACAACTTTTCAAAAATTGAATTTGAAAACAAACGGCCACTATGTCAACATATATAGATACATATTTCGACATACCTTAGAGATTTTCCAACAAATAAAATTTTGAATTAAAGCACATAATAGCTAAATAAATTATGGTGATTCTTGATTTAAAACAAACTATATTCCTTTATATTAAAATAGAGTTTTTCAGGTAATATATATATATATATATATACATATATATATATATATATATTAAAACATATATTAAGATGATTAAAAACCTATATATAAAATGATTTAAAGCATATATATATATATAACTGTGAATACAAGAAATACTTTAGAACTTAATATAAATATTATTAAGGAAATTTAAAACTTAAGTAACTATAATAAAACTAAATATAAAAATTAGTATTATATATATAAGAAATATTTGAATTAGGAATTAAAAAGTATTAGGAAATAAAATACATTTAAAACAGGAGTTAAAAAATAAATTTAAGAGCAAAGAAACATATTTAAAATAAGGAAGTAATTTCGAAATCATTAAGATAGGAATATTTAAAAAACAGTAAAAAAATATATATATTGAAATAAGGATTCAATGCTAATTAGAGTTTTAACAAGAAATCTAGACTCAAGTACTTTCTATTTCTTTTAACACTGAACTCTTATTACTCATGAGTCTTGTATCTTGAACTCTTCTTCTTTGAAATATAGATTCTCTAAACTGCAGTCTTCAATAATCATTACCTGCATATATTTCCTATGTATACATATATATTCTAGCTAATAGTGTTAGTATATATTTTATAACAACCAGTATGTTAGGCACGTCCGTTGGACGTGTGCATAGCATATTGAGACCAAAGTGTTAAAAGTGTAGTAATGGTCAAATTAATAAATGTTTCGTTATATAAATTTGTAGTTCTAATTTTGTACATGTTAGATAGATTGGCATAAATCTCAGTTTATGATATGCAAAGAAAACTTAAGAAAACATAGTATGAAAAATAGTATTGGATATCCAAATATTGAAATATTGTGCGTTGAAGATGGTAAAATTTTCATGCGTGTTGATGAATATCTAATACAATATGATAATAAATTATTCTGTATCAAAAATGTACACGTAATGCGTTATTAATCAAAATAAACATGCATAGCTTCCTGGAGAGGTTAACAATTATACATTCTGACATGCACACGTCCAACAACGCATTTTCCATACAAAACCGCTTAGACGAACATGAACCCTGCTTGTGAAATTGAAGAGCTCCATGAATATTGTTTTTGTTTCACACCTGTAAGAAGAAAAATATTCGAATATATGATTTTCCACCTTAACATATTTTTAATATGCTACAATGATAAAAAATATTTAGTGCACAGATTTAGAAGTGAAGCGAAACTGAAAAAGAACTAATTGAAAACTTTTAATATTGTCAAGAAGATTAAATGATTGTACTCATTTATCACTTGATTAAAATTTCCTCTATGCATACATGCAAATGTCATATTAGAAGACATGTAAGCTTCAAACTTCACGAACTTTTTGATATATATTTTACTTTATTGTACCGTAAAAGTTTACACACTTTTAAATATTAATATGGCTTAAAGCTTGATGCTAAATGAAGCCACTGCTTCAGTTATGCATACATAAAGTTCAATATTTCATTTGTACTATTCACGGTTGGATTAGTTGTCAAAGCTATAAAAGTATAACATGGTGTGACATGTTTTACTCCCATTATCAAGTAGATGTTTTTGTATACAGTAGCTTTACTTTTTTTTTATTTTTTAAAAAAGGTCCGAGGACTCTACCTATCAAAAAATAAATATATATTTCTGTTCTTTTTTTGGTATTTCCCTTCAGGTGGGAAGAAAACCTGAAATCAGTCGCCATCTAAATCTGATCGAATATCCTCTCCGACTTTTCCTCTATTGCTCAATTGTCTAATGATCATTGCACAAATCAGTTTTCACCAATAGATATGGAGCATAAGTAGCATCCAAAGCAAGGAGTTAAAGTGTAGTACAAAGCAAGAGAATAATGGCTATGTTTCTTCAATGGTGTCAAAAGTGTCGACCCAAGGAATTTCATGCCCAAGCCCAGCATGTTGATGTGAGAATTTTTTTTTTCAAAACAGGGCATATTTTCGTGGAAAACTGTGCTGTGTTGCCCCAACCAAGCATTTTGATATGGAACAATTTTTTTTTCAAAACATGGTACATTTTGTACAAAACTGAGGCAGAAATAATACGCTGGGGGAGGGTTTTTTTCAAAACGCAGAACATTTATGTAAAAAATGTGGTGTAAACAGCAGGAATCGAACCTTACTCCTTGCATGGAAACATAGACACACTTACCACTGGACCATTGTTGTTTGTATCAAGTTTGATGTCCAAATATTTAAATCTTAATAAAACTAAACTAAAATAGTCTAATATCTTGCCCCAGCCCAGCGGGTTGCCCTAGCCCATGGGCTTAGTGGGCTGTCCTCTGGGCCGACTCTGGATGTCAATGCTCACAGCTCTCAAAATCCAGAAAGGGAAGAATATCAAACATTCTAAGAACCATGCAGTTGCGAAAGAACCAAAGCTAATGCGAGCAGCCAATTCACTTTCTGAATATTACAGACTGGTAAATTCCATGAATATGTCGCATGTATCGTGCAAAGCCAGAACAATGGTCCAAACTCGGAAAAAGCATTGGTACCACTGGTTAGATATGAAAATCCGTATGTTGAAAAGCTTCACTGAATAAGTAAGTTCCTGATGTGGCTACCCCTTTAAAGTACTCATCTGTCCTCAATGACCAAGGTTCTTTTTGTATAAACAAAATCCGCCCTCGTATACCTCAGGAACACCGTTCAAATAATTGAATCTCTAATTCCTGACAACTTCAGGTCGAAAATATAGAACACAGAAAATTTGCATCATCTCTCTTTCTTAAAAAGTATTAAACCATGATATTAATATATTTTTCTTGTCAACCATAAAGATCAGACTTTCCATGATACACATCAACGTTCAAAGTTGAAAATGAGTTCTGTATTGGATGTTGTCTTAATTTTTGTTTGTTTGTTCATTGTTAAAACATTTCATTAGGGATATATGAATTATTTGACTCAATTGCTTATTCCAATACACAAACGTGGATGAATTCATATTGAAATAGGTATACAGGTAAGAAAAAGATAATTGAAACAATTTTTTAATTTTTAATTTATTGCTTTGTATTTTTAATAGTGTCGGCACACTGCTACTTAGATAGTAAAAAAAAAAAACACAAATGTTGTTGATTTTACACACTATTTTGAGACGTACAAAATATGCTCTTATTTAATTTAATTTGTAAGCAGAATATGTTTTATCTTATTCTAACATCATATTCCATTTATTTTTAATGTACGATATCGGGTACAATAAAATAAAGATAGTAGTATTGAATAGATAAATTACCTGTAAAACTGTGAATAGAACGGCATGATAGCAAACAACATATTTTCATCCTTTTGCCAATTTCCTATCTCTTAGACCGTATGCCTTTAGACTGAGTCAATGTGAAAAACCTGACGCCAAAGTATGGTTTCATCTTCAAAATCTATGGTGGAGTTGTAGATTTATTTGATGCAAGTTGATTAAGAACTAATTCCTGCTATGAAAACAAAACGATTCAAAACACATCAGTTAGCATATACAGAATGAACTGAACAAATATGACCACTCCATGTAAGGAATTAGCATTTGCATCAATACACGAAAGACTGTCTTTAGCGACAGTTTCTAGCCGATAGTGGCCATCGTTAGCCAACGTTAGTTATTATTAAAATTTGCAATTAAAACATTCAGCACTAACAAAATAACGAAGTCTGCATTGCCATATTAGTGCAATATATACATGATATCTATAAACTGTGAAAACTTATAATAATGAACCAAAAGCAAATTTAGGACTGAATTTAGGATAACAAAGAATATCACCTAACTACTTATAAACCACAACAAACTAACTACTCACAACCCACAATAGAATTACATAGAACATCAACCAACTACTTACAACAAAGGGTGGATATCAGCATTCATAATTTCTCCCCTTCAGACTAAACAATCCCCTCCAAACAGTTTGGTGGACCTATACAGACAACAAATTATCTGGTATAGGGTTAGTTACGTTAAATAAATTGTTAACATCATAATATATGAAAATAAACTGGGAAAATAGAAGCTGTGTCAACAGAAGCATGAGAAAAAAAAGTACCATTCCATTTGCACAGTCAATCCTCGGTAATCAATGTGATGAATCCAAAAATTAAAGCAATGATAGTAAACGACAAAAATCCTTTTCACCCTTCTTTTGAAATGATAGATATCCACGTAATTGTTACCTTTTCTCCCTTCTTTAGTTCCCTGTCCAAGTTCTCTTCTTGAGATTGCTTGTCCAGTAAACACATTGTAAACAATAATTTATACCCACAAATTTATATAGCGATATATGAGTACATCCTGGAGAGATTAACAAATACGCATATATTAACAGTAATGAAAATAAACTTTCTTTGACTGCACAACTTTCTTAAAGTTAGAGCTCAGTAATTCCTCCTCTTTCATTTCAAATATTCCTTTTTTTGATAGCCCCATATGACTAAACAAAACAGTATCCCGTTAGTAGTTAAATGTACAAAGGCACAAAAGATGAAAAGTTGTTTAATTTACGTAGCAGAAAAATCATACCAAAGTTTTGTTGTAATCGTCCATGGTTTTGTTAAACTCAGACATCCTTTTTGCAGCCTTTGCCTTATAAGTAGCTTTGTCCTATAAATAAAGAATGAATTATTAATTTTCCTAATATTGGATGGTTCACTCTGCAGAAATAAAACTTACAGCAGCGGACATAGCGCTAAACTTCTCACCACGGTTGACAGACCTAATTCATGGAGATGTGATTAGAGCGAGCTATAATGATTTAAGAATAATCCATGATAGCAGAATATAGTTTCAGCCAAAATGTGATCAAATTGGTAATTATCTTATATATTCATGAATATGGCTATATTTGTAAATTCAAAAGCCTCAAATCAAAGTACTATATAGCAGTTTATAAGTATTTAAGGCAGTAAATAATAAAATTCTACCTGATATCTCAAAATACACCATTACAATATAAGCAGATTAGAAGATAGTCATCAACAAAGTAAGGTACTTTATTGTATGGAATGAAGGAAGAAGTTTTTGCAAGTGTTTAGTTATCAAAACAATGACCAAAGAAGAAACATTTAAATATTCGATTCCACATGCTGTAGAAAATAGATCTAAATATAAATTACATTTACGTAAAATATTTTAAGAAACAGTTCAATCAATAAGACTACATCAAATTTTTGGTAAAAAATTATTGTAAAATAAATATACAGGTGCATTTCCTATAATCTGCGACTGTTGTTAGCAGTATATTTTAAAAATGTACCTTTAAGCCAGACTAAAATGCCTTGTATTGCAATTGCATTCCAATAAATATAATAACCTGGAAAAGAAATTATCGAGACAGAAAAAGAACAAAAAGCATTTACACACTTAAAGAGCGCGCATTCGAAAATAAAAAGATATCTAAACAACTTAGCTCAGCTATTCAAAACAAATAACAAATTTTGATCATTTCCCGAAACATATAACAAATTTAGACCACGATATAGCCTTATTGCTAATAGGCTAGTGCTAAATCATGGGTTTTTACCGTGCATTTTGAAGATGCACTGTGAGATCTTTGGATCTTACCAACAAATATAGATTATACGTGTTGAAATTGGTGATATGCAACTTAGCTCAACTATTCAAAACAAATAACAAATTTTGATCATTTCTCGAAACATATAACAAATTTAGACCACGATATAGCTTTATTACTAATAGGCTGGTGCTAAATCATGGGTTTTTACCATGCATTTTGAAGATGCACTGTGAGATCTTTGGATCTTACCAACAAATATAGATTATACGTGTTGAAATTGGTGATATGCAAATCACAATTTCGGGCAACAAATAATCTTACATATTTTATGGAGAGATTTGTTGTTAGATTTTATGGAGAGATTTGGTGCTAGATTTGATGAAGAGATTTGGTGCTAGATTTTATGAAGAGATTTGCTGCTCACAATTTTGGGCAACAAATAATCTTACATATTTTGTGGAGAGATTTGTTGTTAGATTTTATGGAGAGATTTGGTGCTAGATTTGATGAAGAGATTTGGTGCTAGATTTTATGAAGAGATTTGGTGCTAGATTTTATGGAGAGATATTGGTTGCTATATTTGTGGACATTTATTGTAAGGATATTTGGTGCTTATCCAAATAGTTTTATAACAAATATGAAGATAATTTGGATGTCAAGTTTTCTTGGGCATGAAGCAATTCCTTCTATAAAAAGGGCCAGCTGATATCTTCATCAAGAGTGGGTGAGATCCACCAAGAGTGGGTGAGAGGCACCAAGAGTGATCATTCTAGATATTCCAAATTGAGTGTTCTCCTTCAAATTATTTAGCCATTAGATATTCTCTACTTATTTCTCAATAAGGTTACTGGTTCAAGTTTTAATTGTTTGCAACGATAGTTGAGATCGATTGTAAACAATTTTTTATTAGTGAATCAATAAAGAGGGTGGTTGGGTGGAATATCGTGTGCTCATATTTTCGATATTATTTGTGCATTTTTTTTTTCAATCAAATTCATCTTCAAGTGATTGGGTGATAAAGATCTTATTTTTCTTGGCGTTTTGTCAATCTTTCGCTGTGCACAAAACCCCAACAATTTGGTATCGGAGCTCAGTTCATCGCATAACTTGGAGTGATTTTGGATTGAAGATTGTAGATGTCGGAGATGATGTTGCTTTCATGGATGACTATTGTGGAGTAGGAGATTTTGAGAATTTGGAATGAAGAACCTAGTCCGCGGCAAGGTGGAGAGGTTGGTTTTGATCACTGCTGAGGATCCGTTGAGGATCATGTTATCGATTGTTGTCTTCACGTTGATAATTCTCGAGGGATCCATGTAAATGAAGAGGAATCAAGTGGTAGGCATATATCGATAAAGAGGAGGTGTGATTGTTCCTGAAAATCAATTAGGTAATCTTGTGACCTGATGAAATCAAAAAGGTGTGATTGAGCCTGGAAATCAATTAGGTAATCTTGTGGCCTGATGAAATCAAGAAGGTGTGATTGAGCCTGTAAATCAATTGATCCTGGACTTGAAGAGAAGACAGGATGGCTTTATCTCGTAGCCATTAAAATCGAGATGGTATTAATTGAGAAAGAAGAGGTTGAAAGTGAGAGCTAAAAGGCTATTGTTTGAGTGGAGGAGATGTTGTGATTTAGTATCAAGGTGGAGTGTTGAAATTGGTGATACGCAAATCACAATTTTTGGCAACAAATAATCGTACATATTTTGTGGAGAGATTTGGTGCTAGATTTTATGAAGAGATTTGGTGCTAGATTTGATAAAGAGATTTGGTGCTAGATTTTATGGAGAGATATTGGTTTCTATATTTGTGGACATTTATTGCAAGGATATTTGGTGCTTATCCAAATAGTTTTATAACAAATATGAAGATAATTTGGATGCCAAGTTTTCTTGGGCATGAAGCAATTCTCTATATAAAAAGGGCCAGCTAACATCTTCATCAAGAGTGGGTGAGAGCCACCAAGAGTGGGTGAGAGCCACCAAGAGTGGTGGTGAGAGCCACCAACAGTGATCATTCTAGCTATTCCAAATTGAGTGTTCTCCTTCAAATTATTTAACCATTAGATATTCTCTACCTATTTCTCAGTAAGGTTATTGGTTTCAAGTTTTAATTGTTTGTAACGATAGTTGAGATCGATTGTAATTTTTTTTATTAGTGAATCAATAAAGAGGGTGGTTGGGTGGAATATCGTGTGCTCATATTTCCGATATTATTTGTGCTGTTTTTTTGGTTTTTCAATCAAATTCATCTTCAAGTGATTGGGTGATAAAAATCTTATTTTTCTTGGCGTTTTGTCAAACTTCCGCTGCACACAAAACCCCAACAATACGTACTTTCATAGATACATACATTTATGTATCTATGTATAATACACACAAACATACCAATATCTAGTACCATGGACAATGTGAATTATAGTATCAGTAGTGCTGAATTGTTGTGTGTAAAATTCCATTACATCAAGTATAAGTGGTGTTTTTATGCCCATATAAAATTTGTGTTCCTTCTATATAATAATACACATTTAAACATAGTTTTATACAGTGTTTAGCTAACAAAACAATGACTAAAGAAGAAACATTTAAATATTGAATTCCACATACTACACAAAACAGACAAAAATATAAATTTCATTTTACGTAAAATATGTAATCAATAAGATTACATCAACTATTTGCTAAAAGATTGTTGTAAAATAAATATACGGGTGCATTTCGTATAAACTGCAACTGTTATTAGAAGTATACTTTAAAAATGTACCATTAAGCCGGACCAAAATGCCCTGTATAGCATATGCATTGCAGTAAATATAATAACCTGCAAAAGAAATAATCGAAACTGAAAAAAAGAGCATTTACAGACTTAAAGAGTACACATTTGAAAATAAAAGGAAATCTAAACAGAATAGCTCAACTATTCAAAACAAATAACAAATTTAGATCATTTCCTGAAACATATAACAAATCTAGACCACAATATAGCCTTGTTGCTAATAGGATAGTGCTAAATCGTGGGTTTTTACCGTGCATTTTGAAGGTGCACCATGAGATATGTGGATATTACCAACAAATATAGATATTACGTACTTTCATAGATACATATATTAATGTATGTGTGTATAATACACACAAACATACCAATATCTAGTACCATTGATAGTGTGAATTATAATATCAGTAGATCTGAATTGACGTGTGTAAAATTCCATTACATCAAGTATATGTCATGTTTTCATGCGTACATAAAATTTGTGTTCCTTCTATATAATAAATTAAAATGTATTGCAGTTGAAAATTAGAAGTAAATTTGGTTAAAAGAAGAAAGTGTGTTATTCTTTTAAACCAAATACCTGTTCGTATACATTGGGACCAAGAAATTTGAATCCATGTTGGATACGCCTCTTTAATCAGCTTCACCATCACCCATTCCTGATTTCAACTCGAATCTCTTTGTCTAATGGTTGTTACCTCATTCGCCAGGGCTTCAATAATCTGTGACCAAATTCACAAAACAATTAAGTGCTACATTACCTTAGTTCTTATAATGAGCAGGCAAGGGAGAAAACAACGAGAGCTAGAGCACACATTCCAATAGCCACATTATTTTTTGAGGTTGTTAAACCTAGATTCCAATAGCTTAATAATGAAAGAGATGGTGAAACTAGAATTTTCTTTCACAGTTTAACTATACAACGTAATAAACGCTAAAATTAATGCAGTTTATTCAAACTGGAATTTTCTTTCGTACTTTAACTGTACAATGTAATACACGGTAAAATTAATGCAATTTAATCTAAAACTAATTAGGCAAGAATTAAAACATTAAAATAAAATCGTATATGCAAGCTACTAATAAATAGAGAAACTCAATATCAATTAGAAGGTCTAAGTTAAGACAAACCTGAAGTGAAGATTTTGGCTTATAGGGAAAAAGCTGGTTCGCATCATGAAAATCAACTAAAGACGGAAAAATTATATAACTAAAAACATTCATCTCAATCAAATTAAGATAGTAAGACATTGGAGTACCTTATAATTTGACTGTGTTTGACAGAACATGAGCAACTCAGATCCAGGCTTGAGCGAGTCAGATCCGTGTTTGAGTGAGTCAGATTTTCTCATATCTGAATTGCAGCGTAAGGAAGGGAAAAGGAAGCCGAAAAAAGTTAGAAGAGTGGAGTAGGTTTAAACTGTTATCGGTCATAAATCTGTAGAATAGAGCAGGTTAAACATCTTACTGATGAAAAATCAGAGGATTACAACACGAAGATGAACGTAGGATCGACCATCATGCTGAATTTCGGGGAAGATAGTGGAGAAAGTTGGATGCCGCCAGAAAAAAAAGATGAAAGAGAGAAAACGGAATGAAATGGTAGCGTGGGTACTGGACTTCGTGTGTTCATGGTGTGTGTAAGAACTGAAAAATGATGAAACTGCCCCAACCTGAAAGATAATGTTTAAAGGGTAATTAAGACATTTCAAAAGCTTCATTTCGAGGTATTCTCATTATAATATAGATAATTGTTAAAACAAGTTGTTTTCATCAAAACCATCATTATAACCATCTCAATCGCTAACAAGGATTATGAAGCCTTCATCCAAAAATGGTAAGATACTATGGCCAGGCCCTAAAAAAATCAATACCCATATTAAGCAGGAAAGTATAGAAGAGTCACTAACAGACTCTTTTCGCAATACCCCTATGCAGAAAAATCGAAAGGGAAAATATTTTACGAGAGTATGAGATCGCAGCTAAAAGAAAGGTAGTCGGAAGCTGGGCTTCTAAGGAAAAAGGGAAGACCCAATCCAATTATGGAATACAAGTTAACCACTTTAAGAGAAAATATTTTCTTTCTGATCAATGAGGAACTTAATTATATGCCAACAAGAAATAAAGGAATAATGTATGAATGGAATCGAGGAGTTAGTTTTCACCTAATGAATGGTCATGAAACCAATCAATGTAGGACATTTGAAAAGAGAATAGACCACCTTTGTATGCAAGGAAAAATGTGGAGGTATCTTATGAATTGAAAACCATTCTGAAGAAAAAATCTAATTCACAAGAAAGAACCTTCGTGAGGAATTAAGGATTGCTTTAAACTAGTGCAAAAAAAAAAAAAAAGAATTTATACTTGGTTAGGAAAGAAATTCTCTCGTTCTACAATGGATTTGTTTTGAAACTCCTGGGTATGTCACGGGTCCTTCCCTCAGAAAGGGAGGGGTAAGCCCAGGGCAACACGTGCCAGGCCCCAAGCCCAGGGTATATCCCTAGCGCTTCATAGAAGAAAGAGGGTAAGCCATCATGCTCGTCCAAGGGCCAGGATAATGCACCGAAACACTTAACCGCTCCCGAGGACCAGATTAAGGCACGTCTAAAGGAGGAACATGTAATCCTGGGAACAAGCGCCCGGCTTCAAAGGAAGCATACTTTGCCTTTGATCATTGCATGATCAATCCATGCCTCAACTTAGGCATAAGCATGCACTGCCTCTGTTTATATCCTATCCCAAAGAAGGGATCGAAAGCTCAGAAGGAGCGCTAAAGCATGCCAAATCCTTTGCTTTAGAAAATGCCTCTAATAGCCAAAACTAAACTAAAACCAAAATCACTTTCGTAACCAAACTAGAAGAGGACATTTCGAGTTTCACTTAAAGATGGCTCCGTCAAACCCGAAAGAGGGATATCCTAGATAAAACCTTAATACCTGAATCTAGGTTGGTTGATCCGAAAGAGGCTTATCTTATTTCAGAAAATAATTTATGGTCTTTTATTTTCTTATTACCTGAATCTGGGTTTCCTAAACCGAAAGAGGCTTCTCTTATTCTGCAAAATAATTTAGGGTCTTCTATCTTCTTACTATCCGAATCTGGGTTTCGTAACACGAAAGAGACTTCACTTATTCAAGAAGATAATCTTTGGTCTTCTATTTTCTTATTACACGAATCTAGGTTTCCTAAGTCGAAAGAGGCTTCGCTTATTGCAGAAAATAATCTCTGGTCTTCTATCTTCTTATTACATGAACTCTAGGTTTCCTAAGTCGAAAGAAGCTTCACTTATTCTAGAAAATAATCTCTAGTCTTCTATGTTCTTAATACCCAAATCAGAGTTCCCTAAGCCAAAAGAGGTTTCGCTTATTCCAAAAAATATTCTCCAGTCTTCTACTTTCCTGTTACCCGAATCCGGGTTTCATAAGCCAAAAGAGGCTCCATCTATTTCAAAAAATAATTTATGAACTTTTATTTATATCCAAATTTTAGTTTCCTCAGACGAGAAGGATTCCGTCTATTTCTCGGAAGCAATCCCTAGACTTCTGTAATTTTATTACCCGAATGTGCATCCTGATCCTCCTAAGGCCATAAAAAAATTATACATTCCTATTATAAACCGAGTTCTGGTTTTTGAGCCATGTAAGGCTTCGTATATTCAGGAACCATCGTTATCTCATCATCTACATGACGACTAAGCTCTAGACGCCGAAAAGGACCAAGGATTTTTAATACCAAAAATAGTATACGCCCAAGAAACAACTTCTCTATTACGGCTTCAATACCAGAAAACGTTGCTCTATCATAACCTAGAAAGACATCAATTTGCACCAAAGCCTTGTTTTAGGGATTCTGATGAGTATTAAGGCGAAATGACAACCAAAGAAGGCTTTTTAATCTCATTTCACCTTCGGAAAAAGTGGTACTAGGTACCGCCATGTAAGTCTTTAGGTAAACAGAATCAGTTTCCATTGTCTATGAAAAGATTATATATCTAAGCCTAAGCTTTTAGGTTTTCTAAAATAGTTATAATTTCAAGCTTACCATGACAACTAGGGAGGCAGAGTTATGAAAGTAGAATCCCTAAACAAATCATTTAAAATCGTCATAAATAAGCTGGAAAACAAAAACTAACAAGCAGAAGGGAAACCTCCTATACCTTATTAACTCCCTAAAGGGACTTGGTGAACAATAGCCTTCCATTCCGTGTGAAAAGTAATTTTTACTTAAAGTTTCTTAACATAGTCCGTTTTAGACACGATAAATAGTCACCCTCTCGGAGCGCTCCAGAATAGTTCACCAACTCAAACTTTATAACCCTAATCTATTCTTCAGTAAACCCTTTATTTAAACCTTTCGAAAGAAAGCTCCAAGTGTCAAAGCACGACCGAAGGACAAAATGAATCAGTAGGAAATCAAGGGGTGAAATTTAGAATACCACTCCCTAGAAATTAAAAAACTTTGTGCAAAGATTTACCGTTTCTCGAAATAAGCTTTAAAGCATCAACATTCCTCGCCGAAAGGTACAATTCTACTCTTATCTCATAAACCTTAGGTAATAGCCCAAATTTCCGTACCCTTTGAGTTGACTAAATACAACACACATACAACCCAAATTGCATTGAAACATGAATTATTAGGGATAAAAATGAAAAAGATAGAAGAAGAACAGAAATGACAACACAACATCTCACATTCAGCGGAATAAATATAATATATATAACCTTTGGAATACAAAATTGTATCTGTACTTACATACATCATCAAAGTACATCACATAAACCAAACACAAAGGAAATCAATTCTAATAACTAATGGTGAAGTCTCCTACTCCAAGCTCCTCCAAGTGTATCTGAAAAATCCTGACTACTTGAGCGCCCGTACAAATTTTGGTACCCAAGAGTTTAGGGTAAAATAAAACAAAATAAACTCTGGGTCAGTCATGGGGTTAGTGTGAGTAAACTCTAACCATTTGATTTAACTTTCAAAAATCCTTTCGAAAGAAAAGATAATCGTAAGACCGATCCACACATAAACACGAATGGTGTTTACCTTACAATAACCCAAAATGTTTTTGTATCAAAACCATTCTGATATTATAATAATGTCTAAATCAAATAAATAACAATCCAGCGGAACACTTGCATCTCATGCTCCACATACATAGTATATAATCAAAAACCGCATGCGCTTATTAGAGAATGAATTTCCAACTATGACAAGGTATGAGACCACCTTATGATTAGTGTACTCTAAAGAGGATACACCGGGGTTCTACAAGAACATCTTGCAACCCGGCCACACATGACCAACTACTCATTCAACTTGAGTGTATCGAATGTATATTACTAACAATTGTGATCAGTAACCATTACTGAAAGCATACAGCAGCGATAAAACAAGAAGCAATTGAATTTTCTCTATATTAGGTGATAATACGTCGTAATGGGTATGACCCATATAGCCATGCTACCTCCCCGATTTTTGTCATTTCCTAGTAGATGAGGCTACATCTTACCTTTAGGACATCAGAGCATCATTAACTTTGAATTCCACATTGTCATATCCGTCAAATCACCAATTAACGTCCACAAAAGTACTTTGGGTGTTAAGCTAAGAGAAGTTTTCTTCTCCGCCACCAACTATGGTGCATTTGAAAAATCAATGTACGTGACCATCTAAAAATATTCTATCAGACATTCATCCATATACGTTGTCCTGGGATTGGACAAACTGAAGGCACCATCCCACTAATCCATCTTAGGCAATTTCTACCTAGGATTAAAAGAATAGCCCTTGCACTTTACTCCATCTTCAAAATAATCTGACTTGCAACGCTTATGCCAATACAGAGTGGTTCTTGGATAATAAATCTAACTGGTCACTCCATATTGAAAATGATAACATTTACTTAGCCAATACTTTGATGGTTGGTTATTTAACTATCGAAGAAGCAAACATTAAACCAAAAATTCTATTTCCAAAAGGAAATACCATTGTTTAGTACCAAACAACCACCGAGCCCTTTTTAATTAATATTTCATTAATTAAATCATTTCTCAATTCATCTCAAATATCCTTATCGATTTATTTTTCAAAACTACTTTGGCCTCTCACAATACTTGGAAAAACATTTCCAAATCTTCCGTCAAACTTTTAGTTTATATACTTCAAAAATATTCTCTTATTATAATGGAAAAGCATTTCCATTCAACTTATTTTTCTCACGAGCCTACTCATTTTCTATACTTAGAAAATATTCCTTATTATATTTGGAAAACATTCCCAAATCATATTTACTTTGGTTAAAATGAATATTGTGTAAAACATCATTACAAAAACCCAAATACTTTATTTAACTAACTATATTTAAATCTCATACTAAATCTTAATCGTTTCCTTTTCGGAAACCATCTACTATGACAATAGTGTTATAGTCTATACTTTTCTATTATAACATTTCAAATTTCATTTACAAATTTGGTTTCTAACTATATAATAAATAATCGATTTTTCATTATCAAATTTTCTTAAATTTTTCTATCTCCTTAAATTTTCGGAAAATTTCACCAGTGTCACCTTCGTACGACTCAATCAGTACAACTACAAATCGCCTCTCTAAGACCTTTCCATTCAAAAAGAAAATAAAAAACCCAAGGGGATTGACAAATAGGCTCACAAATTCCCATATTTAATTAAATACGTACCTTTTGTCGGGCATTCAATTTTTATTCCTTTGGTTGCTTCATTCCATACCTGTTTCATACATATTCAATCACTCCAGACCCATTCCAAATCAATTCAACACTTTTAATTCAATCACCTTCCATTTGCTAATTAATTTTCTAATTAGCTTCTTTGATTAGACCACATTTAGTTTGAACATATCACGTTCAAATATATTTATGTTCGCTAATATAGAAGTCTCATTCCATTTCTAACTCAAATTCTGTATTTGATTTCGAAATTTAATTTACAAATACAATTCACTTAACTGAAGTTAAGTTCGATCCAAAACTTCATTAACTAATTATTTTCCTATTTAGTTAATTCTATTCGATAATTTAAAAATCTGATTTTTGTTTCAAAAATCAATCCATTTACTCCACTTGAGTTCATATTTATTTTATAACTCAAGTCTGGATTTTTATAATTGAAATCCGAATTTTATTCACTTAAATTCTTTTTATTTTATTTAATAAATCGTTATGGTTTATAAACGATTATGCAGCTGTTTTTCTAGAAATTTGATTTTGACATAACCCAAAATCTATAAGACAAAATTCAGATTTTTGTTTCTCATTACAAAACTATTATGGGTTCGGACGATTCTTGTTTCAAAGAATTCCGACTTATATTGCATTCTATATACTCAGCTGAAGTTAAAAACATAAAACTACAAACTACCGCGCTGCAACGAGCTCGTTTTAATTAATTTTGAAATATTAATATTTAAACTTCGTTTATTATATAAATTTCAACTCCATTCGTCGATATTTTAATATAAGTTAAAATAATTTTCCAAATACAACTTAAACATTCTGATTATCCAAAATTATCGATTTTCCATTCAATATTCATAACTCAGTTACAACTCAATTTCTATGTTGAAATTCCAATTTCCTTGAAACTAAATTATTTTATAAAATTCGACTTAATCGATTTTCGATTATAAATCTCCCGTATTTATCTCAATTCAATTTATATTCCGAATTCTAGAATAAAATCTATCGTTCTCTTTTCGAAACAATTTCCAATTCCATGGAACAATAACCATATTTCGAAATATAATTTATCGTTCTCTTTTTGAAATGGTTTCCAATTCCTTGGAACAATAGCCATATCTTTTTATAAATTAAATATTGTATTCACCATAATCCTCTCAGGCTTATATGTCATTAATTTATACCATAAACACTGATTATTAAATTATCTAGTTAAATAAATAATTGATTATACCTTTAATTACCATTTTCTCCTAACCCATTGCCATTAGCAACTAAGGTAGTAAGCCTCCCTTCTTAGCAAGCAACCCAAACCCGACAATTTGATGTCCTTCTTTCTCAATCATTTCCCCCATACCCTTCCCGAAACTATCAACTCCACAACTCCTAAATTCCAGTATCCCCAAACAAACATTACAACGTAACCTATCATTCTCGTTCCCTAAACTCACATTAATCAATGAAGAAAACATGGAAGCAACAAGGGATGACAAAGAGTAGACATATCCTCAAAATCCACATACAATACCTCCCTCTTCCATCAATGAAAAGTTATGATAGTAGCACCATTTCACTTCTCTTCCCGAGAGCTACCCGACCATTTATACCATCTCCAATTCATCGCCCTCTTCTCATTTGTGACTTTGGCCTCCCACATAGTCACACAGTGAATCATGATACGAGAGTTTGCATGGATTTTCCCAAATTTCCACCTCAAGATACTGTCGATCTCCTGAAACCAAAATCGAAGACATATACATGAATCGATGATCAATTTCCCTATAAGTCGAAATCAAATTGATTGCAACAAAAAGAAATGCAACCCTAGTTTCATCGCTCACGAATCCTGCCTCATATTTGAATTCGAATTCAATTTATTTTTTACTTTTTTTTTTCATCGAATGAGAATGATTTGAAAAGGAGGTAAATAAAAGAGAAATCCGATTTTTGATTTCGGCTTGCTGGCTTGAATGAATGGGGAAAAAATAGAGGAGGAGGAAAGAAATAAAGGAAGGAAAGGAGGGGGTATTATTTATATACAAATAATATTT
This sequence comes from Allium sativum, assembly GCA_030737875.1. NCBI lineage: Eukaryota > Viridiplantae > Streptophyta > Magnoliopsida > Asparagales > Amaryllidaceae > Allium > Allium sativum. The sequence continues at coordinate 972,064,546 of CM060918.1, read as the reverse complement.
TAAAATATTCCTATGAAACTTAAGTCCAAAGTAACATGCTCAAACGACCACATATGAGCTCTAATCACGATGAAACTTGTAATCTTGTAGTAACTTAATATGTCGAGAATGATGGAACTGGTTTCGTCGAATTCCTAAATCGTTGTAAAACTTTCTTTAATTTCTCAACGTGAATCGATACGCATTTAAATTGCACACGTTCACAAAATAATTCCAATCGACACGAAATTTGAAATCTAGGCATAATTAACTATTACGGATCTTATAAAATCAGTTTCGTTGAATTCCGAGGTCGTTTAAGAATTGACTATTCTCAAGTTCCATATTCAATGAATATAGTATAATTTAAACTCAAAATAAACAACTCCTCGATATTATATTATTATTATCATTTATATTCCAAATAGAATTTATATTGATCACCTGAATCTTTTGGATTCAGTTTTGACTTTGAATTCAATTATTCGTCGTATTTCGTATTACGATTGTTCGACACATTCAAAATTGGATCGTATTTCAATGATTAAATCGTTAAACTTGATACAAAAATCCATTAACCTCATTAACTCAACATTTAAAACAATATTAAAGGTTTAAAATTAATCGACCAAAAATCTGAGTCGTTACAATCTCCCCCCTTAAAAGAATTTCGTCCCTGAAATTACTAAGGCAGGGAAAGTGCTACAAGCCCATTAACTTTTCAAAAACTCACTTAGCTAAAACTCGACATTTTATATTTCTATACTTTAGTTCCTTTCAAGTTTAAATTTTCATGCCAGTAATGGTCTTTCATTTCCAATGCAAAATCATTGAAATTGATCCCAATTTGAGAAACATCTCTTTTCGCTTTCAAAATTTTCCAAAAATTTTGATAATTTTTCTAACTCCCTAAAATTTTGGAAAATTTTGTTAGAGTCTCCCTTGTACAAAGGAGCTTTTGCAATATACAAAAAGAGATAAAAAAAAGTATACATTGACCCGCATGGTTGAAAAAACAGTATATATATATATATATATCCTAATTTGGTATTTTGCATAGGCATACCTTATATAAGCGTTTATTAAAGCGCGCTTGCTTAGTATATACGCAACTTGTGCACCCAAATCAAGCCTGTAGGCGGCTCCATGTACCGTACTTACCCAATATAAGCCCATAAGTCTCGTAATACAAAGTTTTAACAACTTTCATTCATCTAAATGGTTAAGCACATGGATTCATTTCCAATCAAGTCATACCATATATATATATACATATATATATGTATATATAACACTTATGTGCTAATTGCTTAAGAATCGTACGCACATTCGATGATTAAATCCATGTTGAAACCAGGAGACAAGTACTCATATCGGTCAAGCATCATAAGGCTCGCACGCTCAGATCGGTCGTACATATACAGGTTGGTCATATATATACAGATCAAGCCAGAGGTAAAGGTTGGTTGCGCACAATAAGGGTCGGGCGCGACATAAGTGATCGATCGCTTATGGCAGAGGGACGGTCGAGAATAACATGGCTTGTACACTTTTGAAAAGCTCGCTCGCACATAGTCCAACCATGCAATCGTTTGCGCATGCCTCATGCTGACTAATACAAGTGCAATGTCCAAACATTGGGGTCAGTCACTCAAGTTATCTCAGTCACTCACTCGCGCTCCCCTCGGTCGGTCGCCCCTTGGTCCTCCAAACCATCTCCTAATCGCTCATTCATCCCTTGGGAGGTACAACTGCTCCAATCAGATACTACCTATCGGTCGACCAGAGAAAAGCCTATGATAATGTTTGAACGGTCGCTCTTACACCTGTTCTACAGCTCTGATCGGTCGCCCGTACACTCACCATCCATTCACCCGTCCACTTGCTCGTGCACGTGAAGCTCGCTCGCGCGAGACAACTGGAGATAACCGTTGACAGTTGGCAACAACCAGGCAGTGGTATTTTCGTAATTAAAGGGGCAAGTGACCCGTAGCCTGCATATATGAAATTCAGCTCATGGGAGCTGACCTATAAATAGGCCATGGCTTCCATACTTTTGACGGATCGATTTCCACCACCCCAAAGGGCTGCCAAATTGCTTCCTCTCCCATTTCAAGTGATCCTAACAACATCTTACACTTCCAATCAAATATCTAGAGCTTGATACACCATGGCTATCATCAAGTCAATCAAGTGCTTTGGAGAATGAAGTTCTTCCTGCATCCTCCTTGCATTTGAAGATCTCTCACCATACTTCCACTGAAGTCGCCATTTCTCCATTGGATCGATCATTTCTCCACCAATCCACATAGACCTAAGTGAGATTTACTTGTAATAAGAGAAGATGAATGTACAAAGAGAGATTCTATGTCTTATAACCATTGATGTCAAAATGAAATCTTTACCAAAGTGGACATAGATCCACCTAAGATCGAACCACTATAAAATCTATTGTCTTTTGCTTTACTTTTTAGTGATTGTAGCCCTATTACCTTAAATCAAACCATTTGGTGAAGTGCTCTCGAAGCACCCTTGGTGTTTGAGCCAATTTTGACTCAAACATTTGGCACCCACCGCGGGGCCGCTTTTACTTTCCATGAGGTCCATAGCCTTGGTGGTGTATTAAAGTATTTTGTGGGATCCCGCTTGCTACAATAGGCTCCCAAAGCCTAAAAAGTGGACCCATTGAAGAATTTGCTTCGAAGTTCAAAAAATTGTCAGAAATCATGGCTGGTTCAAAGAAGAACAACAAATCAGTTAGGGCTACCACAAGTGTTCAAAATGCTCATAATAACGAAGTTACACCCCAAACTCTGAACCGAGAAGTTGGAGAGTCTTCGAGACCATCTGTAACCCGAGAGGAATTAGATGTGGTGGTAACAGGCTTGAATGAAAAAAAAATGAATGCTACGACTAAAATGATGATGGAAAAACTTGATACTTTGCTTAATGCTCAGGCCAATCCCCCGCCTCTAAAGGTCGTGGTCAATGCTGACGAAAAAGAGGACTCTTCTGCTTCGGACCCAAGTCAATCCCACTTTTTAGTGGAAGACAAAGGGGAGGCCGATGTTGAGTACTCTAAAGTCAGAGCACCACAACATGTCGAGAAATGTACAACTCGAAGTGCCACAAGTCCCACCAAAGGGGCACCTCCCAAGGGAGGTCCAGGGCATCAGAACTTGAACCGTAATCACTCCAGTAAAAGGACCGAGACCTGCTCCGTGGAACGAACTGGCAATGAGGAGCGCATTTCAAACATGATCCAACGAATAATGAAAGAAAACATGGACTTTCAAGATGATGAGAAGGAATGTGAACTTTCGTCCAGCAAGAACCCATTTACAGAAAGGATTCGCCAAGCGAAATTCCTTAAGAAGTTCACATCCACGACAATAGCACCCTATAGTGGACTTGAGATCCGAACATCTTCCTATTCAAGTACGATCAACATATGAATGGAGCTAGGGCCATATACGAGATAAAATGCTTATACTTCCCCGTATGCTTGGAAGGGGTAGCTTCACTATGGTTTACTAGGCTCCCGCCTAAATTTATCGATCAATTTGCTGTTCTGGAAAGAAGATTCCAAGACCAGTTTCGACTACAAACTACCAAAGTAAGGGATATGATGCCGCTTAGCGAAATGGAGGAAATGCCTGGAGAGACGATCAAGGCTTTTCTTACAAGGTTCCACGTTGCGGCAACTGATGTTACAGAACCAGAATCTTGGTACTTACTGGCAGCATTGAAAGGTGCTATTGATAAGAAGTTATAGAACCATGACAGCTACAACTGTAAAGTGGACAGTTGGCATTTCTGTAATTAGTTTTAGCCCAATCCAAGTTTACGCCCGATCCAAACTCTGTCCTCCATAATTATGAGACTGCCACTACCTCCAAACTTCTTCTATAAATAACCCCTTTCTCCACACTTCAAGGGAGGGATTCCACTACCCCGAAGGGCTGCCAAAATCATTCCTCGACCATTCTAAAGCTTCTAAAATCTTCATTAATGGCCGCCAAACTCCTCTCCTCCTTTCTCCAACATGGAATGGATCTCATCTTCTCCAACATGGAATGGATCTCATCCATAAAACCTCACACTCCGATCTACTCCAAGTGATCTCCAACCGCTATAGCTCCTCTTCAATGCATGGATCTAAAATCATTTTCATGATGGAACTAAGGAAAAGTATATAATTACACAATCCAATCCGTTCCTTCTCGAATCTAAGTGTGATCTAAAGCGGAAAGAGAGCAAAAAGTGGAGAATTATCGCAAAAGTGGTCAAGTGTAATTAATGTGATGTATGAGATGATAAAATATGTAATTCTCTCCATAATGATGAAAAGTGATTGAAAAGTGGACGTAGATCCACATTGAATCGAACCATTATAAAAATCCTGTGTCTTTTACTTGTTTTTCTCCATTTATTTTACGATTGTGGCCCATTTAATTTCTAACCATAATTGGTGAAGTGTGATTTCACACCATTGGTGTTAGAGTCATTATTTTTGATTCAAACACATAGACTATTCAGATATTAATAAAGCCTGTCCAAAGGATAGCTTCCCTCTTCCCAGGATAGATCAGCTGGTAGACTCTACAGCTATATATGAGCTGCTGTCTTTTATGGATGCGTATTCAAGCTACAATCAAATCAGGATGTATGGACTAGATAAAGACGATTCAAGCTTTAGCACAGATCTTGGCATGTACTGCTACAAAGTGATGCCATTTGGCCTAAAAAATGCAGGGGCAACCTACCAGCGACTGGTCAACGCTATGTTTAAAGCACAGATCGGTAGGACAATGGAGGTCTATGTCGATGATATGCTGGTAAAATCAAAAAAGGTAGTTGATCATTTAGAAAATCTTGCCTAAATGTTTGATACTCTACGCCGATACGGTATGAAGCTGAATCATCTAAAGTTCTCCTTCGGAGTTGGTTTAGGCAAGTTCTTAGGGTTTATGGTCAATGCCCGGGGCATAGAGGCCAACCCTGCTCAGATATCAGCTTTGAGGGAGATTTGTACTCCAAGGACCAAAAGGGAACTTCAATGCTTAAATGGGAAAACTGCAGCTTTGAATCGCTTTATATCAAGGGCAACGGACAGGTGCCTTCCTTTCTTTAATGCCGCCAGAAAAGGAAAGAAGGGTATTCAATGGACTCCCGAATGTCAGAGAGCTTTTGAGGAACTAATCCACCATATGGCGACACCTCCATTGCTTTCCAATCCCAATGACGGAGAAGACTTGTCCTTATACTTGGCAGTGTCCGCCCATGCTCTGAGTGCAGCTTTTATAAAAGAGGATTCGAAAGTCCAGAAGCCTGTCTATTACATCAGTAAAAGGCTGACTGGGGCAGAGTTGAATTACCCGAAACTGGAGAAGCTCACCTATTGCTTGCTTATTGCCTCAAAGAAACTTCCGGAAGGCTGTTGAAGTGGAATATTGAGCTCAATATGACGTTATACACTACCCCTGGAAAGTAATCAATGGGTAAGCACATGTGGACTTTATCACAAAATTCACTGATCGAGGAGAGGAGAAAGAGGAGCTTGCTATCGAGGCTTACGTTCAATGGAAACTGTTTGTTGATGGAGCGTCAAATGACTATTGTTCTGGAGCAGGAGTAATCCTGGAGACTCCTGAAGGAAGGTCTATCTACTATGCGCTAAGATTGGAATTTCCGTCAACAAATAATGAAGCCGAATATGAAGCCCTCATTGCAGGAATAAAGCTGGCAAGGGAATTGCAGTAAAAACCCTACAAATTTTCAGTGATTCACAAATGGTGGTATGTCAAATTCGAAAGGAATTCCAAGCCAAAATAGGTAACTTGCCAGTTTATCTATCCAAGGCTTTGGAACTACTGGAAAGATTCGAACACTATACCATATCTCATATTCCGAGAGAAGAAAACACAGAGCCAGATTCACTGGTAAAGTATGCAAGCATAGGAGATGCACAACTTATGGGATTAGTTCCAGTAGAAGTTATTTCCAGTCCTAGCACGGAGCAGATTAATATGGTTTGGGTCATGGAAACAACCGATGAGCCAGACTCATGGATGACATCAATCAAATATTATCTCATGACAGATGCACTCCCGGCAGAGGCTAAGTAGCGAAGGAAGATTTTACGAAATGGTCCTATGTATCTAATTCAGGATGGACGACTATATAGGCGAGGGTTTTCTATGCCCCTGTACGAAGAAGGAATCGAGAGCAAACATGATGGAACTGCATGAGGGTGAATGTGGAGGCCATACTAGTGGTCAGACATTGGCCAAGAAAATTCTACGATACGGTTACTTCTTGCAAGATGTAAATCAAGACTCCGCAGCATACACTAAAAAGTGCGACAAACGTCAAAGATTTGCGAAGATTCCAAGAATGCCATCCACAACCATAACTCAAATGGCAAGCACATGGCCATTCGCCATCTGGGCCATTGATCTCATAGGAGCACTTCCCGCAGCAAAGTCTGGTTTCAAATATGCCATTGTCGCTGTTGACTATTTTACCAAGTGGGCTAAAGATGAACCATTGGCAACCATAACCTAAAAGAAAGTTATTAACTTTGTCTTGAAAAACATAATTTGTAGGTTCAGAGTGCCAAAAAAGATACTCACAGACAAGGGGACACAGTTTGAAAGTGAAGAATTCTGGAGCTTCTATGCCAAATATAAGATCCAAAAGAGCTTTTCAGTAGTGGACCATCCGCAGGCAAATAGGAAAGTGGGAGCAGTAAATAAGATCATAAAATCAACTATCAAGAAGTGCTTAGCGAAATACAAAGGTGGTCGGGTAGATGAGCTTCTGCTGGCACTATGGGCATACCGCACAACTCATATAACTACGACTGGTCACACTCTCTTTTCCTTGGCTTTTGGTTCTGAAGCTATGATCCCTGTGGAGTTGGAAGTCCTTACTCACATGGGGATTCACTTCAATCAAGAGGAAAATGAGAGATTACAACTTGAGGCTCTTGATCAACTCGAGGAAAAAAGAAATGAAGCAGAACTTAGGGTTGCTGCGCATCAGAGAAGAGTGGCTAGTCATTTTAATTCAAAAGTCAGGCACAGGACTTTCGAGATTGGAGACCTCGTGCTGAAAAGAGTAATGACTGGAAACTGGGTTTTGGGCTGTATTGGGAAGGACCCTATGTTATAAGCCAGAAACTCTAAGATGGCACCTTTAAATTGTCCACCACCGATGGTGCTCAAATTCCTCGAGCTTGGAATAACGAGCATCTCCGCCGCTACTTTCTATAATGCATTGTTCAAATTTGTTGTAAAAAGTTGTAAATATTGGCAAGCTTTACATTTGAGCTATGTACATATAAAAAGTCATGAGTGAGAAAGTCTACTTGCTTGCATGAATCATATATTTGCACACTCTTGCTAAAAATTGATTTTAAATGTAGGCAAAAACAAGAACAATCGCTCGTTTACCATCCAATAAAACAGGGAAGCTTCCTAAGCATATCCCGGTTGGGACAGCTCAAGCGCAGTAACGGGCACCAAGTCGGAAAGCTGCATCTTTCATCACCGAAAACACTTCCTAAAAAGGAGGTTTAAGATGCCGAATCCCTGACTACGGTCACCTATCAAGATAAGTGCCCTACGAAAGGATTGGTACCCAATTCGGAAAACAATGCAAAGGTGGAAGCAACCCTATTTGACCAACAAAGTAAAAGATTGCAAGTTCCACCATAGAGACACCTTCTTAAATGAAAGGTTCAGGACACCAGTTCTATAAATCGAGACAATACTCGGCAAAAGAACTGGCGTCTGCCTTGTGGGATGAAGCAACATGTCGGGAGGACCGAAAAAACCTAGGTTGGAAGTACCCGTCCTAGGCCGAAAGGACCGGCAACCCAAGCTGGAAGGACCAACACCATGTCGGAAGGACCGACAAAACCTTGGCTGGAAGCACCAGTCCTAGGCCGGAAGGACTGGCAACCCAAGCTGGAAGGACCAACACCATGTTGGAAGGACCGACAAAACCTAGGCTGGAAGTACCAGTCCTAGGCCAGAAGAATCGTCAACCCAAGCTGGAAGGACCAACATTATCAGAAATCCCAGCCGAAAGGGAGTATCCAATATATAGTCTTTATGATTTTGAGTTAATCAGAACAGACAAGACATAAAATTGGATTAAACTTACATGTATTTTAAACCTAATCACCGAAGGACCTGGATTGCCAGGTTAGCAAGAAATACGGTTGAATACATTATTAAAAAACCTCTTCGGTGGCACGTATTCAAGTCTAATCTTCGAAGGGCCTACACTGCCAAGTTAGCGAGAATACAACTGAATGCATTACAAATATAAAACCCCCCAAAGGGGGAGGGCATTGGAAAATGGCGTGAATCGATCAACCAAATTGAATTCTAGCTATAGCTAAGAAAATTTAGAAAAGTTGATCGCTTCCATCCTAATAAAATTGTAACGAACTTTGGTATGGTGGCATAGCCATATGTTTGCGAACAAATTAACAACTGTAAACAATTGTTTAATTCGTTCGGCTTTCCTAAACAACAAGGGTTGTTGTAAAGGGTGTCGAACTCTGGGACAAAAAATTATTTTACTAATAAATCCAATCAAGTTATTCCGAAATTTTGATTGTTTGAAAATAACAGAAAATAAACAAAAAGAGAGTTTTTAATAATGAATGAAAACAATTAGGGAGCAATGACATAAACTAGATTAACATGAATTAATAAACGAATAGATTAATATAGATCTAATTCATGTTTCTGTCACAAACATGAATCAACGATAATTAGGTTTCTAGAAACAAATATGTGAATAATCACAAGTATAGCCTATGCAAGAGCTAAGTTCTTAAACAACCATAGGCTATCAGGACAGATTCACAATTTTATTTCTAAAACCCTAAAAGTTAGATCTAAATATGATAAGCTTTAGATCGAACTCGAATATACCCTATGAAGGAGCATAGCTCTTAAACGACATAGAATATGAAGGTTCAGATCTAACCCTTGGTTCAGATCTAGATCTATATACATGAAGTCCTAATCTCTTTGGCTATGTGATTCATATTGAATTTAATCTAAGAGTCACAACCCCCTAATTAAAGGTGATTAGCTAAACATAGCTAAATAAGAAATAGGGAAGAAGAAAATAAACAACGTAAACATAAATAAAATAACAACTAAGAAGAGAAGAAGAAGAATTTTATTCCAAAAGAAGAGTTACAAAATAAAACACAATGTAATTCTAAATGAACAAGATACAAGTGTATTTATAGCTGATATGACAAAGACTAATTGGCTAATTACACAATGTGGGACTAAAGAACTAGCCTAAATAACACATAAGCTAGTGTGAACGCAGCTGTAAAGTGAGAGGCCTTGCAAATGAGCCATTGTGAACGCAGCATGAGTCTTCAGTGAACCAAATTTACCAAGCTGAGCTCTATTTGCAACCGTTCTTCAAGATTTAAACTCTTCAACCTTTAACAATTTCAAACTTCACTCTTTTTAAGCAAGTTCTTCATGCTTTATCCATCAAATGCTCAAAACCATGCTTTTTTATCAACAATCTGACAACACAACTATAAATACACAATATAAATTATTTAAAAAGAAAACAAGATAAATAAGCGGATAAAATATACACATTTTCGTGTATCTCAAATATCCCCACACTTATCTTTTTATTCGTCCTCGAATAAACTAAACTAAGATATGTCACACTTTCGTAGGAAACACGATTGCATTTAGCGTATGCAACGAGCCGTTAAACCCATATGTGTCCCAATTTCATAGAATATGTCACAATTTCTAACTCCAAAATGAATTGCAAATTCCAAATGGAAATGTGAATAACTTTTCAAATGGTTTTGATAATGGGAATAATTTCAATTGTGGTGCAACTGAAAATTTTTGTTCTCACCAAATTGAAAATTCTCATGTAAATAATTATAAATTTGATTTTGTTGACCAAATGAATGAAATTCACGATAATCACACGAATTTGTTGTTTCAAGACTACTTGAATTACATAATAATCAAAACCGAACATGTGATAAGTCAAATGATAATCCGCCTTTTACCGTAATCGACGATCTTCAATTAACAACTTCTGAAATTGATGATAATATTAGTGAAGTTGTTAAAAGCTCTGTGATTGATTTAAATTTAAATTCTCTTGAAAACGAAGACGTCAATCTTCAATTTGATCTTCTCCTCTTAGATTCTGAAAATTTTGAAAATTTAGCAACTTTTGATTGTCAACCTGACAAAAATGAGTTTTTAACAACTGTTTAAGTGAGGACGGCTTTGATGAGTGAAAATTTCTTAAACTGATTGACGATAATGTTGTTGGGTCTAAAACTGAAAATGAAACATCTGAAAACTTTGAAATTCTTGAGGTTGTAAACAACGAAACTGCTGAATGTGACCCTAAACACAATGACATTTTTTCTAAAATTATTGAAACTCTTTGCGACTTGATCGTTTCAACTGAACCTCACTATGATTACTTGTTTTTCAATGATAAATTTCTACAGTGTATGAACTCTTTTTGGAATAACATGGTTTTTGAGAAAATACAATTTCAAAATTTACTGAAATGCATTTGTTTGGTTTTAACTTTAGGTATACAAATGAACATTTAGTCAACAAAATTTCAAATATCAAAGCAAAACTGAACAATATTTCTCAAAACAAGTGTGGGGGTGAGAATCCTGCACATGTCACTCAATTTATACATCATCTGAACAAATCAAACTTGGTTTTTCAAACTTTTACTGAACCCAGGATCAATGATCTCTCTATAGTTGCTACTGAAATTCAACTCGATTTTAGAATCAACTGTAAGCTCAAAATTTAAAAAGTGGCAACTCAAACTTTTGGAAAAACAAAATTTGTTTTTTCAAATCTGAAACGTAATATAAAATCCTCTACAATTTGGTTTTCTGTGCTTAATTTGTGTCTCATAATTTTTATTAGGTTGATCCATTGGTCCATTGTGGACCGGTTCATCTATGCGATAACTGCATATTTTTTCATGCACATTCGGTAAGATGCACTAACCCTCTTTTGTAAACATGTAAAAATTTCTCTTCCGTTCACTCATTGTGTCATGCATTGACTATGGGGACACAGTCGAAATCAAGTGTGGGGGGAGTCTCATTTTCATTCTATTTTGCATAGTTTAAGTCTGCATTTTCTCCCTTTTTCTATAAAAAAAAGTGTTTCACACTTCTATTTACTTTTAAATAAGACATGATGGAGTCAGCATATAATTTTGGTCGTTCGATTAAAATGTTTGTGTTAACCCCGCTGTGAAAACGCGGTTTAGAATTATGAAGTATTTACGAATAGTAGCCCGCGGCTTCACTTAGCTCGCATCTCCAGTAAGATCGTTCTGTATATCTAAAAACATTCCATGAAGATCAACAACCACGGGCTAAGGGTTCGACGATCCACGAGCTAATGGTTGGCGCGACCTTCAAACTGAATTGGGTCATTCACTCAGTTTTGAATGTTCCGCCATATCTCAGATCGTTCTCATCCTTTGGGTCGTGAACACATCCAGGATGTTAGCAGTGACGAAAAAGTTTAGGTCACTTTATATAAATGTGGTCACGGCATAACATGAAACAGTAGCATAAGAGTGGATGGCAGTATTGTAACAATCGTTCCCATACTCACAAGAAAACAAGAATGACCGAATTTATATAACCAAGAGCCATGTGGCATTAAGTTCCTTAGATCGTGACATACAGAAGGATTTGCAGGGCCATATGCAGCTATGCTCTAGGTCGTTCTGCATTAGCTAAGGCATAAAAACAATTCTTTGGTCCGTAATGCTTTAGGAATTTGGACCAATATATTAATAAACTCGCAAAGCCATGCACAAACATGTAATGTATTAGGTTGTCTTTGCATATTATTTGGACAGGAAAAAGGCATGTCAGTAGTTTTGGATCTTATAAACCAACTTCTTTAGGTCGTTAGTCATCTTTGGCATTCTTCACTGTGTTAGACCGTTGAAGCGTTACTTTTTAGATCGTTATTTCCAATGTGTTGGCAGCAGCTATGTGTCTGATTAAAGATGGATTTTGCTCATTGGGCCATCATTCTTTAATGATGGTTAGCTCATATGTCCACATATTTGGATCATGCGTGGGATAAAATCCAGTGGTCCCAGTACGCTTAGACCATGGAGCTCTTTAGGTCGCAAGTCATGTTAGACCGTGGATGAGTTCTTAGACAGTGACTGGGTTGTTAGGTCGTTTTATCTCTGTTGCGTGGGAAGGCTTGCAGAGCATTTTAACTCATTTGCACTTCATTCTAGATCACTGCCAAGTTATTAGCCCGCAAAGCTTGTTAATGCCGTAAAGCATCATGAAAGCATGGTTGGACCGCAAATGCAAGATCACATCAATGCTTAGGTCGTCCAGCGTATGTTAGCTCGTTATAAACTTTTACACCGTGCACCCCATATTTACGGCTATGCCACTCACCCTTGACTCCAACTATAAATACCCCTCATTTGGCACTTGAGGGGGGGGGGGGACCAAAAATTGATTCCTGCAAGGAGGTGCCGCCAAATTCAAAGCTCACCTACAACTTCTCTAATGGCTTATATGGATTCAACAACTCTTCTCCAACTTCATATAGATCAAATCCATGCCAATGATCATTGAAGCTCTCTCCAATTGAATATAAACACCTTCAATCTCATTCAAGCTTCAAGATAAATCATTCCAACATCATTCAAGAAATTTCATATCTTCTCCAATCCACTCTAAATCCGGATCTAACGCAAAACTCCAATTAAATCATGGAAAAAGGGTCAAAGTACTTAAGTGATTGAAAGTCCATACTTCTACCACCGCTAAGCTAGAGATCCTATCAATTCCTCGCCAAATTCAAGAGAAGTTACATCATAAAGAGAGTTAAAGGAGAGAAATGAATGTAATGACGGAAAACATATTTTTTGTAAGCTCAAATATCATAATGAGAATTGATTAGAAGTGGTCGTAGATTCATATTGAATCGAACCACTATAAAAAACTTCTTGTCTTCGTTTTTATACTTTTATTTTGCGATTGTGGCCTCATATTCTAATTCTAACCATAATTGGTGAAGTGCACATTTGCACCCTTGGTGTTGTGAGCCGTTTTCGGTTTCAACATTTGGCGCCCACCGTGGGGCCGTGTTCGCATTTCCGACCTCTTCTCACACTCTCACGAGGTTGAACACCTTGCCATCAAAGTTCTAAACTGCATCTTTCTCCGAAATTATGGCCTAGTCTAAGAAGACAACTACCAAGGGTCATTGAAGAAAATAACAGTGTTATCAATAAAGAAGCTACTGCACTCTCTAATCATTTTGAAGTTGGAGAAAATTCGATGTCCGGAGCTGGAGTAAATAAAGCAGAATTAGATGCCATTGTCGCTAACTTGAGCCAACGAATGGAAATTTCCAAAAAAGCCTTAATCGACGCTAATAAAACCCTAGTGGATGCTAATCAAGCTTTGATGGATAAAGTGAGCGCTCTCCTAAACACTCAAGCAAATCCCTCTCCTCATCCGCAAATCCATATCAACCTCGAAGAGAATGCAAATTCATCAGCCTCCGATCCTCATAATGACAACTTGGAAGGATTTATTGATAAAGACGACACTAATGTCGAAGACCCAAAGATGAGAGCTATAAACCATATCGATCGAAATAACCGACGAGTTGCAATTCCGGTCAAGGGGGCACCTTCCCGTAGTGAAATTAAAAGATCTAGATCCTCTAAACGCGATCACTCGCCACGACGAGCATCTGGAAAAGAGATCGAAGTCCATTCTATGGAACAACACAACTCGAAGGAATATATCGCGGATGTGGTAAAGAAAATCATGAAAGATAACTTGCCTTGCAAGGATAGTGAAGAGAATGGGACTTCTTCGTCGTCAAAAATCCATTCACAAAGAAGACCCGCAAGGCTAATTTCCCAAAAAGTTCACTCATCCTACTTTGCCTCCGATGGAAATTCTGATCCGAATCACTTCCTATACAAATATGAGTGGCACATGAATGTAGCCAAGGCAACGGATGAGATTAAATTCTTGTGTCCCTCTCTATCTAGAAGGTGTCACATCGTTATGGTTTACGATGCTCCCTCCCAAATCCGTCAACCGATTTGATGATTTGACTCTGAAATTCAAAGAGCAGTTCAGGTTGCAAGCTACGGAAGCTATAGATGTTATCTCTCTTACGTCCATGAAGCAAAATCCAGGAGAATCTGTCAAAGCTTTCCTCAAAAGGTTTAATGATGCTGTATCTGTAGTAAGGAATCCCGAACCTTGCACGATCTTAATGTCTCTAATCGGCGCTATAGACGAGAAGAGCAAATTTGGTAAATGGATTAAAATGAAAGAGCCAAGCACACTCGAGAAATTCTATATAAAAGACAGGGAGTACATGAGAGTTGAAACTGGTCCAGTACCCCTTCAGATTATTGAAGCTAATCCCCTTCTCGAAGCTCCCAAAAATACTGCTACTCAATACAATAAGAAAACTACCGAAGGTCAGAAAAGAGGAGGTGATAGAAAGGAGAATAGAGACGGCAAGAAGCCACGCTTTTCCAATCCATCAGAGCTAACACCTTTAAATGACACTCTAGAAAACATCTTTGCTGCAATCAAAGACACCGAAAACTATCCAATAACTAAGCCTTAGAAAATCAATGACCATCATGCAAATTCTGGAAAGTTCTGCCGATTCCATAATCAGCCAGGCCACAACACCAACGAGTGTAGGCATCTAAGGTCACTAATCGAAGAGCTGATTAGGAAAAATCGTCTGCAACAATATGTGAAAAATCCACAGTCCTCAAACACTGTTCGGAATCCCCAGGTCCAGGGGGCAACAAACAAAGAAGCTTTTGTTCGGACCATAACAAGGCTGATTATCAACTGATAATTGCTGATTATGCTCCAATTTCAATGGCTCAGAATAAGTGATCAACATCGTCACTGCTTTACTTCATGCTCTGTTTCCTGCTTCAGATCATGCTTTATTTCATGTTCTACTTTCTGTTATGTTCAAAACTTCTTGTAAATAATTTGTAATAACATGCAAGTGATGTACTGAACTTTAGCTCTACAATTAAGAGCATATCTGTCTGAATTAATTCATAGCTTGCAAATCTCATGTTAAATCAAAACTTAATTAAAAATGATTCCATGTTGCAGGCTATCTGTCGAGCACTTGTTCCTTCAGGATCAGACAAAGCATAGTGAAATGGAAAAGTCGCAAAGATTCAAACAATAAACAAAGCGCTACGACAAATAAACAAGGATATTGTAACTTTCATCGAAGGGGCATTCCTCTAGATGAAAGTTTCAAAGCATTGATTCCCAATCCGAAATAGCCGCCAAGTCAAACAGCCAATAAGAGAATCTGAACCAATCCAGAGCTGGAATCACCAAAACCGAGTTGGAAGGACTGGCAAACACGCTGGAAGGACCAGCATCAAGTCGGAAGGACCGACAAACCTGATATTGGAAGTACCAACATCAGGCCAGAAGGACCGACAAACACGCTAAAAGGACCATTACCAAGTCGGAAGGACCGACAAACCTGATGATTAGAAGTACCAACATCAGGCCGGAAGGACTGGCAAACACGCTGGAAGGACCAACACCAAGTCGGAAGGACCGACAAACCTGATGATTGGAAGTACCAACATCAGGACGGAAGGACCGACAAACACGCTGGAAGGACCAACACCAAGTCGGAAGGACCAACAAACCTGATGATTGGAAGTACCAACATCAGGCCAGAAGGACCGACAAACACGCTGGAAGGACCAACACCAAGTCGGAAGGACCGACAAACGTGATGATGGGAAGTACCAACATCATGCCGAAAGGACCGACAAACAAGCTGGAAGGACCAGCACCAAGTTGTAAGGACCGACAAACCTAATGATTGGAAGTACCAACATCAGGTCGGAAGGACCGACAAACACGCTGGAAGGACCAGCACCAAGTCGGAAGGACCGACAAACCTGATGATTGGAAGTACCAACATCAGACCAGAAGGATCGGCAAAAACGCAGGAAGGACCAGTACAAACCAAAGTCCTCTTCAGGGGCACTCGATTGATCGTCAGAATCAGGAAGTACCTGATGCGATAACGACAAACATTGGGGTTTCAACCAAAGTCCTCTCTAGGGGCACCCGATTGATTGTCAGAATCTGGAAGTACCTGATTCGAAAATGACAAACATTGGGGTTTCAACCAAAGTCCTCTCCGGGGGGCACCCGATTGATCGTCAGAATTAGGAAGTACCTAATGCGATAACGACAAACATTGGGGTTTCAACCAAAGTCTTCTCCGGGGGCACCCGATTAATCGTCAGTATCAGGAGGCACCTGATCCGATAACGACAAACATTGGGGTCTTAACCGAAGTCCTTTCTAGAGGCACTCCTTCTAAAATTATCAACGCCTGGATTAATCGGTATAATTGAGTGGCAGAAGTCTCCAATGGCTGAATTAACCAAGCCTGATTGTGAATGGAGTTTGAACATAACCACTTAACTTGCATAGTGTCGAAAAATCTCAGACAAGACAAGTATTAAATTTTAGCCCAAACACAGGTATAAAATCTAAAATACTTACCATGGAGAAGACTGATAACGACTTCCTAAAACAGGGGCACAAATATCCAAGCCTTATCCGAAAGGAAGTCGAAAAATCTCTTAGTTGCATATTTTCCAAACATGTAATATTATATATTTCGATGAAAGTCAATTAGGATAACAGCACTTAAAATCCACAGTCAAATTACATCGACTAGTAGATCTCAAGTGTCATCACGAATCCAAGCTAGAATGTCGTGTTTTTGTAGACAACATTTATAGATTTTAGATCATTAAATAAAATAAGTCTATAAAAACACTTCATTTAATGAAAATTCGTCGTAACTAAATGTTTAGCCGACTAATCTGTTGTTGATTTGGGCAGCCAATAACAAAATGTTAGCCCAGAAAAGTGCATTGTTTTTGTTAAATAGGTTGTAGCAGTGAAAAATAGCCCAAAGGAAAACCAAGGCAATTAAACCCTAACACAACATTATTAAATAATAGATTCTGAAATTCAAAATTGAAGCGTCTGAATGTTATTACAACATCAACAAATGACGGATGCAGGTTTCATATCAGATCAAGCAAGTCAGAAAATGTCAACAATAGCATTCATTTCGAAGCCCGCATTTTCCGCAAGCAGAAAATACAAGCTTCGAGGGGCAAATGTTAACCACTTCGAGGGGCAAATGTTAACCCCTTTGTGAAAACACGGTTTAGAATTATGAAGTATTTACGAATAGTAGCCTGCGACTTCACTTAGCTCGCATCTCCAGTAAGGTCATTCTCTATGTCAAAAAACATTCCATGAAGATCAACAACCACGGGCTAAGGGTTTGACGATCCACAAGCTAACGAGTGGCGCGACCTACGAACTGAATTGGGTCATTCACTCAGTTTTGAACGGTCCGCCATATCTCAGATCATTCTCATCCTTTGGGTTGTGAACACATCCAGGACGTTAGCAATGAAGCAAACGTTTAGGTCACTTTATATAAATGTGGTCACGAGCATAACATGAAACAATAGCATAAGAGTAGATGGCAGTATTGTAACAATCATTCCTCTCACAACAAGAAGACAAGAATGACCGAATTTATATAACCAAGAGCCATGTGGCATTAAGTTCCTTAGATCGTGACATACGGAAGGATTTGCAGGTCCATATGCAGCTATGCTCTAGGTCGTTCTGCATTAGCTAAGGCATAAAAACAATGCTTTGGTCCGTAATGCTTTAGGAAGTTGGACCAATATATTAATAAACTCGCAAAGCCATGCACAAACATGCAATGTACCAGGTCGTCTTTGCATATGATTTGGACAATAAAAAAGGCATGTCAGCAATTTTGGATCTTATAAACCATCTTCTTTAGGTCGTTAGCCATCTTTGGCATTCTTAGCTATGTCAGACCGTGTGACGCATTACTTTTTAGATCGTTTTTACCAATGTGTTGGCAGCAGCTACGTGTCAGATTAAGATGGATTTAGCTAGTTGGGCCATCTTTCTTTAATGATGGTTAGCTTGTACGTCCACATATTTGGGTCATGCATGGGATAAAATCTAGTGGTCCCAGTACGCTTAGACCATGGAGCTCTTTAGGTCGCAAGTCACGGATGAGTTCTTAGACCATGACTGGGTTGTCAGGTCGTTTTATCTCTATAACACGAGAAGGCTTGCAGAGCATTTTAACTTGTCCGCACTACATTCTAGATCGCTGCCAAGTTATTTGCCCGCAAAGCTTGTTAAGGCCGTAAAGCATCATGAAAGCATGGTTGGACCGCAAATGCAAGATCACATCAATGCTTAGGTCGTCCAGCGTATGTCAGCTTGTTATAAACTTTTACACTGTGCACCCCATATTTACGACTGTGCCACTCACCCTTGACTCCAACTATAAATATCCCTCATTTCACACTTGAGGGGGGTACCAGAAATTGATTCCAACAAGGAGGTGCTGCCAAATTCAAAGCTCACCTGCAACTTATCTAATGGCTTCTATGGATTCAATAACTCTTCTCCAACTTCATGTAGATCAAATCCATGCCAATGATCATTGAAGCTCTCTCCAATCGAATCTAAACACCTTCAATCCCATTCAAGCTACAAGGTAAATCACTCCAACATCATTCAAGCAATTTCATATCTTCTCCAATCCACTATAAATCCGGATCTAATGCAAAACTCCTATTAAATCATGAAAAAAGGGTCAAAGCACTTAAGTGATTGAAAGTCCATACTTCTACCACCACTAAGCTAGAGATCCTATCAATTCCTTGCCAAATTGAAGAGAAGTTAGATCATAAAGAGGATTAAAGGAGAGAAATGAATGTAATGAGGGAAATTCCATATTTTGTAAGCTCAAATATCATAACGAGAATTGATTATAGGGGACGTAGGTTCATATTGAATGGAAACACTATAAAAAGCATCTTGTCTTCATTTTTATACTTTTATTTTGAGATTGTGGCCTCATATTCTAATTCTAACCATAATTGGTGAAGTGCACATTTGCACCCTTGGTGTTGTGAGCCATTTTCGATTTCAATAGTTTGGAAATTTACTTCTCTTAGCGGATAACGAAAGGAAAGTTTGAATTATGAGCAAATTTGGTGTAACTGGTATATAGGGAGATTCGTAGGTTATGAGTATGAAATGTTTTCTAAATTGTAATTCGATTAAATGAATGGTTGATTTAAACTACTTGCGATAACATTTTAGATCATTTAAGTGAAGTTGTGCTAAGATATTCTTGCTTAACTCTCTCTCTTATGTTAAAAAAAAGAAAAAAAGAAGAAAAAAGAAGAAGTTTATATATATATATATATATGTATATATATAATCCAAGGGTATCCAACATTGCTAGTACATCTAGCGTTGGTGTGCAAACCCGCCAAGCTCTTTCCGACATCTTATTGACAAAGTCAACGTCGGTATACCTTGGTCTCATTTTATGAGTTGGACACCTTAGGATTACCAACCCTCACATAAGTCGTAATGAAGTGTAGGGGTGGTATATCTAGGTATTTGTAAATAATAATAATGAAAATATTTTGTAATAAAGAGATAGTTAACACTTAAAATCCAAGCACACTCTTCACTTATTCGACCTAACTTGTTAACAAAAAGGAAGTTGAGATGCCATATTACGATTGTTGATATCGATTATAGAATTCATTTCATATTTGCGCTATGTTTCTATCAAAACAACTGGCCAAGCTGGAGGAGTTTGTGACGATAACATGACTTTTGTTTGAAGTTTTGATTAGTAACAGACTCAAATTTCATAATGACGACCCAAATTTGTGTTAACTCATTCATGTAATATTTAAAAGTAAATTATCCATTTGTAAATATTCCTTTAAAATCTTGCATACATCTTGTAAATATTTTCTAATCTTGCATTTTGTAAATATTTTTTGCATTCAACTTTTGGATTTTGTGGGTAGTATCCACTGAAAACCCTCACGAGACAACAATCGTCCTACTGGGGACACCCAGAGGTTTAACGGCTTGTTGCATATGCTTAATGCAATCGTGCTCCCTATGAAAACAGATTTAGCTTATTTTTCAGTTTATTCGAGGACGAATAAAAATATGTGTAGGGGTATTTGATGTGCACGTAAAAATGAACATTTATATTCCCATATTTATCCTTATTTAGTTTAAATAAATGTCATATGTGAGTATTTTATCGCGTTAAAACCATAATTCAATTTATTTCAAATGTCATGCATTCATCATCATACAAAAGAAAAATGGTCATTTTTTGCTTAAGTTATTTTGAGAATTTTTACTCGGACATTTTTCATTGTTTTTGTAGACATTTGGCGCGTTTGGAAGAGAGCTTCATAAAGATTTATATGCATACAAAGGAATGAAGAGGAAATAATTCTCCTACATGATCATGGAGGACCTCACCTACCTTTCCACTTACTACACTTAGAAGCAAATGGACAAATAAGTGGATGTTAAAGCTTCAGGCAAATTTGATGATGGATTAATTATAGCTTGATGATTACTTGGTGGCCACACTTCCTGAAGAGCATTCTTGGTAGCACACTAAAAGTGAATTAGGGTTTTACTCATGTATAAATAACCCATGTATGTTGATGTAAAAAGGATCTTGGATTTTATTTAGTTTAGAGTGGAGGATGAAATCAAAACCTCTATTTTTCTTCCATGGCTTCTTATCCATTTCTCTTATGTAATCTCAGTTTAATGCAATTTTATTTCTTGTTCATTTAATTCTTGTTATTTACTTTATGTATTAGTGTAGTTTAGTTTTATGCAAGTAGTTTAGATCTGTTTTGTTGTTGTTAATTAGTTCTACCTTTTGTTTTATTTATATTTATGTTCAAGCGTACATGTGTTGATTCGATAACACATATGAGTAGCTAATCCCTTTGATTTGGGGGTAATGAAGCTCTCTAACTTTATGTAAGTTCAACTTTTGTATGATTTGTGATCTCTAATTTGTGCTTCATGTTAGTGGATGTTGATGTAAGTTTATACAAGTGATTTTGATAGTCTATGTTTGTTGACAACAAAATAGGCTATGCCTAGTCAATGTAAACACAAATTACATCAATATTTGCTAAGTGGTTATTGATTTTGAAATGAAGGTAAGAATAAAATTTGATGGTTTATAGTTCTATTAATTTTTCATAAGCCATACTTAAAATAGTTTTTTGCTTTAGTTTCATTTTCATGAGAATCATAAGTGGTTTAAATGTTGCATTTATGTCACTTAATGGAGATCATAGATCGTACGTTTGTTAATTTGCATAAATATAGGAGGTGATTTACCTCTAAATTGCTTTCATTTTATAAATGGTCATTTTTACGTGCACATCACCATAGCATCAAAAGCAAACCAACAATGCAAAATTTACATACCATAAGTTCGTTACAACCACGTAATCGACAAGTGTACTATGATGCAAGTGTACTGTGATGCAAGTGCAACATGAAGTGTACAAGTAAAAGTACGACAAAGCTGAATAACAGGCTGAAGTACAACAAACAAAAAGCACTATCCCATGCAAACAAAATAAAACACAATTTCATCACAGAGCCACAAAGCCAACAACATAAGCATAAAGTAGAAAGCGAGGACCGACACTTGCATATACAACCAATCTAAATGTCATCATTTTCTTCTCCATCTCCTACACACGAATCGACAGTATCTTCCTGGACAACATGTTCCTCGGTAGAATGAACTTTAGTAGCATTCTTATCTATAAGAGTAGCAGGAAGGTCTGTAGGGGGAATTTGAGAACTAGCAGCCTCAGCATTGGCAGGGCAGGATGGACCATGAATAGCGGTAGCATATGAGATTTTCTCCCCGAAGGATTGAGCTCGTTCTTCTATCAATATCTTCCTATCATGAGCCAAAGCATCACGGTCTTCTTCTTCTTCAAGGATACTCTCCTGAAGGGCACTATCTTCTACGCCATTGGAGTGTATAAGCACTTGTTCCCAGACAAGAGCCAGAGTTCGTGGAAAGTCTTATTCAAATAGCTTAAGATTACATGATTCATAATGCTATAAAAATAAAATTGGAACAAAGTGTCATTAGTTTTAACTTTGGCCTGGTCAAGAGAACTAGTCAGTTCGACTTTATCTTCTTCCAGAAATTTAAGAGCTTTTTTCTGGGAAATAATTTTGTCTTCAAGAGCTATGTTTTTCTCTTGATAAGAAGCCGAAGTTTGCTTTTTCAAAGCCAAGTGAGAATCAACAAATTCTCGGACAAATTTTGCTTCTTCAACTTTTTTCTAATAGCCTTAACCTCTCTTCTAAGCTTCTCATTTTTGGCCTCTAAGCTGCTTACTCTGGTATTTCCATCCTTTAAAGATGCAATTTCAGATTCTTGGGACTTAATCACATGGATCAGTTCAGCCTTGGTCATTTTCCAAAGTTTTAATATGATTAAGATGTCGGTTGTTTAACCTCTGAAACTCGTAGCCAAATTTGTTCCACGACTAAAATCGACTTCCGGTTGTGTTCGTGGACTTGTCTAACTACGTTTCAAGTTGACTCTTGGCAATATCTAGTTGGATAGTCATGCAGCTCTTTATAGTGCTCAGCTCTTCAACAACATCCCGTTTGTCATTTGGGTGTAAATCCAAATTGAAGTTCATTCTTCTTAAATCCCAATCTCCAAATCGATCTTCAAGTTTCGAATTTCCAAGCGGAATTTTGTAGGGAGGCCTATCGAGGATCATCTGGATCTGACTGGGATCGGGACAATGGATTGAGAAGCAACAAAGGGTTGTTTAGGAGGAATAGGGATATCATGATCTGAGAACTCAGTGGATTCATGACCTTTCAGATCTCATCCTCACCTCGTTCATTTCTGCTTCTCTTCTTCTGGTGTTGCTCCTTGTCCTTACCGCCTCTGTCAGATGCAGTTATATGATCATGTTTTCCTTTCTTCCGGGGGTCAAGGAAGGATGGTTCGGAGATACGCTCAGGCGGAGGATCTAAAGGTGGTTGAGGATGCTTCGAACAATGGGAAAGATTGGACTGTAAAAGACTTTATGGGTTAACAGAACCAATCTGTTGAGAGAAGTTTCCCGATAATGAATGCTTCATCCCTGAACCTGGAAAAAAGAAAGAGAGAAATTTTAGTACTTGAATTGGAGAGTGTTAGACCAAGATAAAAAGGGCTTAAGCACAACATCGAAAATATATGACATAAGTAAGAAAATGTGCTAATATATTTCCATTAACGAACCAACCTTAAGCGATTGTTCTAAGGCGATCCCTAGCTTTGCAAGTAATTTTCCTGGTCTAGAGACGGGAGCTTTGAGTATTTGGATAACAACATCACCTTGAATGATGTCTTTAGCCGAGCCAAGGTCAGCAAGATCCTCAAAAATTTCTAAAACACTGTAACGTCCCGTATTTTCCATAGTCAAATAATTAATATTTTTTATTATTTTAAAATATTGACTTGGAATTTTACATGGATTTAAATTATATAATTCATTTATATAATGAAGTTTAAACGTTTAATTTATATATAAATATAAAACGAACTCGAAATGGAGCGGTAGTTCGTAATTTGAGTTTTGAACTTCAATTTTATATACCGGATCCGATTTTAGACGGAATTAGGTGAAACAAGAAACTTTTGAATCGATTTGATAATAATTTTCATACGGAGGAGAAAAAACAAGATTTCGTGTTATAGATTGTTAGTTATGTCCAATTCAAAATTTCAAATATTCGCTATGGAATTATAACGATTAATTTAATAATTTAATTCGATTTAAAAAGTGTTTTTGATCATAACTTGAGATATAGATCAAATTAAGCCACGAAACGAATTCCGTTGAATTTGTATTGACGTTTAGAGTTAGGATAGATATTTAATTTGTTATTTTTGGAGACTGGATATTTTTGGTGTCCAAAATAGCGTTGTTTTACGCATACATTGGAATAACGGATAATCAAATGAACTTCGTTTTAAGTGAAACTAATTTTATTGAATACGTAATGATAAGGTGTTGTAGTATTTCAAGTTTCAATTTATTTGGATTTATTTTGTGATCGTGGAAAATTTAAATACGTGTTTTTCAACTGTGATTTATAAATGACTTTTTACAAATGACCTCGGAATTCGACAAAACCTTTTCCATCGTGTCCGGAATATTCTTTTATATTAAGATTACAATTTTCATCGAAAACGGAATGCATATGTAATTGTTTTACCCTATTACTTCGCGGTTAAATAAGGTTATAATATAATAATAATATAACATACCCTGTAAATACCCCATATAATCGTTCAAACCCTAAACATAATTCCTCTGGTCAATGCTGCGAATAATTTACAGTGCCCCCACCTTTTAAAAACGAACGAACCAGAGACCCTGATTCTTCCTCCCTCTCTAACTTCTAATCCATTGATTACTTCTCAAAACTCATAACTAGAAAATAAAAGAACACGTTGAGGTCTATTGATCGAACGGTGATGATGGAAATTTTCGTAGTCTGCTGGGCTGAATTGAACTCGAGAGCTCTGGAGTTCGGAGGCCAATCAAGGGCGATAGGAGGAACAAGGGCGGTCGATACTTATAGAGAAGTTCAAGGGGAAGGCAGCGCAGGTTCTCACGGTGGTAGATCAATTCCGGTGGTCAGGTGTGGGATTGGCGATCGAGGATTGAAGCCGTGCATTCTGAAGCATGAATTAGCATTCTGGAGCAGCAAAGTAACAATAGGATTGGGCACAACATTTTATACGTAGAGCAAGGGAAAGTGCATGGCTTTCCTCTGAGGGAACCAAGGGTACGAAGTACAGAAAAAGGCATATTTCTGTAGTAGCTGATGGTTTGGAGTGTGGTGATGTAGTGAAGAACGGAAGTCCTGGAAATGATGGCTAACTGTTCTTGCGTGGGTATAAATGATGTATGGAAAGCTTCAGGCGGTTTGCTAAAACATGGTGAAGTATACAAAGTCGGGGTTCTTTTTGGAGAGAAGCAGTATAAACCTTTTACGTGAAGGAAGGTAATTGTTTTGATAAATACAAAACATGGCGAGGAGGACTAGAAGAATAGATAGAAGGACGAACGAGAAGGTATAGGGTCAGAACGAAAGATCAAAGAAATAGGAAATAGGTGTCAGAAAGGAGGATTGAGAAAATTTTGAACGAACCATGATTTCCAAATTCAAAGGTTTGGGTAGTGATAGCAGAACGTGGCAAAAGGTGTTGGCTGATAGTGTTTCATGCCTGTGTAAGGAACATGAATGGGAACATCGCGTGGAAGAAGATATTGAGCACATTTCGGTAAATATGTGGTAACCTTTAAATCAAAGGGGAATGTGCTTTTGGGAACATTGACGTGAAACTGGGCAGTTTTTGAATGGGAACAAATGGTCAATGAGGTGTTAAACATTATTAAGAAAGAGGACATAGTGGAGTCGGACATTTTTGATTGGAACCAACAGGAAGACATGGTATAATATTGAAACGAAGTGAGTAAACATTTGCTGAAGAAAATAAACTGGAAATATGAGTGAATGAAATTGCAGCGTGAAATCATTGCGTAAGATGCGGAGAAGGAAACCATATGCCAATCCAGAAAGTGATCGCCCTTTCGAAATCTAAACCAAGGTAATTGGAACCATAAACCTGAGAACAATCGGCCTATTAAATTTAGTAAAGTAATGAAAAGTTATAATTTTTAATCAAAGAAAATTAGTTAGTTTATAATTTAGTCAAGGGATTAGTAATTAATTAATAAATAATCATATACTAAGATGCATATAATTTTTATTGTGTAACCAGAATCTGACATCGCAAACTACACTGGAATTGCGACAGCGAGCAGAATATTATGGAACTGATATGGATAGTGCATAAGATAACTGGGATTTACCGTTAAATTAAAGGACCGTTTAATTTATGTGTAACCGAACCGAATCAAATCAAAGTGAGTTTAACTCACTCAGTTTACTCATTTATATTTATATAAGTCGGATTTATTATTTGTGTGTTGTGTTTGTTAATTGTTTGATGGATGCTATATATATATTTATATTTATATATGTGCAGAACTAATTTGATTAAATTAAACGTTCGCGTAAGTTAATTTGAACCAATCGTTATTTTTAACGATTATTTCCAAATGAGGTAACTCATCTCATTGGTTACGTTTATAATAATATAAACGTATTAAATAAAAATATGGGTGCTTGGATTACTGTGATTTATTTATTGTTGAATATTATATATGTTTATTGAATTGAAATTGAGGTAACATATTTGGATGCAGGGAGAAACAGGTGGGAGGGATTCAACGGGAATCCTCAAATTTATTGTTTATTTTCATATGACCATTATATGAACTATATGACCAACCTGATTAGAGGATTGATTTGTTTATTGATTTGTTGAATCGTATTTCAACATTTGTTATGTTATTTACCAATGGGCGGTATTGGTTGGGTAATTAGCGTCACGTGGCCTATAAATCAATCATTTTATAAATATGGATTTATCTTCAGGTAAATCGACAGAAATGAAGTTATAAAATTTATTTTATAACTGAGAATAGATTTTGAAATCTATTATTTTTAAGTTGAAGTTTATTTAAACAGAAAATAAATATTTATTATTTAAATTTATAAGAAATTGTTAAGTGATTTTATAAAACAAACTTCTTACGTTAATAAGAATTATAAACAGATAAGTAGAAATTTATGTAATGATTAAGTGTGAAATTAATTATTCTAAGAAACAATTAAATGAAGTTATTTAAATTAATTATATTAATAATTAATTTAAAGATGGAATAAATTGAATTAGTTAAAGGAATAGTCGTGTTTTGAGTTAACCAAGTCGACCATTTCAATTACGGTTTGATTATTAAGTTGAATTGGTTTATTGTCAAGTAATATATTGAAATAGTTTAACAAATAGTTGTTTAATTTTAATAAGAGTTTAGAAAGGAAATTTATTATTTATTTTAGTTAATTCAATTAACTAATTTTATAACAGTTAACGATGAAGTAAATTATTATTTTTAATAATAATAATTTAAGTAATTATCGTGTAAATGAAATTCATCGAGGTAAGGAAATCGAAGATTTGAAATGAAACTAATTGGATTATGAAAGGAGATTATGAACGGGTTTTATAGAAAACCCCGAGTTTTTATGAATTAAGTTATAAAAGGAATTTTAAGCGAACACGATATCTTAAAATAAATATTTACTTAACATTTGGACTAAGTAAAAAGAAATCGAGATATAAAAGGGATTTATATAAACTCGAGTTTATAAACAAGTTTTACAAAGGAGATGTGAAGTAGAAGCTTTGTTTTCGAATTGACGATACTTAATAAAGAGATTAAGTAAATGAATGGAATTGAAACGCGATTTTCAAAGTGGAAAATGGTCGAATGAATTAGAAATTTAATAGTATGGGTTGATAACGAGTTAATATAAAAATTGGAACCTAACTGGAGTCTGGTTGAGTTGAGTGATTTTTTGAATATTAATATGATGTTGATTTCAGTCTTTGGGGTTGATACTTAGGAAATTATTCGCTTACCAATTTACAGTCAGGAACTAATGAGTTTTGAAGTATGTAAATGCGTGAATAAGTAACAAGAATGTTTCTAGCTATGAAATAAAGATTTGAGAATATATAATATGATTCCCAGGGTAAAGGAAATAAACGGTTTAAATATATAAATAATGGGACTTCCAAAGTAATGGAAATGAAAAGAATTGAGAACGTATATATATATGTATATAATGATATCACCAAAATAAAAGAAATAAAAATAAGTTGTGTGGAAATGTAATGTTGTTTTACGAGTGATAAGTTTAAGTGATTTCCTATTATAAATAACGTGTAATGTATGGTAAATAGTTTGAAGAAAATCTTGTATTAAAATAAGAAGAGAAAAGCTATATTAGAATTATTATAAGATTTTGAGATTTATTGAACAAATATTTTTAATTAAAGAAGCCAAGTGACGCTGAGTACTGAACCATCAAATTCATATTTTTATTTTATGATTGAACGGCTGTTTTATTTGGTAGTTAAATAACCGACTATCGAATTTGACATATATGATTGTTGGTACGGAAAGACCGGGATCGAATTTATATTTGAAAAGCTTCCGAACCAGCGAATACGTAGAAGATGATTATTGAAGATGGAGAAACTGAAGACTATTGATCTTCAGGAGCGGAAGAGCTACTTGTTGAATTTCTCTGGCCTTGCGGCCAAAGATATTTCGACAGTGATTCTGTCATGATTGGAATCTACGGATTGCAAGGACTACTCACTACTAATTCATAGGGTGACACCTAGGATGTGGTAGGAGAGTGCCTTCGGTTCATCCTGTTCCTGGATGACTAGTATGGATGAGTGTCTGACAGAGTATTTCTTAAGAGTCACGTACTTTAATTTCTACAAACGTATTTCTGTTGGTGGCGGAGAAGACAACTTCTCTTAGCTAACACCCAGAATATTTTGGGGGTTGTCAATTAGTGATTTGGCGGATCTAACAATGTGGCATTCAAAGTGAATGGTGATATGATGTTCTAAAGGTAGTGTAAAACCTCAAGCCTCTTCAACTGGGAAATGACAAAAATAGGGCAGGTAGCATGGCTAAGTGGGTAGCTCCCAAGTAGGGTGTATAATCACCTATCTAGAGAAAATTCATTTCCTTCTTTAATCTATTCGATGTTATCCCTTATTGGGAAACGGTGGGTCGCCCCCAACTGTTGGTGATATACATTCGATACACTAAAGCGAAATGAGTAGTCGGTCATGTATGGCCGGGTTGTAAGATGTTCTTGTTGAACCCAGTGTGTTCGCCTCTAGAGATACACTATCGGAATGTGGTTCAATATCTTATCATAGTTGGAAATCCAATCTCCAATAAGAACCCGCAGTTTTGATTGTATACACTATATGTGGGACGTGAGATGAAAGCGTTCCGCTAGGTTGATATTTATTTATTTATGTTTAGATACTATTATAATATCAGACTAAGCTATGATTTCAAAAAGAAATGGTTTGACTTTAAAATCAAGTTGGGTGATGTTTTTAAGCTTAGTGTGTTATCTCACTCTGGTTCAGCAGACTGATCCGGCGTTTTGTAAATGCTCGGGTTAGACTGGGTTGTACTTGTTCTGGTTATCGGATGTTGTGAAGTCCGGAGATGAGCTGAAGGAGTTTAGACGTATGATATCTAGTAATTTTTCCGCTGTGTGTTGTATATGAAGACAGACTAAAATAACTGTCCAGATGTATTGATGTACTCTAATGATTGTAAGTTTATTTCAAAGCTCTCAATATAGTTTTTGTTTCTATTATATTTTATTTCGCTGCGATGTGAGACTTTGATGTTGTTGTGTTCTTCTTCTTCTATTCTAATATTTCTTTATTTCTTATCTCACCCTCTATTTTCTTTCATTAACTATCTGGTGTTTTCAATACTTGAGTTCTGGAAAGTAATACGGGCTTATGTACTATTGTCGGAATTCGAGAGTCGAATTCCCCGGGTCGCTACAGTGGTATCAGAGTATATGGTTTAGTAATAACCATGGCTCTATGGTGTAACCCGATAGAGATGGGGTTAGTAATACCCTAGATTGAGTTGAGTGTATATATATGAGAGAATGTATTTGTATTTTTTATTAAAATGTTTTGTATTGTGTGGTTGATTGGTTCACTATTGAACTGGAAACTGACATGATATTGCTTTATAAAGAGGGTAAATAAACTAATTTTACCCGAAATAAATTTTTGTATTGAAAAGAAATAATTTTATCAAATTATTTAGATATTGATTTGTTTGAGTTGATGGAATTCAAATTGGGTTTTGAATGGGAATGTTTTAATATAGCCAAAGAAATTTCACATGTGAAATTTGTGAATGAGAATTTTAAATTGGAAATTAAAATGAGTCAGAATTTAACTTATAAATAAGTTAGATTAAAATTTAAAGAGAAATCGGATGATATTTGGTATAAAGATCAGAATTTGGATTTTCAAAATGGAAATAAACTAATTCTAAAATAAATTAGTCAATTGAATATTGGGATTTAAACTTAGCTTTGTTAAGTAAGAGTTAATTTAAGAATGGATATTGGAATTAACTTTGTTAAATGAATTTAAAGATGAATAATAATTATGATAATAGATCGGATATTAATCAATTGATAATTATAGTCTGTAAAACCCAAGTAAATATTAATATTGGTTAAAGTTAATCAAAGTTGAATTATTGGTTATATTGGGTGTGAATTGTTTGTTGGTTGTTTATTAGATTGATTGAATATAGAATTCAGAAATGGTTTAATAAGAAATTGAATGATTTGGAAATTAAAGAAATGAATTCCAATAGAATAAATTGGAATGGAACCACCTATGAATTGATACGGGATGATTTAACCCTATATTTACATATGAACGATGACATATGTTTATTTGAAGAGTTTGTTTAGTTACACCGTTGATTAAATGAAGTGTTAATTAAGAATTTCATGTGAATGTTACTTACATGGTGAACTATAATGACCTGGGGAATTTGCGACATTGGTAATCGACATACACTCAATGTCGACTATTCAAGCATCGAAAATACCGGATAGTTAATGAAAGAAAATAGAGGATGAGAATAGATAAGATAGAAATTTAGAATAGAAGACGGAGAAGAACATAACAACAAAATCAGAGTAACATGAATCTCACAGCGGAATGAATAAAATATAGGTATACAACATAACTTTGAAACACAAATCTACATTTGTATATTAGAGTACAACACTTACATCACAACGGAAATAAATAATAGCTATAAAATGCTGCTGAAGCCTCTTGCTCCAAGTTTATTCTAGTGTATCTATAAATACGGACAACTTGACTGCCCGTACAAAATTGGGCACCCAACAGTTTAGGGAAAACAAAACAAAATAAACTCTGGGTCAGTCACGTGACTGGTGTGAGTAAACTCCAATCTTTTGTTTAACTTTTAAAATCCTTTTAAAAGAAAGGAAAATCGTAAGACCGATCCACATATAAACACGGATGGTTTTTACCTTACGACTTCTCAAAATATTCTTTATATCACAACTCTTCTGATATTATAATAATGTATAAATCAAGTAAATAACAATCCAGTAGAACACTTTCATCTCATGTTCTACATATATAATATACAATCAAAAACCGCATACTCTTATTGGGTAATGGATCTCCAACTATGACAAGGTATGGAACCACCTTCCGATCAGTGTTCTCAAGAAGCGATACACTAGAGTTCAACAAGAACATCTTGTAACTCGGCCACACACGACCGGCCGTTGGGTGCGACCTACTTAGCCATGCTACCTGCCTGATTTCTGTCATTTCCCAGTTGATGAGGCTTGAGGTCATAACGTATGTTTTAACAGACCACTCCTTCATTTACTTTGAATGCCACATCGTCATACCCATCAAATCACAAATTGATTTCCCAAAAAATACCACAGGTATAAGCTAAGAGAAACGAATTCCTCCGCCACCAACGTAAATACGTTTGAAACGATCAACTTACGAGATCTACCAGATATACTCTGTCAGACATTCGTCCATTCAAGTTGTCCTGTGACTGAACAACCCGAAGGCACTATTCTGTAAATCCGTCTTAGGCAATTTCTACCTAGGATTTTCTGAACAGCCCTTGCATAACTCCGTCTTCAATTATCTTCATCATATTTGATTCGCAACGCTGATGCCATACGGAGAGGTTTACAGATTATATATCTAATTCCGGTCTCTCCGTATTGACAAGGGAAATGGTCAAATCTTTGATAGTCGGTTAACTATCAAAGGAAAACATGTGTACAAACAATGATCGTATTTCCAAATGGAAATCTTACCGATCAGTCATCATTTCATTTCCCAATTTCCCATTTATCATTTCCATATATTCATAAATTTCTTATTTTATAAAATTAGAAAATAAACGTTATTAACTTTGGAAAACGTTTCCATTTCTGATTCACGCATCAATATCTTCCCACCTCTACCAGTCTCTAGCTTTAACTAGTAAGAGAACAACTTCCCAAGTATAAACCCCAAAGGCTGGAATCAACATCAGATCGATACCCAGAAAGCCATTCAACTCAACTAATTTCCAGTCAGTTTCTAATTTCAGTAATTTCATTTAAATTACTAATTCAAAACCCCAAATTCCTTTATAATATTTTATTTGGAAATTTTTTACGTTAATCTAATTTTTCCCATAGAATGTGAATAACATGTCTATACATAATCAGACAGTTTGATTTTGTATTTTAAAACAATATCCCAAATCCAATTTCTTTTCATACTTCTATCTATAGAATTTTCATATAAAAACTTATTTTATACTTCTAACACTAAAATCTCATTTAATTCCCTTTAAAAATGCTAAGTTCCAATTCTATTAAAAACATCGGTGTTAAAACCGATTTTCACTCCTCTATATAAATTCAGATTTATATATCCAATTTATCCAATTATAAATATTTTATTTAATTTATAAATATCGTTTATAAATTTATCTTTCCAGTTTATATATGTTAAAACGGATTTTTATTTAATATCTACTTTAAATCCATATCATGTTATACGTGTGTGCGAAGCACGAGAGTAAATCTTCCTAATGTAAAATGTTCCTTTTATAAAACTCTATTCATTTTCCAAATATTTCCTTTTATAAAATTCTTTCATTTTGCAAATATTTCCTTTTTATAATTCTATTTACTTTCCAAATAAGTATTCCTTTTATGATTCTATTTATTTTATATAAGTATTTCATTTTCAATATTCACTTTGAAAATTTCCTTTTTACATTCCAGTATTTCATATGGTATTTAAAATACCAAATAACATGACCAGTGTCATCATAATCAATCACAGATTTTATATCACATCATATATCATAATATATGAAAACAAACAGTATTATAAATATTGAGGAACCCAGTTGGATTCCTCCAACTTGTTTTCCTGCATCCACAGATGTTAAACAATATAAATAACATCGATTTCATTTCAATATGAAATATTCTGATAAACAGAATCAATATTTGATTAACGATTTATATATATATCGTTATCTATAACTTCAACCAATAAATCAGCAATTCAACCAAACAATTAACACAGAGCACTCAATCATCATTTATCAATACTAGATTATATTTATAAAAATATAAACTGTACAAAGTTAGTGAGATTTACTGACATTGGATGATCATCGTTAAATAACGATAGCTGTCAGTTGATTCAGACAGGCAATTTATTTTGCTATAAATTGTAATGAGCTCCAATTCACTCCCAGTCAGTTCCATTGTGAAGCCTTCGTCCATATCCTCAATGTGACTTGTTTCACTGAATTCTGATACCATATGAATTAGTTATGCATTTTTGAAGTGGATCTAAAATTTAAATATACACTTATTTTGGGTTTAAACCTTTTGAGCCTCACCTTTCTTCTACCCGGCCCATCAACCCACGTACCCACCATAAACAGTACCTTCCTCCTCCAAACACACTTTTGCACTCCAGTATACCATTCAGACATTGTCGTATCTTCAAGAATTTAATGGCACTTCCATTCTTTACTTTAAATCAAAATAAAAACACTGTCATCTTCGTGATCAAAATCTCCTCACACCGCTATCATTTTTGTACAACTCGACTTGGATTTCATCACTGCGATGAACATACCACGCTGAGTGAATACAGTACACCCCCGAAACATTTTGTCACGAATTTACGAATGAAAATCATCATTGTGCTTCTCTACCTTCCCTCATTCCTTCTAACAACATGCGTTACTCCCCACTGATCCACAGCCATACCCCTCTATGTTTAACTCACTACATTCACCATTGTTTCGCTCTGCCCCTCCTCAAATAAAATACACAATCTCCTGCTCCTCATAGATACACGCGAGCTCCCTAAAATTTGCCCATCTGATTTTTCTTTTCTTCCGACATTTTTAAATTTACTTCTTTAAATAATTTTTTTATTTCCATTTTTATCATACCTGTGAACCAACTATTTCACGTATATGCGCACGTCTTCAAATCCCATTAACACTACTGCCTTGCGGTTCTAACCCATCACCACGTCTACCCTCACTACAGTCTACATCAGATTATCTCCTTCCCAAAAGATCCTATGTTTCTTCCATTACTAACCCCGTGCACTCCTCCTCTAAAACTCAATTTCAACCCCACTACTCCTCTTTTCATTACCGCTCCACCAACTACACACCCGAACCCGCAACAGACCTCATGTCATTTCTACTTTACCTCTCCTTCAAGCAAAACAACCCGCATATTTTTAGAGTTCGATGAACAGTAAATCATTCAGATCCAGTGTCTTTCTTATAGAAATGAAGGTAAAGTATTCACGAAAATATACATACTCGTTTCCTAGACTATTAGAGAAGAGTTTTTGACTTGTTATAATTTGTTTTCATGAAATATAAGGCTGCCTGGAACGGAGAGAAGTGACATGGTTTGTTTTCTGAAGAAAAATGAAAGAGTTGTGAATCTATTTATGAGATATGCTTTACTATACCTCGCTGTTTTTTTTTGTTTCAGCAAAAAGAACGAGACAGAACAGTCCTCTATTTATAAATACTACATGTCCCTTACTAGCGAAGGAATAGATTGTAGCCTGTACATCTCTACATTATTTAGGTTTGCAAGTTACATTAAATTGATTTGCTATGACATACAGTGATTTGCTAAATCTGCACATGCGCGGTTTAATTAAAGATAGTGTAGCCTTGTACATTAGGATAGGCTCGGCAAAAACTTAGTTGCTAAGAAAGGATATGGTTACATACGAAATGTTCAGAGGTAAATAACGGGACATGAAAATTTTACACTTTACTTAGTTGCTAAGGCATCGACTATATTTAAATATCGTTTAACATTAATGCGGTACCGATTACTAAAAACTCCGCTTATTTATCGACTGGTACGGGCAAAAGTAAAAATACGATCGTGACAAGCAATGCGTTACGATCCCAAAAATATAAAAATATAGACAAGTTGACTTATTCTATGAAATCTTTAAATACTGATATCGGGTGTAAAATACTCCAAATAAAAAGTTCCTTATTTTCCAAAATAAAAATTACAGTAAAATTCTAAAAATTAAATTATAACTACATCTAAAAGGATTTGTCCAAATTCGAAACCGATATTTAATTAAAATTAAATATCTGTTATGGCTTATAAACGATTTCATATTGACTATTTGAAACTTTGATCTGGACATAACCTACAGTCTATAAAGCGAAATCTCCATTTTTCTCTTTCATTAGAAAAATATACTTCACCAGCTCCGAACGTTTCTTGTTTCACAGAAATCCGATTTAAAATGGATTCTGTATATTCGTTTAGAGTTCGAATCGCCAAATTACGAACTGTCGCGCCATTTCGAGTTCGATTATAATTATAATATAATTATAAGTTCAACTGTCATTTATATAATATATTCGTTAATATAATTCAACTCTAAACTAAATTATATATTCTAAATAATCCAATTCACATAATATTGTGAATTCACTATTTCCGACGATTCTAGAATTTAAATATATTATTTAATTATTATATTAATTAAATATTCAATATTATTTAGTTCGGGTCACTTTAAATTACCAAACCATCCTTTAAATAATTAAATAAATTATTTATTATCCGTTAAAAATATGGGTCGTTACATTCTTCTTCCCTTAAAATAATTTCATCCTCGAAATTGCTAAGGTAGAAAACAAACCCTATTAACTAGGTTAAAAATTATTTATTTACTTCTTAACTCCGGTTTCAATGAACCAATTTATTTTAAATTATTAATTCATATCTATTAACAAAAAATTTCAAAAATTCTGAAAATTTTCTAACACCCGAAATTTTCGAAAAATTTCGCCAGCACCTCCTTTGTACGGCTCAATCGGTACAACTACAACTCGCCTCTCTGGGCCTTCTTCAACCCAAAAGAAAATCAAATAGCCAAGAGGCTTGATAGATCGGCTCATAAATCACCAAACTCATATAAAAATAAACTTGTACCTTTTGGTAGGGCATATCATTATACTCTTTCCATTTGCTGCCCATTCAACATATATAAATGTCATCTCAATCAATCTCCAATCGTTTTTTTATCCTCAAACCCAATCATTCACTTATATCTAAGTCAAATTCCATTTCAAACCAAAGTTCCATTCTCAATTTCAAATTCTTAACTCACCAACCCCATACCATTTCAAATTCCTATCTCACAAATCCAAAATTTTCTCAATATCATTCTTATCCAATTCAATTTTAATTTGCTTTTGCATATTCCTGTTTTTTTAATTCAAACTGTCTCTTCCTGGGAGTTTTAAACAGTTTACCATATCAAAATCAAACTTTCCTTTTCAAGATACAAAACAACTCGTTTCCTCTAAACAATTCTAAAACAATCTCTTTGGTAGTAATCCGTTACTTACAACTCGAAAATGAACACTGATGATGTGGCCAGCATCATCAGAATTATTTCCCAGTAACTGAAGTGAGTTCAATACTATATCACTTTTCAAAACCCATATTTAAACACTTCATTTTGAAATTTATTTTCAAAATACCATTCACAATGCTCGTAAAACAATTTAAAATCTCCCAAGATTTTAAAATTCTCATATATTTAGTCCAAATCCATTTACAAATACTTCTTTAAATTTCTAGAGTTGTAATTTCAATTCTGATTTAAATTCAGATTTAATTTATTTCACTACACTTATATGAATTCTGATTGGTTATTTACATAACCATTTCAATTATAACCTTATTCGATTATAACCACCAAAACATCCAATATATTATAATATTTACAATATTAATCATTCTTTTATATCAAAATATAAACTAGGTAAAATTATTTCGGTTACCCACTTTTTAAAATATACTGTGTCGGTTCATCGTATTCGAGTGTTTAGAAACTCCTACCGATACAGTGGATCAGACTAATTGATCAGAACTCATAAACAACTCAACTAATAAATCTCCACAATATAAAACCATTTTATCTCAAATAACAAATACGTTCACTCGTATATATACACTCAACTAAATTTAGGGTATTACGAACCCCATCTCTACTGGTCATGCCACAGAGCCAAGGTAATTACTTAACCTTCAGCTCTGATACCATTGTAACGACCAGGGGAATTTGCGACCTTAGTAATCGACATAAACTCAATGTCGACTATATAAGCATCGGAAATACCGGATAGTTAATGAAAGAAAATAGAGGATGAGAATAGATCAGATAGAAATTTAGAATAAAAGAAGGAGAAGAACATAACAAAAAAATTAGAGTAACAAGAATCTCACGGTGGAACGAATAAGATATAGGTATACAACATAACTTTGAAACACAAATCTGCATTTATATATTAGAGTACAACACTTACATCACAGTTGGAAATAAACAATAGCTATAAAATGCTGCTGAAGCCTCTTGCTCCAAGCTTCTTCTAGTGTATCTGTAAATCCTGACTACTTGACTGCCCATACAAAATTGGGCAACCTAAGAGTTTAAGGAAAACAAAACAAAATAAACTCTGGGTCAGTCATGTGACTGGTGTGAGTAAACTCCAATCATTTTTTTAACTTTTAAAATCCTTTTAAAAGAAAGGAAAATCGTAAGACCGATCCATACATAAACACGAATGGTTTTTACCTTACGACTACTCAAAATATTCTTTATATCACAACTCTTCTGATATTATAATAATGTCTAAATCAAGTAAATAACAATCTAGTAGAACGCTTTCATCTCACGTTCTACATATATAATATATAATAAAAACCGCAAAGTCTTATTGGGTAATGGATTTCCATCTATGACAAGGTATGGAACCACCTTTCGATCAGTGTACTCAAGAAGCGATACACTGGAGTTTAACAAGAACATATTGTAACTCAGCCACACATGACCGACCATTCATTTCGCTTGAATCTGCTCGACAACTTGTTGAGTCTCAATTAGCTATAGAAAAGAATGCTTCCGCTTCTCATCAGCAAGAAAATACTATTCTTTGGGCCTCTCAAAGTGCGGATCTTTCCGTGGCACAGGCCAGTAATAAAATTCTTGAGGAAGATAAACTTAAAGTTGCGACTGCCCGCTAACGCGGATGCCGATGCTTCCTTGTTTATATTATCACCTTGCGGTTGGTATCCCAACATAACCATTCCTGGGATATAAAAAAGCCAAAAAAGTAACAAATATGAATATTCTCTAGATGGTGACAATATACCCTAATTGGGTGCGACCCACTTAGCCATACTGCCTGCCCGATTTCTGTCATTTCCCAGTTGATGAGGCTTGAGGTCATAACGTTTCTTTTAACAGATCACTCCTTCATTTACTTTGAATGCCACATCGTCATACCCGTCAAATCACAAATTGATTTCCCCAAAAATACCACGGGTATAAGCTAAGAGAAACGAATTCCTCCGTCGCTAACGTAAATATGTTTGAAACGATCAACTTACGCGATCTAGCAGATATACTCTGTCAGACGTTCGTCCATTCAAGTTGTCCTGGGACTGGACAACCCGAAGGCACTATTATGTAAATCCATCTTAGGCAATTTCTACCTAGGATTTTCTGAATAGCCCTTGCATAACTCCGTATTCAATTATCTTCATCATATTTGATTCGCAACGCTGATGCAATACAGAGTGGTTTTTAGATAATATATCTGATCCCGGTCTCTCCGTATTGACAAAGGAAATGGTCAAAATTATTGATAGTCGGTGATTTAACTATCAAAGGAAAACATGTGTACAAACAACGGCCGTATTTCCAAATGGAAATCTTACCGATCAATCATCATTTCATTTCCCAATTTCCCATTTATCGTTTCCATATATTCATAAATTCCATATTTTCTAAAATTAGAAAATAAACATTATTAACTTTGGAAAACGTTTCCATTTCTGATTCATTCATCAGTATCTTCCCACCTCTATCAGTCTCTAACTGTAAACTAGTAAGAGAACAACTTTCCAAGTACAAACCCCGAAGGCCGAAACCAACATCAGATCGATACCCAGAAAGCCATTCAACTCAACTAACTTCCAGTCAGCTTCTAATTTTAGTTATTTCATTTAAATTCCTAATTCAAAACCCCAAATTCCTTTATAATATTTTATTTGCAAAATATTTACTTTAATCTAATTTTTCACACAGAATGTGGATAACATGTCTATATATAATCTGACAGTTTAATTTCGTATTTTAAAAACAATATCCCAAATCCAATTTCTTTTCATACTTCTATTTATAGAATTTTCATATAAGAACTTATTTTATACTTCTAACACTAAAATCTCATTTAATTCCCTTTAAAAATGCTAAGTTCAAATTCTATTAAAAACATTGGTGTTAAAACCGAATTTCACTCCTCTATATAAATTCAAATTTATATATCCAATTTATCCAATGATAAATATTTTATTTTATTTATAAATATCGTTTATAAATTTATCTTTCCAATTTATATATGTTAAAATAGATTTTTATTTAATATCTACTTTAAATCCATATCATGTTATAACCGTGTGCGAAGCACGGGTGTAAATCTTCCTAATGTAAAATTCTCCGTTTATAAAACTCTATTCATTTTCCAAATATTTCCTTTTATAAAATTCTTTCATTTTTCAAATATTTCCTTTTTATCATTCTATTACTTTCCAAATAAATATTCCTTTTATAATTCTGTTTTATTTTATATAAATATTTCATTTTCAATATTCACTTTGATAATTTCCTTTTTACATTCTAGTATTTCATATGGTATTTAAAATACCAAACAACATGACCTGTGTCATCATAATCAATCACAAATTTTATATCACATCATATATCATAGTATATGAAAACAAACAGTATTATAAATATTGAGGAATCCAGTTGGATCCCTCCAACCTGTTTCCCTGCATCCATGGATGTTAAACAATATAAATAACATCGATTTCATTTCAATATGAAATATTCTGATAAACAGAATCAATATTTGATTAACGATATATATATATATATATATATATATATATCGTTATCTATAACTTCAACCAATAAATCAGCAATTCAACCAAACAATTAACACAGAGCAATCAATCATCATTTATCAATACTAGATTATATTTATAAAAATATAAACTGTACAGAGTTAGTGAGATTTACTCACATTGGACGATCATCATTAAATAACGATAGCTTTTGGTTATTTCAGATAGACAATTTGTTTTGCGAAAACTTGTAATGACCTCCAATTCACTCCCAGTCATTTCCATTGTGAAGCCCTCGTCCATACAATCCCAACGTGACTTGATTCACTAAATTATGATACCGTATGAATTAGTTATGCATTTTTCCAGTGGATCTAAAATTTAAATATACACTTATATTGGGTTTAAAAATTTCGGGTCTCACCTTTCTTCTATCCGACCCATCAACCTACGTACCTGCCTTAAACAGTACCTTTCCCCTCCAAACACACTTTTGCACTCAAGTATACCATTTAGACATTACTGTATCTTCAAGAATTTAATGGCACTTCCATTCTTCACTTTAAATCGAAATAAAAACACTGTCATCTTCGTGATCGAAATCTCCTCACACCACTATAATTTTTGTACAACTCGACTTGGATTTCATCACTGCGATGAACATCCCACGCTAAGTGAATATAGTACACCTCCAAAACATTTTGTCACAAATTTACAAATGAAAATCATCACTGTGCTTCTCCACCTTCCCTCATTCCTTCTAACAACACATGCTACTCCCCACTAATCCGCAGCCATACCCCTCTACGTTTAACTCATTACATTCACCATTGTTTCCCTATATCCCTACTCAAATAAACACACAATCTCCTGCTCCTCATAGATACACACGAGCTCCCCAAAATTTGCCCATCTGATTTTTCTTTTCTTCCGCCATTTTTAAATTTACTGTAAATAATTTTTTATTTCAATTTTTATCATACCTGTGAACCAACCATTTTACGTGTACCTTTTCCTTCCCATTTATGCACACGTCTTCAAATCCCATTAACACTACTGCCTTGCTGTTCTAACCCATCACCACGTCTACCCTCACTACAGTCTACAGCCGATTATCTCCTTCCCAAAAGCTTCTATGTTTCTTCCATTACTAACCCCGCGCACTCCTCCTCTAAAACTCAGTTTCAACCCCATTGCTCCTCTTTTCATTATTGCTCCACCAACTACACACCCGAACCCGCAATAGACCTCATTTCATTTCTAGTTTACCTCTCCTTCAAGCAAAACAACCCGCATGCTTTTAAAGTTTGGCGAACAGAAAATCATTTGGTTCCAGTGTCTTCTCTATAGAAATGAAGGTAAAGTATTCTCGAAAATATACATACTCGTTTCCCAGACTATTAGAGAAGAGTTATTGACTTGTTATAATTTGTTTTCATAAAATATAAGGCTTCCTGGAACAGAGAGAAGTGACATCGTTTGTTTTCTAAAGAAAAATGAAAGAGTTGTGAATCTATTTATGAGATCTGCTTTTCTATACCTCGCTATTTTTTTTTCCAGCCAAAAGAACGAGACAGAACAGTCCTCTATTTATAAATACCACATGTTCCTTACTTGCGAAGGAATAGACTGTAGCGTGTACATCTCTACGTTATTTAGGTTTGCAGGTTACATTAAATTGATTTACTATGACATACAATGATTTGCTAAATCTGCACATGCGCGGTCTAATAAAAGATAGTGTAGTCTTGTACATTAGGAGAGGCTCGGTAAAAACTTAGTTGCTAAGAAAGGAGATGGGTACAGATGAAATGTTCAGAGGGAAAGGACAGGATGTGAAAATTTTACACTTTACTTAGTTGCTAAGGCATCAGCTATATATAAATATCATTTAACATTAATGTGTTAACATTAGTGCGGTACCGATTACTAAAAACTCCGCTTATTTATCGACTTGTGCGGACAAAAGTGAAAATACGATCATGACAAGCAATGCGTTACAATCCCAAAAATATAAAAATATAGACAAGTTGACTTATTCTGTGAAATTTTAAAATACTAATATCGGGTGTAAAATACTCCAAATAAAAAGTTCCGTATTTTCCAAAATAAAAATTACAGTAAAATTCTAAAAATTAAATTATAACTACGTCTAGAAGGATTTGTCCAAATTCGAAACTGATATTTAATTAAAATTAAATATCTGTTATGGCTTATAAACGATTCCATAACGACTATTTGAAAATTTGATTTGGACATAACCTACAATCTATAAAGCGAAATCTCCATTTTTCTGTTCCATTAGAAAAAAATATACTTCACCAGCTCCGAACGTTTCTTGTTCACAAAAATCCGATTTAAAATGGATTCTGTATATTCGTTCAAAGTTCGAATCGCCAAATTACGATCTGCCGCACCATTTCGAGCTCGATTATAATTATAATATACTTATACGTTCAACTGTCGTTTATATAATATATTCATTAATATAATTCAACTCTAAACTGAATTATATATTCTAAATAATCCAATTCACACAATATTGTGAATTCTACTATTTTCGACTATTCTAGAATTTAAATATATTATTTAATTATCATATTAATTAAATATTCAATATTATTTAGTTCTGGAACTTTAAATTACCAAACCATCCTTTAAATAATTAAATAAATTATTTATTATCCGTCAAAAATACGGGTCGTTACATGAACTGAGTTGAGTACAGGTGCCAGAAAGCTTTGAGGTTGATTTTGATTGAGTATATCACAATAAATTGGGTGAGTATGCTGAATAGCGCTCGCATAAGGTACGTATACACGAAAATATAATTTTTAGGGTTTGAATTTTATTTTCTGACCGTGTGGATCGGATGTATATATATTATTTGATCCTGCGATATCACAGAAATCACTCCGTACAAGGAAGACTCTACCGAATTTTTTCAGGAATTTAAAGTGTTAGAAAATTTTCAATATTTTTGAAAAGTTTTATTTACAATAGTGGATTAGTTTTTGGTTTGAAATAAATTGGAGTTTGAAAAGATAATGGGTTGTAACATTTTACTACCTCAGTAATTTTGGGGACGAAATTCTTTTAGGGTGGAAGGAATGTAACGTCCCGTATTTTCCATAGTCAAATATTTAATACATTTTATTATTTTAAAATTATATGGATTTATGTTATATAATTCATTTATATAATGAAGTTTAAATGTCTAATTTATATATAAATATAAAACGAACTCGAAATGGAGCGGTAGTTCGTAATTTGAGTTTTCAACTTCAATTTGATATATCGGATCCGATATAAGTCGAAATTCGGTGAAAAATGAAATGTTTGAATCGATTTGATAATAATTTTCATACGGAGGATAAAACGAGATTTTGTGTTATAGATCGTTAGTTATGTCCAATTCAAAATTTCAATTAGTCACTACGGAATTATAAGGATTA
Source organism: Allium sativum (assembly GCA_030737875.1). Taxonomy (NCBI): domain Eukaryota; kingdom Viridiplantae; phylum Streptophyta; class Magnoliopsida; order Asparagales; family Amaryllidaceae; genus Allium; species Allium sativum. Next base: position 972,020,899 of record CM060918.1, on the reverse strand, counting down.
ATTTAATAATTTATTTCGATTTAAAAAGAGTTTTTGATCATAACTTGAGATAGAGATCGAATTAAGTCACGGAACAAATTCCGTTGAATTTATATTGACGTTTAGAGTCAGAATAGATATATAATTTATTATTTTTGGAGATTGGGTATTTTTGGTGTCCAAAATAGCGTTGTTTTACGCATATGTTGGAATAACGGATTATCAAATGAACTCCGTTTTAAGCGAAACTAATTTTATTAAATCCGTAATGATTTTTTGTTGTAGTATTTCAAGTTTCAGGTTATTTGGATTTATTTTGTGATCGCGGAAAATTTAATACGTGTTTTTCATTTGAGATTTATAAAGGACGTTTTACAAACAGTCTCGGAATTTGATGAAACCTTTTACATCGTGTTTGGAATATTCTTTATGTTAAGATTACAATTTTCGTCGAAAACGGAATGCGTATGTAATTGTTTTACCCTATTACTTCGTGGTTAAGTAACGTTATAATATACTAATAATAATATAACATACCCCATATAATCGTTTAAACCCTAAATATAATTCCTCTGGTCAACGTTGCAAACAATTTACAGCGCCTCCACCTTTTAAAAACGAACGAACCAGAGACCCTGATTCTTCCTCCCTCTCTAACTTCTAATCCATTGATTACTTTTCAAAACTCATAACCATAAAATCAAAGAACACGTTGAGGTCTACCGATCGAACGGTGATGATGGAAATTTTCATAGTGTGCTGGGCTAAATCGAGCTCGAGAGCTCTAGCGTTCATATTCCAATCACGGGAGATAGGAGGAACAAGGGAAGTCGATACTTATAGAGAAGTTCAAAGGGAAGGCGGCGCAGGTTCTAGCGGTGGTAGATCCAATTTCGGTGGTCAGGTCTGGGATTGGCGATCGAGGATTAAAGCCGTGCGTGCTGAAGCACGAATTAGCATACTGGAGCAATGAAGTAACAGTAGGATTGGGCACAACGTTTTATACGTAGAGCAAGGGAAAGTGCATGGCTTTTCTCTGAGGGAACCAAGGGTACTAGGTACAGAAAAAGGCATATTTCTGTAGTAGCTGATGGTTTGGAGTGCGGTGATGTTGTGAAGAGCGGAAGTCCTGGAAATGATGGCTAACTGTTCTTGCATGGGTATAAATGATGCATGGAAAGCTTCAGGCTGTTTGCTAAAACATGGTGAAGTATACAAAGTCGGGGTTCTTTTTGGAGAGAAGCAGTATAAACCTTTTACGTGAAGGAAGGTAATTGTTTTAACAAATATGAAACATGGTGAGGAGGACTGGAAGAATATATAGAAGGACGAACAAGGAGGTATGGGGTCAGAACGAAAGATCACAGAAATATGAAATAGGTATAAGAAAGTAGGATCGAGCACATTTTGAGCGAACCGTGATTTCCAAATACAAAGGTTTGGGTATTGATAGCAGAACATGGCAAAAGGTATTGGCTGATAGTGTTTCATGCCTGCGTAAGGAACATGTATCGGAATAACGCGTGGAAGAAGATATTGGGCACATTTCTGTAAATATATGGTAACCTTTAAATCAAAGGGGAACGTGCTTTTGGGAACGATGATGTGAAACTGGGCAGTTTTTGAATGGGAACAAATGGTCAATGTGGTGTTAAACATTATTAAGAAAGAGGAAATAGTGGAGTCGGGTATTTTTGATTGGAACCCACGTGATGACGTGGTATAATATTAATTGGAACGAAGTGAGTAAACATTTTCTGAAGAAAATCAAATAGAAATATGAGTGAATGAAATGGCAGCGTGAAATCATTGTGTAAGACGTGGAGAAAGAAACCATATACCAATCCAAAAAGTGATCGCTATTTTGAAATTTAAACCAAGGTAATTGGAACCATAAACTTGAGAACAATCGACCTGTTAAATTTAGTAAAGTAATGAAAAGTTATAATATTTAATCAAAGAAAATTAGTTAGTTTATAATTTAGTTAAGGGATTAGTAATTAGTTAATTAATAATCATATACTAAGATGCATATAATTTTTATTGTGTAACTAGAATCTAACATCGCAAGCTACACCGGAATTGCGACAGCGAGCAGAATATTATGGAACTGATATGGACAGTGCAGAAGACAACTTGGATTTACCATTAAATTAAATGACCGTTTAATTTATCTGTAACCGAACCGAATCAAATCAAAGTGAGTTTAACTCACTCAGTTTACCCGCTTATATTTATATAAGTCGGGTTTATTATTTGTGTGCTGTGTCTGTTAATTGTTTGATTGATGATATATATATATATATATATATATCTGTGTGTGTGTGTGTGTGTGTGTGTGCTGAACCGATTCGACTAAATTAAACGTTTGTTTAATTTAATTTGAAACAATCATTATTTTTAATGATTATTTCCAAAAGAGATAACTCACCTCATTGGTTACGTTTATAATAATATAAACGTATTAAATAAAAATATGGGTGCTTGGGTCACTGTGATTTATTTATTGTTGAATATTATATTTGTTTATTGAATTGAATTTGAGGTAACATATTTGGATGCAGGGAGAAACAAGTTGGAAAGATCCAACTGGATTCCTCAAATTTATTGTTTATTTTCATATGACCATTATATGAACTGTATGACCAACCTGATTAGAGGATTGATTTGTTGAATTGTATTTCAACATTTGTTATGTTATTTACCAATGGGCAGTATTGGTTAGGTAATTGGCATCACGTGGCCTATAAATCAATCATTTTATAAATATGGATTTATCTTCAGGTGAATCGACATAAATGAAGTTATAAAATTTATTTTCTAACTGAGAATAGATTTTGAAATCTATTATTTTTAAATTTAAGATTATTTAAATAGAAAATAAATATTTAGTATTTATTATTTAAATTTATAAGAAATTATTAAGTGATTTTATAAAACAAACTTCTTACGTTAATTAGAATTATAAACAGATAAGTAGAAATTTATGGAACTATTAAGTGTGAAATTAATTGTTCTAAGAAACAATTAAATAAAGTTATTTAAATTAATTATATTAGTAATTAATTTAAAGATGGGATAAATTGGAATTGGTTGAAGGAATAATTGTGTTTTGAGTTAACCAAGTCGGCCATTTCAACCGAGGTTTGATTATTAAGTTGAATTGGTTTATTGTTAAGTAATATATTGAAATAGTTTAACAAATAGTTGTTTAATTTTAATAAGAGCTTAAAAAGGAAATTTATTATTTATTTTAGTTAATTCAATTAACTAATTTTATAATAGTTGACGATGAAGTAAATTATTATTTTTAATAATAATAATAATTTAAGTAGTTACCATGTAAATGAAATTCATCGAGGTAAGGAAATCCAAGATTCGAAATGAAACTAGTTAGATTATGAAAGGAGATTATGAATGGGTTTTATAGAAAACCCCGAGTTTTTATGAATTAAGTTATAAAGGGAATTTTAAGCGAACATAATATCTTAAAATAAATATTTACTTAACATTTGGATTAAGTAAAAAGAAATCAAGATATAAAAAGGATTTATATATACTCGAGTTTATAAACAATGTTTATAAAGGAGATGTGAAGTAGAAGCGTTGTTTTTGAATTGATGATAATTAATAAAGAGATTAAGTAAATGAATGGAATTGAAACGAGATTTTCAAAGTGGAAAATGGTCGAATGAATTAAAAATGGAATTGTATGGTTTGATAACGAGTTAAGATAAGAATTGGAACCTAACTGGAGACTGGTTGAGTTGTGTGATTTTCTAAATATTAATCTCATGTTGATTTCGGTCTTCGGGGTTGCTACTTAAGAAATTATTCGCTTACCAATTTATAGTTAGGAACTAATAAGTTTTGAAGTATAGAAATGCGTGAATAAGTAACAGGAATGTTTCCAGCTATGAAATAAAGATTTGAGAATATATAGTATTAATCCCAGGGTAAAGGAAATAAAAGGTTTAAATATATAAATAATGGGATTTCCAAAGTAACGGAAATGAAAAGATTTGAGAACGTATATATATATATATAATGATATCTCCAAAATAAAAGAAATAAAAATAAGTTGTGTGGAAATGTAATATTGTTTTACGGTGATAAGTTTAAGTGATTTCCGATTATAAATAACGAGTAATGTTTGGTAAATAGTTTGAAGAAAATCTTATATTAAAATAAGAAGTGAAAAGCTGTATTCGAATTATTAAAAGATTTTGAGCTTTATTGAACAAATATTTTTAAGTAGAGAAGCCAAGTGATGCTGAGTACGGAACCAAAAAATTCATATTTTTATTTTATGATTGAATGGCTGTTTTATTTGATAGTTAAATAACTGACTATCAAATTTGACATATACGGTTGTTGGTACGGAAAGACTGGGATTGAATTTATATTCGAAAACCTTTCTGAACCAACGAATACGAAGAAGATGATTATTGAAGATGGAGAATTGAAGACTGTTGATCTTTAGGAGCGGAAGAGCCACTTTTTGAATTTCTCTGGTTTAGCAGCCAGAGATATTTCGATAGTGATTTTGTCATGATTGGAATCTACGGATTGCAAGGACTACTCACTTTTAATTTATAGGGTGACACCTAGGATGTGGTAGGAGAGTGCCTTCGGTTTATCCTATTCGTAGATGACTGGTATAGACGAGTGTCTAACAGAGTATTTCTTAAGAGTCACGTATGTTGACTTCTACAAACGTATTTCTGTTGGTGGTGAGGAAGACACCTTCTCTTAGCTAACACCCAGAATTTTTTTTGGGTCGTCAATTAGCGATTTGGCGGATCTGACAATGTGGCATTCAAAGTGAATGGTGGTATGATGTTCTAAAGGTAGTGTAAAACCTCAAGCCTCTTCAACTGGGAAATGACAAAAATCGGGCAGGTGGCATGGCTAAGTGGGTAGCTCCCAAGTAGGGTGTATAATCACCTATCTAGAGAAAATTCATTTCCTTCTTTAATTTGTTCGATGCTGTCCCTTATCGGGAAACGGTGGGTTGCCCCCAACCGTTGGTGATATACATTCGATACACTCAAGCGAAATGAGTGGTCGGTCATGTGTGGTCGGGTTGCAAGATGTTCTTGTTAAACCCAGTGTGTTCGCTCTAGAGATACAATATCGGATGGTGGTTCCCTACCTTGTCATAGTTGGAAATCCAATCTCTAATAAGAACCCGCGGTTTTGATTGTATATAATATATGTGGGACATGAGATGAAAGCATTCCGCTAGACTGATATTAATTTGTGTTTAGACACTATTATATTATCAGAATAACCTATGATTTCAAAAAGAAATAGTTTGACTTTAAAATCAAGTTGGGTGATGTTTTTAAAATTAGTGTGTTTTCTCACTCTGGTTCACCATATTGATCCAATGTTTTGTAAATGCTCGGTTTAGACTGGGTAGCACACGTTCAGGTTATCGGATGCTATGATGTCCGGAGATGAGCTAAAGGAGTTCAGACATATGATATCTAGTAATTTTTCTGCTGTGTGTTGTATATGAAGATAGACTAAAATAACTGTCTAGATGTATTGATGTACTCTGATGATTGCAAGTTTATTTCAAAGCTTTCAATAAAGTTTTTGTTTCTATTATATTTTATTTCGCTACGATGTGGGACTTTGATGTTGTTTGTTCTTTTTCTTCTATTATAATATTTCTTTCTTTCTTATCTCACCCTCTATTTTCTTTCGTTTACTATCTGGTGTTTTTGATACTTTAGTTCTAGCACGTAATACGGGGTTATTTATTATTGTTGGAATTCGAGAGTCGAATTCCCCGGGTCGTTACAAACACCTTCTTCTTGACCATCCCGAATGACAAGATTCCTATCAACTGCCTCAACATCCAAAATTTCTTTAGAAGTTACTCCAGCCCCATCCAACAACTCATTCTCTTTCATCGGATCTGAAATAGGTTTTGAAGTAGTTTCACCTGCAACATCCTAAACAATTTCCTCTGTATAACTCAAAGAATTGCCCTCCTTAGTCTGGTCGGATAAATTCATGAGTCTCTTACCCTCACGCCGCTTCGGCACTTCCTTCTCAATAGAAACCAACTTGGATTGGGGCGGTGTTTTGCTACTCCTGGCAGGATTGGAATGCTTCTTTATTGGGGCCTTCTTGGCCGAGGAATTGCTAACAGTACCTTTCTTGTCAGTTGAATCCACCGCGAGAGTTCGCAAGGGAGGAAGTAAGTCACATCAACGAAGGAACTCTTCTGCTGTGATCAATAATTTCCTGTTCCTCTCGCCCTCACTAGCAGCTAGTAAAGAACTACAGAGGTCTTGATCAAAGGCAATACTATGATCGAGGAGCACTGTAACATAGCTAAAGATTTAAGTATTGGATTAATAAGGAAATAAATGGAATACTAAAATGTAAAGAAATTCACCTCCTTCCATCCAAAAACCATAGAAGTTGGAAGGGCAACGGACAAAGAAATATTGGTTTGGAAATCCTCAAACACTTTCTACTAGATCAGTAATTATTTTAAGGCCTCGACTCTCAATGAAAATAAAAGAGGGACAATCTGTCTTCCTTCTTATAAAGGCATATAAAGAACATATATCTTCAAACGTAGGCACACATTGTTTTTTCCTCATAAGAAGTGCATAAAGGCTCACTAAAATGGCATAACCATTTGGATGCAATTGATACGGGGCAATGGCTAAGTGTCGGAGAATCATCTCTAGATATGGGTTAAAAGGAAGAATTGCCCCGCTCATTAGCATGCCATGATTAACGGCAACATACCCAGTTGGGGAAATATCAGCAAATTCATTCTTCCCAGGAATTTGGCTACTTCCTTTTCTGTAATTCCAAATTGATTGCACAACTGCTGATATGAGTTAAAAGTAAGTTCTATCACATGCCTTTCGCGAGGAATATCGGAAAGTGGATGGGGGTAGGAAAGTTTTGATTGACATTTACTCTGGGGGCAGTACCAAACGTAATTTCAGTCGCTTGGTCAGAACTTCTAGCTTCACCAGACATTGTTCCTTCCTTAGGATTCTGGCGTTACTGATGACGAGCTATCATTTCTACATGATTGATTATGTCACTACAAATTAGTACTTAAAAAGGTTTAGTGATCAATAAAAACTTTGGCATCAAGAGAGATCAAGCATGGCCAAAATGGAAGAGGTCATACATGTCTAAATAAAACAAGATCGTGCACGATCGACCCCTACAGGGTCAAGTAAGGACGACCCGACCAAGTTTAAACACGAACGACCTAGACCTCAGTCGCACGCGACCCATGACCAGTCATTCATGAAGGGTTCTAACCCGCTCATGCACGTACAGTGAAAGCCCGATCGTGCATACTCCTCCAATCCTGGTCGCGTGTGGTCAGTCCACATCGTTCACAAATGCTCAACTCAAGGCGGTCACTCATATTCAACCAAAGCAGGCTCGCTCGTGACCGACCTCATGTAAGGGTCAAGCAAGAGCGATCCTTGCTAAGTTGAACTTGAGCAACCGTAGAGGTCGAGCAAGAGTGCCAAAAGACCGAAGGACTGAAAGCTTCCATACTGAGTACGAAATTAAAGCAAATACAACGGACATGCTAAACAAATGTGCAAGTCCTTCAAATTCACAATACAAGCAAAAATGCACTACAAGTTTGAGCAATAATCAACAAAAATCCAAAATCTATATTGGTGACAACTTGATTATACAAGTATGCAGCAAAGGGTTGTCCAAGATATTTCGACAAACAACTTACATGTGTGCTATTGAAATCAGAAATTCAAGAGGTTTTTGTGATTCCGATTCATCAAATGATTACACATGCAATTTTAGAGCACTCCAACTCGAGCCATAAAAATTTCCAATTATCATAATCTCATAAATCCGCAAAAAAACCTCAATTCATATTCAAATTATACAGACCGTACCCCAAAAATTCTCAAATTCATACTTCGGAAAAAACCCGAAAAGAAAGAAATTCACCTATAAATGAGCAGGGTGCCTCAGATTCAGGGAAGAATTGCTTCGTTTGATTTTGTAATTGGCAGAACTTTGCTAGAAGGATTAATCACAGCAACAAACTTGGGATTTGAGAAGATAGTATGGTTAAAATCTACAAGGGATCATAATAATGCGTGGAACTTTCTAAAATGATACCGCCATTAAAGGCTTCTTCGAGAAAAAGAAATAAAGAGAAGAATTGGAACACGAGGAGACAATACGTGGAAAAATAATGTAAAAAGAAGGCTAAAGGACTCGTCCAGACCAAAGTGACACGTCCACCTGCTTGAACCCAAGTAACCTGCTCGACCATACTGTATGCTGACCTGATCAGCTAGACTCAACTGACCATGATACAAACAAACGACCTTAGACTCAATTTGGTTATATCTGCATGTGAGCGACCATGAACCCGTTCGATCTTGTATGTGTGTGAGTCACTTCTAAAACGCAATCGTCGTGTGGGAGACCAGATTCAATCCATCGATTGGTGCTGTATTTAATTATTTTGAAGCATGTAATTTTTAACAAATAAAAAATTACAAACTTAGAGAGGAAATTTTTTATTCCTTAAGAATCGTATGCACATTCGATGATTAAATCTTTGTTGAAACCAGGAGAAAAGCACTCATATTGGTCGAGCATCATTAGGCTTGCACGCTATGGTCAGTCGTACATATACAGGTCAGTCATATATATGCAGATCAAGCTAGAGGTAAAGGCTGGTCGCGCACAATAAGGGTCGAGCACGACATAATGGATCGGTCGCTCATGGCAGAGGAACGGTCGAGTATAACATGGATTGTACACTTTTGAAATGCTCGCTCGCACATAGTCCAACCATGCGATCGTTTGCGCACGCCTCATGCGGACTCATACAAGTGCAATGTCCAAACATTGGGGTCGGTCGCTCAAGTTATCTCAGTCACCCGCTTGTACTCCCCCTGGTCGGTCACCCCTTGGTCCTCCAAACCGTCTCCTAATCGCTCGTTCATCCCTTAAGAGGTACTACTACTCCAATCAGATGCTATCAACCGGTCGACCAGAGAAAAGCCTTTGATATTGCCTGAACGGTCGCTCTTACACCTGCCCAACAACTCTGATCGGCCGCTCATACACTCACCATCCGTTCACCCGTCCACCTGCCCGCGCATGTGAAGCTCGCTCACGCGAGACAACTAGAGACAGTTGTTGACAGTTGGCTACAACCAGGTGGTGGCATTTTCGTAATTAAAGGTGTGAGCGACCCGCAACCTGCATATATGAATTTCAGCTCATGGGAGCTCACCTATAAATTGGCCATGGCTTCCATACTTTGGGGGATCGATTTCCACCACCCCAAAGGGCTGCCAAATTGCCTCATCTCCCATTTCAAGTGATTCTAACATCATCTAACACTTCTAATCAAAGATCAAGAGCTTGATCCACCATGGCTTCCATCAAGTCAATCAAGTGCTTTAGAGATTTAAGTTCTTCCTTCACCCTCCTTGCATTTGAAGATCTCTCATCATACTTCCACCGATGTCGCCATTTCTCCTCTAGACCGATCATTTCTCTACTAATCCGCATAGATCTAAGTGAGATTTACTTGTAATAAGAGAAGATGAATGTACAAAGAGAGATTCTATGTCTTGTAACCATTGATATCATAATGAAATCTTTACCAAATTGGAAGAAGATCTACCTAAGATCGAACCACTATAAAATCTCTTGTCTTTTGCTTTACTTTTTAGTCATTGTGGGCCTATTACCTTAAATCAAACCGTTTGGTGAAGTGCTCTCGAAGCACCCTTGGTGTTTGAGCCAATTTTGACTCAAACAGTAATATATACCCCAACATTAGTTTAAATCACATTTATTCATATTACACATCATATATACTCATATTCATTTAATTTTAATGGTTTACAATCAATGTGTTTACATTCAATTCATATTTCATTCACAAGGATTCAAATTTATTCAAAATGATTCTAATCAATTTATATACTTCGTTTACGACAAATGATTTTTTACGCGTATTTGATATTATTCGGTTAATAAAATAGCCATTTATATCTCTAGCTAATTTAAAATTGATTCCAAATCAATCTATCCATTTCAATCCGTTTAACTTGCTTAAGTTAAATTTTAAATTCCAACATTCAAATTCCTGGTTTTTTAATTCAAATCCTTCTGAAATCGCATAAATATATGCATATATTTATAGCCATCTCAAATTCAAAACATTTGAATTTTCCAACACAACTTTTTTTCTCAAATAAACTTCCATTGAGAATTTCACTATGGTAGCAATCCATCACTTAGAAACTCGAAAATAAATACAAATGATGCAACCATCATCATTTGAATTATTTTCAGTGACTGAAGTGAGATCAGTGCTTTATCAATATAAAAATCCACATAAAATAATTTTTATTCAAAAATCCTTATAAACAAAGATATATTATTTTAACATACTTCAGAAAATATTTTTCAACCTTCCCGGGATTTAAATTCCAATTCCTGGTTTGAATCCAAATTTAATTCATCTCGTTTGTATATTTCATTTTTACACATTATATTTGATTATATATAACCATTTTAATTTTGTAATCTCCTTTGATTATGATAATAACAATCAACACATCCAAATACTATAATAATTTCATAAAATTATTCCATTTATATCAAAATATAGTTTTGGGTAAAATTATTTCATTTACTCACTTTAAAACAATTTTTAACGTTATTTTCGTCAACACCGGAATTAAGGTTAAGGATGCGGACCTAGGGGAGTTAAAGGATTATTTAGTTTCAACAAGCTAAAGTTAGTTCTCAATTTCCTAGATACCAATGTCTCAATACCGAAGATTAGTTCCTCTTCTACGAGACTCAAGGACCAACAACTACCTTGGGATAAAGGTTCCCTAAGCTTAATATACGTTAGGAAGCTAAACGACTTATGGAATGTTATTTTTGTAAGTAGGCTTATATATGAAACATTTTCGAAGGCTTATAAAGCTTTGTCGAAGGCTTATATGAAGCTTTGTCGAAGGGTAGCAATAAGAAAATGCATGAAATTGGTGACAAGTGTTGATTTCTATAACAACCCAAATTCCAACAGATCGATTTTTTTTTCAAAATTCCAATCTGCCGAAACTCGAATTGGCTTGTCTGGTATCCTATAGAAAAGGCAGAGATATAAAATATATCAGGGCTCAGAAAACATCTCACAGCGGAATGGAATAAAATATAATATTATCAAATATAGCCTTACCAAAGTAATAATACTACCTAACCAGTATCCAATTAACAGGTTCTTAGAAAGGATCTATATACAACAGTAATCTTTCAATATATCCTAAAAAGGTTTAATAACCAATTTCCATAATTATCAATTGTTTAGCAAATTAAATATAATTGGTAATTCAAATGATAGATATATCTTTATTTAAAATGGTATAATTTAGATCCAATCACCTAACAGCTTTCTAATCCATGAATCTGATCCAGATCTGTTACTCCATGGCCTTCCTAACTGAATCTGTAATCCAAATAACCATGGATTCACAAATCTGATTCTAAAGAAGAGGGAAAAGAGAAAGAAACCTACATAAACCAGATTCAAGGACTTACCTCACGTTGATCAGAATTCTGAACACCTATTTGTAGATTTATACTCTTTTATCTTAAAATCTTGAATCAGAATTAACTAAAACTAATATTCCAATTTTTATGAAAAGATTTGGAAGAAGAAGAGAATGGCAGAGCCTAGGCAACACCTTAGAAAATATGAGATCTAGGCTTTGCTAGTTTATTTATTGGTGTACGAGAAAGTCTGAACCGTTGGATTTAATCTATTAAAATTCGATCCGCACACATAAGCATAATACATGTCACAAAAATACGTCCGGATCACGCCTGGGTCAACCCCTGTGTTAGTGGGTTGACCCATGCACAATGGTGTCGACCTGTAACACCCTGTGTTTTCGATAAACCTTAAAATAACGAATTAAAGAATAATTAACTCTAAATGTGAGAATTAAGGGAAACGGGATATGCCATTGCGTTCTTCTCGGAATTCTGGTTGAGATAGAGTCCGAGTTTGCGTGAATTGGACTTCGTATGAAGAAGTTATGGCCTTCGGAAGTTTCAAAAAATTCAAAATTCAAATTTAAACACAGAAAAGGGCAGGGCAGGAAAAATTCCCGCCCAGGCCAGGTCGACCAGGAGTTTGACCCTAGTGTCGACCTACCCTATAGGTCGACCTGGGGGTCGACCTACCCCTCCCCTAGCCAGATCTGAGAGGATGACGATTTCTGACTCCCTGCTGAGTCATTAGGGCTGAGGTGTTATCCTATCTTGACTGGATGGTCTAGATTATTTCTAGGGTTAATCTGACGGCTCTAAATCAATTAAACCTCTATAAAAGCAACCTAACTCCCAACCCTAAATCACAAATATTCATACCGAGAGCCACCATGCCATCAATGGTGAACCTAGAATAGCCGTCATCCCTTTCAACTCAAAGGCAAGATTGAAGCTACGTCAAAATTAAATCTAATCTAATTCAACTAAGAAAATTCAACAATCTACATCAAAGGCGAGCAATTCAATTTCAGAGTACAGATCCCAGAACTCAAAAATTCCTTTTTGTTTGTAAGTGTAGTTATCTTTCAGATGTGAATGAATTAAAGACATGTTATGTAATGAATTGTAAAATAGAATTGTATCAAGTTGTATGTGATGCTGATTTATGTTTATTCATGTCATCGTATATGCCTATGAATTATTGTGGTCTATCATGTCATGTGGAAATTGGTGAATAAACCTATGATATTATAAAATTATCATATGTAAGTTTGGTGATATCATACAAGTTTTAGGCTAAGTCATGTAGTTTATGCCTAATTGATTAGATCCATTATGCATACATGTTTAGATCTACGACCTTGTGAAGACATCTATATGTTGTATGTCAATTTAGAAATTATGCCATGTTTATGCAAGTTAAGTGATACTATCATACATGCAACTTTATAGGTTAAAAACATGACTATGTAAACCTATATGTTTAGATCTACAACTTTATATGTTAGAACCATATGCCTTTATGTTAGATCAATATTAGCATGATTCAATCCCTATGCAAGTTCACCACAACATGTTTAATTATATTTTGGTAGTTCTTTGTAAAACTATTATTTTATGACTCATGTTGCATAGATCTAGTTTGCAAGTTCATAATTGAAAGTGTATCATGCCAAGTTCATGTGACACATCTGTAGTTAGATCCATATTTTTGTATGATGTTGGAATGTTGCAAGTTCCTCTTTTCCCCCTTTTTAGGCTAAAATGTCGAGCCTAACATCTTATGTAATTTTGCGAACGTACAACGGGGGTAACGTTGGGGAAAACATGAAATTATACATAATTAACATATTTGGCTCATAACCATGTAAATGATATGACATTGAAATGATATAATTTACATATCAAAAATTATGAATTTGATTTAAAAGGAAAGTGGGCCATGACAATAAATTGTTGACAAATTTACATATAAGCATAAAAGGATAAATATATAAATTTAGAAAAGACGAATATGACTAACCTGAGGTTAGACTGAGTTGTGGTGTAAAACTGCCCAGAACCGACCGGCACATCCAGTGACCACAACAATACCTGTCTAATGTGGGTGGTTAGTGCGTTGAGCCCAAAAAGGACTCGAGGTTAGATTGAGTTGTGGTGTAAAACTGCCCGGAACCGACTGGCACATCCAGTGACCACAACAATACCTGTCTAATGTGAGTGGTTGGTGCTCTAATAAAGCTAAGTCAAGAGTGGTAGGGTTGAGTCAATTAAGGAAACACTTAACCAATTCAACATGTTAGCTAAACTAATGGGTGGGGTTAGGTAAATTTGGACACTTAACGAATTTAACATGTTGACTGGAAAACCATAGCAATGGGGACCCATTTCAGCAGTAACCCACGTAGATGTATCATGGGACCCTGAACTAGGCAGGGTGGGGCACGATTACTGGGCTGATTATAAGCGGTCAAAAACATCGGCGGTGGTGCATCAGTGTAGGTTTCGGCAGAGTATCGGGCGTGCACGTACTCCGGAGCGAAAAAAGCAGGCACTGGGCATCAGTAGTCATACACTGTGCATCTTGAATTGTGTCGGGTTGCCACCATAGGATTTGATACACCCCGTGGTGGGACCAGCACAGGTATCTACAGTCAAGCGGGGGCCAAAGGACACACATGATAAATTCATGCTAGTAGGAGATGATCGATATAAGGGAATCATTTCACCATGAACACGTGGTGCTAGTTGGACAAGTATAAGTATGTGTAGAGAATTAAACATGGGTGCGATGTATATTCGGTTATCCTGCCTTATATAGTTTTATGTTTGTTTGCTGTTCTGGTATTGTCCTATTTTCAGTTTATTCCTATCATGACCTTTTTCTTATTCACACACTGAAAAGTCACTAGACTTACTCAGACTTATGTCTGACCCATTTTTCTTTCGTCTTCTTTTCTTCCGTCCCCCCCCTCCAGTTAGCCAGGGAGGGAATAGCTCAGCTTAATTTGGACCGTTCATCTTTCCAAGCTTGAAGACTTTGTGATGTACGGCTTAGAACCTATTATCTTTGGCTATGGCTTTGGACACACTAGACTTGGGGATTTATGCAATTTTATTTATGTTTTATGCTTCTTTATATAATAACCAAGACAGAAATTATGATGTAATGGTTTGGAAGTTGGTTTGAAACAGTTTGCTATAATGTTTTGTTATGAACCATGTTTGAAATAAAGTTAGTTTTATTTTCCGCTGCTATTATATACATTTGTCTTGTAAATTATTTGTGTCTTTTACCTATAATGCTCCATCGAAGTTAAGGCATTCCCTTTGTGAGTGACCTTAACGGAGGTGGGGTGTTTCACGACCCATCTGGATCCGGGCGTGCTTTTTGGTGCTCACATTTTGCTATACATAAAGTTTTTAATTAAACATTCATTATTTTCCCATTATACTTCCTCTGATTTATTTTATACCTCTTATACATCATCACTAAGTTTGATTTTCATATTTATCCGTGTATATACACATGCAATCTTTCAATTCATTGCCCGTTAATTAATTCAAATAATACTGTCATCAATTAGTTGTTTTATTCCTTTTAATGCACTCTAATTTAGTTGGCAATTAATTTCTTTGTTCATTTTCCATTTATTATGCATTAATTATTTTCTGCTGTTATCTTGTACATCTTATCTCAACATTCGAATTTGTGCGTATATATACGCGCAACTTTTATATCATTTTTAAAATTCAAACAGCATTATGCCGTTATTCATTTCTTACCTATTTTCATTGATTGCAGGTTTATTTTGGATTTCTTTTATATTTATATATTTTTGTACGTACATATGTGTGTGTGTGTGTGTATATATATATATTCACTTTTATGTATAATTTTCCTTATATGTGCATTCATACATATTTTCCTTTTAGAATATGTATTATTTTAGTCGTTCCTTTAAAATAAAAATACGGTGCCAACGGGACTCGAACCTGCGCCACTCACTTGGGAGAGACATGTTTTTATCAACCGAACTACATAGGATTTTGTTAACAAGACTAGAAATATTGATGATTATTGTTCTTTTTTTATACCTTCTTTTCATTTTTGTTGTAATAATTTATTTAAAGATATTTTTTTCATCTTAAATCCATTTCGTGGAAATCATAGGTCTAAAATGAGCAGAAAATTGCCATGACACAATGACGCTAATTCCGTGACCAAATTATGAACGCTTTTCAAATTCAATTTTATTATTTAATTAAAAATGCGAGGTGTTTCATTCTCCCACACTTAGAAAATTTTGTCCCCGAAATTTGGTAAGGGTAAAATTAAGTAGTTCCTCGCATAATTCTCAACCATCATGTGTGCAACCAATTTTGCAACCATTTATGCACTTGTGTAAGTGTAATTCAACATAATAATACATGAATGTAATGAATACATAAGTGGTACCTCCTATATGAATGCAAAATTTTCTTGAAAATCTTTTGAAACTTGATGCACATATCCTAAATATACAAGCTATTTCTATATGAATGCAATATTTTAAAAGTCAAAATACTTTCTCATCCAAATTTTCCTATACTCAAATAGAGGAAGAATGTAGTTCATCGAATTTTTGCATCTAAACCCTACCAAACAACTTTAATTTTGTGAATTACAGAAAAATATAATTTTTTGAATTCGATTTCTTATGTTATAAAAAGGTGGAAAATGGAAAACCCACATCTTCCGTTTTTCTTTTATGTACCTTTTTTATCTGTACTTGCATTTTATGCGACTATTATATAAAGATAAAGATTTCTTATCTTCCTATCCAAGCACAGTTTAGATAAGAAAAATTAGTTTGTTAATGATTTTCTTTTTCAACTTACTTAGGAAAAATTCATTTTCTCAACTGTTGTGTCTGTTGCTTTACTGGATTTGTGGTTTTTTTTAGTTATGTCATTGCTCTTTTCTTAGATTTTTTAACTTAATCCACTGATCTAAGTTTAATATTTAAATAATCCTTCTTATCCTTTAACTAAAATAGGAAAACAAGCACTCTACATAGCTACTACCAAGGGCTAAGTATCTTAGGACTATGTCCCCTCTGTCAAAGAAAAGTCTAAACCAAAGGACCTATACACTTATTTACCCTTTACCATATAGTAGTCACCACTTGTCCTTGTTGTGTACTAATGGTCTTTTTCCAAGAAACAACCTAAGCTCTATATTGCTTATGCATTCTACGAGAATTTACCATTATTTCAAATAAGTCCTTGCTATTCACTTCATAGCCTCAAAATATCTCCTGTCTTCTCTAGGTACTAATCCTTAACTACTCCTTTATAGCCTCAAAATACTCCCGTCTTCTTTAGGTACTAATCACTACTCCATGATTTTAAAAAATGTAGTTTGGCTTCCCAATTTTATTTTTCTTCCAAAAAAATAAAAAGTGTCAAAACTTTATTTTTCCACATTAGAACTTTGCTTCAAAAGTTTTAAACTTTTCTTTTTCTTCATTAAAACTTATTTTTGCCAAACCATAAAAATATGTCATCCCAAAAAATGCAAACCATTTTTTTTTCAAATTAAAAAAAACTAGAGTAGACAAGGACAACTAGATTCAAACATCTACTCTATTCTTAATTTTTACAACTTATGTTGTCCACCCAATTAAATTTTATGTCAAAACAATTATAAAAATTTGATGTCAAAAGAATAGAGAACTTCAAAATTTTCTTTACCGAAATTTTTATTTTTTAACATAAATGCAGGCTTTTCTATGCTTTGTTTTTTAATCCTTTCATACTTTAAAACTTATGAGTTATACATGCTATATAATGTGCACCTTTTTTTTGAAAGAATTCATTTTAGACAAAAATTTCACAAGAATCACCGTTTTCCAAAATATACCCCATTTTATTTCAAAACTCAATATGTACTTTTTGAATATGTTACTCACTTATTTTTCCTCAAACATAAAAAATACCTCTTTTTGTCTCAATTTTTTTTCTATATAATTTATCTAGTACATATTTCAAAATTGTAACTATTTAACATCAAAACTTGAGAAACACCATAAACTATCACCCACAAGCTATTAAGTTTTCAAGTTCTCAAAATTTAACAATGTGGCTAGATTCAAAGTGGATTTCCAACTTATTTAGACCTACCTAGATGTCACTACAAAGTCATTTCTCTCAAATATATATTCCTAATCCATCTTCCTCTTCTTCCATTTTATAAGGCTCTACTGCCAAACCCAGTAATCTAAAATACTAATATCTTAGATACTAACATATGTGAAACGACCCAAACTTCCCCGTTGAGGAAATCCCGGATTGAGTCGAGGACAAGCCGCAACAGAACGCAGACGGAAGAACATTTCATTGCTTATTACAACAATTCCATCAGATACACACAGAGTATAAATAAATATTACACAACAGAAAAATATCAGAGATTACAATACATTACATAGCAGCGGAAAATAATACAAAATACAACTGAAGAAGAGATATACGGATACAAATCTTTCCGGATATCATTCCAGCTGTAAACCAGGATCCTGTGAATATAAATCTGCAAAACCAAAACTACTAGCTGCCCGTGTGGAATATAGGGGCACCCAGAGTTTAGGTTGAAACAATAAACTCCAGATCAGTCATGGGACTGGTGTGAGAACTAAAACAGTTATTTAAAACTTTACTTTAAATCAGATATATCAAGGGACCACGCTGTATAACACGGAACGGGTTTCCTCCCAAGAATACCAGTGCATATAACAAAATAGCGCAATGCTTTTTGAAAAAATGAAGCTATTATAAGACCCAGGTCCTATCCACAATGCAACGCAAGCCGGGGGATAGGGTTTTCCCTTATAATGGCCAAACATGCTTATTACGTTTAAAACAAATCATTTGATACTACTATAGGTGCATAGTGTATAAAACAACTTCAAATCATAAGTATCAATCATAGACGGCATGGGTACCATATATCATGTCTCCATACTAGTTCTACAATTAAAACAGCAAATGTCACGCATTTGGATATTGGATTTCCGTCTATGAACCGAGGCCAGGGATCGTCCTCTACCGATTCGAGACTGTCTAGCCCGAGCCTCAGGAACAGCCGCAACTGCCCCTTAGATCGTCAGGGCCGGTCCACCGATGTGGATTATAATGCCTGAACACTATGTTTCCCCGCCCTTTGGGGCGTAAATGAGACAACAAATGACTCCATCGGCTTCACATAGTCACCGATATATCCGAGGCGCCTCGCAACAGCAACAACCACATAAGTCAAACTCGTCAGGGTGTGTAAAACCACTAACGCCACTTCTAGCTAGAAAGAAATTCATGTCCCCCATGAGGTCCTTCTCCCGTTTCTGGTTCACAACCGGGGTGTGAGGCTCGCGAATCAACGCTACACAAAGCTACACCACAAAGGCCGTGCTTTGATCATCAACCACAAGACTTTGCTTTTCAACAAAAGCCTTGATCATTTGCATATTAGCATGCCATACAGGCAAACCACTCCATGCAACCGATATCTATCAATCACAAAGAATGATATCCAATGTCAGACACACCATCTATTTACAAGTCCGTTCTGGGTCTGAACGAAACCGGAGGCACCTTGTACCTCGCTTATCCATCGATCTCCAAGTACGTCTGGATGACCACCAACTGATTCCCTCCTCTTGGGTGTAGAGCCCAATCAAGATCATCAGTAATCACCCAAACAATGTGAAGACCTCCGGTCTTCAACCACCGTCTTCATCTTCGACACCACGTCGAATCAGTTATTCAGAATGGGATAAACTCGGTCATTCCAAATAACTCACGTATATAATAAACAAGTGTTACACAAACACAACATACGCCTCATTCCAATTCATCAGTCACTAACCGTAAATTAATCAAGAGAATAATTCCCCTAATATTAACCCCGAAGGCGGAAACCAACATCAGATCAATACCCAGGAAACCATTCCGCTTAGCTAACCTACAGTTAGTTTCTAAATTTCACATTCTTAGGGAACGGTTCCCATTAATTTTATCAAAGATAAATCCTTTAAATTTATTCTTTAATCTACCTTTGAATATCACTTCAAACTAGTCGGGATTAGCGAACCTTACCGAAGTAATCATTTGTTTTAATTTCCCAATCCCAACCTATTTATCCCATGAAGTAGAACTGGTAATACTTCATATCTAACACCACGGTGTTATCGGTAAATTCAATTACAATTTCACGTTCAAATCTAATTAAAGATTTAACTATCGCCTGGAGCAAAACTGGTGATACTCCATTCTCGATCTTTTCAATCTAATTTAAGATTCATTAAACTCCATTTAGTTTTATTCTTTAACTGGGTTAAGGAATCAGTGTCATTTAAAACACGGTTCACGATAAACCCCAAAATCACATCACATTTCAATCAATCCTTAACCGTAAATTAGCAAGTGAGCAATTCCCTAAGTATTAACCCCAAAAGCCGAAACCAACATCAGATCAATACCCCAAAAACCATTCAACTTAACTAATCTCCAGTTAGTTTCTGATTTTCTTAACTCCTTTGGGTCTAAGAACAGTATTATTAAAGATACCGTTCACGACAACCCAAAATCACATTCCATCAATTTTCGGGTTAAAGAACAAGTGTTATTTTAAAACACTGTTCACGATATACCCAAAAATCAATACCAATTCAATTCCAATTAAATATTATTTAATTGGTACACTTCATTAAATCTAAATCAAAAGATTTAATCTTTTTCTCAACTGGGTTTAAGAACAGTGTTAATGAAGACACCATTCACGACAAACCCAAATCCCATTTGATATTAGATACAAGGCTCTGAATAGAAAATATACCAGCTTATATTCAATATCAAATTCTACGACTAACAACTATCGTATTGGAAATAACGATATATCTATTTATCTTTCAAATTTCCATAACAATATCTGTATAATCACAAAATCCCACATTGAAATATTCCGAAGACAATTTCGATTCAAATCCATTTCCAATATATATATTGGAAATTCTGGTTAATTTCAAAAACATTTCAAATCCAATTTATTTATTTTTCAAAATAATTGAATTTCAATTCTAGTTCAAAACTAGTTCATTTCGATAAAAATCTATTTTTATCTTTTCAAATCTGGAGTTTTTCATCCCAATTCTTTCCAAATCATTTCTTATGATTTTACACAAATTATTACTATTTTTAATAATTTTATCAAGGCCCGTACAGTCGATTTCCATCAATGGCCATCGAACTGCACTTACAATAACCTTTTCCCAATTTGATTTGGACATAATTCCAAATCCAACCATTAGATTTCTAATTTCTAATATTCGTTAGAAAGCTCTTTTCGATACGAACCCAACGTTTCCGGTTTTAGGAGAATCCGACGGTCGGATCTCCCGCAATGTCCATTCGAAGTCAATGGTCGAAATTCACAAACTGCCGCAGCGCGGCGCATTCTGTTCAGGCCATTATATATATATAATATATATATTATATATATTTCATCGATTTTCTTTTAAAACGTATTTTATAAATCGCTTTAAATTTGTTTTCAAAATGATTTCAACTTCCTTTTCAAATTCAAATCAAAATTGAATTTTTCAATATAATCCGTTTAAATTTCATTTCAAATCGATTTCAATTCAATTTCAATTTCAATTTAATTCGAATTCATTTTCTATTCAATTCAATTTCAATTAGATTTGAATTCTATTCAATTCAATTTTAATTCGATTTGAATTCCTATTCAATTCAATTTCAATTCGATTTGAATTCTTATTCAATTCAATTTCAATTCGATTTGAATTCTATTCAATTCAATTTTAATTCGATTTGAATTCCTATTCAATTCAATTTCAATTCGGTTTGAATTCTATTCAATTCAATTTTAATTCGATTTGAATTCCTATTCAATTCAATTTCAATTCGATTTGAATTCCTATTCAATTCAATTTTAATTCGATTTGAATTCTTATACAATTCAATTTTAATTCGATTTGAATTCTATTCAATTCAATTTCTAAAATATTCGATTATTGAAATCACTTTTCAATATTCATTTAAAAATGAATAAAATCGATATAAATATCGTTCACGTAAAAATGGCGTCAATCTAATCAACACGGCTTCATATATTTCTGTTTTCCAATATTCTATTTCAAATATCTCTTTTCAAATATTTCTATTCAGATATTCCATTTCAAAACTGGAATGAGGCCCAATCAATTACCATATAATGCTAATTATATGGATTTTCTACAATACATGTATAAAATAACAACGATAAATAATCAACCATCATCCAGAGTGCACCACACAACTGCATAAGCATTAAATATAAATAATTAATGCTTACACAATCTGTCGACCAATCGATCGACATACAGCTAAATAATTGAGATTAGTGTACGCCAAATATCATCCCAATACCCGTGTTGGGTTTCAAACAATCAAACACAGATTTTATTTGTGCAGTTGGGCGATGTGTAAAATTTATTGTCCCAATCAATATCAATCAAATCAGTGTATATAAACAAATCTCCAATTTGTTTATAAATTTTTATTTTATATACACGTTAAAAATTCTATTTTCAACTATAAAATATTTTTAACTATATAAATATTTTATTTCATTTCACATCACATCACACAATCAACTACACATCAAAATCAAACAAACAAGCATA
Source organism: Allium sativum (assembly GCA_030737875.1). Classification (NCBI taxonomy): domain Eukaryota; kingdom Viridiplantae; phylum Streptophyta; class Magnoliopsida; order Asparagales; family Amaryllidaceae; genus Allium; species Allium sativum. The sequence goes on along the minus strand of CM060918.1, from coordinate 971,998,628 downwards.
CGAGCCGTCCATGGTCTGTGGACGACGGGTGTCAGGTGCTACTAAACACCGTCTGCATCCTAGTATATATTTTAACTAGAAAATTAAATTAAAGATGAGTAGTTCTCACAGATAGCTAAATCCAACGCCATGACTCTTCATATGTAGGAAATCTCGCCATGCTCGCCTTTTGTCACTTTCCTTGCCCGTATTCACTACATATATAAAAATCACATTTTTATGTTCTCTATTATATAAAAATCATATTTTTACTTCACCATTTCAACTATATACATATTCAATTTTTTCTAATATAAGAAAATTCAAAATTTTCAAATCAAGAATCCAACCTTTTATGTTATAAAAATCCTTTCTTTCATATATGATAAAAATCGAATTTTTATCTTGCTTATTCAAATAAAAATTATATTTTTATATCGTTTTTCCATATAAGATAATTATATTTCTACTCTCAACATGTAATAAAAATTATATTTTTAATGCTTTACTATAATAAAAATTATATTTTATTGTTCTATTATAATAAAAATTATATTTTTATTACTCTATTATAATAAAAATTATATTTTTATTTTACTTTCTAGATAATAAAAAAATCGTATTTTTACTTACCTAAAAATCATACCTTTATTTATAAAAATCAAATTCTTTTAACTATAAAAATCGAATTCTTTTAACTATAAAAATCAAATTCTTTTAACTATAAAAATCAAAATCTTTTAACTATAAAAATCGAAGCTTACTTCACTTGGTTTGAAGGAAGTTCCGCAGCCTTCTTTGTCGGAATTTGCTGTCGTCGGGGGTCTTTTGCGCACTGTACGGTGGTTGTACGGGTTTGGGGGTTGGTACAGCGGAGGAGGGGTGATGGGAACCGCGGTGGGGGCTAGGGTGGACGGCGTCGGGTCGGTGGAAGGTCAGGGAGGCGAGGGTAGTCGGCTCGGTTCAGGTGGTGGCGGTGCATCGAGGTGGAGCGGTTGGGGGATCGATGAAAAAGGGGAAAGAGACGGAGACGGGGCTGGGGATGAAGAAGGGGGGTGGCCACCGATGGCTGACGGCCTGGGGAGAGGAGCCTGCCTCCTATGGCGGCGATAGGCGGGGGTAGGGGAGGGCGACGGGGTCTGAGGGGGGGAGTCATCGGGTTTTCTCTCTTTCTTTTTTTAGCCCTTTCTGAGCGTTGAACAAGAATAGTAAGGGAGGAGAGAGGGTGTAGAGAGTTTTATATTATTTATATTTTATTTAATTTATTCATTAAGGCAACTTTCTATTTCGAACTCAAAACGAGACCCACCGACTATCGTCCCTAGCGTATTACCCCCATTCCGAACACAATAGGATATGTATCGTAGGCTGATTCGACTGTTCCAATCAGTTTTCGTCAAAATCAAAATATAAATCTATATATTGAATTTTGAACGCACATTTCAAATTACCAGGGCCACATACGGATTCTAAAAATTCCAAAAAAATATTTTTTAGCTTCGTATTGACGATACGGTCCTAACAAAACTAGTTTCATTAAATTCTTAGACCGTTTGAAAAATGACCATTTTCCAGTCGATTAAAATCAACTGAAACTGGTCAAACGCATTTAACTTCGCCACGCTCACATATTGATTCGAAAAATTACGAAATTTGACACCTAGCAATAACTTGACATCGCGGATCCAACAAAAGTGGTTTCGTCGAAATCCGAGGTCGTTTGCAAAATGGCTATTTTCAAGGGCCAGAATTCCATAGCGACTATTCTGAATTTTCAACTAGACATATCTTTTGATTCCCACTATGAAATTTTGATTTCTCGGATTTGTTAGAAAGATATTCTCAATTAGATTCAAATATTTTTGGTTTCACTAAAATCCGGTTTATTTTGCACCCGGTATGTTCAATTGAATTTTGAATTCGAATTATCGAACTGCCGCGCCATTTTCAATTCCTTTTATAATTATAAATAAAATATTTATATTCTAACGATGGTGTATATAAAATATACGTTCTAATTTCATTCAAAATAAATTTCTCGTCGTTATTATTTAAAATAATTCATTTTAAATATTCAAAATTCACTAAAATTGCTAAAATAAAATTTTAAATTGGCTCGGATTTCCGGGTCGTTACATTCTCCCCCACTTAAAACTTTTCGTCCCCAAAAAGAAACGAAGCCGAAAGTTGTTTAACAAACCAACTCAACTTTCAATATTTTCACTACGGCTTAAGTTCTTCAAATTTTTAGTTTCTAAGAACTTTTTAAATTTTCCAAAAATTTGGCTAACACCCTAAATTTTCGAAAAATTTCGCCATAACCTCCCCTGCACCGGGGACTACGGGATATTTCATATAGCCTCCCATGGCCTTCTTCAATCCAAAAGAAAAAGCCAAGCGGCTAGCCAATCGGCTCATAAAATCACCCAAAACTCAAGAAATACAATAAACATGTACCTATTTGTCGGGCAAACAATTTTATTCCTCTGCTCTAGCCTCCTTGCTATGACCTGTTCAATGTAAGTACATGTATATGGATGCAAACGCGGAAATTTTTTAATACAACTCACTATTTTATTCAATTTGGTTATAGGTTCAACATTTAATTAATCAAACAAAACAATCAGCAATCAATTAGTGAATTATCATTTCAAATTCATATTTTTGATATATAGTCAAAAATCACATTTTTGATGCCAAATCACAACAATAAGCCCTATCTAATTTTGGTTCTCACACCAGTCAATAGGAAATATATAAATATCACACCTTTGAAACTCGAATACTAATTCTGATGATGTTCGAACTATCATAAGAATCATCTCCGGGCGCCTAGAGTGTGATTCTATATCTATCCAGTATATTAAAACTTTGAATACACGCGGATCAGACGTATATACAAAATCTTTATATACCGGATTGTCCAAATTCAATATATATAATCAAATACGAATAATTGATTTAAATTTCAAAACAAAAATTGTCTTCGTTTTAAAGATATACGCTTCACACTCGTTCTAGGATACTACTGATCCCATCTCTAACGAGTCATTCCTATTGGATATTACTAACCCAATCTCTGATGAATTCTTTCGTATGGTTCTAATGTGTCTTGTTCTCTGAGCTTTGTAAACCAAAGCTCTGATACCAGCTGAAACGACCCGAACTTCCCCGGTGAGGAAAGCCCGGATTGAGTCGAGGACAAGCCGCAACAAAACGCAGACGGAAGAACATTTCATTGCTTATTCCAACAATTCCATCAGATACAAGAATATACAGAGTATAAATAAATATTACACAACAGAAAAATATCAGAGATTACAATACATTACATAGCAGCGGAAAATAATACAAAATACAACTGAAGAAGAGATATACAGATACAAAGCTTTCCGGATTTCATTCCAGCTGTAAACCAGGATCCTATGAATATAAATCTGCAAAACCAAAACAACTAGCTGCCCGTGTGGAAAATAAGGGCACCCAGAGTTTAGGTTGAAACAATAAACTCCAGATCAGTCATGGGACTGGTGTGAGAACTAAAACAGTTATTTAAAACTTTACTTTAAATCAGATATATCAAGGGACCACGCCGTATAACACGGAACGGGTTTCCTCCCAAGAATACCAGTGTATATAACAAAATAGCGCAATGCTTTTTGGAAAAATGAAGCTATTATAAGACCCAGGTCCTATCACACAATGCAACGCAAGCCGGGGGATAGGGTTTTCCCTTATAATGGCCAAACATGCTTAGTACGTTTAAAACAAATCATTTGATACTACTATAAGTGCATAGTGTATAAAACAACTTCAAATCATAAGTATCAATCATAGACGGCATGGGTACCATATATCATGTCGCCATCCTAGTTCTACAATTAAAACCGCAAATGTCACGTATTTGGAAATTGGATTTCCGTCTATGAACCGAGGCCAGGGGTCGTCCTCTACAGATTCGAGACTGTCTAGCCCGAGCCTCAGGAACAGTTGCAACTGCCCCTTAGATCGTCAGGGCAGGTCCACCGATGTGGATTATAATGCCTGAACACTATGTTTCACCGCCCTTTGGGGCGTAAATGAGCCAACAAATGATTCCATCGGCTTCACATAGTCACCGATATATCCGAGGCGCCTCGCAACAGCAACAACCACATAAGTCAAACTCGTCAGGGTGTGTAAAACCACTAACGCCACTTCTAGCTAGAAAGAAATTCATGTCCCCCATGAGGTCCTTCTCCCGTTTCTGGTTCACAACCGGGGTGTGAGGCTCGCGAATCAACGCTACACAAAGCTACACCACAAAGGCCGTGCTTTGATCATCAACCACAAGACTTTGCTTTTCAACAAAAGCCTTGATCATTTGCATCTTAGCATGCCATACAGGCAAACCACTCCATGCAACCGATATCTATCAATCACAAAGAATGATATCCAATGTCAGACACACCATCTATTTACAAGTCCGTTCTGGGTCTGAACGAAACCGGAGGCACCTTGTACCTCGCTTATCCATCGATCTCCAAGTACGTCTGGATGACCACCAACTGATTCCCTCCTCTTGGGTGTAGAGCCCAATCAAGATCATCAGTAATCACCCAAACGATGTGAAGACCTCCGGTCTTCAACCACCGTCTTCATCTTCGACACCACGTCGAATCAGTTATTCAGAATGGGATAAACTCGGTCTTTCCAAATAACTCACGTATATAATAAACAAGTGTTACACAAACACAACATACGCCTCATTCCAATTCATCAGTCACTAACCGTAAATTAATCAAGAGAATAATTCCCCTAATATTAACCCCGAAGGCGGAAACCAACATCAGATCAATACCCAGGAAACCACTCCGCTTAGCTAACCTACAGTTAGTTTCTAAATTTCACATTCTTAGGGAACAGTTCCCATTAATTTTATCAAAGATAAATCTTTAAATTTATTCTTTAATCTACCTTTGAATATCACTTCAAACTAGTCGGGATTAGCGAACCTTACCGAAGTAATCATTTGTTTTAATTTCCCAATCCCAACCTATTTATTGTAACACCCCACTCCCGCTATGGTCACTCACTAAGGGAATGCCATAGCATCGGTGGAGTATTTTAGTGAATATAGAACAGAAAAATTACAACAAGACAGATATAAACAGCACTTGAAATTTAAAACATCATCTCATAACAGCGGAAGTAAAACATGTCTGGTTACATCATAAAACCAAAATAAAAGTCAAGTACAATATCCATCAAAGTAAAGAAGTACATAATCCCACTCTCACACAATAGCCAAAACAAAAGAAAAGATAACTGGATAACTGGAGCTTTACATCTATCCAAGCTCCTAAAGACTGGAACAGCAATCCGATCAAGCTCCACTACTGCTAGGATCCACCGTAGGACCTGAGGGTTGGGAAAAAGATAAAAACAACGGGGTCAGACATAAGTCTGAGCGAGTCCTATAACTTTAACAATACAATCGTTAAAGTAACCAGAGAAGACATAAATTGATATACGGTAACATATAGGGATGAACGGCTATACTAAGCAGTCAACTAAACTAAGATAAAAGATAAAGACGCATCTACCCTTCCTAAGGTAAATTACTAAACTGCACCACACCAGTCGTTCCTAACTTAAAGGTTGATCCCTCCCCTGGACTTATAAAATTAACTTAATAGTACTTGCGTACACCTAGTGGATTGTAGGGCCCCGTGGCGTCTACTTGGTCACCTAGGGGTACGCAAGTACTATTAAGTTAATTTTATAAGTCCAGGGGAGGGATCAACCTTTAAGTTAGGAACGACTGGTGTGGTGCAGTTTAGTAATTTACCTTAGGAAGGGTAGATGCGTCTTTATCTTTTATCTTAGTTTAGTTGACTGCTTAGTATAGCTGTTCATCCCTATATGTTACCGTATATCAATTTATGTCTTCTCTGGTTACTTTAACGATTGTATTGTTAAAGTTATAGGACTCGCTCAGACTTATGTCTGACCCCGTTGTTTTTATCTTTTTCCCAACCCTCAGGTCCTACGGTGGATCCTAGCAGTAGTGGAGCTTGATCGGATTGCTGTTCCAGTCTTTAGGAGCTTGGATAGATGTAAAGCTCCAGTTATCCAGTTATCTTTTCTTTTGTTTTGGCTATTGTGTGAGAGTGGGATTATGTACTTCTTTACTTTGATGGATATTGTACTTGACTTTTATTTTGGTTTTATGATGTAACCAGACATGTTTTACTTCCGCTGTTATGAGATGATGTTTTAAATTTCAAGTGCTGTTTATATCTGTCTTGTTGTAATTTTTCTGTTCTATATTCACTAAAATACTCCACCGATGCTATGGCATTCCCTTAGTGAGTGACCATAGCGGGAGTGGGGTGTTACACGTGGTATCAGAGCTTAAGGTTACCAGAACAGATAAATTTTTTTTTTTTAGAAAAACTATTTTCTAAGAACATTTTTGAAAATATATTTTTTTTTCAAAAATGTTCTTAGAAAATAGTTTTTCTAAAAACAAAAAATTTATCTGTTCTGGTAACCTTAAGCTCTGATACCACGTGTAACACCCCACTCCCGCTATGGTCACTCACTAAGGGAATGCCATAGCATCGGTGGAGTATTTTAGTGAATATAGAACAGAAAAATTACAACAAGACAGATATAAACAACACTTGAAATTTAAAACATCATCTCATAACAGCGGAAGTAAAACATGTCTGGTTACATCATAAAACCAAAATAAAAGTCAAGTACAATATCCATCAAAGTAAAGAAGTACATAATCCCACTCTCACACAATAGCCAAAACAAAAGAAAAGATAATTGGATAACTGGAGCTTTACATCTATCCAAGCTCCTAAAGACTGGAACAGCAATCCGATCAAGCTCCACTACTGCTAGGATCCACTGTAGGACCTGAGGGTTGGGAAAAAGATAAAAACAACGGGGTCAGACATAAGTCTGAGCGAGTCCTATAACTTTAACAATACAATCGTTAAAGTAACCAGAGAAGACATAAATTGATATACGGTAACATATAGGGATGAACGGCTATACTAAGCAGTCAACTAAACTAAGATAAAAGATAAAGACGCATCTACCCTTCCTAAGGTAAATTACTAAACTGCACCACACCAGTCGTTCCTAACTTAAAGGTTGATCCCTCCCCTGGACTTATAAAATTAACTTAATAGTACTTGCGTACCCCTAGGTGACCAAGTAGACGCCACGGGGCCCTACAATCCACTAGGTGTACGCACTACTCCCCATTCGATCGGCTCCCTAACGTAGATACCCGTGCTGGCCCCACCGTGGGGTGTACCATTCCCCAACGTGGCAACCCGATATAATTAACGATGCACGGCTTATATCTACACGATGCAACAACGGCTTACCTACCAGCCCGGGCCCACTCACGCATATGAAGCCCGTTGGACTTGCGTTGCCACCGCTAACCCGTTTTGGCCTCTTATAATCAAGCCCAATATGCGTGTCCCGTCACTCGACATGGGTCGAGCCCACAAAGATACGTTTGGGATATTGGTTGAAATGGGCCCCCACAAGCTACCCACTTAAGCTTGTCAAATATCTAGTGTATCCCACTTAACCCTTTAATCATGTTTAATTACATGTTTCTCTTGGTTAAGTATTCTAATCGTATTTTCTATTGCCACCCAAGGCAACCCACTAGATTCCACATGCCACCCAAGGCACCCACTTAACCCCTCATGTCCCACTACATGCTATTATGGTTAAGTGTTTCTTAATTAATTAAGACCGTGATCTCCCGTAAAGACCTCCCACATTAGACTGGCTGTTATGACCGCCTGGTTAAGCCGGTAGAATCCGGGCAGTCTTACGTCATAACAGAGTCTAACCTCGTGTCTTTACCTTAATCACGTATTTAATTTATGGCCAAGACCTCTCACATTGGGCTGACATTTGTAGCAACTGGTTAAGCCGGTCGGGTCCGGGCAGTTTTACACTACAAATGAGTCCAACCTCGTGTCTTAGTCGATTAATTACACCTAATTAATCACCCCCATATTAATTATCCCTAATTAATATCAAGCTTTTCATAACATGGGTAGACCTAACTCAATAGGTAAATTTCCATGGGGTAGACCTAACTCAATAGGTAAATTCCCAACACATAGTATGGGTACACCTAACTTAATAGGCAAATTCCCATACTATGTTCCTTTATTTTATGTTATGCATAATTATATTAATTTCACACAATCTTATTAACTTATGCATTTAATTATCCCATCGTTCCCACGTAATTTCGTTCTCATGTCATAACACATATAAAAGGTGTCAACTTGCATATGCATGAACATGTTTCAAAGGTGCCATTTTGCATATTAACAAACACATAACTTGCATATGAACTTGCATAATATGTCACATAACTTGCATATAATCTTGTATAACATGTTACATAACTTGCATATAATATGTCACATAACTTACATATTCACTTGCATAATATACTTGCATATTAACCCATAGACTTGCATAATGTGTCATCATGAACTTGCATATTAACAAACATGTAACTTGCATATTAACAAACATGTAACTTGTATATTAACAAACATGTAACTTGCATATTAACAAACATGTAACTTGCATATTAACAAACATGTAACTTGCATATTAGCAAACATGTAACTTGCATAGCATATCTTGCATATTAACATACATGTAACTTGCATATTAACAAACATGTAACTTGCATAGCATATCTTGCATATTAACATACATGTAACTTGCATAGCATATCACCATGAACTTGCATAACATGCATATGATTACATAGCCCACAACTTGCATATTTAGCATCATGCAAACATAACATACATCATATTAAACTTGCATAAACTTACATACTCAACATGCATAAACATAAGATTAATGCTAACATCATATCATATGATTCAAGACTCATTAATCCACATACAAAACCATAAATCTCATCATATCTCATCTACTTAGTTTAACAAAAGATCATCAAAGTGATAGAAACTCACTACTAGCAATTTTACACTCCAAATGAAGAAGATTAAGATGCTTAGAAGGGATTAGAGGTTGATTAGAGAGTGATTAGCTTGCAACCCTCTTCATAAATTAGTGGAGGCCATGAGAGCTAGCATTTTGCCATAGTTTAGTTGTATGATAGATTAATGATGATTTAGGGCTAGGTTAGGGTCTTATTTATAGGATTAGGTAGTGTTTTAGGCCCTTAGATTAACCCTAGATTAGATTAGGACCCTTAGATTTCGGAACTCTCCAGAAACCAGCCCCAAGACCAGGCCCAAACCCCAAACTGGTGCACCCAACCACAGAACTCTCCAGAAACTGTGCAGGTTTTCTGTCCCGACATGGGCGCACTTCACAAGTGCGCCAGTGCATTTCTGGCCAGTTTCGGGTTTTTCTGCCTAACTTCGTTCGTCCATATCTCTTTCATACGGTACCCGTTTTACGCAAACTCGGACTCTATTTCGCGTATTTTTCCGAGACGAACGCAATGACGCAGCCCGTTTCCCCTGATTCTCTTATCTGAGATTAATTATACTTTAATCACTAACCATTAGTATTAATTGAAATTTGGGGTGTTACATTTATCCCATGAAGTAGAACTGGTAATACTTCATATCTAACACCACGGTGTTATCGGTAAATTCAATTACAATTTCACGTTCAAATCTAATTAAAGATTTAACTATCGCCTGGAGCAAAACTGGTGATACTCCATTCTCGATCTTTTCAATCTAATTTAAGATTCATTAAACTCCATTTAGTTTTAATCTTTAACTGGGTTAAAGAATCAATATCATTTAAAACACGGTTCACGATAAACCCCAAAATCACATCACATTTCAATCAGTCCCTAACCGTAAATTAGCAAGTGAGCAATTCCCTAAGTATTAACCCCAAAAGCCGAAACCAACATCAGATCAATACCCCAGAAACCATTCAACTTAACTAATCTTCAGTTAGTTTCTGATTTTCTTAACTCCTTTGGGTCTAAGAACAGTATTATTAAAGATACCGTTCACGACAACCCAAAATCACATTCCATCAATTTTCGGGTTAAAGAACAAGTGTTATTTTAAAACACTGTTCACGATAAACCCAAAAATCAATACCAATTCAATTCCAATTAAATATTATTTAATTGGTACACTTCATTAAATCTAAATCAAAAGATTTAATCTTTTTCTCAACTGGGTTTAAGAACAGTGTTAATGAAGACACCATTTACGACAATCCCAAATCCCATTTGATATTAGATACAAGGCTCTAAATAGAAAATATACCGGCTTATATTCAATATCAAATTCTACGACTAACAACTATCGTATTGGATATAACGATATATATATATATATATCTTTCAAATTTCCAAAACAATATCTGCATAATCACAAAATCCCACATCGAAATATTCCGAAGACAATTTCGATTCAAATCCATTTCCAATCTATATATTGGAAATTCTGGTTAATTTCAAAACCATTTCAAATCCAATTTATTTATTTTTCAAAATAATTGAATTTCAATTCTAGTTCAGAACTAGTTCATTTCGATAAAAATCTATTTTTATCTTTTCAAATCAGGATTTTTTCATCCCAATTCTTTCCAAATCATTTCTTATGATTTTACACAAATTATAACTATTTTTAATAATTTTATCAAGGCCCGTACAGTCGATTTCCATCAATGGCCATCGAACTGCACTTGCAACGACCTTTTCCAAATTTCATTTGGACATATTTCCAAATCTAACTGTTAGATTTCTAATTTCTAATATTCTTATAAAGCTCTTTTCGATACGAACCCAACGGTTCCGGTTTTAGGAGAATCCGACGGTTGGATCTCCCGCAATGTCCATTCGAAATCAATGGTCGAAATTCAAGAACTGCCGCAGCGCGGCGCATTCTATTCAGGCCATTATATATATAATATACATATTATATATATTTCATCGATTTTCTTTTAAAACGTATTTTATAAATCGCTTTAAATTTGTTTTCAAAACGATTTTAACTTCCTTTTCAAATTCAAATCAAAATTGAATTTTTCAATATAATCCGTTTTAATTTCATTTCAAATCGATTTCAATTCAATTTCAATTTAATTCGAATTCATTTTCTATTCAATTCAATTTCAATTAGATTTGAATTCTATTCAATTCAATTTTAATTCGATTTGAATTCCTATTCAATTCAATTTCAATTCGATTTGAATTCCTATTCAATTCAATTTCAATTCGATTTGAATTCTATTCAATTCAATTTTAATTCGATTTGAATTCCTATTAAATTCAATTTCAATTCGTTTTGAATTATATTCAATTCAATTTTAATTCGATTTGAATTCCTATTCAATTCAATTTCAATTCGATTTGAATTCCTATTCAATTCAATTTTAATTCGATTTGAATTCTTATACAATTCAATTTTAATTCGACTTGAATTCTATTCAATTCAATTTCTAAAATATTCGATTATTGAAATCACTTTTCAATATTCATTTAAAAATGAATAAAATCGATATAAATATCGTTCACGTAAAACGACGTCAATCTAATCAACACGGCTTCATATATTTCTGTTTTCCAATATTCTATTTCAAATATCTCTTTTCAAATATTTCTATTCAGATATTCCATTTCAAAACTGGAATGAGGCCCAATCAATTACCATATAATGCTAATTATGTGGATTTTCTACAACACATGTATAAAAGAACAACGATAAATAATCAACCATCATCCAGAGTGCACCACACAACTGCATAAGCATTAAATATAAATAATTAATGCTTACACAGTCTGTCGACCAATCGATCGACATATAGCTAAATAATTGGGATTAGTGTACGTCAAATATCATCCCAATACCCGTGTGGTGTTTCAAACAATCAAACACAGATTTTATTTGTGCAGTTGGGCGATGTGTAAAATTTATCGTCCCAATCAATATCAATCAAATCAGTGTATATAAACAAATCTCCGATTTGTTTATAAATTTTTATTTTATATACACGTTAAAAATTCTATTTTCAACTATAAAATATTTTTAACTATATAAATATTTTATTTCATTTAACATCACATCACACAATCAACTACACATTAAAATCAAACAAACAAGCATACAAGCCATCCATGGTCTGTGGACGACGGGTGTCAGGTGCTACTAAACACCGTCTGCATCCTAGTATATATTTTAACTAGAAAATTAAATTAAAGATGAATAGTTCTCACAGATAGCTAAATCCAACGCCACGACTCTTCATATGTAGGAAATCTCGCCGTGCTCGCCTTCTGTCACTTTCGTTGCCCGTATTCACTACATATATAAAAATCACATTTTTATATTCTCTTTTATATAAAAATCATATTTTTACTTCACCATTTCAACTATATACAGATTTAATTTTTTCTAATATAAGAAAATTCAAAATTTTCAAATCAAGAATCCAACCTTTTATGTTATAAAAATCCTTTCTTTCATATATGATAAAAATCGAATTTTTATCTTGCTTATTCAAATAAAAATTATATTTTTATATCGTTTTTCCATATAAGATAATTATATTTCTACTCTCTACATGTAATAAAAATTATATTTTTAATGCTTTACTATAATAAAAATTATATTTTATTGTTCTACTATAATAAAAATTATATTTTTATTACTCTACTATAATAAAAATTATATTTTTATTTTACTTTTTATATAATAAAAAAATCGTATTTTTACTTACCTAAAAATCATACCTTTATTTATAAAAATCAAATTCTTTTAACTATAAAAATCGAATTCTTTTAGCTATAAAAATCAAATTCTTTTAACTATAAAAATCAAAATCTTTTAACTATAAAAATCGAAGCTTACTTCACTTGGTTTGAAGGAAGTTCCGCAGCCTTCTTTGTCGGAATTCGCTGTCGTCGGGGGTCTTTTGCACGCTGTACGGTGGTTGTACGGGTTTGGGGGTTGGTACAGCGGAGGAGGGGTGATGGGAAGCGCGGTGGGGGCTAGGGTGGACGGCGTCAGGTCGGTGGAAGGTCAGGGAGGCGTAGGTGGTCGGCTCGGTTCAGGTGGTGGTGGCGCATCGAGGTGGAGCGGTTGGGGGATCGATGAAAAAGGGGGAAGAGACGGAGACGGGGCTGGGGATGAAGAAGGGGGGTGGCCACCGATGGCTGACGGCCTGGGGAGAGGAGCCCGCCTCCTACGGCGGCGGTAGGCGGGGGTAGGGGAGGGCGACGGGGTCTAAGGGGGGGAGTCATCGGGTTTTCTCTCTTTCTTTTTTTAGCCCTTTCTGAGCGTTGACCAAGAATAGTGAGGGAGGAGAGAGGGTGTAGAGAGTTTTATATTATTTATATTTTATTTAATTTATTCATTAAGGCAACTTTCTATTTTGAACTCAAAACGAGACCCACCGACTGTCGTCCCTAGCGTATTACCCCCATTCCGAACACAATAGGATATGCATCGTAGGCTGATTCGACTGTTCCGATCAGTTTTCGTCAAAATCAAAATATAAATCTATATATTGAATTTTGAACGCACATTTCAAATTACCGGGGCCACATACGGATTCTAAAAATTCCAGGAAAATATTTTTTAGCTTCGTATTGACGATACGGTCCTAACAAAACTAGTTTCATTAAATTCTGAGACCGTTTGAAAAATGACCATTTTCCAGTCGATTAAAATCAACTGAAACTGGTCAAACGCATTTAACTTCGCCACGCTCACATATTGATTCGAAAAATTACGAAATTTGAAACCTAGAAATAACTTGACATCGCGGATCCAACAAAAGTGGTTTCATCGAAATCCGAGGTCGTTTGCAAAATGGCTATTTTAAAGGGCCAGAATTCCATAGCGACTATTCTGAATTTTCAACTAGACATATCTTTTGGTTCCCACTATGAAATTTTGATTTCTCGGATTCGTTAGAAAGATATTCTCAATTAGATTCAAATATTTTTGGTTTCACTAAAATCCGGTTTATTTTGCACCCGGTATGTTCAATTGAATTTTGAAATTGAATTATCGAACTGCCGCGCCATTTTCAATTCCTTTTATAATTATAAATAAAATATTTATATTCTAACGACGACGTATATAAAATATACGTTCTAATTTCATTCAAAATAAATTTCTCGTCGTTATTATTTAAAATAATTCATTTTATATATTCAAAATTCACTATAATTGCCAAAATAAAAATTTTAAATTGGCTCGGATTTCCGGGTCGTTACAATATGGGATACATCTTTCTCCAATACAAAGCATATTATACACTTTTCACTCAAACCACCTAAAGGTCTTAAATTTCCATAATCATTCCTTTAGTGTACAAAACTGATATCCCAATTCTTTCCATAAATCTTTCTTCCCTTTGTGGATCTAAGTGTATATATAATATATTTATATTTCTTAAAAATACAAATACGTTCACCCACTATTTATACGGGAATCCAAAACCTAGGCTCTGGTACCAGATGTAACAACCCGAATTCTGACAAACCGTTTTTTTTTTCAAAATTCCGATCTACTAAAACTCGAATTGGCTTGTCTAGTATCCTGCAGAAAAGACAGTGATATAAAATATAACATATCTTAGAAAACATCTCACAGCGGAATGGAATAAAATAAAATATAATCAAATATAGCCTTTCCAAGGTAATAATACTACTTAAACAGTATCCCATTAACAGGTTCTTTGAATGGATCTATATACAACAGTAATCTTTCAACATATCCTAAACATGTTTAATAACCAATTTCAATAATTATCGATTGTTTAGCAGATTAAATATAACAGGGAATACAAATGATAGATGTACCGTTGTTTAAAATGGTATAATTTAGATCCACCTACCTAACATCTTTCCAATCCATGAATAGGATCCATATCTGTTATTCCATTGCCATCCTAACTGAATCTATAATCCAAATAACCATGGATCACAAATCTGACACTAAAAAAGAGGGAAAATATAAAGAAACCTATATAAACTAGAGTCAAGGACTTACCTCACGCTGATCAGATTTTTGAACACCTATTTGTAGATTTATACTCTTTCATCTTCAAATCTTGAATCAAAATTACCTATAACTAATATTCTACTTTTTCTAAAAAGATTTGGAGGAAGAAGAGAATGGCAGAGCCTAGGTAGCACCTCAGAAAATATGAGATTTAGGATAGGTCCTTCTAGTCTATTTATAGGTGTACAAGAAAGTCTGAACCGTCAGATTTAATCTATTAAAATACGAGCCGCACACATAAGAAAAATACACGTCACAAAAATACGCCTGGGTCGACCCCTATTTCGGTGGATCGACCTATGGGTCGACCCATGTATAATGGGGTCGACCCATCTGGGTCCGGGCGTGCTTTTTGGCGTTGACATTTTCCTGTACATAATGTTTTTAATTAAATGTTCATTATTTTCCCATTATACTTCCTTAGATTTATTTTATACCTCTTGTACATCATTGCTATGTTTGAATTTTAATATTATGCATGTATATATGCGTGTAATCTTTCAATTCCTTTCCCGTTAATTAATGCAATTAATACTGCTATCAATTAGTTGTTTTATTCCTTTTAATGCACTCTAATTTCAAAGGTAGTTAATTTCTTTGTTCATTTTCCATTTATTATGCATTAATTATTTTCTGCTGTTATCTTGTACATTGTATCTCAACTTTTGAATTTGTGCATATATATATATATGTATATATAAATATATGCACAACTTTTATTGCATTTTCAAAATTCAAATGGCGTTAGGTCGTTATTCATTTCTTACCTCGCTTCTTTTGGATTTCTCTTTTATATGTATATATTTTTGCACACACATATGCATATGTTTACGTATGCATGTGTACATATATTTTTATACTCACTTTTATGTATAATTTTCCTTATATGTGCATTTATACATATTTTCCTCTTAGAATATGTGTTATTTTAGTCTTTCCTTAAAAATAAAAATATCACCAATGGGACTCGAACCTGTGCCGCGTACTTGGGAGAGACATGTCTTTACCAACTGAGCTACATAAGCTTTTGTTAACAAGACTAGAAACAATGATGGCCATTGTTCTTTTCTTCTATCATATTTTCATGTTTTTTGTAATATTTTACTTAAAGATATATTTTTCATCTTAAATCCGTTTCCTGCAAATCATAGGTCTAAAATGATCGGAAAATCGCCATGGATCCAATGACGCTAATTCCGTGACCAAATTCTAAATGCTTTTCAAATTTTATTATTTAAATAAAAATGTGGGGGTGTTACAATTTCTCTCTTTATCGATCATTTGCGTAAGTACATACAGGATTATAAGTAAAATCCCCAAATTGATTTACACATTATGGTTTCCTCTCTAAGGGTTGGATACAAGATTGAGAAATGAGAAAAGTACCCTAAAATGATACCCCTAAGGTCTTAGATATAGACAAATGGGCCTCTTTTCGGTTGCACATGGTTGAAATTCTGGTTTTGAGTGCTTGCGGCTTTAATAGTTGTTTTTTGTGCTAGTATCGACCCGCTTCTATCTTCTGGGTGTCGTCAACGGTTTTTATAGCTTCGTGAAACCGGTGCAGCTTCCATGCACTATATTGATACCAGGTATATTGGTATGGATAACTTCTTCTTTCGCTTTTGATTTCGATGATGACCTTTTGTTCTGGTAGAAAATTTTAAGCTCTGCTCCGCTTTAGTAACTTTTGAGTATTGGTTCACATTCCTTCCTTCGTGACTTTAAAGCTGCCTTTTGGTAGCGGTATCGGTACCAAGTGTATTGGTATCAACAGCTCTTTACCTAAACCAAACTGGTTTCGCACTCTGATGCTTGGCTTTATCTTTGTCAACAGTATCGATATCAAGCTGATTGATACCGATAACACTTTGTTACCATGTTGATTATCGTCCATGTTTCTCCTTCGATGGCTCTTCATCCCAGTGTCGAATCATATGCCTTTGGCTTTCTTCCATTATTTGCTTTTGGTGTCGGTGTCATATCCACTCTTGATCGCTTAATTCATTTTGGTTTTAGTATCTCCTTGCTGATATTGTCCCTATATTTGTGTCAAGCTTCTGCCCTTTAAGTTGGTACTGGTAGCACGTGACCAAATCTTTTCCCTTCTTTTGCTTTCTGTATCGACCTTAAGCTTTCCTGGCTTGCAGTCTGATGCCACTACCATTCCGATACCCCTTCATCTCTAACTAGTTTCAGTTTCGAAATCTGGTAGTAACATTCCCTCCCTTGTAAAGGGGTATTTTCGACTTTCCAAGTCAAAACTTTGACCTTCATATTGTATTGTTTTGCAGGCACATTATTTCCCACCTTTTGTTCTTCTGGAATTGATCTGGACCATTGATTTGCCCTCGAATATGTGGTCAGGATTAAAAGTTTTTTTTAATACAGAGGTTCTTTTTCTTCCTTTCTATTCCTTCACCTACAAGAAACAATACTCAAATGAGATTATTGTTCCTCGAGACTATTACAAGCTTTCCATAACTTTACACACAGTCTCTTCACTATAAGTTTTTAATCGACTTGGATTAAGATTAAAATTTGTTTTCTCCTGGGTTTGATTATGGATCAATTCAAGATTAAATAGCTTCTGGTTCTTCAATAGAGTGAATTTAAATAAACAAAGGTTGCTTAAATATACATTTATGGCAGATAATATTGAATTATCATTTACCCTCCCCGTTATGTTTTTCGGGGTCTAAAATGCAAAACTTGCATATGGAGGGCTTTCAGCTTCAATTATGAAGATGAAGCTTCCCCTTCGGTACTGATGTACTCAATATCTATATGTTACCGATTTCCTTTAGTTCTAGCTTTACCTATACTGAAATCAATATTTATTTTTGGTTTTGTCTTAATTGGTATCGAAACAGTGCATGATCAATACCAAAAGCTACATTTTCTTCTATTTTGATATTTTTCAAACTTGAGACATTGGAATTAGTTCGTCATTATCGAAATTGAAGTATTTTTAACTTTAACTTCATCGATACTAGGTGTTAAACTTTTTTTATTATCGGCTATTCTTTCGGTGTTGATACCAAAATATTTGGTTTCAGCTAGGTCGGCACCAAGAATTCAGGCTATTTCAATCTTGACTCCACCAATACTAGAGCCTCTCATTATTCCTTGTTTCGGTGCCGTAACAATTGATATGCATGACACCAAATACTTAACCATTTTAGACATATGTATAATGCATGACTTATGAATCATATTTAAAATTCAATTTTAATGACTCATGACGTGTTCCAACTTCAATAGGAACATTAGACAACTAATGTTAATGAGTTTTCATGATGTTCTTATACTTATAAACAGTTGCTTACACTGAATTATTGTGCTTAATAAGCTTTATGGAATAATATCACCTGCCAGCATCATGTCTGAGAAGCAACGTGCTGATAATTCGAAGTTAAGTAGCTCTGCTACGCCTCAGCCAAAGAAGGCAGTTGTTCCACAACGTTCTTTTATCAATACCCAAGACGAAGTAAATTCCATTCTTAAGAGCTTTGGTATGACTGAAATTGATGCCATTCCTGCCTCTGCTCAAGATACCATTTAGAGGCCGCCAGAAGGATTCTTCGCATAAACAACCATTCATATCTGGCATGGAGGTTTCTTCCCCTTCTTGGGGTTTGTATCTAGAATTTTACATCACTTGGGAGTTTCTCCTATTCAGCTTTCCCCAAATACATATACTCTTCTTTTATGCCCTTAGAATTTAGCACTTGAGTCGGGTCAACCTTCCGTTAGTGCCAACCTTGTTCATTATTTATTTCGCATGTTTAAAGGAGTGAATTCGTTTATTCTTCGTTCGAATCTTGTGAAAAAGTTGATCAACGATAGCATTAGTAAGTCTAAAGATTGGGAAAACCGGTTTTTCTATATTATGTGTCCTCCTGGTATCTCTTTTGTCAACCCTGGTGAGTTTCTTATTTTTTTCCAGAATCACTATGTCATTTTCATGCTCTATTTGATATTGTTTCTTTTCAGCCCCTACTCCTAAGAAGAAAAGTTTGCAGAAAGTTGAAGCCTAGGTCGTTGATGTCATTTTCAAGGCATTAGAGGGGTTGGGACGACAATCTATTTTACTGACTTTGGATAATCTTCGCAAGCATGCCTTTCTTCCTTCCGGGCAAAAGATTTTGCAGAAACGACCCCTCCACTTTTTTGGCGCTAAATACTTATCCTTAAGTTATGATGAATTCACTTCCTTGACCCCTCTTGTCTCTGGGTACTTCAGGTAAGGTTGCATTTCTAGAGTGATTTTAAGTTCTCCTTGCACGTTTTAGATTCCTTAGCTCTGTTTTTCTGACATATTACTTTGATCATCCACCCAAGACGATGATGAAACATCTACCCTGGCTACCCTGGCTAGATTTTGCGATTTAGCTACAAAAAGACTTGCCTCCACCGCTGATGATCCAGCGCCTAAAAGGCATAAGGGTGACACTTCCTTCTCCTCTACTTCTTGCAAGGACCCTACTATTGTGACCACTGGGCAACAAACTCCGGGTCCTGCTGCTCCTACTGCCGGAATTAATCTAAATGTTAGTTTCTCCAGGGGTTTGGTTTTGCAGATGGTTTTTTGGTCTCTAGTCCTTTGGGAGCTTCAGTTCTGACGGTGCATGGGCAACTCCACTTTCATCTCCCCAGCATGATAACTCTTTGAGGTCCCTTGTACAAATTTTAGATTTTAATGAAATTGTAAAGCTCTCTCTCTCTTCCGACGATATTTCTAATATCTCTCTGCCTTCCACATCTTTGGACTTGATGAATTTTTGCCAATATCTTGTCAAGCAATAACTTTTGGTATAGTCCTATTCTTCCTAGTTTCCTTTGTTTTTGTTCTTATTACTACAAGGAAAAGGGCTATTTCTAATGGCTTAAGACTGTTGACGGCCATCGCAAGCCATCAGAAATATCCGATGCTTTTAGAGGCGTTGGGGTACAAAGTTTCCCACGGCTTTCGACACAGCCCGTAGTTTGTGTTTCCGACAGATTAAGGCGGTTTGTAATAGTTCTGATGACTACTAACAACCAAAGCAATCCATTGGAAACCGTTACATTCACAACACCAATAAGTCATTGTAAGCCATCGGAAACCATTATATTTTAATATGCCAATAAAATGTAGCCACCGGAAACCGTCAAAAAACCTACATATTTTTTTTGTCTTTCAACTGCTTTTAGGCTTCCAACTACAATTCCTCACTCAAACCAATATCTGAACAACAATATATAACCCAACATATAAGCTCTCAAGCAAATATCAAAATAAATCCAATTCTAACTCAATAAATCGATTAAAGCACAAAAACAACAAAAATTACACCACAAACTTAAACCACTAATTACAAAATACATAAATTTGTGCATATCACATAGTCTACCATCATAATAACAATAAATACATCAAGGCTGCCATAACAAGTCTATCATCATAATATGTACAAAATATAAACCCATGGTCTAGTCAAGCACAAGTAATATATACACAGCCCCAAAGAAAAACCAACCTCGCACTCCGTCACTGATCATCCTCTGTAGAGCCAGTTGAAGATGGAAAGCGAATGTACTACCGATACTATATTTAAATATCTGACTGCTGCTAGCTTGTAACAATTATTTAAATATCTTTTAATCATGTGCGATTGTATTAATTACCTATAACTCATAAATGTTATTTTATTTCTAAAATAAAAATTAAATTAAGGAAAAAATCGTTTATCACTTGATTTCCAAATCCATAACGCGTGTTCCGCATCATTGGTTCCATCACTGGCTGGAATATAATGTCCTCCTCATCAGTCATGCGCTGCTCTTTTCCAGTCTCAGCTTGACAGTGTTGGCGTTGCTCCATAAACTTGGCCTGCAATACCAAATAAGATTGTAAATAAAATTAATATAATGATATCTTATTTTATTATAATTTATCAATTACTATAAATACTACTACATAAAAATGAAATCTTACATGGCTCTGCCTAGATTTGTCATCATGCCATGTATATGAAACGGTCCCATCTGGATTGACATGCTCGATGGCATGCGTATGAGTGAACACATCCATAAACGAGACTGGACCCTGCCCCTCAGCCTCCTGAATTCGATTATTATATAAAATTATTACACGTTCAAAATTATATAGCATATTAATTTTATATAAGTCGCATTTACAAAATTTACCAACTCCTATCAATACTGCTGAAATGACTTAGATCCTCCTCGATGCGTGACTAGATTTGCATTCCTGTTTGCAGAGTTTCTTTCTGCCTCTGCCTATACATTCAAATTTTGATACATTACTTTTCAATCAAATATTTTTTATATTTTAAAAAAAATTAATGCACTTTCCTTTGCCTCATCAGTGTTCCAATACTTGACAATTCTTTCCCACAAGGCTACTCCCATCCAACTAGGCTTTTTCATGTTGTTCTTTAATGTTGATATTCCATCCTTGTAATTCTTCCTCATTTTTTGCATCTAATAGATCTGGGCCAGCTGGAAGTCGTGTGTCTGTATATCAATCTCAACCTATATTTCACATTAAACAAACATTAGCAGTAAAATTTGTACAGTATATCAACGATTAAAAAAATTAAAAAGGAAAAATATATAAAAGAATATACTTACAAGAACATCCTGCTAAATGTACTCTATAATGTGAGGATGGGATGGAACCCCACTTCAGCCAACATGCCAACATCTTAACCCTGTATGTTGCTCTCGACGCATCTAGAATAATATTCGAAGGTTGTAGGTCGAAACTCTTGTGTTAAATATGATATACATATCAGTATAGTTGGTAAAAAAATTAACATGCTAAATAAACTTTATTTTTTACCTCGTAGTCGTAGGCACTAAGGAGATGATGGGACGTTGTGAGTGTTGCGGTAGACTAGAACCATTGCCTGAAGAATGATAAGTGCCTCTCGATGACATACCTGTCACATGCAAATCATTTTAAAAGATAACAATAACATGATATTGAAATTTATTTTACAGTTAACTGACACAAACGATAAGTTGCTAAATAACTGACGTAAACGAAAATGAAATTGTTTATACCTGTATTAGATTGGGTCTCATATTTCAAGGAGAAACATATTACATTGCAGATAAATAAATAGGAAAAACTGCATATGACATAAAAAGATGTAAATAACGATCCTTTATACCATTTTAAAAATCTTCCCATTATAAAAATCTTCTTTTATTGAACCTCTCTGTCCTTTTCTTTGGTACATCCATCTCCTCTGATCAACAAAATAATCAATCATTTTTCCTATTTAAGAAATTTAATCAAAATTCAAATTTTAATATTTAATTTTAAGAATACAAATTTGAAAAAGCTTGTTTTCATGGTCGTACAACGCATATATATATAATAGTTGAAAATAAATAATAATTTCATAAAGTTAAAAGTATTTTCAAATATGACGCATTTTTTCTAAAACGTAACTTTTTTGCATGGTCAGGTATCCTACTGCCCATTATAACACAATAAGCATTTACATTTTATATATTACTTCATCTTAAATGATTCAACAAAATTTTGGAAGCATTTCCATTTTTTTTTTGCATTGTACACAAATGCATGTACGCAAGAAACAAAAAGAAAGGTTAAACTGAAATTTTGTGAATCATTTGAAATGTAGTATACAAAATGTAAATGCTTACTACGTTTATAACTTGTCCAATACAAGGAAAAATCCAACAAATATTATACTAGATGAATATAAATAGTTGTTTTTGACAAGAACGACTATTTATATAATGATCATGTACAATACTCGGGGCCGAAAAACACTCCAGGGATATTAGCCAATTAAATATACTCATTTTACTAGAAAAACACAGTTTTACTACAACAAAAATATATTTTAATTTATCGCATTTGTTTGACGTATCTGTGAACTTAAAGTTAATTTACAATTATCATTGCTACAATATACTCAGTTAGAATTTAGACTCATGCTTTTTTGTGCATAAGTCAAAACATGCACAATGTACTATTCCTAACTTGTGCATTCAGTTTTTCCTATAATTACTAACACAATACAAGAATCAAACGTACATAATGGTGCATATATACACAAATAACCATAACTATACAGTGGCGAAAACCACGCTAAGAGGACACACGTACAAATAACCAAACATTGCATATACAGTTTTCAATTTCACTATATTACATGAAATATGCACATAATAGGATATTATAACCCACTAAAACTCTATTGGAACTAATTTCAATCAATAGATATCCCTATTTTTCTAATTTATGCAAAAACATGTTTAGGTAAAAACTTAACTTTAATGCAAAAAAGTGACTATACCTCAAATTACTTGCTCTGGACGTCTGAATTGAAGTCGAGGATGTTCCTAAGCGAAGAAATCGATATTTGGAGGAAAAAATTTCGGATTTGGAGGTAATAAAGTTTAAACCCGTATGTTGTAAGACAAAAGATGGAGGAAGAAATTGGGAAGAAAGAGTTTGGCTGGCAGTTTATCCCGATAATTTCCGATGGCTTCTGACGGCCCGTCGAAAGCAATCGGAAATTAGCTGACGCAAACCGTCGCCCCCCTCTATCGAAATTTCCAATGTTTCTAGCAGTGTATGCAAACTGATTTGTTTTTCTTCTTTTTAGGTAACCAAAGGCTGGTTCTCACTTCAAGACATAACTTCTTCATCCCCTTCCGAGACTGCTAAACTTAAAGAAGTGAAGGCTGATTTGGAATCCAAAGATAATGCCTTGACTATGGTGAAACAGGAAAGTGAACAAGAATGTGCAAGGTTTAAAGCTTCTCTTGAAAGAGCGGAGTTGGAGCTTGAAAAGGAGAGGAAGGCAAAAGGTTCTCTATCTAAAAAGGTTTCATCTTTGGAGTTGTCGAAACAAAAGCTCAAAAATGATTGGGTGGAATGGTAGTTGATCACACCAATGAGCTGAAAAAGAAAGATGATACACTCTTCAACACAAAACGGATAATTTATGAAGCCAAAAATAAGATCTCTTCGTTCTTGGAAACCCATTTCCCAAAGGCAGCATTGGGATACTACGAAGATGCCCTTTATTTAGCATACTCTGAAAATTTCTAAAAGTTTCTCGGGATTGAATTTTGTAATGTCGACCCCTTTATTTGGAGAAGGCTTATGGAAAGGATTGAGCTGACCAAGCAGGGAGTCGCCGTCCCTAAAAAGAACAAGACAAAGCCTGAAGACCCTCTGTATATTGAGGATTTGTCCGATTACTCCAACATTCATGAAGAGCAAGACATTATTGTTCCGAGATGATGAAGATGACGATGACGATGGTAATGACTTTGGTCTTGGAGACGGAAGTCGTCATAATGATTTGACAAAGAAGGTGGCAATCCACCCCTTGTTATTGGTGATTCTCATAGTTTCGAGGGAGCAAACCCTGATCTTTTAGGAACTGTTGTTGCTCATAATTTAACGTAGACCTTTACCAAGGAAGGTGGCTCTCCTGAGAAAAAAGAAAAGGAAAACCATGTTCAATCTGAAATCCTAGTTTCTCAAGTATGGCTTTCACTCCTACAATGTTTTCTTCCTCCTTCGATTCATGGTAATTAATTCCCTGTAATATTATATAGACAAGGAAACCTTTTCCTTACATCATAAGGTAGAGTTAGATAAGAAACAGAAGTAAATTATTCGGTTACACTTAGAGCATGAGAAGTTACAAAAAGATTATAATGTCTTATCTCAAAAATATCATGATCTTGATTGAAGTGAATCAAAACTTATGATTTATAAAGAACATGAAGTTGCCCTAAGACTGAAAGAGGCTTGAATCCAAAGGGAGACAATTCTTGAGGAGAATAAGGAGTTGATGACTTTATTTTGGATAGTAATAGAGGATTGGGATATTTTAATATACTTCTTGTATAAAGTTTATAGTAGATTTGAAACATTGAATTTCTCCTTCTTAGAGGAGTTTAGCGGTGGCATACTTCAACTTCTACATAAACTATAACACTCCATAATTTTAAAGAACATTTAGGACAAAAAATAAAGGATACTTAATTAGATATTGAGAATTAAGTAAAACAGACCATACCGTTGTGTTCGTCTTAGAATTCTGGTTCAGATAGACTCTGAGTTTGCGTAAAACGGGTATCATATGAGAAAGATATAAAAGTTAGAAATTTGTGTACACGTAATAAGGATATATGTAAATATAATTCAAAATAAATCAGAAAGAGACGAAGCGGGAAACGAAGGCGGCAAGAGCGGGAACTGGACCCACTGTGGGATGACCCATGCCTAGTCTGGGTCGACCCAAGGTCAGGTGTGTCGACCCAGGTGGTAGGTGGGTCGACCCACACGCGATCTGGCAAGATTAATTTTTCTGTTTTCGGACTGTTTTGTTAACCGGGTTCATTATTTTACTGAGCAGTTGGATTTAAAAACAGAGATCAGGTGGTTAAGGATTGTCTTGTGAACTCTATATAAAGGCGTGAACTCCTATCAAATCAATTACACTTCTTGATCCTTCTTCCCAAAACTTCTGTTCTAAAAATTTAAGATGAGGATACGTAGATACTTCCAAAACTTGGATTGAACCAAGACAATTCTTTTCTAACTTATACAAGATTCTCTTATGCAACATCAACATATTATCTTCTGTTCTTTATGTCCAATCTCTATGAGTTCAAGTAACCTTTAGATATAAAAATTTAACAGTAATACTAACATGTTAATAAACCTAGATCTGAGCCTATGCATGTTAATAAACTGATTCATATCTAAACAGTTTCTCTGTAATTACATGTATTTTTCTACACCCCTGTTTAGTTGTTAAGTTGTTATTATACGCCTATTTCTGTTCTTCTCCCTCTCTTTTCCCTTTTTATTTTATAAGTCTAGGCTACCTTCGAGCGTATGCCAATATCGTAGAGACATACGTATGAATGAAATTAGGACCATTGAGGAATGTTTGGGAATGATAATAAAAGAGGGAAAATTGGGGCATATGTTGTATGTGGAATATGATTAAGAGGGGCATATCCTGTACTATGGAATATGACTGAAAATTGGGGCATATCTTGTGCTATAGATTATGATTGAAAATTTGGGGTTATATGAACCTGTAAATCTGTCGGCTTAATTAAAAGATTAAGTGGAATGTTAATGAAACTTTAAGTAACCTGTGAAATCTGATAAATCTGTGGGGTTAAGATAATGTGTTAAATCTGTGAGGTTAAGTAAACCTATTAAATCTGTGGAGGTTTGGCTTGTGTCATCTACTATGTGGGGCCCATATCAGTCAGTAATCTTTTATGGTATTAAACGGGAACCCCGCACTAGGTAGGGGTTAGGGAATTCATATTGAACTGATAGTAAGAGGTTTATCTGAAAGGGGGGGTGTACGGGTGCGTTCCAATGGAGTCATGCATGTGCATGGGTCCAATCTATAAGGAAAAATAAACCGTTGTAGCACCAGTAAATAGGTTCGCGTCCTTCTATAGGTTGCCACTTTCGGGAGTGATACACTCTACTATGGGGCTAACACAGGGTATTTACACATTAGGGAGCCGATCGCTTGGGGTAGTAATTAGGGTACATCTAGTCATGCCTGTTTCTATTGGGGTACCTGTTATTTCTGTTTTGGGTAACACCTGTTATTTCTGTTGAGGTACCTGTTATTTGTTTTTGGGATAAAACCCGATATGTAACTAGAGTACACCTAAACTTACCATTATATTTCTGTTGGAATCGTTCTATTTCTGTTATATAATTAGGGAACACCTAATCCTGTCATAAATCCTGAATATACCTGTATTAGTGCAGAGAAAAGTAAGTGAGAAGCATAATATTACCCTATTTATCTGCTTATCCTGTTATTCCTGTTTATACCAGCTATATGTTACTTTTATCCCTCATCCAGTTTTACATACCTGTCTCGATACTTTTTCTTTATATACTAAAAGTCACTGGACTCACCAGACTTTATGTCTGACCTTTTTTGTTTCTCTTTCTCTCTTTCTCCCTCCTTAGGTCCTCAGGGTGGGAATGCTCAATCATGATTAGGACTTCCTCTCTCTTATGTTTCTGCTTGGATCTGGATCATCTTTGATGTATTGCTTCAATTACTTATTTACTTTGTTATGGCTGCCTATGGGGATTATGACTTTACGTTTTATTACTTTGATGGTTTTTAGCGTAAGACAGATGTTTTAGTTTGATGTATTTGGTTCCAGTATTTTAGTCTGATGTTGTAACTGGATTTGAGACTACGATGTTTTTCTATTGAACAATGAAGTTTTAAATTTCTTCTGCTATTTTTATATATCTGTCTTGTGAGATTCTGTTTCTGTTTACCTATAATGCTTCATGGAACTTAATGCATTATGATAAAGAGTGACATTAATGGACGTAGGGTGTCACATTTGGTATCAGAGCCGAAGGCTGCAAGATCGGGTAAAAGTTTTGGAAATTGTTTTCAAACATAAATTATTTTTGAAAAAAAAAAACATTCCCCAAAGCCATATAAAATATATTTTTGATTCTCTATTTGGATCCCTTTTTCTTCTCTTTTCAGCATGTCTGGGGAACCCAATCTTCGAGGGCATTCAGATATCGGCTTAGTTCCGTAGATATCTAGAGGCTACGACACTTACTAGAGCCCTAGATACCCCACCTCCTGTTGCGAACGAAGCAGCTCAACCTCATCATCTAACCTTTTCTAAGCTTTGCAAAAACTTTTGCGCGATGGGCGGAAAGCCTTTCCGTGGTTCTGAGAGTTATCTTGGGGCACGTAATTGGTTAATGGAGACCGAGAGTGTTTTCGATCTTTTCAAGCTTGATGACCGTAGGAAGATACAGTTGACCGTGTGGAAGCTTAAGGACGAGGCTTCGTTTTGGTGGGAGGTGACACAAGCAGGACTTCCAGTAGATACTTGGGCTAATTTCCGATAGAGATTTGAGACGAAGTTTCTTTCCCAGGCAGAAGGGAGTATGCAGATGGAGAAATTCTTGGTACTTAAGCAAGGAAGTGTGTCTGTTAAAGAGTATGTCAATAAGTTCAATCAGTTGGCAAGGTTTGGTCTAGAATTGGTGACTATCCCACACAAGAAAGCTTTGAGGTTTGCGAGCGGATTAAATCAACCTCTCCAAGGATTGGCATTGTCTTATATACCGATGGGGGAACTTATGAAAGACTTGTTGAGATGGCATTGATGAACGAAGATGGTAAGGATGAGAAAAAAGAGGTTAAGACCGATAGGATGCAAAACAAGAAAGTGTGGCCCAAGAAAGAAACACAAAAGAAGGGTGGAAAGAACGACAAGGCTCGGAACAAGAAGAAATGTCATGGTTATGGGAGCGTGGGCCATTTGGTCAAGGATTGTAGAAAAAGGAAGAATGCTTGTTTCAACCATGGTGAAGTTGAACACTATACTAGGGAATGTTCGAAGAAGCAAGGACAATGGCAAAGGGAAGGATCTTTTGGAGGGCTGGTTCATGCTCTCGAAGCAAGTGGACCAGACAGAGGTGGGAAAGTTTCCGTTGAAGGTTTGATTTCCCTTTCCGATCGTCCAGTTAGGACTCTTTTTGATTCTAGCGCTTCTCATTCTTTTATATCTAATTTTGTGGTTGTGTCTCTACACCTTAGTACTAGTATTGTTTCTGATCCCGTTATCGTCTCAAACCACATTGGGGGTATGGCTCATCTGTCTATGATATGTCGAGGTTTGAGGATATATATGTTAGGCGTCAATTTCGAGTGCAACGCGTATGTACTTGGTTTTATGTGCTATGGTCCGATTCTAGGGATGTATGGATTGCTAGTCATGTATGGTGCCACCCTAGACTGTGAAAGGAGGGTCGTTAGACTTTTGACTTGCCAAGGGAAGACTCTCGAGATTTCCTATGACCCAAAGGGGCCTGTCATGCTTAGTTTCCTAGAATCAATTGATGCTTCTGTCGATAATTTACGATATGTACCCGTAGTCTATGAATATCCGAATGTTTTTGATGAGGTTAGGGGCTTACCTTTGAGGCGTAAGATTGATATCCGGATATACTTGGTGGATAATACGAAGCCAGTCGCATTGCCTGTGTGCCACATGGCTCCTCGAGAGAGGAGGGAGCTTAGCAAGCAAGTAGGGGAGCTACTTGAGAAGATGTTTATCAGGCGAAGTATATCAGAATGGGCTGCTCCAGTCGCCTTCGCGACCAAGGCGGATGGCTCACTTCGTCTATGTGTGGATTACATGGAGTTGAATAAGCTCACCAAGAGGAATAGGCACCCACTCCTGAGGATTGACGATCTGTTTAACCAGCTTGTTGGCGCATCTGTTTTCTTGCAGTTTGATTTGGCCATGGGATTTCATCAGTTGAGGGTGGCCGAGGACAGTATAGATAAGACCGCATTCAGAACTCTGGATGGCTTCTTTGAGTGGCTAGTAATGCCTTTTGGGTTAACGAATGCACCTACGTATTTTTTGGATCTGATGAGTAGGGTGTTTAGAGAGTTTCTAAACAAGTTTGTGGTGGTCTTTGTGGATGACTTCCTGATTTTCTCAAAGAGCGAGGAAGAGCATGCCCTACATTTAGGAGAGGTTTTGAGGACTCTCAGAACTTAGAGCTTAAGGCGAAATTCTCCAAGTGCCACTTCTGGAGAAACGAGGTAAGATTCCTAGGGCATGTGGTCTCTAAGGATGGGATAGCGGTGGATCCCACGAAAGTGGTTGCAGTTCAAGATTGGAAGGCTCCAGAGAATGCAACGGAGGTGAGAAGTTTTCTTGGTTTGGTGGACTATTTTTATCAAGGACTTTTCAAAGATATCAGCCCCACTCACCAGACTGACGAAGAAGAATCTGATCTTTTCTAGGAGTATTGAATGTCAGAATGATTTTCAGCTGTTGAAGAAGGCTCTGAGAACAACCCTAGTTTTGACACTGCCTTATGGGAACAAGGTGTTCACAGTGTACACCGATGCATGTGGTACAGGGCTTGGTGCCGTCTTGATGCAAGAGGGAAGGTAGTATGTTATGGTAGTAGACAGTGAGTTCATGAGAGGAACTACCTACCCATGATTTAGAGTTGGCTGCTATAGTGTTTGGACTTAAGACTTGGTGGCATTATCTACTTGGAGAAAGGTTCGAGTTATACACGTACCATAAGTTGCTCAAGTATTTGTTCTCACAGAAGGATCTCAATTTGAGACAGCAAAGATGGATGGAGTTCCTTGCGTCCTATGACTTTGAGATTGCTTATACCCTGGCAAGGGTAATGTAGTGGCGGACACATTGAGTAGGCAGAGGATGACCTTGAGTATTCTATTTGTAGAGAGGAAGAGTTTGGAGTACATACCGACCTTCGATTTTAGGCCATCTATGGATCTTACACCTGGTTTGTTGGCATCTTTAGAAGTGCGACCTAATCTTATGGATCAGATAGGATCTTCGCAGCGAGAGGACCCACAGATAGCAGAGATATTGGATAGGCTCAGTAGAGGGGAGATTTCTAGTCACCTTAATAGATATTTCGCGGATGATAAAGATTGGCTACGATGAGATGAGAGGCTTTGTGTTCCCCGAGTTGGAGATTTGTTGAGGACAGTCCTTAAGGAAGCCCATCATTCTAGGATGACTATCCATCCGATGACGATAAGATATATTCAGACATGAAGAGGGTTTTCTTTTGGATCGAGATAAAGAAAGATGTAGCGGAGTTTGTAGATCGATGTTTAGTTTGCCAGCAAGTAAACTCTGAACATAAGAAGCTTGGCGGTTTGCTTCATCCTTTGGATGTCCCACAATGGAAGTGGGAGAGCGTCTCTATGGATTTCATCGATGGTTTGCCTAGATCAAGGAGAGGCAACACTAGTATTTGGGTAATAGTGGACAGGCTTACTAAGAGCACTCATTTCATTTCTGTTAAGAGCAAGAGAACATCATCATAGTTGGCATCAGTTTATCTTCGTGAGATTGTCCGTCTACATGGAGTACCTTCTGGCATAGTGAGTGTAACACCTCGTAATTTTATAAGACATTAAAATGATAAACTAAAGAATACTTAACTAAATATCAGGAATTAAGTAAAATGAACTGCACCATTGCTTTCGTCTCGGAATTCTGCTTAAGATAGACCTCAAGTTTGCGTAAAACAGACACCGTATGAAGAAGATATTAAGGTTTGAAGTTTGTATACACATAGGAAGAATATATATATATATATATATATATTAAATAAGTCCAGAATTCAAAATATCTCAAAAATCAAACAAAAAAAGGGGAGCGGGAAAATTCCCGCCCATGGGTGTCGACCCCATCAAGGGGGTTTCGACCCATGTGTCGACATCCACACAGGGGTATCTATACCCACCCCCTGATTCGGGCGAAATTCATTTTTGTGTATGTGGACTGAATTCTTGGCTGTATTCGCTAATCCTAGGCTATAAATAAAACCATATACCAATTGTTTTATTCATTCAAAAACAATGGAGAACTAGATGCTGCCTTTGCCTAGACTAAAATAGCTTATTCTTCTTCTACAACGGGAGTTAGGCAAATTCAGAAATATGTGATTCAACATATGCAATACCTCTTCTATTTCTTAGATCCAATCAAAGTGTGTCTATGTTATTTTTAGATATGAATATTTAAAAGTTATTTTTGATATGTCTATGAATTGAATCATGTCAGATCTGCCACAACCTGTGTATCTAAGTTATTTTGACATGACTATGAATTAGATCTAAGTCTGTGACTATTTTGAATCATATCAGATCTGTTCTTATGCGCCTATCTTGTCGTAATGAATTGGATCTAAGCCTATGCCTATTGAGTAGCCTGAATCATAAGAGATCTGCCATTATTTGTAGATCTAATTCATTGCTTAGATCTCATTATGCCTATTCATGACATCCCTATTCTGTTAATTATGTCACTTTATGCCTATTATGATAGTTGGCCTAGCCATGTCATCGTATATCTATTATATTTGTTCACCCAATCCTGTCACTGTGCCTATTTTGTTAGCATGACTAATTCTATTATCATATGCCAGTTTTATTTATGCCTATTCTTGTTCTCTCTCTCTCTCTCCCTTTTTTCCCTTTGGGTTTTATAGCCAGGCTACCTTCGAGCCTATGCATGCCGCTGAAATACGCGAACGCACGAAATTGGGAACAATTGGGAATGTTTAATTTGGGCATAATTCATATTGAAAAACATGATTGGGAATATTGGGCATAATTTTTACCTTGAGCCAAAAACTTGGGATTTGGGGCATAATTTACATGTTGATCTAAATCTTAGTTGGGGCATAACTTGTAGCGTGAATTAAATGGGAGTTTGGGGCATAATAAACATAAAGTTGGATAGTAAGGAAAATGCCTAGATTAACAATAATTTGAAATTGTAACCGCACTTAGGTACAAGGTTAGATTACACTTGCGGTGGAAGTCTGCCCGGACCCTCCCAACATATCCAGCAACCACAAGTAGTGAATCTAATGTGAGGGGTCTAAGTGCATAAATGTGTAACATGCTAAGACACAATGTAAAGTCCGACTTGTGGAAGAAGTCTGCCCGGACCCGCCCGGCATATCCAGCATCCACAAGTTGTAGGCTTAATGTGGGAGGTCTAGCGCATTATAACCATAAATGGATGAATGGTAATGAATTGGAGTAAACAGGGAATGATAATAACCTATTATAATTAATTACTTTAATGATAATGTTATATAATATGTAGGCTTGTCCTAGGGACAAGTGAAAATTATAACATAAATTATAATTAAAGGAAGGAAAACTTAATAGTAAATCTTAGTTAAGAGAACTAAGTTAATAAATAAACAACGACAAGTTTTAATGACATGTCAGACAGAAAGCGGGTGAATTGCGTGAAGTATACTTAATTACATATTAAATAAACGTGTTATTGTAACTATGGAAACAAATAATGAATAATTGTGGATTACTTTCGTTAATTAAAATCCGGAGGCAATAGATTGTAGATTACAAATCTTGGATTACAATCTAGAGAATAACATGTGATGGGCTTATTAATAAGCTTAAATGAATTAAGCTGTATATATATGAAATTAATAAGCAAGTGGAACTTGTTAATTTGAAAAGAAGTCAATGTGAATGGGGATAACCTGTTAACCTTTAATACTTAACCTGTTTGAATCCATAAGGATTACATGAACATGTTAATTTGAGTAGGGGTTAAGTAAACTTGCTGAAAAAATGGGAGGGTTAAATATATCTTGGGGTGGTGGGTAATATTTATATATAGGCCCACAAACTTAACATGTAGGGTCATGTAAACTTGTTGCACTAGTATGGCATGCAATCCTTTTACTCTGGCATGGCATGCAATCTTTTTACTCTGGTATGGCATAACCTATGGAAAACCTAGTAGTGGTGATGCAATCATAGGGGGGAAGCTTGTATCATCTTGTGTGCGGGACCCGTTTCAGTCAGTAACCCATATATAAGTATCAAACAAGTACTCCGAACTAGGTCGGAGTCGAGGCACGCTTACTGGGCTGATTGTAAGAGATCCAAAACGAAGGGGCGGTGTGGGCGGTGCATTCCGATGGGGTCGTGTGCGTGCATGGGTTCGAACAGGGGAGGATTAAGACGCCGTGACACCTGTAGATATGGTTGTGAACATTCTGAAAATAAAGGGTTGCCATTTTAGGAAGTGATACGTCCTACTATGGAGCCAGCATAGGGCATCTACGGAATAGGGAGCCGATCGATTGGGGTAGTAATTAGGGTACATCTCGACTCTGGTATGTTTAGGAGCCCGTTATTATCCTTAGAGGCAATGCCGATATGTTATGTTGGGCTGCCTATTATTGTATGGGGTAAAACCTCTCACTAGAAATACACCTAAGTCTACTATGTGATACTTGTTGGCGATCATCTCGTTCATATGATACTAGTATTGGTGTAGAGAAAGAACTAGAGAAGCGCAATATATTCTATCATGTTTATCTTGTTTACCTTGTCATACCTGCCTTATTGTGATGTTATCTGTCTCTCCAGTTTATATGTCTGTCATGATATTTTTACTTATTTATATGCTAAAACTAACCATACTCTCCATACTTTATATCTGACCCATTTTGTTTCCTCTTCTTTCTCTTCCGTTTCGCCCCTAGGTTCTCATGGTAGGAATACTCAAGCTTGATCAAGATTCTTCTTTCATCCTGCTTGGAGCTGCTTAGATGTACTCCGATGATTTTATTATTGTACTCCGATGATTTTATTACAAGACAGAAATTTTAAGTTGATGTACTGGGATTTATGTATTTCAAATTCATGATGTAACTATGTTTTGAACCAATGATTTTTGCTTAATAAAAGTTTTAAATTCCGCTGCTATTTTATATCTATCTTGTAATGTTTCTATTTCTTTTTACCTATAACGCTTCACGAAACTTAATGCATTCTCTTAATGAGTGACATTAACGGACGTGGGGTGCCACAGTGAGTGACCGTAACCCCATCTTCACTAGTGAGTTTTGGAAGATCTCGCGAGAGACACTAGGTACACAATGTTTAAGCACATCATATAACCCTCAGACCAATTCATAGACTGAGAGGGTGAATAGGGTTCCTGAGGATCTTATGAGACTGTGTATCTTAGACTTCGGAGGGACTTGGCAAGGGCATCTCCCATTTGTGGAGTTCTCCTACAACAACAGTTATCAGATTGTAAAGGCATGGCACCCTTCGAGGCATTATACAAACGACCTTGAAGATCACCGACTTGTTTGTGGGAGTATACGGACAGGCTTGTACTTGGACCTAAGATGATTAGAGAGACTTTAGAAAAGATTGATCTTATCCGCCGACGTATGAAGACAACTCAGGACAAGTAGGAGTCCTATGTAGATAACAGAAGGACTGACATAAAATTTGATGTAGGAGACATCGTTTTCATCAAAGTATCACCTCTGAGGAATGTGGTTCGCTTTGGATCTGTAAGGAAATTGGCACCAAGGTTTGTAGGGCCATTTCCCATAGTAGAGAGGATAGGTCAGATGGCCTATAGGGTGAGATTACCGAAGAGATTGGCCGGTGTTCATGATGTTTTCCACGTTTCCCATTTGTGGAAATGTCTTCACAATACAACAGACATGGTGGAACCGAGCATGCTTGAGGAAGTAAAGGTAGAAAAGGAGGCAATAGTTAGACGAGTACCCGAATACTTGGATCAGAGGTTAAGAAACTGCGCAACAGAGAGGTTAAGTTTATAAAAGTGCAAACGGGAGAAGACCGCGAAGATGCAACTTGGGAGACTGAAGATAAGGTTTGTGCTTCGTACCCTTTTCTTTTCAAGAGTATGTTCTTGTTAGAGTTTATGCCCTAGAGCCAATTCATTTGATGTGATTAATAACATTGTTGATGTTATTATCTTATTTAGAATAAGAGTATTCTGTTATGTTATATTTACCGCGTAATATAAATATTAACATCAAAGAAGTCCTTAGAATAATAATACAGAATTATATAGTTCGAGCAAGACTTGAACTTGAGATTATATAATATATTGAGTATTATAATTCTTAAATGTCCCTATTCAAGTTATATTGTTTATACAAAGGACAGCAATAAAATGTTGAGACTAGTATGTTGATTGACTGATGATCACATCTCATTGATCATTAATATACGTGATATTAATGTCAATACATAAGTACGTATTTGAGAATATCGTATTGGGCTGACCCACCATGAGATATCTACATGGAATATAATTAACAGTATCATAAGTTATTCTCATAGTGACACTGATGTAATGGTCCTCAGACCTGAAATCATTATAATTTTATTCAAGGATATTTGTGTTTTGATATCATCTAAAGTTACTTGTAACAGAGTAACGATAACGGTGATTATTGTATACATGTCGAGTCGAATGGAAATTATGAATGATCTAGATGGAATTTAACCCTACTATATATTTGTAGTGATATCCTGGGCCTCTTGATTGAGTGAGACTGTGAAATGCATAGTCGTGCTCAAATATTGATTTGTTTTAAAACAGTCTACTCATCGATCAAGATAAACGGAATAAATCATAAAGAGGATGATACGATCCATGCCTTTAGTTTAATCTAGGATATATTGGTTAAAATGATTATATTACATTGTTACACTAGTCACGAAAGGTTGTATCGAATCGTTGATCTTATTATAACTTGAGTAGCAGCGACATATTGCTATATGCCAGTCACTGTTTATAATTTAAATATGATTTAAATTTTTGCTAACGTTATAATAACCTATTGGGTCATACATTTAAAACGTTATAAAGAAATAATATGTATTGGGTAAATAAAATATCAAATTCATTGATATTTTATATTGCTTTAAACGGTATATAAGTGGTTCCCTTATTTAAAGGAGCACTTTTTGGTTTTAAAAGGGTTTTTGACCATTCCCTTTATATGATATTAGGAACTGTCATTTTGAGGGTTATCAGATGAAAAATAAATCCCTAAAAACCAACCTTTCCCAAAAACCTAATATATGGCGGCTAGCACCTGATTTTCTTTTTCCTCTCGATTTGATCAAGATGAAAGGCGTTCGTGTGGATATCCAATAGAGGGCCAGTGTTATTGTCGAGAATGTGATTCGATCGATCGAAGGTTCTTCGGGGTGGCAAGTTATCTGTTTGTTCGTCACCATAGTTATGAAATTTTCACTGAAATTGATTTTGTTTTACAGTTTTGCAATTGATCTATTAGTTTAAATTGTTAAAATGTGGAATTAGGGTTTTGATTAGATCGCATAAAACCCATCAGTGGTATCGAAGCCAGGTTTTTGCAATAATTTGTACTTTGAATCAATTTTAGGTTTATATGAGTTTAATTATTTGATAATCGAGATTATAAAATCATTAATTCAGATTTAGGGATAAATTCGTTATAAAAGTGAAATTGTTTCACTAAGAATTAAAACTGCGTTTTGATTCAAGCGGTAAAAATGTTTATACTATAAACAAAATTTTATATTTAATATAAAACATAAAGTGAAATTTTGTTAGTTAAATCCGAATCTTAATTGAATTTTAAAATTTCTTTTACCTTGAATGGTTATTTAGCATCACGTTGTTAGAATTTAATGTAAGTTCATTTATAAAGTAAACGGTGAAATTGTTTCACTGGATAAAAGTTTTGGTTTTTAATACCAAGTTAAAATGAATCGAATGGTTATTTATTGTTTTGATTCAAGTTAATATTGATAAATTCTACCCAGTCATAATTGGGCATATGTATTTACAGTTAATTCTACGTGTTTATAATATATTTATAGGATCAGATTTATAAAAATTTGCTATATTGAATAAGTTTAGTATCAACATATATTTTATGCCAGTGATGATTTTATTGCTGCTATGTATCACACTTGTATGCAGAACCTGATACTGCTCTGTTATAAATAGTAGTACTCTGTTTATAATTGGTTGAATCAAATTTGTTGATTGAATTTATTGGTTTTTGGATACCAAACCAGAAATGATTTAATATCTTAGTAAATATGATTTGCTATATTAATTGTAAACAGATATGGATTGTTTTTCTAAAACAAATCCATAGCCTCCATAAGTCCTTATATGTGTCTAATATATGTTTTTGAAACATATGTGACTCACTGTTTCGATAATTCGATTGATATATAGTTATACTAATACGGAATAGTATCTTGATTAATATAAACGATATTGATTCTACTTAGTTACTACTACTTATTCAAAATATTTGAAAATGTGAACCTTTAATGATACTGGAGCAATATAAACTCATTCCTGATGCAAAATTCTTTTAGCTTAAAATACATTTATATTTGATATAAATAGGGATACAAATCCGTGGATTAATATTCAGTATTAATCCTATTTCAGTTTTTTTAGACTGTATCAAGAGTTTTATATGGTAATCTGAGTTTGATAGAACTGGAATTAAGAATTTGAGTTCCGAATTTTGATTCCTATTATTGAATAAATAGATAAGAATTGTTTTTTTAGATGTAATGAACATTGAATTAATAATTGATATTAATTTTGTCCTACGTGTTATTGTTTCCAGTTCTTATTAAACCAAGAATTATGAACATTCTGTTTAATTTGTATGTGAATTCATTCAAATGAATTCAAATCTATTAGAATTATGATTCATCATCTTTTCAATTAATCAAAAAATTATTAAGTCCCATTTTGAACATACTAATATTTGAATCTGTATGTTTAAAATTGGTGATGCTGTTATCATTTATAATTGAATAAATATGACTTATTTTGAATATTGGATTTTGGCTATTTGAACTTTTGTCAAATATATCTGTTTTAAATATTATATGCTTGAATTAAATATAATTTCTTTCAACACTAAATCAAAGCTATTTAATTTGAGAATTTGAATTATCGTTGATTCAATGTTTCCACTGAAGTGTTTTGATCAGTTTTAGGCATATATGAATGATTAATGATATCTTAATTGACATGTATTCATGTTGTACCACTAAGATATATAAAGTTGTATTCTAATTATTTTGAATAGGCAGCTTTGATTGACTTTGAGATTGCAAATAGAACTGCAATTTATTTTATTCACTCTGTTTATATCCGTTTATAAATTTTGTTAATATATAAGGTCTTCTATAAGAGACCACTTTGCTATTGTATATGAAATGTGATGTTAATTTATATACCTCTGCATGTGTTAAACATGAATAGAAACTATTGATATCTATACTAATATATAGATATTAGTATATGAAAAGTACCACAAATATGATTTGTCTTACTTTCATGTTATTTGAATTTACATGTTTATGAATTGGTTAAATATATATACACACATATACATAAATATATATATATGTATACATGTATATAACAGTTATATATGAATATTTAAAAATCCAAAGTACAATTTGTCTTGGATTATATATGGATAAACTCAGAATCAAAAATTGTTTGATTTCTAAGTGAATTAATATAAGTCATTGTAAACCGTGTCATATATATAAGTCAATGGAAAAATAGTTGTCGTATTAGTCTTATATGTATACTACATTTTTTATTATTTCTATATATACTGTATTAAACATATGATGACATTGATTAGTGTATCAACCAATACGTTCAAACAGCTGCCCTATATGATAAGGTAAACAGTAACGAGAGATATTGATACCATAAAACTGTTGAATGGTTAATTTGAATGGAACATATAGTATTCAATCCTTAAGCATCTAATTGTTTATCATACATTTATGTATCTAGGCATTTATAAATAATGATTCATATAGCCTAGATCATATAAAGCTATATTTTTTTTTGCACAACAAGAGTGACATTTGTGTGTGGACCAATTGCTCATAACAAGTATATAATTATATACATATATATTTTGATATATATACACACACATTGGTTACTGCGCATAAATACCATATGCATTTGACGCATTTGAATCATACTATATAAGTTAACATTGTTTTAATGCAGATGGTATGGTTACTGAAAATGTTTCAGCAAGAAGGTTGCTCAACATTTGAAGTTGGCAGAAGGAAATGTTACAAATTTTGACAAATACATGTAGATGTAATTTGTAAATATATATAAATGTACATGTCTGCTAGCATAATGAGCTGTATAAATTTATGAGTTGTATGTATGATAAATGAATGATTACTATGTAATAAATGGACTAAACTGTATATGTATATAACAAGTTATACATATATACAATATATACAGTATGTATATGTATGTAAATTAATACTGCATCTTACCTTGTAATGTTATTGTAAATAAAAGGGTCTGGCCTTATATTTGTTTCTGTCACCATATTCTTTGTACAATCAGTTTTGTTTAAACCGGTTAACTGATAGTTTGAAATAGTTACGTTCTTCAAACTTTTGTTTTAAAATTGCATTGAATTCAGTTACAAATTATGTGCCCAAGTTTATGAAATTCTAGGTGATACACACACACACGCATATACATATACATATACATATACATATATATATATATATATATATATATATATACACACACACACAAGCCAGACATATATTGATGATATAAACGTGATAACATCGTATATATTATAGATTTTTTGTACCATAGCCCCTTAGTTTGGCATACATGATGCTGTTGTGCTAACTAGTTGTAATTTTAATGTTTGCATAATAACATAACCAAATGTGCTCAATATTTATAGTTGTACCTTAAACTAATTTGGGCTTGAACTTATATAAGATTCTGATATGATATTAGCTTGAGTTTATATAATAAAATAAGTCTGGTTTAGATTACAGCGTATAAGATATGTAGTAATTTTAATCACCAAAATTTTTAAATGTTCAATAGAATTATAGACATCATGCCTATATTACATTACATTTAAATACATATATTTTAAATTTATACTATTTAAATCCATTAATATTAGGAATATAAAATACATATATCTTGATATATGAAAATAAAACTAATATTATTCACCACTACGAATCATAAATTCCCTTTAAAGCAAATCTTGTTATATTAAATCATGGTGAAGTCTTCCAATAGTACACCCATCAATGTCAATCTCATTGGATGTAATTAACACCAAAGCATTG
This sequence comes from Allium sativum, assembly GCA_030737875.1. Lineage (NCBI taxonomy): Eukaryota > Viridiplantae > Streptophyta > Magnoliopsida > Asparagales > Amaryllidaceae > Allium > Allium sativum. The sequence continues at coordinate 971,957,941 of CM060918.1, read as the reverse complement.
TTCACCTTTTATTTTGGTCATATGCGGTAGGAGTAATTGTTGTGCTTCGACTGTACTATTGGGTCTGATTTAACTAAGGCCGCATAATAGGATTATGGCCTTAGAGACAATAGCATGAATTGTTCTATATTTTGAGCAAGTAAATAATACTGAACAAAGTGTTCATCATATGATCCAAGAATTATATACGATATAATTGACATAAGATGTCTACCTAAAAGGTCGTGTTTTGGGACTAGCCAAAGCAAGGCCAAGGCATGACTAGATATGTATCTTGGAACACCATTATACTTATATATTGATATATGTATATATGTATATAAACAGACGGATGTTTGTTTGAATGGGAGTGTATTTTAGTTTAAATTATACATTTATTTATGTTAATATAAATTTGATTATCAAAAATTTATATTTGTATTAAATAAAGAATAAAGAATTAGTTATTATTTATTATCTACTATAGATGTTAAATAATAAATAACTCCGATAATTTAAATTAACCCTTAAGAAGGATAAATTAAATTAAGTCAAATTTCTTGACTAACACTGAAATTTGTGGATTGTCCTCAAACAAATTAAACTTAATGGTTTTAAAAATATCGAAGATTTAAAATAAAAGTTGAAGTGCGAATTCAGTTTAATAAGATATAAATGTTATAACAATCTACTTATACATCTCTAGTATTTGATACTAGATATGAATCACATAAGTGTATGTAAATTAATAGTATTTGCAAAATAAGTAGAAATCTAATAAAAGGACAAGTGGACTTAAGATTGGAAATAAAGAAAATTTTGTTGGATTATCCATAGGAAGTTGATTCTTGTTCAATATGTTGGCTTAGTTAAACAGATAAAATAATTGTTATAATGAAATTCCATTTAAAATAAATTTTATTATAAATTTTGTTCAGACAAGTTTAAATTTCATTTGCAATAAAAGAACAATTGTTATTCATTTTATTTAAATGAAATGTCTTATGGAATTTCACATGTAGTTAATGATCTTTATAAATTGTTAATTATAATGTACCTGACATAAATACTGAGTGGGTTAAATTTAATAATTTAAATCCATCACCTCTTTGGCATGATCAGTTAGCTTACATAAACAAGAAAGCATATCAAAACTCCATAATGATGGAATTTTGAGATCATTTGTTTTTGAATCATATAAAGAATACAAATCTTGTTTATTAGACAAAATAACTGAATTACCTTTCACTTGACACAATGAATGAGTGATAAGTATTGGGTCTCGTACATAATGATGTATATAGAACACTGAATACATAAGCTAGAGACAGGTTTTAATACTTCATTATATTTATTAATTATGTCAGTTGATAAATGACATGTGTATCTTATGAAACACATATCAAAATCCTTTGAAAACGTTCAAAGAATTCAAAGTGAAGTTAGAAACCAAATTTAATAGAAAATAAATTCTGTTCGAAAGAATCAAACAGAATATTTAAGCCAAATTATTTATTGACTATCCATATGAGTTTGAAATTGTTTCACAACTCATTCGATCTAGAACACCATATTGGAATGGTGTGTCTGAAAGGAGAGATCACACCTTATAAGATGTAGTACGATTAATGATATGTCATATAGATCTTATAATAAATTAAATTTAAAACAATTGCATTTAATCCTACTAAAACGAGATTGAAGACCACATATAAGATATGGACTAAGAAATGTCCTAGTGTATCTAATGCGAAGATTTGGGATGCAAGGACATTTATTAAACATCCTTCCTCTGATAAGATTGGACCCAAATAAGATGATTATTTTGTGTAATATCCATAAGAAACCAGTGAATATTATTTCTATAAATTCTCTTAGAATAAAATGTTTATTGCTCGAATTAGTATCCTTTATAAGGGAGAGCCAGTCCCTAAGATACCAATAGGGATGAAATAGAATTTGAAATGTCTTGAAAACCACAAATTACCACTGAATCATGTACAAACAAGAAATTGAGTGAGAGTGACACAATAATTCTAATGTTATATATTGATAACACATTAATTATTGTGAATAATGTTAGTTGATAAAACAAGAAATAGACACTTATCCTAAGAAAGAAAATGTTTGGGTTAAGAAGTCCAAAATTGAACTTAATTCATTGTTGATCCAATAATACACATTGCTATAACAATGCGGCTATTGCTCAGGCCTAAAACGGTAAGCTCATTATCTATCCAAACATATAATTAAGAAATATAATTCTTATGTGAAATTGTTCATAGAAGAAATGAACATATCTGCAAAGATTGTAATGTGGCAGACCTACAGAATTAAACTCTGTCGCAGCAGAAGTTTAATGGTCACACTAGTTTCATGAATATATGACTGATTGACTCTAGTGCAAGTTGGAGATTGTTAGAGTTTATGCCCTAGAGGCAATCCATTTGATATGATTAATAACATTGTTGATGTTTTTATCTTATTTGGAATAAGATTATTCTGTTATGTTATATTTGCTGCGTAATATAAATATTAACATAACAAAAGTCCTTAGAATAATAATACAGAATTATATAGTTCAAGTAAGACTTGAACTTAAGATTATATGATATATTGAGTATTATAATTCTTAAATGTCCCTAGTCAAGTTATATTGTTTATACAAAGGACAACAATAAAACGTTGAGACTAGTATGTTGATTGACTGATGATCACATCTCATTGATCATTAATATATGTGATATTAATGTCAAGACATAAGTACGTATTGGAGAATATCATATTGAGCTGACCCACCGTGAGATAACTACACGGAATGTAATCAACAGTATCATAAGTTATTCTCATAGTGCCCGTGATGTAATGGTCCTCAGACCTGAAATCATTATAATTTTATTCGAGGATATTTGTGTTTTGATATCATCTAAAGTTACTCGTAACAGAGTAACGATAATGGTGATTATTGGATACATGTCGAGGCAAATGGAAATTATGAATGGTCTAAAAGGAATTTAACCCTATGATATATTTGTAGTGATATCCATAGGCCTCTTGATTGAGTGAGACTGTGAAATGCATGATTGTGCTCAAATATTGATTTGTTTTAAAACAGTCCACTCATCGATCAAGATAAACAAATTAAATCATAAAGAGGATGATATGATCTGTGCCTTTAGTTTAATCCTAGATATATTGGTTAAAATGATTATATTACATTGTTACAATGGTCACGAAAGGTTGTATTGAATCGTTGATCTTATTATAACTTAGGTAGCAGCGACGTATTGCTAGATGTCGGTCACTGTTTATAATTTAAATACGATTTAAATTATTGCTAACATTATAATAACCTATCGGGTCACACACTTAGAACATTATAAAGAAAGAATATGTATTGGGTAAATAAAATATCAAATTCGTTGATATTTTGTATTGCATTGAAACAGTATATAAGTGGTTCCCTTATTTAAAGGAGCACTTTTTGGTTTTAAAAGGGCTTTTGACCATTCCATTTATAATAACCTACATTATGGCCCACTTTCCCTCTAAATCATGTTTATAATTTTTGGTATGTAAATTATACCAAATTAAGTGTCAGTAACCATGATTATTGAAACGACCCGCAAATCCGTGCTACCTGAGTTGACTAAATACACCATACGTCCAACCCAAATAACACAGAAATACGACTCATTATTAGAAAGAAGTTAGAGGATGAGAAATAGAAAGAAAGAAATATTAGAATAGAAGAAAAACGAAGATCACAACTCACAGCGGAACGAAGAAAATATATTATATAACATAAGCTTTGAAATACAAATCTGTTTGGTACATATATACATACCATCATCAGAGTACACATAACATTTGATCCAGCGGAAGTAACTCTAAATAACTAACGTTGAAGCCTCCTGCTCCAAGCTCCTCCAAGTGTATCTGTAAAAGCCTGAAACACTTGACTGCCCGTACAAATTTGGGCACCCAAGAGTTTAGGAAAAACAAAACAAAAACAAACTCTGGGTCAGTCATGGGACTGGTGTGGGTAAACTCCAACCACTTGTTTAACTTTCAAAACTCTTTTCGAAAGAAAAGATAATAGTAAGACCAGCCCACACATAAACATGGACGGTTTTTACCTTACTATAACCCAAGACACTTTGATATAAAAATCCAGTGATATTATAATAATGTCTACATCATTTAAATAACCAAATAGCAGAACGCTTGCATCTCACGCTCCACATATATATTTAAAAATCAAAAACCGCATGGCGCTTATTGGAGATTGGATTTCCAACATGACAAGGTATGGAACCACCTTCCGATTGTGTATCTCTAGAGAGGAATACACTGGGTTTAACAAGAACATCTTGCAACCCGGCCCACACATGACCGACCACTCATTTCGCTTGAGTGTATCGAATGTATATCACCAACGGTTGGACTCAAACCACCGTTTCCCGAATGGGCAGAATCGATAGATTTAGAAACAAAATGAATTTCTCTAGATAGGTGATTATACACCCTAATGGGTGCGACCCACATAGCCATGCTGCCTGCCCGATTTTTGTCCTTTCCTGGTTGTTGAGGCCTGAGGCTACGCATACTTACCATTCATCGATAACACAATCACTTTGAATGCCACATCGTCAGATCCGTTAATCACTAGTTGAGTTTGCACAAATATTCTGGATATTATGCTAAGGGATAAATCCGTTGCAACCATATACATTCATACAGACCAACCCATTTGATCATTGGAAATACTCTGTCAGACATTCGTCCATTTACGTTCGTTCTGGGACTGAACGAAACCGAAGGCACTATTTCTATTAATAGAAAAGCCCTTGCACTTTACTCCGTCTTCAACATATTCAACATACTTGGTTCGCAACGCTAATGCCGATACGGAGTGGTTCTTCGGATAATAATCCAACCGGTCTCTCCATATTGACAACGATGGTCAAAACTTCGATAGTCTGTGATTTAACTATCGAATAAAAACAAGTGTTCATCCAACATATCAAACAAATCACTGGGCTCTTTAATTAATATTTCATTAATTAAATCTCTTCTACATTCTCTTATCAATATTTGTTAACCAAATATTTCAATAATCATCTCGGCCTCTTATGCCGTTTGGAAAACGTTTCCAAATATCAACTTCTTTTATTTTCTATATATTAGAAAAATCTCTATTTGCAATTGGAAACAATTCCAATCATTTATCTCTATCCCTTTTTGTTTACAACATTCGATTCTTATATTCACTTTCCTATCGAATTCAATACGTCGATAAAATGATTTCAAATTATCGAAATATCTTAAAAATATTCTAACTCCTTAAATTTCCGGAAAATTTCGCCATAACCTCCCCTGTATCGGGAGCATCGGGAAATTTCAAATAGCTTCCCGGTATCTTCTCATTTCAAAAAGAAAAAGAAAAAGCCAAGCGGCTTGCCGATACGGCGCATAAAACTCATATATGAATTTAAACATGTACCTTTTTGTCGAGCACATAAATTTAAAATCTTCATATACTTCCTCCCATACCTGTTCAACAACTGTTCACCTGTTTCCAATTCAATTCAACTCAATCCATTCGTTTGAATTCAATTTTGAATCGTTTGAATTCAGTTTCGCTCAATTATTCTTTAATTAGCCCTTCTTGCATATTTCACTTCTTTGTTGAACATAACATGTTCAAACAAAATATTTAACTCGTTCATAACCAAATTGAATTTCAATTTCAATTCTCGTTTCCTTTTCTATTTCGAATATAAATTTTCAAATCGAATTTACTTATTCAAATCCCAAAATCCATTCAAAAGCTCCTTAACTAATTTCTATTCAATTTAGTTAATTCCATTCAATAAATCAAAATCTGGTTTCTGTTTCAAAAATCATATTCATTTACACAACTTGAATTCGCATATATTTTACAACTCACTCTGAAATTTTCTAAATCGAACTTCGGATTTTATTTGTTTAAAAATCCTTTTATAATATTAAATAAACCATTATGGTTTTAAAACGATTCTGGCGCTGCTTTTCTGAAAATTTGATTTTGACATAACTCAAAATCCATACGACGAAATCCAGATTTTTCTCCTTCATTAGAAAACTATTATCAAACCGGTCCTGACGTTTCTTGTTTCAAAGAATTCCGACTTCAATTGCGTTCTGTATACTCAATTGAAGTTCGAATCGCTAATTTACGAACTGCAGCGCTGTGGCGAGTTCGTTTTAATTATATTTATATATATAAAACTTTAAACTTCTTAAAATGAATTCAACTCTATTTGAATTCCTTGATTCAAATTCCAATCTCACTTTGAATTCCATATTCAAATTTCAATCCCTTTTCTATTTGATATTCAAATTCAATACTTAAATTTCTATTTGAATTCCCTATATTCAAATTCAATACTTGAATTCATTTGAATTCTTTTATTCAAACTTTATACTTAAATTCCATTTGAACTTCTATATTCCAATTTCTATATTTGAATTCTATTGGAATTCAAATATTCAAATTCCTTTTTAAATTCTATATTCAGAATTCCATAATTTAAAACCCATTTGAATTTCATGTTCAAATTCCATAGATCAAATCCGATTTGAATTCAATTTGAATTTCTTATATTCAAATTCCATTTTCCTTTTCCATTTGAATTCTAATATTCAAATTCGTTTCCAGCCCCATTTGAATTCTAATCTTCAAACTCATTTTTTCCACTATTTGAATTTCTTCACTCAAATCCATTTGAATTCTCTTGAATTCAAATTCCATTTCAAAACCATTTGGATTTTCTATTTTGGAATCCTATTTGAAATTCTATTTCCAATTCTACTTTGAAATCCTATTTTCAAAGTTTATTTCAAATTCTATTTTGAAATCTCATATTCAAATTTCTACTGGAATTTCTGTATTCAATTCCATGTTCAAATTCAATACTTGAATTTCTATTTCAAATCTCAATTCAAATCTCATATTTAAATTCCATTCAAATCTCTATTCAAATTTCACATTTGAATTCTTCTTTGAAATTCTATATTTCAAATTCTATTAAATTCTTCTTTGAAATTCTATTTTCAAAGTCTATTCCAAATTCTCTATTGAAAATTCTATTTTGAAATTCTATTTCAAATTCTATTTGGAAATTCTATTTCAAATTCTCTATATTCAAACACCATTTGAAAGTTCTATATTCAAATCCACCTTGGATTTTCTATTTGAATTCTAAATTCAAATTTTCTATCTCCTTTTCTTTTTGAATTCAAATTTCCATTTCCTTTTCTATTATTCAATTTCTATATTTAAATTTCCTTTTGAATCATATTTTCAAAATACTTGTATTTCTATTTCTGAATTATCAAATGATAATTCTTTTCACTTCGTTTATAACTTCGTTATAAAAGAACTATTTATAAACTTCGTTCATAAAAGAACTACTTGTTTTATTTTCAAAAACAAGTTTATATTCTTATTCCATTTAAAATTCAAATTCTATTTAAAAATAGAATTTCCTCTTTAAATTTCAAATACTCTTTCCACGATATTTTTAAATATCATTACTTAAGCCCAGTGATATTTAAACACACAAAGCAACGAATTATTTATTTTTCTAACACACCATATATAACAATATATATGCAAACAAATAAACAAACAGATAATATATTTTTGAGGAATCCAGTTGGATTCCTCCAACCTGTTTTTCCTACATCCACAGATGTTAGCACATAAATAATACCCATTCTGCTTCGTGGCAGAATATCGCGGTATAGAAGGTCATCCACTAATCATAGCGTGGGGCGTATAGGGTAATCATCCGCTATGAAACTGCGGGCATCCGCTAATGATACTGCGGGAATCCAACCAATCAATCAACCCAATATATATATATATATAATAGCCTAAATAACTAATATATATAAAATAAGCAGAAGCATTCACACAAGCACAAACAATTATTTTTAATGAAATAAAAATAATTCTAAAGGTGAGTGAGATTTACTCACCGTAATTTTTTTTTTTGCTGAATGTCTCGTGGAAATTCAGATCTTACGGCTTCGAATCCCCTCGAACGAGTTTTATCGTGCTCCTATGAATATTTATTTAATGATCAACATTTCAATTAACGCATAAATAAATGTCATACGTATATATATATCCATTTTCTCATTTAATTAAATCACCAAATTGTTTTAATTAAATACCCAACTCCTTTTATTTATCTTGAGTTTGAAATCTAAATCAAACTAATATGGTTTAAATAAAAGAATCAAAACTAACTAACTTATTAATTATATAAATTTATTTGCTTTTTATATCATAAATTCCTAACTGCCTTATTTATTTTTTTAAATAAATAAAACTAAATCTGAAAGGAAAATACCTTAATCTTGTTAAATTCATTCTTCCTCCTCAATACACTACTGCCGAACGGAGACTTCCATCCCCAGAACTAGAACTGCGAGCTACCACTACATTGATGAACTCCAGGGAGCAACTCGCGATCCCCCAGAATACAGATACCACCACCTCCATGCTGCTACACCGAACGCCGCTCCTCTCGATTCCCCGAGTTTGCCAACATCGCACCGCGACCAGATTTCAAGGCATGACGTCGAGCTTCAGGAGGGGCGGTTTCTGAATCGAGATTGTTCAGAACCCCTTGAATCGAACTTCCCCCATCGCAGTGAATCGCTAGCGCCAGATCGAGACGAGCTTCCAGCTTCGATTTCGATTTCAACTTGCGATGTTTGTTTTTTTTTTTTTTTTTTTCTGAAGGATTTGAGGGGAATATCGGGTTTTATCTCAGAAAGGAAAATGAAGAAAGAAAAGGGGCGGCGCGTATTTATAGAAGGGGAAGGGAACCAGTATTGCTGCTCGAGGTAGGGAGCAAAAAGTCGGCCATTAAATTGATGTTTCCCTGATGACGAAGAGGGAAGACAGAAAATTTGGCTCGAGGAAAGAAATATAGGCTGCGAAATTAATTACTTAGGTCTGCGTTCCCCTTTTTTTTTCTTTTTATATTGATTTTATTTTAATTAAATAATTAAAATATCTCGCGGTCCTTGACTAGTAATCCCGAACCATTATTCAACCGTGACGACCGACGATACCAGATTATAACGCTATTCCGAACTCAACGGAACTGATATTGAAATTTAAATTCGAATGTAAATATAAACGGCCATATTAAATTGAAAATTTAATAAAAATATCATTTATATTATCAACTAAATATTTAAAACAATATTAAATATTTAAAGTTAATTGTTCAAAAACCTGGGTCGTTACATTCTTCCCCCCTTAAAATAATTTCGTCCTCGAAATTGCTAAGGTAGGGATTGTGCTACTAATCCATTTCTTTTCAACATCTCACTTATGTTGAAACTCAACTCCTCATATTTCTATGACTTTATTTCCAACCAAAACTTTTGGCCTTCTTCCCTTCATATGCTTTCACATTCAATTCATATTTATTTCAATTTATTTCAAATTGATTTTAGTCAATTTATTCACCTCGAACCATTTAACTTGCTTCAGTTAAATTTTAATTCCAGAATCCAAATCTCAGGGTTTCATTTCAAATCCTTCTGAAATCACATAAATATATACATATATTTATTTCTATCTTGAATTCAAAACATTTGAATATTCAAACCAATTTGTTTTCTTTTAAACAAATTTCCATCAAAACTTTTTCTAAGGTAGCAATTCATCACTTAGAAACTCGAAAATGAACACTGATGATGTTGCAATCATCATCAGAATTATTTCCCAGCCACTGAAGTGAGTTCAGTGCTTTATTATTTCAAAATTTATCTAAAATGATTTTCTTTCAAATCTTTAAAACAAATCTATATTATTTTAATATACTTTGAAAAATATTTTCAACTTCCCAGGATTTTGAATTCTCAATTCTGGTTTGGATTTAATTCTAATTCATCTCATTTGTATATTTAATTCATATACAAGTTCTATTTGGTTATATATAACCATTTCAATTTTATAATTTCGTTTGATTATAATCCTAACCATCAACACATCCATATATTATAATAATTTCAGAAAATTATTCTTTCTATATCAAAATAGAAATTTCGGGTAAAATTATTTCATTCACCCACTTTAAAACAATATTGTGTTCAATCTTCTGTTCAAGTATTTAGAAACTCCTATCGACGTCGTGGCGTCCCACGATTCGACCAGAATTCATAAACCACTCAACAGACTAGCCAACACAATATAAAACAAATTTTATATCAATTTACAAATACGCTCTCTCGTAGATATACACTCAACTCATTCTAGGGTACTACTGACCCTATCTCTAATGAGCACATGCCACACAAGCCTAGGTATTCACTCAACCTAAGCTCTGATACCAACTGTAAAGACCCCGGGATTCGAGTAGGCTTTTCAACCATCCTCTCCTCCCTCGGCACTGGGCTAACCTCCCAGCGTGGCTTACAGAGATACCTCAGAACTGCTTTTACGGCCAGCCTCTCGACTCGACCAACCCACATTGTCGGGAGATGTAGGGGTAAGAGTCTCCCGTTCGCCACCTAACGCGAAGCGAGAACCCCCTATCATCCGTACCAATTAAGCAACCAGCTCTGATACCAACTGAAACGACCCGCAAATCCGTGCTACCTGAGTTGACTAAATACACCATACGTCCAACCCAAATAACACAGAAATACGACTCATTATTAGAAAGAAGTTAGAGGATGAGAAATAGAAAGAAAGAAATATTAGAATAGAAGAAAAACGAAGATCACAACTCACAGCGGAACGAAGAAAATATATTATATAACATAAGCTTTGAAATACAAATCTGTTTGGTACATATATACATACCATCATCAGAGTACACATAACATTTGATCCAGCGGAAGTAACTATAAATAACTAACGTTGAAGCCTCCTGCTCCAAGCTCCTCCAAGTGTATCTGTAAAAGCCTGAAACACTTGACTGCCCGTACAAATTTGGGCACCCAAGAGTTTAGGAAAAACAAAACAAAAACAAACTCTGGGTCAGTCATGGGACTGGTGTGGGTAAACTCCAACCACTTGTTTAACTTTCAAAACTCTTTTCGAAAGAAAAGATAATAGTAAGACCAGCCCACACATAAACATGGACGGTTTTTACCTTACTATAACCCAAGACACTTTGATATAAAAATCCAGTGATATTATAATAATGTCTACATCATTTAAATAACCAAATAGCAGAACGCTTGCATCTCACGCTCCACATATATATTTAAAAATCAAAAACCGCATGGCGCTTATTGGAGATTGGATTTCCAACATGACAAGGTATGGAACCACCTTCCGATTGTGTATCTCTAGAGAGGAATACACTGGGTTTAACAAGAACATCTTGCAACCCGGCCCACACATGACCGACCACTCATTTCGCTTGAGTGTATCGAATGTATATCACCAACGGTTGGACTCAAACCACCGTTTCCCGAATGGGCAGAATCGATAGATTTAGAAACAAAATGAATTTCTCTAGATAGGTGATTATACACCCTAATGGGTGCGACCCACATAGCCATGCTGCCTGCCCGATTTTTGTCCTTTCCTGGTTGTTGAGGCCTGAGGCTACGCATACTTACCATTCATCGATAACACAATCACTTTGAATGCCACATCGTCAGATCCGTTAATCACTAGTTGAGTTTGCACAAATATTCTGGATATTATGCTAAGGGATAAATCCGTTGCAACCATATACATTCATACAGACCAACCCATTTGATCATTGGAAATACTCTGTCAGACATTCGTCCATTTACGTTCGTTCTGGGACTGAACGAAACCGAAGGCACTATTTCTATTAATAGAAAAGCCCTTGCACTTTACTCCGTCTTCAACATATTCAGCATACTTGGTTCGCAACGCTAATGCCGATACGGAGTGGTTCTTCGGATAATAATCCAACCGGTCTCTCCATATTGACAACGATGGTCAAAACTTCGATAGTCTGTGATTTAACTATCGAATAAAAACAAGTGTTCATCCAACATATCAAACAAATCACTGGGCTCTTTAATTAATATTTCATTAATTAAATCTCTTCTACATTCTCTTATCAATATTTGTTAACCAAATATTTCAATAATCATCTCGGCCTCTTATGCCGTTTGGAAAACGTTTCCAAATATCAACTTCTTTTATTTTCTATATATTAGAAAAATCTCTATTTGCAATTGGAAACAATTCCAATCATTTATCTCTATCCCTTTTTGTTTACAACATTCGATTCTTATATTCACTTTCCTATCGAATTCAATACGTCGATAAAATGATTTCAAATTATCGAAATATCTTAAAAATATTCTAACTCCTTAAATTTCCGGAAAATTTCGCCATAACCTCCCCTGTATCGGGAGCATCGGGAAATTTCAAATAGCTTCCCGGTATCTTCTCATTTCAAAAAGAAAAAGAAAAAGCCAAGCGGCTTGCCGATACGGCGCATAAAACTCATATATGAATTTAAACATGTACCTTTTTGTCGAGCACATAAATTTAAAATCTTCATATACTTCCTCCCATACCTGTTCAACAACTGTTCACCTGTTTCCAATTCAATTCAACTCAATCCATTCGTTTGAATTCAATTTTGAATCGTTTGAATTCAGTTTCGCTCAATTATTCTTTAATTAGCCCTTCTTGCATATTTCACTTCTTTGTTGAACATAACATGTTCAAACAAAATATTTAACTCGTTCATAACCAAATTGAATTTCAATTTCAATTCTCGTTTCCTTTTCTATTTCGAATATAAATTTTCAAATCGAATTTACTTATTCAAATCCCAAAATCCATTCAAAAGCTCCTTAACTAATTTCTATTCAATTTAGTTAATTCCATTCAATAAATCAAAATCTGGTTTCTGTTTCAAAAATCATATTCATTTACACAACTTGAATTCGCATATATTTTACAACTCACTCTGAAATTTTCTAAATCGAACTTCGGATTTTATTTGTTTAAAAATCCTTTTATAATATTAAATAAACCATTATGGTTTTAAAACGATTCTGGCGCTGCTTTTCTGAAAATTTGATTTTGACATAACTCAAAATCCATACGACGAAATCCAGATTTTTCTCCTTCATTAGAAAACTATTATCAAACCGGTCCTGACGTTTCTTGTTTCAAAGAATTCCGACTTCAATTGCGTTCTGTATACTCAATTGAAGTTCGAATCGCTAATTTACGAACTGCAGCGCTGTGGCGAGTTCGTTTTAATTATATTTATATATATAAAACTTTAAACTTCTTAAAATGAATTCAACTCTATTTGAATTCCTTGATTCAAATTCCAATCTCACTTTGAATTCCATATTCAAATTTCAATCCCTTTTCTATTTGATATTCAAATTCAATACTTAAATTTCTATTTGAATTCCCTATATTCAAATTCAATACTTGAATTCATTTGAATTCTTTTATTCAAACTTTATACTTAAATTCCATTTGAACTTCTATATTCCAATTTCTATATTTGAATTCTATTGGAATTCAAATATTCAAATTCCTTTTTAAATTCTATATTCAGAATTCCATAATTTAAAACCCATTTGAATTTCATGTTCAAATTCCATAGATCAAATCCGATTTGAATTCAATTTGAATTTCTTATATTCAAATTCCATTTTCCTTTTCCATTTGAATTCTAATATTCAAATTCGTTTCCAGCCCCATTTGAATTCTAATCTTCAAACTCATTTTTTCCACTATTTGAATTTCTTCACTCAAATCCATTTGAATTCTCTTGAATTCAAATTCCATTTCAAAACCATTTGGATTTTCTATTTTGGAATCCTATTTGAAATTCTATTTCCAATTCTACTTTGAAATCCTATTTTCAAAGTTTATTTCAAATTCTATTTTGAAATCTCATATTCAAATTTCTACTGGAATTTCTGTATTCAATTCCATGTTCAAATTCAATACTTGAATTTCTATTTCAAATCTCAATTCAAATCTCATATTTAAATTCCATTCAAATCTCTATTCAAATTTCACATTTGAATTCTTCTTTGAAATTCTATATTTCAAATTCTATTAAATTCTTCTTTGAAATTCTATTTTCAAAGTCTATTCCAAATTCTCTATTGAAAATTCTATTTTGAAATTCTATTTCAAATTCTATTTGGAAATTCTATTTCAAATTCTCTATATTCAAACACCATTTGAAAGTTCTATATTCAAATCCACCTTGGATTTTCTATTTGAATTCTAAATTCAAATTTTCTATCTCCTTTTCTTTTTGAATTCAAATTTCCATTTCCTTTTCTATTATTCAATTTCTATATTTAAATTTCCTTTTGAATCATATTTTCAAAATACTTGTATTTCTATTTCTGAATTATCAAATGATAATTCTTTTCACTTCGTTTATAACTTCGTTATAAAAGAACTATTTATAAACTTCGTTCATAAAAGAACTACTTGTTTTATTTTCAAAAACAAGTTTATATTCTTATTCCATTTAAAATTCAAATTCTATTTAAAAATAGAATTTCCTCTTTAAATTTCAAATACTCTTTCCACGATATTTTTAAATATCATTACTTAAGCCCAGTGATATTTAAACACACAAAGCAACGAATTATTTATTTTTCTAACACACCATATATAACAATATATATGCAAACAAATAAACAAACAGATAATATATTTTTGAGGAATCCAGTTGGATTCCTCCAACCTGTTTTTCCTGCATCCACAGATGTTAGCACATAAATAATACCCATTCTGCTTCGTGGCAGAATATCGCGGTATAGAAGGTCATCCACTAATCATAGCGTGGGGCGTATAGGGTAATCATCCGCTATGAAACTACGGGCATCCGCTAATGATACTGCGGGAATCCAACCAATCAATCAACCCAATATATATATATATATAATAGCCTAAATAACTAATATATATAAAATAAGCAGAAGCATTCACACAAGCACAAACAATTATTTTTAATGAAATAAAAATAATTCTAAAGGTGAGTGAGATTTACTCACCGTAATTTTTTTTTTGCTGAATGTCTCGTGGAAATTCAGATCTTACGGCTTCGAATCCCCTCGAACGAGTTTTATCGTGCTCCTATGAATATTTATTTAATGATCAACATTTCAATTAACGCATAAATAAATGTCATACGTATATATATATCCATTTTCTCATTTAATTAAATCACCAAATTGTTTTAATTAAATACCCAACTCCTTTTGTTTATCTTGAGTTTGAAATCTAAATCAAACTAATATGGTTTAAATAAAAGAATCAAAACTAACTAACTTATTAATTATATAAATTTATTTGCTTTTTATATCATAAATTCCTAACTGCCTTATTTTTTTTTTTAAATAAATAAAACTAAATCTGAAAGGAAAATACCTTAATCTTGTTAAATTCATTCTTCCTCCTCAATACACTACTGCCGAACGGAGACTTCCATCCCCAGAACTAGAACTGCGAGCTACCACTACATTGATGAACTCCAGGGAGCAACTCGCGATCCCCCAGAATACAGATACCACCACCTCCATGCTGCTACACCGAACGCCGCTCCTCTCGATTCCCCGAGTTTGCCAACATCGCACCGCGACCAGATTTCAAGGCATGACGTCGAGCTTCAGGAGGGGCGGTTTCTGAATCGAGATTGTTCAGAACCCCTTGAATCGAACTTCCCCCATCGCAGTGAATCGCTAGCGCCAGATCGAGACGAGCTTCCAGCTTCGATTTCGATTTCAACTTGCGATGTTTGTTTTTTTTTTTTTTTTTTTCTGAAGGATTTGAGGGGAATATCGGGTTTTATCTCAGAAAGGAAAATGAAGAAAGAAAAGGGGCGGCGCGTATTTATAGAAGGGGAAGGGAACCAGTATTGCTGCTCGAGGTAGGGAGCAAAAAGTCGGCCATTAAATTGATGTTTCCCTGATGACGAAGAGGGAAGACAGAAAATTTGGCTCGAGGAAAGAAATATAGGCTGCGAAATTAATTACTTAGGTCTGCGTTCCCCTTTTTTTTTCTTTTTATATTGATTTTATTTTAATTAAATAATTAAAATATCTCGCGGTCCTTGACTAGTAATCCCGAACCATTATTCAACCGTGACGACCGACGATACCAGATTATAACGCTATTCCGAACTCAACGGAACTGATATTGAAATTTAAATTCGAATGTAAATATAAACGGCCATATTAAATTGAAAATTTAATAAAAATATCATTTATATTATCAACTAAATATTTAAAACAATATTAAATATTTAAAGTTAATTGTTCAAAAACCTGGGTCGTTACAATTATGCTTAACATGACAATTACATGTAATTTCAAGTTGTTAATCAGAATAGGCTATACACCACCTTCCCAAACTCGCCATAATAGTCATGCCCAAAATCACTATGTCATATATTTGGCGTTCCAAATCAATAGTTAAGCCTAATCTAGATTTAATGTTCCTATTTACATTTTACACCCAATCTAGATTAAATATCCAAACTTATAATTCATGTTAAAACTAGATTTAATATTCTAGTTTACAGTTTATGCCCAAAACTTGGTTTACAAGCCAGTTACATACTTTGCGGCCAATTAGCAATTTTACCATTTACGCCCAAGTCTAATATGCATGTAAATTATTTACGATTATAGCCAATTCAGATTATGCCATCATATTTGTTATGCCAAATTATCTTAATTAAGCTACACCCAAATTCCCGCGCCGTAATCGTACGTATAACATGATTTCACAAGTTTCTGAGTACTCATGAAACGAAACTAACAAAAGGAATAGGGGATGAGCGCGAGAATTGACACAAAAGAATAGACATGAAAGAATGAACCAAATACAAAAATAATGGTTCCAATAGGTTCGATGTACATAACAGTAAATAGGAATAAACTAGACAAGTTACACCCTAAATATGAGATCCAACATAATTAAGGAATAGGCATAGGTGATTTGTCCCAACTTAATGCCAGTTCTAAGTACAACTTAATAGGTTCATGGGAATAGGCATAAGCCACTAACTACAATAGTTATAGGCAATTAACCACAATAGTCATGTACGGCTAACCACGATAGTTTCTCAATCATAGTCATAGGTAGTAGTCTCATAGTCATGAATCATAGGCAATAGAATCATAGTCATAGTCAAAGGTAACAGTCTTATGATCATAGTCATAGGCATAGTCTTATGTTCATAGTCATAGGCATAGTCTTATGTTCATAGTCATAGGCATAGTCTTATGTTCATAGTCATAGGCATAGTCTCCTTGGTAATTAATCACAATAGTCCTGAATTAGGTCTAAAGGCAAGTACAAACACAGATTCAAATGAAAGGATCAGGCATATTCTCATATCCATTTGATTTCATGTCACAAATAGATCTAGGCGTTCAAATTTAAAAAGTAAATGACTTATATTGATTGGTTTTAGAAAAGGATAATAAGATAGCGTTGTGGTGATTTATTATGATTCGCGTGACGTTTCTCGAAGCCATTGAACTAGCCTCTGATTCCCTTCTTGAAGCTTTAACTTGATTTAAATATCTTCTTGAAAAACTGAGCAGCATAGCCTTATCTTAGATTTATATGTTATTTTATTTTAATTAGAATTAGAGCAGAGTGTAGACGTAAAGAAGTTGTGAGGAGAGAATATGAGGCCTAGGGGTGTTTTATAGTTGTTTGATCAATGTATAGGGCCAAAATCGCGTCTAGGTTCAAAAATGTGAATTCTGCCCAGATCTGGGGGTAGGTCGACCCCCAGGTCGACCTCCCTTGGGGTAGGTCGACCTGCCTGGGCGGGAATTTTCCCGTCCTGCCCAGTTCTACGATTTTTGAATTTCTGAGCTGGTTCTGAATTTTTGCTGAAACTTCTGGACGTCATAACTCCTTCATACGGAGTCCGATTTATGCAAACTCGGACTCTATCTCAAGCAGAATTTCGAGACGAACGCAATGGCCTAACCCATTTCTCTTGATCCTTCTTCTAAAAATTATTTATACTTTAATTTATGAAACTTAGTGTTACAGAATTTCGGGGTGTTACATTCTCCCCCCTTAAAGGATTTCGTCCCCGAAATCTTCAAGTTAGGAAGAATGTGTCCTACCATTCAGTCATCCATCTACTCAACCATTCAATCACAGGCATTCATTGTCCTTAAAAAGATTTCTAATGCTTTCATGTTCATATGCATAGTGTGTGTATATGTCCTTATCTAATGCAAAATCCGGCGCTCTACTGATTCAGTTGACCTCCTTAATGCGAATTATGTAAGTGCCATGCGTCCAATATGTATGCAATCCTAACGATACATATCCTTTCGATATGAGTGCACAACCATTCACTCAAATGCAACACATCAAGTTCAATCCATAAACAAATACATATATGCAAATGCAATATGAAAGTGACTGAGCCGATCTAGTGCCAAATGTGTGTATATGCATCCACGAGCAACCACTTGCAACCATCAATCATAACATGTTTCAAATACATGTTTATATCCATTGGTTTCTACCTAAGGATCACAAAGATAGGACCTAGAGGATATACTTAAAAAGATGGAAACAAGAATGCCTAAAATTCAGATCAAGGATATACCCTCAAGAAAGAGGGTATGATGCGCATATCTATTCTTCTGTCTTCGAAGTCGCATCTTCTTGAGCTTCACTCCACTGTACCTTAACTAATTTAACTCCACGATTGCGAAGCTTCTTGACCTCCATTTACAAAACCCACTAGTAAAGATAGGACCTCGCTCACTTATTATGCTAGAGGGTATCCAAAGTAGTCGAACTATCCTCCCGAGGAAAAAAAAACATATGTTAATCATGATACCAAGTGTATACACCTAAGATGATTAGAGGTCTCTCCTCTACTTAGCTTATCCATCATGCTGCAAATCGGAGGGTCTGAAGCTAATGGTTACTATTTGCTTATTACCTCTCTTAAGGTCAGTCTAACTTGGGGTGCCAACCCCAACCATTTATTTCTCACGTAAACCATCCTAGTCGAACTCAACATCCCTCAAGTACAAGGCCCAAAGGCCTAAACCAATATCAGACAAGCACCCAAGGGATACCTCCTACGGATTTGGATGATCTATGTGAGATGATACTAACAAAACAACCTAACAATTGAGCACTTTACCGACTCTGGATATCCTCGCCAATCTTGCTCCAGAATTATCGTTGATCGCATAACTGGCTTTGCAGTGTCATCTAGATACATGTGGAAGTCTGTCTCGAGTTCTTAGGGGGAAAACCCCTACCCCAGTCAAAACATCTTGCATACTCATGGACTACCCCAATGGATCGAAAATCGTCGATAGATAAGTAAAGTGATTCTAGGTAGCTAAGACAAGTTAACCCCTTAGGATCGTACGAAATCTCAAGGGTATTCTCGAGGCAAGTCGAAAGTCTAACTATTCATAATTACTAGCTAACCAATCAATGCCTAGAATCAACCCATAGCCCAAACACATAAGCATAAATATAGCTATTCTCAAATCCTCACAAGTCAAAGATAAATAGGCCGAACCAGCAATTGGATTTGAGTCTATAATGGGACCCTCTACTACACAATATCTAGGGTGCAGAGACTCAACTATGGAAGCAAATATATACAGATGTAAAGCGCTAAAATCGGAAGGAGTACTAACAGGATAATCAAAAAGGAAAAACTCTTTCAACCGAAATCTTACTACCTCTCTCCCAGGTATGCTGGCGGTGAGAGCACGCACTTTCCTTCCGGATAAATCTTGCCCCTTGCCCTTTCCCGTAATTATATGACCCGTTATACCAAAATAAAGATACTTCCCCTTGTTTTAGGTTTTACTATTCTTTCCTCCCCTCCTTTGTGAACCAAGTCCATATCCATGGGTTCTTCATCCTGGTGTTGTGCTCCATAGCCAGATCCCCTCATTCTCAACTTTGTCATCCTTGTGTAACTCATTGACATATCTCTCGAAAGCTGCCTCCATCGCACGGGGAATCCTACAAAGCCCGAAAGGAAATTATTGCTACAGATGGAAGTTAGGCACTTATTTGTCCTTTTACAAGTGTAGTAGTCTCATCAAGCCTACAGAACCCTGCCGCGATGAGGTTACCTCCTAGAAAGCCAGGAGCCCCACAGACTCAGGAAAGAAGGAAACAAGGATTCAAACAGAGGATTAAAAGATAGTGCATATGTCTTTGGGGAACATGCCTTTAAAACAAAACTTTTCTTTTGAAAAATGCTTCTTTTAAAACCGTTTTGAAGGTGACTTTTCAAATCTTTTATCTAATCCGATAACCTTCAGATCTGATACCAAGCGAAACACCCCGCCTCCGTTAAGGTCACTCACTAAGGGAATGTGTAACAACCCGTAAAATGCGAGCCAGTTTGAAATTTTTATTTTGGCCATTTTAGTGAATTTTGATTATTTAAAATGGATTATTTTAAATAATATCGACGAGAAATTTATTTTGAATGGAATTCGACGTATATATTATATACGTCGTCGTTAGAATATATAATAATTATATATAATTATAAAAGGAATTGAAAATGGCGCGGTAGTTCGAAAATTCGATTTCTAATTTCAAATGAATATACAGAATTCAATATAAGTCAGAATTGAACGAAACAAGAAATATTTGAATCTGTATAACTATATCTTTGTAATGAAGTTAACAAACTGAGATTTCATCTTAGAAATGATAAGATATGTCCAGTTTAAAATTAGAAATAGTCGCTGTGGAATTTATATATATTTTTATATATATAAGGCCCTTAAAAATAGCAATTTTGCAAACGACCTCGGATTTCGACGAAACCAGTTTTGTTGGGTCCGTGATGTTAAATTATTGCTAGGTTTCAAATTTCATAATTTTTCGAATCAGTATGTGAGCGTGGCAAAGGAAAACGCGTTTGACTAGTTTCAGTTGATTTTGATCGACTGGAAATTGGCCATTTTTCAAACGGTCTCAGAATTCGACGAAACTAGTTTTGTTAGGACCGTATCGTCAATACGAAGCTAGAAAATATTTTTCTGGAATTTTTCTAGTTATTATGTGACCCCGGTAATTTGAAATGTACGTTTAAAATTCAATATAGCAATTTAAATGTAAATCTAACGAAAACTGATTGTAACAGCCGAATCAGCTTACGATACATATCCCATTGTGTTCGGAACGGGGGTGAAACGCTAGGGGCGACAGTCGGTGGGCTTGATTTCGCGTTCAAACGAAAAGTCAACTTTAAAATGAATTAAATAATTAAAGAAAAAAAAATATAAAAATCCACCCCCCTTAAACCCGCTCTGCCCCCCCCCCCTTTCTCATTTTCAATCAGATAAGAAAAAAAAAAAAGAGACTTCGACGGAGCGGACGTGGAGGCCGCCGCCCATCTCACCCCCCCTACACCGTCGAGCGCGCCGCCTTAGGGGACCGCCACAGCCCCCCCCCCCCCCCCGCGCCCTCCTCCGTTCGAAGACCTACACCCCCCCCCCCCCAATTCGAAACCCTAGTCGCCGGAGCAGCCCTTGGAGCCACCGTCCGCCACCCACACGACTCCCGCCGCGCCCACGACCTCCTCTACCCCCTCCGATGGTCCACAGTCCACTCCCCCCCCTGTAAAACTATCGGTAAGTGTTTTTATTAATTTATTTTTGTTTATTTAAATTTCTTTTCTGCTTTTATATATATTATAAATAATAAGTTTGATTTTTAAATTAGATAAGTTTGATTTTTAAATTAGATAAGTTTGATTTTTAAATTAGATAAGTTAGATTTTTTAAAAGCAAGAAAGTTAGATTTTTAAAAGCAAGAAAGTTAGATTCTTAAAAGCAAGAAGATTAGATTTTGTTCATTAAAAAGTGGAATTTTTCATTTTGAAAAGAAGTGATAAAAATTTGATTTTTATTATGAAGTATAATATAAAAGCTTGGATTTTTATAAACGAAATGATAGGATTTTTCAAGAAAGAAAAATATGGTTTTTATATATTGAACTTCGATAGAAAAATATAGTTTTTATATATTGAACTTCGATATAAAAATATAGTTTTTATATATTGAACTTCGATAGAAAAATATAGTTTTTATATATTGAACTTCGATAGAAAAATATAGTTTTTATATATTGAACTTCGAAATAAAAATATAGTTTTTATATAATGAACTTCGAAATAAAAATAGAATTTTTATATATTAAACATCGAGGCAAAAATATGATTTTTATATATTGACTAACGAAGTAAAAATTCGATTTTTATATATTGAATAGCGAATTAAAAATGTGATTTTTATATATTGAACTGCGGAATAAAAATTCGATTTTTATATATTGAATAGCGAATTAAAAATGTGATTTTTATATATTGAACTGCGGAATAAAAATTCGATTTTTATATATTGAATAGCGAATTAAAAATGTGATTTTTATATATTGAACTTCGAATTAAAAATGTGATTTTTATATATTGAACTGCGGAATAAAAATTCGATTTTTATATATTGAATAGCGTAGTGAAAATTCGGTTTTTACATATGTAGTGGCTACGGGCAACGAAGATGACGAAGATGCGATAGCAATGAAGATTTCTATCAATGAAGTGCCGTGGAGCTAGGATAGCTATATGTGAGAATTTCTCACCTTTCAATTTCTTTTCTAGTTTTATATATATACTAGGATGCAGACGGTGCTTAGTAGCACCCGACACAACCGTCCACAGACCATGGACTTGTTTGTTTGCTTGCATAGATTAGAGATTGTTTGATTGAAATTGAATTGTGTGGTGAAATGAATTGATTTGATGATGTGTGAATGGCGTGGGCCTTCACTAGACCGGGGATAAGGCTAGGCCTTGTCCCGTTTCTAGTATCGTGCCGTTATGCCGCCGAAATTTTCTAAAATATGTTAGAAAATAAAAATATCATTTTATTTTGTAAATGAATTGAATAGAAATTCATAGGTTGAAATAAAATGTTTTATCGTTAAAAATATAATTTTTAACGTGAATGTGAATAAATAAAATATTCATTTACAAACCAGACGGTTTGTTTATGTACACCTATTTGAATGACATCGATTGGGTCGATAAATTTTACACATCGCCCAACAGCACAAATAAAATATGTGTTTGATTGTTTGAAACCCCACACGGGTGTTGGGATGAAATATGAATCTCACTCATCCTGATTGATTAAATATGTCGATCGATTGATTGACAGGCCGTTATAAGCGTTAGATATCTATATTTGATGCTTATACAGTGTAGTGCACTTTGGTTGATGGTTGATTATTTTTCCATGCTATTATATACATGTGTTGTATGAAAATCCATATAATTAACTTTATATGGTAATTGATTGGGCCTCATTCCAGTTTTAAAATAGAAATATTTGAAATAGAAATATTCGAAATGAATATTTGAAAATATCAATATATGAAGTCGTGTTGATTAGATTGACGCCATTTTGACGTGAACGATATATATATCGATTTTATTCATTTTAAAATGAATATAAAAAAGTAATTTTGAAATCGAATATTTCGAAATAAAGTGAATTGAAAACGATTTCGAAATGAATTGAATTGAAAACGATTTCGAAATGAATTGAATTGAAAACGATTTCAAAATGAATTGAATTGAAAACGATTTCGAAATGAATTGAATTGAAAACGATTTCGAAATGAATTGAATTGAAAACGATTTCGAAATGAATTGAATTGAAAACGATTTCGAAATGAATTGAATAGAAAACGATTTCGAAATGAATTGAATAGAAAACGATTTCGAAATGAATTGAATAGAAAACGATTTCGAAATGAATTGAATAGAAAACGATTTCGAAATGAATTGAATAGAAAACGATTTCGAAATGAATTGAATAGAAAACGATTTCGAAATGAATTGAATAGAAAACGATTTCGAAATGAATTGAATAGAAAACGATTTCGAAATGAATTGAATAGAAAACGATTTCGAAATGAATTGAATAGAAAACGATTTCGAAATGAATTGAATAGAAAACGATTTCGAAATGAATTGAATAGAAAACGATTTCGAAATGAATTGAATAGAAAACGATTTCGAAATGAATTGAATTGAAAACGATTTCGAAATGAATTGAATTGAAAACGATTTCGAAATGAATTGAATTGAAAACGATTTCGAAATGAATTGAATTGAAAACGATTTCGAAATGAATTGAATTGAAAACGATTTCGAAATGAATTGAATTGAAAACGATTTCGAAATGAATTGAATTGAAAACGAATTCAAATTGAATTGAAAGCGAATTGAATTGAATTCAAATTAAATTGAAATTTGAATTGAATAGAAATGAACTTTGAAACGAATTTATAAAGAAGAATTCAATTTTGCTTTGAATTGAAATGGAAGTTGAATTTGCTTTTGAAACAAATTTTAAAACTATTTATATAATTCGTTTTAAATAGAAATCGACGAAATATATATTATATATATAATATAATGGCCTGAATAGAATGCGCCGCGCCGCGGCAGTTCGCGAATTTCGACCATTTATTTCAAACGGACATTACGGGAGATCCGACTGTCGGATTCTCCTAAAACCGGAACCGTTGGGTTCGTATCGAAAAGAGCTTTCTAAAGAATATTAGAAATTAGAAATCTAACGGTTGGATTTGGAATTATGTCCAAATCAAATTCGAAAAAGGTCGCTGTAAGTGCAGTTCGATGGCCGTTAATGGAAATCGACTGTACGGGCCTTGATAAAATTATTAAAAATGGTAATAATTTGTGTAAAATCATAAGAAATGATTTGTGAAGATTTGGGATGAAAAACTTCATGTTTGAAAAGATAAAAATAGATTTTTATCGAAATGAACTGGTTTTGAACTAGAATTATAATTCTATTTATTTTTAAATAAATAAATTGAATTTAAAAAGGGTTTTAAAAATAACCAGAATATCCAATGATTGCATTGGAGTGGATTTGAATCGAAATTGTCTTCGGAATATTTCGATGTTGGAATTCGTGATTATACAGATGTTGTTATGGAAATTTGAAAGATATATATTTATATCGTTATTTCCAATACGACATTTGTTAGTCGTAGAATTCGATATTGAATATAAGCCGATATATTTTCTATTCAGAGCCTTGTATTGAATATCGAATGTGATTTGGGTTTGTCGTGAGTGGTGTCTTCACTAACACTGTTCTTGAACCCAGTTGAGAAAAGGTTAAATCTTTTTATTTAGATTTAATGAAGTGTACCAATTAAATAATATTTAATTGGAATTGAATTGATATTGATTTTTGGGTTTATCGTGAACAGTGTTTTAAATAACACTCGTTCTTTAATCCGATAATTAATGAATGTGACTTTGGGTTTATCGTGAACCGTGTTTTAAATGACACTGATTCTTTAACCCAGTTAACGATTAAAACTAAGTGGAGTTTTAATGAATCTTTAATTAGATTGAAATAATCGAGAATGGAGTATCACCAGTTTTGCTCCAGGCGATAGTTAAATCTTTAATTAGATTTGAACGTGAAATGGTAATTGAATTTACCGATAACACTGTGGTGTTAGATATGAAGTATTACCAGTTTTACTTCATGGGATAAATAGGTTGGGATTGGGAAATTAAAACAAATGATTACTTCGGTAAGTTTTGTTAATCCCGGCTAGTTGAATCGAAATTCAAAAGTAGATTAAAGAATAAATTCAAGAATTTATCTTTGATAAAATTAATGGGAACCTTTCCCTATGAATGTGAAATTTAGAAACTGACTGTCGGTTAGTCAAACAGAATGGTTTTCTGGATATTGATCTGATGTTGGTTTCGGCCTTCGGGGTTAATATTTGGGGAATTGTTCTCTTGATTAATTTACGGTTAGTGACTAATGAATTGGAATGAGGCGTATGTTGTGTTTGTGTAACACTTATTTAAAATATACGCGAGTTATTCGGAAAGACCGGGTTTATCCCATTCTGAATAACTGATACGACGATAAGTCGAAGATGAAGACGATGGTCGAAGACCGGAGGTCTTCACGTCGTTTGGGTAATTACTGATGATCTTGATTGGGCTGTACACCCAAGAAGATGGAAACAGTTAGTGATCGTCCAGACGTACTTGGAGATCGATGGATATGCGGGGTACTAGGTGCCTCCGGTTTCGTTCAGACCCAGAACGGACTTGTAAATGGACTGTGTGTCTGACATTGGATTTCAGTCCGTGTGATTGATCTCTATTAAATATATATCTGTTTGGCGGCGGAGAATTTATTCTCTTGCTTAACGCCCTTCTCTGAGACGTACGAGCTCAGGGGTTATATATTGATGGATATCAAACGCATGGAGTGAATTGCCTATGTGGCATGCCTAAGTGGCAATTGATCGAGGCTTCTGTTGAAAAGCAAAGTCTTGTGGTGATGATCGAAGCACGACCTTCGTGGCGTAGCTTTGTGTAACGTTGCTTCCCGAGTTTCGCACCCCGGTTGTGAACCAAAAACGGGAGAGGACCTCAGGGAGGGCATGCGTTTCTTTCTAGTTAGAAGTGGCGTCAGTGGTTTTACACGCCCTGACGAGTTTGACTTATGTGGTTGTTGCTGTTGCGAGGCGCCTCGGATTGATCGGTCGTTCTCGAACCGATGGAGTCATTTAGTTGGCTCATTTACGCCCTAAAGGGCGGGGAAACGTATTGTTCAGGCACTATAATCCACATCGGTGGACCGGCCCTGTCGCTCCATGGGGCAGTTGCGGCTGTTCCGGAGGCTCGGGCTAGAGAGTCTCGAATCGGTAGAGGACGATCCCTGGCCTCGGTTCATAGACGGAAATCCAATTTCCAAATACGTAACTTTGCGGTTTTATTTGTAAACCTATATATGGCGACATAGTGGCATGGGACGCTCATGTCGCCTATGATTGATACTTATGATTTGAAGTTGTTTTATACACTATGCACTTATAATAGTATCAAATGATTTATTTTAAACGTATCAAACATTCTTTGGCTGTTATAAGGGAAAACCCTATCCCCCGGCTTGCGTTGCATTAAGTGATAGGACCTGGGTCTTATAACAGCTTCATTTTTCTTTATTTAGCATTGCGTTGTTAGTTTATGCACTGGTATTCTTGGGAGGAAACCCGTTCCGTGTTATACGGCGTGGTCCCTTGATTTACCTAATGATTTAAAATAAAGATTAATAACTGTTTTAGTTCTCACACCAGTCACATGACTGACCTGGAGTTTATTGTTTTAACCTAAACTCTGGGTGCCCTTATTTTGACACGGGCAGCTAGTAGTTTTGGTTTTGCAGATTTATATTCACAGGATCCTGGTTTACAGCTGGAACGATATCCGGAAAGCTTTGTATCCGTATATCTCATTCTAGTTGTGTATTGTATTATTTTCCGCTACTATGTATTTAAATGTAATTTAAATCTCTGATATTTCTGTGTAATATTTATTCGTTTATACTCTGTATATTCTTGTAATCTGATGCATTGTTGTAATATACAATGAAACGTTCTTCTGTATGTGTTCTGATTTTGTCGTGTTCTCAACGATAGGGCGTTTCGAACGGCCTGGATCGGTTTAGCGACTGGTTTGGACCGAGCGAAATTTCTTGCCGTCACAGTTGGTATCAGAGCTTTGGTTTACAAAGCTCGAGAACAAGGCACATTAGAACCATATGAAAGAATTCATCAGATATTGGGTTAGTAATATCCAACGGGAATGACTCGTTAGAGATGGGATCAGTAGTATCCTAGAACGAGTGTGAAGAGTAAAATTTTAAACTGAAAACAAATTTTTGTTTTGAAAATTTAAATCAACTATTCGTATTTGATTATTTATTTATATTGATTTTGGACAATTCAGTATATAAAGAATTTGCATATACGCCTTGCAAACGTATATTCAAAGTTTTAATATACTGGATAGATATAGATTCACACTCTAGTCGCCCGAAGATGATTCTGATGATTGTAGCTACATCATCAGAATTAGTGTTCGAGAGTCGAAGGTGTGATATTTATACATTTCCTATTGACTGGTGTGAGAACCAAAAATTAGATAGGGCCTATTGTTGTGATTTGGCATCAAAAACATGATTTTGTATATGTATCAAAGTTATCAATTTGAAAACTCTAATCCACTAATTGATTGATGTTTGTGTTGTTTGTTTATTTGTTTGCTAATTTTGAACCATTTAGCCTAACTGAATCAAATATTGAATTATATTGAAAATTGGTCGCATATGCTTGCATATACATATACTTACATTGAACAGGTCATAGCAAGGAGGCTAGAGCAGAGAATAAAATTTGTTTGCCCGACAAATAGGTACATGGTTACTACATAATTTCCTGTTTTGTTTGGGTGATGATGATTTTGTGAGCCTATTGGCTAGCCGCTTGGCTTTTTCTTTTTCTTTTTGAGATCTGAAGGACCGGGGAAGCTATTTGAAATTCCCCGATGCTCCCGGTGCAGGGGAGGTTATGGCGAAATTTTTCAAAAATTTAGGGTGTTAGCCAAATTTTTGAAGTTTTGAAAATTCTCAGAAACTAAAGAGTTGGAGAATGGAAGTCAGATCGAGCGTAGAGTTGATTAATCAAACCACTTTCGACTTTGTTCCTTTTCGGGAACGAAAAGTTTTAAGTGGGGGAGATTGTAACAACCCGTAAAATGCGAGCCAGTTTGAAATTTTTATTTTGGCCATTTTAGTGAATTTTGATTATTTAAAATGGATTATTTTAAATAATATCGACGAGAAATTTATTTTGAATGGAATTCGACGTATATATTATATACGTCGTCGTTAGAATATATAATAATTATATATAATTATAAAAGGAATTGAAAATGGCGCGGTAGTTCGAAAATTCGATTTCTAATTTCAAATGAATATACAGAATTCAATATAAGTCAGAATTGAACGAAACAAGAAATATTTGAATCTGTATAACTATATCTTTGTAACGAAGTTAACAAACTGAGATTTCATCTTAGAAATGATAAGATATGTCCAGTTTAAAATTAGAAATAGTCGCTGTGGAATTTATATATATTTTTATATATATAAGGCCCTTAAAAATAGCAATTTTGCAAACGACCTCGGATTTCGACGAAACCAGTTTTGTTGGGTCCGTGATGTTAAATTATTGCTAGGTTTCAAATTTCATAATTTTTCGAATCAGTATGTGAGCGTGGCAAAGGAAAACGCGTTTGACTAGTTTCAGTTGATTTTGATCGACTGGAAATTGGCCATTTTTCAAACGGTCTCAGAATTCGATGAAACTAGTTTTGTTAGGACCGTATCGTCAATACGAAGCTAGAAAATATTTTTCTGGAATTTTTCTAGTTATTATGTGACCCCGGTAATTTGAAATGTACGTTTAAAATTCAATATAGCGATTTAAATGTAAATCTAACGAAAACTGATTGTAACAGCCGAATCAGCTTACGATACGTATCCCATTGTGTTCGGAATGGGGGTGAAACGCTAGGGGCGACAGTCGGTGGGCTTGATTTCACGTTCAAACGAAAAGTCAACTTTAAAATGAATTAAATAATTAAAGAAAAAAAAAATATAAAAATCCCCCCCCTTAAACCCGCTCTGGCCCCCCCCCCTCTCTCATTTTCAATCAGATAAGAAAAAAAAAAGAGACTTCGACTTCGACGGAGCGGACGTGGAGGCCGCCGCCCATCTCACCCCCCCTACACCGTCGAGCGCGCCGCCTTAGGGGACCGCCACAGCCCCCCCCCCCCCCCCCCCCCCCCGCGCCCTCCTCCGTTCGAAGACCTACACCCCCCCTCCAATTCGAAACCCTAGTCGCCGGAGCAGCCCTTGGAGCCACCGTCCGCCACCCACACGACTCCCGCCGCGCCCACGACCTCCTCTACCCCCTCCGATGGTCCACAGTCCACTCCCCCCCTGTAAAACTATCGGTAAGTGTTTTTATTAATTTATTTTTGTTTGTTTATTTAAATTTCTTTTCTGTTTTTATATATATTATAAATAATAAGTTTGATTTTTAAATTAGATAAGTTTGATTTTTAAATTAGATAAGTTTGATTTTTAAATTAGATAAGTTAGATTTTTTAAAAGCAAGAAAGTTAGATTTTTAAAAGCAAGAAAGTTAGATTCTTAAAAGCAAGAAGATTAGATTTTGTTCATTAAAAAGTGGAATTTTTCATTTCGAAAAGAAGTGATAAAAATTTGATTTTTATTATGAAGTATAATATAAAAATCTTGGATTTTTATAAACGAAATGATAGGATTTTTCAAGAAAGAAAAATATGGTTTTTATATATTGAACTTCGATAGAAAAATATAGTTTTTATATATTGAACTTCGATATAAAAATATAGTTTTTATATATTGAACTTCGATAGAAAAATATAGTTTTTATATATTGAACTTCGATAGAAAAATATAGTTTTTATATATTGAACTTCGAAATAAAAATATAGTTTTTATATAATGAACTTCGAAATAAAAATAGAATTTTTATATATTAAACATCGAGGCAAAAATATGATTTTTATATATTGACTAACGAAGTAAAAATTCGATTTTTATATATTGAATAGCGAATTAAAAATGTGATTTTTATATATTGAACTGCGGAATAAAAATTCGATTTTTATATATTGAATAGCGAATTAAAAATGTGATTTTTATATATTGAACTGCGGAATAAAAATTCGATTTTTATATATTGAATAGCGAATTAAAAATGTGATTTTTATATATTGAACTTCGAATTAAAAATGTGATTTTTATATATTGAACTGCGGAATAAAAATTCGATTTTTATATATTGAATAGCGTAGTGAAAATTCGGTTTTTACATATGTAGTGGCTACGGGCAACGAAGATGACGAAGATGCGATAGCAATGAAGATTTCTATCAATGAAGTGCCGTGGAGCTAGGATAGCTATATGTGAGAATTTCTCACCTTTCAATTTCTTTTCTAGTTTTATATATATACTAGGATGCAGACGGTGCTTAGTAGCACCCGACACAACCGTCCACAGACCATGGACTTGTTTGTTTGGTTGCATAGATTAGAGATTGTTTGATTGAAATTGAATTGTGTGGTGAAATGAATTGATTTGATGATGTGTGAATGGCGTGGGCCTTCACTAGACCGGGGATAAGGCTAGGCCTTGTCCCGTTTCTAGTATCGTGCCGTTATGCCGCCGAAATTTTCTAAAATATGTTAGAAAATAAAAATATCATTTTATTGTGTAAATGAATTGAATAGAAATTCATAGGTTGAAATAAAATGTTTTATCGTTAAAAATATAATTTTTAACGTGAATGTGAATAAATAAAATATTCATTTACAAACCAGACGGTTTGTTTATGTACACCTATTTGAATGACATCGATTGGGTCGATAAATTTTACACATCGCCCAACAGCACAAATAAAATATGTGTTTGATTGTTTGAAACCCCACACGGGTGTTGGGATGAAATATGAATCTCACTCATCCTGATTGATTAAATATGTCGATCGATTGATTGACAGGCTGTTATAAGCGTTAGATATCTATATTTGATGCTTATACAGTGTAGTGCACTTTGGTTGATGGTTGATTATTTTTCCATGCTATTATATACATGTGTTGTATGAAAATCCATATAATTAACTTTATATGGTAATTGATTGGGCCTCATTCCAGTTTTAAAATAGAAATATTTGAAATAGAAATATTCGAAATGAATATTTGAAAATATCAATATATGAAGCCGTGTTGATTAGATTGACGCCATTTTGACGTGAACGATATATATATCGATTTTATTCATTTTAAAATGAATATAAAAAAGTAATTTTGAAATCGAATATTTCGAAATAAAGTGAATTGAAAACGATTTCGAAATGAATTGAATTTAAAACGATTTCGAAATGAATTGAATTGAAAACGATTTCGAAATGAATTGAATTGAAAACGATTTCGAAATGAATTGAATTGAAAACGATTTCGAAATGAATTGAATTGAAAACGATTTCGAAATGAATTGAATTGAAAACGATTTCGAAATGAATTGAATTGAAAACGATTTCGAAATGAATTGAATAGAAAACGATTTCGAAATGAATTGAATAGAAAACGATTTCGAAATGAATTGAATAGAAAACGATTTCGAAATGAATTGAATTGAAAACGATTTCGAAATGAATTGAATAGAAAACGATTTCGAAATGAATTGAATAGAAAACGATTTCGAAATGAATTGAATAGAAAACGATTTCGAAATGAATTCAATAGAAAACGATTTCGAAATGAATTGAATAGAAAACGATTTCGAAATGAATTGAATAGAAAACGATTTCGAAATGAATTGAATAGAAAACGATTTCGAAATGAATTGAATAGAAAACGATTTCGAAATGAATTGAATAGAAAACGATTTCGAAATGAATTGAATAGAAAACGATTTCGAAATGAATTGAGTTGAAAACGATTTCGAAATGAATTGAATTAAAAACGATTTCGAAATGAATTGAATTGAAAACGATTTCGAAATGAATTGAATTGAAAACGATTTCGAAATGAATTGAATTGAAAACGATTTTGAAATGAATTGAATTGAAAAACGATTTCGAAATGAATTGAATTGAAAACGATTTGGAAATGAATTGAATTGAAAACGAATTCAAATTGAATTGAAAGCGAATTGAATTGAATTCAAATTAAATTGAAATTTGAATTGAATAGAAATGAACTTTGAAACGAATTTATAAAGAAGAATTCAATTTTGCTTTGAATTGAAATGGAAGTTGAATTTGCTTTTGAAACAAATTTTAAAACTATTTATATAATTCGTTTTAAATAGAAATCGACGAAATATATATTATATATATTATATATATAATATAATGGCCTGAATAGAACGCGCCGCGCCGCGGCAGTTCGCGAATTTCGACCATTTATTTCAAACGGACATTACGGGAGATCCGACCGTCGGATTCTCCTAAAACCGGAACCGTTGGGTTCGTATCGAAAAGAGCTTTCTAAAGAATATTAGAAATTAGAAATCTAACGGTTGGATTTGGAATTATGTCCAAATCAAATTCGAAAAAGGTCGCTGTAAGTGCAGTTCGATGGCCGTTGATGGAAATCGACTGTACGGGCCTTGATAAAATTATTAAAAATGGTAATAATTTGTGTAAAATCATAAGAAATGATTTGTGAAGATTTGGGATGAAAAACTTCATGTTTGAAAAGATAAAAATAGATTTTTATCGAAATGAACTGGTTTTGAACTAGAATTATAATTCTATTTATTTTTAAATAAATAAATTGAATTTAAAAAGGGTTTTAAAAATAACCAGAATATCCAATGATTGCATTGGAGTGGATTTGAATCGAAATTGTCTTCGGAATATTTCGATGTTGGAATTCGTGATTATACAGATGTTGTTATGGAAATTTGAAAGATATATATTTATATCGTTATTTCCAATACGACATTTGTTAGTCGTAGAATTCGATATTGAATATAAGCCGATATATTTTCTATTCAGAGCCTTGTATTGAATATCGAATGTGATTTGGGTTTGTCGTGAGTGGTGTCTTCACTAACACTGTTCTTGAACCCAGTTGAGAAAAGGTTAAATCTTTTTATTTAGATTTAATGAAGTGTACCAATTAAATAATATTTAATTGGAATTGAATTGATATTGATTTTTGGGTTTATCGTGAACAGTGTTTTAAATAACACTCGTTCTTTAACCCGATAATTAATGAATGTGACTTTGGGTTTATCGTGAACCGTGTTTTAAATGACACTGATTCTTTAACCCAGTTAACGATTAAAACTAAGTGGAGTTTTAATGAATCTTTAATTAGATTGAAATAATCGAGAATGGAGTATCACCAGTTTTGCTCCAGGCGATAGTTAAATCATTAATTAGATTTGAAAGTGAAATGGTAATTGAATTTACCGATAACACTGTGGTGTTAAATATGAAGTATTACCAGTTTTACTTCATGGGATAAATAGGTTGGGATTGGGAAATTAAAACAAATGATTACTTCGGTAAGTTTCGTTAATCCCGGGTAGTTGAATCGAAATTCAAAAGTAGATTAAAGAATAAATTCAAGAATTTATCTTTGATAAAATTAATGGGAACCTTTCCCTATGAATGTGAAATTTAGAAACTGACTGTCGGTTAGTCAAACAGAATGGTTTTCTGGATATTGATCTGATGTTGGTTTCGGCCTTCGGGGTTAATATTTGGGGAATTGTTCTCTTGATTAATTTACGGTTAGTGACTAATGAATTGGAATGAGGCGTATGTTGTGTTTGTGTAACACTTATTTAAAATATACGCGAGTTATTCGGAAAGACCGGGTTTATCCCATTCTGAATAACTGATACGACGATAAGTCGAAGATGAAGACGATGGTCGAAGACCGGAGGTCTTCACGTCGTTTAGGTAATTACTGATGATCTTGATTGGGCTGTACACCCAAGAAGATGGAAACAGTTAGTGATCGTCCAGACGTACTTGGAGATCGATGGATATGCGGGGTACTAGGTGCCTCCGGTTTCGTTCAGACCCAGAACGGACTTGTAAATGGACTGTGTGTCTGACATTGGATTTCAGTCCGTGTGATTGATCTCTATTAAATATATATCTGTTTGGCGGCGGAGAATTTATTCTCTTGCTTAACGCCCTTCTCTGAGACGTACGAGCTCAGGGGTTATATATTGATGGATATCAAACGCATGGAGTGAATTGCCTATGTGGCATGCCTAAGTGGCAATTGATCGAGGCTTCTGTTGAAAAGCAAAGTCTTGTGGTGATGATCGAAGCACGACCTTCGTGGCGTAGCTTTGTGTAACGTTGCTTCGCGAGTTTCGCACCCCGGTTGTGAACCAAAAACGGGAGAGGACCTCAGGGAGGGCATGCGTTTCTTTCTAGTTAGAAGTGGCGTCAGTGGTTTTACACGCCCTGACGAGTTTGACTTATGTGGTTGTTGCTGTTGCGAGGCGCCTCGGATTGATCGGTCGTTCTCGAACCGATGGAGTCATTTAGTTGGCTCATTTACGCCCCAAAGGGCGGGGAAACGTATTGTTCAGGCACTATAATCCACATTGGTGGACCGGCCCTGTCGCTCCATGGGGCAGTTGCGGCTGTTCCGGTGGCTCGGGCTAGAGAGTCTCGAATCGGTAGAGGACGATCCCTGGCCTCGGTTCATAGACGGAAATCCAATTTCCAAATACGTAACTTTGCGGTTTTATTTGTAAACCTATATATGGCGACATAGTGGCATGGGACGCTCATGTCGCCTATGATTGATACTTATGATTTGAAGTTGTTTTATACACTATGCACTTATAATAGTATCAAATGATTTATTTTAAACGTATCAAACATTCTTTGGCTGTTATAAGGGAAAACCCTATCCCCCGGCTTGCGTTGCATTGTGTGATAGGACCTGGGTCTTATAACAGCTTCATTTTTCTTTATTTAGCATTGCATTGTTAGTTTATGCACTGGTATTCTTGGGAGGAAACCCGTTCCGTGTTATACGGCGTGGTCCCTTGATTTACCTAATGATTTAAAATAAAGATTAATAACTGTTTTAGTTCTCACACCAGTCACATGACTGACCTGGAGTTTATTGTTTTAACCTAAACTCTGGGTGCCCTTATTTTGACACGGGCAGCTAGTAGTTTTGGTTTTGCAGATTTATATTCACAGGATCCTGGTTTACAGCTGGAACGATATCCGGAAAGCTTTGTATCCGTATATCTCATTCTAGTTGTGTATTGTATTATTTTCCGCTGCTATGTATTTAAATGTAATTTAAATCTCTGATATTTCTGTGTAATATTTATTCGTTTATACTCTGTATATTCTTGTAATCTGATGCATTGTTGTAATATACAATGAAACGTTCTTCTGTTTGTGTTCTGTTGTGGTTTGTTCTCGAACTATCCGACGCTTTCCTTTACGGGGAAGTTGCGGGTCTTTACAGAATGCCTTAACTTTGGTGGAGCGCTTTAGGTAAAAGATGCAGATCAATTACAAGACAGACAAATAAAGCAGCGGAAAATGAAACTTTACTTTACTATAAAACAGCTTGTACAAAGATTGTTTACAGTACCAAAGTATCTATCTTGTTTAATAAAATAAAAGCATAAATGACAATAATATTCCCCAATAGAGCAAAGCAAGCCATAACTGAAATGGGACTGAGTCCAAAGCAACACATGATGATCTTGAAGCAACAAGAATCCAAGCTAAGCAGAAGTGTTTCCTCCCTGACTACCGGGGGGGGGGGGGGGAAGAAAAGAAGACGAAAGAAAACAGAGTCAGACATAAAGCCTGGTATGTTCAGTTACTTTCAGCATGTGAACAGGTAAAAACAACATGACATGAATTAACTGGATACAAGACATAACCATAATAATAAGGATAACAAGATAACAAAGGATAAGCATAAGATATGGTAAGGCAAGATAAACTGGATGCGCTTCTATTCTTTCTCTTCCTCGCCACTACCCTGTCATTCGGATTTCTATGTTTCTGTACCGCCTAACTAGTGTCCCAACTAGTAATCTGTATACAATGATAATAATTACAACGTGATTCCAATCCCCGCAATTATGGTAGCCTTCAAGTGTACTGTAACACCCCGTGTATTTTATAACAGTGAAATTCACAAATTAAAGTATAATAAATTTCAAATTAAAGTATTAAGGGAAACGGGATATGCCATTGCGTTTGTCTCGGAAAAATACGCGAAATAGAGTCCAAGTTTTCGAAAAACGGAGCCCGTATGACCAAATTATGGCCCGATGAAGTTTCAGAAAATTCAAATTTCGAAAACAGATTTGAATTTTAGCCCAATCAGAGTAGGCGGGAAAATTCCCGCCCAACCCACCAGGTCGACCCTAGGGTCGACCTGCCAGGCCAGGTCGACCTGGGAGTCGACCTAGGTGTCGACCTGCCCCAGGCAGGTCGACTCTAGAGTCGACCTGGGGGTCGACTGGGGAGTCGACCTGGCCCCCGAGCTAGGTCGAACCCAGCCCACCCTGGCTGGCCTGGTCTGTGTTTGGTCGATTTTCTGAGCCTTGCCTTGTCACTAGGGCTAGGTGTCAGCTCCTGGTTGGTCTCTCCTTTAAACGAACGGCTATTATTAAACCAAGCTCCATCGATGGTCTAAATCAACTCACAAACTCTATAAAAAGGACCTAAGACTAACCCTAATTTACACAAACTAAAATGGAGATGAGACCGTCATGCTGCTGAGGAGAGACTGAGGATAGCCATCAGAAATAGAGAGACAATTAGGAGATAATTCAAAGCTTAAAGCAACGTTAATCAAATCAAAGCAACGCCTACAACAAAGGATAGCATCTCCAAATTCATAATTCAGATTCCTGAATTGAAGATTCGTCATACGTTGTAAGTAGAGTGCTATTCCGATGTGAATTAAATAATTGTGTTGATTTGGGTAAACTAAGAAATGGAATTGTGGCGATAATAATCTATATTTGTATGTTGCTTTGATGCTAAACGATTTGGGAATATTATGGTATACGATTTGATATTTGCAAGTACGCGATTTGCGTTGGAAGTTAACAACGAAATGGAATTGTGGCGATAATATCTTATATTTGTATGTTATTTTGATTCTAAACGATTTGGCAATGCTATGGTGTACGATTGGATTCATACAAGTATATGGTTTATGTT
This sequence comes from Allium sativum, assembly GCA_030737875.1. Classification (NCBI taxonomy): domain Eukaryota; kingdom Viridiplantae; phylum Streptophyta; class Magnoliopsida; order Asparagales; family Amaryllidaceae; genus Allium; species Allium sativum. Next base: position 971,920,194 of record CM060918.1, on the reverse strand, counting down.
GACAACCACATGTTGTGGAATTTTAATTGGGATTCATGCAAGCATATCATTCATATTGGAAACTACATGTTTGTGGTAGTTATTTACAACACCCATTTGATAATTGCAAGTATATGATTCATGTTGAAAATAACAACTATATGTTGTAATAGTTTATTTGAAATTCATGCAAGTATATGATTTATTGTTATGCCAACATGATGTATAATTCTATGGTCATCTTTAGTGTAGTTTGATCCATTTAAGTATTATGATTCATATGAAGGTTATGTTGGAATTGGCATCATAGTTCAAGAATAAAAATCATGATTTTGTGATAGTGACAAAAGCAAGCGTCTTTGTAAGCTTGCATTAATTTTATGAACATGACTAAACTATGTTTGTTATTATGCCTAGTTGAAAACATGTTTTTAGGCTTATGTTGTTATCATAATCATATGATAATATATTTGACACATAAGTTACATTAGAATTACACTAGAATTACATCCCACTTGCAAGTTACATAGATAGGATAAAAACCATGATTATATGAATAGTAGGATTCATGTTCAATTATGTTTATGCCATGACTATATGAATAGAAGGACTCATGTTCAATTATGATTATGCCATAATTATATGATTAGAATGGTTCATGTTTAAGTATTATTTATGCCATGACTACATGAATAGAATGATTCATGTTTTGTTTATACCATGATTATGTGAATAGAATGATTCATGTCTAAGTATTGCTTATATTATAAGTTGTTACAATTGCAAGTTTACATGTGCCTACCTTATGTTAATTGAGTCGTTATGTTGCAAGTTCATGCGTTCACACTCCCCTTTTTATGTTACCTTATAAACACCATGTTATAAGCCTCCCCTTTTCATATGGCTAAATTGGGTTTAAGTGCTAAACCCAACACACCTTACATTGGAGCGAACGTATAAAACGGGGGTAATGACGTTTGGGCTAAAATATAGAACATATGTGTTGGCATGTTTGACGCATGCCAACAACCTTGAAAAACAATTAAGTGGCATAAATAAACCTTAATCAATAAAGATGAATTTGAATAATGGGCCGCAAATATTTACATATAAAAAGAAAAGAGACAAAATATGTAAATGCAGAAAATACGATGTGTTTAACCCGAGGTTGGATTGAGTTGTGATGTAAACCTACCCGGAACCGCCCGGTTGTCTAGTAGTCACAACAATACCTATCCAATGTGGGTGGTTAAACACGGAGCCCAATAAGGACCCGAGGTTAGACTGAGTTGTGGCGTAAGACTGCCTGGACCCAACCGGCAACAGGCAGCCACAACAATACCTGTCTAATGTGAGAGGTCAAGGCTTTAATAAGACAATTAAGGTTGAGTCAGGATTGATAGGATTAAGTGAAGTAAGACTTAATCAAAATGGAACATGCTAAACTAAACAGACTAATTGGGGGTTAGGTTTATAAAACACTTAACCAACTTAGCATGTTGGCTAGAAATAGAAAAACCTAGTAGCGGGGGACCCTTTTCAGCAGTAACCCTACAAGGTATCATGATACCCTGAAACTAGGCAGGGTGGGGCACGATTACTGGGCTGACTGTAAGAGGTCAAATCGACGGCGGTGGTGCAGCAGTGTAGGTTCTAATGGGGTGCGGGCGTGCACACACTCCGGCGCAGAAAAATAAGGCACTGGGCACCAGTAGCATACCTGTGCATTCTAGGGTTGTGTCGGGCCGCCACCATGGGACTTGATACACCCCATGGTGGGACCAGCATAGGTAACTACAACATCGGGGGCCGTAAGACACATGTAACTATGCGAGTAGGAGCCGATCATCATAAAAATGGATCACTTCACCCTGATTATGGGGTGCCTGTTGGGAACTAGTTTATATGGGTACAGAGATTAATATGGGGGTACGATAGTATATTCGACCCTAGACAACTTAACTTAGTTTATGGTGCTTTCCCATTTCTAGTTTATACTTATCATACCCAGTTCTTTGTTCATAGACTGAATAGTCCTAGACTTACTCAGGCTTTATGTCCGACTCTACTTTTCTTTCGTCTTCTTTTCTTCCGTTCCCCCCCAGGTCCACAGGGAGGGAATACCGCAGCTTGACCAGCCTTCATATCCAGCTTGAAGAGAAAGAATGTATTGCTTGGATCTTTTCGTTTTGGACTATGTCTTTGGACAGCAATTATGGGACTTTTGCAGTTTATTTATGTTTTCTTTATGCTTCTTTAAATAATGTAATCAAGACAATTATGAAGATGTTATGTTTTTGGAAGTATTGTAAGACAATTATGGTATGGTTGGTGTAACACGTATTTTAATGAAATAAAAGTTGTCGTTTTCCGCTGTTCAAAAATATGTGTTATTATATCTGTCTTGTATATCTGTGATTTATACTTATAAACCTCCACCAAAATTAGGGTATTCCCTTTTAGAGTGACCCTAACGGAGGTGGGGTGTTTCACTTGGTATCAGAGCATAGGTTTACCAGATAAGATAAAAAGTTTTGAAAATTTATTTTCAAAAAGGAAATTTAAAGAAGCATTTTTAAGATAAAATATTATTTAATTTTAAAAGGCAAAGTCCCCCCCAAGGCCATAGGAACTATCTCTTATCCTTCGTTTTGAATCTATCCTTTTTGTTTCAGCATGTCCGAAGAACTTAACTTACCAGAGGGTGTACCAATACCTGGTTGGTTTAGACGGTTCTTGGAAGCAAGGGCCACTCAGCCAGGTCCTACCGTTCCTCCTCCCCCAACTGCAGGAAATCATCCAGCTGCAGAAGCACCTCTTCCTCCACCTCCTCCGCGGGGAAACACCTTTGCTAAGATATGTAAAGATTTTAAAGCTATGGGAGGAAAGGATTTTCATGGAACTGAGTCCTTCGTGGCAGCTAGAAATTGGCTGAAAGAAACCGAGGACTTATTCATCATCTTTGAGGTAGAAGATAGACAGAAAGTACAACTGGCAATATGGCTACTTAAAGGCGAGGCTTCCTACTGGTGGGAAGTCACTAATGCAGAAAGACCAGTGGAAACATGGGAGGACTTTAGGGCAAGGTTTGAGGCTAAATTTCTCTCAGACGCGGAAAGGAGTTTGCAGTTAGAAAAATTCTTATTTCTTAAGCAAGGGAACAAGACAGTTAAAGAGTATGTTAATCAGTTCGATGAGCTGGCTAGATTCGGACTGGACCTAGTCAACACCCCGCACAAGAAGGCTCTCCGTTTTGTCAAATGGTTGAATGAGCCGTTACACAGTTTGGCCATGACCCATATACCCATGGGAGCTACGTATGAAAGGTTGGTACAGATGGCGTTGCTGAACGAAGAGGATAAGGGAAAGAAGGAGACAAAGGCAGAAAAACTCTCAAGGGAAGAAAGAAGGTTTGCAGCCTAAGAAGACAGACTTTAAGAAGGGCGGGAAAGGCAACAAAGAGAAGAGGAAGTGTAATTTCTGTGGCAAAGTGGGGCACTTAGTGAAAGATTGCCGAATAAAGAAGGCTAAGATGAATGGTGGGTGCTTTTCTTGCGGTGAGACAGGCCACATGGCTAAGGACTGCCCAAAGAAACGTGGACAGGGGCAAAGGGCTGGATCCACCTCAGGGGCACAAGTTCATGTGCTAGAGGCGCCACCTCTGCAACAGCGAGGTATAAATACTTCTGTAGAAAGTGTAGTTTACCTTTATGATCACCCCGTTCGCACTTTATTTGATTCTGGCGCATCACACTCCTTTATCTCGTCTGCTTTAGTAGAATCTCTGCACCTAAAAACTAGTATGGTAGAGGACCCCTTAATTGTTTCAAACCCAATTGGGGGCCCAGCTCATTTGTCTATGATCTGTTTGGGATTGAAAATTTCTATTCTAAGCGTAGAATTTAAATGTAGTGCCTTTGTTTTGGGCTTTTCTGGATGTGGTTTGATTTTGGGCAGGGATTGGCTATCTTGTAATGGGGCCATCCTCGATTGTGAGAAAAGGGTTGTTAGGCTCCTAACCCAGCTCGGTAATACTTCGGAAATTTCTTGTAATCCCTCGTTTGCGGTTATGCTTAGTTACCTTGAATCGCTAGATGCCTCCATTGAAAATTTGCAATCGGTAAGAGTGGTCCGGGAATATCCGGATGTCTTCGAAGAGGTGAAGGGCTTGCCTCCGAAGCGAGAGATAGACTTCCGCATATACCTTGTAGATAATGAAAAGCCCGTTGCGTTGCCCGTTAGACACATGGCTCTACGGGAAAGGAAAGAGCTCAGTAAACAGATTAAAGAGCTTCTAGAAAAGGGGTTCATTAGGAGGAGTATTTCAGAATGGAGCGCTCCAGTGGTGTTCGCTACAAAGGCGGATGGTTCACTCCGTCTATGTGTTGACTATAGGGAGCTCAACAAGCTAACGAAAAAGAATAGGCACCCTCTCCCCAGAATTGACGATCTGTTTGATCAGCTTGTAGGAGCGTCTGTTTTCTCCCAACTCGATTTAGCGACCGGTTTTCATCAGCTAAGGGTGGCTGAAGATAGTATCGATAAAACGACATTCACAACCCCAGACGGCTTCTTTGAATGGCTTGTCATGCCTTTCGGCTTTACAAATGCACCTGCTTACTTCGTGGACCTGATGAGTAGGGTATTTAGAGATTTCCTCAATAAGTTCATAGTGGTCTTCGTAGACGATATCCTTATCTTCTCAAAGAGTGAAGAGGAACATGCTCAGCACTTAAGGGCAATCATGAAAACTCTGCGAGTCCATCAGCTAAAAGCCAAATTCTCCAAATGCCACTTTTGGAGAGAAGAAGTGAGGTTCCTTGGGCACATAGTATCCAAACAGGGGTTAGCAGTGGACCCTGCTAAGGTAGTGGCGGTACAGGATTTGAAGACACCAAGGAATGCAACTGAGGTCCGAAGTTTTCTAGGACTAGCAGGTTTCTATCGAAAGTTCATAAGGGATTTTGCGAAAATCTCAGCTCCGCTCACAAAGTTGACCAAGAAGAATCTAGTGTTCAATTGGGACTTGGATTGCGAGTTTGCTTTCCAGCGACTGAAAAGGGCTCTTACAACAGCCCCAGTTTTGACGTTGCCAGATGGAAGCAAGATGTTCACCGTTTATACAGATGCATGTGGGACAGGGTTAGGCGCCGTCTTAATGCAAGAAGGAAGGGTAGTAGCTTATGGCGGGAGACAGTTGAAAGTGCACGAAAAGAACTACCCGACCCACGATCTTGAGTTAGCTGCCATCGTCTTTGCACTCAAGTCTTGGCGACACTATCTCCTAGGCGAGAAGTTTGAACTTTACACTGACCATAAATCGTTGAAATACCTTTTCTCGTAGAAGGACCTTAACTTGAGGCAACAGAGGTGGATGGAGTTTCTTGCCTCGTATGATTTCGAGATCTCCTATACTCCGGGCAAAGGCAACGTAGTGGCAGACGCGTTGAGCCGAAAGAAACCGACCCTAAGCCCGCTGTTTTTTGAAAGACAAAGCCTAGAGTTCATAGCCAGCTTCGACTTTAGGCCTTCCTCCGATTTTGTACCAGGCTTGCTAGCATCTCTCGAAGTACGCCCGACTTTAGTGGACTCGATAGGGACAACACAACGCGAGGACCCTCAGCTTGTGGAGACGATTGATAGGCTAATTAGGGGTGAGACTTCAAGTCACCTCAACAGATACTCCATCGACGATAAGGGTTGGCTAAGACGAGACGGAAGACTATGCGTCCCACAAACAAGGGATTTAGTAAAGAAGGTTCTCGAGGAAGCACATCACTCCAAGATGACGATACACCCAGGCGGAGATAAAATGTACAAGGACATAAAAAGAACTTTCTTTTGGAACAGCATGAAGAAGGACGTGGCAGAATTCGTCTCTAAGTGTATGGTGTGCCAACAGGTTAAGGCGGAACAGAAAAAGCCTGGCGGTCTGCTACATCCTCTAGAGGTCCCACAGTGGAAGTGGGATAACATCTCAATGGACTTCATCGATGGGCTGCCTAGGTTTAGAAGAGGCAACACTAGCATTTGGGTAATAGTGGATAGGCTTACTAAAAGCGCCCACTTTTAACCTGTCAAAAGTAAAAGAACTGCCTCATCCCTAGCATCTCTTTACCTCAAGGAAATCGTTCGACTCCATGGAATACCATCCAGCATTGTTAGTGACCGAGACCCTATCTTCACAAGTGAGTTCTGGCGGAGTCTGCAAGAAGCGGTAGGCACACAGTTATGCTTGAGCACAGCCTATCATCCCCAAACCGACGGCCAAACAGAAAGAGTGAACAGAGTTTTGGAGGACCTTCTAAGACTGTGCGTCCTTGACTTCGGAGGGACGTGGGAAGACCATCTTCCTTTGGTGGAATTTGCCTACAACAACAGCTATCAAGCAACCATCGGAATGGCGCCCTTCGAAGCTTTATATGGAAGACCGTGCCGATCGCCCACTTGTTGGTGGGAGTCTACTGATAAGCTCATACTTGGACCAGATATGATCCGAGAGACTTCAGAAAAAGTAGACTTAATACGAAGAAGGATGAAGACGGCCCAAGACAGACAAAAGTCCTACGCCGACAAGAGGAGGACCGACCTTGAATTTGAGGTTGGGGATAGAGTTTTTCTTAAGGTATCTCCGCTAAGGAACGTTGTTCGTTTTGGAACCACAGGAAAGCTAGCACCAAGGTTCGTAGGGCCATTCCCTGTCATTGAGAAAATTGGGAATATGGCCTATAGATTAGAGCTACCCGAAAAATTGGTCGGAGTTCACAACGTCTTTCATGTTTCACATCTCCGAAAATGTCTACATGAGTCTGCTGAAGTGGTAGAGCCAAATATCCTAGAAGAAGCTGAAGTGGAACGCGAAGCAACCGTAAGGAAAGTTCCAACCCGCATATTAGGAACGGAAGTGAAGAAGCTACGCAACCGCGAAGTCAAGCTCGTCAAAGTTCAGTGGAGCGACGTCGAGGGAGACGCAACTTGGGAAACTGAAGCTAGAATACGCGCTGCCTACCCTTTTCTTTTCGAGGGTACATCTTTGATCTTTCCTTTTTCCTTAAGTTGCGCTTTTATCTATCTTTTTAGGTATATCTCCTCGACCCTATCTTTTAGGTAGAAACCCTTTGGATGAAAACATGTAATTGAAAACATGTTATGGATGATGATTGCAAGTGGTTGCAAGTGATTGCTAGTGGTTTCTCGTGGTTGCATATACACACACAATCTAGGTTTTAGATCGGCTCAATCACTTCATATTGCATATGCATATATGTTTGCATTCGTATATGGTTGAACTTTAATATGTTGTCATATGGATGTTGCATTTGTATGAATGATTGTGCACTCATGTAGAACCATGAATAGGAGGATTTGCATACATAATGGATTCATAGCACTTATATAATTCGCATTAAGGAGGTCAACTGAATCAGTAGACCGCCTGATTTTGCATTAGATAAGTACATGTACACACACACTTCGCATATTATCATGAAGCATTAGAAGTCTTTTAAGGACAATGGATGCTCGTGTTTGATGGATGAGTAGATGGATGTTTGGATGTTAGGATGTACATTCTTCCTGAACTTGAAGATTTCGGGACGAAATCCTTTTAAGTGGGGGAGAATGTAACACCCCGTGTATTTTATAACAGTGAAATTCACAAATTAAAGTATAATAAATTTCAAATTAAAGTATTAAGGGAAACGGGATATGCCATTGCGTTCGTCTCGGAAAAATACGCGAAATAGAGTCCGAGTTTTCGAAAAATGGAGCCCGTATGACCAAATTATGGCCCGATGAAGTTTCAGAAAATTCAAATTTCGAAAACAGATTTGAATTTTAGCCCAATCAGAGTAGGCGGGAAAATTCCCGCCCAAACCCACCAGGTCGACCTGGGGGTCGACCCTAGGGTCGACCTGCCAGGCTAGGTCGACCTGGGAGTCGACCTAGGTGTCGACCTTCCCCAGGCAGGTCGACTCCAGAGTCGACCTGGGGGTCGACTGGGGAGTCGACCTGGCCCCTGAGCCAGGTCGAACCCAGCCCACCCTGGCTGGCCTGGTCTGTGTTTGGTCGATTTTCTGAGCCTTGCCTTGTCACTAGGGCTAGGTGTCAACTCCTCGTTGGTGTCTCCTTTGAACGAACGACTATTATTAAACCAAGCTCCATCGACGGTCTAAATCAACTCACAAACTCTATAAAAAGGACCTAAGACTAACCCTAATTTACACAAACTAAAATGGAAATGAGACCGTCATGCTGCTGAGGAGAGACTGAGGATAGCCGTCAGAAATAGAGAGACAATTAGGAGATAATTCAAAGCTTAAAGCAACGTTAATCAAATCAAAGCAACGCCTACAACAAAGGATAGCATCTCCAAATTCAGAATTCAGATTCCTGAATTGAAGATTCGTCATACGTTGTAAGTAGAGTGCTATTCCGATGTGAATTAAATAATTGTGTTGATTTGGGTAAAGTAAGAAATGGAATTGTGGCGATAATAATCTATATTTGTATGTTGCTTTGATGCTAAACGATTTGGGAATATGATGGTATACGATTGGATATTTGCAAGTACGCGATTTGCGTTGGAAGTTAACAACGAAATGGAATTGTGGCGATAATATCTTATATTTGTATGTTATTTTGATTCTAAACGATTTGGCAATGCTATGGTGTACGATTGGATTCATACAAGTATATGGTTTATGTTGACAACCACATGTTGTGGAATTTTAATTGGGATTCATGCAAGCATATCATTCATATTGGAAACTACATGTTTGTGGTAGTTATTTACAACACCCATTTGATAATTGCAAGTATATGATTCATGTTGAAAATAACAACTATATGTTGTAATAGTTTATTTGAAATTCATGCAAGTATATGATTTATTGTTATGCCAACATGATGTATAATTCTATGGTCATCTTTAGTGTAGTTTGATCCACTTAAGTATTATGATTCATATGAAGGTTATGTTGGAATTGGCATCATAGTTCAAGAATAAAAATCATGATTTTGTGATAGTGACAAAAGCAAGCGTCTTTGTAAGCTTGCATTAATTTTATGAACATGACTAAACTATGTTTGTTATTATGCCTAGTTGAAAACATGTTTTTAGGCTTATGTTGTTATCATAATCATATGATAATATATTTGACACATAAGTTACATTAGAATTACACTAGAATTACATCCCACTTGCAAGTTACATAGATAGGTTAAAAACCATGATTATATGAATAGTAGGATTCATGTTCAATTATGTTTATGCCATGACTATATGAATAGAAGGACTCATGTTCAATTATGATTATGCCATAATTATATGATTAGAATGGTTCATGTTTAAGTATTATTTATGCCATGACTACATGAATAGAATGATTCATGTTTTGTTTATACCATGATTATGTGAATAGAATGATTCATGTCTAAGTATTGCTTATATTATAAGTTGTTACAATTGCAAGTTTACATGTGCCTACCTTATGTTAATTGAGTCGTTATGTTGCAAGTTCATGCGTTCACACTCCCCTTTTTATGTTACCTTATAAACACCATGTTATAAGCCTCCCCTTTTCATATGGCTAAATTGGGTTTAAGTGTTAAACCCAACACACCTTACATTGGAGCGAACGTATAAAACGGGGGTAATGACGTTTGGGCTAAAATATAGAACATATGTGTTGGCATGTTTGACGCATGCCAACAACCTTGAAAAACAATTAAGTGGCATAAATAAACCTTAATCAATAAAGATGAATTTGAATAATGGGCCGCAAATATTTACATATAAAAAGAAAAGAGACAAAATATGTAAATGTAGAAAATACGATGTGTTTAACCCGAGGTTGGATTGAGTTGTGATGTAAACCTACCCGGAACCGCCCGGTTGTCTAGTAGTCACAACAATACCTATCCAATGTGGGTGGTTAAACACGGAGCCCAATAAGGACCCGAGGTTAGACTGAGTTGTGGCGTAAGACTGCCCGGACCCAACCGGCAACAAGCAGCCACAACAATACCTGTCTAATGTGAGAGGTCAAGGCTTTAATAAGACAATTAAGGCTGAGTCAGGATTGATAGGATTAAGTGAAGTAAGACTTAATCAAAATGGAACATGCTAAACTAAACAGACTGATTAGGAGTTAGGTTTATAAAACACTTAACCAACTTAGCATGTTGGCTAGAAATAGAAAAACCTAGTAGCGGGGGACCCTTTTCAGCAGTAACCCTACAAGGTATCATGATACCCTGAAACTAGGCAGGGTGGGACACGATTACTGGGCTGACTGTAAGAGGTCAAATCGACGGCGGTGGTGCAGCAGTGTAGGTTCTAAAGGGGTGCGGGCGTGCACACACTCCGGCGCAGAAAAATAAGGCACTGGGCACCAGTAGCATACCTGTGCATTCTAGGGTTATGTCGGGCCACCACCATGGGACTTGATACAGCCCATGGTGGGACCAGCATAGGTAACTACAACATCGGGGGCCGTAAGACACATGTAACTATGCGAGTAGGAACCGATCATCATAAAAATGGATCACTTCACCCTGATTATGGGGTGCCTGTTGGGAACTAGTTTATATGGGTACAGAGATTAATATGGGGTACGATAGTATATTCGACCCTAGACAACTTAACTTAGTTTATGGTGCTTTCCTGTTTCTAGTTTATACTTATCATACCCGGTTCTTTGTTCATAGACTGAATAGTCCTAGACTTACTCAGGCTTTATGTCTGACTCTACTTTTCTTTCGTCTTCTTTTCTTCCGTTCCCCCACCCCCCAGGTCCATAGGGAGGGAATACCGCAGCTTGACCAGCCTTTATATCCAGCTTGAAGAGAAAGAATGTATTGCTTGGATCTTTTCATTTTGGACTATGGCTTTGGACAACAATTATGGGACTTTTGCAGTTTATTTATGTTTTCTTTAAGCTTCTTTAAACAATGTAATCAAGACAGTTATGAAGATGTTATGTTTTTGGAAGTATTGTAAGACACTTATGGTATGGTTGGTGTAACACGTATTTTAATGAAATAAAAGTCGTCGTTTTCCGCTGTTCAAAAATATGTGTTATTATATCTGTCTTGTATATCTGTGATTTATACTTATAAACCTCCACCAAAATTAGGGCATTCCCTTTTAGAGTGACCCTAACGGAGGTGGGGTGTTTCATGTACATCGATTATGAGGATTCCACCTCAATCAGCCCAATTGCCATGAATATGTTCGATGTACCCTTACTACCCTATCGATCGGCTCCCTACTCGCATATTCACATGTGTCATACGACCCCCACATGATTGTAGATACCTATGCTGGTCCCACCATGGGGTGTATCAAGTCCCATGGTAACAACCCGACACAACTCTAGAGTGCATAGTGTATACTACTGATGCCCAGTGCCTGCTTTTTCTGCTCCGGAGTGTGTGCACGCCCGCACTCCGTTAAAACCTACACTGCTGCACCAACCACCGTCGCTTTGACCGCTTATAATAAGCACAGTAATCGTGCCCCACCCTGCCTAGTTTCAGGGTACCATGATACATCTATGTGCGTTACTGCTGAAATGGGTCCCCATTACTAGGGTTTCTAATGGTTAAGTTTGTGGGCCTATATTTACTGATATTACCCACCAACCCTGACGTGTACTTAACCCTTCTACAGATCCAAGAACGTGTATTTAATGGTTAAGTGTGTGGACCGATATTTACTGATATTACCCACCAACCCGATATGTACTTAACCCTCCTACTCGTCATGTTATGTTGGTTAAGTGTTCATATTAACTTAACCCCACCCGTTTACCATGTTATATTGGTTAAGTGTCATTAATCAATTCAAGTTAACTTAACCCATCTACTTGTCATGTTACTATGGTTAAGTGTTGCCCTCTTGTATTAACTTAACCCTACGACAAATCATGTTATGCTGGTTAAGTGTATCCTCTTGTGTTACTTAACCCTACCACACGTCATGTTATATATATATATATATATATATATATATATATATATATTGGTTAAGTGTTACCTTAGTGAACTTAACCCTACTGTCTGTTTAACTAACGTGTTATATCGGTTAAGTGTCCTAAATGTACTTAACCTCGCCCACTTTTCTAAATTAACATGTTATAATGGTTAAGCATTCTAAATTTACTTAACCTTAACCACTTGTCTAATTAACATGTTATAATGGTTAAGCGTTCTAAATTTACTTAACCTTACCCACTTGTCTAATTAACATGTTAAATTGGTTAAGTGTTCTAAATTTACTTAACCTTACCCACTTGTCTAATTAACATGTTAAATTGGATAATTGTTTCTAAAATTAACTTAACCCTACCAAATCTTGTCTTAGCTTTAATTCATTTATTAAAGCACCAACCACTCACATTAGACAGGTATTGTTGTAGTCACTGGATGTGCCGGTCAGTTCCGGGCAGCTTTACACTGCCACTCAGTCTAACCTTGGGTTCTTATTGGGCTCAATGCCTTAACCTCTCACATTAGATAGGTATTGTTATGGTTACTGGACAGCCGGGCGGGTCCGGGCAGTTTTACACCACAACTCAATCTAACCTCGGGTTAGCCCTATTCATATTTTCTACAACATACACATTTCTCATTTAGGACAAATTCTATATGTATATTACTCCAAATTTACTTATGCCATAATTACTCTTTTAATGTACATTATCAACATTTATTATTATGGCCCACTTTCCCTCTAAATCATGTATATAATTTTTGGTATGTAAATTATACCAAATTAAGTGTCAGTAATCATGATTATGCTAAACATGACAATTACATGTAATTTCAAGTTATTAATCAGAATAGGCTATACCCCACCTTCCCAAACTCGCCATAATAGTCATGCCCAAAATCACTATGTCATATATTTGGAGTTCCAAATCAACAGTTAAGCCTAATCTAGATTTAATGTTCCTATTTACATTTTACACCCAATCTAGATTAAATATCCAAACTTACAATTCATGTTAAAACTAGATTTAATATTCTAGTTTACAGTTTATGCCCAAAACTTGGTTTACAAGCCAGTTACATACTTTCCGGCCAATTAACAATTTTACCATTTACGCCTAAGTCTAATATGCATGTAAATTATTTACGATTATAGCCAATTCAGATTATGCCATCATATATGTTATGCCAGATTATCTTAATTAAGCTACACCCAAATTCCCGCGCCGTAATCTTACGTATAACATGATTTTACAAGTTTCTGAGTACTCATGAAATGAAACTAACAAAAGGAACAGGGGATGAGCACGAGAATTGACATAAAAGAATAGACATGCAAGAATGAACCAAATACAAAAATAATGGTTCCAATAGGTTCGATGCACATAACAGTAAATAGGAATAAACTAGACAAGTTACACCCTAAATATGAGATCCAACATAATTAAGGGAATATGCATAGGTGATTTGGCCCAACTTAATGCCAGTTCTAAGTACAACTTAATAGGTTAATGGGAATAAGCATAAACAACTAACTACAATAGTTATAGGCAATTAACCACAATAGTCATGTACGACTAGCCACGATAGTTTCTCAATCATAGTCATAGGTAGTAGTCTCATAGTCATGAATCATAGGCAATAGTCCCAAATTTATGAATCATAGTCATAGTCATAGATAACAGTCTTATGATCATAGTCATAGGCATAGTCTTATGTTCATAGTCATAGGCATAGTCTTATGTTCATAGTCATAGGCATAGTATTATGTTCATAGTCATAGGCATAAGCATAGTCTCCTTGGTAATTAATCACAATAGTCCTGAATCAGGTCCAAAGGCAAGTACAAACACAAATTCAAATGAAAGGATCAGTCATATTCTCAATTCCATTTGATTTCATATCACAAATAGATCTAGGCGTTCAAATCTAAAAAGTAACTTACTTACATTGATCGGTTTTAGAAAAGATAATAAGATAGCGTTGTGGTGACTTGTTATGATTCACGTGACGTTGCTTGAAGCTGTTGAACTAGCCTCTGATTCCCTTCTTGAAGCTTTGACTTGATTTAAATCTCTTCTTGAAAAACTTGAGCAGCATAGCCTCGTCTTAGATTTATATATTATTTTATTTTAATTAGAATTAGAGCAGAGTATAGATGTAGAGAAGTTGTGAGGAGAGAATATGAGGCCTAGGGGTGTTTTTATAGCTGTTTGATCAATGTATAGGGCCAAAATCGCATCTAGGTTCAAAAATGTGAATTCTGCCCAGATCTGGGGGTAGGTTGACCCCTAGGTCGACCCCCCTTGGGGTAGGTTGACCTCCAGGTAGACCTCCCTTGAGGTAGGTCGACCTCTAGGTCGATCTACCTTGGCGGTCCCCGCCCAGCCCAGTTCTTCGATTTTTGAATTTCTGAGCTGGTTCTGAATTTTTGTTGAAAATTCTGAACGTCATAACTCCTTCATAGGGAGTCTGATTTACGCAAACTCAGACTCTATCTCAAGCAGAATTTCGAGGCGAATGCAATGGAGTAACCCATTTCCCTTAATTCTTCTTCTAAAAGTTATTTATACTTTAATTTGTGAAACTTAATGTTACAGAATTTCGAGGTGTTACATTATACATGATAAAATTCTGGAAAAATATGTAAAAATTCTTAAATATTATTTTAGTGCTCTGATAAAAGTTTGGGTTAATTTGGACATTTTTTTTATAATCCTATTGCTAATACATGATTAGGGGGATTAAGGGGAAAATCATGCTTTTTGGGTATGTTTGATCTAAAATGACCTATATGCTTGATGTTTTGACCTTGTTAATTGATCCTATATGTTAATACTACTATTTGGAATGTTTTATGATTGATTAGCAAAGTTAGAATGGTCGAAAACGTCGTCCTATGGAGAAAATGGATGATATATGCTTGCTAGAAATGCTGTAGAGATCCGGATCGGATCGGTTAATGGGAATCAGATCGGATAATCGAACCGAACCAGAGTAGTGGCATCTCCAGCAGCACACAAAGGCAATGGAAAAAAGAAAGGCCATTCAAACTGAGTGGAGTTGGGATCGGATCGGAATGACAAGAGGGTGTGGAATTGGACTTGTATGGACCGAACCAAAGCGAAAGGGGTGGAGCACCGAACCAGGACCAGGGGATCGAACCGAACCAGGGCTGGAGGATTAAACCAAATGGAGGACAGACACTATATCTCCGAACCAAACTGGACAAGTGAGATTAAGCCGAATCGGACGGGGAACTTAAACACTATATATCGGAACCGAACCAAATTGAGCTTCCACTGCTACTACGTGATGACTCTTCTGAAGACCAACTCCAATTCGACCAAAACCAGAGATGCAAAGGAAGTCCAAGTGAGAAGTTAGAACTCAGGATCCAGATGGGAACCAACGAGTTAACTTCATGATTGGACTTTGCTGCGGGACTTGTGCAAAGGGGTTATCGATGTCTATAGCTTTGACTCACCACGAAGAGACGGATATTGGCTATGGATAAGTGCAGTGAAGTTATCATGACTTCATGGGGCAAAGTGATCGTAGCAGGGCTATGAGCCAATGCAATGGAGTTGTCATGACTCCATGCGGTAGAGTGGTCATAGTAAAGTATTAGTGGTTACAGATCAGTGCAGTGGAGCCGTCATGACACCATGGTGCAGTGTGATCGTAACAAAGATTTGGGTGATCAAAGTGGTGGATATCGTATGCTTTACGCACTGAGTGAGAGATGTGAGGATGATTGCTTTGTTTGATGTTTTCTATCACCATGTCATGCACACCCCCTCCCCATTATTTTCACACCATGTGTTAGTGTTACCTTAGAGTATTGTACGTCTTGTTGTGCTAACTCTTTGGTTCAGGTATGGTTATGTATACCTGTTATTGTTCTGTTTTTTCTGCTTATCACTCATACTAGACTTTTGTCTGACCCAGAGTTTTATGTCTCTTCTTGTTACTTTGGGTGCTCTTAAACGAGCAGACTACAGACAAGTTAGTTGGTTATGCACGAGTAGCCGTCTGTAGATGAGCAGGAGGCTTACACATATTATTCCCATATATTCTCCCTATGTTGTTGCTGGTCACTACTTTGGGCATTAGTAGTGTACCCCTTTCTTTTGCTTTAGAGACAGTATTTCAAAGTTGTAATAATGTTGGTTTAGATGATAAGCTATATTTTGAATCTTTCCACTGTTACGATGGTTTAGTTTCCAGCTTATGCACTGTCTCGCCTGTTTTATGTCAAAGTTATGTTATTATTATATTTTATCCCACTACACCAGAAATGCCAATTTGGCAGTGCTCATGGCCGTATCAAAATCGATTTGGCAGTGTTCTGGACCGTATCAAAAAATGGCGTCTCTGTTGCTTTGATACGGCTTAAAACCGTATCAAATTGATAAATAAATACGGTTTTAAGCCGTATCAAATTTCTAAATTGATACGGCTCTAAACCGTATCAAAGTAGCATGATGGCACTGTCTAACTTCTAATTTGATACGGTTTTAAGCCGTATCAAATTTCTAAATTGATACGGCTTAAAACCGTATCAAATTGGTATGCTGGCACTATCAACTTCGTAGATCGATACGGTTTTAAGCCGTATCAAATTGGTAGATTGATACGGCTTAAAACCGTATTAAATTGGTATACTGATACGGCTTAAAACCGTGTTTAATGCCTCATTCCTACAATGAATTAGATACGGCTTTTAACCATATCAAAATCGGTATATCATATATGCAATATACAGAAACACTGCACCCATTGATATATATATATATATATATATATATATATATATATATATATGCACAATAAAGAAGATACGCTACACCCATACAACAGTATATAAAGAAGATACGCTAAGCATAATTCGATTAATACATAAACCATAACTTCAGTTAATACAAACCACATAACAAAGTATATACAAAGCATAATGTTCACAGTTCTTGCTCTAAGAAAAAAAAGACAACAAAACTGCAGTTGTCGAGCCCATTCAACTCATGCTTGTTCCAAAGCCTGAAAAGAAATTAAAATAATAAACATCAGTTAAGTTTCGCCTCCACAACAACAAGTCCTGATTTCACAACTAACACTAAATATGCAGGTAACACAAAGAGAAAAGATAAACAGAAATTAACTTAAAATAAGGAAATTGGATAACATATATTAACTATATTCAGCCATATTACATCAGTAACTATATTCAGCCATATTACCAGTAAATTGGAGAACATATATTAACTTAAAATAAGGAACCATAACCTCAACATAGTTTTAGATCAAAAAGTAGGTAACACAAAGAGAAAAGAGAAACAGAAACTTTATCCTATATTGAATCAAATATTGTAGCAGCTTCAATTCCAACATTGCTTAACAAACTAAAAAGTAAATTAAAAACTGGAAAAAGGTGAACCAAATATAAGCCATCCTATATTGGATCAAGAAAAACTAAACCAAAATGGAGCTTCCGATGGAATATGTAATGTATACATTGACTTACAGTTTATGTATCAGAAAATGAAGCATAGTCAACAATTCATTAGAAAATGAAGCATAGTCAACAACTCATTAGAGTGGCCTGTCATATGGACTTTTATGCTTTGATCTTTTTGAATTGCAGTATCAGAAAATGGAGCATAGTCAACAACTCATTAGAGTGGCCTGTCATATGGACTTTTATTCTTTGAAAATACTTTGGAAAAAAAAATGTTTAATCTTATTGTAACATTGGGATATTTAGCAGGTTCAGAACAAACGGGCCAATCTAATTGAATTTTCTAACAGTAGTTGTATAATGATAGTTAGGTAAATTATGTTACATTTGGTAGCTTAGAATTTATTTTGATTTTGAGTATCATTCATATGTTTAATATTATACATAATAGTCCAGAGATATGGACTTTTTATTATTTATGGTTTGCTGCAAAATGTATGGTTTGCTGCAAATGAGACATGAGAGATGCTTTTAAAAGCATATTTCTTACGGAAAAATGAATCAACGGTCAACATGCAATGATGTCCGTGGAATGAAATAATAAACACTGTCGATGAAGTGACGTGAAAATGACACACGAGATGTCAAATATGGAAACGCACCGGCTGACGCCGGTGAAGAGCGCAAAGAAAAGCCGATGTGGGCGTACCAGGAAACCGGTAAGTGGAAGCAAAAAAATTAAATTAAAGAAAGAAATTTAATTTAACTGAGCATTACGGCTCAGTTTCAGTTGAGCGTTACGGCTCGGTTTCATCTGAGCCTTAAGGCTCAGCGAAACTGAGCCTTACGCTCAGTTTCAACTGAGCCGTAAAGCTCAGTTTCACCTGATCTTTACGGCTCAGTTCGCTGAGCCTTACGCTCAGTGAAGGCTCAGTTTCAACTGAGCATTACGGCTCAGTTTCAGCTGAGCCTTAAGGCTCAGCGAAACTGAGCCTTACGCTCAGTTTCACCTGAGTCGTAAAGCTCAGTTTCACCTGAGCCTTACGGCTCAGTTTCGCCGAGCCGAAAGGCTCGGTTTCAACTGAGCATTACGGCTCAGTTTCAGCTGAGCCTTAAGGCTCAGCGAAACTGAGCCATAAAGCTCGGTTTCAATTAAGCCTTACGCTCAGTTTCAATTGAGCCATAAAGCTCAGTTTCACCTGAGCCTTACGGCTCAGTGAAGCCGAGTGTAATGCTCAGTTTCAGCGAAGCCGAGCCATAATTAATTCCCAACCAAAATTTAAAATTAACTTGAGATGTACAAGTTCCAGGTTGATGACAGGGGTTAAAATTATCTAGGTGAGGTATTGTTGATGTGTAAAGTTCAAAAGAATAGAGTGTTCATTTCCAGACATAACATCATCCAAGGAACATTAACAGTTTTCAACCATTAAACTCAACAACATCCATGTTATTGCTAATATAATTCATATGTATGTGGGGGTAGAAAGGTACCTGAAACCGAATAGATAGAATATCCTAATCCTGAAGATAATCAGGACGGCCAAGTGACACGAATGCAAATTTCCACTACACCAAAAAGTATACAAGACAAACTATCCATCATCCCATTGGTTTAATTGCAACCGCCTCTCATATAACTAACTTGAATGATCAATAGGACTTATCAATAGGAGATTGGGGTTTTTGTTATTAGTCCTTTAAACAAAACATAAAAACATACCTCAAGGCCAAAAAAGGATGAAGAAAAATGTCGAGAAAACAAAAAAGCATAGTTTTTTTTTTAATTTTTTTGAAGAAACATTTATCTTTTTTTCATAGAATTGTTCCTTTATTACATGCAGGGATTATGGGAAGAAAATCTATTTTGGTACTTCAATTATTGAATATCTTATTATACGCATTTGTAGGAATTAATTTTTGTTAGTCTTTTGTATGTAAAATTTTCACTTATGTTCAATAGGTTTTGATATAGCCCATGCTGCCGTGAGGTAATACTAAATAAATCATAAATTTATGAATTAATATGTGCAAATTTATTGAATGTTTTACATAATTCTACCATTTTCTTTAACAGAGCCTATCACAGAGCTGTATTAAAAAAATTGAGTACGAAAGATGATATAAACTTTAGTTTGAGTGCAGCTTTTATATGCCTATAAAATAGTTACAAGTATCAAAATTTACAAAATTGGAAGTCGGTTAATTTGTAGACTGATTCCAATTTATGAACTGATGAATACTTGTTTTAAGTCTTAACTGCGCATTTTTTATTTAGATTGTGGACATGCAAATGATATATTTATATATGCACTTAACAAATATCTTATTTGTTGCTCGATACAGTTATAACTAATTCATAACTTTAATCTATTGGCTTTAGACGGTATTGTAGTAAATATATTATGTTATATCAGGGACTAACCATGTGTTATTCTAAGATTTAATGCTTTAGATGGAGTAGGCTTTCTTTCTTTGTTGCACATGGAGATCATGTGTTAGCATTAAACAGTATTGCTTACTTTTCTCATTTTTGTTCTTTTATATGCTCGATTTCCTCCATTTTGTTGTCTGTTATATTTATTTATTTCTGACTAATGATGCTGCATAAATTGTTTCTCAACAAATCCAAGAAGTCCCTTTCTTCCATTTCCACTATTGAAAAATTACATGAGACCTTAGGTATGATGGTAAAGAAAGAACATGCAATTCAAAAGAAGATTACTTTTGAAGTTGAAAGGACAAAACATCATACAAAGCAAAGCTGAAAAATAAAAAAGCTGCAATTCAATGTCTAAAG
This sequence comes from Allium sativum, assembly GCA_030737875.1. Lineage (NCBI taxonomy): Eukaryota > Viridiplantae > Streptophyta > Magnoliopsida > Asparagales > Amaryllidaceae > Allium > Allium sativum. The sequence goes on along the minus strand of CM060918.1, from coordinate 971,899,963 downwards.
AAGAAGAGGTTATATGAAACATAGATTGAACAACTAGGAAATTTTCAGCTGCAGGTGGATGACTAGATGATTACGGTTGAAGAAGCTAAAGCAATAATTGATAATCTAGATGCTCTTAAATCAGGATCTGCTACTATAAAATATATAAGCAAATCACTGAGTGTAGATGAGATTGAAAAGGCAATAGAACAAGTGGATGAAAACGTAAAAAATATGAGACAGATACAAGAGCCTCTTACAACGTTGGTGGGCACAAACGTCGATTTTGATGAGGATGAATTAGAGGCTGAGCTAGAAGAGCTTGATGCACAAACAGAAGATGAGCGGGTCAAATCTCCTCCTCACGCACTTCCTGCAAAAAATTCGCCCACAAGTGAACAAATGAAAGGTAGCAACAGCAGGTTCTGATTTGCTGGTAAAGCCTGGCCCAATGAACTCGTCGCCTAAAGCACTATGAACAATGGAGTGGTCATGATTAATATTTTAAAACTTAATCAAAACACAAAAAATGCTATTGTGGCACACATATTTTGATAAGAAGTGCATATGTAGATTATTTATTAGCATTTTGAATGATTTGATATCAAAGGGACAAATGATTAGTTTCTAGTATTCTCTATGCATTATGTTCTTAAATCAGTATCATCTCATGCATCCTCAAAAATGTTAGTAATGCATACTTTGATTATAAGATTATAATAATACCGATCATGGTGTAATATAAAACATATGGATGTATTCCTCATTCTCACGTATCTGCTGTAAATCCAAATTTTCTAAAGTTTGTGGGAGCGAAACATAAAGAAATATATTTATTTATATTTTTATTTCTAATTAAAAAGGAATATTTTTATTTTCTACATGGTTATGTGGTACAAACTGAAGCAAGCTAAAGTAACAAACATTAGAATATACCATTCCAGACTTCTGGTGAAAGATTCATCAATAGGCAGTGGTCCTACTGTGACAGTCCCATTCATAGCTTCTTTAAGAACATCAGCCATGATTATAGTTTTTTTTAGAACACCAAGCTTACTAAATGCAAATAAATGAAATTTAGACTTCTGTTCACATAAAGCAAAGAAACGAAATTGCGCAACTGCAATATACATTAGTCATTTATTGTCTTATTGTTTGCATTTGCTTTCTCTTTTCATAGTTATGAAGGTATGATAATAAGGGGTTACTCGATAGTAAATTAGAATGGGAGAATGTGAGGAATACCTAATTTTTTACAATCGTAGTGACAATGATTGGACAACAAATGTGCTATACTGCTATATTGGGTAGTAAAATCGGCTTCATACACAAGAGAATATATAAATAGTGTAATAGAACTATTCTGGATTATTTATTATGCAACAATCGATTTGAAAGGGGAGATCATTTATTTTCTAAATTTTTCTATGCTACTTCACGTTGGACTTGGTTGCATGTATAATGGTCACGATAACCTTATATAGTAAATGAAATTGGAGATTTACTTCCAGGTCACACAAATTAAATAAGTTATATGTTTTACTTCATTGTGAATTAATTATGTCCTTGCATTGCCAAGACAAAAAACAAAAATTAAATTGATGGTACATTTCATCAACTTTATAAACTAAATTTTCTTTCAAGTGTAAGTCTAGTCAACCACCAATAATTAGAGCAATTTAAAAGGTTAGTTAATAAATATAATTAAACTGATCAAGCAGTAATAAATATAATGAAATTGGAGATTTAGCACTGGAGAAAATGTGGAGCCATCTGAACTTGAGGACGCTGCCATGAGGAGCAGTTTGATCCAACAAATTATCGTCATTGGTCAGGATCAACGACGTCTTGGTGCACTAATTGTGCCGGACCAGGATGAAGTTTTAAAAGAAGCAAAGAAACAGAGAGCTTTGAATAGTGATACTGCTGAGTTGAGCATGGAAATAATGATGAATCTTATATGTGGAGAATTGAGAAAATGGACTTCTAATTGCTCTTTTCAAATTGGACCGATACTCATACTGGATGAACCTTTTACGATTGACAATGGTTTGATGACTCCAACCATGAAAATTAGAAGAGATATGGTCACTACTCGGTACAAAGAACAAATTGCCAGCATGTACAAGTAAATTATCCTATGGAAATGGAAATACAGCAGAATAAGGGTGTCCATGTGCCTGTATGTTTCTACCTTCTTCTATAAATAAGTTCTTCCAATGTTCAGAAGATGTCGAAGTAAGTTATTTGTAGTCATCTATTATATGTAACTGTTCCTGTAAGATAAAGTATAATTTGTGCTTCTTCATGTATTACTGTTGTATTTTGGTGTAAAAATATGCTCTTAAGGTGAATAATAATAATAATCTTAAAGTGCATCTCTAGGCACATCAACTAACTTGTACGTAGTGCGAATTAGCTACTGCAGCTGCTTAGATCAAATAAATAACAATCATCGGAATAAGATTTATGTATGCATGTAAGTTTAAACTTTTCTTTTATTCTAGAATACTATGATTAAAATAAATTTATTTCATCATATGGTCACGAGATTCCTATACAAAAACCTATGACAGTGGTCATTAAAAGAAATTACCTTTATGCATAAGAGTACATATTCCTATGCCTCTAGATTCTGATCCTTCTAGCTAGAAGTGCCTTTTTTAAAAGAATAAATGGATATTAATACAAAAACAATTCTGCAAAATTAACAGGAAGTATTGGAATTCAGCAAAGTAGAAATCCATAGTTGATACAACATATACTATTGCACTATCATATTCGTTGACATGAACTTTCAAGGTATGCAAGTTTACTTTATGCATTATGAATACGCCAACCAATGTTTGTGTTTGCTCCAAATCAACCGACAGGTTCACTCATGATTTATCATACCAAATTTTAGTTTGGTCACAAATAAGACATCTATTAAGTTGTTTCTATTATAACAATGTTTATTCTTGGAGTAACGTCAGGATCCTATAAAAGATTTCAGGATTGCATATTTTGTAAACATTTACGAATCTATGATAGTCTAAATTATGGACAAAAACAGACCTGGATAAGAATTTGACAAACCCATTCAACCAACAAATTCATATGCAGACAAGCACAAACAAATACACACAAAACGGATATGGAGCATCTTACTTTTGTTATTAAAACAAATTTAACCATTTATTAAACGATAATCATGTGTTCAAAATTTTGTATTACGCAGATTTATAGTAAATATAGAATAAATCTTAGTTTTAGGCTCGAAAAATAAAATTTTGTTTCAACTCCAAACTTATTACAGAAATATGCCTAGTTTTCACCAGGCCACTTTGGAAAAGCGTCATAGGAGAATCAATTCCTCCGATTAGGATAAGCAGGATTGACTAAAGGACAATGGTTTCTCATTCTAAACGAAAAACAAGAAGGCTCAAAATGAAAAGTAAAAAATCACCTTTCATCCTGAAAAGCCGAATTGAGTAGGTTTAAGACAGCTGCTTCGCAGTCATCGCGACCGCCGCATATAAGCATGGAAACAAGTGGCTCGACTTCCCCGAAGAAGACCCGACGGTTATCCCATGAAATCCTTGCAAGCCTTTGGATTTCTTTCGCTGCTTCCAACCTAGAATCCTTGGGAAGCGGTTTTTATTTAAAAGAAGAGGGGAGGGACGCCAAATTTGCACAGCATCACCATCGCTAATTTTCACTGATTCATTACTCAGTTTTACCCCATTTACTGTCGTCCGATTAGCAGAACCAATATCTATCAAAATCGGTTGATCAGTTTGTAAATCAAAGTGTATAGTGAGATGCTTCTGAGAAACCGAAGTGGGGAAGTGGAAAAGGGAAGTGGAGACGAAGGGGATAGGTTTTCTCATTGATTTAGGGATTGGAATACACTAGGAACCGTAGAAATGAAAAATAGCAGGCAAGTGCAGGAGAGAAATATGATGGGGATCCAAACCGTATCAAATGAACAGATCCGAGGCCTTCAAGATGAAGGGTTAGATTTTATGCATTGTGGATGGTGCGGATCAACAAAAAAAAAAAAGATACGACACCAAAGAAATTTGATACGGATACGAGCTATAGCAAATTTGATACGGCTTAAAGCCGTATCAAATCTCTACATCCTGGTGTGCTAAATTCGCTGTTTTGGTGTAGTGTCCCGTGCACTGTTAGACATTCTACAGGTTCCTTGTTAGTTCAAATTCCTTTCTTTGGCGACCATCCCGTGTTGATTGGACATTGGTACAACGCATTTCAGGGAAATGTCGACTGGTGCGGGGCGGGCGGTCACACACTCAAGAGAAATGAGTGGTCGATCATGTGTGGGCCGGGTTGCAAGATGTTCTTGTTGAACCTAGTGTATTCCTCTCTAGAGATACACTACCGGCAGGTGGTTCCATACCTTGTCATAGTTGTGAATCCAATCTCCAATAAGCGCCCGCGGTTTTGATTGTATACTATATATATGGAGCGTGAGATGCAAGCGTTCCGCTAGATTGATATTTATTTATGATTAGTCTTTATTATAATATCAGAAAAGATATTGGTTTCAAAAATGTTTTGGGTTATTTTAAGATAAAAACCGTCCGTGTTTCTGTGTGGATTGGTCTTACGATTATCCTTTTATTTCGAAATGATTTTAAACTTTGAAATCAAGTTGGATGCTACCAATAATTTAGTGGGTTTTTCTCACGCTGGTTCACCATACTGACCTATGCGTTTGTAATGCTCGGGTCAGACCCAGTTGGGTCAGACCGAGTTGTACAGGTTCAGGATAAGATACGAAATTTCAGGCGCAAGCTGGAGAAGTTTAAACGTATGATTCATATAGTGTTCCGCTGTGTGTTGTAAACAAGGAAAGATTGTTATAATCATCCAGTTATGTTGAATGTTCACTGTACTCTGAGTAATTTTAAGTATTATTTCAAGATTTTTAATAAAGGCTTATTTATGTATTATATTTTATTTCACTGCAATGTGAGACTATTTATTATTGTTCTTCTTCTTTCTTATATTCTTAACATTCTTTCTTTCTATTTCTCATCCTCTAATTTCTTTGTATTAGCTTTCTGGGTTTTCGATACTTGAGTTTGGACACGTGATGTATTAATGTCTGGATTCGAGAGTCGAAATTTCCAGGTCGCTACAGTTGGTATCAGAGCAATGGTTTAGGAATAACCTTGGCTCTGTGGCGTAACTCAATAGAGATGGGGTTAGTAATACCCTAGATTGAGTTCGAGTGTATATACCTATATATGAGAGCATATTTGTAAATTTTATTAAAATGTTTGTATTGTGTTATTTGATCAGTTCAATTTTGAACTAGTGACTGATGCAATATTGTTTTGCAAAAAGGGCAAATAAAATAAATTTTCCTAAATTATATTTTTATATAAAAAGAAATAGTTTTCTTATATTATATTGGTATTGGATTGTTTAATTTGTTTGAATGGAATCCAAATATTATTATTGAAGTAAATTGGTTTAATAAAACGACAAGATTAAATAAATGATGATTCTTGGAATATGAAAAAAATCAAAAGTTGAAATTATATATTGAAAGCTAATGGAAAGAAGAAATAATATTGGATTAAAAATCAATCTGATATTAACCAATTGATATTAAAATATGTTAAGCCAAAGTAAATATGAATATATTAATATTAAATATGAATTCAACTGGTTTGGTTAGGTTGATTGTGCGTTGTTTGTTAATTAATTGTTGGATTGAATAAAAATCTATCGACAATTAATGAAGTTGAATGAATATATTGGAAACTAAGAAAACAAATTCCAATTCAATGAATTGAATGATTGAAACTTGGCTTAAAAGAGGCAAGTTTAATAAAACTTGGAATTGAGTTAGTAAATAAACATGAATTCAGGAGAATTGAATAAGAAGGGATTTTTGTAATAAGAATCAGATTATGAAATAAAGATAAATAATGTGAGAAATCAATTTGTTATAATAAATTATAACTTGGCTAAAATAGGATCGGTGAATTAAGATTATGGAAATTAATATGAAATGAAAAATGCTTGAATTCAAGTTGAAACATCAATAAATGGAATGTTGATAATTTAAATTGAGCTCGACGCCTATAGTTTGAAAATGTCGAGTAGAACAAGAAGTAAAGTGAAGTGAACCCAATTCAAATATAATAACTAAATATGACTTGGAAGAATAAATCAAATTGAGTTTGATTGAAATTAAAATTTGGACTCAAATGTCAATGGACTCGTATATTAAAAATTTAACCTGGAACTTGAACTAAGTAAAACTTGACTTGTTTATAAGCAAAAGTATATATATACGATTGTGGATGTTTTAACTACCATTAGTTAAGAAAGAGAACAAATTGATGGATCAATTGGTGAATTTGAAGTAAGAAGTTTAATTGTTTATAGTCAGTTAGAAACACAGGTGCATATGATTAAGCAGGGTTATGAGATGGCAGCAGATATGTGAGAATAGTATGGAATGCCCGACAAAAAGGTACATGTTTAATTCAATATAGGATTTTATGAGCCTATTTGGCAAGCCACGTGGCTTTTTGATTTTCTTTTGGATTAAAGAGGGCCCAGAGAGGCATTTTGTAGTTGTACCGATCAGCCTGTACAAAGAAGGTGCTGGCAAAAAATTTCGAAAATTTAGGGGTTTAGAAATTTTTTCAACAATTTTGGAAATTTTTATTAACAAAAAGTTAATCAAAGTTAAGGATTGATGAGTGAAATTCGAAGTAGTAAGCTGGTTTAGTAGGAAGGAATGTAACGTCTCGCATTTTTATAGATTTATACTTGAATATTTAAATTAGTTTATATATTGGATTAGTGATATAAATGAAATTTTATATTAATTAAAACGAAGTTGAGCGTATAAATATATGTATATAGTATAAACGACTAAGAAATAGCGCGGTAGTTCGTAATATTTAGTTTTGAACTTCAATTAAGTGTATAGAATCCGTTATAAGTCGGAATTCGTCGAAATAAGAAATATCTGAACCTGTTGAAATATAATTTTGTAACAAAAGAGAAAAATTAGAATTTCGTATTTTATATTGAGAGTTATGGCCAAATCAAATTCTCAGAATATCGCTATGGAATTGTTTATAAACCGTAACGATTTATTTAGTTAAAATTAATCGATTTTGAATAAATTTAATATTGGTTTAACTTGAAAATTAAATACCGGATTTAAACTCAAGTTAATTTATCTGGAGTTATATGAATTCAGTTTAAATATTTTATTTGTTATTTTTCAGTCGATTTATATTAAATTGATTTTAATGTTAAATCAATTTAATTTAATATCTTCTGTAAATGGTAAAATTAGACTGCGAAACACGTTCAGTGTGTTTAGAATAGTGGTAGAATCCTAGAAATGACGTTTGTTGCTTTTAACTAGGGGTTCGAAATCAATGCGATATTTTAATTAAATAAATTTATAGCGGTTCAAATTAAAATAGGGTAGCCTAACAATATACATTACCAACAAAGTATACCCCTATTCCTTTCAAGTGAAGGTATTCCGAAGCCTAATCTAACATAGCTGCCTTGTTCTTTCATAATCAAGACGTCCTTTCCATTCAAATCTTTTCCGCAAACCCATTTCTTCCCATCAAAGGAAGTTCTGTGCAAGCTACTCCTTCACATGGCTATACCTAAGGCTACTTGTACTCGCTGAAATGGACGTCATTCCTATCATCTCCCTTCGCACTATATAAACCAAGCCAATCCTTCCCAATCCCACAAAACATTCAGTTCCTTTTTAATAGTTTTTCTCTTCTAATAAATCAAATTCCAGCATGAAAAATATATATATGGAAAAACATAAATTAGAATCAAAGATCTCGATTCTAAAACCGCCATGATTCTTGGAGCTCGAAACTAAAGTGGAGAATGCAATTTGAAAACCTAAGCTCGTCACCAGCTAGTAAATAGGAATCGAAATCGAAGATTACGGGATCATCTGAAATGCGATGATGATCTAGAAGTACTAGCGAACCAAGGAAGGATGGAGGCATTGTCGTGGATTTACAAAGGCGATGTCGATCTGTGAAGTACCATTGCGTCTTCTGAAAGGGGCGACGATGGTTTGTAAATTAAACAGAGTGGAGCGATGTTCGATATTTGGTGTGGAGTATGTTTGATTTTTTGGTGTTAAATTTTGTGTTCGGCATTTCTTTAGTTCGATCATTTAATCTTGTAGGATGATTTGGTGAATAATTGAAATGCATTAATGATGGGTTGTGGGAAGGGGTAACGTTCGACAGTAAGAAACTGATTTTGATTTTGAGGGAATGGTGAGATGCTGTGGAAGATGCAATACACAGTAAATTGGTTGGGAGGGGAATTCGATCTATTTTTTTTATGTGTGAAGGAATAACTGAAAATGGATGTTGAAGAGGACCGTGAATGGTGGAGCCCGAACTATTGTTTGTGGAGTTTTTCAAAGAAGACAACTGGGTAAATACTGGAGTATGGTCGTGGGTGAAAAGGGATTACAGTTTATGGTTTTTGGGTGGAGTTGCTATTTGTTAGCAGTGGCGGTTTGTGTGAGTTTGAATGGAAGATGGTAAGATGTTTGGGTCTGCTTTGGTTTGAAGATGACGATTGGGGAGGAGGATGTTTGTCAGTCAATTCTTAAGGGTTTTGGGCTTTGTAGTAAATGTAGACCGATGGAGAATCGATGAAATGTTTGATGGAATAACCAAGTGGGTTGGCATGCAATTTTGGGCGGATTGAAGACCATGATTATGGATGGATTCATACTTGATCAAAGAAGACGCGGTATACGTTTTCAGAAATAAACATACGTAGGACTTATTTATTTATTCGTATGTAAATAATCATTAAGTAAAAATGAATAATCGTAGGAATAAATTAATTCAAGACATTTCGAGACGGTTCTTAGCTGCAATGATCTGAAAATAAACAGAATATCGAGCTATGGAAAACAGAGGTGAGTTAAACTCACTCAGTTAAATTATTGGGAACTATTTTCAATAGTTCAAATATTATTTAATTGCTTATTGGATGATAATTTATTCGTATACAGTAATAATGATATATATAATATTATATAATAATATTGGTGATTGGATATTTTCCGTAGTACCATTAGCGGATGCCCGCAGTACCATTAGCGGATGTTTCCCTATACGCCCCACAATATATATAGTGGATGACCTTCTACACCACAATATCCTGCCTTGAAGAAGGATGGGTATTATTATTGTTGACTAGCATCTGTGGATGTAGGAAAAACAGGTTGGAGGGATACAACTGGATTCCTCAACATTTATTTATTTGTTTTCACATATATGCTTTTATATGATATGATTGATAACCTGTGATAGCAGATGACCTGTTTGGATGTTTATTAACCCTGGACCATGATTTTTGATATTTTTTTAACAGAATTTAAATATATATAAGTATTTAAAGGGAATTTTAATTTCAAATAGAATATTTATTTAGAAACCGAATTATAAATGGAATTGAACAATAAAGTTTTATTTTGAAAAAAAAACAAGAAGTTGATTTTATAAGCAATGTTTATAAAGAAGTGAAATACTAATCATTATTATTATTAAAGAATTTAGAAAATATATCTGAGTATGAGTTTGGAAGTTATATGGGAATTGGCTTAAAGATCGATATTTGAAGTAGATTTGAATTTTCCAAACTACAAATGGAAATTTTAGATAAGATATATATAACTCTATAATTAGAAGTTTTATGTGATGACCCCAAACCCAAGATCCATGATGGCAAGGGTAATCTTTGGAATATAACTCATAAAAAAATAACAGCAGAACAAAAATATATAATTACTCCAGATAATGTACATCAAATACAATGGATAAATATGATCATCAGAGTTACATAGTATAACAGGATCATACTTAGTACAAAATAGAGTTTCAGTTTTATATAAAATGTCTAAAGCGAGAATCAAACATAATATACATAACAAGAGCTGAACAACATAATAGAAGTGATAAATCCATCCTCAGCTCCATAGCTATCCAGAGAGAGCCTGCTAAAAACTGAATACTAGGCTACCCGTGTAGTAAATACGACACCCGAGTTTGCGAGTGAAACAAACTACGAGTCGGTCATGGGACTGGTATCAGAAATCTACTTAACTTATTTTACAATAAGGCCAATCACAGGACCATTCCTCTAATACGGAACGGGTTTACTCCATTGGATTGCCAGTGCTTAAAACAAGTAAATCATTTAAGCGTTGTAATGCTTTTTACAAAAGTGAAGCCATTATAAGACCCGGGTACCATCACACAATGCAACACAAGCTTGAGGATAGAGTTTTACCTTATAATGGCCAAAATATGCTTGATATGTATAAATCAAAATCATTTGATATTATTACTAGTGCTTATATGTTTCAAAAACAATTTCAATCATAAGTAGAAATCATAGATGGCACGGGTACCATATATCATGTCACCATATATAGGTATACAATCAAAACCGTACGATGTTGTATTTGGAAATTGGATTATCGTCATGAACCAAGGCAAGGGATCGTCCTTACCTCTTCGAGACAATCTAGCCCATGTCTCAGGATCAGAGCTCAAGTGACCCTTGGATCGTCAGGGTCGGTCCACACGGAGTGGATTAAAATGCCTGAACACTGTGTTTCCACGCCCTATGGGGCATAAACTGGTCATATCTCAACCAATCCATCGGCTCTGAAGAGACCGAAATAACCAAGGCACCTCGCTATCCATCATCCACATAAGTAAAACGTCCGGGAGTGTAAAACCCAGACACCACTCCTAGCTAGAAGGAAACGCATGTCCTTCCTGATGTCCTCTCCCGTTTCTGGTTCATACCGAGGTGTGAGGCCCGCAAACCAACGCTATACACAAAGCTAGCTATATTAAATCCATTCTTTGATCATCAACCACAAGGTTCTGCTTTTCAACAAAAGCCTTGATCCCAGCATCTCTGTATGCCACGTTGTCAACCTACAACGTCAGACACACATCAATTTTATAAGTCCGTTCTGGATCTGAACGAAACCGGAGGCACCTTATTCCTCGTCCCATATGTTCAATACATGAGAGAGGTCCTCGCACATCCGAATGATCAACAAGTATGTCCGAACAACCACCACTGTAACCCTTTCAGGGCAGCAACTCCCATCAAAGGCATCAGTAGCCATCCATTCGATGTGAAGATCATCGGTCTTGCACCATCTTCGTATCTTCGACTTCTAATCGTCGACCAATTATTTGAAATGAGAATTAACTCGGACTTTTCAAATAATTCACGTATATTTATAATTTTAAATCAATTCTTTCCATGGTTAAATTATTTGACATCCATAATTCAGTTCATTAATATATTTTCATGTCAAACACATTCAACCATTAAATATCCAATAAACCGAGTAAATTCGGTTTATTTCCATTCCATATCGTTTATAATATTTTCTAACGATTTAACGCTATTTTTATTTATTTAAAAATAACCCATATATTTAAACGACGCTTCAGGCCATAACGCGGCCATGGCACTGTTTTTCTTCAGATTTGACTTTCACATATCTGAAAATCTAACTGTTGGATCTTTACAAATTTTATATCGTTGGTAAGATCTTTTCAAAGCGGACCCAACGGTTCCAGTTTTGGGGAAATCTGATGGTCAGATCTCCTGATATAATCGTTTAAAGTTATGATTTCAAAACACGAACTGCAGCGTCGTTATTCGTTTTATTTTAATTATATTTATATATATAAATATAATCCATTCTGGTGTTGTTTTTATTCAGATTTGAATTAAACATTTCACACAATCTAACCATTGGGTGTTTACAAATTTGATATCGTTGGAAAGATATTTTCAAAGCGAACCCAACGGTTTCAGTTTCAGGGAAATCTGATGGTCGGATTTCTCAATATAATCATTTAAAATCACGATTCCAAAACACGAACTGCAGCGTCGTTATTCATTTTATTTTAATTATATATATAATCCGTTCTTCGATTTCCAAACTATTTTCATTTCATATACGTGGTAAAAATAATATTTTTAGCCGACAAATATTTATTTCAATACATGACTATTTTTAACACTTCATATATATAATAAAAATGTGATTTTTATTGTCAAAACAATTTATTTCAAACCTGAATATTTTTAGCGATTCATATATATAATAAAAATTTGATTTTTATTGTTAATACAATTTATTTCAAACATGAATATTTTATATACTTCATATACATGATAAAAATGTGATTTTTTTTCAAACAATTCATTCGTCATATGAATATTTTTCCAACACATGAATATAAATCAAACACATGAATATTTCAGAAAATTTTAGCAGCATAACGGCAGGGGTTTTAAAACCGGCACCATCCCGAGTACGACTCCTCGCACTACCTTAGGCCTCGCGGCGTTCCCTAAGGGGCTTATCCTTATAATCTAAATATTTCGATCATTTTCATATCACATCGAATTTTTCCACAAACAATTTCTATTTCATTTCAACCACAACAACCATAACCAACCATTCGCAATATCAACTAAATTTCACATCAACCACAACCAAGTTGTCCATGGTTTGTGGGCGACGGGTGTCAGGAGTTTCTAAACTTCATCTACATCCTAATATATTTTATTTCTAAATTTAATTTAATTTAGAAATCCCATATTAGGTTCCACTCCTTCAAAAATTATAGGAAGCTCCAAAATTCTCCGGTCTCTTCTAAAATGTTGAAGACGTTCACACGAGTTCAATGTCTCCTGTCTCATCGAATTTTGTTATCGTATAATAAAGATACGATTTTTATAAACAAACATGGATTTGCAATGCTTTTAAACTATTATAAACAGTTTAATTAACAATAGCCGTTACCTTTCAAACCAGCTCAAAACTAGGTTAAGGATTTTCGCTCCAATCTAAGAACGAGGTCGGAATCAAGTTATACAATGTCGAAGAGGGAAGTGAGTGCTTCCTGGTGCCAGTGGTTGCGTCGAGATCAACGTCAGCTTGGAGGTCCGGTGGCGAGCTAAAGATTCGGACTTTGGGGGCTTCGATCTCAATGTACACAACACGGTGGAGGGCGAATCAGGTATGGATTCGTAGATCTCGTTGAGCTCTACAAAATTGTCAACTGGAGCTCGTGATTTTGTTGAGTGGTTTGGAAGAAAAAGAGGAGAGAAGGAATCAAGCCACTTCTGTCATTCGTCTAGAGCTTACGGGGAGAGAGAAATGAAATGGAAAATTACGATTGGCCGACGCCTTTATATTTTATTATTTAATTTATTTAATTTCAAAAATACCCTTCTCTCCATATGAATTCCAAATCAAACCCGATGATTATCACCCCTAGCTAAATACCCCCATTCCGGTCACAGTGGAATATGTTTCGTAAGCCCATTCGACTATTTCAGTTAGTTATTCTTCAAATTAAAATATAAAACATACAAATATGGATTTGAATGTACATTTTAATTTACCGGGGCCACATACTGATTCTAAAAATTCCAGAAAAATAAATCTAGCTATGTTTGGACAATACGGTCGCAACAAAATTGATTTTGTCAAATTTGGAGACCGTTTGAAAAATGGCCATTTTCTGGTTGATCCAATTCAAACTGAAGTTAACCAAACACGTTTTCTTTTGCCATGCTCACATATTAATTCCAAAAATTATGAAAATTGGAATCTAGCAATAATTTGACATTCTGGGTCCAACAAAAGTGGTTTCGTCGAAAACCGAGGTCGTTTGCAAAATGTCTATTTTTACGAGCAATATTTATTCCATAACGGCCTTTCTAAAAATTCATTTGACCATAACTTTTGATTCCCGCTATGAAATTTCGATTTTTCAGATTTCTTAGAAAGATATTTTAAAACAGATTTAAATATTTTTGGTTTCACTAAAATCTGGTTTATTTTGCATCCTGTACAGTCAGTCAAAGTTCGAATTCAAATTTTCAAATTGCCGCGCCATTTCAGGCCTTGTTTTATAATTGAAATAAATATATTCGCTATAACTTCGATCCAAATAATTTTTAGTCCATATTATTTAAAATAAATTATTTTAAATATTCAAAATTCATTAAAATTGGCAAATTAAAAATTTTAAATTGGTTCTGATTTTCTGGGTTGTTACAATCTCCCCCACTTAAAATCTTTTCGTCCTAAAAAAGGAACGGAGTTGAAAGTTGTTTAACTAACCAACTCAACTTTCATTATGACCTTCATTCTTTAACTTTTTAGTTTCTAAGAATTTTCTAATTCTTCAAAATTTGGCTAACACCCTAATTTTTCGAAAAATTTCGCCCTAACCTCCTTTGTACGGGGAGAGGTTTTGAAATTTATTAGGCCGTATTAGGCACACAATGAATCCTAAAAAGCATACACATATTTATAGTGATATATTCCGGTGTCCACAGGGGAGTGTGTATAGATCATAACTCCAGAGAATAAATTCTCGTCACCCTATAAATAGTTTTTGTGCCTTAATGACTGCGGAGACGTGATTATTGTCATCCCCAGACCCGTGTGTTTTTTTTTATTATTAATTTAGCATTTTACCGTTACATTTTATATAGTCCATTTCAGTCTTCGGTTCAACCTTTAATATAGTCATCGCCATACAAGCCTCTCGCTTGTATGGCAAATCTTCAACCTCGTCACATAAGCTCCAAATGTTTATGTGGTACGTGATAGAGTATGTTATCTTCACATAGTATGCCATGTAGTGTAGTTCAAAATTGATTGTTACTATCCTATGGCGACATTTATGATTTCATACAGAACAACCAGCACTCCGCATCGAATGTCATTCACAGGAGTTGATATAATAAATAAAATCGCGTATCCAACTCATTAAGGTTTACCTATTTGTCGGGCACGCAAATAAATTCTTTACTCAACAGCAAATCCATTTACCTGTTCAATCATATATAATGTACATGCATGTATTTCAATCAAATTTCAAATCAGTTCAATATTTGATTCAATTTGCATAAATTTACCTTTCATTCTCTTATTGATCAGATTAGTTATCATTCCAATATTTTGATTAGTCAAATTCATAATCACCCAACACAAACAGCAATCAATTTATTGATTAACTTTTCAAAAAAAAATTAATAATTAATTTATATACTCTTTTAAAGTCATATTTGCTCAGATTAGACTATATAATTAAAAAATTTACATCCATGAAAAGGAAACAACAACAAAGTAGAAAACAATACGGAAATACAAAATATGGTAAATGTACCTTGCACCAGAGTTAACCAGAGATATCCACTCTACAATTGGGATAGGCTTGCTTAATGCTCTCCTCAGTTTCCCATGTACAGTCTCGCAGATCTCCACTCCATTGCACTTTGACTAAGTGAACCTTCTTGTTCCTCAGTTCTTTAGTTTCTTTTCCAATAATCTTTATCGGCCCTCTCCTCACAACTAATTCTGGAGTAATTTCCAAATCTTGTTGCGCGGCTTCCTCCATGACTAAGTCTGGATCATGCACATGCTTTCGAAGTTAAGATACGTGAAATACATCATGTACCCTAGGCAACCAATCAGGTAATTGAACCCTATAAGCGAGAGTACCAATTCGTTCAAGTGTAGGAAATGGACCAATAAATCTGGGCGCCAAATTCCCTGTTTTGCCAAATCGGACTACTCCTCTCATCGGAGAAACCCTCAGATACACCTAGTCACCTACAGAAAAATCCAAATCTCTTCTTTTTCGAATATGCATAACTCTTCTATCGGCTTTGAGCTGTTCGTAGTCGCTTCTTAATGAAATCGACTTTGTCTTAAGCTTCGCGAATCATATCAGGTCCCAATACAAGTCTATTTCCAGGTTCAACCCAACATGCGGGAGATCTACACGATCGACCATACAATGCTTCGAATGGTGACATTTTCAAGCTTGCTTGGTAGCTGTTGTTGTATGAGAACTCATTCAAATGCAAGTGGCCTTCCCATGATCCGCCAAAATCAATAACACAAGCCCGTAGTAAATCTTCAAGTATACGGTTCACCCTCTCAGTTTGACCATTTGTTTGAGGATGATAAGCGGTGCTCAAGTTCAGTTTTGTTCCTAATTCTGCTTGGAATGCTTCCCAGAATTTACTAGCAAAAATCGGGTTACGATCACTAACGATAATCATTGGAACTCCAAGCAGTTTAACAATTTCCTTAAAATAAATATGTGCCAGACTTTATGCCGTTCTATTCAATTTGACAAGTACGAAATGGGCGGTCTTCGTGAAACGATCTACGATCACCCAAATACGTCATTCCTTTCCTGGTTCTGGGCAATCCATCTATGAAGTCCATAGAAATTTTTTCCCACTTCCAATTTGGAATTTCCAATGGTTGCAACAATCCGGTGGGTTTCTGTTGATCGCTTTTAATTTGTTGACAAGTAGAACACCTGCTAACGTATAAAGAAATCTCTCGTTTCATAGATGATATCATTATACATTTTACTCACTCCTGGAAGGATACTAAGTTTGGATCTGTGGCACTCATCCAGTACTTCTCTCCGGAGCTCAGAAATTATTGGAACACAAATTCGACCTTTTAACCTCAAAATCCCATTGTTGTCAATTTGGAAACTCGAGGGTTCGCCTATCCGAATTCACTCTCTGATATTCTGAATGAAGTAGTCATCCTTCTGAAGAGCAGATATTTTATCAATCAATGAAGGCGTGATTATAAGATTGGCGATGATTGCGGTTTTCCTGCTAAGCGCATCCGCTACCACATTGGTTTTTCCCGGCGTATACAGAATATCTTGATCAAATGCTGCAAGACATTCTGGTCAACACTGCTATCTCAAATTCAAGTCTTTTTGGGTGAACAAATACTTCAAGGACTGATGATATATATATAATTCAAATTTCTCAACCAATAGATAATGCCCCCATATCTTCATAGCAAAAACGATGGCTAACAATTCAAGATCGTGAGTTGCATAATTCTTCTCATGTGGCTTCAACTGACGGCTAGCATAAGCGATTACTTGGCCTCTTTGCATTAATACCACACCAACACCTCCAATAAAAGCATCCGTCCAGACCATGAAATCCTGATTGCCATCGATAATCGTTAATACTGGAGCAGTTGTCAATCTCAATTTCAGCTCTTGGAATGTTGCCTCACATTCTGGGGTCCACTTAAATCTGGCGTGCTTCTTAGTAAGTTGCATTAATGGACTAGATAGCTTCGAAAAAACCTTAACGAATTTCTGATAATAACTAGCCAATCCCAGAAAACTTCAGACTTCTGTGGGAGTACGAGACTGTTTCCAATCCTGAATAGCAATGATTTTACTTGGATCTACAGAAATTCCTTCTTTTGATATGACGTGACCAAGGAATTTTACCTTTTCTTCCCAGAATATACATTTGGAAATTTTTTCCTTTAAAACATTCTTTCTTAGAATCTCTAACACTTGTTCCAAATGTTTTGCATGCTCGCTCTTTGACTTAGAGAAGATCAATATGTCATTAATGAAAACCAGTACGAATTTATTCAATACTTCTTTGAATACTCTGTTCATTAGATCGGCAAAATAAGCTAAAGCATTACATAAGCCGAACAACATTACTAACCACTCATAAAATAAGTCTGGACCTCTGAATGGCGTCAAAGCAACACGTTATTCGGCAATTCGTAGCTAATGGAAACCTGTAACTAGGTCCATTCTTGAAAATACTTGCCGCCATTCAATCGATCCAACAAATCATCAATCTGCAGCAATGGGTATTTATTCTTTAACGTCTGCTTGTTCAAGTCATGATAATCCACACATAGTCTGAGAGTACCGTCTGACTTTGGGACAAACCCTACTGCTGCTCCCTAATCAGAAAAACTAGGCCTAATCAGACCCTTCCATACAAGCTGTCGAATTTGATTGTCGAATTCTTCTTTTTCCTTCAAGGTCATTCTTCGAATAGTGTGCACTACTGGCCTTGCATTCGGAATTAAAGCGATTTTGAAATCAATTTCTCTACGCGGAGGTAAGCTAACAACTTCTTCAAACACATCTGCATAATTCTTGATGACATGAATATTTTCCATGTCGACCGGAATATTCTCTGTGATGACAAGAATAGGTTCTAATTGAGCAGGAGAAACATCTGGAGCTGACCAAAAGTCTTTTTCTATCCAAATTCGGACCTTCACATGGGATGGTTATGTAATTCCCTGATTTAATCTTCGCCCTTACGACTCTGTCGGCGCATTTAACTTCAACTTCATATTTGGTTAACCAATCCAATCCCAAAATAAGATCAAATTCTGTAAAATTCATGACGATCGAGATGGTAGGGAACCGATAACAGGAAAAAGATACAGGCACCCCACAAATCCAACTAAGATTGAGGGAACCCCCAACCGGATTATGGACAGTGATGGGTTCTTTGAGCCTTTTCAATTTCAAATCCAATTTCTTAACCGCATTACTTGCAATAAAGCTTCGTGACGCGCCTGTATCAAACAACACTTTAACTGGAATGTTTTTTACAGTAAGCGTGCCTTCCAGAACATCTGGCCTTCCCTGTTTGACTGAGGGTGCAGGAACTTCTTCCACTTCATTTACGTGTACTATTTCAGACTTCTTTAAGAGCTGGCAAACCTTTGAAAGATGACCAGTCTGATGGCATTATTGCATTTTCTAATCTCTTGAAACTTCTTCTTGGATTTAAATCCGACATTTCTTCCCTTCTTCGAGGATTTGCTATTCCCTTGCAAATGTCCTTGCTTATGGCAGTTATTGCATATGGCAATCGTTACTGGTTCTTTCTCAGATTTAACCCTTTTTCGATTGACTTTAGGCTTCTTACTGACCCCAGACTTCGTACTTGCCTCAGGCTGCGTACTTGTCTCTAGGCTATCAATTTAAAATTTCCTTTTGTTGCTAGAACTACATTCCTCTTCGTCCCCCAAAAGGCCTTGCTTATCAAGATCTTCATACGTGTAAACCATATATATCATTTCAGAAAAAGGTAACTTCACATGTGCAGTTACACTACTTTGGTACTTACTTTGGATCCGATTAATAAGCCTCAGATTCTTCCTCTTTGGATTTTGAATTAGATGCGGGGCAAAATGAGAAAGTTCATTGAATTTCTTATGATATTCTGGAATGGTCATATCTCCTTGTATCAGATAGTAGAATTCATCTTATAGCCGATCAGTTGCTTCTGGAGGAATAAATCTTTCACTGAAAATTTCTTTAAATCTATCCCAGGAAATATTACCTTCTGGATTATCCTTAATAACAGTTTCCCACAAGATTGAAGCTTCGTCATTGAGTGCCCAAGATGCCAGTAACCTTTTTTGATCATCTCTCAGCTTTGAACCATCAAAAAATTTCTCAGCAGAGCGCATCCATGCTTGTGTTTCAATAATGGATTCTTTGCCCAAGAATGGTACTCCACCCAGATTTCGATACTTCTCTAATAGAGCTTCAATATCTGGTTCTAACCTACCTCTTCTACTTCTGCCACTCATTTTATACGATATCTGTAAATAGCAGACAAAGTGTCAGGCCAACAGAAAAGGTGTTTTAAAGCATAGAGACATACACTTGAATGTAAATGTGTCTATTGGGGTGTATTTTATTCTGCTACATTCATTCTAGGATATTACTAATCCTATCTGAAATGAGTTATTCGTCTTAGAACACTACTTGTTCTATTTCTGACGAGTTCGTTAATATGTTATATTCCAGAACTAAGCTTAACCAGAGCTCTGATACCACGTGTAATGACCCCAAACCCCCGATCCACGGTGGCAAGGGTAATCTTTGGAATATTACACATAAACAAATAACAACAGAACATGAATATATAATTACACCAGATAATGTACATCAAATACACTGGATAAATATAATCATCAGAGTTACACAGTATAACATGATCATACTTAGTACAAAATACAGTTTCAGCTTTATATAAAATGTCTACAGTTGAATCAAAAATAATATACATAACAAGAGCTGAACAACACAATAGAAGTGATAGAATCCATCTTTAGCTCCATAGCTATCCAGAGAGAGCCTGCAATGTAACGGCCCGAATTTCCATACCCTTTGATTCGACTAATCACACCATACATCCAACCCAAATGGCATAGAAATATGAATCATTAGTAGAAAGAAGTTAGAGGATGGGGAATAGAAAGAAAGAAAAGTTAGAATAGAAGAAACACGAAAAACACAAACCTCACAGCGTAACGAATAAAATATATTAAATAACATAACTTTTGAAATACAAATCAGTAACTGTATATACATACCATCATCAGAGCACAAAAATTATTCCTGGAACAGTTATACACACCTGTTTCCAGATACAACATAGTACTTAGGGGAAAATATGGTAGTCTATATCTAACTGATGAAGCCTCCCGCTTCAAGCTCCTCCGATTGAATCTGTAAAATCCCGACTACTTGACTGCCCGTACAAATTTGGGTACCCAAAAGTTTAGGGAAAACAAAACAAAATAAACTCTAGGTCAGTCATGGGACTGGTGTGAGTAAACTCGAACCATTTGTTTAACTTTCAAAATCCTTTCGAAAGACATGGTAATTGTATGACCGATCCACACATAAACACGGATGATTTTTATCCTACGATAACCAAAAATATTTTTGGTATCAAATCCAATGATATTACAATAGTGTCAAAAACAAATAAATGTAAATCTAGCGGAACGCTTGCATTTCACACTCCATATATAATATTAAATCAAAAACCGCATGGCGCTTATTGGAGATTGGATTTCCAACATGGCATGGTATGGAACCACCTTCCGATAGTATATCTCTAGAGGGGAATACACTGGGTTCAACAAGAACGTCTTGCAACCTGGCCCACAAATGGCTGACCACTCATTTAACTTGAGTGTATCGAGCATATTATCACCAACGATTGTGATCATCAATCGTTATCGAAAGCATACAGCAGCGAATAGAATAGGGAGCAAATGAATTTTCTCTAGATCAGGTGATAACACCCCTAATGGGAATGACCCACATGGCCATGCGGTCTGCCCAATTTATGTCATTTCCTGGGTGATGAGGCTTGATATCACGATTTTCTTTCAGCACTTTTTGCCATCATTTACTTTGAATGTCAGGTCGTCAGACATTCGTCCATATACGATGTACTGGGATTGGACAGACCAAAGACACCATTTGATTAATCCATCTTAGGAAATTTCTACCTAGGATTAACAAACATCCCTTGCCCTTTACTCCATCTCCAATTATTCTTAGCAAGACTTGATTCGTAACGTTTATGCCAATATGGAGTGTTTTTCAGATATTAAATCTGATCCCGGTCTCTCCATATTGACGATGGAGGTATAAATAAGTCAAAACTTTGAACGTCGGTGATTTAACTATCAAAGTAACATCCATACCATCAACGATCCTGTTTCCAATTGGAATTCTACCGATCAACCATCAACAACACTAGCCCCTTTTTATATTAATTCCTTATTATATTATCGATTATAAAATCCATTTTCAATCGTCCATATCCTTTCAAATCTCAATCTCAATTCTTGGAAGACGTTTCCAACGTCATCATTTATTTATTCGAGAAGATATTCTTATTTCTATATTTTAGAAAATATACCTTATTAACATTGAAAAAAAAAACATTTCCAATTATCATTCCTTACTTCTAGTTATCCCAAATCATTTCATTTTCTATACTTTGAAACCACCTCTGATTTACTTTGGAAAATGTTTCCAAGACCTTTTCATTTAGTTAAACCCATGTTACATAATAAACATCGTTGCTATAGATCAATTCATTAATTATTCATTTACTAATCGGATCCCTAACCAATCTTCACTACCGAACCTTAACCATTTCTCCGTAAATCATGCAGTCAGTCAAGTTGGTGTATAATTACCTCTCAGACCTTAACTGAACGGCTTTCTTAATTTTGAAATAGTCAAACTCACGACTTCTAACAAAACATCACTTATGCAGATTCTCAGATTCACTCTATGAATCTACTTCTTTTACAAAAAAATATTGATTATAACGGTAGTATTATAATTGCTGTATTTAATTTGTAAAACAATAATTATAATGGTAGCATTAAAATTGCTGTTTAGATTTACAAAACATTTATTATAACGACAGCGCTAAAATCACTGTTTAGATTTACAAAACATTTATTATAACGACAGCATTGAAATCAATGTTTAGATTTACAAAACATTTATTATAACGACAACGCTAAAATCACTGTTTAGATTTACAAAACATTTATTATAACGGTAGCGTTATAAGCGTTGTTTCCAAATATTTGGTAATAATACAACTTATACTTGTTGATTACAACAAATAAATTAATAAGTAAATAAATAATTAAATAATCAAAATTGATCCAAACGGAAAGTATAAATAATTACTTCCCTAAATTCGATATAATCGAATTCCAATAAATAACTTTCTCTCGAATATCTGTTCGATTTATATTCCAAACTTCGGAGTTTTCTACCATTCAGGTTAATTCAAATTCCAAATTCACTTTTGAATTTATCCTTTCCAAATCATTACCAGTTTCCTTTATAACCGTTCCAGTCTACACAACATTATCACAGTTTATTTTATATTCCGAATTTTTGAACTTAAACTCATCGTTTTCTTTTAAAATGGTTAACCATTTCCCTTTTTCAATCTATTTCAAATTTGGATTCATATTTCAAATCTAATTTTCCTTTAGAGATATTCCATTTGCAAATATTTTCTTTAAACCGTTTTTCACTTTAATCGTGAATATATTTCTTTTATATATACAATCAAATCCATTTGATTTATCATTCCAAGTCCAATTTCATCTATAACTTCTATTTAAAATTGTTAATAGAAAGTTTCATTATTAATCTCAAACATTTATAATCTCGATGATAATTTCTTTTATAATTTGCTAAGTTCAAATCTCATTTCAAATATTGGTTTCAAAACCGATTTCCACTTTTTCATATAAATTCAAATTTGAATTTATATTTCAGTTTATCCAATGTTAAATAATTCATTTAATTTATAAACTCGTTTAAAATAAACTTCTTGTTTTAATAAAAACAAGTTTCTACTTTTTAACTCCATTCAAAATTACACTTCATTTCTGGAAAAATATATTCACTTTTTAAATCTCAAATTTCATTTTCTATACTAAAAATATTTACGGTATTTAAATACCAAAATGCTAGGGCTAGGGTAATCCAACACATCATAATCAATCATAGTACATATCACAGTAAATAACAAACAATAATATAAATGCTAAGGGACCCAGTTGGGTCCCTCCAACTGTTTCCCTGCACCCACAGATGTCAATCATATGATTTCACATAAATATGAAATATTATAGTAAACAACACTAATAATCGATCAACGATATAACTATAACAACCATTTCAACCAATTTATCAGCAATTCATCCAAACAACCATCACACAGTATAAAATTACTATAAATAAATTTAAAACTCGTTTATATAAAAATATAAACGAGTTGGGGTTAGTGAGTTTACTCACATTGGTTCGCAGTTGACAGTTCTGTTATTTGTTTCATTTGAATCAACCGAGCATTTGGCATTTGATTTTACTGCGAAATTCCAATAGCGTTGTTCTCCGCCACGCTAATTCCATCACGTAGATTTTAACGTTACGAATCCAGCGTGACCTACTTCTCTAGATTCTGTTCACATATGACAAAGATATACGGTTTATAGCTTTATATATAATTTGTTTAACTTAAATTATAATAAATCACCATTTCCCACTTAAATTTCCGTAATTAGAGCCTTACCCTGAATCATTAGTAGATTTAACACTGCCGTGACCCACTCTAAATCAGGCCACCCTCCTACAGGTAAATTCGAACACTGACCATCTTAACTTTTTAATTACCCACTAATCATGTTTTAAGCCCACTAATCTTTCCTCCACAAACAATTAACCCACGTTCTTCTGCCTGAACCTCTCCCATTCATAGTCCATCCTTTCTAAAATTCTTCACTACTCTCTGGAACTTAAAACCAACATCACCAGGGTCCCTCGAACCTCCCCTAAAAAAACACGTTAGATGCCCTAAAATGACTTGCAACTGGTGGCGTTCCACCTTATATTGGATACCCAGCGTAACTCACGAAAATATTGTACAGTGCAAGCAAAAATGTCACCAATGTTTTACATTTTTGCAATCCCTCCCGTCCCACATCATCATTAACAATCAAGCTATTAGCTCCACTATTCTCCTCATCACATTTCCTATAATTTCCAAAACCCAAACTGTAATGACCCGCATTGGCAGGGGTATTATGATTAGTTTAATTAACTATATCAAATGGTGATATAGTGAATTTAGTGATCGTGGAATTTAATAATGGTGAATATTTAATTAAAATAATTAATTAAGTAATATATTTAATTCTGAATGGTCGAAATGACGATATGGTGTGAACCGGATCATCTGTGATATTTAATTCAGCTTGGAATTTAAACTAGGATAATGAATATATTCAATCATTGACAATTGAACGTATAATTTATAATATAATTATAAACGAGCTTGAAATGGCGCTGCAGTTCGCTAATTGGCGATTCGAACTTCAACTGAATGTACATAGTTCGTTTTAAATTGGATTTCTGTGAAACAAGAAACGTGTGGAGCTGGTGGAGTATATCTTTCTAGTGGAAGAGAAAAATCAGGATTTCGTCGTGTAGATTTTGAGATATGTCCAAATCAAATTTTAAAATAGTCGCTATAGAATCGTTTATCGACCGTAACGGGTTATTCGATATAACTAGAGATCGGGTTTGAATCTAGACAAGGTTCTTTTGGGAAATAGTGATAATTCAATTTTTTAGAATTTTACTGTAATTTTTAATTAATTAAATAAGCACTTTTTATTTTGGGGTATTTTACACCCTATATCAACATTTTGAAGTTTCAAAATATGAGTTAATCTACCGATATTATTATATTTTTGGAATCGTGGAACCGAGCTCGATACAAAGGTATCTTGATTTCTGTCTGATCGTGAATGGAATTTAGGTAACATACGTGTCCTCCTTTTTCCACAACTTAGCCGAACCCATTCCCCTTTTTGAAACTTGCTGCTCCTATATTTGTTTTAAAATATCGTTCCACTTCTGTTTGCATTCTTTAATACCATCCTGCTCCTTAAAAAAATCCATGTTTCATGGATCCACTTCTTTACTTTGTTCAGCACCTCTTAAATTTAAACACAAGGACCACAACGTCCCCATGTACGCTGTCCAGTATGTCCACACTTCACCGTCTCATATAAATATACCCAATTTTCTAAATACATTAACGTTTCCCTGAGGCTTAAACAGAGCCATGTATCCTTTTATCAACCACCAGTTTCTTATGACCTCAAAGCAAAAACGTGGAGAGTAAATTATCACATGAAGCTGTCACCTACCCTACCACTTAATACTTAAACACTTAAGCTTCTCTCTTCTGTAAATACACCCATTTGCTCTCGTTACTCCCATTTTTCTAAAAACCGATACATTTAAACAAAACCGCGGTGAGCAAACATATAATCAGTTCCTCACCGCCACTCTCTCTGTTATTCTCGTGAGGACAAACAGTAGGATGGAAAAACTCACGGACGCAAATACCAGAACTGGGAACGTGCGGCAACATAGGTGAGTTAAGGACGTATGAAAAGGGAGGGAAGGCGTTGGCATTATAGAAGGAGAAGTAGCGGACGTAGTGGAGAGGGAGGAGATGGGAATAACAGAGCACGACAAATGGTGTAAATATGGATGTTGAAGTCACGTTTCAGAAAATGGACACTGGAAGGGATGGACGTGCTGCTGGATTCGAGCTATATGCCTAGGATGTTGAGGAAGTTGTTTCGTATGGTTTGCATGGGAGAGTAGGATCATGCAGCAAGGTCATTTACGAGAACGATGGGCTTAAGCTCGAGTGGTTGGTGGTGTAAATAACGAGGAAGGCATTACTGTGCCTGAGACGGTGGGCCTTGCATGCATGAGTATGAAAGAAGGGAATCAAAAAAAAAAAAAAACGAATGGATGAATATACAGGTGGGAGGAGTAACTGTTTTCATGATGGAAATGGGAGGACAGGTTGCGTTTGTTTTTGAAGAGGAAGGTGGAGTGTACGGGCGGTATGTTGATACTCAATGATTGGAAGACATGGGTATGGTGTGCCAATATGTTGTACTGAAATTCACGTTTGGAGGAGAAAGATTTGGTGCGGGTTACTAAGGGTGCAGATGCAAAGGATCATGGGCTGTCTAAGTATTGATCTACGAACGGTCAGATCCGTCGGGACCGTATGGACGGGGGCAACACAATGGAGCTGACTGGGAGTGAATCCGAGCTCGTTACAATTTATGGCGAAATAAATTGTCCAACTGAATCAAATAACGCAAACCGTTATTTAACGATTAACGCGCCAATGTGAGTAAATCTCACTAACTCTGAACAGTTTATAATTTCATGTTGTATTTTTAGAACTATTAGATATTGATTGATTGACTGTGTGTTGATTGTTTGATTGAACTGCTAGTCAGTTAGTTGAATTTCTATATTGATTCTGTTTAACAGAATGTATCATATAGAACTGAAGGTGATGTTATCTATATTGTTTAACATCTGTGATGCAGGGAGACAGGTTGGAGGAATCCGACTGGATTCCTCAACATTTATTTTACTGTTTTCATATATTGTGATATATGATGTGTTATATAATCTGTTATGGATTATGGGTGTTGGAATGATGTTGATCATTGTTATTCGATATTTTAAATATCATAAGAAACCCTGGGATGTAAAAAAAGAAGTATTTCAATGTATATTGAAATAAAGGAATTTTATAAAATCACAGGATTTTATAAAAGGAATTATTTATAAAACGAACACGGTTTTATAAAAGGGATATTTATTTAGAAAATAAATAGAAATAGAAAAGGAATATTTATTTACAGGATAAATAGAAGTTATAAATAGGAAATATTTGTAACGGTAAATAGAAGTTATAAATAGGAAATATTTGTAACGGTAAATAGAAGTTATAAATAGGAAATATTTGTAACGGTAAATAGACGTTATAAAAAGGAAATATTTGTAACGGTAAATAGAAGTTATAAATAGGATATATTTGTAACGGTAAGTAAACGTTATAAAAAGGAAATAGTTGTAACGGAAAACGTAGTTGATAAAAAGAAGTTAATCGATGTTAGTTAATCGATTAGTGTTAAAGTAAAAGAAGTTAATCGATGTTAGTTAATCGATTAGTGTTAAAGTAAAAGAAGTTAATCGATGTTAGTTAATCGATTAGAGAATAAAGTTAAAAAGAAGTTAATCGATGTTAGTTAATCGATTAGTGTTAAAGTAAAAGAAGTTAATCGATGTTTAGTAAATCGATTAGAGGATAAAGTTAAAAAGAAGTTAATCGATGTTAGTTAATCGATTAGGGAATAAAGTTGAAAGGAGATAATCGATGTTAGTTTAATCGATTAGAATAGAAGCAAATTGAGTAAATCGAATATAGTTATTCGAATAGAAAGTAAAAGGAATTATCGAATATAGTTTATTCGAAAAGAGTAAGTGAAATGAGTAAATAAATAGCGTTAGTCAAATAGTGTTAGTCCAATAGAGTTAATTGATAAGAGTCAATCGAATATAGTTATTCGAAGGAGGGTTAAGTAAGGAAGTTTGTTAAAGAAATATAAAGTGAACTTTGTCTATTTCAAAGTTAGAAATGTTGTTCAGTTAAGGTCTGAGAGGTAGTTCTACCCCAACTTGATTGGCTTCGTTTTAACAAAGGAATAGTTAAGGCTCGGCAGTAAAGGGAATGTTTTGAGTTGGCATCGCGATGATTTGTTTAAACATATGTCTAAGTCCAATGAAGAAGCTTTGGAAATGTTTTCCAAAGAAGAAACCAGAAATGTTTTCTAATAAAGAAAACAAGAAATGGAAATGTTTCCATTGTTAATAACGTATATTTTCCAAATTTAGAAAATAAGAAATATTGAATATAGGGAAACAGGAGATTAGTAAAATTATGAACTAAGGAGATGAATGTTGAATGATGTTTGATTGATATAATTCCCATCTGGAAATAATATCATTGGTTGCACACCTGTTTTATTCGATAGTTAAATCACAGACTATCGAAGTTTTGACCATTTTAACGTTGTTAATATGGAGAGACCGGTTGGATTATTATCCAAAGAACCACTCTGTATTGGCATAAGCGTTGCGAATCATATATGCCAAAGGAAATTGAAGACGGAGTTATGCAAGGGCTATCCTGTTTACAGAATAGTGCCTTCGGTTCATCCTGTTCCTGGATGACTTGTATGGACGGATGTCTGACAGAGTATGTCCAGACGATCACGTATATTGATTTCTCCAACCGTACCAAGAGTGGAAGCGGAGAAGGAAACTTCTTTTAGCTGACACATAATGTATGGTTGAGGACATCAATCGGTGATTAGATGGATTTGATGATGTGACATTCAAAGTGAATCTGATATGATGATAAAGCGTAGCTTCTAGCCTCATCATCCGGTAAATGACAGAAATCGGGCAGGCAGCATGGCTAAGTCGGTCGCACCGAAGTAGGGTGTATAATCACCTGATCTAGAGTTTCATTTACTTCTAAAAATCTATTGTTGATGCTGTCCCATTCGGGAAACGGTTGCCGATCCCAACTGTTGGTGATATACATTCGATACACTCAAGAGAAATGAATGGTCGGTCATGTGTGGCCGGGTTGCAAGATGTTCTTGTTGAACCCAGTGTATTCCTCTCTAGAGGTACACAAGCGGAAGGTGATTCCATACCTTGTCATAGTTGGAAATCCATTACCCAATACGTGCTTGTGGTTTTGATTGTATACTATATATGTAGAACGTGAGATGAAAGCGTTTCTGCTAGTTGATATCTATTTGTACATAAACATTATTATAATATCAAAAGGTTTTTGATATAAAGTTATCTTGGATTCTCATAAGGGAAAAACCCGTTCCGTTATGCGGCGTGGTCTTATGAGATATCGTTTACTTGTTCGAACTGTTTTTAAAATGTTTTACTCACACCAGTCCCATGACTGACCTGGAGTTTACTTTGTTGTTTTCCCTAAACTCTTGGGTGCCTAAATTTGTACGGGCAGTCAAGTAGTCGGGATTTTACAGATATAGTTGAAGAGCTGGAGCAGGAGGCTTCAGGATCATATAGCTATAGTTATTTCCGCTGTGTTGTAAGTGTTGTACTTTGATAATGATGTATATTCAAATACAGATGTATATTTCAAAGTTATGTTACATATATTATATGTTATTCGTTCCGCTGTGAGATTCGTGTTACTCTGATGTTGTGTTCTTCTTCTTCTATTCTAAGTTTCTATCTTATCTTTCCTCACCCTCTAATTTCTTTCACTAATTACCAGGATTTTTCGATGTTTTGGTTATCGACATCGTGTGTATGTCGATAACCAAAGTCGCCGAAAATCCGGGTCGTTACAGTTGGTATCAGAGCTTAAGTTAAGAATTACTTGGCTCTGTGGCGTGACTCGGTAGAGATAGGGTTAGTAATACCCTAGACTGAGATTGAGTGTATATATACGAGTGAGCGTATTTGTTATTGATATAAAAATTTGTTTTATATTGTGGAGATTTGTTTGTTGAGTCGTTTATGAGTTCTGGTCGATCAGTTTGATCCACTGTATCGGTAGGAGTTACTAAACACTTGAATACGATGAACCATCATGGTATGTTTTGAAAAGAGGGTAAATGAAAATAGTTTACCCAACGTATATTTTGAATATATTGATATATTGGTTGTGATTATAATCGAGTAAGATTATAAATTACATGGTTATGTAAATAACCAATCAGAATTCATATAAGTGAAATACGTGAAATCAGATGAGTTAAATCTGAAATTAAAACCAGAAATTTGAGGTTAAAACTTTGGAAAATTGGATAAGTGTTTGTAAATGGATTAGGATTAAAAATAAGGAAAATTTAAGATCCTGGGAGATTTTAAATTGTTTTACAAACAGTGTGAATTATATGTTGAAATGAATTTCAAGGTGGAAATGTTTAGAAATGGTTTTATAGTATTGAACTCACTTCGATCGCTGGAAAATAGATTCTGATGATGACAGCTGCATCATCAGTATTCATTTTCGAGTTGTAAGTGATGAATTACTACCAGAGATACTGTTTTGAATTTGTTTTGGGAAAGACAAGTTGTGTTGAATTTCAAAATGGAATTTAAAATATAGAATTTGAATTTTTAAATAGATTTGAAATATTAACTTGTTTTAAAAGAAATAAAACGAGAAGTTCCATTATAAAAGAAGTTTATAAATAGTTCTTTTATAAACGAAGTTTATAAAATGAAGTGAAAAGAATTATCATTGGATAATTCAGAAATAAAAATACAAGTGTGAAATTGAAAGGGAAATCTATTTTCAAAAGGCAGAAATATCGATTCCAAAAAGAATCGAAATCGAGACTTATGTAAAGATTGAATAAAGTAAATTTGAAATAGAAATTGAATATGTGAAATTCAATGGAATTGAAATAGAGTTTGAATATATAAATTCAGATATAGAATTTGAAAAGAGGAAATTCGAATATAGAAATCAAGTAGAATTAGACATATGGAAAAAATCGAATAGAATTTGAATAAGAGAAGTGACATAGAGATTGAATAAAGGATTTAAAAAAGAATTTGAATATTTGTAATTCAAATTGAATATAGAAATTTAAAGGAGTTTAAATATATGAAATTCAAATAGAATTTGAATTTGGAAAATTCAAATAGAAGTGAAAATGAAATTTGAATAAAGCAGATTCCAATAGAATTGAATTTGAAATTTGAGTATAGAAGATTCGAAGGAAATTGAAATGAAATTCATATATAGAATTTGAGTAAGAGATTTGAAACGAAATTCAAATATAGAATTTGAATAAGAGAATTGAAATGGAATTTGAATATAGGAAATTCAAATAAAATTGAGATGGAATTCAATTAGTTGATAAACAAGTTAAACTTATATTTGAACATGTATATTCAAATAAAAAGGTGAAATAGGTAAACCAGTTAGTTAGCCATTAGTAAATGGATCTTGAATTGAAGTTGAACTTTAGATAAGTAAAGGGGACTGGTAAATTTATATTCGAAATCGAATATGAAACCTGAGAGTGAAAAAGGTAGAATTTGATCAGTTTATAAGTAAGTTAAAATATATTTGAACATGTCATGTTCAAATGTAAAAGTGAAATAGACTAAAGAGTTAATTAACAAATTAATTAACGAATTGAGTTAAAACGATCAGGTATAGTTGAAATAGATTGGGCAGGTATAAATATACATGAGATAGGTATGGATAAGGTATGAAGGTATATAAATAGAATGCTCGACGAAAAGGTATGTATTTAATTCATATATGGGATTTTATGTGCCGTATCGGCTAGCCGCTTGGCTTTTTCTTTTTCTTCTGGATTGGTGTGGGCCATGGGAGGCTATTTGAAATATCCCGATGCTCCTAGTACAAAGGAGGTTATGGCGAATTTTTCCGGAAATTTGAGGAGTTAGAATATTTTTAAGATAATTTGATAGTTAGAAATCAACGTATCAATATATATAGAAGTCGATAAGAAAATGAACTTAGAAATAGAATAGTAAAATCAAAAAGGAAGTCTAGGAATAAAATCTAGTAAGAATAGAAAGAGAAAGTGTGTACGTGTTTAAAAGTGAATAAGTAGTTGTATGGTATTGATTTTTTCGAGTAAGTAGTCATATCTGTTTTGAAGTTATAAATGTTATTCAGTCAAGGTCTGAGAGGTAGTTATACCCCAACTTGATTGATTTCATTATTAACAAATAAATAGTAAGATTTCAGGCTCGAAGATCAATGTTGAATAAGAATTAGTTGAATATAGTATTCGGGTTGTCGTAACGATGTTTTACACAACATCTGTTTTAACCCAAATAAGTGTAAACTTGGAAATAGAATAAAGAATATTTCCTAAGTATAGAAATAAACGAGATCGGAAAAGAGATAAGAAATTGGAATATTTTCCAATTAGAAATAGCATAATATTTTCTAAAGGTTTAGAAAATAAAGGAAGGCGATATTCGGAAATGTTTTCCAAATAGCATAAAAGGCCAATATGGTTATTGAAAATAATTGGTTAACAAATATTGATAAAGAAATAGAGAAGTGATTTAACTAATGGAATATTGATTATAGGCTCAGTTGAATTTCAAAAGGAAAATTTGTTTTTTTGAAAAAGTAAACTGTTTAAAATTCCCAGGAAGAGACTGTTTTGAATTAAGAACGAATTTAAATAGAAGTTTGCGGAAGTAAGCTGAAAATGAATTGAAACAGTTAAGTGAAAACTGAATGGAAACAGAACGATATCAGGAAAAATTTGTTCTTGAATAAAATTGGATTATCGGGATAAGAATCTGAAATGAAAATTGGATTATCGGGATAAGAATCTGAAATGAAAATTGGATTGGGAAGTTAAGAGTTTGAAATCGAGAATGGAACTCGAATTTGAAATAAAATTCGACTTAGGATATAAGTGAATGGTTGTGTCGTGGATAAAAGCAGACGGGAATTTGATTGGGATGACCCTTGTATCCGCTGAAGTGATAACAGGTGGAAAGGATATAATGATATGTCGACAAAAAGGTACAAGTTTATATTTCTATTGGATATAAGATTTATAAGCCGAATGGGCAAGCCGCATGGCTGTTTGATTTTCTTTTGGAATGGAGATGGCCCAGAGAGGCGAGTTGGAGTATGACCGATTGACCGGTATAAAGAAGATGCTGGCGAAATTTTTCGAAAAGCTAAGGTGTTAGAAAATTTTCAGGATTTTGAAAATTTTCGTTGATAAGAATTAATTAATAATTTAATTGAAATTGAATTGGTTCAGTTGGAAACTGGAGTTAAGAAGTGAACAAATGTGTTAAAACCAGTCGATAGGGTCGTCCTCTACCTTTTAGCAATTTCGAGGACGAAATTATTTTAAGTGGGGAAGATTGTAATGACCCGCATTGGCAGGGGTATTATGATTAGTTTAATTAACTATATCAAATGGTGATATAGTGAATTTAGTGATCGTGGAATTTAATAATGGTGAATATTTAATTAAAATAATTAATTAAGTAATATATTTAATTCTGAATGGTCGAAATGACGATATGGTGTGAACCGGATCATCTGTGATATTTAATTCAGCTTGGAATTTAAACTAGGATAATGAATATATTCAATCGTTGATAATTGAACGTATAATTTATAATATAATTATAAACGAGCTTGAAATGGCGCTGCAGTTCGCTAATTGGCGATTCGAACTTCAACTGAATGTACATAGTTCGTTTTAAATCGGATTTCTGTGAAACAAGAAACGTGTGGAGCTGGTGGAGTATATCTTTCTAGTGGAAGAGAAAAATCAGGATTTCGTCGTGTAGATTTTGAGATATGTCCAAATCAAATTTTAAAATAGTCGCTATAGAATCGTTTATCGACCGTAACGGGTTATTCGATATAACTAGAGATCGGGTTTGAATCTAGACAAGGTTCTTTTGGGAAATAGTGATAATTCAATTTTTTAGAATTTTACTGTAATTTTTAATTAATTAAATAAGCACTTTTTATTTTGGGGTATTTTACACCCTATATCAACATTTTGAAGTTTCAAAATATGAGTTAATCTACCGATATTATTATATTTTTGGAATCGTGGAACCGAGCTCGATACAAAGGTATCTTGATTTCTGTCTGATCGTGAATGGAATTTAGGTAACATACGTGTCCTCCTTTTTCCACAACTTAGCCGAACCCATTCCCCTTTTTGAAACTTGCTGCTCCTATATTTGTTTTAAAATATCGTTCCACTTCTGTTTGCATTCTTTAATACCATCCTGCTCCTTAAAAAAATCCATGTTTCATGGATCCACTTCTTTACTTTGTTCAGCACCTCTTAAATTTAAACACAAGGACCACAACGTCCCCATGTACGCTGTCCAGTATGTCCACACTTCACCGTCTCATATAAATATACCCAATTTTCTAAATACATTAACGTTTCCCTGAGGCTTAAACAGAGCCATGTATCCTTTTATCAACCACCAGTTTCTTATGACCTCAAAGCAAAAACGTGGAGAGTAAATTATCACATGAAGCTGTCACCTACCCTACCACTTAATACTTAAACACTTAAGCTTCTCTCTTCTGTAAATACACCCATTTGCTCTCGTTACTCCCATTTTTCTAAAAACCGATACATTTAAACAAAACCGCGGTGAGCAAACATATAATCAGTTCCTCACCGCCACTCTCTCTGTTATTCTCGTGAGGACAAACAGTAGGATGGAAAAACTCACGGACGCAAATACCAGAACTGGGAACGTGCGGCAACATAGGTGAGTTAAGGACGTATGAAAAGGGAGGGAAGGCGTTGGCATTATAGAAGGAGAAGTAGCGGACGTAGTGGAGAGGGAGGAGATGGGAATAACAGAGCACGACAAATGGTGTAAATATGGATGTTGAAGTCACGTTTCAGAAAATGGACACTGGAAGGGATGGACGTGCTGCTGGATTCGAGCTATATGCCTAGGATGTTGAGGAAGTTGTTTCGTATGGTTTGCATGGGAGAGTAGGATCATGCAGCAAGGTCATTTACGAGAACGATGGGCTTAAGCTCGAGTGGTTGGTGGTGTAAATAACGAGGAAGGCATTACTGTGCCTGAGACGGTGGGCCTTGCATGCATGAGTATGAAAGAAGGGAATCAAAAAAAAAAAAAAAAACGAATGGATGAATATACAGGTGGGAGGAGTAACTGTTTTCATGATGGAAATGGGAGGACAGGTTGCGTTTGTTTTTGAAGAGGAAGGTGGAGTGTACGGGCGGTATGTTGATACTCAATGATTGGAAGACATGGGTATGGTGTGCCAATATGTTGTACTGAAATTCACGTTTGGAGGAGAAAGATTTGGTGCGGGTTACTAAGGGTGCAGATGCAAAGGATCATGGGCTGTCTAAGTATTGATCTACGAACGGTCAGATCCGTCGGGACCGTATGGACGGGGGCAACACAATGGAGCTGACTGGGAGTGAATCCGAGCTCGTTACAATTTATGGCGAAATAAATTGTCCAACTGAATCAAATAACGCAAACCGTTATTTAACGATTAACGCGCCAATGTGAGTAAATCTCACTAACTCTGAACAGTTTATAATTTCATGTTGTATTTTTAGAACTATTAGATATTGATTGATTGACTGTGTGTTGATTGTTTGATTGAACTGCTAGTCAGTTAGTTGAATTTCTATATTGATTCTGTTTAACAGAATGTATCATATAGAACTGAAGGTGATGTTATCTATATTGTTTAACATCTGTGATGCAGGGAGACAGGTTGGAGGAATCCGACTGGATTCCTCAACATTTATTTTACTGTTTTCATATATTGTGATATATGATGTGTTATATAATCTGTTATGGATTATGGGTGTTGGAATGATGTTGATCATTGTTATTCGATATTTTAAATATCATAAGAAACCCTGGGATGTAAAAAAAGAAGTATTTCAATGTATATTGAAATAAAGGAATTTTATAAAATCACAGGATTTTATAAAAGGAATTATTTATAAAACGAACACGGTTTTATAAAAGGGATATTTATTTAGAAAATAAATAGAAATAGAAAAGGAATATTTATTTACAGGATAAATAGAAGTTATAAATAGGAAATATTTGTAACGGTAAATAGAAGTTATAAATAGGAAATATTTGTAACGGTAAATAGAAGTTATAAATAGGAAATATTTGTAACGGTAAATAGACGTTATAAAAAGGAAATATTTGTAACGGTAAATAGAAGTTATAAATAGGATATATTTGTAACGGTAAGTAAACGTTATAAAAAGGAAATAGTTGTAACGGAAAACGTAGTTGATAAAAAGAAGTTAATCGATGTTAGTTAATCGATTAGTGTTAAAGTAAAAGAAGTTAATCGATGTTAGTTAATCGATTAGTGTTAAAGTAAAAGAAGTTAATCGATGTTAGTTAATCGATTAGAGAATAAAGTTAAAAAGAAGTTAATCGATGTTAGTTAATCGATTAGTGTTAAAGTAAAAGAAGTTAATCGATGTTTAGTAAATCGATTAGAGGATAAAGTTAAAAAGAAGTTAATCGATGTTAGTTAATCGATTAGGGAATAAAGTTGAAAGGAGATAATCGATGTTAGTTTAATCGATTAGAATAGAAGCAAATTGAGTAAATCGAATATAGTTATTCGAATAGAAAGTAAAAGGAATTATCGAATATAGTTTATTCGAAAAGAGTAAGTGAAATGAGTAAATAAATAGCGTTAGTCAAATAGTGTTAGTCCAATAGAGTTAATTGATAAGAGTCAATCGAATATAGTTATTCGAAGGAGGGTTAAGTAAGGAAGTTTGTTAAAGAAATATAAAGTGAACTTTGTCTATTTCAAAGTTAGAAATGTTGTTCAGTTAAGGTCTGAGAGGTAGTTCTACCCCAACTTGATTGGCTTCGTTTTAACAAAGGAATAGTTAAGGCTCGGCAGTAAAGGGAATGGTTTGAGTTGGCATCGCGATGGTTTGTTTAAACATATGTCTAAGTCCAATGAAGAAGCTTTGGAAATGTTTTCCAAAGAAGAAACCAGAAATGTTTTCTAATAAAGAAAACAAGAAATGGAAATGTTTCCATTGTTAATAACGTATATTTTCCAAATTTAGAAAATAAGAAATATTGAATATAGGGAAACAGGAGATTAGTAAAATTATGAACTAAGGAGATGAATGTTGAATGATGTTTGATTGATATAATTCCCATCTGGAAATAATATCATTGGTTGCACACCTGTTTTATTCGATAGTTAAATCACAGACTATCGAAGTTTTGACCATTTTAACGTTGTTAATATGGAGAGACCGGTTGGATTATTATCCAAAGAACCACTCTGTATTGGCATAAGCGTTGCGAATCATATATGCCAAAGGAAATTGAAGACGGAGTTATGCAAGGGCTATCCTGTTTACAGAATAGTGCCTTCGGTTCATCCTGTTCCTGGATGACTTGTATGGACGGATGTCTGACAGAGTATGTCCAGACGATCACGTATATTGATTTCTCCAACCGTACCAAGAGTGGAAGCGGAGAAGGAAACTTCTTTTAGCTGACACATAATGTATGGTTGAGGACATCAATCGGTGATTAGATGGATTTGATGATGTGACATTCAAAGTGAATCTGATATGATGATAAAGCGTAGCTTCTAGCCTCATCATCCGGTAAATGACAGAAATCGGGCAGGCTAGAAGCTACGCTTTATCATCATATCAATGAACTTTCTTTAGATCTGGTGATAATACCCCTAATGTGAATGACCCACATGGTCATGCTGCCTGCCCGATTTCTGTCATTTCCCCGGTGATGAGGCTTGAGGTCACGATTTTCTTTCAGCACTTCTTTCCATCATTTACTTTGAATGTCAAGTCGTCAGACATTCGTCCATATACGTTGTCCTAGGATTGGACAGACCGAAGACACCATTCGATTAATCCATCTTAGGCAATTTCTACTTAGGATTAACAAATATCCCTTGCCCTTTACTCCGTCTTCAACTATTCTCAGTATGACTTGATTCGTAATGCTTATGCCAATACGGAGTGGTTTTCAGATATCAAATCTGATCACGGTCTCTCTATATTGACAACGGAGGTATAAAATAAGTCAAAACTTTGATATTCGGTGATTTAACTATCAAAGTAACATCCATATAATCAACGGTCCTATTTCCAATTGGAAATTCTATCGATCAACCATCAACAACACAGACCCCTTTTTATATTAATTCCTTATTATATAATCGATTCTGAAATCCATTTTCAATCTTCCATATCCTTTCAAATCTCATTCTTGATTCTTGGAAGACATTTCCAACGTCATCATTTCTTTATTCGAGAAGATATTCCAATTTGAAGACATTTCTATATATTCATATATTCTTATTTCTATATTTTAGAAAATATAATTTATTAACATTGAAAAAAAAGCATTTCCAATTACCATTCCTTACTTCTAGTTATCCCAAATCATTTCATTTTCTATACTTAGAAACCAACCCTGATTTACTTTGGAAAATGTTTAATTAAACTCATGTTACATAATAAACATCGTTGCTATAGATCAATTCATTAATTATTCATTTACTAACCGGATCCCTAACCAATCTTCACTATCAAACCTTAACCATTTCTCAGTAAATCATGCAGTCAGTCAAGTTGGGGGTATAAGTACCTCTCAGACCTTAACTGAACGACATTCTTAACTTTGAAATAGTCAATGCTCACAACTTCTAACAACACATCGCTTATGCAGACTCTCATATTCACTCTATGAATCTACTTCTTTTACGGAAAAATATTGATTACAACGGTAGCGTTATAATTGCTGTATTTAATTTGTAAAACATTAATTATAATGGTAGCATTAAAATTGCTGTTTAGATTTATAAAACATTTATTATAACGACAACGCTAAAATCACTATTTAGATTTACAAAACATTAATTATAACGACAGCGTTAAAATCGCTGTTTAGATTTACAAAACATTTATTATAATGACAGCGCTAAAATCAACGTTTAGATTTACAAAACATTTACTATAACGGTAGCGTTATAAGCGTTGTTTCCAAATATTTGGTAAAAATATAACTTACACTTATTGATTTCAATAAATAAATTAATAAGTAAATAAATAATTAAACAATTAAATTTGATCCAAACGGAAATTATAAATAACTACTTCCCTAAATTCGATATAATCAAATTCAATTAAATAACTTTCTCTTGAATATCTATTCGATTTATATTCCAAACTTCGGAGTTTTCTACCATTTCAGGTTAATTCAAATTCCAAATTCACTTTTGCATTTATCTTATCCAATTCATTACCAAATTCCTTTATAACCGTTCCAGTCTACACAAAGTTATCACACTTTATTTTATATTCCGAATTTTTGAACTAAAACTCATCGTTTTCTTTTAAAACGATTAACCATTTCCCTTTTTCACTCTATTTCCAATTTGGATTCATATTTCAAATCTAAATTTCCTTTAGAGATACTCCATTTGCAAATATTTTCTTTAAACCATTTTTCACTTTAATCGTGAATATATTTCTTTTATATATACAATCAAATCCATTTGATTTATCATTTCAAGTCCAATTTCATCTATAACTTCTATTTAAAATTGTTTATAGAAAATTTCATTATTAATCTCAAACATTTATAATCTCATTTATAATTTCTTTTATAATTTGCTAAGT
The DNA here is from genome assembly GCA_030737875.1 of Allium sativum. Taxonomy (NCBI): domain Eukaryota; kingdom Viridiplantae; phylum Streptophyta; class Magnoliopsida; order Asparagales; family Amaryllidaceae; genus Allium; species Allium sativum. The sequence continues at coordinate 971,860,527 of CM060918.1, read as the reverse complement.
TCAAATCTCATTTCAAATATTAGTTTCAAAACCGATTTCCACTTTTTCATATAAATTCAAATTTGAATTTATATTTCAGTTTATCCAACATTAAATAATTCATTTAATTTATAAACTCGTTTAAAATAAACTTCTTGTTTTAATAAAACAAGTTTATACTTTTTAACTCCATTCGAAATTACACTTCATTTTTGGAAAAATATATTTACTTTTTAAATCTCAAATTTCATTTTCTATATTGAAAATATTTACGGTATTTAAATACCAAAATGCTAGGGCTAGGGTAATCCAACACAACATAATTAATCATAGTACATATCACAGTAAATAACAAATAATAATATAAATGTTGATGGATCCAGTTGGGTCCCTCCAACCTGTTTCCCTGCATCCACAGATGTTAATCACATTATTTCACATAAATATGAAATATTATAGTAAACAACACTAATAATCGATCAACGATATAACTATATCAACCATTTCAACCCATTTATCAGCCATTCATCCAAAAAGACATCACATAGAATAAAATTACTACAAATAAATTTAAAACTCGTTTATATAAAAATATAAACGAGTCGGATTTAGTGAGTTTACTCACATTGGTTCGCAGTTAACAGTTCTGTTGTTTGTTTCATTTGAATCAACCGAGCATTTGGCGTTTGATTTTACTGCGAAATTCCAATAGCCTTGTTCTCTGCCATGCTAATTCCATCACGTAGATTTTAACATTATGATTCCAGCATGACCTACTTCGCTGGATTCTTTTCACATATGACAAAGATACACGGTTTATAGCTTTATATATAATTTGATTAACTAAATTATAATAAATCACCATTTCCCACTTAAATTTCCGTAATTAGAGCCTTACCCTGAATCATTCGCAGATTTAACACTGTCGTGACCCTCTAAATCAGGCCATCCTCCTACAGGTAAATTCGAACACTGAACATCTTAACTTTTTAATTACCCACTAATCATGTTTTAAGTCCACTAATCTTTCCTCCTTAAACCATTAACCCGCATTCTTCTGCCTGACCCTCTCCCATCCATAGTCCATCCTTTCTAAAATTCTTCACTACTCTCTGGAACTTAAAAACAACATCACCAGGGTCCCTCAAACCTCCCCGAAAAGAACATGTTAGATGCCCTAAAACGACTTGCAACTGGTGGCGTTCCACCTTATATTGGATACCCAACATAACTCGCAAAAATACTGTACAGTGCAAGCAAAAATGTCACCAATGTTTTCCATTTTTGCAATCCCTCCCGTCCCACATCATCATTAACAATCAAGCTATTAACTCCACTATTCTCCTCATCACATTTCCCATGATTTCCAGAACCCAAACCGAGTTTCCTTCCCATCTGTTGTTCCAAACCGAGACCCCATATTGCCTTATCCAATTACTGCTCTCCCTCTCGCTTCTCACTGGAAATCAAAAACCCCTTCAGTGCTTTGCTAAACAAAAGGCTAACCACTCCATTTCTTTTTTTTCTTTCTTTTCTCTTCTTTTTAAATCAACAGCCCACTCATTACACCCTTCTTCACGTTAGAACCATTTGCCTAAACAATTACCACGCCCAAGCTTCCAGTTACCAACCACATAACATACCCAAGCCTCTTGGCTCCTACCGCAGCACCATCCACGCACCACTGAGAGTCCTTCTCCAATTACCAGAGCTTCGCCTGATGCCCTTTCCTTCACAAATTTAAAACCCAAAACCATCCTAAGTTTTAGCACTCGTTGTAACACCCCACCTCCGTTAAGGTCACTCACAAAGGGAATGCGTTAACTTCGGTCGAGCATTTTTGGTACAAGATGCAGAAAAATTACAAGATAGACAAATAAAGTAGTGGAAAATAAATAACCTTTATTGATTAAAAACCGCTTGTACAAAGGTTGTTTTACAACACCAATACTTATTACAACAAAGCATCTGTCTTGTTTAAAATAAAGAAGCATAAACTGACAATGATATTCCCCAATAAAGCATGAGCCAACCATAGCAGTAGAAAATGGAGTTCAAAGCAATGCGTCAAAGAGTCTTCATGCTCGGAAAGGGCAACGATCCAAAATGAGCTGAGCTATTCCCTCCCTGGCTACCGAGTGGGGGGAACGGAAGAAAAGAGGCGAAAGCAAACTAGGTCAGACATAAAGCCTGGTAAGCTCAGTGATTCTTAGCATTTAAACGAGGAAAAGGGTCATGACATGAATAAACTAAATATAAGACTAAACCATAGTAACAAGATAACATGGGATAAGCATGGGATATGATATGGCAAGAATAAACTGAATGTACTGATAAACTGGATTTACTAATAAACTGAATATACTGATAAACTGAATATACTGATAAACTGAATGCGTTTCTGCTCCTTCTCTGCTTCGCGACTACCCTGTTATACTGATTTCTATATCTCTGCACTACCTAACTAGTGTCCAAACTAGTAATCTATATAAAATGATCATATGATAACGTGATCCCAATCCCCGTAATTGTGGTTGCCTTCAGGTGTACATCTATTATGGGGATTCCATTTATTACCTAGATCTAATCTAGGGTTTACTATCGAGCGCTTCCTAGATTCAACCAGGATTTATGCTACCTAGGGCCACTGGGGTTTATGCTACGTATTGAACGCTTTTCGGATTCAGGGTTTATGCGACCTAGGTCCAACTAGGGATTATGCTACCTATCGAACGATGCCGCCTAGGCTAGGACACACTACCCAGAGCGGTATATGTTCCTAGACTTTCCCCACATATGTGTCGTGAATCGTTATCGATGTCTAAATGCACATGTCCTCTATACGTGTGACCCGAGTCCCATGGCAAGGCTAGTCAAGAAACACGGAACTCGGTCGGGAGCTTTCAGATATCTGCCGATTGCAGGTGCTAAGGTTTACTTTTACAGTGGCTATGGTCCCACTAGACCCCTCCCTCAACTAACAAATGAAAGGCACCCAAGAAAATCAAGAATGAGAACTATACGCAGACCCCTCTATGCCCTCACAAACCTATGGGCCAACCTCACCCATAACTAGATAGCAAGTATATGGTCTGTTGGAGTTCTCCGCCTTTCCGCTTCACGTATCTTGACTGACTCAAGATGGTAGGTAGACGACGAGTTTTTATCACAGGGCAAAAACTGGTCTCACCGAATCATGTTGGTCCATCCTAGTCTTTAGGTTGCCTTATTATTGCAACCAAGGCATACCCTTGTCTCTTCTAACGCAGACCTTAACCTCTGTAAGCCCAAGAGGATCATCTGCAGCCTCATAGAGGGATACCAATAGTACCCTCACGTCCCCTCGAAGCCGCCTGCTTCGTACCCCTGTTCGTTGGAGCCTTCTTCATGATCAGACGGACGTTCGCTCCTTCTTGTGTTCTACGTGGATTTCTTGACTAAGGTTTACTACTTAGTTCTCTTAACTAAGGTTTACTACTTAGTTCTCTTTCTCATCATGTTGGATTGGTTAAGTGTCATAAGTCAATTCAAGTTAACTTAACCCATTCACTTGTCATGTTAAATTGGATAAGTGTTATCCAGTAGTTCACGTTGACTTAACCTACCCATATATCATGTCAAGTTGGTTAAGTGTTCCTTAACCTTACTCGTTTATCAGGTTATACTGGTTAAGTGTCTCTCATTAACATAACCCTGTTTATTCATCATGCTATAACAGCTAAGTGTTCTAAGTTTACTTAACCCCACCATCTAGTCTAGTTAGCATATTAAACATTTACTTAACCTTACCCACTTTTCTAGTTAACATGTTATAATGGTTAAGTGTTTCCTTAATTACTTAACCTCACCATTTCTAGCTTGATTGTTCATGAGCTTTAATTAATTAATTAAAGCACCAACCACTCACATTAGAAAGGTATTATTGTGGTTACTGGATATGCCGGTCGGTTCCGGGCAGTTTTACACCATAACTCAGTCTAACCTCGGGGTCTTTCTGGGCTTGATGCACTAACCTCTCACATTAGATAGGTATTGTTGTGGTTACTGGATGTACCGGGCGGTTCCGGGCAGTTTTACACCACAACTCAATCTAACCTCGGGTTAGGTGTTTTCCTCTTCTCTAATTTACATATTTACTATTTATGTAAATTTTCCATAAATCAATTTAGCCTAGATCATATTCATTTTTCATGCCAATTAACATACTTATATTCTACGCCCAAAACTTAATTTACCTATCAATTAGCCCAACTTGCAGTTTATACCAATTTAAATTTAATATTCCCCTTTTACAGTTCATGCCCAATCTAGATTAATATTCCAATTTACAGTTCATGTCAAAACTAGATTTAATATTCTAGTTTACCGTTTATGTCCAAAACTTGGTTTATATGCCAATTACATACTTTGCGGCCAATTAAAATTTATCAATTTATGCCCAAGTCGAATATGCAAGTAAATTATTCACTATTATAGCCAATTCAGATTATGCCAAATAACTTAATTAAGCTACGCCCAATCCCTGCATCATAATCGTACGTATTACATGATTTCACAAGTTTTCTAAGTACTCATGAAATGGCACTAACAAAAGGAATAGGGCATAAGAACAAGAATTGATATAAAAGAATAGGCATGCAAAAATAATGGCTCCAACAGGTTCGATGTACATAATAGTGAATAGGAATAAACTAGCCAAGTTACACACCAAATATGAGATCCAACATAATTGAGGGAATAGGCATAGGTGATTTGGTCCAACATAATGCCAGTTCAAGGTACAACATGATTGGTTAATTGTAATAATGGGAATAGGCATAAGCAACTAAGTACAATAGTTATAGGCAATTAAGCACAATAGTCATGGGCGACTAATCATAATAATTTCTTAATCAATGTCATAGGCAATAGTCTCATAGTTATGAATCATAGTCGTGGGCAACAGTCTCATAGTCACGAATCATAGTCATAGGCAATAACTTCATAGGCAATAGTTCCATGATCATAGTCTTAGGAAAAAGTCTCATAGTCATAGGCAATAGTTTTGTAGTCATAGTCTTAGGAAAAAGTCTCATAGTCATAGTCATAGGGGATAGTTTCATAGTCATAGTCTTAGGCAAAAGTCTCATAGTCATAGTCGTGAATCAGATCCATAGTCATAGATAACTTTAGATTTGACATAAGCATGAATCAAAGACAATTAACTTGCAAATAGGTACAGTTCTATATTTTGATTTATTACATTCACGGTTCCAATTACACGTTCAAATCCAAAGAATAACCGAACTTACAGTGATCGGTTTAGAAAAGGATAATAAGATAACGTTGTGGCGATTTGCTATGATTCGCGTGACATTGCTTGAAGCCGTTGAATTAGCCTTTGATTCCCTTCTTGAAGCTTTAACTTGATTTGAATCTCCAATTTGAAGAACTATAAATTGTTTTAGTAGAGAATAAGATTTATTTTAATAGTGGAGGCCAGAAGAGAGAGAAACAGCATGCAGATGCCTCAAAGAATTTGTGTGGAGAAACCTTAGGTCTAGCACTCTTTTATAGGTGTAGAGAGTGCTTTAGAGCTATTAGAATGCCCTAGAAGCCATCCTGTCCGTCCAGAATAGGTTAAAATCGCTGCAGTCCAGATTTGGCAAAACAGGCCCAGTTCGACCCCCAGGTCGACCTATAGGGGGGAGGTCGACCTGGATCGTGGGAGGGAAATTTCCCGCCAAGCCCGCTTCTGGGTTCTGTTTTGAATTTTTGAATTCAGTAGCTGTTTTATATATTCTCAAACTTCTGAGGGCCATAACTTCTTCATACGGAGTCCGATTTACGCAAACTCGGACTCTATCTCAAGCAGAATTCCGAGACGAACGCAATGGCAAAACCCGTTTCCCTTAATTATTCTTTTACAAATTAATTATACTTTGATTTGTTACTTTCATGTCCATCAAAAATACAGGGTGTTACATTCTCCCCTCCTTAAAGGATTTCGTCCCCGAAATCTTTAAGTCAAGAAGAATGTGTCCTAACATCTAATCACCCATCTACTCAACCACCATCCACCAGCATTCAATGTCCTAAAAAGGTTCTAATTCAAAATGAACATATCCAAAAGTGTGTGTACATGTCCAATACTAATGCAAAAGATCAAGCGGTCCACTGATTCAGTTGACCTCCTAAATGCGAATCATGAGAGTGCCATGCGTCCAATATGCATGCAAGCATCCCTATTCATGTAAATACTATATGTGTGCATATTCATTCATCCACATGCAACATCCATTTGATAACACATCAAATTTCAATCCATATACAAACTTACGCACTTGGATCCATATGCAATATGAAAAGGTGACTGAGCCCATCTAGTGCCTAGTGTGTGTAAATGCATCCACGAGCAACCACTAATCATAACATGTTTCAAACACATGTTTACATACATTGACTTCTACCTAAGGATCGAAGATATGATCTACAGAATATACCTAGAAAGATAGAAACAAGAATGCATAACATTCCTAGAAAATAAAGATCAAGGATATACCCTTAAAAGGGTATGATGCGCGTATCTAGTCTTCAGTCTTCGAAGTTGCATCTTCTCGAGTTTCACGATACTGTACCTTATCTAATTTAACATCACGATTGCAAAACTTCTTAACCTCCATTTCCACAACTCACTAGTAAAGATAGGACCTTGGTCACTTACTGTGCTAGAGGGTATCCAATATAGTCGAACTACCCTTCCAAGATAAACAGATGTTAACCATGATATCAAGTGTATATCCCAAGATGATTAGAGGTCTCTCCTCTACTTAGCTTATCCATCATGTTGCAAATCTGAGGGTCTAAAGCTGATGGTTACTATGTGCTTTTTACCTCTCTTGATGTCATTCTAACTTAGGGTGCCAGCCCCAACCATTTATTTCTCACGCAAACCATCCTAATCGAACTCGACATCCCTCAAGTACAAGCCCCAAAGGCCTAAACCAATATCAGACAAGCAACCAAGGGATACCTCCTCCGAATTTGGACGATCTATGTGAGATGATACTAACAAAACAACCAAATAATTGAGCACTTTACCGACTCTGGCTATCCTCGCCAATCTTGCTCCAAAATTATCGTTGATCGCATAACTAGCTTTGCAGTGTCATCAAGATATATGCGGAAGTATGTCTCGAGTTTTTGGGGGGAAAACCCCCACCCTAATCAAAACGTCTTGCGTACTCATGGACTACTCCAACGAATCGAAAATCGTCGATAGATAGATAAAGTGATTCTAGGTTGCTAAGACAAACTGATCCCTTAGGATCGCACGAAATCTCGAGGGTATTCCCGGGGCAAGTCGAAAGTCTAACTACCCTCATTTCACAATTATTAGCTAACCAATCCACGCCTAGAATCAACCCATAGACCATGATACCAAAAACATAAGCATTAATATAACTATTCTCAAATAATCACAAGTTAACGATAAATGAGCCGATCCAGCAATTGGATTTGAGACTATAATGGGATCCTCTACTATACAATATCTAGGGTGCAGAGACTCAACTATGGAAGCATATATATACGAATGTGAAGCGCTAAAATCAGAAGGAGTACTACCAGGATGATCAAAAGGGAAAAACTCTATCAACAGAAATCTTACTGCTTCACTCTCAGGTATGCTGGCGGTGGGAACGTGCACTTGCCTTCCGGAAAATCCTGTCCTTTGTTCTTGCCTTGCCCTTAACTATACGACCCATTATACCAAAATAAAGATACTTCCTCTTGTTTTAGGTTTTACTATTCCTTCCTCCCCTCCTTTGTGAACCAAGTCCATATCTATGGGTTCTTCATCCTTGTGTTGTGCTCCTTAGCCAAACTCCCTCATTCTCAACTTTGCCATCCTTGTGTAACTTGTTGACATGTCTCTCGAAAGTTGCCTCCATCGCACGGAGAATCCTACAAAGCTCGAAAGAGAATTACGGCTACAGGTGGAAGTTAGGCGCTTATTTGCCATTTGACAAGTTTCGTAGTCTCATCAAGCCTACCGAACCATGTCATGATGAGGTTACCTCCCAGAAAGCCAGGAGCCCCAGAGACATAGGAAAGAAGGAAATAAGGATTCAAAAAGAGTTTCTAAAGATAGTGCATATGGCTTTGGGGAATATGCCTTTAAAACAAAACTTTTCTTTTGAAAATGCTTATTTTAAAACCATTTGAAAATAATTTTTCAAATCTTATTATCTGATCCGGTAACCTTCAGCTCTGATACCAAGTGTAACACCCCACCTCCGTTAAGGTCACTCACAAAGGGAATGCCTTAACTTCGATGGAGCATTTTTGGTACAAGATGCAGAAAAATTACAAGAAAGACAAATAAAGTAGCGGAAAATAAATAACCTTTATTGATTAAAAACAACTTGTACAAAGGTTGTTTTACAACACCAATACTTATTACAACAAAGCATCTGTCTTATTTAAAATAAAGAAGCATAAACTGACAATGATATTCCCCAATAAAGCATGAGCCAGCCACAGTAGTAGAAAATGGAGTTCAAAGCAATGCGTCAAAGAATCTTCATGCTCGGAAAGGGTAACGGTCCAAAATGAGCTGAGCTATTCCCTCCCTGGCTACCTAGGAGGTGGGAATGGAAGAAAAGAGGCGAAAACAAACTAGGTCAGACATAAAGCCTGGTAAGCTCAGTGATTCTTAGCATTTAAACGAGGAAAAGGGTCATGACATGAATAAACAAAATATAAGACTAAACCATAGTAACAAGATAACATGGGATATGATATGGAAAGAATAAAATGAATGTACTGATAAACTGTATATACTGATAAACTGAATATACTTATAAACTGAATGCGCTTCTACCCCTTCTCTGCTTTGCGACTACCCTGTTATACTGATTTCTATATCTCTGCACTACCTAATTAGTGTCCAAACTAGTAATCTATATAAAATGATCATATGATAACGTGATCCCAATCCCCATAATTGTGGTTGCCTTCAGGTGTACATCTATTATGGGGATTCCATTTATTACCTAGATCTAATCTAGGGTTTACTATCGAGCGCTTCCTAGATTCAACCAGGGTTTACGCTACCCAGGGCCACTGGGGTTTAGGCTACCTATTGAACGCTTCTCGGATTCAGGGTTTATGCAACCTAGGTTCAACTAGGGATTATTCTACCTATCGAATGATGCCCCCAGGCTAGGACACACTACCCAGAGCATTATATGTTCCTAGACTTTCCCCACATATGTGTCGTGAATCGTTATCGATGTCTAGATGCACATGTCATCTATATGTGCGACCCGAGTCCCGTGGCAGGGCTAGTCAAGAAACACGGAACTCGGTCAGGAGCTTTCAGATATCTGTCGATTGTAGATGCTAATGTCTGCTTTTACAGTGGCTATGGTCCCACTCGACCCCTTCCTCAACTAACAATTGAAAGGCACCCAAGAAAATCAAGAATTAGAACTGTACGCAGGCCCCTCTATTCCCCGCCAAACCTATGGGCCAACCTCACCCATAACTAGATAGCAAGTATATGGTCTGTTGGAGTTCTCCACCTTTCCGCTTCACGTATCTCGACTAACTCAAGATGGTAAGTAGACGAAGAGTTGCTATCACAGGGCAAAAATTTGTCACGCCGAATCACGCGGGTCCATCCTAGTCTTTAGGTTGCCTTATTATTACAACCAAGGCATACCCTTGGCTCTTCTAATGCAGACCTTAACCTCTGTGAGCCCAGGAGGATCATCTGCAGCCTCATAGAGGGATACCAAGAGTACCCTCACGTCCCCTCGAAGCCGCGTGCTACGTACCCCAGTTCGTTGGAGCCTTCTTCATGATCAGACGGACGTTCGCTCCTTCTCGTGTTCTACGTGGCTTTCTTGACTAAGGTTTACTACTTAGTTCTCTTAACTATGGTTTACGACTTAGTTCTCTTTCTCATCATGTTGGATTTGTAAAGTGTCATTAGTCAATTCAAGTTAACTTAACTCATTCACTTGTCATGTTAAATTGGATAAGTGTTATCCAGTAGTTCATGTTGACTTAACCTACCCATATATCATGTCAAATTGGTTAAGTGTTCCTTGACCTTACTCGTTTATCAGTTTATACTGGTTAAGTGTCTCCCATTAACTTAACCCTGTATATTCATCATGCTATAACAACCAAGTGTTCTAAGTTTACTTAACCCCACCATCTAGTCTAGTTAGCATATTAAACATTTACTTAACCTTACCCACTTGTCTAGTTAACATGTTATAATGGTTAAGTGTTTCCTTAGTTACTTAACCTCACCATTTCTAGCTTGATTGTTCATGAGCTTTAATTAATTAATTAAAGCACCAACCACTCACATTAGACATGTATTGTTGTGGTTACTATATATGTTGGTTGGTTCCGGGCAGTTTTACACCACAACTCAGTCTAACCTCGGGTCTTTCTGGGCTTGATGCACTAACCTCTCACATTAGACATGTATTGTTGTGGTTATTGGATGTGCCGGGCGGTTCTGGGCAGTTTTACACCACAACTAAATCTAACCTCGGGTTAGGCATTTTCCTCTTCTCTAATTTACATATTTACTATTTATGTAAATTTTCCATAAATCAATTTAGCCTAGATCATATTCATTTGTCATGCCAATTAACATACTTATATTCTATGCCCAAAACTTGATTTACCTATCAATTAGCCCAACTAGCAGTTTATACCAATTTAGATTTAATATTCCCCTTTTACAGTTCATGCCCAATCTAGATTAATATTCCAATTTACAGTTCATGTCAAAACTAGATTTAATATTCTAGTTTACCATTTATGTCCAAAACTTGGTTTATATGCCAATTACATACTTTGCGGCCAATTAAAATTTATCAATTTATGCCCAAGACTATTATGCAAGTAAATTATTCACTATTATAGCCAATTTAGATCATGCCAACATAACTTAATTAAGCTACGCCCAATCCCCGCATCATAATCGTACGTATAACATGATTTAACAAGTTTTCTAAGTACTCATGAAATGGCACTAACATAAGGAATAGGGGATAAGCACAAGAATTGATATAAAAGAATAGGCATGCAAAAATAATGGCTCCAACAGGTTCTATGTACATAATAGTGAATAGGAATAAACTAGCCAAGTTACACACCAAATATGAGATCCAACATAGTTAAGGGAATAAACATAGGTGATTTGGTCCAACATAATGCCAGTTCAAGGTACGACATGATTGGTTAATTGTAACAATGGGAATAGGCATAAGCAACTAACTACAATAGTTATAGGCAATTAACCACAATAGTCATGGGCGACTAATCACAATAATTTCTTAATCAATGTCATAGGAAATAGTCTCATAGTTATGAATCATAGTCGTGGGCAACAGTCTCATAGTCGCGAATCATAGTCATAGGCAATAGTTTCATGATCAGAGTCTTAGGCAAAAGTCTCATAGTCATAGTCATAGTCATAGTCATAGTCATAGGCAATAGTTTCATAGTCATAGTCTTAGGCAAAAGTCTCATAGTCATAGTCGTGAATCAGATCCTAAGGCATAGATAACTTTAGGTTTGACATAAGCATGAATCAAAGATAATTAACTTGCAAATAGGTACAGTTCTATATTTTGATTTATTACATTCAGGTTCCAATTACACGTTCAAATCCAAAGAATAACCGAACTTACAGTGATCGGTTTAGAAAAGGATAATAAGATAGCGTTGTGGTGATTTGCTATGATTCGCGTGACATTGCTTGAAGCCGTTGAATTAGCTTTTGATTCCCTTCTTGAAGCTTTAAATTGATTTGAATCTCCAATTTGAAGAACTATAACTTATTTTAGTAGAGAATAAGATTTATTTTAATAGTGGAGGCCAAAATAGATAGAAACAACATGCAGACGCCTCGAAGAATTTGTGTGGAGAAACCTTAGGTCTAGGCACTATTTTATAGTTGTAGAGAGTGTTTTGGAGCCATTAGATCGCCCTAGAAGCCATCCGGTCCATCCATAATAGGTTAAAATCGTTGCAGTCCAGACCTGGAAAAATAGGCCTAGGTCGACCCCTAGGTCGACCTATAGGGGGAGGTCGACACTAAGGTCGACCCTCAGGTCGACCTGGGTCTTGGGCGCGAAATTTTCCGCCCATCCCGCTTCTGGGTTCTGTTTTAAATTTTTGAATTCAGTTTCGAGCACTTTTATAAATTCTGAAACTTCTAAAGGCCATAACTTCTTCATACGAAGTCCGATTTATGCAAACTCGGACTCTATCTCAAGCAGAATTCCGAGACGAACGCGATGGCTCAACCCGTTTTCCTTAATTCTTCTTTTACAAATTAATTATACTTTTATTTGTTACTTTCATGTCCACCGAAAATACGGGGTGTTACACTCGCGCTCCCCTTGTCCATCGCATGTCAGTCCGTCCTCCACGCCCTACCACTGACACAGCCTGGTCCAATCAGACTACCATCATGACGACCGCTTCCTCACTAGACCTCACTGCAGGTAATGGTGACCTTCATAACTCCCCTTTCGATCCATTCCAGCAACTCGGAACCCCACCAAAACGCAACGACTTCGAACCCTTATGCGGCGGCAGCTTGATTTTCCCATTCCAGGAGGTTTGATCGAGACTTCATACTCTCTCGCAACCAGGAAGAAGCTTATCCGAGAAAATTTAAGAGTATACGAATTAGAAGAGATGGAAATAGATCGATTCCATTTGGTTTTAAGATGATTTAAGATTTGTTGAAAGAATTAGGGTGGTGGCTCACTTTTTTCTTAGGAAGAATTTTCAATAGGGTTCCAAAGATGAGAGGGTTAGTGAAATTTTATAGTGGGTTTTGGAATGTTCCTTGAATATTCTATTGTTATTTACTGTAGGGTGTTTTAAATTCGTTGATCTCATATGAGCTCCGATTTGAATGAAAATGGACCTCTTGTTATAATTTGACATTCCGGATTCAGTGAAACTTGTTTTGTCGAATTTCGAATCCATTTGGAAAAATAGCGAAATTCTAAATATTAAAATCCTCAATTGTTTCACGTTTAATTTTTGTACACTCACATAACAACTCCAATTATTCCGAAACTTGAAATCTTAGAAAAATAAAATATTATAGACACAATGGAACTGGTTTCATCAAAAATGGAGGCCATTCGACTAATATCCCTTTTTAAGGGTCCATTTCAAATTAAAATAAATTTATTTTAAAAAATACTTCAATATAATCATATTAAAATATTATAATAGGTCATACTTGACCAGAATTTCATATACTTTCAAAATAAATATTTTGGATTGAATTTCAAGCCAAAACGATATTAAAACAAAATAAAACCCTTTTATTCATAGAATAAATCGATATAAATTATAAACGAACTCTATAGCGACTATTTGAAAATTTGATTTGGACATAACTGACAATCTATAAAACAAAATCTCGATTTTTCAATTTCATTGGAAAAATGTAATCAAATAGATCTGAACGTTTCTTGTTTCAAAGAAATCCAACTTATAATGGATCCCGTATACTCAATTAAAGTTCAAATTGCCAAATTACGAACTGCCGCATCATTACGAGCTCGTTTTAAATTATATTATAAATTATACGTTTAAACTTCGTTCTAATTTATAAATTCGTTAATATAATTCAAATTTTAAACTCCACTAAATACCTTAAATTATTCAATTCACCCAATATTGCAAATTCAACTAATTTTCGATTATTTCAGAATTAAATTTATTATTCCACTATTTATATTAATTAAATATTCAAAATTATCAAATAAAATCATTTAAATCTCCAAATTAACCTTTTAAATAATTAAACAAATTAATTATTTACTCACTAAAAATCAGGGTCGTTACATGCTAAAACCTGAATACAAGGCTGCCCATGTAGAAAATAGGGCACCCGAGTTGGCGAGTGAGACAAACTATGAGTCAATCATGGGACTGGTATGAGAAATCTACTTAACTTATTTCACAATAAGGCAAATCACAGGACCATGCCGCTAACGCGGAACGGGTTTACTCCATTGGATTGCCAGCTCTTAAAATAAGTAAACCATTTAAACATCGCAATGCTTTTTACAAAAATGAAGCCATTATAAGACTCAGGTCCCATCACACGATGCAACGCAAGCCGAAGGATAGAGTTTTACCTTATAATGGCCAAAATATGCTTGATACGTATAAATCAAAATCATTTGATATTATAACTAGTGCTTATATGTTTTAAAAACAATTTCAATCATAAGTAGAAATCATAGACGGCATGGGTACCATGTATCATGTTGCCATATATAGGTATACAATCAAAACCGCACGATGTCGTATTTGTAAATTGGATTTCCATCATGAACCAAGGCAAGGGATTGACCTTATCGCTTCGGGACAATCTAGCCCATGTCTCAGGATCAGAGCTCGAGTGACCTGTGGATCGTCAGGGCCGGTCCACACAGAGTGGATTAAAATGCATGAACACTGCGTTTTCCCGCCCTATGGGGCGTAAACTGGTCATATCACGACCAAACCATCGGCTCCGAAGAGACCGAAGTAACTGAGGCGCCTCTCTACCCATCATCCACATAAGTAAAACGTCCAGGCATGTAAAACCTAGACACCACTCCTAGCTAGAAGGAAACACATGTCCTCCCTGATGTCCTCTCCCGTTTCTGGTTCATACCGGGGTGTGAGGCCTGCGAATCAACGTTATACACAAAGCTAGCTATATTAAAGCCATGCTTTGATCATCAACCACAGGGTTCTGCTTTTCAGCAAAAGCCTTGATCCCAGCATCTCTGTATGCCACGTTGTCGACCTACAACGTCAGACACACATCCATTTACAAGTCCGTTCTGGGTCTGAACGAAACCGGAGGCACCTTATTCCTCGTCCCATATGTCCAATACATGAGAGAGGTCCTCGCACATCCGAACGATCAACAAGTACGTCCGGACAATCATCACTTTAACCCCTTCAGGGCAACAACTCCGATCAAAGGCATCAGTAGCCATCCATTCGATGTGAAGATCATCGGTCTTGCACCGTCTTCATATCTTCGACTTCTAATCGTCGACCAATTATTTGAAATGAGAATTAACTCGGCCTTTTCAAATAATTCACGTATATTTAGAATTTTAAATCAATTCTTTCCATGGTTAAATTATTTCACATCCATAATTCAGTTCATTAATATATTTTCATGTCAAACACATTCAACCATAAAATATCCAATAAACCAAGTAAATTCGGTTTATTTCCATTCCATATCGTTTGTAATATTTTATAAAGAATTATCGCTATTTTTATTTATTTAAAAATAGCCTATTTATTTAAACGACGCTTCAAGCTATAACGCGGCCATGGCACTGTTTTTCTTCAGATTTGATTTACACATATTTGTAAGTCTAACCATTGGATCTTTAAAAAAATTATATATTTGGAAAGATCTTTTCAAAGCGGACCCAACGGTTCCAGTTTTGGGAAAATCCGACGGTCGGATCTCCCAGTATAATCGTTTAAAGTTACGATTTCAAAACACGAACTGCAGCATTGTTATTCGTTTATATATATATATATATATATATATATATATATATAACCCATTCTGGCGCTGTTTTTATTCAGATTTGAATTAAACATTTCGCATAATCTAACCGTTGGATCTTTACAAATTTGATATCGTTGGAAAGATATTTTCAAAGCAAACCCAACGCTTTTGGTTTCGGGGAAATCCGATGGTCGGATTTCTCGGTACAATCGTTTAAAATCACGATTCCAAAACACGAACTGCAGCATCGTTATTCATTTTATTTTAATTATATATATATATAAATATAATCCGTTCTTCAATTTCCAAACCATTTTCATTTCGTGTACGTGGTAAAAAAATTATTTTTAGCCAACAAATATTTATTTCAACACATGGCTATTTTTAACACTTCATATATAGAATAAAAATGTGATTTTTATTGTCAAAACAATTTATTTCAAACCTGAATATTTTTAGCGATTCATATATATAATAAAAATGTGATTTTTATTATTAAAACAATTTATCTCAAACATGAATATTTTATATACTTCATATACATGATAAAAATGTGATTTTTATCATTCAAACAATTCATTCGTTATATGAATATTTTTCCAACACATGAATATATTTTAACACACGAATATAAACCAAGCACATGAATATTTCAGAAAATTTCGGCAGCATAACGGCAGGGGGTTTAAATCCGGCACCATCCCAAGTACGGCTCCTCGCACCGCCTTAGGCCTCGCGACGTTCCCTAAGGGGCTTATCCTTATAATCTAAATATTTCGATCATTTTCATATCACATCGAATTTTTCCACAAACAATTTTTATTTCATTTCAACCATAACCAACCATTCGCTATATCAACCAAATTTCACATCAACCACAATCAATTCGTCCATGGTTTGTGGACGACGGGTGTCGGGAGTTTCTAAATTCCATCTACATCCTAATATATTTTATTTCTAAATTAAATTGAATTTAGAAATCTCATATTAGGTTCCACTCCTTCAAAAATTGTAGGATGCTCCAAAAATTCTGCAGTCTCTTCTAGAATGTCGAGGACGTCCACACGAGTCCAATGTCTCATGTTTCATTGAATTTCGTTATTGTATGATAAAGATATGATTTTTATAAACAAACATGGATTTGCAACACTTTTAATCTGTTATAAACAGTTTAATTAACAAAAGCCGTTACCTTTCAAACCAGCTCAAAACTAGGTTAAGAATTTTCGCTCCAATCGAAGCACGAGGTCAGAATCAAGTTATACAGCGTCGAAGAGGGAAGTGAGGGCTTCCCGGCGCCACTGGTTGTGTCGAGATCGACGTCAGCCTGGAGGTCCGACGGCGAGTTAAAGGTTCGAACTTTGGGGGTTTCGATCTCGATGCACACAACACAGTGGAGGGCGAATCAGGTATGGATTCGTAGATCTCGTCGAGCTCTACAAAACTGTCAACTAAGGCTCGTGATTTTGTTGACTGGTTTAGAAGAAAATGAGGGGAGAAGGAATCAAGCCACTTCCGTCGTTCGTTTGGAGTACGGGGAGAGAGAAATGAAATGGAAAATTATGATTGGCCGGTGCCTTTATATTTTATTATTTAATTTATTTAATTTCGAAAATACCCTTCTCTCCATACGAACTCTAAATCAAACCCAACGACTATCGCCCCTAGCTAAATACCCCCATTCTGGTCACAATGGAATATGTTTTATAAGCCCATTCGACTATTTCAGCCGGTTATTCTTCAAATTAAAATATAAAACATTCAAATATGGATTTGAACGTACATTTTAATTCACCGGGACCACATACTGATTCTAAAAATTCCAGAAAAACAAATCTAGCTATCTCTGGACGATACGGTCCTAACAAAATTAATTTCGTTGAATTTGGAGACCATTTTAAAAATGGCCATTTTCTGGTCGATCCAATTCAAACTTAAATTAACCAAACACGTTTTCTTTTGCCACGCTCACATATTAATTCCAAAAATTATGAAAATTAGAATCTAGCAATAATTTGATATTCTGGATCCAACAAAAGTAGTTTTGTCGAAAATGGAGGTCATTTGCAAAATGTCTATTTTTACGGGCTATATTTATTTCATAGCGACCTTTCTGAAAATTCATTTGGCCATAACTTTTGATTCCCACTATGAAACAGATTCGTTAGAAAGATATTTTTAAACAGATTTAAATATTTTTGGTTTCATTAAAATCTGGTTTATTTTGCATCCTATACAGTCAGTCAAAGTTCGAATTCAAGTTTTCAAACTACCGCGCCATTTCAGGCCTTGTTTTATAATTAAAATAAATATATTCGCTATAACTTCGATCCAAATAAATTTTTAGTCGTTATTATTTAAAATAAATTATTTTAAATATTCAAAATTCATTAAAATAGCCAAATTAAAAATTTTAAATTGGTTCTGATTTTCCGGGTTGTTACATTTTAAGTAGAATTTGAACTTGAAATGTCAATTATGAAATCATGTCAAGAACGAATTTGTGTTAACAGACATTATTCACGGGTGAGGTGGATAGGGGGTTGAAGTAAATGGTTTGTAAGTGGAATTTGTTAAAAGTAAGTTAGACAAGGGTTTTTGGAATTTATAAATTCTAACTAAATTTTAGTAGAACTAATTTGAATAATAAAAAATAAACTTTATTAAAGAACTTTACACATGGTTTTTGAATAGTAGATATTATTAGAATTTGTAAATGAGTTATATAAGATAATTTTAGAACAAATAGTATGGAACGAAGTTTTATTGAAATAAAACTGCAATGAGCAAAATAAACATATACATGTGTTTGTAAGGTTTAATTATGGACTCCACATGTTATATAGAACTTGGTATACAAAGATTAAAATGAAATTGAGTTGGCTAATAAAAATAAAACATTATAAGAAAAATCTCGTTTCAATTTAGAAATAAATATTTAGCAAATATTTTGCAAATCGAATCCTTAAGGAAATATTTTATAAAGGTTGCAACAATGTTTTGAAAATGTTACTTTTAAGTAAAATATTTGAATAGTTATAGAGTGGAGATAAATGTTTCATTTAAGTGATAAGGAATATTTGAGAATTCTATTCGTTTGACATTAAGAAATGAAGTTAATGGAATTAGAAACTAATCAGATATTAGTTGAGATGAATAGTTTTCTAAGTATCGATCTGATGTTGGTTTCGGCCTTCGGGGTTGATACTAAGAGAATTATGATCTTATTAGTGTACGGTTAGGACTAACGACCAAGATGAGAAGAATGTTATTAAAATAATTTAATGATGAACTGGTTTCGAATATTCTTATAGATTAATATAAGAACAGAATAGAGCATTTCAAAGTGTTGGGAAATTGAGGAGTGGTAGTTAACAAATGATTAATTAAAGAGGCAATTATTGAATCAATAAATTCAATTTTCTTTTATGGATGAATGGTTGTCTTTATTTGATAGTTAAATAACCGCCTATCAAATCTGCCGTAAAGCGATAGTTGGTACGGAAAGACCGGAATCGAATTTATATTTGAAAACCATTCCGACCAGCAAATACGAAAACGTTGAATATGTACCCAACGCTGATCGAGATGGAGTATTGAAGACCATAAAGCTTCGTAAAGCGGAAGAACTACATAAAATCTCTGGTTTAGCGGCCAGAGATATACTGTGGTTTTGTCGTGGTTGGAATTTATTGATTGCAAGGACTTCTCGCTACTAATCTATAGGGTGATTCCTAGGATGTGGTAGGAGAGTGACTTTAGTTTGTCCAAACCAAGGACAATTTGTATGGATGAATGTCTAAAAAAGTATTTCCAAAAGTATCACTTACATTGGTTTTTACAAACGTATTTCTGTTAGTGGCAGAGAAGGGCACTTCTCTTAGCTTAATGACCAGAATATTTTTGTGGACGTTAATTAGTGATTTGGCGGATCTGCCGAGGTTGCATTCAAAGTGAATGGTGGCTTGATGTTCCATATGAATAAAAATAAATAATCAACTAAATAAATTATGACCTCAAGCCTCATCAACCGGGAAATGACAAAAAATCAAGCAGGTAGCATGGCTATGTGGGTCACCCCCATTAGGGTGTATTGTCGCCATCTAGAGAATATTCATATTTGTTACATCTTTTCGCTTCTGTATCTCCCTGGAACAATTGTGTTGCTAGCAACCGTAGGTGACAGTATATTCGATACACTCAAGAGAAATGAGTGGTCGGTCATGTGTGGGCCAGGTTGCAAGACATTCTTGTTGAACCCAGTGTATTCCTCTGTAGAGAAACAATACCGGCAGGTGGTTCCATACTTTGTCATAGTTGTAAATCCAATCTCCAATAAGCGCCCACGGTTTTTATTGTATACTATATATGTGGAGCATGAGATGCAAGCGTTCCACTAGGTTGATATTTAATTGTGATTAGTCATTATTGTAATATCAGAAAATATATCAATTTCAAAAATGTTTTAGGTTATCGTAAGGTAAAAACCGTCTGTGTTTATGTGTGGATTGGTCTTACGATTATCCTTTAATTTCGAAATGGTTTTAAACTTTAAAATCAAGTTGGAAGCTACTTAGGTTTTTCTCACGCTGGTTCACCAGACTGACCTGTGCGTTTGTAATGCTCGGGTCAGACCCAGTTGGTTCAGACCGAGTTGTACAGGTTCAGGATAAGATACGAAATTTCAGGGGACGAGCTGGAGAAGTTTAGACATATGATTCATATAGTGTTCCACTGTGTGTTGTAAACAAGGAAATATTGTTATAACTGTCCAATTATGTCGAATGTTCACTGTACTCTGATTAATTGTAAGAATTATTTCAAGATTTTTAATAAAGGCTTATTTATGTATTATATTTTATTCCACTGCGATGTAAGACTGTGTATTATTGTTCTTCTTCTTTCTTTTATTCTTAACATTCTTTCTTTCTATTTATCATCATGGGTCGCTACAGCATGCACTCCTTTCAAATCAATTACACTTCTTTATCCTTCTTCCCCAAACTTCTTTCTAAAAATTTAAGACGAGGATAGGGAGATGCTACCGAAACTTGGATTAAATCAAGACAATTCTTATCTGACTTATACAAGATTACCTTCTGCAACATTAACATGTTATCTTCTGATCTTTAAGTCCAATCTCTGTGAGTTTAAGTTACTTTTAGATATAAAAATTTAACAGTAATCTTGACATGTTAATAAACCTTGATCTGAGCCTCTGCCTGTTAATAAACTGATTCGTATCTAAATAGTTTTTCTGTAATTACATGTATTTTTCTGCATCGCTATTTTGTTGTTCAGTTGTTATTATATGCCTATTTCTGTTCTTTTCCCTCTCTTTTACTTTTTTATTTTATAAGTCTAGGCTACCTTAGAGCCTAGGCCAATCTCGTAGAGACATACATATGAACGAAATTGGGACAATTGGGGAATGTTTGGGAATGATAATAAAAGAGGGATAATTGGGGCATATCTTGTACTGTGGAATATGATTATAAATTGGGGAATATCTTGTATTGTGGAATATGATTGAAAAATTGGGGTTATATGAACCTGTAAATCTGTAGGCTTAATTCAAAGATTAAGTGGAACATGTTAATGAACTGTAAGTAACCCGTGAAATTTGATAAATCAGCGGGGTTAAGAGAATCTGTTAAATCTATGAGGTAAAGTAAACATGTTAAATCTATGGGGGTTATATGAATCTGTTAATCTATAAGACTTAACCTGTTAAAAATCCTAGTTAATAAGGGACACAAACTTAGGGGTTTGGCTTGTGTCATCTGTTGTGTGGGGCCATATCAGTCAATAACCCTTTCTGGTATTAAACGGGAACCCCGCACTAGGTAGGGGTCAGAGCACGCATACTGAAATGATAGTAAGTGGTTCATCTGAAAGGGGAAGTGTGCGAGCGTGTTCCAACAGAGTCATAAGCATGGATGGGTCTGATCTATAAGGTAAAATAAGCCGTTATAGAACCAGTAAATAGGTCTGCGCCCTTCTATAGGTTGCCACTTTAGGGAGTGATACGCCCTACTGTGGGGCCGACACATGGTATTTACACATTGGGGAGTCGATTGCTTGGGGTAGTAATTAGCGCTTATTTACTCCTACCTATTTCTTTTGGGGTACCCGTTATTTCCATTTTGGTAACACCCGTTATTTCTGTTTGGTACCTGTTATTTTTGTTTGGGGTAAAAACCGATATGTAACTAGAGTACACCTAAATCTACCATTATATTTCTGTTGGAATCATTCCGTTTTTGTTATATAATTAGGGAACACCTAATCCTATCATAAATCCTGATTATACCAGTATTGGTGCAGAGAAAAGTAAGTGAGAAGCATAGCTAGGTCCATATTAACCTATATACCTGCTTATCCTGTTTATAATGACTATATGTTACTTTTATCTCTCATCTAGTTTTACTTACACGTCTAAATACTTTTTCTTTATATGCTAAAAGTCACTGAACTCGCCAAACTTTATGTTTGACCCTTTTTCTTTCTCTTTCTTCCCCTCATCCCATCAGGTCCTCAGGATGGGAATGCTCAGTCATGATTAGGACTTTCTCTTTGTTCTGTTTCTACTTGAATCTGGATCAATTTGATGTATTGCTTCGATTACTTGTCTACTTTGTTATGGCAACTTACGGGGATTATGATTTTACATTTTTGTACTCTGATGGTTTTTAGCGTGAGACAAATGTTTTAGTTTGATATATTTGGTTCCAGTATTTTAGTCTGATGTTGTAACTGGATTTGAGACTACGATATTTTTCTGTTGAACAATGAAGTTTTAAATTTCCGCTGCTATTTTTATATATCTGTCTTTGGGATTATATTTCTGTTTACCTATAACGCTTCACAAAACTTAATGCATTCTAATAAAGAGTGACATTAACGGTTGTGAGGTGTCACATAGACGTTGTTTAGATGAACACGAGACTGACCTCCATCCCGGGGCTTGTTGTAACTTACCAAAGGTTCTATCAATTCCCAGGGACTTCGCCCGGAGAAGCTTAAATATAACAAAAATAGATTTATCACTGAGGTTTTATAAAGGTCGATACTATACGAGCAAGAGGAATATTTGTTAAACTGGGATATTATGAATGTATGCTTTTGATGATCACTTTTCTTTTTGTGATTGCTCACTTTTTTTTTTCTTGTTATGACGAAGCCTTGTATTTTGCAAAGATGTTGTTCCAGAAGATGCTTTACATTCATTTTCTAGATTGAGGAGGAAATTTTCAACGAAAGCATTATATAAATTTGGAAGGGGTCACCTCCTAGAAGATCTCAGGCGAATTTATATGAAATACCCTCGGCTTCCTATTGATTTTCTAGGCGATGATCGAGAAGTAATTTTAAAAAGTCTTAGAACCAGACATGCTGAATTGATATGTAATATAACATGAGGTGATCTAACAAGCTATATCAAAGCAGTAATTTTCAGCGTGTATTAGTAAAACAATTTAAAACTTGTTTGGATAAATTTAAGGATTTATGTAATAAACCTTTTCATATGGTGAAAAGTATAGTTTATCAATATTACTCTTTAAAAATAGAACTTACAAACAATGGTATATCTTGCTTGTAAAATAGGGTAACCAGTCCAAAGTCGCATCTTCTTAAATCAGTGAGGAATCAGTACAAATTGCGGAGCAGAGGGTTATTCTTAAAGATGATCTCGCTGCTGATCAACAAATGGCAAATTTACTTCAAAAATTGGCCATGAAGCACTTGAATAAATAAATAATTATCACTAAGCCTTGGATGGCCTACTGCAACAGAAATCCAAGGTGTTGCCAGCTAAAATGTTGCCATAGTTATGCTGATTTTTGTCTATTGCGACACATGCTTTAATGTGTTAGCATAGATATCAACCATGTGTTGTAGTAGCTGCGTGAATAAAATTATCAATCCGCATCAACACGATCCAATGGTCCACGTTACTGATCTGTGTCATTCTGATTTTCCTTCACCGCCTCAGCTTCTTTTCCTCAAATTTTCATTTTCGCGTTGGAACATAATTCGCGCTATTTTCACTTGAGAAAAACTACAGTCGGCTTCCACTTTAATGGTCGATTGAAAAGTAGGGTTTTGCCCTTCTCAACGAATCAGGATTTCAGCTTCCATAATTCGAGATGATCGTCTAACTGCTTCGAATTACAACTGTTCCTCTCGTCATCGATTTCTCGAATGCTACTAGTGCTCTAATAATCTTCGATCCTGGTCTTGTTGAGATCAAATCGATCTCTGAAATTAGTATGTGATTTTTCCCCTTTTTACTTTTGATTATTGTTTTTTTGTTCGATTTCAATCCCACCTTTGACTGTGATGAATTCATTTGAATTTAAATGGTTTTGAATCCCTAGATAATCTCTGATTTCAAAATAAGATTTGGTTGTGATTTGTAAATCCTATTTTATCAAGTTTGAAATATTCAAATTTTACGGAATTAAATTTCGTGATGAAAGACTCGATTTTAATTAGATTTTATGGAAATAAATTTCTAGAATTAGATTTGTATCTCCGATTTGGTTGTGAATTGGTCCCTTCAGTTGCGATCTTGTTAACTGATATGTGATTTTCTGATAAATGGTGTAACCTGATATGTTGGCCTTCATTTGCTAGAAGATAATGTCAAAGGAAATTCCTCAAAGAAAATGTTAGAGAAGTGAGAGGATGATTATGGTAAATTTGTGTTCTTGCGATGTGTTGCTGTTTTGATAGAGATAGAATGAGATTCTTCATGCTAAAAGGCAAGAAATAACACATGAAAAAGTATTTTGTGATCTTCAAAACAGCTTTGTGTTCAACACAATTCGATTCCTCTAGGGGTTAGTTCATTGCTTAGTTTGAGCAATTCTGATCAGAGCTCGACTGAAACTAGCCATGAATCGGTAAAAGGTGTTCGGACCCGCTTCTCGCCTTGCCTTCGGCTGGGCACTCGACTCGCCTTCAGATCAACATATATTTGTCAGTGTTAGTGTCTATATAAATTGAAACTGCATATGTAATGAGTGAATTGAATGATGTAGTGAGGAATATTTTTCTATGTGAATAATCAGTATTGTAGTAAATCATTGAGTTGTAAATAGTTGGAGTTAGAAATTTGTACTATTTCAGTTGTAAAAATAAAATATTTTATTTAATAAAACACCATTTGAGTTCAAATTATATGCATTAGTATTCTATTAAATAAATATTTAATCTTGTTATAGCTGAACAAGTGTTTCCGTTGGATGGTAAAAGTGTTGCCATTGGATGGTAAAGTTATTGCCATAGATAATGTGGGGCCCACTTTTAAGTAAAATTAGTCATTGTGGCAATACCATGAAAATGTCTCCATTGGGCCGCAAAGATGTTTCCTTTGACTCTGAGGCAACGCGAAAAAATGCAACACCAAGAAAGTGTTACCACAGATCAGTTTATACCTATAACAACATTTTTGGCACTTCCTGCGTCACTTCTCTGGTGTTGCAAGATGCGATATATGGCATAGTGTATTTTGGAGGGCCATTTGAAAGATAAAACTATCCTTGAGTTAAAGAGAGAAATAAAACCAATCCCTCTATTGATTTTGATGAAGAAAAGGTTAGATTGCATCAGTTGATTGCTGACTTGGTAATTGAACGAGACAACACGCAAGCTAGTTATAAAACTTAGGAACTTATTTTTAGATATACCACTAACATATCCATGTCCAAGCTTTCTGAAGCCACGACTAAACCTGAGGCTTTAGTATTTGAAAAATATTCTTACTTGAGAAACCCCCCTCGTGGGTAAGAATCGTCAGCAAGTAGTGTAGGAAGGTTAAAGCCGACATAACGAGTTTTTATGATAAAGAACGTAATAAGGACACGCTTCGACATATCAACTATTATGTCTCCAAAGTTAAACAATTACAGAAAGAGAGACATGATTTGAGAAAGAATGTCTTTGATTTAGAGAAAGAAAACAAGACTCTTCGAGCCATGAGTAGAGCCTATAATAGAGATTTAAAATTTCAGGTTAAACCCTTAGATAACCTCGACGAGGTTGAGAAGAAGAAGCAAAAACTTAACGAGCTTTTGTGTATTGCAATTCGTCTTTCTATCAATCCTCCTTTACCTGATGTTGAGGAGGTGTAGGATATTTGTTGTGGTTATAATATATGTGTCTAACTTCTGTACTCTGACAGTTAATGAAACAATTTTGTAAATTGTGTAGACATCACCTGATATGTAATCTTTGTTTGTGTATAGGATATCCTTATCTAGAAGTCCTACTGCATTACTCTGCATAAAGCTTAACACATAACATATTTTGCATTAGCCTTTTTGTCCAATGGTAAAACATATGCAATAGTTTATTTATTTTATATGAACCATTATCTGGGTCATAACTAAGTAATCGATGAACCTTGCAACACGATAATATGATCCCTCACATGACATATTTTGTTATAATTATGAATAGTAATTTCATGAGTGTAAGTTTAGTAGATCTCCCTGTATAAGATGTGGAAGATCACGATCTTCGTTCGAAGGCTTTCTCACAGCTGGATCGAGATTTCAACCTGAGTACTGACTTGGAAATTCCTCTTTAAGAGTAAAAATTATAGTCTCGTGGCCCAAATTGGAGTACTAGAGTAAGAGCCTGGTCTACCTTCTCTGGAAATGTAGATAGAATCTTCGAAACCCATATTCGAGAATTTGACAATAGAAGACCAGATATCAATATCTGTTAACAACAGTTAAAAGCTTTGAAGCCCAGATTCGTGTTTTAATGATAGAAGACCAGAAATCCACTTTCTGCAATAATTACAAGTCCCGAACCGTAACCCATATTCATGCATTTAATAGAAGGCCATATATCCTCATCTGAGAATGATAGAAGTCCCAAACCATAACCCAGACTCAGGCATTTAAATAGAGGAGCAGATATCCACATCTGGCAAAAATAGTTTTTTACACATTTTCGGTTTGTTTTGCTAAGCACAGGATGTACGTGCTTTGTGTGCGACTCTCTTGGCTTGTGGGTCTAGTGGACTTGGCTAGCTTATTTTCAAGCAGGGCCCAAGAACTTACCTGACCTCCCTTAGAGGCGCCTTACCCTGTTATCATAGGCGGTGATAAGGGCTTAAATGCTTTAACCTGGCCATCGTAGGCACCGCTAAAGGCTTACTTTTTTTATGCTCTACCCTGGCCATCGTAGGGGGTGATAGATGCTTAAACATGACCCCCCCTCCAAGGGGTGCCTTAACCTGGCCATCGTAGGCGCAGATAAGGGTTTTCGATTCTTTATGTCGGCCCTGTCTGACTTGGACACAAATAAAGGCTCACACTCACCCCTCCAATGGGTGCTTTACCCAGGCCACCGTAAACGGGAGTAAGGGTTTTAGCTACTCCGCCTCGGGGATGTAGGCTTATACTTTTGATGCTTTAACCTATCCCTTTTTGAATTGGATGTGCCTAAAAGCTTACACACCAACCCCCTTCTGAGGGGTGCCTTGCCCTGGCTATCTTGGCGGTAACAAGGGTTTCCTATAGGTCGCTACAACCGTTTCAGGTGGCTCTAAATTTTAAGGAGTTTAACATACTCCTGACCATGCAGATACTCTTTCTTTAAGAAATCCCTTCTTAGACTTAGTTTGATCCTCTTACAAATCTTCGCAATTGTCCTTGATTAAAGAACTTAATGATCATTCCTTCAAGAACTCTACAGTGGTTAGTTTCACGCTAATTCATCATGTGGTAGTGGCAGTAGGGCCCTCCTAATTTCCTTTCATATTTTCGTTTCTTCTTAGATGATGGCTAGAAGTTAAGCTCGTGTTTGATTCAAAAGTAGATATTCTCAATTGATGTGGTAAGATTGCATTCCATAGGTGTAATGGCCCGAATTTCCAAACTCTTTGAGTTGACCAAATACACCACACATCGAACCCAAATTGCACAGAAATACAAAACATTAAGAATAAAGAAGAAAAGATAGAAGAATAGAAACAACAACACAGAATCTTACAGTGCATCGGAATAAAATATGATATATATATATAACAACTTTTTGGAATACAAAATTTTATCTGTATATATATACCATTATCAGTGTACAAAAATTGTTCAGCACAACGGAAATAAATAATACATAGTTATCTAATGTTGAAGCCTCCTGTTCCATGCTTCTCCAAGGATATCTGTAAACACCTGAACCACTTGGCTGTCTGTACAAATTTGCGAACCCAAGAGTTTACGGTAAAACAAAACAAAATAAAGTCTGGGTCAGTCATGGGACTGGTGTGAGTAAACTTCAACCACGTGGTTTAACTTTTAAAAATTCTTTTGAAAAGAAAGGATAATCATAAGACCGATCCACACATAAACACATATGGTTTTTACCTTTCGGTGACCGAAAACATTCTTTAAATCCATGCTATTATGATATTATAATAGTGTTTAAATCAAGTAAATAGCAATCTAATGGAACGCTGGCATCTCACGCTCCACATACATAGTATATAATCAAAATTGCGGGCTCTTACTGGATAATGGATTCCAACTAGCAAGGCATGGGACCACCTTCAAACAGTATATCTCTAGAGAGGAATGCACCGGGTTCAACAAAAACATCTTGCAACCCAGGCTAAACATGATTGACCACACACATCACTTGAGAGTGTCGAATGTATTATCACCAACGGTTGGGATCAGCAACAGTTTCCCAAAAGGTACAAAATTGAAAGAATAAAGAAGCAAATGGATTTTCTCTATATCAGGTGACACTACAGCCTAATTGGGAGCTACCTAGTTAGCCATGCGACCTATCCGATTTTATACCATTTCTCGGTTGTGAGGCTTGAGGCCACATGTAACGACACGGATTTCGCCCGGGCCTAATCGATCGCTAAACCGACCAAGACCGTCTGAATCCCGCATACGCTAACTCTGGGTATACAACACATCAGAACAAATAGCAGAAGACTTTTATAAACATCATAATAATGTTACATCAGAGCACAGAATATCAGAGTATATCGAAATATAATCAAAACAGCGGAAGATGATTTTAAAAAAAATGTAATACAGTGCACAGCGGAAATAAATGAATAACACAGCGGAAGACAATAAACGCACTGGACACAGCTTAAAGCTTCAATCCAGAATCCTGCTCATATATCTGCAAAATAAACTACTCGACTGCCCGCGTGGAAAATAGGGGCACCCGAGTTCGCAAGGGAAAAGCAAACTACAGGTCAGTCATGGGACTGGTGTGAGAAACTCTAAACTGTTATAATTAACTTATTTAATAATATGGCATATCACGGGACCAAGCCGCTAACGCGGAACGGGTTTACCCCCATGAATGCTAGTGTATAAATAACAATCAATATAGATATATGGATCTACTATGCATCAATCAACATGCAATATCCCAATCTACCCACTTAGACTAATCACTACACTTAGATTTTCCCAATCCAATTCAATTTACAGAAATTATTTCTTTGGATTTTATTCCCGATTTCTTATTTCAAATCATTTGAAATATATATCTAACTTTTATCAAAGTAGATTTCACTTCGGGATCTCAAATCAAATCGTCTGGAAATATGAATTCCAAAACATAACAATGCATACAAACAAGTATGCAACCAAATATCGTGCTCCCCATCGACAAGGCAAAGGGTACGCACCTCGCAACTCGATATATAAATGTGCACCTACCCCACATAGGAGTAAGCTACACCGACGATGCACCTCCCACACATGGAGAGCATGCACCGCCCTCTCACCCATACTTTTAGTCTCAGGGTTACCCGACTCTTTAGTCACATACTAAATCATTTCATATCCCGAAGTAGGGAAAATCATTTCACAACATAATAATCACAAGTACTTTCAAAATATAGTACTTCACATCAGTAATTCACACATATGATCAGTCATTATTAATCACATAACCTTTGAGCTTGTACGTCTCAAAGAAGGGTGTTAAGCAAGAGAATAAATTCTCTGCCACCAAACAGATACATCATTAATAGTAACTAATCGAATATGTGATGAACTACAATGTTAAACCATAATACATTTCCAAATCATTTCGAAATCATCGGGTTTTAGGCCTTGAAATCCTTTCTATTTTATAAAACTTTTTTATAAAACATTCCCTATCCAAAATCGGGAATACATTCTTTTCACTTAAGAAAGATATCATTTCACAATCATTCATTAAATTTGAAATGAACACAACATCGCTAAACACCTTATCGTCAAATCGTGAAGTGTTTCACAAGGCGTTAGCACACAGATATTTTCAATCCAACCCAATGCTAAATGTAAAAGCATATTCTGCTCATAAACTGGTCGAGCACAATCCAAACAATCAATCAATCAAATTTAAGATTAAATATAAGGTTTTGAATAAAGATAGTATCGACTTATATTCAACATCAAATCCTGAAACCAACAGATATCATATCGGGAATAACGATATCGATATCTTCCAAATTCCAATCATAATATCTGTATAATCACGGAATCCAATATCGAAAATATCCAAAGATAATTTCAATTCAAATCTAATCCGATTTATTTATTTATAACCATTGGATTATTTTTCTAGTTAATAACTAGTTCATTTCGATAAAAATATATTTTTATCTTTTCAAATATGGAAATTTTCATCCCAATTCATTTCTTATGATTTAACACAAATTATTACTATTTTTAATAATTTTATCAAGGCCCATACAGTCGATTTCCATCAACGGTCATCGAACTGCACTTACAGCGACCTTTTCCAAATTTGATTTGGACATAATTCCAAATCCAACCGTTAGATTTCAAATCTCTAATATTCGTTAGAAAGCTCTTTTCGATACGAACCCAACGGTCCTGGTTTCAGGAGAATCCGACGATCGGATCTCCCGTAATGTCCATTCGAAGTTAATGGTCGAAATTCGCGAACTGCCGCAGCGCGGCGCGTTCTATTCATGCCATTATATTATATATATAATATATAATATATATTTCGTCGATTTCTATTTAAAACGAATTTTATAAATCGTTTTAAATTCGTTTCAAAAACAATTTCAACTTTCATTTCAAATTCAAATCCAAATTGAATTTTCCATATGAATTCTTTTTAAATTCATTTCAATTCAATTCAAATTCATTTCAATTCGAATTCATTTTCTATTCAGTTCAATTCGAATTCTTTTTCTATTCAGTTCAATTTGAATTCATTTTCTATTCAGTTCAATTTGAATTCATTTTCTATTCAGTTCAATTTGAATTCATTTTCTATTTATATCAAAGTCGAATATTTCATATACATGACAATTTTGTACAGTGTATATATATGTTAAAAATTATATTTTTAACAATCAAATCATTTTCACATTTCATATATATATATATATATATATATATATATATATCGTTTTCATTTCATATATACATCGTTTTCATTTCATATATATATATATATCGTTTTCATTTCATATATACATCGTTTTCATTTCATAATTTCATATAGATATTCGTTTTCACATTTCAATATATACAATATTTTCACTTTTCAATATATACGATATTTTCACTTTTCAATATATACGATATTTTCACTTTCACTATATACGATATTTTCACTTTTCAATATATACGATATTTTCACCTTCACTATATACGATATTTTCACTTTTCATATATACTATATTTTCACTTTCACTATATACGATATTTTCACTTTTCATATATATGATATTTTCACTTTTCAATATATATGATATTTTTACTTTCACTATATATAATATTTTCACTTTTCATATGTAATATTTATTTATTTCACATCGTATACATATTTCATACCCTCATAATATATATAATTCATTTCATATCACGATCAATTTTCACATAGAATACAATCAGACAAGTCGTCCATGGTCTGTGGATGACGGGGAACAGTTCATATATGCAGTTATGAAATAAATAACTGTACAGAAAATTTAAAGTGAGAGAATTCTCACTCTGATCGGTTTCGAAATTGTTATAAAACAATTGTCTTAATCAAATTAAACTGTGTGTTTTAATTCAGTCAAAGTTTCCAATTAGCTCCAATTCCGTTCTGGTCTGCTTCATCTTGAAGTGCTCGAAAATACGGTTCCAACGCACCGAAGATCATCGAATTTTGTGTTCATTAGTGAAAGTTACAGCACTTTAAACATTTGAACAAACTATACTTCATTAATAAATAATTAATTTCACTAATTTAATTACCCTCCACTAATTCATCTCCTTCCTCAAAATAACCCGTAGCCTGTAACCTTCGAAACCCATTGCTAACGTCTTCACTCTCCTGCTTGCTACCTCTACGCCCCCACCGTTGGACTAACGGACACTATCGACAGCCTTCTCTTCGCGAACTGATCCTCCCCATCCCGACAAGAAGACTCGCGCACTCCCCCTTGCAATTCCGTTCGCCAGCCCTACCTTGACTGGCAAAACCCGCGCAACCCAAGAAAGGGGTTCGAACTTGGAAACACCAGTATCAAATTGAAGAGGAGCATTCGAGGACATCAAATATAATTATTTGAAGAATTTTAGATTTCATTTTGATTTTCTTTTTGATTTTTAAAATATGAAGTGCTCACGTTTTCAATGGAGAGCGGCAGCTCCAAGAAAAGAAGACCACACATTAATAAGTAGGGATGTTGACCAATTTTTGACTGTATATATATAGAGTTATATAATATTATTTAATTTTTTTAATTCCAAAAACAGTTGTTTTTACGTTTGAACTTCAAATCAAACCCAACGACTATTGTCCCTAGCGTTTTACCCCCATTCCGAACACAATGGGATATGTTTCATAAGCCAATTCAGCTGTTACAATCAGTTTCTGCTAAATTTAAAATATAAATCATTATATATTCAATTTAAACGTACATTTCAAATTACCGGGGCCACATACTGACTCTAAAAATTCTCGAAAAATATTTTCTAGCTTCGTATTGACGATACGGTTCTAACAAAAGTAGTTTTGTCCAATTCTGAGACCTTTTGAAAAATGGTCATTTTCCAGTCGATCAAAATCAACTGAAACTGGTCAAACGCGTTTTCCCTTGCCACGCTCACATATTGATTCGAAAAATTATGAAATTTGAAACATAGCAATAATTTGACATCGCGGATCCCACAAAAGTGGTTTCATCGAAATCCGAGGTCGTTTGTAAAATTTCCATTTTTAAGGGCCTGAATTCCATAGCGACTATTCTGAATTTTCAACTGGACATATCTTTTGATTCCCGCTATGAAATTTGAGTTATTCGGATTCGTTGGAAAGATATTCTCAATTAGATTCAAAGATTTTTGGTTTCGCTAAAATCCGATTTATTTTGCACCTGGTACATTCATTTGAAATTTGAAATCGAATTATCAAACTACCGCGCCATTTTCAATTCCTTTTATAATTATTTATATTCTAACGACGATGTATATAAATATATAAGTTCGAATTATATTCAGAATAAATTTTCTTGTCGATATTACTTAAAATAATTCATTTTAAATATTCAAAATTCACTAAGATTGCCAAATTAAAAATTTTAAATTGGCTCGCATTTTCCTGGTTGTTACAATCTCCCCCACTTAAAACTTTTCATTCCCGAAAAGGAACAAAGCCGAAAGTTGTTTAACAATTCAACTCAACTTTCATTATTTTCATTACGGCTTAAGTTCTTCAACTTTTCAGTTTCTAAGAACTTTTCAAATTTTTCAAAAATTTGGCTAACACCCTAAATTTTCGAAAAATTTCGCCATAACCTCCCATGCACTGGGAGCACCGGGAAAATCCCGAAATTGCCATACAGGCCTTCTGATCTCAAAAAGAAAAAGAAAAGCCAAGCGGCTAGCCAATCGGCTCATAAAATCATCATCACCCAAACAAAACAGTAAATTATGATAAACATGTACCTATTTGTCGGGCAAACAAATTTTATTCTCTGCTCTAGCCTCCTTGCTATGACCTGTCCAATGTAAGTACATGTATATGCAAGCAAATGCAACCAAATTTCAATACAATTCACTATTTGATTCAATTGGCTATATGGCTCAACAATTTATTAATCATACAATAATCAAACCACACAATGAGCAATCAATTAGCTGATTAGCTTTTCAAATTCATAACTTTGTTATATAGTCAAAAAATCAGATTTTTGATGCCAAATCACAACAATAAGCCCTATCTAGTTTTGGTTCTCACACCAATCTAATGGAAATATATAGAAATCTCACTTTCTTCGCTCGAAAATAAATACTGGCGATGGTGCCCCGTCACCAGAATTATCCCCGGGCAACTAGAGGGATTCTATATCTATCCAGTATATTAAAACTTCGAACACACGTTTGCAAGACATATATACAAAATCTTCATATATTGGATTGTCCAAATTCATTTAAAATAATTTTCAAATACGAATAATTGATTTAGATTTTCAAAACAAAAATTGTTTTCATTTTAAAAATATACTCTTCACACTCGTTCTAGAATGCAACTGATCCAATCTCTAACGATTCATTCTCATTGGATATTACTAATCCAATTTCTTATGAATTCTTTCGTTCAGTTCTAACGAGTTGTACCCCAAAGATTTGAGTTAACCAAAGCTCTGAAACCATATGTAACGACACGGATTTCACCCGGGCCTAATCGATTGCTAAACCGACCAAGACCATTCGAATCCCGCATACTCTAACTCTGGGTATACAACACATCAGAACAAATAACGGAAGACTTTTATAAACATCGTAATAATGTTACATCAGAGCACAGAATATCAAAGTATATCAAAATAAAATCAATACAACGGAAGATGATTTTACAATAAATGTAATACAGTGCACAGCGGAAATAAATGAATAACACAGTGGAAGACGATAAACGCACTGGACATAGCTTAAAGCTTCAATCCAGAATCCTGCTCATATATCTGCAAAATAAACTACTCGACTGCCCGCGTGGAAAATAAGGGCACCCGAGTTCGCAAGGGAAAAGCAAACTACAGGTCAGTCATGGGACTGGTGTGAGAAACTCTAAACAGTTATAATTAACTTACTTAAAAATATGGCATATCACGGGACCACGCCGCTAACGCGGAACGGGTTTACCCCATGAATGCTAGTGTATAAATAACAATCAATATAGATATACAGATCTACTATGCATCAATCAACATGCAATATCCCAATCTATCCACTTAGACTAATCACTACACTTAGATTTTCCCAATCCAATTCAATTTACAGAAATTATTCCTTTGGATTTTATTCCCGATTTCTTATTTCAAATCATTTGAAATATATATCTAACTTTCTATATCAAAGTAGATTTCACTTCGGGATCTCAAATCAAATCGTCTGGAAATATGAATTCCAAAACATAACAATGCATACAAACAAGTATGCAACCAAATATCGTGCTCCCCATCGACAAGGCAAAGGGTACGCACCTTGCAACTCGATATATAAATGTGCACCTACCCCACATAGGAGTAGGCAACACCGACGATGCACCTCCCACACATGGAGAGCATACACCGCCCTCTCACCCATACTTTTAGTCTCAGGGTTACCCGACTCTTTAGCCACATACTAAATCATTTCATATCCCGAAGTAGGGAAAATCATTTCACAACATAATAATCACAAGTACTTTCAAAATATAGTACTTCACATCAGTAATTCACACATATGATCAGTCACTATTAATCACATAACCTTTGAGCTTGTACGTCTCAAAGAAGGGTGTTAAGCAAGAGAATAAATTCTCTGCCACCAAACAGATACATCATTAATAGTAACTAATTGAATATGTGATGAACTACAATGTAAAACCATAATACATTTCCAAATCATTTCGAAATCATCGGGTTTTAGGCCTCGAAATCCTTTCTGTTTTATAAAATATTTTTATAAAACATTCCCTGTCCAAAATCGGGAATACATTCTTTTCACTTAAGAAAGATATCATTTCACAATCATTCATTAAATTTGAAATGAACACAACATCGCTAAGCACCTTATCGTCAAATTGTGAAGTGTTTCACAAGGCCTTAGCACACAGATATTTTCAATCCAACCCAATGCTAAATATAAAAGCGTATTCTGCTCATAAACTGATCGAGCACAATCCGAACAATCAATCAATCAAATTTGACATTAAATGTAAGGTTTTGAATAAAGATAGTATCGACTTATATTCAACATCAAATCCAGAAACCAACAGATATCATATCGGGAATAACGATATCGATATCTTCCAAATTCCCATCACAATATCTGTATAATCACGGAATCCAATATCGAAAATATCCAAAGATAATTTCAATTCAAATCTAATCCAATTTATTTATTTATAACCGTTGGATTATTTTTCTAGTTAATAACTAGTTCATTTTGATAAAAATATATTTTTATCTTTTCAAATATGGAATTTTTCATCCCAATTCTTCCCAATTCATTTCTTATGATTTTACACAAATTATTACTATTTTTAATAATTTTATCAAGGCCCGTACAGTCGATTTCCATCAACGGTCATCGAACTGCACTTACAACGACCTTTTCCAAATTTGATTTGGACATAATTCCAAATCCAACCGTTAGATTTCAAATCTCTAATATTCATTATAAAGCTCTTTTCGATATGAACCCAACGGTTCCGTTTTCAGGAGAATCCGACGGTCGGATCTCCCGTAATGTCCGTTCGAAGTTAATGGTCGAAATTCGCGAACTGCCGCAGCGCGGCGCGTTCTATTCAGGCCATTATATTATATATATAATATATATAATATATATTTCATCGATTTCTATTTAAGACGAATTTTATAAATCGTTTTAAATTCGTTTCAAAAACAATTTCAACTTTCATTTCAAATTCAAATCCAAATTGAATTTTCCATATAAATTCGTTTTAAATTCATTTCAATTCAATTCAAATTTCAAATTCATTTCAATTCGAATTCATTTTCTATTCAGTTCAATTCGAATTCTTTTTCTATTCAGTTCAATTTGAATTCATTTTCTATTCAGTTCAATTTGAATTCATTTTCTATTTATATCAAAGTCGAATATTTCATATACATGACAATTTTGTACAGTGTATATATATGTTAAAAAATATATTTTTAACAATCAAATCATTTTCACATTTCATATATATATATATATATATATCGTTTTCATTTCATATATACATCGTTTTCATTTCATATATATATATATATATATATATCGTTTTCATTTCATATATACATCGTTTTCATTTCATAATTTCATATAGATATTCGTTTTCACATTTCAATATATACGATATTTTCACTTTTCAATATATATGATATTTTCACTTTTCAATATATACGATATTTTCACTTTCACTATATACGATATTTTCACTTTTCAATATATACGATATTTTCACTTTCAATATATACGATATTTTCACTCTTCATATATACGATATTTTCACTTTCACTATATACGATATTTTCACTTTTCATATATACGATATTTTCACTTTTCAATATATGCAATATTTTCAATTTCACTATATATAATATTTTCACTTTTCATATATATAATATTTATTTATTTCACATCGTATACATATTTCATACACTCCTAATATATATAATTCATTTCATATCACGATCAATTTTCACACAGAATACAATCAAACAAGTCGTCCATAGTCTGTGGACGACGGGGAACAGTTCATATATGCAGTTATGAAATAAATAACTGTACAGAAAATTTAAAGTGAGAGAATTCTCACTCTGATCGGTTTCGAAATTATTATAAAACAATTGTCTTGATCAAATTAAACTGTGTGTTTTAATTCAGTCAGAGTTTCCAATTAGCTCCAATTCCGTTCTGGTCTGCTTCATCACGAAGTGCTCGAAAATACGGTTCCAACGCACCGAAGATCATCGAATTTTGTGTTCATTAGTGAAAGTTACAGCACTTTAAACATTTGAACAAACTATACTTCTTTAATAAATAATTAATTTCACTAATTTAATTACCCTCCACTAATTCATCTCCTTCCTCAAAATAACCCGTAGCCTGTAACCTTCCAAACCCATTGCTAACGTCTTCTCTCTCCTCCTTGCTACCTCTACGCCCCACCGTTGGACTAACGGACACCATCGACAGCCTTCCCTTCGCGAACTGATCCTCCCCATCCCGACAAGAAGACTCGCGCACTCCCCCTTGCAATTTCGTTCGCCAGCCCTACCTTGACTGGCAAAGCCCGCGCAACCCAAGAAAGGGGTTCGAACTTGAAAACACTATTATCAAATTGAAGAGGAGCTTTTGAGGACATCAAATATAATTATTTGAAGAATTTTAGATTTCGTTTTGATTTTTAAAATATAAAGTGCTCACGTTTTCAATGGAGAGTGGCGACTCCAAGTAAAGAAGACCACACATCAATAAGTAGGGATGTTGACCAATTTTTGACTGTATATATATATAGAGTTATAAAATATTATTTAATTTATTTAATTCCAAAAACAGTTGTTTTTGCGTTTGAACTTCAAATCAAACCCAGCGACTGTCGTCCCTAGCGTTTTACCCCCATTCCGAACACAATGGGATATGTTTCGTAAGCCAATTCGGCTGTTACGATCAGTTTCCGCTAAATTTAAAATATAAATCATTATATATTCAATTTAAACGTACATTTCAAATTTCCGGGGCCACATACTGACTCTAAAAATTCTCGAGAAATATTTTCTAGCTTCGTATTGATGATATGGTTCTAACAAAACTAGTTTCGTCAAATTCTGAGACCGTTTGAAAAATGGTCGTTTTCCAGTCGATTAAAATCAACTGAAAATGGTCAAACACGTTTTCCCTTGCCACGCTCACATATTGATTCGAAAAATTATGAAATTTGAAACCTAGCAATAATTTGACATCGCGGATCCCACAAAAGTGGTTTCGTCGAAGTCCGAGGTCGTTTGCAAAATTTCCATTTTTAAGGGCCTGAATTCCATAGCGACTATTCTGAATTTTCAACTGGACATATCTTTTGATTCCCGCTATGAAATTTGAATTATTCGGATTCGTTGGAAAGATATTCTCAATTAGATTCAAAGATTTTTGGTTTCGCTAAAATCCGATTTATTTTGCACCTGGTACATTCATTTGAAATTTGAAATCGAACTACCGTGCCATTTTCAATTCCTTTTATAATTATATATAATTATTTATATTCTAGCGACGATGAATATAAATATATATGTTCGAATTCTATTCAGAATAAATTTTCTCGTCGATATTATTTAAAATAATTCATTTTAAATATTCAAAATTCATTAAAATTGCCAAAATAAATTTTTTAAATTGGCTCGCATTTTCCGGGTTGTTACACCACGCTTATCTTTCGACATGCCACATCTTCATTCATTTTGAATGCCACATCGTCAAACCTGCCAAAATCATTAATTGATTTCCCAAAAATATCACGGGACTAAAGCTAAGAGAACCGAATTCCTCTTCCACCAATGTAATACGTTTGAAGAGATCAACGTATATGATTTGTTAGGCATACTCTGTCAGACATTCATCCATACAAGTTGTCCTAGGACTGGACAAATTGAAGGCACTATTTCCATATATCCATATTAAGTAATTTCTACCTAGGATCAACAAAAAAGCATTTGAACTTTTTCTGTCTTCCATTATCTTCAGTATAATCTAATTCGCAACGTTTATGCCTATATGGAGTGGATTTCGAATAATAAATCCAACAGGTCTCTCCGTATTGACAACAATGATATTAAATTGACCAATACTTCGATAATCTATTATTTAACTATCGAAGAAACAAACACATACATCCAAAAATCTTATTTCCAAATGGAATACTATTAATTAGCATCAAACAATCATTAAGCCCCTTTTTAATTAATATTTCATTAATTAAATATATCATTTTCCAAAAAAATTTCGATATCTTTACCCAGATATTTCTCCAAACCCATTTGGCCTCTCATGATTCTTAGAAAAAACATTTCCATTTATCATAACTATTTCATTTTCAATATTCCAGAAAATATCTCTTTTTAACTTCGGAAACCGTTTCCATATATTCACAAATCACTATTCTTCCACATTCATCAGTCCATAAACATAAACCAGTAAGAGAATAACTCCCTAAGTATCAACCCCGAATACCAAAAACAACATCAGAATGCCATTCAACTGGACAACTCTGTAGTCAGTTTCTAATTTCCTTAACTCCATTTCTTAACTTCTAATGAACAAAATCATTTCAATCTGCAAAAAGTTTTCTTTTAAACCATCATTCATTATAGAACCTGTATATGTTTCTCCTTCCAACCACTCAAGATTTAATTTTATAATTTCCCTTTTTTCTTATAAAATTCCATTATACATTTATTCTCTTATTAAATTTCATATATGTCGATAAGTTGATTTCTAGTTATCAAACTTTCTTAAATTTCCGAAAATTTTTGCTAGTGTCTCCTTTGTATGAGTTAATTGGTACAACTACAAATTGCCTCTCTAGGTCCTTTCCATTTAAAAATAAAATCAAAAATCCAAGCGGCTTGTCAAATAGGCTCATAAAACCTCATATTCAATTTAAATATGTACCATTTTGTTGGGCAATCAATTTATTTTATTCCATTAGATTCATTCCAAACCTGTTTAACCTATATCTGACCATTTCCAATTTAGTCCAACTCAATCCAGTTGTTTTAACTCAATGCATTTAATTAGCTCTTTTGCCTATTTCACTTTTTATTTGATCATATAACGTTCATATATATTTAAATTTTATTATAAACCAATCGAATTCCATTTTCAACTCAAGTTTCATATCCGATTACGAATATGAATTCAAAAATCCCTTTGCTTATCCGAAGTCAAATCAAATTCCAAAACTCCATTGACTAATTATTCTTCTACTTAGTTAATTCTATTCAATAATTAAAAATACGATTTTTGTTTCAAAAATCAACCCATTTACTTCACTTGAGTTCATATTTATTGATAATAGTGAAGTCATTCAAGTTGGGGTATTTATTTACCTCTCAAATCTTGATCGCCAACGTTCTTACCATGACATAGATCGAAGTTCGCAATTCAAAAACCCATTTTACTTATAATATCATAAAAATCTCATCTTCTAACTCATTTGAAATATGGTTTTTAAATATCATTTCTTACATTTGGTAAATCTATTTCCAAATTATTCAATGAAAATTACCATTACATATATAATGTTGTTTATAAATTGACTTTCTTATTTTATATTGAACAAGCTTCCATTTTAAAAATCCATTTGAAACTCGATTCCCATTTTGAATATTTTATTATTATAACTTATATATATAAATATAGAATCTATTTTCATATTTAATTTTAAATTTTAGTTTCTATTTAATAAAATTCCAATATCCTTTTGGGAACTAATTCGTTTTTATAATCTTGACATAGTCGAATTCTAATCATAAATCCACATGGATTTATTTCAATTCAATTTCCGAACATCGAAATAAATTTCATCGTTTCCTTTTTCCGAAATGATTCCCAATTATAAATTCATTTTTAAATTAATTCTTGAATTTAAAATTTAAAATTATCCAATGATAATTTCTCACCTTTAATTATAAACATCGTTTATAATTTATACCACCTGTTTATATATTTAAATAAGTTTTTATTTCAAATCCTTTCGAAATTCAAATTATAATTTGAAAAAATAAATTTCCTTTTTAATTCACACATAAATTTGCATTCCCAAATTTCCTAATGATAATTATTTCTCTTCAGTTATAGACATCATTTATAAATTCAACCACTTGTTTTTCTATTATTAAAAATAAATTATTATTTCCTAACCCATTCAAAATTCAATTTCTATTTCGTAAAAATAAATTTTCCTTTTAAAAAAAAATCTTGAATTCCTTTCTTTTCATTCGAATATATTTTTAAGGTATTTAAATACCAATATTTAGGGCCAGTGTTATTCCAACATTCAAAACACCCAATAATCAATCACATATTATTTATTATATCATATAACACTATATATTGAGACGAACAATAAAATTGTTGAGGAATCCAACTGGATTCCTCCAACTAGTTTTTCCTGCATCAACAGATGTTAGACAACATAAATAATACCAATCCCACTTCAGGGCGGGATATCGCGGTATAGAAGGTCATCAACTATATATATTATGGGGCGCATAGGGTTGCATCGTTAACAGTACTACAGGAAATATCTAACTACCAAGCCTAAATGTAACTAATATATAATTAATTTGTCAATGCATCTAAATTACCAAATAGCATATAAACGTTATTTTAAATAAAAAAATCATTTATAATAAAATTATAAACAAATTCATAGAGTGAGTTTACTTATTGATATTTGTAATTGTAGATTTATTGTTATTTTTATCTAATTTTTAATAATGGTTTAAAATTGGATGAAAATCCAAATTAGCTCCAAATTTTGCCAATATAGCTCCATAGCGTAGCCTATGTCTATACAAACCCAACGAAATCGGGTTCGTCAAAATCTGTTCACGTACAAAATAGTTACAGAATTTAGATGTTATTAATTTATAACATAAACACTAATTATTAAATTAACTAGTTAAATAAATAATTGATTATACCTTTAATTACCATTTTTTTCCTAACCCATTGCCATTACCAACTAAGGCTGTGAGCCTCCCTTCTAAGCAAACAACCCAAACCCGATAATTTGATGTCCTTTTTCTCGATCACTTGTTCCATACCCTTCACGAAATTATCAATTCCACAACTCCCAAATTCCAGTATCCCAATATAAACATTATAGCATTACCTATCATTATGGTTCTCTAAACTCACATTAATCAATGGGGAAAACATGGAAGTGACATGGGAGGACAAAAAGTAGACAGATCTTCGAAATCTGCATACAGTACCTCCATCTTCAATCAATAAAAAGTCACGATACTAGACCGTTTCTGTAACGACCCGCACTTCCTCGATCTTCGAAGAGAAGAGAAAGAACGAATTGTCAGAGAACACGAAAAATCAAAACACAAGCGGAAGAACATTTCATTGCTTATTACAACAATTTACATCAGAGTACAAGAACATACAGAGTATGAATAAATAATATACATTTGATAAATATCAGAGATTTACAAATTATAATGCAGTAGAAAAATAATACATAACACAGTTGAAAAAAATACACGGATACAGAGCTTTCTGAATATATCTCCAGTTGTAAACCTGGTTCCTGTGAATATAATATCTGCAAAACCAAAACTACTAACTGCCCGTGTGGAAAATAAGGGCACGTAGAGCTTAGGTTAAAACAATAAACTCTAGGTTAGTCATGTGACTGGTGTGAGAACTAAAATAGTTATTTAATTCTTTACTTTAAAAATAAAGTAAATCAAGGGACCACGCTGTATAACATGGAACGGGTTTCCTCCCAAGAATACCAGTGCATATAACGAACAGCGCAATGCTTTTTGGAAAAATGAAGCTATTATAAAACTCAGGTCCCATCA
The DNA here is from genome assembly GCA_030737875.1 of Allium sativum. NCBI lineage: Eukaryota > Viridiplantae > Streptophyta > Magnoliopsida > Asparagales > Amaryllidaceae > Allium > Allium sativum. The sequence continues at coordinate 971,817,373 of CM060918.1, read as the reverse complement.
CATAATGCAACGCAAGCCGGAGGATAGAGTTTTACCTTATAATAGCCAAACATGCTTGGTACGTTTCGAAACAAATCATTTTGATACTATTATAAGTGTAAAGTGTGTAAAAACAACTTCAAATATAAATGTATCAATCATAGACGGCATAGTGCCACATCCCACTATGTTGCCGTACTAGGCTCTACAATCAAAACCGAAATGTCACATATTGGAAATTGGATTTTCGCATGTGAACCAAGGCAAGGGATCGTCCTTCCCGCTTTGAGACGCTCTAGGCCGTGTCTCAGGATCAGAGCTCGAGTGACCATTGGATCGTCAGGGCTGGTCCACACGAAGTGGATTAAAATGCCTGAATAATATGTTTCCCTGCCTTATGGGGCGTAAATGAGCCAGATGACTCAATATCCATCGTCTCCGTAGTAACCGATACATCCGAGGCGCCCCGCTATCCATCATCCACATAAGTAAAACATCTGGGCTTGCAAAACCCTAACACCACTCCTAACTTGAAGGAAACGCATGCCCTCCTTGAGGACCTCTACCGTTTTTGGTTCAAACCGGGTTATGAGGCTCGCGAATTAACACTATACATAAAGCTATGATATATTAAAGCTGTGCTTTGATCATCAACCACAAAACTCTGATTTTCAACCGAAGCCTTGATCATTTGCATCTCAGCATGCCATACAAGCAATTCACGCCATGCAACCGATGTTTATCGATACATAACCTCTGAGCTCGTACGTCTCAGAGAAGGGTGTTAAGCAAAAGAATAAATTCTCGGCCACCAAACAAATATATATTTAATAGACATCAATCAACACGGAACGAAATCCAATGTCAGACACGCATCCATTTACAAGTTCGTTTTGGGTCTGAACGAAACCGGAGGCACCTTATTCCTCGTCCTATATGTCCAATACAGGAGAGAGGTCCTCGCATATCCGGTCGATCTCCAAGTACGCCTGGTCGATCACCACTTATTACCTCGTCTTGGGTGTACAACCCAATCAAGGCATCGGTAATCATCCAAATGATGTGAAGACCTCTGGTCTTTAACCACCGTCTTCATCGTTGACTCATCGCTGATTCAGTTATTCAGAATGGGATGAACCCGGTCTTTCCGAATAACTTCCGTATATAATAAACAAGTGCTATAAAAACACAACATACGCCTCATTCCAATTCTGAATATTCTTTTATTTAAATATTCATATCCTTTGGGAAAGGTTCCCATTAATTTTATCACATATAAATTCTTTAAATTTATTCTTTAATCTTCCTTTGGATATCAATTGAAACCAAACTAAGGTTTATTCAAACTAGTCGGGATTAGTGCACCTTACCGAAGTAATCATTTGTTTAATTTCCCAATCCCAACCTATTCATCCTATGGAGCAAAACTGGTAATACTCCATATCTAACAACACGGTGTCATAGGTAAAATTAATTACCATTTCACTTTCAAATCTAATTAAAGATTTAATTATCGCTTAGGGCAAAATTGGTGATACTCCATTCTCGATCATTTCTTGAATTTGATAATTTTAGTTATCAGATTCACATTTCAATCTAATTAAAGATTCATTAAAACTCTAATTCAGTTTTAATCTCCAAAAATCATTACTTAATGATTTTCTTCAAAGTTAAGAAATTAATCTTATCTTTAACTAGGTTAAAGAACTACTATCATTTAAAACACAGTTCACGATGAACCCAAATCACATTCCATTAATTATGGAATTTTTAGGGAAAACAGATTAATATATATAATCGATATAAACTTCCATATCCAACCGATAATATAAATGGAATAACGACAAAGCCTTTTAAATTCCATATATAGTAACAGTCTTCCTCCATAGAAGTTCGCTTCGATTATTATCAAATCGAATTCCATTCTAATTTATTTTATTAAATTGGAAAACTTTTCTTTGGAAAATTCCCTAAATCTTAATTAAAAGATTTATAAATTCCAAATTATATTTCAATGTTAATCGGGTTAAAGAATGAATGTCGTTAAAAAACACAGTTCACGATAAACACGATTCACATTTCATTTTATTCCAATTACCAAATGTAACTGGAAACTCTAATAATCTTAATTAAAAGATTTATTCTTTTCCAATGGGGTTTAAGAACAGTATTACTGAAGACACCATTCATGACAAACCCAACATCCAATTCTTTTATTCAATTCCAATTAAATCTTAATTAATTGGAAAACTTCACTAAATCTTAATTAAAAGATTTATTCTTTTCTCAATTGGGTTTAAGAACAGTGTTATTTAAGACACTGTAACGAACCAGAAAATTCGACGCCCGAATTTTCGACACAAATATACCATGTGTCCAAACTCGAGTACCGAAAATCCAGAATGTTAAAGAAAGAAGTTAGAGGGTGAGATAAGAAAGAAAGAAATATTAGAATAGAATAAAAAGAAGAAGAATAACTAACCACAAAATCAGAGTCGTACATCGCAGCGGAACAAAATATAATACAGAAATAAATCTTTATTGAAAACCTGAAACAATACTTACAATTTTATCAGAGTACAACGACCATTCAATTCATCTGGACAGTTACAACAGTCTGTCCTCATTTTCAATACATAGCGGAATATTATCTACATATATAATATGTCTGATCTCCTCCAGCTCATCTCCTGAAGTCTTAATCATCTTGCCTTGCACCTGTACAACTCGGTCGGACCCAGCTAGGTCTGACCCGAGCATTACAAACGCCACAGGTCAGACTGGTGAACCAACGTGAGAAAAAAACCAACTAAATTATTGGTATCATCCAACTTGATTTTAAAGTTAAAAATCATTTCGAAAGAAAATGATAATCGTAAGACCAATCCACACATAAACACGGACGGTTTTTACCTTACGATAACCCAAAACATTTTTGAAATCAATATTTTTTTGATATTATAATAGTGTCTAAATACAAATAAATCTCAATCTAGCAGAACGCTTGCATCTCACGCTATACATATATAGTATACAATCAAAACCGCAGGCGCTTATTGGATATTGGATTTCCAACTATGAAAAGGTATGGAACCACCTTCCGATAGTGTATCTCTAGAAGGGAATACACTAGGTTCAACAAGAACGTCTTGCAACCCGGCCTACACATGACCGACCACTCATTTCTCTTGAGTGTATCGAATATATTGTCACCTACGGTTGCTGGCAACATAACCATTCCCGGGAGATACAAAAATGAAAAGAAGTAACAAATATGAATATTCTCTAGATGGTGACAATACATCCTAAAAGGTGCGACCCACATAGCCATGCTGCCTACCTGATTTTTGTCATTTCCTGATTGTAAGGCTTGAGGTTAGAATCGTATTTCTAGATCATCTAGCCACCATTCACTTTGAATGTCACATCGTCAGATCCATCGGAAAATCACTAATTGATTTCCCAAAAAATACTCAGATTGTTAGGCTAAAGAAGTTTCCCTTCTTTGCCACCAACATCGTACGTTTGGAGAAATCAACGTACATAATCCCTTTGAAAATACTCTGTCAGACATTCATCCATACAAGTTGTCCCGGGACTGGACAAACCGAAGGCACTCTCCTACTGCATCTTAGGAATCACCCTATGGATTAGTAGCGAGAAGTCCTTGCATTCCATCGATTTCAACCACGACATGATCACCATCAAAATATCTCTGGGCGCGACTCCAGAGAAATCGACCAGCAAACCTTTCGCTTATGATGATCTACGGTCTTCACTGCTCCATCTCAAATCCGTATATTCTACATTTACGTATTAGTTAGTTTGGAATGGTTTTCGAATAAATTTGATCCTGGTCTTTCCGTACTAACCATCGTATTAGGCCAGATTTGATAGTCAGTTATTTAACTATCAAATAAAACAACCATTCATCCATAAAAGAAAATTGAATTCACTGATTTAATATCCATTACCACTTTAGCCTCTTTTCGATTAATCATTCATTTATTCAAAACTTCTCCATTTTTTCCAATAATTGAAATACTCATTTCTACTCTTATATATGTATGTATAAGCATGTTCAGAAGCCCCTTTAATTTTAAAATCCTTTTTAGCACGTATTTCTCAACTCGGTCATTATTCCCCAATCGTAAACTAGTAAGAGAATAAATCCCTAAGCATCAATCCCGAAGGCCGAAACCAACATCAGATCGACACCTAGAAAATCATTCAACTCACTAATTCCCAATCAGTTTTAAATTTCCTTAACTCCATTTTTAACTTCTAACGAATAAAATTTCCAACATCAATTACCATTTCAATGAAATGTTTATCCCAAATTATAACTATTCAAATATTTTACAAAACTTTTCTACAACCTTTATAAAATATCCCCTTAAAGTTTGATTTGCAAAACATTTGATAAATATTTATTTCTAAACTGAAACAAGATTTTTCTTATAACGATATATTTCCATTAACCAATTCCATTTCACTTTAACCTTTGTAAACCAAGTTCTATATTAAGTTTTGTAAATAATCTTTACAAATATCTGCGTATGTTTATTTTACACATTCTAGTTTTATTTCAATAAAACTTCATTCCATTTTATTTATAACTTCTATTCCAAAATATTCGTATATAATTATCATTTGCAAACTCTAACAATAATTACTATATATAAACCGTATGTAAAATCCTTTAATATAATCTATATTATATTATTCAAATTAGTCCTTACATTTGATTAAAAATTTATAATTTAAAAACCCTTTTAACTTACTTTTAAAAATTCTCATTTTTTTGCAAACCATTTGATTCAACCCCTATTATCCTCGCTCGTGAATAATATTTCTTAATTCATACTTGCTCATTTAGTCAATCCAAATTCATACTTGAAACTTCAAGTTTAAATTCTATTTATAATTTCAAATTATAAATTTACTTCATATAACCTCTTTTATGATTTTCCTTGAAATTGGAAATTTTATTATTTAAAATATCGGCTTATCATTTGATTCCCATTCCCTTTCCAATTTCAGACAATTTACATTTTCCCCAATTTCCCAAATAATCATAATAATTCCACTTCTTGTAATGTTACTTATAAAATCGCCCTTTCATCTCATTTGCTCAAAACAAATATTTTTATTATTAAATTCAATTTAATTTGGTTTCCAAATAGACATTTCTTTTTGAAAATAATTATTTTCTTTTCAGCTCTCTTTATGTTTTAACTACTATTTTGAAATCCATATTTTTCCAAATTCTCAAATGGTGATCGTCCATTTGTTTATGAACATCATTTATAAAATTGCCTTCTTAACGCATTTATTTAAACAAACCCTTACTTTTAAATTATATTATAATTTGGATTTCAAATGAACATTTCTATTTAAAAATATGCATTTTTCCCTAAGACAATTTCATTTTATTCTAAAATAACGATTTATTTTACGATTCCCATTTCTTATCCAATTTCATACACACTTCACATTTTTCTCAAATTTCCAAAATAATAATTCCACTTCTCATAATGTCATTTATAAAATCACTTCTTCACGATATTTATTTAAACAAATATTTGCTTTTAAACCTATTTGATTCGGATTCTTACTAACCATTTCATTTGAAATAAATATTTTAATATTCTTTTTATATTCCAATTTCTGTTTTGAAATCCGTATATTATTATTTAGGATATTTAAAATATCCCAAAATCAACAATCAACGTTACTAACACATCCAAACATATGGTAAGCTATCACGGGTTATAAAACACATCATATATCAGTATATATGTAAAAACAAATAATCCAAATGTGAGGAATCCAGTTGGATCCCTCCAACCTGTTTTTCCTGCATCCACAGATGTTAGTCAACAATAACAATACCCATCCTGCTTCGAGGCAGGATATCACGGTATAAAGGTCATCCTCTCTATATATATTGTGGGGCGCATAGGGAAATCATCTGCTAATGGTACTGCGGGCATCCGTTAATAATACTGCAGGAATTATACAATCACCAATATTATTATTATTATAATATTATTATATAATATTATCACTTTATATCAATCAATCTAGCAGCCAACAACCAATAAAATAAATTTGAACTATTAAAAATAGTTCCCAATAATTAACTGAGTAAATTTAACTCACCTCGATTTCCTTTGACGAATATCCGTTAAAAATCCCATATCGTCTTAGTTACGCGTCTGCTTCACTGGTCTCGAATAAAATTTATTGGCTCCTACGATTAAATTTAAATTTAATGATTAACTATTTATCTAAATTCTCGACTAACCATGAATAAATTACTTTATGTAATTTAAACTTTATTGAAATGTATACCTCATTGCCACTGCAAATCTTGACTACTTTGCGAAGCAAATCTACGACCAATCTTAAAAACTGATATCATCCGATTGCAACATTCCCTCGAACAACCAGTTGACTATCTACCATCTCCTTTTATCACTTAAAACCACTGCCTCCTACTACTTCATCATCTGCAACGCCCCCAACAAATGCTGCAAGCTCCTGGGCTAGTCACAACAACTCCTTATAGTCATTATTCACCATCACAACAAAACCTCCACAATGCCTCGAACGGTTCATCCAAAATTTCGGCAATTGGCAGATCCTTTCACTGAACCAGACCATCGGCCTATGGAGTAATCAACTCTCCTTATCAGTATCCAACTCCAGTATCACCCCTGTTTATCACAAGCCAAATTCATGGCTCTAAACTTCCCAAATCTCTATGTTGTCGAACTCCATACATTCACATACGAAACCAAAGTTTCCCCGCTCCAACGTTGTACTATTCCAGAATCCAACCTCCTCCAATTTCAACTCTGCTTTACTGTTCAATAGTTCGCAAAGAAAGTCAAAGCCCACCTTAACATCTTAGATTACAAATCGCACTACCCTATACTGCTCAGAAAATTCGAGCATCACTTCCCACCAACCTTCAATACTTACGCCAACTTCCGGAACGTCCAAACGAAATCACAGATTCCTTCTTCCCCATTCGCACCTGCAGCTCACGCACAAACAACGCGATACCCCTTTCTTCCTTTAACAGATCGAACCATTCCAGTCTCGCCTAGAAACAAAAATCGAACTCCCTGAGCCCATCCTTCACTGGAGTGCTTCCAGCACCCTTCACAGTAACGGATCCCGAGGTCGTACCTTACTCGCGAACGTTCCTAGTGGTTTCGTGCTTCAGATTTTTGATGGCCTTCCATCGCGAGTGATCCCAGCTCGACGATGAGCATCGTGATTCCAAATCGTGTTTCAATTTCGATTTCTATTTTTGTTTGAAGGTGCAAATTTTTTTCCTTTTTATTTAGTGAAACCGATTTGTGATTTTGAGAGAAAATGGAAAACGAATGGAAATGGACTGAATTGGTTGAGGATGGGAGATTAGAGAAGTAAGTGGTTTAATTTATAGGAGCGAACGAAAGATGATAAGGGCAACGTCTTTCAGTAGAGTTAGGAGTAGGCATAAATTCACAGTGTCCTTGTTCGAAGCTTAATGAAGAAGGAACGCATATTAGTGGAGGAGATGGTTATAGCTTCTACGGAATAGTTTGCATTAAAAAAAATAGGTCGTCTATTATTAAAATATTTAAAGTTTTATTTATTTATTTAACGTGGTGTACCTCAAATAAAAAAAATCCTGAGCTATCGAACCCCAATTTGAACGCGACGAACGACATTTCCAGGGTTCTACCACCATTTTGGACACACTGGAACAGTTTTCTACAGTTAATTTGACCATATACAGAAGATATAAATTTTAAGCTGATAATTAAAATTAATTCAATTGAATATAAACTAATTCAAATAAATTATTAATATATATATATACACACACAAACTGAATTCATAAAATTTCCAAAATAAAACTAACTTGAAATTTTAAACTCGATATTTCATTTTCACGTCAAACCAATATTCTATTTATTTAAAATTGATTTACTATATTAAATAAATCGTTATTGTTTACAAAGGATTTCACAGCGACTATTATAAAATTTGATTTGGCCATAACACTCAATATAAGATACAAAATTCTAATTTTTCTCTTTTATTAGAAAATTATAGTTCAACAGATTCGAATATTTCTTATTTCCGCGAATTCCGACTTATAACGGATCCTGCACACTCAACTGAAGTTCAAAACTGAATATTACAAAATACCGCGCCATTTCGAGCTCGTTTATATTATATTATATATATATATATATATATATATACGTTCCAAACTCGTTTACTTAATACAAATTTTCATTTATATTACCAAAACCAATATTTAAACTAATTTAAATATACAAATAAAAATCGATAAAAATGCGGGACATTAAAGACACCGTTCACGACAAACCCAAAATCTCATTTGATATTAAATACAAGGCCCTGAATAGAAAATATATCGGCTTATATTCAATATCAAATTCTGAAACCAACAAATATCGTACTGGAAATAACGATATAAATATATTTTTCAAATTTCCATAACAATATCTGTATAATCACGAAATCCAACATCGAAATATTCCGAAGATGATTTCCATTCAAACTCACTCCAATTCATATATTGGAAATTCTGGTTATTTCTAAAACCATTCACCAATCCAATTTATTTATTTTAAAAATAACTGGATTTTAATTCTAGTTAATAACTAGTTCATTTCGATAAAAATATATTTTTATCTTTTAAAATAGAGAATTTTTCATCCCAGTTCTTTCCAGATCATTTATTATGATTTTACACAAATTATTAATATTTTTAATAATTTTATCAAGGCCGTACAGTCGATTTCCATAAACGGTCATCGAACTGCACTTACGGCGACCTTTTCCAATTTTGATTTGGACATTATTCCAAATCCAACCGTTAGATTTCAAATCTCTTATATTCATTGGAAAGCTCTTTTCGATACGAACCCAACGGTTCCGGTTTTTGAGAATCCGACGATCGGATCTCCCGTAATATCAATTCGAAGTCAATGGGCGAAATTCGTTTTAAAACGATTCTAACTTCATTTCAAATTTCAAATCAAATTTGAATATTCCTTATTAAATTCGTTTTAAATTCATTTTAAAACGATTACAATTTCATTTCAAATCAATTTTGAATATTCCTTAATAACTTCGTTTTAAATTCATTTTAAAACGATTTCGATTTCATTTCAAATTGCAAATCAAATTTGAATATTCCTTATCATTAAAATATTAAAATGATAATATTTTCGAAATATCAGATTTTGATTATACACTGAATATTATTTAAAAATATTTGTTAATTCTGAATTGGAATCAGACTCAATCAATTACCATATAATTTCAGTTATATGGATTTCAACATCACATGTATACAACAATAATCAAACACGGTCAACCATCATCCAGAGTGCAATTTACAATTGTATAAGCATTAAAAATAAATAATTAACGCTCATCACAGCCTCTCAACCCATCGATTGACATACAACTAAATATCGGGATTAGTGTATGTCTAATATCATTCCGATACCCATGTGGGGTTTCTAAAAACACATATTGAACATTATTTGTGCAGTTGGGCGATGTGTAAAATTTATCATCCCAATCCATATTGGTTAAATGGGTGTACATAAACAAATCGTCTGATTTGTAAATGAATATTTATTTTCAACACATGACCATTTTACATGTTTCATATATTCAATAAAAAAAATTTATTTTTATTGTTCAAATATTTTATTCCATGCATGACTATTTTATATATTACATTCATTCAATAAAAATGATATTTTTATTATTCAAATATTTTATTCCATACTTGAATATTTTATATATTTCATTTCACATCACAATCACAATCAATTTTCACAACATGATACAATCAAACAAGTCGTCCATGGTCTGTGGACGACGGGTAGCAGTTCATATATGCAGTTATAACATAAATAACTATACAGGAAATCATAGTGAGAAGTTCCCACCTTTGGTTTCCACTCCGCCATTTTTATTTCTGAATTTCAGAACAGTTTGAATTCTGTTCGCTTCTAATCGGTTCCATCGCAATCTGTTTTCAAGCGGTTTATATTAAAAATCACATTTTTAATATAGTGTTATTTAATTAAAAATCACGTTTTTATTCTGCTACTATATAAATAAAAATCACATTATTATATTGCTAAATATATTTTAAAAATCCCATTTTTAGAACAACTCTATTTAAATTAAAAATCACATTTTTAAATCATCGTTATTCCATATATTGGAAAATCATATTAATAAAAATCTAATTTTTATTTCTAAAAATCATATTTTTTTTTTATTTCTAAAAGTAATGTTATTTTATTATTTAAAATCATTGCTATTTTTATTTTTTATTTCTAAAATCAAAGCTATTTTTATTTTAAAATAATATGCTAATTTTATTTTTATTTCTAAAATCAAAGCTATTTTTATTTTGAAACAATATGCTAATTTTATTTTTAAAACAATACGTTAATTTTGTTTTTAAAAAGATATGCTAATTTTATTTTTAAAACAATACGTTAATTTTGTTTTTAAAAAAATATGCTAATTTTATTTTTAAAGCAATATGCTAATTTTATTTTTAAAACAATATGCTAATTTTATTCTTAAAGCAAAACTATTTTTTTTAAAACAAATCTAATTTATTTTTTAAAAAATAATGCTATTTATATTTTCAAACAAATGATAATTTTATTTGAAAAATCAATGCAAATTTTATTTTAAAAAAACCTATGCAAATTTTATTTCAAAAAACCTATGCAAATTTTATTTCAAAAATCCTATGCAAATTTTATCATTTAACAATTAAATATATAATTTACTTTACTAAATAATTAATAATTCCTTAAACAATTTTTACGTTGAAACCCTTCAGATAGAACCCGTTCGACTTGCTCCCTCTGTCACTGCACCACCTAGGAGCCGCCGCCGCCTGATCGGAGCATGCCACCGTCTCCGCCTTGGCTCCACCACCCAGCGTCGGCTTCTGCGTCCAACTCGAAGGCTTCAAGCGGTCTAGAACTGCCACGAACGACGGGCCTTCAAGGGCAAAATCCGGTCACCAGAGAACAGGGTTCGTGATCATCTTCGTCCATCTTCGAAGCTCTTACCACACTCTAACATCTTCACTCAGAAATCATTGACTAATTTGTTACGAATCGAGCGTGATTTAAGCATTAAATTCGGACGATCTCATATGTGAATAAGAGTGGCGACGTTGCATTGTAATTGGGAAATTAGGGTTTTTGAGATTGTGGGGGGTATATATATATATTTTATATTTTTTTTCGAAAAATACCCCTATGTTAATACGAACTCGAAATCAAACCCAACGACTATTGCACTTAGCTAAATACCCCTATTCCGGACACAATGAGATATGTTTCGTAACCCAATTCGGCTGTAATGATTAGTTTCCATTAAATTTAAAATATAAATCAATATATTTTAAATTCAAACGTACATTTTAATATACCGGGGCCACATAGTGATTCCAAAAATTCCAAAAAAATAAATCTAGCTATGTTTTGACGATATGGTCCCAACAAAACAAATTTCTTCGAATTTGGAGACCGTTTGAAAAACGGTCAATTTCTAGTCGATTAAATTCAAATTGAATTGACCAAACGCGTTCAACTTCACCACGCTCACACATTAATTCCAAAAATTATGAAAATTGGAATCTAACAATAATTTGACATTTCGGATCCAACAAAGTGGTCTTGTCGAAAATGGAGGTCGCTTGCAAAATATTTATTTTTAAGGGCTATAAATATATTAAATTCCATAGCGACTATTCTGAATTTTCAACTGGACATAACTTTATATTCCCACTATGAAATTTTGATTTTTACATTCATTGGAAAGAAATTTTCAAACATATTCAAATATTTTTGGTTTTACTAAAATTCAGTTTATTTTGAATCCTGCACATTCATTTGAAATTTGAAATCGAATTTTCAAACTACCGCGCCATTTCCAATTCCTTTTATAATTAAAATTAACTTTTGTTGGATCCGGAATGTCAAATTATTTCATGATTCCAATTTTCATAATTTTTGGAATTAATATGTGAGCGTGACAAAAGAAAATGTGTTTTGTCAATTTGAGTCAAATTGGATCGACCAGAAAATGGCCATTTTTCAAATGGTCTCCAAATTTGACGAAATTAATTTTGTTAGGATTGTATCATCCAAACATAGCTAGATTTATTTTCCGGAAATTTTTGGGGTCGGTATGTGGCCATGGTAAATTTAAATGTACGATCGAATTAAATAAATAAATGATTTATATTTTAAATTGAAGAAAAACAGACTGAAAACGATCGATAGGGCTGACGGGACCTAGTCTATTATGTCTGTAACAAGGGCATATGGGTAGGAACAACTTTCACTGGATTGAAATTGGAGCTGAAAAGGGTTAACGGGCTTTTTAGTGTAAAAGAATTAATAATTAATAAAATACTATTATTATATATACCCCTCTCTTAAACCCTAATTCCCCAAATTCAGTTTAGCCAGCACCTCCAAGATATTAGCGACCAAAAATCTCCAGAAAAGAAACGTTTCAATCTTGTAATCAGTTTAATAAAATTCGAAATTTATAAAGGAATAATTGTAGAGGATAAAGAGATCTATAAACTGTATGGCTATGATGGAATTTGAAGTTGCGGTATGGCCAGGACTCGATCTTGAAGTTGCTGAGTTTGGGGGCATTTTTCCGACGCTGTAGTGGATCGCAGGGGGTGGTGCTTCTGGCGGGCGTTGGCAGCGCGAAGGAGGTTCGAATGGTGGCTTCAGACCATCAGATGGCTTCATGGATGAGCGTGCGAGGAGGAGGTTTGAGTTGTGGTTTTGAGTTCAAAAAACGCGATCAGTTCCAGAAGAAGGACGCGACAATAGATATAATAAAGAAATGTTATGGGATTTTAATTTTTAATTAATTAATTATATAATTAATATAATCAATGTTCGTAACATCGTATCTCTCTCATACGAGGTCGGAATCGGACAAAACAAAATGTGTTCGAATCGTCTTTCCAAGATCTACACAATGGAACTGGCTAGAACTTAAACGGAGCATGTTGAAAATTTAGCCAAAATCAAAGTGAGAAATTCGATTCTTTTTATTATATAATAAGAATTTATTAATCATAATTGAGGCGCTGTAATATTATGTTGATTTTCATGCATGATTTGATCTGAGATTGGTGTGTTATGTAGATCTATTAAAATTAACAATTGTGTTAATTAGAAAATAGTTAAACAAAATTATTATTTTTGTTTATTTGATTTGTGGAATCTAAAATTAACAATTATTAGAAAATAGTTAAACAAAAATTAATATTTTTGTTTATAAGATTTGTGGAATCAAAAATTAACATTTGTATTAATTAGAAAATAGCCAAACAAAAAAAATTATCATCTTTGTCTATTAGATTTGTCGAAAAAAAATAACATCTTTGTTAATTAGAATTTGAGTTAAACAAAAATATTCATTTTTGTTTATTAGCTTAGTTAAAATAAAAATAAACATTTTTGTCAAACATGTTAGTTAAAATAAAAATAAACATTTTTGTCAAGCATGTTAGTTGAAATAAAAATAACCATTTTGTGTCAAATAGTTTAGTTGGAACAAAAATATTCCTTTTTGTCAAAGTAGTCTAGTTGAACAAAAATGAACATTTTGTCAAATTTAGAATTGTTGAACAAAATATACATTTTGTAAAAATATAATTGTTGAACAAAAAATAACATTTTGTCAATTAAAAAAGAGTGAAACAAAAATGAACATTTTTGTCAATTAAAAAGAGTGAAACAAAAATGAACATTTTTGTCAATTAAAAAGAGTGAAAAGAACCATTTTTATCATTTTGTTGAATTAGAATTTTCAACAAAAATGAAATATTCATTTTATTGTTAACATGAATCACTATTTTGTCAAATTTAGATTAACAATGAAATATTCATTTTATTGTTAATATGAATCACTGTTTTGTCAAATTTAGATTAACAATGAAATATTCATTTTATTGTTAACATGAATCACTGTTTTGTCAAATTTAGATTAACATTGAAATATTCATTTTATTTTTAACATGAATCAATGTTTAGTCAAATTTAGATTAACAATGAAATATCAGTTTTTATCATTTTGTCGAACTAGAGTTTTCAACAAAAATGAAATATCAATTTCTATCTTTTTGTTGAATTAGAATAGAAAATAGAAAAATGTTCATATACATTAAAATTTCACATTTTAATGTAATGTTAGAAAATAGAAAAATGTTCATGTTTTAAAATAAAAACATGTTTACATTAAAATTTCACATTTCTAATGTAATGTAAGAAAAACAAAAATATTCATTTTTGTTAAATAGTTTGGATGAAACAAAAATATTCATTTTTGTCAAATAGTTTGGATGAAACAAAAATATTCATTTTTGCCAAATAAATTAGTTGAAAACATAAATATTTATTTTTTTCAAAATTATATTATTTGAAACAAAACATTCACTTTTGTCAAATTATATTAGTTGGAACAAAACATTGACTTTTGTCAAAATAGATTAGTTGAAAGAAAACATTTACCTTTGTCAAATTAGATTAGTTGAAACAAAACATTTACTTTTTTCAAATTAGATTAGTTGAAACAAAATATGCACTTTTGTCAAAATAGATTAGTTGAATCAAAATATTCATTTTTGTCAAAATATAATAGTTGAAACAAAACGTACATTTTGTTAAATATGATGGTTGAAAACAAAATTTACATTTTTGTTAATTAGATTTGAAATAAAGCAAAAATAACACTTTTGTTAAATAAAAGGGTTAAAACACAAATAGCATTTTTGTTAAATAGATTTGTGTCAAAACACAAATAGAATTGTTAACAAATTGAAATTATCAATGTTAATCATTTTGTTAAATTAAAACTGTCAACATATATGTAATCATCACTTATATTCATTTTGTTCAACTGGAATTGTTCACAAAAATGAAACTATCACTTGTAATCATTTTGTTGAAATAGAATTGTCAACAAAAATGAAAAATATCATTTTAATCATTTTGTTGAAATGGAATTGTCAACAAAATGAATGAATCACTTTCTAATCATTTTGTTGAACTAGAATTGTCAACAAAATGAATGAACCACTTTTTAATCATTTTGTTGAACTAGAATTGTCAACAAAAATGAATGTATCACTTTTTATGCATTTTGTTGGAATAGAGTTTGTATGCAAATTATAGAATCATCTTTATTGTCAATATACACATTAGAATTTGTGTATATGTAACAACCCGCATTCTACGCATCATAGGATCATAGAATATTTATTTCTCTCACATACGAAGTCGTATGGTCACGTAACTTTGGGAGACGATTATTGGGGTCATTTCCCATGTTCATGATTTTTCCCGATTTTTAAATGACCATTTTACCCCTAGTTGGTACTGTTTTGGCCATAACTTTTGATTAGAAAGGAATTTTGATCTGAAATCACTTTCATTGGCTCTGGATGATGGTTTACAATTCCGTAGAGTGGTCACATTAGCCAAACGGACTCACCGTTTGGGAGATATGGCTGAAACAAGTTTCAGATAGTGAAAAACAGCTTAATTGGGCTTAACCAGGTGATTAACAGCTAGGCCCAATGGGGGATTTCGGGATTAGGGTTATGAGGAGGCTGAAATCAGTTAGAGAACGATCTTATCCTCATTTTCCAGCCGCCACAAACATGTCTTTCACCCTAGCCATGGCCTCCACCTTCAATTTCATCTCAAATCGTCTCTAATCACTTTCTAATCGAAGATTAAGCAAAACTACATCAAATCAAGGGAGGGTAGCACCAAATCAGAGAGAGAGCTGCTGGAACACATAAGGATTGAATCCAAATCAGATATTATTTCAGATCTAAAGTTTGTTTGTGGCTAAGGTGAGTGATTTGCATTGTTTTTCACTAATTACGGCTAATTATGGTAATTAGCGAAGATTAGCGAATTTACGGCTCAGAAAAATCTAGAAAAATTCCTAAAATTCTAAAACATCATTTTATGCCTCTGATATGAATTTGGGTTAATTTCGACTAGTTTTGCAAATCCTGGAATTTGGGAGATTAAGGGGTGATTAGTGATAATTAGCGAATTTATGCAAAATTAAAATCTGGAAAAATGTTAAAAAATTCTTAAATATTGTTTTAGACCTCTGATATGAAATTTGGCTAATTTGGATAAGTTTTGCTAATTATATGCTTAAACATGATTAAGAGGGATTAAGGGAAAATATGGGGTTTTAGCCATGTTTGATCCATTTTGATATGGCATATTGTTGTTTTGGTGTTTGTGGTTGATTCTCTATGTTTCTATGATTGTATGGTATGCTTTCTGATTGATTAGAAGTGTTAGATTGGTCGAAAACGCCGTCGAGAGGCGAAAATAGCTTGCTGAAATAGTGTAGGTTTTCTTTGGGTCGAGTTAGACCGACCGGGGGGGGGGGGGGGGGGACAAAACCGACCGACCAGGATTGGTGAAGTGTTCGACCGACTAGGGGGAGACAAAACCGACCGACCAGGATTGGTGAAGTGTTCGACCGACCGGGGGGGGGGGGGGGCAAAACCGACCGACCAGGGTAGAGATGATGAAAACCGACCAAAATGAAAGGTGCTTGACCGACCGACCCGATCCGCCTCACCTTTCACGATCCGCTCGAGTACATGTGCCACGATCCGATCCAGGAGCTCCATCACGATCTGATCCGTTCGAACGACCTGATGTGGTGACCACAAAAGCCTGGAGCGAACCGATCCGGTGAACGAAGCACGACCGACCAGGACCGACCCCGATCCGAAGAAGGCGACCGACCCGTATAGATGAGCACGATCCGAACCTCGAGCTGGAGCTTGACCACGAGCTGGTGACTGCGACCGATCCGAGGGGAACGCGATCCGAACAGAGAGGAGCTGACGACGGCCTAAAGAAAAGTGAATTGAAAGGAAGACCGATCCGAAGGAGATGCTGACCAAAACCCGAGATGCAAAGGTAGTCCAAATGGAAGTTAGAGCTCAGGATCCAGATGGGAACCAATGATTTCACTTCATGATTGGGCTTTGCTGCGGGACGTGTGCAAAGGGGTTGTCGGTATTCATAACTTTGGTTCACCACTGAGAGATGGATAGTGGGCTTGTAGTGATAGTTGTACGGGATTGGATTCCGTCATGGCCCAAAGGATTAGGTAACCAAGGTAGTGGATATCGTATGCTTTACGTACTGAGTGAGAGACATGAGGATGGTTGCTATGCTTGATTGTTTGACATCACTATGACATGCACACCCCCACCCCCGTATTTCTTACACCATATGTTAGTGGCACCTTAGAGTATTGTATAGTATGTAGTGCTAACTCTTTGGTTGCAGGTTCAGGTTCAGGTATGATTGGATTATACCTGTTATTGTTCTGTTTAGTTGCTTATCGCTCATACCAGGCTTTATGTCTGACCCAGAGTTTCATGTCTCCTCTTATTACTCTGGGTGCTCATACGAGCAGACTAGAGACAGGTTAGCTGGTGATGCACGGGTAGATGATCCGGAGACGAGCAGGAGGCTTCCACGTATGATATATATATAGTATTCTCCCTGTGTTGTTGAAGATCACTGCTTGGGCATTAGTAGTGCATATTCTACTTTGGCTTTCTTTTGCTTTAGAGACAGTAAATTTTGGGAAATTGTAATAAGCTGTACTTGGATTTCCGCTGCTCTGATGTTGATGTTGGTTTTAGTTATGAGCTTATGTACTGTCTCACCTGTTTTATGTCAAGTATATAATTATTATATTTTGTCCTTGCGCTGTGAGACATTCTACAGGTTCTTTGTTAGTTAATTCTCTTCTTTCCTTTCTCTGACGACCGTTCCGTGCTAGTCGGGCATGTGTACAGCGCACTTTCGGAGGAAATGCCGGCTGGTGCGGGGCGGGCCGTCACATTTGGTATCAGAGCTCTAGGTTGCGTAGTTAACCTAGGGAAAGACACTAGGGAGAGATAGTACGTATATGAGAGCACGTATTTGTGATTACTTTGGTTTTTAAAAGCTATATATATATAATATTAGTAGTATAAGGATGAAATTGCACTGCACTAGCACCACTATGGAGTCGTTAATCGTTTTCTCCTTACAGATTGAACGATGAGTCGAGACACGAGGGGTGCTGGTAGAGGGACCAATAATGGAAATGCTCCTGACATGAGGACGATGTTCACTGACTTCATGAGGGAGATGATTAGGGATGTTCAGGGAGCAGTTCCCAATGCCGGTAATGGTGGTGGTCCAGTAGTGCAGGCGCCTAGGGTCGATTTTGCCAAGTTATGCAAGGATTACACTAACCTTGGTGGGAAGCCGTTCCATGGAACAGAGTCAGCCATGGATGTTCAGGATTGGTTGGATAGCTGTGATCGTATCTTCGAAGACTTGGGTATCGAGGATGCGATGAAGAGAAGACTAGCGTCTCATCAGCTGCAAGGACGAGCGATGAATTGGTGGAATGCCATTAAGACAGCTACTCTAGAGGATCAAGTTACTTGGAATCAGTTTAAGACTCGCTTTTGTGATAAGTTTATTCCAGCTTCTCATAAATCAGAATTGTTCAGGAAGTTCTTGGAGCTTAAGCAGAATGGTAGGGCAGTCTCGAAGTACATCGCATAATTCGATACTTTATCGAAATATGGATGGTCCCTTATCGATACAGTCGAAACGAAGAACGAGAAGTTCATAACTGGCTTGGATGAGTACTTGGGGGAAAGACTTATAAACCATATCGATGAGACGTTCGAGTCTATTGTAGGAAAGGCATTAAGGTCAGAGAGCCTTTTCCCTAAGTCGAAAACCGAAGTTGCTATTGCATCTACAGAGGAGCCAAAGCCGTAAGCAGGCGGTGAAGGCAAGAAGAATTCTCAGAGCAAGAGGAAGCAGAACCCGACCAAGGATGGTCAGAATAAGAAAAATAAGAAAGATGGCGAATGCTTTAGTTGTGGCAAGAAGGGCCACTATGCCAGAGATTGTCGAGAAAAGCCTGGGGAAAGGAAGTGCTCTAACTGCGGCCAGGCGGGACATCACAAGGATGATTGCCCACAACCTCCTAATGAGAAGCAGATTGTGAAAGCGTATGCTATCAATGTTGTTCCTTCTTCGTCGAATGCTCCAAGTGCGGCGCAGAAGGGAAAAGGTGTCGTTATAAAAGTATGCTTTCTATTTAAGATGTTTCTGTTCGGGTATTGTTTGACAAACCCGAGATGGTCGATAGACCTCTAATTGTGACGAACCAGATTGGTGGTTAGACTAACCTTAGCAAGATTTGTCGTAACGTGGTCTTATCGAGTCATGGATGTATGTTTGTTTGTGTTTGCTTTGTTTAGGCTTTACTGGGTTTAGCATTATTTTGGGGAGTCGATCTACTCTAAAGGAATAGGGTGGTATTAGGTACCTACCTAGTGATGGCGATAGTAACTGGAGTTAAGGAAGCTGAAAGGCTATCGTTGTAATAAGTTTTAGTTGTCTCTAGGAGGCAAATGAGTGCTCCAGTGCTTAGTTGTTTTGCTAGTATCACCTCACGTGGATTGTCCGAACTCAGAGGAGATGTTCCTTGGGTGCTTGTCTGATATTGGTTTAGGCCTTTGGGGCTTGTGCTTGGGGAATGTCGAGTTCGATTAGGATGGTTTGTGTGAGAGATAAAATAGTTGTTGTGATTTTTCATTGGATGATATCTTGGTTTACTCGAGGAGTGATGAGCAGACGGAACATGATGAGACTGTTCAATGGTATAGACTGCCCAGAGTTAGACTCGATAGGGTTATGAGATTGCTCGAGTGGGACTCGGGAAAGATGCAATGAAATGGATTGTTTAGGTCCCTATGTTGATGTTCTCTATTGGATAGTAGAATTTTGAAGGAATAGGATGTGTTCGTTGATCATGGAAGATACAACGAAGATTAGGGCGATTCAATTTGGACTTGAACTCATAAAAGGAAAATGGGTGTTCGTTGATCTTGGAGATGCAACGAATAAGGAGACGATGACTCACGTTGGACTAGAGTTTGTCGGTAATGGATACTCAAGACTGGGTCTGAGTTATATATTGACTCGAGTTGGACTCGAGAAGGCTGCAAGGAATTGGATTCAGCTTGAGTTGGACTCGAGAGGGCAGCAAGATAATGGATAGACTTGGGTTGGACTCAAGTATTTTAGGCGGACTAAAAGCAGGGGTATCTGGGGACGCCCGTTACCCTGGATCCATTGGACGTGATCTAGTTATCCTTGGAGGATAAACGTACGTTGGACGTACGGTAGTCCGTAGGGAGGCGGGGCTTCCATTGGCCTGGGATTGGTTGGACCAGTCAAGTAGGCATCGGTGTATGTATGGAGGCTGGGCTTCCATTAGTTATTGATGTTGGTTGGACCAGACATACTAGAATTGACATATTGGGATTGGTTAGACCAATCATGTAGGTGTCGATGTGTTTATGAATTTAGCAGGTGATAGGTAGGACTTGTTTGATGGATGTTATGGTTGCTATGTTGTTCCTATTTTTCTTCCCTTGAGTAGACTATCACTTGTAGGGTTCCAGCAATGGGGAACAAAGTGATTGTAGTAGGACTATGAGCCAGTGCAGTAGAGTCGTCATGACTCGAGGGGCAAAGTGGACATAGTAAAGGAATAGTAAGGCTATGAGCCAGTGTAGTGGAGTTGTTATGACTTCATGGGGCAGAGTGGACATAGCAAAGGACTAGTGGCTATGGATCAGTGCAGTGGAGTCGCCATGACTCCATGGGGCAGTGATCATAGTAAGGGATTTGGGTGGGTAATAGTTGCATTGAGTAGGAGACATGCCAGTTTAGGGGTTTTGTTTCTAGGATGGAAGCAACTAAAGTATATCACAGGATATGATTTCGGGCCCAAGAGTGAATTGGATTCAGAAACACTAGTAAGCTTGACGATTAGATCGATTTTGATTGAGTGGATTGGTTCTAGTTAGAAGGACGATCCTAATCTATTGGAAACCATCTCTAGGGTAGAGATGGGTATCGATGGAAAGAGAATGATCAGGTAAGGATTTGATCGAGAAGGGTGGCTTCGAAAGAATAAGGGAATAGTTTTACCCAACGTAGATGGACTGAGAGGTGAAGTGCTTAGAGCATATCATCACCCAAAATTGACTATACATCCCAGTGGTAACAAGATGTATTGAGACATGGAGCAGATCTACTACTGGGAAAGGATAAAGAAAGACGTTGGGAATTTGGCGTATGAAGTAGAGCTACCTGACAAGATGGCGGGAGTTCACAACGTATTTCATGTTTCCCAGTTAAGGAAGTTTGTGCAAGACCCTAATGTGGCTATTTCACCAGATCAGTTGGACGATAGCGAGGTTGAACCCGAGGCGGTTGAGAACCGCAAGCCTATGCGTATTGTTGGGAACGATACGAAGCTGCTTCGAAGGAAGGCGGTGAAACTAGTCAAAGTCCAGTGGGGGTGAGAATGAAAAAGACTGTACTTGGGAAACAGAGGAGGATATAAGGAAGAAGTATCCAGAACTCTTTGCCTGGTAAGGTTTTGGCAGCGATAGTATCTTCCCTTGTTAGTAAACCGCATGCTAGGATAGACTTGTTTTGCATGTTGATTGTTGTTTTATGGTTGATAGGCATGCGGGGCCCTTTGTGTGTTTTGGTTAGGGAATTTCGGGGGCGAAATTTCTTACGGGGGGGGGGGGGGGGAGGGGGAGGGGGGAGAATGTAACAACCCGCATTCTACGCATCATTGGATCATAGAATATTTATTTCTCTCACATACGAAGTCGTATGGTCATGTAACTTTGGGAGACGATTATTGGGGTCATTTCCCATGTTCATGATTTTCCCGATTTTTAAATGACCATTTTACCCCTAGTTGGTACTGTTTTGGCCATAACTTTTGATTGGAAAGGAATTTTGATCTGAAACCACTTTCATTGGCTCCGGATGATGGTTTACAATTTCGTAGAGTGGTCGCATTAGCCAAACGGACTCATCGTTTGGGAGATATGGCTGAAACAAGTTTCAGATAGTGAAAAACAGCTTAATTGGGCTTAACCAGGTGATTAACAGCTAGGCCCAATGGGGAATTTCGGGATTAGGGTTATGAGGAGGCTGAAATTAGTTAGAGAACGATCTTATCCTCATTTTCCAGCCGCCACAAACATGTCTTTCACCCTAGCCATGGCCTCCACCTTCTAATTTCATCCCAAATCGTCTCTAATCACTTTCTAATCGAAGATTAAGCAAAACTACATCAAATCAAGGGAGGGTAGCACCAAATCAGAGAGAGAGCTGCTGGAACACATAGGGATTGAATCCAAATCAGAGATTATTTCAGATCTAAAGTTTGTTTGTGGCTAAGGTGAGTGATTTGCATTGTTTTTCACTAATTACGGCTAATTATGGTAATTAGCGAAGATTAGCGAATTTATGGCTCAGAAAAATCTAGAAAAATTCCTAAAATTCTAAAACAACATTTTATGCCTTTGATATGAATTTGGGTTAGTTTCGACTAATTTTGCAAATCCCGGAATTTGGGGATTAAGGGGTGATTAGTGATAATTAGCGAATTTATGCAAGATTAAAATCTGGAAAAATGTTCAGAAATTCTTAAATATTGTTTTAGACCTCTTATATGAAATTTGGCTAATTTGGATAAGTTTTGCTAATTATATGCTTAAACATGATTAAGGGAAAATATGGGGTTTTGGCCATGTTTGATCCATTTTGATATGTCATATTGTTGTTTTGGTGTTTGTGGTTGATTCTCTATGTTTCTATGATTGTATGGTATGCTTTGTGATTGATTAGAAGTGTTAGATTGGTCGAAAACGCCGTCGAGAGGCGAAAATAGCTTGCTGAAATAGTGCAGGTTTTCTTTGGGTCGAGTTAGACCAACCGGGGGGGGGGGGACAAAACCGACCCACCAGGATTGGTGAAGTGTTCTACCGACTAGGCGGAGACAAAACCGACCGACCAGGATTGGTGAAGTGTTCGACCGACCGGGGGGCAAAACCGACCGACCAGGGTAGAGATGATGAAAACCGACCAAAATGAAAGGTGCTTGACCGACCGACCCGACCCGATCCGCCTCACCTTTCATGATCCGCTCGAGTACATGTGCCACGATCCGATCCAAGAGCTCCATCACGATCTGATCCGTTCGAACGACCTGATGTGGTGATCACGAAAGCCAGGAGCGAACCGATCCGGTGAACGAAGCACGACCGACCAGGACTAACTCCGATCCAAAGAAGGCGACCGACCCGTATAGATGAGCACGATCCGAACCTCGAGCTGGAGCTTGACCACGAGCTGGTGACTGCGACCCGATCCGAGGGGAACGCGATCCGAACCGAGAGGAGCTGACGACGGCCTAAAGAAAAGTGAATTGAAAGGAAGACTGATCCGAAGGAGATGCTGACCAAAACCCGAGATGCAAAGGTAGTCCAAATGGAAGTTAGAGCTCAGGATCCAGATGGGAACAAATGAGTTCACTTCATGATTGGGCTTAGCTGCGGGACGTGTGCAAAGGGGTTGTCGGTATTCATAACTTTGGTTCACCACTGAGAGATGGATAGTGGGCTTGTAGTGATAGTTGTACGGGATTGGATTCCGTCATGGCCCAAAGGATTAGGTAACCAAGGTAGTGGATATCGTATGCTTTACGTACTGAGTGAGAGACGTGAGGATGGTTGCTATGCTTGATTTTTTGACATCACTATGACATGCACACCCCCACCCCCGTATTTCTTACACCATATGTTAGTGGCACCTTAGAGTATTTTACAGTATGTAGTGCTAACTCTTTGGTTGCAGGTTCATGTTCAGGTATGATTGGATTATACCTGTTATTGTTCTGTTTAGTTGCTTATCGCTCATACCAGGCTTTATGTCTGACCCAGAGTTTTATGTCTCTTCTTATTACGCTGGGTGCTCACACGAGCAGACTAGAGACAGGTTACCTGGTGATGCACGGGTAGATGATCCGGAGACGAGCAGGAGGCTTCCACGTATGATATACATATATTATTCTCCCTGTGTTGTTGAAGATCACTGCTTGGGCATTAGTAGTGCATCTTCTACTTTGGCTTTCTTTTGCTTTAGAGACAGTAAATTTTGGAAAGTTGTAATAAGCTGTACTTGGATTTCCGCTGCTCTGATGTTGATGTTGGTTTTAGTTATCAGCTTATGTACTGTCTCACCTGTTTTATGTCAAGTATATTATTATTATATTTTGTCCTTGCGCTGTGAGACATTCTACAGGTTCTTTGTTAGTTCATTCTCTTCTTTCCTTTCTCTGACGAACGTTCCGTGCTAGTCGGGCATGTGTACAGCGCACTTTCGGAGGAAATGCCGGCTGGTGCGGGGCGGGCCGGGCCGTCACTGTATATATTAAAGTGACATTTCTATTGTCAATATACACATTAGAATTTGTATATATATATATTAAAGTGACATTTTTATTGTCAGTATACACATTAGAATTTGTGTATATATTAAAGAGACATTTCTATTGCAAATATGCACATTAGAATGTGTGTATAAATTAAAGAGACAATTTTATTGTCAGAATATATATTAGAGTTTGTATGCAAATTAAAATAAACATTTTTATGTGCGTCATGTCATACATTGAAACTATATAAAAATAAAAATATTTCTTTTTATTTGTTGAAGTATAAAATAGAAATTGCATACAAATAATGAAAATAAAAATTATCTTTTTATTTGTCATTAGCAAAGATGTCATGTAAATAAAATACATATTTATTTGACATTATGAACATTTAGATGTGATATGCCAATAAAACAGTCTTTTATTTGGCATGTTAAACATGTTAGTAGAATCGTCAAATGATTTATATTTGTATATAATATTGTATATATGAATATAAATTAAAATTAAATGAATCGCGCGCGATACTTTGCGTTTCGGAATCGTAATAAACGATTATACTGAAAGATCCGACCGTCGGATTTTCCCAAAACTGGAACTGTTAGGACCGCTTTGGGAAGATGTTTCCAACGATATAAATTTTATTAAAATCCAATGTTTAGATTTCGAGATATGTGTAAATCAAATTTTGATAAAAACAGCGCCAAGGCCGCCTATTGGCCCGAAGCTTCGTTAAATTAAATTGGGCTATTTTTATATGAATAAAAATAGCGATAAATCGTTATAAAATAATATTAACGATATGAAATGGTTTAAATTATATATATGTGAAAATTATTTGAAAAGACCGAGTTCAGTCTCATTTCAAATAATTATACGACGATTTAAATCGAAGATATTGAAGAAGGTGATTGAAGACAGATGATCTTCACATCGAATGGACGACTACTGATGCCCGATATTGGTTAGCTCCCAGTAAAGGGTTAAAGTGTTAGTTTGTCCGGACGTACTTGTTGATTGTCCGGATATGCGAGCACCTCTCTTCCGTATTGGACATACGATACGAGGAATAAGGTGTCTCCGTTTCGTTCAGACCCAGAACAGACTTGTAAATGGATGTGTATCTACATTGGATTTCATTCCATGTAAATTGATCTCTATTTAATATATATCTGATTGGTGGTGGAGAATTTATTCTCTTGCTTAACACCCTTCTCTGAGATACACGAGCTCAGAGATTATATATTGGTAGTTATCGATCGCATGACGTGAATTGTAAATGTGCCATGCCAAGATGCAAATGATCGAGGCTTTTGTTGAAAAGCAGAGCCTTGCGGTTGATGATCAAAGCACGGCCTGTTTAGGCGTAGCTTTGTGTATAGCGTTACTTCGCGAGCCTCACACCCCGGTAAGAGTCAGAAACGGGACAAGGGAACGCAGGGAGTGCACATGTTTCTTTCTGGCTAGAAGTGGTATCAGGGTTTTGCATGCCCTGACATTTTACTTATGTGGATGATGGATTACGAGGCCTCGGTTATATTGGTCTTTAGTGACCAATTTATAGGTTCAATAGGACTGGGAAGCGTGTGTTCAGGAATTTCCAATCCATTAAAGTATTTGTGGAATGGCCCAGTACGATCCAAGGGTTCGCCAACGTCTGAATCCTAAGATATTGCTAGAGTGTCTCGAATCGGCAAGGAGACCGTCCTAGCCTTGACTCATGATGGAAACCCAACTTCCAATACGACATTACAGTTTTGATTGTAAACCTATATATGGCGACATAGTAGGATGGTGTACTATACCATCTAAGATTGATACATTTACTTTGAAGTATTTTAAAACTGATTAGACACTAATAATAATATTAAAATATTATTTTCTACGTATCAAGCATGTTTGATCATTATAAGGTAAAACTTTATCCTCCGGTGTGACGACCCCAAACCCCTGTTCCATGGTGGCAAGGGTAATCTTTGGAATATAACACATAAACAGATAATAGCAGAACAGAATATATTAATACACCAGATAATGTACAAAAAAATACACTGGATAAACATAATCATCAGAGTTACACAGTATACAGGATCATACTTAGTACAAAATACATTTCAGCTTTACATAAAATGTCTACAGTGGAATCAAAACATAATATGTACAACAGGAGCTGAACAACATAAAAAGAAAGAAGTGATAGAATCCATCTTCAGCTCCATAGCTATCCAGAAAGAGCCTGTTAAAACCTGAATACAAGGTTGTCCGTGTAGAAAATAGGGCACCCGAGTTTGCAAGTGAAACAAACTACGAGTCAGTCATCGGACTGGTATGAGAAATCTACTTAACTTATTTTATAATAAGGCCAATCACAGGACCACGCCGCTAATGCGGAATGGGTTTACTCCATTGGATTGCCAGTGCTTTAAAACAAGTAAATCATTTAAACATCACAATGCTTTTTACAAAAATGAAGCCATTATAAGACTCAATTCCCATCACACAATGCAACGCAAACCGGGGATAGAGTTTTACCTTATAATGGCCAAAATATGCTTGATACGAATAAAACAAGTGAATTTGATATTATTACTAGTGTTTACATGTTTCAAAAACAATTTCAATCATAAGTATCAATCATAGACGGCATAAGTGCCCCATACCACTATGTTGCCATATATTGGTATACAATCAAAACCGCACGATGTTGTATTTGGAAATTGGATTTCCGTCATGAACCAAGGAAATGGATCGTCCTTACCGCTACGAGACGCTCTAGCCCGTGTCTCAGGCAAGCGCGCAGGCAAGCCTTGGATCGTCAGGGCCGGTCCACACGGAGTGGATTAAAATGCCTGAACACTGTGTTTCCCCTCCCTATGGGGCGTCAGCTGGTCATTTCCCGACCAAACTATCGGTCCCGGAACGACCGATATAACCGAGGCGCCTCGCTATCCATCATCCACATAAGTAAAATGCCCAGGCGCGTAAAACCCAAAACACCACTCCTAGCTAGAAGGAAATGCATGTCCTCTCCCGTTTCTGGCTCATACCGGGGTGTGAGGCCCGCGAATCAATGCTAAACACAAAGCTAGCTATTTAAAGCCCTACTTTGATCATCAACCACAAGGCTCTGCTTTTCAACAAAAGCCTTGATCATTGCATCTCAGCATGCCACACAGGCAATTCATACCATGCAACTGACGTATATCAATCATACAGGATGAAATCCAATGTCGGACACACATCTATTTACAAGTCTGTTCTGGGTCTGAACAAAACCGGAGGCACCTTATTCCTCTCCCGTATGTCCAATACATGAGAGAGGTCCTCGCACATCTAGTCGATCTCCAAGTACGTCTGGACGACCACCACTTATTTCCTTTTCTTGGGATGCCTCCTAGTCAAGACATCAGCAATCATCCAAACGATGTGAAGACCTCCAGTCTTCAAACACCGTGTTCATCTAGTCGATCTCCAAGTATGTCTGGATGACCACCACTTATTACCTTGTCTTGGGATGCCTCCTAGTCAAGACATCAACAATCATCCAAATGATGTTAAGACCTCCGGTCTTCAACCACCGTCTTCATCATCGATTTCTAATAGTCAACTAATTATTTGAAATGAGATTTAACTCTTCATTTTTAAATAATTCACGTATATTTAGAATTCAAATCAAATCATTTCCATGGTTACATTATTTGACATCCATAATTCAGTTCATTATTGTAATTTTCCTGTCAAACACATTTTACCATCAAATATCTAATAAACCGGGTAAATTCGGTTTATTTCCATTCCATATCGTTCATAATATTTTATAATGATTTATCGCTATTTTTATTTATTTAAAAATAGCCCATTTATTTAAAACGACGCTTCAGGCCATAATGCGGCCATGACGCTGTTTTTCTCCAAATTTGATTTACACATATCTGAAAATCTACCATTGGATCTTTAAAATTTTTATATTATTGGAAAGATCTTTTCAAAGCGGACCCAACGATTCCAGTTTTGGGAAAATCCGACGGTCGGATCTCCCGGTACAATAATTTAAAGTTACGATTTCAAAATACAAACTACAGCGACGTTATTCATTTTATTTTAGTTAATTAATTATATATATATATAATCCATTCTGGCGCTGTTTTCATTTAGATTTGAATTAAACATTTCACAAAATCTAACTGTTGGATCATTACAAATTGGATATCGTTGGAAAGATATTTTCGAAGCGAACCCAACGGTTCCAGTTTCGGGGAAATCCGAAGGTCGGATTTCTTGGTATAATCGTTTAAAATCATGATTCCAAAACACAAACTGCAACTTCGTTATTTGTTTTAATTTAATTATATTTATATATATATAATCCGTTCTTCGATTTCCAAACCATTTTCATTTCACACATGTGATACAAATAATATTTTTAGCCAATCAATATTCGTTTCAACCCATGACTGTTTTTAACACTTCATATCTATGACAAAAATGTGATTTTTTTTGTCAAAACAATTTATTTCAAACATGAATATTTTTAGCGTTTCATATATATAATAAAATTGTGATTTTTATTGTTAAAACAATTTATTTCAAACACGATTATTTTTAGTGATTCATATATATAATAAAAATGTGAATTTTATTGTTTGAACAATTTATTTCAAACATGAATATTTTTACCGATTCATTTATATAATAAAAATGTGATTTTTATTGTTTAAACAATTTATTTCAAACATGAATATTTTATATACTTCGTACATACAATAAAAAATGTTATTTTTATCGTTCAAACCATTTTATTTCATACATTAAATAAAAATGTTATTTTATCGTTCAAACCATTTTATTTCATACATTCAATAAGAATGTTATTTTCATCGTCCAAACAATTTATTTCATACATTCAATAAAAATGTTAATTTCATTGTTCAAACAATTTATTTCATACATTCAATAAAAATGTTATTTTTATCGTTCAAATAATTTATTTCATACATTCAACAACAATGTTATTTTTATCGTTCAAAAAATTTATTTCAAAAATGAATATTTTTCCAACACATGAATATAAATCAAACATATGAATATTTCATAAAATTTCGGCAGCATAACGGCAGGGTAGTTAAAACTGGCACCGTCCCGAGTATGGCTCCTCGCTCTACCTTAAAGCCACGCAGCTTTTGACAAGGGGGATTTCAATAATCTAGTTCGTACACAGACGAATTTTCCCACAAACTAAACCAATTTGTTTTCAACTACAAACAACCATAATCAAATCAACCATTCGTAATATTCACCAAATTTCAAGTTAACCAAAATCCAAACAATCATAACCAATATATATTGTCCATGGTCTGTGGACGAGGGGAGTATATATATATATATACGTATATAAATATATTTCGATTTCATTTCAATATCATTTCAATTCCATTCAATGTACATATGATTTTTACAGATTATATATAACTTATACACTGCACATACAACTTATACAACGCTTATACATGAGGTGTACAACGCTTATATAACTTATACATCGATTACATAATTTATACATCATCATTCCATATCGTTTATAAATTAGAAATCTCACATTGGGTTCCACTCCTCCAAAAATTGTAGGAAGCACCAGAAATTCTCCGGTATCTTCTAGAATGTAGAAGACGTCCACACGAGTCCAATGTCTCTTGTTTCATTGATTTTCTACTACATAGCAAAAATATACGAGTTTTATTCGAATAATCAATTTTGCGATGGTTTTAAAGTGTTAAAACAGTTGAAATTAAATCAGCCGTTACCTTCAACGTGGTGTTCAAAACTAGTTCTCTATTTTTCTCTCGATCCGTGAAGCTAGAGGGTGATTAGTCTATACCACGACGAAGAGCTAGAGAGGTGCCTCCAGGGGGTACCGCCCCACTGAACTCGAACTCGCCTGGTCGAAGGAAATTGTGGCGAACGACCGAACTTCAGGTGGCCGATTCCCTTCGAATACCCAATGGTAAACTTCCAAAACTTTTGGTTAGCTTTTGACAAGGGGGATTTCAATAATCTAGTTCGTACGCAGACGAATTTTCCCACAAACTAATCCAATTTGTTTTCAACTACAAATAACCATAATCAAATCAACCATTCGTAATATTCACCAAATTTCAAGTTAACCAAAATCCAAACAATCATAACCAATATATATTGTCCATGGTCTGTGGACGAGGGGAGTATATATATATATACGTATATAAATATATTTCGATTTCATTTCAATATCATTTCAATTCCATTCAATGTACATATGATTTTTACAGATTATATATAACTTATACACTGCACATACAACTTATACAACGCTTATACATGAGGTGTACAACGCTTATATAACTTATACATCGATTACATAATTTATACATCATCATTCCATATCGTTTATAATTTAGAAATCTCACATTGGGTTCCACTCCTCCAAAAATTGTAGGAAGCTCCAGAAATTCTCCGGTCTCTTCTAGAATGTAGAAGACGTCCACACGAGTCCAATGTCTCTTGTTTCATTGATTTTCTACTGCATAGCAAAAATATACGAGTTTTATTCGAATAATCAATTTTGCGATGGTTTTAAAGTGTTAAAACAGTTGAAATTAAATCAGCCGTTACCTTCAACGTGGTGTTCAAAACTAGTTCTCTATTTTCCTCTCGATCCGTGAAGCTAGAGGGTGATTAGTCTATACCACGACGAAGAGCTAGAGAGGCGCCTCCAGGGGGTACCACCCCACTGAACTCGAACTCGCCTGGTCGAAGGAAATTGTGGCGAACGACCGAACTTCAGGTGGCCGATTCCCTTTGAATACCCAATGGTAAACTTCCAAAGCACTTTAGATTTGAAGATCGAAAGATTATCTACCAAATCCTCTGAAGGACCCTTCGATTTCATGATGAGATTTGAAAGTTATCGTGGAAGGAAGGATTCAACTTCTTCCGCCGTTCGTTTTGAGAGTGACGAGGGCTTCAGCGATAAGGGAGATGAAATTTGATTGGCCGGGAGTTTATATTTAATTATTTATTTATTTTAAATCCAAATATACCCTTTTTCTCCACAAGAACACCAATTCAAACCCAACGACTGTCACCCCTAGCTAAATACCCCCATTGCGGACACAATGGAATATTTTTTGCAGGCCCATTCGACTGTTTCAGTCGGTTATTCTTCAAATTAAAATATAAAACATTCAAATATAGATTTGAAAGTACATTTTAATTTGCCGGGGCCATATACTGATCCGAAAAATTCCAGAAAAATAAATCTAGCTATGTTTGGATGATACGGTCCTAACAAAACCGATTTCATCGAATTTGGAGACCTTTTGAAAAATGGCCATTTTTTGGTCGATCCAAATTGACTGAAATTTACCAAATACATTTTCCTTCGCCAGGCTCACATATTAACTCCAAAAATTATGGAATTTGAAACCTAGCAATAACTTGACATTCCGGATCCAAAAAAGGGATTTCGTCAAAAACGGAGGCCGTTTGCAAAATGATTATTTTCACGGGCTATATTAACTCCATAGCGACCTTTCTGAAAATTCATTTGGCCATAATTTTTGATACCCGCTATGAAATTTCGATTTTTCAGATTCGTTAGAAAGATATTCATAAACAGATTTAAATATTTTTGGTTTCACAAAAATCCATTTTATTTTGCATCTTGTACAGTCAGTCAAAGTTCGAATTCAAATTTTCAAATTACCGCGCCATTTCAAGCCTTGTTTTATAATCAAAATAAAAATATTCGCTATAACTTCGATCCAAATAAATTTTTGGTAGTTATTACTTAAAATAAATTATTTTAAATATTCAAAATCCATTAAAAATAGCCAAATTAAAATTTTTAAATTGGTTCTCATTTTTTGGGTTGTTACAATCTCCCCCACTTAAAATCTTTTCGTCCTCGAAAAGGAACGAAGCTAAAAGTTGTTTAATTCACCAACTCAACTTTCATTTTGGCTTTCATTCTGTAACTTTTTAGTTTTTAAGAATTTTCTAATTCTTCAAAACTTTGGCAAACACCCTAAATTTTCGAAAAATTTCTCCGTAACCTCCTTTGTACGGGGAGGGGTTTGGAAATTTATTGGGCTGTATTAGGCACCCAGTAAATCCTAAAAAGCATACAAATATTTATAGTGATATATTCTGGTGTCCACAGGGGAGTGTGTATAGATCATAACTCCAGAAAATAAATTCTCGTCGCCCTATAAATGGTTTTTGTGCCTTAATAACCAAAGAGACGTGTTTATTGTCATCTCCAGACCCATGTGGGGTTTTTATTAATCTGGCAATTTACCGTTACATTTTATAGTCTGTATCAGTTCTCCGTTCAACCTGTAATAAAGTCATCGCCATACAAGCCTCTCGCTCGTATGGTAAACCTTCAACCTCGTCACACAAACTCCAAATGCTTATGTGGTATATGATAGAGTATGTTATCTTCAAGAAGTATGCCATGTAGTGTTGTTTCAAAATTAATTGTTGCTATCCTACGGCGACGTTTATTATTTCACACAGAACAACCAGCACTCTGCATCCAATGGCATTCACAGGAGTTGATATAATAATAAAATTTCGCATCCAACTCATTAAGGTTTACCTATTTGTCGGGCACGCAAATAAATTATTTACTCAACAGCAAATCCATTTACCTGTTCAAACATATATAATGTACATGCATGTATTTCAATCAAATTTCAAATCAGTTCAATATTTGATTTAATTTTCATAAATTTACTTTCATTCTCTTATTGATTACATTAACTATCATTTCAATAATTTGATTAATCAAATTCTCAATCACACAAAACAAATAAGAATCGATTTGTTGATTAACCTTTCAAAAATATACTAATTAATTCATATACTTTTTTAATATCATTCAGACTATATAATTAAAAAATTTACATCCATGAAAAGGAAACAACAACCAAGTAGAAAACAATACGGAAATGCAAAATTGGTAAATGTACCTTGCACTAGAGTTAATCAGAGATATCCACCCTGCAATTGGGATAGGCTTTCTTAATGCTCACCTCAGTTTCCCATGTACAGTCTCGCGGATCTCCACTCCATTGCACTTTGACTAAGTGAACCTTCTTGTTCCTCAGTTCTTTAGTTTCTTTGCCAATGATCTTTATCGGCTCCCTTCTCACAGCCAATTCTGGAGTAATTTCCAAATCCCTTTGCACGACTTCTTCCACGACCAAATCTGGATCATGTACGTGCTTTCGAAGTTGAGATATGTGAAACACATCATGTACTCCAGGCAACCAATCAGGTAATTGAACTCTATAAGCGAGAGTTCCAATTCGTTCAAGTATAGGAAATTGACCAATAAATCTGGGCGCCAACTTCCCTATTTTGCCAAATTGGACTACTCCTCTCATCGAAGAAACCCTTAGATACACATAGTCACCAACAGAAAAAGATAAATCTCTTCTTCTCGAATCTGCATAGCTCTTCTGTCGGCTTTGAGCCGCTAGTAATCGTTTCTTAATGAAATCGACTTTATCCGCAGCTTCACGAATCATATCTGGTCATAATAAAAGTCTATTGCCAGGTTCTACCCAACAAGCAGGAGATCTGCACGGTTTACCATAAAGTGCTTCGAATGGTGACATTTCCAGGCATGCTTGGTAACTGTTGTCGTATGAGAACTCAGCCAAATGCAAGTGGTCTTCCCACAATCCACCAAAATCAATAACACATGCCTGCAATAAGTCTTTAGTATACGGTTCACCCTCTCAGTTTGACCATCTGTTTGAGGATGATAAGCTGTGCTCAAGTTCAGCTTTGTTCCCAATTCTGCTTGGAATGCTTCCCAGAATTAACTATCAAATATCGGGTCACGATCACTAACGATACTCATGGGAACTCCATGCAGCTTAACAATTTCTTTAAATTAAATCTACACCAAACTCTGAGTGGTTCTATTTGATCTGACAGCTATGAAATGGGCGGTCTTCGTGAAACGATCTACGATCACCCAAATACTATCATTTCCTCTCCGGGTTTCTGGGCAAACCATCTATGAAATCCATAAAAATATGTTCCCATTTCCAACCTGGAATTTCCAACGGTTGCAACAATACAACGAGTTTCTGTTGATCGCTCTTGACTTGTTGACAAGTAGAACACCTGCCAACATATATAGAGATGTCTCTTTTCATCGCCTTCCACCAGAATGTTCGCTTGAGGTCATTATACATTTTACTAACCCCTGGATGGATACTCAGCTTGGACTTGTGACACTCGTCCATTACTTCTTTTTTGAGCTCAAGGCTGTCGGGAACACAAATTCTTCCTTTCAATCTCAGAACTCATGCACTATCCACTTGGAAACTGGAGATTTCGCCCCTTTGAATTCTTTTGATCGACTCTTTAACAAAACTACCATCCTTCTGAAGAATAGATATTTTATCCATCAACGATGGTGTAATGATAAGATTGGTGATGATCACATTCTTTCTGCTGAGCGCATCAGCTACAACATTGGCTTTCCCCGGAGTATACAAAATATCAAGGTCATATGCCGCGAGAAATTCTAGCCAACGTTGCTGCCTAATATTCAAATCTTTCTGGGTGAACAAACACTTCAACGATTGATGATCAGTATATAATCCGAACTTCTCACCCAACAGACAATGCCTCCATATTTTCATAGCAAACACGATGGCTAACAATTCAAGATCGTGAGTTGCATAATTCTTCTCATGCTGCTTCAATTGACGGTTAGCATAAGCGACTACTTGGACTCTTTGCATTAACACTACACCAAGACCTTCTTTAGAAGCATCTGTCCAGACTTTCAAGTCTTGATTGCCATCAATAATTGTTAACACTGGAGCAGTTGTTAGCCTTAACTTCAGCTTTTGGAAAGCCGCCTCACATTCTGGAGTCCAATTGAACCTTGAATGTTTCTTAGTAAGCTTTGTTAAGGAACTAGATATCTTCGAAAAATCTTTAACGAACTTCCGATAATAACTAGCCAATCCGAGAAAACTATGGACTTCTGTGGGTGTAGTTGGCAGCTTCCAATTTTGAATAGTTGTAATCTTACTGGGATCCATAGAAATTCCTTCTTTTGATACAACGTGGCCAAGAAACTTGACTTCTTCTTGCCAGAATATACATTTGGAATTTTTTTTCTTTTAAAACATTCTTTCTCAGAATCTCTAACACTTGTTCCATTTGTTTTGCATGCTCGCTCTCTGACTTAGAGAAGATTAGAATATCATCAATGAAGACCAGTACAAATTTATTCAATACTTCTCTGAATACTCGGTTCATTAAATCGACAAAATAAGTTGGAGCATTACATAAGCCGAACGACATTACTAACCACTCGTAGAATAAATCTGGACCTCTGAATGCTGTCAAAGGAACATACTCTTCGGCAATACGAAGCTGATGGAAACCTGTAGCTAGGTCCATTCATGAAAATACTTGTGCTCCATTCAATCGATCCAACAAATCATCAATTCGAGGCAATGGATATTTATTCTTTAATGTCTGCTTATTCAAGTAACGATAATCCACACATAGTCTAAGAGTACCGTCTGACTTTGGGACAAACATCGCTATTGCTCCCCAATCAGAGAAACTAGGCCTGATTAGACCCTTCCATACAATCTGTCGAGTTTGATTGTCTAACTCTTCTTTTTCCTTCAAGGTCATTCTTCGAATAACATGAACTACAGGCCTTGCATTTGGAATTAAAGCGATTTTGAAATCGATTTCCCTACGTGGAGGTAAGCTTACAACTTCTTCAAACACATCCGCGTAGTTCTTCACGAAAGGGATATTTTCAATGTCGACCGGAATATTCTTTGTAACAATAGGAACAAGTTCTAATTAAGCAGAGGAAACATCCAAAGCTGCCCAAAAGTCTTTTCTATCTGAGTTTGGACCCTCACATGGAATGGTTATATAATTTCCTGATTTAATCTTCGCCCTTACGACTCTGTCGGTGCATTTAACCTTAGCTTCATAATTGGTTAACCAATCCAATCCCAGAATAAGATCAAATTCTGTGAAATTCATGACAATAGAGATAGTAGGGAACCGATAACAGGAAAAAGAAACAGGCACCGCACAAATCCAACGAAGATCGAGGGAACCCCCAACCGGATTATGGACAGTCATGGGTGTTTTGAGCTCTTTCGGTTTCAAACCCATTTTCTTAACCGCAATACTTGCAATAAAGCTTCGCGACGCGCCTGTATCAAACTGTACTTTAACTGGAATGTTTTTAACAGTAAGCATGCCTTCTAAAACATCTGGCCTTACTTGACTGGATGAGGATGCAGGAACTTCTGCCACTTCATTCACTTATTTCACTTTGGTCACTTTCAACAACTGGTAGTCTCGCTTTTTATGACCAGCCCAATGGCAGAGATTGCATTTTCTATTCTCCTGAAACTTGTTCTTGGATTTAAATCCACTCTTTATTCGTTTCTTTAAGGGTCCGCAATTTATCATCAAATGTCCTTTCTGTTTACAGTTAGAGCAGTTGGTAGTTGTTATTGGTTCTTTCTCAGATTTAACCCTTTTCCTCTTGGCTTTAGGCTTCTTTCTGACCTCAGACTTCGTACTTGCCTCAGGCTGTGTACTTGTCTCTGGGCTATCAGTTTTGAATTTCATTTTGTTGCTAGAACTACATTCCTCTTCATCGCCCAAAAGTCCTTGCTTATCCAGATTTTCATACTTGTAAGCCATGTATATCATTTCAGAAAAACGAAGTTGCACATGCGCAGTTACACTACTTTGGTACTTTCTTTGGAGCTCGTTAATAAATCTCAGATTCTTCCTCCTTGGATTTTGAATTAAATGCGGGGCAAAACGAGAAAGTTGAATTTCTTATAATACTCCGGAATAGTCATATCTCCTTGAATCAGATAGTAGAAGTCATCACTTAACAGCTCAGTTGCTTCTGGAGGAATAAATCTTTCATTAAAAATTTCTTTGAATCTATCCTAAGTAATATTACTTTCTGGATGATCCTTAATAACTGTATCCCACCAGATTAAAGCTTCGTCTTTGAGTGCCCAAGATGCCAATAATCATTTCTGATCATCTCTCAGCTTTTAACCTTCAAAAATTTCTTAGCAGAGCGCATCCATTCTTGTGCTTGAATGACGAATTCATTGCCTGAGAACGGTACTCCACCCTGATTTCAATACTTCTTTAATAGAGCTTCAATATCTGGTTCTGACCTACCTCTTCTACTTCTACCACTCATTTTTTTCAATGTCTGCAAATAGCAGACAAAGTGTCAGGCCAACAGAAAAGGTATTTTAAAACATAGAGACATATACTTGAATGTAAATGTGTCTACTGGGGTGTATTTTATTCTGCAATACTTATTCTAGAATATTACTGATCCTATCTGAAATGAGTAACCTATTTTAGAACACTACTGGTTCTATTTCAGATGAGTTCGTTGATATGTTATATTACAGAACTAAGCTTAACCAAAACTATGATACCACGTGTGACGACCCCAAACCCCCGTTCTACGGTGGGAAGGGTAATCTTTGGAATATAACACATAAACAGATAATAGCAGAACATAAATATATTAATACACTAGATAATGTACAACAGAATACACTGGATAATCATAATCATTAGAGTTACACTGTATATAGGATCATACTTAGTACAAAATACAGTTCATCTTTACATAAAATGTCTACAATGAAATCAAAATATAATGTGTACAATAGGAGTTGAACAGCATAAAAAGAAAGAAGTGATAGAATCCATCTTCAGCTCCATAGCTATCCAGAAAGAGCCTGCTAAAACCTGAATACAATGTTGCCCATGTAGAAAATAGGGCACCTGAGTTTGAAAGTTAAACAAACTACGAGTCAGTCATGGTACTGGTATGAGAAATCTACTTAACTTATTTTATAATAAGGCCAATCACCGGACCACGCCGCTAATGTGGAACGGGTTTACTCCATTGGATTGCCAGTGCTTTAAAACAAGTAAATCATTTGAACAATATCGCAATGCTTTTTACAAAAATGAAGCCATTATAAGACTCAGTTCCCAACACACAGTGCAACACAAACCGGAGGATAGAGTTTTACATTATAATGGCCAAAATATGCTTGATACGAATAAAACAAGCTCATTTGATATTATTACTAGTGTTTACATGTTTCAAAAACAATTTCAATCATAAGTATCAATCACAGACGGCAAAAGTGCCCTATACCACTATGTCGCCATATATAGGTATACAATCAAAACCGCATGATGTCGTATTTGGAAATTGGATTTCTGTCATGAAACAAGGCAAGGGATCGTCCTTTCCTCTTTGAGACACTCTAGCCCATGTCTTAGGCAAGCGCGCAGGCAAGCCTTGGATCGTCAGGGCCGGTCCATACAGAGTGGATTAAAATGCCTGAACACTGCGTTTCCCCGCCTTATGGGGCGTCAACTGGTCATATACCGACCAAACTATCGGTCCTGGAACGACCGATATAACCGAGGCGCCTCGCTATCCATCATCCACATAAGTAAAATGCCCGGGCGTGTAAAATCCAAAATACCACTCCCAGCTAGAAGGAAACGTATGTCCTCCCCGATGTCCTCTCCCGTTTCTGGCTCATACCGGGGTGTGAGGCCCGCGAATCAATGCTAAACACAAAGCTAGCTATTTGAAACCCTGCTTTGATCATCAACGACAAGGCTCTGCTTTTCAACAAAAGCCTTGATCACTGCATCTCAGCATGCCACACAGGCAATTCATACCATGCAACTGACGTATATCAATCACACAGGATGAAATCCAATGTCGGACACACATCCATTTACAAGTCCGTTTTGGGTCTAAACAAAACTAGAGGCACCTTATTCCTGTTACGACCCGAAATCCCCCTTACGGGAAATCACGGATTCAGTTGAGGACAAGCCACATAGGAACACAAACAGAAGAACATTTCATTGTTAATTAAAACAATTCCATCAGAATACAAGAATATACCAAGTATGAATAAATAATATACATTCGATAAATATCAGAGATTCAAATTACATTTAAATACATAGCAGCGGAAAAATAATACAAAAACACAACTGAAAGGAATATGCGGATACAGGGCTTTCCGAGTATAATTCCAGCTGTAAATCAGGATCCTGTGAATATAAATCTGCAAAACCAAAACTACTAGCTGCCCGTGGAAAAATAGGGGCAGCCAGAGTTTAGGTTAAAACAATAAACTCTAGGTCAATCATGTGACTAGTGTGAGAACTAAAACAGTTATTAATCTTTATTTTAAAGTTAGATAAATCAAGGGACTACACCGTATAAGACGGAACGGGTTTCCTCCCAAGAATACCAGTGCATAAAACAACAGTGCAATGCTAAATAAAGAACAATGAAGCTATTATAAGACCGGGGTCCCATCACACAATGCAACACAAGCTGGAGGATAGGGTTTTACCTTATAATAGCCAAAGAATGCTTGATACGCTAAATTTCATGTTTTATTATTACTATAAGTGTATAGTGTCAAAACAATTTCAATCATAAGTATCAATCATAGACGGCATAAGTTCCCCATACCACTATGTCGCCATACATAGGTTTACAACTAAAACCGCAAAGTCGTGTATCAAAATTTGGATTCCTATTTGTGAACCGAGGCAAGGGATCGTCCTCACCGAATTCGAGACGCTCTAGCCCGCCCCTTAGGAACAGCCGCAACTGCCCCTTGGATCGTCAGGGCTGGTCCACTCGACGTGGATTATAATGCCTAAACACTGCGTTTCCCCGCCCTTTGGGAGTCAATGAGCCAAATGACTCCATCAGCTTCACATAGTCACCGATATATCCGAGGCACTTCGCAATCCAACAACCACACAGGTGAAAATAATATAAATGTCAGGGCGGTAGGTCACTGACACCACCCTAGCTAGAAGGAAACGCATGCCCTCCCTGATGTCCTCTCCCATTTCTGGTTCACAACCGGGGTGTGAGGCTCGCGAATTAACGCTACACAAAGCTATGCCACAAAGGCCGTACTTTGATCATCAACCACAAGACTCTGCTTTTCAACAGAAGCCTTGATCATTTGCATCTTAGCATGCCACACAGGCA
Source organism: Allium sativum (assembly GCA_030737875.1). NCBI lineage: Eukaryota > Viridiplantae > Streptophyta > Magnoliopsida > Asparagales > Amaryllidaceae > Allium > Allium sativum. Next base: position 971,776,737 of record CM060918.1, on the reverse strand, counting down.
AACCACTCCATGCAACCGATATCCATCAATCACATAGAATAATATCCAATGTCAGACATACAGTCCGTTCTGGGTCTGAACGAAACCGGAGGCACCTTGTACCTCGCATATCCACCGATCTCCAAGTACGTATGGACGATCACCAACTGATTCCCTCCTCCTGGGTGTACAGCCCAATCAAGATCATCAGTAATTATCCAAACGATGTGAAGATCTCCGGTCTTCGACCACCGTCTTCATCCTTTACACATCGTCGAATCAGTTATTCAGAATGGGATAAACCCGGTCTTTCTGAATAACTCGCGTATATAATAAACAAGTGTTTCACAAACACAAAATATGCCTCATTCCAATTCAGAATATTCTTTTATTCAAATATTCTTATACTTTGGGAAAGGTTCCCATTAATTTTATCAAAGATAAATTCTTTAAATTTATTCTTTAATCTTCTTTTGAATATCGATTCAAACCAAATTATGGTGCATCCAAACTAGTCGGGATTAGCGAACTTACCGAAGTAATCACTTGTTAAATTTCCTAACCCCAACCTATTCATCCCATGAAGTAAAACTAGTAATACTTCATATCTAACACCAGGTGTTATCGGTAAATTCAATTACCATTTCACATTCAAATCAAATTAAAGATTTAACTATCGCTTGGAGCAAAACTAGTGATACTCCATTCTCGATCATTTCAATCTAATTAAAGATTCATTAAAACTCCACTTGGTATTAATCTTCCCAAAAATCAATATCAATGATTATTTAACTTGGGAAATCATATCCAGTCTTTAACTGGGTTAAAGAACCAATGTCATTTAAAACACGGTTCACTATAAACCCAAAATCACATTCTATTAACCGTGGAATCTTCATGGAAAACAAATCGATATATATAATCGATATAAACTTTCATATCTGGCTAACAATATAAATGGAATAACGGCAAAGCCTTTTAAATTCCATATATATTAGCGGTCCTCATCAACAGAAATTCACTTCGATTATTACCAAATCGAATTCCATTCCATTCCAATTTATTTTATTTAATTGGAAAACTTTACTGTAGAAAATCTCCTTTAAATCTTAACAAAAGATTTATAAACTCCATATCACATTTCACTGCAAATCGGGTTAAAGAACGAATATCGTTAAAACATAGTTCACGATAAACCCAATTCACATTTCATTAATTATCGGGTTAAAGAACAAGTGTTATTTAAAACACCGTTCACAATAAACCCAAAAATCAATTCAAATTCAATTCCAATTAAACACCATTTAATTGGTATACTTCATTAAATCTAAATAAAAAGATTTAATCTTTTTCTCAACTGGGTTTAAGAACAGTGTTAATGAAGACACCATTCACGACAAACCCAAATCCCATTTGATATTAAATACAATGCTTTGAATAGAAAATATACCGGCTTATATTCAATATCAAATTCTACGACCAACAAATATCGTATTGGAAACAACGATATTAATATATCTTTCAAATTTCCATAACAATATCTGTATAATCATGAAATCCAACATCGAAATATTCCAAAGACAATTTCGATTCAAATCCATTCCAATTCAATAATTGGAAATTTTGGTTATTTTTAAAACCCTTTCAAATCCAATTTATTTATTTTAAAAATAAATGGATTATAATTCTAGTTCAAAACTAGTTCATTTCGATAAAAATCTATTTTTATCTTTTCAAATATGGAATTTTTTATCCCAATTCTTTCCAAATCATTTCTTATGATTTTACACAAATTATTACTATTTTTAATAATTTTATCAAGGCCCGCACAATCGATTTCCATAAACGGCCATCGAACTGCACTTACAGCGATCTTTTCCAAATTTGATTTGGACATAATTCCAAATCCAACCGTTAGATTTCAAATCTCTACTATTAGTTAGAAAGCACTTTTCGATATGAACCCAACGGTTCCGGTTTTAGGAGAATCTGACTGTCGGATCTTCTGTAATGTCCATTCGATGTCAATGGCCGAAATTCGCGAACTGCCACGGCGCAGCGCGTTCTATTCAGGCCATTATATATAATATATATATATATATATTATATATTTCATAAATTTCCTTTCAAAACGTATTATATAAATCGTTTTAAATTCGTTTTCAAAACGATTTCAACTTCCTATTCAATTTCTAATCAAAATTGAATATTCCATATCATCGATATATAAATGATAATATTTTCAAAACATTAGATTTTGAAATCAATTCCTTTTCGATATTCATTATAAAAATGAATAAAATCGATATAAATATCGTTCACGTCAAAATGGCGTCAATCTAACCAACACGGCTTTATATATTTCAATAACTTCGTTATTCTATTCAACAAATGAATATTTTCTTTAACACATGAATATATACTTTATTCAACACATGAATATTTATTAATTCTTACTTGCAACAAAAATGTGAACTTTATTGTATAAATATTTCGTTCAACACATGAATTCCCTTTTATTCAACACATGAATATATATTTTATTCAACACATGAATTTTCTTTTATTCAACACATGAATATATATTTTATTCAACACATGAATTTTCTTTTATTCAACACATGAATATATATTTTATTCAACACATGAATTTTCTTTTATTCTTTATTTTCCAAATTGGAATGAGGCCCAGTCAATTACCATATAATGTTAATTATATGGATTCACTACAACACATGTATATAATAGCAACGATAAATCACCCACCATCATACAGAGTGCACCACATAACTGCATAAGCATTAAATATAAATAATTAACGCTCACACAGTCTGTCAACCAATCGATCGACATACAGCTAAATAATTGGGATTAGTGTACGCCAAATATCATCCCAACATCTGTGTGCGGTTTCCAATCAACAAACACAGATTTTTATTTGTGCAGTTGGGCAATGTGTAAAATTTATCGTCCCAATCAATATCAGTCAAATGGATGTATATAAACAAATCGTCTGATTTGTTTATAAATGTTTATTTTATATACACGTTAAAAATTATATTTTTACAATAAAATATTTATTCACTCCACATCACACAATAAAATTTCACAACACTTCAATCAAACAAACAAGTCATCCATGGTCTATGGACGATGGGTGTCGGTGCTGCTAAGCACCGTCTGCATCCTAGTATATATTTCAAACTAGAAATTAAAATAAAAGTGAGGAATTCTAACCGAGGGTTCCACTCTGCCAGTTTTACTTCTGAACTTCTGGAACGTTTGGATTTGTTTGAAATTCCAACGCATCCTTTTCACGCTGTTCATATATAAAAATCACATTTTTATTATCACTACATGTACATAAAAATCATATTTTTATTTCCACTTCATATATAAAAATTGAATTTTTATCGCCACTTCATACTTATAAAAATCAAAATTTTATATCGCTATTTTATATACATAAAAATCGAATTTTTATATATAAAGATCGTATTTTTATAATGCTAGTATGTAAACAAAAATCCTATCTTTACATAAACAAAAATCGTATCTTTCATCCTTTTTCCCCAACAAAAATATAGTCTTTATACTTATAAAAATTTAGCCTTTATAAATAAATAAAAATCAAAACTTTTTATTTAACTCAAACTAATTATTTCAAAATAAATTGAAATTAACACTTACAGCGAAATTGGGGTTTTGCTCGCTGGTTCGAAGAGGGGGGAGTCTCCGATGCGTAGCAGTCTTCTGGTGGTCGGAGTGGGCCACAACAGGTCAGAAGTGGTCCTACCAGGACTGGAGGCGGCCGTTATAAGCGGAAGAGGATTTTTTAAGGTGAATGGGGGTCCCACAACGTTTTGACGTGGCGGATAAGGGGACGCCGGATGTCTGGGGTGTCGGGGGAAGGTGAGGCCGCCGTTGGCTGAAGGGTGGTGGCGTCGGTTTTCAGTCATTTGGGGTTTTTAGGGTTTCGGAAAGAGGAGGGGCGGAGGCTGGGGCTTCACGAGATCGACGGGGGGTCGTGGGCGGCATGGCGACGACGATGGGGGATAGGTGGCGCGGCGGTTGGCTGTAGAGGGGAGGGTGACAAGCGATTTTGGTTTTTTTTCTTTCTTTTAATTTCGATCTGTAATGTATAACGTGGGGAGGGAGCGAGAAAAGGTTGACTTATATAAATATTTATTTTATTATTATTATTTTCCCCAAAAAGTAACTTTTTATTTCAAAGTCTAAATCGAACCCACCGACTGTCATCCCTAACTAATTACCCCCATTCCGAACACAATGGGATATGTATCGTAAGCCAATTCGGCTGTTATGATTAGTTTTCATCAAAATCAAAATATAACTCTATATATTAAATTTGAATGCACATTTCAACTTACCGGGGCCACATACTAACTCTAAAAATTCCAGAAAAAATATTTTTAGCTTTGTATTGACGATACAATCCTAAAAAAACTAATTTCGTCAAATTTGAAGACCGTTTGAAAAATGGCCATTTTCCAGTCGATTAAAATCAACTAAAACCGGTCAAACGCGTTTAACTTCGCCACGCTCACATATTGATTCAGAAAATTATGAATTTTGGAATCTAGCAATAACTTGACATCCCAGATCCAACAAAAGTGGTTTCATCGAAAACGAAGGTCGTTTGCAAAATTTCCATTTTTAAGGGCCAGAATTCCATAGCGACTATTCTGAATTTTCAACTGGACATAACTTTTTATTCCCGCTATGAAATTTCAATTTTTCGGATTCGTTGGAAAGATATTCTCAAATAGATTCCAATATTTTCAGTTTTGCTAAAATCCGGTTTATTTTGAATCTTGTACATTCATTTGAAATCAGAATCGAATTTTCAAACTACCGCGCCATTTTAAATTCCTTTTATAATTAAAATAAAATATTTATATTCTAACGTCGATACAAATCAATATATATGTTCTAATTCTATTCAAAATAAATTTCTCATTGTTATTATTTAAAATAATTCATTTTAAATATTCAAAATTCATTAAATTGCCAAAATAAAAATTTTAAATTGGCTCGGATTTCCGGGTTATTACAATTCCTCTCCCGTATGTCTAATACAGGAGAGAGGTCCTCGCACATCCGGTCGATCTCCAAGTACGTCTGGACGGCCACCATTTATTACCTTATCTTGGGATGCCTCCCAATCAAGACATCAGCAATCATCCAAACGATGTGAAGACCTCCGGTCTTCAACCACCGTCTTCAGCGTCGATTTCTAATCGTCGACTAATTAATTGAAATGAGATTTAACTCGGCCTTTTCAAATAATTCACGTATATTTAGAATTCAAATCAAATCATTTCCATGGTTACATTATTTCAGATCCATAATTCAGTTCATTATTGTAATTTTCCTGTCAAACACATTCAACCATCAAATATCCAATAAACTAGGTAAATTCGGTTTATTTCCGATCCGTATCGTTCACAATATTTTATAACGATTTATCGCTATTTTTATTTATTTAAAAATAGCCCATTTATTTAAAATGGTGCTTCAGGCCATAACGCGGCCATGGCGTTGTTTTTCCCAGATTTGATTTAGACATATCTGAAAATCTAACCATTGCATCTTTACAAGTTTTACATCATTGGAAAGATCTTTTCAAAGCAGACCCAACGGTTCTAGTTTTGGGAAAATCCGACGGTCGGAACTCCCGGTACTATCGTTTAAAGTTACGATTTCAAAATATGAACTACAGCGTTGTTATTCGTTTTATTTTGAATTAAACATTTCACAAAATCTAACCATTGGATCTTTACAAATTTGATGCCATTGGAAAGATATTTTCAAAGCGAACCCAATGGTTCCAGTTTCGGGGAAATCTGATGGTCGGATTTCTCGGTATAATCGTTTAAAATTACGATTCCAAAACATGAACTGCAGATTCGTTATTCGTTTTAATTTAATTGTATTTATATACATACATATATATAATCTGTTCTTCGATTTCAAGCCATTTTCATTTCACACATGTGGTAAAAATAATATTTTTAGCCAACCAATTTTCATTTCAACCCATGACTGTTTTTAACACTTCATATCTATGTCAAAAATGTGATTTTTATTGTCAAATCAATTTATTTCAAACATGAATATTTTTAGTGTTTCATATATATAATAAAAATGTGATTTTTATAGTTAAAACAATTTATTTCAAACACTATTATTTTTAGCTATTCATATATATAATAAAAATGTGATTTTTATTGTTTAAACAATTTATTTCAAACATGAATATTTTTAGAGATTCATATATATATAATAGAAAAGTGATTTTATTTGTTTAAACAATTTATTTCAAACATGAATATTTTATATACTTCGTACATACAATAAAAAATGTTATTTTTATCGTTCAAACTATTTTATTTCATACATTAAATGAAAATGTTATTTTTATCGTTCAAACCATTTTATTTCATACATTCAATAAAAATGTTATTTTCATCGTTCAAACAATTTATTTCATACATTCAATAAAAATGTTATTTTCATCGTTTAAACAATTTATTTCATACATTCAATAAAAATGTTATTTTTATCATTCAAACAATTTATTTCATACATTCAACAAAAATGTTATTTTTATCGTTCAAACAATTTAATTCAAAAATGAATATTTCTCAAACACATGAATATAAATCTAAAATATGAATGTTTCAGAAAATTTCGGCAGCATAATGGTAGGGTAGTTAAAACCGGCACCGTCCCGAGCACGGCTCCTCGCTCTACCTTAAAGCCTCGCAGCTTTTGATAAGGAGGATTTCAATAATCTAGTTCGTACGCAGCCGAATTTTCCCATAAACTAATCATATTTGTTTTCAACCACAAACAACCATAATCAAATCAACCATTCGTAATATTCACCAAATTTCAAGTCAACCAAAATCCAAACAATCACAACCAATATATATCGTCCATGGTCTGTGGACGAGGGGAGTGTATACATATATATATATATATATATATATATATATACACATATATAAATATATTTCGATTTCATTTCAATGTCATTTCAATTCCATTCAACGCACATATGATTTTTACAGCATATGTATAAATTATACATCGCACATACAACTTATACAACGCTTATACATGAGGTGTACAACGCTTATATAACTTATACATCGATTATATAATTTATACATCGCCATTCCATATCGTTTATAATTTAGAAATCTCACATTGGGTTCCATTTCTCCAAAAATTGTAGGAAGCTCCAGAAATTCTCTGGTCTCTTCTAGAATGTATAAGACGTCCACATGAGTCCAATGTCTCATGTTTCACTGAATTTCGACGACATAGCAAAAAGATACGATTTTTATTCGAATAATCAATTTTGCGACAGTTTTAAAGTGTTAAAACAGTTGAAATTAAATCAGCAGTTACCTTCAACGTGGTGTTCAAAACTAGGTCTCCATTTTTCTCTCGATCCGTGAAGCTAAAGGGCGATCGGCATATACCACGACGAAGATCTTGGAGAGGCACCTCCAAGGGGTACGACCCCCCTGAACTCGAACTCGCCTGAACAGAGGAAATTGGCAGCAAACGGACGAACTTCAGGTGGCGGATTCCCTTCGAATACCCAATGATAAACTTCCAAACCACTTTAGATTTGAAGATCGGAAGATTATCTACCAAATCCGCTAAAGGAACCTTCGATTTCGTGAAGAGATTTGAAAGTTATCGTGGAAGGAAGGATTCAGCTTCTTCTGCCGTTCGTTTTGAGAGTGACGAGGGCTTCGGCGATAAGGGAGATGAAATTTGATTGGCCGGGAGTTTATACTTAATTATTATTTATTTTAAATCCAAAAATACTCTTTTCTCCACACGAACACCAATTCAAACCCAACGACTGTTGCCCTAGCTAAATACCCCCATTCCGGACACAATGGAATATGTTTCGTAGGCCCATTTGACTGTTTCAGCCAGTTATTCTTCAAATTAAAATATAAAACATTCAAATATAGATTTGAACGTACATTTTAATTTGTCGGGGCTACATACTGATCCCAAAAATTCCAAAAAAATAAATCTAGCTATGTTTGGACAATACGGTCCCAACAAAATTGATTTCGTCAAATTTGGAGACTGTTGGAAAAATGGCCATTTTCTGGTCGATCCAAATTGACTGAAATTTACGAAACACATTTTCCTTTGCCACGCTCACATATTAACTCCAAAAATTATAGAATTTGAAACCTAGCAATAATTTGACATTCCAGATCCAAAAAAAGTGGTTTCATCGAAAACGGAGGTCGTTTGCAAAAAGACTATTTTCACAGGCTATATTAACTCCATAGCGACCTTTCTGAAAATTCATTTGGCCATAATTTTTGATTCCCGGTATGAAAAATTGATTTTTCAGATTCTTTAGAAAGATATTCATAAACAAATTTAATTATTTTTGGTTTCACTAAAATCCGTTTTATTTTGCATCATGTACAGTCGGTCAAAGTTCAAATTCAAATTTTTAGACCGCCGCGCCATTTCACGCCTTGTTTTATAGTCAAAATAAATATATTCGCTATAACTTTGATCCAAATAAATTTTTGGCCGTTATTATTTAAAATAAATTATTTTAAATATTCTAAGTGCATTAAAAATAGCCAAATTAAAAAATTTAAATTGGTTCTGATTTTCCGGGTTGTTACATCCGATTTGCTTTGCATTGTGTAATGGGACTTGATTCTTATAATGATTTCATTTTTCTAAAAAGTATTGCGTTCTTTTTGAATAAAAATTTATTTAATTTATGCACTGGCAATCCAATGGAGTATAATCGTTCTGCGTTAGCGACGTGGTCTTGTGATTAGCCATATTGTTAGATAAGTTATGAAAGATTTCTCATACCAGACCCATGACTAACCCATAGTTTGTTTCACTTTGCAAACTTGGGTGCCCTCTTTTCCTCACGGGCGGTTGAATAGCTTATTTTGCAGATATATTAAGCAGGATTCTGGATCAAAGCTTAAAGCTGTGTCCAGAGCATTGATAGACTTCCGCTGTATCAGATTATTGGTTCCGCTACACTGTATTAAATTCATTGTAATTTATCTTCCGCTGTATTATATTCAATGTACTCTGATATTCTGTACTCTGATGTAACATTATTATGATGTTTATAAAAGTCGGCTGTTATTTGTTCTGATGTGTTGTATGCCCAGAGTTAGCGTATGCGGTTTTTGATCGGTCTTGGTTGATTTAACGATCGATTAGGTCCGAGCAAATTCCGTATCGTTACATATGATATTAGAGCTTTAGTTAGCTCAAATCTTTGGGGTACATCTCGTTAGAACTAAACAAAAGACTCATTAGAGGTAGGATTAGTAATATCCTATTACAGGATACTCATTAGGGATAGGATCAGTAGCATCCTAGAATGACAAAACTCGTTAGAGATGGGGTTAGAAATGCCCTAGAATGAGTTAAGAGTGACAAGTTTATAATTAACGTATTTGTGATTATATAAATAAAATTCAATCTTAAAAAAATATGATTTTTGGTATATAAAGGTTATATATATTTGAAAAGTCAATCAACTAATAAATCTAGTGAAATAAAAAAATGAAATAAATTAAATGAAAGTTGAGTTGGTTAATTAAACAAGTTTCAGCTCCGTTCCTTTTCGAGGACGAAAAGATTTTAAGTGGGGGAGATTGTAACAACCCGGAACTTTGGAACCAATTTATAATTTTTATTTTAGAAATTTTAATGGATTTTGAATATTTATAATAAGTTATTTTAAATAATAACAATTAAAATTTTATTTTAATCGAGGCTAGAACGAATATATTTATTTTAATTATAAAAGGAGTTACAAATAGCATGGTAGTTTGAAATTTTGAATTTAAACTTTGACTGAATGTACAGGATTCAAATAAATCGGATTTTGATGAAACCAAAAATATTTAAATCTATTTAAAAATATCTTCCCAACGAATCTGAAAAATTAAAATTTCATAACGGGTATCAAAAGTTATGACCAGATTAATATTTAGAATAGTCCCTATGAAATTTAATATAATATATAGCCCGTATAAATAGCCATTTTGGAAACGACCTCCGTTTTCGACGAAACCACTTTTGTTGGATCCAGAATATCAAAATATTACAAGATTCCAATTTTCATATTTTTTGGAATTAATATGTGAGCGTGGCAAAAGAAAATGCGTTTTGTCAATTTCAGCCAAATTGGATCGACTAGAAAATGGCCATTTTTCAAATGGTCTCGAAATTCGATGAAATTAATTTTGTTAGGACCGCATCATCAAAACATAACTAGATTTATTTTTCGGGAATTTTTGGAGTCCATATGTGGCCTTAGTAAATTTAAATGTACGATCAAATTAAATAAATAATTGATTTATATTTTAAATTGAAGAAAACAGACTGAAACGATCGATTAGGCTAACAAGGCCTTAGTAAATTTTTAATTAATTAATTAATTATATAATCAATGTTCGTAACATCGTATCTCTCTCATACGAGGTCGGAATCGGACAAAACAAAATGCATTGGAATCGTCTTTCCAAGATCTACACAATGGAACTGACTAGAACTTAAACGGAGCACGTTGAAAATTCAACCAAAATCAATGTGAGAAATTCTATTTTTTTATTATATAATTAGAATTTATTAATCATAATTGAGGCACGGTAATATTCTGTTGATTTTCATGCATGATTTAATCTGAGATTGGTGTGTTATGTAGATCTGTTAAAATTAACAATTGTGTTAATTAGAAAATAGTTAAACAAAAATTATTATTTTTGTTTATTTGATTTATGGAATCTAAAATTAACAATTATTAGAAAATAGTTAAGCAAAAATTATTAATTTTGCTTATTAGATTTGTGGAATCAAAAATTAACATTTGTGTTAATTAGAAAATAGCTAAACAAGAAAAATTATCATCTTTGTCTATTAGATTTGTCAAAAAAAAAAACATATTTGTTAATTAGAATTTGAGTTAATCAAAAATATTCATTTTTGTTTATTAGCTTAGTTAAAATAAAAATAAAACATTTTTGTCAAACATGTTAGTTAAAATAAAAATAAACATTTTTGTCAAACATGTTAGTTGAAATAAAAATAACTATTTTGTGTCAAATAGTTTAGCTGGAACAAAAATATTCCTCTTTGTCAAAATAGTCTAGTTAAACAAAAATGAACATTTTGTCAAATTTAGAATTGTTGAACAAAATATACATTTTGTAAAAATATAATTGTTGAACAAAAATGAACATTTTGTCAATTAAAAAAAAGTGAAACGAAAATGAACATTTTTGTCAATTAAAAAGAGTGAAACAAGAATGAACATTTTGTTAATTAAAAAGAGTGAAACAAAAATGAAAAGAACCATTTTTATCATTTTTTTGAATTAGAATTTTCAACAAAAATGAAATATTCGTTTTATTGTTAACATGAATCACTGTTTTGTCAAATTTAGATTAACAAAGAAATATTCATTTTATTGTTAACATGAATCACCGTTTTGTCAAATTTAGATTAACAATGAAATATTCATTTTATTGTTAACATGAATCACTGTTTTGCCAAATTTAGATTAACAATGAAATATTCATTTTATTGTTAACATGAATCAATGTTTTTTCAAATTTAGATTAACAACGAAATATCAATTTTTATCATTTTTTGAGTTAGAGTTTTCAACAAAAATGAAATATCAATTTCTATCATTTTGTAGAATTAGAATAGAAAATAGAAAAATGTTCATATACATTAAATTTCACATTTTTAATGCATTGTTAGAAAATAGAAAAATGTTCATGTTTTAAAATAAAAACATGTTTACATTAAAATTTCACATTTCTAATGTAATGTAATAAAAACAAAAATATTCATTTTTGTCAAATAGTTTGGATGAAACAAAAATATTCATTTTTATCAAAAAGTTTGGATGAAACAAAAATATTCATTTTTGTCAAATAGAATAGTTGAAAATAAAAATATTTATTTTTGTCAAAATTATATTAATTGAAACAAAACATTCACTTTTGTCAAGTTATATTAGTTGAAACAAAACATTTACTTTTGTCAAATTAGATTAGTTGAAACAAAATATGCAGTTTTGTCAAAATAGATTAGTTGAATCAAAATATTCATTTTTGTCAAAATATAATCATTGAAACAAAAATTACATTTTGTTAAATATGACGGTTGAAAACAAAAATTATATATTTTTTTAATTAGATTTGAAATAAAACAAAAATCGCATTTTTGTTAAATAAAAGAGTTAAAACAAAATAGCAATATATTTTTGTAAAATAGATTTGTGTTAAAACACAAATAGCATTTTTATTAATTAGATTTGTATCAAAACACAAATAGCATATTTGTTAAATAGATTTGTGTTACAACAAAAATATTCATTTTGTTAAATTAGAATTGCTAACAATATGAAATTGTCACTTTTTATTCATTTTGTTTGAGTAGAATTGTTAACAAAATGAAATTATCACTGTTAATCATTTTGTTTAACTAGAATTGTCAACATAAGTGTAATCATCACTTATATTCATTTTGTTCAACTAGAATTGTTCACAAAAATGAAACTATCACTTGTAATCATTTTATCGAAATAGAATTGTCAACAAAAATGAAAAATATCATTTTAATCATTTTGTTGAAATAGAATTGTCAACAAAATGAATGAATCACTTTTTAATCATTTTGTTGAACTAGAATTGTCAACAAAATGAATGAAACTCTTTTTAATCATTTTGTTGAACTAGAATTGTCAACAAAAATGAATGTATCACTTTTTATGCATTTTGTTGAAATAGAGTTTGTATGCAAATTATAGAATCATCTTTATTGTCAATATACACATTAGAATTTGTATATATATTAAAGTGAAATTTCTATTGTCAATATACACATTAGAATTTGTGTATATATTAAAGTGACATTTTTATTGTCAATATACACATTAGAATTATTGTATATATTAAAGAGACATTTCTATTGCAAATATACACATTAGAATCTGTGTATAAATTAAAGAGATAATTTTATTGTCATCATATTTATTAGAGTTTGTATGCAAATTAAAATAAACATTTTTATGTGTGGCATGTCATACATTGAAACTATATAAAAATAAAAATTATTTCTTTTTATTTGTTAAAGTATAAAATAGAAATTGCATATAAATAATGAAAATAAAAATTTTCTGTAACACCTCTCTCAAAAATCTAACACAAAGATCTTTTAGCATAGTGGTTAGTGCGTGGTGTTGCTTTCCGAGAGGTCGGGGGTTCGAGACCCACAGTTGTCACATTTGGTATCAGAGCCTATACCTAGCCGGAATTATGTGTGTAATGATGTGGATGTCGGTCGGTGTGGTACTGATGCGGGTTACATGCACAACGCCTGGGTGGTGAGTGATATGCGCCAACGAGGACGTTGGGCTCTTTAAGGGGGTAGTCCGTAACACCCCTCTCGAAAAGCTAACACAAAGATTTTTTAGCATAGTGGTTAGTGCGTGGTGTTGCTTACTGAGAGGTCGGGGGTTCGAGACCCACAGTTGTCACATTATCTTTTTATTTGTCATTAGCAAAGATGTCATGTAAATAAAATACATATTTATTTGACATTATAAACATTTAGATGTGATATGCCAATAAAACAATCTTTTATTTGGCGTGTTAAACACATTAGTAGAATCGTCGAATGATTTATATTTGTATATAATATTATATTTATAAATATAAATTAAAATTAAATGAATCGAGCGCAATAGTTCGCGTTTCGGAATCGTAACTTTGAACGATTATGCCGAAAGATCCGACTGTCAGATTTTCCCAAAACTGGAACTGTTAGGACCGCTTTGGGAAGATCTTTCCAATGATATAAATTTTGTTAAAGTCCAACGATTAGATTTCGAGATATGTGTAAATCAAATTTTGATAAAAATGGTGTCAGGGCCGCCTATTGGCCCGAAGCGTCGTTAAATTAAATTAGGCTATTTTTATATAAATAATAATAGCGATAAATCGTTATAAAATAATATTAACGATATGAACTGGTTTAAATTATATATATGCGAAAATTATTTGAAAAGACCGAGTTCAATCTCATTTCAAATAATTATACGACGATTTAAATCGAAGATATTGAAGAAGGTGATTGAAGACCGGCGATTTTCACATCGAATGGACGACTACTGATGCCCAACATCGGTTAGCTTCCAGTAAAGGGTTAAAGTGGTAGTTTGTTCGGACGTACTTGTTGATTGTCCGGATATGCAAGCACCTCTCTTCCGTATTGGACATACGGGATGAGGAATAAGGTGTCTCCGGTTTCGTTCAGACCCGGAACTGACATGTAAATGGATGCTTGTCTGACATTTGATTTCAGTCCATGTAAATTGATCTCTATTTAATATATATCTGATTGGTGGCAGAGAATTTGTTCTCTTACTTAACACCCTTCTCTGAGACGCACGAGCTCAGATGTTATATATTGGTAGTTATCGACTGCATGTCGTGAATTGTCAATGTCGCATGCCAAGATGCAAATAATCGAGGCTTTTGTTGAAAAGAAGAGCCTTGTGGTTGATGATCAAAGCACCACCTGTTTAGGCGTAGCTTTGTGTATAGCGTTACTTCGCGAGCCTCACACCCCGGTAAGAGTCAGAAACGGGACAAGGGAACATAGGGAGTGCACACGTTTCTTTCCAGCAAGAAGTGGTATCAAGGTTTTGCACGCCCTGACATTTTACTTATGTGGATGACGGATTACGAGGCCTCGGTTATATTGGTCGATAGTGACCAGTGTATAGGTTCAATAGGACCGGGAAGCGTGTGTTCAGGAATTGCCAATCCACTAAAGTATTGGTGGACCGGCCCTGCAGGATCCAAGGGTTCGCCAATGTCCGAATCCTGAGACATTGCTAGAGTGTCTCGAATCGGTAAGGAGATTGTCCCTAGCCTTGACTCATGATGAAAACCCAACTTCCAATACGACATTACGGTTTTGATTGTAAACCTATATATGGCGACATAGTAGGATGGGGTACTATGCCGTCTAGGATTGATACATTTACTTTGAATATTTTAAAACTGATTAGACACTAATAATAATATTAAAATATTATTTTCTACGTATCAAGCTTGTTTGATCATTATAAAGTAAAACTCTATCCTCCGGTTTGCGTTGCATTGTGTGATGGGACTTGAGTCTTATAATGATTTCATTTTTCTAAAAAGTATTGCTTTGTTTTTGAATAAAAATTTATTTAATTTAAGCACTGGCAATCCAATGGAGTAAACCCGTTCCGCGTTAGCGGCGTGATCTTCTGATTAGCCATATTGTTAGATAAGTTAGGAAAGATTTCTCATACCAGTTCCATGACTGACCCATAGTTTGTTTCACTTTGCAAACTCAGGTGCCCTCTTTTCTTCACGGGCAGTCGAGTAGCTTATTTTGCAGATATATTGAGCAGGATTCTGCATCGAAGCTTAAAGCTGTGTCCAGAGCATTGATAGACTTCCGCTATATCAGATTATTGGTTCCGCTGCACTGTATTAAATTCATTTTAATTTATCTTCCACTGTATTATATTCAATGTACTCTGATATTCTGTACTCTGATGTAACATTACTACGATATTTATAAAAGTCTGGTGTTATTTGTTCTGATGTATTGTATGCCCAGAGTAAGCGTATGCGGTTTTTGGTCGGTCTTGGTCAATTTAACGTTTGATTAGGTCCGAGCAAAATCCGTATCGTTGCATGTGGTATCAGAGCTTTGGTTAGCTCAAATCTTTGGGGTACAACTCGTTAGAATTGAACAAAAGACTCATTAGAGGTAGGATTAGCAATATCCTATAACAGGATACTCATTAGAGATAGGATCAGTAGCATCCTAGAATAAGAAAACTCGTTAGAGATGGGTTAGAAATGCCCTAGAATGAGTTACGAGTGACAAGTTTATAATTAACGTATTTGTGATTATATATATAACTCAATTTTGAAAATATAATTTTTGGTATATAAAGGTTATATATATTTGAAAAATAAATCAACTAATAAAGTTAGTGAAAAAAAATGAAATTAAATAAATGAAAGTTGATTTAGTTAATTAAATAACTTTCAGCTCCGTTCCTTTTCGAGGACGAAAAGATTTTAAGCGGGGGAGATTGTAACAACCCGGAATTTTGGAACCAATTTAAAAATTTTATTTTAGAAATTTTAATGGATTTTGAATATTTAAAATAAGTTATTTTAAATAATAACGATTAAAATTTTATTTTAATCGAGGTTAGAACGAATATATTTATTTTAATTATAAAAGGAGTTAGAAATAGCATGGTAGTTTGAAAATTTGAATTTAAACTTTGACTGAATGTATAGGATTCAAAATAAATCGGATTTTGATGAAACCAGAAATATTAAATCTATTTAAAAATATCTTTCCAACAAATCTGAAAAGTTGAAATTTCATAACGGGAATCAAAAGTTATGTCCAGTTTAATATTTAGAATAGTCGCTATGAAATTAAATATAACATATAGCCCGCATAAATAGCCATTTTGCAAACGACCTTTGTTTTCGACGAAACCGCTTTTTTTGGATCCAAAATTTCAAATTATTGCAAGATTCCAACTTTCATAATTTTTGGAATTAATATGTGAGCGTGGCAAAAGAAAATGTGTTTTGTCCATTTCAGTCAAATTGGATTGACCAGAAAATGACCATTTTTCAAACAGTCTCCAAATTCGACGAAATTAATTTTTTAAGGACCGTATCGTCAAAACATAGCTAGATTTATTTTTCGGGAATTTTTGGAGTACGTATGTGGCCCCGGTAAATTTAAATGTACGATCGAATTAAATAAATAAATGATTTATATTTTAAATTGAAGAAAACAGACTGAAAACGATCGATTGGGCTGACGGGACCTAGCCCATTATGTCCGGAACGGGGGCATTTGGGTAGAGACAACTTTCGTTGGGCTGAAATTGGAGCTAAAAAGGGTTAACGGGCTTTTTAGTGTAAAAGAATTAATAATTAATAAAATACTATTATTATATATACCACTCTCTTAAACCCTAATTCCCCAAATCCAGTTTAGCCTCTGCCACCATGATATTAGCGGTCAGAAAACTCTAGAAAAGAATCGATTCAATCTTCTAATTGGTTCAATAAAATTCGAAATTTATAAAGGAATAATTGTAGAGGATAAAGAGATCTATAAACTGTACGGCTATGATGGAATTTGAAGTTGTGGTTTGGCTAGGGTTCGATCTCGAAGTTGCTGAGTTTGGGGGCATTTTTCCGATGCTGTAGTGGATCGTAAGGGGTGGTGCTTCTGGCGGGCATTGGCAGCGCGAAGGGGGTTCGAACGGTGGCTTCAGATATCGGATGGCTTCATGGATGAGCGTGCTATGGGGAGGTTTGAGTTGCGGTTTTCGGTTCAGAAAATAGGATTAGTTCCAAAAGAAGGAGGAAGCGTGACAGTAGATTTAATAAAGAAAGGTTATGGAATTTTAATTTTTAATTAATAATTATATAATTAATATAATTAATGTTCGTAACATCGTATCTCTCTCATACGAGGTTGGAATCGGACAAAACAAAATGCGTTGGAATCGTATTTCCAAGATCTACACAATGGAACTGACTAGAACTTAAACGGTGCATGTTGAAAATTCAGCCAAAATCAAAGTGAGAAATTCTATTCTTTTGATTATATAATTAGAATTTATTAATCATAATTGAGGCGTTGTAATATTCTGTTGATTTTCATGCATGATTTGATCTGAGATTGGTGTGTTATGTAGATCTGTTAAAATTAACAATTGTGTTAATTAGAAAATAGTTAAACAAAAATTAATATTATTTTTTATTTGATTTGTGGAATCTAAAATTAACAATTATTAGAATATAGTTAATCAAAAATTATTATTTTTGTTTATTAGATTTGTGGAATCAAAAATTAACATTTGTGTTAAATAGAAAATAGCTAAACAAAAAAATTATCATCTTTATCTATTAGATTTGTCGAAAAAAAATTAACATCTTTGTTAATTAGAATTTGAGTTAAACAAAAATATTAATTTTTGTTTATTCGCTTAGTTAAAATAAAAATAAACATTTTTGTCAAACATGTTAGTTAAAATAAAAATAAACATTTTTGTCAAACATGTTAGTTGAAATAAAAATAACCATTTTGTGTTAAGTAGTTTAGTTGGAACAAAAATATTCCTTTTTGTCAAAGTAGTCTAGTTGAACAAAAATGAACATATTGTCAAATTTAGAATTATTGAACAAATATACATTTTGTAAAAATATAATTGTTGAACAAAAATGAACATTTTATCAATAAAAAAGAGTGAAACAAAAATGAACATTTTTGTTAATTAAAAAGAGTGAAACAAAAATGAAAAAAAAACATTTTTATCATTTTGTTGAATTAGAATTTTCAACAAAAATGAAATATTCATTTTATTGTTAACATGAATCACTGTTTTGTCAAATTTAGATCAATAATAAAATATTCATTTTATTGCTAACATGAATCATTGTTTTGTCAAATTTAGATTAACAATGAAATATTCATTTTATTGTTAACATGAATCACTGTTTTGTCAAATTTAGATTAACAATGAAATATTCATTTTCTTGTTAACATGAATCAACGTCTTGTCAATTTAGATTAACAATGAAATATCAATTTTTATCATTTTGTTGAACTAGAGTTTTCAACAAAAATGAAATATCAATTTCAATCATTTTGTTGAATTAGAATAGAAAATAGAAAAATGTTCATATACATTACAATTTCACATTTTTAATGTAATGTTAGAAAATAGAAAAATGTTCATGTTTTAAAATAAAAACGTGTTTACATTAAAATTTCACATTTCTAATGTAATGTAATTAAAACAAAAATATTCATTTTTGTCAAATAGATTAGTTGAAAATAAAAATATTTATTTTTCTCAAAATTACATTAGTTGAAACAAAACATTCATTTTTGTCAAATTATATTAGTTGAAACAAAACATTCTCTTTTGTCAAATTATATTAGTTAAAACAAAACATTTACTTTTGTCAAATTAGATTAGTTGAAACAAAACATTTACTTTTGTCAAACTAGATTAGTTGAAACAAAATATGCACTTTTGTCAAAATAGATTAGTTGAATCAAAATATTCATGTTTATCAAAATATAATAGTTGAAACAAAAATTACATTTTGTTAAATATGATGGTTGAAAACAAAAATTACATTTTTGTTAATTAGATTTGAAATAAAGCAAAAATCACATTTTTGTTAAATAAAAGAGTTAAAACACAAATAGCATTTTTGTTAAATAGATTTGTGTTAAAATACAAATAGCAATTTTGTTAAATTGATTTGTGTCAAAACACAAATAGCATATTTGTTAAGTAGATTTGTGTTACAACAAAAATATTCATTTTGTTAAATTAGAATTGTTAACAATACGAAATTGTCACTTTTTATTCATTTTGTTAGACTAGAATTGTTTACAATATGAAATTATCTCTGTTAATCATTTTGTTAAACTAGAATTGTCAACATAAATGTAATCATCACTTATATTCATTTTGTTCAACTAGAATTGTTCACAAAAATGAAACTATCACTTGTAATCATTTTGTTGAAATAGAATTGTCAACAAAAATGAAAAATATCATTTTAATCATTTTGTTGAAATAGAATTGTCAACAAAATGAATGAATCACTTTTTAATCATTTTGTTGAACTAGAATTGTTAACAAAATGAATGAATCACTTTTTAATCATTTTGTTGAACTAGAATTATCAACAAAAATGAATGTATCACTTTTTATGCATTTTGTTGAAATAGAGTTTGTATGCAAATTATAGAATCATTTTTATAGTCAATATACACATTAGAATTTGTGTATATATTGAAGTGACATTTCTATTGTCAATACACATTAGAATTTGTGTACATATTAAAGTGACATTTTTATTGTCAATATACACATTAGAATTTGTGTATATATTAAAGAGACATTTCTATTGCAAATATACACATTAGAATCTGTGTATGAATTAAAGAGGCGATTTTATTGTCAGAGTATATATTAGAGTTTGTATGCAAATTAAAATAAACATTTTTATGTGTGTCATGTCATACATTGAAACTATATAAAAATAAAAATATTTCATTTTATTTGTTAAAGTATAAAATAGAAATTGCATACAAATAATGAAAATAAAAATTATCTTTTTATTTGTCATTAGCAAAGATGTCATGTAAATAAAATACATATTTATTTGGCATTATGAACATTTAGATGTGATATGCCAATAAAACAGTCTTTTATTTAGCGTGTTAAACACGTTAGTAGAATCGTCGAACAATTTGTATTTGTATATAATATTATATATACAAATATTAATTAAAATTAAACGAATCGCACGCGGTAGTTTGCGTTTCGGAATCGTAACTTTAAACGATTATACCAAAAGATCCGACCGTCGGATTTTCCCAAAACTGGAACCGTTAGGACCGCTTTGGGAATTTCTTTCCAAGATATAAATTTTTGTTAAAATCCAACAGTTAGATTTCGAGATATGTGTAAATCAAATTTTGATAAAAACAGCGTCAGGGCTGCCTATTGGCCCGAAGCGTCGTTAAATGAAATTGGGCTATTTTTATATAAATAAAAATAGCGATAAATCGTTATAAAATAATATTAATAATATGAAATGGTTTAAATCATATATATGCGTGAATTATTTGAAAAGACCGAGTTCAATCTCATTTCAAATAATTATATGATGATTTAAATCGAAGATATTGAAGAAGGTGGTCGAAGACCGACGATCTTCACATCGGATGGACGAATACTGATGCCCGGAATTGGTTAGCTCCCAGTAAAGGGTTAAAGTGGTAGTTTGTCCGGATGTACTTGTTGATTGTCCGTATATGCGAGCACCTCTCTTCCGTATTGGACATACGGGATGAGGAATGAGGTGTCTCAGGTTTCGTTCAGACCCAGAACGGACTTGTAAATAGATGTGTGTCTGACATTGGATTCTATTTCATGTAAATTGATCTCTATTTAGTATATATCTGATTGGTGACGGAGAATTTATTCTCTTGCTTAACTCCCTTCTCTGAGACGCACGAGCTCAGAGGTTATATATTGGTAGTTATCAATCGCATGGCATGAATTATCAATGTAGCATGCCAAGATGAAAATGATCGAGGCTTTTGTTGAAAAGCAGAGCCTTGTGGTTGATGATCAAAGCACGGCCTGTTTAGGCGTAGCTTTGTGCATAGTGTTACTTTGCGAGCCTTACACCCCGGTAAGAGTCAGAAACGGGATAAGGGAACGCAGGGAGTGCACACGTTTCTTTCTAGCTAGAAGTGGTATCAAGGTTTTGCATGTCCTAACATTTTACTTTTGTGGATGATGGATTACGAGGCCTCGGTTATATTGGTCGATAGTGGCCAATTTATAGGTTCAATAGGACCAGGAAGCGTGTGTTCAGAAATTACCAATCCACTAATGTATTTGTGGACCGGCCCTGTAGGATCCAAAGGTTTGCCAGCGTCCGAATCCTGAGACATTGCTAGAGTGTCTCAAATCGGCAAGGAGATCGTACCTATATTGACTCATGATGGAAACCCAACTTCCAATACGACATTAAGATTTTGATTGTGAACCTATGTATGGCGACATAGTAGGATGGGGTACTATGACGTCTAGGATTGGTACATTTACTTTGAAGTATTTTAAAACTGATTAGACACTAATAATAATATTAAAATATTATTTTCTATGTATCAAGCATGTTTGATCATTGTAAGGTAAAACTCTATCCTCCGGTTTGCATTGCATTATGTGATGGGACTTGAGTCTTATAATGATTTCATTTTTCTAAAAAGCATTGTGTTGTTTTTGAATAAAAATTATTTAATCTATGCACTGGCAATCCAATAGAGTAAACCTATTCCGCATTAGCGGTGTGGTCTTGTGATTAGCCATATTGTTAGGTAAGTCAGGAAAGATTTCTCATACCAATCCCATGACTGACCCGTAGTTTGTTTCACTTTGCAAACTCGGATGCCCTCTTTTCCTCACGGGCAGTCGAGTAGCTTATTTTTCAGATATATTGAGCAGGATTCTGGATCGAAGCTTAAAGCTTTGTCCAGAGCATTGATAGACTTCCGCTGTATCAGATTATTGGTTCCGCTGCACGGTAGTAAATTCATTGTAATTTATCTTCCATTGTATTATATTCAACGTACTCTAATATTCTGTACTTTGATGTAACATTATTATGAGGTTTATAAAAGTCTGTTGTTATTTGTTTTGATGTGTTGTATGCCCAGATTTAGCGTATGCGGTTTTTGATCGGTCTTGGTCGATTTAACGATCAATTAGGTTCGAGCAAAATCCGTATCGTTACAAAATCTTTTCGTCCTCAAAAAGGAACGTAGCTGAAAGTTGTTTAACTAATCAACTCAACTTTCATTCTGGCGTTCATTCTTCAACTTTTCAGTTTCTAAGAGTTTTCGAATTCTTCAAAATTTTGGCTAACACCCTAAATTTTCGAAAAATTTCGCCATAACCTTCTTTGTACGATGAGACATTTAAAACCATAACTAGCCACGTAGGGCCCTCACCAATCCAAAAGAAAAAGAAAAAGCCAATCGGCTCATAAAATCATCCAAACCCAATAAATTAGTAAACATGTACCTATTGTTCGGGCATACAGTTTTATTCCTCTTCTTAGCCTCCTTGTTATGACCTGTTCACACATATATATGTATATGCATGCAATTTCAAACAGTATTCAGTTCAGTTCAATATTTGGTTTAATTTGGCTTAATGTTTCAAAATTTTAATTAATCAAACAAATAATCAAACAACACAACCAACAATCAATTGGTTGATTATCTTTTCAAACATATAATTTTTATATTTATAAAAATCCATTTTTGATGCCAAGTCATAACAGTAGACCCTATCTAGTTTTGGTTCTCGCACCAGTCAATTGGAAATATATAGATATCCCACTTTTAAAACTCGAACATAACACTGATGATGGGTACCCATCATCAGAATCATTCCTGGGTGACTAGAGTGCGATTCTATATCTATCCATTATATTCGAGGCTTCGAATACACGTTAATTATGTGTGTATTCAAAATCTAAATATACTCGATTGTCCAAAATCAATATTATTAAATATTCAAATACGTATTATGCGGTTTAAATTCTCAAAATCAAATTTTTTTCATTTTTCATTTTAAAAATAACACTCTTTCGACTCATTTTAGGATACTACTGATCTCATATCTAACGAGTCATTCTCATTGGACATTACTAATCCAATCTCTGATACCACGTGTAATGACCTGCACTTCCCCGATCTCCGAAGAGAAGAGAAAGAACGGATTGTCTTAGAACACGACAAATCAGAACACAAACAGAAGAACATTTCATTGCTTATTACAAAAATTTGCATCAAAGTACAAGAATATACAGAGTATGAATAAATAATATATATTTGATAAATATCAGAGATTTACAAATTATAATGCAGCGGAAAAATAATACATAACACAACTGAAACAAATACATGAATACAGAGCTTTCCGAATATATCTCCAATTGTAAACCAAGATCCTGTAAATATAATATCTGCAAAACCAAAACTACTAGTTGCCCGTGTGGAAAATAGGGGCACCCAGAGTTTAGGTTAAAACAATAAACTCCAGGTCAGTCATGTGACTGGTGTGAGAACTAAAACAGTTATTTAATTATTTACTTTAAAATTAAAGTAAATCAAAGGACCATGCCGTATAACACGGAACGGGTTTCATCCTAAGAATACCAGTGCATATAACAAACAGCGCAATGCTTTTTGAAAAAATTAAGCTATTATAAGACTCAGGTCCCATCACACAATGCAACGCAAGCCGAAGGATAGAGTTTTACCTTATAATAGCCAAACATGCTCGGTACGTTTCAAAACAAATCATTTTGATACTATTATAAGTGTATGTATAAAAAATAACTTCAAATATAAATGTATATAGACAGCATAGTGCCCCATACCACTATGTCGCCATACTAGGCTCTACAATCAAAACCGAAATGTCACGTATTGGAAATTGGATTTCTGTCTGTGAACCAAGGCAAGGGATCGTCCTTACCACTTCGAGACGCTCTAGCCTGTGTCTCAGGATCAGAGCTCGAGTGACCCTTGGATCGTCAGGCCAGTCCACACAAAGTGGATTAAAATGCCTGAACAATACGTTTCCCCGCCCTATGGGGCGTGAATGAGCCAGGTGACTCAATATCCATCGGCTCCGTAGTAACTGATATATCTGAGGCGCCTCGCTATCCATCATCCGCATAAGTAAAATGTCTGGGCTTGCAAAACCCTTACACCACTCCTAGCTAGAAGGAAACACATGCCCTCCCTGAGGTCCTCTCCCGTTTCTAGTCCACACCGGGTTGTGAGGCTCGCGAATTAACGCTATACACAAAGCTACGCTATATTAAAGTCGTGCTTTGATCATCAACCACAAGACTCTTCTTTTCAATAGAAGCCTTGATCATTTGCATCTCAGCATGCCACATAGGCAATTCACGCCATGCGACTGATGTCTATCGATATATAACCTCTAAGCTCATACGTCTCAAAGAAGGTTGTTAAGCAAGAGAATAAATTCTCCGCCACCAAACAGATATATATTTAATAGAGATCAATCAACACGGAACGAAATCCAATGTCAGACACACATCCATTTACAAGTTCATTCTGGGTCTGAACGAAACCGGAGGCACCTTATTCCTCATCCCATATGTCCAATACAGGAGAGAGGTCCTCGCATATCTGGACAATCTCCAAGTACGTCTGGACGATCACCACTTATTACCTTGTCTTGGGTGTACAACCCAATCAAGACATTAGAAATCATCCAAACGATGTGAAGACCTCCGGTCTTCAACCACCGTCTTCATCGTCGACTCATCGCCGATTCAGTTATTCAGAAAGGGATAAACCCAGTCTTTCCGAATAACTCGCGTATATAATAAACAAATGCTATAAAAACACAACATACACCTCATTCCCATTCTGAATATTCTTTTATTTAAATATTCATATCCTTTGGGAAAGGTTCCCATTAATTATATCAAAGATAAATTCTTTAAATTTATTCTTTAATCTTCCTTTGGATATCAATCCAAACCAAATTAAGGTTTATCCAAACTAGTCGGGATCAGTGCACCTTACCGAAGTAATCATTTATTTAATTTCCCATTCCCAACCTGTTCATCCCATGGAGCAAAACTGGTAATACTCCATATCTAACACAACGGTGTCATCAGTAAAATTAATTACCATTTCACGTTCATATCTAATTATAGATTTAACTATCGCTTGGAGCAAAATCGGTGATACTCCATTCTCGATCTTTTCTTGAATTTGATAATTTTTGTTATCAGGTTCACATTTCAATCTTAATCAAAGATTTATTAAAACTCTAATTCAGTTTTAATCTCCAGAAATCGTTACTTAATGATTTTCTTCAAAGTTAAGAAATTAATCTTATCTTTAACTGTTTAAAGAATTACTGTCATTTAAAACACAGTTCACGATAAACCCAAATTACATTCCATTAATAATGGAATCTTCACGGAAAACAGATCAATATGTATAATCGATATAAACTTCCATATCCTACCGATAATATAAATGGAATAACGACAAAGCCTTTTAAATTCCATATATAATAACAGTCTTCCTCCACAGAAGTTCACTTCGGTTATTACCAAATCGATTTTGTAACGATCCAAAATTTTCAATGTTTTTATATATAACAAATTTGGATTTAATAATGTTTAAATATTAATTTTGTTTCTTGAATATATATATATATATATATGATTTTGTATTGGTAAAAATTTCAATTTTGAATATGTATTTAGTTTATAAAGATTTTTGAACATTTATTTTTAATAAGTAATGATATTATCTAATATATTTACATTGATATAAGAATATTAAATTTACGAAGTATGGTTTAGTTTAAAAGACGTTATTTAAATTTTTGCAAATTAAGATTTGAATTATAATATAATTTATAATTAATTATCGGCTTAGAATAATAGTTCATTTTTCTGTACGCGCAATCTCAGAATATTTTATAGAATTTTACTGCAATTTTTAATTTTGAAAATAAGCCCATATTTTTTCTAACGTATTTTAGGGTAACTATGGTCCTTTATGACACTTTATAGAGTTAATCAACCGGTCTTTTTTATTTCTATTTTGGGATCATGGCACTTTATTATACATAATTATATTGTTAGTTTACTGTTATTGGTTATTAATAATTTAAAATGAAAGGAATCGGGGAAATTTGGGTATAAGTTTGCATTGCAGCGCGGATACTTCTTCTAGTCTTTTGTTCCCATGTAAAAGAAAACATTCCTTGCGCTAATGTTTAAAATCGAGTAGGTCATGGACTATATGCCTTTTTTTCTTTACTTTTCTGCATATGCTTCACCTATTATAAAACAAATATATAATACACAAAAAAAATTAAAAAGGGAAAATGCGTATAAAAAGGGAGAAACAAATACATAGGACATTTGTAATTGCATATCACCGTTCAAAGCTGCTAGCATGAAATAAATTGTTGCATGGGAGACATTTGTCAATTATAATTAAGAAACTTCAACATGTGTAATCCTCCCTTCCTACCGCAAGCCTTTTCTCAAGCACCCATTTTCACTCCACCTGTCATCTCTCTTCTTCCCCATATAGTCGTGCCATTTTCTCTTCTTCAATCCCACAACTCCCGTCCTTTTCTCTTACCCAACACTACCATCACCTTACGTATTCCACTCGCACTCACTCTTTATCTCCCCTTACCCTTTTCTCTCCCTACTTTCAAACGCATTGGCCCTTCTTCCCATCCACCAGAGAACCGCTTTCCTCTTTCCACTTCTCTTCCCTTTGCTAAAACACTTCCTGCCTTTTTCAAAGTTCCCACCAGCCACACTTTTCCTTCCACTTCCTCTTGTAAAACTCAGTAGCCTCCATCCACCACTGTCTTCACCCCTGTCTCCATTTCCACCACCTGTACGGACCGACACCCTACCTAAGTCCAAGCCTTCCTTTCCGACGTGGCCGCTCCCGCTTCCTTCTCCAAAAATCGAACGGTCGTCGTTTGTGTAAGTGCCTAGCGCACTAGCGATGTGTGTGGATTTAAACGGTTGATGAAACGGATTATTAAACTTTTTCTAAAAAGGGTCTCAAGGTTCTTTATTTTGGGATAGTTTCACATTCTGGCAAGTTATGAAAGTCATGTCTCAGTATAAAATTCTCAAGAGTTATACTGGGATATTTAGAAAAACAAAACATACCACTTTCAAAAGAAAAAAGAAGAGAAGAAAGGGTTAGTTGCGCAGCTCAAAGCGGTTGCAGAGGAAGTGTGTGAGTACAAAGGTAACCACACGCTTGACGGTAGCGGCATCCAAAAGAATTTGTACACGATCATTCAGAGTTGTGATTTATGCGGATGTGGACGGTGAAAGATTTGGATAGCTATTGGTGAGAATTCTAGTTTAATTTATTTTAAATTAGTTCGAATAGTAAATTATGATTAGTTATTAATTACAATTAGGTAATAATTAGTGTTGACCATCGATTGCTTATGAATGATTGCTATTGAGTATTTGATTGATATTCAGGTAGTTAAAAACACCGTGAGCACTAAGCGTTATTGACTATAACGCTTTGCGCACAGTTAATTGACTATTTTAATTGTTGTGATTGTTATGGATGAATTCATGTTGTTTATAGGTCATTTGATTATTTTTGGTTGTATGAAATCACGTACACCATAGTGGTGGAATCGTATGGGTAATTAATTTAAATCCCCTTTTCATGTAAATAACGATTTTATTGAAATGAAATGGGGAATGTAGTTGTAAATTTAAATTTAATAATCCATTTTGGAAATCGAATTGATTACTCATACAGAATGAAATGGGCTGGAATTTGATCGCTCATGGGCGAATAAAATATTGAATCAGGTTTTGAAAATTGATCGAAGAACGATTTGGAAAATGTATACAACATCGATTTTGTGCATACCATTTCAGCAGCTATTTGTAAGCGATTAACCAAGTTATATATTATCATTTCAATTTAATTTGAAATGAAAATTTGAATTTAAATAATGATCATGGAATTAATTATCTTGAGAAATAAATGAACAAGTTTCGAAAATTTTATCATTAAATGTTAAATTTAATGTAATATGAAGAATGTGAAAAGGAAATGGAATATTTGATTTCATGCGAATTATTGTTTTCCATCAAGGGTTTTTTGGAAAATAATCGAGCGTGTTTAAATTTAACATTATTTTTCTATTATTATCTAGTTCGAATTTAAAATGATTTTTGAACTAAAAGATTTGAACATAAAAGTATCATTTCAAGAAAGAGATTTGTAATATAATTTTAAAATCTATGTTATGGAAATATAATATTATTTCAGAAAGAGGTTTAAGCAATTTAGATTAAAATCATTATATTAACTAAATGGAATGCGTCGCGCAGCGATAGTTCGTTAATATCGGTTTAAATTTCAAATAATTATAACTTGAGCATTTTGGATCAGATTTACGTGAAATGAAAACCTACGGATTTCTATTGATAATGGGGTTTGTATAAAAGAAGAATTTTCAAATTTCATCGTATAACTTACAAGTTATGTTCAAATTAAAATTTGAAAAAGTCGTTATATGTGCAGTTCGTCGACCGTAATAGAAAATCGAATGAAATGGACTTATAAAAATTATTTAAAAACCCAGGAAAATATGATAAATTATATTTTATTATTCTAAAAGTGATTTGAGTTTTAAATTGTGAATTTGGAATGATGTTGGATCTATTTGGTTAAGTAACCCTTTCACAACGCTTTCCGTAATGCTTTTAACGTTGTTATACCATTTCTTTGAAATGATTTGAATTTAAAGATTTCAAACATGAATCATTATGGAAAAGGATTTGTTTAAAAATAATTTAAATATACGATATGGAATTGAAATAAGATTTGAGTTGAAAAGGAACGAGTTTTGGACAGGATTTGATGTCTGTATTCAATATGGTTTTACAGGAGTAGACGAATACGATCAGAAATATTAAAACATATTTATATCCAGATTCTGATAGTGTTTTCCTGAGTTCTGAATCAATATCAAATATAAGTCGGTTAAATTCTATATAAACTTATATTTGAAAATATTAATTATTTGAATCGTCATGATGAAAATTTATAGCCAAATAAAGATTTGGTAGTTCGATACGTCAACGAATAAATGAAGTTTGTTTCCAAAATATAAGGTTTGGAAAAATGAATATCGAATTTCGAGAAAAGGGTAAGACGATAATGGGGTTTTCGAAAATTGAACAAATCCAACCTTAATTCGAAGCAAAGTAACAACGTTTGGAAAGGAGATTTGAATTGAGAAACGTGTGTGGTCCATAGCTATTATTTTTAAAATACGCTTATTACTTGGAAAGTCCGGGATCGGATATGGATCCGAAAACTATTCCAAGTAATAATACGATGCTATAAAGAAGCTAAAGGCTTGGATATTGATAAGTGAAGATGAGTATACTCGGATTGTTCAGATTGATTGCTGATGTCTCGGATCAGGTCGTACACCCGATACGAGGTTACAAGTGGCATGAGACCTGAATATATTTGAAGGGTTGTTGTTCCGCTTAGACCCAGAACGGACTTGTATGGATTGTGTGTCTGACATTGAATTTGACCGCATAGCACTGATTTCTGTTAATATATATCGGATTCGTGGCAAAATATTATCCTCATCTCTAAGTCATATGAACTTAGAGGGTATGCATTGATCGAAATCAGTGATATGTCGTGAATTATCAATGTGGCATACTCGAGTGATGAAATGAGTTATTGATGATCAAAGCACGGCTTATTGAAGCGAAGCTTTGTGTATATCATGACATCGATAAACCTCACACCCCGGATTTGATTATAAACTGGCGGTTAGGTTGTATAATATAAATAATATCTGTTGAAATCGAAAGCTTCGGCGGTAGTACTACTTCGAAACCTGAGGGAATAAAGTATATACGGAGTCCGATGTTTTTGATGTTATCTGGGATATATACTTTTGCACTATGTATTCGGTGTTCGTTGTCTGGATGTTAACCGGGAGATACTTAGCTTCGTGACCTCGATTGATCTTTCGTGTCAAGAACTATCATATTGGAAACTCAAATCTCCAATACGAGCCATGCGATTTTGATTGTACACCTATATAGAAATATAACCAATTGGGGTTATGGGGCTATGATTCTATATTTATTTGACAAATGACTTTTCGACACTATGTACTAGTGATAATATTATAAGAGGATTTTCACGTAGTAAAGCATTTTATGTTATCATAAGATAAAACTTGCCCATCTGGTGTGCGTTTGCATTATGTGATATGGGACGAGCTTATGATAGCTTCATTGTTTCCAAAGTCATTGCGAATTTCTGTGCACCGGAATTCACATGGAGTAAACCCATTCTGCGTTAGCGGCTTGGTCTGGCCAATTTCCAAACTTAAAAATGAATCCTAAATCAGAACTGTTTTCGAATTCTCACACCAGTCCCACGACTGACCTAGAGTTTATTGTTTCCACACCTAAACTCTGGGTGCCCATAATTTTGCATCGGAAGCTAGAAGTTTAGTTTGCAGGTTTAGGTTTTAGATCTAGATTCAGATTTGAAGCTAGAATCTTGTTTTGGTGTTTTTCTTCTTCCGCTGAGAGCATTGGATTTCCGCTGAGCATATATGGTACTCTGATGTCCCTTGTAATCTCTGATGTAATCAATGAAATGAAATAAAAGTTCTGTTATTTTCGTTTAAATATGTAAGTACCAATAATAATCCGTCTTTGTGAACGGTTTGAGTCGATATAATTACCGGCGAGAACTGGGCAAAAAGGCGGGTCGTTACAGAATTCCATTCCAATTTATTTTATTAAATTGGAAAACTTTTCTTTGGAAAACTCCCCTAAATCTTAATTAAAATATTTATAAATTCCAAATTATATTTCACTGTTAATCGGGTTAAAGAACAAATGTCGTTAAAAAACACAGTTCACGATAAACCCGATTCACATTCCATTTTATTCAAATTACCAAATGTAACTGGAAACTCAAATAATCTTAATTAAAAGATTTATTCTTTTCCAACGGGGTTCAAGAACAGTGTTACTGAAGACACCGTTCATGACAAACCTAAAATCCAATTCTTTTATTTAATTCCAATTAAATCTTGATTAATTGGAAAACTTCACTAAATTTTAATTAAAAGATTTATTCTTTTCTCAACTGGGTTTAAGAACAGTGTTATTTAAGACACCGTTCACAACAAACCAAATTTCTCACTTGATATTAAATACAAGGCTCTGAATAGAAAATATATCGGCTTATATTCAATATCAAATCTGAAACCAACAAATATCGTATTGGAAATAACGATATAAATATATCTTTCAAATTTCCATAACAATATCTATATAATCATGAAAAACAACATTGAAATATTCCGAAGATGATTTCCATTCAAACTCACTCCAATTAATATATTGAAAATTCTGGTTATTTTTAAAACCATTCACCAATCCAATTTATTTATTTTAAAAATAAATGGATTTTAATTCTAGTTAATAACTAGTTTATTTCGATAAAAATATATTTTTATATTTTCAAATATGGAATTTTTCATCCCAGTTCTTTCCAAATCATTTATTATGATTTTACATAAATTTTTAATATTTTTAATAATTTTATCAAGGCCCGTACAGTTGATTTCCATAAACGGACATCGAACTGCACTTACAACGACCTTTTCCAAATTCGATTTGGACATAATTCCAAATCCAAGCGTTAGATTTCAAATCTCTTATATTCATTGGAAAGCTCTTTTCGATACGAACCCGACGGTTCCGATTTTAGGAGAATCCGACGGTCGGATCTCCCATAATATCAATTCGAAGTCAATGATCGAAATTCGCGAATGGCCGCGGCGCGACGCGTTGTTTTCAGGCCATTAAATATATATAATATATATATTATATATATTTCATCGACTTCCACTTAAAATGTATTTTAAAAATAGTTTATAAATTCGTTTTAAACGATTCCAACTTCATTTCAAATTTCAAATCAAATTTGAATATTCCTTAATAAATTCGTTTTAAATTCATTTTAAAACGATTTTAATTTCATTTCAAATCAAATTTGAATATTCCTTAATAAATTCGTTTTAAATTCATTTTAAAATGATTTCAGTTTCATTTCAAATTGCAAATCAAATTTGAATATTCCTTATCATTAAAATATTAAAATGAAAATATTTTCAAAATATCTGATTTTGATTATACACTGAATATTATTTAAAAGTATTTGTTAATTCTGAATTGGAATCAGACTCAATCAATTACCATATAATTTCAGTTATATGGATTTCAACATCACATGTATACAACAATAATCAAACACAGTCAACCATCATCAAGAGTGGAATTTACAACTGTATAAGCATTAAAAATAAATAATTAACGCTCATTACAGCCTCTCAACCCATCGATTGACATACAACTAAATATTGGGATTAGCGTATGTCAAATATCGTCCCAATACCCGTGTGGGGTTTTCAAACAACACATACTGAACATTATTTGTGCAGTTGGGCGATGTGTAAAATTTATCGTCTCAATCAATATCGGTTAAATGGGTGTACATAAACAAATCGTCTGATTTGTAAATGAATATCTATTTTCAACACATGACCATTTTATATGGTTCATATATATTCAATATAAAAAATTATATTTTTATTGTTCAAATATTTTATTTCCATGCATGAATATTTTATATATTATATTCATTCAATAAAAATGATTTTTTTATTATTCAAATATTTTATTCCATACATGAATATTTTATATATTTCATTTCACATCACAATCACAATCAATTTTCATAACACGATACAATCAAAAAAGTCATCCATGGTCTGTGGACGACAGGGAGCAGTTCATATATGCAATTATGACATAAATAACTGTACAAGAAATTATAGTGAGAAGTTCCCACCTTTGGTTTCCACTCCGCCAGTTTTATTTCTGAATTTCTGAAC
Source organism: Allium sativum (assembly GCA_030737875.1). Classification (NCBI taxonomy): domain Eukaryota; kingdom Viridiplantae; phylum Streptophyta; class Magnoliopsida; order Asparagales; family Amaryllidaceae; genus Allium; species Allium sativum. The sequence goes on along the minus strand of CM060918.1, from coordinate 971,743,457 downwards.
GGTTTGAATTCTGTTCGCTTCCAATCGGTTCCATCACAATCTGTTTTCAAGCGGTTTATATTAAAAATCACATTTTTAATATAGTGCTATTTATTTAAAAATCACATTTTTATTCTACTACTATATAAATAAAAATCACATTTTTATGTTGCTAAATATATTTTAAAATTCCCATTTTTAAAACAACTCTATTTAAATTAAAAATCACATTTTTAAATCATCGCTAATCCATATATTGAAAAACCATATTAATAAAAATCTGGTTTTTATTTCTAAAAATCATATTATTTTTTATTTCTAAAAGTAATACCATTTTATTATTTAAAAACATTGCTATTTTTATTTTTTATTTCTAAAATCAAAGCTATTTTTATTTTAAAACAATATGCTAATTTTACTTTTAAAACAATATGCTAATTTTATTTTTTATTTCTAAAATCAAAGCTATTTTTATTTTAAAACAATATGCTAATTTTATTTTTACTACAATACGCTAATTTTATTTTTAAAACAATATGTTAATTTTATTTTTAAAACAATATGCTAATTTTATTTTTAAAACAATATGTTAATTTTATTTTTAAAACAATATGCTAATTTTATTTTGAAAGCAAAGTTAATTTTGTTTTTTAAAATAAATCTAATTTATTTTTTAAAGTAATGCTATTTATATTCTTAAACAAATGATAATTTTATTTTAAAAACCAATGCAAATTTTATTTAAAAAAACCTATGCAAATTTTATTTCAAAAAACCTATGCAAATTTTATTTCAAAAAAACCTATGCAAATTTTATTATTTAACAATTAAATATATAATTTACTTAACTAAATAAATTAAAAATTCCTTAAACCATTTTGACGTTGAAAACCTTCAGATAAAACCCATTCGACTTGCTCCCACCATCATTGCGCCGCCTAGGAGTCGCTGCCACCTGACCGGAGCACGCCACCGTCTCCACCTTGGCTCCACCACCAAGCGCCGGCGTCCAACTCGAAGGCTTCAGGCGGTCTAGAACTGCCACGAACGGCGCGGCCTTCTAGGACAAAATCCGATCACTAGAGAATAAGCTTCGTGATCATCTCCGTCCATCTTCGAAGGTCTCACCACGCTCTAACATCTTCACTCAGAAATCATTGACTAATTTGTTACGAATCGAGCATGATTTGAGGATTAAATTCGGACGATCTCGTTCGTGAATAAGAGTGGCAGCGGTGCGTTATAATTGGGGAATTAAGGTTTTTGAGATTGTGTGGGGTATATATATATATATATATATATATATATATATATATATATATATATATATATTCCAAAAATACCCCTGTGTTAATACAAACTCAAAATCAAACCCAACGACTGTTACCCCTAGCTAGATACCCACATTCCGGACACAATGGAATATGTTTCGTAATCCAATTCAACTATTACGATTAGCTTCCGTTAAATTTAATATATAAATCAATATATTTTAAATTCAAACGTACATTTTAATTTACCAGGGCCACATAGTGATTCCAAAAATTCCAAAAAAATAAACCTAGTTATGTTTTGATGATACGGTCCTAACAAAACTAGTTTCGTTTATTTTGGAGATCGTTTGACAAAACGGCCATTTTCCAGTTGATTAAATTCAAAGTGAATTGACCAAACATGTTTAACTTCACCACGCTCGCATATTAATTCCAAAAATTATGAAAATTGGAATCTAATAATAATTTTCCATTTCGGATCCAATAAAAGTGGTCTCGTCGAAAACGGAGGTCGTTTGCAAAATATTTATTTTTAAGGGCTATATATATATGTATATATTAAATTCCATAGCGACTATTCTGAATTTTCAATTGGACATAAATTTTTATTCCCGCTATGAAATTTGGATTTTTTCACATTCGTTGGAAAGATATTTTCAAACAAATTCAAATATTTCTGGTTTTACTAAAATCCGGTTTATTTTGAATCCTGTACATTCATTTGAAATTTGAAATCGAATTTTCAAACTACCGCGCCATTTCCAATTTCTTTTATAATTAAAATAAATATTTATATTCTAACTTCGATTTAAATAAATTTATATGTTCTAATTCTATTCAAAATTAATTTTTAGTCATTATTATTTAAAATAAATCATTTTAAATATTCAAAATTCATTAAAATTGCCAAAATAAAAATTTTAAATTGGTTCCGATTTTCCAGGTTGTTATAGTTTCACTTCTCTTCCCGAGGGCTACCCAAACATATCTACCACCTCCAACTCTTTGCCTTCTTCCCATTTGCGACTTTGGCCTCCCACGTAGTTACACGGTGAACCACGCGACAGGAGTTTGCACGGATTTTCCCAAGTTTCCACCTTAATATACTGCTCCATCTCCTAAAACCCAAATCAAAGACTTATACACGAACCAATGATCAATTTCCCCATAAGTCGAACTCAAATCGATCGCGACAAAAAGAAAGGCTACCCTAATTGCATCGCTCACGAATTCTGCCTCATATATGAAATCGAATTCTTTTTTTTTCATTTTTTCATCGAACGAGAATGATTTGGAAAAGAGGGAAATGAAAGAGAAATCTGATTTTTGATTTTGGCTTCATGGACTAATGAACAGGGAAAAAATAGAGGAGGAGAAAAGAAATAAAGGAAGGAAAGGATGCAGTATACGTCTATTTACAAACAAATAAATTATTAAAATATTCCTATGAAACTTAAGCCCAAAGTAACATATTCAAACAGCCACATACGAGCCCCAATCGCGATGAAACTTGTAATCTAGCAATAACTTAATATTTGGACATGATGGAACTGGTTTCGTCGAATTCTGAAATCTTTGGTAGAACATCCTTCTAATTCCTCAACGTGAATAGATACGCGTTTAAATTGTGCATGATCACAAAATAATTCCAATTGACACGAAATTTGAAATCTAGGCATAATTAACTATCGCGTATCTTAAAAAATTAGTTTCGTTGAAATCCGAGGTCGTTTAATAAGTGACTATTCGTAAGTTTCATATTCAATAAATATAATAAAATTTAAATTCAAAACAATCAACTCATCGATAATATATTATTATTGTAGTTGTTTATATTCCAAATATAATTTATATTGATCTCCTAAATCATTTCGATTCAGTTTTAACATTGAATTCAATTATTTGTCGTTTTTCATATTACGATAGTTCAATACATTCAAAATTGAATTATATTTCGATTAATAAATGGATAAACTCGATACAAAAATCCATTTACTTCATCAACTCAATATTAAATCAATATTAAATATTTAAAATTTATCGACTAAAAATCCATGTAATATCCTGTATTTTTGGTAGCTGAATATTTAATTAAATTTATGATTTTAAATATTATATTGGTATATTAATGGATTTTAATATTGAATTCGTATATTAAAATCGAAGTTTGAACGTTAAATTTATATTTAATTTATAACGAGCTCGAAATGGCGTGGAAGTTCGTAATATTGAGTTTTCAACGTAAATTGAATATATAGGATCCGATATAAGTTGGATTTCCATGAAACAAGAAATGTTAGAATATAGTTGATTATAATGTTCATATGGAAGAGAAAAATTTAGATTACGTGTTATAGATTGTTAGTTATGTCCAATTCAAATTTCAAAATAGTCGCTATGGATATCGTTAATAAATGATAGCGTTTATTTAATAATTTAAAAGGGGTTTTAATATAATTTAGATACTACTTAATTCAGAATGTTGATATCGAGTTGTATAATCCATACTGGTTTATATTTGAAACCATATGATAGTTTTAGTTCGATATTTTTTATAATAATAATTTATTATTATTAAAATGGAATTATTTTGGAATTTATATAACATTTTATTTGTATTATATAGGCCTAAAAATGATTATTTTTCAAACAACCTTTGTTTCCAATGAAACAAATTTTATTGGAATACGTATAGCTAGTTACTGCTAGATTTCCAATTTGGAGCCAATAGGAGTTGTTTTGTCTGTGTGTGAAATTTAGAGGTGAACTAATAAATAAATTGAAATTAAAATAATATCGTTGTGCAAACGGTGTTCGTTTTGAACAAAATTAATTTCAATGGAACCGGCACGTTGAGTCGTGGCAGTGTGCCCATTTTTGTCATATTTGAAGTTCATGTATGAAAGTGAGAATATTAAAACGTTGGCGTTAAATAACGGTAGGATTTAGTAACCGATTATAAACCAACATACCCAAACAAATAAAATAAAATGAAACCTAAGAACTAAGCAACTAAAAATATAAGCACCCATCCTATGAGTAACGCGCATAGCTAAGGATGAAAATGACATACCCAACTGTATACAAAATGAAAATACACTGCCTAGAGTTTTCAAATCCTGCAGCCTAACTAGTATAAGAAAATACAGGCACAGCCAATTATGGGGTAGAAATTCGTACACCCTATCCGAAAAGTTTACAGAACTATGCGTACTTTATGGATGGACGTTGTTCCAATCTTTTAATCCCTTTGCTTATATACATTCTCATGACTTCTTTTTTTCACCCATTCCATTCCTTTTGCATCACAACGAAACAGAGAAGGAATAGAAAAAAAAACATAGTCTCTCTTCACAAACTACCGTAATAATTGTACAGAAACCAAAGCTTCCTTCCTACATAAAATCGAAAACCTTCTACCATTTTAAAACTGAACCATCATTCAAAAACCATTCATAGTACGTATCATCCAAAGCCAACGTGTTTGGCCATGGCCTAAACTGAAAAACGAGAAAAGGAAAATGCAGCGAGCTAGGTGCATGAAGTTTTGATCGAAGAAACCGGCAAAGGTGAACAACATGCATGGGAATGGTATGATGACACACAAAACAGTGCGATGGTTGATTTGTGATCGAAGAAGGAGCAGGAGATCGGATGGGTGGCAGACCAGAGCCGGCTGTATGTACGTTGAAGGTGCACCGTGGAAGCAGGCCGATGGAGTGCGGCGGGGGTCCAAGTGCGGAGCAGCATGGTCGGTGATTGATGCAGCGAAGGAAGGGACTGATGGTGGCGCCTGGTCGGCGTCAGGTGGAGTTAAACGATGGTGAGGAGTTGGAGCTAGCCATGATTATGGGGTGGTTGCACGGGTTTGGCTCCTGCTTTATGGAAGTGCGAGTTCACAACTGAGGGCAGTGGGGTATCGTCATAGCTGAGTAGTCAGAGGTGTGAGGCAGAACTGAAAATGGAAGCTTGACGCGAGGATTTCTGGAGTGGAACGGCAGTACAAAAAGGGGAAGTTGGGATGTGAAGTAAGCAAATGGGAGGAGTATGTGAAGAAGACTATAGCTGTTTATTTTTCAATGAAGCATCAGTAAAAGGGAAGTAGATAGGGTAGGGGAGCGGGTTGGAAATTCCATGGGCTTTGGGCCTTAAAAGGATTTAAAAAAAAAAGATTAAGAGAAATAGCGGTCGGCCTAAAACACTGGAATTGGAAACTTTGCTCGAGACAGGAATAATGGTAGCAGGTGTACTTTCCTTCCATGCCTTATTAATATCATGGACGTATGATTTGAATCGGTTGATTAAGCAAACACGTAAGAAATTAGTTTAGTTTTAAAATATAATTAAGGTATGTTGGCTTTATTTTCCAAATCAAGATGCCAGCCTGATTAGATATCTAACCAAAGTAAATTAATTTAACAATTATATAATTTAGAAAGATTATTAATTTACATTAAAATAATATGTTGAAACGTATATAACTTTTTATTATACTATCAGAATCCGATGAAACAAGTTGAAATGGAATCCTGGTAATAAACACAATAGAACAAAGCAAGCATGGTTAAGACAGGAAGCAACGGGAATTTTTAATTAAATTAAATGCCGGTTTAATTTAATTAAAAACAAGCAGTTTAATCGACGAATTTGAATCAAGGTGAGTTAAACTCACTCAGATCTTCCCACTTATATTTTATATAAGTCGAGTCTTTTTTTTTGTGTGCTATGGTTGATAATGGTTGACTGTTTGTTGATTGTTAAATATATATTCATATATTGACTGAACCGATGAAATTAATCATTGTTTAATTTCAGTAAGAAACCAAATCATTATTTTAACGATTGGAACCAATCGAGGTAACTTACCTTGTTAGTCACATTTATAAATGAACGTGTTTATTTTAATGAGTTATTGAATTGTTTTCTGTGTTAAGTTTTTATTACTTATCGTTATAGAAATTATTAGTTTAAAATTTAACAATTCTTACTAAATGAAATTATGTGAGATAATCTACTTTGACGTAGGGAAGAACAGGTTGGAGAAATCCAACTGGATTCCTTAAATACATTTGATGTTATTTATTTTTATATTATCATCATATGAACTATTAAGATTGGGTGATTGACTTGATTGTTGATCGTTGACCTGAAATTCAACGGTTGTTTTGTTTAAACCAATGGGTAATACTGGTTGAGTAATTGGCAGTATATGGCCTATAAATCAATCAACTTCCAAATATTGATTTACCGTCAGTTGAATCGATAGAAAAATGAAGTTATAAACTATATTTTTATAACTGAGGATAAATTTTGAGATTTATTGTTTTAAAAATTTATAAAAAGGAAATAAATATTTATTATTTAAGTTCATAGATAATTATTAAATGATTTTATAAAGTGAATTCTGATATTAATCAGATTTATAAGCAAAATAGTAGAAAATTAACCTAACGGTTAAGAATTGGATAATTGTTTTAAGAAACGATTAAATGGAATTATTTAAATTAATTATATTATTAATTAATTTAAAGTGGGAACTAATTGCAATCAATTAACGAATTAATCGTGTTTGAGTTGACTAAGTCAGCCGTTTTAACAGAGATTGGTTACTTAATTAATTTGTTTTAAAATTAATCTAATAAAATAATTTAACAAATATTTGTTTAATTTTAATAAGATTTTTAAAAGGGAATTTACTATTTACTTTAGTTAATTAAGAAGTTAATTACTGCTACTGTAGTTAATGGTTGAAGTAAATTATTATTTTAATTAATAATAATTTAAGAGATTACTTTTTAATTGGAATTCATTTAAAAAGTAATCAAAGTTGAAATGGAAACTAATTGAATTGTGAAAGGAGTTTATGAACGGGTTTTATATCAAAACCCGAGTTTTTATAACGAAGTTATAAAAGAAATTTTAAGCGAATCTTATAGCTTAAATTAAATGTCTTGCTTAATATTTGAAGTAAGTAATAGGAAATTTGAGATGAGAAGGGTTTATATTGAACCAGAATTTAGTTAAACAAGATTTATAAAAAGCGATTAGGTGTTACATCATTTATTTTAAATTAACTTTACTTAATAATGGAATTAAGTAAAATGAAGGAAATTAAAATAATATTTTCAAGTGGAAAATGGTTGAATGGATTAGGAAAGGGATTGTTAAAAGTGAATTTGGTAAAGGATTTAAGAATAAGATTTTGTAATAAAAATCTGTGTTATAAAACAAATGGGGTAAGAGAATTTAAAGTATAAGGAGATGTTAACAGCATTTACTTAATTAGCGAATTAAGTAATAATAGTTGTTTTTGGAAAGGAGATTTTCAAAAATCAAAAATGAATTATAAGATCATGGTTTAGGTAAAATGGTTAAGTAGGATTAGCTGATATTAAAATAAATATCAGTTTTTGAATTACAACTCAATCTACCTTAAGGTAAGAACGTTGTTGATCAAGGTCTGAGAGGTAATTAAAATACCCCAACTTGAACGACTTCAGGATTATTTGGGGATGATATTAGTTGTAATGGGAAGGAGGTATAGAATAATTTATTATTTTAATATGAGAAATAATAACGTAGTGAAAATTTCAAGATTTGAACTTGTATAATGAGATTTCCAAAGTAACGGAAATAAAAAGATTTGAAATTGTATAATGAGATTTCGAAAGTAACAGAAATAAAAATATTTGAAATTGTATAATGAGATTTCCAAGGTAATGGAAATAAAAAGATTTGAAATATGTATAATTAATGAGATTTCCAAAGTAATGAAAATGGAAAGATTGGAGAATATATATACTTAATGATATTTCTAAAGTAAGAGTAAATAAAAGAAGATTTTGCGAAACTATAATGATATTTTCCAGGTAAAAGGATATGAAAAAGTGTGCTTTGATATGGATTTATTCGAAAGAATAAGGGTTGGTAATTATTTCGAATAATAAACCAAGAAAGATTTTGTAACGTTCTTTTACGAGCAATAAGATGAATTTATTTCCTAAATATTAAATAATGAGTAATGAGTTGGCAGATGTTTGAAATGATAGAAAAATAGAAAATTAGATATGATATAGGATATTTACCAAGTAAAATAGTTTGATAATGATATTATGTTAAATATGAAGTGGAAAGCTATATTTGTTATATTTAAAGATTTAAGAGTTTTAAAATAACCATCGTAAATCGTTTTAATTAAAGAGGCCAAGTAATGTTGAGTACTGAATTAGTGAACTCCTTTCATTCTCGTGATTATTTATTTGATTGTTAAATAACCGACTATCAAATCTAGCCAATACGATTGTTGGTACGGAAAGACCGGGATCGAATTTATATTAGAAATCCATTCTATCTAGCAAATACGAATATGTTAAAGATGCTATTTCGAGATGGAGCTATTGAAAACCGTTGATCTTCACAAGCGGAAGGATTGCTTGTCGAATCTCTTTGATTAGCGCCCAGAGTTATTTGACAGTGATTCTGTCATGGTTGGAATCTACGGATTCGCAAGGACTTCTCGCTACTGATTCTCAGGGTGATTTTTAGGATGCAGTAGGAGGGTGCCTTCTGTTCATCCTATTCTTGGGCGACGTGTATGGATGGATGTCTGACAGAGTATTTCCAGAATGGTCACAAACATTGATTTCCCCAACCGTACCAAGAGTAGAGGCAGGGAAGGAAACTTCTTTTAACTAACACGTAAAGTATTGTTGTGGACAACAATTAGTGATTTTGACAGATCTGACCATGTAGAATTCAAAGTAAATGTGATGTTCTGATAAAGCGTAGCCTCAAGCCTCGTTAAGCGGGAAATGGTAAAAATCGGGTAGGTTGCTTGACTATGTGGTCGCACCCATTATGGTATATCATTACCTGATCTGGAGAAATCAGATGCCTTCGGTTGTCCCTATTTATTTTTGTATGCTTTCGGCGGTTAGCTGGGCCCCAACCATGGTGATGATATGTTCGGTACTCTCAAGCGAAGTGAGTGGCCGGTAATGTTTAGCCTGGGTTGCAAGATGTTTTTGTTGAATCCCAATGTATTCATCTCTGGAGATACATTGTCGGAAAGGTGACCTGTAACAACCGGAAAATCTGAACCAATTTAAAAAAAAATTATTTCGAGTACTTTTGGCATAAAATACGTCAGAGTTCAAAAATTCCATTTTTAAATAAGAAAAATGCCCTTAAAAATAACCATTTGCAAATGATCTCCATTTTCGACGAAACTATTTTTGTTGGGTCCGGAATGTCAAATTATTGGTAGGTTTAAAATTCCATAATTTTTGGAATTAATATGTGAGCGTGGCAAAAGAAAACGTGTTTTTCAAATACAGTGCAAATTGGATCGACAAGAAAAAGGCCATTTTTCGAATGATCTCCAAATTCAATGAAATTACATTTGTTAGGACCGTATCGTCAAAACATAGCTAAATTTATTTTTTTGGGAATTTTTAGAATCAGTATGTGGCCCCAGTAAATTAAAATGTACTTTCAAATCCAATATTGAATATTTTATATTTTAATTTAGAGAAAAACTGACTGAAACAGTCGAATGGGCTTACGAAACATATTCCATTGTGTCTGGAATTGCGGTATTTAGCTAGGGGCGACACTTGTTGGGTTTGATTTGGAGTCAGGAGGATAAAACACTATTTTTGGAATTAAATAAAATAAAATAAATAAATATACATATAACGGCCAATAGAAGAATTCCATTTATTTTCCTCGCCGCTCAGAAAAAAAACCATAACCCTAAAATCAAACGACGACTACCATTCAATCCTTCTCTCTTCGATTTCTCCCAATCCACGCTATAATATTCGATGATCCTGAAGGGAATTTTGTAGAGAATTCCTCCACCTTCAAATCCATATAATCTTCATCATCTATCGTTGCGTGTTTCTCGAGAATCGAGCCCAGAAAGTTGCGCTGTTCATCGCGCCGCCACGCCTTCCTGCCACTGTCGAGTTCGACGTGACCACCACCCACTGGCGCGCTCTCCTCCCTCTACAACGTGGCACTGCCTGATCAACACCTCACGCAAATGATTTTGAGAAAAATCGAAACCTAGATTTGAATCAAAATGGAAGGTAACGGCTGTGTTTATTTTAAAAGGTTGACAACATATAAAAACATTACAAAGTTAGATTATTTAATAAAAATCATATCTTTTTCATATATTGTCGAAATCCAGTGAAACAAGAGACATTGGGACCGTGACATCGTGCGCTACATTCTAGAAGTGACCAGAGGAATTTTAGAGCTGGCCGTCAAATAAGAAGAAGTGGAACCCAGTGTGATATTTCTAAATTCGAATTGGAATGGATACGCATTGTATAAATTATATAAGCGATGTATAACTTATATGAGCATTGTATATGTCATATATAAACGTTGTATAAATTATATGAGCGATGTGTTAATTATACACGTTGTATAAATCATATATGCATTAAATGAAATTGAAATTGAAATAAATACATTTTTATATATATATATATATATATGAATGTATGTATACCTCCCTCGTCCACAGACTAGTGACGATTTAAATTGTTTGTGTGATAATTGTGGTTGTGAATGATTGATTGTGGTTGCAAACAAATTGGTTGTTTTTGTGGTAAATTCATTGTGTTGTAAAAATGAATGGTATTGCGGAAATTATGGAAATGAAATTATTGTAATACTGCAAGGCCTACGATAGTAGAGGAGCCATGCTGGACACAGTGTCAGTGCTCAATACCCAGTCGTTGTAATGCCGAAATTTTCTAAAATTAACTCTTGAAAATTGTTGATGTGTTAAATAAATTGTTTGAACAATAAAACTATCATTTTTATTGTATGTATGAACCATAAAAAATATTCATGTTTTGAATAAATTGTTTGAATGATAAAAATATCGTTTTTATCACGTATATGAAGTATTAAAAATAACCATGTGTTGAAATAAATTTTTGTTAGTTAAAAATATTATTTTTAACATGTTAATGAAGTGAATAAAATTTTCATGTACGGAAATAATTATTTATTAGCTAAAAATATTGTTTTTAGCTTAGATATACATATATATACATATGGAAAACAGGTAAATGGATTGGCTGTTGAGTAGAGAATTTATTTGCGTGCCCGACAAATAGATAAACCTTAATGAGTTGGCTACGCAATTTTATTTATTATATAAACTCCTGTGAATGCCATTGGATGCAGTGTGCTGGCTTATTTTGTGAGATTATGAACGTCGCCATAGAATAGCAACAATTAATTTTGAACTACACTACATGGCATACTTCGTGAAGATAGCATACTCTATCATATACCATATAAGCATTTGAAGCTTATGTGACGAGGTTGGAATTACCATACAAGCGAGAGGCTTGTACGGCGATGACTGAATTACAGGTTCAACTGAAGACTGATATGGACTAATAAAATATAACTGTAAATTACCAGATTAAATAAAAACCCTACACGAGTCTGGAGTTGACAATAATTTACGTCTCTCTTGTTTTTAGATACGACACATGGATTATTTATTTTCAAACATTGGACAAGGTGATGAGAATTTATTCTCTGGAGTTATGATCTTTACACACTCCCTTGGGCATAGAATAGGTCACTAAAAATTGTGCATGCTGTTTCTGGATTTATAGGGTGCATAATACGGCCCAATAAATTTCCAAAATGCTCTCCGTACAAAGGAGGCTATGGCGAAATTTTCCTAAATTTAAAAGCATTAGCCAAATTTTTGAAGTAAAAATGGTTTGAAAATCGTCGAATGAATTATATTTATATATATATATATAAATATAAATTAAAATAAAACGAATCGCGCAGCTGCAGTTCGCGTTTTGGAATCGTAATTTTAAACGATTATAGCGGGAAATCTGACCGTCGGATTTTCCCAAAACTGGAACCGTTGGGTTCGCTTTGGATAGACCTTTCCAACGATATTAAATGTGTTATAATCCCACGGTTAGATTTTGAGAAATGTGTAATTCAAATCTGAATAAAAAGAGCGCCATGGCCGCGTAATGACCTGAAGCGTCGTGTAATTAAAATGGGCTTTTTTATATAACTAAAAATAGTGACAAATCATTTTAAAATATTATAAACGATGTGGAATGGAAATAAACCGATTTTACTTGGTTTATTGGATATTCTGATGGTTAGATATATCTGACATGAAATTATTATATTAAATTGAAACTTAATGTCAAATAGTTTAACAATGAAAAGAATTGATTTGAAATCTATGTATACGCGAATTATTTGAAAAGGCCAAGTTAATACTCATTTCAGATAATTGATCGACGATTAAAAGTCGAAGATATGAAGACGGTTCAAGATCGGTGATCTTCACATTGAATGGATTACTAACGGTTCAAGACCGGTGATCTTCATATCGAATGGATTACTACTAATGCCCTGGATTGGTTAGCTCCCAATAGGGGTTAAAGTGGTCGTGGTCCGGACGTATTTGTTGATTGTTCGGATGTGCAAGGGCCTCTCTCCTGTATTGGATATATGAGACGAGGAATAAGGTGCCCCCGGTTTCGTTCAGACCGAAGACGAACTAGTAAACGGATGTCTGTCTGACATTGGATTTCGTTCTGTGTTGATTGATCTCTATTAAATATATATCTGTTTGGTGGTGGAGAATTTATTCTCTTTCTTAACACCCTTCTCTAAGACGTACGAGTTTAGAGGTTATATATCGATAGACATCAGTCGCATGGCGTGGAATGTCAACATGGCATGCTAAGATGCAAGTGATCAAGGCTTTTTTTTGAAAAGCAGAGTCTTGTGGTTGATGAACAAAGCATAGCTTTAAATAGCATAGCTTTGTGTATAGCGTTAATTCGCGAGCCTCACACCCCGGTATGAACCAGAAACAGGAGAGGACCTCAGGGAGGACATGCGTTTCTTTCTAGCTAGGAGTGGTGTCATGGTATGGAGTCTAGACATTTTTACTTATGTGGATGATGGAAAGCGAGACGCCTCAGATATTTTGGTCACTACGGGGCTGATGGATGGTATGGTCGATATATTGACCAGATTTACGCCCCATAGGGCGGGGAAACGTATTGTTCAGGAATAACCAATCCACCAATGTAAGTGTGGACTGGCCCTGACGCTCCAAGGGTCGATGTGTTCTGATCTGGAGACATGGGCTAGATTGTCTCGAATTCGGTAAGGACGATCCCTTGCCTTGTTTCATGATGAAAATCCAACTTCCAATACAATATTGTGCGGTTTTGATTGTAAAACTAGTATGGTGACATAGTAGGATGGGGTACTATGTCGTCTATGTTTGATACATTATGATTGAGATTGTTTTTGAAACATATATGCACTAGTAATAATATCATATGATTTTGATATATACGTATCAAGCATATTTTGACCATTATAAGGTAAAACTCTATCCTCCGGCTTGCGTTGCATTGTGTGATGGGACTTGAGTCTTATAATGGCTTCATTTTTCTAAAAAGCATTGCGTTGTTTAATGATTTACTTTATTTCATGCACTGGCAATCCAATGGAGTAAACCCATTCCGCGTTAGCGGCGTGGTCCTGTGATTGACCTTATTATTAAATAAGTTAAGTAAGAATTCTCATACCAGTCCCATGACTGACTCGTAGTTTGTTTCACTTTGCAAACTCGGGTGCCCCTATTTTCAACACGGGCAGCCTTGTATTCAGGTTTTGGCTTGGTTCATTTTGGCTATGGATGGAAAATGTGGAAGCTGATGATGGTCCTTTATCATTTCTATTGTACTGTTTCAGACACTACTATGTATATTATGTTTGATTCCGCTGCAGACATTGTATACTAAGCTGAAACCGTATTATGTACTAAGTATGATCCTGTTATGTTGTGTAACTTTGATGTTGATATTATTTTCAGTGTAATCTAATGTACATTATCTGGTGTAATGCTATATTTCTATTCTACTGTTATTGTTTATGTGTTATATTCCAATGATTATCTATGTTTCTATGGCATGGGGATTTGGGGTCATCACAGTTGGTATCGGAGCTTTGGTTAACCTTAGCCCCGGAATATAACATATTAATGAACTCGCCAGAAATAGAATCAGTAGTATTCTAAGACAAATAACTCATTACATATAGGATTAGTAATGTCCTAGAATGAGTATAGCAGAATAAAAAACACCCCAATAGACGCATTTATAGTTAAATATATGTCTATATGTTTTACAATATCTATTCTGTTGGCCTGACTCTTTGTCTACTATTTGCAGACATAGTACAAAATGAGTGGCAGAAGCAGAAATAGTAATTCTATGGTTCAGCAATCTAATGAGGCAATTTTTCTCTCATAGCCAGAATCAAATCTAAAAGTTCTAGTAAAAAAGTATCGAAATCTGGGTGGAGTACCATTCTTGGGCAAAGAAATCGTCATTGAAACACAAGCGTGGATGCATTCTTTTGAGAGAATTTTTGAAGGTTTAAAGCTGAGAGATGATCAGAAAAGACTACCGGCATCTTGGGCACTCAAAGACGAAGCTTTAATTTGGTGGGAAACTGTTACTAGGGAAAATCTAGAAGGTAATATTGCATGGGATTGATTTAAAGAAATTTTCAAAGAAATATTTATTCCTCCAGAAGCAATTGAGCGGCTATATGATGAGTTCTACCATCTGAAACAAGGAGATATGACCCTTCAGGAGTATCAAAATAAATTCAATGAACTTTCCCACTTTGGCCCAGAACTAATTCGAGATCCTTTGAGGAATAATCTGAGATTTATTAACGGACTTCAAACAAGGTACGAAAGTACAGTAACTGCACATGTGAATCTTCCTTTTTCTAAGATGATACCAATGGCTTGTAGCTATGAGAATCTTGATAAGCAAGGTGTTTTGGAAGATGAAGAGGAAGCAGTTCTAGCAACAAAAGGAAGTTTGAAACTGAAAGTCCTGAGACAAGTACGAAGCCTGAGGTCAGTAAGAAGCCTAAAGCCAATAAGAAAGGGGTAAAATCTAAGAAAGAACCATTAATGACTGCCATTTTCTCTAACTACAATAAGCAAGGTCATTTGCAAAGGAATTGCAAATCTTCGAAGAAATGAAGGAATGTTGGATCTAAATCCGGCAAGAAGTTTAAAGAGAGCAGGGGATGCTATAATTGCCATCAGGCAGGTCGTCTTGCAAAGGATTGCCTGCTATTAAAGAAGTCTGAAGTAGCTCATGTATATGAAGTAGTAGAAACTCCAACACCCTCGACTAGTAGGGAAAGGCCAGATGTTTTGGAAGGCGCGCTTGCTGTCAATAATATTCCAGTTAAAGTATTGTTTGATACGGGTGCATCCCAAAGCTTTATTTCAACTAATATGATTAAGAAATTAAATTTAAAAGTGAGGGATCTGAAAGAATCTGTAACACCCCACATCCATTAAGGTCACTCACAAAGGGAATGCCTTAACTTCAATGGAGCATTATGGGTACTGGAACAGAAATATTACAAGACAGACATATATAAAACAGCGGAAAGTAAAGTGGAAGTACTTAAAATCATTTATTGAATATGATTGTTTACAATAAAAGCCCATCAACTTCCAATACCCAATTACATAGTTAAAATATCTGTCTTGCTCAAAAACAAAGAAGCATAAAAACAAATTGTAGTATTTCCCAATAAAGCAAAGCAAGCCATAGCCAAGAGAAATCCAAGCCATACATGAAAGAGCCTTGGAGCTTGGTAAGATCTGAACTAAGCTGTATTCCCACCCTGCGAACCTAGGGGGACGAAAGAAAAAGAGGCGAAACAAAACGGGTCAGTCATAAAGACTGAGTAAGTCCTAGTGACTTTCAGCACAAAAATAGTTAAGGATAATATGGCATGAGTAAACTGAAAGTAAACATAAGCATGATGACAAGATAAGCAACAGGCAAGATAACTAAGATGTGATTTTTGTCAAGTAACATCGCAAGGTTCGCATTCAAGATAAACTAAGTATAATTTCGTAACATTCCTATCAAACATATCACAATTCCTCTGCTTCGCCATTAAAAGATTT
The DNA here is from genome assembly GCA_030737875.1 of Allium sativum. Classification (NCBI taxonomy): domain Eukaryota; kingdom Viridiplantae; phylum Streptophyta; class Magnoliopsida; order Asparagales; family Amaryllidaceae; genus Allium; species Allium sativum. The sequence goes on along the minus strand of CM060918.1, from coordinate 971,727,158 downwards.
ATGTGATATCTATTGGCTCTGCACCACCTAACTAGCATCCTCACAAGTGTCTTACAAGGAATGATCCGTATGCTTACTAGTACTCCAACTAGTGTCCTATGTAACAAGGATCCTTACCGCCTACTAGTGTCCCAACTAGTAGCCCGTGTTATATAATAAGGTGATCCTTCCTACTAAACATAAGTGATAATAATAATGGTAGTTTCGTGTACCCCTAGCTGCTGTCATAGGTGCCGCCTGCTCCTATCTCCACTAGTGGTACCCACTACCCTCCCCATTCTAATTACAATATTCATAATATGGTAGTTGTACTCCTAGCTGCTGTCGTAGGTGCTGCCTGCTCCTATCTCCACTAGTCGTACCCACTACCCTCCCCATTCGATCGGCTCCCTAACTCGTAGATACCCGTGCTGGCCCCACAGTGGGGTGTATCACTCCCTAAAGTGGCAACCCGATACAACGGAGATGTACGGCTTATACCTACACGATGCAACAACGTCTTACCTACCAGCCCGGGTCCACACACGCATATGAAACCCGTTGGACTTGCGTTGCCACCGCTAACCCATTTTGACCTCTTACAATCAAACCCAGTATGCGTGTCCCGTCCTCGACATGGGTCGAGCTCACAAAGATACGTAATGGGCTACTGGTCTGAAAAGGGTCCCCTTTCCTCGACACAAGCTTCCCTCCTATGCTTGATCCCCTCTAGTAATTCTTACTTAACCCCTTCTTATTCATGTCCACTTACATGCTTAAATTTTAGTTAAGTATACACCAGTTATGTCTTACATGTTACCCATGTCCCCCACTTAACCCCTACATCATCCTCATGTCTTAATACATGTTTTATCTTGGTTAAGTGCTTATAGGTTATATTTTACATGTCATTCATATTACCCCCTACGTCTGGGTTTAACCAAGCGCCTTGGCTTTATCTGCCATTAGACCCTATGTCTATCCATTAACTCTGCGCTTGTGCTGCCTCATCAGTCTTATCATTTAACTTGGTTATTTCCATTTATACCATCCTTCAACTTTGCTTATTAATTCAATTCTTAACTTGCACTATATTAAGTCCATTAATAAGCCCACAACATGTTATTCCTATGATTCATAGATTAACCCCCGTTATGGTACAATAATATGTTCTTATTCAACCTTTACAACCAAGTACCCCTTAACTTACAAACTCACTGGAGAGAGAGAATAATTCCCTAAATACCAACCCCAAAGACCGGAATCAACATCAGATTGATACTCAGAGGATTATCCAACCTAACCAATGTTTTGTTCCTTTTTATAATATAACTTATGTCGCCTTCAATTGTAAATTCATTCTTGTCTTTACATATTGCTTTATCTACAATGAAGCACATCTTTCCTTATTACATAAGGTATCTCATCTTATCTATTGTTCCGCCTAACTTACTTTATTCCATAAGTTATCATTCCAACTTAGGCTTTAATTAAGATTTACTTAATTCAAACATTCATGTCATAACAGTTAAGTGTCATTAGCCTGGTCATATTACTTAACCCACCCATTCATACCATATTGGTTAAGTGTCATTAGCCTAATCATATTACTTAACCCACTCATTCATACCATATTGGTTAAGTGTTTTTAGTTTACTTAACCCTACACACTAGTATAATTACCATGTTATGTTGGTTAAGTATTACTATTCGTATTTCCACATGTCACCCACTTAACCCCCATGTCCCACCACATGTTTATCTGGTTAAGTATTTCTTAATTCATTAAGGCTGTAACGCTATAAAGACCTCTCACATTAGACTGACATTTATGGCGGCTAGATTTGTCGGGCGGGTCCGGGCAGTCTTACACCATAAAAGAGTCTAACCTCGTGTCTTTACAACTGTTACGCTTTTAATTTGGGCCTAGGACCTCTCACATTTGGCTACCATTTGTGACTACTGGATTTGCCGGGCGGGTTCGGGCAGTTTTACATCACAAATGAGTCCAACCTCGTGTCCTAAGCATTTATTATCACTTATAATCATTTACCCCAGTCTTAATAATTTCCCTATTCAAATTATTAATTAATTCCTAATTTAATGATGTCCATAATTGACTCAATTATGTTCATCAATTAATGGTATGCAAAAATCATACCAATTTTACCACAATTTATCTTATGCCATTAAAGGCAACTTACCCCAATTTATATTTATCCCTCCTTTAAGGCTATTACATTCCAACTACCCAAAACCCACTTAGGCGTGTTCATATTAGCCCCTTTTCAAGACATAAATTATCATATGTGTTTCAACTACAAATCTCACCTAATCAACATATGCCCAAGTTCTAGATTACATGTCCGTTTTACATATGCCTAATTCATACCAAATCTACATATGTTCAGTTCATGCCATTTTATATGTATGCCAAATTTATGCCAATTTACACCTATCAAGTTCTAGCCAAATTACATATGCCAATCCCAATTCTTGCAATTGCCATTTTAATGGTGATACCCCAATTATCGAATTTCATATTAATGGCAATAATACCCATATATCTGATTTTCATGTTATGCCATCAATTCCACCAATCGCATATATCCAAATAGGTAATATTCCCATACTTTTCCCCGTATTCAATCGTACGCAAAATCGTGTTTTAGGCCTAGATCCGAAATTGATCTAGGTTCATCAAAAGAAAATAAATAGGGGAAAGGTAGAATTTTGCAATAAAACAAGATCAGAGAGAAAACAGCATAAATCATCATGATAGGCAGAAAGATTAGATTTTGATAATAATATCAACATGAATCCAAGAAACTGATTTACAACGACTGAATAGAGCATGAACTAGACATAAGAATGGAGGTGAACAAGTCTCAAAACTCAAGGTTCAAAGATAAACAGGAACAGATCTGAATTGATAAACATGCTTATATCCAATTACACTTTATTCCATAGCCATATTAAAATTAAGTATTTTAATCTAAAAAGTAACTAGAACTTACTTAGCATGGCTAGAGAATTTAAGAACTGAAATCAATGTTGAAACGTTGTAGAGTTGTTGATTCATCTCCTTGAATTGTTGTAGCAGTCTTCATCTTGGCATTGGATTGCGTATGAAAGCTTAAGAAGAAGATTAGAGATGGCGGCCATGACCAAGAGGGATTTTAGTAGTATAATGGTGGCTAGACATGTTGTAGTGAATTAGGGTTAGGCTTTGGTTGTATTTATAGATGTAGGAACTCATTTAGGCCCTTAGATCATCCCTAGAGTCAATCCGGACCATCAAAACTCATCCCGGGCCTCAAAAATGGGTTCTGGGCCACACCAGGCCGACCAGGTCGACCTGTACAGGGGGGGAGGTCGACACTACAGTCGACCTGGGGGGGGGGGGGAGTCGACTGTGCAGTCGACCTGGGGTCAGTCTGCCTGAAAGTCTGCTGAAACTTGTACGGGCCATAACTTGGTCATACAGACTCCGATTTTTGAAAACTCGGACTCTATTTCATGTAAAATTTCAAGACGAACTCAATGGCGCAACCCATTTCCCTTGATTCTTATTTTAAAAATTAATTCTGCCTTGATTTATGATTTTAATATGTTATTAAAATTCGGGTTGTTACAGAATCCAACAGAGTTCATAATCCTATAGGAGGTGCTCTTGTTCACGGTTCGTATTGTAGAGTGCATGTTTCTTATTCCCGTTACCGGTTTTCCTTCAATCTAGTTGTTATGGATCTTACTGAGTTCGATATTATACTTGGATTACATTGGTTAACTAAATTTGAAGCTGAGGTTAAATGTGCCGAGAGAATAGTTAAAGCTAAAACTAAATTCGGAAAATACATAACAATACCATGTGAAGGTCCAAATTCAGATAGAAAAGAATTTTGGTCTGCTCTTGATGTTTCTCCTACTTTAATAGAAGATATTCCTGTCGTTAAGAATAATGCGGATGTGTTTGAAGAAGTTGATAGCTTACCTCCGCGAATAGAAACTGACTTCAAAATCGATCTAATTCCGAGTGCAAAGCCAGTAGTGCATGCTATTCGGAGAATGACGTTGAAAGGGAAAGAAGAGTTGGACGATCAAACGCGACAATTGTTATGGAAGGGTCTGATTAGGCCTAGTTTTACGAATTGGGGTGCAGTAGTAGTGTTTGTTCCAAAGTCATACGGTACTCTCCGATTGTGTGTTGATTACCGAGACCTCAATAAGCAGACACTAAAGAATAAATATCCATTACCGCGTATTGATGATTTATTAGACCACTTGAATGGAGCGCAAGTGTTTTCGAGAATAAACCTAGCTACAGGTTTTCATCAACTGCGTATTGCCGAAGAATGTGTTCCTTTGACAGCTTTCAGAGGTCCAGACTTGTTTTATGAATGGTTAGTAATGTCGTCGGCTTATGTAACGCTCCAGCTTATTTTGTTGATCTAATGAATCGAGTGTCTCGAGAAGTACTGAATAATTCGTATTGGTTTTCATTGATGATATTTTAATCTTCTCTAAGTCAGCTAGCGAGCATGCTAAACATCTGGAAAAAGTTTTGGAAATTCTCAGAAAGAACGTATTAGAAGCAAAAAATTCCAAATGTATATTCTGGCAAGAAGAAGTGAAGTTCCTTGGTCACGTCGTATCAAAGGAAGGAATAACAGTGGATCCAAGCAAAATTACAACTATTCAAGATTGGAAACAACCTAGCATGCCCACAGTAGTCAGAAGTTTTCTAGGATTGGCTAATTATTATTGGAAAATCATAAAGGATTTTTCGAAGCTATCTAGTCCAATGACACAACTTACTAAGAAGCACGCAAGATTTAATTGGACTCCAGAATGCGACGCAGCTTTCCTAGAGCTGAAATTAAGGTTGACTACTGCTCCAGTGTTGACTATTATTGATGGAGATCGAGATTTGACCGTCTATATAGATACTTATCTTGAAGGTGTTAGTGCGGTATTAATGCAAAGAGGCCAAGTAGTTTCTCATGCTAGTCGTCAATTGAAACTGCATGAGAAGAGATATGCTACTCACGATCTTGAGTTATTAGCCTTCGTGTTTGCTTTAAAGATATGGAGGCACTATCTTTTGGGTGAGAAGTTCGAATTATATACAGATCACAAGTCGTTAAAGTATTTGTTCACCCAGAAGGATTTGAATTTGAGACAACAGCGTTAGTTAGAATTTCTTGCAATGTATGATCTAGATATTTTGTATACTCCAGGGAAAGCCAATGCTGTAGTTGATGCGCTCAACAGAAAGAATTCGATCATCGCCAATCTTATTATTACGCCTTCATTGATTGACAAGATCTCAGTTCTTCCGAAAGGCGATAAGTTTATTCAGATGATCAGCGAACGAGTTCAAAAAGGCGAAGTTTCAAGCTTCCAAATTGATGGTAAGGGAACTCCTAGATTGAAAAGGCGAATTTGTGTTTCGGATATTCCGGAGCTCAGGAGAGAGGTACTAGATGAATGTCACAAATCCAAGCTCAGTATCCACCCAGGGGTGAGTAAGATGTATAATGATCTTAAGCGCACATTCTGGTGGAAGGCTATGAAAAGGTACATTTCAATATACTTTAGCCGATGTTCCACTTGTCAACAGGTCAAGAGTGATCAACAAAAACTTGCTAGATTGTTGCAACCATTGGAGGTTCCAGATTGGAAGTGGAACCAAATTTCCAGGGATTTTATAGATGGTTTGCCCCCGAACCAAGAGAGGAAATGATAGCATATGGGTGATCGTAGATCGTTTCACGAAGACCGCCCATTTTATTACTGTCAGATTGACGAAAATAGCCCAGAGTCTCACGCAGATTTATTTCAGAGGAATCGTTAGACTGCATGGAGTGCCCAGCAATATTGTCAGTGATAGAGATTCAATTTTTGTTGGTAAAGTCTGGGAAGCATTTCAGGAAGAGCTGGGAACAAAGTTAAATCTTAGTACCGCATGTCATCCTCAAACAGATGGCCAAACTGAGAGGGTAAATCGTATATTAGAAGATTTATTATGGGCTTGTATTCTTGATTTTGGCAGATCGTGGGAAGATAACTTACATTTGGCTGAATTTTCATATAATAACAGCTATCAAGCGAGCTTGAAAATGTCACCATTCGAAGAATTGTATGGTCGACCATATAGATCCTCTGCATGTTGGGTAGAACCAGGCAATCGACTAGTATCGGGTCCCGACATGATTCAAGAAGCCTAAGATAAAGTCGATTTAATTAAGAAGCGACTACAAGCAGCTCAGAGCCGACAGAAGAGTTATGCAAATTCTAGAAGAAGAGATTTGGCTTTTTCTGTTGGTGACTATGTATATTTGAGAGTTTCTACGATGAGGGGAGTAGTCCGATTTGGGAAAACAGGGAAGTTGGTGCCTAGATTTATTGGTCCGCTTCCTATACTCAAAAGGATTGGAACTCTTGCTTATAGGGTCCAATTGCCTGACTAGTTGCCAGGAGTACCTGATGTATTTCATATTTCTCAACTTCGAAAGCATGTACACGATACAGATTTGATTTTACAAGAAGCAGCGCAACAAGATTTGGATACTCAAAATTAGCAGTGAGAAGAGAGCTACTGAAAATTATTGGCAAAGAAACCAAGGTTTTGAGGAATAAGAAGGTTCACTTAGTCAAAGTGCAGTGGAGCGGAGATCCTGGAGACTGTACATGGGAGACAGAAGATAGCATTAAACAGGCTTATCCCAAATGCAGAGTGGACATCTCTGATTAGCTCTGGTGCAAGGTACATTTACAATATATTTTATTTCCATCTTGTTTCCTACTTTACTGTTGTTTCCTTTTTGGGGACAAAAAGTTTTAAGTGGGGGAGATTGTAACAACCCACAAAATCAGAACCAATTTAAAAATTTTATTTCGAGTAATTTAGTCAGAAAATACGTCAGAATTTAAAAATTACATTTTTAAATAAGAACAAAGCCCTTAAAAATAGCCATTTTGCAAATGACCTCCGTTTTCGACGAAACCACTTTTGTTGGATTCGGAATGTTAAATTATTGCTAGATTTACAATTCCATAATTTTTTGAATTAATATGTGAGCGTGGCAAAAGAAAACGTGTTTTGCAAATATAGTGCAAATTGGATCGACCAGAAAAAGGCCATTTTTCAGATGGTCTCCAAATTCGACGAAATTAATTTTGTTAGGACTATATCGTCAAAGCATAGCTAGATTTATTTTTTCGGGAATTTTTGGAATTAGTATGTAGCCCCGGTAAATTGAAATGTACGTTCAAATCCAATATTGAATGTTTTATATTTTAACTTAGAGAAAAACTGACTGAAACAGTCGAATGGGCTAACGAAACATATTCCATTATGTCTGGAATGGGGTTATTTAGCTGTGAGCGATACTCGTTGGATGTGATTTGGAGTCAGAAGGATAAAACAATATTTTTGGAATTAAAGAATATATATATATATAACGGCCAATAGAAATTTTCCATTTATTTTCCTCGTCGCTTAGAAAAAACCCGTAAACCTAAAATCGAACGGTGGCTACCATTCAGTTGTTCTCTCGTCGATTTCTCCCTATCCATGCTATAAAATTCGATGATCCTGAAGGGAATTTTGTAGAGAATTCCTCCACCTTCAAATCCATATAATCTTCATCATCTATTGTTGCGTGTTTCTCGAGAATCGATCCCAGGAAGTAGGGTCATTCATCGTGCCACCACGACTTCCTGCCACCGTCGAGTTCGACGTGACCACCACCCACTGGTGCGCCTCTCCTCCCTCTACAACGTGCCACCGCCTAATCAACACCTCGCGCAACGGATTTCAAGAAAAATTGAAATCTAGATTTAAATCCAATAGGAAGGTAACGGTTGTGTTTATTTTAAAAGGTTTACAACATATAAAAGCGTTGCAAAGTTATATTATCGAATAAAAATCATATCTTTTTCATACGTTGTCGAAATCCAGTGAAACAAGAGACACTGGGACCGTGACATCGTGCTACATTCTTGAAGTGACCGAAGGAATTTTAGAGCTAGCCGCCAAATAATAAGGAGTGGAATCCAATGTGAGATTTCTAAATTCAAATTGGAATGGATACGTGTTGTATAAATTATATGAGCATTGTACATGTCATATATAAATGTTGTATAAATTATATGAGCGATGTATAAATTATACGTATGTTGTATAAATCATATATGCGTTGAATGAAAATGAAATGGAAATATATATATATATATGTATGTATGTATGTATGTATGTATACCTCCCTCGTCCATAGACCATGAACGATTTATATTGTTTGTGTGATGATTGTGGTTGTGAATGATTGATTGTGGCTGCAAAAAAATTGATTGTGTTTGTGGTAAATTCATTATGTTGTAAAAACTAATGTTATTGCGAAAATTATGGAAATGAAATTATTATAATGCTGCAAGGCCTAGGATAGCAGAGGAGCCGTACTAGACATGGTGTCGGTGCTAAATACCCTGCCCTTGTAATGCCGAAATTTTCTGAAATTAACTATTAAAAATAGTTGATGTGTTGACTAAATTGTTTGAACAATAAAAATATCATTTTTATTGTATGTATGAACCATAAAAAATATTCATGTGTTGAATAAATTGTTTGAATAATAAAAATATCATATTTATCATGTATATGAAGAGTTAAAAATAACCAAGTGTTGAAATAAATTTTTGCTTGTTAAAATTTTTATTTTTAACATGTTAATGTAGTGAATAAAATTGTCATGTATGGAAATAAATATTTGTTCGCTAAAAATATTCTTTTTAGCTTAGATACGCATATATATACATATGCAAAACAGGTAATTGGATTGGCTGTTGAGTAGAGAATTTATTTGCGTGCCCGACAAATAAGTAAACCTTAACGAGTTGGCTGGGCAATTTTATTTATTATATAAACTCCTGTGAATGCCATTGGATGCAGTGTGCTGGTTGTTCTGTGTGAGATTATAAACATCGATATAAGATAACAACAATTAATTTTGAACTACACTACATGACGTACTTCGTGAAGATAACATACTCTATCATATACCATATAAGCATTTGGAGCTTATGTGACGAGGTTGGAATTACCATACAAGCGAGAGGCTTGTATGGCGATGACTGAATTACAGATTCAACTGAAGACTGATATGGACTAATAAAATATAACTGTAAATTGCCAGATTGAATAAAAGCCCTACACGGGTCTGGAGTTGACAATAATTCACATCTCTCGTGTTTTTAGATACGGCACATGGATTATTTATTTTCCAACACAGGACAAGGTGATGAGAATTTACTCTCTGGAGTTATGATCTTTCCACACTCCCTTGGGCATAGAATAGGTCACTAAAAATTGTGTATGCAGTTTCTGGATTTATTGGGTGCCTAATATGACCCAATAAATTTCCAAAACGCTCTCCGTACAAAGGAGGCTATGGCGAAATTTTCCGAAATTTAAAGGCATTAGCCAAAATTTTGAAGTAAAAATGGTTTGGAAATCGTCAAATGAATTATATATATATATATATATATAAATTAAAATAAAACGAACGTGTGCACACCTTTCCTCCCATGTCGTCCTCTCCCTGGCATTCCCATACCCTTCTTTTCCCGCCTAATCACATCCACATCAATCCCTCTGGTAGCCGTCCTAAATCCACCGCGAATTCCCCCAGTACCCGATTCCCCACCCAACCCCTCTCCTCTCCTATCATCTGTTCTAGGTCCGCTTCCTCCTCTTCCTATTCAGCCAACCCATCCCCCTCCTCTGCCACCTGTCCTCAGTTAGAGGCCCATGTTTAACACCCTCTTTGCCAACAAGCCTCGCAATGCGGGTTCTTTCCAGCCATCTGAAACTCCCCTTGTGTTTAAAAATGGAGCTATGATACCTTATGAAGCTATCGTAAAAGTGGGCAATGATATCTAGAAAAAGTCGATTGTGGGGTTTTTCCTTGATGAGCCTCTTCCTTATTATACTGTCATTAGCATCCTCAAGCAACGATGGAGCTTAAAGGGTAGAGTTAAGGTGAACTCTAATGGATTCCTGTTCCTTTTCAATCGGTCTTCGGATTAGGACAGAAGGAAGATCCTTGCTTCTGATCCAGTAGTGATGAGGAACAAGTTATTCATTCTGAAAGAATGGGATTAGTAGATTGGAAACAGTAGCAGCACCATCAATGCTATGCCAGTTTGGATTAAGTTGTTCGACATCCCTATGGTTTTGTGGTCTTTAGCTGGTGTTTGTTGGCTTGCTTCGAGAATTGGAAAATTCCTTAGCATGGATGAATCAACTGAAAAATTGGAAAGATTAGAGTTTGCAAAATGTATGATTCAAATTACTCCGAAGTCAGATTTGCCTGAGGAGTTTACAGTCCAATTGCCTAATGTTCCATCCACTACGTTCAACTGCAATATGTTTGGCTCCCCCAGATTTGTAGCTTATGTAATGCTTTCGGCCATAATAACGACAATTGTAGTAAAACTCCCATGTACAGAAAGTTAGATGAAGTCAGGGAAAAAGAAAAATTGGTTGAAGTGAGTAATGTTGTTAAAAACAAAACGATTGAATTACAATCAAGAAGAGGGACTGCGTATACTGTTCCTATGCAGAAAAGACAACATTTATGGACTAAGGTCAAAAGAAACAATTCAAGAAGAACAGTTAGAGAGCACTTGGATGGAAGTAGGGATGCCTCGATGTCTTTGTTGAAGGACAGTGCTGGAAATGCCAGCCACAGCAGTAATGCAAATGGTAAGGGTGGTAATCAAGTGTTGCACAAAGACAAAAATGTTGTTCAAATTAGTAAGGCTAACACAAATGAGCTTAGTAATTCTTTGTCTCGTATTACGACGAAAAATGCCTTTGACGTATTGGATGACAACTTGATTGATGCTCAAAAAGTAGTTGAAATTGAGATTGGGGAAATGAAATGGCGGGTTGATCTTCAATATATTGAGGATGACTTTGAAATTCCATTTGTTGATTTATCGGAGTTTAACACCAGAATGCATGAGGTTGTGCATGCACAAGAAACCTCTTATCCATTTTTGCCTAGTTTTATTCGGTCTCCCACTTCAATTACTACTCCACCTACTGAGATTATTGCTTCACCGCCTAAGGACTCTCTAGACTTTGACGTGCTGTTTGCAAACTCTTTCCAAAAGGAAATTGTCAACCTTTGCATATCTACTGTCGCTCCTAATACTTTCCACTCTCCACTTGTCCCTTCCACAACCTTCACTATATCCAACCTTGATAATCCGGACCTTGCTCCCAGTTATGTTGGTCTACCAATGTCTGCTTTGAGCTCTTCTACACTGCAAGTGACAGCTTCTATTAATCTTTCCCTGCCATTACCATCCTCAAACATTAGTGATATCCCACCCAAATTTTAGGGGTAAAATTCCGGGATGGCCCCCTCCTCTTAATGATTCTCTACCCCCTTCCTCCTTGACTTCTCCCTCTAGAAAGGCTTCTTCAATTTCCAATGCTATGAAGCTACAATCTCCTCGTACGAGGAGCATGACACTGGCGGACTCTCTTTCAAAGAGTTTACCAAATGAGTAAGAACCTCGCTGCTTGGAATATCAAGGGTGCAGACGATCCCTTAAAGCTTGATCAAGCGAGAAATTTAATAAACCATTATGAGCTCCACCTTTTTGCAATCCTCGAAACCAAACTCAACCATCCTCTTACTGTCTCCGCTGCCTCTTACATTCAGCCTTAATGGTCCCTTTCCCATAACCTTGACCATGCTAGCTATGGCCGCATTTTTGTGATTCATAACCCCTCTTTTCTTTCCCTCCGTCTTGAGCTAGCTACCAGACAACTACTGCATTTTCATGTAACCACTCTATCTGACCAATCAACCTTTTACCTTACTGTTATCTATGCTGAAAATAGCCTTTTAGCTAGACAGTCCCTCTTTAACCTTCTTCTTGCTTTTCGTCAGCACACCCATCCTTGGATTGCATTAGGCGATTTCAACTTTTGTTATAGCCTGGATGACAAGCACGGTGGTGTTCCGTTGATGCTGCGAAATATTAATCCCCTTGTTACTGTTGTGCTTGACTCTGATCTAATCCCTGTTAATAGATCCGGTGCAAGATATTCCTGGAATAATCGTAGTAGGAGCGGCGCTCGAACCTTTACTAACATTGACCATGCTTTCCACAATTTCAAAGCTTTCACAGCTTGGCCTGATATTCACGCCTATCTGCTAAATCCGATCCTTTCTGACCATTCCCCCATCATCATTTCCTTCGGTAACCATGGGAGAAGAGAGCTTCGTAGTTTTAAATTTTTTAACTCTTGGATCTATGATCAAGATTTCTCTTCTAAACTTAACACTTCCAGGTCTCCACCATTCTTTGGTAACCCGATGTTCATTCCTTGCAGGAAATTGAAGGAAACCAAAAATGTCTTTAGGCGGTGGGCAAGCTCTAAGAACGGCAATGGTTCGAAGCTGTCGGATCATCTCAAATCTCTTTTGAATCAAGCGCAGAACAACTTGCTTGCATTTCCAGATGATGTCAACATTGCGCTTGCTGAAAATAAACTGTTTGGCGAATTAAATGACGCCCTTGCTGTAGAAGCCGGTATGAAGAAACAGAAATTAAACCTAAAATGGAAACTTCAAGGGGACAGAAATACAAGATTCTACCATGCGGCTGTTAAGGTTAAGCAATCTAAAGAGCAGATTCACTCTATTATGGATGAAAGTGGTACTCTTTTTAGCACTCCGGAATCTGTTGATGCTGCTTTTTTGAAGTTTTTCTCCGAGCTGCTTGGTAATAATAGCAACTTTTCTCCCTGCTTAAACCTTATTGATGATGTATGTTTACCTGTTCTAAACTCTTCCCAGTCGGCTCTTCTGATTGAGCACGTCACTGATACAGAGATTAGGGATACCCTCTTTTCCATAAATAAAAATTCATGTGGTGGACCAGACGTTTTTAACGTTAACTTCTTTATTTCTTCATGGAATGTTATCGCTTTTGATTTTTGCAAAGCGATCCACAATTTCTTTGATAAATTCAAGTTCCTATCCGAGGTGAACTCAACCAACCTTGTCCTGATCCCAAAATGTGAGCATGCGACCTCGGTGACTTCTTTTCGCCCTATTTTCTGTTGTAATGTTACGTATAAATGCATTTCCAAAATTTTGTCGAATAGATTTCTTATTGTTCTTCCATCCCTAATTTCTTCAAATCAATCGGCCTTCCTTCCTTCTAGAGATAGTATTGATAATTTGATTCTCACCCATGAGCTCATTAAGGGGTACAATACGGCCAATACTTCTCCGTCTACTGTGTTGAAACTCGATCTCAGTAAGGCTTTTGACAGTATTCATTGGTATTCGATTTTCAGAATACTTACAAGAATGAATTTTCCAAAGGTCTTCGTCGCTTGGGTTTACACGTGCACCTCTATGCCGAGTTTCTACCTTGTGTTTAATGGTACGAATTCTGGGTTTTTCAAGAGCAGACAGGGAATTCGACAGGGCGATCCGATATCATCATATATTTTCATTATTGTGATGGAGGTACTCACGTCCATTTAAAAAAAAAAATTGATCAGGGCATTATTCAGTATCACCCCAAATGTAAGCAAAATACTATCTCTACTCTGCTGTTTGCTGATGACGTAATGATTTTCACTAGACCAGCTAATTCCTCATTAAATGCCATTCTTCTCGCATTGGAATCCTTTTACAGTATGACCGGTCTTCGGCTTAACATAAACAAATCTCATGTTATGTTTGCGGGAGTTGATTATCTGACTGCTCAAAGACTGTACTCCCTCCTTGGCATGCGGGTTCTTGAAAAGGGTTCACTTTACTTGGGTTTGCCTTTATACACCTCTATAGTTACAAAGTCCGATTGCATGTAGCTTTTTATGAAGATTACTGCTTCTTAAAACAATTGGGCCAGCAAATTTTTAACACAAGCGGGTAGGCTTATCCTTGTTCAGAGTATAGGGTTCTCTTTGTCCGTCTACTGGGCGCGTGCCTTCATATTGCCAAAGAAGCTACTATCCATGATTAAATCGGCCTTGCTTTGCTTCCTTTTGACAGGTAGTGTTAGTGGTAGAAAACTAATCCTGTGTGCCTTTCAGAAAATTCTCCTCCCGAAAATTAATGGCGGTCTGGGTCTGTTTTCCCTTCAGCATTGGAACTTTGCCGCGTTGAGCAAGCATTTTAATAATTTTATTTGTCGACAAGATAATTTATGGGTTCAGTGGTATTGGAATTTTAATGTCAAAAATCACAAATTCTGGGTTATGCAAGCTCATGTCTCGTGTAGCTGGTTCTGGAGATGTTTGTTAGCGGTAAGGGATAAGTTTCTTCCGTTAATACAATATTCTGTTTTGTGCAGCAGTCAGGTGCGTTTTGGGATGATCCATGGGTGGGAAAGGGAGTCGTCCTATCGAAAGTGTTGAGATACAACTCGGTAATGCAGTCTGGCATTAGTCGCAATGCTGAGGTTTCCTCCCTGATGCGCACTGGTGAGGTGATCCTCCCTTTGTTCAATGATCTGACTGCGTTCTCCTTTTGCTCGGATCTTCTACATCAGGTTATTTATTCTACTGACAATGCCATTTTGTGGGGTAGCAATGCCCACAATATCAAAATAGTGTATTCACATCTCATTGGTAATAATTCTCTACCTAAGTGTCTTTGGTCTAGGATTATATGGAGCAAGAATTCGATGCCGAGTGATAATTTTATGTTATGGAAAGCCATTAGAAATTCTTTACTAATGAAGTGTTCTCATGAAAGAATGGGAATGACTGTCAACACAACTTGTACGCTTTGTCACGCTAAGGAAGAAAACTGTGATCACATTTACTTTGAATGTGATTACAGTATGTTTTATGGTCCAGGCTGCTTAATCTATTCGGATCCTCTGTGTTCCCAGTTGCCCCGGATGAGCAATGGTACAATATTTGCTTGTCATCTAGGTGGAGGACTCATCTTCCCGTTCTATTCATTATTTGCATTTAAAAGCTGGTGCGAATGCTATGGGACGAGAGAAACTCGTGTGTTTTCAAGTCGAAGTTTACAAGTGTTGACCTGCTGTGGTCATTGCTGAAGCTCCAAATCCGTCGGGATTTTTCCGCATCCTTGTATGCTTTTGACAGTGCTTTCTTGTTTGTTTGGTTTGCTAAGTTCCTATAGTTTTTTCTTTTTTTTCGTTGTGTTTGCTCCTTGTTTTCCCGGTGTGAGGCGCTTGGCTCCTGTTGCTAAGTTGTGTTGTTTGTTTGTTTTTGTTTCCTTTAATAAATGTGGTAGGGGTCCACTTAACCCCGTTTGCCTTGCAAAGAAAAAAAAACGAATCGCGGAGCTGCAGTTTGCATTTTGGAATCGTAATTTTAAACGATTATAACGGGAAATCCGACCGTCAGATTTTTCCTAAAACTGGAACCGTTGGGTCTGCTTTGGAAAGATCTTTCCAACGATAATAAACGTGTTATGATCCAATGGTTAGATTTTGAGAAATGTGTAATTCAAATCTAAATAAAAAGTGTGCCACGACCGCGTAATGACCTGAAGCGTCGTGTAATTAAAATGGGCTATTTTTATATAAATAAAAATAGTGATAAATCATTTTAAAATATTACAAACAATGTGGAATGGAAATAAACCGAATTTACTTGGTTTATTGTAAATTCTGATGGTTAGATGTATTTGACATGAAATTATTATATTGAAATGAAACGTGAATGCCGAATAGTTTAACCATGAAAAGAATTGATTTGAATTCTATGTATATGCGAATTATTTGAAAAGACCGAGTTAATTCTCATTTCAAATAATTGATCGACGATTAAAAGTCGAAGATATGAAGACGGTGCAAGACCGGTGATCTTCACATCAAATGATTACTATTAATGCCCTGGATCGGTTAGCTCCCAGAAGGGGATACAGTGGTAGTGGTCCAGACGTATTTGTTGATTGTTCGGATGTGTGAGGGCCTTTCTCCTGAATTGGACATATGGGACGAGGAATAAGGTGCCTCCGGTTTCCGTCAGACCCAGGACGAACTAGTAAATGGATGTGTGTCTGACATTGGATTTCGTTCTATGTTGATTGATCTCTATTAAACATATATCTGTTTGGTGTCATAGAATTTATTCTATTGCTCAACACCCTTCTCTAAGACGTACGAGCTTATAGGTTATATATCGATAGACATCAGTCGCCTGGCGTGGAATGCCAATGTGGCATGCTGAGATGCATGTGATCAAGGCTTTTGTTGAAAAGCAGAGCCTTGTGGTTGATGATCAAAGCACGACTTTAAATAGCATAGCTTTCTGTATAGCGTTAATTCGCGAGCCTCACACCCCGGTTTGAACTAGAAACGGGAGAGGACCTCAGGGAGGACATGCGTTTCTTTCTAGCTAGGAGTAGTGTAATGGTATGGAGTCCAGATATTTTTACTTATGTGGATGATGGAAAGCGAGGCGCCTCGGATATATCGGTCACTACGGGGCCGATGGATGGTATGGTCGATATACTGACCAGATTTATGCCTCATAGGGCAGGGAAACGTATTGTTCAGGAATAACCAATCCACCAACGTAAGTGTGGACCGACCCTGATGCCCCAAAGGGTCGATGCGTTCTGATCCTAAGACATGGGCTAGATTGTCCCGAATTCGGTAAGGACGATCCCTTGCCTTGGTTCGTGATGGAAATCCAACTTCCAATACGACATTGTGCGGTTTTGTTTGTAAAACTAGTATGACAACATAGGAGGATGGGGTACTATGTCGTCTATGATTGATACATTATGATTGAGATTGTTTTTGAAACATATATGCACTAATAATAATATCAAAGGATTTTGATTTATACGTATCAAGCATATTTTGACCATTATAAGGTAAAACTCTATCCTCCGGCTTGCGTTGCATTGTGTGATGGGACCTGAGTCTTATAATGGCTTCATTTTTTTAAAAAGCATTGCGTTGTTTAATGATTTACTTTATTTCATGCACTGGCAATCCAATAGAGTAAACCCATTCCGCGTTAGCGGCGTGGTCCTGCAGTTGACTTATTATTAAATAAGTTAAGTAAAATTTCTCATACCAGTCCCATGACTGACTCGTAGTTTGTTTCCCTTTGCTAACTCGGGTGCCCCTATTTTCTATACGGGCAGCCTTGTATTCAGGTTTTTGCTTGGCTCATTTTGGCTTTGGATGGAAGCTGTGGAAGCTGATGATGGTCCTTTATCATTTCTATTGTACTGTTTTAGACACTATTATGTATATTATGTTTGATTCCGCTGCAAACATTATATATTAAGCTGAAACTGTATTCTGTACAAAGTATGATCCTGTTATGCTGTGTAACTCTGATGTTAATATTATTTCAGTGTAATCTGATGTACATTTATGATGTAATGCTATATTTTTATTCTATTTTATTGTTTATGTGTTATATTCCAATGATTATCCTTGCTTCCGTGGCACGGGGGTTTGGGGTCATCACATGGTTATCTGTACCTTTCCATGGAAATCCATTCTCCAATAAGCGCCTGTGGTTCTGATTATATACCTCATATGTGGAGGTGAGATGCAAGCATTCTGATAGATTGATATTTATTTGTATTTAGACAATATTATAATATCAGAAAAGATATTGATTTCAAAAACGTTTTGGGTTATCATAAGGTAAAAACCGTCTGTATTTATGTATGGATTTGGTCTTCGATTATCCTTTCATTTCGAAAAGATATTGACTTTAAAATCAAGTTGTATGATACCCATAAACTTAGTGTGTTTTTATCACTCTGGTTCACCAGACTGATCCGGCGTTTATTATGCTCGAGTTAAACCGGGTTGTACATGTTCAGGTTATCTATTGCTGTGAAGAGACAAGCTGGAAGTGTTCAAACCTATTATACATATTTATTCCGCTGTGTGTTGTAAATAAGGAAGGATTATTATAACTGTTCAGATATGTGATGTACTCTGATGATTGTATGTATTTTTAAAGCTCTCAGTAAAGATTTATTTCTATATTATATTTTGTTCCGCTGCGATGTGAGACTCTGTATTGTGTCAGTTCTTCTTCTTCTTTTATTCTAATATTTCTTTCATTCTTATCTCACACTCTAATTTCTTTCTAATAACTATCCGTGTTTTCGATACTTGAGTTTTGGCAAGTAATACGCAATTTATGTATTATTATAAGAATCCGAACGTCGAATTCTTGCGGGTCGTTACAGTGGTATCAGAGTTATTAGTTTAGTAATAACCTTGGCTCTGTCGTATAACTCAATAGAGATAGGGTTAACAATACCCTAGATTGAGTTTAGTGTATATATATGAGAGAACGTATTTGTAGATTTCATATACAAATGTTTTGTAATCTGTTATTTGATCGATTCAAGTGTTGAGAAGCATTGAACTGTCAATGGATATAGTATTGTTTGTAAAAAGGGTAAATGAAATAATTTTACCCAAATTATATTTTGTATTGAAAATGAACAATTTTATCAAATTATTGAGATATTGGTTTGTGTGTTTGATTGATTTGAAAGGAATTCAAATTGGATTAAAAATTTGAATTGGAACGTAATCTGGTTACATGAAATTAAATGAAGAATGATTTTGAATTTAAATAAAAAAATTGAAATTTGGAAATTGAATGAATAATTAAATAGAAATCATTCGAATATTAACCGATTGATGTTCTAATATGTTAAACCAAAGTAAATGTTAATATTGAATCTAAATTCATTTGATAATTGGTTGTGCATTGGTTGTTAACTGATTATTGATTGTTTGTTGGATTAATCGAATATAAATTCATCAATGGTTTAAAGTATAGTTGAATGAATTGAAAATAATAAATTCCTGTATAATTTAATCTGGAATGAAACTGCATATGAATTGAAATTAATGGTTAATTCCTGTATTTGAAAATAAATGGTGTCCATGTTTACTTCATGGAAATCTATATAGTACACTTATTAATAAGTGAAGTGTTATTCAAATGTCTCATATATCTGTTCCTTCCATGTTGAATTGAGTTGAGTACAGGTGCTAGAAGGCTAGAGAATTAAGTTTGGTAGATTAGGTTGCATATATGTTGAGTAAGAATACTCAATAGCACTCGTATAAGGTACGCCAACGCGAAAATATAAAATTTTGGGTTTTTTAATTTTGTTTTCCGACCAAGTGGGTCGATGTATATATATTATTTAATCCTGCGATATCGCAGATATCACTCCGTACATAAGAAGCTCTGCCAAATTTTTATGAGAATTTAAGGTGTTAGAAAATTCTCGATATTTTCAAATTTTTATTTAATAGTAATAAATTTGTTTTCGAATTTGAAATAAATTGAATTTTAAAGTTAATGGGGTTTGTACATTTTTCTCACCTTAGTAATTTCGGGGACGAAATTCTTTTAAGGGGGAAAGAATGTAATGTCCTGTATTTTTAGTAGTCGAATATTTAATTTAATTTATTATTTTAAATATTATATTGGTATATTGATGGATTTTAATATTGAATTTGTTTATTAAAAACGAAGTTTGAACGTAAAATTTATATTTAATTTATAACGAGCCCGAAATGGCACGGTAGTTCATAATATTGAGTTTTCAACTCCAATTGAATATACAGGATCCGATATAAGTGGGATTTCCATGAAACAAGAAATGTTTGAATCTAGTTGATTATAATTTCATATGGAAGAGAAAGATCCAGATTTCGTGTTATAGATTGTTAGTTATGTCCTATTCAAATTTCAAAATACTCACTATGGATATCATTTATAAACGATAACGTTTATTTAATAATTTAAAAGGGTTTTTAATATAATTTAGATACTGTTCAATTCAGAATGTTGATATCGATTTGTATAATCCATACTAGTTTATATTTGAAATCATATGATAGTTTTATTTGGATATTTACGATAATAATAATTTACTATTATTAAAATGGAATTATTTTGGAATTTAAATAACATTTTATTTGTATTACATAGGTCTTAAAACTGATTATTTTTCAAACAACCTCCGTTTCCGACAAAACGAATTTTATTAGAATACGTGTAGTTAGTTATTGCTAGATTTCCAGTTTGGAGCCGATTGGAGTTGTTTTATCTATTTGTACAATTTAAAGGTGAACCGATAAATAAATTGAAATTGAAATTAAAATAATGATGTTGTGCAAACAGAGCCCGTTTTGAACGAAATTAATTTCATTGGAACCGGGACGTTGAGACGTGGTAGTGTGTCCATTTTTTGTCATATTTAAAATTCATATATGACAATGCGAATATCAAAACGTTGGCGTTAAATAATGGTATGATTTAGTAACTGGTTATAAACCAACGTACCCAAACAAATAAAATGAAATGAAACCTAAGAATAAAGCAACTAAAAATATAAGCACCCACGCGCACAGCTAAGGATGAAAACGACATACCCAACTGTATATGAAATGAAAATACACTACTTGGAGTTTTCAAATCCTGCAGCCTACCTAGTATAAGAAAATACGAGCACAGCAAATCATAGGGTAGAAATTCATACACCCTATCCTAAAAGTTTACACACCTATGCATACTTTATGGATGGACGTTGTTCAAATCTTTTAATCCCTTAGCCTATATACATTCTCGTTACTTCATCTTTTTTCCACCCTTTCCATTCCTTTCGCATCACAACGAAAAAGAGAAGGAAAAAAAAACATAGTCAGTCTTCACAAACTACCATAATAATTGAACTGAAACCAAAGCTTCCTTCCCACATAAAATCGAAAACCTTCTACCATATTAAAACCGGACCATCATTCAAAAACCATTCACAGTACGTATCATCCCAAGCCCACGTGTTTGGCCACGGCCTAAACTAAAAAACGAGAAAAGGAAAATGCAGCGAGCTGGGTGCATGAAGGTTTGACCGAAGAAACCAGCAAAGGTGAACAGCATGCATGGGAATGGTATGGTGGCAAACGAAGCAGTGCGGTGGTTGATTTTTGATCCAAGAAGGAGATCAGATGGGTAGCAGACTAGAGCCGGTTGTGTGTATGTTGAAGGTGCACCGTGGAAGCAGGCTGATTGATTGCGATGGGGGTCCAGGTGCGGAGCAGCATGGTCAGCGATTGCTGCAGCTGAGGAGGGGACTGATGGGGGCGCACTGGTCGGTGTTAGGTGGAGTTGAACGATGGTGAGGAGTCAGAGCTAGCTGTGATAATGGGCTGGTTGCACGGGTTCGGCTCCAACTTTATGGATGTGCGAGTTCATAATTGAGAGCAATGTGGGTATCTTCGGAGCTGAGCGGTCAGAGGCGTGAGGCAAAACTGAAGATGGAAGCTTGGCATGGGGATTTCGGGAGTGGAACGACAATACAAAAAGAGGAAGTTGGCATGTGAAATAAGCAAATGGGAGGAGTATGTGAAGAAGACTGTAGCTGTTTATTTTTCAATGAAGCTTCAGTATAAGGAGAAGTAGATAGGGTAGGGGAGCGGGTTGGAAATTTCATGGGCTTCGGGCCTTAAAAGGATTTTTAAAAAAAGAGTAAGAGAAATAGTGGTTGGCCTGAAACACTGGAATGGGAAATTTGGCTCGAAAAAGGAATAATGGTAGCAGGTGTTCTTTTCTTCCATGCCTTATTAATATCATGAACGTATGATTTTAATCGGTTGATTAAGCAAACACGTAAGAAATTGGATCAGTTTTAAAATATAATTAGGGTATGTCGGCTTTATTTTCCAAATCAAGATGCCGACCTGATTAGATATTTAACCAAAGTAATTTAATTTAATAATAGTACAATTAGAAAAGCTTATTAATTTAAATTAAAATGGTATGCTAAAACATATATAACTTTTTGTTATACTATCAGAATCCGATGAAACAAATTGAAATGGAATCCTGGTAATAAACACAACAGAACAGAACAGGTTTGGTTAAGATAGGAAGCAACGGGAATTTTTAATTAAATTAAACGCCATCTTAGTTTAATTAAAAACAAGCAATTTAATCGACGAATTTGAATCAAGGTGTGTTAAACTCACTTAGTTCTTCCCAATTATATTATATATAAGTCGGGTTTTTATTTTGTGTGATGGCTGCTAATGGTTGACTGTTTGTTGTTTGTTAAATATATATTCATATATTGACTGAACCGATGAAACTAAACGTTGTTTAATTTTAGTGAAAAACTAAATTGTTATTTTAACGATTGGAACCAATCGAGGTAACTTGCCTTGTTGGTCACGTTTATAAATGAACGTGTTTATTTTAATGAGTTGTTGAATTGTTGTTGTGTTAAGTTTTTATTATTTATCGTTATAGAAATTATTAGTTTAAATTTTTATAATTCTTATTAAATGAAATTAAGTGAGATAATCTATTTTGATGCCGGGAAGAACAGGTTGGAGGAATCCTGTTAGATTCCTCAAATATATTTAATGTTATTTATTTTTATATTATCATCATATGAACTGTTCTGGTTGGATGATTGACTTGATTGTTGATCGTTGACTTGAAATTCGACGGTTGTTTTGTTTAAACCAATGGGTAATATTGGTTGAGTAATTGGCAGTATATGGCCTATAAAGCAATCGTTTTTCAAATATTGATTTACCGTCAGTTGAATCGGTAGAAAAATGAAGTTATCAATTATACTTTTATAACTAAGGATAAATTTTGAGATTTATTGTTTAAAAGTTATGAAAAGGAAATAAATATTTATTATTTATTACTTGAGTTCATAGATAATTATTAAATGATTTTATAAAGTGAATTCTGATATTAATCAGGTTAATAAGCAAAAGAGTAGAAAATTAACCTAACGATTAAGAATTAGATAATTGTTTTAGGAAACAATTAAATGGAATTATTTAAATTAATTATATTATTAATTAATTTAAAGTGGGAACTAATTGCAATCATTAATGAATTAATCGTGTTTGAGTTGACTAAGTCAGCCGTTTTAACAGGGATTGGTTATCTAATTAATTTGTTTTAAAATTAATCTAATAAAATAATTTAACAAATATTTGTTTAATTTTAATAAGATTTTAGAAAGGGAATTTACTATTTACTTTAGTTAATTAAGAAGTTAACTATTGCTAATATAGTTAATGATTGAATAAATTATTATTTTAATTAATAATAATTTAAGAGATTACTTTTTAATTGGAATTCATTTACAAAGTAATCAAAGTTGAAATGGAATCTAATTCAATTGTGAAAGGAGTTTACGAATGGGTTTTATATCAAAACCCGAGTTTTTATAATGAAGTTATAAAAGAAATTTTAAGCAAATCTTATAGCTTAAATTAAATGTCTTACTTAATATTTGAAGTAAGAAAAAGGATATTTGAGATGAGAAGGATTTGTATTAAACCAGAATTTATTTAAATAAGGTTTATAAAAAGCGATGAGGTGTTATATCATTAATTTTAAATTAATATTACTTAATTATGGAATTAAGCAGAATGAAGGAAAATTAAAATAATATTTTCAAGCGAGAAATGGTTGAATGGATTAGGAAAGGGATTGTTAAAAGTGAATTTGGTAAAGGATTTAAGAATAAGATTTTGTAATAGAAATCTGTGTTATAAAACAAATAGGGTAAGAGAATTTAAAGTAAAAGGAGATGTTAATAACATTTACTTAATTAGCGAATTAAGTAATAATAGTTGTTTTGGGAAAGGAGATTTTCAAAAATCATAAATGGATTATAAAATCATGGTTTAAGTAAAATGGTTAAGTGGGATTAGCTAATATCAAAATAAATATCGGTTTTTGAATTACACCTCATTCTATCTTAAGATAAGAACATTGTTGATCAAGGTCTGAGAGGTAATTAAAATACCCCAACTTGAATGACTTCAGGATTATCAGAGGATGATATTAGTTGTAATGGGAAGAAGGTATAGAATAATTTATTATTCCCATATGAGAAATAATACTGTAGTGAAAATTTAAAGATTTGAAATTGTATAAGGAGCTCCAAAGTAACGGAAATAAAAAGATTTGAAATTGAATAATGAGATTTCTAAAGTAACGGAAATAGAAAGATTTGAAATTGTATAATGAGTTTTCCAAAGTAACAGAAATAAAAAGATTTGAAATATGTATAATTAGATTTCCAAAGTAACGAAAATGGAAAGATTGGAGAATATATATATAATGATATTTTTGAAGCAAGAGGAAATAAAAGGAGATTATGTGAAACTATAATGATATTTTCCAGGTAAAAGGAAATGAAAAAGTGTGTTTCGGAATGGATGTATTCTAAAGAATAAGGTTTGGTTATTATTTCGAATAATAAACCAAGAAAGATTTCGTAACGTTGTTTTATGAGCGATAAGATGAATTTATTTCCCAAATATTAAATAATGAGCAATGAGAAGGCAGATGTTTGAAATGATAGAAAAATAGAAAATTAGATATGATATAAGATATTTTCCTAGTAAAATAGTTTGAGAATGATATTATGTTAAATAAGAAGTGAAGAGCTATATTTGTTATATTTAAACATTTAAGAGTTTTAAAATAACCATCGTAAATCGTTTTGATTAAAGAGGCCAAGTAATGTCGAGTACTAAACAAGTGAACTCCTTTTATTCTCATGATTTTTTATTTGATAGTTGAATAACCGACTATCAAATCTGGCCAATACGATTGTTGGTACGGAATGATCGTGATCGAATTTATATTCGAAAATCATTCCATCCAGCAAATACGAATATGTTAAAGATGCTAATTCGATATGGAGCTATTGAAAACCGTTGATCTTCATAAGCGGAAGGATTGCTTGTCGAATCTCTCTGATTAGCGCCTAGAGTTATTTGGTGGTGATTCTGTCGTGGTTGGAATCTACGGATTCGCAAGGACTTCTCGCTAATAATTCTCAGGGTGACTCCTAGGATGAAGTAGGAGGGTGCCTTCTTTTCATCATGTTCCTGGGTGACGTGTATGGATGGATGTCTGACAGAGTATTTCCAGAAAGGTCACGTATATTGATTTCCACAACTGTTCTGAGAGAAGAGGCGGAGAAGGAAACTTCTTTTAACTAACACATAAAGTATTATTGTGGACGTCAATTAGTGATTTTAACGGATCTGACGATGTGGCATTAAAAGTAAATGTGTTGTGCTGATAAAGCGTAGCCTCAAGCCTCATCAACCGGGAAATGGTAAAAATTGGGTAGGTCGCATGGCTATGTGGGTCGCACCCATTAGGGTATATCATTACCTAATCTGGAGAAATCAAATGCCTTCAGTTGTCCCTATTTATTTTTGTATGCTTTTGGCAGTTCAATGGCCCCCAACCGTGGTGTTAATATATTCGGTACTCTCAAGCGAAGTGAGGGGCCGGTCATGTTTATCCTAAGTTGCAAGACGTTCTTGTTGAACCCCAATGTATTCAACTCCGAAGATACATTGTCGGAAAGGTGGTTGCCCATACCTTGCCATGGAAATCCATTCTCCAATAACCGCCTGTGGTTTTGATTGTACACTATATATGTGGAGTGTGAGATGTAAGCGTTCCGCTAGATTGATATTTATTTGTATTTAGACAATATTATAATATCTGAAATGATATTAATTTCAAAACGTTTTGGGTTATCGTAAGGTAAAACCATATGTACTTATGAGTGGATTTGGTCTTAAGATTATCCTTTTGTTTGGAAAAGATTTTGACTTTAAAATCAAGTTGTGTAATACCCACAAACTTAGTGTTTTTTCTCACTTTGGTTTACTAGGCTGATCCGGTGTTTGTAATGCTCGGGTTAGACTAGGTTGTACAGGTTCAAGTTACCGGATGTTGTGAAGAGACTAGCTGGAAGTGTTCAGATGTATGATATATATTTATTCCACTGTGTGTTGTATATGAGGACGGATTATTATAACTGGTCATATGTGTGATGTACTCTGATGATTGTAAGTATTTTCAAAGCTTCGAGTAAAGATTTATTTCTATAATATATTTTGTTCCGCTGCGATGTGAGACTCGATATTGTGTCAATTCTTCTTCTCTTCTATTCTAGTGTTTCTTTCTTATCTCACCCTCTAATTCATTTCTAATAACTATCCATGTTTTCGATACTTGAGTTTTTACAAGTAATACGGAATTTATGTATTATTGTCAGAATTCAGACGTCGAATTCTTGCAAATCAATACAATCCAGGTTGTTACACCTTACTCGCCCCAGAAAGCATTCGATCTTTTTAAATGCCTAGATTGAATATCAGAATCTTTTATACCAAGAATATCGTAATTAAGACAAATGTTAAAAGACAAAAGTGAATTCTAAAAGACATTGCTTTCCCAAAAATTTGTGATTCCTCGTTTCCAAAAGGAGTGAGCAAAGGGTTACTTTAATATTCTACTTTAATATAACCAAAAACGATAGGAAAAGATTTTGCTGGCAAGGAAATGATTCTAGATCGAAGAAATAGCATATTCATGAAATTATAATGAAGCAAAAGCAACACCTTTCACAAGCAACTCACTTCTTATAATATATCCAAGGGACAAGATAAAATAAAGGATTATTTAGCTTTCGTAAGAAAGGCCCCGGAGGTGCAACCAATCGAAAACTACTTAACAATTTCTTCCTTAATAAATTCGGAATAAAACCCAAAATCATAATACTCCTTAAAATTAGATATACATAATAACATCACCAAAGGTTACACCTTATTCTACATTCGCGTTATTGCAAGGAATAATGCTTGCCACAATATAAGAAACATACAATCAAAAATTATTTTTCCAATAAAATATAAAGAGTTTCTTGAAAATGACCGAAGAAATACTAACTGATCAATTTTTGCCTTCATCTTAAAAGAAAATAAAAAATTTTGAGTCACGACTCTTAAAACTCCAAGTAATCCAATGAAACACCTTTTGTATGAAGTTGATCATAAGAAAAACCTGGACCATGATCCCTAAAAATAATCAAAAAAGAAAACTATGATACTGCTTAACGTTTCTGTGAATATCTAACTACACTACTGTAAATTTATAAGATAAGAAGGTTTAAGACATAAACTGGAAAAGAATTGGCAATGCAGTCCAATTAGCTAAATAGTGGGACTTTAGTTAAAATTCGAGTGAAGTTGAACCAAAGCCCACTCCTCTAACGTCAGAAAGACAAGGCTCTAAAGATAAAATTGACCAGGGACCCTTCAATGACAGAATGAACCCCTAAAGTACCCACATGTTGGAGTAATAAAAGAGGGTGTGGTAGGGAGCTTACCATCTCCTTGGTACAAAGAGATAAATACGGCATGCACAGAAGAAGAGAAAAAAAGAAATGAATCGACTAATGTTAACAAAATCCCAACTACTTAGAGGAAAGTGCTGAAAAACGGAAATGGTGAAATGAAAACATGGACATAGAAATTCGAGCCAGATGACTTGAAAAGTTAAGAACACTCCTTAACAAGGGGAAGGGAAAATGTTAGCATAAAAAATAATCAATGCTAGCTAAGAATGAAAATGGAGGTGAAGGAGTGTGAGAACTAACAACAATCCAAAGTTCGAAATATCAAGCTTCCGGTAATATCCTTTTGGAATACGAGGAGGAAGAGATGGGGGATTTCCCTCCAGTTCCGAAAGCCCCTTTCAGTTTTAACCGATAGGGAGTCGACTTTAGTCATATTAACCCAATAAGAAATAAAGATAGAAGCAAGAGAAGGTCAAAGCCACCAAATCGAAAGGAAAAGAGCAGAGGAGGAGCTCATCAGAAGAAGTGAATACCAAGAAAAGAGCACTTTGGTCTGACCACATTAGAAAAGATGCTGATTTCAGGATAGCTGCCATTCTAATCCGAGAGTTCGCATACACTATGCTTCTCACAACTATTCAAACTAAAACCAAAGGGGTTTATCCTAAGAATACTAATGAAGAAAAATAGATGATGCAAGGAAAGCCTTCAAATGACACTCAGGAAGACCTCTGAAGTAACAGTAGGATGAAACTTGAAGATCATTCGAATAATGAGAAAGAATGATAGCATACGAGGAGAGGATCTTCTAAAGCAGCTAAAGACAAGAATAGGAAATAGAGATGTTCCAGGTCCAGTTGATAGCATCACGAAGCACACATACATACCTAGACCTACCTTTCAGGGGATAACCCAATATAGTTGATAGAAGAGCCCTCCGAAAGAGATGAAGCAAGGATTTCGATGCATACCTCTGAGGTCTAAGAAGGACAAGACACGATTGGCACAACACAAAAGATGAGGAATCCAGATCCAAATTCTTTAAGCATTAAAGACAAATCATTGGACAAAAGTTAAGAAGAGCCGAAAGCTCCTGCATGACCATCCCTTTCGCATTCAACTAAATCTCCCTTTGTTAAGGCCCTCGGAAGCAGCCGCTCGGATTTGCTCTTGAAGAAAAGCTGCAAACGTACTCGAAAAGCCTCCATGAACAACCCCTATCGGGTGATCAGAGCAAAGTACTTAAGGCAAGGGTTGAATCAATCCGCACCTACATACAGCTCCCCAGGGACTCAAAATGGAGACATTCAGTTCACTTCCAAAATTTGCGATCTACTTTTGTGGAGTGAAACTTTAATTTCTAAATCAGTTTGGGGAAAAGTTTGTAACATTATACATGTTCAATAAAGAGGAGACACATGGAAATTAAGGTAATTATGATAAATTTTGCTTAACAAAATAAATTGTTATTATCATTCGCTAACATTGCAGGTATAATATGTAAATTATATATATATAATTAGATATATGTCATATCCTGACCCATGACTACCCTTGAGATCCTTAGATTCTGTAATAGTGACTACCCTTAGTCTGTTAGCTATAACAGTAACCCAAAATTATGACAGAATCACCTTATTTAACAACTTAACTGATTCATATGCTCGATTGTGGTTAGGATTATGTTCCTGCCAACAACTGGGTATATGAGAAACGAAGGAAGACTTGTGAGAACCTATCATTTGATGATCGTTTAAGAAGATATGACTTCTTAGAGTTCAATTTTGTGATCCTTGGATGCCCAGAGAAACTGCTCTAATAACTTATGACAATTGTAAGGAAACATACTAAAAAAGTATAAGCCTCCCATTAAGAAATCAAAGGGAAGTTCTTGACTAGTTTTGTTCTCAACAAGGAATTTACCTTCAGTATCCTATGGTAGAATTTCGGCAGGAACTCCAAAACATTAGCAGTTATCGAGTTTGGGTTCTTTCCTATCACAAAATGGAAGTTCTACGATTAGATCTTGTTATTGGGGTGTTAACCATTAATTTGGTAACAGCGGGTAAGTCACAAATATCACGCCAAGGTTAAGCTCGCAACAATTTCTTGAGTTCAAAATGTTCCCCGCTAAACATCATCAAGGGAAGATGATTAGCATTAAATTTTACGGAATAATATTATTATAAAATCCAATTGTTTGCTTGGGTTGTAAGCTACGGTAGTCCCAACAAGAATGAAATTCACAACTACATGAATTTGAGATAAGGTATCATCTCGTTGAAGATAGTATAAGGGAGTTTCGAGACTATACACGAAGTTCCGAAGTACAAAATATACCGAGGTAATTCAGCTGAAATATATGGAAATACACGATTCTCAGGATTTTAACTATATATTGCATGAACCGATCCTTTCCTATCAATTGATTTGAGATCAAGTTAGAGAAATACTTGCTGGTTCGCATGGGAAGAAAGGATAAAAGTGAAGTCTCAACAGTTTCCTTTAACAACTAACCGTTGTAGCTTCCTAACAGGCTCATAATTGCTAAAGCAATTACCAAAATCACTCAAAACTACATGCAAAGTATGATAAAGGAAAGGAATGGAACAATATCATAGAGGGAAGTCAACAATGTATATCGTTCAAATTCCGTTCAATCTCAATGTTCCAAATGGACCCCGACTCGCATTCATAACATAAGATAAGATCAACCTAAAGAAGGGATAAGAACCTTTTACCTTCTAAGGGCAAGAAGAGATCATGTTGCCTTTTTTTGCAATAATGACGTGTAAATGGTTTAGGATATCTATGGAAGAGATGCCTTAAGGAGCCACAGTTGAAGCACTGATGTTGGAATTAGTGGGCCATTTCAGAATCACAAACAATACAAGAACCGGGGTTAGGCTTCCTAAACTTCTTATAAGGACAAGATGATGAAGATCCAATAGAAAATTGCCTCTTCTTGGCCCCATCAGCCAAGAACTTCCTCACAACATCTGAAATAAATCTCTGCCAAAAGCATTCCTTGAACTAGTCCTAACTTAAGTAAGCCTCATCTATTTCCGATAATAAGAACTCGTACCAATTGAGAGCTTCTTCATGTAGCATACCTAATGCTACAAAAAACCCGTTGTCAATCATAAAAGTCCATCTTGTTAAAGTTGCGCTTACAAGACTCGTGCCAATCCAAGATCCTAGGAACACTCTCCGATCCACAAAAGGGTGTACCCCTAAGATAAAAGAAGTCTCTACAGAGCTGAACGAATTCTGACTTGCGGTGAGGGGAAGAGAGGACAACAACTAGAGGTTGGAGATTGCTAACATGCTCAATGAAATACTCGAAAGTCGTTTAAACATCAGTTGGACATTGGATGCTGGTTGGTCCTATGCCAGTATGAATACCTCTGCTACTGCCAGCCATATAAAATATAAAAAAGAATAGGGTAGATATGAATAACTCGTAGGACTGAAATACAAGGATACAAGATGAGGAATACTATGAACTTGAATACTACATTTCTAGACGTATTCCACTTATATCAAACCAGCAAAGACACCAAAAAAATTCAAGGACTTGGTTAAGGATGCCTCTATATAGGGATGATACAGTATTCGTATTGTAGCTCCATGTTATGTATTTTGTGCGTTAGTGTCGTTTCTCATCTTGTTTTGTTCAGAACTCAGCTCAGACACCAAGCTATAACACCTCATCCCAAGACCCATATTAAGAAAGAGTATTAACAAGTAGTATTATCTATAAATAGAAATAATAGGGATGGTTAGGAGCCGCCATTCATAATTTTGTATTAAACGAGTCTTAAGTCAATCAATGGATTGCTTTGTTTTTTAACCTCGGGTGATTCGACATACTTAATAACTATATAATACGATATTACAATGGCTACAGGATCGAACCAGAACAAGACATAATCAGTGTAATATTTTCCAGTGCACAAAACAAAATCACAGCCACACATACGTATATCAAGTACAATACAAAATAACATACATCCATTTGTCCTTGTTAAAAAATATATAAAACAAATAGTATTTGGCACAAATACTAAACAAAAAAAAACTTGTTAAGCGAAAAAAGAAGAAGTAAGCCATCCATAAGTAAAGCTAAGATGGAGAGTGTCAACACAGTTACTACTTGCAAAGTCTTGGTCTGACCCGAGAAATTAGTACATGGGTCAGTCTAGTTGAAACAATCAGAATATAAGATGATATGGTAATAAGCATATAAAATACATTCCCCTTAAAAAGATACCACGACATGATTACTCTACGTCGTGAGGTTATGTTCAGCAAATGTCATGCAAAATAAGTTAAAGGGTTACGTATATGGTAATTAGCTGAGCACTTAGGCTAAGCATATAGGTACAAGTTATCCTGTCACTCCACAAAAAAAGGAAATTAACACCATCAATACCACATGAACACCGTCAATAAATATGAACTCGTCTAAGGGTTCCAAATGATAAGAATGAAATCACCTAATAATGAACCACATATTTCCCGCCAGCTATATGTATATTTATAAACAAAATCACCTTATGGTGAAAACATTCAAATCACCAAAATTCCAAAAAGCAAATAATATTATAAAAACCTTGGACCCACCAGTCGAAGTTGTCCACCACCTATAAGTTAGGAGCCACCAGTCCAATATATGGCCTACTAGTTCCGACCTTCCAGGCACAATACACTAGAGACCCACCAGTTCAATGCAGGACCCACCAGTCCAGATTCTCCCACCATCTACTTATATGTATTTAGGACCCACCAGTCCTAGTACTGACAATAATAACACCAAAGAATATGCCATAGACTCCCAAACAGTAATTCGAATAATGAAAACAATGCCTCATATACCGTACGTTTTCACTAACTATTACTATCATTGAGTCCACTCCATAATAGAAATCAACAAATTACATCGTTCAACGAGTCCGGAATGAACCGATATAATTAATTTGTGTCCCATACCATGTGATTTACCATATTGCTAAAATCACGTTTTCGCTTTCTTGAAGGTGCAAAAAGGTGTAGCTTATATACTGAAAATGCTTAATTTAGGAGAACGAGTTGAATAAATAGATTTTTGAAACATTTTGTTTATTTCTTTAAAATCCACGTATATCAGAAAATACGGTGTTTATTATTGCTTTGAGACAATGTTATTTATAAACGAAATTTTTGAAAACATATGTCTGAAATCTAAATAAATTTATATAGGGAAACTCGTAGCCAAAATCATTTATTTAAAATGAGTATAGTGTATAAAGCTTATCATAAAAGCTCATCTATAAGCACAAAATATTGTTGAGAAACTCATCCATAATGCCATGCA
The DNA here is from genome assembly GCA_030737875.1 of Allium sativum. Lineage (NCBI taxonomy): Eukaryota > Viridiplantae > Streptophyta > Magnoliopsida > Asparagales > Amaryllidaceae > Allium > Allium sativum. The sequence goes on along the minus strand of CM060918.1, from coordinate 971,694,590 downwards.
AACACAACAAGTTTTGTTCGGTTTTGAAATTAGCCTCAAAATAGGATCAAAATATATTGCAAAATAGGCTATATTAGTAGGCAACCATTAAAGTAAAAGTGACTTCAACATGCATCAACAAGGAACACGACGGATCGACCTCTTCCTTTGTACTTGTGTCTATGTGTTCGAAGTCACTGACTGACCGGTCTACGGTGGGGAAATCAACCCCTTGGGCGCAAAATCTAGGTAGGGCTCATTTTTTCGTTTGCACTTTCAGGCTAAAGTTTAACCGATCAAAACACAATGCCTTGGGATGGAATTTTTTCCAAATTTCGAGCTCATCTCACAATCAACAAAATGAAATAAAAACCACACAAAACTAATTGAAATTGAGGAAGATATCCTTCCTAAGAGTAAGAGAAACAAAGACTTTAGAACTGAAAATTTCACAAAGGTATAAAACTGAGTTCACAGTAACCCAAACTCAGTTCTAACAGCAAGGATATAACATATCGAATTAATTTCAACTAGAATGAGCGAATCGCTCATGTTGGACTCAAAGATAGAAATTTACAGCAAGAGCATTGAAACAACCTTGGAAGTTGTAGCTTCAAGAAGCCTTATCTGAGCCTAGAATTTACTTACTATAACATGCAATCTCAAAAACATCAAAATACAATAAATGGAATCAACAACAGAGGTCATTGATGGAATTAAACTACTTTATAGAAGGATTACCTACTGTAGATCGGAGTTAGTGACCTAAATTATCCAGCTATAAGAATTAAGAGGCTAGGATTTGGCTTAGAATAGGTTTCAACTACAAAAAATTGTTTTTTTTTTTAAGAAAATGAAGTGGAAGAGGAGAATAACGTAATGTATTCAATTTTTTTAAAGATACCTTTTCTCATTCACAATTAAAATCCAAATTAGCTTAATTAAGTCCATTAGGAGGTGATTAAGCCTTAGTAAATGAATATGGCCTAATTACTTGGTTATGTCATGTTTAAACAATTCTTTTACACTACTTCATACTGATTTCTATTACTTATTATAGATCACACCATAAATACATGACAAAATACTAAGACTTATTTAAACCACTATTTAAAAATTATTTTAAAGGTTTCCACTAAAATATATAAGTATTCATAAGTGTTTACAAATTTTACAGTTGGGTACGAATTCGATTTTCACAATTTTAACTGTTATAATAATTTAATTAACTTTTTTTTTGACACAAAATTATTTGCAAACTTATATAATCTATAATTTATCATCTATATTACTATTTTGCAACAAGGTTAACATTTTTTTATTTTTTATTGCAACTTAATGTTCTATGGTAAACTCCACTTGTTACAAATATTTCATTAGCTAATATTTTGTAACCAATTACAACTAATTAACACAAAATCACAAAATACTTATTTTTCTTACTTTAAATCTATTTACAAAGATAATTCCAACATTTATTTTCCATCTTAAACTTTATTATTTAATTATAAAGTTCAATCAATTTCAAAGGCCCAATATATTACATTTTTATTCAATTTCCTTTAATCCCCACAAAGCACCATTAAATCCCTTTATTCTTAGTTTAGCATTAACCTAAAATATATATATTTATTCATATGATCCAATATCTATATTATATCAACTTTTTATCAAGGCTCCCTATTTGATTATTTAAATAATTTGATAATCTTTCCTCCAAATTTTCCCAACAATCCCCGAAACTCATATCTAAAATCTATATTTGGCCAACCAAGCCCAGTTAGAACTACAATGACGTATATTACTTGACTAGCAAATTATAATTCACATGATAGTTTACTAATGACTATAGCAGGTAATCGTCTAAAATCAGGGTTGTTACAATTCTAAAGCTAATTTTAATTATCGAACATAGACTCTTGTTCAACTCAACAGAGGATGACCCAAATTTTTTAACTCATTCGGAACTCTTTATGAATTATATAACATATAATCTCGATCGATGCTTTATGTCAACATAATAGGTATTACATCATTGGGAGACAATAAATCATGGTTACAGTGGTTGACATTGACATGACACTATAGCCAATTTAATGTTTAGCTTTGAGTATTGATGCAACTTCAAACTCAATAATCTTAAATATTTGATTTAGTTAAATATTTAGGTATGGTTGAAAACCCAACTAACCGCAATTTGTTTAGAAATTTAATTTAGATATATCTCAAAATGTACAAGACCAAATCAAGAATTGTGATATTAGTTTGAAAGCTATATTTGAATAAGTCCTGAAGATTCTTATTTGGAAGGATTCCAATATACTTTTGATTTCATATATTAATTTGAACTTCGTTTCAAAAAATTACAAACTACCACTATGGGACGAGCTCAATAATTAAATTTAGTTTATTCATTAAAATTAATAAAAAGAGAATATCCTGAATTATTTATTCATTTGGAAACCATTATGAATTATATAACATAGAATCTTTATTGAGTACCTAGTGTTGTCAAAAACAACAAGTATTACATCATTGGGAGACAATATATCATGGCAACAATGAATGACATTGATAGGACACTGTAGCCTATTTAATGTTTAGTTTTGAATATTAATGAAACTTCAAACTCCATAATTTAAAATAATAAATTTAGTTAATTATTTAGGTATGGTTGACAAACAAACTAACCATGATTTTTTTTGAAAATTTAATTTAGACATCTCTCAAAATGTACATAACCAAATCAAGAATTGTGATTTCAAAGCTATATTCGAATAAGTCTTGAAGATTCTTGAAGGATTCTGACATATTTTAATTTAATATATCAATTCGAACTTCGTTTCAAAAAATTACCAACTACCACTTTGCGACTAGCTCGATTTAATTAAATTTAGTTTATTCATTGAAAATTAATAAAAAGAGGATGACCCGAATTGTTTAACTCATTTGAAGGCCATTGAGCAGACAATACACTACAATGAATGATATTGACAAGACACTATAACCCATTTGACTCTATCTACACGCTTAACGGTGTGCTCTGTGATAACAAAGTGCCATGTGATAACATGGTGAGTTGTCTCAATCATTCAGAAGCCATATGACGTATTGTCATGTCCTTTGTGTTAATTTTTCCAAACTATACCATATGCCATGTGACAACGTGGTGAGTTGTATCAATCATTTAGAAGCCATGTAATGTCTTGTCCCATCCCTTGTGCAAATTTTTCCAACCTATACCATGTGCCAGTTTATTACATGGTGAGTTGTCTCAATCTTTCATAAGACAAGTGATAACTTGATATGTGCCATGTGGAAATGTTTTCAAACTATTTCTTATATAAGCCAATAACCTTGCAAAGAATAGCTCATAACAAAAAAACACTAAACACAAAAATGAGTTCATTCGAGTGCATGAAAGCTTTTGACAATGATTTTGAGGAAGAAGCTATCATTTAGGAGAAAGGCAAAGAACTAAGGCAAGTTATTGACATATGTCATGACTGTATGCATTGCGAATGGAATAATTGCCCCAAGCCATGTAAATTCTCACAATGGCAAGGAAAGACGACCGACCATCATTTTGGAAGCAGTAGCTTCGTAAGATTTTTGGATTTGGAATGCGTTCTTTGGAAGTCCCGGATCTAATAATGACTTAAATATTATTAAAAGATTACATCTTTTTAATGATCTATCTCAAGGTCAGGTACCTCTGATAATATTTACTCTTAGGCAGAATACTTACAATCATGGTTATTATCGAGGAGATGACATTTATCTGAAATGGAGCAGCATTGTTAAAACATGCCCAAATCTCATAACGCCTAAACAAGCAAAGTTTGATGCCATGCAGGAGGGACAAAGAAAAGACGTAGAAAGAGCTTATAACGCTCTACAGTCTCGATTTTAAATGATTAGCAATCCTTTTCATTTGTGATCTAGGGAAAAAATGTCTCAATCATGTTTGTTTGCATTGTTTTGCACAACATGATCATTGAAGATGAAAGAGATATGGATGAAGGATTATGAATATGTAGGTGTTTCACAATCACCGGATGTACTCCGAACAACATTTGTATGAAAGAAGAGGCCTTCAACATTTATCTAGACCACCAGCTTTCGTTCAGAGACACACAACTACACAATGGGCTGAAGAAAGATCTTATGAACCATATATGGAACTACAAATGTAACAACCCGCCCTGAATGGGCCTAAATTTCGATCCAGAAAAGGCCCATTGAAACTTAGAACCATTCTAAATGGGTCGTTGGTTCCTATAAGGAATTTCATTTGCACTGATAATATGTATATACACTTTGAATGGAAATCTCACACAGCGTAAAGAGAAAATATAATATTGAAATAAGATGTACCACTTTATTTAAAAATCACAGAATTCCAACACAACTGTCAAGATTACATATGTTCCACGGGTACATCAATAAATTCATTCTCAGTAGTTCTCATAAGAAGTAAAGCAATAACAACTAATAATAGCATAATGACTTATTCTTCAGCTCCTATCATTATTTCGTTTATAGATCCTACCCCATCTACTGACCTGTTGGATATGTTAAGGAAAGGGGTTAGAACATAAAGTTTTGTGTGACTGAAATATGGTGTTAACTTAAGGACCATACCCTAGATTTTAGCAGGTTACATATGTTAAGGTATGTCTACGCAGCACATAATAGTCACACAAACACCAAGTATCTAACCAATGAGGTGGATATCCAAGTCAATCGCTCATTAGTGTTTTTAGCGTAAAGACCCAACGATGTGGGCATTCTCGATGACTTATGGCCCTATTAGAGGTGGATTCTCGTGATCTCTTATAACCCTGAGGCGGACCCAAGACCCCGTCCTAGTACGTCAATGTTCTTAAGTCTATACTCTCAATTGTAATATGAGAAGCATTATTGCGAATGTTTCTACTTAATTGATATTACGGTAGAGCATCTATGTCACTTCAGACTTCCCTTAGACAATTGGTGAGCATGCAATGGCCACTTATCTTTTATACACCAATTTGTCTCTAGTTGAGCCCCTATAGGCTTCTAGAGGAAGTGGACATCCCTCGTGAACTTCCCTACTCCATTTCCTCTTATGCCTAACCATTTTTAGAGAAGGAGGACCCAAAGTCTTACTTCAAATCTAATAAAGGTGTGTCCCATGACTTTGGTTCCTCTCCAACGAATAAACCTTCGGAGGGATCTTAGTCCTAACCACTTAAGACCCAAATTAGACAACAAGAGAGTCAGCCAATTAAGAGCTTCTCAAGGCATAGTAAACTTGCCTATTTTCACACACAATAGACATATATATAGTTATATATATACACACACTAGACCTCTCACATTAAACCGTATACCTGTAGATGATGGATATGTCGGGCGGTTCCGGGTAGGCTTATACTAGAATTAGGTTTAACCTCGTGTCATAGTGTATTAAGTTTACATTGCCTATGGCACCCAGACCTCTCACATTAGTTGGGCCTACTTGTGGTTGCTGGATTTGTCGGTTGGTTCCAGACAGGCTTCTACCACAAATGGCAACTAATCTCATGTCTATGTGTCATTATTAATATATATAAAGCCATTGTATATGCACGCACAAGCAATCAACATATATGTATATGGGGACATTTCGAATTCGAATTCTTTCCTAATCGCATTTATGACGTTAATATTTTGTTAACTTCGTTAATTATGCTATATTAATATAATAATTATAACGCATAAATAATGCTAAATGTTCATATGAACGAGAGAATGTTCTAACAAGAAAAAAATTGTCAGCTTGTCTCAATTAAGGTATACAAGTTAATTTTTCCATATCTTGAGCGCTACAATTTAGGCACGATAGCATAAGAGCATAGTAACATATAACAGTGAATGGAATATACAACATACGTAATATATTTCAACTTGCATCCTAGGAAAGAGAAAATATAATTTGAAATAAGATGTACCACTTTATTTAAAATCACAGAATTCCATCACAACTGTTAAGATTACATCTGTTCCATGGGTACATCAATATTCATTCTCAATAGTTTCCATAAGAAGTAAAGCAATAACAACTAATAATAACATAATGACTTCATCTTCATCTCCTATCATGATTTCATCTATAGATTCCACCCCATCTACTGACTTGTTGGATATGTTAAGGAGAGGGGTCAGAACATAAAGTTATGTGTGACTGAAATATGGTGTTAACTTAAGGACCATGCCCTAGTTTTTAGCAGGTTACATATGCCAAGGTATGTCTACGCAGCACACGACATTCACAAAAACACCAAATATCTAACCAATGTGGCATATATCCAAGTCAATCACACATTAGTGTTTTTAGGGTAAAGACCCAATGAGGTAGGAATTCTCGGTGACTTATGGCCCTATTAAAGGTGGATTCTCATGATCTCTTATAACCCAGAGGCAGACCCTAGCCCTTTAAGACCCCGTCCTAGTACGTTAACGTTTCTTAAATCTATACTCTCAATTGTAATATGAGATGTATTATTGTGAACGTTACTACTTAACTGATATTATGGTAGAACACCTATGTTGCTTAAGACTTCCCTTAGACCGTTGGTGAGCATGCAATAGCGACATATATTTTATATACTAATATGTCCCTAGTTGAGTCCCTATATGCTTCTAGAGGAAGTGGACATCCCCTGTGAACTACCCTACTCCATTTCTACTTATGCCTAACCAATTTTAGAGAAGGAGGACCTAAAGACTTACTTCAAATCTAATAAGGGGGGTCCCATGACTTTGGTTCCTCTCCAAGGAATAAACCTTTGGAGGTATCCTAGTCCTAACCACTTAAGATCTAAATTAGATAAGAAGATAGTCAACCACTTAAGGCCTTCTCAAGGCATAGTAAATCGGCCTATTTTTACATACAATAGACTTATATATATATATAGTTATATATACGCACACTAGACCTCTCACATTAAACCTATATCTGTAGATATTGGATATGTCGGGCGGTTCCGGGCAGGCTTCTACTACAAGTAGGTTTAACATTGTGTCATACTGTACTAAGTTTGAATGGCCTATGGCACCCAGGCCTCACACGTTAGTTGAGCCTACTTGTGGTTGTTTGGATTTGCCGGTCGGTTCCGGACAGGCTTTTACCATAAGTGGCAACTAACCTTGTGTTTGTGTGTCACTATTAATATATCTAAGTCATTCTATACGCACACACAAGCAATCAACATATATGTATATGGAGACATTTCGAATTCGAATTCTTTCCTAATCGCATTTATTACGTTAACTTCGTTGATTAAGCTATATTAATATAATAATTATAACGTATAAATCGCGCAAAATGTTCGTATGAAAGAGAGAACGTTCTAATGAGAAAAAAATTATCAACTTGTCTAAATTATGGTATACAAGTTAATTTTTCCATATCTTGACCGCTACAATTTAGGCATGATAGCATAAGAGCATAGTAACATATATCAGTGAATGGAAAATGCAACATACATACAATATTTTAACTTGCATCCTACGCTTATTGGAATGATTTCAATATTGAATCAAGAATAGAGTATAACATATATATAACATATACATGTATATTTATAAGCTCCACTTGATCTAATTCACTCCTTTTGGTGTCTTGCACATAAAAACGTTTATATTTGATATATTTCAAGTATGAATATGTTTGGATTCAAAATAGAATCCAAACATAATCAAATCATGGAACAAACCAAATTTAAACCCATTTAGGTTACAATCAAATGTTTGCAAAAGGGTAAATTACACAAAGTAGAAATAACACCGCTTTCATTCTTAATCCGATATGAAGATCCTAATCCACATACCCTAATAACATGACAATTCTTACGCAAATATAAAACAGAGGAGTTGAGGGTTATTGTATTTATGTTATCGTTTTCCCAATCCCTTTAGGCATACTAATCAACACGTCAATCTATTAAAAATTAGAATATGCCTAAAAACACAATATCCCACTCACAAATCTAGGGAAGAACAAATAGGATTCTTGTTGTAGATTCAAATATGTGCTTAACCTTCCTGATAAACATGCTTCAATCCTCTTAATATATATGTAAGAATCATCTTTTAGAATCTTATATATATAACTAAACTCCAGAATTCATACTAAAATCTATACGAATTTAGATTGGAGAAAAGATAAGAATGGAGGTTAAAGGAATAGAAGAGAAATTCCTAACCTTTTCTAGAATTCAGCATTAGTAGAAGGATAATATAGAGGTAAAGGTAAGATAGTGGCTAGGGTTCTGTTGTGTGGTTTGAGGGCCTATATATAGTCGCTTGTGTAAGCGTAGGCCGTTAGATTATTCAGATGTAATCATTGCCATATATATATATATATATATATATCCCTTTAGAAAACCCTAACCAAACATAGATTTGTTGGGCTTCTGAGCCGCCAGGCGGTCGACACCCCTTCTAGGAGGCGGTCGACCTCCCGGTCGCTGAAACACCCAATGAACGTAAGTTGCGCTGAGATGTTTAATTATATAATACATTGCTTTATTTTCTTAATCTCTTTCCGTACTTGCAATATTTGTCCCCATAATCTTATCCTCTATTTTAATTTCAAATTCTTCCCTATTTAGTTTAATATATATTGGACATATATATAGAGATATATATATATATATATATATTAATCATCTGATTATATATATATATATATATATATATGTTTAAAATTAGCGGTTTCACTTGTTAATGGATATAGGCGTATCGCCTAATTTCGCTATGCGTGAGCCTTAATTTCATTATGCTTCTTCTAATCGATTTTACTCCTGCAACCTTCAATGAACTATTTTGTTGATAAGCCATTAACAACCATAACGATTTCTTATTGTTGATAAGTCATTTGGTTTTCTCTCTCTCTAATTCCACAATTTTAAAGTTCAGATCTGAATCCTTTTTCTTCATATGCCAAAGACTAATTTCATTTAGATATTCCTAGATCTACTGTCGTAAGCCCTGATTCTCGCGCCGGATTAACCACTAGATCCGAAGTGAATCTGGTTGAAAACTTGGAATCAAACCATTGGGGAGGTGGGTTCTGGAATTGCTAGCAAAAGTGTAAAATCACTTCCACTTCTCATAACCGATTTGTTGGATTTTCACCATTTTCGTGTTGGTAAGTTTAAAGGTTTGATTTTATAACTTGTGTCTGACTTGGGGTAACTAAAGTAAGGTTCAGTAGGTCTGAAGGTATCTGCTGATGGAATTTTATTATGCGTTTGAAGGGGATAAAGATAGTTTGGTTTCAACACTATTCCATTATATAAGATTTCTGCAGATTAATTGTTGATATGATTTACCATCTGTATTCAGACCTCTTCAAGTTTTTCTGTCCTAAATATTTTTTATGAGATCTAATGCAGTATTCAAAGGTTTGTGGATTCATATTTAAATGAGTTTTAGGAACTATACTATGTTGGTTTCTTTTTAGTTTATCTAGCAAGTTCTGGTTTGATAGTTAGATCTAGATGAAATGGGGGTGTACGTTGTTTACTGTTCTTGGTGATGGTTATGCACAACTTCGTTTTACAGCACCATGATTAATAGTGATGATGTTAGTTAAGTTACATATTTTGAGTGAATATTGGATGGGGATTGGAAATTCAAATTTGAAACTTCCATTTGTTCATCCTGACCATCACGGAAATAAAATCAATGCTTTTGCTTTTTGGAAATGGCTTATGATTATATGTATAGGCCTGGATGGGGATTCTGTACAGTCTATACAGATTTAATTCACTTGGGTCCAGCAATATGCTAACTGAAGTATAGGATTTCTAAAGCCATAGATCATATAGCTATAGATGATATGGTGTGGCTTGAAATGTTTTTGTGATATGTTTTTTCAAATGCTTTTAGTTTTCTAGCAACCTGTAGCCATTGCTTGGAAGTAAGGACTCAAGAATGATAAGTCTTGATGTTCATCCAAACTATAGACCGGGTTCAGCTCTTAAATGATTCAGAGATTTGCACTTGGGTTTCATTATGTCGATTTTAGGCCTAATATTGATTCACAAAGTTGTGAATCATCAACCAGACTTAGCACTTAGAATTTATCTTATGGGATTTATGTGCACTTACATATGTAAGGGCTGAAATCAAGTTTTTTTATTGTTGGATCTGGATAAATTGGGGTAAATTGTTTAGAGACTTGTTTATTGACTTGAAGTGGTGCTTCTGATTATTGATGAGCGAAGTGAAGAGTTTGGCATGTTAGCGGGACAGTGGCCTCATCATAGGCCGATATTTGTTAGTTTTATGCTTATATTTACTTGTATTTTCATGTTTTTTTTCTTGTTTTACCTTATGTAAAGGTTAGTATGCTAACCTTCTTCTTGTATGAATTTTAGTATTAATAAAGTGAACCAATTTTCAAATAAAAAGTATTTCCGCGTTTTACTGTCCAATTTCATTTGCTTATAACTTCTCCATACTTTTACCGTTTTCAACATATTATACATGAAAACGATTCAGAATTTCGCCACGAATAAAAAAATGATTTTCATAGCCAAATTCTTAAAGCTGCAAAATGTCATTTTCTAGCCTTATTATTATTGTGTTTATTTTTACTTATTATTAATATTTATATATTTTACGGTGTGTTACATTCTCCCCCCTTTAAAATAGATTTCGTCTCGAAATCTGTTTAAAGGGGCGAAAAACACAACTCACTTGAAACATCCTTGTTATTTTTAATTCATCCATAATCATCCATGACTCGCAATGGTTATGAACTGCAGACCCACCAAAGTGATCTCTATCCTAGCATGTGGGTGTATTAAGTGATGCATTATGTATGCAAAACATCTTAATTATGTATATATTTCTATATGAGTGTGTTGTCCAATGGTGTTGCATCCATTTATTATCATATAATTTAGCAATCACGATGCATCCATAAACGTTAATTTATGGAAAAATTACCTGAGAAAAGCTCTGGGTAAGTCTGTATCATCCTCGGTCTCCCATTTTCTTTACGAAGGATCATTTCCCCATTGTACTCGGATGAGGCGAACAGTCTTATTGCAGAGTATCTTGATTTCGTGCTCTACAATCCTTGCAGTGGCACGGGGCACCTTGGACTCCAAATCAAGTTTTTCCATGTCCCCGGTTTCATCAAGCTCGAGTCTGATAGAAGAATCATGAAGGCATTTCCTTAGATGAGATATGTGAAAAACATTATGGATTCCCGATAGACGCTCTGGGAGATCCACTTGATAAGCCAAAGATCCTATCTTTTCGATGACACGAAAAGGCCCAATAAATCTGGGAGCCAACTTCTCAGCCTTCCCAAACCGAACCGTCTTCTTCAAAGGGGATACTTTTATGAATACTAAGTCTCCAACATTAAACTCAAGTTCACTCCTTCACTTATCGGCATACGATTTTTGATTGTTTTGGGTTGCCTTCATCTTTTGCCTAATCAAGGATATCTTCTCCGTGGAACCACAGATGAAGTCTGGTTCGAGTAGAACCTTTTCGGTAGTTTCCCACCAATAAGTTGGCTATTTGCATAGCCTCTCGTAAAGCGCTTCAAAAGGGGTCATACCAATCATCGTTTGAAAACTATTATTGTAGGTGAACGAGCGGCAAGTGTTGCTCCCAAACTCCTCCAAAGTCGAGGATGCAAGCTCTGAGTGAGTCTTCCAAAATCCAATTTACTCTTTGTCTGGTCGTCAGTCCGCAGATGATAGGTTGTGCTTAGGTTAAGGGTCATTCCTAATGCTTCTTGTAGGCCACTCCAAAATACACTTATGAACAAGGGGTCTCTATCACTCACAATACTTATGGGATACCATATAATCTGATTATCTCTTTGACATATAATTGGGCTGACGAGGCTGCAGTCCTTGTCTTCTTGACTAGTACAAAATGGGTGCCTTTGGTTAAATGATCTACCACAACCCAAATGGCATCATTACCCTTTTGGCTTCTAGGAAGTCCATCTATAAAGTCCATGGAAATATGTTCCCACTTCCACATGGGGATCTCTAAAGGTATTAACAATCCTCCAGGCTTCCCTTACTCTGCTTTCACTTTTTGGCATGTCAAACATTTGGCCATGAACTCAGTTACATCTTTCTTCATTTCTCTCCGATGGAGATTCATTTTCATATCTTTGTACATTTTATCCCCACCGGGGTGTATGGTCATCTTTGACTTATGGCACTCCTCTAGAATTTCTTTCCTCAACACTTAATCTTTAGGGACGTGAAGTCATCTATCCCAAAGTAAAACTTCCATCATCACTAATTGAATATCTAACTGAATGAGGAAAGGTCTCCTTCTCTACCACTTTCTCCTTTATGCTTCTTAATTCTTCGTCAAGTTCTTGTGCACTCTGAATCCTCTCTTTTAGAGCAGGTCTAACAATCATAAGGTCTAATAATCATAGCTCTAAGAAAATCACTAGAAGTGGTTGGCGAGGGTTGCAAACTAAAATTAGAGAGGAACTTTAATTGTTTCCATTCTGAGATCGCATTCAAGGTCGCATGTTTCCTACTAAAAGCATCCACCACAACATTCCCCTTTCCCGAGGTATACTGAATCATGAAATCAAATGTGGTAATATATTCCATCCATTGTTGTTCTCTTAAGTTTAGGTCACGTTGATAAAATAAATACTTTAGGGATTTATGGTTGGCAAAAAGTTCAAATTTCTCCCCTAAAAGATAGTACCTGCACATTTTAAGGGCAAACACTACTGCGACTAACTCTAGGTCATGAACAGGGTATCTCTTCTCCAGATCTTTGAGTTGTCTGCTAGCGTAAGCAACTACTCCTCCTTCTTGCATAAGGACCGCTCCTAAACCGGTGCCACATGCATCGGTGTAAACTGTAAACAATTTGGAACCATAAGTATAATTAGGACTGCCGCGCTAGTTAATATTGCATTTAATTTCTTAATGGCTATGTCACAATTATTACTCCAAGAAAATACCAAATTATTCTTTGTTAATTGGGTTAAAGGAGTAGCAATCTTTGTAAAGTCTTTAATGAATTTCCGATAATATCCGGCCAATCCAAGGAAGCTCCTCACTAGACCTCTCACATTAAGCCGTATATCTGTAGATGTTGGATATGCCGGGCGGTTCTAGGCAGGCTTCTACTACAAGTAGGTTTAACATCGTGTCATAGTGTACTAAGTTTGAATGGCCTATGGCACCCAGACCTCTCACGTTAGTTGGGCCTACTTGTGGTTGTTTGGATTTGCCGGTCGGTTCCGAACAGGCATTTACCACAAATGGCAACTAACCTTGTGTTTGTGTGTCACTATTAATATATCTAAATTCATTTTATATGCACACACAAGCAATCAACATATATGTATATGGAGACATTTTGAATTCGAATTCTTTCCTAATCACATTTATTACGTTAACTTCATTAATTAAGCTATATTAATATGATAATTATAACGTATAAATCACCCTAAATGTTCGTATGAACGAGAAAACGTTCTAACGAGATAAAAATTGTCAACTTGTCTAAATTATGGTATACAAGTTAATTTTTCCATATCTTGACCGCTACAATTTAGGCATGATGGCATAAGAGCATAGTAACATATAGCAGTGAATGGAAAATGCAACATACATACAATATTTCAACTTGCATCCTAGGCTTATTGGAATGATTTCAATATTGAATCAAGAATAGAGTGTAATATACATATAACATGTACATGTATATTTATATGCTCCACTTTATCTAATTCACTCCTTTTTGGCGTCTTGCACATAAAAACGTTTACATTTGATATATTTCAAGTATGAACACGTTTCTATTCAACATAGAATCCAAACCTACTCAAATCATGGAACAAACCAAATTTAAACCCTTTTAGGTTACAATCAAATGTTTGCATAAGGGTAAATTACACAAAGTAGAAACAACAACAACACACCTTTCATTCTCAATCCAATATTAAGATCCAAATCCATAAACCTAAATAACATGACAATTCATACGCAAATATAAAATAGAGGATTTAAGGTTTTTTTATTGATGTTATCGTTTGCCAAATCCCCTTTAGGCATACTAATCAACATGTCAATCCATTAAGAATTAGAATATGCCTAAGAACACAATATTCCACTCACAGATCTAAGGAAGAATAAATAGGATTTTTGTTGTTGATTCAGATCTGTGCTTAATCTTCATGATAAACATGCTCCAATCCTACATATATATATATATATATATATATATATATATATAACTAAATTCCAGAATTCATAATTTTAGATTGGAGAAAAGATAAGAATGAAGGTTAGAGGAATAGAAGAGAAATTTGTAACCTTTTCAGGAATTCAGCAATGGCAGAAGGATAATACGGAGGTAAAGGTAAGAGAGTGGCTAGGGTTCTGTTGTGTGATTTGAGGGCCAATATACAGTCGCTTGTGTAAGCGTAGGCCATTAGATTATTCAGATGTAATCTTGGCCATATATATTTATATATACATCCCTTTAGAAAATTCTAACCAAACATAGATTCATTGGGCTTCTCTACCGCCAGGCGGTCGACACCTTTTCTAGGGGGCGATCGACCTCATGGTCGCTGAAACGCCCAATGAACGTATGTTGCGTTGAGGTATTTATTTATATAATACGTTGCTTTATTTTCTTAATCTCTTTCCTTACAATATTCTCTGTCCCCATAATTTTATCCTTTATTTGAATTTCAAATTCTCCCTTATTTATTTTAATCTATATTACTCATCTAATTATATATATATATATATATATCTGCGTTCTACTGTCCAATTTCATTTGCTTATAACTTCTCCATACTTTTATCGTTTTCAACATATTATATATGAAAACGACTCAAAATTTCGCCACGAATCCAAATAAAAGATTTTCGGAGCCAAATTCTTAAAGCTGCAAAATCTCATTTCCCTGCCTTATTATTAATTTGTTTAATTTTACTTATTATTAATATTTATATATTTTATGGGGTGTTACAACTATCGCGATTCTTAGTTACATTTATATGTTTGTTTATAGTTGTATGAACTTGTGTTGAGTTTATGATGCAGTATTTTATTAAGAGAGAATCCAATTTGCTTCAACTTGTTATTTTTATTAATAATCAACTGGTATTAAGGAAAGTGAAATTAACATCTAATAGCATAACTAGGTAAATGATTCAAACATACATTACATTGATAATTAAGCGGTTTCTACAATGGAAATGAAATAGTTATTACAACGGAAATAATAAAACGATTAGATTTGAGGAAACTTTGCCATAAGAATTTAATTTTTGATCCCCATCCAATACTGCTTTTGAAAACCATTTATTCTAGTCAAATATTTGTTGATTATTTCTTTCTCCTGTCTTTATTATTCCATTGTCTGTTTTTTCTGTTCCACATCCTGTCTTTGTGATCAACAGGCAACTTATGTGCTTCAAGTAGAAACTTCTGTTACTCAATATCAGCAAACCTACTTATTACTTTTATGTTCTTCTGAGCTTGTGTAGTTCTGTCTTGATGTCTACGTTCATGGATTTCATGTGCAGCGCTGAGCTTTGCATCCACGACAGCATTGACATTTTACTTCCTTTTTACAGCTTTAATGCCCATCGTTCTATAATTTTTGTCTAGTTTTGACTAAGCTCATCAACTTGGTTTTCCTCAAATTGAGAATCTTTTCTCGAAGGCTTTCTAGGACTAGATGAATAAGTTGATTATTAAAACTTATTCTTTCCCTTTGCAGAAGTTTGAACATTGTGTAAGTTCTTAGGAGTTTCAGAGTTTCACTTTGGTTGACTGGTAAACAGTTCATAATAGTTCGAGAATTGATGATAATATGGTCTTTTAGTCTCATTTTCACTTGTGAATACTTCTAGAACTCCTCGTTTGCCAATCTTTTTTGACAAAAAAAGGTTAATCGATTCATAATAACTATAATTAACTCATTGATAAACATATTAAAAAAATATATTAGGAAATGATCCTCGCCACCCATTCTGCTAGGATTAGATTTCTTTATTTTATATATTTGTGATTTATAAAATGATGGGGTTTGATGATTTGTTCCGAATCAATCCTGAATCGCCAACAACGTTCGTGTGCTTTTAGGATTTTTGGGGTTGAAGGCATCTTTTATTTTATTTTTCCAAAACATTTCACCTGATTAGTCGTTTCTATAAGCGAATCCTATAAAAAAGTGACAATAAATGTTGCATAGATCGTAGTCCTCTTTGCTTGTGCATGGAACGTTTGATTGTTTGCACGGAGGAATACAATGGTTGTTCTCGATGTCGTCTTCATAAACATGGCTTTCGGGCATCGTCAGACGTGTAATTCTCCAAAAGGTGAAAACATTGTTCAGCTTTAGTTGCTTTGGGAGTAGTAGATAGAAAGGAAAAGAAGTTGTGATTTTGTATGTGTGTAAGTTGGTAATTTATGGTTGAAAATATAGTTGTTGCAGCATGAATATTATCGTTTTATAGCCGTTGAAGGATAATATGACCAATTTATAGTCGTAGGGGTGAATACGATAGTTTTATAGCCATTGCAAGGTGGAAGATGACCGTTCTCAAGCCATTGGAGTTGTAAAAAGGAGTGGTAGAGGGTCATATGTTGAAGTTACGTTGTAATATTATAGCTTTAAGTTGTTAAACGCTATGCGTTTCTTGTGTGCACAATCACATAATAAGCTTAATCATTATGAAATTTGTTATCTTATAATAATTCACTACTCCGGATTCGATGAAGCTGACTTCGTCGAAGTTCGAGACAGTCTAAAAAAATGCAATTTTCAAATGTTAAACTAAATTGTGTGATTATTAATTAACTTTAAACACCTTAAATTCTTCGGTAATAGTTTATTATTACTGCTCTTACTTAAATAATTTTTTTGCATAAACTTCAAAATCAAATTAATTTCATTTTAAATGCAAAAGCCCCATATTTGAGTTATTACAGTATACACCTGTTATAAATTCGATCCAGTGGTTGAATTTATAAACCAACCGCTTTAATATTCAAAATCCTTGGGTTTAGTTGTCTTCAGGAAGAATAGTTCACCATTTTGCTAGCTAAAGCTACTTAACTTACCTTGATAATTAAATTTTCAGAGGAAGAGTTCTGCATTCAACATCCTCATCTGTGTATAGCAACACAAAATCTATTACTTAAACATAATAACATGACTATTGCCAATCCGACGTGGACACGCTATGCTTTCTTCTTTCAGTAAACATTGAAACCCCGTACGTTTCCCCGTTTTTATTTTTAACCTCCACCCATCGCACGTGACTTCAAAGCGTGTTGCCTATTCTTCTGTTTTCCCTCCACTCTTCCCACTTCCCATTCTCTTTCCGCAAAACTGAACGATCCAAAAAAAACCTAATAAACCAATTTTGTGATCTGCCCTTCAAATATTGTCCAACCATCAATCCAGTTCTTTAGATCCGCTGCAAGTTGTTGGATTTTGTCACGCGCATCCGGTGACATTTTGACGTCGGCTATCCTAGATGGCTGCCATGGTTCCTAGTACCATTTTGATTTAATCACCTGTTTATGCTTCCTACTCTAATTGTTAGATTATTATTTAGATTTTCATCCTCTTTTTCAATCTTTGATACAAATCCCTAAAATATGTATCCTTAATGCACTTATTTTATTATCAGCCTCTACCTTACAGATTGAATTACACAAAACAATTTACCCTCGATTCGGTTACGGATTTTGTCACTCACATCCGGTGACATTTCGACGTCGGCTACCCCAGATGGCTGCCATGGTTCATGGTACCATTTTTATTTAATCACCTATTTTATGCTTCCTACTCTAATTGTTAGATTTTTATCCTCTTTTTCAACTTTTGATACAAATCCCCAAATATGTATCCTTAATGCACTTATTTTATTATCAGCCCCTACCTTATAGATTGAATTGCACAAAACAATTTACCCCTAACTCGGTTACCTTTGTCGATCATCATTCATTTATCCCTTCCGACGTCATCAACGTTCTCAACGTACATCCTTCACATGGTCATAGAGCGATCGACTCTGATAAAAAAAATGCAGCGCAAACTGACTAACAGGTCATTACTTAATCCATCCAATCATTTTCTCAGTCATGGTCCTACTATATTGTTTGCAATGCCGACTTTGTTTTATTTAAATTTCTGCCCGTTCTTTGTTATTTGCATGATTGAGTTACACTTTAAGTTCACTTTTGATAATCTTTTGTTGATATAGGATGTTTATAATACGATTTCCACCTTAACGACCACTACACGACGCTTCTTTATGTCGTTATTGAAACCATCTACGAATGTCCCCTTCATTGACAGTTTTAAATTATTAGAAGCATTCAACAGTTGCCGAGGTCGTTCATTCATTACAGGTGTAGATTTATTTTTTAGTTTTTATGTTAAAAGATGCCTGATGAAAATGACCATTATTAGCTGTCGATTTTGAAAAAAAACAATTTTTACTGCTTATCATGTTGTAGAGAAAGTTCAAAACTAGAAAAATTCAACTTAGCATGAAATGACAGTGACATAGCAACACAGTAGTTATATAGTGACAGTAAATAAGTGAACTATATATGACTTTATGTTTCCTATTTTTTAGTACATTTTTACACAGATATTTTACCGTGAAAATTTATTTTTGGCATATCAGTAATTGTTAGGTATGACAATTTTTTAGGTTTCACTATCATTAACAGGCGTGACTTATCATCCTGGAGAACATGCGATTGTTCAACCCGATATCCTCTTGATTTACTTTTGTTCTGCTCCTTTTAGCAATTATTTTCATTGTATTGATATATCTGTATGATGGCTCATGCACTACCATTTATCATATCACTTTGCATTCGATGACCTTCAACCTACAATCCTTCTCTCAATTGTAGCCATAGATCGACCATTGTTGAAGTTGTCAATATGGATTATCCAAAAAGCTATCACGCCAATTTTGAAACCGAACAAAAAACTTGCAGCATCAGGATTGGTTGTTCTAGGATTATTTACTGTGGAACTGACAACAAGGAAGGTATGGATTCTTATTTGTCTTATTATTGCTATAAATTTGTTTTCACTAAATGTTTGTATAGTCAATATTATGCGTTTGGTGGTGTCATGTATAAAATGTTATTTTGTTGTAATTTCGCTTAAATTTATTTGTCTGAAGTTATGTATAGGATTGATTATGGCCTAAGAGTACACGTATGTAGTATATTATACGATACCAGTTACATCCATCCTGGTTGAGTGTCAAATGAATAATATTTTCAACAAGGTAATTATCTTCCATATGCATACATGTTTAACCAACAATTAAACATATTTTCAATAGTTGATTGATACTGCAAGTTGTTGCTTAAAAACATATTTTCAATAGTTGATTGATACTGCAAGTTGTTGCTTAAACCTTATCTACATAAACTATATCACCAATTTCAACAACTTTTTCATCATCCGTTAATGTTTGAATAACAAATGTAGATCATGCATATCAAATATGCGAAGCAAATTATTTAATATCCAATAGCTTTTTTTCTTGAGTTTAATTTTTTATCCCACTCAACTACTGCATTTATTTCATGATCATTTTTAGTTGTGTTGGTGTCCAAAATATAAACTTGGTGGTGGTCTGCTTCATTTCTTTAAAATTCCTATAATTATTATTAAATCGAAAAAAGAAAAAAAACACAAATTCCACGAGAGGATTAAATGATTTTCACATAATATGGATCTATAGATTTATGTATTTGAGTGACAATTTAATAATTTACATTAGCTATCAGTGCAAGTGTATCATGAGAAAGGTTGCTACACTCATTAGACGAACTGATGATAGGATATTCATTTACTTTTCAACCATATGTATTTCTCTCTACTGCAAATCTAATAAAGCGTTATGTCCAAGAAGTCAAATCATTTTGTTAAGTTGGACGCATGAATGCAATGATATGCTTGCTTGCTTATTTAGATTTCTACAATCATTGTCATTTATATTAAACCATTTATTTGCACAAGAACTCAAATATTACTTTCATTACCTTCCACTTGAAAATACAATATACAATCCAGTGACGGGTTTGCTTTCCTTGGTTGGGTAAAAGGCAACTGTGTTGACACTTGCTCAACCATTGGTAGAAAAGGTAGTGGGATCCACTTCCCATTAAATAAAAATTATGGAATATGAATTATTTGATGGCATGGCGAGCGTTGGGATTAAATGGATGGACAATCGTCCCTTACGTAAGTCAGATACATATATTTCACACTAAGAACCTAAAATATGACATCAAAACAATTTTAAGTTGTCCTTCCTAGCATGATGTTTTCAACAATTCAAAGAGTCTCCATATAATCCAAAAAAGCACATTGTTAAAGCAACTGAATGCAACCTTATATTGCTTACGTCGATGTATGTGTTGTGGTCTTGCATTAATGTACTCAACGTTTGGTATCCTATAACTGAAATAGTTACCATGCAAAACTAATATTATACCAAGTAAATAATTTGCTAATCTTCTCAAATACCCTACGATGGTAATAGGAACATGTGTCTACTTCAATCCCCTTATATCTTAACCAACCATATCAAGGACAAGGGAATATATATAAATATATGATGAAACTGATTGATCCTGAGGAACATTTTCCTTAAATGATCATTGAGGTTATGAGAATGTGCCTCCTTTAACTTCCTTTTCTTTTTTTAATATCCCATGTTAACCCATGTTTCAGATATATGTTGTACTTTATCTTCAAACAAATATACTCTTAATTGAATGTTCGTTAAAAATATAGCTTCATATTTTGTATCATCATTATTTTATTTAAGGCTGTTCTGTCCAATTGTTTTATTGTTATTTCCACTAACTGTTATTATTTATTATATGCGAATTGATCTTCAAACAAGTAAATTTTGTTGTTGTACAACTCATATTTCATTTAACCGACATACAATGACATATTTTCACATTATTTTAGGTTGAAATAATTTTTGTCCACATGTGACAATTTGTCTTCTGTTGTATTAACATAGGGAAATATTTCACATCATCTGTCAATAATAGGACGGGTCATTATTAATTTATATATAATCATTTTATTTTGAAACAGGTATAAGAAAATATAAGGCTGGTATGTGAGGTGAATGCATTCTACTAATGCTTCACGAAAAGGAAGCATGATTGATACAAGATATCCAAGTAAAGATTATTCTTTTCATCCTGGAAGCCTTTCCCCTTTGTATTTATCTGTGATAGTTGTACTCATACCAACTTATTGTAGACCGGCTTTACCGTTTTAACTTGAATATAAAAGGTATTTGGAGCAGAACAACACCGTCAGTACATGTTAGATTTCCCAATACTGAAAATATAAATAAAATCATCATATGTCTTCGCATAAGCAAGGCTTTTTTTCAATGTCATTTTTCTCTGTCTCTTTTGTAATATGGGCATTGCCAAGATTATATGGAAAAAAAGCCTTAGCCTAACGCGTGTCTACTTTGTAAATTTGAAGCTTGTGTTATTAGTATGATGCAACATGAAATAAATTATGTACGATCCTTAAGTATCAATCACTAACAGACTTTCGCTTTTCCACTTACATGCAACAACACACTCTACAATCCTATCAAGAAATCCCACTAATTACACACATTAATCGAGTCTGAAGTAGGTTCGTTACAAACAAAGATTGAAATCTGTAACTTCCAACCCTATTACCTACTGTTGCACCATGCATGTAGACTCTGACCGTGTGCATAGCACAGGCCACTCACGCTACTAACATGACTCGAGTACCATTTCCTACTAATCCTTTTTACTTTGCTTTTATTTATTTATTTATTCCAGCCCTTACGACCTTTTGTTTTAGTGACAAATTTCAGGACATAAAAAAATGAGGCTCCATATCTCTAACAAAATAGTCTGCGAATAAAGGAAAATAATAATTAAAACTACGACATGAACTTATTAAATCACAATTCTAAATGATTATTTGCAGGATATTTGTATTATGACCGTGAAATAATTCTTCTAATTTGTTTTACGTGTACTTTTAACTAACTCCATATCATTTTCTGCATGTACTATTAATTTTCAAGTAGTTTGTTTTTTAATTTCTGACATTTTGTCCACACTTTCTCATACTTCTATTCACTTTATTCTATTGCACTTATATGTCTATTTGCAATAATATGAATTTATCGACCAGTAACTTTATTTTTTGCTATACACAGCTTCAACGCTCCAATTACATCACTCCTCTTACACTTATCTTCAATTATTTTATTAGCCTCTGTCGTTGCTAACCCATATGTACTTGCTTATTGGACAAACATCCATATCCAGCAATGTCATATTTTTCGGTTTAATGTACTTCCATGTACCCGTATGCGAAGCACGGGCCTCCTGCTAGTTCATAGTGATTACCGTGACCGTCTTTTCTAAAGCCAAAGCAATTGTGTTTTCTATATAATATAACTCAGTCTTGAGCCCGCTGCTATTCCAGCATGCATAATGCATGTACCAATTATTTCTATAAAGCTCAGTTTAGACGTTACTTTACACTGATTTTAACTCTTAATCTTCTTTAACACTTCAAACAAAAGGTGCTTGATATATTTTTAAACCACTAATGACGAATATTTTCAAAACCAATAAAAATTCGCAGAATCATTTAGTGATTTATGATCACCCCACCAATTTCCTTCCTAATATACACAGACATCAACTCCTGCACAATTTCATCCAACGTTATGTCACTTACAGAAGCATTAACAATCGACCAACAAGCTTTGAAATTTTGTTCCTAAATTTCCACAACACAACCTCACCAAGAAAATAAATATCTCCCAGTAAGATGATAGCTAATCAATGATATTTAATATTGTTAAGGACATCATTTATATTGATTTATTGTGACTAGCCATATTAGCTTCTTCTTTGACTGTAGAGACAGGAGTTTAACACTTTTGTAGCTTGATCTGGATGGTAACATCACTAGCTAAATTTTAATTCAAACAACAAATAGAAATGATAATTGAAATCAAAAGTATTCTTTTGTTTTAACATTCGTCATCGTCAGATTTATACAACACCCCATAATGTAGGGTAGTTCAATACGGTCGCAAAAGAAAGAAAAAAAAAACACAATTTAAATAGATTTTAGTTGCATAAGTACTTATTAATTTTAAAAAAATAAATTTGATTAGTTTTAACATTATTAAATATAACTAAGAAGATCGCATTGACATTGACGCTGAACCCATCTGCCTTTAATGTTTCATTTTTCATTAGCAAGCAACAGTTTTAGGAACGTGTTCAAAGAAGAAGAAAGAATCATAGTAGATACGCAACAAATAGAAATTTAAAAATGAATAAAGAGTGGAAGCTTGCAAGAAATTAAAAGATTAACAGCCCTCCTTTTTTTTTGCATTTCTAATTCGAAAGCGAAGTGACATCACCTTGGTTCAGGAACATAGTGACAGGAGTATTTTTCCATGCTACTTTTTTCAACATACGTATTCTATGGTGCGTTCGCAGCCTTTATTTCCCACGCTCAGGATTTTAGTGGCATCCGACGCATCAGATGCAAGCACCCTTTATCACTGCCAAATAGAACGTTCGTTGAAAGTAGAAAATCAAGCCGTTCGCATCGGACGCGTCCGACGCCAACGGCTTGATTTCCAAATTCTCTTTCTCTCTATAAATCACCCACTCTATCCTTAACACCTTTCACAATACTACTTCAACAATTTCTTCAACTCTTTCTGCTTATTCGATTAATGTCTAACTCCGATTCATCCTCCGATTACGACGATTTGATGAAGCTCTACGGGGTTTATCTGGTTCAGAATGAAAGGAGAAATCATATGACGCGGATTAATATGATTCGGGCTATCCACTTCAGACTGGATATTTACCGCCATATCGAAATATGAGGTACCATATTCCGCATTTCCGTGATAACATGAATCAACCAAAGTTGGCCAATGAAGTGTTTAATTACTACCATTCGAGTTTACGTATGGCCGTCGAAAGAACATTTGGCATTTAAAAAAAAATTACCATTCTCAACAAGATGCCTACATTTCGGTTCAACACTCAAGTAAAAGTTGTCGTATCTACAATGGCCTTACACAATTTCATAAGCGGATATAATAGCGGTGACCCTGATTTTATGGCTTTTAATGATGATCCTGAACTAATCCCCGATCAGTACGTGGCGGAATATTATAGTATGAGAAAAACGACGAATAGAGGCACTGAACGTGTACACCCAGGCGGATACCGAGAAATGTCATTAGTTCGAGATAACATTTGTATTCGTATTTGCCAAATCATATCTATTTATATGCTATTTTAAAAATACCACGCTCAAATACCCCGTTCGTAGCTAAAAACACATTTCCCGTTCGCTACAGTACCACGCTCAAATGCCACGTTCAAACACTACAAAAATTATAATGAATTAAGACAACCTATATTGGTCCTAACTTAACTTATTATGTCTCTAAATTTTCTTTAAGACCCCTTTAAGATAAATAATGTTGTCCTTAGAATCAAGTCCCTAATTTTTTAAAGACAAGCAAAATATGTCTTAATAAACCTTAAGACCACTAAGTCTATCTTAAATATGTCCCTAAGTTTAACAACCATGGAGATATCAGCATGGTCCCATCGAACACGGTAAGGACCAACAAGAAGAGACAAAGAGGTGACAAATCACTATTTTAATATATAGCTCCTATTTAGCAAGGTATAAAAAAACCTGAAGTGAATATAAAGCCTGCTACAACATATCATGCAGCAATATCCTACCATACATTAGAATAATTCATATACAGGCACTTGTAAAAGTACAACCGCAACAGTGCAATAAATTAACCCCAAGTACAACAGCAACGGTGCAAATATATACCAACTCCACTGCTTCCCATGCCCAAAACTCAGCAGCGCAAATATATAACACCAAAGGAAGCCATACCATACGCACAAATACCAGTAAAGTATAAAAGAACAAGTACACTAAAAAAACCAAGGTAATCTTTAAATGAGCAGATCCACTACATAAACCACAAGCCAAACTACAAATAAAGATGTCCTAGTATCCAAATCAAAGCCAAAACAAAAACGAACACTAAATATGTTGATAAAGGAAGAGAAATACAGTTTCACTCCACGTTGTCATCATTGAGAGAGCGCTGAAAAGTACCATGATTCGCTGCTGCTTGATACTGCCCAGGTTGGAAGTTATACTCATTGGTGATAGGTCCGAGTAGCTGTGTGAATGATCCAGGTTGCGCAAAGTTTCCAAAAGTTGATTGAAACGACATAGGCATTGACTGAAAGCTTCCTAATGTTTGGTTATATGGAATTGATGCTTGTGGAAACTGAAAAGAAGATTGCGGAAATTGTCTGGGTTGTTGCGAAACTTGATTAGCATGTTGAAGAAATGAACGCTCTTGAAGTGTTTCTTGAGATGGTTGTGATCGGGGCTGTGGTGGCTCTGGTGGTGCAGCAGACCCATACTTGTTGCTAAATGCCAATTGTACTTCCTTTTCAATTAATTTTTTGATCTCCGGTGTCAACATCATGCTTGTGGATGAATCCGATGGTGTGGCATAGTTAGTGGTATTATCAGCCAAAATAGGAGATTTAGAGCCTGTGTTTAACAGACCGTTTGCATCTACGTATGGTGCTCCATATACTCTGCCTCGTGTTAGTCCCCCAGAAGCTTCCATCCATAGTCGCGGATTCCATTCGGCTACATCTTAGTTTAACTCAACCTTTTTGTTCATGTATGCTTCCTGAAAACAGCAAAAAAGATCGTAAGGTCTGATTGGACTTTCAAAAAGAACAGCTAAAAACAGTATTGAGGTGGGGGAGGTATATATACCCGCGGATAATAGTTCAAAAAGATGGTATGTATAACAGTTAAAAAAAATGGTATGTATAATAGTTAGTTTATAATCACAAGATTGGGGAAAAAAAGGGCAGCTAGAAAACTGGTAGCGTGCACAGTTAAAAACACAATAAGCAATTCCAATTCCAAATGGGGCAGCTTGAACATTGTCTTTTAATGATTATTAGTTTTTAACTTCTATCTCAACAAATAGTTTTACACTTTTCTGTCACCTTCAAATCCTTCTTTCCCAGCAAAGCCTAAATGTTCCTGTTATCAGCATACATAATTTCTCCATACTGCGACCAATTTGACTTTTCGTAATACACATCGCTAAACAAAAACATCAGTTAACAAATCTATTCACAATTAATACGTAAATAGTGGAAAGCCTACAACCATTTCTTTACGAACAGTGGACCATTATGCATGAGTGAAGTAATGACACAAAACAAAAAGTGAATAATCTGCGTCGAGTATCTGCATTATTTCTGTCTACATTTCGAAGCAAGATCTAAGTGGACAATTTGACAACAGAGAAAACGGTTGTTCCTCCATTGAACATAATGTCCTCATCTTAATATTTTCAACGCTATGACTTTCATAAAGTTGGAACCTAGTGGGAAGATCTTAGCATAAAAGGGTGCAAATTATTCTGATATGGTTTCATTTTGGCTATATGAATGTCGATCGTGTATGATATAACTTTGCATTATATATATATATACATATATATATATATATATATATATATATGACGAGTATGCATATTTTTACTTGATTGGTTTAAAGACAATCATGAAAAGCATGAGTATGCATATTTTTACACTAAAGAAGATGGTAAGACAGTAAACAGTGCATTGCTATTATTAGTAAACCTTCTAGTTATGTTAATTAACCACAACAGAATTCTCTAGTGTTGTATTTCACTATTTCATTCAACTGATCCTAAAATTTTCCAAGGATTCAACTTTGCGTTTTATAAACAAAGTCTTCTTTTTTAGTAAGAGAAGAACTCTTCTTCTCTTTGGAAATATTCAAGTGTAGGCTCCATTTGTGCAAGCAGGTGATTCTTGTGCAAGCAGGTGATTCTTGTGCAAGTTAAAAAATCTGAAAAGATGATCTTATTCACCTGCTTGTGCAAGCAGGTGAGTAATATTATTCACGTGCTTGCGCAGGTGAGAAATATACCCACCTGTTTGTGCAAGCATGTGAGTAATATTACTCATCTGCGCAAACATGACTTACATTACTAATTTGCTTGTGCAAGCAGGTGATTCTTGTTGTGCCTTAAGGCAAAACATATAGATCAACTGCATGCAAGGAGGTGGGTATTATATTCCTCACCTATACTTGCACAGGCATAGAAATCAGCAGCTTGATACCATTCAGGTTGAAAAAAAACTTACATAAACTTTTTTCGATTTGTTGTCAACAAATGTGCCACTTGGTGCTGATAAGGCCTTTGTTTTGTCTTTTCCTTTCCGCCTTTTCGTATGCCAATAACGAAAACTATCAACAAAGGATACCGGTTGGCCAGTTTCATGTTCCTTCAAAGATGAACATCAAAATCAATCAATTACAACTAGGCAGCAGTAATTATAACAAGTTGTTGCGTACGCACACAGATCCGGAGCCAAGATACATTCGAGGAGGTCAAGGGACCTCATCAGGATGTTGGACAAAAAAATTGAAGCAAAAATGCTTTTCAGGTATTGTTCATTTTTCAGATGCAAAGCTAAAAGTAAATTTGAGAAGAATACAAAATAGATTATGTGCATTAATTGGCGTTTTTTGCATGTCAGACCAAACTACTACAATGTTTTTCCGTTTTCAGCCCTTACTGTTTATAGCATTTCCTTTTCAAAAGTAGTTTTTCTTCCCTCCCTCATTTGCTACTTGTTCTTTTTTTTTAACACAAAATAAACTATGCATATTTATTTTAGAAGACTGTTCCATTACGTGAGGAAAAATGATCATACACATATTAAGTGACCTCACCAATGTGTTTGTCTGGCTCCACCACTGCACGCACATATAGATAAATATATTTACATACATACATACATATATATATACATATATATATATACATATATATATATACGTGTGTGTGTGTGTGTGTGTTAAGGCTCAGTTCTTATTTGGTTATATTATGCTATTCCGCAAGAAAGCTAAGTTCAAAATAAAGCAAATTTGCTATAACTTTTGCATTTGTAAAAACAAAAGAAAAAGAAGAGAAAAAAAATCTAAGATCCAATTGTTCAAAATACAATTTGATATTATCCTTATGAACCATGAGTACAAAAGACAATTATAGCTTACCACTTGTACATCATGTGAAGCAATAGACACCGAACCAGCAGTATGCCGTGTGTGGGTCCCTTCTTTTGATGTCAAATGATTACTTCTCATCTTCGTTCCTTTAGCATCATATGTACTTTTATGTCATTCCATATCAATCATTTGATTCCAAACATTTTTTTTATATCCAATTAGGAGGTGTGTCACGACAATTAATCATCCTATTAGTTTGTCGTAACTTTTTTGCTTGTTATCGTGCGCGGTATAGTTTCTTTTTGAGAATTGAGGCAGCTGTTTTTGTCCAAATCTCAAATACCCTTTGCTCGTACACAACATCATATGTGTATGCTCGCTATGCATAGAAATTTCATTGAAATATATTGCATTAAAATAAATTTACAACCAAAATAAAATAACCATACCTTAAACTCGTTAAATAGTATTATTCTTTTCCCATGAGGCACTTTAGAGAATGTATACCATGGTTCCGTAAACCGCAAGTTCCAAATTCTCCCAATAAGAAGGGAGGCGGATTTGTTTCTAAAACTAAAAAGCATATTGCGATAATTGTTAGGATATTCATAAAGTCAGTTATATATTACAAAATAGTATGATTAAATCTTTACTGGTTTCCTCTCCACTCCAATGGTCTTTTTTGGGTAACAGGATCGATTGGAGTATCATATCCACAAACTGGAATGTAGCACCTCCTACCCACTTCTGTTGCTTCTTCCTCTCCTTCTTCCACACTAGTCTCTTCCATTTCTTGCGGACCACGTCTCATCTCTTGTTGTGCTTCTTCAAACTCATCCTCGCCTCTTTCGTCTCCATCTTCGAATCTCTCCTCCATCATGTCGGTCATTGCATTTGTGCTTGTGTTATGATTAAACTGTCTCAATATGTCATTTTCCTGTTGCGGTAGGCTAGAATGTGTGCTTGTCATTTTTCTAATAAGACCTCGAAATGCTAAGCCTGTCATTATGTTTACTGCATAAAATAAAATTTTAACATATGCTAGTTTGTAATAAAATAAAGAAATATCAACTTATGTCAAATATTCAATCTTTGCAAAGTTTCATCAGTCAAGCGATGCATGTATAAATATTCTCAACCCATTTACTCATTTAGGCAAAAAAACAATAGCCAAAGATCAAAAGTGCTCGCTATAAAATAAACAAGGGCAACAAGTAAATAAACAGAAGAGAAATTCATAAATATCAAATTAACATTCATAGGTGCTCCTAGCATATAGGTACTCATAGGTATTGCCTCATTCAAATTGAATTTATTTTCACTAAACCCTTGTCTGATTCATAGCCTGTTAATCATGTGTATGCCCACTTATGTATGACGTTACTTAAAGTTAAGATCTGTTTACCGTACTCCGTCGTTTCATAAGTACTCCTATTTCCATCACCAATTCAGTTCTCACATTTCTTTATAGATACCAGTTAATTCATGGGAAAGTTTAGGAGATTTTAGGGAATTTACATGGCAAAAATGTATGTGTTTAAAGTTAAGAGGAATAGGGCACGGTCTTACATGTTGTAAATATTTTGATACATTAATTACATAAACAGGGGAAAAGAGTATGCATGTTCATTTGGCAATCATTTTATAGATACCAATTAATTCATGGAAAATTTTAGGAGATTTTAGGGAATTTACATGGGGAAAATGTATGTGTTTATAGTTAAGAGGAATAGGGGTAATTATATACGGTATATAACCATTAAGTAAGTGCGTCCATGTGTTGGTAACTTGGTAATAGGAATATAGGATTCTTAAGGATAAATGAACTTGACCTACAGCCAGATTAATTTACACGTTCTAGAAATTATACATGAACAAACAAATGATCACGTGTTAAAATGGAATATATCATAAAATAGTTCATAGCCAAAATTTCATATGCATATGCTATGTTTGGTGGACACTGGAAATAATATTTCAGATAATATTATTTAAAACATGTTTTGCCAGAAGGGTCAGTGGGTAGTATCTATACAAAATAGTTCATAGCCAAAATTTTGTATGCATGTGGTCTGTTTGGAGGTCCAAGGTCAGAAAAATTCAGTTGCAACAAAAGGGGCCTCAAATGTAATAAAAAAACCTAACAAACTACAATCAGAGCATTAAACAAAGAATGGAACCATAAAAAAAAGACAAGATAAAACAATAAAACTAAGGGTGGATATATTATAAAGATCTTTACCTGAAGTTGATATATTATAAAGATCTTTACCTAAAGTTAATTTGGAAACTAAGCCACTTTATAACGTACTCTGGTATTTCCTTGTTCTTCAAATGAGCTTGAAATTCTCCTTGAAAATCTGAAATGAAGAAGCAATCAAATAAGTGCAATTATACATGAATAAACATGCTCAGCCACATAATATTTTAATAACAAAGTCATTGTTCATAAAGTGCATTTTGTGGTAAACATAAATATTGTATACATGAATAATGAAAAAGATTACATATAGTGGTTAGGGTTAGAAAATACACGTGTGAAGTCAGACATTGCATTAAATTAAGGACTAACAACATCAATTATTATTGCAATAAACAAAAGAGCAAATGTTTATAAAGCTTCTAATGAATTCAATTATTTTAAAAGATAACATTCATGACATCATCAAATATTATTCTTAAACTAATATGGAGAATATTCGTCTTCAACGGCAAGTTCGCCCTCTATCTCTACCAAATCATCATCACTCTCCCAAAATTCATCATCTTCGTCATCAACTTCTATGTCCTCTTCCGATTCATCTTCCATTTCATCAATGTTTTCCATTGCAAACTCAAGTTCTTCGTTATCAACAACATCATAATGTTCAAATGTTACCGGTTGATCAAGACTATCATCAAGTTGAATATCAGAGGGTGTATGTATCTCATCTGCTTGAGCCACATCTGCATCTTCTTCTAAGTTGAGTATATCAAGTGCGAAATGACTTCTTGCAGCAGTTTTAATAACGGCTAACCATTCATTTGAAGCATTAGGCTGACATGTAAAATAAGCTTGCTGGCACTGTTGAGCAAACACAAACACATCATTTGTGCAAAGTCTAGAATTTTTTCTTAGTTCAATCAAACCATTTGTATGGTGCACTCTTATTCCTTCTCTGGTTAAAGTGTCAAACCAGTCACAATTGAATAAAAATATTTCATTTTTGTCACCAAGATATGTCAACCTAATAACTTCCTTGATCATCCCGTTATAATCGCTTTCCAAATCATCATAACAGCTTCCTTTTACACATACACCACTATTCATTGTTTTTTTGTTCTTTCCATACTGCATTGTATGAAATTTAAAACCATTTACGAAAAATCCATTGTAACACTCTACTACAAAATTTGGTCCCTGTGCAAGTAAATATAACTGATGCTCAATACCGTCGAGATGAAATGGAACATATCAAACAAAATTAAATTACCATGTTAATATTACCGACTATTATTTCAGAAATTATATAAAATAGATTAGTTTGATCTCAAATCCAAAAAAGTACATTCAATTTTAACCAATCAGGGAATATTGTCTCCAAACGCATATCGATGGAATTCTCATTCTCATAGGGATGTTGTCCTCGCAACTCATCCTTGCATTTGCTACACAGTAATAAAATTATTAACAATGTTATGCATATGTATATTTAATTATAATAAAAATTGGTATTACTTACATCATTAAATCCTTCAATTCAGGACAGTTGAAAATCACATATTTATGTATAGCTTGGTGTTCCTCGGCGGTGAGCACCCTCTTAATGAACGCATTCGATAATACCCTACCCGCATGACGAAAAATTGATAATTGTTCAGCAGACTTAACTTCTCCACCATCAACATTCCTTGGTGCTTGATTCCATATTGTTTCAACATTAGGACCAAAATAACATGATGTAAAATTTGCAATTTCATCAATAAGATATGCTTCGGCGATGGAACCTTCAACATGTGCTTTGTTACCCACTTTCTTTTTTAAATAAAATAAATACCTACATTGTATAGAAAGGTTGGAAACTAAATGACAGTATTAAAAAGAAATATTGAATATACCTTTCAAAAGGGTACATCCATCGATATTGAACAGGACCTCCAACTTTAGCTTCATAAGGAAGATGAATGGAAAAATGCTCCATAGGATCAAAAAAAGAAGGAGGAAATATTTTTTCCAGTTTACAAATTATTTCGACGATGTTTTCCTCTAGGCAACTCACATTTTCAACAATTAGATTTTTTGCACAGAGATCACGAAAGAAATTGCTAAGTTCTACTAATGTTTCCCAAATATTTTTTGGTAAAAAGGGGCGAAATGCGATCGGAAGAAGCCTTTGCATAAATACATGACAAACATGGCTTTTAAACCCACTGATTTTAGTTTCAGACTCGTTAACACATCTTTGAATGTTTGAGGCATATCCGTCGGGAAAGCGTATACTTTTTACCCATTTGCAAGCAACTTTTTGATCTTTTTTCAAAAGACAATAAGGAGCTGTTGGCTTGTAATAATTACCATTTGAACGCTGAATTAAACTCATCCATCGTGGCTTACTGCAAATTTTTTCAAGATCAAGTCTAGCTTTTAAATTATCTTTTGTCTTATCGGTGTCCATTAATGTATGGAATATGTTGT
This sequence comes from Allium sativum, assembly GCA_030737875.1. Lineage (NCBI taxonomy): Eukaryota > Viridiplantae > Streptophyta > Magnoliopsida > Asparagales > Amaryllidaceae > Allium > Allium sativum. The sequence continues at coordinate 971,661,697 of CM060918.1, read as the reverse complement.
CAAAAAAATTCTTTTCAACATGCATCACATCTAAGTTATGACGAATCAAATTTGAATTCCAATAAGGAAGATCCCAAAATATACTTCTACGTACCCAGTTGTGTGATTCACCAAATCCTAGTATTTTATGATTTCCTGATTTAAATCCAAATACAACATCGGGCAAGCTTGACACTATATCTTCCATCTCAACACCTGAACGTCGATGTAGTAGTATACCTGCTTCAATATTATTCCTTTTAAACTTATCCTTTTGCCTTCTAAAAGGATGGTCCAATGGCAAGAATTGTCGATGAAAATAAAAAAAACATGCTTTTCCACCATGTTCAAGAGTGAAAGACTTTGTTTTCTCCATACAATAAGGACACGCCAATCTTCCATGAGTACTCCATCCAGATAACATACCATATGCGGGAAAATCACTAATAGTCCACATCAAAGCTGCTCTTAGAACAAAGTTTTCTTTTTTATGCACATCATAAGCTAAAACACCATTCCACAACTCTAGTAGCTCGTCAATTAAAGGTCGTAGGAATACATCTAAATTTTTTCCAGGATTTTTAGGTCCTGGAATAACTGTGTTTAAGAACAAAAATGGTTGTTTCATGCACTTCCAAGGTGGTAAATTATAAACTGTCAAAATCACTGGCCAACAAGAATAAACTTTTGCAGAAACTCCAAACGGGCTAAAACCATCAGTGCATAAGCCTAATCGAACATTTCGCTCAGAAGATGCAAATTCTGGATGTCGACGATCAAACTCTTTCCATGCCTCACCGTCAGTTGGATGAGCCATTGTACCATCCCTGGAGCGATTATAATAGTGCCATGTCATGTCTTTAGCATGATTTGGTGACATGAATAACCTTTTCAATCTTGGAATGATTGGGAAGTAGCGAACTTGTCTCTCGGAAATATTTTTGGAATTATTTTGAGTATCTCTAGTTTTGTAGTGAGGACTTTTACAAATTTCACAAAAAACTTTGGAAATGTTTTCTTTGTAATACAACATACAGAAATTAGGACAAACATCAATTTTTTCATAACCAAGCCCAAGAGGTTTCAATAATTTTTTAGCTTCATAAAAATTTTGAACTAGCTTATGTCCATCTGGCAACATATTGCTAATCAGCGTATTCATATCTTTAAAACTTGCCTCAGTCAGATCTCTTCGAGATTTAAGGGCCATCATCTTCGCGCATGCTGATAATTTGGTCTCTTTTCTACATCCATCCCACAAAGGTTCATCGGCTGCTTTAAGTATATCTAAGAACTTTTGAGCTTCGACATTGGGTGGTTGCTCATCCATATTACGATCAACACCCATTGCATCTAAAACCATGTCCCTGTATGGGTTTTCATCATTGAAATCACTAGCTTGTGGTTCAAACATTGTTGACTCATCAAGTTCTGCCTCTCCATGAAAAATCCAGGTAGAATAAAGTGGAACAAAACCTTTTAGTAGTAAATGTTTAGAGACTTCTTCCTTTAGTTGAAATTTTTCATTTTTGCACATGGAGCATGGGCATCTAATGGTTCCTCCATGTTCCACTTGTAGAAATGCAAATTCAACAAATTTGTTGACACCATCAACAAATTCTAGATTTATATATCCATCTTTAAGTCTACAATACATCCATGATCGATCATTCATTTTGGTATCAATCCTACGAACAAGACAAATTTTGGTTACTTTATTATCACCATAAAAGTTTAAAAATGAACAAAAATATATTACATAAAAGTTTTCTATCCATGACCATTTATGCAATTCTAATGTCAAATAATTTATCTACATTGGCTTCCTACACCTTAAAATATATATGCCATATATCTTATAAATATATGTAATTATATTTGCACACATTTGAATTGTATGCTGGTGAGCCATTAGAATTGATCTCTAAAAATAAATTCAAACATACTATTAGCATTTGTATTTCCATAGCCATCCGGAATTTATAGAAAAGTTCTAAATAAGTAACGTAAAGTGGTTGTTCTGAATATTACACAATCTCAAAGTAGCATTCAATAAGGACAATGAAGTAGTTCATATAATTTATTTGAATTTTGGTATTAACTAAGTTATGTGCATAGCCATTGCAAAGTCTTTTGTCCACGCATAGTGATCTTTTGTTAATTTTGAATTATTAGCATCAGTTTAAGGTCGGTTGTGCAAATATTTAAATTTGACATTCGAACAAACAATTGTTGTTAAACTGTACTTCTTGAAACTAAAATTTATATGAATCTTTTGTTTAACCACGTTTGACAAGAAAAAAATTAGGTCTATCATGTTGTTTGTTTATAGTTATGTGCAAAGACGTAACCAGAAATTTTGTTTGGAGTGGACTGATTATACAAGTAATGAATATCGGATGGAAGAAAGATAATTAAACGAAGATCAATAGAAACATTTATACTATATCAAAAGATCAATAGTTACAACATGCAATTTTTTTTACATTTGTATCTAACTAGTATCAAAACCTAAAGAGAAGAATGTATAAAAACTTGCATCCAATTTGTCAATAGAGTTTTCAAAGCTGCAATTTGAATGATGCAAAGCATGAAAAATGTAAATCAAAGTGAGCTTATTATTTATGGCACTAGTCAATTAATCAAATATTACATATAAGCTTAATATGTAAGATATAATTAACTTTAGAAGACTCACTCAATGACATACTCATGTTGAACTACAAGAATCGCATATTAAGATTTTCAGTTCAGCTGTTGGATTTTTTCCATCCTTAGCAGAAAAATTGCATTAAAATATCAATTACAATATCTAATACCAAGTCATGAGAAATTCAGGATTTTGGTTGTTCAATCAACAAATAAATTGTGGAAGAACTGCAAAGCTTAAGGTGCGAAAATGGAAGAAACACAAGCTAAAATTCTTGTGAACATTAGTTTTTATTTTATTTAGAGGCCAGTGAAAGATAGAAGTAACTTTTAGAATTTACCTATTGAGTTATATGTGCATTATTTCTCAGTTTTTTCGTGCCTGTTGTCTTTGTTTTCTTGGGTATCACTCTTTCAGATAAGAGTTGGAGGTCATCTATCAATCTAAGTGTCTTATAAAGTTTAATATATAGTAAATCCTTGTACAACATTATAAAAAATGACTAGTGAAGTGTTCAGGTTTTGATGGTGCAATTAGTTTTCGACGTACTAACTACGTGCATCATCTTATATAAACAAAACTAAAAGATAAATACCTATAGCATCTTTTAGTATATAATTTAAAATAAATACCCTCTAATCAAATCAAATATGCTACAGTTTAACAAAAAGCTGGTTATAGAGAAGTTTTCTACTATAATTAATCATAAAAGAAGGTACTAAGCACAACATATTACAACAAAGGAAGAACACATGAGTTATCTATTAATGTGATTTGTTCGTCCATGCTCTGTTATTCATGCTTATTTAGCCATCAAATATGCATTTTAATTCTTAATGCATACAGATCAACATTATGAAAAAGATTATCTCACCTCTGTAGGAAACATATTCTGTTTCAACGCACTAAATTGGTGATGCAATAAACATGTTAGCAACATTTTGGCCCTATAGTGATTGGAGGAAAATATCTTAAGAACTACATTAGATTTTGATGTAACTATACATAGAAAAATAAAATTAGACGCCGACCACATAAAGATAACCATTGCAATATATAATATTTGGATGTCGAAGGTAAGTTGATGTGCAACAAAAATTGAATACAAGAGACTGCAATATGTAAAAGTTGATTAAACATCAATGATTGGAGGAAAAAATCTCTAGCATAGCATTGCAATATGCAAGTGAATTATTATTATACAGGTTTTTTTAATGAAATTCAAATAGTGGTTGAATGATGATATAAGTCATTGTAATATGTTTAGTAAAAAAACATTTATAGCCTACATAGCAACTTTATTCCGTAGGTAGATAATGTTTCCTCGAAAACAGCAACAATAACCTTAAAAAAAATAAAAATAAAAAAACTGCCAGTGAATAATTTTATCATCATGCTTATGTAGTTCAGTTAATATAGCCGAGATGAACATAAGTCACATGTTATTCTTTACTTGGATGATGTCCTTCTATATGTCGTACATATATTATGAAGTACAAGAGTGACCATTGCTTTAACTTCCAGTTCACCAAGATCATAGATTGAAGCAAAGATTTTATATGAAGATGTAAATTTACTTCTACACTTAATTTATATTTCTTCAGGTTGGAAACAAATCTTTTGCAGTCATTATGGGTGGTGATGAAGTTGAAAACTGAAAACTACTATAATATTGTGAAAATTTGCGTAGTTCATTACTACGCATAAAAGCATGCAGCTAGCTTGTCTTCTACAAAGCCGGTGTAGCAAAAAATATGCAGGGTATCCAAAATTATATAGTACTTGGGATACCTGTAGTTACATTGGTTATTATATAATTTTGGCGAAACAGTCCAGGACCATTAAATTGTTCGATGGAAAATTCAAACCTATCACTCTAAATTCATGATGATTACAGTCAAAATATAAGCAGAGTTGATTATCGGAAATCTGCCACTTTCAAATAGTACTTTGAACTAACCTACCCAATTAATACTGCTACTATATATATATATATATATATATATATATATATATATATATATATATATGTTAAACTAAGTAAAATAATTGAAAATATAAATAAAAAAGCCATTTAAACAAACATAATTTTAGTACATGCCTGGGCCTGGGCTTATGGTACTTTTTTGGGTATAAAAATTACAAGATAGACATAAAAACATGATTGAGTCATTTAAACAAACATGATATTTGCATGGCCATATATGATAAGAGAAAGGAATTTTTTTTAATAGTTTCCTAACAACCAGCTAAATCAATATAATTGTGACATAATCACACTAAATAGATGAAATTCAGAACCGCTAATCTAGATTGTGGTTAATCTAATCCAATTAAGAAATTCTAATTTCCATGAAAATATAAAAAACAGTCCAAAATCGGATCGGATAAGAAGGGTTTTGCAATACCATGAGAATAGAGAATTCGGAATAATAGATAAGATAGATATCGTACAAGATTATGTAAAAGCAAACCGTGTTCTTCAGATTTCCCATTCAGATCGATTATTGCTGAATACCTTAGCTCTTGCCATTATTCTATTCAGATTTTCCCTCTCTTTTTTTCCGCTTTTTTGAGTGCACGAACTGCATACTGGAGAGATGTAAGACCTAGTAAGACATGCGAGAATACTGGGTTGTGGATTGTGAATAGGCGGCAGAGAGAATTAGAAAGGCGGCAGAATTATTTTGGTAGATAATTAGATGCTTGAGACCTATTAATAACCAATATGAGGTCTCTTGTTAGTGCGTTAAGACAACATAATTTTGTCCTTAAATGGGCCTTCCTTTAAGACCCAATAATACGTAGTCTTTAGATTTGGTATTAAAATCAAGCTTTTGTTGTAGTGAAAAGCCACACTCAAATACCCCGCTCGCGTTGGTTAAAAACGCACCCCTAGTAATTAATACAGTGCAAACAATTGAATTTCATATCTCATGAAATTAACACTTAATGGTGAAAAATTTGAATGTCCAAAAAATACATTTACTTTCATAGAAAAGGCAAAAAAATCGCAATCAAATTAATTAATTATTGCACCTGCATTAATTCGTGCTCTTATACAACTATAATATCCAAAGGATGTTACGCTCAATTATTACATACAATTACACATAAACTTCCATCAATGAAGATTAACAAGTCACTTAAAGCTCTTGTTCTGAATTTAACTAATAATTCTTCATCTCATGAAGTATATTATACAAATATTAGAAAGGCTAATGCTATTCTTACACTCATAATTTCTTAACATACACATTGAACTAAAATAAAATAGCATACACCAAATATTTCTTTTCATACACCATGTTTTTCAGCAAATTATGCTATTATATTTTCACCATCTTCGTTTTTAACCTTAAAACTAAGTTACACAAAACTAGCAATTCTTTACAATAAATTTACCTAAAATTCAAAAAAAAAAAACTTACAATAACATTTTAAATTATTTGATTGTTTTTATTTTAAAAATCAACTTTAACTTTGAATGATTGAACACATTTGAATTAAAAGATTTAGTTGTTAAAGTTGTCTTAAATGGTATACTAGGTCTTGTTAACTTCATTAAATTCTATTTAATCAAATTTTATTGATTTTAATGTTTTTATAAGACGCACTATAAGAAAAGGATTAAAAATGAAATTAAGGATAGGGATAACATAGTCATAGGATTTTGATTTAAAACAGCGGTGTAGGTTAAGGAAATATTACAGGTGTATGAATAAAATTTTCCTATTAGAAAATCAGTGTATTTGTTCTAGTTTTGGTCTGGGAGATACTACAAGATGCAGTAGATAAAAGGGCATTCATCAAAGACAGTATTTAAATAGAAATAATTGTACACGCTTTGAAGTTGCTCACACAAATTAAAGGCCAACTCATCTTCCTTTATGCATTATGCATGTACCAATTATTTCTATAAAGCTCAGTTTAGACATTTCTTTAGATTGCCTTTAGCTTTTGATCTTCTTTAACACTTCAAACAAAAGGTGCTCGATATAGTTGTAAACCACTAATGATGAATATTTTTAAAGCCAATAAAAATTCCCAGAATCATTTTTTATAATTTTCCTTCCTACCAAATCAGTGATTTATGATCAACTCCTGCACAATTTCACCCACGTTCGGTTAGTTACAGAAGCATTAACAATCCACCAACAAGGTCTGAATTTTTTTTCCTAAATTTCCACAACACAACCTTTATTAACAACAAATAAATATCTCCCAGTCACATGATAGCTAATCAATAATATGTAATATTGTTATGGCTTACGGTCATCTAGGACTGCCAATTAAAACTAAGAACCGAGAAATTGAATCTTACCGACTCAAAAACACCCGAAATTGAAGATAACCCGATAGATCTTCGGTCGGGTTCAGATGTTTAAAAATACAGTATAGACCCGACATGAACTGACTCGATCCGAAAGACTAGATCTAAAAACATTGTAACATACGCGGTTTTATTGTTACTACCTAACCAAGTCCGAATTGAGGGTCGGGTCGGATCGGTCATGATTTTTAAAATGTACAGTTTAGAGCTGACAAAACTCAGTCCATCTAGAATAAAAAACCGTCGGGTCGGATTCTTATCGGATTCGGGTCCGACCTAATTGCCAATTGCCACCCCTACGGACATCATTTATACTGCTTTATTGTGACTAAGTATTTTTAAGTCAAAAGAGTAACCGTCCTCCTTTTCTGCATCTTTAAGTCAGAAGCTATGCGATATCACCATGGTTCAGAAACACAGTAACAGAAGTATTCTTCCATGCTACTTAAAACTTTTTTCAATTTTGGCTTTTCTTAATTCTTCGAAATGTACAACATCGTTATGTTATATCCATTAAAATATGTTGCTATATACATTTTCTTCCTTAAGGACAACAACGTATTCCTAGTAATTAATACGGTGCAAGCACATGAATTTCATCTCTCATGAAATTAGCACTGAAAGGTGTAAAATTGAATCTCGATGAAACATAGTATTTACTTTAACAGGAGAGGGGGAAAAAAACAATCAAAGCAATGAATTATTGCACCTGCAGTATTTTGTGCTCATATACAAGTACAATGTCCATAGGATGAAGGGTAAACTATTACACACGTACGTACACTGTTTTAATCAAAAAATGATCAAACACCAAATACGATGCTCTAAAGAGTGCGTCGCCCATTCAGTGGCAAGGTGCTAAGAAAGCACGTTTCCAAATTAGGGGAGAGACACCATAAAAAGCATGTATGAAGAAATGTGAGACCGCAATTCACAAAAAAAAAGCAATAAGAGAGAGGAACACACAATTTTTAGAGTGGTTCGGTCAAACGTGACCTACGTCCAATATGCAAACATTTTCCATTATCACTTTCATGATTCCAAGTACAATGCCATACAAATCTCCCTCAATTTACAATGAATCTCTCATTTCTCCCTCTATGATGTGAATCGCACTTGAATTAGCTAGTGGATCGGTTAGATCTCCCCAAGTATTGATTGAAATGGATGAAAAGCCTTCAATGCTTCACTTTAGAGGTAGATCTCTTCGATTGCATAGCATTTTGATAGTAGATCCAAGTTTCTAGAGAGAATTCAATGGAGACTTGTGTTGCTTAAGTGGAGCTTGAATGGATTTCCATGGATGAAGCTTGAGAATGCCTTGGAGAAATGATTTTAGCAGCCCTTCGGGGTGTTCGAATCCTCCCTCTAAGTGTGGAGAAAGGGGGGTATTTATAGTTGGAGATAAGGGTTAGTGGGGCACTTGTAATTTGAGGTGTATAGTTGGCGCTTGGTTGGCGATGGGTTGGCGCTCGGTTGGCATCAAATAGGAGTCGGAGTGGTCAACTTTTGGAGCGTCTATCATTTGGAGCGACCAGCATTCGGGGCGAGCAGTATTTGGAGCGATCAATGCGTATGAGAAGGAATGAACGACCAGAAAGTGCAGGCGGCTCTATGCATACAATGAGCGACCAGATTGTATTGTAATCATGACGTTTTATTTTATTACATCTTTCCCCCTTTTGTCTTCTAGTGTATAGGATCCAATATTACTATTTTTCCATCCCTTTATTTCTTCTTGCTCGCTCCAGCTAGTCCTTTCTTGCTCCATGCTCGACCGCGTCCTTAGGATGAAGGCTGCTCCTCTTTTTGCCTTTGGAACCGACCAGCCCTGGAGCTTGGACGACCAGTGACTGGAGCCTTGACCGACCAGCTCCGGAGGCTTAAACCGACCAGCTCTGGATCTTAGACCGACCAGCTGTAGGCTGCTACTAGACCAACTCTGTGGAAGGTTTGCTCGACCACGCAGTATGTGAGAGCGATGATGCTCGAGCCATCAGGTTTGTGGTGACCAATCCCTCTCTTGAGTGATGCTTCAGCCATTGAACTTACGGTGAACGACCAGGTGGAGGATGTTTGAACCGACCAGGTTGGTGAGCTTGTACTGTTCGACAAAATGCTCAAGCGAGTTTTCTTGGTAGTTAACAGTAGTTAACATTTGCCCCTCGAAGCTTGTATTTTTTGCTTGCGAGAAATGCGGGCTTCAAAAAGAGCGTTGCTATCATGGTCTGCATTGCAATTCGGTCGTAGCATTTTGTTTGCTATAGCAAATCTTGCTTTGACTCGCTGATTCCAGACGATCCAAGTTTGAACTTTTTGACTGGACTTTGTGCTTCATAACACCTGTTCTGTAATGAAGACAAGAACTTGCACGAGTTTGGACTTATACGTTGTTATTGATCGTCCACATCAATAACAGGTTAGTTAATCATTAATGAATGATGTACAATAAATTGAATGTCATATCTACGCAGAACTGCTTTATTTAACAGTTGTGATTTGTCAAACGCTGTTTGCATAGACATGGTATTCGAGTTTGAATTCATAATGGCACTTGAGTTCTGAATTGCAGATTTCAAGTTACGCCTTTGCTATGAATTACGTGATCTCATATGCCGGTTTACGTTTTATGAGACGTGTACCTGATCGGATCAATACTTTGCTTTGTGCTTCTGATGCCAAGGCGATTGTGGCCGTTGGATGGATCAGAATTTTGAATTTGATCAATTAATTTGGGGACTTCTACTTGGAGAAGTCATTGTATCTTTCTGCCTTTGCTTGAAAAGGTCTTATGTAAGGTGCCCCCGCCAGGGGAGGACTTTGGGTTTGATGCCCCCTGCTAGGGGAGGACTTTATGTTGGATGCCCCCGCTAGGGGAGGACTTGGGATTTGATGCCTTCGCTAGGGGAGGACTTTATGTTGGATGCCCCCGCTAGGGGAGGACTTGGGATTTGATGCCTTCGCTAGGGGAGGACTTTATGTTGGATGCCCCCGCTAGGGGAGGACATGGGATTTGATGCCCCCGCATGGGGAGGACTTTCGTCGTTGCTCTCACGAAGAGGGGCTAGACTTTTTTTATGCCCCCGCATGGGGAGGTCTTTCGCCGTTGCTCTCACGAAGAGGGGCTAGACTTTTTTATGCCCCCGCATGGGGAGATCTTTCGCCGTTGCTCTCACGAAGAGGGGCTAGACTTTTTTATGCCCCCGCATGGGGAGGTCTTTCGCCGTTGCTCTCACGAAGAGAGGCTAGACTTTTTTGTGCCCCCGTATGGGAGGTCTTATATTTGAATTCGTGGGACAGACGCCAGTTCCTTTACTGGACGCTTTGGCATGGCAAACGATCTCGATTTAGGAATTTGGGCCATAAGTAGTCGCTTGTTCCTTCATGGGTTGTTCAACTTAGTGAGTCACCTCGATGTATCGTGTGGTCAACGCTTGCGGGACCTCGCTAAGGAAGCTGCGACTTATGAAGTCGGTTGTTCCTCTATGGGTCCTCGACCTGGTAAGCCCTCTTGATGTATCGGGTGATCCATGCTTGTGAATTGCACCACATCAGGAGACAGGGACTTAATCAAGCTGTCAGGGATCTGCCCTTTTTTGTGAAGCTTGGAACCCATGAGGTAGACTTTAACAGTCGCGTTGGATGTGCTTAGTTGTGATAAGCAATTGCAACCGGATTGAGAAGTCGTGCTCTTTTGGGATTTGCGGGGTTTGCGTCATTCCGTGGAGCGAACATTGGCCTCGTACTGGAAGCACTTGATCATGGCAAGTGTTCATGATTGAGCACAAGTTGCCCCTTGGAACTTACAACCTGCGGCGTTGATTTTAGATATGCTTGTTGACCTCTCCACCGTCTCATCTTTGGCCATCCCTTCTAACCACCCTTCAAGATGGTGTTTTTATGATCGCACTTAGATGTGTTGACACTTTGTGCATCCCATGCTTGAATAAGTGTTGTGGAGTTCGCCATAGTGCATTGGGTTTCGAGGAAGTGAGCATTTGTCCTATAACCTGTAATAGAGAATCGTCTTTTAGCAAGTCTTGAATTAACGAAGATCTCGTAAGTAAGAGATTCACACAAGTATGCAGGACTTTATCCATAGAGATATTGTTCAGTACAATCCTTATGCAATATTACAAGTTTTTTACAAGAAGTTCTGAATGTAACAGAAAGCAAGATGTAAAGTAAAGCAAGTAACAAAGCAGTAAGTAAGGAAAGGCGATGATGATCGCTTATTTCGAGTTGTTGAAATGAGATTCCCATCAGCCCTCAGTTGATGATTGGCCTGTTATTGGGTTGAACCAAGAGAGAGCCTTGCCCCTGAGGAGTCTGAGCGGCGTTTGAGGATTGTAGATTCTTGATGTACTGTTGTAGTTTGCCATTCTGAATCATTTCCTCAATTATGCTTTGGAGAATTCTGCATTCATTTGTATCATGACCCGGCAGCTTGTGGAGTCGACAGTACTTTCCAGAGTCTAGAGTTTTCTGTGTAACCTTGAACTTTGGTGGCTCCGGATAGTGCTCGGTATCCTTGGTGGCAAGGAAAATGTTTTCTATGGTATCATTCAGAGGAGTGAGTTACTGAACATGTAGAAGAGAAACTTCTTGTTTGCCTTGCAGTTTTTCCCATCATTGGCTCGTTTCTGCCCCTGGATATCGTGCTGATTAAGCTGGATGTCAGCGCTTTTGGGAGGATCAACAGTCTGATGAAGCACAGGATGATCTCCCACTCTCATATACTCCTCGGCTTTCTTCTGGAACTTTTCCAGCGTGTTCGGCTCCTTCATTTTGATCCATCGACAGAATTCGCTATTCTTGTCTATAGCGCCGATTAGAGATGCTAAGATCATGCGGGGGTCAGGATTCCCTACTTCAGCTAAAGCGGTATTGAACCTCTTGAGGAAAGCTTTAACTGACTCTCCAGGATTCTGCTTCATTGATGTGAGGGAGATGACATCCTTAGCTTTTGTGGCCTGCAACCTAAAATGCTCTTTGAACTTATGAGTCAAATCATCAAAGCGATCGATGGATTTGGGCGGGAGCCTTGTAAACCATAGCGATGCGATGCTTTCTAGATAGAGCGGGAAGCACAAGCACTTAATCTCATCCGTCGCTTTAGCCACATTCATGTGCCACTCATATCTGTATAGGAAGTGATTTGGATCAGCAGTCCCATCGTATGGAGGCAAGGTGGGATGTGCGAACTTCTTCGGAAGCTCAGCTTTGCGAATTCTCTTGGTGAATGGGTTTCTGCTCGGAGAAAAATCCCATTCCCTTTCGCTATCTTTGCGGGTTAGGCCGTCTTTCATCATCCGCTTCACCACGTCCTCGATGTCCCCTTTTGAGTAGTGTCTCTTGGGAGAGCGGACCTCGATTTCCTTTCCGGATGCTCGATCGCGATTAGAGTGTATGGGTCCTTTTCCTTCAGCAAGGGAAGGTGCTCCCCTTTCAGGACTTGTGACTCGCCGGGCATCTCGATTGGAAACGCTTTTGGCTTTCAGCTTGGAAGCATGAATGTCGGCTCCGTTGAACCCTTCAATGTTATCATTGCAATAATGATCGGAAGTTGATGAACTTGTGTTTCCCTCAAGGTTAACATGAGCCTTTTGAGGAGAAGCGGGATTGGCTCGAGCGTTTAGGAGAGCGCTCACTTTATCCATCAAAGTTTGATTAGCATCCACAAGAGTTTTGTTAGCATCCAACAAGGCTTTACTGGAAGCTTCCATCCGTTGGTGTAGATTAGCGACAACGACATCTAGCTCGGCCCTTGTTACTCCAGCTCCGGTTATGGAATTTTGACCAACCTCGAAGCGGTTAGTAAGAGGTGTAGCTTCGTTGTTAGCAACATTGTTGACGTCGTCGTTGTTGTCGTTTTCTCCAACGGTTTTACTTGCGGTTTTCTTGGACTTAACCATTATCTCGGACATGGATTTGACTTTGGAAGATAGCTCGTCGATTGGCCCAGATCTGAGATTTGCGAGATCTATGGTTGAAGCAAGCCTAGATCTTACGTGCAAAGTTCTTAACCTTGTCGAGTTTGAGAGAAGTGCGAATGCGGCCCCACGGTGGGCGCCTAATGTTTTAATCAAAAAATGATCAAACACCAAATACGATGCTCTAAAGAGTGCGTCGCCCATTCAGTGGCAAGGTGCTAAGAAAGCACGTTTCCAAATTAGGGGAGAGACACCATAAAAAGCATGTATGAAGAAATGTGAGACCGCAATTCACAAAAACAAAGCAATAAGAGAGAGGAACACACAATTTTTAGACTGGTTCGGTCAAACGTGACCTACGTCCACTATGCAAACATTTTCCATTATCACTTTCATGATTCCAAGTACAATGCCATACAAATCTCCCTCAATTTACAATGAATCTCTCATTTCTCCCTCTATGATGTGAATCGCACTTGAATTAGCTAGTGGATCGGTTAGATCTCCCCAAGTATTGATTGAAATGGATGAAAAGCCTTCAATGCTTCACTTTAGAGGTAGATCTCTTCGATTCCATAGCATTTTGATAGTAGATCCAAGTTTCTAGAGAGAATTCAATGGAGACTTGTGTTGCTTAAGTGGAGCTTGAATGGATTTCCATGGATGAAGCTTGAGAATGCCTTGGAGAATGATTTTAGCAGCCCTTCGGGGTGTTCGAATCCTCCCCCTAAGTGTGGAGAAAGGGGGGTATTTATAGTTGGAGATAAGGGGTAGTGGCACACTTGTAATTTGAGGTGTATAGTTGGCGCTTGGTTGGCGATGGGTTGGCGCTCGGTTGGCATCAAATAGGAGTCAGAGCGGTCAACTTTTGGAGCGACCAGCATTCGGGGCGAGCAGTATTTGGAGCGATCAATGCGTATGAGCAGGAATGAACGACCAGAAAGTGCAGGCGGCTCTATGCATACAATGAGCGACCAGATTGTATTGTAATCATGACGTTTTATTTTATTACATCTTTCCCCCTTTTGTCTTCTAGTGTATGGGATCCAATATTACTATTTTTCCATCCCTTTATTTCTTCTTGCTCGCTCCAGCTAGTCCTTTCTTGCTCCATGCTCGACCGCGTCCTTAGGATGAAGGCTGCTCCGCTTTTTGCCCTTGGAACCGACCAGCCCTGGAACTTGGACGACCAGTGACTGGAGCCTTGACCGACCAGCTCCGGAGGCTTAAACCGACCAGCTCTGGATCTTAGACCGACCAGCTGTAGGCTGCTACTAGACCAACTTTGTGGAAGGTTTGCTCGACCACGCAGTATGTGAGAGCGATGATGCTCGAGCCGTCAGGTTTGTGGTGACCAATCCCTCTCTTGAGTGATGCTTCAGCCATTGAACTTACGGTGACCGACCAGGTGGAGGATTTTTGAACCGACCAGGTTGGTGAGCTTGTACTGTTCGACAAAATGCTCAAGTGAGTTTTCTTGGTAGTTAACAGTAGTTAACATACACATAAACTTCATCAATTAAGATTAACTAACTAGTCACTTATAGCACTAGACATTACAAACTTCCATTGATAAAAGCAGAAAATACCACTAGACATTACAAAATAACTTACCATTGCTTATGCAATGGAAACACTAGCATAGTACTTAACTACAATGATCGGACATTGATTTCTTTACAGCTCATGTTCAGCACAACCATTCTTTCAGTGTAAAGAAATAGAAACGAAACTCATTTCATGCACTTCACTTTAAATCCCCACTTTAGCTTTTGAGTGAAATTAGGCTTTCATTGTAATGCAAAAAGGAACGAATAGAGCAGTAGTTAGGGCTCTGGATTCGGGTGCAGCTTATTTTGCTTGCTACCTTAGTATCAAAGTTGCACAAGTATAGTGCGTAATTATCAATAGGTTCTAACAAAACAAAATCGCCATTCCTTGAGAATCCAATTGGACGTAGATATTCTAGTACATATGGCGCCCTTCCAATATTACAGATTTTATTCCAGGACTCCTTCAAGCCAAATTCATGCAGCACCCAAATTTCAAAACCGTCGCTCAAATCCCTAATATAAGCAAGTTTTCCATTTAAAAAGTCCAAAGCAGAAACATGTACCCACCCAGAATCACAACAATCAGGTAATGGCATTGCCTTGAATACTTCATTTTTCAAGTCAAATGCAACAAGCAGGTTGTCATCATTATTATCACCTCCCACCCAGAAACATGTTCCATCGTTGCTTGTTGCACGCCCAGAAACATGTTCCTTAAGGTGCGTGAAAGGCAAAGCTTCGTTTTTCCGTACAATTCTCCATGATAATGATGTCCTTAAGCTGTATACCTCTACTTGGTTGATCTCCGGCCTGGTATAAATGATCCTGACAACCTTGTAATCATTGGCCCTCACATCAAAACCAAAACCAATTATTTTGTACTGCCAATCAGTACCTGGAATGTAATGCTGAAGTGGAATTGATGATCTGGGTAAAATTCTTAATTGTCTCAGTGCTGGATTCCATAAGGCAACATCCCAAGACCGCTCATTATACAAACATATTATACCATCACAAGAATCAACGAGATTTACATCATCATGTTTGCCAACAACATCATGTTCTTTACTTATACTTGTCCGGAATCGATCATCAAAATTAATATCCGTGTAGATCTCATATTTATTACCAGAGAACATACCAAAATTGAGGTGGCTCCACTTTGTAACAATGAGAGCGTTCTCTCCGCTACGATGACGAAGATGTTGGTTGACAAAAGTAGAGCTTTCAATAAGGGTAAGCCAAGATTTGCATACAGATTTAAATCTCAGCAAGCTGATTACGGGTAACCATAGTAGTATGTGGAATAAGATTTCTTCAGGCAAGCTTTCCATGGTTCTAGCCCAAATGAATAACAACAAAACTTCCAATTATCAGAAAGGTTTATTCGGTCAATTTTATTCAAAATAAATAAATTGGGTAAAAACTAATCTTGCTGATTGGAACACTGAAAATCAACGAAAGGTGGGTAGGTCATTCAAAATAAATTTGAATCAATAAATTTGAATCGAGGCGTAACGACTTAAATTAAATATTACTACTGTAATTATGTAATCCATGCAGAAAAAGAGTTACCTTCGATGAAACCGAAATTCAGATGGAGGCTGGAGCAAAGTGAGCAGATCCAAATAAAATTTGATTAAATTACTACAAATAAAGGGAGTTGCCTTCGATTAAAGTTTTGTAAGACTGGGGTCTACAACGTTACATCTACTGCAGTTCATTCGCATAATGGAATACTCTGGAAGATAGAAGCAGACAAATCCATTGGTTTCTAATGATATTCATGCTGAAATGCACCGTTTTATAAAGACCGTCACTAATTTTCATGGGAACAATTGAAGCTTTTAAAACTACGTATTACCATTCTGATCTTTCATGTCTAACAGTATTTCTGTTTTAAGCATATTAGGATTTAGAGTATGAATGATCTTTCGCAAAATAAAGAATAATAAAGTAATTCTGCATTATAAGTTTAAGTTACTATGTTTTTAATAGCATTCAAAAAAATCATTTTGTTAAAATATCATTTTTAACATATCATGTACCCGAGACTGTTCCGATATGAACTTTCAAATCCGAGACGAACTCCCGAGTTAGACTCATCTCGTCCGAGATCTCTCTCGATACGAGACCGAGTCTATAAAATCCCTGAGACGAAACGCGACCGATATCCGAGATTTAAAACCTTGATTATAAGTAACATATAATATTTAAATAAAAAATAATTCTCAAGAAATTCATATTATATTTAAAATAACTTTTTACTTATTAATTATGACTCACAATATATGATTTTATAAATTTGGATGAAATTTATGTTATGACAAATAAAAGACCGGCCTGAAAGTTATATTTAAAATAACTTTTTCGCTCAATCGGACATCGTTTGATCTCTTGTTTCAGGCTTGAAAGTCGAATCTGAAACCATATTCAGATCTGTAAATTATGTTTTTTTGAACTATGCAAGCATGGTTTGAGTTATTGTTTTAAGACAGTGTAACCTTAAAGTTTATTGTCTAAATCTATTGATTCTTTTTTATTTGAAAGATTATTATCTAGTATCTAAAATTCAATAATTAGAGTTGATAATTATGTTTAATTCATAAAAATTAAAATATTATTTTCTAAATTAAATGTATAATTTAAATATTAATTCATAATTTTGAAATAAAAAAAATTGTAAAATGTTTAAATTTTCAAAAATAAGAAATTTTATAAATTACAAACATTACCTTACTAGTTATTATTTTCATGCCCATTTATAGGCTTTCACATGTAACTAGAAAAATGATTATAAATTCTCCCAGCAAAATGCTTAAGAAGAAACATAAATAAATAATGTATAAGCAAAATGATGGGAGGTGTAATATATATTAATAATCAATAATTAAGAACCAGTAGCTAATGTGTTAATAATTATGAAGCAATAATTAAATTACTATAAAGTAAACAAGAAAAATAAACATCACAGCAAATTGAAAATTTCACCGGCTTTGAATAACAAAATTTTGAGTGCAAGTTTTGGCTCTATTTGCCTCGCACCGCACCAAATCTCAATCTGAAAATTTTGGCTCCAACTCACAATCTGAAAATTATTATTTTAAAATGAAAATGCAATACAAAACGGTTTAAACCAAAGCCATACCCGCACCGCACTAGTAAAATATCGTAGATCCAACGAAACAATTATCTCATAGCCATTTTATCGTTCAAAAAAAAGGAAACCGCAGTTGTTCTTTCGAAAAGAAAAAAAAACCTAAATCCATGAAGTTTTGAAGCCGTCGCTTTCCATCCAGTCAGATCACCGCCTCCCCAATCAATCGCCGTTGTCACGCCATTCGATCCTCCTCGACTTCCACCTCGAAGTAAGTCACTTCATCTTTTAGATTTTGGATCCCTTAATTATGTTCTGAAATTAAGTTGATGCATTCGTTTTCTGGTTGTTCGTTTTATGGGTTCAATTTACTCAGTAGGATAACTGACAGATTATGTAGCAATAATCCATCAATTAAATATTACTACTGTAATTATGTAGCTATATGCTGTTTTTCTTGTAGCGTATTCTATTAATTAAATTACAAATCGTTTTGTTACTTTGTGTCAAAAATTAATGTTATAAAACATTTTATGGCCATTTAGAAATACAATAAATGAACATATTTAAACATTTTACTAATTTGTATCAAAAGTATAATGTTTCTCTAAATAACCCTTATAGTGTAGGAGTAAAGAAATAAAGGCACTTATTCAAGTCATTTTACTAATTTTTTTGATTGTTCAATGTTATAAAACATTTATCATTCGTTAAAATATAAATGCATTTATTCAAATGTTTTATTAATTTTATGAATGCACTTGTCCACGTAATTCGGAGTGACATTTACAGCGACCCATCTTTTCAAGCCATTATAGCAAGAATATTACCGTTTTATAGTCGTTGGAGGATAATATGACCATTTTATAGTTGAGCAGGTGAACATGACCGTTTTATAGCCGTTGGAAGATGGAAGATGACCATTTTCAAGCCACTGGAGTTGTAAAAGAGAGGAGTGGTAGAGTGTCATATGTTGAAGTTAGCTTTATATATTACATTGTAATATTATAATTTTAAATTTTTAAACGCTA
This sequence comes from Allium sativum, assembly GCA_030737875.1. Classification (NCBI taxonomy): domain Eukaryota; kingdom Viridiplantae; phylum Streptophyta; class Magnoliopsida; order Asparagales; family Amaryllidaceae; genus Allium; species Allium sativum. The sequence goes on along the minus strand of CM060918.1, from coordinate 971,643,121 downwards.
TGCAATTCTTGTATGCAGGATCACTTAATAAGCTTAATCATTATGAAATTTGTTATCTTATAATAATTCACTACTCCGGACTCAATGAAGCTGTCAAAGTCTGAGATAGTCTACAAAAATGCAATTTTCAAATGTTAAGCTAAATTGAGTTATTATTAATCAACTCTAAACACCTTAAATTCCTCGATAATAGTTTATTATTATTGCTCTTGCTCAAATAAATTTTTGCATAAACTTCCAAATCAGTTTAATTTCATTTTAAATACAAAATCCACAAATTTGAGTTATTACAATATTCACTTGTCATAAATTTAATTCAGTGGTTGAATTTCTAAACCAACCACTTTAATATTCAAAATCTGTTAAGTTTCAAAAATCTAGATTGTTACAAATTATTTCCTGATCATTTTTGCCGGTAGATTTCAATCCTTAGTTTTAGTTGTCTTCATGAAGAATAGTTCACCATTTCGCTAGAGCCACTTAACTTACATTGATAATTAAATTTCCAGGGGAAGGGTGTTGCATTCAACATCCTCATCAGTGTATAGTAACACAAAATTCATAGTGATGAGCGTGACGGTCTTTTTTAAAGCCAAAGCAATTGAGTTTTCTAAATAATAATGCACGCCTATTCCAGCATGCATAATCCATGTACCGATTATTTCAATAAAGCTCAGTTTAGACGTTTGTTTACACTGGTTTTAAATTTTAATCTTCTTTAACACTTCAAACAAAAGGTGCTCGATATATTTGTAAAGCCAATAAAAATACCCAGAATCATTTTTGATAATTTTTCCTGTTTACCAAATCAGTGATTTATGATCCCCCTACCAATTTCCTTCCCAATATACACAGGCATCAACTCCTGGACAATTTCACCCAACGTTATGCCACTTACAGAAGCATTAACAATCCACCAACAATATCTCCCAGTAACATGATAGCTAATCAATGATATTTAATACTGTTAAGGACAACATTTATATTGCTTTATTGTGACTAGCCATGTTAGCTTCTTCTTTGACTGCAGACAGGAGTTAACACTTTTGTGGCTCGATCTGGATGGTAACATCACTAGCTAAATTTGAATTCAAACAAAAACATGATAATTGAAATCAAAAAATATTCTTCTGTTTTAAACTTTCGTCATCAATGGATTTTTACATCACCTGTAATATAAAGTAGTTCGATACAGTTGCAACAAAAAAATCACAATAAAAAACATATTTACATTCATAGAAGAGAAAAAAATCACAATCAAAGCAATGAATTATTGCAGCTGCAGTAATTTGTTCTCTTATATAATTACAATGTCCATAGAATGATATGTAAGTTATTACAAACACATACATATAAACTTTGTAATTAAGTTTAACTAAACGGTTTTGTCCCTTGTTTTGAATTTAACTCATAAATCTTCATCTCATGAAGTATATTATACGAATACTAGAAAATAAGTGTATTGTTCTAGTTTTGGGCCACGAGATACTACACGATGTAGTAGATAAAGAACATCCATCAAAGACAATGTTTAAATAGAAATAATTGTATACGCTTGGAAGTTGCTCACACAAATTAAAGGCTAATTCATCTTCCTTTGAAACAAGGGAAGAAATGAAAGAATCGTAGTCAAGTATCTAATTACCCAAAAAATTGATCACATCTTAGTATGGAATTACCTAAATGCTAAAAAATAGCTATGTAATGACTAATAAGTATACCAATATGCAGTTACGAATAATTGGTAATAAAAGCTTCCATTGATAAAAGTAGAAATTAAATACGACTTGACATAACAAACTAACTTACCGTTACTTATGCTATGGAAACACTAGCATAGAATTTAACTAATCAATTTCCACAACCTACTAATCTGAGTTACAATGATTGGACATTAATTTCTTTATAGCTCATATTCAGCACAACTATGCTCGCAATATAAAGAAACAGAAACGGAACCCATTTCATCCAATTCCCTTTATAAGTCTCCACCTTTAGCTTCTGAGTGAAATAAGGCTTTCAATGCAATGCAAAATGGAACTGATATAGCGGGAATCATGCAGGCAATTTTGCAATCCTCTAAAGTGGAAAATTTGCAACGGCTTTAGACCGTTACTATTTAGCAACGGCTTTGGTCTATTGTAAATGAATGTGCAATGGTTAATGCCCGTTCTACCTTTTAGAACGGCTCAGAACCGTTCTTTGATTTTAAACAACCTACATACGCTCCCCGTCCCCAATACGTACTCTTTCATTTGTTGTATACTTTCTTCCATCAAAAGAAAGTTTCGCACCTCAGAAAACTAGGTCTCGATTAAATCTAGATCTCCATTAAAACCAGATCTCGATTAGAGAAATTTCATCTCTTCCTTCAGTTCGACAACAATCAAAGAAATTTCTACCTAAATCTCGATTGATTCTCAGGTTCTCTTTTCCAAAACGAATAGCTCACGAGTTCTTGATTCGAAGTCAATCTACTCTCGGTATGAAAAAATGATTTTGTTGTTTTATCGTTGATTTAATCTCATAGAAATAGAAAGCGTTGATTAGATTTTCATGGTGAATGATTGTTTGTTCGATCTTGTATGAATTCAAAATACAAAAACCCGTGAACAATTTGTTTTAAATTATTTGATTGGATCTGATTCCTTCATTCAAAATAGCGGAGGTGTTCGTCTGCCTAATCTTCAGATTTACTTGAACTTTAAGGTATAAGCATTAGCTTTATTTTAACGGGAGTCTATATATATTTACTGTACGAGCATTCAAAAATGAGGTGCTTTATATGTACTACTTATATTTAACACTGAATGGCTCCACATTAGTGACCATTTTTTTGTTGCGTGTCCATAGTATCTAGTCTGTTGATAAGTCCTTTGTTTTAACAAGTTAATAGTTTCCTGCTATTTTTTTACGTTGAATTGTTTACGACTAATTTTGTTTTTGACTATACCATCTAAGCTTTCTTGTGTTCTATGAAAATCAAATTACCCCTATCTCACGGTTTATAATAATCTAAAATATTGTTAGGCTTAACCTAACTTATTGCATAAAAGGAACCACCTTTCTACTAGCCTTATTGAGATAGAGATTTAAGGCACCATTTTTATCTATTTAGGATACTTTCAAGCTTGATGAATACTTATCATATACTTTTAAATCCACCGAGCATATGATGGCTCTAGTATTCCAATATTCAAATTTGCATGTTGAATGTCCATGTTTAAAGAACAATTTCCATGACTTCACCATGTGTTACCCTTCTCTAAGCGTATAAATTGTAGAAGTGTTTCTTACACGAATAGGGTTGATATAATTCATTCGTCAACATATTATAGCATGCTGCATTGGCATAAAGAATTTCTCCATTATACTAGTAAATGATATTCAAATTTTAAGACAATGTTGAGGGTAGTTTTTATCCTTGATAAGTGCAGTTGTGCCTTGATATCCTTGCTTTTCATGGCTTTATTTCAAAAAAAAAAACTTGAAATTCTTTCAGGTGCATTTGATTCTTTTGATCCAAAAGAAACAGAAAGCCTAAGCCTTGATGTTGTGGCCACTGCCAAAATAAGCAAGCTCGAAATGATAACTTACTATTTAAAGAAACTAAGCTAAATTGTAAAAGTCTATGGTTATACCTTTACTTGTTGTTAAGACTGTCCTATTTAATACCGCATTGTTATATTGTTTGGCCATGAGGTTTATTTTAATGTTCAACTAGATAGCTAATTATTATATTGTGTTAACAAAATTACTGCTGACTTGAACTAATGTTACTGATAATGGAAATAATTTCGGAGCCCCTGGAACTCATTTCGCTTAAGAATATGTAAAAATGAATGGAGAATCCACAAATAATGGCTTTGTCACACTACATGAATGAACGAGAAAGCTACAAATCTGTATAATCTCATTAACTAGCACTGGTGAGGATTGAAAATGAAATATTGCAGGGATGAATGAATAATATCTTAGACTTGAATAGAAAATTATTCAATATAACGTTTTCTTTACTAGTATGGATGGTCACTAACATTATTTGGTATTTAACAAAACTATGGGTAGACTTTATGTTTGCGAAGTAAAATTTAATTTGCATCTACTCGCTCAGCTGCAATTGTACAAATTTGATATTTTATTTTCAATCGATCGGGCTGTTTACGACTGCATTCGTAAATTGATTGATCAGACGCGGTCCTTATGTTGTCCAATCAATTGAAACCAGAATCTTTACATATGTCACGAAAATTCCAAATAAATATTCATCGAAAAAAGCGCTGGTTGAACATACAGTGCAAAACATGAAATATAAAGCACGCACTAAAAAAATGGAGCAAATATGTAGTAGTAAAAAGAGAACCCAACAACAAAACACTATACTCAAATTCACAAACCAGTTTAGTGAAGAGATATAGACACTACAAGTAAATACATAAGGATGCATAATCTAATATAAAACCCTCAAACCAGTAGAATAATAACAATGCAAAGTGCTAAAAGATAATAGCCACGTAAATACAAATATTTTTATGCTCATGTTTTTATATTACTAACTACCTATCCTCTACCCAAGTCTAAGAATCATGCAGACAAATACCTCTCCCAAAACTCAGCTTCTTGCTCCCCGAAAATACGCGAGTGATGGTTTGCAATAACCTTAGATGCGAATGCTATCGCACGTAGGTCGACCAGCGGGCCGTTAGGCTCTAAATATCAAAAAGGTAATATTTACTACACAGTAACATTATAAAACTATTTCCATTATCAAAAACAATATAATAATTTGCATATGCTGTGGTGTGCACAATATACATGTATATTCATGGTTATCCTAATCATTTTGAGCTCCTGGTACTCAATTGCCTTAAGTTTGATGATTTTAGCATATGCTATAGTGTGAAAAATCGATCCTTTGAGTTGTGGTGCACTTCAGTCTTTATTATCATTACATTTGACTGCCTGGCTATGTCGGTTTTGAAAGTGTTTCTTTCTTCAAGTGTATCATTTATTAATTTTTTACTTGTATGCCTATTTTAGTTCTACAATTTAACAGCAACTTTCATTCTAGGCTATTGGTTCCATGCGTGAGTTTTAGTGAAATACCTGACCCTGTATGCGTGGTTTTAGTAAAATTATTTTAGTTGACTTAACATATAAGTCAAAATACAACGTTTACAAGAGAACGATCGTGTAAAATGTCTTGTAACTATTTTCATTTTGTAATCACAATGCACACAAAAAGGATAGACTTGTGAAATATCAATGATGATTAACCTTGTTTAAATCATAAGTATAAATTACATTTAACATCGGGCATGCATGAACTATTGACATTTAATGACTCCGTTCATTCAACACTTTGGTATAGTAACTTTACCTGATCACTAGCTTCATATCCTTGATGCTGGAATAATATAGGAAGACATCTCTTGTCTTCGTTCATCAATCTTGAAATTTGAAAATGAGTAACAAGTGTGACCTTTCCTTGAATTTCTTGCGTATGCTAGAGATGCAACTTTCTCACTGTTGAATTTTTCCATCTCTTTCCATTGAATGTCTAAGTAACATGAACACTTAGACGTGAATGTTTCAATTTTTATTTTATTTGATTGGGTCCAATTAAGAGATGACGGTAGCATCATTTTGTGCTAAACATACAAGAAAAAAATAGCAAATTATAATGTCTTGTGTGCATAGATAACAAACATTAACAAGAGAATAACTTATTTGCACGGTGCATAGAATACATTAACAGTTACACATTAACATTTGGAATGAATTATTGCTTGTATTTATATTCTACATGTATACTTGTGTGCAAGACACAAACATGACCATTTCATACCTTCTACGTATCCTTCTTTATACCTAATCGTCATTCCCTGGTTTCACCTGGTTAATAGCATTTATTTGAAAATGCAACTACTAATTCACATTATGAAAAGAAAAAAAATCAGCTCCTACAAATATAAAACTAGCTGTGTGAGTTGCTATGAGATTTTACTCCCTGATAGCGACTAGTTCAGTTCAGAAGACAATATTAGAAGAAACCAATGAAGTCCGCGTTTGAAAAGAAAAAGGGAAAATAAAAAAAATCTGACCAGTATCTTGTTCCAAAAAGAAAAAGCTTCTTCGAGAAGACCGAACTCAAATTATATATATAACAAGCAATTATGCATGTTTTGCAGGCCTTTGCCCACAGCCGCTCGGCAGAGGTATTTAACAGGAATTTACCAGATGATATCAAATTATAATATAAATTTTAAAATGAGTGACTTGAAACGTTTGTTTTATTTTACCATGCTGTTATGATTTATATTGATGTAGAAAATCTGGAAAATTGGTAAGATAAAACTTCTTTAGTTGGTTTAAATTCACTTTCTAATCTGAGGGCATGTTATTTGTTCTCAAACAATTCAAATATATGTGACATAATAACAACAGCAAAAATCCAACTTCGAGTTTAAGGCAGACATACTATTATATACAACGCAGTATACTCAAGACCATATATGAGGAACAACCACTTAAATAGATAGAACTTTTACCATACATTATATATCAGTCGATTTCAAATCTTACTATACTGAGCACATTGTCTGTTAAGATACATTTATCATTGGGCCAGCGGGCTAGATATTTTTATTTTCTTTAGAATGTTATCGTATAAAAATAAGTTCACAAATAAAGAAAGTAAACGATTCTTTGGTGACCTTCTCTTAACTAATATTGTTGGCTTTCTATATATGTTTGTTAGTATTTTGTACAATTATTCCTACTAATTTCGTGTGTAGTTAGGTGTGAATGTCTTTTAACATGTGCATTCCATTCAAGTTTGTTAAACTTGGCACTCTTATATCTTATATCATATTATGTTTCCATTGCTTAAAGCACATTGAAAAGCAAGTATTAGTTAAAATTACAAGCGTCTATCCTTGTTTAACCAAAAATAAATCAAAGCACGTATCACATACGTATGTAGCATAATGAATATTAGTTTTACAGTGTATATCCTTCACCTATAATCGTTAGTTTAGTTAAAAAAGCGATCTCAAGAACTTGTGCAGTTGACATAAGTTAACAAACCATGCATCTCAAATACTGTGTGAATTATGAGTCCAAAAAAAATGATAAAACTAAAGATACTAGACAGTTAGGTGGAAATAGAATAAACCAAATATCATGGAACGTACCAAATATCATCCACTCAACTGTTCTTAGCAAATTAATGGTATTAACATATTTGCTCAATTTTACAATTAGGAGCTCAAAAAGATTGAAAGTAGACACTATTTTTTTTTCAATAAATAAATGATAAGATGCGTTCTTACAACATGAAAACTGCTCAAATGACTAAACTATGATAACTTGTTTAAGTCTCCTTGTTATATGATTAAACTATTTATTTGTTGTTTGGTTAATTTTTTGTTTATCAGTTGAATATTCACCTTTTCTTTATTATTTATGGAGTTTAAATTTGGTCAGCCTGTGGTGTTGGTCCACAGCTTTTGTGACTGGTTTACCAATTATCACATTCATATTAATGACTACCAAGCTGAAATCTCGTATGATTTATATAATTTAATCTTTTGCGAGGTTTTCTTAAACTGTACGACATTATACATTTAGGATTAGTTGATTTCCATCATAAATTTTTGGATGTGATTGTTACCATAGTTAGCCGTTCTGAAGTTATATAAGTTTATCATGAATCTTTGACATTTTGTGGTCAATGTCGTTTTAAAGTTGGTAAAGAAGTGTAATATTGTAATGTCCCATATCTTCGGTAGTCAAATATTTAATTTATTTTATAAAATATTTGTCTAGAATATTTGTGAATTTAAAATATAAATTTCGCTTATAAAACGAAGTACGAATGTTATAATTTATATATATATCCATATTTGTTTATGTATTGAGGTATATGATATTTTAGTAACAATTTATTGAGATTTGTTTTGGAATAAAATTTTATTTTTAGTACTAAACAACATAGCCAATCAATGTGCTTCATCATTTTTCAAATAATATTTAACAAGTATGAACAATCTGTATATATACAACCAGATTTAAACAATCCTTACATAGATGTCCACGGTTCATGCATTTCAATAAGACAATATGATCCATGCTATTTTATTTGATCCATGTTCCTTTTTTTTTTTTAACACAAGTCAAAACCTGCCTATACCTCAACGTTGGTCCGATCTAACTCACCACGATCCAATCTACTTGTACATTATTTATTTAGATCGAAGCCTTTACAAAAGAGTTTAACACTATATGAATATCAAAAGACTGTACCAACACAGTAGCATGAAAAAGGAAAGTGAATGTAAAAAAGGAACTGCAATACAGAGAATGAACAACAAATAAAACCATAACATATACACAAAGTTACATCTAACAATATATTTTCATACTTAAGGAAATCTACAACAATATATATAAATATTTCTTTTCACCATCCACAGTAAAATTTATACAGCCAATGTATATTTATATACATGAAAATCTCATGTACAAGACAACTCAGAACAGAAAGAAAGAAAAAAAGAGAGAAAAGGAAAAAAAAAAAGTGAATTTACAACATCAAATCTTCCTTGGTTGGGCGCAGCCATCACCACTGTCATCAGCAATCCGTCCTGTAAAGAAAGAAAAGGGGGAGCTATGAGTAGCTAATAGGCAAAAATATATTTAAAGGTTGAAAGATTTCCAATGAGAAAAAATATCATATGGAAACAGTGAAAAACAGTACACAGACACTTTAAAAGAAAACTAAATCTTGAATATATTCTACATCAAATCCATAATGCCGAATAGCCTATACATGTGCATCGTCAATTCAAAAGTAAGAGAAACAGGAAAATAATTTACCATCCAATCTTTTGAATCAAAAAAATTAGAGACGGTGAATCATTAGTAAAATAACTGATATGAAACATTGATTCAACCATTCAAGAAAACAATAGGGTACACAACTAAGAACAACTAAGAATTCATATATGAAGCTAAAAGATTTCCAATAAAATACCACATGGAATCAAGTACATTGCACAACTCAAGAAAACAATACGTTCAGCTGTCAATATGTTGTATACATGTGTTTAGATAACCAAGAAATCCTGCACTGTATTTAAAGTGAAATAGGAATAGAGAAAAATATATTCCATCAAATCTTTTGAATGGGAAAAAAAATAGCAAGATCTTTAGCTGTACAAACTCATTTTTTTGGCCATATCAAATCTATTAAATTTCTTTTTATTTAAGTATAGAAGGCCATGTTCTTTTCTGAAATCAAAACAGTAGGAACCCAAGAATTTCAGACAAAATTCATCAGTTCAAAACCTGAAAACCAAATTAAACAACTGCTTGTACATAGACAAGCTGAATGGACAACTCGAACAGGCAAAATACAGTATGAACAAACAATACATATAGGGTTACAGTCAACTATAGGAACAGCTCATCCATGTGCGTTTCTAAACACAGACAATACATGAGATCCATCACTGTTAAAAACATCACACGCAAACCATCAAACAGATCATAGCAGAACTGAGACACTTAGGGTTTATACACGACTAATTCTAGACTAGGATGTAACAATTCGAAATCACTATAATCAATTCTATTATAAATAAGGGGTCGCGCATCACAAGTTTTCCTAGAACCAACCATGAACAAAGTAAACCCAATTCGAAACCGAACAAAGAAATCAAAACAGAAATTAAATTGGGAAAGAATTACTTAGCTTTTGGGAAGGAGGTCTCGGTCTGAGTGGAAGGACGACGGCGGAGCAACGGAAGGGAGGCCGAGGCAGCGGGCGTCGCGATGGACACAAGTGGGAGCGACGGGAGGGTTTCCATTTCCTTTTTCCTATGGAAGGTTGTGGCGGCTACGTTTTTTGTGAATGGAAGGAGACCGATAGTTTAGGCTTTAAGTGGATGAAAGGGTGCGGCTTCAATCAAATTCGGGTGGGCTGGGCTAGACAAGGTAAGGCCCAAGGTGTTAATTTTTTTTAAAGGTTTATTTAATTTAAAAAATTCGTATAACTTAGAATGTTAATTTCGAGAGCTCACATGGTCATATTTCGACGAAACGAAAAACGTCGGGACCGTGAAGATGAGTACTACGAGATGGGTGAGGACTGAGCAGGGCAGACAGCAGTTGGATTTCTCGGATGAAGTAAACGCCATTTAATTCGACTAAAACAAGCTGATTTATCGACAAAAACCAATCAAGGTGAGTTAAACTCACTCAGATCTATCCACTTATATTTTATATAAGTTGGTTTTATCGTGTGTTATTGTTGTTCATGGTTGATTGTGATTGTTTGCTTATATATATGTATATATATATAAATGGATTTAATTCCAGAAATAAAATGTTGTTTAAATTCAATGATAAACTAAACCGTTATTTTGATCACTGGTCCAAATTATTGGCCATGTTTATAGAGTAAACCCGATCGAATGGATTGTGTGAATTGTCGTGGTAGTGTGAAATAATTTGATTGACATTGAATTATTAGTCTTGATTGTTATGAGGTCATTATCTATTTGAATTGAATTGGTTTGATTGGATGGTAGAATATTGATTTGAAATTGACTATTTTGATGGTTTAAATGAATGAGCACCATTGGTGGAGTAATTGACAATACAGGGCCTATATCGATCTACCGTCAGGTAAATCGACGAGTTAAAGTTATAAAAATTTGTTTTATATCTGGAAATGGATTTTTAAATCTATTATTTTGAATTAGAATTTGTAAAAAGGGAAATTATTTATTATTTAATTATCGAACTTATAAATTGGTTTTATAAAGGAAAATCTGAGATTTATCAGATTTATAAGCAAGCAAGTAGAAATTAACTTAATGATATAAATTCGAATAGTCGTTTGGGAGATAATTTAAAAGAGATAATTTAAGTTAATTATATCGTTAATTAATTATTTGGAGTTTGTTAATATGATAGTCATGATTGGGTTGACAAAAATCCGAGCAACAAATATATTATTTAAAGAAGAAAAAGGAGACGGAATATTTAAATTCGTTATCAAGGGATTTAGAAATATTATTGAGAAAAGAATTCCTAAGGAAAGAAGTTTATAAAGTGAAATTTATGGTTAAATGAGGCATGTCTGAAATTAGAAAAATGTCAAGTTTTGAATTACAACTGATGTCTACCTAAAGGTAGGAACGTTGTTGATCAAGGTCTGAGAGGTAATTAAATACCCCAACTTGAACGACTTCGGGATTATCTGAGGGTGATATTAGTTCGTAATGAGAAGGTGAAGAGAATCTGGTTCCGTACGAGAAAGGACAACGGAATGTAAGAAAAAGGGTCGAGAATTTATAGTTGGACGCCCCAAGCAATAGAGGAGGGAAAATGTTCAAGACTTACTATATAAATTGAATTTCCAAAGTAAGGGAAATAAAAAGAGAATATACGAAAATCTGAAATAGTATTTTCAAGATAAAAGGAAATTTGAAACGCTAAGTTTTGCGAATGGTTTATACTAAGATAGTTGGTTATTATAAAATAAAGAAGATTTCATAAAGTTGTTCACTTGAAAAAAGATGAGTCGTTTTCCAGTATGGTTAATGAGGAATAAAATAGTAAATGGTTATGAAACCATCATAAAATAAAGAATTTTGATATGATATGAAAGTGAAATAGTTTTGAAAATGTGAAATCTTATATATCAAATGAGTTATATTTGGAATAATGAAATATTTAAAGAGTTTAAATATCGTTAATCATTTTAAAAAGGCCCTGTAGTGTTAATACTGAACTGGTAAACTTATGTTATTCACACAGTTATTTATTTGATAGTTAAAACACCGACTATCAAAGTTGACCCATACGATCGTTGGTACAGAAAGACCAGGATCGAATTCAGATTCGAAAAACCATTCCGACCAGCGTATACGTGAAAGAAGATCATTGAAGATAGAGCAGTTAAAGACCGTTGATTTTCATGAGCGGAAGAACCACTGATTGGATTTCTCTGGTTTAGCGGCTGGAGATATTTCAACAGTGATTCTGTCGTGATTTGAAATCAATGGATTGCAAGGACTTCTCGCTACTGATCTGTATGGTGATTCCTAGGATGCAGTAGGAGGGTGCCTTCGGTTCATCCTGTTCCTGGATGACTTGTATGGACGAGTGTCTGACAGAGTATTTCCAAAGGAGATTACGTACGTTGATTTCTTCAAACGTATCATAGTTGATGGCGGAGAAATGGTTTTCTCTAGCCAAATAACTAGAGTATTTTTGTGGACGTCAATTAGTGATATCCAGAGGATCTGACGATGTGGCATTCAAAGTGAATGGTGGCTAGATGCTGTAAAGGAAAGTCTGACCTCAAGCCTCATCAACCGGGAGATGACAAAAATCGGGCAGGCAACATGGCTATATGGGTCGCTCCCATTAGGGTGTATGATCACCTATCTAGAGAAATTCCATTTGTTTCTTAATCTATATTCGATGTTGTCCCTTTATCGGTAGGCGGTTGCTAATCCCAACCGTCGGTGATATACATTCGATACACTCAAGCGAAATGAGTGGTCGGTCATGTGTGGGCCGGGTTGCAAGACGTTCTTGGTGAACCCAGTGTATTCATCTCTAGAGATACACGATCGGCAGGTGGTCTCATACCTTGTCAGAGTTGGAATCCAATCTCCAATAAGCGCCTGCGGTTTTGATTGTATACTATATACGTGGAGCGTGAGATGCAAGCGTTCCACTAGATTGTTATTTACTTGTATTTAGACATTATTATAATATTAGAGAAGATATTGTTTCCAAAACTATTTTGGGTCATCGTAAGGTAAAAACCGTCCATGTTTATGTGTGGATTTGGTCTTACGATTATCCTTTTCTTCTGAAAAGATTTTGAACTTTAAAATCATGATTGGATGATTTACCCTTAATACTGTGCGTGTTTATCTCACTCTGGTTCACCAGACTGACCCGGTGTTTTGTAAATGCTCGGGTTAGCCTGGGTTTGCAGGATCAGGTTATTGAACACTGCAAAAGGCATGCTGGAGAAGTCCAGACATATTTAATGTTATTCCGCTGTGTTGTATATAAGGGCATATTATTTGAACTGTCCAGTGATTGTGATGTACTCTGATATTGTAAGTTTCATTCAGAGCTCTCAATAAAGATTTATTTCCATATTATATTTTTTTTCCACTGCGATGTGAGACTCTGTGTTGTGTTCTTCTTCTTTTATTCTTATATTTCTTTCTTTCTTATCTTACCCTCTAATTTCTTTCATTAACAATCCGGTGTTCTCGGTGTTTGGAGGGTCGGCATGAGATACAGTAAACTTATTTATGTCGATTTTCGGAGCCGAAAACTGCTGGGTCGTTACAGTGGTATCAGAGCAATTGGTTTAGCAGTAACCTTGGCTCTGTGGCATAACTTGATAGAGATGGGGTTAGTAGCACCCTAGATTGAGTTTGAGTGTATATGTACGAGTGAACGTATTTGTAGATTTTATAAAAATTGTTTTATATTGTGGAGATTTATTTGGTTGAGTTGTTTATGAGTTCTGGTTGATCAGTTTGATCCGCTGTATCAATAAGGGTTTCTAAAAACTCAAGTACGATAAACCGACGCAGTATGCTTTGAAAGAGGGGGTAAATGAAATAATTTTACCCGAAATTTATTTTTGTATAGAAAGGAAATAATTTTATGAAATTATTGAAGCATTGATTGATTTGAATTAAACTTAACTGTGTTAAGTGGAATTGAATTTATAAGTAATAATGGTATTGAAAATAAATTAAGGAATAATGTTGAAAGTAAATAACGTTGATTTGGAATTTGGAAATCTGATTAATAATAATTAAGAAGAAATCAATTGAAAATAAACCGGTTGATATTCAAATATGTTGAATTAAGCAGTGGTATAGAATGTGGATTCAGTTGAATTGATTAAGTGGTTGTGCCCTGGTTATAGATTGATTTCTGTTTGTTAGATTTGTTGGATATATTTTATCCATGGATTAATAAAGAAGTAAATAAACTGAAAGCCAGAAAATGAATTTCAGTATAATATAGTTGAAACGAAACTGCATATAAGTTGAAACTAAACGGTTCAGCTCTGTATTTGCAAAGTAATTGGTAGCACCAGTTTGATACACTAGTCGATAAATGAAGTGTTATTTAAATATTTTTTAAAAGTTAATAGGATTTGCAACTTTTTTCTTACCTTAGCAATTTCGAGGACGAAATTATTCTAAGGGGGAAGAATGTAATGTCCCGTATCTTCGGTAGTCAAATATTTAATTTAATTTATTTTATAAAATATTTATCTAGAATATTTGTGAATTTAAAATATAAATTTCGCTTATAAAACAAAGTACGAATGTTATAATATATATATATATATATATCCATATTTGTTTATGTATTGAGGTATATGATATTTTAGTAACAATTTATTGAGATTTGTTTTTGGAATAAAATTTTATTTTGAGTACTAAACAACATAGCCAATCAATGTGCTTCATCATTTTTCAAATAATATTTGACAAGAATGAAAGATCTGTAGATATACAACCAGATTTAAACAATCCTTACATAGATGTCCACGGTTCATGCATTTCACTAAGACAATATGATCCTTGCTATTTTATTTGATCCATGTTCCATTTTGTTTTTTTTAACACAAGTCGAAACCTGCCTATACCTCAACGTTGGTCCGATCTAACTCATCACGATCCAATCTACTTGTACATTATTTATTTAGATCGAAGCCTTTACAAAAGAGTTTAACACTATATGAATATCAAAAGACTGTACCAACACAGTAGCATGAAAAAGGAAAATGAATGGAAAAAAGGAACTGCAATACAGAGAATGAACAACAAATACAACCATAACATATACACAAAGTTACATCTGACAATATATTTTCATACTTAAGGAAACCTACAACAATATATATAAATATTTCTTTTCACCATCCACAGTAAAATTTATACAGCCAATGTATATTTATGTACATGAAAATCTCATGTACAAGACAACTCAGAACAGAAAGAAAGAAAAAAAAGAGAGAAAAAGAAAAAAAAAGTGAATTTACAACATCAAATCTTCCTTGGTTGGGCGCAGCCATCACCACTGTCATTAGCAATCCGTCCTGTAAAGAAAGAAAAGGGGGAGCTATGAGTAGCTAATAGGCAAAAATATATTTAAAGGTTGAAAGATTTCCAAAGAGAAAAAATATCACATGGAAACAGTGAAAAACAGTACACAGACACTTTAAAAGAAAACTAAATCTTGAATATATTCTACATCAAATCCATAATGCCGAATAACCTATACATGTGCATCATCAATTCAAAAGTAAGAGAAACAGGAAAATAATATACCATCCAATCTTTTGAATCAAAAAAAAAAGAGACAGTGAATCATTAGTAAAATAACTGATATGAAACATTGATTCAACCATTCAAGAAAACAATAGGGTACACAGCTAGGAACTGTTAAGAATTCATATATGAAGTTGAAAGATTTCCAATAAAATACCACATGGAATTAAGTACATTGCACAACTCAAGAAAACAATACGTTCAACTGTCAATATGTTGTATACATGTGTTTAGATAACCAAGAAATCCTGCACTGTATTTAAAGTGAAATAGGAATAGAGAAAAATATATTCCATCAAATCTTTTGAATGGGAAAAAAACAGCAAGATCTTTAGCTGTACAAACTCATTTTTTTTGGCCATATCAAATCTATTAAATTTCTTTTTATTTAAGTACAGAAGGCCATGTTCTTTTCTGAAATCAAAACAGTAGGAACCCAAGAATTTCAGACAAAATTCATCAGTTCAAAACCTGAAAACCAAATTAAACAACTG
This sequence comes from Allium sativum, assembly GCA_030737875.1. Lineage (NCBI taxonomy): Eukaryota > Viridiplantae > Streptophyta > Magnoliopsida > Asparagales > Amaryllidaceae > Allium > Allium sativum. The sequence continues at coordinate 971,627,229 of CM060918.1, read as the reverse complement.
CTTGTACATAGACAAGCTGAATGGACAACTCGAACATGCAAAATACAGTATGAACAAATAATACATATAGGGTTACAGTCAACTATAGGAACAGCTCATCCTTGTGCGTTTCTAAACACAGACAATACATGAGATCCATCACTGTTAAAAACATCACACGCAAACCATCAAACAGATCGTAGCAGAACCAAGACACCTAGGGTTTAGACACGACTAATTCTAGACTAGGATGTAACAATTCGAAATCACTGTAATCAATTCTAGTATAAATAAGGGGTCGCGCATCACAGGTTTTCCCAGAACCAACCATGAACAAAGTAAACCCAATTCGAAACCGAACAAAGAAATCAAAGCAGAAATTAAATTGGGAAAGAATAACTTAGCTTTTGGGAAGGAGGTCTCGGTCTGAGTGGAAGGACGGCGGCGGAGCAACGGAAGGGAGGCCGAGGCAGTGGGTGTCGCGATGGACACAAGTGGGAGCGACGGGAGGGTTTCCATTTCCTTTTTCCTCTGGAAGGTTGTGGCGGCTACGTTTTTTTGTGAATGGAAGGAGACTGATAGTTTAGGGTTTAAGTGGATGAAAGGGTGCGGCTTCAATCAAATTCGGGTGGGCTGGGCTAGACTAGGTAAGGCCCAAGGTGTTATAAATTTTTAAAGGTTTATTTAATTTAAAAAATTTGTATAACTTAGAATGTTAATTTCGAGAGCTCACGTGGTCAAATTTCGACGAAACAAAAAACGTCGGGACCGTGAAGACGAGTACTACGAGATGGGTGAGGACTGAGCAGGGCAGACAGCAGCTGGATTTCTCGGATAAAGTAAACGCCATTTAATTCGACTAAAACAAGCTGATTTATCGACAAAAACCAATCAAGGTGAGTTAAACTCACTCGGATCTATCCACTTATATTTTATATAAGTTGGTTTTATCGTGTGTTATTGTTGTTCATGGTTGATTGTGATTGTTTGCTTATATATACGTATATATATAAATGGATTTAATTCCAGAAATAAAACGTTGTTTAAATTCAATGATAAACCAAACCGTTATTTTGACCACTGGTCCAAATTATTGGCCATGTTTATAGAGTAAACCCGATTAAATGGATTGTGTGAATTGCCGTGGTAGTGTGAAATAATTTGATTGACATTGAATTATCAGTCTTGATTGTTATGAGGTCTTTCTCTATTTGAATTGAATTGGTTTGATTGGATGGTAGAATATTGATTTGAAATTCACTATTTTGATGGTTTAAACGAATGTGCACCGTTGGTGGAGTAATTGATAGTACATGGCCTATATCGATCTACCGTCAGGTAAATCGATGAGTTAAAGTTATAAAAATTTGTTTTATAACTGGAAATGGATTTTTAAATCTATTATTTTGAATTAGAATTTGTAAAAAGGGAAATTATTTATTATTTAATTATCGAACTTATAAATTGGTTTTATAAAGGAAAATCTGAGATTTATCAGATTTATAAGCGAGCAAGTAGAAATTAACTTAATGATATACATTCGAATAGTCGTTTGGGAGATAATTTAAAAGAGATTATTTAACTTAATTATATCGTTAATTAATTATTTGGAGTTTGTTAATATGATAGTCATGATTAGGTTGACAAAAATCCGAGCAACAAATATATTATTTAAAGAAGAAAAAGGAGACGGAATATTTAAATTCGTTATCAAGGGATTTAGAAATATTATTGAGAATAAGAATTACCAAGGAAAGAAGTTTATAAAGTAAAATTTATGGTTAAATGAGGCATGTCTGAAATTAGAAAAATGTCGAGTTTTGAATTACAACTGATGTCTACCTAAAGGTAGGAACGTTGTTGATCAAGGTCTGAGAGGTAATTAAATACCCCAACTTGAACGACTTCGGGATTATCTGAGGATGATATTAGTTCGTAATGAGAAGGTGAAGAGAATCTGGTTCCGTACGAGAAAGGACAACGGAATGTAAGAAAAAGGGTCGAGAATTTATAATTGGACGCCCCAAGCAATAAAGGAGGGAAAATGTTCAAGGCTTACTATATAAATTGAATTTCCGAAGTAAGGGAAATAAAAAGAGAATATATGAAAATCTGAAATAATATTTTCAAGATAAAAGGAAATTTAACACGCTAAGTTTTGCGAATGGTTTATACTAAGATAGTTGGTTATTATAAAATAAAGAAGATTTCATAACGTTGTTCACTTGAAAAAAGATGAGTCGTTTTCCAGTATGGTTAATGAGGAATAAAATAGTAAATGGTTGTGAAACGATCAGAAAATAAAGAATTTTGATATGATATGAAAGTGAAATAGTTTTGAAAATGTGAAATCTTATATATCAAATGAGTTATATTTGGAATGATGAAATATTTAAAGAGTTTAAATATCGTTAATCATTTTAAAAAGGCCCTGTAGTGTTAATACTGAACTGGTAAACTTATGTTATTCACACAGTTATTTATTTGATAGTTAAAACACCGACTATCAAAGTTGACCCATACGATCGTTGGTACGGAAAGACCGGGATCGAATTCAGATTCGAAAAACCATTCCGACCAGCGTATACGTTGAAGAAGATCATTGAAGAGAGAGCAGTTAAAGACCGTTGATTTTCATGAGCGGAAGAACCACTGATTGGATTTATCTGGTTTAGCGGCTGGAGATATTTCAACAGTGATTCTGTCGTGATTTGAAATCAACGGATTGCAAGGACTTCTCGCTACTGATCTGTAGGGTGATTCCTAGGATGCAGTAGGAGGGTGCCTTCGGTTCATCCTGTTCCTGGATGACTTGTATGGACGAGTGTCTGACAGAGTATTTCCAAAGGAGATTACGTACGTTGATTTCTTCAAACGTATCATAGTTGATGGCGGAGAAATGGTTTTCTCTAGCCAAATAACTAGAGTATTTTTGTGGACGTCAATTAGTGATATCCAGAGGATCTGACGATGTGGCATTCAAAGTGAATGGTGACCAGATGCTGTAAAGGAAAGTCTGACCTCAAGCCTCATCAACCGGGAGATGACAAAAATCGGACAGGCAGCATGGCTATGTGGGTCGCTCCCATTAGGGTGTATTATCACCTATCTAGAGAAATTCCATTTGTTTCTTAATCTATATTCAATGCTGTCCCTTTATCGGGAGGTGGTTGCTGATCCCAACCTTCGGTGATATACATTCGATACACTCAAGCGAAATGAGTAGTCGGTCATGTGTGGGCCGGGTTGCAAGACGTTCTTGTTGAACCCAGTGTATTCGTCTCTAGAGATACACGATCGGCAGGTGGTCCCATACTTTGTCAGAGTTAGAATCCAATCTCCAATAAGCGCCTGCGGTTTTGATTGTATACTATATACGTGGAGCGTGAGATGCAAGCGTTCCACTAGATTGTTATTTACTTGTATTTAGACATTATTATAATATCAGAGAAGATATTGTTTCCAAAACTATTTTGGGTCATCGTAAGGTAAAAACCGTTCGTGTTTATGTGTGGATTTGGTCTTACGATTATCCTTTTCTTCTGAAAAGATTTTGAACTTTAAAATCATGATTGGATGATTTACACTTAATACTGTGCGAGTTTATCTCACTTTGGTTCACCAGACTGACCCGGTATTTTGTAAATGCTCGGGTTAGCCCGGGTTTGCAGGATCAGGTTATTGAACACTGCGAAAGGCATGCTGGAGAAGTCCAGACATATTTAATGTTATTCCGCTGTGGTTTATATAAGGGCAGATTATTAGAACTGTCCAGTGATGATGATGTACTCTGATATTGTAAGTTTCATTCAAAGCTCTCAATAAAGATTTATTTCTATATTATATTTTTGTTCCACTACGATGTGAGACTCTGTGTTGTGTTCTTCTTCTTCTATTCTTATATTTCTTTCTATCTTATCTCACCCTCTAATTTCTTTCATTAACAATCTGGTGTTCTCAGTGTTCGGAGGGTCGGCATGAGATACAGTAAATGTATTTATGTCGATTTTTGGAGCAGAAAACTGCTGGTTCGTTACAAATATAATGAACTGAAGTTATAAATCGCAGATATGAACCATAAACCTAGTTAGGGTTCATTGGCCTGAGTCTGGTGTACCATGCTCTGTGTTTTCCAGATGTATGTCCGAAAATGTGAAAAAGGCGATCAATTAGAAAATATGATTTTGACCAGTGCAATTCAAACATATTATTTTTTCCCTCCCTTTTTGGAAAGCTTCAAAAACAAGGCAAATCACTTGCCACGCTGAAATATAAGCTGGAATGGATAGTAGAAAGTAGATGATGTTGTTTTGTTGGTTATGAATAGTAATTTTGTTTAGAGCTGTCGCTTAAGATTTACAGAGATCAGGCTGTAGCAGTGGGGATGAGTGGCGGTAAGGAGGGAGCACAATGGAGATCATGCGAGATGTTTGTTTCAGGAAGTAGAACAATAAATTTGCTTGCATGGTTTGAGACTTCCCTATAGCAAATGGATTTGCTGCATGTTGCAAGGTTTGGGCTTACTTTTTTTAAAAATCTGAAGCTTGTGTGATGAAAGAAGAATAGGAAATGGAATATGAACATGAGGAGAACGTTTATACATGAGTTAGTGAAATGATGAGAGAATGCGAACCATGCATGACCGTTTATTTATTGAATGAACCAGTGAATGTTGGGTTATAATATTTTCATAAGTTATTATATCATCAAATTCTAATATCATAAAATCTATGTTGAATTCCATTTGGTTATCCCCATTGCAATTTTTTTGGTAATATAAAGTACGAATGTGTAAATTCAATTATATCTGTTGAGTTTCAAGAATGAACATGCCACAGTCTTTATAATTATTTCATCTTCCTGTATTTGTTATCTTATACATCCGGATACAGTTTGATATTTCGATCGCTTTTGGTTGATAACTGAAATTCAAATGAATTTTGAAATATATTGTCCTTTTTAATGAAACTTTGATTTTCCGTTCGAAAATCATTAGTTAAAATAAGTTATACGTTGCTAATAAATCTTTGGCTTTTGCAGCAATTGACAAAGCCCCATTGACATGGAGTACTAGAATTCAAATAGCTATTGATGTGGCTGATGTAAGCTTTACTTGATTACTCGTTCCTTATCTCTATATTAATTTTGTACATGTGTTAATATGAATATGGCTTTCTAAATCTGGAAATTTGTCTTTTAACAATGTTAGACTGCTGATTTTCGGTGATGATAGAGGCTTGCTCAAGAAGAAATTAAGCAACAATACTATTACGTAATGTATGATAAATATGAACAAATAATATTGTAATATTATTGTGATGAAGTTGAAATGTACTGCACTATTATTTTGGCTACTGCTATTGAACTTGAAGTGCATGGCAATATTATTTTTGCTGCTGCGAGCTGTTAGACTTTTAAGTTTGTAATATATTGTTGAACTTTAAAATTATTTTGTTGTTAAATTTGATCTTTATGTTGAATCTATTGGAAGTTTTCAGTTTATTGATATTTCTTTTGTGGTACTATGTCAAATCTATAACCGTTTGTACTGAATAGGGACTACGGAAAGAGGGGGAAAACCAATTTTTTTTTTAAAAATAATGTCAATTAGCAGCAGCTAAAAGCCGTTGCTAAATTAAAATACGCAACGGACACTATCCGTTCCAAATTAAAAAATTGCAATGGGTTAAGGCCGTTGCAAAAACCATAAATTGCAACGGCTTTCGGCCGTTGCAAAATTTTAGCAATTCCAGAAATCGCAACGACTTAGAGCCGTTGCGAAATTAATTTGCAACGGCCAAAAGACGTTGCAAATCAGCGTTTCTGGTGTAGTATATTTTATGAATATTAAAAAATCAACGCTTTTGTCCCTTGTTTTGAATTTAACTCATAAATCTTCATCTCATGAAGTATATTATACTATTAGAAAATAAGTGTATTGTTCTAATTTTGGGCCAGGAGATAGTACAAGAGGTAGTAGATAAAGAACATCCATCAAAGATAGTGTTTAGATAGAAATAATTGTATACGCTTGGAAGTTGCTCACACAAGTTAAAGGCTAATTCATCTTCCTTTGTAACAAGGGAAGAAATGAAAAAATCGTAGTCAAGTATCTAATTACCCAAAAAATTGATCACATCTTAGTATGGAATTACCTAAATGCTAAAAAATAGCTATGTAATGACTAATAAGTATACCAATATGCAGTTACAAATAATTGGTAATAAAAACTTCCATTGATAAAAGTAGAAATTAAATACGACTTGACATAAAAAAATGACTTACCGTTACTTATGCTGTGGAAACACTAGCATAGAATTTAACTAATCAAGTTCCACAACCTGCTAATCTTAGTTACAATGATTGGACATTAATTTCTTTATAGCTCATGTTCCGCACAACTATGCTCGCAATATAAAGAAACAGAAACAAAACCCATTTCATCCAATTCCCTTTATAAGTCTTCACCTTTAGCTTCTGAGTGAAATAAGGCTTTCATTGTAATGCAAAAAGGAACTGATATAGCGGGAATTAGGGCGCTGGATTCGGGTGCAACTTTCTTTGGTTGCTACCTCAGTACCAAAAGTTGCACAAGTATTGTTTGTATTCACTATGAGTTTGTAATAAAGTGAAATTGCCATTGCTTAAGAATCCTGTTAGATACAGATATTCTCATACATACGGCGTGCGTCCAATATTATAGATTTTATTCCAAGACTGCTTCAAGCCAAATTCATGCAGAATCCAAATATCAAAACAGTCGTTCAAACCACATAAATAAGCAAGCTTTTCATATAAAAAGTCCAAAGCATAAGCACAAGGTTTAGAATCATGACTATAAGGTAATGGCATCGTCTTAAATACTTCATTTTTCAAGTCAAATGCATTAAGCAGGTAAACATTATTGTCAGCACCCAACCAGAAACATGTTCCATCCTTGCTTGTTGCATGATCTGAATGTTCATTAAGGAACATGAGAGGCAAAGCTTCATTTTTCTAGTACAATTCTCCATGATAATGATGTCCTCAAGCTGTATACTTCAACTTGGTTGACCTCTGGAGTATAATTCCAAATGATCCTTACAACCTTGTAATCATTGGCTTTCGCTTCGAAACCAAACCAATTACATTGAACAGCACATCGGTATGTCTTGCAATGTAACGCGGATGTGGAATAGTTGATTTGGGTAAAATTCTTACTTGTTTCAGTGCTCGATTCGATAAAGCAACATCCCCAGACCAACCACTATGCAAAAATATTTTACCATTACAAGAATCAACGAGATGTACAATACCACCATCTGGACTCATAGTTGTGTGGAATCGATCATCAAAATCGATATCGGTGTAGATCTCATATTTATTAATAGAGAACATACAAAATTTGCAGCCGCTCGACTTAGAAACAATGAGAGCATCCTCTCCTCTATGATGAGAAGATGTTGGAATAAGATTTAAATAAGGGTAAGCCAATATTTCAATAAGGGTAAGCCAAAATTTGCATACAGATTTAAATCTCAGCAAGCTGATTATGGGTAACCATAGTAGTATGTGGAATAAGATTTCTTCAGGCAAGCTTTCCATGGTTCTAGCCCAAATGAATAACAAAACTTCCAATTATCGGAAAGGTTTATTAGGTCAATTTTATTCAAAATAAATAAATTGGGTAAAAACTAATCTTGCTAATTGAAACACTGAAAATCAACGAAAGGTGGGTAGATCATTCAAAATAAATTTGAATCGAGGTATAATGATTGAAATATTATAATTACGTAATTCATGTAGGAAAAGAGTAACCTTCAATGAAACTGAAATTTAGATGCAGTCTGGAGCAAATGAGCAGATTCAAATAAAATCCGATTAAAGTATTAGAAATAAATAGTTACCTTCGATTAAAGTTTTCTAAAACTGTAGTCGTTTCGCTTATCTACAACGTAACATTTACTGCAGTTGGATTGCCAATTTGTCAGGGTATCAGTGCCTTCATTTGTGTAAAGTATAAACGGAGTACTATTATGAAAATGCACCTGTTTATAAAGACCGTTACTAATTTCATCGAAGTAAATGAAGCTTTAAAAACGATGTGTTACTATTATGAAAATAAAACCTATAAAAAGTTATAAAAATTAATAGGTCTTACCTCACCATTCTATTAATTAAATTATAAACCGTTTTGTTACTTTGTATCAAAAATTAATGTTATAAAACGTTTTATGGTCATTTAGAAATACAATAAATGCACATATTTAAACATTTTACTAATTTGTATCAAAAGTATAATGTTTCTCTAGATAACCCTTATAGTGTAGGAGTAAATCAATAAAGGCACTTATTCAAGTCATTTTACTAATTTTTTTGATTGTTCAACGTTATATAACATATATCATTCATTAAACATAAATGCACTTACTCAAATGTTTTATTAGTCTTACAAATGCACTTGCCTACGTAATTCGAAGTGACATTTGCAGCGACCTGTCTTTCAAACAATTATAGCAATAATAATACTGTTTTATAACTGTTGGAAGATAATATTACCATTTTATAGCCGTAGAGGTGAATATGACCGTTTTATAGCCGTTGGAATATGAAAGATGACCGTTTTCAAACCATTGGAATTGTAAAAGAGAGGAGTGGTAGAGGGTCACATGTTGAAGTAAGCTTTTAAAATTACATTGTAATATTATAATTTTAAATTGTTAAGCGCTACGCATTTCTTGCGCGTACGATCACATAATAAGCTTAATCATTATGAAATTTTATATCTTATAATAATTCACTACCTCGAATTCGATGAAGCTGACTTCGTCGAAGTCCGAGACAATCTACAAAAATGCCATTTTCAAATTTTAAGCTAAATTGAGTTATTATTAATCAACTCTAAACACCTTAAATTCTTTGGTAATAGTTCATTATTACTGCTCTTACTTAAATAAAATTTTACGTAAACTTTAAAGTCAATTTAGTTTCACTTGCTATAAATTTAATCCAGTTGCTGAATTTCTAAACCAACCACTAATGATGAATAATTTTAAAACCACAAAAAAAAAAAAAAAAAAAAAACCACAACCGCAGAATCATTTTTGATAATTTTTCCTGTTTACCAAATCAGTGATTTATGATCGCCCCATCAATTTCCTTCCCAATATACACAGGCATCAACTCCTGCACGATTTTGCCCAACCTTTTGTCAGTTACAGAAGCATTAACAATCCACCACCATGCTCGGAAATTTTGTTCCTAAATTTCCACAACACAACCTCACTAAGAAAATAACTATCTCCCAGTAACATGAAAGCTAATCAATGACATTTAATATTGTTAAGGACGTCATTTATATTGCTTTGTTATGACTAGCCATATTTGTTTCTTCTTCTTTGACTGTAGGAAGGAGTTAACACTTTTGTAGCTTGATCTGGATGGTAACATCACTAGCTAGGTTTGAATTCAAACAACAAATAAAAATGATAATTGAAATCGAAAGTATTCTTTTATTTTAACATTCGTCATCGTCGGATTTATACAACACCCCATAATGTAGGGTAGTTCATTATGGTCGCAAAAGGAGAAAAAAAACACTTCAGACAGATTTTATTTGCATAAGTATTTATTAGTTTTAAAAAATTAAAAAAAAATATTTGATTAGTTTTAAAATTATTAAATATAATTAATAAGACCGCATTGACATTGACGCTAAACCCATCTGCCTTTAATGTTTCATTTTTCATTAGCAAGCAACGGTTTTAGGAACGTGTTTAAAGAAGAAGAAAGAATCGTAGTAGATATGCAACAAACGAAAATTAAAAATGAATAAAGAGTGGAAGCTTGCAAGAAATTAAAAGATTAACTACCCTTTTTTTTTCATTTTTAAGTCCAAAGCGAAGTGACAATGACATCGCCTTGGTTTAGGAACATAGTGACATAATAAAAAAAGCACAATCAAAGTAATTAATTATTGCACCTGCATTAATTCGTTATACAGCTATAATATCCAAAGGATGATATGCTAAATTATTACACGCACTTACACATAAACTTCATCAATGAAGATTAACTAGTTACTTAAAGCTCTTGTTCTGAATTTAATTCATAATTCTTCATCTCATGAAATATATTATACAAATATTAGAAAGGCAAATTCTATATTCTTACACCAATAATTTCTTAACATACACATTGAACTGAAATAAAATAGCATACACCAAATATTTCATTTTATACACCATGCTTTTCAGAAAATTATGCTATTATATTTTCACCATCTTCCGTTTTAACCTTAAAACTAAGTTACACAAAACTAGCAATTCTTTACAATAAATTTACCTAAAATTCAAAAAAAGAAAAAAGAAAAAAAAACAACGAAGAAGAAAAAGCTTACAATAACAATTTAAATTATTTGATTGTTTTTATTTTAAAAATCATCTCTAACTTTGAATGATTGAACACATTTGAATTAAAAGATTTAGTTATAAAAGTTGTCTTAAATGGCATATTTGGTTTTGTTAACTTCATTAAATTCTATAGATTTGATCAAATTTTATTAATTTTAATGTTTTTATAAGATGCATTATAGGAGAAGGACTGAAAACAAAATGAAGGGTAGGGATAGCATAGTCATAGTTTTTTGTATTAAAGCAGTGGTGTGTACTAAAAAATTAGTAGCGTATGAATATAATTTACCTATTAGAAAATCAGTTTATTTGTTCTAGTTTTGGTCCGAGAGATACAAAAAGATGTAGTAGATAAAGAACATTCATCAAAGAAAGTGTTTAAATAGAAATAATTGTACACGCTTTGAAGTTGCTCACACAAATTAAAGGTCAACTCATCTTCCTTTATGCATTTTGCATATACCAATTATTTCTATAAAGCTCAGTTTAGACATTTCTTTACACTCCCTTTAACTTTTGATTTCGCCAACTCATCTTCCTTTATGCATTTTGCATGTACCAGTACCAATTATTTCTATACAGCTGAGTTTAGACATTTCTTTACACTGCCTTTAACTTTTGATCTTCTTTTAACACTTTAAACAAAAGGTGCTCGATATACTTGTAAAACACTAATGATGAATATTTTTAAAACCAATAAAAATTCCCAGAATCATTTTTGATAATTATCCTGCCTACCAAATCAGTGATTTATGATCACTCCACCAATTTCCTTCCCAATATGCACAGGCATCAACTCCTACACAATTTCACCCAACGTTCAGTCAGTTACTGAAGCATTAACAATCCACCAACAAGATCTGAAATTTTGTTCCTAAATTTCCACAACACAACCTTAATTAACAACAAATAAATATTTCTAGTAACATGATAGTTAATTAATGATATTTAATATTGTTATGGCTTACGGGCATCTAGTACTGCCAATTAAAACTAAGAACCGAGAAACTGAATCGTACCGATTCGAAGACACCCGAAACCGATGATAACCCGGTGGATCTTCGGTGTGATTCAGATGTTTAAAAATACAGTATAGACCCGACACGAACTGACCCGATCTGAAAGACTCGATCTAAAAACATTGTAATATACACGGTTTTATTGTTACTACCTAACCAAATCCGAATTGAAGGTCGGGTCGGATCGGTCATGATTTTTAAAATGTACAGTTTAGACCCGACAAAACTCAATTGGTCTAGAATCAAAATCCGTCGGGTCGAAATTTAAAATGACTCTTCTTTCTATATTTAGAAATCAAAATATTCTATTCCAGGTAATTCAGAGTGACATTTAAAATAACCCTTCTTTCTATATTTAGAAATCCACATTAATACATAACAGTATTGATGTATCGAACATCGAAATGCCGAAAAGAAAGATTGTGGAGGTAAAAGAAATTATATAGAACAAAATCTCATAATGCAACAGATAATTTTGTTGATGGGAACACTGAAAATCAACGAAAGGTGGGTAGGTCATTCAAAATAAATTTGAATCAATAAATTTGAATCGAGGCGTAACGACTTAAATTAAATATTACTACTGTAATTATGTAATCCATGCAGAAAAAGAGTTACCTTCGATGAAACCGAAATTTAGATGGAGGCTGGAGCAAAGTGAGCAGATCCAAATAAAATTTGATTAAATTACTGCAAATAATGGGAGTTGCCTTCGATTAAAGTTTTGTAAGACTGGGGTCTACAACGTTACATTCACTGCAGTTCATTCGCATAATGGAATACTCTGGAAGATAGAAGCAGACAAATGCATTGGTTTTAATGATGTTCACGCTGAAATGCACCTTTTTATAAACACCGTTACTACTCTGAAATGCATTGGTTTACATTTCTGAAATGCATTGGTTTACATTACCATTCTATTAATTAAATTATACTCCTAAATCATGTTGTGCTTTGTATTAAATAATAATGTTATAAAACGTCTTATGACCATTCGAAACTACAATAAATGCACATATTTAAATATTTTACTAATTTGTATCAAAAGTATAATGTTTTTTTTTTCTAAATAACCCTTATAGTGTACGAGTTGATCAATAAATGTACTTATTCAAGCCATTTTATTGATTTTTTTAATAGTTAACATTATAAAACATTTATCATTCGTTAAAATATAAATGCATTTATCAAAAGTATAAAGTAGAGCTTCGATAAGGGTAAGCCAAGATTTGCGTACAGATTTAAATCTCAATAAGCTGATTATGGGTAACCATAGTAGTATGTCGAATAAGATTTCTTCAGGCAACCATTCCATGGTTCTAGCCCGAATGAATAACAAATCTGCCAATTATCAAAAAGTTTTATTATAGGTCAATTTTACTCAAAATATGTAAATTGGGTAAAAACTAAAGTTGTTGATTGGAACACTGAAAATCAACGGAAGGTGGGTAGAACATTCAAAATAAATTTGAATCGAGGTATAATGAATGAAGTATTATATTTACGTAATTCATGTCGAAAAAGAGTAACCTTTGATGAAACCGAAATTTAGACAGAGTCTGGAGCAAATGAGTAGATTCAAATAAAATCTAATTAAAGTAATGCAAATAAATAGTTACCTTCAATTAAAGATTTCTAAGACTGGAGTCGTTTCGCTTGTCTACAATGTAACATTTACTGCATTTGGATTGCCAATTTGTCTAGGTATCCGTGCCTTCATTTGTATAAACTAAGGTGGATTCAGTTCGCTAGGTGTCCATGCCTTCATTTGTATAAACTAAGGTGGATTCAGTTCGGAAGCGAAACTTGTATTCAAAACCATTACCATACCAGATTACATGGTAATAGAAAAATCATACCATTACCAGCTAGAGAAATCAGTTACCAACAGTTCGGTTTATGGTTGGTAATGGTTAGAAGAGGTCGATAATAAGTTGAATAATTATTTTTCAGCAGAATTCCAACAGATTGGTAATGGTCAGATTACATGGTAATCGAAGCTATTTTGCAGCAGAATTCCAACAGATTTGCAAGAGATGTTTATATTATTTTTCTAGGATATAGTTTAGTGTTATTTTTTAATAATTATAAACATGTTGAATAATTAATAATTAATTTATTATAAATAATGATTTATCAGTAGTAATAAATATGTTCTATAATAGATAATTTATAATAATTGCTTATTTAGAATTAGCAAAATAATCTTTTCTCATAACCGATGTAATTACTAAATTCTTAATTAAGTCCTATGTTTTCATCACAAATTTCAGTCAGTATGCCAGTATATGTTACGCTAAATCTTAAAATTTTAAATTGTTCTTTTATAATTATTTCCCTAAATAATGAAAATATCAGTTTATTATAATAATTATTTAATAATTAATATTAAAATTTAATACTTATAAAATGATATATAGTATTCAATAATTAATTTCAAATAATTGTATTTAATAATTACAGTTGATAATTATAGTTGATAGGTATATTTTATAATTATAATTGATAATTACATTTTATATTTCGAAAAATTTAAAAAGTTGAAATCATCTTGAATAAATTTGAAATAAATCATTTCCTTAAAAGTTGTAATAAACATATTTTTAACAACTCTTTTACTATAAACATGCCTATTACAATATTTCCTTTTTGTCATTTGTAATAGACACATTTTTTAAACAACTCTTATTCTTTTCCAGTTAAGTATTTGATAGTTAACAACTATAACGTATTCATAATAATTAACATTTAATTATAACTAAAAAGAAATAAACATAAACAATAATTAGTAATAACTATTATTATGAGCACTGTTTCAAATCCCGCAGATATCGCCCGAGATCTCCTCCGAGATCACGTTTTGGGCTCCTTCCGAAACGAAACAGCAAATATCACTATAAATCTCCTTTCGAATATATCGCCCGAGATATTGCGATATCGAACGATATATCGACCGAGACAAAATACTGGAATATCGTCCGAGATCTTAATTTTTTTTGTTAAAATTTAAATATGTGCCTGAACTAGAACAATAATTAAAAAACTCAAATCTAGCCCTAACAATCTTTTGTTATTCTTCATGTTAAATGACTGTGTTGTATGTTCGTATATGTTCTACAATGCTTATGATTTCCATACATATATGTTACTTATGAAATTATGTATTTTATGGTCTATTTATACTGATTTTTTTTTAATGTTTTGGATCCATTTAATGTTTCATGTCTAAAAATATTTCTGTTTTAAGCATATTAGGATTTACGGTATAAATGATCTTTCGCAAAATAAAGAATAATAAGGTAATTCTGCATTATAAGTTTAAGTTACTATGTTTTTAATAGCATTCAAAAAAATCATTTTGTTAAAGTATCATTTTTAACATATCATGTACCCCGAGAATGTTCCGATATGAACTTTCAAATCCGAGATGAAAATCCGAGACGAACTCCTGAGTTAGACTCATCTCGTCCGAGATCTCCCTCGATACGAGACCGAGTCTATAAAATCCCCGAGACGAAATGCGACCGATATCCGAGATTTAAAACCTTGATTATAAGTAACATTTAATATTTAAATAAAAAATAATTCTCAGGAAATTCATATTATATTTAAAATAACTTTTTACTCATTAATTATGACTCACAATATATGATTTTATAAATTTGGATGAAATTTATGTTATGACAAATAAAAGGCCGGCTTGAAAGTTATATTTAAAATAACTTTTTCGCTCAATCGGACATCGTTTGATCTCTTGTTTCAGGCTTGAAAGTTGAATCTAAAACCATATTCAGATCTGTAAATTATGTTTTTTCGAACTATGCAAGCATGGTCTGAGTTATTGTTTTAAGACAGTGTAACCTTAAAGTTTATTGTCTGAATCTATTGATTCTTTTTTATTTGAAAGATTATTGTCTAGTATCTAAAATTCAATAATTAGAGTTGATAATTATGTTTAACTCATAAAAATTAAAATATTATTTTCTAAATTAAATGTATAATTTGAATATAAACTTTTTAAGTTTTCATAATTTTGAAATAAATAAAAAAAATTGTAAAATGTTTAAATTTTCAAAAGTAAGAAATTTTATAAATTACAAACATTACCTTACTAGTTATTATTTTCATGCCCATTTATAGGCTTTCACATGTAACTAGAAAAATGATTATAAATTCTCCCAGCAAAATGCTTAAGAAGAAACGTAAATAAGTAATGTATAAGCAAAAAGATGGGAGGTGTAATATATATTAATAATCAATAATTAAGAACTAGTAGCTAATGTGTTAATAATTAGGAAGCAATAATTAAATTACTATAAAGTAAACAAGAAAAATAAACATCACAGCAAATTGAAAATTTCACCGGCTTTGAATAACAAAATTTTGAGTGCAAGTTTTGGCTCCAACTCATCTGAAAATTTTGTCTCTATTTGCCTGGCACCACACCAAATCTCAATCTGAAAATTTTGGCTCCAACTCACAATCTGAAAATTATTATTTTAAAATGAAAATGCAATACAAAACGGTTTAAACCAAAGCCATACCCGCACCGCACTAGTAAAATATCGTAGATCCAACGAAACAATTATCTCATAGCCATTTTATCGTTCAAAAAAAGGAAACCGCAGTTGTTCTTTCGAAAAGAAAAAAACCCTAAATCCATGAAGTTTTGAAGTCGCCGCCTTCCATCCAGTCAGATCACCGGCTCCCCAATCAATCGTCGTTGTCACGCCATTCGATCCTCCTCGACTTCCACCTCGAAGTAAGTCACTTCATCTTTTAGATTTTGGATCCCTTAATTATGTTCTGAAATTAAGTTAATGCATTTGTTTTCTGGTTGTTCGTTTTATGGGTTTAATTTACTCAGTAGGATAACTGACAGATTATGTAGCGATAATCCATCAGGAATATGTATATGATGATACGGTTTCCGCCTTTGACTATGACCAGCGTGATCTTCAAACTGTGAGGGACTGATGACTTTCGGTTTTCACTTCAAATTTATAGTCAGTACCCAATTTTCCTTCCAACTTACAAATTAAAGTCAGTATCTAATTTCCGCTGTGTAACACCCCACCTCCGCTAGGGTCACTCACAAAGGGAATGCACTAGGTTTGGAGGAGTATTATTGGTAAACATGCACAGAAATATTACAAGACAAAACATATATAAAATAGCGGAAGTAAAATCAAACTTTCATAACATGAATAAATAAGGTCTAAAGCCTTTTACATCAGAGTACATCAAAACCTGTCTTGCAATAATAAAGAAGCATAAAGACTTTTTCATAAATTATTCCCCAAGAAAAAGCAGTAAAGTAGCCATAGCCAAGAAAAATCCAAGCCATCCATGATGACCTTCAAGCAGAAGAAGTCCGAACTAAACCACAGTATTTCCTCCCTGTAACCTGGGGGGGAGGAAACGGAAGAAAAGAGGCGAAACAAAATGGGTCAGTCAAAAAGACTGAGTAAGCCCTATCTACTATTAGTATAAAAACTAGTAAAGTTAACTGACATGAGAAACTGAGATGAACATAAGCATGATAACAAGATAGATAAGCTAAATCAAAATAACAGGATGAACTACTGAACACAGATAAACTAGGGTGTCGTGATAAACTACGATGTCAAGATAAAACAAGGTATCACATTGTCAGGTTTCTATCAAGTATAATATCCCAAGATATCTATCGCGTATAACGTCCCATGGCATCTATCCTGTATATCCGCTCTGCACCTACCGTACTAGTATCCCCACCGTGTCATGTGTTAACCAAGAATGACCCTCACTCAAAAGTCGTGTAATGGTCCATGTCAACCTAATATATTGCATATATAGGTTACTCAACTCATATGTTTCTTTCCATGTATAAGTTCAGTTCTTTGCCGTAGGCTGTACGGGCTTTCCCATGTAAACGGTTTATCCTTGAAGTTGTTTTTGGACTGCAACCCTTGATCTAGTTGTGTTTCCTTACCATGAACTATTGCGCGTCCACTTAGGATTTATGCCACCTAGGACCGCTAGGGATTATGCTACCTAATGAACGTTTCCGTGTCTCGGTTTGGGTTTTGGCCACCTAGGACCACTAGGGATTACGCCACCCGTCAACCGCGCCCTTGATCCCACGTATGTATCGTGAATCGTTTTCAATGTCTAGATGCACATGTTCCCCAATGTGCCATCCGAGTTCCGTGCCAGGGCAAATCAAGAAATATGGAACTCGGTCGGGAGCTTTAAATCGTCTGCCGATGCAGATATCAAGGTCTGTTTTTGTACCCGTGGCTATGGTCCCACGTGACCCCTCCCTCAACTACTGAAAGGCAATCCAAGAAAAATCATGTATAAGAACCACTCCACGGCCCCACTATAGCCCACTTTCCTACGAGCCAACCTCACCCATGACTCGATAGCAAGCACATGGTCTGTTGGGGGTTCCCTGCCTTTCCGCACGTACACGATTGACTAAAGATGGTAGGTAGTCGACGATGCGCTATCCAGGGCAAAAACAAGAATCGTCGACTCCACGCTAATCCATCCCAGTCTTTAGGTTGCTCGCATAGCAACCAAGGCATACTCTTGGTCCTTCTAACGCAGACCTTAACCTCTCATGGGCCTAGTATAATTACCTGGCGGCCCACAGAGGGATCCCAAGAATATCCTCACGTCCCCCGAAGCTTCCACTTCGGCACCCAGTGCGCTGGAGCTTTTATCCAAGTCAGATAACTTGCTCCCCCTCGTATACTAAGCGATGACCTACCGTATCAGGTTACTCATCGTTTTGAGAATTAGTCCTATGTCCTTAGCTAAGAATTATTACTTAGTTACCCTTAACTAAGGTTTACCACTTAGCTTCCTTTCCCGTTATCCTTGATCAACCACGGTTTTCTACCTAGTTCTTCTAGCTAGGGTTTGTCTATTGGGTTAAGTGTTATCATTAAAGTCCATGACTTAACCCGCCCACGAATCACGTCAAAGATTGGCTAAGTATTTAAGTTCAAGACTTAGTCCCACAAGTTGGTTAAGTGTACCCAGAGGCTCATGACTTAACCCTATCAAGTCAAATTGGTCAAGTACTAGCTTACCTTAATCCTATCGGATTATCTTGCTAGATCGATTAAGCATAGATTATCTTAATCCCATCAAATTATCGAGTCGGATTGGTTAAGTATAGTTTGGCTTAACCCCATCCTCTAATCGTACTACAATGGTTAAGTATATTCTAAAAAGGTCTTGTGACTTAACCTTATCAAGTCCGCGTATTAGATTGGTTAAGTGTAAGTTACTTAACCCCATCAAATCATCATGTATAATTGGTTAAGTATAAGTTGCTTAACCCCATTAAATTATCACGTTAAGTTGGTTAAGTATTGGTTACTTAACCTCATTGAATTACCGAGTTTAAATTGGTTAAGTGTTTAACTTAACCCCATCGAATTACCGTGTTTAGATTAGTTAAGTGTGGATTACTTAACCCCATCTAATTACCGTGTCGGATTAGTTAAGCGTAAATTACTTAACCCCATCCCCTAATCATCTTGTATGGTTAAGTGTCATTAAGAAAACTTACTTAACCTTGCCAAATTATCATGTTGGATTGATTAAGTGTTGGTTAACTTAATCCCCGTCCACTAGTCGTATAAAAATGGTTAAGCGTCATTAGGCAAATCAAATCACTTAACCTACCCAACCTTGTCATGTTTTGTTAAGTATCATTAGCCTAACCAATTTACTTAACCCATTTACCCATGTCATATTTGGTTAATAGTCATTAATCAAATTAACTTAACCCTATCATGTGGCATTAATTACTTAATGCACCCCAACCTCTCACATTTGACTTTGTTGTGGTTACTAGTTAAGCCGGTCGGTTCCGGGTAGCTTTACACCACAACTTGGTCTAACCTCGGGTTCAAGCACAACATGACCAACTTCTCACATTGGGTCCTATTGTTTGCAACTACTAGTTAGGCCGGTCGGTTCCGGGTAGTTTTACGTTGCAAACTCAACCCAACCTCGAGTTGGCCACTTTCATGTTTAGTCTAGTGTCATGTTCATAGTCAAGTTTTCAAGCAATTGGGTAGACCTAACTTAATAAGTAAATTCCCAATGGGTAGACCTAACTTAATAGGTAAATTCCCAAGCTTATGTTTTTATGCATACTTACATGTCAACTTCCATGTTATATTTCAAGTCATGTTTTCAAGTTGTATTTTCATGTCATTAGAAATTACCCATAACATAACCCAATGCTTTTAAACTCGCATATACGTTCGCAACAACGTAATGGATTAAAAGAAGAGACTTGGCAAAGGAATGACAAAAATGGGTATTAAGCCACAAGTTAATCATGGTGGCAAATGAGGCACAAATGTGTTCATTAGCTTGCATGTTACATTCTTAAGCCTCAAAAACATGCATAAACCCAAACTTGGCACATAAGCGAATCATGGTGACAAAAGACATGGAATGATGGCTAGAAACTCGCATATATCATCATATACGGATTATGACTTCATATGCAAGTTGACATAATGATTATGAAGATTCTCATGTTGCATAATGCAACATTTCAACATAAAGGTTGTGGCTTTTAGCTCATAAGATCAAGATAATGACTTCATAAACTTGCATAACATGATAGCATGCATCATTCTAATTAATCAAACCCAAACTTTCAACATGAACATTTAACTTCATAGTTAATATCTAAGAGTAGGGAAGGGCTTACATTGCTATGAAGGCCTAAATCGATTAAACTAAAGCTTGTGATGAAGCCTATGCATGCCATCACCCAAAAACCCAAAGATGGATGCTCCAAACCACTAAAAACACCATCTTTAAGAACAAAGATCAAAGCTTTTGCCTTGAAATTAACTTGAGAAGCTCTCATTCTAACATAGGGACTCTCTAACACTCTCATGATCATGGAACCTCTCATAGGAATGAAGTGGAGGCTAGGATAGTTGAGTGGAGGCCATGAGAGTAGAAATTTTGCCATAGTTTAGTTACATGAGTGAATAATGAGGGTTTAGGATAGGTTAGGGTCTTATTTATAGATTAGGCAAGTGTTTTAGGCCATAGGATTAAACCTAGATTCAATCCAAGCCATCAAAGCATGTCTTGGGGAAGAAGTCAAGTGTAGGAACCATCTAGGGCCTTTAGATTAAAGATGAACCATGAGAACCATCCAAATGCAAAATCTGCATTTGAGCGAATCGGCCCACGGGTTGACAGCCAAACACCCTGGATTAACCCCTAGTCGACCCAGCGGGCTTGGGTCGACCTCAAAAATGGGCCGGTTCGGTTATTCCCCTCTCCCAATTCGCTGTTTTGAACATTTTTGCATATTTATTTATTTAATTTTCAATTTTATATATATATATATCAATATATATATATTTCTCTGCGCAACCCATTTCACTTAATTAAGTATACTTTAATTTGGGAATTTTTCGTGAAACTTCGCGAGGCCATATCTTGGTCATACGGACTCCGATTCTCGAAAACTCAGACTCTATTTCGCGTATTTTTCCGAGACGAACGCAATGGCATAGCCCGTTTTACTTGATTCAGAATTTAAAATTAAATTCTGCCTTGATTCTCGTCTTAACACGTTATCGAAAAATACGGGTTGTTACATTCTCCCCACCTTTTAGGATTTCGTCCCCGAAATCTCCAAGTTAGGAAGAACATATCCTACCATCCGTCATCCATCTACTCAAAACATCAACCACAAGCAACCATTGTCCTTAGATGATTTCTAATGCTGTATGAATATATGCAAAACGTGTGTGTACATGTTCCTTAGCTAATGCTAATGATCAGGCCTGAATAATCTTTCTAATGCAAAATATGTATAGTGCCATGAATCCAACATGTATGCAAATAGTCCTAGTCATATAGATACTATATGCGTGCACAATCATTCATTCATATGCAACAACCGCATGATAATACATTCGATTTCATCCATAAACAAGTATAAATACTCGTGCATATGCAATATGAAATGTGACCGAGTCGAGCTAGTATCTAATGTGTATTCGCGCATCCATGAGCAACCACTTGCAACCACTTGCAACCATATCAATCATAACATGTTTCAAATACATGTTTACATCCATAGGGTTCTACCTAGAATTCCCTGAAACAGGGCCGAGAAGATAAACAAGACAAACTCCTTACGGGGTTTGTAACAGAAAGTAGGACCGAGAGGATGTCCACAAAAGATAACCTACAAGTAAGCTCTACAGAAACAGGGATCAAGGATATACTCCCAAAAAGAGATATCATGCGCGTATCTAGTCTTTGACCATCAAAGTCGTATTTCCTCGGGCTTACTTCCATTGTGCCTTGACCGCCCTTTAACTTCACGATTTCGTAGCTTCTTATTTCCTGCTTCCATAACATGAGCTGAAACTCATTTCTTCGTCGCCTCTCGTTCCACTTGCACTTATCCTTTTTCTAGAATATTTGGCGCAAACATGACTGCGTACTCATGATCTCATGCAAGCTTTCCAAAATTCACTAGTGAATCTTGGATCTCGTTTATATACTATAAGGCATTCCATGTAGAAGAACTTTCTCTTGAAAGTAAACAGATGTCAATCAGGTTATCATGCGCACTTACTAGGGTGATCTCTATAACCCATGCATAAATGAAGTAAACCATCCGTCTTATTGGCGAACACCACTCGATCGGGCTTCAAATTTCCAATAAAGGCATCAAGGGATTCTAAGTAACTAGTCATGACAGAACCTCAAAAAGGTTACCCGATACTTCGAGGGCATTACCAAGGCTAGTCAAAAGGTCTAACTACCCTCCTATAAAAACCGAGAGTGGCACCCCCTACTGGATAACCACTTCATCCCTAGAATCCATCCACATCTTATAAGCATTATTTCCAAACTCAACACTTGGCATAGACATTCCCAAATCCAAACAAGTCATGTATAAATGGACTGATTCTCCAATAGGACTCTGAGACAAAAATGGGATTCTCTATTACGTTAGTACTTAAGGTGCAGAGACTCAACTACCGAAGCGGACTTAAATGATGCGGGGATCAAAACAAAGTCTTGGCGGGATGATAGAAAAGAATAACTAGATCTTCAACAAGGATGTTATCCCCCTACTCAGGTACTCTAGTGAGGGTATACAATGATGATCTTGTCCTTGTCCCACAATACTTAACTATCCGTCCCGTTTCACCATACCAAAGATACTTTCTCGTCACGGGTTTCATTGTTCATCTTTCTCCCTCCTTTGAGGACTAAGCCATACCAACAAGTTGCTCATCCTTAAGCTCGTATCCTTTATCCTCTTTCTCACTATCCTTTCTTATAACGCGGCCACTGGTCTCTTGAAAACCACCTCCATCGCATGGAAAGTACTTTCGTAGATAGAAAAGACTTGTCGCAGTTAAAACCACTGTGACTACAGATGGAGGAAAGAAAGGAAAAGAGATTTAATTAAGGAAACAAGGATAATGCTAATGGCCTTTGGGGAATAGCATTTTCTTTTTAAAAGAAAACTTTCTTGAAAAATGCTTCTTTATAAACGATTTTCAAATAGTTTTCAGAAGGTCTTTAAAAACTTTTGCCCAATCTGGTAACCTGACTCTGATACCAAATGTAACACCCCACCTCCGCTAGGGTCACTCACAAAGGGAATGCACTAGGTTTGGAGGAGTATTATTGGTAAACATGCACAGAAATATTACAAGACAGAACATATATAAAATAGCGGAAGTAAAATCAAACTTTCATAACATGAATAAATAAGGTCTAAAGCCTTTTACATCAGAGTACATCAAAACCTGTCTTGCAATAATAAAGAAGCATAAAGACTTTTTCATAAATTATTCCCCAAGAAAAAGCAGTAAAGTAGCCATAGCCAAGAAAAATCCAAGCCATCCATGATGACCTTCAAGCAGAATAAGTCCGAACTAAACAACAGTATTTCCTCCCTGTAACCTGGGGGGAAACGGAAGAAAAGAGGCGAAACAAAACGGGTCAGTCAAAAAGACTGAGTAAGCCCTATCTACTATTAGTATAAAAACTAGTAAAGTTAACTGACATGAGAAACTGAGATGAACATAAGCATGATAACAAGATAGATAAGCTAAATCAAAATAACAGGATGAACTACTGAACACAGATAAACTAGGGTGTCGTGATAAACTACGATGTCAAGATAAAACAAGGTATCACATTGTCAGGTTTCTATCAAGTATAATATCCCAAGATATCTATCGCGTATAACGTCCCATGGCATCTATCCTGTATATCCGCTCTGCACCTACCGTACTAGTATCCCCACCGTGTCATGTGTTAACCAAGAATGACCCTCACTCAAAAGTCGTGTAATGGTCCATGTCAACCTAATATATTGCATATATAGGTTACTCAACTCATATGTTTCTTTCCATGTATAAGTTCAGTTCTTTGTCGTAGGCTGTACGGGCTTTCCCATGTAAACGGTTTATCCTTGAAGTTGTTTTTGGACTGCAACCCTTGATCTAGTTGTGTTTCCTTACCATGAACTATCGCGCGTCCACTTAGGATTTATGCCACCTAGGACCGCTAGGGATTATGCTACCTAATGAACGTTTCCGTGTCTCGGTTTGGGTTTTGGCCACCTAGGACCACTAGGGATTACGCCACCCGTCAACCGCGCCCTTTATCCCACGTATGTATCGTGAATCGTTTTCCATGTCTAGATGCACATGTTCCCCAATGTGCCATCCGAGTTCCATGCCAGGGCAAATCAAGAAATATGGAACTCGGTCGGGAGCTTTAAATCGTCTACAGATGCAGATATCAAGGTCTGTTTTTGTACCCGTGGCTATGGTCCCACGTGATCCCTCCCTCAACTACTGAAAGGCAATCCAAGAAAAATCATGTATAAGAACCACTCCACGGCCCCACTATAGCCCACTTTCCTACGGGCCAACCTCACCCATGACTCGATAGCAAGCACATGGTCTGTTGGGGGTTCCCTGCCTTTCCGCACGTACACGATTGACTAAAGATGGTAGGTAGTCGGCGATGCGCTATCCAGGGCAAAAACAAGAATCGTCGACTCCACGCTAATCCATCCCAGTCTTTAGGTTGCTCGCATAGCAACCAAGGCATACTCTTGGTCCTTCTAACGCAGACCTTAACCTCTCATGGGCCTAGTATAATTACCTGGCAGCCCACAGAGGGATCCCAAGAATATCCTCACGTCCCCCGAAGCTTCCACTTCGGCACCCAGTGCGCTGGAGCTTTTATCCAAGTCAGATAACTTGCTC
The DNA here is from genome assembly GCA_030737875.1 of Allium sativum. Lineage (NCBI taxonomy): Eukaryota > Viridiplantae > Streptophyta > Magnoliopsida > Asparagales > Amaryllidaceae > Allium > Allium sativum. Next base: position 971,602,545 of record CM060918.1, on the reverse strand, counting down.
CCCCTCGTATACTAAGCGATGACCTACCGTATCAGGTAACTCATCGTTTTGAGAATTAGTCCCATACCTTGTCAGAGTTAGAATCCAATCTCCAATAAGCGCCTGCGGTTTTGATTGTATACTATATACGTGGAGCGTGAGATGCAAGCGTTCCACTAGATTGTTATTTACTTGTATTTAGACATTATTATAATATCAGAGAAGATATTGTTTCCAAAACTATTTTGGGTCATCGTAAGGTAAAAACCGTTCGTGTTTATGTGTGGATTTGGTCTTACGATTATCCTTTTCTTCTGAAAAGATTTTGAACATTAAAATCATGATTGGATGATTTACCCTCAATACTGTGCGAGTTTATCTCACTTTGGTTCACCAGACTGACCCGGTATTTTGTAAATGCTCGGGTTAGCCCGGGTTTGCAGGATCAGGTTATTGAACACTGCGAAAGGCATGTTGGAGAAGTCCAGACATATTTAATGTTATTCCGCTGTGTTGTATATAAGGGCAGATTATTAGAACTGTCCAGTGATGATGATGTACTCTGATATTGTAAGTTTCATTCAAAGCTCTCAATAAAGATTTATTTCTATATTATATTTTTGTTCCACTACGATGTGAGACTCTGTGTTATGTTCTTCTTCTTCTATTCTTATATTTCTTTCTATCTTATCTCACCCTCTAATTTCTTTCATTAACAATCCGGTGTTCTCAGTGTTCGGAGGGTCGGCATGAGATACAGTAAAGGTATTTATGTCGATTTTCGGAGCAGAAAACTGCTGGTTCGTTACAAATATAATGAACTGAAGTTATAAATCGCAGATATGAACCATAAACCTAGTTAGGGTTCATTGGCCTGAGTCTGGTGTACCATGCTCTGTGTTTTCCAGATGTATGTCCGAAAATGTGAAAAAGGCGATCAATTAGAAAATATGATTTTGACCAGTGCAATTCAAACATATTATTTTTTCCCTCCCTTTTTGGAAAGCTTCAAAAATAAGGCAAATCACTTGCTACGCTGAAATATAAGCTGGAATGGATAGTAGAAAGTAGATGATGTTGTTTTGTTGGTTATGAATAGTAATTTTGTTTAGAGCTGTCGCTTAAGATTTACAGAGATCAGGCTGTAGCAGTGGGGATGAGTCGCGGTAAGGAGGGAGCACAATGGAGATCATGCGAGATGTTTGTTTCAGGAAGTAGAACAATAAATTTGCTTGCATGGTTTGAGACTTCCCTATAGCAAATGGATTTGCTGCATGTTGCAAGGTTTGGGCTTACTTTTTTTTAAAAATCTGAAGCTTGTGTGATGAAAGAAGAATAGGAAATGGAATATGAACATGAGGAGAACTGTGACGAAAAGGAATTTCGCTCGGTCCGAACCAGTCGCTAAACCGATCCATGCCGTCCGAAACGCCCTATCGTTTGAGAACACGACAAAACAGAACGCATACAGAAGAACATTTCATTGTATATTACAACAATGCATCAGATTACAAGAATATACAGAGTATGAATAAATATTACACAGAAATATCAGAGATTTAAATTACTTTTAAATACATAGCAGCGGAAAATAATACAATACACAACTAGAAGAAGATATACGGATACAAAGCTTTCCGGATATCGTTCCAGCTGTAAACCAGGATCCTGTGAATATAAATCTGCAAAACCAAAACTACTAGCTGCCCGTGTCAAAATAGGGGCACCCAGAGTTTAGGTTAAAACAATAAACTCCAGGTCAGTCATGTGACTGGTGTGAGAACTAAAACAGTTAATCTTTATTCTTAAAGTTAGGTAAATCAAGGGACCACGCCGTATAACATGGAACGGGTTTCCTCCCAAGAATACCAGTGCATAAAACAAACAGCGCAATGCTAAATAAAGGAAAATGAAGCTGTTATAAGACCCAGGTCCTATCACACAATGCAACGCAAGCCGGGGGATAGGGTTTTTACCTTATAACAGCCAAAGAATGCTTGATACGTTTAAAACAAATCGTTTGATACTATTATAAGTGCATAGTGTATAAAACAACTTCGAATCATAAGTATCAATCATAGGCGACATGAGCGTCCCATGCCACTATGTCGCCATAAATAGGTTTACAAATAAAACCGCAAATGGCACGTATTTGGAAATTGGATTTCCGTCTATGAACCGAGGCAAAAGATAGTCCTCAACCGATTCGAGACGCTCTAGCCCGCCCCTCAGGCAAGTACTCAGTCAAGCCTTGGATCCTCAGGGCCAGTCCACCGATGTGGATTAAACTTAAACCCTGAACATGCGTCTCCCCACCCTATGGGGTGTAAGTCTGGTCCGTCAGCCGACCAGAATGCATCGGCCGAAACCGATATAACCGAGGCGCCTCGCAACAGCAACAACCACATAAGTCAAACTCGTCAGGGCGTGTAAAACCACTGACGCCACTTCTAGCCAGAAAGAAACGCATGCCCTCCCTGACGTCCTCTCCCGTTTTTGGTTCACAACCGGGGTGCGGGGCTCGCGAATTCACGTTACACAAAGCTGTGCCACACAGGTTGTGCTTTGATCATCACCACAAGACTTTGCTTTTCAACAGAAGCCTCGATCAATTGCCACTGAGGCATGCCACACAGGCAATTCACTCCATGCGTTTGATATCCATCAATATATAACCCCTGAGCTCGTACGTCTCAGAGAAGGGCGTTAAGCAAGAGAATAAATTCTCCGCCGCCAAACAGATATATATTTAATAGAGATCAATCACACGGACTAAAATCCAATGTCAGACACACAGTCCATTTACAAGTCCGTTCTGGGTCTGAACGAAACCGGAGGCACCTAGTACCTCGCATATCCATCGATCTCCAGGTACGTCTGGACGATCACTAACTGTTTCCATCTTCTTGGGTGTACAGCCCAATCAAGATCATCAGTAAGCACACAAACGACGTGAAGACTTCTGGTCTTCGACCACCGTCTTCATCTTCGACACCACGTCGAATCAGTTATTCAGAATGGGATAAACCCGGTCTTTCTGAATAACTCGCGTATATATTATAAAAGTGTTACACAAACACAACATACGCCTCATTCCAATTCAGAATATTCTTTTATTCAAATATTCCTATACTTTGGGAAAAGTTCCCATTAATTTTATCCAAGATAAATTCTTTAAATTTATTCTTTAATCTCCTTTGAATATCAATTCAAACTAGTCGGGATTAGCGAACCACACCGAAGTAATCATTTATTTTATTTCCCAATCCCAACCTATTCATCCCATGAAGTAAAACTGGTAATACTTCATATCTAACACCACAGTGTTATCGGTAAATTCAATTACCATTTCACGTTTAAATCTAATTAAAGATTTAACCATCGCCTGGAGCAAAACTGGTGATACTCCATTTTCGATCATCTCAATCTAATTAAAGATTCATTAAAACTCCACTTAGTTTTAATCTTTAACTGGGTTAAAGAATCAGTGTCATTTAAAACACGGTTCACGATAAACCCAAAATCACATTCCATTAATTATCGGGTTAAAGAACAAGTGTTATTTAAAATACTGTTCACGATAAACCCAAAAATCAATACCAATTCAATTCCAATTAAATATCGTTTAATTGGTACACTTCATTAAATCTAAATAAAAAAGATTTAATCTTTTTACAACTAGGTTCAAGAACAGTGTTAGTGAAGACACCATTCGCGATAAACCCAAATCACATTTGATATTCAATACAAGGCTCTGAATAGAAAATATATCGGCTTATATTCAATACCAAATTCTACAACTAACAAATGTCGTATTAGAAATAACGATATAAATATATATCTTTCAAATTTCCATAACAACATCTGTATAATCACGAATTCCAACATCGAAATATTCCGAAGACAATTTCGATTCAAATCCACTCCAATGCAATCATTGGAAATTTTGGTTATTTTCAAAACCCTTTTCAAATTCAATTTATTTATTTAAAAATAAATAGAATTATAATTCTAGTTCAAAACTAGTTCATTTCGATAAAAATCTATTTTTATCTTTTCAAATATGGAGTTTTTCATCCCAAATCTTCACAAATCATTTCTTATGATTTTACACAAATTATTACTATTTTTAATAATTTTATCAAGGCCCGTACAGTTGATTTCCATCAATGGCCATCGAACTGCACTTATAGCGACCTTTTTCAAATTTGATTTAGACATAATTCCAAATCCAACCGTTAGATTTCTAATTTCTAATATTCGTTAGAAAGGTCTTTTCGATACGAACCCAACGGTTCCGGTTTTAGGAGAATCCGACGGTCGGATCTCCCGTAATGTCCGTTTGAAATAAATGGTCGAAATTCACGAACTGCCGCGGCGCGTTCTATTCAGGCCATTATATTATATATATAATATATATAATATATACTTCGTCGATTTCTATTTGAAACGAATTATATAAATAGTTTTGAATTCGTTTCAAAAACATTTTCAACTTCCTTTTTCAATTCAAATCACAATTGAATTCTTCTTTATAGATTCGTTTTAAAATTCATTTCTATTCAATTCAAATTTCAATTCAATTCATTTCGAAATCGTTTTCGATTCAATTTATTTCGAAATCATTTTCAATTCACTTCATTCCGAAATCGTTTTCAATTCACTTTGAAATCGTTTTCAATTCACTTTGAATTCGTTTTCAATTCAATTCATTTCGAAATCGTTTTCAATTCACTTCATTTCGAAATCGTTTTCAATTCAATTCATTTCGAAATCGTTTTCAATTCACTTCATTTCGAAATCGTTTTCAATTCACTTCATTTCGAAATCGTTTTCAATTCACTTCATTTCGAAATCGTTTTCAATTCACTTCATTTTGAAATCGTTTTCAATTCACTTTGAAATCGTTTTCAATTCAATTCATTTCGAAATCGTTTTCAATTCACTTCATTTCGAAATCGTTTTCAATTCACTTCATTTCGAAATCGTTTTCAATTCACTTCATTTTGAAATCGTTTTCAATTCACTTTGAAATCGTCGATTTCGAAATCACTTTTCAATATTCATTTTAAAATGAATAAAGTCGATATAAATATCGTTCACGTCAAAATGGCGTCAATCTAATCAACACGGCTTCATAAATTTCTATTTTCAAATTTTCTTTATTTTTCAAATTGGAATGAGGCCCAATCAATTACCATATAAAATTAATTATATGGATTTCCATACAACACATGTATATAATAGCATTGAAAAATAATCAACCATCAACCAAAGTGCACTACACTGTATAAGCATCAAATATAGATATTCAACGCTTATAACAGCCTGTCAATCAATCGATCGACATATTTAATCAATCAGGATGAGTGAAATTCATATTTCATCCCAACACCCGTGTGGGGTTTCAAACAACCAAACACAGATTTTAGTTGTGCAGTTGGGCGATGTGTAAAATTTATCGTCCCAATCAATGTCATTCAAATAAGTGTACATAAACAAACCGTCTGGTTTGTAAATGAATATTTATTTATTCACATTCACGTTAAAAATTATATTTTTAACGACAAAACATTTTATTCCAACATATGAATTTCTATTCAATTCATTTCGAAATCGTTTTTCAATAAAAATGATATTTTTATTTTTCTAACATATTTTAGAAAATTTCGGCGGCATAACGGCACGATACTAGAAACGGGACAAGGCCTAGCCTTATCCCCGGTCTAGTGAAGGCCCACGCCATTCACACATCAATCAAATCACCAAACAACCAAATTCAAATCACATCATATAACTAATCTATGCAACCAAACAAACAAGTCCATGGTCTGTGGACGATTGTGTCGGGTGCTACTAAGCACCGTCTGCATCCTAGTATATATATATAACTAGAAAATAAAGTGAAAGGTGAGAAATTCTCACTTATAGCTATCCTAGCTCCACGGCACTTCATTGATAGAAATCTTCGTCTTTCTCGCCTTTTTGTCATCTTCGTTGCCCGCATTCTCTACCTATGTAAAAATCGAATTTTTACTTCGCTATTCAATATATAAAAATCGAATTTTTACTTCGCTATTCAATATAAAAAAATCGAATTTTTACTTCGAAGTTCAATATATAAAAATCATATTTTTACTTCGCTATTCAATATATAAAAATCGAATTTTTACTTCGAAGTTCAATATATAAAAATCATATTTTTACTTCGCTATTCAATATATAAAAATCGAATTTTTACTTCGAAGTTCAATATATAAAAATCATATTTTTATTTCGAAGTTCAATATATAAAAATCATATTTTTATTTCGAAGTTCAATATATAAAAATCATATTTTTATTTCGAAGTTCAATATATAAAAATCATATTTTTATTTCGAAGTTCAATATATAAAAATCATATTTTTATTTCGAAGTTCAATATATAAAAATCACATTTTTATTTCGTAGTTCAATATATAAAAATCATATTTTTATTTCGAAGTTCAATATATAAAAATCATATTTTTATTTCGAAGTTCAATATATAAAAATCACATTTTTATCTCGAAGTTCAATATATAAAATCCATATTTTGGCTTCGCTATTCAATATATAAAGATTACATTTTTAATATAAAGATTATATTTTTAATGTTCCTATGATGTAAAAATTATATTTTTAATACTTTAAAAATATAAAAATCATATCTTACTTCTTCTACTCAATAAAAATTCCGTCTTTTCTATTTTAAAAATATGATCTTTTCCATTCTAAAAATCTGATCTTTTCTATTTTAAAAATATGATCTTTATTATTTTTTTTCTAAAGTTCTGATCTTTTCTATTTTAACGATCAAATCCTTTTCTTTTTAAAGTTTAAATCTTTTACTTTTTAAATCTCAAAATAAAAATCAGTTTTACATTCTTTTCAAATTTCAGTTTTTAAATAACATAAAGCAATCACCTTTTACAACGAAATAAAATAAAATAAAATAAAATAAAATAAAAACTTACAGAAGAAAAAGGGGAAGGGGATGCTCCGACTGGGGGGAAGCTGATTGCATCGCGCGGTGACACGGTGCTTGGACGGCTGGAGGCGCGGTCAGGGTAGGCGGCGCGTTCTGGTTCAGGCGGTGGGTGGGCATCGGGTCTCAGGAGGTTCGGGGGGGTGTGCGATTTGGCGGAGGGGGTGCGACTGGGTGTGGGGTTCCTTCGGGTTTGGGGTCTTCGTCGATGGGGGTAGAAGAGGAGAGAGAAGATCGGGAGAGAAGGGAGGGGAGGCGGAGGCGCCAGCTCCGGCCTTGAGCAGCGGTGGGTGGCGGCGGAACCTCGATGGCGTCCTCCCTCTTTTTTTCTTCTTCTATCTGATATCGATTTGAAATGAATAATTTTAGAACGGGGGGGGGGGGGGGCAGAGGGAAATAAAAGGGTAGGAAAATATATTTTTTTTTTTATTTAATTATTAAAAAGTTGACTTTCACCTACGACCTCTAAACGAGGTCCACCGCCTGTCGCCCATAGCGTTTCACCCCCATTCCGAACACAATGGGATATGTACCGCAAGCTGAATCGACCGTTTCGATCAGTTTCCGTTGCATTTACATTTAAATCATTATATTGAATTTTAAACGTACATTTCAATTTACCGGGGTCACATACTAACTCTATAAATCCCAGAAAAATATTTTCTAGCTTCGTATTGACGATACGGTCCTAACAAAACTAGTTTCGTCAAATTCTGAGACCGTTTGAAAAATGGCCAATTTCCAGTCGATTAAAATCAACTGAAACTGGTCAAACGCGTTTTCCTTTGCCACGCTCACATATTGATTCGAAAAATTATGTAATTTGAAACCTAGCAATAACTTTACATCCCGGACCCAACAAAACTGGTTTCATCGAAATCCGAGGTCGTTTGCAAAATGTCCATTTTTAAGGGCCTGAATTCCATAGCGACTATTCAGAATTTTCAACTGGACATATCTTTTGATTCCCGCTACGAACTTTTTATTATTCGGATTCGTTGGAAATATATTATCAATTAGATTCCATTATTTTTGGTTTCACTAAAATCCGGATTGTTTTGCACCCGGTACATTCAATTGAAGTTTGAAATCGAATTATCGAACTACCGCGCCATTTTCAATTCTATTTATAATTATATATAATTATTTATATTCTAACGACGACGTATATAATATATACATCGAATTCTATTCAAAATAAATTTCTCGTCGATATTATTTAAAATAATTCACTTTAAATATTCAAAATTCGCTATAATTGCCAAAATAAAAATTTTAAACTGGCCTAGAATTTGCGGGTTATTACAATCTCCCCAACTTAAAACTTTTCGTCCCCAAAAAGGAACAAAGTCGAAAGTGGTTTGATTAATCAACTCTACGTTCGATCTGGCTTCCATTCCCCAACTTTTCAGTTTCTGAGAATTTCCAAAAATTTCAAAAATTTGGCTAACACCATAAATTTTTGAAAAATTTCGCCATAACCTCCCCTGCACCGGGAGCATCGGGGAATTTCAAATAGCTTCCCCGGTCCTTCATATCTCAAAAAGAAAAAGAAAAAGCCAATAGGCTCATAAAATCATCATCACCCAAACAAAACAGTAAATTATGTAGTAAACATGTACCTATTTGTGGGGCAAACAAATTTTATTCTCTGCTCTAGCCTCCTTGCTATGACCTGTTCAATGATATACTTGTATATGCAAGCAAATGCTACCAATTTTCAATACAATTCAATATTTGGTTATATTAGGCTAAATGGTTAAAAATTAGCAAACACATAAACAAACAACACAAACATCAATCAATTAGTGAATTAGAGTTTCAAATTCATTATCTTTGATACATATACAGAAAATCATGTTTTTGATGCCAATTCACAACAATAGGTTTTAGCTACATATATAAGTTTTGGTTCTGACACCAGTCTAATGGAAATATATAGATATCACACCTTCGTCACTCGAAAGTAAATGCTGATGATGTTTCGAACCACCATCAGAACATCTCCGGACGACTAGAATGTGATTCTATATCTATCCAGTATATTAAAATTTCGAATACACGCGGATCAGACGTATACGCAAAACCTATATATACTGGATTGTCCACCTCAATATAAATAGATAATCAAATACGAATAAATGATTTAAATCTTCAAAACCAAAATTTGTTTTCACTTTCAAAAATATACTCTTCACACTCGTTCTAGGATACTACTGATCCCATCTCTAACGAGTCATTCTCATTGGATTTTACTAATCCAATCATCTGATGAATTCTTTCGTATGGTTCTAATGTGCCTTGTTCTCTGAGCTTTGTAAACCAAAGCTCTGATACCAACTGTGATGAAAAGGAATTTCGCTCGGTCCGAACCAGTCGCTAAACCGATCCATGCCGTCCGAAACGCCCTATCGTTTGAGAACACGACAAAACAGAACGCATACAGAAGAACATTTCATTGTATATTACAACAATGCATCAGATTACAAGAATATACAGAGTATGAATAAATATTACACAGAAATATCAGAGATTTAAATTACTTTTAAATACATAGCAGCGGAAAATAATACAATACACAACTAGAAGAAGATATACGGATACAAAGCTTTCCGGATATCGTTCCAGCTGTAAACCAGGATCCTGTGAATATAAATCTGCAAAACCAAAACTACTAGCTGCCCGTGTCAAAATAGGGGCACCCAGAGTTTAGGTTAAAACAATAAACTCCAGGTCAGTCATGTGACTGGTGTGAGAACTAAAACAGTTAATCTTTATTCTTAAAGTTAGGTAAATCAAGGGACCACGCCGTATAACACGGAACGGGTTTCCTCCCAAGAATACCAGTGCATAAAACAAACAGCGCAATGCTAAATAAAGGAAAATGAAGCTATTATAAGACCCAGGTCCTATCACACAATGCAACGCAAGCCGGGGGATAGGGTTTTTACCTTATAACAGCCAAAGAATGCTTGATACGTTTAAAACAAATCGTTTGATACTATTATAAGTGCATAGTGTATAAAACAACTTCGAATCATAAGTATCAATCATAGGCGACATGAGCGTCCCATGCCACTATGTCGCCATAAATAGGTTTACAAATAAAACCGCAAATGGCACGTATTTGGAAATTGGATTTCCGTCTATGAACCGAGGCAAAAGATAGTCCTCAACCGCTCTAGCCCGCCCCTCAGGCAAGTACTCAGTCAAGCCTTGGATCCTCAGGGCCAGTCCACCGATGTGGATTAAACTTAAACCCTGAACATGCGTCTCCCCACCCTATGGGGTGTAAGTCTGGTCCGTCAGCCGACCAGAATGCATCGGCCGAAACCGATATAACCGAGGCGCCTCGCAACAACAACAACCACATAAGTCAAACTCGTCAGGGCGTGTAAAACCACTGACGCCACTTCTAGCTAGAAAGAAACGCATGCCCTCCCTGACGTCCTCTCCCGTTTTTGGTTCACAACCGGGGTGCGGGGCTCGCGAATTCACGTTACACAAAGCTGTGCCACACAGGTTGTGCTTTGATCATCACCACAAGACTTTGCTTTTCAACAGAAGCCTCGATCAATTGCCACTTAGGCATGCCACACAGGCAATTCACTCCATGCGTTTGATATCCATCAATATATAACCCCTGAGCTCGTACGTCTCAGAGAAGGGCGTTAAGCAAGAGAATAAATTCTCCGCCGCCAAACAGATATATATTTAATAGAGTCAATCACACGGACTAAAATCCAATGTCAGACACACAGTCCATTTACAAGTCCGTTCTGGGTCTGAACGAAACCGGAGGCACCTAGTACCTCGCATATCCATCGATCTCCAGGTACGTCTGGACGATCACTAACTGTTTCCATCTTCTTGGGTGTATAGCCCAATCAAGATCATCAGTAAGCACCCAAACGACGTGAAGACTTCTGGTCTTCGACCACCTTCTTCATCTTCGACACCACGTCGAATCAGTTATTCAGAATGGGATAAACCCGGTCTTTCTGAATAAATCGCGTATATATTATAAAAGTGTTACACAAACACAACATACGCCTCAATCCAATTCAGAATATTCTTTTATTCAAATATTCCTATACTTTGGGAAAAGTTCCCATTAATTTTATCCAAGATAAATTCTTTAAATTTATTCTTTAATCTCCTTTGAATATCAATTCAAACTAGTCGGGATTAGCGAACCACACCGAAGTAATCATTTATTTTATTTCCCAATCCCAACCTATTCATCCCATGAAGTAAAACTGGTAATACTTCATATCTAACACCACAGTGTTATCGGTAAATTCAATTACCATTTCACGTTCAAATCTAATTAAAGATTTAACCATCGCCTGGAGCAAAACTGGTGATACTCCATTTTCGATCATCTCAATCTAATTAAAGATTCATTAAAACTCCACTTAGTTTTAATCTTTAACTGGGTTAAAGAATCAGTGTCATTTAAAACACGGTTCACGATAAACCCAAAATCACATTCCATTAATTATCGGGTTAAAGAACAAGTGTTATTTAAAACACTGTTCACGATAAACCCAAAAATCAATACCAATTCAATTCCAATTAAATATCGTTTAATTGGTACACTTCATTAAATCTAAATAAAAAAGATTTAATCTTTTCACAACTAGGTTCAAGAACAGTGTTAGTGAAGACACCATTCGCGACAAACCCAAATCACATTTGATATTCAATACAAGGCTCTGAATAGAAAATATATCGGCTTATATTCAATACCAAATTCTACGACTAACAAACGTCGTATTAGAAATAACGATATAAATATATATCTTTCAAATTTCCATAACAACATCTGTATAATCACGAATTCCAACATCGAAATATTCCGAAGACAATTTCGATTCAAATCCACTCCAATGCAATCATTGGAAATTTTGGTTATTTTCAAAACCCTTTTCAAATTCAATTTATTTATTTAAAAATAAATAGAATTATAATTCTAGTTCAAAACTAGTTCATTTCGATAAAAATCTATTTTTATCTTTTCAAATATGGAGTTTTTCATCCCAAATCTTCACAAATCATTTCTTATGATTTTACACAAATTATTACTATTTTTAATAGTTTTATCAAGGCCCGTACAGTCGATTTCCATCAATGGCCATCGAACTGCACTTATAGCGACCTTTTTCAAATTTGATTTGGACATAATTCCAAATCCAACCGTTAGATTTCTAATTTCTAATATTCGTTAGAAAGCTCTTTTCGATACGAACCCAACGGTTCCGGTTTTAGGAGAATCCGACGGTCGGATCTCCCGTAATGTCCGTTTGAAATAAATGGTCGAAATTCACGAACTGCCGCGGCGCGGCGCGTTCTATTCAGGCCATTATATTATATATATAATATATATAATATATACTTCGTCGATTTCTATTTGAAACGAATTATATAAATAGTTTTGAATTCGTTTCAAAAACATTTTCAACTTCCTTTTTCAATTCAAATCACAATTGAATTCTTCTTTATAGATTCGTTTTAAAATTCATTTCTATTCAATTCAATTCATTTCGAAATCGTTTTCGATTCAATTTATTTCGAAATCGTTTTCAATTCACTTCATTCCGAAATCGTTTTCAATTCACTTTGAAATCGTTTTCAATTCACTTTGAATTCGTTTTCAATTCAATTCATTTCGAAATCGTTTTCAATTCACTTCATTTCGAAATCGTTTTCAATTCAATTCATTTCGAAATCGTTTTCAATTCACTTCATTTCGAAATCGTTTTCAATTCACTTCATTTCGAAATCGTTTTCAATTCACTTCATTTCGAAATCGTTTTCAATTCACTTCATTTCGAAATCGTTTTCAATTCACTTTGAAATCGTTTTCAATTCAATTCATTTCGAAATCGTTTTCAATTCACTTCATTTCGAAATCGTTTTCAATTCACTTCATTTCGAAATCGTTTTCAATTCACTTCATTTTGAAATCGTTTTCAATTCACTTTGAAATCGTCGATTTCGAAATCACTTTTCAATATTCATTTTAAAATGAATAAAGTCGATATAAATATCGTTCACGTCAAAATGGCGTCAATCTAATCAACACGGCTTCATAAATTTCTATTTTCAAATTTTCTTTATTTTTCAAATTGGAATGAGGCCCAATCAATTACCATATAAAATTAATTATATGGATTTCCATACAACACATGTATATAATAGCATTGAAAAATAATCAACCATCAACCAAAGTGCACTACACTGTATAAGCATCAAATATAGATATTCAACGCTTATAACAGCCTGTCAATCAATCGATCGACATATTTAATCAATCAGGATGAGTGAAATTCATATTTCATCCCAACACCCGTGTGGGGTTTCAAACAACCAAACACAGATTTTAGTTGTGCAGTTGGGCGATGTGTAAAATTTATCGTCCCAATCAATGTCATTCAAATAAGTGTACATAAACAAACCGTCTGGTTTGTAAATGAATATTTATTTATTCACATTCACGTTAAAAATTATATTTTTAACGACAAAACATTTTATTCCAACATATGAATTTCTATTCAATTCATTTCGAAATCATTTTTCAATAAAAATGATATTTTTATTTTTCTAACATATTTTAGAAAATTTCGGCGGCATAACGGCACGATACTAGAAACGGGACAAGGCCTAGCCTTATCCCCGGTCTAGTGAAGGCCCACGCCATTCACACATCAATCAAATCACCAAACAACCAAATTCAAATCACATCATATAACTAATCTATGCAACCAAACAAACAAGTCCATGGTCTGTGGACGATTGTGTCGGGTGCTACTAAGCACCGTCTGCATCCTAGTATATATATATAACTAGAAAATAAAGTGAAAGGTTAGAAATTCTCACTTATAGCTATCCTAGCTCCACGGCACTTCATTGATAGAAATCTTCGTCTTTCTCGCCTTTTTGTCATCTTCGTTGCCCGCATTCTCTACCTATGTAAAAATCGAATTTTTACTTCGCTATTCAATATATAAAAATCGAATTTTTACTTCGCTATTCAATATATAAAAATCGAATTTTTACTTCGAAGTTCAATATATAAAAATCATATTTTTACTTCGCTATTCAATATATAAAAATCGAATTTTTACTTCGAAGTTCAATATATAAAAATCATATTTTTACTTCGCTATTCAATATATAAAAATCGAATTTTTACTTCGAAGTTCAATATATAAAAATCATATTTTTATTTCGAAGTTCAATATATAAAAATCATATTTTTATTTCGAAGTTCAATATATAAAAATCATATTTTTATTTCGAAGTTCAATATATAAAAATCATATTTTTATTTCGAAGTTCAATATATAAAAATCATATTTTTATTTCGAAGTTCAATATATAAAAATCACATTTTTATTTCGTAGTTCAATATATAAAAATCATATTTTTATTTCGAAGTTCAATATATAAAAATCATATTTTTATTTCGAAGTTCAATATATAAAAATCACATTTTTATCTCGAAGTTCAATATATAAAAACCATATTTTGGCTTCGCTATTCAATATATAAAGATTACATTTTTAATATAAAGATTATATTTTTAATGTTCCTATGATGTAAAAATTATATTTTTAATACTTTAAAAATATAAAAATCATATCTTACTTCTTCTACTCAATAAAAATTCCGTCTTTTCTATTTTAAAAATATGATCTTTTCCATTCTAAAAATCTGATCTTTTCTATTTTAAAAATATGATCTTTATTATTTTTTTTTCTAAAGTTCTGATCTTTTCTATTTTAACGATCAAATCCTTTTCTTTTTAAAGTTTAAATCTTTTACTTTTTAAATCTCAAAATAAAAATCAGTTTTACATTCTTTTCAAATTTCAGTTTTTAAATAACATAAAGCAATCACCTTTTACAACGAAATAAAATAAAATAAAATAAAAGAAAAACTTACAGAAGAAAAAGGGGAAGGGGATGCTCTGACTGGGGGGAAGCTGATTCCATCGCGCGGTGACACGGTGCTTTGACGGCTGGAGGCGCGGTCAGGGTAGGCGGCGCGTTCTGGTTCAGGCGGTGGGTGGGCATCGGGTCTCAGGAGGTTCGGCGGGGTGTGCGATTTGGCGGAGGGGGTGCGACTGGGTGTGGGGTTCCTTCGGGTTTGGGGTCTTCGTCGATGGGGGTAGAAGAGGAGAGAGAAGATCGGGAGAGAAGGGAGGGGAGGCGGAGGCGCCAGCTCCGGCCTTGAGCAGCGGTGGGTGGCGGCGGAACCTCGATGGCGTCCTCCCTCTCTTTTTTTTTTCTTCTATCTGATATCGATTTGAAATGAATAATTTTAGAATGGGGGGGGGGGCAGAGGGAAATAAAAGGGTAGGAAATTTTTTTTTTTATTTAATTATTAAAAAGTTGACTTTCACCTACGACCTCTAAACGAGGTCCACCGCCTGTCGTCCATAGCGTTTCACCCCCATTCCGAACACAATGGGATATGTACCGCAAGCTGAATCGACCGTTTCGATCAGTTTCCGTTGCATTTACATTTAAATCATTATATTGAATTTTAAACGTACATTTCAATTTACCGGGGTCACATACTAACTCTATAAATCCCAGAAAAATATTTTCTAGCTTCGTATTGACGATACGGTCCTAACAAAACTAGTTTCGTCAAATTCTGAGACCGTTTGAAAAATGGCCAATTTCCAGTCGATTAAAATCAACTGAAACTGGTCAAACGCGTTTTCCTTTGCCACGCTCACATATTGATTCGAAAAATTATGTAATTTGAAACCTAGCAATAACTTTACATCCCGGACCCAACAAAACTGGTTTCATCGAAATCCGAGGTCGTTTGCAAAATGTCCATTTTTAAGGGCCTGAATTCCATAGCGACTATTCAGAATTTTCAACTGGACATATCTTTTGATTCCCGCTACGAACTTTTGATTATTCGGATTCGTTGGAAAGATATTATCAATTAGATTCCATTATTTTTGGTTTCACTAAAATCCGGATTGTTTTGCACCCGGAACATTCAATTGAAGTTTGAAATCGAATTATCGAACTACCGCGCCATTTTCAATTCTATTTATAATTATATATAATTATTTATATTCTAACGACGACGTATATAATATATACATCGAATTCTATTCAAAATAAATTTCTCGTCGATATTATTTAAAATAATTCACTTTAAATATTCAAAATTCGCTATAATTGCCAAAATAAAAATTTTAAACTGGCCCAGAATTTGCGGGTTATTACAAGAACGTTTATACATGAGTTAGTGAAATGATGAGAGAATGCGAACCATGCATGACCGTTTATTTATTGAATGAACCAGTGAATGTTGGGTTATAATATTTTTCATAAGTTATTATATCATCAAATTCTAATATCGTAAAATCTATGCTGAATTCCATTTGGTTATCCCCATTGCAATTTTTTTGGTAATATAAAGTACGAATGTGTAAATTCATTTATATCTGTTGAGTTTCAAGAATGAACATGCCACAGTCTTTATAATTATTTCATCTTCCTGTATTTGTTATCTTATACATCCGGATACAGTTTGATATTTCGATCGCTCTTGGTTGATAACTGAAATTCAAATGAATTTCGAAATATATTGTCCTTTTTAATGAAACTTTGATTTTCCGTTCGAAAATCATTAGTTAAAATAAGTTATACGTTGCTAATAAATCTTTGGCTTTTGCAGCAATTGACAAAGCCCCATTAACATGGAGTACTAGAATTCAAATAGCTATTGATGTGGCTGATGTAAGCTTTACTTGATTACTCGTTCCTTATCTCTATATTAATTTTGCACATGTGTTAATATGAATATGGCTTTCTAAATCTGGAAATTTGTCTTTCAACAATGTTAGACTGCTGATTTTCGGTGATGATAGAGGCTTGCTCAAGAAGAAATTAAGCAACAATACTATTACGTAATGTATGATAAATATGAACAAATAATATTGTAATATTATTGTGATGAAGTTGAAATGTACTGCACTATTATTTTGGCTACTGCTATTGAACTTGAAGTGCATGGTAATATTATTTTTGCTGCTGCGAGCTGTTAGACTTTTAAGTTTGTAATATATTGTTGAACTTTAAAATTATTTTGTTGTTAAATTTGATCTTTATGTTGAATCTATTGGAAGTTTTCAGTTTATTGATATTTCTTTTGTGGTACTATGTCAAATCTATAACCGTTTGTACTGAATAGGGACTACGGAAAGAGGGGGAAAACCAATTTTTTTTAAAAAATAATGTCAATTAGCAGCAGCTAAAAGCCGTTGCTAAATTAAAATACGCAACGGACGCTAACCGTTCCAAATTAAAAAATTGCAATGGGTTAAGGCCGTTGCAAAAACCATAAATTTTAGCAATTCCAGAAATCGCAACGACTTAGAGCCGTTGCGAAATTAATTTGCAACGGCCAAAAGACGTTGCAAATCAGCGTTTCTGGTGTAGTATATTTTATGAATATTAAAAAATCAACGCTTTTGTCCCTTGTTTTGAATTTAACTCATAAATCTTCATCTCATGAAGTATATTATACTATTAGAAAATAAGTGTATTGTTCTAATTTTGGGCCAGGAGATAGTACAAGAGGTAGTAGATAAAGAACATCCATCAAAGATAGTGTTTAGATAGAAATAATTGTATACGCTTGGAAGTTGCTCACACAAGTTAAAGGCTAATTCATCTTCCTTTGTAACAAGGGAAGAAATGAAAAAATCGTAGTCAAGTATCTAATTACCCAAAAAATTGATCACATCTTAGTATGGAATTACCTAAATGCTAAAAAATAGCTATGTAATGACTAATAAGTATACCAATATGCAGTTACAAATAATTGGTAATAAAAACTTCCATTGATAAAAGTAGAAATTAAATACGACTTGACATAACAAAATGACTTACCGTTACTTATGCTGTGGAAACACTAGCATAGAATTTAACTAATCAAGTTCCACAACCTGCTAATCTTAGTTACAATGATTGGACATTAATTTCTTTATAGCTCATGTTCCGCACAACTATGCTCGCAATATAAAGAAACAGAAACAAAACCCATTTCATCCAATTCCCTTTATAAGTCTTCACCTTTAGCTTCTGAGTGAAATAAGGCTTTCATTGTAATGCAAAAAGGAACTGATATAGCGGGAATTAGGGCGCTGGATTCGGGTGCAACTTTCTTTGGTTGCTACCTCAGTACCAAAAGTTGCACAAGTATTGTTTGTATTCACTATGAGTTTGTAATAAAGTGAAATTGCCATTGCTTAAGAATCCTGTTAGATACAGATATTCTCGTACATACGGCGTGCGTCCAATATTATAGATTTTATTCCAAGACTGCTTCAAGCCAAATTCATGCAGAATCCAAATATCAAAACAGTCGTTCAAACCACATAAATAAGCAAGCTTTTCATATAAAAAGTCCAAAGCATAAGCACAAGGTTTAGAATCATGACTATAAGGTAATGGCATCGTCTTAAATACTTCATTTTTCAAGTCAAATGCAACAAGCAGGTAATCATTATTGTCAGCACCCAACCAGAAACATGTTCCATCCTTGCTTGTTGCATGATCTGAATGTTCATTAAGGAACATGAAAGGCAAAGCTTCATTTTTCTAGTACAATTCTCCATGATAATGATGTCCTCAAGCTGTATACTTCAACTTGGTTGACCTCTGGAGTATAATTCCAAATGATCCTTACAACCTTGTAATCATTGGCTTTCGCTTCGAAACCAAACCAATTACATTGAACAGCACATCGGTATGTCTTGCAATGTAACGCGGATGTGGAATAGTTGATTTGGGTAAAATTCTTACTTGTTTCAGTGCTCGATTCGATAAAGCAACATCCCCAGACCAACCATTATGCAAAAATATTTTACCATTACAAGAATCAACGAGATGTACAATACCACCATCTGGACTCATAGTTGTGTGGAATCGATCATCAAAATCGATATCGGTGTAGATCTCATATTTATTAATAGAGAACATACAAAATTTGCAGCCGCTCGACTTAGAAACAATGAGAGCGTCCTCTCCGCTATGATGAGAAGATGTTGGAATAAGATTTAAATAAGGGTAAGCCAAGATTTCAATAAGGGTAATCCAAGATTTGCATACAGATTTAAATCTCAGCAAGCTGATTATGGGTAACCATAGTAGTATGTGGAATAAGATTTCTTCAGGCAAGCTTTCCATGGTTCTAGCCCAAATGAATAACAAAACTTCCAATTATCGGAAAGGTTTATTAGGTCAATTTTATTCAAAATAAATAAATTGGGTAAAAACTAATCTTGCTAATTGAAACACTGAAAATCAACGAAAGGTGGGTAGATCATTCAAAATAAATTTGAATCGAGGTATAATGATTGAAATATTATAATTACGTAATTCATGTAGGAAAAGAGTAACCTTCAATGAAACTGAAATTTAGATGCAGTCTGGAGCAAATGAGAAGATTCAAATAAAATCTGATTAAAGTATTGCAAATAAATAGTTACCTTCGATTAAAGTTTTCTAAAACTGTAGTCGTTTCGCTTATCTACAACGTAACATTTACTGCAGTTGGATTGCCAATTTGTCAGGGTATCAGTGCCTTCATTTGTGTAAAGTATAAACGGAGTACTATTATGAAAATGCACCTGTTTATAAAGACCGTTACTAATTTCATCGAAGTAAATGAAGCTTTAAAAACGATGTGTTACTATTATGAAAATAAAACCTATAAAAAGTTATAAAAATTAATAGGTCTTACCTCACCATTCTATTAATTAAATTATAAACCGTTTTGTTACTTTGTATCAAAAATTAATGTTATAAAACGTTTTATGGTCATTTAGAAATACAATAAATGCACATATTTAAACATTTTACTAATTTGTATCAAAAGTATAATGTTTCTCTAGATAACCCTTATAGTGTAGGAGTAAATCAATAAAGGCACTTATTCAAGTCATTTTACTAATTTTTTTGATTGTTCAACGTTATATAACATATATCATTCATTAAACATAAATGCACTTACTCAAATTTTTATTAGTCTTACAAATGCACTTGCCTACGTAATTCGAAGTGACATTTGCAGCGACCTGTCTTTCAAACAATTATAGCAATAATAATACTGTTTTATAACCGTTGGAAGATAATATTACCATTTTATAGCCGTAGAGGTGAATATGACCGTTTTATAGCCGTTGGAATATGAAAGATGACCGTTTTCAAACCATTGGAATTGTAAAAGAGAGGAGTGGTAGAGGGTCACATGTTGAAGTAAGCTTTTAAAATTACATTGTAATATTATAATTTTAAATTGTTAAGCGCTACGCATTTCTTGCGCGTACGATCACATAATAAGCTTAATCATTATGAAATTTTATATCTTATAATAATTCACTACCTCGAATTCGATGAAGCTGACTTCGTCGAAGTCCGAGACAATCTACAAAAATGCCATTTTCAAATGTTAAGCTAAATTGAGTTATTATTAATCAACTCTAAGCACCTTAAATTCTTTGGTAATAGTTCATTATTACTGCTCTTACTTAAATAAAATTTTACATAAACTTTAAAGTCAATTTAGTTTCACTTGCTATAAATTTAATCCAGTTGCTGAATTTCTAAACCAACCACTAATGACGAATAATTTTAAAACCACAAAAAAAAAAAAAAAAACACAACCGCAGAATCATTTTTGATAATTTTTCCTGTTTACCAAATCAGTGATTTATGATCGCCCCATCAATTTCCTTCCCAATATACACAGGCATCAACTCCTGCACGATTTCGCCCAACCTTTTGTCAGTTACAGAAGCATTAACAATCCACCACCATGCTCGGAAATTTTGTTCCTAAATTTCCACAACACAACCTCACTAAGAAAATAACTATCTCCCAGTAACATGAAAGCTAATCAATGACATTTAATATTGTTAAGGACGTCATTTATATTGCTTTGTTATGACTAGCCATATTTGTTTCTTCTTCTTTGACTGTAGAAAGGAGTTAACACTTTTGTAGCTTGATCTGGATGGTAACATCACTAGCTAGGTTTGAATTCAAACAACAAATAAAAATGATAATTGAAATCGAAAGTATTCTTTTGTTTTAACATTCGTCATCGTCGGATTTATACAACACCCCATAATGTAGGGTAGTTCACTATGGTCGCAAAAGGAGAAAAAAAAAACACTTCAGACAGATTTTATTTGCATAAGTATTTATTAGTTTTAAAAAATTAAAAAAAAATATTTGATTAGTTTTAAAATTATTAAATATAATTAATAAGACCGCATTGACATTGACGCTAAACCCATCTGCCTTTAATGTTTCATTTTTCATTAGCAAGCAATGGTTTTAGGAACGTGTTTAAAGAAGAAGAAAGAATCGTAGTAGATATGCAACAAACGAAAATTAAAAATGAATAAAGAGTGGAAGCTTGAAAGAAATTAAAAGATTAACTACCCTTTTTTTTTCATTTTTAAGTCCAAAGCGAAGTGACAATGACATCGCCTTGGTTTAGGAACATAGTGACATAATAAAAAAAGCACAATCAAAGTAATTAATTATTGCACCTGCATTAATTCGTTATACAGCTATAATATCCAAAGGATGATATGCTAAATTATTACACGCACTTACACATAAACTTCATCAATGAAGATTAACTAGTTACTTAAAGCTCTTGTTCTGAATTTAATTCATAATTCTTCATCTCATGAAATATATTATACAAATATTAGAAAGGCAAATTCTATATTCTTACACCAATAATTTCTTAACATACACATTGAACTGAAATAAAATAGCATACATCAAATATTTCATTTCATACACCATGCTTTTCAGAAAATTATGCTATTATATTTTCACCATCTTCCGTTTTAACCTTAAAACTAAGTTACACAAAACTAGCAATTCTTTACAATAAATTTACCTAAAATTCAAAAAAGAAAAAAAGAAAAAAAAAAGAACGAAGAAGAAAAAGCTTACAATAACAATTTAAATTATTTCATTGTTTTTATTTTAAAAATCATCTCTAACTTTGAATGATTGAACACATTTGAATTAAAAGATTTAGTTATAAAAGTTGTCTTAAATGGCATATTTGGTTTTGTTAACTTCATTAAATTCTATAGGTTTGATCAAATTTTATTAATTTTAATGTTTTTATAAGATGCATTATAGGAGAAGGACTGAAAACAAAATGAAGGGTAGGGATAGCATAGTCATAGTTTTTTGTATTAAAGCAGTGGTGTGTACTAAAAAATTAGTAGCGTATGAACATAATTTACCTATTAGAAAATCAGTTTATTTGTTCTAGTTTTGGTCCGAGAGATACAAAAAGATGTAGTAGATAAAGAACATTCATCAAAGAAAGTGTTTAAATAGAAATAATTGTACACGCTTTGAAGTTGCTCACACAGATTAAAGGTCAACTCATCTTCCTTTATGCATTTTGCATGTACCAGTACCAATTATTTCTATACAGCTGAGTTTAGACATTTCTTTACACTGCCTTTAACTTTTGATCTTCTTTTAACACTTTAAACAAAAGGTGCTCGATATACTTGTAAAACACTAATGATGAATATTTTTAAAACCAATAAAAATTCCCAGAATCATTTTTGATAATTATCCTGCCTACCAAATCAGTGATTTATGATCACTCCACCAATTTCCTTCCCAATATGCACAGGCATCAACTCCTACACAATTTCACCCAACGTTCAGTCAGTTACTGAAGCATTAACAATCCACCAACAAGATCTGAAATTTTGTTCCTAAATTTCCACAACACAACCTTAATTAACAACAAATAAATATTTCTAGTAACATGATAGTTAATTAATGATATTTAATATTGTTATGGCTTACGGGCATCTAGTACTGCCAATTAAAACTAAGAACCGAGAAACTGAATCGTACCGATTCGAAGACACCCGAAACCGATGATAACCCGGTGGATCTTCGGTGTGATTCAGATGTTTAAAAATACAGTATAGACCCGACACGAACTGATCCGATCTGAAAGACTCGATCTAAAAACATTGTAATATACACGGTTTTATTGTTACTACCTAACCAAATCCGAATTGAAGGTCGGGTCGGATCGGTCATGATTTTTAAAATGTACAGTTTAGACCCGACAAAACTCAATTGCTCTAGAATCAAAACCCGTCCGGTCGAAATTTAAAATGACTCTTCTTTCTATATTTAGAAATCAAAATACTCTATTCCAGGTAATTCAGAGTGACATTTAAAATGACCCTTCTTTCTATATTTAGAAATCCACATTAATACATAACAGTATTGATGTATCGAACATCGAAATGCCGAAAAGAAAGATTGTCGAGGTAAAAGAAATTATATAGAACAAAATCTCATAATGCAACAGATAATTCTGTTGATGGGAACACTGAAAATCAACGAAAGGTGGGTAGGTCATTCAAAATAAATTTGAATCAATAAATTTGAATCGAGGCGTAACGACTTAAATTAAATATTACTACTGTAATTATGTAATCCATGCAGAAAAAGAGTTACCTTCGATGAAACCGAAATTTAGATGGAGGCTGGAGCAAAGTGAGCAGATCGAAATAAAATTTGATTAAATTACTGCAAATAAAGGGAGTTGCCTTCGATTAAAGTTTTGTAAGACTGGGGTCTACAACGTTACATTCACTGCTGTTCATTCGCATAATGGAATACTCTGGAAGATAGAAGCAGACAAATGCATTGGTTTCTAATGATGTTCACTACTCTGAAATGCATTGGTTTACATTTCTGAAATGCATTGGTTTACATTACCATTCTATTAATTAAATTATGCTCCTAAATCATGTTGTGCTTTGTATTAAATATTAATGTTATAAAACGTCTTATGACCATTCGAAACTACAATAAATGCACATATTTAAATATTTTACTAATTTGTATCAAAAGTATAATGTTTTTTTCTTCTAAATAACCCTTATAGTGTACGAGTTGATCAATAAATGTACTTATTCAAGCCATTTTATTGATTTTTTTAATAGTTAACATTATAAAACATTTATCATTCGTTAAAATATAAATACATTTATCAAAAGTATAAAGTAGAGCTTCGATAAGGGTAAGCCAAGATTTGCGTACAAATTTAAATCTCAATAAGCTGATTATGGGTAACCATAGTAGTATGTCGAATAAGATTTCTTCAGGCAACCATTCCATTGTTCTAGCCCGAATGAATAACAAATCTGCCGATTATCAAAAAGTTTTATTAGGTCAATTTTACTCAAAATAAGTAAATTGGGTAAAAACTAAAGTTGTTGATTGGAACACTGAAAATCAACGGAAGGTGGGTAGAACATTCAAAATAAATTTGAATCGAGGTATAATGAATGAAGTATTATATTTACGTAATTCATGTCGAAAAAGAGTAACCTTTGATGAAACCGAAATTTAGACAGAGTCTGGAGCAAATGAGTAGATTCAAATAAAATCCGATTAAAGTAATGCAAATAAATAGTTACCTTCAATTAAAGTTTTCTAAGACTGGAGTCGTTTCGCTTGTCTACAATGTAACATTTACTGCATTTGGATTGCCAATTTGTCAAGGTATCCGTGCCTTCATTTGTATAAACTAAGGTGGATTCTGTTCGCTAGGTGTCCATGCCTTCATTTGTATAAACTAAGGTGGATTCAGTTCGGAAGCGAAACTTGTATTCAAAACCATTACCGTACCAGATTACATGGTAATAGAAAAATCATACCATTACCAGCTAGAGAAATCAGTTACCAACAGTTCGGTTTATGGTTGGTAATGGTTAGAAGAGGTCGATAATAAGTTTTTGTCATTTACTAGTATGAGATCTTTATATTTATAATATTTCACGTTAATAGATTAAAGACTAAAATTACGGATAGAAGTTTTCTGTCGCTATTTTCCGTTGCAAATACAAGCAGAATACCAACGAATATTTATCGAAGCTATTTTGCAGCAGAATTCCAACAGATTTGCAAGAGATGTTTATATTATTTTTCTAGGATATAGTTTAGTGTTATTTTTTAATAATTATAAACTTGTTGAATAATTATTAATTAATTTATTCTAAATAATGATTTATCAGTAGTAATAAATATGTTTTATAATAAATAATTTATAATAATTGCTTATTTAGAATTAGCAAAATAATCTTTTCTCATAACCGATGTAATTACTAAATTCTTAATTAAGTCCTATGTTTTCATCACAAATTTCAGTCAGTATGCCAGTATATGTTACGCTAAATCTTAAAATTTTAAATTGTTCTTTTATAATTATTTCCCTAAATAATGAAAATATCAGTTTATTATAATAATTATTTAATAATTAATATTAAAATTTAATACTTATAAAATGATATATAGTATTCGATAATTAATTTCAAATAATTGTATTTAATAATTACAGTTGATAATTATAGTGGATAGGTATATTTTATAATTATAATTGATAATTATATTTTTATATTTCGAAAAATTTAAAAAGTTGAAATCATCTTGAATAAATTTGAAATAAATCATTTCCTTAAAAGTTGTAATAAACATATTTTTAACAACTCTTTTACTGTAAACATGCCTATTACAATATTTCCTTTTTGTCATTTGTAATAGACACATTTCTTACTATAACGTATTCAAAATAATTAATATTTAATTATAACTAAAAAGAAATAAACATAAACACTAATTAGTAATAACTATTATTATGAGCACTGTTTCAAATCCCGTAGATATCGCCCGAGATCTCCTCCGAGATCTCGTTTTGGGCTCCTTCCGAAACGAAACAGCAAATATCACTATAAATCTCCTTTCGAATATATCGCCCGAGATATTGCGATATCGAACGATATATCGAACGAAATAAAATACTGGAATATCGTCCGAGATCTTAGTTTTTTTGTTAAAATTTAAATATGTGCCTGAACTAGAACAATAATTAAAAAACTCAAATCTAGCCATAACAATCTTTTGTTATTCTACATGTTAAATGACTGTGTTGTATGTTCGTATATGTTCTACAATGCTTATGATTTCCATACATATATGTTACTTATGAAATTATGTATTTTATTGTCTATTTATACTGAATTTTTTTAATTTTTTGGATCCATTTAATGTTTCATGTCTAACAGTATTTCTGTTTTAAGCATATTAGGATTTAGAGTATGAATGATCTTTCGCAAAATAAAGAATAATAAAGTAATTCTGCATTATAAGTTTAAGTTACTATGTTTTTAATAGCATTCAAAAAAATCATTTTGTTAAAATATCATTTTTAACATATCATGTACCCGAGACTGTTCCGATATGAACTTTCAAATCCAAGATGAAAATCTGAGACGAACTCCCGAGTTAGACTCATCTCGTCCGAGATCTCTCTCGATACGAGACCGAGTCTATAAAATCCCCGAGATGAAACGCGACCGATATCCGAGATTTAAAACCTTGATTATAAGTAACATTTAATATTTAAATAAAAATTAATTCTCAAGAAATTCATATTATATTTAAAATAACTTTTTACTTATTAATTATGACTCACAATATATGATTTTATAAATTTGGATGAAATTTATGTTATGACAAATAAAAGACCGGCCTGAAAGTTATATTTAAAATAACTTTTTCGCTAAATCGGACATCGTTTGATCTCTTGTTTCAGGCTTGAAAGTTGAATCTGAAACCATATTCAGATCTGTAAATTATGTTTTTTTGAACTATGCAAGCATGGTCTGAGTTATTGTTTTAAGACAGTGTAACCTTAAAGTTTATTGTCTAAATCTATTGATTCTTTTTTATTTGAAAGATTATTATCTAGTATCTAAAATTCAATAATTAGAGTTGATAATTATGTTTAATTCATAAAAATTAAAATATTATTTTCTAAATTAAATGTATAATTTAAATATAAACTTTTTAAGTTTTCATAATTTTGAAATTAATAAAAAAAATTGTAAAATGTTTAAATTTTCAAAAATAAGAAATTTTATAAATTACAAACATTACCTTACTAGTTATTATTTTCATGCCCATTTATAGGCTTTCACATGTAACTAGAAAAATGATTATAAATTCTCCCAGCAAAATGCTTAAGAAGAAACATAATTAAATAATGTATAAGCAAAAAGATGGGAGGTGTAATATATATTAATAATCAATAATTAAGAACCAATAGCTAATGTGTTAATAATTACGAAGCAATAATTAAATTACTATAAAGTAAACAAGAAAAATAAACATCACAGCAAATTGAAAATTTCACCGGCTTTGAATAACAAAATTTTGAGTGCAAGTTTTGGCTCCAACTCATCTGAAAATTTTGGCTCTATTTGCCTCGCACCGCACCAAATCTCAATCTGAAAATTTTGGCTCCAACTCACAATCTGAAAATTATTATTTTAAAATGAAAATGCAATACAAAACGGTTTAAACCAAAGCCATACCCGCACCGCACTAGTAAAATATCGTAGATCCAACGAAACAATTATCTCATAGCCATTTTATCGTTCAAAAAAAAGGAAACCGCAGTTGTTCTTTCGAAAAAAAAAACCTAAATCCATGAAGTTTTGAAGCCGTCGCTTTCCATCCAGTCAGATCACCGCCTCCCCAATCAATCGCCGTTGTCACGCCATTCGATCCTCCTCGACTTCCACCTCGAAGTAAGTCACTTCATCTTTTAGATTTTGGATCCCTTAATTATGTTCTGAAATTAAGTTGATGCATTCGTTTTCTGGTTGTTCGTTTTATGGGTTCAATTTACTCAGTAGGATAACTGACAGATTATGTAGCAATAATCCATCAGGAATATGTATATGATGATACGGTTTCCGCCTTTGACTGTGACCAGCGTGATCTTCAAACTGTGAGGGACTGATGACTTTCGGTTTTCACTTCAAATTTATAGTCAGTACCCAATTTTCCTTCCAGCTTACAAATTAAAGTCAGTATCCAATTTCCGCGGTCACCGCTTGCTCCTCCTTAACTCAACTCAACTCCTGTAGCCTCCGCATAGTTTAGTAGATAGGTAATCGGTTACCAATTCTTATGCTATTCTTGTACGAAAGCTCAAATGTGTGTAGTTTTAGTGTCAGGTTTAATTTTTAAATTTTTATACCTACATCTTTATGTGTAAGCCATTTAGAAGAGAGAAAAAAAAATCTAATGGGTCGTTTCCTTTATGAAATCTTTGTCATCAATTCACGGAACAGAACATAAAAAACATATTAAAGAATGGATCTTTACTTATAAGCAGAGCAATAGAGGGCTAACTATTGAGTACGAAGGCCATCATCATTTATTTGACATCTAAATTTGTCCTAGGTGATATGAAATGCATAAAAAGTTAAATGAAATAATTAATCAACAGAGTTTGCTCATATTCAGTCTGCTTTCATGTTTGGTTCGGAACATTTCGTATGTTAACTCTATCTCTATGTTAAACACAATGACAAATGGTTCTCAGTAATTCTGTTATTGAACCAACACATAGATTACATTTTTATTATCATACTTAATTTTACTTTTATGTTTACATAAGGACATCACTAAAAAAAATTCCTGAATCCGCCACTGTGTGTAATCCAATTATATATTTTTCGTTAGGTTGCGGCTCACCGGACACTCAATGCTAGTGAAAAAAAATGTACTTTAGTACGATGATGTAATGAAGTTAGATTTTGGAACACATGTTGATGGTAATGTTTAGTATTTTCTTTGGTGTTCGTCATTTTATTTTGCTAAATTTATATCAAAGCATTTGTTTACCATGATGACTTTTTTCAGGACATAATTTATTGTGCGTTTACTGTGGCTTTAAATCCCATGTATAATCCATTGCTTGAAGCTTCACGAGAAGCTACAAATATTGGAATAAAGGTATAATTTTTATTTGCATGTATTCTTTTCTTTCTTGCTTGTGCGTGAAGAGGACTGGAAGGGTAAACTTTGTGTACTAATAAACAATAAAACTCAAGCACCTTTTCAAACTGATATGAATGTGTGCCTTTTTTTTGCAGTGCAAGACTTGCAGTGACATATCATCTTACCCTCAATAATCTTCCCTTGAAGCATTGTTTCCAGATCAACTCCTGGAACAATACACTTGATCTTGTGGCCATCCAGAAAACCCGTTCTGAAGGTCTTCTACTCTCATCCTAGACAATGCTTGTTTAGCACCAGATCCCTCAGTCTTTAATTTATTATAAGGTCGCATGTTTTCATTTTGTATTATCGGCATGTTCCATCTAATGTATAATTAACACCTCCATTTATTCCAATAATTAGTCATAACAGCATATAATTTCTCTACCTTCACCTCAGTGGCTACCGGATTTCAAAAATTGCCCAAGATAATAACGAATTGTCAAAAAAAAAATATTACTTTTTTGCAATGCAGGATATACCAAGAGAAGTTGTTGTAAAGCTTGGGATGGCCTTCCGTCTAATTAATTTTAGATCCATGAGGTGCGTTGATGTTACCTTTTTTTGTTGGAATAAAAATGGAGTTGATGTTACTTTGTGTGGTTGGTAAACTAACTCAAACAAAAGTATCCATTTGCATGCCTGTGTTTAAGTTTGTTTCAGTCATCACCATTTGTTTCAGTTTATTTCAGTCATCACCATATGTGTGTGTGTATCAGTTCTTTGATATGATTTTCAACTTATTAATGCGTTAATTTCACTTTTAAACTTCAGCTTCCATCGTTTCCTCAACACTAATAACGACATTATCAGGCAATGAAGATGGCGTTTGTGAGTTACAAAAAATCATTGAGGAGATGCACATAGAGCTGGAGAATGAGAGAGCAGAACGACATTTATGTTTTAGGTTTGTAATGTTGTTATTGTCTTGTACAATGTAATATTCAGTCTGCAATAAAAAGTTCATTGATTTGGGAATTATGCATAGGCAATTACACTTCATTTCCAGAGTTACATGATATTAATTGCTTTGTATTTACATTAGGATTGTGTATTGAATGTAACACAAATTATGTGTGTGATGAGTGTATGAGTTATATATATATATATATATATATATATATATATATATGCAGATCAGAAGGGGAATAGCAGTGGATTACCAATAAAAAAAAGGGAGGTTAAGTTTATTTCTATTTAATTTTCGTCGCTAATCCCTTGGCAATTAGTAAGGATTTACCGACGCCTTTTATAAATAATATTTTATTATAAATTAATTATCTGTCGGTAAATAGTCGGTATATAAATTAAAATTAAATTAGTAAATAAAAATGTATTTTTATTATATAATTATTAAACTGACGGAAAACTGTCGAAAAATTCATGCTAAATTCCGTTGCAAAAGTCGGACACAAATATCGTCATAGTTTTTACCGACCACAACATTATGCAGGAAATCTGTTGCTAAGGCCTATTTAGTGATGGATTAGAAGCAGATTTTGCCGCTGCTATATGCTGTTTTTCTTGTAGTGTATTCTATTAATTAAATTACAAATCGTTTTGTTACTTTGTGTCAAAAATTAATGTTATTAAACATTTTATGGCCATTTAGAAATACAATAAATGAACATATTTAAACATTTTACTAATTTGTATCAAAAGTATAATGTTTCTCTAAATAACCCTTATAGTGTAGGAGTAAATAAATAAAGGCACTTATTCAAGTCATTTTACTAATTTTTTTGATTGTTCAATGTTATAAAACATTTATCATTCGTTAAAATATAAATGCATTTATTCAAATGTTTTATTAATTTTATGAATGCACTTGTCCACGTAATTCGGAGTGACATTTACAGCGACCCATCTTTTCAAGCCATTATAGCAAGAATATTACCGTTTTATAGTCGTTGGAGGATAATATGACCATTTTATAGTTGAGCAGGTGAACATGACCGTTTTATAGCCGTTGGAAGATGGAAGATGACCATTTTCAAGCCACTGGAGTTGTAAAAGAGAGGAGTGGTAGAGTGTCATATGTTGAAGTTAGCTTTATATATTACATTGTAATATTATAATTTTAAATTTTTAAACGCTATGCAATTCTTGTATGCAGGATCACTTAATAAGCTTAATCATTATGAAATTTGTTATCTTATAATAATTCACTACTCCGGACTCAATGAAGCTGTCAAAGTCTGAGATAGTCTACAAAAATGCAATTTTCAAATGTTAAGCTAAATTGAGTTATTATTAATCAACTCTAAACACCTTAAATTCCTCGATAATAGTTTATTATTATTGCTCTTGCTCAAATAAATTTTTGCATAAACTTCCAAATCAGTTTAATTTCATTTTAAATACAAAATCCACAAATTTGAGTTATTACAATATTCACTTGTCATAAATTTAATTCAGTGGTTGAATTTCTAAACCAACCACTTTAATATTCAAAATCGGTTAAGTTTCAAAAATCTAGATTGTTACAAATTATTTCCTGATCATTTTTGCCGGTAGATTTCAATCCTTAGTTTTAGTTGTCTTCATGAAGAATAGTTCACCATTTCGCTAGAGCCACTTAACTTACATTGATAATTAAATTTCCAGGGGAAGGGTGTTGCATTCAACATCCTCATCAGTGTATAGTAACACAAAATTCATAGTGATGAGCGTGACGGTCTTTTTTAAAGCCAAAGCAATTGAGTTTTCTAAATAATAATGCACGCCTATTCCAGCATGCATAATCCATGTACCGATTATTTCTATAGAGCTCAGTTTAGACGTTTGTTTACACTGGTTTTAAATTTTAATCTTCTTTAACACTTCAAACAAAAGGTGCTCGATATATTTGTAAAGCCAATAAAAATACCCAGAATCATTTTTGATAATTTTTCCTGTTTACCAAATCAGTGATTTATGATCCCCCTACCAATTTCCTTCCCAATATACACAGGCATCAACTCCTGGACAATTTCACCCAACGTTATGCCACTTACAGAAGCATTAACAATCCACCAACAATATCTCCCAGTAACATGATAGCTAATCAATGATATTTAATACTGTTAAGGACAACATTTATATTTCTTTATTGTGACTAGCCATGTTAGCTTCTTCTTTGACTGCAGATAGGAGTTAGCACTTTTGTGGCTCGATCTGGATGGTAACATCACTAGCTAAATTTGAATTCAAACAAAAACATGATAATTGAAATCAAAAAATATTCTTCTGTTTTAAACTTTCGTCATCAATGGATTTTTACATCACCTGTAATATAAAGTAGTTCGATACAGTTGCAACAAAAAAATCACAATAAAAAACATATTTACATTCATAGAAGAGAAAAAAATCACAATCAAAGCAATGAATTATTGCAGCTGCAGTAATTTGTTCTCTTATATAATTACAATGTCCATAGAATGATATGTAAGTTATTACAAACACATACATATAAACTTTGTAATTAAGTTTAACTAAACGGTTTTGTCCCTTGTTTTGAATTTAACTCATAAATCTTCATCTCATGAAGTATATTATACGAATATTAGAAAATAAGTGTATTGTTCTACTTTTGGGCAACGAGATACTACACGATGTAGTAGATAAAGAACATCCATCAAAGACAATGTTTAAATAGAAATAATTGTATACGCTTGGAAGTTGCTCACACAAATTAAAGGCTAATTCATCTTCCTTTGTAACAAGGGAAGAAATGAAAGAATCGTAGTCAAGTATCTAATTACCCAAAAAATTGATCACATCTTAGTATGGAATTACTTAAATGCTAAAAAATAGCTATGTAATGACTAATAAGTATACCAATATGCAGTTACGAATAATTGGTAATAAAAGCTTCCATTGATAAAAGTAGAAATTAAATACGACTTGACATAACAAACTAACTTACCGTTACTTATGCTATGGAAACACTAGCATAGAATTTAACTAATCAAGTTCCACAACCTACTAATCTGAGTTACAATGATTGGACATTAATTTCTTTATAGCTCATGTTCAGCACAACTATGCTCGCAATATAAAGAAACAGAAACGGAACCCATTTCATCCAATTCCCTTTATAAGTCTCCACCTTTAGCTTCTGAGTGAAATAAGGCTTTCAATGCAATGCAAAAAGGAACTGATATAGTGGGAATCATGCAGGCAATTTTGCAATCCCCTAAAGTGGAAAATTTGCAACGGCTTTAGACCGTTACTATTTAGCAACGGCTTTGGTCTATTGTAAATGAATGTGCAATGGTTAATGCCCGTTCTACCTTTTAGAACGGCTCAGAACCGTTCTTTGATTTTAAACAACCTACATACGCTCCCCGTCCCCAATACGTACTCTTTCATTTGTTGTATACTTTCTTCCATCAAAAGAAAGTTTCGCACCTCAGAAAACTAGGTCTCGATTAAATCTAGATCTCCATTAAAACTAGATCTCGATTAGAGAAATTTCATCTCTTCCTTCAGTTCGACAACAATCAAAGAAATTTCTACCTAAATCTCGATTGATTCTCAGGTTCTCTTTACCAAAACGAATAGCTCACGAGTTCTTGATTCGAAGTCAATCTACTCTCGGTATGAAAAAATGATTTTGTTGTTTTATCGTTGATTTAATCTCATAGAAATAGAAAGCGTTGATTAGATTTTCATGGTGAATGATTGTTTGTTCGATCTTGTATGAATTCAAAATACAAAAACCCGTGAACAATTTGTTTTAAATTATTTGATTGGATCTGATTCCTTCGTTCAAAATAGCGGAGGTGTTCGTCTGCCTAATCTTCAGATTTACTTGAACTTTAAGGTATAAGCATTAGCTTTATTTTAACGGGAGTCTATATACATTTACTGTACGAGCATTCAAAAATGAGGTGCTTTATATGTACTACTTATATTTAACACTGAATGGCTCCACATTAGTGACCATTTTTTTGTTGCGTGTCCATAGTATCTAGTATGTTGATAAGTCCTTTGTTTTAACAAGTTAACAGTTTCCTGCTATTTTTTTATGTTGAATTGTTTACGACTAATTTTGTTTTTGACTATACCATCTAAGGTTTCTTGTGTTCTATGAAAATCAAATTACCCCTATCTCACGGTTTATAATAATCTAAAATATTGTTAGGCTTAACCTAACTTATTGCATAAAAGGAACCACCTTTCTACTAGCCTTATTGAGATAGAGATTTAAGGCACCATTTTTATCTATTTAGGATACTTTCAAGCTTGATGAATACTTATCATATACTTTTAAATCCACCGAGCATATGATGGCTCTAGTATTCCAATATTCAAATTGCATGTTGAATGTCCATGTTTAAAGAACAATTTCCATGACTTCACCGTGTGTTACCCTTCTCTAAGCGTATAAATTGTAGAAGTGTTTCTTACACGAATAGGGTTGATATAATTTATTCGTCAACATATTATAGCATGCTGCATTGGCATAAAGAATTTCTCCATTATACTAGTAAATGATATTCAAATTTTAAGACAATGTTGAGGGTAGTTTTTATCCTTGATAAGTGCAGTTGTGCCTTGATATCCTTACTTTTCATGGCTTTATTTCAAAAAAAAAAAACTTGAAATTCTTTCAGGTGCATTTGACTCTTTTGATCCAAAAGAAACAGAAAGCCTAAGCCTTGATGTTGTGGCCACTGCCAAAATAAGCAAGCTCGAAATGATAACTTACTATTTAAAGAAACTAAGCTAAATTGTAAAAGTCTATGGTTGTACCTTTACTTGTTGTTAAGACTGTCCTATTTAATACCGCATTGTTATATTGTTTGGCCATGAGGTTTATTTTAATGTTCAACTAGATAGCTAATTATTATATTGTGTTAACAAAATTACTGCTGACTTGAACTAATGTTACTGATAATGGAAATAATTTCGGAGCCCCTGGAACTCATTTCGCTTAAGAATATGTAAAAATGAATGGAGAATCCACAAATAATGGCTTTGTCACACTACATGAATGAACGAGAAAGCTACAAATCTGTATAATCTCATTAACTAGCACTGGTGAGGATTGAAAATGAAATATTGCAGGGATGAATGAATAATATCTTAGACTTGAATAGAAAATTATTCAATATAATGTGTGCTTTACTAGTATGGATGGTAACTAACATTATTTAGTATTTAACAAAACTATGGGTAGACTTTATGTTTGCGAAGTAAAATTTAATTTGCCTCCACTCACTCTGCTGCAATTGTACAAATTTGATATTTTATTTTCAATCGGTCGGGCTGTTTACGACTGCATTCGTAAATTGATGGATCAGACGCGGTCCTTATGTTGTCCAATCAATTGAAACTAGAATCTTTACATATGTCACGAAAATTCCAAATAAATATTCATCGAAAAAAGCGCTGGTTGAACATACAGTGCAAAACATGAAATATAAAGCACGCACTAAAAAAATGGAGCAAATATGTAGTAATAAAAAGAGAACCCAACAACAAAACACTATACTCAAATTCACAAACCAGTTTAGTGAAGAGATATAGACACTACAAGTAAATACATAAGGATGCATAATCTAATATAAAACCCTCAAACAAGTAGAATAATAACAATGCAAAGTGCTAAAAGATAATAGCCACGTAAATACAAATATTTTTATGCTCATGTTTTTATATTACTAACTACCTATCCTCTACCCAAGTCTAAGAATCATGCAGACAAATACCTCTCCCAAAACTCAGCTTCTTGCTCCTCGAAAATACGCGAGTGATGGTTAGCAATAACCTTAGATGCGAATGCTATCGCACGTAGGTCGATCAGCGGGCCGTTAGGCTCTAAATATCAAAAAGGTAATATTTACTGCACAGTAACATTATAAAACTATTTCCATTATCAAAAACAATATAATAATATGCATATGCTGTGGTGTGCACAATATACATGTATATTCATGGTTATCCTAATCATTTTGAGCTCCTGGTACTCAATTGCCTTAAGTTTGATGATTTTAGCATATGCTATAGTGTGAAAAATCGATCCTTTGAGTTGTGGTGCACTTCAGTCTTTATTATCATTACATTTGACTGCCTGGCTATGTCGGTTTTGAAAGTGTTTCTTTCTTCAAGTGTATCATTTATTAATTTTTTACTTGTATGCCTATTTTAGTTCTACAATTTAACAACAACTTTCATTCTAGGCTATTGGTTCCATGCGTGAGTTTTAGTGAAATACCTGACCCTGTATGCGTGGTTTTAGTAAAATTATTTTAGTTGACTTAACATATAAGTCAAAATACAACGTTTACAGGAGAACGATCGTGTAAAATGTCTTGTAACTATTTTCATTTTGTAATCACAATGCACACAAAAAGGATAGACTAGTGAAATTTCAATGATGATTAACCTTGTTTAAATCATAAGTATAAATTACATTTAACATCAGGCATGCATGAACTATTGACATTTAATGACTCCGTTCATTCAACACTTTGGTATAGTAACTTTACCTGATCACTAGCTTCATATCCTTGATGCTGGAATAATATAGGAAGACATCTCTTGTCTTCGTTCATCAATCTTGAAATTTGAAAATGAGTAACAAGTGTGACCTTTCCTTGAATTTCTTGCGTATGCTAGAGATGCAACTTTCTCACTGTTGAATTTTTCCCATCTCTTTCCATTGAATGTCTAAGTAACATGAACACTTAGACGTGAATGTTTCCATTTTTATTTTATTTGATTGGGTCCAATTAAGAGATGACGGTAGCATCATTTTGTGCTAAACATACAAGAAAAAAAAATAGCAAATTATAATGTCTTATGTGCATAGATAACAAACATTAACAAGAGAATAACTTATTTGCACGGTGCATAGAATACATTAACAGTTACACATTAACATTTGGAATGAATTATTGCTTGTATTTATATTCTACATGTATACTTGTGTGCAAGACACAAACATGACCATTTCATACCTTCTGCGTATCCTTCTTTATACCTAATCGTCATTCCCTGGTTTCACCTGGTTAATAGCATTTATTTGAAAATGCAACTACTAATTCACATTATGAAAAGAAAAAAAATCAGCTCCTACAAATATAAAACTAGCTGTGTGAGTTGCTATGAGATTTTACTCCCTGATAGCGACTAGTTCAGTTCAGAAGACAATATTAGAAGAAACCAATGAAGTCAACGTTTGAAAAGAAAAAGGAAAAATAAAAAAAATCTGACCAGTATCTTGTTCCAAAAAGAAAAAGCTTCTTCGAGAAGACCGAACTCAAATTATATATATATATAACAAGCAATTATGCATGTTTTGCAGGCCTTTGCCCACAGCCGCTCGGCAGAGGTATTTAACAGGAATTTACCAGATGATATCAAATTATAATATAAATTTTAAAATGAGTGACTTGAAACGTTTGTTTTATTTTACCATGCTGTTATGATTTATATTGATGTAAAAAATCTGGAAAATTGGTAAGATAAAACTTCTTTAGTTGGTTTAAATTCACTTTCTAATCTGAGGGCATGTTATTTGTTCTCAAACAATTCAAATATATGTGATACAATAACATCAGCAAAAATCCAACTTCGAGTTTAAGGCAGACATACTATTATATACAACGCAGTATACTCAAGACCATATATGAGGAACAACCACTTAAATAGATAGAACTTTTACCATAAATTATATATCAGTCGATTTCAAATCTTACTATACTGAGCACATTGTCTGTTAAGATACATTTATCATTGGGCCAGCGGGCTAGATATTTTTATTTTCTTTAGAATGTTATCGTATAAAAATAAGTTCACAAATAAAGAAAGTAAACGATTCTTTGGTGACCTTCTCTTAACTAATATTGTTGGCTTTCTATATATGTTTGTTAGTATTTTGTACAATTATTCCTACTAATTTGGTGTGTAGTTAGGTGTGAATGTCTTTTAACATGTGCATTCCAATCAAGTTTGTTAAACTTGGCACTCTTATATCTTATATCATATTATGTTTCCATTGCTTAAAGCACATTGACAAGCAAGTATTAGTTAAAATTACAAGCGTCTATCCTTGTTTAACCAAAAATAAATCAAAGCACGTATCACATACGTATGTAGCATAATGAATATTAGTTTTACAGTGTATATCCTTCACCTATAATCGTTAGTTTAGTTAAAAAAGCGATCTCAAGAACTTGTGCAGTTGACATAAGTTAACAAACCATGCATCTTAAATACTGTGTGAATTATGAGTCCAAAAAAAATGATAAAACTAAAGATACTAGACAGTTAGGTGGAAATAGAATAAACCAAATATCATGGAACGTACCAAATATCATCCACTCAACTGTTCTTAGCAAATTAATGGTATTAACATATTTGCTCAATTTTGCAATTAGGAGCTCAAAAAGATTGAAAGTAGACACTATTTTTTTTCACTAAATAAATGATAAGATGCGTTCTTACAACATGAAAACTGCTCAAATGACTAAACTATGATAACTTGTTTTAGTCTCCTTGTTATATGATTAAACTATTTATTTGTTGTTTGGTTAATTTTTTGTTTATCAGTTGAATATTCACCTTTTCTTTATTATTTATGGAGTTTAAATTTGGTCAGCTCGTGGTGTTGGTCCACAGCTTTTGTGACTGGTTTACCAATTATCACATTCATATTAATGACTACCAAGCTGAAATCTCGTATGATTTATATAATTTAATCTTTTGCGAGGTTTGCTTAAACTGTACGACATTATACATTTAGGATTAGTTGATTTCCATCATAAATTTTTGGATGTGATTGTTACCATAGTCAGCCGTTCTGAAGTTATATAAGTTTATCATGAATCTTTGACATTTTGTGGTCAATGTCGTTTTAAAGTTGGTAAATAAGTGTAATATTGTAATGTCCCGTATCTTCGGTAGTCAAATATTTAATTTAATTTATTTTATAAAATATTTGTCTAGAATATTTGTGAATTTAAAATATAAATTTCGCTTATAAAACGAAGTACGAATGTTATAATTTATATATATATATATCCATATTTGTTTATGTATTGAGGTATATGATATTTTAGTAATAATTTATTGAGATTTGTTTTGGAATAAAATTTTATTTTTAGTACTAAACAACATAGCCAATCAATGTGCTTCATCATTTTTCAAATAATATTTAACAAGTATGAACGATCTGTATATATACAACCAGATTTAAACAATCCTTACATAGATGTCCACGGTTCATGCATTTCACTAAGACAATATGATCCATGCTATTTTATTTGATTCATGTTCCATTTTTTTTTAACACAAGTCAAAACCTGCCTATACCTCAACGTTGGTCTGATCTAACTCATCACGATCCAATCTACTTGTACATTATTTATTTAGATCGAAGCCTTTACAAAAGAGTTTAACACTATATGAATATCAAAAGACTGTACCAACACAGTAGCATGAAAAAGGAAAGTGAATGGAAAAAAGGAACTGCAATACAGAGAATGAACAACAAATAAAACCATAACATATACACAAAGTTACATCTGACAATATATTTTCATACTTAAGGAAATCTACAACAATATATATAAATATTTCTTTTCACCATCCACAGTAAAATTTATACAGCCAATGTATATTTATATACATGAAAATCTCATGTACAAGACAACTCAGAACAGAAAGAAAGAAAAAAAGAGAGAAAAAGGAAAAAAAAAAGTGAATTTACAACATCAAATCTTCCTTGGTTGGGCGCAGCCATCACCACTGTCATCAGCAATTCGTCCTGTAAAGAAATAAAAGGGGGAGCTATGAGTAGCTAATAGGGCAAAATATATTTAAAGGTTGAAAGATTTCCAATGAGAAAAAATATCATATGGAAACAGTGAAAAACAGTACACAGACACTTTAAAAGAAAACTAAATCTTGAATATATTCTACATCAAATCCATAATGCCGAATAACCTATACATGTGCATCATCAATTCAAAAGTAAGAGAAACAGGAAAATAATTTACCATCCAATCTTTTGAATCAAAAAAAGTAGAGACAATGAATCATTAGTAAAATAACTGATATGAAACATTGATTCAACCATTCAAGAAAACAATAGGGTACACAGCTAAGAACAACTAAGAATTCATATATGAAGCTAAAAGATTTCCAATAAAATACCACATGGAATCAAGTACATTGCACAACTCAGGAAAACAATACGTTCAGATGTCAATATGTTGTATACATGTGTTTAGATAACCAAGAAATCCTGCACTATATTAAAAGTGAAATAGGAATAGAGAAAAATATATTCCATCAAATCTTTTGAATGGGGAAAAAATAGCAAGATCTTTAGCTGTACAAACTCATTTTTTTGGCCATATCAAATCTATTAAATTTCTTTTTATTTAAGTATAGAAGGCCATGTTCTTTTCTGAAATCAAAATAGTAGGAACCCAAGAATTTCAGACAAAATTCATCAGTTCAAAACCTGAAAACCAAATTAAACAACTGCTTGTACATAGACAAGCTGAATGGACAACTCGAACAGGCAAAATACAGTATGAACAAACAATACATATAGGGTTACAGTCAACTATAGGAACAGCTCATCCATGTGCGTTTCTAAACACAGACAATACATGAGATCCATCACTGTTAAAAACATCACACGCAAACCATCAAACAGATCATAGCAGAACCGAGACACTTAGGGTTTATACACGACTAATTCTAGACTAGGATGTAACAATTCGAAATCACTATAATCAATTCTAGTATAAACAAGGGGTCGCGCATCACAAGTTTTCCCCGAACCAACCATGAACAAAGTAAACCCAATTCGAAACCGAACAAAGAAATCAAAACAGAAATTAAATTGGGAAAGAATTACTTAGCTTTTGGGAAGGAGGTCTCGGTCTGAGTGGAAGGACGACGGCGGAGCATCGGAAGGGAGGCCGAGGCAGCGGGCGTCGCGATGGACACAAGTGGGAGCGACGTGAGGGTTTCCATTTCCTTTTTCCTCTGGAAGGTTGTGGCGGCTACGTTTTTTTGTGAATGGAAGGAGACCGATAGTTTAGGCTTTAAGTGGATGAAAGGGTGCGGCTTCAATCAAATTCGGGTGGGCTTGGCTAGACAAGGTAAGGCCCAAGGTGTTAAATTTTTTTAAAGGTTTATTTAATTTAAAAAATTCGTATAACTTAGAATGTTAATTTTGAGAGCTCACATGGTCATATTTCGACGAAACGAAAAACGTCGGGACCGTGAAGATGAGTACTACGAGATGGGTGAGGACTGAGCAGGGCAGAATGCAGCTGGATTTCTCGGATAAAGTAAACGCCATTTAATTCGACTAAAACAAGCTGATTTATCGACAAAAACCAATCAAGGTGAGTTAAACTCACTCAGATCTATCCACTTATATTTTATATAAGTTGGTTTTATCGTGTGTTATTGTTGTTCATGGTTGATTGTGATTGTTTGCTTATATATATGTATATATATATATATAAATTGATTTAATTCCAGAAATAAAATGTTGTTTAAATTCAATGATAAACTAAACCGTTATTTTGATCACTGGTCCAAATTATTGGCCATGTTTATAGAGTAAACCCGATCGAATGGATTGTGTGAATTGTCGTGGTAGTGTGAAATAATTTGATTGACATTGAATTATTAGTCTTGATTGTTATGAGGTCATTATCTATTTGAATTGAATTGGTTTGATTGGATGGTAGAATATTGATTTGAAATTGACTATTTTGATGGTTTAAATGAATGAGCACCATTGGTGGAGTAATTGACAGTACAGGGCCTATATCGATCTACCGTCAGGTAAATCGACGAGTTAAAGTTATAAAAATTTGTTTTATAACTGGAAATGGATTTTTAAATCTATTATTTTGAATTAGAATTTGTAAAAAGGGAAATTATTTATTATTTAATTATCGAACTTATAAATTGGTTTTATAAAGGAAAATCTGAGATTTATCAGATTTATAAGCGAGCAAGTAGAAATTAACTTAATGATATAAATTCGAATAGTCGTTTGGGAGATAATTTAAAAGAGATTATTTAAGTTAATTATATCGTTAATTAATTATTTGGATTTTGTTAATATGATAGTCATGATTGGGTTGACAAAAATCCGAGCAATAAATATATTATTTAAAGAAGAAAAAGGAGACGGAATATTTAAATTCGTTATCAAGGGATTTAGAAATATTATTGAGAAAAGAATTCCCAAGGAAAGAAGTTTATAAAGTGAAATTTATGGTTAAATGAGGCATGTCTGAAATTAGAAAAATGTCAAGTTTTGAATTACGACTGATGTCTACCTAAAGGTAGGAACGTTGTTGATCAAGGTCTGAGAGGTAATTAAATACCCCAACTTGAACGACTTCGGGATTATCTGAGGGTGATATTAGTTCGTAATGAGAAGGTGAAGAGAATCTGGTTCCGTACGAGAAAGGACAACGGAATGTAAGAAAAAGGGTCGAGAATTTATAGTTGGACGCCCCAAGAAATAGAGGAGGGAAAATGTTCAAGACTTACAATATAAATTGAATTTCCGAAGTAAGGGAAATAAAAAGAGAATATATGAAAATCTGAAATAGTATTTTCAAGATAAAATTTGAAACGCTAAGTTTTGCGAATGGTTTATACTAAGATAGTTGGTTATTATAAAATAAAGAAGATTTCATAAAGTTGTTCACTTGAAAAAAGATGAGTCGTTTTCCAGTATGGTTAATGAGGAATAAAATAGTAAATGGTTATGAAACGATCATAAAATAAAGAATTTTGATATGATATGAAAGTGAAATAGTTTTGAAAATGTGAAATCTTATATATCAAATGAGTTATATTTGGAATGATGAAATATTTAAAGAGTTTAAATATCGTTAATCATTTTAAAAAGGCCCTGTAGTGTTAATACTGAACTGGTAAACTTATGTTATTCACACAGTTATTTATTTGATAGTTAAAACACCGACTATCAAAGTTGACCCATACGATCGTTGGTACAGAAAGACCAGGATCGAATTCAGATTCGAAAAACA
This sequence comes from Allium sativum, assembly GCA_030737875.1. NCBI lineage: Eukaryota > Viridiplantae > Streptophyta > Magnoliopsida > Asparagales > Amaryllidaceae > Allium > Allium sativum. The sequence continues at coordinate 971,559,551 of CM060918.1, read as the reverse complement.
ATTCCGACCAGCGTATACGTGAAAGAAGATCATTGAAGATAGAGCAGTTAAAGACCGTTGATTTTCATGAGCGGAAGAACCACTGATTGGATTTCTCTGGTTTAGCGGCTGGAGATATTTCAACAGTGATTCTGTCGTGATTTGAAATCAATCGATTGCAAGGACTTCTCGCTACTGATCTGTAGGGTGATTCCTAGGATGCAGTAGGAGGGTGCCTTCGGTTCATCCTGTTCCTGGATGACTTGTATGGACGAGTGTCTGACAGAGTATTTCCAAAGGAGATTACGTACGTTGATTTCTTCAAACGTATCATAGTTGATGGCGGAGAAATGGTTTTCTCTAGCCAAATAACTAGAGTATTTTTGTGGACGTCAATTAGTGATATCCAGAGGATCTGACGATGTGGCATTCAAAGTGAATGGTGGCCAAATGCTGTAAAGGAAAGTCTGACCTCAAGCCTCATCAACCGGGAGATGACAAAAATCGGGCAGGCAACATGGCTATGTGGGTCGCTCCCATTAGGGTGTATGATCACCTATCTAGAGAAATTCCATTTGTTTCTTAATCTATATTCGATGTTGTCCCTTTATCGGTAGGCGGTTGCTAATCCCAACCGTCGGTGATATACATTCGATACACTCAAGCGAAATGAGTGGTCGGTCATGTGTGGGCCGGGTTGCAAGACGTTCTTGTTAAACCCAGTGTATTCATCTCTAGAGATACACGATCGGCAGGTGGTCTCATACCTTGTCAGAGTTGGAATCCAATCTCCAATAAGCACCTGCGGTTTTGATTGTATACTATATACGTGGAGCGTGAGATGCAAGCGTTCCACTAGATTGTTATTTACTTGTATTTAGACATTATTATAATATCAGAGAAGATATTGTTTCCAAAACTATTTTGGGTCATCGTAAGGTAAAAACCGTCCATGTTTATGTGTGGATTTGGTCTTACGATTATCCTTTTCTTCTGAAAAGATTTTGAACTTTAAAATCATGATTGGATGATTTACCCTTAATACTGTGCGTGTTTATCTCACTCTGGTTCACCAGACTGACCCGGTGTTTTGTAAATGCTCGGGTTAGCCTGGGTTTGCAGGATCAGGTTATTGAACACTGCAAAAGGCATGCTGGAGAAGTCCAGACATATTTAATGTTATTCCGCTGTGTTGTATATAAGGGAAGATTATTAGAACTGTCCAGTGATTGTGATGTACTCTGATATTGTAAGTTTCATTCAGAGCTATCAATAAAGATTTATTTCCATATTATATTTTTGTTCCACTGCGATGTGAGACTCTGTGTTGTGTTGTTCTTCTTTTATTCTTATATTTCTTTCTTTCTTATCTTACCCTCTAATTTCTTTCATTAACAATCCGGTGTTCTCGGTGTTTGGAGGGTCGGCATGAGATACAGTAAACGTATTTATGTCGATTTTCGGAGCCGAAACTGCTGGGTCGTTACAGTGGTATCAGAGCAATTGGTTTAGCAGTAACCTTGGCTCTGTGGCATAACTTGATAGAGATGGGGTTAGTAGCACCTTAGATTGAGTTTGAGTGTATATGTACGAGTGAACGTATTTGTAGATTTTATAAAAATTGTTTTATATTGTGGAGATTTATTTGGTTGAGTTGTTTATGAGTTCTGGTTGATCAGTTTGATCCGCTGTATCAATAAGGGTTTCTAAAAACTCAAGTACGATAAACCGACGCAGTATGCTTTGAAAGAGGGGGTAAATGAAATAATTTTACCCGAAATTTATTTTTGTATAGAAAGGAAATAATTTTATGAAATTATTGAAGCATTGATTGATTTGAATTAAACTTAAATGTGTTAAGTGGAATTGAATTTATAAGTAATAATGGTATTGAAAATAAATTAAGGAATAATGTTGAAAGTAAATAACGTTGATTTGGAATTTGGAAATTTGATTAATAATAATTAAGAAGAAATCAATTGAAAATAAATCGGTTGATATTCAAATATGTTGAATTAAGCAGTGGTATTGAATGTGGATTCAGTTGAATTGATTAAGTGGTTGTGCCCTGGTTATAGATTGATTTCTGTTTGTTAGATTTGTTGGATATATTTTATCCATGGATTAATAAAGAAGTAAATAAACTGAAAGCCAGAAAATGAATTTCAGTATAATATAGTTGAAACGAAACTGCATATAAGTTGAAACTAAACGGTTCAGCTCTGTATTTGCAAAGGAATTGGTAGCACCAGTTTGATACACTAGTCGAGAAATGAAGTGTTATTTAAATATTTTTTAAAAGTTAATAGGATTTGCAACTTTTTTCTTACCTTAGCAATTTCGAGGACGAAATTATTATAAGGGGGAAGAATGCAATGTCCCGTATCTTCGGTAGTCAAATATTTAATTTAATTTATTTTATAAAATATTTATCTAGAATATTTGTGAATTTAAAATATAAATTTCGCTTATAAAACGAAGTACGAATGTTTTAATTTATATATATATATATATATATATATATATATATATATATCTCCATATTTGTTTATGTATTGAGGTGTATGATATTTTAGTAACAATTTATTGAGATTTGTTTTTGGAATAAAATTTTATTTTGAGTACTAAACAACATAGCCAATCAATGTGCTTCATCATTTTTCAAATAATATTTGACAAGTATGAAAGATCTGTAGATATACAACCAGATTTAAACAATCCTTACATAGATGTCCACGGTTCATGCATTTCACTAAGACAATATGATCCATGCTATTTTATTTGATCCATGTTCCATTTTGTTTTTTTTAACACAAGTCGAAACCTGCCTATACCTCAACGTTGCTCCGATCTAACTCATCACGATCCAATCTACTTGTACATTATTTATTTAGATCGAAGCCTTTACAAAAGAGTTTAACACTATATGAATATCAAAAGACTGTACCAACACAGTAGCATGAAAAAGGAAAATGAATGGAAAAAAGGAACTGCAATACAGAGAATGAACAACAAATACAACCATAACATATACACAAAGTTACATCTGACAATATATTTTCATACTTAAGGAAATCTACAACAATATATATAAATATTTCTTTTCACCATCCACAGTAAAATTTATACAGCCAATGTATATTTATGTACATGAAAATCTCATGTACAAGACAACTCAGAACAGAAAGAAAGAAAAAAAAAAAGAGAGAAAAAGGAAAAAAAGTGAATTTACAACATCAAATCCTCCTTGGTTGGGCGCAGCCATCACCACTGTCATTAGCAATCCGTCCTGTAAAGAAAGAAAAGGGGGAGCTATGAGTAGCTAATAGGCAAAAATATATTTAAAGGTTGAAAGATTTCCAAAGAGAAAAAATATCACATGGAAACAGTGAAAAACAGTACACAGACACTTTAAAAGAAAACTAAATCTTGAATATATTCTACATCAAATCCATAATGCCGAATAACCTATACATGTGCATCATCAATTCAAAAGTAAGAGAAACAGGAAAATAATATACCATCCAATCTTTTGAATCAAAAAAAAATAGAGACAGTGAATCATCAGTAAAATAACTGATATGAAACATTGATTCAACCATTCAAGAAAACAATAGGGTACACAGCTAGGAACTGCTAAGAATTCATATATGAAGCTGAAAGATTTCCGATAAAATACCACATGGAATTAAGTACATTGCACAACTCAAGAAAACAATACGTTCAACTGTCAATATGTTGTATACATGTGTTTAGATAACCAAGAAATCCTGCACTGTATTTAAAGTGAAATAGGAATAGAGAAAAATATATTCCATCAAATCTTTTGAATGGGAAAAAAACAGCAAGATCTTTAGCTGTACAAACTCATTTTTTTTGGCCATATCAAATCTATTAAATTTCTTTTTATTTAAGTACAGAAGGCCATGTTCTTTTCTGAAATCAAAACAGTAGGAACCCAAGAATTTCAGACAAAATTCATCAGTTCAAAACCTGAAAACCGAATTAAACAACTGCTTGTACATAGACAAGCTGAATGGACAACTCGAACATGCAAAATACAGTATGAACAAACAATACATACAGGGTTACAGTCAACTATAGGAACAGCTCATCCTTGTGCGTTTCTAAACACAGACAATACATGAAATCCATCACTGTTAAAAACATCACACGCAAACCATCAAACAGATCGTAGCAGAACCGAGACACCTAGGGTTTAGACACGACTAATTCTAGACTAGGATGTAACAATTCGAAATCACTGTAATCAATTCTAGTATAAATAAGGGGTCGCGCATCACAGGTTTTCCCAGAACCAACCATGAACAAAGTAAACCCAATTCGAAACCGAACAAAGAAATCAAAACAGAAATTAAATTGGGAAAGAATTACTTAGCTTTTGGGAAGGAGGTCTCGGTCTGAGTGGAAGGACGGCGGCGGAGCAACGGAAGGGAGGCCGAGGCAGTGGGCGTTGCGATGGACACAAGTGGGAGCGACGGGAGGGTTTCCATTTCCTTTTTCCTCTGGAAGGTTGTGGCGGCTACGTTTTTTTGTGAATGGAAGGAGACTGATAGTTTAGGGTTTAAGTGGATGAAAGGGTGCGGCTTCAATCAAATTCGGGTGGGCTGGGCTAGACTAGGTAAGGCCCAAGGTGTTATAAATTTTTAAAGGTTTATTTAATTTAAAAAATTTGTATAACTTAGAATGTTAATTTCGAGAGCTCACGTGGTCAAATTTCGACGAAACAAAAAACGTCGGGACCGTGAAGATGAGTACTACGAGATAGGTGAGGACTGAGCAGGGCAGACAGCAGCTGGATTTCTCGGATAAAGTAAACGCCATTTAATTCGACTAAAACAAGCTGATTTATCGACAAAAACCAATCAAGGTGAGTTAAACTCATTCAGATCTATCCACTTATATTTTATATAAGTTGGTTTTATCGTGTGTTATTGTTGTTCATGGTTGATTGTGATTGTTTGCTTATATATACGTATATACATAAATGGATTTAATTCCAGAAATAAAACGTTGTTTAAATTCAATGATAAACCAAACCGTTATTTTGACCACTGGTCCAAATTATTGGCCATGTTTATAGAGTAAACCCGATTAAATGGATTGTGTGAATTGCCGTGGTAGTGTGAAATAATTTGATTGACATTGAATTATCAGTCTTGATTGTTATGAGGTCTTTATCTATTTGAATTGAATTGGTTTGATTGGATGGTAGAATATTGATTTGAAATTCACTATTTTGATGGTTTAAACGAATGTGCACCGTTGGTGGAGTAATTGATAGTACATGGCCTATATCGATCTACCGTCAGGTAAATCGACGAGTTAAAGTTATAAAAATTTGTTTTATAACTGGAAATGGATTTTTAAATCTATTATTTTGAATTAGAATTTGTAAAAAGGGAAATTATTTATTATTTAATTATCGAACTTATAAATTGGTTTTATAAAGGAAAATCTGAGATTTATCAGATTTATAAGCGAGCAAGTAGAAATTAACTTAATGATATACATTCGAATAGTCGTTTGGGAGATAATTTAAAAGAGATTATTTAAGTTAATTATATCGTTAATTAATTATTTGGATTTTGTTAATATGATAGTCATGATTGGGTTGACAAAAATCCGAGCAACAAATATATTATTTAAAGAAGAAAAAGGAGACGGAATATTTAAATTCGTTATCAAGGGATTTAGAAATATTATTGAGAATAAGAATTCCCAAGGAAAGAAGTTTATAAAGTGAAATTTATGGTTAAATGAGGCATGTCTGAAATTAGAAAAATGTCGAGTTTTGAATTACAACTGATGTCTACCTAAAGGTAGGAACGTTGTTGATCAAGGTCTGAGAGGTAATTAAATACCCCAACTTGAACGACTTCGGGATTATCTGAGGGTGATATTAGTTCGTAATGAGAAGGTGAAGAGAATCTGGTTCCGTACGAGAAAGGACAACGGAATGTAAGAAAAAGGGTCGAGAATTTATAGTTGGACGCCCCAAGCAATAATGGAGGGAAAATGTTCAAGGCTTACTATATAAATTGAATTTCCGAAGTAAGGGAAATAAAAAGAGAATATATGAAAATCTGAAATAATATTTTCAAGACAAAAGTAAATTTAACACGCTAAGTTTTGCGAATGGTTTATACTAAGATAGTTGGTTATTATAAAATAAAGAAGATTTCATAACGTTGTTCACTTGAAAAAAGATGAGTCGTTTTCCAGTATGGTTAATGAGGAATAAAATAGTAAATGGTTGTGAAACGATCAGAAAATAAAGAATTTTGGTATGATATGAAAGTGAAATAGTTTTGAAAATGTGAAATCTTATATATCAAATGAATTATATTTGGAATGATGAAATATTTAAAGAGTTTAAATATCGTTAATCATTTTAAAAAGGCCCTGTAGTGTTAATACTGAACTGGTAAACTTATGTTATTCACACAGTTATTTATTTGATAGTTAAAACACCGACTATCAAAGTTGACCCATACGATCGTTGGTACGGAAAGACCGGGATCGAATTCAGATTCGAAAAACCATTCCGACCAGCGTATACGTTGAAGAAGATCATTGAAGATAGAGCAGTTAAAGACCGTTGATTTTCATGAGCGGAAGAACCACTGATTGGATTTATCTGGTTAAGCGGCTGGAGATATTTCAACAGTGATTCTGTCGTGATTTTAAATCAACGGATTGCAAGGACTTCTCGCTACTGATCTGTAGGGTGATTCCTAGGATGCAGTAGGAGGGTGCCTTCGGTTCATCCTGTTCCTGGATGACTTGTATGGACGAGTGTCTGACAGAGTATTTCCAAAGGAGATTAAGTACGTTGATTTCTTTAAACGTATCATAGTTGATGGCGGAGAAATGGTTTTCTCTAGCCAAATAACTAGAGTATTTTTGTGGACGTCAATTAGTGATATCCAGAGGATCTGACGATGTGGCATTCAAAGTGAATGGTGACCAGATGCTGTAAAGGAAAGTCTGACCTCAAGCCTCATCAACCGGGAGATGACAAAAATCGGACAGGCAGCATGGCTATGTGGGTCGCTCCCATTAGGGTGTATTATCACCTATCTAGAGAAATTCCATTTGTTTCTTAATCTATATTCGATGTTGTCCCTTTATCGGGAGGTGGTTGCTGATCCCAACCTTCGGTGATATACATTCGATACACTCAAGCGAAATGAGTAGTCGGTCATGTGTGGGCTGGGTTGCAAGACGTTCTTGTTGAACCCAGTGTATTCGTCTCTAGAGATACACGATCGGCAGGTCGTCCCATACCTTGTCAAAGTTAGAATCCAATCTCCAATAAGCGCCTGCGGTTTTGATTGTATACTATATACGTGGAGCGTGAGATGCAAGCGTTCCACTAGATTGTTATTTACTTGTATTTAGACATTATTATAATATCAGAGAAGATATTGTTTCCAAAACTATTTTGGGTCATCGTAAGGTAAAAACCGTTCGTGTTTATGTGTGGATTTGGTCTTACGATTATCCTTTTCTTCTGAAAAGATTTTGAACTTTAAAATCATGATTGGATGATTTACCCTTAATACTGTGCGAGTTTATCTCACTTTGGTTCACCAGACTGACCCGGTTTTTTGTAAATGCTCGGGTTAGCCCGGGTTTGCAGGATCAGGTTATTGAACACTACGAAAGGCATGCTGGAGAAGTCCAGACATATTTAATGTTATTCCGCTGTGTTGTATATAAGGGCAGATTATTAGAACTGTCCAGTGATGATGATGTACTCTGATATTGTAAGTTTCATTCAAAGCTCTCAATAAAGATTTATTTCTATATTATATTTTTGTTCCACTACGATGTGAGACTCTGTGTTGTGTTCTTCTTCTTCTATTCTTATATTTCTTTCTATCTTATCTCACCCTCCAATTTCTTTCATTAACAATCCGGTATTCTCAGTGTTCAGAGGGTCGGCATGAGATACAGTAAAGGTATTTATGTCGATTTTCGGAGCAGAAAACTGCTGGTTCGTTACAAATATAATGAACTGAAGTTATAAATCGCAGATATGAACCATAAACCTAGTTAGGGTTCATTGGCCTGAGTCTGGTGTACCATGCTCTGTGTTTTCCAGATGTATGTCCGAAAATGTGAAAAAGGCGATCAATTAGAAAATATGATTTTGACCAGTGCAATTCAAACATATTATTTTTTCCCTCCCTTTTTGGAAACTTCAAAAACAAGGCAAATCACTTGCCACACTGAAATATAAGCTGGAATGGATAGTAGAAAGTAGATGATGTTGTTTTGTTGGTTATGAATAGTAATTTTGTTTAGAGCTGTCGCTTAAGATTTACAGAGATCAGGCTGTAGCAGTGGGGATGAGTGGCAGTAAGGAGGGAGCACAATGGAGATCATGCGAGATATTTGTTTCAGGAAGTAGAACAATAAATTTGCTTGCATGGTTTGAGACTTCCCTATAGCAAATGGATTTGCTGCATGTTGTAAGGTTTGGGCTTACTTTTTTTAAAAATCTGAAGCTTGTGTGATGAAAGAAGAATAGGAAATGGAATATGAACATGAGGAGAACGTTTATACATGAGTTAGTGAAATGATGAGAGAATGCGAACCATGCATGACCGTTTATTTATTGAATGAACCAGTGAATGTTGGGTTATAATATTTTTCATAAGTTATTATATCATCAAATTCTAATATCATAAAATCTATGTTGAATTCCATTTGGTTATCCCCATTGCAATTTTTTTGGTAATATAAAGTACGAATGTGTAAATTCAATTATATCTGTTGAGTTTCAAGAATGAACATGCCGCAGTTTTTATAATTATTTCATCTTCCTGTATTTGTTATCTTATACATCCGGATACAGTTTGATATTTCGATCGCTCTTGGTTGATAACTGAAATTCAAATGAATTTTGAAATATATTGTCCTTTTTAATGAAACTTTGATTTTCCGTTCGAAAATCATTAGTTAAAATAAGTTATACGTTGCTAATAAATCTTTGGCTTTTGCAGCAGTTGACAAAGCCCCATTGACATGGAGTACTAGAATTCAAATAGCTATTGATGTGGCTGATGTAAGCTTTACTTGATTACTCGTTCCTTATCTCTATATTAATTTTGCACATATGTTAATATGAATATGGCTTTATAAATCTGGAAATTTGTCTTTCAACAATGTTAGACTGCTGATTTTCGGTGATGATAGAGGCTTGCTCAAGAAGAAATTAAGCAACAATACTATTACGTAATGTATGATAAATATGAATAAATAATATTGTAATATTATTGTGATGAAGTTGAAATGTACTGCACTATTATTTTGGCTACTGCTATTGAACTTGAAGTGCATGGTAATATTATTTTTGCTGCTGCGAGCTGTTAGACTTTTAAGTTTGTAATATATTGTTGAACTTTAAAATTATTTTGTTGTTAAATTTGATCTTTATGTTGAATCTATTGGAAGTTTTCAGTTTATTGATATTTCTTTTGTGGTACTATGTCAAATCTATAACCGTTTGTACTGAATAGGGACTACGGAAAGAGGGGGAAAACCAATTTTTTTAAAAAAATAATGTCAATTAGCAGCACCTAAAAGCCGTTGCTAAATTAAAATATGCAACGGACAGTAACCGTTCCAAATTAAAAAATTGCAATGGGTTAAGGCCGTTGCAAAAACCATAAATTGCAACGGCTTTCGGCCGTTGCAAAATTTTAGCAATTCCAGAAATCACGACGACTTAGAGCCGTTGCGAAATTAATTTGCAACGGCCAAAAGACGTTGCAAATCAGCGTTTCTGGTGTAGTATATTTTATGAATATTAAAAAATCAACGCTTTTGTCCCTTGTTTTGAATTTAACTCATAAATCTTCATCTCATGAAGTATATTATACTATTAGAAAATAAGTGTATTGTTCTAATTTTGGGCCAGGAGATAGTACAAGAGGTAGTAGATAAAGAACATCCATCAAAGATAGTGTTTAGATAGAAATAATTGTATACGCTTGGAAGTTGCTCACACAAGTTAAAGGCTAATTCATCTTCCTTTGTAACAAGGGAAGAAATGAAAAAATCGTAGTCAAGTATCTAATTACCCAAAAAATTGATCACATCTTATTATGGAATTACCTAAATGCTAAAAAATAGCTATGTAATGACTAATAAGTATACCAATATGCAGTTACAAATAATTGGTAATAAAAACTTCCATTGATAAAAGTAGAAATTAAATACGACTTGACATAACAAAATGACTTACCATTACTTATGCTGTGGAAACACTAGCATAGAATTTAACTAATCAAGTTCCACAACCTGCTAATCTTAGTTACAATGATTGGACATTAATTTCTTTATAGCTCATGTTCCGCACAACTATGCTCGCAATATAAAGAAACAGAAACAAAACCCATTTCATCCAATTCCCTTTATAAGACTTCACCTTTAGCTTCTGAGTGAAATAAGGCTTTCATTGTAATGCAAAAAGGAACTGATATAGCGGGAATTAGGGCGCTGGATTCGGGTGCAACTTTCTTTGGTTGCTACCTCAGTACCAAAAGTTGCACAAGTATTGTTTGTATTCACTATGAGTTTGTAATAAAGTGAAATTGCCATTGCTTAAGAATCCTGTTAGATACAGATATTCTCGTACATACGGCGTGCGTCCAATATCGTGCGTCCAATATTATAGATTTTATTCCAAGACTGCTTCAAGCCAAATTCATGCAGAATCCAAATATCAAAACAGTCGTTCAAACCACATAAATAAGCAAGCTTTTCATATAAAAAGTCCAAAGCATAACCACAAGGTTTAGAATCATGACTATAAGGTAATGGCATCGTCTTAAATACTTCATTTTTCAAGTCAAATGCAACAAGCAGGTAATCATTATTGTCAGCACCCAACCAGAAATATGTTCCATCCCTGCTTGTTGCATGATCTGAATGTTCATTAAGGAACATGAAAGGCAAAGCTTCATTTTTCTAGTACAATTCTCCATGATAATGATGTCCTCAAGCTGTATACTTCAACTTGGTTGACCTCTGGAGTATAATTCCAAATGATCCTTACAACCTTGTAATCATTGGCTTTCACTTCGAAACCAAACCAATTACATTGAACAGCACATCGGTATGTCTTGCAATGTAACGCAGATGTGGAATAGTTGATTTGGGTAAAATTCTTACTTGTTTCAGTGCTGGATTCGATAAAGCAACATCCCCAGACCAACCATTATGCAAAAATATTTTACCATTACAAGAATCAACGAGATGTACAATACCACCATCTGGACTCATAGTTGTGTGGAATCGATCATCAAAATCGATATCGGTGTAGATCTCATATTTATTAATAGAGAACATACAAAATTTGCAGCCGCTCGACTTAGAAACAATGAGAGCGTCCTCTCCGCTATGATGAGAAGATGTTGGAATAAGATTTAAACAAGGGTAAGCCAAGATTTCAATAAGGGTAAGCCAAGATTTGCATACAGATTTAAATCTCAGCAAGCTGATTACGGGTAACCATAGTAGTATGTGGAATAAGATTTCTTCAGGCAAGCTTTCCATGGTTCTAGCCCAAATGAATAACAACAAAACTTCCAATTATCAGAAAGGTTTATTAGGTCAATTTTATTCAAAATAAATAAATTGGGTAAAAACTAATCTTGCTGATTGGAACACTGAAAATCAACGAAAGGTGGGTAGGTCATTCAAAATAAATTTGAATCAATAAATTTGAATCGAGGCGTAACGACTTAAATTAAATATTACTACTGTAATTATGTAATCTATGCAGAAAAAGAGTTACCTTCGATGAAACCGAAATTTAGATGGAGGCTGGAGCAAAGTGAGCAGATCCAAATAAAATTTGATTAAATTACTGCAAATAAAGGGAGTTGCCTTCGATTAAAGTTTTGTAAGACTGGGGTCTACAACGTTACATTCACTGCTGTTCATTCGCATAATGGAATACTCTGGAAGATAGAAGCAGACAAATGCATTGGTTTCTAATGATGTTCACTACTCTGAAATGCATTGGTTTACATTTCTGAAATGCATTGGTTTACATTACCATTCTATTAATTAAATTATGCTCCTAAATCATGTTGTGCTTTGTATTAAATATTAATGTTATAAAACGTCTTATGACCATTCGAAACTACAATAAATGCACATATTTAAATATTTTACTAATTTGTATCAAAAGTATAATGTTTTTTTTTAAATAACCCTTATAGTGTACGAGTTGATCAATAAATGTAGTTATTCAAGTCATTTTATTGATTTTTTTAATAGTTAACATCATAAAACATTTATCATTCGTTAAAATATAAATGCATTTATCAAAAGTTTAAAGTAGAGCTTCGATAAGGGTAAGCCAAGATTTGCGTACAGATTTAAATCTTAGTAAGCTGATTATGGGTAACCATTGTAGTATGTCGAATAAGATTTCTTCAGGCAACCATTCCATGGTTCTAGCCCGAATGAATAACAAATCTGCCAATTATCAAAAAGTTTTATTAGGTCAATTTTACTCAAAATAAGTAAATTGGGTAAAAACTAAAGTTGTTGATTGGAACACTGAAAATCAACGGAAGGTGGGTAGAACATTCAAAATAAATTTGAATCGAGGTATAATGAATGAAGTATTATATTTACGTAATTCATGTCGAAAAAGCGTAACCTTTGATGAAACTGAAATTTAGACAGAGTCTGGAGCAAATGAGTAGATTCAAATAAAATCTGATTAAAGTAATGCAAATAAATAGTTACCTTCAATTAAAGTTTTCTAAGACTGGAGTCGTTTCGCTTGTCTACAATGTAACATTTACTGCATTTGGATTGCCAATTTGTCTAGGTATCTGTGCCTTCATTTGTATAAACTAAGGTGGATTCAGTTCGCTAGGTGTCCATGCCTTCATTTGTATAAACTAAGGTGGATTCAGTTCGGAAGCGAAACTTGTATTCAAAACCATTACCGTACCAGATTACATGGTAATAGAAAAATCATACCATTACCAGCTAGAGAAATCAGTTACCAACAGTTCGGTTTATGGTTGGTAATGGTCAGAAGAGGTCGATAATAAGTTTTTGTCATTTACTAGTATGAGATCTTTATATTTATAATATTTCACGTTAATAGATTAAAGACTAAAATTACGGATAGAAGTTTTCTGTCGCTATTTTCCGTTGCAAATACAAGCAGAATACCAACGAATATTTATCGAAGCTATTTTGCAGCAGAATTCCAACAGATTTGCAAGAGATGTTTATATTATTTTTCTAGGATATAGTTTAGTGTTATTTTTTAATAATTATAAACAAGTTGAATAATTAATAATTAATTTATTATAAATAATGATTTATCAGTAGTAATAAATATGTTCTATAATAAATAATTTATAATAATTGCTTATTTAGAATTAGCAAAATAATCTTTTCTCATAACCGATGTAATTACTAAATTCTTAATTAAGTCCTACGTTTTCATCACAAATTTTAGTCAGTATGCCAGTATATGTTACGCTAAATCTTAAAATTTTAAATTGTTCTTTTATAATTATTTCCCTAAATAATGAAAATATCAGTTTATTATAATAATTATTTAATAATTAATATTAAAATTTAATACTTATAAAATGATATATAGTATTCAATAATTAATTTCAAATAATTGTATTTAATAATTACAGTTGATAATTACAGTTGATAGGTATATTTTATAATTATAATTGATAATTACATTTTATATTTCGAAAAATTTAAAAAGTTGAAATCATCTTGAATAAATTTGAAATAAATCATTTCCCTAAAAGTTGTAATAAACATATTTTTAACAACTCTTTTACTATAAACATGCCTATTACAATATTTCCTTTTTGTCATTTGTAATAGACACATTTTTTTAACAACTCTTATTCTTTTCCAGTTAAGTATTTGATAGTTAACAACTATAACGTATTCATAATAATTAACATTTAATTATAACTAAAAAGAAATAAACATAAACAATAATTAGTAATAACTATTATTATGAGCACTGTTTCAAATCCCGCAGATATCGCCCGAGATCTCCTCCGAGATCTCGTTTTGGGCTCCTTCCGAAACGAAACAGCAAATATCACTATAAATCTCCTTTCGAATATATCGCCCGAGATATTGCGATATCGAACGATATATCGACCGAGACGAAATACTGGAATATCGTCCGAAATCTTAATTTTTTTTGTTAAAATTTAAATATGTGCCTGAACTAGAACAATAATTAAAAACTCAAATCTAGCCCTAACAATCTTTTGTTATTCTGCATGTTAAATGACTGTGTTGTATGTTCGTATATGTTCTACAATGCTTATGATTTCCATACATATATGTTACTTATGAAATTATGTATTTTATGGTCAATTTATACTGATTTTTTTAATGTTTTGGATCCATTTAATGTTTCATGTCTAAAAATATTTCTGTTTTAAGCATATTAGGATTTAGGGTATGAATGATCTTTCGCAAAATAAAGAATAATAAGGTAATTCTGCATTATAAGTTTAAGTTACTATGTTTTTAATAGCATTCAAAAAAAATCATTTTGTTAAAGTATCATTTTTAACATATCATGTACCCCGAGATTGTTCCGATATGAACTTTCAAATCCGAGATGAAAATCCGAGACGAACTCCCGAGTTAGACTCATCTCGTCCGAGATCTCCCTCGATACGAGACCGAGTCTATAAAATCCCCGAGACGAAATGCGACCGATATCCGAGATTTAAAACCTTGATTATAAGTAACATTTAATATTTAAATAAAAAATAATTCTCAGGAAATTCATATTATATTTAAAATAACTTTTTACTCATTAATTATGACTCACAATATATGATTTTATAAATTTGGATGAAATTTATGTTATGACAAATAAAAGGCCGGCTTGAAAGTTATATTTAAAATAACTTTTTCGCTCAATCGGACATCGTTTGATCTCTTGTTTCAGGCTTGAAAGTTGAATCTGAAACCATATTCAGATCTGTAAATTATGTTTTTTCGAACTATGCAAGCATGGTCTGAGTTATTGTTTTAAGACAGTGTAACCTTAAAGTTTATTGTCTGAATCTATTGATTCTTTTTTATTTGAAAGATTATTATCTAGTATCTAAAATTCAATAATTAGAGTTGATAATTATGTTTAATTCATAAAAATTAAAATATTATTTTCTAAATTAAATGTATAATTTAAATATAAACTTTTTAAGTTTTCATAATTTTGAAATAAATAAAAAATTTTGTAAAATGTTTAAATTTTCAAAAGTAAGAAATTTTATAAATTACAAACATTACCTTACTAGTTATTATTTTCATGCCCATTTATAGGCTTTCACATGTAACTAGAAAAATGATTATAAATTCTCCCAACAAAATGCTTAAGAAGAAACGCAAATAAGTAATGTATAAGCAAAAAGATGGGAGGTGTAATATATATTAATAATCAATAATTAAGAACCAGTAGCTAATGTGTTAATAATTAGGAAGCAATAATTAAATTACTATAAAGTAAACAAGAAAAATAAACCTCACAACAAATTGAAAATTTCACCGGCTTTGAATAACAAAATTTTGAGTGCAAGTTTTGGCTCCAACTCATCTGAAAATTTTGGCTCTATTTGCCTGGCACCGCACCAAATCTCAATCTGAAAATTTTGGCTCCAACTCACAATCTGAAAATTATTATTTTAAAATGAAAATGCAAAACAAAACGGTTTAAACCAAAGCCATACCCGCACCGCACTAGTAAAATATCGTAGATCCAACGAAACAATTATCTCATAGCCATTTTATCGTTCAAAAAAAGGAAACCGCAGTTGTTCTTTCGAAAAGAAAAGAAACCCTAAATCCATGAAGTTTTGAAGTCGCCGCCTTCCATCCAGTCAGATCACCGCCTCCCCAATCAATCGTCGTTGTCACGCCATTCGATCCTCCTCGACTTCCACCTCGAAGTAAGTCACTTCATCTTTTAGATTTTGGATCCCTTAATTATGTTCTGAAATTAAGTTGATGCATTTGTTTTCTGGTTGTTCGTATTATGGGTTTAATTTACTCAGTAGGATAACTGACAGATTATGTAGCGATAATCCATCAGGAATATGTATATGATGATACGGTTTCCGCCTTTGACTATGACCAGCGTGATCTTCAAACTGTGAGGGACTGATGACTTTCGGTTTTCACTTCAAATTTATAGTCAGTACCCAATTTTCCTTCCAGCTTACAAATTAAAGTCAGTATCTAATTTCCGCTGTCTCCGCTTGCTCCTCCTTAACTCAACTCAACTCCTGTAGCCTCCGCATAATTTAGTAGATAGGTAATCGGTTATCGATTCTTATGCTATTCCTGTACGAAATCTCAAATGTGTGTAGTTTTAGTGTTAGGTTTAATTTTTAAATTTTTATACCTACATCTTTATGTGCAAGCCATTTAGAAGAGAGAAAAAAAATCTAATGCGTCGTTTCCTTCATGAAATCTTTGTCATCAATTCATGGAACAGAACATAAAAAACATATTAAAGAATGGATCTTTACTTATAAGCAGAGCAATAGAGGGCTAACTATTGAGCACGAAGGCCATCATCATTTATTTGACATGTAAATTTGTCCTACGTGATATGAAATGCATAAAAAGTTAAATGAAATAATTAATCAACAGAGTTTGCTCATATTCAGTCTGCTTTCATGTTTGGTTCGGAATATTTTGTATGTTAACTCTATCTCTATGTTAAACGCAATGACAAATGGTTCTCAGTAATTCTGTTATTGAACCAACACATACATTAAATTTTTATTATCATACTTAATTTTACTTTTATGTTTACATAAGGACATCACTAAAAAAAATTCCTGAATCCGCCACTGTGTGTAATCCAATTATATATTTTTCGTTAGGTTGCGGCTCACCGGACACCCAATGCTAGTGAAATAAATGTACTTTAGTACGATAATGTAATGAAGTTAGATTTTGGAACACATGTTGATCGTAATGTTTAGTATTTTCTTTGGTGTTCGTCATTTTATTTTGCTAAATTTAGATCAAAGCATTTGTTTACCATGATGACTTTTTTTCAGGACATAATTTATTGTGCGTTTACTGTGGCTTTAAATCCCATGTATAATCCATTGCTTGAAGCTTCACGAGAAGCTACAAATATTGGAATAAAGGTATAATTTTTATTTGAATGTGTTCTTTTCTTTCTTTCTTGTGCGTGAAGAGGACTGGAAGGGTAAACTTTGTGTACTAATAAACAATAAAACTCAAACACCTTTTCAAACTGATATGAATGTGTGCCTATTTTTTGCAGTGCAAGACTTGCAGTAACATATCATCTTACCCTCAATAATCTTCCCTTGAAGCATTGTTTCCAGATCAACTCCTGGAACAATACACTTGATCTTGTGGCCATCCAGAAAACCCGTTCTGAAGGTCTTCTACTCTCATCCTAGACAATGCTTGTTTAGCACCAGATCCCTCAGTCTTTAATTTATTATAAGGTCGCATGTTGTCATTTTGTATTATCAGCAGGTTCCTTCTCATGTATAATTAACACCTCCATTTATCCCAATAATTAGTCATAACTGCATATAATTTCTCTACCTTCACCTCAGTGGCTACCAGATTTCAAAAATTGCCCAAGATAATAACGAATTATCAAAAAAAAAATTACTTTTTTGCAATGCAGGATATACCAAGAGATGTTGTTGTAAAGCTTGGGATGGCCTTCCGTCTAATTAATTTTAGATCCATGAGGTGCGTTGATGTTACCTTTTTTTTGTTGGAATAAAAATGGAGTTGATGTTACTTTGTGTGGTTGGTAAACTAACTCAAACAAAAGTATCCATTTGCATGCCTGTGTTTAAGTTTGTTTCAGTCATCACCATTTGTTTCAGTTTATTTCAGTCATCACCATATGTGTGTGTGTGTGTGTATCAGTTCTATGATATGATTTTCAACTTATTAATGCGTTAATTTCACTTTTAAACTACAGCTTCCATCGTTTCCTCAACACTAATAACGAAAATGTCAGGCAAAGAATATGGCGTTTGTGAGTTACAAAAAATCGTTGAGGAGATGCACATAGAGCTGGAGAATGAGAGAGCAGAACGACATTTATGTTTTAGGTTTGTAATGTTGTTATTGTCTTGTACGTATATTCAGTCTGCAATAAAAAGTTCATTGATTTGGGAATTATGCATAGGCAGTTACACTTCATTTCCAGAGTTACATGATATTAATTGCGTTGTATTTACATTAGGATTGTGTATTGAATGTAACACAAATTAAGTGTGTGATGAGTGTATGTGTTATATATATATATATATATATATATATATATATATATATATATATGCAGATCAGAAGGGGAATAGCAGTGGATTACCAACAAAAAAAAGGGAGGTTAAGTTTATTTCAATTTAATATTCGTCGCTAATCCCTTGGCAATTAGCAAGGATTTACCGACGCCTTTTATATATAATATTTTATTATAAATTAATTATCTGTCGGTAAATAATCGATATATAAATTAAAATTAAATTAGTAAATAAAAATGTATTTTTATTATATAATTATTAAACTGATGGAAAACTGTCGGAAAATTCATGCTAAATTCCGTTGCAAAAATCGGACACAAATACTGTCATAGTTTTTACCGACCACAAAATTATGCAGGAAATCTGTTGCTAAGGTCTATTTAATGAAGGATTAGAAGCAGATTTTGCCGCTGCTATATGCTGTTTTTTTGTAGTGTATTCTATTAATTAAATTACAAATCGTTTTGTTACTTTGTGTCAAAAATTAATGTTATAAAACGTTTTATGGCCATTTAGAAATACAATAAATGAACATATTTAAACATTTTACTAATTTGTATCAAAAGTATAATGTTTCTCTAAATAACCCTTATAGTGTAGGAGTAAATAAATAAAGGCACTTATTCAAGTCATTTTACTAATTTTTTTGATTGTTCAATGTTATAAAATATTTATCATTCGTTAAAATATAAATGCACTTATTCAAATGTTTTATTAATTTTATGAATGCACTTGTCCACGTAATTCGGAGTGACATTTACAGCGACCCACCTTTTCAAGCCATTATAGCAAGAATATTATCGTTTTATAGCCTTGGAGGATAATATGACCATTTTATAGTTGAGGAGGTGAACATGACCGTTTTATAGCCGTTGGAAGATGGAAGATGACCATTTTCAAGCCACTGGAGTTGTAAAAGAGAGGAGTGGTAGAGTGTCATATGTTGAAGTTAGCTTTTTATATTACATTGTAATATTATAATTTTAAATTTTTAAACGCTATGCAATTCTTATATGCAGGATCACTTAATAAGCTTAATCATTATGAAATTTGTTATCTTATAATAATTCACTACTCCGGACTCAATGAAGCTGACTTCGTCAAAGTCTGAGATAGTCTACAAAAATGCAATTTTCAAATGTTAAGCTAAATTGAGTTATTATTAATCAACTCTAAACACCTTAAATTCCTCGATAATAGTTTATTATTATTGCTCTTGCTCAAATAATTTTTTGCATAAACTTCAAAATCAGTTTAATTTCATTTTAAATACAAAATCCACAAATTTGAGTTATTACAATATTCACTTGTCATAAATTTAATTCAGTGGTTGAATTTCTAAACCAACCACTTTAATATTCAAAATCTGTTAAGTTTCAAAAATCTAGATTGTTACAAATTATGTCCTGATCATTTTTGCCGGCAGATTTCAATCCTTAGTTTTAGTTGTCTTCATAAAGAATAGTTCACCATTTCGGTAGAGCCACTTAACTTACATTGATAACTAAATTTCCAGGGGAAGGGTGTTGCATTCAACATCCTCATCAGTGTATAGTAACACAAAATTCATAGTGATGAGCATGACGGTCTTTTTTAAAGCCAAAGCAATTGAGTTTTCTAAATAATAACACACGCCTATTCCAGCATGCATAATCCATGTACCGATTATTTCTATAAAGCTCAGTTTAGACGTTTGTTTACACTGGTTTTAACTTTTAATCTTCTTTAACACTTCAAACAAAAGGTGCTCGATATATTTGTAAAGCGAATAAAAATACCCAGAATCATTTTTGATAATTTTTCCTGTTTACCAAATCAGTGATTTATGATCCCCCTACCAATTTCCTTCCCAATATACACAGGCATCAACTCCTGGACAATTTCACCCAACGTTATGCCACTTACAGAAGCATTAACAATCCACCAACAATATCTCTCAGTAACATGATAGCTAATCAATGATATTTAATATTGTTAAGGACAACATTTATATTGCTTTATTGTGACTAGCCATGTTAGCTTCATCTTTGACTGTAGACAGGAGTTAACACTTTTGTGGCTCGATCTGGATGGTAACATCGCTAGCTAAATTTGAATTCAAACAAAAACATGATAATTGAAATCAAAAAATATTCTTCTGTTTTAAACTTTCGTCATCAATGGATTTTTACATCACCTGTAATATAAAGTAGTTCGATACAGTTGCAACAAAAAAATCACAATAAAAAACATATTTACATTCATAGAAGGGAAAAAAATCACAATCAAAGCAATGAATTATTGCAGCTACAGTAATTTGTTCTCTTATATAATTACAATGTCCGTAGAATGATATGTAAGTTATTACAAACACATACATATAAACTTTGTAATTAAGTTTAACTAAACGGTTTTGTCCCTTGTTTTGAATTTAACTCATAAATCTTCATCTCATGAAGTATATTATACGAATATTAGAAAATAAGTGTATTGTTCTAGTTTTGGGCCACGAGATACTACAAGATGTAGTAGATAAAGAACATCCATCAAAGACAATGTTTAAATAGAAATAATTGTATACGCTTGGAAGTTGCTCACACAAATTAAAGGCTAATTCATCTTCCTTTGTAACAAGGGAAAAATGAATGAATCGTAGTCAAGTATCTAATTACCCAAAAAATTGATCACATCTTAGTACGGAATTACCTAAATGCTAAAAAATAGCTATGTAATGACTAATAAGTATACCAATATGCAGTTACGAATAATTGGTAATAAAAGCTTCCATTGATAAAAGTAGAAATTAAATACGACTTGACATAACAAACTAACTTACCGTTACTTATGCTATGGAAACACTAGCATAGAATTTAACTAATCAAGTTCCACAACCTGCTAATCTGAGTTACAATGATTGGACATTAATTTCTTTATAGCTCATGTTCAGTACAACTATGCTCGCAATATAAAGAAACAGAAACGGAACCCATTTCATCCAATTCCCTTTATAAGTCTCCACCTTTGGCTTCTGAGTGAAATAAGGCTTTCATTGCAATGCAAAAAGGAACTGATATAGCGGGAATCATGCAGGCAATTTTGCAATCCCCTAATGTGGAAAATTTACAACGGTTTTAGACCGTTGCTATTTAGCAATGGCTTTGGTCTATTGTAAATGAATGTGCATTGGTTAATGCCCGTTCTACCTTTTAGAACGGCTCAGAACCGTTCTTTGATTTTAAACAACCTACATACGCTCCCCGTCCCCAATACGTACTCGTTCATTTGTTGTATACTTTCTTCCATCAAAAGAAATTTTCGCACCTCAGAAAACTAGGTCTCGATTAAATCTAGATCTCCATTAAAACTAGATCTCGATTAGAGAAATTTCATCTCTTCCTTCAGTTCGACAACAATCAAAGAAATTTCTACCTAAATCTCGATCGATTCTCAGGTTTTCTTTTCCAAAACAAATAGCTCACGAGTTCTTGATTCGAAGTCAATCTACTCTCGGTATGAAAAAATGATTTTGTTGTTTTATCGTTGATTTAATCTCTATGAAATAGAAAGCGTTGATTAGATTTTCATGGTGAATGATTGTTTGTTCGATCTTGTTTGAATTCATAATACAAAAACCCGTGAACGATTTGTTTTAAATTATTTGTTTGATTAATTTTCGTTCATTCTGGATGTTGTATACCGATGCTATGTCCATGGCGAAAGCGATGTCTTGGATCTGATTCCTTCGTTCAAAATAGCGGAGGTGCTCGTCTGCCTAATCTTCAGATTTACTTGAACTTTAAGGTATAAGCATTAGTTTTATTTTAACGGGAGTCTATATATATTTACTATACGAGCATTCAAAAATGAGGTGCTTTATATGTACTACTTATATTTAACACCGAATGGCTCCACATTAGTGACCACTTTTTTGTTGCGTGTCCATAGTATCTAGTCTGTTGATAAATCCTTTGTTTTAACAAATTAACAGTTTCCTGTAGTTTTTTTATGCTGAATTGTTTACGACTAATTTTGTTTTTGACTATACCATCTAAGCTTTCTTGTGTTCTATGAAAATCAAATTACCCCTATCTCACGGTTTATAATAATCTAAAATATTGTTAGGCTTAACCTAACTTATTGCATAAAAGGGACCACCTTTCTACTAGCCTTATTGAGATAGAGATTTAAGGCACCATTTTTATCTATTTAGGATACTTTCAAGCTTGATGAATACTTATCATATACTTTTAAATCCACCGAGCATATGATGGCTCTAGTATTCCAATATTCAAATTTGCATGTTGAATGTCCATGTTTAAAGAACAATTTCCATGACTTCACCATGTGTTACCCTTCTCTAAGTGTATAAATTGTAGAAGTGTTGCTTACACGAATAGGGTTGATATAATTCATTCGTCAACATATTATAGCATGCTGCATTGGCATAAAGAATTTCTCCATTATACTAGTAAATGATATTCAAATTTTAAGACAATGTTGAGGGTAGTTTTTATCCTTGATAAGTGCAGTTGTGCCTTGATATCCTTGCTTTTCATGGCTTTATTTCAAAAAAAAAAAAAACAAAGACAGAAAAAAACTTGAAATTCTTTCAGGTGCATTTGATTCTTTTGATCCAAATGAAACAGTAAGCCTAAGCCTTGATGTTGTGGCCACTGCCAAAATAAGCAAGCTCGAAATGATAACTTACCATTTAAAGAAACTAAGCTAAATTGTAAAAGTCTATGGTTGTACCTTTACTTGTTGTTAAGACTGTCCTATTTAATACCGCATTGTTATATTGTTTGGCCATGAGGTTTATTTTAATGTTCAACTAGATAGCTAATTATTATATTGTGTTAACAAAATTACTGCTGACTTGAACTAATGTTACTGATAATGGAAATAATTTCGGAGCCCCTGGAACTCATTTCGCTTCAGAATATGTAAAAATGAATGGAGAATCCACAAATAATGGCTTTGTCACACTACATGAATGAACGAGAAAGCTACAAATATGTATAATCTCATAAACTAGCAATGGTGAGGATTGAAAATGAAACATTGCTGGGATGAATGAATAATATCTTAGACTTGAATAGAAAATTATTCAATATAACGTGTGCTTTACTAGTATGGATCGTCACTAACATTATTTAGTATTTAACAAAACTATGGGTAGACTTTATGTTTGCGAAGTAAAATTTGATTTGCATCTACTCACTCAGCTGCAATTGTACAAATTTGATATTTTATTTTCAATCGGTCGGGCTGTTTACGACTGCATTCGTAAATTGATGGATCAGATGCC
Source organism: Allium sativum (assembly GCA_030737875.1). Classification (NCBI taxonomy): domain Eukaryota; kingdom Viridiplantae; phylum Streptophyta; class Magnoliopsida; order Asparagales; family Amaryllidaceae; genus Allium; species Allium sativum. Next base: position 971,535,905 of record CM060918.1, on the reverse strand, counting down.
GTCCTTATGTTGTCCAATCAATTGAAACCAGAATCTTTACATATGTCACAAAAATTCCAAATGAATATTCATCGAAAAAAGCGCTGGTTGAACATACAGTGCAAAACATGAAACATAAAGCACGCACTAAAAAAATGGAGCAAATATGTAGTAATGAAAAGAGAACCCAACAACAAAACACTGTACTCAAATTCACAAACCAGTTTAGTGAAGAGATATAGACACTACAACTAAATACATAAGGATGCATAATCTAATATAAAACCCTCAAAGAAATAGAATATCAACAATGCAAAGTGTTAAAAGATAATAGCCACGTAAATACAAATATTTTTATGCTCATGTTTTTATATTACTAACTACCTATCCTCTACCTAAGTCTAAGAATCATGCAGACAAATACCTCTCCCAAAACTCAGCTTCTTGCTCTCTGAAAATACGCGAGTGATGGTTAGCAATAACCTTAGATGCGAATGCTATCGCACGTAGGTCGATCAACGGACCGTTAGGCTCTAAATATCAAAAAGGTAATATTTACAGCATAGTAACATTATAAAATTATTTCCATTATCAAAAACAATATAATAATTTGCATATGCCGTGGTGTGCACAATATACATGTATATTCATTGTTATCCTAATCATTTCGAGCTCCTGGTACTCAATTGCCTTAAGTTTGATGATTTTAGCATATGCTATAGTGTGAAAAATCGATCCTTTGAGTTGTGGTGCACTTCAGTCTTTATTATCATTACATTTGACTGCCTGGCTATGTCAGTTTTTGAAAGTGTTTCTTTCTTCAAGTGTATCATTTATTAATTTTTTACTTGTATGCCTATTTTAGTTCTACAATTTAACAGCAACTTTCATTCTAGGCTATTGGTTCCATGCGTGAGTTTTAGTGAAATACCTGACCCTGTATGCCTGGTTTTAGTAAAATTATTTTAGTTAACTTAACATATAAGTCAAAATACAACGTTTACAAGAGAACGATCGTGTAAACTGTCTTGTAACTATTTTCATTTTGTAATCACAATGCACACAAAAAGGATAGACTACTGAAATATCAATGATGATTAACCTTGTTTGAATCATAAGTATAAATTACATTTAACATCAGGCATGCATGAACTATTAACATTTAATGACTCCGTTCATTCAACACTTTGGTATGGTAACTTTACCTGATCACTAGCTTCATATTCTTGATGCTGGAATAATATAGGACGACATCGCTTGTCTTCGTTCATCAAGCTTGAAATTTGAAAATGAGTAACAAGTGTGACCTTTCCTTGAATTTCTTGCGTATGATAGAGATGCAACTTTCTCACTATTAAATTTTTCCCATCTCTATCCATTGAATGTCTAAGTAACATGAACACTTAGACGTGAATGTTTCCATTTTTATTTTATTTGATTGGGTCCAATTAAAAGATGACGGTAGCATCATTTTGTGCTAAACATACAAGAAAAAAATTAGCAAATTATAATGTCTTATGTGCATAGATAACAAACATTAACAAGAGAATAACTTATTTGCACAGTGCATAGAATACATTAACAGTTATACATTAACATTTGGAATGAATTATTGCTTGTATTTATATTCTACATGTATACTTATGTGCAAGACACAAACATGACCATTTCATACCTTCTGTGTATCCTTCTTTATACCTAATCGTCATTCCCTGGTTTCACCTGGTTAATAGCATTTATTTGAAAATGCAACTACTAATTCACATTATGAAAAGAAAAAAAATCAGCTCCTACAAATATAAAACTAGCTATGTGAGTTAATATGAGATTTTACTCCCTGTTAGCTACTAGTTCAGTTCAGAAGAAAATATTAGAAGAAACCAATGAAGTCCGCGTTTAAAAAGAAAAGGAAAAATAAAAAAATCTGACTAGTATCTTGTTCCAAAAAGAAAAATCTTCTTCGAGAAGACCGAACTCAAATTATATATATAACAAGCAATTATGCATGTTTTGCAGCCCTTTGCCCATAGCCGCTCGGCCGAGGTATTTAACAGGAATTTACCAGATGATATCAAATTATAATATAAATTTTAAAATGAGTGACTTGAAACGTTTGTTTTATTTTACCATGCTGTTATGATGTATATTGATGTAGAAAATCTGGAAATTTGGTAAGATAAAACTTCTTTAGTTGGTTTAAATTCACTTTCTAATCTGAGGGCATGTTATTTGTTCTCAAACAATTCAAATATATGTGACACAATAACATCAGCAAAAATCCAACTTCGAGTTTAAGGCAGACATACTATTATATACAGCGCAGTATACTCAAGACCATACATGCGGAACAACCACTTAAATAGATAGAACTTTTACCATAAATTATATATCAGTCGATTTCAAATCTTACTATACTGAGCACATTGTCTGTTAAGATACATTTATCATTGGGCCAGTGGGCCAGATATTGTTATTTTCTTTAGAATGTTATCGTATAAAAATAAGTTCACAAATAAAGAAAGTAAACGATTCTTTGGTGACCTTCTCTTAACTAACATTGTTGGCTTTCTATATATGTTTGTTAGTATTTTGTACAATTATTCCTACTAAATTCGTGTGTAATTAGGTGTGAATGTCTTTAAACATGTGCATTCCAATCAAGTTTGTTAAACTTGGCACTCTTATATCTTATATCATACTATGTTTCCATTGCTTAAAGCATATTGAAAAGAAAGTATTAGTTAAAATTACAAGCATCTATCCTTGTTTAACCAAAAATAAATCAAAGCACGTATCACATACGTATGTAGCATAATGAATATTAGTTTTACAGTGTATATCCTTCACCTATAATCGTTAGTTTAGTTAAAAAAGCGATCTCAAGAACTTGTGCAATTGACATAAGTCAACAAACCATGCATCTCAAATATTGTGTGAATTATGAGTCCAAAAAAAATGATAAAACTAAAGATACCAGACAGTTTGGTGGAAATAGAATAAACCAAATATCATGGAACGTACCAAATATCATCCACTCAACTGTTCTTAGCAAATTAATGGTATTAACATATTTGCTCAATTTTGCAATTAGGAGCTCAAAAAGATTGAAAGTAGACACTATTTTTTTTCACTAAATAAATGATAAGATGCGTTCTTACAACATGAAAACTGCTCAAATGACTAAACTATGATAACTTGTTTTAGTCTCCTTGTTATATGATTAAACTATTTATTTGTTGTTTGGTTAATTTTTTGTTTATCAGTTGAATATTCACCTTTTCTTTATTATTTATGGAGTTTAAATTTGGTCAGCTCGTGGTGTTGGTCCACAGCTTTTGTGACTGGTTTACCAATTATCACATTCATATTAATGACTACCAAGCTGAAATCTCGTATGATTTATATAATTTAATCTTTTGCGAGGTTTGCTTAAACTGTACGACATTATACATTTAGGATTAGTAGATTTCCATCATAAATTTTTGGATGTTATTGTTACCATAGTCAGCCGTTCTGAAGTTATATAAGTTTATCATGAATCTTTGACATTTTGTAGTCAACATCATTGTAAAGTTGGTAAAGAAGTGTAATATAATGAACTAAATTTATAAATCGCACTGCAGATATGAACCATAAACCTAGTTAGGGTTCAATGGCCTGAGTCTGGTGTACCATGCTCTGTGTTTTCCAGATGTATGTCCGAAAATGTGAAAAAGGCGATCAATTAGAAAATATGATTTTGACCAGTGCAATTCAAACATATTATTTTTTCCCTCCCTTTTTGGAAAGCTTCAAAAACAAGGCAAATCACTTGCCACACTGAAATATAAGCTGGAATGGATAGTAGAAAGTAGATGATGTTGTTTTGTTGGTTATGAATAGTAATTTTGTTTAGAGCTGTCGCTTAAGATTTACAGAGATCAGGCTGTAGCAGTGGGGATGAGTAGCGGTAAGGAGGGAGTACAATGGAGATCATGCGAGATGTTTGTTTTAAGAAGTAGAAAATTAATTTTGCTTGCATGGTTTGAGACTTCCCTGTAGCTAATGGATTTGCTGCATGTTGCAAGGTTTGGGCTTACTTTTTTTAAAAATCTGAAGCTTGTGTGAAGAAAGAAGAATAGGAAATGGAATATGAACATGAGGAAAACGTTTATACATGAGTTAGTGAAATGATGAGAGAATGCGAACCATGCATGACCGTTTATTTATTGAATGAACCAGTGAATGTTGGGTTATAATATTTTTCATAAATTTTTATATCATCAAATTCTAATATCATAAAATCTGTGTTGAATTCCATTTGGTTATCCCCATTGCAATTTTTTTGGTAATATAAAGTACGAATGCGTAAATTCAATTATATCTGTTGAGTTTCAAGAATGAACATGCTGCAGTCTTTATAATTATTTCATCTTCCTATATTTGTTATCTTATACATCCGGATACAGTTTGATATTTCGATCGCTCTTGGTTGATAACTGAAATTCAAATGAATTTCGAAATATATTGTCCTTTTTTACTGAAATTTTGATTTTCCATTCGAAAATCATTAGTTAAAATAAGTTATACTTTGCTAATAAATCTTTGGCTTTTGCAGCAGTTGACAAAGCCCCATTGACATGGAGTACTAGAATTCAAATAGTTATTGATGTGGCTGATGCTCTTGTAAGCTTTATTTGATTACTCGTTCCTTATCTCTATATTAATTTAGCACATGTATTAATATGAATATGGCTTTATAAATCTGGAAATTTGTCTTTCAACAATGTTAGACTGCTGATTTTCGGTGATGATAGAGGCTTGCTCAAGAAGAAATTAAGCAACAATACTATTACGTAATGTATGATAAATATGAACAATTAATATTGTAATATTATTGTGATGAAGTTGAAATGTACCGCACTATTATTTTGGCTACTGCTATTGAACTTGAAGTGCATGGTAATATTATTTTTGCTGCTGCGAGCTGTTAGACTTTTAAGTTTGTAATATATTGTTGAACTTTAAAATTATTTTGTTGTTAAATTTGATCTTTATGTTGAATCTATTGGAAGTTTTTAGTTTATTGATATTTCTTTTGTGGTACTATGTCAAATCTGTAACCGTTTGTACTGAATAGGAACTACGGAAAGAGGGGGAAAACCATTTTTTTTATAAAATAATGTCAATTAGCAGCAACTAAAAGTCGTTGCTAAATTAAAATAAGCAACGGACAGTAACCGTTCCAAATTGAAAAATTGCAATGGGTTAAGGCCGTTGCAAAAAACGTAAATTGCAACGGCTTTCGGCCGTTGCAAAATTTTAGCAATTCCAGAAATCGCAACGACTTAGACCCGTTGCGAAATTAATTTGCAACGGCCTAAAGCCGTTGCAAATCAACGTTTCTGGTGTAGTATATTATATGAATATTAAAAAATCAACGCTTTTGTCCCTTGTTTTGAATTTAACTCATAAATCTTCATCTCATGAAGTATATTATACTATTAGAAAATAAGTGTATTGTTCTAATTTTGGGCCAGGAGATACTACAAGATGTAGTAGATAAAGAACATCCATCAAAGATAGTGTTTAGATAGAAATAATTGTATACGCTTGGAAGTTGCTCACACTAGTTGAAGGCTAATTCATCTTCCTTTGTAACAAGAGAAGAAATGAAAAAATCGTAGTCAAGTATCTAATTACCCAAAAAATTGATCACATCTTAGTATGGAATTACGTAAATGCTAAAAAATAGCTATGTAATGACTAATAAGTATACCAATATGCAGTTACAAATAATTGGTAATAAAAACTTCCATTGATAAAAGTAGAAATTAAATACGACTTGACATAACAAAATGACTTACCATTACTTATGCTATGGAAACACTAGCATAGAATTTAACTAATCAAGTTCCACAACCTGCTAATCTGAGTTACAATGATTGGACAATAATTTCTTTATAGCTCATGTTACGCACAACTATGCTCGCAATATAAAGAAACAGAAACAGAACCCATTTCATCCAATTCCCTTTATAAGTCTTCACCTTTAGCTTCTGATTGAAATAAGGCTTTCATTGTAATGCAAAAAGGAACTGATATAGCGGGAATCAGGGCGCTGGATTCGGGTGCAACATTCTTGGGTTGCTACCTCAGTACCAAAAGTTGCACAAGTATTGTTTGTATTCACTATGAGTTTGTAATAAAGTGAAATTGCCATTGCTTAAGAATCCTGTTAGATACAGATATTCTCGTACATACAGCGTGCGTCCAATATTATAGATTTTATTCCAAGACTGCTTCAAGCCAAATTCATGCAGAATCCAAATATCAAAACAGTCGTTCAAACCCCATAAATAAGCAAGCTTTTCATATATAAAGTCCAAAGCATAACCACAAGGTTTAGAATCATGACTATAAGGTAATGGCATCGTCTTAAATACTTCATTTTTCAAGTCAAATGCAACAAGCAGGTAATCATTATTGTCAGCACCTAACCAGAAACATGTTCCATCCTTTCTTGTTGCATGATCTGAATGTTCATTAAGGAACATGAAAGGCAAAGCTTCATTTTTCTAGTACAATTCTCCATGATAATGATGTCCTGAAGTTGTATACTTCAACTTGGTTGACCTCTGGAGTATAATTCCAAATGATCCTTACAACCTTGTAATCATTGGCTTTCGCTTCGAAACCAAAACCAATTACATTGAACTGCACATCAGTATGTCTTGCAATGTAACGCGGATGTGGAATAGTTGATTTGGGTAAAATTCTTACTTGTTTCAGTGATGGATTCGATAAAGCAACATCCCGACCAACCATGATGCAAACATATTTTACCATTACAAGAATCAACGAGATGTACAATACCACCATCTGGACTTATAGTTGTGTGGAATCGATCATCAAAATCGATATAGGTGTAGATCTCATATTTATTAATAGAGAACATACAAAATTTGAAGCCGCTCGACTTAGAAACAATGAGAGCGTCCTCTCCGCTATGATGATGAAGATGCTGGCTAACAAAAGTGGAGCTTTCAATAAGGGTAAGCCAATATTTGCATACAGATTTAAATCTCAGTAAGCTGATTACGGGCAACCATAGTAGTATGTCGAATAAGATTTCTTAAGGGAAGCTTTCCATGGTTCTACACCAAATGAATAACAAATCTTCCAATTATCAGATAGGTTTATTAGGTCAATTTTATTCAAAATAAATAAATTGGGTAAAAACTAATCTTGCTAATTGAAACACTGAAAATCAACGAAAGGTGGGTAGATCATTCAAAATAAATTTGAATCGAGGTATAATGATTCAAATATTATAATTAAGTAATTCATGTAGGAAAAGAGTGACCTTCAATGAAACTGAAATTTAGATGCAGTCTGGAGCAAATGTGCAGATTCAAATAAAATCCGATTAAATTATTGCAAATAAATAGTTACCTTCGATTAAAGTTTTCTAAAACTGTAGTCGTTTCGCTTATCTACAACGTAACATTTACTGCAGTTGGATTGCCAATTTGTCAGGGTATCAGTGCCTTCATTTGTGTAAAGTATAAACGGAGTACTATTATAAAAATGCACCTGTTTATCACTACACCAAAACAGGGGATTCCCAACGAGTATAAATGTCGCTAGTAATTTCCGTGACACTTATATGCGTCGCTGTGAGGGGGTCGGGAATATTCACAACGCTTATAAGCGTTGGTAAATATTCATTTACAACGCTTATAAGCGTTGGTAAATATTCATTCATAACGCTTATAAGCGTTGGCAAATATTTGTTCCCAACACTTATACGCGTTGGTAACATTATATTGGCAACACTTATAAGAGTTGGTAACATGTAACATTTATATTTGCATACAGCATAGCGTAAGCGCTATTTAATATTCATTCAGCTACGATATTATCTCAACATAGCAACATGTAACAAAATCAATAAGAAACAAAAATCCATATTCGTGACGATAACAAAGTATGAACTAAAATAAATTCAACACATAAAAATACTAAATTCAATACATATGCAAATTATAACCAAATAATCATCAAGAAAAAGTATCCAATTGCATAGTAACAACAATACATAATTAACAAAATACAAGACATTTTTCATATTTGAAGTCCAAATACCTAATGTGAAACTCCAGCCACATAACGAACCCTACATCCAAAAATTTGCATAGTTTATACCACCAATTTTTCTCTTTTTCTCCGCTTCTTCTACTGCTTCCTGCGTGCATTTAATTAAATAACATCATTTAAGTTTCAACTAGTAGTAAATGTCATAAATTCAAAGTCATACCTTTTTAATATTGACATGCCTTTTGTCTATTGAACTCGATGAAATCTTGCAATTTAAGCTCCTTTTTAAGCCTTTTGTTTTCTTCAAGAACCTCCAATGCAAATTCCACACCACGATCACATAACGGTTTGTCAATCCAGTGGATGAATCCACAACCTCTAAGAGTTCCAGTGTTTGCACAAATAAAATATCGACGTCCGACGTTTTTATTCAAATAGCATGTTCTGAATATTGGTTCAATGTTACAACGACATAACAACCTTCGAGATTGTACTTCTCCAACATCGAATGTTGGCAGGAGTGGAAATCTTGTTAGTGTTGTCGGCCTAGTAGGCGGTGCCACATTCTGAACACTTAATAATGCCAAATCTCTTTGTAAGCTTGACTTTATTCTCTCATAAACGCTAAGCGGAGTTGGTGTATGAGATTCAACTGAACAAACAATTTGAGGAGTATCACCCGAATCGTCTGAATAGACAGACGGATAATGCCATAAGAAGTAATCACTATAATCGGTCGAAGGCCTCGAGTAGGGGGACATCTGCAGAAAATAAATAAACAGCAACAATATCAAGATGGATGTATGTTTAAAGCATACATATTTTAAACTAGTTGTTGTTAACTTAGCTTTAATGCCTCATTAAATAGTTTCTAATGATAACTGCTCTGGATTAAGCACATGAATAAAAAATAAATATGTACATTTCTTCTATGGAAGTGATACTTACTGGAAGTTAAACAAAACATTATCAAACTTCTCCACGCACTGAAACTGAAGAACAAATAAGGGTGCTTGTATCTCCTCAGTTATAATCATTTTAATAATAATTAGTTCTTCCAAATCATTACATAAACAAGTAAATTTCACTTTTGTTTGATTAAAAAGTTGTATAAACATGGATATACATGCTAGTTCACTGACAATAATAATCAACATAACATGCTAGTTCAGGTGAAGTTATGCAATCAAAATCTAACTCTGACTGACGCCTATATTTGAAAAACCATGCCATCTTTCTCAAACTGAAAATATAAAAACATTTCAATGGTAAACCAATTCAACCCCTGTAATGAATAACAATGCTGCATTCACTATATAACACAGCAGTCAAAACAAAATCTTCCACCCCGGTTTATCTGATCTAATAATGTTAAAGGTAACCTTAGTTTCTAAAGCATGATAATTCATGCTAAATGGTGAAGCAATCAAATGAACAAATCATATTGAAATTAGAATTAAGGGCAACAAAACGAGGGGACACAGGGAGAAAATTTCATACTAGTAGCAAGCTTTAGTTAGCCCTTTCTTCTAAGTATATTGACTGTTGGAAGAAACCACCGTATGTTTGAGCCCACTTACTGAGATTCGAATGTATATAGCCAGAACCTAGTTATCAGCCCAAAATACAAGTCCATCCCTTTAAGTGAAAATGAAACAAAGAGAAAAGAAATCAGCTTAATAAACAATGACATTAAAAATAATATTGTGAGCCACTAAAAATGGAATTTAATATTCTTTTCCTTTTCAAATTTTTTCAGGTAAGATGGAATTTAATATTCTTTTCCTTGATTTTATCTGCCAGGATGCCTTTCGAGAAGCAAAAGCTAATGGTTTTAATGTGACTGTGATTAAGAAAAGGGAAATGAAGCTAAACATAGATCAAACACTGGAAGAAGTAGAAGAAAATATAATAGAAATTGGTAGCAAAATTTACCACGATAAGATCATGTCGGAACGTGGAATTGATATTCGTATCCTAATGAAGGGTGTAATATCAACCAAAAATGTGACGATCCCAAAATCCGAGGGGCGGTATTAAGGATAATCATTGGGAAATAACACATTAATCATCATAGCAGAGTACAGATAATAGCAGAAACAATAAATAGAATAAATTTACAAGGATATGACAGCGGAATCACAACATGTAATAACATCAGAATAGCATAGCGTGGGATATAACTTAGTAAGTAAAAAGGAAAGTGATCAGTCATCATCGCCAGAGGCGGAATACATACATGCAGTGAGACATAATAAGGGTATCAGTCTACATCGCCGAAGGCGGTACATATACATATAGTAAGAAATACGGAAAGTAAATCAGTCTGCTTCGCCCATGGCGGAATCATAATATAAGAACAATAATGGCGGAAAATTTCAAAGTCGTCTCTGTGAAGTCAGCCTCGCCATGAGCCAAAAATGCACCCTATGCAGCAGTGCAGAGCCAAAAACAACCTGTCACCTGTGTACTAGGCTGCCCGTGTGAAAATAAGGGCACCCGCGTTTGCAAAGTGAAACAAACAATGAGTCAGTCATGGGGACTGGTATGAGGAATCTATTTAACAGTTAAACAACAGTAATAGCAAATCATAGGACCACGCCACTTTCGCGGAACGGGTTTACTCCAGTGATTGCTAGTGCATTTAAAACAAAGTAAATTCTTTTAAAACAACGCAATGCTTTTAGAAAGAATGAAGCCATTATAAGACCCAAGTCCCATCATACAATGCAACGCAAGCCGGAGGATAGAGTTTTACCTTATAATAGCCAAATATGCTTGATACGTGTAAAGCAAAATCATTTGATATTATTACTAGTGCATATATGTTTCAAAAACGAATAGCATCATAAATAACAATCATAGGCGACATGAGCGTCCCATGCCACTATGTCGCCATATATAAGTTACAATCGAATCCGTTATCTCGTATTGGAAATTGGATTTCCGTTATGAGTCGAGGCAAGGGGCAAGCTCCTCTCCGCTTCGAGACACTCTAGCAAATGCCTCGGGACTACGCACTCTGGGTAACCCCTGGATGCTTCAGGGCTGGTCCTCTCTTACGTTTGAGGATTGGCAATTCCTGAACACACGTTTCCCGGTCCTTACAGACCTATAATCGAGGCGCCTCGCATTCCAACAACCACAAAGGTGAAAAGTAGATATATATGTCAGGGCTGGTAAGTCACTGACACCACCATAGCTAGAAAGAAACGTCGTGCTCTCCTTGCAGTCTGTATCCCGTTTTTTACTCATACCGGGGTGTGAGGTTCGCGAATCTACGAAATACACAAAGCTAGGCCACGTAGACCTTGCTTTGATCATCATCCACAAGACTTTGCTTTGCAACAGAAACCTCGATCACAACATCTTGGTATGCCACATAGGCAGTCCACTCCATACGATTGATTTCCATCGATATATAACCTCTGAGCTCGTACGTCTCAGAGAAGGGCGTTAAGCAAAAGAATAAATTCTCCGCCGCCAAACAGATATATATTTAACAGAGATCAATCAGTATAGAACAAAATCCAATGTCAGACACACAGTCCATTTATAAGTCCGTCCTGGGTCTGAACGAAACCGGAGGCGTCAAATTCCTCGTATATCCGTCCAATCAACACGTATGTTAAGACGGCTACTACTTCCGTCCCCTTCCGGTAGCTACTCCGGTTAGGAACCTCAGTAGCGCCCATCCAACCGATACGAAGATCGTCGGTCTTGAATCGTCTTTGCATTTTCCAATTCGAATCGCTCGATGAATTATTTGAAATGAGGGTTAGCTCGGCCTTTTCAAATAATCCACATCATTAGAATTTCAATCGATTCTTTATATGGTTATATTATTCGACATCCATCTTTTCAGTTATTTAGTGTTATTTTCGTGTCAAACACATACAACCGTCAAATATCAAACAATTCAAGCCCAATTGGTTTTTTTTTCAATCAATATTACTTATAATATTTTATAACGATTTTTCGCCATTTTTATTTATTTAAAAACGGCCTTATTTATTTAAACGATGTTTCAGGTCGTGTCGTGGCACTGGCGCTGTTTTTCCCTTAATTTGTTTTACACATATCGGAAAATCTAACTGTTGGATTTCTACAAAGTCTATATCAGTGGGAAGATATTCCCAAAGCGAACCCAACGGTTCCAGTTTCGTGAGAATCCGACGGTCGGATCTTCCACACTAGTCGTTTGAAGTTACGATTTCAAAATTCGAACTGCAGCGTCGTTATTCGATTTAATTTAATTATATTTATATTTTTATAAATATAAACGATTCTGGCGCTGTTTTTCTACAGATTTGAATTAAACATTCCGGACAATCCAACCGTTGGATTTTTACAAGGTTGGTGCCGTTGGAAAGATATTTCCAAGGCGAACCCAGCGGTTGCGGTTTCGGGAAAATCCGATGGTCGGATTTCTCGTACTAATCGTTTCAAATTACGATTCCGAAACGCGAACTGCACGGCCTCTATTCCTTTTAATTATATTTATATTTATATATATAAATATAGTTCATTCTATAATTTCAACTATAGTTCATTCTATATTTTCAACTTCGTTTTCACTTCAAATATTTCACTAACGCCTTAATATTTCGAAAAATTTCGCCATAACCTCCTTTGTACGGGGAGGGGTTTGGAAATTTATTGGGCCGTATTAGGTACCCAATAAATCCTAAAAAGCATTCACATATTTATAGTGATATATTCTGGTGTTTACGGGGGAGCATGTACTGATAATCACTCCAGAGAATAAATTCCCGTCACCCCGTTTCCGTGTGGAAATAAATAGTCCATGTGCCGTATCTATTAACTAGAGCGACGTGATTATTGTCAACTCCAGACCCGTGTGGGGTTTTTATTAATCTGGCAATTTATCCTTATAATTTATATAGTCCATATCAGTCATCAGTTCAACCTGTAGTACATAGTCATCGCCATACAAGCCTCTTGCTTGTATGGTAAATCTTCCACCTCGTCACACAAGCTCCAATTGCTTATGTGGAATATGATGAAGTATGCCTATCATCAAGAAGTATGCCATGTAGTGTAGTTCAAAATTAATTGTTACTATCCTATGGCGTTATTTATTATTTCACACAGAATAACCAGCACTCCGCATCCAATGGCATTCACAGGAGTTGATATATAAATAAAATTGCGCAGCCAACTCATCAAGGTTTACCTATTTGTTGGGCACGCAAATAATTTCTTTACTCTACAGCTAATCCATTTTTCCTGTTCAACACATGTATATATATGCAGAACAAAGCGAATAATAATATTTCTGGCAACCTATTATTTATTTCAACACGTGTGTATTTTTATCTAAGCATATACATGATAAAAGAAATATTTTTATCATCAAAAATATTTATTCGACACGTGTGTATTTTTAACTAAGCGTATACATGATTAGAGAAATATTTTTATCATCAAAAATATTTATTCGACACATGTGTATTTTTACCACTTCATATTCACTATAAAAATATAGTTTTCATTGTCGATTCATTTTATTTTTAAAAGATGATAACATTCAACACATGAACTTCAACTCAACGAATGAATTGCAATTCAACACATGAATATTCTATATAGTTTATATATATAAAAATGTGATTTTTATCGCTAAAGCCATTTGTTTAAATTCAAATAATATTCAACACATGAATTTCAACTCAATGAATGAATTTCAACTCAACACATGAATATTCTATATAGTTTGTATATATATAAAAATGTGATTTTTATCGCTAAAGCCATTTGTTTAAATTCAAATAATATTCAACACATGAATTTCAACTCAACGAATGAATTGCAACTCAACACATGAATATTCGATATAGTTTGTATATATATAAAAATGTGATTTTTATCGCTAAAGCCATTTGTTTAAATTCAAATAATATTCAACACATGAATTTCAACTCAACGAATGAATTGCAACTCAACACATGAATATTCTATATAGTATGTATATATATAAAAATGTGATTTTTATCGCTAAAGCCATTTGTTTAAATTCAAATAATATTCAACACATGAATTTCAACTCAACGAATGAATTGCAACTCAACACATGAATATTCGATACAGTTTATGTAATTTATTTCAACGAATGAAAATTATTCTAACACATAAATATTTCAGAAAATTTCGGCAGCATAACGGCAGGGTAGTTAAAACCGGGACCGTCCCTAGTACGGCTCCTCGCTCTACCTTAAAACCTCGCGGTTTTTGACAATGGGGATCATGCATCTAGTTCGCACGCAGGCGGCATGTTTTATTTTCAATTCCACAATCCTATTCTATTTTGTTTCAACCACAAGAGGGTATTTTTCAACCACAAAGGTATTTTTCAACCATAAAGGTATTTTTCAACCATAATATCAACCACAAACAATTATTTCCAACCATACGTCAAACCATATAATATCACGTCAATCACAAGCAATAAATATCGTCCATGGTCTGTGGACGAGGGGAGTATATATATATAATATAATAATTCACTTGCATTTTATCACAACTCAAAGCATATATGTTTCAAACAACGCTTGTATAATTTATACATCGCTAATATAACTTATACAACAAATGTACATGAGGTATACAATGCGTATATAATTTACACTTCGCTTATATAATTTATACAACACGATTTCATTCACACAAATAGTTTAGATTCCTCACATTGGTTATTGCAGTGCTAAAAATCGTAGGAAGGTCAGAAAAATCCGCGGCTTCTTCTAGAATGTAGAGAGCCTCCTTGCAGTCACGGTGTCTCCTGTTTCATCGAATTTCGTTAAAGAACGAAAAAGATATTATTTTTCAAAGTTTTGCAACACTAAAAAGTGTTATTTTCATTTCAGAATTTTACATCAGAAAAGTTTTTAAAACTTCGAAACTAGGTCACAATTTTTTTAGCCAATCCGTACCTCGATGCTTCGATCAGACCACGCTGCGTCAAAGAGCTACGAACCACCTCCAGATCGGCGGTGGTGGCGATGGGTTCGGTGGCTTGTGTGCGTCGCGGCGGCGCTCTGAAGGTCGCGACTTTCTGGTCGAATTCCGACGCCGTCGGTCGATGGAAGGAGGCGTGGCTTGGTCGGATGTGGAGAGGAGGCGAAGGCGGTCAGAAGCTTCAACAGGCGGCGGCGGTGAAATCGCCTGAGGCGGCGGAAAAGTTGTCGAGAAGATTCGAGCACCCTACGTCGTCCAAATCGTCTCTGGCGGCTAGGGTTTTGGGGTATTTTTTTTCTTTAAAGGAAAATTCCTATTGGCCAGAGCTTTAAAGAAATTTTTAAATAGTGTTTTTGCAAACGGGCTCCTTTTTAAACCCAACGACTGTTGCCCCTAGCTAAATACCCCCATTCCGGACATAATGGGATATGTTTCGTTGGCCATTTCGACTGTTACAGTCAGTTATTTTTCAAATTAAAATATAAAACATTCGATATTTAATTTAAACGTACATTTCAATTTGCCAGGGCCACAAACTGAATCGTAAAATTCCAGAAAAATAAATCTAGCTTTGTTTTGACGATACGGTCCTAACAAAACCAGTTTCGTCGAATTCTGAGCTCGTTTGAAAAACGGCCATTTTTAGGTCGACCCATTTTAACAGAATTTGACCAATCACATTTTCTTTTGCCCCGCTCACATACTAGCTTCAAAAATTATGAAATTTGAAACTTAGCAATAATTTGACATCCCGGACCCAACAAAAGTGGTTTCGTCGAATTCCGAGGTCGTATGCAAAATATCAATTTTCAAGGGCTATATATACTATATAGCGACCTTTCTGAAAATTCATTTGGCCATAACTTTTGATTCCCGCTATGGAACTTCGATTTTTCAGATTCGTTAGAAAGGTATTGATAAACAGATTTAAATATTTTCAGTTTCGTTAAAATCCGTTATATTTTCCACCCGGTACAGTCGGACAAAGTTTGTATTCAAAATTTCAAACTGCAATACCATACCCAATTCTATATTTTATTGAAATATTCTATTTCATCTATTCAAATTCTTTGGTAATAACCTAATTTAAAATTTTTAAACTGGTTCACTTTTTCCGGGTTATTACAAAAAACATGTGTTCTAAATACACAGTAATCAAGTTATTCATATTCAAGCATTTGTGTTGCAATACTGAGCCTTACGGCCTTACGGCTCAGCAATACTGAGCCGTTACGGTGATTCCCAACAGCTTGAAGCTGTTGTTGCCACAGAAGCTTTAAGCTGTTGGGAATCACCGTAACGGCTCAGTATTGCTGAGCTGCAAGGCCGTAAGGCTCAGTAATACTGAGCCGTAAGGCTCGGTATTACCGGTATACGAGCCCACATGAACGCACATGAACGTAAACAAACCCAGCAGATCCTACTCCGGACAAAAGGCACCCAAGTATTGGCAAACCCATAACTACTTCCATTACTAAAAGCTCTAGTGGAGTCGCAAACCCAGCTGCTTATATATTTATATATGTACGATATTATTATTAACAAAGGAAGAAAAAAAGGATGAAAGAAAAGAAAAATAAGTTCAAAACTGTAAATCAATGCAACTGTCTTTAGGACAGAAGAATCATTGCTATGCATTTTAAATATTGGACTAAGCTCACCAAATTCCAGCAGCCTCAAACTTGGATTTCCATCCAGCTTCGTAAACTTCTTGGAATATGTCCTTAAATCTGAAGGAAAAAAGATTAGAAATTGTTTAAAACAGAATGTTATATAAAAAAAATTGGCAGTATATAGCACAGAATTCACAGACTACAACAAAATTAGTTGTCTGCTTAAATAATTTGTGAGACGGAACATGATAATTTGTGAGATGGAACATAAAAGTTTATGCATGCTCGACTGTTTGAAGATATTTGTCAAACATATAGTTATATGGTGATGTTACTAAAAAGAAGCGGTATGGAGACGCACCATATATCTTACTAAAAAGAGCTATGTAAATGTTTATTGAACTTTACTGTGAGGTTACTCATCTAATTGTATTACAGTATCATGGCATGTCACTTGTGGTAGCTATGTAAATGTGATTATCTTTGTCATAAAACATGAGCATTTTCATACAGCATACCATGACACTTTACACATAATATGTACATAAGAAATGTACTAAAACAGCAGAAGAAAATGATAATGAATTATCTGATCGTGACCCAATTTTAAAAGGTTTGTCCCAAAATTTATGGCAATGCTCCCAATTATATTAATCACTGCTCCTACAACCCAATCGCCCATAATTTGGTTTGTTGCAAAAAGATACAGTGTTGTTTATGACCAAAATAACAGTTCTAATCCAAACGCCTAATGAGTTTGCATAAGAGCATGTTATACAAAGCTTATATTCATATCATTCCCTCCTCAAGCATATTTCGACACAAGCTGTCTTCTAAGATCTTACTTCTTTAAGTACCTGCCAATAATTATTCTAACAATTAGAATATAACTATTCTACACAGTTCTTTAACTAAAGTTGCAAACCAGCCAACAACTTCTAACAATTGAATCCTAGAGTTTCACCCCAATAGTTTTGATTTTTGGATCCTCCAATTAGTTTCATATCAATCACATAAAAAAGAACGGATAATCCGAACTTTTCAACAATATAGATAATATAAATGAACAAAAATAAGCACAAACCTGAAAAACATCAATAAATATTTATTTGTAAAAAAAGGAGAAAAAAAATATCTCCAGAATTAGTAATCTGAATTACCGTGAGCTGGAACAAAAATACTGAAATTTGGATGAACAAAACCAAGACTTTTGTCGTATGTTTGCTTAGATCATCGCCAAAGGAGCTGTTGAACTCGAATCTGACCTTGACCTCCTTGCCTCGAAATCGAAATCCTTGTTCCTGTTTTGTAATCAAAATCGAAATCCTGGTTAACGCTGCGAAATTGAAATCGAAATCGAAACCGAAATATTTCCCTAAATCGAAATCGAAATCGAAATATTTCCCGCTTTGTAATTCATGTTAAGCGGCCGAAATAGTGAAAAGCGTATGGGATGGAAGAGTATAGGGTTACAGAAGAAAACTGATGGGTGTTTACCTTTTTGCCCCCGCGAACCAAGCCTACCAACCCATATAAGCGTTGCCAATAAAAAAAATATAAATTTGTATTTTTGGTAACACCTTTTTAGCATAGCAACGCTTATTATTGTTATTACCCGGCAACACAAATAAGTGTTGGCGATTGACAAAAAAAAGGGTTGCCAAATGGCCATTATGGTGTAGTGTATAAAGACAGTTACTAATTTCATGGAAGTAAATGAAGCTTTAAAAACGATGTGTTACTATTATGAAAATAAAACCTATAAAAAGTTATAAAAATTAATAGGTCTTACCTCACCATTCTATTAATTAAATTATAAATTGTTTTGTTACTTTGTATCAAAAAATAATGTTATAAAACGTTTTATGGTCATTTAGAAATACAATAAATGCACATATTTAAACATTTTACTAATTTGTATCAAAAGTATAATGTTTCTCTAGATAACCCTTATAGTGTAGGAGTAAATCAATAAAGGCACTTATTCAAGTCATTTTACTAATTTTTTTGATTGTTCAACGTTATATAACATTTATCATTCACTAAAACATAAATGCACTTACTCAAATGTTTTATTAGTCTTACAAATGCACTTGTCCACGTAATTCGAAGTGACATTTGCAGCGACCTGTCTTTTCAAACAATTATAGCAATAATAATACTGTTTTATAACCGTTGGAAGATAATATTACCATTTTATAGCCGTAGAGGTGAATATGACCGTTTTATAGCCATTGGAATATGAAAGATGACCGTTTTCAAACCATTGGAGTTGTAAAAGAGAGCAGTGGTACAGGGTCACATGTTGAAGTAAGCTTTTAAAATTACATTGTAATATTATAATTTTAAATTGTTAAGCGCTATGCATTTCTTGCGCGTACGATCACATAATAAGCTTAATCATTATGAAATTTTATATCTTATAATAATTCACTACCTCGAATTCGATGAAGCTGACTTCGTCGAAGTCCGAGACAATCTACAAAAGTGCCATTTTCAAATGTTAAGCTAAATTGAGTTATTATTTATCAACTCTAAACACCTTAAATTCTTTGGTAATAGTTCATTATTACTGCTCTTACTTAAATAAAATTTTACATAAACTTTAAAGTCAATTTAGTTTCACTTGCTATAAATTTAATCCAGTTGCTGAATTTCTAAACCAACCACTAATGACGAATAATTTTAAAACCAAAAAAAAAAACGCAGAATCATATTTGATAATTTTTCCTGTTTACCAAATCAGTGATTTATGATCACCCCATCAATTTCCATCCCAATATACATAGGCATCAACTCCTGCACGATTTCGCCAACCTTATGTCAGTTACAGAAGCATTAACAATCCACCACCATGCTCGGAAATTTTGTTCCTAAATTTCCACAACACAACCTCACCAAGAAAATAAATATCTCCCAGTAATTAAGATGATAGCTAATCTATGATATTTAATATTGTTAAGGACATCATTTATATTGCTTTATTGTGTAGCCATATTAGCATCTTCTTTGACTGTATACAGGAGTTAACATTTTGTAGCTTGATCTCGATGGTAACACCACTAGCTAAATTTGAATTCAAACAACAAATAGAAATGATAATCGAAATCAAAAGTATTCTTTTGTTTTAACATTCATCATCGTCGGATTTATACAACACCCCATAATGTAGGGTAGTTCAATACGGTCGCAAAAGAAAAAAACACACTTCAAATAGATTTTATTTGCATAAGTACTTATTAGTTTTAAAAAATTAAAATAAATAAATAAATTTGATTAGTTTTAAAATTATTAAATATAATTAATAAGACCGCATTGACATTGACGCTAAACCCATCTGCCTTTAATGTTTCATTTTTCATTAGCAAGCAACGGTTTTAGGAACGTGTTTAAAGAAGAAGAAAGAATCGTAGTAGATATGCAACAAACGAAAATTAAAAATGAATAAAGAGTGGAAGCTTGCAAGAAATTAAAAGATTAACTACCCTTTTTTTTTGCATTTTTAAGTCCAAAGCGAAGTGACAATGACATCGCCTTGGTTTAGGAACATAGTGACATAATAAAAAAAAGCACAATCAAAGTAATTAATTATTGCACCTGCATTAATTCGTTATACAGCTATAATATCCAAAGGATGATATGCTAAATTATTACACGCACTTACACATAAACTTCATCAATGAAGATTAACTAGTTACTTAAAGCTCTTGTTCTGAATTTAATTCATAATTCTTCATCTCATGAAATATATTATACAAATATTAGAAAGGCAAATTCTATATTCTTACACCAATAATTTCTTAACATACACATTGAACTGAAATAAAATAGCATACACCAAATATTTCATTTCGTACACCATGCTTTTCAGAAAATTATGCTATTATATTTTCACCATCTTCCGTTTTAACCTTAAAACTAAGTTACACAAAACTAGCAATTCTTTACAATAAATTTACCTAAAATTCAAAAAAAAAAAAAACAACGAAGAAGAAAAAGCTTACAATAACAATTTAAATTATTTGATTGTTTTTATTTTAAAAATCATCTCTAACTTTGAATGATTGAACACATTTGAATTAAAAGATTTAGTTATAAAAATTTTCTTAAATGGCATATTTGGTTTTGTTAACTTCATTAAATTCTATAGATTTGATCAAATTTTATTAATTTTAATGTTTTTATAAGATGCATTATAGGAGAAGGACTGAAAACAAAATGAAGGGTAGGGATAGCATAGTCATAGTTTTTTGTATTAAAGCAGTGGTGTATACTAAAAAATTAGTAGTGTATGAATATAATTACCTATTAGAAAATCAGTTTATTTGTTCTAGTTTTTGTCCCAGAGATACAAAAAGATGTAGTAGATAAAGAACATTCATCAAAGAAAGTGTTTAAATAGAAATAATTGTACACGCTTTGAAGTTGCTCTAACAAATTAAAGGTCAACTCATCTTCCTTTATGCATTATGCATGTACCAATTATTTCTATAAAGCTCAGTTTAGACATTTCTTTACACTGCCTTTAACTTTTGATTTCGCCAACTCATCTTCCTTTATGCATTTTGCATGTACCAGTACCAATTATTTCTATACAGCTGAGTTTAGACATTTCTTTACACTGCCTTTAACTTTTGATCTTCTTTTAACACTTTAAACAAAAGGTGCTCGATATACTTGTAAAACACTAATGATGAATATTTTTAAAACCAATAAAAATTCCCAGAATCATTTTTGATAATTATCCTGCCTACCAAATCAGTGATTTATGATCACTCCACCAATTTCCTTCCCAACAGGCATCAACTCCTGCACAATTTCACCCAACGTTCAGTCAGTTACTGAAGCATTAACAATCCACCAACAAGATCTGAAATTTTGTTCCTAAATTTCCACAACACAACCTTAATTAACAACAAATAAATATTTCTAGTAACATGATAGTTAATTAATGATATTTAATATTGTTATGGCTTACGGGCATCTAGTACTGCCAATTAAAACTAAGAACCGAGAAACTGAATCGTACCGATTCGAAGACACCCGAAACCGATGATAACCCGATGGATCTTCGGTGTGATTTAGATGTTTAAAAATACAGTATAGACCCGACACGAACTGACCCGATCTGAAAGACTCGATCTAAAAACATTGTAATATACACGGTTTTATTGTTACTACCTAACCAAATCCGAATTGAAGGTCGGGTCGGATCGGTCATGATTTTTAAAATGTACAGTTTAGACCCGACAAAACTCAATTGGTCTAGAATCAAAAGCCGTCGGGTCGAAATTTAAAATGACTCTTCTTTTTATATTTAGAAATCAAAATACTCTATTCCAGGTAATTCAGAGTGACATTTAAAATGACCCTTCTTTCTATATTTAGAAATCCACATTAATACATAACAGTATTGATGTATCGAACATCGAAATGCCGAAAAGAAAGATTGTGGAGGTAAAAGAAATTATATAGAACAAAATCTCATAATGCAACAGATAATACTGTTGATGGGAACACTGAAAATCAACGAAAGGTGGGTAGGTCATTCAAAATAAATTTGAATCAATAAATTTGAATCGAGGCGTAACGACTTAAATTAAATATTACTACTGTAATTATGTAATCCATGCAGAAAAAGAGTTACCTTCGATGAAACCGAAATTTATATGGAGGCTGGAGCAAAGGGAGCAGATCCAAATAAAATTTGATTAAATTACTGCAAATAAAGGGAGTTGCCTTCGATTAAAGTTTTGTAAGACTGGGGTCTACAACGTTACATTCACTGCAGTTCATTCGCATAATGGATTACTCTGGAAGATAGAAGCAGACAAATGCATTGGTTTCTAATGATGTTCACTCTGAAATGCACCTTTTTATAAACACCGTTACTACTCTGAAATGCATTGGTTTACATTTCTGAAATGCATTGGTTTACATTACCATTCTATTAATTAAATTATACTCCTAAATCATGTTGTGCTTTGTATTAAATATTAATGTTATAAAACGTCTTATGACCATTCGAAACTACAATAAATGCACATATTTAAATATTTTACTAATTTGTATCAAAAGTATAATGTTTTTTTTCTAAATAACCCTTATAGTGTACGAGTTGATTAATAAATGTACTTATTCAAGCCATTTTATTGATTTTTTTAATAGTTAACATTATAAAACATTTATCATTCGTTAAAATATAAATGCATTTATCAAAAGTATAAAGTAGAGCTTCGATAAGGGTAAGCCAAGATTTGGGCACAGATTTAAATCTCAGTAAGCTGATTATGGGTAACCATAGTAGTATGTCGAATAAGATTTCTTCAGGCAACCATTCAATGGTTCTAGCCCGAATGAATAACAAATCTGCCAGTTATCAAAAAGTTTTATTAGGTCAATTTTACTCAAAATAAGTAAATTGGGTAAAAACTAAAGTTGTTGATTGGAACACTGAAAATCAACGGAAGGTGGGTAGAACATTCAAAATAAATTTGAATCGAGGTATAATGAATGAAGTATTATATTTACGAAATTCATGTCGAAAAAGCGTAACCTTTGATGAAACCGAAATTTAGACAGAGTCTGGAGCAAATGAGTAGATTCAAATAAAATCTGATTAAAGTAATGCAAATAAATAGTTACCTTCAATTAAAGTTTTCTAAGACTGGAGTCGTTTCGCTTGTCTACAATGTAACATTTACTGCATTTGGATTGCCAATTTGTCTAGGTATCCGTGCCTTCATTTGTATAAACTAAGGTGGATTCAGTTCGCTAGGTGTCCATGCCTTCATTTGTATAAACTAAGGTGGATTCAGTTCGGAAGCGAAACTTGTATTCAAAACCATTACCGTACCAGATTACATGGTAATAGAAAAATCATACCATTACCAGCTAGAGAAATCAGTTACCAACAGTTCGGTTTATGGTTGGTAATGGTCAGAAGAGGTCGATAATAAGTTTTTGTCATTTACTAGTATGAGATCTTTATATTTATAATATTTCACGTTAATAGATTAAAGACTAAAATTACGGATAGAAGTTTTCTGTCGCTATTTTCCGTTGCAAATACAAGCAGAATACCAACGAATATTTATCGAAGCTATTTTGCAGCAGAATTCCAACAGATTTGCAAGAGATGTTTATATTATTTTTCTAGGATATAGTTTAGTGTTATTTTTTAATAATTATAAACATGTTGAATAATTAATAATTAATTTATTATAAATAATGATTTATCAGTAGTAATAAATATGTTCTATAATAAATAATTTATAATAATTGCTTATTTAGAATTAGAAAAATAATCTTTTCTCATAACCGATGTAATTACTAAATTCTTAATTAAGTCCTATGTTTTCATCACAAATTTCAGTCAGTATGCCAGTATATGTTACGCTAAATCTTAAAATTTTGAATTGTTCTTTTATAATTATTTCCCTAAATAATGAAAATATCAGTTTATTATAATAATTATTTAATAATTAATATTAAAATTTAATACTTATAAAATGATATATAGTATTCAATAATTAATTTCAAATAATTGTATTTAATAATTACAGTTGATAATTATAGTTGATAGGTATATTTTATAATTATAATTGATAATTACATTTTATATTTCGAAAAAATTAAAAAGTTGAAATCATCTTGAATAAATTTGAAATAAATCATTTCCTTAAAAGTTGTAATAAACATATTTTTAACAACTCTTTTACTATAAACATGCCTATTACAATATTTCCTTTTTGTCATTTGTAATAGACACATTTTTTTAACAACTCTTATTCTTTTCCAGTTAAGTATTTGATAGTTAACAACTATAACGTATTCATAATAATTAACATTTAATTATAACTAAAAAGAAATAAACATAAACAATAATTAGTAATAACTATTATTATGAGCACTGTTTCAAATCCCGCAGATATCGCCCGAGATCTCCTCCGAGATCTCGTTTTGGGCTCCTTCCGAAACGAAACAGCAAATATCACTATAAATCTCCTTTCGAATATATCGCCCGAGATATTGCGATATCGAACGATATATCGACCGAGACGAAATACTGGAATATCATCCGAGATCTTAATTTTTTTTGTTAAAATTTAAATATGTGCCTGAACTAGAACAATAATTAAAAAACTCAAATCTAGCCCTAACAATCTTTTGTTATTCTGCATGTTAAATGACTGTGTTGTATGTTCGTATATGTTCTACAATGCTTATGATTTCCTTACATATATGTTACTTATGAAATTATGTATTTTATGGTCTATTTATACTGATTTTTTTTAATGTTTTGGATCCATTTAATGTTTCATGTCTAAAAATATTTCTGTTTTAAGCATATTAGGATTTAGGGTATGAATGATCTTTCGCAAAATAAAGAATAATAAGGTAATTCTGCATTATAAGTTTAAGTTACTATGTTTTTAATAGCATTCAAAAAAATCATTTTGTTAAAGTATCATTTTTAACATATCATGTACCCCGAGATTGTTCCGATATGAACTTTCAAAGCCGAGATGAAAATCCGAGACGAACTCCCGAGTTAGACTCATCTCGTCCGAGATCTCCCTCGATACGAGACCGAGTCTATAAAATCCCCGAGACGAAATGCGACCGATATCCGAGATTTAAAACCTTGATTATAAGTAACATTTAATATTTAAATAAAAAATAATTCTCAGGAAATTCATATTATATTTAAAATAACTTTTTACTCATTAATTATGAATCACAATATATGATTTTATAAATTTGGATGAAATTTATGTTATGACAAATAAAAGGCCGGCTTGAAAGTTATATTTAAAATAACTTTTTCGCTCAATCGGACATCGTTTGATCTCTTGTTTCAGGCTTGAAAGTTGAATCTGAAACCATATTCAGATCTGTAAATTATGTTTTTTCTAACTATGCAAGCATGGTCTGAGTTATTGTTTTAAGACAGTGTAACCTTAAAGTTTATTGTCTGAATCTATTGATTCTTTTTTATTTGAAAGATTATTATCTAGTATCTAAAATTCAATAATTAGAGTTGATAATTATGTTTAATTCATAAAAATTAAAATATTATTTTCTAAATTAAATGTATAATTTAAATATAAACTTTTTAAGTTTTCATAATTTTGAAATAAATAAAAAAATTGTAAAATGTTTAAATTTTCAAAAGTAAGAAATTTTATAAATTACAAACATTACCTTCCTAGTTATTATTTTCATGCCCATTTATAGGCTTTCACATGTGACTAGAAAAATGATTATAAATTCTCCCAGCAAAATGCTTAAGAAGAAACGTAAATAAGTAATGTATAAGCAAAAAGATAGGAGGTGTAATATATATTAATAATCAATAATTAAGAACCAGTAGCTAATGTGTTAATAATTAGGAAGCAATAATTTAATTACTATAAAGTAAACAAGAAAAATAAACATCACAGCAAATTGAAAATTTCACCGGCTTTGAATAACAAAATTTTGAGTGCAAGTTTTGGCTCCAACTCATCTGAAAATTTTGGCTCTATTTGCCTGGCACCGCACCAAATCTCAATCTGAAAATTTTGGCTCCAACTCACAATCTGAAAATTATTATTTTAAAATGAAAATGCAATACAAAACGGTTTAAACCAAAGCCATACCCGCACCGCACTAGTAAAATATCGTAGATCCAACGAAACAATTATCTCATAGCCATTTTATCGTTCAAAAAAAGGAAACCGCAGTTGTTCTTTCGAAAAGAAAAAAAACCCTAAATCCACGAAGTTTTGAAGTCGCCGCCTTCCATCCAGTCAGATCACCGCCTCCCCAATCAATCGTCGTTGTCACGCCATTCGATCCTCCTCGACTTCCACCTCGAAGTAAGTCACTTCATCTTTTAGATTTTGGATCCCTTAATTATGTTCTGAAATTAAGTTGATGCATTTGTTTTCTGGTTGTTCGTTTTATGGGTTTAATTTACTCAGTAGGATAACTGACAGATTATGTAGCGATAATCCATCAGGAATATGTTTATGATGATACGGTTTCCGCCTTTGACTATGACCAGCGTGATCTTCAAACTGTGAGGGACTGATGACTTTTGGTTTTCACTTCAAATTTATAGTCAGTACCCAATTTTCCTTCCAGCTTACAAATTAAAGTCAGTATCTAATTTCCGCTGTCTCCGCTTGCTCCTCCTTAACTCAACTCAACTCCTGTAGCCTCCGCATAATTTAGTAGATAGGTAATCGGTTATCGATTCTTATGCTATTCCTGTACGAAATCTCAAATGTGTGTAGTTTTAGTGTTAGGTTTAATTTTTAAATTTTTATACCTACATCTTTATGTGCAAGCCATTTAGAAGAGAGAAAAAAAATCTAATGCGTCGTTTCCTTCATGAAATCTTTGTCATCAATTCATGGAACAGAACATAAAAAACATATTAAAGAATGGATCTTTACTTATAAGCAGAGCAATAGAGGGCTAACTATTGAGTACGAAGGCCATCATCATTTATTTGACATGTAAATTTGTCCTACGTGATATGAAATGCATAAAAAGTTAAATGAAATAATTAATCAACAGAGTTTGCTCATATTCAGTCTGC
Source organism: Allium sativum (assembly GCA_030737875.1). Taxonomy (NCBI): domain Eukaryota; kingdom Viridiplantae; phylum Streptophyta; class Magnoliopsida; order Asparagales; family Amaryllidaceae; genus Allium; species Allium sativum. The sequence continues at coordinate 971,508,665 of CM060918.1, read as the reverse complement.
TTTCATGTTTGGTTCGGAATATTTTGTATGTTAACTCTATCTCTATGTTAAACGCAATGACAAATGGTTCTCAGTAATTCTGTTATTGAACCAACACATACATTACATTTTTATTATCATACTTAATTTTACTTTTATGTTTACATAAGGACATCACTAAAAAAAATTCCTGAATCCGCCACTGTGTGTAATCCAATTATATATTTTTCGTTAGGTTGCGGCTCACCGGACACCCAATGCTAGTGAAATAAATGTACTTTAGTACGATAATGTAATGAAGTTAGATTTTGGAACACATGTTGATCGTAATGTTTAGTATTTTCTTTGGTGTTCGTCATTTTATTTTGCTAAATTTAGATCAAAGCATTTGTTTACCATGATGACTTTTTTTCAGGACATAATTTATTGTGCGTTTACTGTGGCTTTAAATCCCATGTATAATCCATTGCTTGAAGCTTCACGAGAAGCTACAAATATTGGAATAAAGGTATAATTTTTATTTGCATGTGTTCTTTTCTTTCTTTCTTGTGCGTGAAGAGGACTGGAAGGGTAAACTTTGTGTACTAATAAACAATAAAACTCAAACACCTTTTCAAACTGATATGAATGTGTGCCTATTTTTTGCAGTGCAAGACTTGCAGTAACATATCATCTTACCCTCAATAATCTTCCCTTGATGCATTGTTTCCAGATCAACTCCTGGAACAATACACTTGATCTTGTGGCCATCCAGAAAACCCGTTCTGAAGGTCTTCTACTCTCATCCTAGACAATGCTTGTTTAGCACCAGATCCCTCAGTCTTTAATTTATTATAAGGTCGCATGTTGTCATTTTGTATTATCAGCAGGTTCCTTCTCATGTATAATTAACACCTCCATTTATCCCAATAATTAGTCATAACTGCATATAATTTCTCTACCTTCACCTCAGTGGCTACCAGATTTCAAAAATTGCCCAAGATAATAACGAATTATCAAAAAAAAAAAAAATTACTTTTTTGCAATGCAGGATATACCAAGAGATGTTGTTGTAAAGCTTGGGATGGCCTTCCGTCTAATTAATTTTAGATCCATGAGGTGCGTTGATGTTACCTTTTTTTTGTTGGAATAAAAATGGAGTTGATGTTACTTTGTGTGGTTGGTAAACTAACTCAAACAAAAGTATCCATTTGCATGCCTGTGTTTAAGTTTGTTTCAGTCATCACCATTTGTTTCAGTTTATTTCAGTCATCACCATATGTGTGTGTGTGTGTATCAGTTCTATGATATGATTTTCAACTTATTAATGCGTTAATTTCACTTTTAAACTACAGCTTCCATCGTTTCCTCAACACTAATAACGAAAATGTCAGGCAAAGAATATGGCGTTTGTGAGTTACAAAAAATCGTTGAGGAGATGCACATAGAGCTGGAGAATGAGAGAGCAGAACGACATTTATGTTTTAGGTTTGTAATGTTGTTATTGTCTTGTACAATGTATATTCAGTCTGCAATAAAAAGTTCATTGATTTGGGAATTATGCATAGGCAGTTACACTTCATTTCCAGAGTTACATGATATTAATTGCGTTGTATTTACATTAGGATTGTGTATTGAATGTAACACAAATTAAGTGTGTGATGAGTGTATGTGTTATACATACATACATACATATATATATATATATATATATATATATATATGCAGATCAGAAGGGGAATAGCAGTGGATTACCAACAAAAAAAAGGGAGGTTAAGTTTATTTCAATTTAATTTTCGTCGCTAATCCCTTGGCAATTAGCAAGGATTTACCGACGCCTTTTATAAATAATATTTTATTATAAATTAATTATCTGTCGGTAAATAGTCGATATATAAATTAAAATTAAATTAGTATATAAAAATGTATTTTTATTATATAATTATTAAACTGATGGAAAACTGTCGGAAAATTCATGCTAAATTCCGTTGCAAAAATCGGACACAAATACTGTCATAGTTTTTACCGACCACAAAATTATGCAGGAAATCTGTTGCTAAGGTCTATTTAGTGACGGATTAGAAGCAGATTTTGCCGCTGCTATATGCTGTTTTTCTTGTAGTGTATTCTATTAATTAAATTACAAATCGTTTTGTTACTTTGTGTCAAAAATTAATGTTATAAAACGTTTTATGGCCATTTAGAAATACAATAAATGAACATATTTAAACATTTTACTAATTTGTATCAAAAGTATAATGTTTCTCTAAATAACCCTTATAGTGTAGGAGTAAATAAATAAAGGCACTTATTCAAGTCATTTTACTAATTTTTTTGATTGTTCAATGTTATAAAATATTTATCATTCGTTAAAATATAAATGCACTTATTCAAATGTTTTATTAATTTTATGAATGCACTTGTCCACGTAATTTGGAGTGACATTTACAGCGACCCATCCTTTCAAGCCATTATAGCAAGAATATTACCGTTTTATAGCCTTGGAGGATAATATGACCATTTTATAGTTAAGGAGGTGAACATGACCGTTTTATAGCCGTTGGAAGATGGAAGATGACCATTTTCAAGCCACTGGAGTTGTAAAAGAGAGGAGTGGTAGAGTGTCATATGTTGAAGTTAGCTTTTTATATTACATTGTAATATTATAATTTTAAATTTTTAAATGCTATGCAATTCTTGTATGAAGGATCACTTAATAAGCTTAATCATTATGAAATTTGTTATCTTATAATAATTCACTACTCCGGACTCAATGAAGCTGACTTCGTCAAAGTCTGAGATAGTCTACAAAAATGCAATTTTCAAATGTTAAGCTAAATTGAGTTATTATTAATCAACTCTAAACACCTTCAATTCCTCGATAATAGTTTATTATTATTGCTCTTGCTCAAATAATTTTTTGCATAAACTTCAAAATCAGTTTAATTTCATTTTAAATACAAAATCCACAAATTTGAGTTATTACAATATTCACTTGTCATAAATTTAATTCAGTGGTTGAATTTCTAAACCAACCACTTTAATATTCAAAATCTGTTAAGTTTCAAAAATCTAGATTGTTACAAATTATGTCCTGATCATTTTTGCCGGCAGATTTCAATCCTTAGTTTTAGTTGTCTTCATGAAGAATAGTTCACCATTTCGGTAGAGCCACTTAACTTACATTGATAATTAAATTTCCAGGGGAAGGGTGTTGCATTCAACATCCTCATCAGTGTATAGTAACACAAAATTCATAGTGATGAGCATGACGGTCTTTTTTAAAGCCAAAGCAATTGAGTTTTCTAAATAATAACACACGCCTATTCCAGCATGCATAATCCATGTACCGATTATTTCTATAAAGCTCAGTTTAGACATTTGTTTACACTGGTTTTAACTTTTAATCTTCTTTAACACTTCAAACAAAAGGTGCTCGATATATTTGTAAAGCCAATAAAAATACCCAGAATCATTTTTGATAATTTTTCCTGTTTACCAAATCAGTGATTTATGATCCCCCTACCAATTTCCTTCCCAATATACACAGGCATCAACTCCTGGACAATTTCACCCAACGTTATGCCACTTACAGAAGCATTAACAATCCACCAACAATATCTCTCAGTAACATGATAGCTAATCAATGATATTTAATATTGTTAAGGACAACATTTATATTGCTTTATTGTGACTAGCCATGTTAGCTTCATCTTTGACTGTAGACAGGAGTTAACACTTTTGTGGCTCGATCTGGATGGTAACATCGCTAGGTAAATTTGAATTCAAACAAAAACATGATAATTGAAATCAAAAAATATTCTTCTGTTTTAAACTTTTCGTCATCAATGGATTTTTACATCACCTGTAATATAAAGTAGTTCGATACAGTTGCAACAAAAAAATCACAATAAAAAACATATTTACATTCATAGAAGAGAAAAAAATCACAATCAAAGCAATGAATTATTGCAGCTACAATAATTTGTTCTCTTATATAATTACAATGTCCGTAGAATGATATGTAAGTTATTACAAACACATACATATAAACTTTGTAATTAAGTTTAACTAAACGGTTTTGTCCCTTGTTTTGAATTTAACTCATAAATCTTCATCTCATGAAGTATATTATACGAATATTAGAAAATAAGTGTATTGTTCTAGTTTTGGGCCACGAGATACTACAAGATGTAGTAGATAAAGAACATCCATCAAAGACAATGTTTAAATAGAAATAATTGTATACGCTTGGAAGTTGCTCACACAAATTAAAGGCTAATTCATCTTCCTTTGTAACAAGGGAAAAATGAATGAATCGTAGTCAAGTATCTAATTACCCAAAAAATTGATCACATCTTAGTACGGAATTACCTAAATGCTAAAAAATAGCTATGTAATGACTAATAAGTATACCAATATGCAGTTACGAATAATCGGTAATAAAAGCTTCCATTGATAAAAGTAGAAATTAAATACGACTTGACATAACGAACTAACTTACCGTTACTTATGCTATGGAAACACTAGCATAGAATTTAACTAATCAAGTTCCACAACCTGCTAATCTGAGTTACAATGATTGGACATTAATTTCTTTATAGCACATGTTCAGCACAACTATGCTCGCAATTTAAAGAAACAGAAACGGAACCCATTCCATCCAATTCCCTTTATAAGTCTCCACCTTTGGCTTCTGAGTGAAATAAGGCTTTCATTGCAATGCAAAAAGGAACTGATATAGCGGGAATCATGCAGGCAATTTTGCAATCCCCTAAAGTGGAAAATTTACAACGGTTTTAGACCGTTGCTATTTAGCAATGGCTTTGGTCTATTGTAAATGAATGTGCATTGGTTAATGCCCATTCTACCTTTTAGAACGGCTCAGAACCGTTCTTTGATTTTAAACAACCTACATACGCTCCCCGTCCCCAATACGTACTCGTTCATTTGTTGTATACTTTCTTCCATCAAAAGAAATTTTCGCACCTCAGAAAACTAGGTCTCGATTAAATCTAGATCTCCATTAAAACTAGATCTCGATTAGAGAAATTTCATCTCTTCCTTCAGTTCGACAACAATCAAAGAAATTTCTACCTAAATCTCGATCGATTCTCAGGTTCTCTTTTCCAAAACAAATAGCTCACGAGTTCTTGATTCGAAGTCAATCTACTCTCGGTATGAAAAAATGATTTTGTTGTTTTATCGTTGATTTAATCTCTATGAAATAGAAAGCGTTGATTAGATTTTCATGGTGAATGATTGTTTGTTCGATCTTGTATGAATTCAAAATACAAAAACCCGTGAACGATTTGTTTTAAATTATTTGTTTGATTAATTTTCGTTCATTCTGGATGTTGTATACCGATGCTATGTCCATGGCGAAAGCGATGTCTTGGATCTGATTCCTTCGTTCAAAATAGCGGAGGTGCTCGTCTGCCTAATCTTCAGATTTACTTGAACTTTAAGGTATAAGCATTAGTTTTATTTTAACGGGAGTCTATATGTATTTACTATACGAGCATTCAAAAATGAGGTGCTTTATATGTACTACTTATATTTAACACCGAATGGCTCCACATTAGTGACCACTTTTTTGTTGCGTGTCCATAGTATCTAGTCTGTTGATAAATCCTTTGTTTTAACAAATTAACAGTTTCCTGCAGTTTTTTTATGCTGAATTGTTTACGACTAATTTTGTTTTTGACTATACCATCTAAGCTTTCTTGTGTTCTATGAAAATCAAATTACCCCTATCTCACGGTTTATAATAATCTAAAATATTGTTAGGCTTAACCTAACTTATTGCATAAAAGGGACCACCTTTCTACTAGCCTTATTAAAATAGAGATTTAAGGCACCATTTTTATCTATTTAGGTTACTTTCATGCTTGATGAATACTTATCATATACTTTTAAATCCACCGAGCATATGATGGCTCTAGTATTCCAATATTCAAATTTGCATGTTGAATGTCCATGTTTAAAGAACAATTTCCATGACTTCACCATGTGTTACCCTTCTCTAAGTGTATAAATTGTAGAAGTGTTGCTTACACGAATAGGGTTGATATAATTCATTCGTCAACATATTATAGCGTGCTGCATTGGCATAAAGAATTTCTCCATTATACTAGTAAATGATATTCAAATTTTAAGACAATGTTGAGGGTAGTTTTTATCCTTGATAAGTGCAGTTGTGCCTTGATATCCTTGCTTTTCATGGCTTTATTTCAAAAAAAAAAAAAAAACAAAGACAGAAAAAAACTTGAAATTCTTTCAGGTGCATTTGATTCTTTTGATCCAAATGAAACAGTAAGCCTAAGCCTTGATGTTGTGGCCACTGCCAAAATAAGCAAGCTCGAAATGATAACTTACCATTTAAAGAAACTAAGCTAAATTGTAAAAGTCTATGGTTGTACCTTTACTTGTTGTTAAGACTGTCCTATTTAATACCGCATTGTTATATTGTTTGGTCATGAGGTTTATTTTAATGTTCAACTAGATAGCTAATTATTATATTGTGTTAACAAAATTACTGCTGACTTGAACTAATGTTACTGATAATGGAAATAATTTTGGAGCTCCTGGAACTCATTTCGCTTCAGAATATGTAAAAATGAATGGAGAATCCACAAATAATGGCTTTGTCACACTACATGAATGAACGAGAAAGCTACAAATATGTATAATCTCATAAACTAGCAATGTATAATCTCGTTTGATTTATATAATTTAATCTTTTGCGAGGTTTGCTTAAACTGTACGACATTATACATTTAGGATTAGTAGATTTCCATCATAAATTTTTGGATGTTATTGTCACCATAGTCAGCCGTTCTGAAGTTATATAAGTTTATCATGAATCTTTGACATTTTGTAGTCAACGTCATTGTAAAGTTGGTAAAGAAGTGTAATATAATGAACTAAATTTATAAATCGCACTGCAGATATGAACCATAAACCTAGTTAGGGTTCAATGGCCTGAGTCTGGTGTACCATGCTCTGTGTTTTCCAGATGTATGTCCGAAAATGTGAAAAAGGCGATCAATTAGAAAATATGATTTTGACCAGTGCAATTCAAACATATTATTTTTTCCCTCCCTTTTTGGAAAGCTTCAAAAACAAGGCAAATCACTTGCCACACTGAAATATAAGCTGGAATGGATAGTAGAAAGTAGATGATGTTGTTTTGTTGGTTATGAATAGTAATTTTGTTTAGAGCTGTCGCTTAAGATTTACAGAGATCAGGCTGTAGCAGTGGGGATGAGTAGCGGTAAGGAGGGAGTACAATGGAGATCATGCGAGATGTTTGTTTCAGGAAGTAGAAAAATAAATTTGCTTGCATGGTTTGAGACTTCCCTGTAGCAAATGGATTTGCTGCATGTTGCAAGGTTTGGGCTTACTTTTTTTAAAAATCTGAAGCTTGTGTGAAGAAAGAAGAACAGGAAATGGAATATGAACATGAGGAGAACGTTTATACATGAGTTAGTGAAATGATGAGAGAATGCGAACCATGCATGACCGTTTATTTATTGAATGAACCAGTGAATGTTGGGTTATAATATTTTTCATAAATTTTTATATCATCAAATTCTAATATCATAAAATCTATGTTGAATTCCATTTGGTTATCCCCATTGCAATTTTTTTTGGTAATATAAAGTACGAATGCGTAAATTCAATTATATCTGTTGAGTTTCAAGAATGAACATGCTGCAGTCTTTATAATTATTTCATCTTCATGTATTTGTTATCTTATACATCCGAATACAGTTTGATATTTCGATCGCTCTTGGTTGATAACTGAAATTCAAATGAATTTCGAAATATATTGTCCTTTTTAATGAAATTTTGATTTTCCGTTCGAAAATCATTTGTTAAAATAAGTTATACTTTGCTAATAAATCTTTGGCTTTTGCAGCAGTTGACAAAGCCCCATTGACATGGAGTACTAGAATTCAAATAGTTATTGATGTGGCTGATGCTCTTGTAAGCTTTACTTGATTACTCGTTCCTTATCTCTATATTAATTTAGCACATGTATTAATATGAATATGGCTTTATAAATCTGGAAATTTGTGTTTCAACAATGTTAGACTGCTGATTTTCGGTGATGATAGAGGCTTGCTCAAGAAGAAATTAAGCAACAATACTATTACGTAATGTATGATAAATATGAACAATTAATATTGTAATATTATTGTGATGAAGTTGAAATGTACCGCACTATTATTTTGGCTACTGCTATTGAACTTGATGTGCATGGTAATATTATTTTTGCTGCTGCGAGCTGTTAGACTTTTAAGTTTGTAATATATTGTTGAACTTTAAAATTATTTTGTTGTTAAATTTGATCTTTATGTTGAATCTATTGGAAGTTTTCAGTTTATTGATATTTCTTTTGTAGTACTATGTCAAATCTGTAACCGTTTGTACTGAATAGGAACTACGGAAAGAGGGGGAAATACATTTTTTTTTATAAAATAATGTCAATTAGCAGCAGCTAAAAGTCGTTGCTAAATTAAAATAAGCAACGGACAGTAACCGTTCCAAATTGAAAAATTGCAATGGGTTAAGGCCGTTGCAAAAAACGTAAATTGCAACGGCTTTCGGCCGTTGCAAAATTTTAGCAATTCCAGAAATCGCAACGACTTAGACCTGTTGCGAAATTAATTTGCAACGGCTTAAAGCCGTTGCAAATCAACGTTTCTGGTGTAGTATATTATATGAATATTAAAAAATCAATGCTTTTGTCCCTTGTTTTGAATTTAACTCATAAATCTTCATCTCATGAAGTATATTATACTATTAGAAAATAAGTGTATTGTTCTAATTTTGGGCCAGGAGATACTACAAGATGTAGTAGATAAAGAACATCCATCAAAGATAGTGTTTAGATAGAAATAATTGTATACGCTTGGAAGTTGCTCACACAAGTTAAAGGCTAATTCATCTTCCTTTGTAACAAGAGAAGAAATGAAAAAATCGTAGTCAAGTATCTAATTACCCAAAAAATTGATCACATCTTAGTATGGAATTACCTAAATGCTAAAAAATAGCTATGTAATAATTGGTAATATGCAGTTACAAATAATTGGTAATAAAAACTTCCATTGATAAAAGTAGAAATTAAATACGACTTGACATAACAAAATGACTTACCATTACTTATGCTATGGAAACACTAGCATAGAATTTAACTAATCAAGTTCCACAACCTGCTAATCTGAGTTACAATGATTGGACATTAATTTCTTTATAGCTCATGTTACGCACAACTATGCTCGCAATATAAAAAAACAGAAACAGAACCCATTTCATCCAATTCCCTTTATAAGTCTTCACCTTTAGCTTCTGAGTGAAATAAGGCTTTCATTGTAATGCAAAAAGGAACTGATATAGCGGGAATTAGGGCGCTGGATTCGGGTGCAACATTCTTGGGTTGCTACCTCAGTACCAAAAGTTGCACAAGTATTGTTTGTATTCACTATGAGTTTGTAATAAAGTGAAATTGCCATTGCTTAAGAATCCTGTTAGATACAGATATTCTCGTACATACGGCGTGCGTCCAATATTATAGATTTTATTCCAAGACTGCTTCAAGCCAAATTCATGCAGAATCCAAATATCAAAACAGTCGTTCAAACCCCATAAATAAGCAAGCTTTTCATATATAAAGTCCAAAGCATAACCACAAGGTTTGGAATCATGACTATAAGGTAATGGCATCGTCTTAAATACTTCATTTTTCAAGTCAAATGCAACAAGCAGGTAGTCATTATTGTCAGCACCCAACCAGAAACATGTTCCATCCTTTCTTGTTGCATGATCTGAATGTTCATTAAGGAACACGAAAGGCAAAGCTTCATTTTTCTAGTACAATTCTCTATGATAATGATGTCCTGAAGTTGTATACTTCAACTTGGTTGACCTCTGGAGTATAATTCCAAATGATCCTTACAACCTTGTAATCATTGGCTTTCGCTTCGAAACCAAAACCAATTACATTGAACTGCACATCAGTATGTCTTGCAATGTAACGCGGATGTGGAATAGTTGATTTGGGTAAAATTCTTACTTGTTTCAGTGATGGATTCGATAAAGCAACATCCCCAGACCAACCATGATGCAAACATATTGTACCATTACAAGAATCAACGAGATGTACAATACCACCATCTGGACTTATAGTTGTGTGGAATCGATCATCAAAATCGATATAGGTGTAGATCTCATATTTATTAATAGAGAACATACAAAATTTGAAGCCGCTCGACTTAGAAACAATGAGAGCGTCCTCTCCGCTATGATGATGAAGATGCTGGCTAACAAAAGTGGAGCTTTCAATAAGGGTAAGCCAATATTTGCATACAGATTTAAATCTCAGTAAGCTGATTACGGGCAACCATAGTAGTATGTCGAATAAGATTTCTTAAGGGAAGCTTTCCATGGTTCTACACCAAATGAATAACAAATCTTCCAATTATCATATAGGTTTATTAGGTCAATTCTATTCAAAATAAATAAATTGGGTAAAAACTAATCTTGCTAATTGAAACACTGAAAATCAACGAAAGGTGGGTAGATCGTTCAAAATAAATTTGAATCGAGGTATAATGATTCAAATATTATAATTAAGTAATTCATGTAGGAAAAGAGTGACCTTCAATGAAACTGAAATTTAGATGCAGTCTGGAGCAAATGAGCAGATTCAAATAAAATCCGATTAAAGTATTGCAAATAAATAGTTGCCTTCGATTAAAGTTTTCTAAAACTGTAGTCGTTTCGCTTATCTACAACGTAACATTTATTGCAGTTGGATTGCCAATTTGTCAGGGTATCAGTGCCTTCATTTGTGTAAAGTATAAACGGAGTACTATTATAAAAATGCACCTGTTTATCACTACACCAAAACAGGGGATTCCCGACGAGTATAAATGTCGCTAGTAATTTCCGTGACACTTATATGCGTCGCTGTGAGGGGTCGGGAATATTCACAACGCTTATAAGCGTTGGTAAATATTCATTTACAACGCTTATAAGCGTTGGTAAATATTCATTCATAACGCTTATAAGCGTTGGCAAATATTTGTTCCCAACACTTATACGCGTTGGTAACATTATATTGGCAACACTTATAAGAGTTGGTAACATGTAACATTTATATTTGCATACAGCATAACGTAAGCGCTATTTAATATTCATTCAGCTACGATATTATCTCAACATAGCAACATGTAACAAAATCAATAAGAAACAAAAATCCATATTCGTGACGATAACAAAGTATGAACTAAAAAAATTCAACACATAAAAATACTAAATTCAATACATATGCAAATTATAACCAAATAATCATCAAGAAAAAGTATCCAATTGCATAGTAACAACAATACATAATTAACAAAATACAAGACATTTTTCATATTTGAAGTCCAAATACCTAATGTGAAACTCCAACCACATAACGAACCCTACATCCAAAAATTTGCATAGTTTATACCACCAATTTTTCTCTTTTTCTCCGCTTCTTCTACTGCTTCCTGCGTGCATTTAATTAAATAACATCATTTAAGTTTCAACTAGTAGTAAATGTCATAAATTCAAAGTCATACCTTTTTAATATTGACATGCCTTTTGTCTATTGAACTCGATGAAATCTTGCAATTTAAGCTCCTTTTTAAGCCTTTTGTTTTCTTCAAGAACCTCCAATGCAAATTCCACACCACGATCACATAATGGTTTGTCAATCCAGTGGATGAATCCACAACCTCTAAGAGTTCCAGTGTTTGCACAAATAAAATATCGACGTCCGACGTTTTTATTCAAATAGCATGTTCTGAATATTGGTTCAATGTTACAACGACATAACAACCTTCGAGATTGTACTTCTCCAACATCGAATGTTGGCAGGAGTGGAAATCTTGTTAGTGTTGTCGGCCTAGTAGGCGGTGCCACATTCTGAACACTTAATAATGCTAAATCTCTTTGTAAGCTTGACTTTATTCTCTCATAAACGCTAAGCGGAGTTGGTGTATGAGACTCAACTGAACAAACAATTTGAGGAGTATCACCCGAATCGTCTGAATAGACAGACGGATAATGCCATAAGAAGTAATCACTATAATCGGTCGAAGGCCTCGAGTAGGGGGACATCTGCAGAAAATAAATAAACAGCAACAATATCAAGATGGATGTATGTTTAAAGCATACATATTTTAAACTAGTTGTTGTTAACTTAGCTTTAATGCCTCATTAAATAGTTTCTAATGATAACTGCTCTGGATTAAGCACATGAATAAAAAATAAATATGTACATTTCTTCTATGGAAGTGATACTTACTGGAAGTTAAACAAAACATTATCAAACTTCTCCACGCACTGAAACTAAAGAACAAATAAGGGTGCTTGTATCTCCTCAGTTATAATCATTTTAATAATAATTAGTTCTTCCAAATCATTACATAAACAAGTAAATTTCATTTTTGTTTGATTAAAAAGTTGTATAAACATGGATATACATGCTAGTTCACTGACAATAATAATCAACATAACATGCTAGTTCAGGTGAAGTTATGCAATCAAAATCTAACTCTGACTGACGCCTATATTTGAAAAACCATGCCATCTTTCTCAAACTGAAAATATAAAAACATTTCAATGGGAAACCAATTCAACCCCTGTAATGAATAACAATGCTGCAGTCACTATATAACGCGGTAGTCAAAACAAAATCTTCCACCTCGGTTTATCTGATCTAATAATGTTAAAGGTAACCTTAGTTTCTAAAGCATGATAATTCATGCTAAATGGTGAAGCAATCAAATGAACAAATCATATTGAAATTAGAATTAAGGGCAACAAAACGAGGGGACACAGGGAGAAAATTTCATACCAGTAGCAAGCTTTAGTTAGCCCTTTCTTCTAAGTATATTGACTGTTGGAAGAAACCACCGTATGTTTGAGCCCACTTACTGAGATTCGAATGTATATAGCCAGAACCTAGTTATCAGCCCAAAATACAAGTCCATCCCTTTAAGTGAAAATGAAACAAAGAGAAAAGAAATCAGCTTAATAAACAAGGACATTAAAAATAATATTGTGAGCCACTAAAAATGGAATTTAATATTTTTTTCCTTTTCAAATTTTTTCAGGTAAGATGGAATTTAATATTCTTTTCCTTGATTTTATCTGCCAGGATGCCTTTCGAGAAGCAAAAGCTAATGGTTTTAATGTGACTGTGATTAAGAAAAGGGAAATGAAGCTAAACATAGATCAAACACTGGAAGAAGTAGAAGAAAATATAATAGAAATTGGTAGCAAAATTTACCACGATAAGATCATGTCGGAACGTGGAATTGATATTCGTATCCTAATGAAGGGTGTAATATCAACCAAAAATGTGACGATCCCAAAATCCGAGGGGCGGTATTAAGGATAATCATTGGGAAATAACACATTAATCATCATAGCAGAGTACAGATAATAGCAGAAACAATAAATAGAATAAATTTACAAGGATATGACAGCGGAATCACAACATGTAATAACATCAGAATAGCATAGCGTGGGATATAACTTAGTAAGTAAAAAGGAAAGTGATCAGTCATCATCGCCAGAGGCGGAATACATACATGCAGTGAGACATAATAAGGGTATCAGTCTACATCGCCGAAGGCGGTACATATACATATAGTAAGAAATACGGAAATTAAATCAGTCTGCTTCGCCCGTGGCGGAATCATAATATAAGAACAATAATGGCGGAAAATGTCAAAGTCGTCTATGTGAAGTCAGCCTCGCCATGAGCCAAAAATGCACCCTATGCAGCAGTGCAGAGCCAAAAACAACCTGTCACCTGTGTACTAGGCTGCCCGTGTGAAAATAAGGGCACCCGCGTTTGCAAAGTGAAACAAACAACGAGTCAGTCATGGGGACTGGTATGAAGAATCTATTTAACAGTTAAACAACAGTAATAGCAAATCATAGGACCACGCCACTTTCGCGGAACGGGTTTTCTCCAGTGATTGCTAGTGCATTTAAAACAAAGTAAATTCTTTTAAAACAACGCAATGCTTTTAGAAAGAATGAAGCCATTATAAGACCCAAGTCCCATCATACAATGCAACGCAAGCCGGAGGATAGAGTTTTACCTTATAATAGCCAAATATGCTTGATACGTGTAAAGCAAAATCATTTGATATTATTACTAGTGCATATATGTTTCAAAAACGAATAGCATCATAAATAACAATCATAGGAGACATGAGCGTCCCATGCCACTATGTCGCCATATATAAGTTACAATCGAATCCGTTATCTCGTATTGGAAATTGGATTTCCGTTATGAGTCGAGGCAAGGGGCAAGCTCCTCTCCGCTTCGAGACACTCTAGCAAATGCCTCGGGACTACACACTCTGGGTAACCCCTGGATGCTTCAGGGCTGGTCCTCTCTTACGTTTGAGGATTGGCAATTCCTGAACACACGTTTCCCGGTCCTTACAGACCTATAATCGAGGCGCCTCGCATTCCAACAATCACAAAGGTGAAAAGTAGATATATATGTCAGGGCTGGTAAGTCACTGACACCACCATAGCTAGAAAGAAACGTCGTGCTCTCCCTGGAGTCTGTATCCCGTTTTTAACTCACACCGGGGTGTGAGGTTCGCGAATCTACGAAATACACAAAGCTAGGCCACGTAGACCTTGCTTTGATCATCATCCACAAGACTTTGCTTTGCAACAGAAGCCTCGATCACAGCATCTTGGTATGCCACATAGGCAGTCCACTCCATACGATTGATTTCCATCGATATATAACCTCTGAGCTCGTACGTCTCAGAGAAGGGCGTTAAGCAAAAGAATAAATTCTCCGCCGCCAAACAGATATATATTTAACAGAGATCAATCAGTATAGAACAAAATCCAATGTCAGACACACAGTCCATTTACAAGTCCGTCCTGGGTCTGAACGAAACCGGAGGCGTCAAATTCCTCGTATATCCGTCCAATAACCACATACGTTCAGACGGCTACTACTTCCATCCCCTTCCGGTAGTTACTCCGGTTAGGAACCTCAGTAGCGCCCATCCAACCGATACGAAGATCGTCGGTCTTGAATCGTCTTTGCATTTTCCAATTCGAATCGCTCGATGAATTATTTGAAATGAGGGTTAGCTCGGCCTTTTCAAATAATCCACATCATTAGAATTTAAATCGATTCTTTATATGGTTATATTATTCGACATCCATCTTTTCAGTTATTTAGTGTTATTTTCGTGTCAAACACATACAACCGTCAAATATCAAACAATTCAAGCCCAATTGGTTTTTTTTTCAATCAATATTATTATAATATTTTATAACGATTTTTCGCCATTTTTATTTATTTAAAAACGGCCTTATTTATTTAAACGACGTTTCAGGTCGTGTCGTGGCACTGGCGCTGTTTTTCCCTTAATTTGTTTTACACATATCGGAAAATCTAACTGTTGGATTTCTACGAAGTCTATATCAGTGGGAAGATATTCCCAAAGCGAACCCAACGGTTCCAGTTTCGTGAGAATCCGACGGTCGGATCTTCCACACTAGTCGTTTGAAGTTACGATTTCAAAATTCGAACTGCAGCGTCGTTATTCGATTTAATTTAATTATATTTTTATAAATATAAACGATTCTGGCGCTGTTTTTCTACAGATTTGAATTAAACATTCCGGACAATCCAACCGTTGGATTTTTACAAGGTTGGTGCCGTTGGAAAGATATTTCCAAGGCGAACCCAGCGGTTGCGGTTTCGGGAAAATCCGATGGTCGGATTTCTCGTACTAATCGTTTCAAATTACGATTCCGAAACACGAACTGCACGGCCTCTATTCCTTTTAATTATATTTATATTTATATATATAAATATAGTTCATTCTATAATTTCAACTATAGTTCATTCTATATTTTCAACTTCGTTTTCACTTCAAATATTTCACTAACGCCTTAATATTTCGAAAAATTTCGCCATAACCTCCTTTGTACGGGGAGGGGTTTGGAAATTTATTGGGTCGTATTAGGTACCCAATAAATCCTAAAAAGCATTCACATATTTATAGTGATATATTCTGGTGTTTACGGGGGAGCATGTACTGATAATCACTCCAGAGAATAAATTCCCGTCACCCCGTTTCCGTGTGGAAATAAATAGTCCATGTGCCGTATCTATTAACTAGAGCGACGTGATTATTGTCAACTCCAGACCCGTGTGGGGTTTTTATTAATCTGGCAATTTATCCTTATAATTTATATAGTCCATATCAGTCATCAGTTCAACCTGTAGTACATAGTCATCGCCATACAAGCCTCTTGCTTGTATGGTAAATCTTCCACCTCGTCACACAAGCTCCAATTGCTTATGTGGAATATGATGAAGTATGCCTATCATCAAGAAGTATGCCATGTAGTGTAGTTCAAAATTAATTGTTACTATCCTATGGCATTATTTATTATTTCACACAGAATAACCAGCACTCCGCATCCAATGGCATTCACAGGAGTTGATATATAAATAAAATTGCGCAGCCAACTCATCAAGGTTTACCTATTTGTCGGGCACGCAAATAATTTCTTTACTCTACAGCTAATCCATTTTTCCTGTTCAACACATGTATATATATGCAGAACAAAGCGAATAATAATATTTCTGGCAACCTATTATTTATTTCAACACGTGTGTATTTTTATCTAAGCATATACATGATAAAAGAAATATTTTTATCATCAAAAATATTTATTCGACACGTGTGTATTTTTAACTAAGCGTATACATGATAAGAGAAATATTTTTGTCATCAAAAATATTTATTCGACACATGTGTATTTTTAACACTTCATATTCACTATAAAAATATAGTTTTCATTGTCGATTCATTTTATTTTTAAAAGATGATAACATTCAACACATGAACTTCAACTCAACGAATGAATTGCAATTCAACACATGAATATTCTATATAGTTTATATATATAAAAATGTGATTTTTATCGCTAAAGCCATTTGTTTAAATTCAAATAATATTCAACACATGAATTTCAACTCAATGAATGAATTTCAACTCAACACATGAATATTCTATATAGTTTGTATATATATAAAAATGTGATTTTTATCGCTAAAGCCATTTGTTTAAATTCAAATAATATTCAACACATGAATTTCAACTCAACGAATGAATTGCAACTCAACACATGAATATTCGATATAGTTTGTATATATATAAAAATGTGATTTTTATCGCTAAAGCCATTTGTTTAAATTCAAATAATATTCAACACATGAATGTCAACTCAACGAATGAATTGCAACTCAACACATGAATATTCTATATAGTTTGTATATATATAAAAATGTGATTTTTATCGCTAAAGCCATTTGTTTAAATTCAAATAATATTCAACACATGAATTTCAACTCAACGAATGAATTGCAACTCAACACATGAATATTTAATACAGTTTATGTAATTTATTTCAACGAATGAAAATTATTCTAACACATAAATATTTCAGAAAATTTCGGCAGCATAACGGCAGGGTAGTTAAAACCGGGACCGTCCCTAGTACGGCTCCTCGCTCTACCTTAAAACCTCGCGGTTTTTGACAATGGGGATCATGCATCTAGTTCGCACGCAGGCGGCATGTTTTATTTTCAATTCCACAATCCTATTCTATTTTGTTTCAACCACAAGAGGGTATTTTTCAACCACAAAGGTATTTTTCAACCATAAAGGTATTTTTCAACCATAATATCAACCACAAACAATTATTTCCAACCATACGTCAAACCATATAATATCACGTCAATCACAAGCAATAAATATCGTCCATGGTCTGTGGACGAGGGGAGTATATATATATATAATATAATAATTCACTTGCATTTTATCACAACTCAAAGCATATATGTTTCAAACAACGCTTGTATAATTTATACATCGCTAATATAACTTATACAACACATGTACATGAGGTATACAATGCGTATATAATTTACACTTCGCTTATATAATTTATACAACACGATTTCATTCACACAAATAGTTTAGATTCCTCACATTGGTTATTGCAGTGCTAAAAATCGTAGGAATGTCAGAAAAATCCGCGGCTTCTTCTAGAATGTAGAGAGCCTCCTTGCGGTCACGGTGTCTCCTGTTTCATCGAATTTCATTAAAGAACGAAAAAGATATTATTTTTCAAAGTTTTGCAACACTTAAAAGTGTTATTTTCATTTCAGAATTTTACATCAGAAAAGTTTTTAAAACTTCGAAACTAGGTCACAATTTTTTTAGCCAATCCGTACCTCGATGCTTCGATCAGACCACGCTGCGTCAAAGAGCTACGAACCACCTCCAGATCGGCGGTGGTGGCGATGGGTTCGGTGGCTTGTGTGCGTCGCGGCGGCGCTCTGAAGGTCGCGACTTTCTGGTCGAATTCCGACGCCGTCGGTCGATGGAAGGAGGCGTGTCTTGGTCGGATGTGGAGAGGAGGCGAAGGCGGTCAGAAGCTTCAACAGGCGGCGGCGGTGAAATCGCCTGAGGCGGCGGAAAAGTTGTCGAGAAGATTCGAGCACCCTACGTCGTCCAAATCGTCTCTGGCGGCTAGGGTTTTGGGGTATTTTTTTTTCTTTAAAGGAAAATTCCTATTGGCCAGAGCTTTATAGAAATTTTTAAATAGTGTTTTTGCAAACGGGCTCCTTTTTAAACCCAACGACTGTCGCCCCTAGCTAAATACCCCCATTCCAGACATAATGGGATATGTTTCGTTGGCCATTTCGACTGTTACAGTCAGTTATTTTTCAAATTAAAATATAAAACATTTGATATTTAATTTAAACGTACATTTCAATTTGCCAGGGCCACAAACTGAATCATAAAATTCTAGAAAAATAAATCTAGCTTTGTTTTGACGATACGGTCCTAACAAAACCAGTTTCGTCGAATTCTGAGCTCGTTTGAAAAACGGCCATTTTTAGGTCGACCCATTTTAACAGAATTTGACCAATCACATTTTCTTTTGCCCCGCTCACATACTAGCTTCAAAAATTATGAAATTTGAAACTTAGCAATAATTTGACATCCCGGACCCAACAAAAGTGGTTTCGTCGAATTCCGAGGTCGTATGCAAAATATCAATTTTCAAGGGCTATATATACTATATAGCGACCTTTCTGAAAATTCATTTGGCCATAACTTTTGATTCCCGCTATGGAACTTCGATTTTTCAGATTCGTTAGAAAGGTATTGATAAACAGATTTAAATATTTTCAGTTTCGTTAAAATCCGTTATATTTTCCACCCGGTACAGTCGGACAAAGTTTGTATTCAAAATTTCAAACTGCAATACCATACCCAATTCTATATTTTATTGAAATATTCTATTTCATCTATTCAAATTCTTTGGTAATAACCTAATTTAAAATTTTTAAACTGGTTCACTTTTTCCGGGTTATTACAAAAAACATGTGTTCTAAATACACAGTAATCAAGTTATTCATATTCAAGCATTTGTGTTGCAATACTGAGCCTTACGGCCTTACGGCTCAGCAATACTGAGCCGTTACGGTGATTCCCAACAGCTTGAAGCTGCTGTTGCCACAGCAGCTTTAAGCTGTTGGGAATCACCGTAACGGCTCAGTATTGCTGAGCCGCAAGGCCGTAAGGCTCAGTAATACTGAGCCGTAAGGCTCGGTATTACCGGTATACGAGCCCACATGAACGCACATGAACGTAAACAAACCCAGCAGATCCTACTCCGGACAAAAGGCACCCAAGTATTGGCAAACCCATAACTACTTCCATTACTAAAAGCTCTAGTGGAGTCGCAAACCCAGCTGCTTATATATTTATATATGTACGATATTATTATTAACAAAGGAAGAAAAAAAGGATGAAAGAAAAGAAAAATAAGTTCAAAACTGTAAATCAATGCAACTGTCTTTAGGACAGAAGAATCATTGCTATGCATTTTAAATATTGGACTAAGCTCACCAAATTCCAGCAGCCTCAAACTTGGATTTCCATCCAGCTTCGTAAACTTCTTGGAATATGTCCTTAAATCTGAAGGAAAAAAGATTAGAAATTGTTCAAAACAGAATGTTATATAAAAAAAATTGGCAGTATATTGCACAGAATTCACAGACTACAACAAAATTAGTTGTATGCTTAAATAATTTGTGAGATGGAACATGATAATTTGTGAGATGGAACATAAAAGTTTATGCATGCTCGACTGTTTGAAGATATTTGTCAAACATATAGTTATATGGCGATGTTACTAAAAAGAAGCGGTATGGAGACGCACCATATATCTTACTAAAAAGAGCTATGTAAATGTTTATTGAACTTTACTGTGAGGTTACTCATCTAATTGTATTACAGTATCATGGCATGTCACTTGTGGTAGCTATGTAAATGTGATTATCTTTGTCATAAAACATGACAGCATTTTCATACAGCATACCATGACACTTTACACATAATATGTACATAAGAAATGTACTAAAACAGCAGAAGAAAATGATAATGAATTATCTGATCGTGACCCAATTTTAAAAGGTTTGTCCCAAAATTTATGGCAATGCTCCCAATTATATTAATCACTGCTCCTACAACCGAATCGCCCATAATTTGGTTTGTTGCAAAAAGATACAGTGTTGTTTATGACCAAAATAACAGTTCTAATCCAAACGCTTAATGAGTTTGCATCAGAGCATGTTATACAAAGCTTATATTCATATCATTCCCTCCTCAAGCATATTTCGACACAAGCTGTCTTCTAAGATCTTACTTCTTTAAGTACCTGCCAATAATTATTCTAACAATTAGAATATAACTATTCTATACAGTTCTTTAACTAAAGTTGCAAACCAGCCAACAACTTCTAACAATTGAATCCTAGAGTTTCACCCCTATAGTTTTGATTTTTGGATCCTCCAATTAGTTTCATATCAATCACATAAAAAAGAACGGATAATCCGAACTTTTCAACAATATAGATAATATAAATGAACAAAAATAAGCACAAACCTGAAAAACATCAATAAATATTTATTTGTAAAAAAAGGAGAAAAAAAATATCTCCAGAATTAGTAATCTGAATTACCATGAGCTGGAACAAAAATACTGAAATATGGATGAACAAAACCAAGACTTTTGTCGTATGTTTGCTTAGATCATCGCCAAAGAAGCTGTTGAACTCGAATCTGACCTTGACCTCCTTGCCTCGAAATCGAAATCCTTGTTCCTGTTTTGTAATCAAAATCGAAATCCTGGTTAACGCTGCGAAATCGAAATCGAAATCGAAACCGAAATATTTCCCTAAATCGAAATCGAAATTTTCCCTAAATCGAAATCGAAATAATTCCCGCTTTGTAATTCATGTTAAGCGGCCGAAATAGTGAAAAGCGTATGGGATGGAAGAGTATAGGGTTACAGAAGAAAACTGATGGGTGTTTACCTTTTTGCCCCCGCGAACCAAGCCTACCAACCCATATAAGCGTTGTCAATAAAAAAAAAAAAAATTTGTATTTTTGGTAACACTTTTTTAGCATAGCAACACTTATTATTGTTATTACCCGGCAACACAAATAAGTGTTGGCGATTGACAAAAAAAATGGTTGCCAAATGGCCATTATGGTGTAGTGTATAAAGACCGTTACTAATTTCATGGAAGTAAATGAAGCTTTAAAAACGATGTGTTACTATTATGAAAATAAAACCTATAAAAAGTTATAAAAATTAATAGGTCTTACCTCACCATTCTATTAATTAAATTATAAACTGTTTTGTTACTTTGTATCAAAAATTAATGTTATAAAACGTTTTATGGTCATTTAGAAATACAATAAATGCACATATTTAAACATTTTACTAATTTGTATCAAAAGTATAATGTTTCTCTAGATAACCCTTATAGTGTAGGAGTAAATCAATAAAGGCACTTATTCAAGTCATTTTACTAATTTTTTTGATTGTTCAACGTTATATAACATTTATCATTCACTAAAACATAAATGCACTTACTCAAATGTTTTATTAGTCTTACAAATGCACTTGTCCACGTAATTCGAAGTGACATTTGCAGCACCTGTCTTTTCAAACAATTATAGCAATAATAATACTGTTTTATAACCGTTGGAAGATAATATTACCATTTTATAGCCGTAGAGGTGAATATGACCGTTTTATAGCCGTTGGAATATGAAAGATGACCGTTTTCAAACCATTGGAGTTGTAAAAGAGAGGAGTGGTACAGGGTCACATGTTGAAGTAAGCTTTTAAAATTACATTGTAATATTATAATTTTAAATTGTTAAGCGCTATGCATTTCTTGCGCGTACGATCACATAATAAGCTTAATCATTATGAAATTTTATATCTTATAATAATTCACTACCTCGAATTCGATGAAGCTGACTTCGTCGAAGTCCGAGACAATCTACAAAAATGCCATTTTCAAATGTTAAGCTAAATTGAGTTATTATTAATCAACTCTAAACACCTTAAATTCTTTGGTAATAGTTCATTATTACTGCTCTTACTTAAATAAAATTTTACATAAACTTTAAAGTCAATTTAGTTTCACTTGCTATAAATTTAATCCAGTTGCTGAATTTCTAAACCAACCACTAATGACGAATAATTTTAAAACCAAAAAAAAAAAAACGCAGAATCATTTTTGATAATTTTTTCTGTTTACCAAATCAGTGATTTATGATCACCCCATCAATTTCCTTTCCAATATACATAGGCATCAACTCCTGCACGATTTCGCCAACCTTATGTCAGTTACAGAAGCATTAACAATCCACCACCATGCTCGGAAATTTTGTTCCTAAATTTCCACAACACAACCTCACCAAGAAAATAAACATCTCCCAGTAATTAAGATGATAGCTAATCTATGATATTTAATATTGTTAAGGACATCATTTATATTGCTTTATTGTGTAGCCATATTAGCATCTTCTTTGACTGTAGACAGGAGTTAACACTTTTGTAGCTTGATCTCGATGGTAACACCACTAGCTAAATTTGAATTCAAACAACAAATAGAAATGATAATCGAAATCAAAAGTATTCTTTTGTTTTAACATTCGTCATCGTCGGATTTATACAACACCCCATAATGTAGGGTAGTTCAATACGGTCGCAAAAGAAAAAAAAAAACACACTTCAAATAGATTTTATTTGCATAAGTACTTATTAGTTTTAAAAAATTAAAATAAATAAATAAATTTGATTAGTTTTAAAATTATTAAATATAATTAATAAGACCGCATTGACATTGACGCTAAACCCATCTGCCTTTAATGTTTTATTTTTCATTAGCAAGCAACGGTTTTAGGAACGTGTTTAAAGAAGAAGAAAGAATCGTAATAGATACGCAACAAGCAAAAATTAAAAATGAATAAAGAGTGGAAGCTTGCAAGAAATCAAAAGATTAACTGCTTTTTTCTTTTCTTTTTTGCATTTTTAAGTCCAAAGCGAAGTGACAATGACATCGCCTTGGTTTAGGAACATAGTGACATAATAAAAAAAGCACAATCAAAGTAATTAATTATTGCACCTGCATTAATTCGTTATACAGCTATAATATCCAAAGGATGATATGCTAAATTATTACACGCACTTACACATAAACTTCATCAATGAAGATTAACTAGTTACTTAAAGCTCTTGTTCTGAATTTAATTCATAATTCTTCATCTCATGAAATATATTATACAAATATTAGAAAGGCAAATTCTATATTCTTACACCAATAATTTCTTAACATACACATTGAACTGAAATAAAATAGCATACACCAAATATTTCATTTCGTACACCATGCTTTTCAGAAAATTATGCTATTATATTTTCACCATCTTCCGTTTTAACCTTAAAACTAAGTTACACAAAACTAGCAATTCTTTACAATAAATTTACCTAAAATTCAAAAAAAGAAAAAAGAAAAAAAAACAACGAAGAAGAAAAAGCTTACAATAACAATTTAAATTATTTGATTGTTTTTATTTTAAAAATCATCTCTAACTTTGAATGATTGAACACATTTGAATTAAAAGATTTAGTTATAAAAATTGTCTTAAATGGCATATTTGGTTTTGTTAACTTCATTAAATTCTATAGATTTGATCAAATTTTATTAATTTTAATGTTTTTATAAGATGCATTATAGGAGAAGGACTGAAAACAAAATGAAGGGTAGGGATAGCATAGTCATAGTTTTTTGTATTAAAGCAGTGGTGTATACTAAAAAATTAGTAGTGTATGAATATAATTACCTATTAGAAAATCAGTTTATTTGTTCAAGTTTTGGTCCCAGAGATACAAAAAGATGTAGTAGATAAAGAACATTCATCAAAGAAAGTGTTTAAATAGAAATAATTGTACACGCTTTGAAGTTGCTCACACAAATTAAAGGTCAACTCATCTTCCTTTATGCATTATGCATGTACCAATTATTTCTATAAAGCTCGGTTTAGACATTTCTTTACACTGCCTTTAACTTTTGATTTCGCCAACTCATCTTCCTTTATGCATTTTGCATGTACCAGTACCAATTATTTCTATACAGCTGAGTTTAGACATTTCTTTACACTGCCTTTAACTTTTGATCTTCTTTTAACACTTTAAACAAAAGGTGCTCGATATACTTGTAAAACACTAATGATGAATATTTTTAAAACCAATAAAAATTCCCAGAATCATTTTTGATAATTTTCCTGCCTACCAAATCAGTGATTTATGATCACTCCACCAATTTCCTTCCCAATATAAACATGCATCAACTCCTGCACAATTTCACCCAACGTTCAGTCAGTTACTGAAGCATTAACAATCCACCAACAAGATATGAAATTTTGTTCCTAAATTTCCACAACACAACCTTAATTAACAACAAATAAATATCTTTAGTAACATGATAGTTAATCAATGATACTTAATATTGTTATGGCTTACTGGCATCTAGTATTGCCAATTAAAACTAAGAACCGAGAAACTGAATCGTACCGACTCGAAGACACACGAAACCGAGGATAAGCCGATGGATCTTCGGTCTGATTCAGATGTTTAAAAATACAGTATAGAGCCGACACGAACTGACCCGATCCGAAAGACTCGATCTAAAAACATTGTAATATACACGGTTTTATTGTTACAACTAACCAATTCCGAATTGAAGGTCGGGTCGGATCGGTCATGATTTTTAAAATGTACAGTTTAAACCCGACAAAACTCAATCGGTCTAAAATCAAAACCTGTCTGGTCGGATCTTATCAGATTCGGGGCCCGACCTAATTGCCAATTGCCACCCCTACCGACATCATTTATATTGCTTTATTGTGATTTTAAGTATTTTTAAGTCAAAAGAGTAACCGGCCTCCTTTTCTGCATCTTTAAGTCAAAAGCTATGCGATATCACCATGGTTCAGAAACACAGTAACAGAAGTATTCTTCCATGCTACTTAAACTTTTTTCAATTTTGGCTTTTCATAATTCTTCGAAATGTACAACATCGTTATGTTATATCCATTAAAATATGTTGCTATATACATTTTCTTCCCCATGGACAACAACGTATTCCTAGTAATTAATACGGTGCAAGCACGTGAATTTCATCTCTCATGAAATTAGCACTGAAAGGTGTAAAATTGAATCTCGATAAAACATAGTATTTACTTTAACAGGAGAGGGGGGGGGGGGGGGGGGGGGACAATCAAAGCAATGAATTATTGCACCTGCAGTATTTGTGCTCATATACAAGTTCAATGTCCATAGGATGAAAGGTAAACTATTACACACGTACGTACACATAAACTTCATCAATTAAGATTAACTAACTAGTCACTTATAGCACTAGACATTACAAACTTCCATTGATAAAAGTAGAAAATACCACTAGACATTACAAAATAACTTACCATTGCTTATGCAATGGAAACACTAGCATAGAATTTAACTAATCAAGTTTGACAACCACTAATTTGAATTACAATGATCGGACATTGATTTCTTTACAGCTCATGTTCAGCACAACCATGCTCTCAATGTAAAGAAATAGAAACGAAACTCATTTCATGCACTTCACTTTAAATCCCCACTTTAGCTTTTGAGTGAAATTAGGCTTTCATTGTAATGCAAAAAGGAATGAACAGACCAGTAGTCAGGGCTCCGGATTCGGGTGCAGCTTAATCTGCTTGCTACCTCAGTACAAAAGTCGCAGAAGTATAGTGCCCAATCATCATGGGGTTGTAACAAAATAAAATTGCCATTCCTTGAGAATCCAATTGGTCGTAGATATTCTAGTGTATATGGCGTGCGTCCAATATTATAGATTTTATTCCAGGACTCCTTCAAGCCAAATTCATGCAGTACCCAAATTCCAAAACCGTCGTTCAAACCCTTACTATAAGCAAGTTTTTCATTTAAAAAGTCCAAAGCAGAAGCACCAGATTTAGAACCACAACAATCAGGTAATGGCATTGTCTTGAATACTTCATTTTTCAAGTCAAATGCAACAAGCAGGCTTTCATCATCATCATCATCGGCTTCCCCCAACCAGAAACATGTTCCATCGTTGCTTGTTGCATGCCCTGAATATTCATTAAGGCGCCTGAAAGGCAAAGCTTCATTTTTCCGTACAATTCTCCATGATAATGATGTCCTTAAGCTGTATACCTCAACTTGGTTGATCTCCGGCCTGGTATAAACGATCCTGACAACCTTGTAATCATTGGCCTTCACATCGAAACCAAAACCAATTATTTTGTACTGCCAATCAGTACCTGGAATGTAATGCTGAAGTGGAATTGATGATCTGGGTAAAATTCTTAATTGTCTCATTGCTGGATTCCATAAAGCAACGTCCCAAGACCGAGCATTATGCAAACATATTATACCATCACAAGAATCAACGAGATTTACAACATCATGTTCGCCAACAACATCATATTCTTTACTTATACTTGTCCGGAATCGATCATCAAAATTAATATCCGTGTAGATCTCATATTTATTACCAGAGAACATACCAAAATCTAGGTGGCTCCACATTAAACTAACAATGAGAGCGTTCTCTCCGCTACGATGACGAAGATGTTGGTTAACAAAAGTAGAGCTTTCAATAAGGGTAAGCCAAGATTTGCATACAGATTTAAATCTCAGCAAGCTGATTACGGGTAACCATAGTAGTATGTGGAATAAGATTTCTTCAGGCAAGCTTTCCATGGTTCTAGCCCAAATGAATAACAACAAACCTTCCAATTATCAGAAAGGTTTATTAGGTCAATTTTATTCAAAATAAATAAACTGGGTAAAAACTAATGTTGCTGATTGGAACACTGAAAATCAACCGAAGGTGGGTAGGTCATTCAAAATAAATTTGAATCGAGGCGTAACGACTAAAATTAAATATTACTCCTATAATTATGTAATCCATGCAGAAAAAGAGTTACCTTCGATGAAACCGAAATTTAGATGGAGGCTGGAGCAAAGTGAGCAGATCCAAATAAATTTTGTTTAAATTATTGCAAATAAATAGAGTTGCCTTCGATTAAAGTTCTGTACGACTGTGGTCTACAACGTTACATCTACTTCAGTTCATTCGCATAATGGAATACTCTGGAAGATAGAAGCAGACAAATCCATTGGTTTCTAATGATATCCATGCTGAAATGCACCTTTTTATAAAGACCGTCACTAATTTTCATGGGAACAATTGAAGCTTTAAAAACTACGTATTACCATTCTGAAAATGAAACCTATAAAAAGTTATACTAAAAATTAATAGGGTTTACATTACCATTCTATTAATTAAATTATAGTCCTAAATCATGTTGTGCTTTGTATTAAAAATTAATGTTATAAAATGTCTTATGGCCATTTGAAACGATAATAAATGCACATATTTAAATATTTTTCTAATTTGTATCAAAAGTATAATGTTTTTTCCAAATATCCCTTATAGTGTAAGAGTAAATCAATAAGTGTACTTATTCAAGCCATTATATTGATTTTTTAATAGTCAACATTATAAAACAATTATCATTCGTTAAAATATAAAAGCATTTATTCAGATGTTTTATTAATTTTATGAATACTCTGGTCCACGTAATTCAGAGTGACATTTACAACGATCCTTCTTTCTATACTTAAGAAATCCACATTAATACATCAGTAGTATCGATGTGTCGAACATCGAAATGCCGAAAAGAAAGATTGTCGAGGTAAAAGAAATTATATAGAACAAAATCTCATAATGCAACAGATAATACACGATATAGTAGATCTATACAAAAAAAAATCATTTTTATCAATACAATCATATGGTTATACATCATGTCCATACAAATGCTAATAAATGCAATAGAACAAAGAGCCAAGTCTATTCTATTTTATAAGAAAGAGCTTAAAATTATAATCCCCCATTCACTTTCAGATTGAATACCGAATTTTATTTATTTCTTGGTTTATTTCTCATTTAGGCCCCTAAATAAATTTTCATTATTTAAAATAGCTTACATCATTAACTTGGCAATTAATGACATCACATTATGTAGCAGACAAAATTCAGAAAGCTACCCGTTTGTACATTTCCATTCTTTTGCTATTTGCATAATCTCTTTTTCGGTTCTTCAAGGTTTCATTACTATTTCTCATTATAAACTATGTTTTTATCATTATTTTAATCTTTCCCATTTGATTTTTTTCGTAACGTCTCTTTCACCTTTTGCAACTTCACATACAAACTATAAATAAAAATGTTTTCCTACTTCTTATACATGTTTCATTTCTTTCACTATCCTGATATCATATTTTTCCTCTTCTCTACGATTTAATTAAAAAAAAATCATTCCTTGCTCTATTTTTTATCGTTTTTCGCTATCTCTTTTATTTTTATTTTGTTCTTGCTTTGATGTATCAGGTTATGGTAGAGGCAAAAATCACTTCCTTTGTTTTGTTTGGCTTAGGCCCGACGTTACACACAGCGTTTCAAACCTGTGACATACTAACTATGATTACTTGACTACGAAACCTACGGGTATGCCATGGAGCACATGGAAGACGTGACCGACGATGTAGTGATGGGAGGGATCCAGCAAAAGCTAGATGTCCTCTGCGACAAAGCTAGGGTGGAGTTACCCCCAAGGGATTTGTTCATATTATATTGCAAACCCGTTGTTCACTTCAAACCATGATTTTGATTATATCAACTTCTGTTACCATGATTCATTGGCGTACAACCAAATGTCAAGAGCAGTAGACTTTAGGTAGAATACAAGTATATGAACCAATGGAAATGGCTGACTCCATCCAACCTATTTCTTACCATTACCCTAGATAACCTATCTTAGCCACCTACATGGGCTGTGAAACGGATTGGGAACTGCCTTGCAAGAAGAGCTTTATAGAGTCCTTCATACCACTCACCAATCGTTCAAACCTCTGGCTACTTATTTCGCAAGGCATCACTACTTCTCTCACGACTTTCGGTCTTATTCGAGACATCTATCTACCGGAATTTGGCTCCCAATCTTGGGTACCAGTACGGGGTTCTCTATCTAATCAAAAACCACACCAACCATACTAGATTCTCTATGTGCTAGGCAAAATTCCTTCTTTTGCGCTTCTCCACTAGGTAAACTCCTTGTCATTTCAATATTCACCTGGCAAAATAACTAATAAGAGCAAGAGTGCCTCACTTAAGGTACCTATATGCTTTGATAAAACCGATGCTAGCCCTTCTTCTCAGATGAGCTTCGATTCGAAGCAAACCCAACTCAAAGGAGGGAGTAGCTCATTAACGCTATTACCTTACTCGTCTTATAGGGGGTGTACGCTCCACAAATTAAGTATGGGCTCATCTTTTCCAATTTCATATTTATAAAAAATCTGAATAACTAAAATTCTTCCTGAATATTTTTTTTCAATCTTTTTACTTTTTATCTAACTATAATTTGTTCGAATTCACCATTAATTTTTCCTTTATTTATTTATTATATCTGTTCTATTTGTTTATCCATAAATAATCAAGTGCATATTGATATACCAAAACTATTGGGCGTACATCGCATAGTTGGCCGGTTGACGTTCGGGCATACAAGAATCGAACACGTATAATCAAACAGCTTCAGGATCGAATGAGCACCAGGATCGTACAACCATAGGGTCAAGCATGGCTTGACCGTCAGGGCCGGTCAAGCAACATCATCATTCAAGATCGGACATCGGTAAGGGTTGAATGACATAAGGCTTGAGCAAAGTGGTTGGAACAAACAGGGTCGGTCGGGCTTAGTGGCTCGAACATGTTTCTCCCAGGTCAGTCAAACATGGATTCTGGTGGACAGCTGGATACAACTGTCAACTGCTGGCATTGGAATTTCTGTAATTACTTGTATGTTCGACCCATAGCATGCATATATGCATTTCAGCTCACCACTTCACTCCAACTTCTCTTATAAATAGGCCATGACTTCCCTACTTTTAGGGATCGATTTCTACGACCCCGAAGGGCTGCCGAATTGCATTCACTCCTGTTTCAAAAGATTCTAACACCTCCTACCATCTCAAAGCGAAGATCAATCATAGAATCCATCATGAAATCCACCAAAAGTGATCAAGCATCTTAGAGATTGAAGGTTCTCCACCATTTTCCTCACATTTAGCGAGATCCATCAAGTTCTTCGCTGATTTGTATTGAATTGAGTGAAGCCTTTGTATCATGAAGCATATAGATGTATTTTTGAGTAATTCTAGACTTGTAACTCTTATATTGTCAATGGAAAATGTTGCCAAAGTGGATGTAGATCTTTCCTAAGATTGAACCACTATAAAATTTGTGTCTCCTTTACTTTTATTGTGATTGTGGCCTCTTTCCTTACCAATTGGCGAAGTACCAATAGTGTACCTTTGGTGTTTTAATACAAATTGGGTTTTAACATTTGGCACCCACCGTGGGGCCGCATTCGCACTTTCTTCTCTCACACTCTCTCACAAGGTTGAAGATCTTACATTGAGGTCCTAAGCCTACCTCTACCATGGATCCTATAAGACTATAATCTAAGCCAACCGACGAACTTTCCGTCAAACTCAAGTCCTTGTCCGAAATCTTGGGTAGGCCATCGAAGAAAACTAGCAAGACTGTCGAAAAGATCGACATCGCCGATAACAATGAAATTACTCCTCTCATCAACCAATTCGAGGTTGGAGAAACCTCTAGGGCTGGAGAAGCTGTAACGAGAAGAGAGTTGGATGAAGTTATTGCAGGCTTGAAAAGCCAAATGGATATCGCAAACAATGCCATGCTAAAAGAAACTTGAGTCTATGTTTGTCGTGCAAATCGCGACGGCTAAAGTTGCCATGAATGTCGCTCGTGCCAAGTCTGCTCAAACAGATCATAAAGAAAATTCGGGTTCTTCTTTTTCGAGTCCAAATCGAGGAAATTCTGTCCAAGAAGTGGCAAATCCTAACAATCCTTAATATAGAGAAGCTAAACCACCTACGCACAACCACACCATAAAGCAACCTCTCGATAAGTGCTTGGAACCACCAAAGGGGCAGCTCCCCAAGTGGGAGGCCTAGGGCTCTGGAATCTGAACTGTGACCGTTTGCTTAGGCAAACAGCCGGCAAGGATGATGGCGTCCGCCATGTGGACTAGCTCAACGAAGAGGATCACATATTGGAAATGGTGCGCAAAATCATGGAGAAAAGCTTGAAAAAGAAAGATGATGAGAAGGAGTGGGGGTTCGCTCCTACAAAAACTCTACTCGTGGAGAGGATCAAGATGGCTCCATACCCAAACAAGTTCAAACCTCTGACGGTGCATACTTATAATGGGACCAGTAATCCCAACGTATTCTTGTTTAGATATGATCAACATATGGATGCGGCACACGCCACAGATGAGTTGAAATGCCTATACTTTCGAACTTAACTTGAAGGGGTGGCCTCACTTTGGTTCACAAAGTTACCACCCAAGTATGTGGATGATTTTGCTACCTTGGCCAAGCTATTCGGAGAACAGTTCATACCCCAAGCTATGAAAGTGCAGGATGTCATGGAGTTGAATGAGCTTGAGCAAAGGCCAGGAGAACCCATCAGAGCTTTTCTCACCCGCTTCGACACCGCTGCAGCTGAAGTTAGGAATTACGGGCCTCGTTTGGATTTAATGGCTTTAAAGGGAGCCATAAAAAAAAGACCAAGCTTGGGCAATGGATTAAGAAGAAGAAGCCAAGTATGCTTGAGAACTATTTGACAAAGCCAAGGAATACATAGGTGTGGATGAAGATCCAGCCTATGCCATAGATGTTCATGAAAATAGCACATAACCCGAAAAGAAAAGTAATGATGCAGAAGGCGGCCAGAAGAATACAAGTGGTCAGAAAAGGGGCAATGATGGAAAGGATAACTGAGCCAACAAGAAATTCCGTTTCTTTAAAAATTCAGAACTAACTCCTTTGAACGACACTATAGAGAACATCTTCATGGCAACTAAAGATAGTGAAGAGTATCCAACACCGAAGCCAGCAAAGGTCAGTGATGCCGCAATTAAATTAGGAAGGTTCTGCAGGTTTCACAACTAACCGCGCCATAATACAAATGAGTATAGACATCTGAAAAACCTTATTGAAGAATTGATAAGGAAGAACATGCTTCAACAATACGTAAAGAACCCGCAGAACACTCAGACTACTCAAGGACAAGGAACATCTGTGGGACAGCCTAGACAGAATGAAAATGCTCTGGTTTATGTCATCCCAAGACTAATCATCAATACCATTTCAGGTGGGCCTCATCCGGCTGGGAGGAGCTGGGGAGACATTGTGAAGTACACTAATGAGATGAAGAGCCTTCCTAAAGGAGAAGAACTCATGATCACAAGCGTAGCTTTTTCGGCAAAGATGCCAAAGACCATATGGGATGATATTGTGTTTAAAGAAGGAGACTCAAATGGATTACTAACACCAATGGTAGATCCGATGGTGATTACTATTGGTTTGGGTCCGACCATAGTCAGAAGAGTTTTGGTTGATAGCGGGGACTCTGTCAACGTCCTTTTCATTAATGCATTCAATAGGATGAACCTTTCCATGGATGACGTGAAGGCTTGCCAAAATAAGATTCACGGATTCACGGCGTAACCCACTCAACCAATTGGCATCATCAGCTTGCTCATTGAACTTGGAGAAGGAGAAAAGAAGGTTGCCATGAAACAGGATTTTGTCATAGTCGATGAGCTTTCGGCATATAACGCCTTTCTTGGAAGACTAACCCTCGCAGCCTATATAATAACAATGGCTCCATGGTGACTAATGATGAAGTTCCCCTTTGAAAACGGGGTTGGCATAATTAAAGGCGGCCAACAGGTAGCGAGGGAATGCTATATGGAGGAACTTGTCGAAGCTAGGAAGAAAGAAGTGAAGAAGGATATGGAGCCTCTGCTCCGCATTTATTCCCTCCCCTTATAGCAATTAGGGTGAGGCCCTCATACTGGCGAGCATAGTGGAGCTCAGAAGGAAATCGATCCAAGAAAAGCCAGTGTAGGGTAAGATAGAGCAGCACCAGCTGAAGCCACAATCTCCATTTCAGTGCATGATAAAGATCCGGACCGAGTCTTAAAAATAGGTTCTTAGCTGGGTTTAAAGCTGCAGAAAGATTTAATCTTGATTTTAAGGGCAAATCTAGATGTTTTTGCCCAGACGCATTCCGATATGTGCAGAATTTCACCCGATGTAATTGTGCATAAGTTGAATATTAATCCCAGTTTAACTCCTGTAAAGCAAAAAAGACGAATTCAAGGATTTGAAAGATCCATGGCATTAAAAGAAGAAGTAGATAGGTTATTCAAGAATAAATCCATATGAGAATCTACATATCCCGATTGGGCTTCTAATCCAGTTCTTTTTAAAAAATCCAACGGCAAGTGGAGAGTGTGCATAGACTATTCAGATCTCAACAAGGCATGTCCCAAAGATAGCTTCCCATTACCTAGAATTGACCAACTTGTTAACGCAACGGCGGGGCATGAGTTGTTATCTTTCATGGATGCATACTCTGGGTACAACCAGATCATGATGCATAAGCCAGTTGAAGAGAACACAAGTTTCATGACAGGTAGAGGCTTGTATTGTTATAAAGTAATGTCATTCGGACTAAAAAATGCAGGAACGACATACCAGCGCCTTGTGAATTCCATGTTCAAATCTCAAATTGGAAACACAATTCAAGTCTACATGGATGATATGCTGGTAAAGTCAAAGAAAGTTAAGGACCATCTTGAAAACTTGGCTTAAATGTTTCATATCCTCAGAAAGTATGTAATGAAGCTCAATCAGCTCAAATTCTTGTTTGGAGTCGCATCAGGAAAGTTTCTCGGATTCGTGGTCAACGCCAGAGGCATTGAGGCGAATCCTTCTCAAGTCACAGCCTTACAGGAAATGCGTGCTCCAAGAATAAAGAAAGAACTTCAAAGCCTGAATGGGAAGGTGGATGAACTTAACCGATTCATCTCTAAATCAACAGATCGGTGCATTCCGCTTTTCGACGCCTTGAAGAAAGGAAAGAAAGAATTTCAATAGACTCCTGAGTTCCAGATGGCATTTGAAGAGTTAATTAAGCACATGGAGTCACCACCGATGCTCTCTAAACCCAAAGATGGAGAGGAGTTGTTCCTATATCTGGCTGTCTCATCACATGCGTTAAGCGTCGTGCTCATCCGGGAAGATGCCAAGGTTCAATGGCTAGTCTACTACATCAGTAAGAAGCTCATTGGGGGCAGAACTAAACTACCTAAAATTAGAAAAGCTTGCATATTGTCTGCTTGTCGCCTCAAAAAAGCTAAGGCCATATCTCCAATGCCATCCTATAAAAGTTCTCACCAACCAACCACTAAGACAAGTTCTCTTTCGCCCAGAAACATTGGAAAGGTTATTGAAGTGGAATATTGAGCTCAGTCAATATGACATCACTTATCACCTTCTGTAACAACCTGCAATTTCGAGAAATAAATATTTAAATATTGAGGTTATTTAAATATTTAAATGTTGGATTTAATATTATATGAATGGTTTTATAACTTGATCAAATCCCTTTATAAATAATAATTAAAGAGAAGAAAACATGTTGTTGAGTTTTTGATAAGTAGTTCAAAGAAAAATCGATAATGTAACCGAAAATAGTTTTATTGATAGACAAGGTTTTCTTATTAAAAGCTTTTCGAATATCATGTGCATGTAGTAACGTTAGAAGAACACATATATGTATATGTACATATCATAGAAGTAACATACAAATGGTATATGTGTACATATTCTAGAACATGATAAATGGCTTAAAATGATAGAGACTTGTGTCATCAAATGAAAGGAACACATGTCTTGTAAGTAAATAAGGTTAAGACACATACACACATTAGGTGTCCATGTGTAGAAACATCTAAAGACACCTAAGTAGGCATGTGTCTTCATCCTAAAGCATGGTTGTATGTATTCATGTGAGGGAAAATAAATGTGAAGAGGCTTATCATGTAAGCTAAAAAATAAAAATTTAAAAAGAGAAGCTTATCATGCAAGCTAAATGATATAAATTTAAGAGAATCTTATCACGTAAGCTAAATGATATAAAATTAAAAAGAGAAGCTTATCATGTAAGCTAAATGATACAAATTTAAAATGAGAAGCTTAACATGTAAGCTAAAAGATATAAATTTAAAATAAGAAGCTTATCATGTAAGCTAAAAGAAAAAGAAAAGTGATAAGGACACATAACCCTCTTAGGTGTCCATGTGTAGAAACATCTTAGGATATCTAAGTAGGCATGTGTCTTCATCCTAAAGCATGCATGAAGATAAGGAAGACAAGTGTCCCAACACCAAATTACCAAACTAGCCTTGAAAACTACTATATAAAGGGTGGAAAGGTTCATTCTTTTTCATGTATTCAAAAATGAAACTTAAGATAAGAAAAAGAAGAGAGGTTTAGGAGAAGACAAGAGAAGGAATACAAGTTCAATTTTCAAGTATAAGGTGAGTAAAATTATTTAAGTTCATGTATTCATTTCATATTTTGAAGAAAAGTTGAGAAATTTATGAATGAATGTTTGGATGTGAACCCCTGAAAATGACGTTCGGTATTTTGGGCATAACTTTTGCAATCCTTAATGAAATTTCGACTTCTCTATCAATTTGGAAATCTATTTCAAAGGGCTACATCTTTCACTTAGCACTTTTTTCTAATTCGGCCCTTTGCATACCTAAAAACTGGACGTAAGGTCGGGTAAAAATAAACCCGAAATGGACATGTTAAAAATGCCTCATGATGTTTGATTTTATATATTAAATTGGTAAAATATTTTGTGGTTTTATTTTGATGGTAATTAAGTAGAAAAAGAGAGCTTCTTAGCGTAAAAAAATTTGGATTCAAAATCTATTTTTATCATAGAGAAACAGTGTCAAACATTTTGCCTAATAACATGCTAAAATCTGATTTTCGGAACTTTTTATAGCACTCCGAAAGCTATCTTTTCTATTAATGAAGCACGAAACCAAGCCAGAACCTTTCTGTAGCGCCCAGAAACGCTGTAGTGGCTGATTTTAGTCTAAAATCATTATAAACCACCCAGAACTTATCATAGCATTTCTGGAAGTGCTGTCCTTTCTTTGAATTGACTATGAAGTATTTTAAAACGAGCAAAACTTTTCATAGCATGACTGAAACATTATTATAGATGTTTTGAGTATAAAATCATTGTAAATTATTCCATATCCTCTCAAATTTGGACTTGAGTTTTCTTATAGTATCATAAACAAATTGATAAAATTGAGGATGTTAAATCAAAGTAAAAGTGAGTCGAAAATTGAGAGTAAGGAAGGTTGACGAATTTCAATGTTTCGAGGAAAATAATTAATTACTTGGGAGTGATGATAAGTACTATATGTTGTTCTATGAGACTTTTGCATGAAGATAGCAAGGAATACTTTAAGTATACTTATCATTTAATTCATTATTATTTAATAAGCTTGTGTTCTAATTTAAAGATGTCTATGACGTTAACGTACTATATTGGTTGCGATCTTTGCTTTGACAAGCAATCAACATATATGACTGACTATTGAGGACGTTTATGATTAATGTTTAAATGAGGTTAATCGAGGTATGATTAGTGTTTTAAACAAGGAATGATTAGTGTTTAATCAAGGCATGAGTAGTATGTGTTTAAACGATGTATGATTAGTGCTTGAATAAGGTATAAAAAGTGTGTAAATGAGGTATGAATAATGTTCAATCGAGGCATGAATAGTATGTGATTAAATGAGGTATGATTAGTGCTTTAAACGAGGTATAAATTGGGTGTTTTTTTAATGATATAATGAATGGTGTTGAACTTAACTATATCGGTTCAATCTTTGATGATCTTTCCAAACATATATTAGAGAAATATAAAGGTAGTTTGAGAATTGATTATGGAGGAGTTTTTTTTGCATAACAAAGATGATTAGTATTTAAAATAAAAGACGCTTGTCTTTTGAAAGAAAGTTCTACTAGAGATATATAGATATCTTTCGAAATAAAAGACTGGAACGTCCTAGGGTGACAGAGAGGATAGTGTTTAGACTTGGGTTTGGAAAATATAGTTTCCTGCTCTCCCTATCTATCCCTAACTGATCTGATGGACGGGATGGTTAATTCGAAGCTTAAATTTGAAATTATTTGAGTTTAGAAATAATTTAGAATTTTATTTAATATTAAAGAAAAGTAATTAAGATAACTTTTGAGAATCTTAACTTGATATAATGAGTATTTTGAAAGCAAAAATGATTTTAAATGTTTTGTAAAGAAGAACTACGTTGGCTTGATCCTGTATCTAATTGCTTACCTAATAAGATAAAAGTATGTAGGTAGTCACATGGGGGTAGTGATGCAGCTGCTTTATTGATAAAAAAATATTTTTGTTTATTATTGATTTTACATCTTGGGTTGATGCATCTTTCATATCATTTAAGCTATACTGACGTTTTATCAAGTGTGCTGGGATGAATATCGATGTCCGTTTTGTTAGAGTTGCACGATGGTTGATTTACCGTAATTAATTCATACTCTAACAAGTGCTATTTATATTATTTAAA
This sequence comes from Allium sativum, assembly GCA_030737875.1. Lineage (NCBI taxonomy): Eukaryota > Viridiplantae > Streptophyta > Magnoliopsida > Asparagales > Amaryllidaceae > Allium > Allium sativum. The sequence continues at coordinate 971,470,534 of CM060918.1, read as the reverse complement.
AAAACTGCATTTATAGATGTTGTATATTTATCAAATAAAATGGTAGCTTTCATTGTTTGTTTTGGACAGAAGGATTTTCGGCAATTGTTTTTACTGGTGCGAAATTCCGGGGCGTTACAAAGTGGTATCAGAGCTTAGGTTAGGTGCCTAAATAAAATTTCACATAAAATTAGAAAATCATACTAAATTTTTTGAAATGAAGTTACGTTAATTTGATAAATATATCTGGATAGGTTAAGGCACCATTCCTCTGACCAGGGTTATGAGTAATATTTATTTTGTGTGTTTAAGTTTCGTTTAGTGTTTATACTAATAATATGTTGGTTCATTTTCAAGCACCACATAAAGAGGTATTATAAATTTGTAAGTGCATATGATTAGTTATAAATTAGCGAAGGAATGAAGTGGGTTATAAAGGAAGGTATGTGGTTGCATGAAATCGATGCAATGGAGTGGCTTAAAAGGAAAGTGGGATAACAACGTGCTAAGGAAGAAGTTTAATGAGCTTGGGTAGACAAAGTTGAGGAAGATCAAAAGGAGTAAATTGAATATTGCATTCATGCAAAACCAAGGTAAGAAAAATTATTTAAATAATTATATCATTACGTAATATGATGATGTTAGCTTAAAGCTGCTCAAACATCTCTCAGCAATTCAATCATAACTATTGATTCCTTATTTGGGTTTAGTCGAAGTTAATCTTATTGGGAAGCTAAATTAATTATCTAGAATACTTACATCATACAGATTTTAATTTTTGGAAGTTTTCTATCTCAAAACATTGTTGCAAACTGACTATGTGTTTGACAAAAAACGGGGGTTTATACTTAAGATGATTTTCGAAGTTGGGAGAGTGGATTTTCCAAAATGAAATGGTTATCCATGTGGAAGTAATGATTACAAAGTATAAAAGTGTTTTGTGAGAATATTTTGTTTAAACTTATCAAAGATTTTTTTATGGATTATTTCATCAATGATGGATACCTTCGGGTGACAATGACGATGTGCGGTATAAGACAATAGATCTTGGGTAGTGCATTATTACTCTATGTTGGTATCGAGCCGAGTAGAGTACATCCTATTTGATGACGGGATGCCGATATAAGACAATAGATCTTGGATAGTGCAACTATTACTCTATGTTGGTATCGAGCTGAGTAGAGTACGTCCTATTTGATGACAGGATGTCGGCCGCAATAGGATAAAATATCCTAAATTGAGTGTGGATCCACTTTGATGAATATGATCCTAGTTTTAATAAAAGAAAAAAAAGAACTTATTTGACTTAATAAAAAATATATTGATTAGAGTCTATTTTGAAAATATTACTCTCTGCTACATTTTGATGGGTACTGTAACAAGGAGAGTACAACATAACTGATGATTTGTCTTTGATGAATATAATAATGTTTTGAAGATATTACATGAGATTTCTAGATTACTCTCTGGTACATTTTGACGAGTACCGCAATATGGAGAATACATCCTTACTTGATGATGATAAGTCGGATGAGCCGAAGCATGATGAATCTTTGGTACGTTTCGATGGGTACCACACAAAAAGAGAAGGAGACCGGGTATCGATTTGGATTGCAAAGGACATGATCCTGAATTTGGGCATAAAAAGAAACTGCGGCGGGCTTGATCCAGTAATAGCTTGCAGATTTAATGGAATGTTGGTCACAAATTGAAAGGTTCAGGTATGTCTTAGAATTTCGATTTATGAAATTGTCTTGAAAGTATCCTTTCAAGAAAATGCCTTGAATACTTAGAGTTTATGTGTGGAACTTTTTTCATTCTTTTGATTAAGTATTGCATAGAATTTCGGGGACGAAATTCCTTTTAAAGGGGAAAGAATGTAACAACCTGAAATTTCGGGCAATAAATATTTAAATATTGAGGTTATCTCAATATTTAAATGTTGGATTTAATATTATAAAAAATGGTTTCGTAACCTTGATCAAATCCCTTTGTAAACAATAATTAAAGAGAAGAAAACATGTTGTTGAGTTTTTGATAAGTAGTTCAAAGAAAAATTGATAATGTGACCAAAAATAGTTTTATTGATAAACAAGGTTTTGCTTATTAAAAGTTTTTGGAATATCATGTGCATGTAGTAACTTTAGAAGAATACATATATTCATATGTACATATCATAGAAGTAACATACAAATGGTATATGTGTACATGTTCTAGAACATGATAAACGGCTTAAAATGATAGGGACACGTGTCATCAAATGAAAAGAACACATGTCTTGTAAGTAGATAAGGTTAAGACACATACACACATTAGGTGTCCATGTGTAGAAACATCTAAAGACACCTAAGTAGGCATGTGTCTTCATCCTAAAGCATGGTTGTATGTATTCATGTGAGGGAAAACAAATATGATGAGGCTTATTATGTAAGCTAAAAGATATAAACTTAAAAAGAGAAGCTTATCATGTAAGCTAAATGATATAAATTTAAAATGAGAAGCTTATCATGTAAGCTAAATGATATAAATTTAAAAATAGAAGCTTATATTGTAAGCTAAAAGAAAAGGAAAAGTGATAAGGACACATAACCCTCTTAGGTGTCCATGTGTAGAAACATCTTAGGACACCTAAGTAGGTATGTTTCATCATCCTAAAGCACGCATGAAGATAAGGAGGACAAGTGTCCTAAAACCAAATTACCAAACTAGCCTTGAAAACTACTGTATAAAGGGTGGAAAGGTTAAATCTTTTTCATGTATTCAAAATTGAAAATTAAGATAAGAAAAAGAAGAGAGTTTTAGGAGAAGACAAGATATGGAATACAAGTTCAATTTTCAAGTCTAAGGTGAGTAAATTTTTTTAAGTTCATGTATTCATTTCATATTTTGAAGAAAAGTTGAGAAATTTATGAGTGCATGTTTGGATGTGAACCCCTGAAAATGACGTTCGGTATTTTGGGCATAATTTTTGCAATCCTTAACTAAATTACGACTTCTCTATCAATTTGGAAAGCTAATTCAAAGGGCTACAACTTTCACTTGTAGCACTTTTTTCTAATTCGGACCTTTGCATACCTAAAAACTGGACGCAAGATCGGGTAAAAATAAACCCGAAATGGACATGTTAAAAATGCCTCATGATGTTTGATTTTAGATATTAAATTGGTAAATGATTTTGTGGTTTTATTTTTATGATAATTAAGTAGACAAAGAGAGCTTCTTACTGTAAAAAAATTTGGAGTCAAAATCTATTTTTATCATAGAGAAACAGTGTAACACCCTGAGTTTTCTATGACTATTAAAAGAACGAATTTAAGAATACTTAATTGCTAAAGTGAGAATTAAGGGAAATGAGTTATGCCATTGCGTTCTTCTCGAAATTTTGCTTGGAATAGAGTCCAAGTTTTCATAAATCGGACTTCGTACTAGGAAGTTACGGCGCTCAGAAGTTTCAACAATTTTATATAAATTAAAACAGTTCATAATAATAAATTCGAAATTCAAATTCAAAGAAGGAAGCGGGCTGGGCGGGATTTCTCCCGCCCAAAGGCTAGTTCGACTAGGGTGTCGACCTCCCCTATACAGGTCGACCAAGGGGTCGACCTACCTCCCTGGGCAGATTTGAAATCAGACGATCCTGACTTGCTGCTGAGTCTTACATGACCTGTTGCTAAGTCACTAGGGAAGAGGTGGCAATTCTAGATAACTCTATCTAGTCTGAACGGTTGTGATGGCTCCTATGATAATCTAACGGCTTAGGTTGATTTAAACTTCTATAAAAGAATGCCTAGACTCAAACCCTAAACCTAAACTAAATTTGTCTCTTGGCCACCATGCTGCTGCTAGGATAGTTCTTCTTCCTAAAGCTTAGGGATTAGCAAGTCAGAATTCTAATTCAAAAGATGAACGAATCATTCTCTTCTCTAACCCGTCTTTGTGAGTACAATTTCTTTCACAAAATAATTAATAAATTAATTGTGATAAGTTATAAAGTGTGGATTATGAGAACATGACTGTTGAATCATGTGATGTTATCATCTTTTGGTGAACGTATGACAGTTTTGTTATCTTATGTTGGTAGATCTATTTCATATGTCCAATTATACATGTTTAACTTGATTCATTTTATGCTAGTTAGTATGTGAATCTTATGCAATTTTGGGATGTTAAAACATATGCTAGTTTGTATGTGAATCTTATCCAAGTCTGTGTTTACATATGCTAGTTCGTATGTGAATCTTATGCAAGTTTGGGATGTTAAATCACATGCTAGTTTGTATGTGAATCTTATGCAAGTCTGTATGCGGATTATACACAAGTTTATATGTGAATCAAGTATATACATATGCTAGTTTATATGCAAACATGTGATAAATTCATATGCAAGTTTGTAGAAAATTCATATGCAAGTTTGTAGAAAATCCATATGCAAGTTTAGGTGAAAATTATATTCACATTTTCAGGTGAAAAACTATGAATTCATTTACAAGTTTAGTTGAAAAACCATATTCACATATGCAAGTTCACAATTTCATGTTTAGATCTATATTAAGATCCATGGCGGTACACAGTTTATGCAAAATCTTGTTTTATATATGTTCATTGCCTATGCAAGTTATTGGCTATGCAAACTTATGTTATGATTCTTATTTGCAAGTTACATCTATTTTATGTGTTATGCAAGTTATGATGCTTCTTTTCTTTTTATGAGTTAGACTATTTGCGAGTCTAACATATTTCATATTAAAACGTACGAATAATTAAATGCGTAACAATTGTAAAGACACGAGGTTAGGCACGTTTGTGGTATAAGACTGCCCGGACCCGCCCAGCAAATCCAGCAACCGCAAACGGGAGTCTAATGTGGGAGGTCTTACAAGGTTACGGTTATATTGAATTAAGTGACACTTAACCAAGATAAACATGTGGTGGGACATGAGGGTTAAGTGGGTGACATGGGTGACATGTGAAATACGATTAGAAACACTTAACCAAATTTGAAACATGTAGGAAGACATGAATAAGAAGGGGTTAAGAGGAAAATTCTAGTGGGAACCAAGCATAGGTGGAAAGCTTGTGTCAAGCATGGGGGACCCTTTTCAAACCAGTAACCCATTAAGTATCTTTGTGAGCTCGAGTTAGATTGAGGACAGGACACGCTTACTGAGTTTGATTGTAAGAGGTCAAAACGGGTTTACGGTGGCAACACAAGTCCAACGGGGTCATGTGCGTGCGTGGGCACGGGCTGGTAGGTAAGACGTTGTTGCATCGTGTAGATATAAGCTTTAGTGGTATCGGGTTGCCACTTTGGGGAGTGATACACCCCACTGTGGGACCAGCATGGGTATCTACGAGTTAGGGGGCCAATCGCATGGGGGTAGTGGGTACAACTTATGGAGATAGGGGCAGGCGGCACCTATGGAGACAGGTAGGGGTACACGAAACTACCATTATGATTATTATACTCAGTAGGCGGGATCAACTTTTAGGATGACTAGTGTTGGTGTAGTATAGTAATTATCCTATAGTGGTTAGGAACGAGATTAACGCCAGAATATTCCTCTCGTTTGTTTTGTCTTGCCCACTTGTTTCATAGTCATTCCTTGTTTTACCAGTTTATGCCTTATCCTAGTTACTTTAATAATTATATTGTTAAAGTTATTGCACTCGCCAGACTTTATGTCTGACCCCCTTTGTTTTCGCCTCTTTTCTTCATTTTTCCCCTCTAGGTTCTCAGGGTAGGACTAGTGCTAGTGGAGCTTGATTTGGATCTTTCTCTCTCTTTTGTAAGTGCTTGGATTGCTGAAAGTAAAGTTCAGCTCATCTCTTTTATGGCTACTTATGTTGGGGTACGGTTATGCTTTTTTACTTTATGTACTCAGAAAACAATTTGTCAAGATGGATATTAAGTGTACTTGGTTTTATTGTTGGTTTATGAAGCTGTTGTAATCAAAATATTTCTCCTTTGCAATAAAAGTTGTTTTAAAAAATTTCAAGTACCAATATATGTATCTATCTTGTTATATTCTGTTCTATACACCAATAATACTCCATGGAAGCTAATGCATTCCCTTTGAGAGTGACATTAATGGACGTGGGGCGTTACAAACAGCATCACACATATTTCCCAAAAACATGCTAAAATCTGATTTTCGGAACTTTTTATAGCACTCCGAAACTCTATCTTTTCTATTAATGAAGCACGAAACCAAGCCAGAACCTTTCTGTAGCGCCCAGAAACGCTGTAGTGGCTGATTTTAGTCTAAAATCATTATAAACCACCCAGAACTTGTCATAGCACTTCTGGAAGTGCTATCTTTTCTTTGAATTGACTATGGAGTATTTTAAAACGAGCAAAACTTTTCATAGCATGACTGAAACGTTGTTATAGATGTTTTGAGTATAAAATCATTGTAAATTATTCCATATCCTCTCAAATTTGGACTTGAGTTTTCTTATAGTATCATAAAAAAATTGATAAAATTGAGGATGTTAAATCAAAGTAGAAGTGAGTCGAAAATTGAGAGTAAGGAAGGTTGACGAATTTCAATGTTTCAAGGAAAATAATTAATTACTTGGGAGTGATGATAAGTACTATATGTTGTTCTATGAGACTTTTGCATGAAGATAGCAAGGAATAATTTAAGTATACTTATCATTTAATTCATTATTATTTAATAAGCTTGTGTTCTAATTTAAAGATGCCTATGACGTTAACGTACTATATTGGTTGCGATCTTTGCTTTGACAAGCAATCAACATATATGACTGACTATTGAGGACGTTTATGATTAATGTTTAAATGAGGTTAATCGAGGAATGATTAGTGTTTTAAACAAGGAATGATTAGTGTTTAATCAAGGCATGAGTAGTATGTGTTTAAACGAGGTATGATTAGTGCTTGAATAAGGTATAAATAGTGTGTAAATGAGGTATGCATAATGTTCAATCGAGGCATGAATAGTATGTGATTAAATGAGGTATGATTAGTGCTTTAAACGAGGTATAAATTGGGTGTTTTTTTAATGATATAATGAATGGTGTTGAACTTAACTATATCGGTTCATTCTTTGATGATCTTTCCAAACATATATTAGAGAAATATAAAGGTGGTTGAGAATTGATTATGGAGGAGATTTTTTTGCATAACAAAAAGGATTAGTATTTAAAATAAAAGACGCTTGTCTTTTGAAAGAAAGTTCTACTAGAGATATATAGATGTCTTTCGAAATAAAAGACTGGAACGTCCTAGGGTGATAGAGAGGATAATGTCTAGACATGGGTTTGGAAAATACAGTTTCCTGCTCTCCCTGGCTATCCCTAACTGATCTGATGGACGGGATGGTTAATTCGAAGCTTAAATTTGAAATTATTTGAGTTTAGAAATAATTTAGAATTTTATTTAATATTAAAGAAAAGTAATTAAGATAACTTTTGAGAATCTTAACTTGATATAATGAGTATTTTGAAAGCAAATAATGATTTTAAATGTTTTGTAAAGAAGAACTACGTTGACTTGATCCTGTATCTAATTGCTTACCCAATTAGATAATGGTACGTAGGCAGTCACATGGGGGTAGTGATGCAGCTGCTTTATTAATAAAAAAATATTTTTGTTTATTATTGACTTTACATCTTGGGTTGATGCATCTTTCATATCATTTAAGCTATACTGACGTTTATCAAGTGTGCAGGGATGAATATCGATGTCCATTTTGTTAGAGTTGCACGATGGTTGATTTACGGTAATTAATTCATATTCTGACAAGTGCTGTTTATATTATTTAAAAAAAACTGCATTTATAGATGTTGTATATTTATCAAATAAAATGGTAGCTTTCATTGTTTGTTTTGGAAAAAAGGATTTTTGGCAATTGTTTTTACTGGTCCGAAATTCCGGGGCGTTACACCTTCAAAGAGCTATTAATGGGCAGGCTTTAGAAAATTTCATTGTTGAGTTCATGGATAGGGGAGAGGAAGTAGAGGAGCTAGTAGAGATGGTGTCTGGTTGGTAGCTATACATCGATGGATCCAGAAATGATTATTGTTCATGGGCCGGAATTGTCCTAGAAACCCCAGAAGGCCATTCCTTATGCTATGCTTTGAGATTGGAATTCCCGTCAACTAACAATGAGGCTGAGCATGAAGCATTAACCATAGGTCTAAAACTGGCAAAGGAATTGAATCTAAAAACCTTGCAAATCCTTAGCGACTCACAGCTGGTAGTATGTCGAGTACTAAAGAAATTCCAAACCGAACTTGGAAACCTTACTGCTTATAGGAACTTCTTAACGACCTTGACTTCTACATTATATCTCATATTCCTAGGGAAGAGATTTCGAAGGAAGAATCTCTCGCCAAGTATGCTAGTTCCTCGGATGCACAGTTACTAGGTATAATTCCCATCGAAGTCCTTTCAACTCTCGCCATTAAAGAAGCAGATGTTGACTAGATTATGGAGGCTGTTGAAGAACCTTTGTCCTGGATGACTCCAATCAAGGATATATCCTCAACGGAACGCTTCCAGAAGAGATGAAAAAGCGAAGAAAGATATTGCGCAAAGCTCCATTATACCTTATCCAGGACAGAAGGCTGTATAGGCGAGGATTCTCCATGCCACTGCTGTGGTGTGTGACTAAGGAGGAATCCAAAGCAATCCTAGATGAATTACATAAGGGAGGATGCGTATGTCACACATCGGTCTAACACTGGCCAAGAAAATTTTGTGATATGTCTACTTTTGCCCCGATGTGAACCTGGATGCAATGACTTATGCTAAGAAATGTGACAGATGCCAAAGATTCGCGAAGATTCCAAGAGCACCTCCCACAGAATTAACTCAGATGGTTAGTCAATGGCCATTCGCCGTCTAGGGAATAGATTTGATTGGAGCATTGCGCACAGGTAAGTCGAATATGAAATATGCAATCGTAGCAGCGGACTACTTCACTAAATGGGCCGAGGCTGAACCATTAGCAACTATAACCTCAAAAACGGTGATCAACTTTGTTTTAAAGAACATTTTCTGCCGATTTGGGGTACCTAAGAAAATAATTACCGACAATGGAACTCAACTCGAGAGCGGTGAATTCCTAGATTTCTGTGCTAAATACAAGATTAAGAAGAGTTTTGCAGCCATTGCTCATCCACAGGTCAACGGGCAAGTCGAAGCAATCAACAAAATTTTGAAGTCAACCATCAAGAAGCGTCTTGAAAAAGCTAAGGGTAGTTGGGTAGATGAGCTTCCTCTTGCACTGTAGGCATATCGTACAACGCACAATACTATGACTGGGCACACTCCATTCTCTCTAGCAATTGGATCCGAGGCTATGATTCCGGTGGAGCTGGAAGTTCCCACTCACCGAAGAATCCACTTCAACCAAGAAGAGAATGAGAAGCTGCAGTTCGAAGCACTTGACCTACTCGAGGAGAAAAGGAAAGAGGCCAAACTCAGAATCATTGCGCATCAAAGAAGGATAGCCCGATACTTTAATGTCAAAGTAAAGAGGAGAACCTTTCAAGTTGGGGACCTTGTTCTAAAAAGAGTTATGACCAGAACTGGAGTGTTTGGACCCAACTGGGAAGGGCCATATATGATAAGTCAAAAATTCTTAGATGGCACGTTCGAGTTAAAAATGACGGATGGCATCCAACTTCCGAGAGCATGGAATAACATACATCTCCGCCACTACTTCGTTTAACAGTTCTTTCATTTCACAAGTTGTAAACATCATGCATTATAAATACCATGCAATGTCGTTACAAGTTTTGTACATAATAATGAAAGAAATTGTTTTGCTTGCCTAAATCGTGCATTTGCAAATTCCTGTTCACAAGTTGCTTAAAATCGATTTTGAATGCAAGTCCCAAAAAAAGAAAGAATACTGACACATCTTTGACCTGATAAGGCCTGGTCACCATTACTGCACATCCCGATTGGGATAGCTCAAATTCCCACTGCTCAATGCTTAAAGCTTCACTCGAAACAAATACGAAGCCGTGAGGGACAACATGGCGGATAAGGGACACCAGGAATTGAACGGTCGAATGAAGCGACGTTTAAGCTACAAGTGAAGTTGTTAGGGGCACCCTCTTAACTGCAAGGTCCGTGGCCCTAGTTCTAACAAATCGGGGTAAAACCCGATGAAAGAAATAGCGTCCGCCCCATGAAACAATGTAACTCTAAACCAAAGACCTCCCAGAGGGGCACCCAGTTGATTGTCAGTGCCAATACTGTATGGCCCGATTACAGCAAATAATGGGCCTTTGAACCAAAGACCTCCCAGAGGGGCACCTAGTCGATCACCGGTACCATTAATAAATGGGCCGACTGCGACAAACATTGGGATTTTAAACCAAAGACCTCATAGAGGGGCACCAGGTTGATTGATGGTGCCATTAATACATGACCTTATTATGACAAACCCCGGGATTTAAGAGACCCCCTCAGGGGAATCTGACCATAGGCTGAATCTACCAAAATTTGGTAAATGACGGACCCGAAGACCTTTTCGAAGGCGCCCTACAAATTTTACTAGTGGAAAAATCATTCAGCCACAACGAATAATGGGTTTACAAAGCACCTCTTTGGAGGTACGAAAAGCAAGACCACTTTGGGGCCAAATGTTCAAATCTAATCTCCGAAGGACCTGGATTACCAGGTTAACGAGAAATATGATTGAATATACTAAAAATATAAGACCTCTCAAGTAGGGGCACAAAGACGAAAATTTATCCTCACAAAAAGGTATAAGTTGGATCGACCGGGCCGGAAATCTTTGATCAAGATCATGCCAAGAAAATCTGTAATGGCAAGAATACATGACCCAGAGATTCCAAATGAAGTCGATCACAAAATGTCATGCACAATCTTTAAAGTTTATGACCAATTTTGGTATGGGGCATTACCACCGCATTAAAGAAATTTAATAATGCTCACTTCTTAAACATACCACAAATCCGTAACAATTTTAAATTAAAGGTCTAGCATCCGCAAGGGTTGCCCCGACCAACAAAGTTGAACCTTGAAATGGCTATAACATACTCGAAAACTTCGATACTGTGATAAGCACAATGGTGATTGTTCACGGAAAAGAAGTCTAAAAAATTGTTCCGGCCAGAATCAAGGAAATTCAGCAGTGAAATTAGTTAAGTAAATCCAGCTAATAATGATTCGTGGCTATAATGAAAAATCAGTTTACGAAAAAGTACCACGAATTTATTTCAATTCCAAAAGTTGCAATAACAAAAGAATTATAGCATTAAAATTTGTATTGTGAGCATAAAAAGGAAACAACTGTGGAATGCAAAACAAGAAAGTACGACAAAGAAAAAATAAAAGCTTAAAGTACAACAAGCAGAACACATTTCCATCACAACATCACAAAAGCAAGTCACAAAGTCACAAGTCCAACACAGAAGTTTCAGACACAAAGCATCATAAAAGTAGTCAGCGAGGGCCGACACTCGCATATACAACTGGTCTCAATACAGTAATAAGAAACTAGAACAAAGTCATGAGTACTACTATTTCTTACCACCTGACCTCAGAACAGGGTTAATAGAAGGGGGAGCACTAGCTGGTTGTTTTCCTGGTCCACTGGGACTTTCCTGAGATTGCAAAGTAATAGCGCTCTTCTTAGCAGCATGCTTCTTTCCTCTGCGTCTGAAAGCTGATGAGGATTTGGATTTGTGCTTCTTCGGGTCCTTGGTCTCCATCTCCAGGGTCTCACCAGTATGCTCAGAGTCCTCCCCACTTGGAATGTAATCCTTATCATACCTAAGTTTGAAATGGATGGAATCCGAGTATCCTGAATACTAGGGGTGTTAAAGCAAGTAGAGATGCATCGCCCGAAGGAGGAGTAGGATTTGGGGCAAGAGGAACTGTCATCAAGGTTGAATCAATTATAATGGCTTCATCCGTCACTGTCTTTCCTACAACAGGGGAAGGTGATGGTGAGATTAGACCTAAAGCACATGAGCAATGAGCACGAAATGCAGATGTATCAGGTGAGGGGCATAGGCAGTCTAAATATAGCAAAGTTACGATGGCTTCAAGTTTACCTGCAGCTATAAGACTAGCCTGTAGATTTCTATGCTCTTCAACCTCGAATTTGTCTGCACAAGTGTAATCATCAACCTCATCATCCCCACTTTGATCCTCCGCTAAGTTTTTCTCAACATTGATGTCTTCGAATTCGGTATCCTTGGAAGAAGTAGGAAGATTCACTGGGATTTGTGAGCCAGAAGCTTCAGCATCAGCAGGAAGAACTAGGGCATTAGCATTTGTTACATCCGGGGCTTGCCCTCCTGAAGGCCCAGCCTTATCACCAAGCAATGCTCGCTTCTCCCTCAGAATAACTTTTCCCATTGCTAAAGCCTTATGGGATGTCTCGTCTAAGAGCTCTTCTATAAGATCCTCCTCACCGTGATCGCCCCCGCCAATCCAAAGAACTTATTCCCAAACAAGAGCAAAGGATTCAGCAAAGTCTTTTCCCAAATAACACAAGCTACCATGGCCCATAACACTATAAACATAAAATTTGAATAGGGTCTCCTGGGTCTTCGCTTTGACTTTCAAATAAGCATTCACGGCTTTATCTCTATCTTCCTCAAGAAACCTAACATTAGCAGTTATTGCCTCAAGGGATAAGCTTTGATAAGAAATCCTATGTTGGACGGTCAAGTTCTCTTATCTTAAAATAGTGGAAGTGTTTATTTCTTCAGTAAGTTGGGACTCCACAAGCTGTTAAGCAGTTTGAGCTTCTTGGACCTGTTTCTTAAGCGCACCTTCCTTCTGTTTGGCAGCAACAAGCTCTTCCTTAAGCTTGGCAATCTCAGCCTCGGAATCCTTCGTGGAACTTCGAGATTTAAGCGCATGAGTTAAAGCAGCCTTGTCATTCTCCAATGTTATAATGTGGTCAAGGCGGGTGGAATTGAGTCTTTGTAGGTCATGAGCAAATACATTCCAGCTACCAAGTTGTTTTTCAACACGCTCGCTCAGTTTATCTAATTTGACCTCGGCTTGACTCTTTGAAACGTCATATTGAGTGATCATAATACTTTTGGTACTAGATATTTCCCCAAGAAGATCCTGCTTGTCGTTAGTATGCAAGTCCACATCGAAGTACATCCTCTCAAATCCCAGCCTTTAAAGCGCTCAGCAAGCATTAGGTCGATTGGCCTTATCTTATAACGAGGCCTATCTATAATGGTCTGAAGGTCAGAAGAGGTAGAAGTAGCTGGTGGAGAAGCCAAATATGTGTCATCGCCAATCTCTTGAATGTCTGATTCCATGAGATTTGGCGTTGGGCGCTTATCAGATTTGTAGCGCTTCCCATAATCACTTTTAGCCTTATCACTCCTTTCTCTCTTCTTCTCGTTCTTCCTTTTCTGCTGTTATAGCTCTTTAATCCTCTCAGCCTCCAACCTATCAAAATGATCATGTCTCCACTTCCTTTGCTGCTTAGTTTCAACAAGATCACCAATTCAGTGAGGTTGATAAGCGAGCTGTGAACGTTGTGAGTGCTTCGAGTGATGGAAAGACTGGGGTTTAATGAATTTTTTAGGATCGAAATGCTGGACAGCCTGTTCAAAGATATCCTCAAGGGAGCGTCTCATTTCTGAATCCGAGAAAGGAAAAAAGCAATATTTCAGTACTTAAGCTAGAAAGCACTGAAGCGAGATATGAAAATCATACATAAAAGTGTTGAGAACTTAAAACACAAGCAAAAGTAAATAAAGTTTTCTCATGTAACGTCTAATAATGAACCAATCGAAGGAGGACCATTTAAGAAAATTCTTATGCCCTCAAGAGTTTTTCCTGGATGACGATTTCGAGATGAATATTTTTCAGTCCTTGTAATTGAAACTGCCAGCTTAGAAGTCGAAATATCGCTCGGAACAAGGTCTTTGGCTGAGCTGAGGTCACCAAGATTCCTGAAAGGCTCCGACATACCGTCTCCTGACTGTCTTGAATAGTGGGATTATCATCACGATTCTCAATGATCATTTTATCCTCTGAACCAACCTCAACTTCTTCAGGCTGCTCATCCTTTTCCATAGAATCTGAAACAGATTTCAAAGCTGATTTATCAACATCAACCTACTCAATTTCTCCCGTAGGATCCGGGACAGTAACCTCTTTCTCAGTTTGATCAGGTAAAGCTAAATGTCGATTATCCTAATTCTGTCTAGATGATTCCTCCTAAACGGAAGCTAGTTTGGATTTGGGCGGGGATTTGTTGCTTCCTGCAAGAGCAGTGCATTTCCTCATTCAGGCTTTCTTGGTCGGGGATTTATGAAGGTTAATTTTCTTATCTGTCAAATCTGTCCCTAAAGTTCGCGAGGGAAGAAGCATGTTGCATCGATGGAGAAATTCCTCCGTAAGTAAGAATCTTCTGCTCCTTTCACTCTCAGGAACAACGGTTAAGGTTTTAAAGAGAACTGGATCAAAAGAATTATCTTTATTGGTGGGATTCACTACAATATAATTTTAGATGTGAGCACTAAGGTAAAAGGGAAAACGAAATAAGAAAACTATAGGATATTCACCTCCTTCTGCTGTAACAACCCGAATTTTTGGAAATAATTTAATTTTTTTTTTGAAGTTGGAACGTATAAAATTTAAAATTTAATTAAAATGAACTCGAAATGGCGCGGTAGTTTGAAAATTTGACTTTTTAAATTTTGAATAAATGTACAAAATTCAATATTAATCAGAATTTGATAAAACAAGAAACGCTGGAATGTTTAGGATTGTAATATTTTTACGAGTATATGAAACTGATATTTCACTTTACAAATTGTAAGTTATGTCCAAATTAAAACTTAGAATAGTGGCTATGGAAATTAAATGAAAGGGGTATCAGAGCTTTGGTTTACAAAGCTCGAGAACAAGACACATTAGACTCAACGAAAGAATTTGTTAGAGATAGGATTAGTAACATCCTACGAGAATAACTCGTTAGAGATAGGGTTAGTAATACCCTAGAATGAGTTTGAAGATTGCTATTTCTAAAAAAATGAGTCTTGTTCTGAAAATTATTTATTATTATAAAGATTTAAATATTATATTTGATATTGATTTTGGACTATTGGGTATAAGAAGATTTTGCATATACGCGTCATCGACATGTATTCGAAGTCTTAAATATACTGGATAGATATAGAATCACACTCTAGTCGCCCGGGAATTATTCTAATGATTACTCGGGTATCATTAGCATTTATGTTCAAGTTTCGAAAGTGGGATATCTATATGATTCCAATTGATTGGTGTGAGAAACCGAAACTATGAAAGGGCTAGCTAGTTAATTATAGTTAGCTAATAGTTTGGATTGAATTAATTGATTGATCATACAAGTATAATATGATGTTAAATCATGATTAGCATGTTAAAAATATGGTTTTATCCATTATAGGTGAGAACTTCAATTATAATTGTTTAATGTGGTAAATTGAAAACTACGAAAGAGCTAGTGTGAATTAACTGTTTAGTAGCTGATTAAGTTGGATTGATGAAATGTTTATGGATTGATCATATAATTTTAACATGATGTTAAACGCTAAGTAATGCTATAAAAATATGACTTTTCCGCTATAGGTGAGTTATTTACAAACTCATAATAATTCCTTAAGCGTTATGCTTGTATAATGTGCCTATGGTACGTTTGATTCGAGTATATGTTGCGTATGCATTGATTTAATTGCTTGGGTTGTCGATTTTCTTGCTTTTCTAGTATTGGAAATCTTAGTATACTTGATATTCGAGTTGTATATGCTATACATGAAGTTATTGTGTGCACCTATGCACTTGTAGCTTCCGTTTAGCATTGCCAAACCATCTTATTCCATCTTCAATCACATTTAATAGCTTTGGTGTGGAATTTAGTTCACCTTTGAACTTATGATCAAAATCGTCGTGAATCTCTTGTATGAGTATGTGCATGTGTGCGTATGTGTACTTGAGTGTTTTCGGCGAGCTAAGGAGGCTTCATTTTAATTTAGAAAATGCTATAAGCCATCACCATTGATCCGGGCTCGTCCGAAGCCGAGCACACTCATTGGCAATCAAAATGTTTAATTGTTTCAGCTCAGATTTCGAACCGAAAATGGTTAGACGTCTGTCCAAACGCTTGGGAAAACAGTTTTACTGACAATAGATGTTTGTCTTGGGGGTGACCGATGTCTATTGGCTAAAAATTGCTGTTGACCGGTGAAAACCACGATCAAGAGTTAGGTCCATCCAGGCTCTTTTCCGGCCGAGTTTCGGCCCATTTAGACTTCGTTTGTGACTTGCCAGTTTCACTAATTTGCAGATTTCAGTAGCCCTATTCTTGCGAAATCGTTTTATGAATCATCAATTAAAGAATGACGAAGTGGAAACCAAAGGTGAGAACTCTCTCACTCTAGTAATTTATATAGTTATGCATTTTTATAACTGAATATGAATTGTTTGAATATGATTGCAATGTTGTTTAGTGATTGATGGATGTTTACAGTTGTATTGTTATCATTACATTAAAACTATGGGAATACTGGATAACTTCACATGGATTGTGATGTAAACCTCACACGGGTGTTGGAACGATAATTTTACACGTCTCCCAACTATGCAAATAAGGATATGTTGTTTGTTGATTGAAAACCCCACACAGGTCTGGGGATGATTATAACTTCACACATCTCCCTTGTGTTTAATTGAATGTCAGTAGATTGATTGATAGATTGTTATAAGCATGTTATTCAATTGTTTAATTCTTATGCAGTGGAAAATCGCACTCTGGATGTGAATTGAATGTTTAGTAGTTGTTTATCACTATTTGTGAATACATGCGATGTATGGAATCCATATAAATAAAATTATATGGTAATTGATTGAGTCACATTCCAATTCAGAATATGAACAAATATTTGGTATAATATTAAGAGGAGAATCAAAGTATGATTTTGATGTCCGATTTTGGATGGACATGAAAATATTGAAATAATTTTGGACGAAATACTCCAAATTTGAAAGATAGAAGATATTTACCTGAATGAACTAGTTAACAACAAGAATAAAGAATTGATATGGTTTTAATATAACCAGAATATTTCCAACATATGAATTGGAAAGGATTTGAATGGAAATATTCTTCGGAATATTTCGATATTGGAATCCGTGATTATACAGATGTTGTTAAGGAATTTGGAAGATATATATATCGTTATTCTCAATATGATATCTGTTAGTTTCAGAATTAGGTATTGAATATAAGTCGATGTAATTTCTTTTTAGAGCCTAGTATTTGATATCAAAGTGGATTTTGGGTTTGTCATTAATGGTATCTTTAATAATAATGTTCTTTAACCTAGTTGAGAATAGAACAAATCTTTTCATTAAGATTTAACGAGATTTCTCAATTAATGAATATAATTGGAATCAAATGAAAGTGGACTTTGGGTTCTTTGTGAACGATGTTTTAAATGACATTAGTTCTTAAACCCAATCAACGATGAAGTTATGATTTGGAATTTATAACCTTTTAATTAAGATTAATAGAATTTTCCAAAGAATTTTTCTATGCTTCATGTCAGACATCTGACCATGAATGTTCAGACGTCTGTTCAAGCTCTTAGGAAATTATTTCTCTGTAATCATACGTCTGTCCAGGAATGGCTCAGACGTCTGTATAAGTTCTGTTAAGAATAAAAATAATTGCATTAGGTCAGACGTCTGACTATAAATGGTCAGACGTATATATGAACTCTTAGGAAATATTACCCTGTAAGATCAGATGTCTGTGCATGTTATGTTAGACGTCTGACCTGTGCAGAAATGCACAATTCATCTTGTGCGTCTTATGTTATGATTTCCGTGAAGGTTCCATCTCTATGAAAGATGATTTTAGGGTTTATCGTGAACTGTGTTTTAAATGACATTGGTTCTTTAATCCAAGTTAAAGACATAATGGATTTCTTAAAAGCAGAATAATCATTAAGCAATGATTTTTGAGATTAAAACTAGACTAAAGTTTTAAAGGATCTTTAAATAGATTGAAATGGGAATAATGTAAGTAAATATACTGAATTCAAGAAATGTTCGAGAACGAAGTATCACCAGTTTTACTCCATGCGATAGTTAAATCTTTAATTAAATTTGAAACGAGAAATGGGAATTAATTTCACCGATAATATAATAGGTGTAGATATGGGGTACTACCAGTTTTGCTCCATGGGATGAATATGTTGGGATTGAGAAATAAAATGAATGATTACTTGGTAAGGCTCGTAAATCCCGGCTGGTTTGATAAACCTAAATTTGTTTAAGTTGAGAAAAGATATCATAAATCTTTTGAAATAATTTCCAAAGATGTTTGAACAAAAGAAAATTATGGATTGGAATGGGATGTATGATGTGTTTTTATAGCACTTGATTATAAGACACACGAGTTATTCGGAAAGACCGAGTTTATCCCATTCTGAAAAACTGATACGACGATTACAGTCGACGATGAAGACGATGGTTGAAGACCGAAGATCTTCACATCATTTGGATAATTACTGATGTCTTGATTAGGCTGTACACCCAAGACAAGGTAATAAGTTGTGATTGTCCAGATGTACTTGGAGATCGACCGGATATACGAGGACCTCTCTCATGTACTGGACATAGGGGACGGGGAATAAGGTGCCTTGTAACACCGTGTATTTTTAGTGTAAGATAATAAAATAAGAATAACTTAATTAAATATTCAGAATTAAGTAAAAACGGACCGTGCCATTTCATCCGTCTCGAAATTCTGGTCAAAATCGACACCTTGTTTGCGTAAATCGGACATCTTATAAAGAAGTTATTAAGGTTCGAAGTTTATATATGCGCAGGAAGAATATATATGTATATATTAGGTTCAGAATTCAAAAATGGGTCCAGAAATTTGAAAATCGGTTCAAAATTCAAATTTTCAGAAGGCGGCAGATTTCTTGCCCAGGTGGGTCGACCCCTTCAAAGGTGGGTCGACACCATGGTCGACACCCTCAAGGGTGGATCAACATCATGGTCGACCCCCTCAAAGGAGTGTCTACCCACCTGCGGCAGATTTTGGCAGATTAGGGTTTTGTGATATTTTGATGATTCAAATGGCTTTTGGGAAAATCTGATGATCCTAGTTGCTCCATACACCTATAAATAAGATCCTAGACCTAACCCTAAATCTCATAATTCGGTATCTCTGCCGGAGCTCTGCCATGGTTCTCTCTCTCTCCTCAAATCTATTCTGAAATTAAAATGTTAACCCAGGAGAATTATGGATTCAGATCTGGAAGAGGGAATCAACGTTAATAAAAAGATTATTGAATCGTGAAAGCAAGGTAAAATTCTAGGTCTAATCCATTCTAATTCTTGTTCTTTCTTTCCTTTCTCTCTTTTAATGAAAATAATAAATCCATGATCGATAGATTGTAAATCTGATTAAGGGAAAAACGAGGGATGCTGAAGTAGGATAAGATCCAAAATTTGGGAAAGCATGAAAGGTGTGTGGGTTTAAAATATACTTTTTGAATAATAGTACCTCTATCGTTTGGCATTCCCCATAATGAACATATTGGAAGGTTTAATTTGATGAAATGCATTACTGTGATAAAATGGATAATATGTTCAATTAGTTAATATGTTGAGATGTACATTTACTTGAATGTTTAAGAGAAATAAATAAATATCGTTGTATAGATCCATTTTATGAACCAATGAATTGGGTAAATGATACACTATTGGAGAACTACATGTTATTTTAAATAAAGTTAATTACATGTAGAAAGACACGCGACATATATGGGGATTTGGGGCATAATTTGAAATGGGATTTTGGAACATAACATATATTATGTTTTGAGACTTTAATTTGGAGGTGCAATCTAATATGAACATAAATGGTTGAAAATTCATACATAAGATTAGTTAAAATTTTGGAAATGTTCATATGCTACAGACTTGTTAAAAATATTGGCAGTAACTACCACTGTTCATATCACATATTGATTTGTTCCATTTATATACTGGAGCCCTTACCTGTGTGAATTACAATGGTTGTATGATTATATATATAGAATTGAATAAATGAAGATGAATATGCCTAGGATTACAATTAGAAATTGTAACTTCACTTATGGCACGAGGTTCGGTTGCATTAGTGGTGGAAGTCTGCCCGGACCCAACCGGCATGCCCAGCAGCCACTAATGTTGAACCTAATGCGAGAGGCCTAAGTGAAAAATTAAAAACATGTAATGGTGCTAAGACACGAGGTTAAGTCAACTTGTGGTAGAAGTCTGCCCACACCCGCCCGACAAATCCAGCATCCACAAGTGTAGGCTTAATGTGAGAGGTCTAGTGCTTATATATATAAATATATGTATATAACAAGATACGAATAAGTGGCAATTATGGTAATTAAATTTCTAACTCAGAAAATAAGAAAGGAAGGGATGTAATGAACCGAGTTAGTGTGATAGGAAGGAAAAGAGATGTATTTCCCAAAATGACCTATTTCTGAAAACACTGTTGCAAGTAAGCCACAATAAATGAAGAAAAGTAAAGAAATTACTTGCTACCACGGATTTAGATGGGAATACGTTATGAAAGTAAATCATTGGTTCCTTCTGTCAAACTAATAAGGTGCATGAAGTGTTTTCTTTAATACAATAAGGAATGTATATTACAGTGAATGAAGAATAATGGTTTACAATGGTAAATGGTTTAAAAGGGGAATGATAATAACTTATTATAAATAAATAACATGTTGTATAATAGGTAGACTTGTCCTAGGGACAATTGAATATTATAACTTAGGTTATATTAAACTAGTAATGGAATGGTATAACTGGTGAATTGAGTCAAGGGACACTAAATTATAAATTAAGTAATCGGTAAAGGGGAAAACTTGAAACTAGTTAAGAAAATGGGGGAAATATATTGTACTTAATTATAAATTAAGTAATCTATAAGCTTGGAAGTCTGAAACCCAATGATAAGAATGTTTAGGTTTATCTAGGGACAAGAGGAAATTATAACATAGGTTATAATAAACGGGTAGAGAAACTTATTAATGGGCCTTAGTTAATAGAACTAAGTTAATAAGTAAACAACGATAAGTTGTATTGACATTGTAAAATGGAATTATGATTAAATGAGAGGGAATGAGGAAAACTTATGAAATGAAATAAGTTATATTTAATCATAAATAGTAAGTGACATGTTATTAGAAAACATGTGAATTGGATAGACTTAATTACATATTAAGTAAAACATGTTATTGTAATAATAAAGTCAACAAGAAGATAAAAAGGGGTGGTGAATTACAGACTTTAGGCCACAATCTAGAGAATAACATGTTGTAGGCTTATTAATAAACTTAAATGGGTTAAGTTATATGACTGAAATTAATAAGAAAGAGAACTTGGTAATTTGAATAAGAATTGGAATAACCAAGTTAATTGGAAACCTGACGAGGTGAGACAAGCACGTAAAAGAATGTTTAGACATAGGGACTAACAACATGCTAAAGTAAGGCGCTTAGACCAGTCCGTATGGTTGAGGGTGAATAACCTAACAGGGTAGATCATCGATGTGTTATGAGGCACGAGGAGAGCGCACATTCATCTGATTGTTCTGATGGCTCCAAAGGACTAGAAAAGGGAAGCACACTGTTTCCTGAGGTACGTAAGGTGCTCCTAGTAGTCCTATGTGTGGTGACAGATGTCTTAGGCTCTGCTCACAGAGGTTGGGTCTGTGCGTAACTACTAGGTGGGTGGGACTTGACTGCAGATGTAGCTATGCAGTTAGAATGCTGTGACAAGGTGACACCAGTGTGGTTCGGCGGTTGCCTCATGAGGAGGTAGAGGGTCATGACCAACAAGGATAGTAGACCATCAGACACCTGTCATCGGTAACCAGTGGGATGCGGAAAGACTCGAGCTAAACCCAAGATACCATTTCACCCTTCACTATCGGGGTAAGGGATTGAGGGGAGACACCACATGGATGTTTAGATTGTTTGTGTTGGGGCAGTCGCTCTGATAGTCTTTACTAGTTGAGCGAGGGGCCGAGGTTTAGCCATATTCACCACGAAAACAAACCCTAGATATATATGTATATAGAGGCTCCTTAAAGACGGGCCCATATAGATATGGAAAAGCTCCCGATCGAGTTCCTTGCTTCTTGTATCGCCCTACCACGGAACTCGGTGCACATTAGAGGACGTGCGATTTAGGCATCGAACTACAATTGAAGATACGTATGGTGGACAGTCTAGATACATGCATGTCGGCTCTGGGTGGTGTATCATAGACTTGAAGGCATTACTCCGGTGTGGAGTCTGATTCGAACAAAGGTGGCAGTTAGTACGTTTACGTAGCATAGTAATGATAGATATATGTGTAACATAATATTGTTATCCGTACGTCACTAAGACATAGGATGAAGGACTGCGTATATTCCGATGGTATTATGTTGGAGACCGTGCGAGTGGGGTATCATTGGGTGTACCTCGATATTGGGGGTAGCTACATATATACTGTATTAGGTTAATCCACTAGGAAGTAAATAGGTACAACGTGTGTGTAAGCCTTGAGTGTTGTTAACCCATGTAACCTAATAAATAAGAAAATATGATTGAATGGTATATATAGGATTATCCAAAGTGTATAGTTTAAATCCAGTCACCAGAACTTGTGTTCTGACCCCCTCCTCATAACATACTCGCAGGTTAGATTCGTGGCAGGGACATGATAGCCTTGGACACTAGTTAGGCTGTATTATTAATACGGTAAGGCTATATTTTGATTATATTATATTTTATCCATTCCGTAGTGAGATATTTTCTGAGCTCTGACATATTTTATGTCTCTGTCTTTTTTCAGTATACCAGAGCAATTCAATCCGAGTTTCGATAGACTGGATTTTTTAAAAAATGGTTTGTTGGAATTGGGCTTGTCACATCTGGTATCAGAGCTTAGGTTTAGGATTCCTATATAAATAATGAGTGAACGTATTTGTATTTTTAAAAAATATAAATATATATTGTATATATGCCTAGATCCATAGAGAAACCCACTAAATAGAAAGGGCGTAATATGATAAGAAATGGGATGTTGTTTTGTACACTAAAGGAATGAATAAGGAAATCTAAGACCCTTAGGTAATTTGGGGTGGAGAGTGTACGATGTACTTTGTATGGAAGGAAAGTAAATCCCATATAATTTGTATTTTGGGTTAGTAGGCTTGAAAACCTTATTAATTAGAAAAGGTTGAGAAGATAAAAATATATTAGGAATATATATAGTTGAGAGAATTGAACTTGGGGAGTGTCTAGGAAAGCCTACAAAATCCCATTATTAACTTTTAAGAACATGAGATTATAAAAGTTTTGGGAAAACGGTTTGTGATATTTTCAAGTTTTAATCTTAAAAGTTACAGTTTTATATATGTAAAATATACATATTGGGTTTTAGAAGTAAAATGGGGTATATTTTGCAAACAATGATTTCTTGCAAAAATTTTATCTAAAGTAAAATTCTCTCAGTAAAAAGATGTATACTATAGAGCATGTATAGCTCTCTAGTTTTCTTATTATATTTCATACAAGAATTTTTAATAAAGAAAG
The DNA here is from genome assembly GCA_030737875.1 of Allium sativum. Classification (NCBI taxonomy): domain Eukaryota; kingdom Viridiplantae; phylum Streptophyta; class Magnoliopsida; order Asparagales; family Amaryllidaceae; genus Allium; species Allium sativum. The sequence continues at coordinate 971,446,915 of CM060918.1, read as the reverse complement.
ATTTTAAATCTCTATTCTTATGACAACCCTTTTTGATAAATTATTTTAAGATAATTTTGTGGGTGGACAAAATAAGTTGTAGAAAATAAGAATAGAGTGGATGTGGGCATCTGGCAGTAAGAGAATAAACTGGCCATATAGTTAAGGACAAGTCATAAACCCGATGGAGAAAATAGTTGTCTGTATCTACTCCATTTTTGTGATTTGAAAAAAAGTGATGATTTACATTTTTAAGATCACATACTTTTATGGCTTGGCAAAAGAAAGTATTCATGAGGAAAATGAAATTTTGACGCTTTTGAATTTTCGAAAGAAAATTTAAATGAAAAAGAGCCAAACCATGTTTTAAAAAGTATGGAGTAGGTAAGGGTTAGTGCCTAGGAAAAACGGGAAAAGTTTTGAGGCTAAAAAGTAAATAGCGAGAATTATCTTAGAATAATAGTGAGTTCCCGTAAATGCGTAAGCACTAAATAGCCTAGGGTGTTACTTGGAGTAATTATTGGTACACAGCTAGAGTTAGCAGTGACTACTAGATAGTAAAGGGCAAGTAAGTGTTTAGATCATGTTGCTAATTTTCATGTTAGGGGTAAATCCCGTTACTGCATTTCGGTTGGGATCGTTCCATTATATTGTTCTTGTTGGGAAGATTGGACAACACCTGAACTTGTCGTGGATCCTATGGTTTGGACTTTTCTGACAGAGGAGGAAATAGCCCCGAGATTCTTGGCCCTTACTGTGTAGGGTGCCTATTCTCCTGTTTTAGTTGAAAGACTAAAGGCTTATTTAAAATGAAACTAAGATCAGATGGTTAAATAAGCTAAGAAAAGAAAAATAGTACAACTAAAAAGGAAACAGAAAATTCAGTAAAGCAACAAAAATGGAAAATTATGAGAAAAGATGGATAAGAATAAAAATTTCCAAGATAAGATGAAAAAGAAAATCAGTAATAAAGAAAATTTTCTTATGTGGGCTGTGCTTGGATAGGAAAAATAGGCAATCTTTATAAATAGTTACATAGAAATCCAAGTACGGTTAGAAAAAGGTTGAAAAAGAAATGTGTGGGAGATGCGGAGTTTTCCGTTTTCCACCTTTTTGTAACATAAGAAATCGAATTTAGAAAATTAGTTTTTTTCTGAAATTCTAAAAATAAAGTTGGTTGGTAGGATTATGGATGCAACAATTGGATGAACTATGCTCTTACTCAGTAAGGGTGGGGGAAATTTGGATGAAATAGCATTTTTGATTTTCAAAATATTGCATTCATGTAGAATTGCCAGTATATTTAGGATGTGAGCATCATATTTTAAAAGGATGTTTGAGAAATTTGCATACACATAGGAGGTACCGCTTAGGCATGCATGCATTATTATGATGTATTGCACTTTTGCACATGTGCACAATGTTTGCAAAAATTGGATGCACACATGATGGATGTATATTATGCGAGGGGTTAATTTATTTTACCCTTATCAAATTTCGGGGACAAAATTTCCTAAGGGTGGGAGAATCTAACACCCCGTATTATTAGCGTAAGATAACAAAATAATAATAACTTAATTAAATATTCAGAATTAAGTAAAATGGACTGCGTCATTGCGTCCATCTCGAAATTCTGGTCAAAATCGACACCTGATTTGTGTAAATCGGACAACGTATGAAGAAGTTATTAAGGTTCGAAGTTTGTATACGCACAGGAAGAATATATATATATATATTAGGTTCAAAATTCAAAAATGGGTCCAGAAATTCGAAAATCGGTTCAAAATTTAAAATTTCAGAAGGCGGCAGATTTCCCGCCCAGGTGGGTCAACCCCCCCCAAAGCTGGGTCGACACCCTCAAGAGTGGGTCGACACCATGGTCGACCCCCTCAAAGGGGTGTCTACCCACCTGCGGCAGATTTTGGCAGATTAGGGTTTTGTGATATTTTGACGATTCAGATGGCTTTTGGGCAAATCTGACGGTCCTAGTTGCTCCATACACCTATAAATAAGACCCTAGACCTAATCCTAAATCTCATAATTCGGTATCTACGCCGGAGCTCTGCCATGGCTCTCTCTCTCTTCTCAAATCTATTGTGAAATTAAAATGTTAGCCTAGGAGAATTATGGATTCAGATCTGGAAGAGGGAATCAACGTTAATAAAAAGATTATTGTATCGTGAAAGCAAGGTAAAATTCTAGATCTAATCCATTCTAATTCTTGTTCTTTCTTTCCCTTCTCTCTTTTAATGAAAATAATAAATCTATGATCGATAGTTTGTAAATCCGATTAAGGGAAAAACGATGGATGTTGAAGCGGGATCAGATCCAAAATTTGGGAAAGAATGAAAGGTGTGCGGGTTTAAAATATACTTTTTGAATAATAGTACCTCTATCGTTTGGCATTCCCCTAATAAACAAATTGGAAGGTTTAATTTGATGAAATGCATTACTGCGCTAAAATGGATAATATGTCCAATTAGTTAATATGTTAAGATGTACATTTACTTGAATGTTTAAGAGAAACGAATACCATTGTATAGATCCATTTTGTGAACCTATGAATTGGGTAAATGATACACTATTGGAGAACTACATGTTATTTTAGATAAAGTTAATTACATGTATAAAGACACGTGACATATACGGGGTTTTGGGGTAATTTGAAATGGGATTTTGGAACATAACATATATTATGTTTTGAGGCTTTAATTTGAAGGCGCAATCTGATATGAACATAAATGGTTGAAAATTCATACATAAGATTAGTTGAATTGTTGGAAATGTTTATATGCTATAGACTTGTTAAAAATATTGGCAGTAACTACCACTGTTCATATCACATATTGATTTGTTCCATTTATATACCAGAGCCCTGACCTATGTGAATTAGAATGGTTGTATGATTATATACATAGAATTGAATAAATGAAGATGAATATGCCTACGATTACAATTAGAAATTGTAACTTCACTTACGGCACGAGGTTAGGTTGCATTAGTGGCGGAAGTCTGCCCTAACCCGACCGGCATGTCCAGCAGCCACTAATGTTGAACCTAATGTGAGAGGCCTAAGTGAAAAATTAAAAATATGTAATGGTGCTAAGATATGAGGTTAAGTCAACTTGTGGGAGAAGTCTTCCCGGACCCGCCCGGCAAAACCAGCATCCACAAGTGTTGGCTTAATGTGAGAGGTCTAGTGCTTAATTATATATATATATGTATGTATATAATAAGATATGAATAAATGGCAATTATGGTAATTAAATTTCTAACTCAGAAAATAAGAAAGGAAGGGATGTAAAGAACTGAGTTAGTGTGATAGGAAGGAAAAGTGATGTATTTCCCTAAATGACCTATTTTTGAAAACGTTGTTGCAAGTAAGCCATAGTAAATGAAGAAAAGTAAATAAATTACTTGCTACCACGGATTTAGATGGGAATACGTTATGAAAGTAAATCATTGGTTCCTTCTATCAAACCGATAAGGTGCATGAAGTGTTTTCCTTAATACAATAAGGAGTGTATATTACAGTGAATGAAGAATAATGGTTTACAACCGTAAATGGTTTAAAAGGGGAATGATAATAACCTATGATAAATAAATAACATGTTGTATAATAGGTAGACTTGTCCTAGGGACAAGTGAATATTATAACTTAGGTTATAATAAACTAGTAAGGGATTGGTATAACTGGTGAATTGAGTCAAGGGACACTAATTATAAATTAAGTAATTAGTAAAGGGGAAAACTTGAAACCAGTTAAGAGAAGGGGGAAGTATATTGTACTTAATTATAAATTAAGTAATCTGTAAGCTTGGGAGTCTGAAACCTATTGATAAGAATGTTTTGGTTTGTCCTAGGGACAAGAGGAAATTATAACATAGGTTATAATAAATGGGTAGAGAAACTTATTAATGGGCTTTAGTTAATAGAACTAAGTTAATAAGTAAACAATGATGAGTTGTATTGACAATGTAAACTGGAATTATGATTAAATGAGAAGGAATGAGGAAAACTTATGAAATGAAATAAGTTATATTTAATCATAAATGGTAAGTGACATGTTAATTAGAAAACATGCGAATTGGATATACTTTATTACATCTTAAGTAAAACATGTTATTGTAATAATAAATTCAACAAGAAGATAAAAAGGGTTTGTAGATTACAGACTTTGGACCACAATCTAAAGAATAACATGTTGTGGGCTTATTAATAAACTTAAATGGTTTAAGTTATATGACTAAAATTAATAAGCAAGAGAGCTTGGTAATTTGAATAAGAATTCCATATGAATTGGAATAACCAAGTTAACTGGAAACCTGATGAGGTGAGACAAGCGTGTAAAAGAATGTTTAGATATAGGGTCTAACAACACGCTAAAGTAAGGCGCTTAGACCAGTCCATACGGTTGAGGGTGAATAACCCAATAGGGTATATCGTCGAGGTGTTATAAGGCATGAGGGGATAACACATTCATCTGATTGTTCTGACGGCTCCAAAGCACTGGAAAGAGGAAGCACGCGGTTTCATGAGGTATGTAAAGTGCTCCTAGTAGTCCTCTGTGTGGTGACAAATGTCTTAGGTTGTGCTCGCACAGGTTGGGTCTACGCGTAACTACTAGGTGGGTGGACCTAGACTGCAGATGTAGCTATGCAGTCAGAATGCTGTGACAAGATGACACCAGGGTGGTTCGGTGGTTGCCTCACGAGGAGGCAGAGGGTCACGACCAACAAGGATAGTAGACCGTCGGACACCTGTCATCGGCAACCAGTGGGATGCGGAAAGACTCGAGCTAAACTCAAGATACCATTTCACCCTTTATTCAGGATCAAACATCAGTAAGTGTCGAACAACATAAGGCTCGAGCAAAGTGGTTAGAACAAACAAGGTCAGTTGGGCTTGGTGGCACGAACATGTTTCTCCCGTGTCGGTCGAACATGGATTCTGGTAGACAACTGGATACAGCTGTTAACCGATGACAATGGCATTTCTGTAATTACTTGTATGTTCGACCGATTGCATGCATATACACATTTCATCTCACCACTTCACTCCAACTTATCCTATAAATAGGTCATGGCTTCCCTACTTTCAGGGATCGATTTCTACGACCCAGAAGGGCTGCCGAATTGCATTCACTCCTGTTTCAAGAGATTCTAACACCTCCTACCATCTAAAAGCGAAGATCAATCATCGAATCCATGAAATCAACCAAAAGTGATCAAGCATATTAGGGATTGAAGGTTCTCCACCATTTTCCTCACATTTAGCGAGATCCATCAAGTTCTTCGCTAATTTGTATTGAATTGAGTGAAGCCTTTGTATCATGAAGCATATGGATGTACTTTTGAGTGATTCTAGACTTGTGACTCTTATATTGTCAATGGAAAATGTTGCCAAAGTGGATGTAGATCTTTCCTAAGATCAAACCACTATAAAATTTGTGTCTCCTTTACTTTTATTCTGATTGTGGCCTTTTTCTTTACCAATTGGTGAAGTACCATTAGTGTACCTTTGGTGTTTTAATCCAAATGGGGTTTTAACACTATCTATTATATATGAAATTAAATATATGACTTTTAGTTATATGATTTTACATTCATTCCCAAGCTTTATATTATATTCTTTTTTGTATAAGGTCCATTTTTCGGTTATCACCTTCCAGTCATTTTTTTTGGAAAACTCGACCGGTTTTTAAAGTGATTGCTAATACTTATTATTATTACTAAAAATATAGTTTAGGAGATTGGCCAATTAGCAATCTGCAACGTACGATTTTTAAGGTGGACCATTCCACCGTTCGGTTTTTAAGGTAGACCGTCCACTAATATCCTATCAACGCTACAACAGTGGAGCTAGACATAAACTCTAGACTATAATTTGACTTCTAACTCACTACAAGAAAACACTGATTTAGCATTATATATTTAGAGCGGAAATTTCTGTCGTTAATTTGCGACGGATTTCCATGTGATCTGCTATGGATAGTTTTTTGTTTTTCCAATTTTTTTGTTTTATTTATTACCGTTGTATTCTGTCATCCCTCACTAAGCCGTTGCAAATTACGTCAAATTACTGATAGAAAAATTCTACCGCTATTTTCCGCTGCAAATCCAAGTAGAATATCATCGAATATTTATTAAAGCTATTTTGTAGCAGAATTCCAATAGAGTTGCAATGGATGTTTATATTATTTTTCTAAGATATACTTTAGTCTATTTTTTAATAATTATTAACATGTTCAATAATTAATAATTAATTTATTCTAATTAATGATTTATAAATAATAATAAATAATAATTTATGTTCTATAATTAATAACTTATAATCATTGCGTATTTAAAATTAGCAAAACAATCTTTGCTCATAACCATTGTAATTACTAAATTCTTAATTAAGTCCTCTACTTTCAGCACAAATTTCAGTCAGTATGCCAGTATATTTTATGCTAAATCCCAAAATTTTAAATTGTTATTTTATAATTATTCCCCTAAATAATGAGAATATCAGTTTATTATAATAATTAATAATAAAATTTAATACTTATGTAATGATATCTAGTATTCAATAATTAATTATATTTAATAATTACATTTGATAATTATAGTTGATGCACATATTTTATAACTATAGTTGATAATTATATTTCATATTTCGAAAAATTTAAAAATTTGAAATCATCTTGAATAAATTTGAAATAAATCATAAAGTTTATAAAACTAATTATTGTTTGATACGAAACAACCAAAATTTCTATAACTTTAAAATGTTGGAAAAATTCATTTAACAGTTTAATTTAAATTGTATAATACTTCATATTCTAATTTTAAAATTTTCTATAAATTCTGACTAAGATAAAGTACAATTTTTTGTTGATGCATTGCTGCTTCTAAAATGATCAGTTTTTGTTGACACATTGCTGCTTCTGCTTATTGTAAATCTTATGCTTTGATCCTAGAAGAAAACTGCTGCTTTGAAATAAATTAGGTAACCTATAACTAATAATAATTATGTCTAATATCTGGTCACTAATAATTAAAAGTAAATAATATATAATAATTAAAAAGTAAGTAAGTAATATATAATAATTAAAAGCTAAAATTTATCATTTATTATTTGGTATTTAAGAGTTAGAATTAACAATAATATTTTTTTATTTCCGATAAAATAAATTAATAACTTAAATAAGAAGTAGTAAATAATTAATATTAATAGTCCTTAATAATTATGATTGAATAATCAATATTCGATTAGAATTAAGTAGTAATAAGTACTAATTAATAATTGATGAATAAGAAATAATAATCAATTATTATTATTTTTAACGATTCATAATTAATATGAAATAAAAATAATTAATCAATGTTAATTTTTAATAACTAAAGTTTAATATTTATTTATTAAATTTCTTTCGCAACTATACTCGAACAACCGCTACGGATATCTGAAGGATTTTGGGTCAAATTCACACTACAATAATGAAATTCACACCAAAACAAAACATGATCTTGTGTAATAATTTGGCAAATCAAAGAAATCATACATGCATATGTCTTTCAAAATTCATTAAATCGTGGAAGAACTGGATTGGGTTGAATCGAATCTTAGCTCGCCATATGTAAAGCCTCTAGAGAAATCCACGAACATTTTCTTCAGTCTCGTCAAACGATTTGAAGAAGAGGCGTAATCGTCACTAGCCGATTCTAGATATCGGGTTTTTATCACCATTTTATTCTTGTTTTTTTGTGTGTCTCTGAAATACAGGTCGTACCCCTATTTTATATGTTCAACGAGTAATCTAGGATATTTTCTATAACTTATACCATTTCAAACCAAAGAAAAAATCAACATTTGTTTTTCCTTTATTTTGAACGGTTCTCGCCCCTTTTAAACATCCAATTGTGTGACCCTATAAGTTACCATAACATTAGCAATAATTTAAATCGTATTTAAATTATAAACAGTGAGCGGTATCTAGCAACACATCGATGTTACCCAAGTTATGATAATATTGACGTTTCGATACAACCTTTTCGTGACCAATGTATCAATGTAATATAATCCTTTTAACCAATATATCCAGGATTAAACTCGAGACATGGAACGTATTACCCTCTTTATAATTTAATCCGTTTATCTTGATCGATGAGTAGACTATATAAAACAAATCAATATTTGAGCATGACCATGCATTTCATAGTTTCATTCAATCAAGAGGGCCATGGATATCACTACAAATATATCGTAGGGTTAAATTTCCTCTAGATCATTCATAATTTTCATCCGACTTGAGATGTATCCAATAATCACCTTTATTGTCTACTCTGTTTCAAGTAACTTTTGATGATATCAAAACAAAAATATCCTCGAATAAAATTATAATGATTTCAGGTCTGAGGACCATTACATCACTGCCACTATGATAATAACTTATGATACTGTTAGTTATATTTCATGTAATTTTCTCACATTGGGTCAGCCCAATATGACATTCTCCAATACGTATTTATATCTTGACATTTATATCACGTATATTAATGATCGATGAGATATGATCATCAGTCAATTAACATACTAGTCTCAAAGTTTTATTGTTGTCCTTTGTACACAATAAAATTTGACTAGGGACATTTAAGAATTATAATACTTAATATATTATATAATATCATGTTCAAGTCACTTACTTGAACTATATAAATGCGTATTATTATTCTAAGGAGTTCTATTATGACAATAATTATACTATGTAGTAAATATAGTAAATATATAACATAATATATTATTCTATTCCAAATAAAATAATAACATCAACAGTGTTATCAATCACATCAAATGGATTTCTTCTAGGGTATAAAATTTAATAATATCCCCTTATTTTTTAATCTATTTCCTGTTGCAATTCGTCGCTTTGCAACTTGTAACGACCCGGGGAGTTTGACTCCCGAAATCCAACAACAGTACACCAATACATATTACTTGTCAGGACTCAAGTATCGGAAACACGTGATAGTTAATGAAAGAAAATAGAGGGTGAGAAAAGAAAGAAAGAAAATAGAGGGTGAGAAAAAAGAAAGAAAAATTAGAATAGAAGAAGAAGAACAATACAACCACATTAGACTCTTACATTGCAGTGGAATAAAATATAATAGAACAAAACTTTATTGAGAGCTTTAAATAAAACTTACAATCATTAGAGTACATCAACACATTTGGACAATCATCTTAATCTGCCCTCATATACAACACACAGCGGAATAAATACTAGATATCATACGTCTGAACACCTTCAGCTCATCTCCGGACTTCAGAACATCCGATAACCTGAACCTGTACAACCCGGTCTAACCGAGCATTTACAAAATGCCAGATCAGTTTGGTTAACCATAGTGAGAAAACTCTCTAAGTTAAAGAAAACATCACCCAACTTGATTTTAAAGTTAAAACCATTCCCTTTTGAAATCATAGCTTATTCTGATATTATAATAGTGTCTAAACAGAAATAAATATCAATCTAGCGGAACACTTGCATCTAACCTTTCACATACATAATATACAATCAAAACCGCAGGCTCTTATTAGAGTTTGGATTTCCAACTAGCAAGGTATAGGACCACTTTCCAACAGTGTATCTCTAGAGAGGAATACACTAGGTTCAACAAGAACATCTTACAACCCAGGCTAAACATGACCAGCCACTCATTTCGCTTGAGTATGTCGAATATATATCACCAACGGTTGTGTACGACAATCGTTTCCCGAAAAGGGACAACATCGAAATAGATTAAAGAAAGAAATGGATTATCTCTAGATGGGTGATTATACACCCTACTTAGGTGCGACCCACTTAGCCATTTGTATTTGCTGGTCAGAATGGTTTTCGAATATAATTCGATCCCGGTCTTTCCGTACCTACAATCATATAAGACAGATTTGATGGTCGGTTATTTAACTATCAAATAAAACAATCATTAAATCCTAAAAGTAAAAGTAGTTCCACTGATTCAGTATTCAGCATCAGTTGGCTTCTTTAATTAAAATAATTAAACAAATGGATAATTTACAATTAAAACTCTTTTCGATATTTTAACTTAGCATTTCACCTCTTATTTAAACATAAGATTTTTTTTAAACTATTTACCATACCATTACTCGTTATTTATAATCGGGAAATCACTTCAACTCCCCACTCGTTAAACAACTTTACAAAATCTCTGTATTTCATTATTTTAAAACAATACCAACTCTTATAAAAATCCTATACAACTCATCATTTCCTTTTACCTTGAAAATATCATGATATTTCCACATAACCTCCTCTTGTTTTCCGTTATCTGTAAATCTCATTTTACATATTCTCGAGTCCTTTTATTTCCTTTATTCCGGAAATCATATTATATTCTCAAATCTTCATTTCCGTTAGTTTGGAAATCACATTGTATTCTCAAATCTTTATTTCTATTACTTTGGAAATACCATTGTATTCTCAAATCTTTATCTTCAACATTCATTAGCCCCTAGTCGTAAATTGGTGAGCGAACAATTTCCTAAGTATCAACCCCGAAAACCGAAATCAACATCAGATTGATATTCAGAAAATTACCCAACTCAACCAATCTTCTGTTAGTTTCCAATTCTTATCTTAACTCGTTATCAACCGATACTATTCCATTTCTAATTCATTCGACCATTTCCACTTTGAGAATCTCGTTTTCAATTCCATCCATTTCACTTAATTTCGTTATTAAGTATCGCCAATTGAAATCAACGCTTTGATTTCTCATTTCATTTCATAAACCTTGTTTATGAATTTGGTTCAATATGAAACCACTTTTTTCCTTGTTTCTTTCCACTTAATTCACATAATAAGTTAACACTTATTTTAAGCTATCGTGTTTGCTTAAAATTCCTTCCATAACTTAATTCATAAAAATTGGGTTCTAATATATAAACCTGTTCATAATCTCCTTTATAATCCAACTTGTGATTATTTCAATCTTCCATTTCCTTACTTCGATGAATTTCATTTACAAGGTAATTTCTGAAATTTGTATTATCAAAAATAATAATTTAATTCAACGTTAACTATTATAAAATTAGTTAATTGCTTATTTAACTAAAATAAATAATAAATTTCTTTCTTAAACTCTTATTTAGATTTAAACAAATCTTTGTTAAGCTATTTCAATATATTACTTGACAATAAACTATTTCAACTTAATAATCAAACCCCAGTTGAAACGATCGACTTGGTTAACTCAAAACATAATAATTCCTTTTACCGATTCCAATTAATTTCACCTTTAAACTAATTAATAATATTATTAATTTAAATAACTTCATTCTATTGTTTCTTAGAAACAATAAATCCAATTCTTATTCGTTACTAAATTTCTACTCATTTATTTATAAATCTTACCTACATAAGAATTTATGTTATAAAATCACTATATAATTATTTATAACTTAAATAATTAAAAATAAATATTTATTTCCTTTCAAATAAACTTCCATTTAAAATAAAAGATTTCAAAATCTGTTCTTAGTTATAAAATATATTTTATAACTTCATTTCTGTCGATTTAGCTGGTGGTAAATCCATATTTCAAAAACGATTGATTATCAAGCCATCTGATGCCAATTACCCAACCAATACTGCCCAGTGGTTAATATCACAACATACATTGAATTACGATTCAACAAATCAATAAACTAATCAATCCTCTAAACAGGTTGGTGATACAGTTCATATAGCATCCATCAAACAATTACCAAACATAACACACAAATAATAAACCCGACTTATATAAAATATAAGTGGGTAAACTGAGTGAGTTAAACTCAAATTGGTTTGATCCATTGTATCGATGTAGCGGTTCAGTTACAGTTAAATTAAAATTGTTGTTTTAATATTAACGGTAAATCCCAGCTGTCTCCTGCACCATCCAGATAAGTTCCAGATTGTTGCGTTCGTCGTCGTGATTCGAATGAGGCTTGTTTCGTTAAATTCTGTCCATTGTACAAAAGTTATTAACATTTTAATTTATACAACTATTAAATAAATAATTCGTTATTGATCACGTTTTAAAGTTATACTGCAATATCACTTTGGTTCTTCTATAAAAGAGAGCTCTTTCGATAGTCATTACACGATCCTTCGTTACTGTCCAACATACCCATACTCAAGACCATAAAACCATGCTCAGTTCCCTTTTTCACGTGTTTGGACATTATACCATTTCATTTTTGAATTCCTTTCTTCACGTAGTGTACCAAGAATGTGCCCAGCTCCATGTTTATATCTCCACGTATTTCATTAATCCAGTACCCACCTGTAACATACCAAACCTCCCCATCGTTTTGGTCATTCCTTCAGCTACTACAAACCAAGACGCTTGCTCAGCAAAGCCACTGCCCCCAAGGCCTTGAGCCTCATCGATTCTGATACACCTTGGCGTCTCCTCTTCATCACTACAACACTTTCAACGTTCACGTGAATAAAATGCCCGGCTTCCCAAAACAAAAGCGCTGTTTCCCATTGAAAACAAAACCCATGAACCCACTTTCATTTGCTTCATCTTTAACCATATCGCCAGCACTTGGAGCTTTCCATTTCAGCTCATTCCTCCTCAAAACTGCATCACGTTGCTCAACATGCCCCATTCGCATATTATATGTTCACGTAAATCACATACACTTGGTTTCCCACTTCAAGTTTCAATTACAATTCCTGCTGCGAATACTGATGTGCCCAATCCCCTTGCTAGTTCCAAAACCCACTTCATTCCAAGTGGCCAACGTACACTTCTGGTTCCCAAAAACGAAGACCGACTTTACTTTTCATTATGGCCCATATTTCCTTACCCTGCTTCGCAAATACAGGTGATCAGCCCAGCGCAACACGTACTGTTCATTGTTGTTTCTTCACAGTACCAAGTTTGCACCATGTTCTTGTTTTGGCTTTCTTCCATTTTCCATTTGTTTCACAGGCTGTTCATGTTCATCCCAAAACTCCCGCCTTCTATTTGGAAAGCCAGCTCCTTTGTTCACCCATTCCTTGCCCAAATATATTACCACGTCCAAAACATGCTTCTTCCCCATACGCCTAATCTCTTCCTTCTTCATTTCAGGGTCTCGTTTCCATTGTCTCTCGCAGCTGTTCATCAATAAGCACATTTGGTTTCCTTTTGTTTTGCTTTTTTTGTAACTTGCGGTTACTTTTAATGGTGGCAATAACTTTCTGGAAGAAAAGGTTAGATGAAGTTTGCGGGTTTACATATAAGTAGAGAGTCTCAGCCCCGAAGAAATGAAGAGTAGGGGTAGGACATGCTAGGATGGGTGGGTGATTGGTGCGGTGATTGAAGGTGAAAATACACTGGGTTTGGTGCATGTGCGACAATACCCTGAGATCCATAAATTTGACAAGGACTAAACAAACGCATGTAGTGTATACTCCATCTCCTTAAGGCTTAAGTAAAAGTGTTACTAGGCATTGTTAGATAATAGGTTGGGCTATAAATAGGGTAGGCTGTATACTTATATTTACTTAAGAATTAAGCATTCTATTTTATTTTCATGTTTGCTTAAGGTAGAAGAAATAGGAGTTCAATCCATGTGAAGCATCCAGTGGGCGTATATATGTCCAGAGTAGCGTTAGTACTTGGTTACTTGCTTAGGAACTAAGTAATAAGATAAGTATATGTGTGGTGTGCAGAAAGAACAAACGGTAGGCTGCCAACTCAAACATAAGCTATTACTTGGGTCCAAAGTAATATATTGATCATAGTTTTTTTTTATTCAGTATGGTTATTTTATACAGTTATTAGTTCTACCTCTTTTCATGTTCACCGTTATACAAACGCAGCGCTACACACGAACCCTAAACGCCACAAAAAGGGATGCACTGCTATGTTCAGATGTTACAAATCCAATGGAATTCGTTTTGCTAAAAACCAACTCCATTTGCACAACATTTTTATATTAATTTATCGGTTCACCTTTAAATTGCACAAACAGATAAAACAACTCCGATTGGATCCAAATTGGAAATCTAGCAATAACTAGTTATACGCATTCTAATAAATTTCGTTTCGTCGAAAACGGAGATCGTTCGAACAGAAAACATTTCTAAGGCCTATAAAATAACAATAAAATATATTTAAATCGAAAAAAATTCAATTTAAATAATAATAAATTATTATTATCATATGTTCCAATATTACACATCTTAAAAATAAACCAATATATAATTTAAACTAAATGTTAAAAATTCTGAGTTAAAACGATATTCAAAATATATATAAAAACCCTTTATATTTATTAAATAAATGTTATAATTATTAGCGAATTCCATAACGACTAGTTGAAAATTTGAATTAGGCATAACTAACAATCTATAATACGAAATCTCGATTTTTCTCTTTCATAAGAAAATTATAATCAAATCGATTCAAGCATTTCTTGTTTCACAGAATTTCGACTCATATCGGATCCGGTATATTCAATTGAATTTCAAACCGTAAATTACGAACTACCACGCCATTTCGAGCTTGATTTATAATTATATAAATTAAACATTTTTAACTTTGTTATATAAATGAATTATATATTTTAAATCCATTAAAAATTCCAAATCAGTATTTTAAATAATAAAGTATATTGAATATTTGACTACCTTGAATATGGGATGTTACACAACTCGTCACATACATATTTTTTGCTCCAAAATTGGCTCCTACTTCTGAATTTTTGGCTCCAAATCCAAAATTTGAGCCAAAATATTCACCAGTTCCGAGAGTTGCTACATTGGCGGTATATTCAAAATCGTCTGCATCTCGTCAGACTTAATTATTACTTTGCAATCTCGCTTGAAAACTGAAAACCTATTTTTGTCTTCACCTCAAAATTGTTCGTCCGCCACCATCTTCCTCTCAGCCCCTTCATCTTCATTTGACACATATGTTTTTGATTTTTGAAAAAATGTACACCAATAATGGGGATGCGTTTCGTTTCTACCTCCATCTTTTTCCTTCATAACCTAATTTCATCTCCCTACCTCACATTTCTTCGTCCCCTTTTTTGTCCACCGTCCTTTTCTTCTTTCGATCCACATTTTCCCTTTTCCTTATTTTTATTTTTTTCACTTATCACTGATCCTTGTTTAGATTCCGATCCTGTGCTACTTAACTTTTGCTGCTGTGTCTTTTAAATCCATACTTGAGCCTTCGTTCCCGTCCATTGATCTGGTTTCATCTCATCTTTGCATTTTATTTCCCTCATGTTGAGTTTCCTTTCCCTCTCCAATTCCAAAACACCCGCCTTTGTTCCTTTTTGAGCTAGCTCCCTATCTTCAGCTTACCATCCCCTTCATCTATCTATCACTGCGTAGTCTGACCATCAACTCTTTGAGACCGATTTCGGTGTTACAGATCTGAGGTTTGCTTGACCTTCTTGAAGGGATGCTAGTTCATCACTGAACTTTGATGCAACATTTTAGCGGAAATTACGGGTTACCATCTTGTGAATGGAAGTTACTTGTGCGGTTTTATTTTTGATTGTTTGAGTTTTTCTGGTGGTTTGGAATGTATTTAGTTGTTAGCCGCGGGTCATTGGCTTTTGAGATGATATCTCCAACTGGATCATAAATAACTTCATTTATAATTTCTTGTATCCATCTCTTTTGATAGTATTTAAGAGGTAATGTTTTATACTCCAAATGACGAAACACCTTCAATGCATGTGAACAAAGAATCCCATCAAACTCAAATTTTCTACATGAGCAGGATAATATTTGCTCCGAATGATTATACATAACATTGCGAGTCCTTTTCCAGCCTTCAATTTCATCAACTTTATATGTGCGAATAATCCCATCGTCATTTTCTAATTTTAATGGTAAGTCAAGGTTTTTTTTAACACACTCCTGAAATGAATAAAATAACTTCTTCGTGTATTTTTTTGCTGCTTCACGCTCTACAGACCAACTAGAAATAAGATTAGGTGTTCTTTGTTGTGTCAAATATTCAACCTCCTTTTCCTTCTCACAACGATTTTCCATAGCTTTAGAGTGGTGATCTACAAACTCTCGGAGAAAAATTCTACCATGGATAAAATAATCCTTTAAGAATTTATTTATTCTCTCACTCCTTTGTGATGTGGTCAAACCAGCACAAAAATGAGAACGACTATAGACTTGTGCCCATTTTCGTCTCAGCTCATAAGTTTTTTTTAACCATTCATTATCCATAAGCCCATTAACTTCAAGAAAATTATCCCAACTTTGCTCAAATTCTTCTATAGTTTCTGAGTTATATATGCAATCATTAAATTGTGATGAAATTGACTTATACCAAAAATTACCTAAGTTCTTTACAGCATTTTGACACAAACGCCATAAACATAAACCATGATGAGATTGAGGAAATAAATTATTCGCCACATTTGAGATAGCTGCTGACTGATCTGTAAATATACTTTTTGGTTTTTTACCTCCCATATCCTCCAAGAAAGTAGTAAATAACCATGTTACTGCATCAACCGTTTCGACATCTAGAAGGCCGCACCCAAAAAGTGATGTTTGTCCATGATGATTGATGCCGACCATTGGCGCACATAGCATGTCACAATTATTTGTACAAAATGTTGTATCGAAGCATACTACATCACAAAACAATCCATAATCCCTTCTTGATTTAGCATCACAAAAGAATACACCGCGTATCTCGCCATTTTATGGTGTGTTTGAAAAGAGTAAAAGAAATGTCCATTTTCCACTTCTTTTTGCTTGAATTATTCGAGAAGATACTGAGCATCGCCATTCTTAAGAAACTCTCTTCGTGATCTTTGTATTAAATTATTGCTATCCAACCTAGTGAAATTTAAATTGTTGGCTCCACCGGCATCTTCGCACATATAAGAGAAAATTTGACCTTGTTTTATTCTGGAAGAATGCATTTTCTTCATAAGTTCGGCTTGTGAAAAGTCGATTTTTCTCTGCGATTTCAAATAATGAGAAAGCTCTAATGGGACAAGGTTATGAGAATGTCCAGCTTCAAACTCAGTCAATCTGTATTTGTCATTGAAAATACGATTCACCGTAAATTTTGCTTTGCAATTGAACTGCCTATTTTCTCTCGTTTTTTCCGGTGTCTTAATTTTATTATATGTTCCCTCATACGAGCATACTAGTTCTTGCCTCTGAACTTTTTATTTTCTGTTATTTGTTCTCCGTATTCGTACACTAAATCCAACTTACCTTGCATATGTGTTATAAAATGTATATGCATCTTCTATTTGTAACATGAGCCTTCACTGTCCTCATTACATTCAATAGGCATCCCAACATTTAGATCAATGTCTAATATATTCATTTCTTTGTGAGAAAAGCTTTTATTGACATCCATATAACAACCTATAGATTTTCTTGGATATTAAGTTATGAGAAAGCTAAATATGTGCAAATATAAATACATCTACATTGCTTATATGAACATGATTATACCAAATTAGTCAATATCTTGCTTTGTTTGCGTGAAGACTGGAAAAAAAGTAAGTTTATTGGTCTTCGGAGGAGAAATAAACACAAATAAAATGTGCAAAACTATTAAATGATGAAGAAAAGGTAAAATATAGACATTTTATTGATAGATGGGTATATGACCGGAATTCATGGGAAACATTAGCATTTATTGAGGTGGGGCCATCGCTTTAAAGAAAAATTAACCTGCATGAGAAACAAATAACGAGCAATGCAAGTATAAGAGCATTCCCAGCAGTGTGGGTAATGCATTGAAATGGAAAAAAAAGTGCTCGCGTTCCAGCAGTTGTGGGACGAGCATGGGGAGGTGAGTTAAATGGAAGCTATCAACGTTTGCAAATTCCAGCGGCGAGAACTAAACGGTTTACTGTATACCGTATATAAGCTAAACGGATTTCATTAAATTGTTTATACAATAAATGGTTTTTTGAATTCCGTTTAGTGTATATATGGTGTTTAGTAATTCCTTTTTCTCTGGACGGTTTTTAGTACACCGTAACACAAAGTTTGCTAATTTTTTTGTTTGAGGTTACCTGTTTTCATGTGTTATTTAGTTTTTCTCTTAATATTTATTTATAGGTTATTATTAATATGTTTTCTTGTACATTTTAATACGTTATCTTAATATGTTTTCTTGCTAATTATTTATTTATAGGTTATAAATAATTATTTACCCTTTAGGTTAATTTAGGTTGGCAAATGTTAAGGGTTTTATCTGTTGGGTTTTATTTATTTGTACAAGTAATGTTTTATTGTATAATAATGATATGTTTTGTATAATTAGTGGTTTATTTATTGTTAATTAATGTTATGTATAATTAATGAATGTTTTATTTATTAGTGTATAATTAATGTTTTATACATTAGTGTATAATTAATGTTTTATTTGTTGTTATGTACAATTAATGTAACTCTTTATTGATTTATTTTTGTTGTGTGTTAAAGTTATATAAACTTGTCGAATGGTTTGAATTTTTTAGTTTTACTTCCTTTTAGGTTATAAAAAATAAACGCAGCCAAATATAATATATAAATTTCATAATAGTAGATAATGTTTTTGATTACACACAAAATATTACAACCAACACCGAAAAATAAATCTAGCGAACAATAAGCTTGAAATAACAACATATAATTCAACTACATCCCGGAACTACCTTCTTCTTCTTGGTATCACAGCTGCAGATCCCTTAGAATATTACTTTTTTGGCTAAAGCATACTCCAGAGCCTCTCCAGTTAGGTGAGACGTATCTTTTGATAGATACACCTCCTCCTTTTCCTCCAGTAAGCGTCTTTCACGTTTGTTCATATAATCAGCTCTTCTGTTGAGTGCTTTAGTTCTCTCTGCAGCTTGCTGAAGCTGCATCTCCATGATCTTTAGCTGCTTATCTTTCTGATTTTTACGTTCGTCTTTTTTTGAGGCCGATGCAATTGAGATATCACTCAACAACGAAGTTAGAGTAGCACTATACGTTGCCAGATCGTTTGCTTCCTTGTTCCTCAACAAGGATCTCTTGCTTGATTTTATCCCTTCGGGCCCTGTACCAACTCCATCATACAACATACCCGAAGTAGGAGTCAATGGACTGCTGTTGTTTCCATGTGCATCAGTAGGCAATGCAGAGTCATTTGAATTTCCCGGGGATGAATCCATTGAAAATCTTGAAGCGACATTTCTCACATCAGAACCTTCGGCGTCTTCAAATTCTACAGAATTAGGTTCGCCAAGAGTGGCCCAACGTGGTTCCAATTTTAGAATTTCAAAGGCTTCATGCGCAATGAATTCACAGTTAAAAGCTGCACGATAGATGGTTTTGTAATCTTCTTTCAAGTCCTTGAAAATTTGACCACTTCTCAGTCTATCCCCCCGTTGTGCTATTATCCCTTTGTACCTTGTACACATGGTATTCAGGTTGTGCCACGCAGTCTTTGTGCTTTCAAATGTTCTTCTTGTCAGGCAGTCAAGATCTTTATTGTATAGCTCATTAACACGGTTGAAGAAAAAATTTCCGCCCGATCGGCCTGCTGGAACGACGGATGCTCTTACCCATGCACTGGCTAGCACTTTATAGTCATTTGCTTTCGACATCTTACCAGCACCAATAATTGGTTCCGCACTACTTTGACCTTGCGATTCCTTCGATTTTCGCTTGTTATATGCGCGCTTTACCTTGTTATTTCCTTTGGAGGGTATTGGGATCGACGAAGCCGACGCGTGGTTTGGAACCGGACTAGGAAACATGGGTTGTGAACCAAAGTAGGTGTTGTGTTGAGGAACTTGACTATACATGGTACCATATTGTTGTGCGAGGTTCATTTGTTGGAGATATTGACTTTGTTGAGGAGTTAGAAAAGGAGATGGAATCATTGATGGGGCTTCAGCTTGTGATAATGAATTAGTAAAATTTGCGAGGTTATCATCGTTGAAGCTAGAGTAATTGTTGTTATTTGAATCGGCCATTGCTGGGTTTTTTTTCTGTAGAGAATTGATTTTAGTGGAAGTGAGTAGCAATTGACAAACAATAACCCATATTTATTGAGACAAAGAAGGCAACAATGTGTCTTGGTCAAAAGAACACTACTTTTCTTCTGCAATGTATAGTCACATACTTTATCGTGACATGTGCTTACTTTATCTACAGTTGTGATAAACTTTATTGGTAAGTGTTGGTTACTTTATCGGTTACCGCGATGAATTTATCGTTAGCTGTGACAAACTTTATTGGTATATGTGACATAGTTAAAAACAGAGCTACAACATACTTTATTGTTTAGTGTGCCTTATTTTTCTGTGTTCCTTTATTGGTAGATGTGTGTATAGTCGTTGGCAGTGTGTAGTCAAATCGTATGGGGAAGCGAAAGTGGTCTACATCGGATTACGTGACAAACTTTATTGGTTTTTGTGACATACTTTATCGAGAGATGTGACATACTATTTCAATGATATATAATGTGCACAACTTATATTTTTCATAATCACACCAACATGACATCCGAAACGTGGATAGCATCGGATTACGTAGTTTTGATTCAGGCTTACATTCAAGCAGATATTCTCCATATGGAAGAAGAAGTGGAGCAAGATTTTTGGGTAACCCTCACTGAAAAGCACAATAGTCTTCCTGGGTGTAGAGTGATGAGAGAAAATTTAGCCATAAGAAGCGCATTCTGCTTGTTTAGTAGAGATTGTGCAAATTACCGCAAAGTTATAGATGAGGTGATCAAGGAGGATGTTTTCAAACTGGAACGCGCAACGTACGACTCACTCTATCCTTTCAAATACCGTTCAGACTTCATCGGTCACGAAGCTTACGAGTTATGGTACAACCATATTATTCAGTTTGAGTAACGACATTATGTTGTGTGCTTACAGTATTATGTATCTCGTATTTTTATTTTCAAATTGGTGGAATGTATCCTTAGCGTAATATTTCAGAGTCATCGTTACCCGTAGAGTAATTTATCAAAAAAAAATCACTTCTCATGAAATAACAAACTGAATTACTAAAAATAAGATACAGTTGAAAGTAGACAAAACAGTACATCAATTCTGCCTCCTATTTTTAAGCCCATGAAGCTGGTTTTGAAGTCTGCCAATTTCATTTTTCCATCCAACAGATTGAGTTTGCAACGTTGTTAGTTGATATTGTAATTCATTTGCATAGTCAGCAGCACGACTAGGAAACGACTCGTCAATCCACTGCCAAAAAACACACCCAGTTGGATAAGCATGGCATCGGTGATACCGACGGCCAATGGTAGTCCTCACTGAAATTACATCTTCAACAACGGCATAACCACATTCACAAAATACAAGTGGTGAGTCAACTTCTTGCGAGTTTCCCACTTGAGTGTCTTGTTGCTACCGATGCAAGGTAGCACGTCTTTGTTGTCGTTGCAGCCTTTCTATATGTCGTCTTTCAGCCTGGTCTCGTCTTTGGAGTTCTTCTTGTTCTTGTTCATGCTCACGCATATCTTCATAATGTCGATCTTGTAGTTCAATTAAGAAGTCTATATCAGTTTGTGGTGATGGTAGGTTTTCTGGTCTTGGATGATCCATGCTACCTTCGTAGGAATATGATGTGGGAAGAGAAATTGGCATTGTTTTAATACTATGAAACCTTGGTTACCCAAGCTACTATAAATAGTTGGAAATCAAAAGGTTCAATGAATTAAATAATTAATATTTGTAGGACTAATCATGGTGAGTATTAAAAGATGTGAGTGTCAGGCAGACAAGTACTAATTTCATCTGTCAACTATTACAAGATGCATTGACATGACTAGTCACTTGTGATACTGGCAACAATTAAAGGTGTATACAGGTTTCAGAAGAAGCGCTGGCATGAGAAGTCAATTCTATCAATAGTTGGACTATTTTGAATCCGGGTCGTCCTCTAGTGGGATACATTTATAATCTTTTTTTTTTCTTAACTTTACAATTTAGAGTAAGGTTGACCCCTAACTACATTTGTCTTTTTTATGCTAATTCACTTTTTTGTTTTTGGGTTAACTCACTTTGTGTGTTTAAACTCCATGGCGGGATACATTTATAATCTTTTTTTTCTTAACTTTACAATTTAGAGTAGGGTCGACCCCTAACTACATTTGTCTTTTTTAAAGGTGGATTGTATAAATTGAGTATACAAAAGTGGTGAGAAAGATAGAAAATGGGTAGGTTTGGAATTTGAACACTAAATTTGTGGGTTTTGAGCGAGATTTAGGGTTTTGGCAAATAATGGGGCTTTTGGACTACAACCATTTTCGAGCTGTTTTTTTACAAAGGAAGAATAACTCTGTAAACAGAATGGCACGTGACCTATATATATATATATAATAACTAAATGGATTTCTGAAACCCGTTTATGAACTAAACGGTTTTCAGAAATCTGTTTAGTTCTGGTAAATTTTAAAAAAAATTACCCAAGCATTCTCCCACTCGTTGCTGGGAAGGTTTGAGCGGTGAGAGTAAAA
Organism: Allium sativum; assembly: GCA_030737875.1. Lineage (NCBI taxonomy): Eukaryota > Viridiplantae > Streptophyta > Magnoliopsida > Asparagales > Amaryllidaceae > Allium > Allium sativum. The sequence goes on along the minus strand of CM060918.1, from coordinate 971,424,422 downwards.
CATTGCCAATTCCCACCCATTCTTATGCAATGTGCTGGGAATGCTCTAATTTGTAGAAGGAGGAGAAACATTAAGTGCCTGTAGAGTTAATTGGTAGATAATAATGCATGAAAACTGAGCATGTACGGATGGGTGTGGACCATGCATTTGATTTTTTTTAACACCGTGTGAAGTGTCAACATAACAACAGTTAATTTGATGTCTACAAACTCACACTCCTATTATTAACTATATTTATCGACTGAGATATTTTACAGGCATATACAAATGCCTTTATTAACCTTGAATTATTTATCATTATCATTTAGAATTCGAACCAGAATATATTATATAAATAAAGAGGCAATTCTACGATTAAAATAATAAACATTGTCATTCATTTGACTATTTATACTAAAACGAAAATGAGAATAACATCTGCAGGACATAAGATGCAATCAAAGAACATTTGTTTATTACAAAGATACAGATCCAACATGCTTCTTTAACAAAGATTACAAAAGCAATGTTAAAATGAACGTTTTCACCTACACATATCATTTACATCCAAGTTTGTTAACTTTGATACATTCAGAAACCAAATCAAACTTAGCATCTCATAAAAAAAGACCTTGATAATATGTGCAAAACAACCTCAATAAGATCTCCATTACGGTAATAAGCTCTTAAGTTTATGGTAGACTGCATTACCTTCAATTTACGTAATATGTTAACCTGAAAGGAAAAGGACATTATCATAAGCATAATCAATTGTTATCTATAGTTTGCATCATATGCACGCATAGTGGTTTTTTTAAGTAAAAATATGTTGTGCTTCGCTAAGTTGATAAATGACTTTGTATGGCAAAAAAAGGAAACGTGACTTAGCTTGCTGGACTGAATATGCGTCCTCGTGGCAACTGAATGATTGATTCTCTATTGCTATGAGTGAATCCTGGCTTACATTTTGAAGGTTTAAATATTAATGGGAAGATTTTAATCCTAAAAACATAAAATGAAATTTTGAAACATTAATTAGTAAGCTATCGTAGGGTATTTGTACATATCTAATGTGTTACTTAAATGAAGACTACGGAATTAGTTTGCTCGTTCAGCTTCGTACAAAGAAGAAATCAGTTGCACCATAAAACGACGAGAATAATTGCGAACAACTATTCATGGATAATAGGTTGATCAACAAGCAAACTTCATTCAAATCAATAGAGCTTAGGATCATATTCATTGACAACATACCTCAAATCCCTGCCATTGTATCCTACTCCAACACGGATCTATCCTAAAATGCAAAAAATCATATCATTTTCCTAAACATACAAAAACAAAGAGTGAAAAAAATGATGTGTTATAATAATACTGGTATGATTAAAATAACAAAGAAACGAACATATCAGAAATTTGTAAAGATGTAACTGCCGTTAGGCATGCCCACTATAATATCCTCCATGCAAGTTAATGTGGAAGCAGCTAGAAATACTAATTCATTTAAATTAAATTAAAAGTTGCAAGGACCATTTAAGTATTTTCAGCGAAGGAAATGATTTGCAAATGGAGGGTGAATTAATTCCTCTAGATAGTCCAATCACCTAGCATATCATGTAGTTACTTATAAATGATCAACCGAAAAATAAAACTTAACAAAAAATGGTAAGAATAATCTACAAGTGTATATGTTAAAAAAGACAAGTATATGCAACAATTATAAAAATAAAGTCATAAGGTTTGGCATTTCATATTAATAAGAATGCATTTAATAGGATAAACTAAGTAAAGATAAACAAATCTTTTTCGAAATAAATAATACAGAATAAATTCTTTACTTAAATAAGCTATCATTGCATTGTATAAACCCCTACATATTATCTTTTGAACATAGTTGAAACACCCCACCTCCGTTTAGGTCACTCACATAGGGAATGCCTTAACTATGGTGGAGGATTATAGGTACAAGACACAGAAAAATTTACAAGACAGATAAATATAAGCAGCGAAATTCAAATATTTATTGCATACGTGGTTCAATACAAAAGCATTATAGCAAATTATCTCAAAATAACTTCCAAAACATTACACCATAATTTCTGTCTTGATTATTTAATAAAGAAGCATAAACCCTTAATAAAACTGCATAAATCCCCAAGTGTAGTGTTTACAAGCCATTGCCAAGGTGAGAGAGTCCCAATCATACATCAACTTTCTTGAAGCTTGCAAAGAGTCTGACTAAGCTGGAGTATTCCCTCCTTGTGGGCCGGGGGGCGAAAGAAAAGAGGACAAAAGAAAACGGGTCAAATGATAAGTCTGGTAAGTTCAGTGATTACTAATATTTAAACAAGGAAAGAGATCATGACAGTAATAACATAACATAGGACAATACCCTAATATAAGATAAGAGGAACATGTGATCGCACCCATTTCTATAGTCTCTGCACCTACTTAACCATTGGTTCAACCAGCCCCATGTGTTCGGAACAAACGATCCCCTTAGTGATTGGCTCCTACTCGCATGCATTCATATCCTGTGTCCTTCGGCCCCGCTTGATTGTAGATACCTGTGCTGGTCCCACCATGGGGTGTATCAGTCCCTCTGGTGGCAACCAGACACGATTCAAGATGCACAGTGTATACTACTGATGCCAAGTGCCTGCTTTTCCCACTCCGGAGTACGTGCACGCCTATACTCCATCGGAACCTACACTGACGCACCAACCGTCGAGTTTTGACCACTTAAAATCAGCCCAGTAATCGTGCCCCACCCTGCCTAGTTTCAGGGTACCATGATACGTCTATGTGGGTTACTGCTGAAATGGGTCCCCGTTACTAAGGTTTTCTAATCAACATGTTTAGTTGGTTAAGTGTCCAAGCTTACCTAACCCCACCCATCTGTTTAGTTAACATGTTGAATCGGTTAAGTGTTTCCCTAATTGACTTAACCCTACCAATCCTAACTTAGCTTTAATTTATTCATTAAAGCACCAACCACTCACATTAGACAGGTCTTGTTGTGATCACTGGATATGTTGGTCGGTTCTAGGTAGATTTACACCACTACTCAGTCTAACCTCGGGTTCTTTTTGGGCTTGATGCACTAACCACCCACATTAGTCAGGTCTTGTTGTGGTCACTGGATATGCCGATCAGTTCCAGGCAGATTTACACCACAACTCAGTCTAACCTCGGGTTAGGAATATTCGTCTTTTCTAAATTCACATATTATATGTCAAATTTCTTTATGTAAATTAATTTTAATTTAATCATGCCATAATTATCCTTTGATTATGCTCACAATAAATGGTATATCAAATATACCATTTTATGAACAGATATATGCCATGAATTTTCATATTTTCTCATCGCTATCCCCGTGGAACGTACGCATGAATCACATTAAATGTTGGGCTAGTAAATTATCCCAAATGCATAAACAAAAAGGGGTAATAAACAAGGGACATGAAATAAACATAAAATAGCATACATTTAACTTATCACGTGTAACTTGGCATAGAGGTATCGTTAACTTAATTAAACGGGTAAAGGTGAACTTGTGACTAAGTTGGATCTAATTGTCATGTAAACTTGATATAGGTCTAGCATGGAGGTTTAACATATAAACACAATTTAAGCCACAACTTAGCATATTAACTTATGTATGTCAAAACATAAGAAAGCTACTATAAACATATTTAAATCACAACTTAGCATAATAACTTATGTGTGTTAAACATAAGAGAACTATTATAAACATATTCGAATCACAACTTAGCATGATGACTTATGTGTGTTAAACATAAGAGAGCTACTATAAACATATTCGAATCACAACTTAGCATGATGACTTATGTATGTTAAACATAAGAGAGCTACAAATCAAATCTTGCAACATAAATAGACTCAATTTAACATGGATATAAATATACATGAATGTTGATCTAACATATAAGCATGTGCTTTAGATCATGAACTTGCAAGTAACCACAAAATTATAACATGGCATGTTTCACCATTTAGTTGGCATAATAAATCCATTACCAAATCATAATAGATTCCAATAACATTCAATATGGTATGTTTATCATCACAAACATATAGACATGATCAATCGCAATGGTAATTTAAGAATCAAACTTTATTTATCTTATACATAAGCATCATTCTATATTCAAATTACAACATGTCATGATTCATTTGAAAGAACGTTTAAATCTGCGTAATAACCAACTTACAAAAAGGAATTCTTGATTTCTGAAATCTGAATTCTGAAATTGGTAAGCTCGCCTTTGATGTAGATTGTTGAATTTGATTACTTTAATTTGATTTTGATTCAGGTTTTTGTCTTGTCTTTGAATTGGTGACGGCTACTCCAAGTTCTCTACTGACGGCATGATTGTTCTAGGATTATTTTTGTGTGATTTTTAGGTTTGAGCATTGGGTTGTTTATATAGAATTTCAATTTAATTTGAGCCGTCGGATGATCCTAGAGTTAACCACAACCATTCAGTCAGGATAGGGAGACACCTCAGCCCTAATGACTCAGCAAGGAGTCAGAAAGGACTCAGCAATGACTCACAGTATGGATCAGATCACACCAGAAAGCTGTGCAGGCTCTCAGCTCGGCCAGGGTGTACTTGGCAGGTGCGCCAATTCAACTTTTGTACTGGCGCACTTCCCAAGTGCGCCAGTGCATCTTTTGTACTGGCACACTTCCCAAGTGCGCCAGTGCATATTTTTTTTCTTTCTTTCTTCTGGTTTTCTGTTTAACTTCTTTCGTCCATATCTCCTTCATACGGTGTCCGTTTTACGCAAACTCAGACTCTATCTCAAGCAGAATTTCGAGACGAACGCAATGGCGTAACCCGTATCCCTTAATTCTCATACTTGAAATTAATTATTCTTTGATTCGTTACTATAACGTTAATAGAAAATACGGGGTGTTACGTTCTCTACTCCTTTTAGGATTTCATCCCCGAAATCTTCAAGTCGAGAAGAATTTGTATCCTACCATCCAATCACCCATCTACTCAACCATCAAACACAGACGTCCATTGTCCATAAAAGATTTCTAATGCTTCATGATCATATGCATAGTGTGTGTGCATGTCCTTATCTAATGCAAAATCAGGCGGTCTACTGATTCAATTGACCTCCTTAATGCAAATTATGTCAGTGCCATGAGTCCATTATGAATGCAATTTTTTTTCCTACTCAAAATTTCCTTATGATTGCACAATCATTCATACAAATGCAACGTCCATATGATAACACATCAAGTTTCAATACATATACAAATACATATATGCATATGCAATATGGAAGTGACTGAGCCGATCTACTACCTAATGTGTGTGTACATGCATCCACGAGCAACCACTAGCAACCACTTGCAACCATCAACCATAACATGTTTCAATTACATGTTTTCATCCAAATGGGTTTCTACCTAAGGATAAAGGATAGGATCAAGGAGATATACCTAAAAAGGTAGATACGAGCATAAACTTAAGGAAAAAGAGATCAAGGATGTACCCTCAAAAAGAAAAGGGTAGGCTGCGCGTATTCTGTCCCCAGTTTCCCAAGTCGCATCTTCCTCGGCGTCGCTCCATTGAACTTTGACGAGCTTAAATTCAGGGTTGCGTAGCTTTTTGACTTCTGTTCCCAAGATACGGGTTGGAACTCTCCTCATAGTTGCTTCTCGTTCAACTTCTACTTCCTCTAGCATGCTTGGTTCTACCACTTCCACAGACTCGTGTAAGCACTTCCGCAGGTGAGAGACATGAAAGACATTTTGAACCCCGGCCAATCTTTCGGGCAGTTGTACCCTATAAGCCATCTTCCCAATCTTCTCGATGATAGGGAACGGTCCTACAAATATTGGTGCTAGCTTTCCTGCGGATCCAAAGTGAACGACGTTCTTCAAAGGAGAAACTTTAAGGAACACCTTGTCTCCAACTTCGAACTCAAGGTCAGTTCTTCTTTTGTCTGCGTATGACTTCTGCCTATCTTGGGCAGTCTTCACTCTTTTTCGTATCAAGTCTACTTTCTCCGAAGTTTCCCTAATCATGTCTGGTCCAAGTACGAGATTGTCTGTGGACTCCCACCAACAAGTTGGTGACCTGCATGGTCTTCCATATAAAGCTTCGATAGGCGCCATGCCTATGGTGGCTTGGTAGCTATTGTTGTAAGCGAATTCCACCAAAGGTAGATGATCCTCCCATGTACCTCCGAAGTCAATAATGCATAATCTCAAGAGATCTTCTATTACTCTGTTGACTCTTTCCATTTGGCCATCGGTTTGACCATCGGTTTGAGGGTGATAGGTCGTGCTTAAGCATAACTGTGTGCCTACAGCCTCTTGTAAACTCTTCCAAAACTCGCTCGTGAAGATAGGGTCTCGATCACTCACTATGCTGGAGGGTATCTCATGGAGTCGAACTATCTCTTTAAGATATATGGATGCTAGAGATGAGGCAGTCCTTCTACTTTTGACAGGTATAAAGTGAGCGCTTTTAGTAAGCCTGTCCACTATTACCGAAATGCTGGTATTGCCCCTTCTTGACCTAGGCAACCCATCTATAAAGTCCATCGAGATGCTATCCCATTTCCACTGTGGGACCTCTTGAGGATGGAGCAGACCACCAGGCTTCTTCTGCTCCGCCTTGACTTGTTGGCATATTAAACACTTAGAAACAAATTCAGCTACGTCTTGCTTCATGCCATTCCAAAAGAAAACTCTTTTGATGTCTTTATACATGTTGTCTCCGCCTGGGTTTATGGTCAGCTTGGAATGGTGTCCCTCTTCTAGAACCGTCTTTACCAAACCCCTTGCTTGTGGGACACATAGTCTTCCATCTCGTCTCAACTAGCCCTTGGCATCAATGGAGTATCTATTGAGGTGACTAGAAGTCTCACCCCTAATTAACTTGTCCATCACATTGGCTACCTGAAGGTCTTCTCTTTGCGCTGCTACGATTGAGTCTAATAGAGTTGGCCGCACTTCTAACATTGCTAGCAAGCCAGGTACAAATTCAAAGGAGGGTCTGAAGTTAAAGCTTGCTATGAACTCCAAGCTTTGCCTTTCCACAAAGAGAGGGCTTAAGGTCAGTTTCTTTTTATTCAAGGCGTCTGCCACAACATTGCCCTTACCAAGGGTATGAGAAATCTCAAATTCATATGAGGCGAGAAATTCCATCCACCTTTGCTGCCTCAAATTAAGATCTTTCTGAGAAAAAGTTATTTTAATGATTTATGATCAGTATGCAGTTCAAATTTTTCACCTAGGAGATAATGGCGCTAAGACTTAAGCGCAGAAACGATGGCTGCCAACTCTAGGTCGTGGGTTGGGTAGTTTTTCTCATGTACTTTCAACTGCCTTCCACCATAAGCCACTACCTTCCCTTCTTGCATCAGAACAGCGCCTAGTCCCGTTCTGCATGCATCTGTGTATACTGTAAACATCTTGCTTCCATCAGGCAATGTCAGAACTGGGGCTGTTGTTAGAGCCTTTTTCAAACATTGGAAAGCAATATCGCAATCCAAATCCCAATTGAAAGCTAGGTTCTTCTTTGTCAACCTTGTAAGTGGAGCAGAGATTTTTGCAAAATCTTTGATGAACTTTCGATAAAAGCCTGCTAGCCCAAGAAAGCTTCTGACTTCGGTTGCGTTTCGGGGAACCTTCCAATCTTGCACAGCAACCACTTTCGTGGGGTCCACGGCTATCCCCTCTTTCGACACCACGTGTCCAAGGAACCTAACTTCTTCTCTCCAGAAATGGCATTTGGAGAATTTAGCTTTCAAACGATGTGCACGGAGAGTATCCATGACTTCCTTTATATGCTAAGCATGCTCTTCCTCATTCTTTGAGAAGATCAAAATATCGTCTACGAAGACCACCACAAACTTATTGAGGAACTCCCAGAACACCCTGCTCATTAAATCAATGAAGTAAGCGGGTGCATTTGTCAAGACGAAAGGCATGACAAGCCACTTGAAGAAACCATCTGGAGTTCTGAACGCAGTCTTATCAATGTTGTCTTCAGCCACTCTTAGCTGATGAAACCCAGTATCTAAATCTAACTAGGAGAAAACCGACGCACCTACAAGCTGATCAAACAAGTTATTTATTCTCGGGAGTGGGTGCCTATTCTTCTTGGTCAGCTTGTTTAGCTCCCTATAATCAATGCACAGATGAAGCGAACCGTCCTCTTTAGTTGCGAACACTACTGGAGCACCCATTCAGAAATACTCCACCTTATAAACCCCTTCTCAAGCAATTCTTTAACTTGCTTGCTGAGTTCTTTCCTCTCCCTTAGAGCCATGTGTCTAACGGGTAAAGCAACGGGTTTTGCGTTGTCAACGAGTGTTAGACCAAAAAGTGGTTCTAACACCCAAATTGACTAAAATTAAAAAGAATTGATCCGATCCGAAGCCCATTTTGTTACCCTATCCGATCCGAACCCAGTTCACACTGCTACTCCGCACCATGATCTTCTGAATATTCGGGGCGGTTACACCCACTTTCTACCCACGATGGCCACTCACCTGATGTGCTGGCAACACCAGAACTCATCCAATCCCGAAAGTCATGGAATGGAGGACACGTGCACCCGATCCGAACTGAATTCTGGAGAAGTTTCCACCTCTAAATAGACCCCCAAGGGTCGTTTGAAGGGATCTTTTGGCACTCTAAGAGTTCAAACATCCTTGAGAACCGAATTCCAGCACTCCAAACAATTCAAAATCATCATTCAAAGTGTATTTTGAGATAATTGAGTGAATGTATATGAAAAGTGAGTGAAATTGAGTGAATATCTCATTGAATTTTCATCTACATCATCAAGTAAAGTAATTTTAAAGTGGACGTAGGCTTTTCAACACCGAACCACTATAAATCCTGTGTCTTTTTTTTTTGATCACATTTCTTTTTAATTTTAGTCAATTTGGGTGTTAGAACCACTTTTTGGTCTAACATTTTGGTGCCATAATCTTCATTGGTGTAGTTTTGACTCTCAGACATGATCTGGCGTACCATAGACCATACGTCAGCATTGGTTAAGGGGATCGTCGAAGAGTACGAATGCTTCAGTTTGTAGTGCTAAATATCGACTCGCCCTACAACGCATTTTTGGGAACGCCTGCCCTTGCAGAGTTCAGGGCTTGTATTGCACCGTGGTGCTTATTGCTAAAGTTCCCAACTGAAGCCGGAACAGGAGTAATGAGAGGATATCCGACCAGGTTACTTTGCTCCGATCCGACACTAGGTGATGCTGGAACCTCTACTCGAGCCCCTCCAAATGCTCCGACTCCATCCACCAGGACCAATGATCAGATCAATCCATCTGCGCCGGTCACCCAAGGAGATTTTTCGCGCCTTCTTGACATGCTTGAGAGCACTAGGGAGGCTATGAAAATCCACGAGCGCACTAATCTTATTATGCAAGAGAATATGGAAATCATGAGTAGGGAAATTGGCGAACTCCGCAGACAAAGAACTCCATCCCCAGTTCATCATACTGCAATGGATCAGTCTTCTTCTTCTGAGGAAGAACGACCCCGTGAAAGAAGGCCGCTAGAACGACCTCAGAATTTGGAGCAAATGACTTTCGGATCTTTGGGATCCCGCGAGGACGCTGCCCGCGTACTAGGACTCAATGATCCGAGCTTGAGAGAGCCTATGCTATTACCAATGCGAGGATCCCATGTTTTGCCTAGAGACCCTAACCTCACCAATCCCACTCAGGGACAAATGCTTCAGCCCCTTCCTCCCGAGATCGACCGGGAACGTAGCGAGCAAAGCAGGGCAGAAGCCGCTAGAAGAAGGAGGGCGTCCCCTGATCAGGAGCCCAGAGAAAACCCGAACATCAGAGCCAAGGAGCCTAAATGGCCCTTAACTAATGCCGACGTATGGGCTATGGTACGCCAGATCATGTTTGAGAGTCGAAACTACACCAATGAAGATTATGGCATTAAGCGAAGCCATACTCCCTTTACTGATGACATCCTTGACTTTCAGTTCCCCGACGTTTTAACCTGTCGCAGATGGATAGGTATAACGGGAGAACCGACCCGGGACAACATTTGATGCGATGCGCATGGCTTATGAATGCTGTCGCTGCCCCTGATGCTGGGAAGTGTAAGGCTTTCCCGATTTACTTAGAAGACGTAGCATTACTATGGTTTACCCGACTTCCTCCTCGATCGATATCGAATTTAAAGGAATTAAGTGAACGTTTTATGAATCAATTCCGACTTCACGCCCGAAAGTCTAAGAATGTTATTGAACTATCGAGAATTAAGCAAGCATCGGGTGAGTCCTTGAAGTCGTATCTAGACCGCTTCAATTTAGCTGTAACATAAGTCAGTGACCCGCATGAGCCTACCATCTTGAGGGCCTTAATGGAAGGAGTTGATCCTGATTCAGAGTTTGGAGATTACCTTTCTGGGAAGCTGCCTCCCACAAGAGAGTTGTTTTATGAGAAGGCCAATATTCAGTTAAGACGGGAGGAAGCAAGGGCAAACAGAAAGAGGAAGTCTGGAGTGGCCTCAAAAGAAGCTGTCCAAAGTAATGTTGCCGTAAAGCAGTCTGGAGAAAGTTCTGGAAAAGTCGAAGTGAATGTGGGAAACAAGAATGGAAATAATAATAATGGAAACGGGGGCAATAGCAACTGTAATGCGAATGGTAACAGAAGAAACAGGAACCGAGAAAGTAATTCTGACAAAAGACCCCGGTTCCAGACCTTTGAGAATTATTCACCGTTGCATGACACTTTGGAGAACATTTATTTGGACACATATAATGTTCTGCAATACAAAAGACCGCCGCCACGAGATTCGACGGAAAAAGAAATTGCTACCGGAAAGTTTTGTTTATTTCACAGAACTCATGGACATCCAACAAACGAATGTCGACACTTGAGAGATGTGGTTGAGAAGTTGTTGCGTAAAGGCAAGCTGGACGAGTATAAGGCTGCCCCAAGGGACAAGGGGCAAGGAGGACAAGCTCCAAACCAGAGTCAGTCTGCTCCCAAGCCTACAGCGCAACAGAAAGGCAAAGAGATTGTCATTAACACCATAGTAGGTGGACTCCATCTAGCTATCCACAGTTTCAGGGCAATGGACCAATACGTTAATGCAGTTAAGCACATAGATGTGGACGAGTGCAATGATTTGGAAGACATCACCCCTGTGAAACAGCAGAGGACAATGTTCGATGATGTAGAGTTTCGTAGCAGAGATGATACCGGAATCCAGTCACCTACCGAAGATCCATTGATCATTACCACTACCATTGGACCGGCACTGGTTCATAAGGTACTAGTGGACAATGGAAGCTGTATCAACATTTTGTTTAAGAAGTCGTTTGATCAGATGAAACTTGAGTCTGGAGATTTGAAGCCCTGTGAAGGTTGGATCCGAGGCTTCAATGGGGCATCGACAGCTCCAATGGGGTATATAGAATTGCATGTAACATTGGGGCAAGGAGATCGTCGAAGAGGACGAATGCATCAGTTCGTCGTGCTAGATATCGACTCGCCCTACAATGCATTTTTGGGAAGGCCTGCCCTTGCAGAGTTCAGGGCTTGTATTGCACCGTGGTGCTTATTGCTAAAGTTCCCAACTGAAGCCGGAACAGGAGTAATGAGAGGAGATCAAGTCTCCGGACGAGCATGTTATATTGCCGAGTTAAAGATGCTGATGAATGGACTCAACATCGAGATTAAAGGTACCTCAACCTCACCTCCTCCAAAGGAGGGTTCTCCGATCTTGTGAACTCCTCACTCCTTTCTTCTCCTCCGTTTTCCACACTCCGTCACCCAAACCGATCTCCTGCAAACTCCTTCTTCTTCATCTTTTTCTAGCTTAGAATCTGATTCCGTGCTAATATCCCCAACCAAGGCCAAGTTTTTATTTTTTTGTTTAAAATCACCTACAGTGGGTGCTAATCCCATCCTCCCAACACCTCGAGGTGGAGACTGAGCCACCAACGACGATGGTGAGGAAAGAGGAGGCTGCGATGACGGGCCCGAACCAAAGCCATGTCCGAATCGGTCAAATCAACTGTAAATCCTAGTTGAAATCGATTATTATCAAGAAAATCAAGTTTAAAACTCACTTACGAATATGATTTGATGATAAGGAAGAAGGATTTTAGAGTTTTGGAGGGCTAGGGTTTCAGTATGCAAATTATAAAATGAGAGCAATAAGAGAAAGAGGAAGGGAAGAAGTAAAAATGATGGTTTTATATGGGTTTGAGATGGCCTTTCGTGTTTCTAGCCCAAATAATTCCGTTCAGACCGGAAACCAAGCCCGCTAATATAATTTGGCCTGCTAACCCAGTGTTAAGCGAAAGGAAAGAGAAGGCTGCACGGGCCGGAATCCGAACCAAATGGGTTAAGTGCAATAACTCGATGTATAAATTGAACTCAAAAGAAAAATAAAGAAAATGTGTACCCGGAAGAATCACCGGACATCAAGAAGAGATCCTAAGGTTGTTTAAAAAGAAGGAAATAAGTCATGTATCCTACGACGTATATATAGGCGATAAAAGACATGACTTTATGAAATAACACGTCTTTTGCAAACAAATGGGAGTGTCTTCTCAATGATTCAAAATGAAAGATTGACGTACAGATAACATCAAAGCACGCTTCGTCTTCAACAGAAGCATCCTTTGAGTGGGCAAAATGTTAGCCTACTTTGTAAACTAGGCTATACAAAGTCAAGAAGTCAGAAGATCAAGTAAACAGAAGACACTCTGTTACACATCCGATTCGGATCGGAAATATGTTAGCCTACTTTGTAAACTAGGCTATACAAAGTCAAGAAGTCAGAAGATCAAGTAAACAGAAGACACTTTGTTACACATCCGGGTCGGATTCGAGTTACAGAGGTGATAACAGAAGCATCACAAAGCTGAAAGATCAAGCTGGATCGGATCGGGTGTAATCAAAGAAAAGCAAAGCAAGACAAAGTGAGGAAGGCAAAATTCAAGCCGGATCGGATCAGATGGGATGATCCGATCTGTAACACCCCGCCTCCGCTAGGGTCACTCGCAAAGGAATGCACTAGCTTTAGAGGGGCATTATTGGTAAACATGCACAGAAATATCACAAGACAGAACATATAGAATAGCGGAAGTAAAATCAAACTTTCATAACATGAATAAATAAGGTCTAAAGCCTTTTACATCAGAGTACATCAAAACCTGTCTTGCAATAGTAAAGAAGCATAAAGACATTTTCATAAATTATTCCCCAAGTAAAAACAGTAAAGTAGCCATAGTCAAGAAAAGCCCAAGCCATCCATGATGACCTTCAAGCAGAAGAAGTCCGAACTAAACAGCATTGTTTCCTCCCTGTAAACTGGAGGGGGGGGGGGGAAACGGAAGAAAAGAGGCGAAACAAAATGGGTCAGTCAAAAAGACTGAGTAAGTCCTATCTACTTCCAGTATAAAAACAGGTAAAGGTAACATGACATGCATAAACTGAAAGTAAACATAAGGATAACTACAAGATAGATAAACCAGGGTAGCCGGTTGAACTACTATGGCAAAGTAAACTAAGGTATCATGATAAACTACGGTGTTATGATAAGTCAAGGTATCACATCGTCAGATTTCTATCGAGTACATTATCCCAAGGTATCTACCCCGTCTAACATCCCACGGTATCTATTATGTATATTCTTCTTAGTTCTAACATGTATATTTGCTCTGCACCTCTCGTACTAGTACCCCTACCCGCGTCATGTGTTAACCATGAATGTCCCTTGCTCAAAGTCGTGTAATGGTCCATGTCAACCTAGTATATCGCATATATAGGTTACTCAAATCATATGTTTCTTTCCATGTATATAAGTTCAGTCCTTTGCCGTACCTCGTACGGGCTTCCTCATGTCGTACTATCCTTGAATTCGTTTGGACTGTCACCCTTGTTCTAGCTAGGCTCTTCCATGAATCATCGTTTGAACTACTAGGACTTACGCCACCTAGCACCACTAGGGATTATGCTTACCTATTGCACGCTTTCGTATTTCGGTTTGGGTTAAACCACCTAGGCCACTAGGGATTACGCTAACCCTCAACCGCGCCTTTTTTCCCACGCATTCATCATGAATCGTTTTTCTATAACTGTATGCACATGTATCACATCGTGTCATCCGAGTCCTGTCCCAGGGCAAAACAAGAAATACAGGACTCGGTCGGGAGCTTTAGATTTATCTGCCGATGCAGATACTAAGGTCTGCTTTTCTACACGTGGCTATGGTCCCACGAGACCCCTCCCTCAACTAGTGAAAGGCAACACAAGAGAAAATCTTGCATGAGAACTACACTCCGGCCAGCCCACATCCTACGGCCTACCTCACCCATAATTAGATAGCAATTATGGTCTGTTGGGTGTTCCCTGCCTTTCCGTACGTACACGCTTGACTCAAGATGGTAGATGATCGACGAACTTGCTATCTCGGGCACCTTATGTATTCGCCGACTCACTGCTATCCACCCCAGTCTTTAGGTCGCTCGCATAGCAACCAAGGCATATTCTTGGTTCTTCTACCGCAGACCTCAACCTCTCGTGAGCCTAGTATAATGACCTGGCAGCTCGCAGAGGGATCCCAAGAATACCCTCACGTTCCCCGAAGCCGCTGCTTCGTTACCCAGTTCGTTGGAGCCTTTATCTAAATCAGATAGCCTGCTCCTACACGCATTCTTAAGCGTTGACCTAACGTATCGGGTTACTAATTTATCTAAGAAATGGTCCAAATTTCCTTGACTAAGAATTGTTACTTAGTTTCCCTTAACTAAGATTTACCACTTAGCCTTATTTCCATAATCCTTGTTAACTATGGTTGTTTACCTAATCCTCCGAATTAGGGTTTATCTAATGGGTTAAGTGTCACATAAGTTCATAACTTAGCCCGTCTACAAACCATGTCAAAATTGGCTAAGTATACAAGTCCAAGACTTAACCCTACAAACCATGTGTCAAGTTGGTTAAGTATATCAAGGAATCCATGACTTAACCTCGTCTAATTATCATTTTAGATTGGTTAATTATATAATTTAACTTGACCTTGTCATCAAATCGGTCAAGCGTATTCAAGTGATTCGTGACTTAGCCTTATCATGTTTTCACGTTAGATTGGTTAAGTATAGATTAACTTAACCTTTTCAAATTAACGAGTTAGATTGGTTAAGTATAGGTCACTTAACCTCATCAAATCATCGTGTTAAATTAGTTAAGTGTTTAACTTAACCCCATTAAATTACCAAGTTGGATTAATTAAGTCTAGGCTAACTTAACCCCATCCGATTACCATGTTTAGATTAGTTAAGCCTAACCTTAACCCCATCCATTAACTGTATTATACGGTTAAGTGTCATTAAGAAAATTTACTTAACCTTATCACGTTATCGTGTTGGATTGATTAAGTGTTGGTTAACTTAATCCCGTCCACTAGTCGTATAAAAATGGTCAAGTGTCATTAGGCAAATCAAGTTACTTAACCTACCCAAGCTTATCATGTTTTGTTAAGTATCATTAGCCTAATCAAATTACTTAACCCATTTGTCCATATCATCTTTGGTTAAGCCTCATTAATCAAATTAACTTAACCCTATTATGTGGCATTAATTTAATTAATGCACCCTCAACCTCTCACATTAGACCTTGTTGTGGTTACTAGTTAAGCCGGGCGGGTCCGTGTAGATTTACACCACAACCTAGTCTAACCTCGGGTCTTAAGCGCGACATGACCAACTTCTCACATTGGGTCCTATTGTTTGCAACTACTAGTTAGGCCGGTCGGTTCCGGGTAGTTTTACGTTGCAAACTCAACCCAACCTCGAGTTGGCCATACTTATATTATCTAAGTTCATCATGTTTCCAAAACATGTTACAAGTTTTCAAGCATTTGGGTAGACCTAACTTAATAGGTAAATTCCCAAAGGGTAGACCTAACTTAATAGGTAAATTCCCAAGCTCATGTTTTTATGCATACTTACATGCCAACCTCCATGTTATCTTTCAAGTCATATTTTCAAGTATAAACACATGTCATATTCAAGTTAAGATTTTGCGACATGTTCATGTTTATCTAACTACCCAAAATCGTGTTTTCCCAACGCAAGCAAAGCGAGTCAACATAGTAAGGATACTATGTCACATATTGGTCTCAAAACATGCATGATGCCAAAAAGGGCTTGGCTTCCACATGCATAACATCATAAAGGGATTGGCCATAAACATGCATAGTGTCATAAGGTAATTTGGCCAAAAACATGCATATTATCAAAAAGGGTTTGGCCATAAACATGCACAACTTAAAAGAGGGGATTGGCCACGAGCATGCATAATCTCATAAAGGATTTGGCCACAAACTTGCATGTTAGCATAAGGGGTTTGGGTTCATAAACATGCATAAGCCCCAAAATCTTGTCTTAGCCAATGTTTCACAAGTAAAGTGGTTCCTAAAGGTTCATGCTAGCATTTCATGCATAAAGATCCAAACTTGCAAGATAAACTAGGTTATGCATAGCATGAGAGCCATGATTAAGTCACTCACATGGCCTAAAATCATAAACATGAACACAAGAGGCAAGGTAAGGTTCATATAGGTTCGCATAATCATGTTTAGCCTCATTTTATCCCATGTCATTATCAAAACTACCGTTTCCATCTAAAAGTAGCTAGAACTTACATAGTTAGGCCTAGGGAAAGAAGCATGAATCATCTTGGCTAAGAAAGGTGCCTCCTTTGTTGAAGAATCGTCATGGAACTCGCATAGCAATGTTGATTTTGCCTCTCTTTGGTGTAGCAAGCTTGCATCTTTTGATTTGAACCCGATTTGAATGCATAGGCTCTAGGGATTGGAGATGGAGGCCATGAGAGTAGAAATTTGGCCATAGTTTAGTTACATGAGTGAATAATGAGGGTTTAGGGGTAGGTTTAGGGTCTTTTTATAGATATTAGGATAGTTTTAGGCCCTTAGATTAACCCTAGGACCAACCTGAACCGTCAGATTTCAAACCAGGCCCAAAAACCTAGCCAAGATAGAAAATAGGTGCACCAGATCAGAATCAGCCGACAGGGCAAGTCGACAGCCCTGTCGACATGCCTGTCGACATGCCTGTCGACATGCCTGTCGACTTGTCTGGGCGGGAATTTTCCCGCCTGGCCCCATTTCTGCATGTTTCGAAATTCAAATTTCCCGAAAACTTCTTTGGGCCTTAACCGGGTCATACAGACTCTGATTTTCGAAAACTCGGACTCTATTTCGCGTATTTTTCCGAGACGAACGCAATGGCATAGCCCGTTTTACTTGATTCAGAATTTAAAATTAAATTCTACCTTGATTCTCGTTTTAACATGTTATTGAAATACGGGTTGTTACATTCTCCCCACCTTTTAGGATTTCGTCCCCGAAATCTCTAAGTTAGGAAGAACATATCCTACCATCCATCATCCATCTACTCAAAACATCATCCACAAGCAACCATTGTCCTTAGATGATTCCTAATGCTCTATGAATGTATGCAAAACGTGTGTGTACATGTTCCTTAGCTAATGCTAATGATCAGGCCTGAAAAATCTTTTGAATGCAAAAATATGTTTAGTGCTATGAATCCATCATGTATGCAAATAGTCCCAGTCATATACACTATATGCGTGCACAAACATTCAACCATATGCAACATCCGCATGATAACACATTCAATTTCATCCATAAACAAGTATAAATACTCGTGCATATGCAATATGAAATGTGACCGAGTCGAGCTAATATCTAATGTAAATTCGCGCATCCACGAGCAACCACTTGCAACCATTTGCAACCATATCAACCATAACATGTTTCAAATACATGTTTACATCCATAGGGTTCTACCTAAGATTCCCTGAAACAGGGTCGAGAAGATAAACAAAACAAACTCCGTACGGGGTTTTGTAACAGAGACAGGACCGAGAGGATATCCATAAAAGATAGCCTACAAGCAAGCTCAACAGAAAAACAGGGATCGAGAATATATTCCCAAAAGAGATATCATGCACGTATTTAGTCTTCAGTCTCCTGAGTCGCATTACCTTGAGCTTAGTTCCATCGTGCCTTGACCGCCCCTTTTACTTCACGATTTCGCAGCTTCTTATTTCCTGTTTCCATAATATGAGTTGGAACTCATTTCCTCGTCGCCTCTCGTTCCACTTGCACTTATTCTCCTTCTAGAATACTTGGCGCAAACAGGACTCCGTACTCATGATCTCATGCAAGCTTTCCAAAATTCACTAGTGAATCTCGGACCTCGTACCATAAGGTATTCCACGTAGTAGAACTTTCTCTTGAAAGTAAACAGATGCCAACCGGGTTATCAAGTGCACTTACTAGGGTAATTTCCATAACCCATGCATAAGTGAAATAAACCATCCGTCTTATCGGCGAACCCACTCGATCGGGCTTCAAATTTCCAATAAAGGTATCAAGGGATTCTAGGTAACTAATCATGACCGAACCCAAAAGGTTCCACAAGACTTCGAGGGCTAGTCAAGAGTCTAACTACCCTTCTATCAAAACCGAGAGTGGCACCCCTTACTGGATAACCACTTCATCCCTAGAATCCATCCATAGCTTATAAACATAAGCATTATTTCCAAGCTCAATACTTGGCATAGACATTCTCAAATCCAAACAAGTCATGAATAAATGGACCGATCTTCCAATAGGACTTGGGACAAAAACGGGATCCCCTACTACGCTAGTACTAAGGTGTAGAGACTCAACTATCGAAGCGGACTTAAAAGATGCGGTGATCAAAACAAAGTCCCGACAGGATGATAGAGAAGAAAAGCTAAACCTTTAACAAGATCGTTCCCCTCCTTCTGAGGTACCCTAGAAATGAGAGCATACTACTGCCCTCCCGATGATCTTGTCCTTGTCCCATGATACTTAACTATCCGCCCCGTTTCACCATGCCAAAGGTACTCTCTCGTCATGTGTTTCATTGTTCATCTTTCTCTCTCATTCTGGGTTGAGCCATACCAACAAGTTGCTCATCCTTAAACTCGTATCCTTTACCCTTGCTCTTTATTATCCTTTCTTGTAACACGGCAATGGGTCTCTCGAGAACCACCTCCATCGTACGGGAAACACCTACGCAGCTAGAAAGACTAGTCGCAGTCAAAACCACTGTGACTACAGATGGAGGAAAGAAAGGAAAAGAGATTCAACCAAGGAAACAAGGATAATGCTAATGGCCTTTGGGGAATAGCCTTTTTCTTTTTAAAGGAAAATTTTCTTGAAAAATGCTTCTTTGTAAACGGTTTTTCAAATAATTTTCAGAAGGTCTTTAAAAACTTTTGCCCAGCCTGGTAACCTTCTGCTCTGATACCAAATGTAACACCCCGCCTCCACTAGGGTCACTCGCAAAGGAATGCACTAGCTTTAGAGGGGCATTATTGGTAAACATGCACAGAAATATCACAAGACAAAACATATAGAATAGCGGAAGTAAAATCAAACTTTCATAACATGAATAAATAAGGTCTAAAGCCTTTTACATCAGAGTACATCAAAACCTGTCTTGCAATAGTAAAGAAGCATAAAGACATTTTCATAAATTATTCCCCAAGTAAAAACAGTAAAGTA
The DNA here is from genome assembly GCA_030737875.1 of Allium sativum. Classification (NCBI taxonomy): domain Eukaryota; kingdom Viridiplantae; phylum Streptophyta; class Magnoliopsida; order Asparagales; family Amaryllidaceae; genus Allium; species Allium sativum. Next base: position 971,404,796 of record CM060918.1, on the reverse strand, counting down.
GCCATAGCCAAGAAAAGCCCAAGCCATCCATGATGACCTTCAAGCAGAAGAAGTCCGAACTAAACAGCATTGTTTCCTCCCTGTAACCTGGAGGGGGGGGGGGGAAACGGAAGAAAAGAGGCGAAACAAAACGGGTCAGTCAAAAAGACTGAGTAAGTCCTATCTACTTCCAGTATAAAAACAGGTAAAGGTAACATGACATGCATAAACTGAAAGTAAACATAAGGATAACTACAAGATAGATAAACCAGGGTAGCCGGTTGAACTACTGTGGCAAAGTAAACTAAGGTATCATGATAAACTACGGTGTTATGATAAGTCAAGGTATCACATCGTCAGATTTCTATCGAGTACATTATCCCAAGGTATCTACCCCGTCTAACATCCCACGGTATCTATTATGTATATTCTTCTTAGTTCTAACATGTATATTTGCTCTGCACCTCTCGTACTAGTACCCCTACCCGCGTCATGTGTTAACCATGAATGTCCCTTGCTCAAAGTCGTGTAATGGTCCATGTCAACCTAGTATATCGCATATATAGGTTACTCAAATCATATGTTTCTTTCCATGTATATAAGTTCAGTCCTTTGCCGTACCTCGTACGGGCTTCCTCATGTCGTATTATCCTTGAATTCGTTTGGACTGTCACCCTTGTTCTAGCTAGGCTCTTCCATATGAATCATCGTTTGAACTACTAGGACTTACGCCACCTAGCACCACTAGGGATTATGCTTACCTATTGCACGCTTTCGTATTTCGGTTTGGGTTAAACCACCTAGGCCACTAGGGATTACGCTAACCCTCAACCGCGCCCTTTTTCCCACGCATTCATCGTGAATCGTTTTTCTATAACTGTATGCACATGTATCACATCGTGCCATCCGAGTCCTGTCCCAGGGCAAAACAAGAAATACAGGACTCGGTCGGGAGCTTTAGATTTATCTGCCGATGCAGATACTAAGGTCTGCTTTTCTACACGTGGCTATGGTCCCACGAGACCCCTCCCTCAACTAGTGAAAGGCAACACAAGAGAAAATCTTGCATGAGAACTACACTCCGGCCAGCCCACATCCTACGGCCTACCTCACCCATAATTAGATAGCAATTATGGTCTGTTGGGTGTTCCCTGCCTTTCCGTACGTACACGCTTGACTCAAGATGGTAGATTATCGACGAACTTGCTATCTCGGGCACCTTATGTATTCGCCGACTCACTGCTATCCACCCCAGTCTTTAGGTCGCTCGCATAGCAACCAAGGCATATTCTTGGTTCTTCTACCGCAGACCTCAACCTCTCGTGAGCCTAATATAATGACCTGGCAGCTCGCAGAGGGATCCCAAGAATACCCTCACGTTCCCCGAAGCCGCTGCTTCGTTACCCAGTTCGTTGGAGCCTTTATCTAAATCAGATAGCCTGCTCCTACACGCATTCTTAAGCGTTGACCTAACGTATCGGGTTACTAATTTATCTAAGAAATGGTCCAAATTTCCTTGACTAAGAATTATTACTTAGTTTCCCTTAACTAAGATTTACCACTTAGCCTTATTTCCATAATCCTTGTTAACTATGGTTGTTTACCTAATCCTCCGAATTAGGGTTTATCTAATGGGTTAAGTGTCACTTAACTTCATAACTTAGCCCGTCTAAAAACCATGTCAAAATTGGCTAAGTATACAAGTCCAAGACTTAACCCTACAAACCATGTGTCAAGTTGGTTAAGTATATCAAGGAATCCATGACTTAACCTCGTCTAATTATCATTTTAGATTGGTTAATTATATAATTTAACTTGACCTTGTCATCAAATCGGTCAAGCGTATTCAAGTGATTCGTGACTTAGCCTTATCATGTTTTCACGTTAGATTGGTTAAGTATAGATTAACTTAACCTTATCAAATTAACGAGTTAGATTGGTTAAGTATAGGTCACTTAACCTCATCAAATCATCGTGTTAAATTAGTTAAGTGTTTAACTTAACCCCATTAAATTACCAAGTTGGATTAATTAAGTCTAGGCTAACTTAACCCCATCCGATTGCCATGTTTAGATTAGTTAAGCCTAACCTTAACCCCATCCATTAACTGTATTATACGGTTAAGTGTCATTAAGAAAATTTACTTAACCTTATCACGTTATCGTGTTGGATTGATTAAGTGTTGGTTAACTTAATCCCGTCCACTAGTCGTATAAAAATGGTCAAGTGTCATTAGGCAAATCAAGTTACTTAACCCACCCAAGCTTATCATGTTTTGTTAAGTATCATTAGCCTAATCAAATTACTTAACCCATTTGTCCATATCATCTTTGGTTAAGCCTCATTAATCAAATTAACTTAACCATATTATGTGGCATTAATTTAATTAATGCACCCTCAACTTCTCACATTAGACCTTTTTGTGGTTACTAGTTAAGCCGGGCGGGTCCGGGTAGATTTACACCACAACCTAGTCTAACCTCGGGTCTTAAGCGCGACATGACCAACTTCTCACATTGGGTCCTATTGTTTGCAACTACTAGTTAGGCCGGTCGGTTCCGGGTAGTTTTACGTTGCAAACTCAACCCAACCTCGAGTTGGCCATACTTATATTATCTAAGTTCATCATGTTTCCAAAACATGTTACAAGTTTTCAAGCATTTGGGTAGACCTAACTTAATAGGTAAATTCCCAAAGGGTAGACCTAACTTAATAGGTAAATTCCCAAGCTCATGTTTTTATGCATACTTACATGCCAACCTCCATGTTATCTTTCAAGTCATATTTTCAAGTATAAACACATGTCATATTCAAGTTAAGATTTTGCGACATGTTCATGTTTATCTAACTACCCAAAATCGTGTTTTCCCAACGCAAGCAAAGCGAGTCAACATAGTAAGGATACTATGTCACATATTGGTCTCAAAACATGCATGATGCCAAAAAGGGCTTGGCTTCCACATGCATAACATCATAAAGGGATTGGCCATAAACATGCATAGTGTCATAAGGTAATTTGGCCAAAAACATGCATATTATCAAAAAGGGTTTGGCCATAAACATGCACAACTTAAAAGAGGGGATTGGCCACGAGCATGCATAATCTCATAAAGGATTTGGCCACAAACTTGCATGTTAGCATAAGGGGTTTGGGTTCATAAACATGCATAAGCCCCAAAATCTTGTCTTAGCCAATGTTTCACAAGTAAAGTGGTTCCTAAAGGTTCATGCTAGCATTTCATGCATAAAGATCCAAACTTGCAAGATAAACTAGGTTATGCATAGCATGAGAGCCATGATTAAGTCACTCACATGGCCTAAAATCATAAACATGAACACAAGAGGCAAGGTAAGGTTCATATAGGTTCGCATAATCATGTTTAGCCTCATTTTATCCCATGTCATTATCAAAACTACCGTTTCCATCTAAAAGTAGCTAGAACTTACATAGTTAGGCCTAGGGAAAGAAGCATGAATCATCTTGGCTAAGAAAGGTGCCTCCTTTGTTGAAGAATCGTCATGGAACTCGCATAGCAACGTTGATTTTGCCTCTCTTTGGTGTAGCAAGCTTGCATCTTTTGATTTGAACCCGATTTGAATGCATAGGCTCTAGGGATTTGAGATGGAGGCCATGAGAGTAGAAATTTGGCCATAGTTTAGTTACATGAGTGAATAATGAGGGTTTAGGGGTAGGTTTATGGTCTTTTTATAGAGATTAGGATAGTTTTAGGCCCTTAGATTAACCCTAGGACCAACCTGAACCGTCAGATTTCAAACCAGGCCCAAAAACCTAGCCAAGATAGAAAATAGGTGCACCAGATCAGAATCAGCCGACAGGGCAAGTCGACATGCCTGTCGACATGCCTGTCGACATGCCTGTCGACTTGTCTGGGCGGGAATTTTCCCGCCTGGCCCCATTTCTGCATGTTTCGAAATTCAAATTTCCCGAAAACTTCTTTGGGCCTTAACCGGGTCATACGGACTCCGATTTTCGAAAACTCGGACTCTATTTCGCGTATTTTTCCGAGACGAACGCAATGGCATAGCCTGTTTTACTTGATTCAGAATTTAAAATTAAATTCTGCCTTGATTCTCGTTTTAACATGTTATTGAAATACGGGTTGTTACACGATCCGAACCCCATGTTGTTAGCCTATCCGATCCGAAGCCCATTTTGTTACCCTATCCGATCCTAACCCAGTTCACCCTGCTACTCCGCACCATGATCTCCTGAATATTCGAGGCGGTTACACCCACTTTCTACCCACAATGGCCACTCACCTGATGTGTTGGCAACACCAGAACTCATCCGATCCCGAAAGTCATGGAACGGAGGACACGTGCACCCGATCCGAACCGAATTCTGGAGAAGTTTCCACCTATAAATACATCCCCAAATGTCATTTGAAGGGATCTTTTGGCACTCTAAGAGTTCAAACATCCTTGAGAACCGAATTCCAGCACTCCAAACAATTCAAAATCATCATTCAAAGTGTATTTTGAGATAATTGAGTGAATGTATATGAAAAGTGAGTGAAATTGAGTGAATATCTCATTGTATTTTCATCTACATCATCAAGTAAAGTGATTTTAAAGTGGACGTAGGCTTTTCAACGCCGAACCACTATAAATCCTGTGTCTCTTTTTTTATTTTTGATCTCATTTCTTTTTAATTTTAGTCAATTTTGGTGTTAGAACCACTTTTTGGTCTAACATTTTGGTGCTTTCACTGAGAACAATTTGAATTCTCTGTTTTTCTGGATTATCGTTCTACTTTTTGGACCGTTGAGTTCAAAGAAGTTAATCCCCAATTTTCGACGCTTTTAAATACTTGTTGGTTGATTGTTGAAGAATTATGGCCTAAGGAAAAGGCAAGGAAGTTCAAACCAGTCGAGGGAACGAAGTTGGTGAAGATCAGCAAAATCCGGTCGAGACGAGGTCTCGTGGGCAGGGTTCGGGAGTGGATCGGACAAGTTCAGGAAATCTGAGCCGACCACGTAGAGAGAGCTCCGATCCGAACTGAGTAGAAGATGTTGAAGAAGTGCACTCCCCCAACCCGAACCGATCCGACCAGGTTACTTTGCTCCGATCCGATCCGACACTAGGTGATGCTGGAACCTCTACTCGAGCCCCTCCAAATGCTCCGACTCCAACCACCAGGACCAATGACCAGATCAATCCATCTGCGCATGTCACCCAAGGAGATTTTTTGCGCCTTCTTGACATGCTTGAGAGCACCAGGGAGGCTATGAAAATCCACGAGCGCACCAATCTTATGATGCAAGAGAATATGAGAATCATGAGTAGGGAAATTGGCGAACTCCGCAGACAAAGAACTCCATCCCCAGTTCATCATACTGCAATGGATCAGTCTTCTTCTTCTGAGGAAGAACGGCCCCGTGAAAGAAGGCTGCTCGAACGACATCAGAATTTGGAGCAAATGACTTTCGGATCTTTGGTATCCCGCGAGGACGCTGCCCACGTACTAGGACCCAATGATCCGAGCTTGAAAGAGCCTATGCTATTACCAATGCGAGGATCCCATGTTTTGCCTAGAGACCCTAACCTCACCAATCCCACTCAGGGACAAATGCTTCAGCCCCTTCCTCCCGAGATCGACCGGGAACGTAGGGAGCAAAGCAGAGCAGAAGCCGCTAGAAGAAGGAGGGCGTCCCCTGATTCGGAGCCCAGAGGAAACCCGAACATCAGAGCCAGGGAGCCTGAACGACCCTTAACCAATGCTGACGTATGGGCTATGTTACGCCAGATCATGTCTGAGAGTCGAAACTACACCAATGAAGATTATGGCATTGAGAGAAGCCATACTCGCTTTACTGATGACATCCTTGACTTTCAGTTCCCCCGACGTTTTAACTTGCCGCAGATGGACAGGTATAACGGGAGAACCGACCTGGGACAACATTTGATGTGGTACGCATGGCATTTGAATGCTGTCGCTGCCCCTGATGCTGTGAAGTGTAAGGCTTTCCCGATTTACTTAGAAGACATAGCATTACTATGGTTTACCCGACTTCCTCCTCGATCGATATCGAATTTCAAGGAACTAAGTGAACATTTTATTAATCAATTCCGACTTCACGCCCGAAATTCTAAGAATGTTATTAAACTATCGAGAATTAAGCAAGCGTCGGGTGAGTCCTTGATGTCGTATCTAGATCGCTTCAATTTAGCTGTAACAGAAGTCAGTGACCCGCATGAGCCTACCATCTTGATGGCCTTAATGGAAGGAGTTGACCCTGATTCAGAGTTTGGAGATTACCTTTCTGGGAAGCCGCCTCCCACAAGAGAGTTGTTTTATGAGAAGGCCAATATTCAGTTAAGATGGGAGGAAGCAAGGGCAAACAGAAAGAGGAAGTCTGGAGTGGCCTCAAAAGAAGCTGTCCAAAGTAATGTTGCCGTAAAGCAGTCTGGAGAAAGTTCTGGAAAAGTCGAAGTGAATGTGGGAAACAAGAATGGAAATAATAAAAATGGAAACGAGGGCAACAACAACCGTAATGCGAATGGTAACAGGAGAAACAGGAACCGAGGAAGTATTTCTGACAAAAGACCCCAGTTCCAGACCTTTGAGAATTATTCACCGTTGAATGACACTTTGGAGAACATTTATTTGGACACATATAATGTTCTGCAATACAAAAGACCACCGCCACGAGATTCAACGGAAAAAGAAATTGCTACCGGAAAGTTTTGTTTATTTCACTGAACTCACGGACATTCAACAAACGAATGTCGACACTTGAGAGATGTGGTTGAGAAGTTGTTGCGTGAAGGCAAGCTGGACGAGTATAAGGCTGCCCCAAGGGACAGGGGGCAAGGAGGACAAGCTCCAAACCAGAGTCAGTCTGCTCCCAAGCCTACAGCGCAACAGAAAGGCAAAGAGATTGTCATTAACACCATAGTAGGTGGACTCCATCCAGCTATCCACAGTTTCAGGGCAATGGACCAATACGTTAATGCAGTTAAGCACATAGATGTGGACGAGTGCAATGATTTGGAAGACATCACCCCTGTGAAACAGCAGAGGACAATGTTCGATGATGTAGTGTTCCGTAGCAGAGATGACATCGGAATCCAGTCACCTACCGAAGATCCATTGGTCATTACCACTACCATTGGACCAGCACTGGTTCATAAGGTACTAGTGGACAATGGAAGCTCTATCAACATTTTGTTTAAGAAGTCATTTGATCAGATGAAACTTGAGTCTGGAGATTTGAAGCCCTGTGAAGGTTGGATCCGAGGCTTCAATGGGGCATCGATAGCTTCAATGGGGTATATAGAATTGCCCGTAACATTGGGGCAAAGGGATCGTCGAAGAGTACGAATGCTTCATTTCGTAGTGCTAGATATCGACTCGCCCTACAATGCATTTTTGGGAAGGCCTGCCCTTGCAGAGTTCAGGGCTTGTATTGCGCTGTGGTGCTTATTGCTAAAGTTCCCAACTGAAGCCGGAAAAGGAGTAATGAGAGGAGATCAAGTCTCCGGACGAGCTTGTTATATTGCCGAGTTAAAAATGCTGATGAAGGGACTCAACATCGAGACTAAAGGTACCTCACCTCCTCCAAAGGAGGGTTCGGCGTAGCAATTAGATGGATCAGCCCCGAAGGAGTTGCCCAAGGGAATGCCTGAAGAATTGGATCCCAGAGAAGATGAGGAACCAGAGGATAGAAAGGCAACTCCTAACGAAACGACAGTGGACATACCCATTGACGAAGCTGATCCAACAAAATTTTTGAAGATTGGATCCCAGTTGGATCCGCACCGAGCCAAAGAACTGACTGACTTCCTGAAGGCAAACCTAGATGCGTTTGCCTGGACCCACGCCGACATGTGTGGGATATCACCATCCATCATGAGTCATTTGCTGAGTATAAACCCAAAACACCCGCCTGTAAAGCAAAAGAGACGTATGCTGGGCCCAGAGAGGTCGGCAACTCTAAAAGAAGAAGTGGAGAAGCTGAAAGAGAACGGATATATTAGAGATTGGACATATCCCGACTGGATATCGAATCCTATGTTGGTAAAGAAGTCAAACGGAAAGTGGTGGACATGCATTGATTTTTCAGACTTGAACAAAGCCTGCCCGAAAGATAGCTTCCCATTCCCCAGAATAGATCAGCTTGTGGATTCGATGGCGGGACACAAACTTCTTTCTTTCATGGATACATATTCCGGGTACAACCAGATTCCCATGCATGTGCCCGATCAAGAGCACACGAGCTTCATTACAAATTTGGGGTTGTATTGTTATGTGGTCATGCCGTTCGGATTGAAAAATGCTGGAGCTACCTACCAACGCTTGGTGAACATGATGTTTTATAACCAAATAGGGAAGACTATGGAGGTTTATGTGGACGATATGCTTGTCAAATCAAAACAGTCCTCCAGCCATACGCAAGACTTGGCAGAGATGTTCGGTATTCTGCGAAAGTATCGGATGAAGTTAAATCCTTTGAAGTGCTCGTTTGGGGTGGCATCTGGAAAGTTTCTAGGTTTCATCGTGAGCTCTCGAGGGATTGAAATCAATCCTAGTCAAATAGCAGCGATAAGGAACATTGAGGAACCAAGGAGAATCAAAGATGTCCAAAGTCTTGCAGGGAAAGTAGCTGCGTTGAGTAGATTTATCTCCAAAGAAACAGACAAATGCGTCCCGTTTTTTGACTTGATAAAAAGGGGAAAGAAAAATTTCGAATGGACTCCGAACTGTGTTGAGGCCTTTCGAAATCTATTGGACTTACTAGAGAGACCACCGGTTTTATCGAAGCCAGTGGATCATGAAGAGCTATTTGTTTATCTAGCAGTATCGGCTCACGCTGTTAGCACCGCCTTGGTCCGGGAAGAAGACAAAGTGCAAAGGCCGGTATATTATGTAAGTAAGAAATTGGCAGCTGCAGAACGCAACTACCCAAGGATTGAGAAGCTTGCTTATAGCCTTATGATCGCCTCCCGAAAACTTCTCCATTATTTTCAAGCTCACCCAATAACCATATACACTGATCAGCCTCTGAGGCAAGTGTTGCAAAGACCCGAAGCGTCGGGACGACTGATCAAATGGAATATTGAGTTAAGTCAGGTTGACTTAAATTTTCAGCCGTGGGCAAGCCCTCGCTAACTTTATAGCAGAGTTCACAATTCCGGAGGAGGAGATGATCAACGACAAGGTGGTCAAGTCAGAGGAGGAATTAAAATTAGATCCATGGAAGTTGTACACAGACGGAGCCAAGAACGACCGAAGGTCCGGAGCTGGAGTCGTCGTAGTTACTCCTGAAGGACGATCGTTATATTATGCTCTGTGACTAGAATTTTCAGCGACTAATAATGACTCTGAATATGAAGCCCTGATTGTCGGGCTAAAACTTGCTAAGGAATTCGGAATAAAGGCATTGGATATATTCTACGACTCCAAAATAGTCGTCTGCCAAGTGCGAAAGGAGTTTGTGGCTCGGGGACCTCGACTTATTGCCTATCTCGGGAAAGTGGAGGAGCTGTTGAGCAACTTGGAACGGTATAACATAACGCATATCCCAAGAGCTGAAAACCAGAAGGCAGACCGGCTAGCAAAGCTGGCTAGTTCCGATAATCCGGAGGAAACCGAAATGATTCCAATTGAAACGTTAGGATCACCAAGCTTTGAGTCGATGGAAATTGAATTAGCTTTCGAAGCAGAACCGGAGAGGGAGTCGTGGATGACCCCAATCAAGAATTTCCTCAGAAATGGGATACTCCCGTCAAAGAAGAGTGAGAGGCGGGCCATAGTTCGCAAAGCCACCAGATACATCCTTCAAGATGATACTCTCTATAGGCAAGGATTTTCTTTGCCCCTGTTACGATGTATAGCACACGACGACATCAAGCGTGTACTAAGAGAAGTACACGAAGGTGAGTGTGGAGATCATACGGGAGGTCAGACCTTAGCAAAAAAGGTATTGCGATATGGATATTTCTGGCCCACAATTAATAAAGATGCAGCTGATTATTCACGACGCTGCGACAAATGGTAGAGGTTCGCCAAGATCCCCAGAGCACCATCGACCCAGCTTAAGTCGATGGTGAGTCTGTGGTCGTTTGCCATGTGGGGAATTGACATCATCGGAGTTCTACCGATTGCAAAAGGAGGAGCGAAGTATGCAATAGTCGCCGTGGACTATTTTACGAAGTGGGTGGAAGCTGAGCCCTTAACCAAAATCACAGCGAGAAAGGTGATAAGTTTTGTGGTTAGAAATATTATATGCCGATTTGGGATTCCAAGGACCATTATAACTGATAATGGAACCCAGTTCGATGGTGCCGAATTCAGAAATTTCTGCCAGAAATACAAGATCGACAAGCGGTATACTGCAGTCGCCCATCCACAGTCGAATGGGCAGGTAGAAGCAATAAATAAAGTCATAAAGTCCATCCTCAAGAAACGATTGGAACATGCAAAAGCAAAATGGGTGGATGAATTGCCCTTAGCTTTGTGGGCATATCGGACAACGTTTAAGACAGCAACCGGTCATACTCCTTTCTCTCTCTCATTTGGCTCAGAAGTAGTAATCCCGGTAGAGCTTGAAGTTCCCTCTCACAGGGTGAAGTACTATGACCCGATGACGAATCGGGCACTCCTCCTCGAGTCCCTTGATGAAATCGAAGAGAAAAGGGACGAGGCAGACTTGCGTGCGTCAAGACATTGACGTTAGATAGCACGCTATTATGACAAGAAAGTTCGTTTTAGAACCTTTGAACCAGGAGATCTGGTGCTAAAGCGAGTTTTTCCATCCCTTCCTCACCTCAGTCCAAAGTGGGAAGGGCCATTCGTCATCCAACGGAAACTTGAAACAGGAGCCTTCGAGTTAATGACCGTAGATGGCGAAGAAGTGCCTAGGGCGTGGAATGCCCAACACTTGATGCGATATTTGAATTAGGGATGTTGTATTTTCTTTTGTTTTTCTTATGAACTATGTAAAAAGGCACGACTTGCCTTAGAAAAGTCTGTTGATATGAACAAAGAACTATAAAGTGGATGTAGGCTACGACTTAGCCGAACCACTATAAAAATATCATGTGCCACTTACTTTCCTGCATTATTTATATCTTCAACTGTTATTCTATTATGACTGTGGAATATGAAATGTTAAATTAAAATCTGAAAAGTTGAAGATGGCTTATATGCAGGAACAAACACAACGACTGTTTGTGCAATAAGACATAAAAAAATGGGAAGACGACATTCTTAACTCTAACTCTCAAGAATTGAGAGAGAGCATAAAGGACGGGAAGACGACGTCCTCTGAGGCGTGAAGGTGCACCCAGACAAGAGACCGCCTCAGCAAGAACTCTAATCTGAATATAAGACAGGAGAGTATAAAAGATGCCTGAAAAGAACAGGCATCAATGACACAAGGAATGTGACCCCCGTCGGAGAATCGGGGACATTCAGACTTTTTAATTTAATCTTGAATAGTTTTTAAAGACTGACTGGGGGCATATATGTATACACATATTTCCCCCCACTATGATTCCATTACACGACTTTAGTATGACATGCATTTGCAATTTTACATAAGTAATGAACTGACGACTAACAAGAATTGCAGGAAATGAATTATTTGTATTCATTTACAAATGCATGAATTTGTACAGGAAAACAGGCTAAAAGAAGATGCGAGGGCCACACTCGCTACAACAATTGTGGACCAGTTAAATGCTAAAATAAAGCAAAGCACTTCATCACTTAGACTTTGAAGTGGACTTGGAATTCTTAGCGGCCTTCTGAGCATCATTCGCCTCTTTTTCAGCATCAGTTAAGATGCACCTTGGTTTTTTCTTCCCTAAGGCTGAAGTGCTGTAATCGGTCGACCTTTTCCCGGAAGGCGGAACGCTGGAATCAAGAGAAGACTTTTTAGCAAGTTCTTCTGTAATAGATCTAGTCGAAATCTTAACAACTAACCTTGATCCGGCATCCACTACTGCGAGAGGCTTAAGGCTTTCGGGGTCGAGGTCTTCAACTTTAAGCTGCATGCGTTTGTCTTGTTCGGCTTTCAGTGCAGCTAAAGTAATGTCATCGGCGCTTTTTGATTCCCCAACTATAGCCACCTCAGGGTCCTCCTCATGTCCCTCATCACCACCATCATCTTTTAAGGCGTCTATCATCTCGCTATCGTGAGGAGCGTCAGCTTTACCCTTGTCTCCTTTATCCTTCTCCGCTGACTTTGTTTCGGCAGTGGTTCCCTGGGGCGGTTCTGCCTTCTCGGCCGATTCAGCACCTGCGAAATGAGAAGTAACAGTTATCAACTCGGGAGAAAATAAAGGGCCCTTCATTGATTGTCCGACTATGCGATGGAAAGTGGAAACAGCTTTGACGAATTGGGGTGAAAAGGTAGAAATACCTTCCGATGATTTCTCAGCCGGAGTAGCTGCCGCCTCTGAAGCCGATTCAGGAATAGGAGATAAAAGAGATGTATGAGGGATCGCCGGATTTTCGGGGTCGTATTCCTCTACTTCAGGAGTTTTAGCGGCAGTGGAAGAAGAGCCAACCTCCAAGAAGTCTTTTTGTTTAGCCTTCCGCTTTTCCTCATCCATGGCGGCAGCAATCAGGCGACGCCCCTCGGCTAAATCGCCGGCTCGTCATCTCTTAAATACTTTTCCATAAGTTTGTCCTCGTCGATGGAATCTACCTTGAGTTCTTTCTTTTCCCATTCAACAATTTGGCTCCATACATGAACCAAGGTAGTCGGGTAATCATCGATCCAAGAGATGTTTCGGTAGCGGATTATATGTGCAAAAAATTCAATCAGTAATTCACCAAAGCCCTGCACCTCCTCCTGGGCCTCCGTTAGCTGTTTGTGAGATTCTTCGGCCGATTTGATGATGCTTTCAACATTACCCTCCGCCAAGGCAGCCCTATTTTCGGCCCCCATCAACTTGGAAGCCAAGTCAGCATTTTTCTTTTCCAATTCGGCGTTCTTCTTCGCCAACTCGGCCTTTTCTCGCTCAAGATCAGCATAAGCAAGTTGCATTTTTACAGCGTCTGACTTGGAGTCTTCCGCTTGCTTTTTCAGCTCTGAACGCTCTTGAGTATGGGACTCGAGCAAGTCATGATAGCATTTTTGTAAATCTTCAAATTGTTGCTTGAAGTTAGCAGCGTCCCGTTGAGCGATAACAAGTTGAGCCTGTGTATCCTCGAGGTCTTTTCCCAAATTTTTTAAGGCCCTTGCATCATCTTTTGCGGCCTTCTGCATCGAGTTAGTATTTGTAATCAGAGTTCGGATGATTCTGGAGAGGTTGCGCGAATACTTGAACATCTATGAATATTGTTTCTCGACCGCATCTATCTTTGCTTTGGCCTCATCTGCCCACCTCGAGGAAATAGGCTCAAGAGCAGGTAAAAAAGTCAAGTTTTCAAAGTAGTGATCAGGAAATTGCTCCTCCAGATACGCCCGCTTAACTGCAGTTTTAGCATCCAACGGTGGAGGTGCAGGGAATGTCAGCTCGGTATCCTTATGTGTGGAGGGCTCAATGGCCTCCTCATCCGTTCTAGGCCGTTTAGCAAGAACCTTGCGCTTGCTTCGCGATTCGGTATCTCTTGGCGGGCTCCTCTCCCTACTGCGCTTTTCTTGAGAAGAAGTTGAGTCTTTTGATTGCGGCCTGTCATCTTCTCGACGACCTTGGTAGCCCTTATATCGCTCTGGATCTGACCGGATGGGAAAGCGAGGGCGCGAGGACCGCGAATGATAAGAATCATAGGGCCTTCTGTCCTCCCTACCGCGATATTTGCGACGATCATACTCAACATCGTGAGGGGGTCTGGTCATGCTGCGACGTAGCTTCTTGATGTCATAGTAAGCACGAGACATTGTACCTGCACAATAATGCAAGTGGAATTCAGAATCGGTATTCTCATAAGACGTAAGTGGTGTGAAGTGGGGTGCAATTGTGTTAAATGCATCCCAAGCGGTGTCCCCCCTCCGACAAACCAGAGTCTGAAGCTGAGCCAGTGCGAGATGGCTCTTTGGCCTTAACAGGAGTGGCTTCCTCCGAAGAAGTAAAAACTAAAGGATTTGTGCCAAAATCCTCGGAAGTGTAAATAGTATCAGGAAGAGGGAGATCTCCCAAGCCCTGAAATGTAGGATCATCAACAGTAGGGGCATCTCTTTGGGAAGTGTCTGTTGGCTGATCTTTAGGAGATGGTGATTTCTCAGGAGAAACCACATCCCCAGAGTGATGTACCCCTCTCGGTGCTTCTCAGGTAAATTAGCCAACTCATCATCTTGAGTCGAACTTGGAGAAGGTGAAGTTCGAAGTGGCACGGTGGGACCTTTCGAGCTCTCGCCCATTTCTGGAATTACATTCATCGGAGGGATATACACATATGGACCTGGCCCGTGACCTATACTACGGGTAATGGATAGCAGCCTGTGGTGATGGAGATATTCGTCCTTGAGGACTTCATCGATAGTTAAAAACTTTTGATCACCATTAAGGAGTCGGTGCATACGATCAAAGAACACTTGGCCCGATATCTGTTTTGGATTGTCAACTGCAAACAAAAAGAAAACGGATTAGTGTGGCGGCGTGGACATTCAGAGTCGAGGTTTAGAAAATCAGTGCCATACTCGATTTTGTCCATCTCCTAGCACACCCCGGCTGTTGCCTTATATAAAACCATTCCATCTTGGAGTCGCCGGCCTTGCTACTGAAGGGCGCTGAAATTATCTTTCTTTTTGGGACAGACTCGAAATAAGAGAAAGAAGGAATTTCTCGAGTCCGGTACTTGAAGTTATAGAAGAAATGTACGTTATCAAAAGTGAGCTCTATGCCTAAGATCTCGCGGTATGCTACATATAAGGTATGCAGGTAAGCATAGGAGTTGGGATGCAACTGCATGGGGGAAATTCGCATTTGTCTTAGAAAATCGACGACGAAAGGAGAAAATGGAGAGATAGCCCCAACCATGCACATTAATCGGGTGATAGCCATAAATCCCTCTGGAGGATTTTGAGGACGATTAGTTTTAGACGGCACCAGAGTATCTTTTTTATGTATCCCGAACTTCAAGCATATTCGAAGGAGGCTGTCGTAGTCAATTGTCGATTCAATAGAATCTTGAGGTGATTCTAATATGACGGCAGATTCAAATTCGCCAGGAGCTCGGGTATCTCCAACCCCTCCTTCCTCTTCATAACCCAGAGAAACTTCATTGTCAGAAGACGTTCCGCTGCTATGTGCCCCCACTTCATAATTCGATCCCTCATCACCCCATTCAGGGTCTGAGGAAGAAGATATGTCATCAAGAGTAACTTTGTCGGATGTCTCTAGGACCCCTTTATTTTCTTCCAGTCTAGAAGAATATCTTTTGGCCATGATCACTAAACTATCGAAGAAATAATAACGGAAGTTAGAGTAAATTAGCCCGTGTCCCCCTGTGCACGTGTGTGAACTAAAGTGTGTACGGTGTGTGCAGCAGGTGTCAAGTTAACACTTAAAAGTGTAATACAAAATCTAGACAATGCAATGATGTTCAGAATAGTTCTTGATGTTCATGTATGTTCGTAGGGCACTATCCTAACTATTCATGAAGGTGGAAGTTATGCCAAATATTGATTTTAGCCAAATGAACAAAGTATTGTGCTTTAAGTTGGGTGGCCTCGGTTCGGTTCGGGTACATATAATGGGATCGGCGGTTCGATCCGGGTACACATGATGGGATCGGATCGGAGGCAAGGTCGGGCTTCGGTCAAAAGTTATCATCCGACTGGATCGGTTCGGGGGCATGCTTTTGGAGCGGATCGGGTAGGCTTAAATGTCAACGCCCATTTCTCCTTTGTTCCACCTTCAGACCCGATCCGGTCAGATAAAACTCGTTTCCCTTTTTTACTTTTCACTCCGCCCCGACCTGATAGAGTAAGCCTCGCCATCCCTCTTTCCCGACCCGATCCGATCTTGTGAACTCCTCACTCCTTTCTTCTCCTCCGTTTTCCACACTCCGTCACCCAAACCGATCTCCAGCAAACTCCTTCTTCTTCGTCTTTTTCTAGCTTAGTACCCGATTCCGTGCTAATATCCTCAACCAAGACCAAGTTTTTATTTTTTTTGTTTAAACTCACCTACAGTGGGTCCTAATCCCATCCTCCCAACACCTCGAGGTGGCGACTGAGCCACCAACGACGATGGTGAGGAAAGAGGAGGCTGCGATGACGGGCCCGAACCAAAGCCATGTCCGAATCGGTCAAATCAACTGTAAATCCTAGTTGAAATCGATTATTATCAAGAAAATCGAGTTTAAAACTCACTTACGAATACGATTTGATGATAAGGAAGAAGGATTTTAGAGTTTTTGAGGGCTAGAGTTTCAGTATGTAAATTATAAAACGAGAGCAATAAGAGAAAGAGGAAGGGAAGAAGTAAAAATGATGGCTTTATATGGGTTTGAGATGGCCTTTCGTGTACCTAGCCCAAAGAATTCCGTTCAGACCGAAAACCAAGCCCGCTAATATATTTTGGCCTGCTAACCCTGTGTTAAGCGAAAGGAAAGAGAAGGCTGCACGGGTCGGAATCCGAACCAAATGGGTTAAGTGCAATAACTCGATGTATAAATTAAACTCAAAAGAAAATTAAAGAAAATGCGTACCCGGAAGAATCACTAGACATCGAGAAGAGCTCCTAAGGTTGTTTAAAAAGAAGGAAATAAGTCATGTATCCTACGACGTATATATAGGCGATAAAAGACACGACTTTATGAAATAACACGTCGTTTGCAAACAAATGGGAGCGACTTCTCAATGATTCAAAATGAAAGATTGATGTACAGATAACATCAAAGCACACTTCGTCTTCAACAGAAGCATCCTTTGAGGGGGGAAAACGTTAGCCTACTTTGTAAACTAGGCTATACAAAGTCAAGAAGTCAGAAGATCAAGTAAACAGAAGACACTCTGTTACACATCCGGTTCGGATCGGAGTTACAGAGGTGAGAACAGAAGCATCACAAAGCTGAAAGATCAAGCTGGATCGGATCGGGTGTAATCAAAGAAAAGCAACGCGAAACAAAGTGAGGAAGGCAAAATTCAAGCCGGATCAGATCGGATGGGATGATCCGATCCGAACCCCATGTTGTTAGCCTATCCGATCCGAAGCCCATTTTGTTACCCTATCCGATCCGAACCCAGTTCACCCTTCTACTCCGCACCATGATCTCCTGAATATTCGGGGCGGTTACACCCACTTTCTACCCACGATGGCCACTCACCTGATGTGCTGGCAACACCAGAACTCATCCGATCCCGAAAGTCATGGAATGGAGGACACGTGCACCCGATCCGAACCGAATTATGGAGAAGTTTCCACCTATAAATAGACCCCCAAGGGTCGTTTGAAGGGATCTTTTGGAACTCTAAGAGTTCAAACATCCTTGAGAACCGAATTCCAGCACTCCAAACAATTCAAAATCATCATTCAAAGTGTATTTTGAGATAATTGAGTGAATGTATATGAAAAGTGAGTGAAATTGAGTGAATATCTCATTGTATTTTCATCTACATAATCAAGTAAAGTGATTTTAAAGTGGACGTAGGCTTTTCAACGCCGAACCACTATAAATCCTGTGTCTCTTTTTTTATTTTTTATTTTTGATCTTATTTCTTTTTAATTTTAGTCAATTTGGGTGTTAGAACCACTTTTTGGTCTAACAACGAGGTATATGCGGAAGTCTATCTCCCGCTTCGGAGGTAAGCCCTTTACCTCTTCAAACACATCCAAGTATCCACGGACTACCCTTACAGACTGCAAGTTCTCAACCTACGCATCAAGAGATTCTAGATAACTAAGAATAACAGAGTTCATGGGATTACAAGAAATTTCGAGAGTGTTACTGTAACACCCCACCTCCGCTAGGGTCACTCACAAAGGGAATGCACTAGGTTTGGAGGAGTATTATTGGTAAACATGCACAGAAATATTACAAGACAGAACATATATAAAATAGCGGAAGTAAAATCAAACTTTCATAACATGAATAAATAAGGTCTAAAGCCTTTTACATCAGAGTACATCAAAACCTGTCTTGCAATAATAAAGAAGCATAAAGACTTTTTCATAAATTATTCCCCAAGATAAAGCAGTAAAGTAGCCATAGCCAAGAAAAATCCAAGCCATCCATGATGACCTTCAAGCAGAAGAAGTCCGAACTAAACAACAGTATTTCCTCCCTGTAACCTGGGGGGAAACGGAAGAAAAGAGGCGAAACAAAACGGGTCAGTCAAAAAGACTGAGTAAGCCCTATCTACTATTAGTATAAAAACTAGTAAAGTTAACTGACATGAGAAACTGAGATGAACATAAACATGATAACAAGATAGATAAGCTAAATCAAAATAACAGGATGAACTACTGAACACAGATAAACTAGGGTGTCATGATAAACTACGATGTCAAGATAAAACAAGGTATCACATTGTCAGGTTTCTATCAAGTATAATATCCCAAGATATCTATCGCGTATAACGTCCCATGGCATCTATCCTGTATATCCGCTCTGCACCTACCGTACTAGTATCCCCACCGTGTCATGTGTTAACCAAGAATGACCCTCACTCAAAAGTCGTGTAATGGTCCATGTCAACCTAATATATTGCATATATAGGTTACTCAACTCATATGTTTCTTTCCATGTATAAGTTCAGTTCTTTGCCGTAGGCTGTACGGGCTTTCCCATGTAAACGGTTTATCCTTGAAGTTGTTTTTGGACTGCAACCCTTGATCTAGTTGTGTTTCCTTACCATGAACTATCGCGCGTCCACTTAGGATTTATGCCACCTAGGACCGCTAGGGATTATGCTACCTAATGAACGTTTCCGTGTCTCGGTTTGGGTTTTGGCCACCTAGGACCACTAGGGATTACGCCACCCGTCAACCGCGCCCTTGATCCCACGTATGTATCGTGAATCGTTTTCCATGTCTAGATGCACATGTTCCCCAATGTGCCATCCGAGTTCCGTGCCAGGGCAAATCAAGAAATATGGAACTCGATCGGGAGCTTTAAATCGTCTGCCGATGCAGATATCAAGGTCTGTTTTTGTACCCGTGGCTATGGTCCCACGTGACCCCTCCCTCAACTACTGAAAGGCAATCCAAGAAAAATCATGTATAAGAACCACTCCACGGCCCCACTATAGCCCACTTTCCTACGGGCCAACCTCACCCATGACTCGATAGCAAGCACATGGTCTGTTGGGGGTTCCCTGCCTTTCCGCACATACACGATTGACTAAAGATGGTAGGTAGTCGGCGATGCGCTATCCAGGGCAAAAACAAGAATCGTCGACTCCACGCTAATCCATCCCAGTCTTTAGGTTGCTCGCATAGCAACCAAGGCACACTCTTGGTCCTTCTAGCGCAGACCTTAACCTCTCATGGGCCTAGTATAATTACCTGGCAGCCCACAGAGGGATCCCAAGAATATCCTCACGTCCCCCGAAGCTTCCACTTCGGCACCCAGTGCGCTGGAGCTTTTATCCAAGTCAGATAACTTGCTCCCCCTCGTATACTAAGCGATGACCTACCGTATCAGGTTACTCATCGTTTTGAGAATTAGTCCTATGTCCTTAGCTAAGAATTATTACTTAGTTACCCTTAACTAAGGTTTACCACTTAGCTTCCTTTCCCGTTATCCTTGATCAACCACGGTTTTCTACCTAGTTCTTCTAGCTAGGGTTTGTCTATTGGGTTAAGTGTTATCATTCAAGTCCATGACTTAACCCGCCCACGAATCACGTCAAAGATTGGCTAAGTATTTAAGTTCAAGACTTAGTCCCACAAGTTGGTTAAGTGTACCCAGAGGCTCATGACTTAACCCTATCAAGTCAAATTGGTCAAGTACTAGCTTACCTTAATCCTATCGGATTATCTTGCTAGATCGATTAAGCATAGATTATCTTAATCCCATCAAATTATCGAGTGGGATTGGTTAAGTATAGGTTGGCTTAACCCCATCCTCTAATCATACTACAATGGTTAAGTATATTCTAAAAAGGTCTTGTGACTTAACCTTATCAAGTCCGCGTATTAGATTGGTTAAGTGTAAGTTACTTAACCCCATCAAATCATCATGTATAATTGGTTAAGTATAAGTTGCTTAACCCCATTAAATTATCACGTTAAGTTGGTTAAGTATTGGTTACTTAACCTCATTGAATTACCGAGTTTAAATTGGTTAAGTGTTTAACTTAACCCCATCGAATTACCGTGTTTAGATTAGTTAAGTGTGGATTACTTAACCCCATCTAATTACCGTGTCGGATTAGTTAAGCGTAAATTACTTAACCCCATCCCCTAATCATCTTGTATGGTTAAGTGTCATTAAGAAAACTTACTTAACCTTGCCAAATTATCATGTTGGATTGATTAAGTGTTGGTTAACTTAATCCCCGTCCACTAGTCGTATAAAAATGGTTAAGCGTCATTAGACAAATCAAATCACTTAACCTACCCAACCTTGTCATGTTTTGTTAAGTATCATTAGCCTAACCAATTTACTTAACCCATTTACCCATGTCATATTTGGTTAAGAGTCATTAATCAAATTAACTTAACCCTATCATGTGGCATTAATTACTTAATGCACCCCAACCTCTCACATTAGACTTTGTTGTGGTTACTAGTTAAGCCGGTCGGTTCCGGGTAGCTTTACACCACAACTTGGTCTAACCTCGGGTTCAAGCACAACATGACCAACTTCTCACATTGGGTCCTATTGTTTGCAACTACTAGTTAGGCCGGTCGGTTCCGGGTAGTTTTACGTTGCAAACTCAACCCAACCTCGAGTTGGCCACTTTCATGTTTAGTCTAGTGTCATGTTCATAGTCAAGTTCTCAAGCAATTGGGTAGACCTAACTTAATAGGTAAATTCCCAATGGGTAGACCTAACTTAATAGGTAAATTCCCAAGCTTATGTTTTTATGCATACTTACATGTCAACTTCCATGTTATATTTCAAGTCATGTTTTCAAGTTGTATTTTCATGTCATTAGAAATTACCCATAACATAACCCAATGCTTTTAAACTCGCATATACGTTCGCAACAACGTAATGGATTAAAAGAAGAGACTTGGCAAAGGAATGACAAAAATGGGTATTAAGCCACAAGTTAATCATGGTGGCAAATGAGGCACAAATGTGTTCATTAGCTTGCATGTTACATTCTTAAGCCTCAAAAACATGCATAAACCCAAACTTGGCACATAAGCGAATCATGGTGACAAAAGACATGGAATGATGGCTAGAAACTCGCATATATCATCATATACGGATTATGACTTCATATGCAAGTTGACATAATGATTATGAAGATTCTCATGTTGCATAATGCAACATTTCAACATAAAGGTTGTGGCTTTTAGCTCATAAGATCAAGATAATGACTTCATAAACTTGCATAACATGATAGCATGCATCATTCTAATTAATCAAACCCAAACTTTCAACATGAACATTTAACTTCATAGTTAATATCTAAGAGTAGGGAAGGGCTTACATTGCTATGAAGGCCTAAATCGATTAAACTAAAGCTTGTGATGAAGCCTATGCATGCCATCACCCAAAAACCCAAAGATGGATGCTCCAAACCACTAAAAACACCATCTTTAAGAACAAAGATCAAAGCTTTTGCCTTGAAATTAACTTGAGAAGCTCTCATACTAACATAGGGACTCTCTAACACTCTCATGATCATGGAACCTCTCATAGGAATGAAGTGGAGGCTAGGATAGTTGAGTGGAGGCCATGAGAGTAGAAATTTTGCCATAGTTTAGTTACATGAGTGAATAATGAGGGTTTAGGATAGGTTAGGGTCTTATTTATAGATTAGGCAAGTGTTTTAGGCCATAGGATTAAACCTAGATTCAATCCAAGCCATCAAAGCATGTCTTGGGGAAGAAGTCAAGTGTAGGAACCATCTAGGGCCTTTAGATTAAAGATGAACCATGAGAACCATCCAAATGCAAAATCTGCATTTGAGCGAATCGGCCCACGGGTTGACAGCCAAACACCCTGGATTAACCCCTAGTCGACCCAGCGGGCTCGGGTCGACCTCAAAAATGGGCCGGTTCGGTTATTCCCCTCTCCCAATTCGCTGTTTTGAACATTTTTGCATATTTATTTATTTAATTTTCAATTATATATATATATATATATATCAATATATATATATATTTCTCTGTGCAACCCATTTCACTTAATTAAGTATACTTTAATTTGGGAATTTTTCGTGAAACTTCGCGAGGCCATATCTTGGTCAAACGGACTCCGATTCTCGAAAACTCAGACTCTATTTCGCGTATTTTTCCGAGACGAACACAATGGCATAGCCCGTTTTACTTCATTCAGAATTTAAAATTAAATTCTGCCTTGATTCTCGTCTTAACACGTTATCGAAAAATACGGGTTGTTACATTCTCCCCACCTTTTAGGATTTCGTCCCCGAAATCTCCAAGTTAGGAAGAACATATCCTACCATCCATCATCCATCTACTCAAAACATCATCCACAAGCAACCATTGTCCTTAGATGATTTCTAATGCTGTATGAATATATGCAAAACGTGTGTGTACATGTTCCTTAGCTAATGCTAATGATCAGGCCTGAATAATCTTTCTAATGCAAAATATGTATAGTGCCATGAATCCAACATGTATGCAAATAGTCCAAGTCATATAGATACTATATGCGTGCACAATCATTCATTCATATGCAACAACCGCATGATAATACATTCGATTTCATCCATAAACAAGTATAAATACTCGTGCATATGCAATATGAAATGTGACCGAGTCGAGCTAGTATCTAATGTGTATTCGCGCATCCATGAGCAACCACTTGCAACCACTTGCAACCATATCAATCATAACATGTTTCAAATACATGTTTACATCCATAGGGTTCTACCTAGAATTCCCTGAAACAGGGCCGAGAAGATAAACAAGACAAACTCCTTACGGGGTTTGTAACAGAAAGTAGGACCGAGAGGATGTCCACAAAAGATAACCTACAAGTAAGCTCTACAGAAACAGGGATCAAGGATATACTCCCAAAAAGAGATATCATGCGCGTATCTAGTCTTTGACCATCAAAGTCGTATTTCCTCGGGCTTACTTCCATTATGCCTTGACCGCCCTTTAACTTCGCGATTTCGTAGCTTCTTATTTCCTGCTTCCATAACATGAGCTGAAACTCATTTCTTCGTCGCCTCTCGTTCCACTTGCACTTATCCTTTTTCTAGAATACTTGGCGCAAACATGACTGCGTACTCATGATCTCATGCAAGCTTTCCAAAATTCACTAGTGAATCTTGGATCTCGTTTATATACTATAAGGCATTCCATGTAGAAGAACTTTCTCTTGAAAGTAAACAGATGTCAATCAGGTTATCATGCGCACTTACTAGGGTGATCTCTATAACCCATGCATAAATGAAGTAAACCATCCGTCTTATTGGCGAACACCACTCGATCGGGCTTCAAATTTCCAATAAAGGCATCAAGGGATTCTAAGTAACTAGTCATGACAGAACCTCAAAAAGGTTACCCGATACTTCGAGGGCATTACCAAGGCTAGTCAAAAGGTCTAACTACCCTCCTATCAAAACCGAGAGTGGCACCCCCTACTGGATAACCACTTCATCCCTAGAATCCATCCACAGCTTATAAGCATTATTTCCAAACAAAACACTTGGCATAGACATTCCCAAATCCAAACAAGTCATGTATAAATGGACTGATTCTCCAATAGGACTTTGAGACAAAAATGGGATTCTCTATTACGTTAGTACTTAAGGTGCAGAGACTCAACTACCGAAGCGGACTTAAATGATGCGGGGATCAAAACAAAGTCTTGGCGGGATGATAGAAAAGAATAACTAGATCTTCAACAAGGATGTAATCCCCCTACTCAGGTACTCTAGTGAGGGTATACAACGATGATCTTGTCCTTGTCCCACAATACTTAACTATCCGTCCCGTTTCACCATACCAAAGATACTTTCTCGTCATGGGTTTCATTGTTCATCTTTCTCCCTCCTTTGAGGACTAAGCCATACCAACAAGTTGCTCATCCTTAAGCTCGTATCCTTTATCCTCTTTCTCACTATCCTTTCTTATAACGCGGCCACTGGTCTCTTGAAAACCACCTCCATCGCATGGAAAGTACTTTCGTAGATAGAAAAGACTAGTCGCAGTTAAAACCACTGTGACTACAGATGGAGGAAAGAAAGGAAAAGAGACTTAATTAAGGAAACAAGGATAATGCTAATGGCCTTTGGGGAATAGCCTTTTCTTTTTAAAAGAAAACTTTCTTGAAAAATGCTTCTTTATAAACGATTTTCAAATAGTTTTCAGAAGGTCTTTAAAAACTTTTGCCCAATCTGGTAACCTTCTGCTCTGATACCAAATGTAACACCCCACCTCCGCTAGGGTCACTCACAAAGGGAATGCACTAGGTTTGGAGGAGTATTATTGGTAAACATGCACAGAAATATTACAAGACAGAACATATATAAAATAGCGGAAGTAAAATCAAACTTTCATAACATGAATAAATAAGGTCTAAAGCCTTTTACATCAGAGTACATCAAAACCTGTCTTGCAATAATAAAGAAGCATAAAGACTTTTTCATAAATTATTCCCCAAGAAAAACCAGTAAAGTAGCCATAGCCAAGAAAAATCCAAGCCATCCATGATGACCTTCAAGCAGAAGAAGTCCGAACTAAACAACAGTATTTCCTCCCTGTAACCTGGGGGGAAACGGAAGAAAAGAGGCGAAACAAAACGGGTCAGTCAAAAAGACTGAGTAAGCCCTATCTACTGTTAGTATAAAAACTAGTAAAGTTAACTGACATGAGAAACTGAGATGAACATAAACATGATAACAAGATAGATAAGCTAAATCAAAATAACAGGATGAACTACTGAACACAGATAAACTAGGGTGTCGTGATAAACTACGATGTCAAGATAAAACAAGGTATCACATTGTCAGGTTTCTATCAAGTATAATATCCCAAGATATCTATCGCGTATAACGTCCCATGGCATCTATCCTGTATATCCGCTCTGCACCTACCGTACTAGTATCCCCACCGTGTCATGTGTTAACCAAGAATGACCCTCACTCAAAAGTCGTGTAGTGGTCCATGTCAACCTAATATATTGCATATATAGGTTACTCAACTCATATGTTTCTTTCCATGTATAAGTTCAGTTCTTTGCCGTAGGCTGTACGGGCTTTCCCATGTAAACGGTTTATCCTTGAAGTTGTTTTTGGACTGCAACCCTTGATCTAGTTGTGTTTCCTTACCATGAACTATCGCGCGTCCACTTAGGATTTATGCCACCTAGGACCGCTAGGGATTATGCTACCTAATGAACGTTTCCGTGTCTCGGTTTGGGTTTTGGCCACCTAGGACCACTAGGGATTACGCCACCCGTCAACCGCGCCCTTGATCCCACGTATGTATCGTGAATCGTTTTCCATGTCTAGATGCACATGTTCCCCAATGTGCCATCCGAGTTCCGTGCCAGGGCAAATCAAGAAATATGGAACTCGGTCGGGAGCTTTAAATCGTCTGCCGATGCAGATATCAAGGTCTGTTTTTGTACCCGTGGCTATGGTCCCACGTGACCCCTCCCTCAACTACTGAAAGGCAATCCAAGAAAAATCATGTATAAGAACCACTCCACGGCCCCACTATAGCCCACTTTCCTACGGGCCAACCTCACCCATGACTCGATAGCAAGCACATGGTCTGTTGGGGGTTCCCTGCCTTTCCGCACGTACACGATTGACTAAAGATGGTAGGTAGTCGGCGATGCGCTATCCAGGGCAAAAACAAGAATCGTCGACTCCACGCTAATCCATCCCAGTCTTTAGGTTGCTCGCATAGCAACCAAGGCACACTCTTGGTCCTTCTAACGCAGACCTTAACCTCTCATGGGCCTAGTATAATTACCTGGCAGCCCACAGAGGGATCCCAAGAATATCCTCACGTCCCCCGAAGCTTCCACTTCGGCACCCAGTGCGCTGGAGCTTTTATCCAAGTCAGATAACTTGCTCCCCCTCGTATACTAAGCGATGACCTACCGTATCAGGTTACTCATCGTTTTGAGAATTAGTCCTATGTCCTTAGCTAAGAATTATTACTTAGTTACCCTTAACTAAGGTTTACCACTTAGCTTCCTTTCCCGTTATCCTTGATCAACCACGGTTTTCTACCTAGTTCTTCTAGCTAGGGTTTGTCTATTGGGTTAAGTGTTATCATTCAAGTCCATGACTTAACCCGCCCACGAATCACGTCAAAGATTGGCTAAGTATTTAAGTTCAAGACTTAGTCCCACAAGTTGGTTAAGTATACCCAGAGGCTCATGACTTAACCCTATCAAGTCAAATTGGTCAAGTACTAGCTTACCTTAATCCTATCGGATTATCTTGCTAGATCGATTAAGCATAGATTATCTTAATCCCATCAAATTATCGAGTCGGATTGGTTAAGTATAGGTTGGCTTAACCCCATCCTCTAATCGTACTACAATGGTTAAGTATATTCTAAAAAGGTCTTGTGACTTAACCTCATCAAGTCCGCGTATTAGATTGGTTAAGTGTAAGTTACTTAACCCCATCAAATCATCATGTATAATTGGTTAAGTATAAGTTGCTTAACCCCATTAAATTATCACGTTAAGTTGGTTAAGTATTGGTTACTTAACCTCATTGAATTACCGAGTTTAAATTGGTTAAGTGTTTAACTTAACCCCATCGAATTACCGTGTTTAGATTAGTTAAGTGTGGATTACTTAACCCCATCTAATTACCGTGTCGGATTAGTTAAGCGTAAATTACTTAACCCCATCCCCTAATCATCTTGTATGGTTAAGTGTCATTAAGAAAACTTACTTAACCTTGCCAAATTATCATGTTGGATTGATTAAGTGTTGGTTAACTTAATCCCCGTCCACTAGTCGTATAAAAATGGTTAAGCGTCATTAGGCAAATCAAATCACTTAACCTACCCAACCTTGTCATGTTTTGTTAAGTATCATTAGCCTAACCAATTTACTTAACCCATTTACCCATGTCATATTTGGTTAAGAGTCATTAATCAAATTAACTTAACCCTATCATGTGGCATTAATTACTTAATGCACCCCAACCTCTCACATTAGACTTTGTTGTGGTTACTAGTTAAGCCGGTCGGTTCCGGGTAGCTTTACACCACAACTTGGTCTAACCTCGGGTTCAAGCACAACATGACCAACTTCTCACATTGGGTCATATTGTTTGCAACTACTAGTTAGGCCGGTCGGTTCCGGGTAGTTTTACGTTGCAAACTCAACCCAACCTCGAGTTGGCCACTTTCATGTTTAGTCTAGTGTCATGTTCATAGTCAAGTTCTCAAGCAATTGGGTAGACCTAACTTAATAGGTAAATTCCCAATGGGTAGACCTAACTTAATAGGTAAATTCCCAAGCTTATGTTTTTATGCATACTTACATGTCAACTTCCATGTTATATTTCAAGTCATGTTTTCAAGTTGTATTTTCATGTCATTAGAAATTACCCATAACATAACCCAATGCTTTTAAACTCGCATATATGTTCGCAACAACGTAATGGATTAAAAGAAGAGACTTGGCAAAGGAATGACAAAAATGGGTATTAAGCCACAAGTTAATCATGGTGGCAAATGAGGCACAAATGTGTTCATTAGCTTGCATGTTACATTCTTAAGCCTCAAAAACATGCATAAACCCAAACTTGGCACATAAGCGAATCATGGTGACAAAAGACATGGAATGATTGCTAGAAACTCGCATATATCATCATATACGGATTATGACTTCATATGCAAGTTGACATAATGATTATGAAGATTCTCATGTTGCATAATGCAACATTTCAACATAAAGGTTGTGGCTTTTAGCTCATAAGATCAAGATAATGACTTCATAAACTTGCATAACATGATAGCATGCATCATTCTAATTAATCAAACCCAAACTTTCAACATGAACATTTAACTTCATATTTAATATCTAAGAGTAGGGAAGGGCTTACATTGCTATGAAGGCCTAAATCGATTAAACTAAAGCTTGTGATGAAGCCTATGCATGCCATCACCCAAAAACCCAAAGATGGATGCTCCAAACCACTAAAAACACCATCTTTAAGAACAAAGATCAAAGCTTTTGCCTTGAAATTAACTTGAGAAGCTCTCATACTAACATAGGGACTCTCTAACACTCTCATGATCATGGAACCTCTCATAGGAATGAAGTGGAGGCTAGGATAGTTGAGTGGAGGCCATGAGAGTAGAAATTTTGCCATAGTTTAGTTACATGAGTGAATAATGAGGGTTTAGGATAGGTTAGGGTCTTATTTATAGATTAGGCAAGTGTTTTAGGCCATAGGATTAAACCTAGATTCAATCCAAGCCATCAAAGCATGTCTTGGGGAAGAAGTCAAGTGTAGGAACCATCTAGGGCCTTTAGATTAAAGATGAACCATGAGAACCATCCAAATGCAAAATCTGCATTTGAGCGAATCGGCCCACGGGTTGACAGCCAAACACCCTGGATTAACCCCTAGTCGACCCAGCGGGCTCGGGTCGACCTCAAAAATGGGCCGGTTCGGTTATTCCCCTCTCCCAATTCGCTGTTTTGAACATTTTTGCATATTTATTTATTTAATTTTCAATTATATATATATATATATATATACATCAATATATATATATTTCTCTGCGCAACCCATTTCACTTAATTAAGTATACTTTAATTTGGGAATTTTTCGTGAAACTTCGCGAGGCCATATCTTGGTCATACGGACTCCGATTCTCGAAAACTCAGACTCTATTTCGCGTATTTTTCCGAGACGAACGCAATGGCATAGCCCGTTTTACTTGATTTAGAATTTAAAATTAAATTCTGCCTTGATTCTCGTCTTAACACGTTATCGAAAAATACGGGTTGTTACAGTTACCGAGGCGAGTCATGAGTCTAACCACTCTCTTTTCACAATCGAGGACGACACCATTACTGGATAGCCAGTCCATGCCTAAAATCAACCCATAGCCCGTGAAGCCCAAAACAAAGGCATTACATCTAAACCCAACGCTTAGTATAAATATTTTCAAATCCAAACAAACCATTGACAAATAAGATGAGTCCCCAATTGGATTTGAAACAACCAAGGGATCCTCTACTCTACTGGTGTCTAGGTGCAGAGATTCCACTAACGCAGTAGATATAAAAGAGTGCGATGCGCCAGAATCAAACAGTGTACGAACAGGATGATCAAAAAGATAGACTAAACTTTCGACAGAAATATTTCTACCTTGTTCTTGCGGAGGTGCCGTGAGAGCGTGAACTTGTCCTCCAGAAGAAGGTCCATCTCCCTGCCCTTGCTTCCTTGGGCAGGCCCAAGCCATGTGTCATGTCTCACCACAGTGGAAACAACCACCCATCTTCCTTTTCTTCTTCTTGCAGTCTTTGATCAGATGTCCAGGAATGCCACAGAAATTACACTTTCTTTTGTCACGTGGTTTGTTGTTCTTCCCGCCTTTCTTTGAATCAGCCTTCTTGTTTTGTGACCCCTCCCCCTTCTTATCTTGAGGCACTTCCGTTTTTGCCTCTTTCTTGCCCTTGTCTTCCTCATGTAAGAGTGCCATGTCCGCTAACCTCTCGTAAGTAGCCCCCATAGGTACATGGGTCATAGCCAGGCTATGAAATGGCTCATTCAATCCCTTGACAAAACGGAGAGCCTTCTTATTAAGAGTATTCACTATGTCCAGTCTAAATCGGGCCAGCTGGTTGAATTGGTTGACGTATTCCTTGATCGTCATACTTCCTTGCTTAAGAAATAAGAACTTTTCCAGCTGTAAACTTCGTTCAGCTTGTGAGAGGAATTTCATCTCAAACCTCATTCTGAAATCTATCCATGTTTCAACTGGTCTTTCAGCGTTAGTGACTTCCCACCAATAGGAAGCTTCGTCTTTGAGCCAACTGTATCTTCTGCCTATCGTCCACCTCGAAGATAATGAACAGATCCTCAGTTTCTTTGAGCCAGTTTGTTGCTTCTACGAATGATTCAGTTCCCTTGAAATCCTTTCCACCCATGGCCCTAAAGTCTTTACAAATCTTTGAGAAAGCATTTGCACGAGGAGGAGGAACCGCTGCAGCTGGAGGAGGAGGAATATCTGCTGGGCCTGCGTCGTTGGCCCTAGCCTCTAAGTACCTCCTGAAACAGTCAGGTATCGGTACACTCTCTGGAAGGTTAAGATTCTCAGACATGCTGAAACGAAAAAGAAAAGATTCAAAACGAAGGATAGAAAGATAGTGCATATGGCTTTGGGATTATGCCTTTTTAAATTTTAAACAACACGTTTTCTTGTAAAATGCTTCTTTATATTTCTTTTTGAAAATAGTTTTCAAAAACTCTTATCTGATCTGGTAAACCTTTGCTCTGATACCAAGTGAAACACCCCACCTCCGTTTAGGTCACTCACAAAGGGAATGCCTTAACTTTGGTGGAGGGTTATAGGTACAAGACACTGAAAAATTTACAATACAGATAAATATAAGCAGCGAAATTCAAATATTTATTTCATACGTGGTTCAATACAAAAGCATTACAGCAAATTGTCTCAAAATAACTTCCAAAACAATACACCATAATTTCTGTCTTGATTATTTAATAAAGAAGCATAAACCCTTAATAAAACTGCATAAATCCGCAAGTGTAGTGTTCAAAAGCCATAGCCAAGGTGAGAGAGTCCCAATCATACATCTACTTTCTTGAAGCTTGCAAAGAGTCTGACTAAGCGGGAGTATTCCCTCCTTATGGGCCCGGGGGGGTGGACGGAAGAAAAGAGGACGAAATAAAACGGGTCAGACAATAAGTCTGGTAAGTTCAGTGATTACTAGTATTTAAACAAGGAAAGAGATCATGACAGTAATAACAGAACATAGGACAATACCCTAATATATGATAAGAGGAACATGTGATCGCACCCATTTCTATAGTCTCTGCATCTACTTAACCATTGGTCCAACCAGCCCCACGTGTTCATAACAAACGATCCCCTTAGTGATCGGCTCCTACTCGCATGCATTCATATCATGTGTCCTTCGGCCCCCCTTGACTGTAGATACCTGTGTTGGTCCCACCATGGGGTGTATCAGTCCATCTGGTGGCAACCCGACACGATTCAAGATGCACAGTGTATACTACTGATGCCCAGTGCCTGCTTTTTCCACTCCGGAGTACGTGCACGCCCGTACTCCATCGGAACCTACACTGACGCACCAACCGCCGACGTTTTGACCGCTTATAATCAGCCTAGTAATCGTGCTCCACCCTTCCTAGTTTCAGGGTACCATGATACATCTATGTGGGTTACTGCTGAAATGGGTCCCCGTTACTAGGGTTTTCTAATCAACATGTTTATTTGGTTAAGTGTCCAAGTTTACCTAATCTCATCCATCCGTTTAGTTAACATGTTGAATCTATTAAGTGTTACCCTAATTAACTTAACCCTACCAATTCTGACTTAGCTATAATTTATTCATTAAAGCACCGACCACTCACATTAGACAGGTCTTGTTGTGGTCACTGGATATGTCGATCGGTTCTGGGCAGATTTACACCACAACTCAGTCTAACCTCAGGTTCTTTTTGGGCTTGATGCACTAACCAGCCACATTAGACAGGTCTTGTTGTTGTCACTGGATATGTCGGTCGGTCCCGGGCAGATTTACATCACAACTCAGTCTAACCTCAGGTTAGGCATATTCGTCTTTTTTAAATTCACATATTTTCTATATATGTCTAATTTCTTTATGTAAATTAATTTTAATTTAATCATGCCATAATTATCCTTTGATTATGCTCACAATAAATGGTATATCAAATATACCATTTTATGAACAGATCTATGCCGTGAATTTTCATATTTTCCCATCGCTATCCCCGTGGAACGTACGCATGAATCACATAAAATGTTGGGCTAGTAAATTAGCCCAAACCTATAAACAAATAGGGGTAATAAACAAGGGACATGAAATAAACATAAAATAGCATATATTAACTTATCACGTGTAACTCGGCATAGAAGTATCATTAACTTAACTAAACAGGTAAAGATGAACTTGTGACTAAGTTGGATCTAATTGTCATGTAAACTTGATATAGGTCTAGCATGGATGTTTAACATATAAACACAATTTTAAGCCACAACTTAGCATATTAACTTATGTATGTCAAAACATAAGAAAGCTACTATAAACATATTTAATTCACAACTTAGCATAATAAATTATGTGTGTTAAACATAAGAGAACTATTATAAATATATTCAAATCACAACTAAGCATGATGACTTATGTGTGTTAAACATAAGAGAGCTACTATAAACATATTCAAATCACAACTTAGCA
The DNA here is from genome assembly GCA_030737875.1 of Allium sativum. Lineage (NCBI taxonomy): Eukaryota > Viridiplantae > Streptophyta > Magnoliopsida > Asparagales > Amaryllidaceae > Allium > Allium sativum. The sequence goes on along the minus strand of CM060918.1, from coordinate 971,372,335 downwards.
TGATGACTTATGTGTGTTAAACATAAGAGAGCTACAAATGAAATTTTGCAACATAAATAGATTCAACTTAACATGGATCTAAATATACATGAATTTTGATCTAACATATAAGCATGTGCTTTAGATCATAAACTTGCAAGTAACCACCAAATTATAACGTGACATGTTTCACCATTTAGTTGGCATAATAAATCCATTACCAAATCATAATAGATTCCAATAACATTCAATATGGTATGTTCATCATCACAAACATATAGACATGATCAATCGCAACGGTAATTTAAGAATCAAACTTTATTTATCTTATACATATGCATCATTCTATATTTGAATTACAACATGTCATGATTCATTTGAAAGAACGTTTAAATCTGCGTAATAACCAACTTACAAAAAGAAATTCTTGATTTCTAAAATCTGAATTCTAAAAATTGGTAAGCTCGCCTTTGATGTAGATCGTTGAATTTGATTACTTTAATTTGATTTTGACTCAGGTTTTTATCTTATCTTTGAATTGGTGACGACTACTCCAAGTTCTCTATTGACGACATGATAGTTCCAGGATTTTTTTTGTGTGATTTTTAGGTTTGAGCATTGGGTTGTTTATGTAGAATTTCAATTTAATTTGAGCCGTCGGATGATCCTGGAGTTAACCACAACCATTCAGTCATGATAGGGTGACACCTCAGCCCTAATGACTCAGCAAGGAGTCAGAAAGGACTCAGCAATGACTCACAGTATGGATTAGATCACACCAGAAAGCTGTGCCGGCTCTCGGCTCGGCCTGGGCGCATTTGGCAGGTGCGCCAGTGCAACTTTTGTACTGGCGCACTTTTCAAGTGCGCTAGTGCATATTTTGTACTGGCGCACTTCCCAAGTGCGCTAGTGCATATTTTTTTCTTTCTTTCTTTTGGTTTTCTGTTTAACTTCGTTCGTCCATATCTCCTTCATACGATGTCCGTTTTATGCAAACTCGGACTCTGTCTCAATCAGAATTTCGAGACGAACGCAATGGCGTAACCCTATCCCTTAATTCTCACATTTGAAATTAAATATTCTTTGATTCGTTACTATAATGTTTACAGAAAATACTAGGTGTTACAATAGTTATCGGTTCTTTAGCAGAAATTCTAAAAGTTGTGCATTTTATAACATAACATATACTAACCTCATAAAGTAGCTTCCTTTCCAAAGTAGGAGGTATCATGTATGCAATGTATGTGCAACACCGACATTACTTCATCTGTAATAAAAACTATGTTTCAAGAAATTGAGTGGATTAAATCAATTCTAAAACAAGCTAGGTTTAATTCACGTGATCAAAATAATTGTTAATATTAATATCGAACAATCATGGAAATAATGATAATTTAATTAAGATAAGCAGAATAGAAGGATATTAATGGATAGTAGGACTATGATTTGTTTGCATTAAACATGATGATTGGGTGATAACTCTAGATGAACAAAATGTTCTAGCATATGTTTCTTACTATTCATAAAATAGTGTCATATGTTGCAAAAGGAAAATGCATTTTAGCACATCAATGGAGTTCCGCAATGCCATAAACAATAAAAAAAATGTTCTTCTATCAAGTTCTTAAGCATCAATCAACATTTTTTATTATTATTACTGCAAAAATAGTGGGGTGTTTCAACTTCCAACTACAGTAAGAAAATTCAAACATGTTCGTGTAATGATTAAGTGACATAAGAAACCTAATACATTTTTTTTGGTTTCGTGTTTAGAACATATTTTACGTAAATATTCAAAAGAGAGAAACTAGTATATTTTTACTGGTGTTGATTAGCCAAAAAGAGGAGGAAGTTTGCACGGTTATAACTTCGTCTCAAGAATTAGCAAGGCAAATTGACAATAATGATTAGAGCTGTAAACAAATGCAAACAGATGCAGATAGTGTAGTCTCTGCATCCGTATCCAAAAGTCAAAATCTGCATCCATATCCACTATCTATAGATATATTTCAACAATAATTTACACAATAAAAGAAGCGACGGCCAACATAACACAGTAAACATACTTCAACATTAATTTTGCGAATGTAGAAACATTCTTACCTAGCATAAATTATTTATATTAGAAAAAAACTAGTCACAATTGTAGGAATAAATTTCAATAACTGTCAGTACTCCACTGATTTATTAGTAATATGATTCCATGTAAAAATGTATGCACATTTACTTCTTTTGTTGTATTCTAAAACAAAGATGATCTATTACAATTTTATCCAACATGAATATGCTTCAGATAATTCACATTGAAACATAAAATATTAATGGCCACAAAAACATGATATTGCTCATGGACTCACATACATCCATTGACCGTCCTGAACGTGTTGGCACTATTGTCACTTTTATATTCCTATGATAAATGTTAATGCGATAACAAAAGATGCAAAAGGTGATAACAACAAAGGCAAATACAAAACAAAATCACGATATTTTAGCCATAATCATGATATTATTTAAATGATGTTTATTTCTAAAAAATTTACCCAAAAAGGACATCCTTTCACTGATCCCCAATTGGTTACGCCCACAATGTTGTTTAACCCATGAAACAGATAGGTTATCATTAAACATGAGGATATCATAAAATAAGTTAATGAAAAGAAATAGGTTTTAAATGTATCTTGCTCCAATTGTCCTCCAACCCGATTGTGTTTCACTTAAATAAATTAACAAGCGTGAAATTGAGTTATGTTACAATATAAATGAAGCCAAAGTAGCAAAAAATAATAGAAACTAAAGTCAAGATAGACATACTTTATGAAAACTAATCTTGAATTAGATATAAATAGGTAACTAAAAGAATTAAAATGAGAGATGGTGAATATGGCACATCTATTATCCTAAAATATGACTGAATGATTCCATTTTTCAATTAATTGCATTTCTAGTATCCTAAAATATCATAGTGGATGCGTGAATATGGCACATCAACTCATTCGATTGTAACCAGATAATATTTAAAAGTTTACCAAGTCGCATCATCATAATTTCCTAAATTAACCCATTTATCTAGATGCATCCACCATAATTGGTAGCAAATTATCAAACAAATACACAATAACTTTTGTTATAATGTAAATGTAAAAATAAAGAAAAAGCCAGGTGCAAACAAGAAAGACAAACAAACATGTTGACCAAAATGTTTTAATATAAAGAAATGCATCAACTATGACTACTAATTCTTTTTTATCTTTTACAAAATTACTAGATTTACTGGTGGAAGCAACCTAATCGGGACAAACATGGAGATTTCATATAAGATGCCACTTAGTAGTGGACTTGCTAGTGCTAGCGCATTAGTAAGTATATTGTTTGCATAAAAGTTAGTATAACTTTTCTGTCACAATAAGCCGACTAGTTTCATGTTGTGTTGTTTGCATAGCGTTTGCTTAACATTATCATCATAGTTTAATCCACATTTGTGTATAACAACAACAGACGTGACACATTGGCAGAAAAAGGCAAATAATGTTATGTGTACACATGTGAAAAAGGTGATACTTTAAAACAAAATATTAGAGTTGAAAAAACCTAATCTTTAAGACCTTTAATTGTCGAATTCACACAACCAATACTGAAAAATCTTGAACGTTAGCTCCTCAAGCCTGTAAACAATACAAAATAAACTGTGGTTTTATAAGTACAACTAACCCAAACAATAAAAGAACACATAATTATACGATATAATGCTCAAATCAAGTGATAAAGCACATACTATAACTAACAATCATTTATGAATTTGTGTATGCACATAAGTAATTAAACACGCACGCACTCACAAAGATTAGATTGAAAAGGTTAATTAATTACATGATTTTTCTAATCATGGTTGTTATCTAATTTGACAATAGGTTTTGAACACTAGCCATCCCCTTAGAATCGGCTCTTTTTCGTTTTGTGGTCTTTCTACTATTATCATTCATTTCCAATTGGTTGTCGACTTGATACTATCTTCCCTACCATGTTTTTTTTTCAAATAAAAATCGGTATGAACACAAGATAACTAGCTCAGACAATAATCACGACAATAACACCTAGGCGCTGCTACAATATGTTTATGTGAAAAGATATATAGGACAAATAAGCACAGGCATATATTCAGTAAACAAAAGGTAGTATTCTCCATGGAACTAGTTTGCAATATTATGACCAAACTTCCTTGTATTTCTAGGAACACCTAGCTTCATCTCTCCTCTCTCTCTAGATAAGAAGTAGGAGCAAATAAATAGGATAAAAGTAGGGTATTAATGAGCTAGTTCCGCATGGAAAACTGAATGAGAACGCTAGAAGCAAATCGCCGATATAGCTACAGTGCCTTGCAATCCCCCGGTAACAAGAAGCAAGTAGTTTCCCTCCAATGACTTTTGGAGGCCTACCCCAAAAATGTTCTTTAGGATTTCTCTTGAAACATGTTTATGTTTTTTTGCTCCTCTAAACACTAGAAGATAGCCAGTGAGAAAAACCAGGCAACTAGCTATAACAGCTACATTTGATAACTCAACTTTTTTTCTTTTCAGAAGCCACTAGTCCTGAATGGTAAATATGAATGGAATACACCAAAAACCAGTATAAAGCCTAATCGCTCAGCAATAATGTCCCATGTTGAGGTCATGAATTCTTCATGATAAAATTAGTCAGTAACATATGACCCACAAAATAGCTGGTAAAGAATGACTGATGCATTAAAATTGCCAAACGGGTAGAGTTTTGAAAGCAGGGAAAGGTTGATAAATAACCGACCCATCATTCCAGCTCTAACGCAATAGAATTTGAGGTCAATTCCCATGAAGCGAGGATTCAGTTGTATCCCCAACCACTAATCATCAAGAATCTTACCTATCATGTGAGCAGACTGGACTGCCATGATTTGATGTTTTACTGCTACCTCCAGGGGTGGGAATATATATTTGACTACTTGTAGCCGACACTGAACTAGCAGGCATATTTCTATGAATTTTACTTGGCCCCTCGTCAAATTGATTACCATGTAGTACTTTGCCAGCAGCCGATGGATTACGAGTTAAGCTCAAAGCATTAATATCAATTCCATGCTGAATAATAATATTCTCCATTGCCCTGGATATAACTTGATAAGGTAATGGATTTTCTTTTCCACTCATTTACATGTGTAGGCATATCGTATAGAGTTTTGTTGCTAATTAGGGAGGCTCGTCCTGTGAATCTTGGATAAGCTTCTGCAGAAATTTGGCAACTTCCAGTTCTACTTATTGAGGAGCCTCCATATGTCTTAATAAGAAAACTGAATTGAGGACTCGGTGGATATGAAATACAGGATTCCAATTTCACAAAATCCATCTACTTGCTATTAATTATAATTCTAATCTTTTATATTTTGAATTTTACTTCTGTATAACACTATTTATGCGCAAGCAAATGAAATTATCAAGGAGATTCAAGTGGCTTGGAAAAATGATTCATTTCCATTAACACAAGAAATGTTCATGTAAATCAGAAAAGGTAAACAATGTCATATCATGTTGTATCTATTTAGACAACTACCTACTTATATATTCAACAGGGTTTGAAATAAACTAAATTTGTAAAAAAAAACACTACACCAATTCATACAGTGTCATTAACACTGATTTGCTTTCAGTGTACAATACACAATTCATATTTACATGTAATAACAAGCTACCTCAAGCATCGTTTTCTTCGTTGTTATGTTATTTATATAACCACTGATCTGACTATTATATTGGAATAATATACGAAATACACATAATTCACTACTATGACGACATCGATTTCAACTAGAATGCAAAGACAAAAATCAAGGCAATAACTATCAACTTAAAACTCATTTTTAGCTCTATGAAATTTATCAAACTCAAAACTTAATTTGTTGAAGCAACAGTAGCAAGGAATAACCACCCAACACAAGTCGTTAAAACTATAATCTATGCTACATGCAGTAATTAAAAAAATTAACTACATGCAGTAAATAATTTTTTAAATTTAAATTGTTAGTTCCGTAATAATCAAACATCAAGCTTACACGGTGTCAAATCAGAGAAAAAACATTGATGAAATCAAAAACAAAACAAAAGAGAAAGATACATACCAAAAATTCCATTAGCGGTGATAAAACAGACAGCGGCTAGGTCAAGATGCACGGATTCCTTGGCAACACAGCGTGACGCTAGCTGGAACGACGACGACCTAATTTCCAATTCATCCATGAATTTAAAATTAAATTAAATTGGGAATGGAAATTATAGATCTGAGAAGAGTAATTGATCGAGGAAGACATGTATGCAATAGATTTGAGAGAAATAATCAATTCACGAACTCATGAACATTCATGAATTAGGGTTAGTAGACAATGGAAATCACGTTTATTATTGTTGAAGAAGGGAAAAAGGAATAATTACTAGAAAGCTTTTACCTTTTTACTCTGAAGATTCCACCATTAGAAAAAAGGAAACGAGATACATTTAGGAAGAAATAAAAGTGGAGGGAACTGAAATTTCTGGCCGCTTTCTTTTGATAAAATCTGAGGTGGAATTGAATCAGCTATTACCACTAATAAATTTGCCTTAATTATCGTTAGTAGAGGCTAAACGTTATTTTGCCTCTGATTAATTATTATCGGAGGCAATCTTTTTTTTGTGCCCTAGATGTAACGCCTCTAATACTAACAAAATTAGTAATGTCGTATATATGTGTGTGTATACACACACACACACACACATTTTTGTGCATGCTGTGTGTACATGTACGATGTGTGCGCCTTCAAGTCATAATAAACTAAAAACATACATTCCTTCATTGTACAAAAAAAATCCAACATTAAATTCTAAACAACTTTAAAAATCAAAGTAGCTACCTTCAATGCCCGTTGGATAGCACGGGCCACACGCTAGTATTTCTTGTAAATTACAAAAATCAACTAACTAAATTTCTTGTAAATTACAAAAATCAACTAGCTCCTTGAATTTATTTAGTTAAATTCCACCAATCGTTTGTTTGTTCTTCTCTCAAAAGATCGTTTACAAATAGACTATCAATTCTACTGTTCATCGCAATCATCGAAAAAGCTAACAAATAGACTGAGTCATACATAATATATCGTTTACTTTATCCTCATAACTTACCCGTCAATGCACTCCTCAGCATCTTTAATAGAAAAGCCAATGTCCTTATCCTTTCACCAGCTAATTCCTTGTCTGTTCGCTATGAAAATGCTCAGTGCACTTAATTGAAAATTTTCTTTTATTTTTCCAAGGAAATTTCTGATAATTTTGAATATCTTGGCTCATGAATTCGATACGCCTGCAAATCGTATTACCAATATCTTGGTTCATCCAAAGAGATGCAAGACATCATATGGTTGGTTAATTTGCACTGCGATCGCATTTAAATCCCTTAGAAATGGGTAAAGTTTATTACAACAGTAGCTGCTATATTAGCTAAAATTTTCAAATTTGATACATGTGTTGGGAATGAGTCTCTTCCTATGTGGAAAAACTCATACTTATTTAATTGGAGCAATAAGTGTTGCTATGGTATTTTGGTGCCTTTTATTTGAATAGGTGACTATTTGAACTTTTGGTGTGCCTTGCTATTTGCACCTTGTTGGGAATAGTAACCTTATTAATTATGGTGGTTGAATGGAGACTTCAAGGTGCCTCTTTGGTGGCTATATATACCTCCATTCTTGGGTAGCATACACACACACAAGATGCAAGTCTACAATATCAAAACTTTGTCAGTTTCTCCAAAACTTTGTGGACTGCTTCTACTACTTTGAGATTGCCCTTTGCTGGAGTTTTTGTGCGAGATCTCTCTGCTTTTCTAAGCTCTGTTTCCCGGTGATATTTTTCACTTTTCTCGCTTTTGTTTTGATGCTGTTATTGTGAGCTATTGTTGGATAATTTGTGTATCCACTTTGTGACTTGGATTTGGATTTGTGTAACACTCCATTATCATAGTAACAGAAGTTTGGGAGGACCCCTGTCATTGGTCCCGTGGTTTTTACTCTTCACATCGAAGAGGTTTTCCACGTTAAAAATTCGTGTGTTCCTACTTTATTATTATATGTTGTTATGTTGATTATTTGCATTAATCATAGGTGATTGTGGTGCATTTGTCTAGGTTTGTCTGTGTCATTCATAAAAAACTGGTATCAGAGCGAGGTTGGTTAATTTGTAATATCCCCTGATGGATTCTAGTAATATCAACACTTGTAGAATGATTAGTTTGAATGGAGCTAACTATCATATTTGGAAGAGAAAAATGATAAACTTGTTGTATGTCAAAAGTTGGCATTTACCTGTGTTTAGTGATGAAAAACCAAAAGGTAAAACTGACGATCAGTGGCAACTTGAACATGAACAGGTGCGTGGATTTATTCATCAGTGGGTTGATGATAATGTGTTGAATCATATAAATGATGATGTTCATGCTAGATCACTATGGCAAAAACTTGAATCTCTTTATGCTAATAAGTCTGGAAATAATAAATTGTACCTTATCAAGCAATTGATGGGCTTGAAGTACAATTCAAGCAAGTCACTTTCTGATCACCTAATGATTTTCATGGCATTATTCAATAATTATCAGCTATGGATATAATTTTTGAAGATGAAATTCAGGGACTTTTGTTACTTGGCACTCTTCCTGATTCATGGGACACTTTCAGATTGACACTTTGCAGCTCAACTCCACATGACAAAGTTACTCTGGATATTGCCAAAGTTGGTATTTTGAATGAGGAGATGAGGAAGAAATCTCATGGTGTGTCTTCTTCATCTGAGGAAGCATATGTTGCTGAAAACAGAGGAAGAAGCAAGAGTAAAGGTCCAGTTTCCAGAGACAAAAGAAGAAGCAAATCTCGTGGAAGATACGCAAATATGAAGTGCCATTATTGTGATAAATCCGGTCACATAAAGAAATATTGCTACAATTGGAAAAGAGACAACAAGGGTGGTAAAGGCATGGAAGATAAGAAGAAAGATCAAAAGGATTGCAATAATGATGATAGAGCTACTACTACAACTGGCGGTGATCTTATCATTGTACATGATGAGAGCTATGTGAACCTTGCTAAATATGAGTCGAGTTGGGTCATTGACAGTGGAGCATCATTAGATGTGACATCACAGAAGGAATTGTTCACATCTTATACACCTGGTGACTTTGGGGTGTTGAAGATGGGTAATGATGGTGTGGCTCAGGTTATGGGCATTGGAGATGTATGTTTGGTGACCAACATTGGAGCAAAGTTAATGCTTAAAAATGTCAGACATGTTCCAGAAATTCGATTAAACTTGATCTCTACTGGAAAACTCGATGATGATGGCTACTGCAATACTTTTCATGGTGGTCAATGGAAGCTTACTAAAGGAAACATGGTGCTAGCTCGTGGAAAGAAGCACATAAGCCTGTACTTGCTGCAAGCCTCAATTCCCACTAATTCTGTAAATGTGGAAAATGACGATCTTGCAAAATTGTGGCATAGAAGACTTGGCCATATAAATGAAAAAGGGCTAAGTTGCTTGATGAAGAAAAATGCACTACCTAAATATTCTCATTGTTTTGCGGGAAAGCAGAAGCGGGTCTCTTTTGAGAGACATCCTCCTTCAAGAAAATAAGGTTTGCTTGATCTTGTTCATTCTGATGTTTGTGGTTCGTTGAAAGTTAAGAACTTTAGTGGTGCACTTTACTTTGTTAGTTTTATTGATTTTTGTTCAAAGAAATTGTGGACATATGCTTTAAAAACAAAAGATCATGTACTTGATGTTTTTAAGCGGTTTCAAGCCTTGGTTGAAAGACATTCTGGTAAAAAGCTAAAGTGTTTACGTTCTGACAATGGTGGTGAGTACATCGGTCCACTTGATGAAAATTTTAAGGCTCAAGGTATTCGACATCAGTTTACACCAAAGAAGACTCCACAGCTGAATGGTGTAGCAGAGAGAATGAATATGACTTTGTTAGAGAGAATGAGGTGCATGCTTTCAGAGGCTAAGTTGCCAAAACACTTTTGAGGTGAAGCTTTATTTACAGTTACACATGTGATTAACTTGTCACCTTGTTTTTCTTTGAATGGTGATGTTCCATATAAGGTTTGGCTTGGCAAGGAGGTTTCTTACAGTCATTTACGTGTCTTTGGGTGTAAGGCGTTTGTACATGTGCCTAATGATGAAAGATCGAAGCTGGATTCTAAGACTCGCCAATGCATCTTTGTAGGCTATGGTCTTGACAAGTTTGGCTATAGGTTTTATGATCCTATAGAGAAGAAATTGATTCGTAGCAAGGATGCACACTTTGTTGAAGACCAATCAATTGAAGATATTCAGAAACCACAAGAAGCTGCATCACATAGTGGCTATGATCTGGTTGATCTAGATCTTCCTCCTTTGACTCCTGCAAATCCTGCACCAGCTCCAACTGAATAAGTGCAAGAAAATGACAATGAAGGTCATGTATCTGAGGAAGATGATCCCCATAACGAAGATGCTGAAATTGATCATCATGCTTCTCCTGAAACTCAAACAACCTTTGTAAGGCGATCTACCAGGGAACGACGTCCTTCCACTAGGTATCCTTCTTCCGAGTATGTTCTCTTAACCGACGGAGGCGAACCTGAGAGCTATAAGGAAGCTATAGACAATGATGATAAGCAACTTTGGTTCAATGCAATGAAAGAAGAGATGAAGTCGTTGAATGATAACAAAACTTTTGATGTAGTGAAACTACCGAAGGAAAAGAAGACTCCGAAGAATGGTTGGATTTACAAGCTGAAGCAAGATGAAAATGCAAAGATGCTTCGGTACAAAGCAAGGCTTGTTGTAAAAGGTTGCAACCAAAGAAAGGGAATTTACTTCGAAGAGATATTTGCATCGGTTATCAAGATGTCTTCCATTAGATTTGTTCTGGGTCTTACTGCTAGTTTGAATTTAGAAGTTGAGCAGTTGGATGTGAAGACCGCCTTTCTTCATGGTGATCTTGAAGAAGACATTTACATGGAACAACCAGAGGGCTTCAAAGTTAAAGGGAAGGAAGAATACGTGTGCAAATTGAAGAAGAGTTTGTATGGTCTAAAACAAGCTCCAAGGCAATGGTATTGCAAATTTGACTCTTTTATGGGGGAGCAAGGCTACAAAAAGACATATAATGATCATTTGTTTTCTTGAAGAAATTTGCTAACAATGATTTTATCATTTTGCTACTTTATGTTAATGACATGCTTATTGTAGGGCAAAATGTAGATCGGATTGCTAGTTTGAAGCAACAGTTGAGAAAGACATTCTCCATGAAGGAATTTAGTCTGGCACAGAACATTTTAGGAATGAGAATTATTCGTGATCGCAAGGCTCGAAAGTTATGGCTATCACAGGAAGCATATATTCAGAGAGTGCTTAAAAGGTTCAATATGGAGAAAGCAACGCCTGTGAGTACTCCACTTGCTATGCATTTTAAGTTGAGTTCTCAACGGTGTCCTTCCACAACCGAAGAGAAGGAGAAGATGACGCATGTTCCTTATGCTTCCGCCGTGGGTAGTTTGATGTATGCAATGGTTTGCACTCGGCCTGATATAGCTCGTGCTATAGGTTTGGTTCATAGATTTCTTTCTAATCTAGGTAAAGAGCATTGGAATGCTGTGAAGTGGAATATGAGATACTTACAGGGTACTGCTGATACGAAGCTTTGTTTTGGGAGTGACAAGCTTTGTCTAGTTGGTTATTCAGATTCTGATATGGCTGGTGATATTGACTCGAGAAAATCTACTTCGGGTTATTTGATAACTTTTGCAGGGGGAGCAGTGTCTTAGCAATCTAGGTTACAAAAATGTGTGGCTTTGTCTACTACTGAGTCGGAGTTTATTTCAACGACAGAGGATGTAAGGAGTTGTTGTGGATGAAGCAGTTTGTTCGTCAGCTTGGATTTACAAAAAAGAGGTATGTGTTGTATTGTGATAATCAAAGTGCAATCAATCTTGCTAATAATTCAACTTTTCATGCAAAGTCGAAACATATTGATGTGAGATATCATTGGATACGTGATGTTCTTGATGATAAGTTAATTGAGCTTGAGAAAATTCATACCGATGACAATGGTTCCGACATGATGACTAAAACTTTGGTAAAAGACAAATTTGAGATTTGTCGTTCAATTGCCAGAATGGCAACCACCTCCACATAGTCAGGAGGGGGAGATTTGTTGGGAATGGGTCCCTTCCTATGTGGAAAAACTCATACTTATTTAATTGAAGCAATAATTGTTGCTACAGTATTTTGCGCCTTTTATTTGAATAGGTCACTATTTGACCTTTTGGTGTGCCTTGTTATTTGCACCTTATTGGAAATAGTAACCTTATTAATTATGGTGGTTGAATGGAGACTTCAAGGTCCCTCTTTGGTGGCTATATATACCTCCATTCTTCGGTAGCATATACACACACAAGATGCAAGTCTACAACATCAAAACTTTGTCAGTTTCTCCAAAACTTTGTGGGCTGCTTCTACTACTTTGAGATTGGCATTTGCTAGAGTGTTTGTGCGAGATCTCTCAGCTTTTCTAAGCTCTATTTCCCGGTGATATTTTTCACTTTTCTCGCTTTTGTTTTGATGCTGTTATTGCTAGCTATTGTTGAATGATTTGTGTATCCACATTGTGACTTGGATTTGGATTTGTGTACCACTCCATTATCATAGTAACAGAAGTTTAGGAGGATCCCCGTCATTGGTCCCGTGGTTTTTACTCTTCACATCGAAGAGGATTTCCACGTTAAAAATTCGTGCGTTCTTACTTTATTATTACCTCTTGTTCTGTTGATTATTTGTATTAATAATTGGTGATTGTGGTGCATTTGGCTGGGTTTGTCTGTGTCATTCATAACAACATGTAGCCACATCTTAGATTAGTATGTAACCACCGCTATCGACCAGTGCGCTCATGCATAGACTCCTTAGCTAACCTAACCTGACAGCGAATACTGAAACTAACACACACTTCATTTTACATTGAAGAGCTATCTCCCATACAACGTCCAAAGGAAAACAACTACGGATGATATCTACTCATTCAGCAGATGGATGATATAAGTACTCAGGTGATGTAAGATTAAGAGTTTAATTAATTTAGTAACATAGTTTTGTTTTCGTCATCAACTCCATCATCGCAAAAGACGATTATATTCACCTGGAGTTAAAAAGTGACATCTTTAATAATAGCCGAAATAGGTTTGGTGTCACACTTTTTTGGTGTAAACGTAAAGTGCCAAAAATGCCCTTTATCTTGATCTATTTCCTAAATCTTATCGGAATAAATTAAGAAAACTTTCCATTTATTCAATTTACTTGAATTAAAGATTTGAAATACATGTTGGGTTTTGTTGTGCATTTTTTTTATTAATCAAATCAGATTAATACCTTATAAACTTATGTGGACAATTATTAAATTGTATACGCCGAGTTATTTGTATTTAGGATTTGACATATATGTTGGTTTTAAATAAGAATTTTCATATATGCCATTTATCTCGATTTATTTCCTATTTTTTTTTCTCAAAATAAATTAAGAAAATTTTCCATTTATTCAGTTTACTTGAATTAAAGATTTGAAATACATGCAGGGTTTTGTTGTGCATTTTTTATTAATCAGATCGGATTTAATAACTTATAAAATGTATATGGACAATTATTAAATTGTATTTAGGATTTGACGTATTAGCATTTTCAAATTGAAATGGAAAGCATTTAATTTCCTTCATCATCCATTTCCACGTTCTCCTCAAAAATCAAGGAAATTCACCCAAATTAAACAGAATCTTCTAATTATGCTAATAAAGGAGGGTTGCCTGAATCCCCACAAAAATAAGCAGGTATTTATTTTTTGTCTTTTTCTCGGATACTCAAATCTCCACAAAATTAGCACAATAGAATATCTTATCACCCTTTAATTACCAACTGTAATCCCCACTTTTCTCTTCATTTTTGCTAATGTTTATTGTTCACGTTTCTTGGCTACTGCTGCTATGGTTTCAAGCTTCAGGTTAGATTGTGTAGGTCATAAAAACTTTCTTTTTGGTATGTTATTATACATAAACATATGTACTGCGTTAATTACAGATATTTTTCTTATTCAAATTAGTACTGCTGCGCCTACCACCATAACTCAGGTACTTGCTACTTCATACCTTGATGATCTACTTTATACCATCAAGATGTTTACCTTATGCCGTGTCTTTTGAAGCTAGAGCTTCTTTGTTGTTTGGATTTTTGCTTGTTGTTCTCTGTGTTTTTTTAGCAAAAATTCTTGGGGTTTCTCTTTTCTTCTACATCGGACGTTTAATTTTCCGAAGTTCAAAATCAGCGATGACTGGACGGAAAGCAGCATATACTTTCATCTACTCACTCAAGGAGTAGAAAAGAATGGCTGGAGCTGCAGTCTCTTATTCTACTGGCTCATAGAAATCTAAGATTTCTTATCTTTTTCCTTTAATTGGAATTGGTTCCAACATATTGATATCTTTAAGGATTAAGAAATACTCCTCTGGATTGGTTGTCATTGAGGATCAAAAGCTACATTTGTCCGAGAATAGCAATTCAGATTGTGAACATTTGACACTCTAATTATTTGTTGTTCTTGCAGTTTCGTGATGATGAAATGCCAAAATTGCACATTATTTAAATTAAAAAACTACCCTATAAAAATAGGATCTGCACGATTGATTTTTTTTGTCTTTTTAAAACTTTATTTCTGTTTGCGTTGGCCCTTGAATAACGAGTCAATAACAATCCACGCGCGGAGCGTGCTCCATCTTCACGTGCTGAGCACATGCCGTTACGCTCGTACGTTACAAATACCATATAAGCTTACACAGAGGTACACATAAACTTCATCAGCTAAAATTAACTAATCACTTATGTCTCTTGTTTTGACTTTAACTCGTAAATCTTCATCTCATGAAGTATATCATGCAAATATTAGAAATCAGTGTGTTCGTTCTAATTTTGGACCACCGGACAGTAAGATAAGGTAGACAGAAAACATCCATCAAAGATGGTGTTCAAAACTTAAAACATAAATAAGTCAAATAACTGTGAATGTTTCGAATAACCGGGATAATAGAAACTTCCACTGATAATAGTTGAAAATACCGCTTGACATTACAAAGTAACTTAAGTCCCCACCTTTAGCTTTTGAGTGAAATTAGGCTCTCATTGTAGTGCAAAAAAGAACTAATATAGCAGGAGTTAGGGCCCTCGATTCGGGTGCAACTTTCTTTGTTTGCTACCTCAGTACCAAAGTTGTACAAGTATAGTTCGTATTCACTATGAGGCCAAAAAACTGACTGTAACAGAACAAAATCGCCATTCCTTGATAATCCAGTTGGATATAGACATTTTCCTACAAATCGCGTGGGATTAATATTATAGACTTTATTCCAGGACTCCTTCAAGCCAAATTCATGCAACACCCATATTTCTAAACAATCGTTGTGCCATTCAATCTCATAAAAACCTCTAATAAAAGCAAGTCTTTCATTTAAAAAGTCCAAAGCATAACCACAAAGATGCAGTTTAAAATAATCAGGTAGATCAGGTAATGGCATTGTCTTGAATACTTCATTCTTCAAGTCAAATGCAACAAGCTGCTGCCTATCATTATTGGCATATCCCACCCAGAAACACATTCCATCCTTGCTTGTTGCATGCTCTGAATGTTCATTAAGTTGTGTGAATGGCAAAGCTTCATTTTTGTGTACAATTCTCCATGAATATGATGATCTTAAGCTGTATACCTCAACTTGGTTGACCTTTGGCCTAGCAAAATGCCAAATGATCCTTACAACCTTGTAATCATTGGACTTCACATCGAAACCAAAGCCAATTATATTGAACTGCCTATCAGTATCTTCTGCAATGCGATGTGGAATTGATGATTTGGGTAAAATTCTTGCTTGTTTGAGTGCTGGATTCCATAAAGCAACATCCCCAGACCAAACATTATGCAAACATATTATACCATTACAAGAATCAACGAGACGTACAATATCACCATTTGGACGTATAGTTGTGCGGAATCTATCATAAAAATCAATATAGGTGTGGATCTCATATTTATTACCAGAGAACATACAAAAACTGCGGCCGTTCGACTTAGAAACAATGAGAGCGTCCTCTCCGCTATGATGATGAAGATGTTGGTTAACAAAAGTAGAGCTTTCAATAAGGGTAAGCCAAGATCTGCATACCGTTTTAAATCTCAATAAGTTGATCACCGGTAGCCATAGTAGTATATCGAATAAGATTGCTTCAGGCACGCTTTCCATGGTTCTACACAAAATGAATAACAAAACTGCCAATTATCAGAAAGGTTTATTAGGTCAATTTTATTGAACCAAAATAAATTGGGTAAAAACTACTGTTGCTGATTGGAGCACCGAAAATCAACGGAAGGTGGGTAGATCATTCAAAATAAATTTGAATCGAGGGTATGTAGGTTGAAACAGATTTTATGTAATTCGTGAAGAAAAAGAGTTACCTTCGATGAAACTGAAATGTAGATGAAGTTCGGAGCTAAGGAGCAGAATCGAATGAAATCTGATTAAAGTATTGCAAATGAATAAAGAATAATCACCCTTAAATTATGGAAAAATTAAATAGGTTATTAGTTTGACAAATTCTATTATCAACCCTATTTTTGCTTTTCTCACACCGCTGAAAACTAAAAAAAAAACAAAGCGACAAATGTACCCTTCCAGGTTATCATATTCACTTTTCGATTCTATTACTTTAACTATAAAAAAGTACAATGATACTAATATATTTTGAAAAGAAAAATGATTTCGATGAAAAAAATATTGTTTTTTTCCAAAAAACGGTGTTTTAGTTTAAATTTAATTTTTTTTTCAGTTTTTATGTCTTTTTTTGACGTTGTTTGATTTTATGATTTCTAATGTAATATGCATTTCAATTATTTTTGAACTGAATTGAAATGTAACTTTTTAAAGATTGCAAAACGAGGAAAAATAAATAAATATTATCTATCTTTTATTTCTTTTCATTGTTAATGTAACAACCCGTATTTTTGAATAACATGTTATAACATAAATGGAGGCAGAATTAAACTGTAAAATCTGAATCAAGGGAAACGGGCTGTGCCATTGCCTTCGTCTCGGAAAAATACGCGAAATAGAGTCCGAGTTTTCGAAAATCGGAGTCCGTATGACCAAGATATGGCCTCGCGAAGTTTCACGAAAAATTCACAAATTAAAGTATACTTAATTAAGTGAAATGGGTTGCGCAGAGAAATATATATATATATAATTGAAAATTAAATAAATAAATATGCAAAAATGTTCAAAACAGCGAATTGGGAGAGGGGAATAACCGAACCGGCCGATTTTTGAGGTCGACCCGAGCCCGCTGGGTCGACTAGGGGTTAATCCAGGGTGTTTGGCTGTCAACCCGTGGGCCGATTCGCTCAAATGCAGATTTTGCATTTGAATGGTTCTCATGGTTCAGCTTTAATCTAAAGGCCCTAGATGGTTCCTACACTTGACTTCTTCCCCAAGACATGCTTTGATGGCTTGGATTGAATCTAGGGTTAATCCTATGGCTAATACTATCCTAATCCTCTATAAAAAGACCCCAAACCTAGCCTAAATCACCATTATTCAATCCTACAACTAAACTATGTCAAATTTGTTCCTCTCATGGCCTCCACTCTCATGCTAAAATTTCTAAGTTAATTTCTATGAGAGATTTTGAGTTCATACAAGTGTTTTCAAACTTGTATGAGTGTTCTTAGCTTGCATTCAAGTCAAGTTGCAACATTTCTATTTCAAAGCAAGGGTTTTTATTGAATTGGCTCAAGGGTTTTCATTTGGAGCTTGCATATTTGGGTTTTTGGTGCTTGCATAAGGGCTTCGTCTCAATCTTTATAATAAATATTTATTTGTGTCTTCATAGCATTGTAAGCCCTTTTCTACTTTCTTTCTTTGAACTCTAAAGTTAAATGAATGATGCAAGTTTGGGGTTGATCATTATATGCAAGTTTGGTTGATCATTATATGCAAGTTTGGTTGATCATTATATGCAAGTTTGGTTGGTCATTATATGCAAGTTTGGTTGATCATTATATGCAAGTTTGGTTGGTCATTATATGCAAGTTTGGTTGATCATTATATACAAGTTTGGATGATCATTATGCAAGTTGGTTTAATCATTATGTATGGCACATGTTGCTATGTTATGCAAGTTTGGGTTGATCATATTATCATGTTATGCAAGTTAAACTTGAGGTTTTGAGCATAAAGCTCCAAGCTTTATATTAAAGGTTGCATTTTGGCAACATGAAAGTTATCATATCCCTTATGATAACTTGCATGTGAGGCAAAATGCGAACTTCTAGCAACTTCTACATGTCATTTATCACCATGTATCACTCATATGCTAAGTTTGGTTTTATGCATGCTTTTGAAGCCTAATAATGCAATATGCAAGTATATGAACATATGTACATTTCATATGCCACCATGTTAAACTTGTGGCTTCAACACCTTTATGTCATGGTTATGCCAAGTTCCCTATTTTATCCTTTATGCGTTGTTGCGATTATGTAAACGATGGGATTACGTTGGGGTTGGGGTTGGGTAACATAATGACATGAACATGATTTTTGTAACATGACGTGATATGTTAACTTGTAATTATGTTTTGAAAACATAATGGACATGACACTTAGAAAATATGAGTGTGGCCAACTCGAGGTTGGGTTGAGTTTGTAGCATAAATCTACCCGGACCCGCCCGGCTTAACTAGTGGCTACAAACAATAGGACCCAATGTGAGAAGTTGGTCATGTTGTGCTCGAACCCGAGGTTAGACCTAGTTGTGGTGTAAAGCTACCCGGACCCGCCCGGCTTAACTAGTAACCACAACAAAGTCTAATGTGAGAGGTTAAAGCGCATTAAGTTAATTAATACCTCCTGATTAGGGTTAAGTCATGGTCCACTTAATACTTAACCAATTTGGGCTTGATGGATTAATCGAGGTTAAGTCGGGAGTCTTGGGTACCCTTAACCGATTTAATCCACGTGTGGATCGGGTTAACCACATTTAACCCGTTAAGAAACCCTAGTTGCGTGGTCCTTTTCAGCAGTAACCTTAGACCCTAGGACTAGGCTAGGGTGGGGCACGATTACTGGGCTGATTGTAAGAGACCAAAAGAGACGGCTGAATGATGCCCCGGTTGTTCAGGCGGACCATGGTCATGCACATCAAGTCCGGAGTTGAACACGGGCTATGGTAGGTTTGGACTGTGCATCATGGAATGGTGTCAGAGGGTTACACCATAGGGCCTGATACACCCTAGGGTGGACCCTGCACAGTCAACTACATTACATGATTAAGCCGCATGACACCGACACTTGACGAGTTAGGCTTATAGGGAGCCGATCGACTAGACCGTGTAGTTGGACCTTAATTTAGGTCACCTCATGATGATGGGCCAAGCTTGGGCCAAGGGATCAATTCTTGTTTTTACTTGACATGTTAGAATGCTAGTACACCCGTGGTGCAAAACTTAACCTTAATTATGCGATGACACCTTTATCTATCTTGTTAGTTAATCATCATGCCAGTATGTTGTTATCCTTATGTTCATCTCAGCTTCTCATGCCAGTTAACTTTACTAGTTCATAGATAGATAGTAGTAGGGCTTACCAGTCTTTTTGACTGACCCGTTTTCTTTCGTCTCTTTTCTTCCGTTTCCCCCTCCCCTCAGGTCCTCAGGGTGGGAACATTGGAGCTTAGCTTGGATCTTTACAGCTTGCTTACTGGATTTGCTCATGTACGGTCTCGGACATTGAGCTAGTTATGGTTTATCACTTCATTTTGGGGATAGTACTTTATGTATTTCAGTTTTTAAGTTTATGCTAGACTTTGTTTGTTGGAAAATAATGATCAAGTACTTTGTTGTAACTTAACTATGGTTTTGAAATGCTAGTTTTATCCGCTGCTTTACTACTATGTTTTACTTATATATTCTGTCTTGCGATATCTGCACGCATGTTTACCTTGTTTAAACGCCCCTCCGAAGCTAGTGTGCTTGCAAGAGTCACCCTGGCGGAGGTGGGGTGTTACATTTGGTATCAGAGCATAAGGTTTACAAGATTTGAGCAAAAGTGTTTTTGAAACTTACCTTTTGAAAAACTATTTTCAAAACCAATTAAGTATTTTCCAAGAAAAGTCTAGTTATTTTAAAAAGGCTATTCCCCAAAAGCCATAGCACTATCCTTCGTTTCTTCGTTCTGAATCTATCTTTTTCTTCGTTTTAGTATGGCCGATCGCTTTAACATCCCGGAAGGCGTACAAGTACCCGTCTGGTTCTGGAGATTTATGGAGGCAAGGGCGAATGAAGCCGGCCCCGCGAACATTCCTCCTCCTTCCCCCGTCGCTAACATCTCTCCTCCTCCCGTAGCTGAGGTTCCTCCTCCCCCTCAGCATCCGCAAGAGGATTTCGCAAAGCTTTGCAAAGACTTTAAGGCGATGGGTTGCAAGAATTTTGTCGGAACGGAGACTCCCGTGGAGGCAAGAAACTGGTTAAAGGAAACTGAAGACCTCTTTGCTATCTTTGATGTGGAAGATCGTAGGAAAGTTCTGTTGGTGGTATGGCTATTGAAAGGGGAAGCTGCTTATTGGTGGGTAGTCACCACCACTACTAGACCCATTGAGACTTGGGATGACTTTAGGAGAAGGTTTGGACTAAAGTTTCTATCATCGACAGAAGAGAACCTTCAGCTAGAGAGGTTCCTATCACTAAAGCAAGGGGACATGACCGTTAGAGAATACGTGGATAAGTTCAATCAACTGGCTCAGTTCGGTCTAGAATTGGTAAACACAGCTCGGAAGAAGGCCCTACACTTTGCTCTAGGATTGAATGAGCCATTGCGCGGTTTGGCCATGTCTCATATACCCATGGGGGCGACCTTCGAGGGTTTGGTGAATATGGCCCTACTTTAAGAGGAAGATAAGAGTGGCAAGAAGGAGGTCAAGACAAATGAGTCCCAAGGCAAGAAGGAAGATACCGAGGAAAGAGATAACAACAACAACAATAGCAAGGACAACAAGACAAGAGAAAGTAGGAAGTGCAACTTCTGTAGGATCACTGGGCACATAGCCAAGGATTGCAGGAAGAAGAAGAGGAAGTTAGGCAAGTGTTTTCATTGCGGAGAATCTGGACATCTTAGCAAGGATTGCCCCAAGAAGCAAGGACAAGGGCAAGGGCAGTATCAGCGTGCAGGACCTTCTGGAGGGCAAGTGCATGCTCTCAACGCCGCTCCAGTTCAGGACCGAGGTAGTATTTCTGTAGAAAGTCTTGTTTATATTTCTGATTTTCCTGTTCGCACCTTATTTGATTCTGGCGCATCGCATAGTTTTATCTCTTCGGATATTGTTGAAAGTTTGCACCTAAGTACTAGCTTAGTTGAGGATCCCGTTTGTGTTTCAAATCCAATGGGGGGTTCCGCCCATCTATCTATGATTTTTGTGGATTTGAAGATTTCTATCTTGACTGTAGAATTCGCGTGTAATGCTTATGTTCTCGGATTCACGGGATATGGGTTAATCTTGGGCATGGATTGGTTGTCCGGTTATAGAGCCATCCTCGATTGTGAGCATAGGGTGGAGAGGCTCATGACTCGCCTCGGTAACACCCTAGAAATTTCTTGTAACCCTAGAGGTCCCGTCATGTTATGTTATCTTGGATCTCTCGACTCGTCCATCGATGATCTGCAATCTGTAAGGGTGGTCCGAGACTATCCCGATGTCTTTGAAGAAGTTAAGGGGTTACCCCCTAAACGAGAGATAGATTTCCGCATTTATCTAGTTGATAATGCCAAGCCAGTATCATTGCCCGTTAGGCACATGGCCCCTCGTGAAAGAAGGGAGCTCAGTAAGCAAATCAAGAAGTTGCTTGAGAAGAATTTTATTAGGCGAAGCATTTCTGAATGGGGTGCTCCGGTGGTATTCGCTACTAAGGCGGATGGTTCGCTTCGTCTATGTGTTGATTATCGAGAGTTGAACAAGCTGATAAAGAAGAATAGGCACCCGTTACCGAGAATTGATGATCTCTTTGACCAGCTTGTAGGTGCTTCTGTTTTCTCTCAGCTCGATCTAGCCACCGGATTCCATCAGCTTAGAGTGGCTGAGGATAGCATTGATAAAACTGCGTTTAGGACTCTAGATGGATTCTTTGAATGGCTTGTCATGCCATTCGGTTTGACTAATGCACCCGCCTACTTCGTAGATTTGATGAGTAGGGTGTTCAGGGAGTTCCTTAACAAGTTTGTTATTGTCTTCGTGGATGATATTCTGATCTTCTCAAAGGATGAGGAAGAGCATGCTAGGCATCTCAAGGAAGTGATGAATACGCTTAGAGCGCATCAGTTGAAAGCCAAGTTCTCCAAATGTCATTTCTGGAGAAGGGAAGTTCGGTTTCTTGGACATATAGTTTCTAAGCAAGGCATAGCGGTGGATCCCGCGAAAGTGGTTGTGGAAGACTCCTAGGAGTGCAACCGAAGTAAGAAGCTTTCTCGGTTTGGCGGGCTACTATAAGAAGTTCATCAGGGACTTCGCTAAATTTCAGCCCCTCTTACTAAGTTGACGAAGAAGAACTTAGTCTGTGCATGGGACTTGGAGTGTGAGCTTGCTTTTCAAAGGCTCAAGAGAGCCCTTACCTCAGCTCCAGTTTGGCAACGTGGATTGGCACTGTTTTCAAGAGATAGTTTTCTGCATGGGAAACCGTATAATATGTAAATGAGATCCAAGATTCACTAACGAATCTTGGAAAGCTTGCATGAACCATGAGCACGCAGTTATGTTTAAGCCAAGTATTTTAGGCAAAGAATAAGTGGAAGTGGAACGAGAAGCAACGGTGAAATGAGTTCTAACTCATATTTTGGGAACAATAATTAAGAACTACGGAATTGCGAAGATAAAAGACGGTCAGGGCACGATGGGATTAAGCACAAGAAAATGCGGCTTAGAAGATTGAAGTCTAGATACGCGCGTTTAATCTCTTTCTAAGAGTATATCCTTGATCCCTATTGTTCCGTAGAGCTTACTCGCATGCTACCTTTTAAGTATATCCTCTCAGTCCTATCCTCAATCTTAGTTCTGTTACAAACCCCCTAAGGAGTATGGCTAGCTTATTTGTGATATATGGTTGGGGTGAAGAAGTTCGCCACCAAACTATTTGGGCTTTATGGGATATGGGTAATAATTGATAGATTTACAAAGAGAGCCCATTTTATTCCGGTGAAAAGCAAGAGGACCGTATCGCGGCTAGCATATGTTTATCTTCAAAAGATAGTGCGGCTGCATGAAGTTCCTTCTAGCATAGTTAGCGATGTGACCCAATTTTCACTAGCCAGTTCTGGAACAGTTTGCAAGAAGCAATGGGTATGCGATTGAATCTGAGTACAGCCTATCACCCCCGGACGGATGGCCAAACCGAAAGGGTGAATAGAGTGCTAGAAGATCTTTTGAGGTTTTGTGTTCTCGACTTCGGTGGTACTTGGGAAGGCCACCTTCCTCTTGTAGAGTTTGCTTATAATAATAACTATCAAGCCAGCATAGGGATGGCACCATTTGAAGCTTCGTATGGGAGGCCGTGCAAGCCACCAACATGTTGGTGGGAAGACGACGGATAAGCTTATAATTGAGCCCGACATGATAAGGGACACATCCGAGAGGGTTGAATTGATTCGAAGACGGATAAGAAGGGCCCAAGACAGACAGAAATCCTATGCAGACAAGCGAAGGACAGACTTGGAATTTAAAATTGGAGATATGGTCTTTGTGAAGATTTCTCCTTTGCGAAATATGGTTCGCTGACACCAAGGATCGTAGGACCCTTCCCTACTATAGAAAGAGTCGGGAAGATGACTTATAAGGTGGAATTGCCGAGAAGCTGGCCGGAGTGCATAATGTCTTTCATGTCTCGCATCTCCGGAAGTGTTTGCACAGACCCGCCAAAGTGGTTGAACCAAGTATTCTTGAAGACATGGAGGTAGAGGATGAAGCAACCCTGAGACGAGCTCTGATTCGTATCATGGAAATGAAGACAAAGAAGCTAAGAAGCAAAGAAGTTAAGCTTGTTAAGGCGCAATGGAGTGAAACAGAGGGAGACGCAACTTGGGAAACCAAGGAGAAGAGGCGCGTGCTTTATCCATTTCTCTTGGAGGATACATTTTCAATCTCTTTTCCTAGATTGGTATATCTTCCCTTTGCTATCCATGCTTATCTAGTTTATCTTGTTTCGTAAATCTTGTCATGAGAACCTTAGGTAGAAACCCTTGGTTGAAACATGCATTTGAAACATGTTATGTTTGATGTTTGCAAGTGGTTGCAAGTGTTTGCAAGTGGATACTCGTGGATGCATAATACACGTTAGGCACTAAGATCGGCTCACACACTTTCATACCGCATATGCATGAGTGTTTATGCTTATTCATGGATGAAAACTTGTTATGCTATCACGTGGATGTTGCATATGGATGAATGTTATGTGCACTCATGTAGAGATTATAAATTATGTTAGGAATTTGCATACATATGGACTCATTTCACTAACATATTTTGCATTAAGGGGGTTTACTGAATCAGTAACCTCCTGATTTTCGCATTAGATAAGTACATATACACACACCTTTGCATATGATCATACAGCATTTAGAACCTTTTAAGGACAATGATTGCTCGTGGATGATGTTTTGAGTAGATGGATGATGGATGGTAGGATACGTTCTTCCTAACTTGGAGATTTCGGGGACGAAATCCTTTAAGGAGGGGAGAATGTAACAACCCGTATTTTTGAATAACATGTTATAACATAAATGGAGGCAGAATTAAACTGTAAAATCTGAATCAAGGGAAACGGGCTGTGCCATTGCCTTCGTCTCGGAAAAATACGCGAAATAGAGTCCGAGTTTTCGAAAATCGGAGTCCGTATGACCAAGATATGGCCTCGCGAAGTTTCACGAAAAATTCACAAATTAAAGTATACTTAATTAAGTGAAATGGGTTGCGCAGAGAAATATATATATATATATATAATTGAAAATTAAATAAATAAATATGCAAAAATGTTCTAAACAGCGAATTGGGAGAGGGGAATAACCGAACCGGCCGATTTTTGATGTCGACCCGAGCCCGCTGGGTCGACTAGGGGTTAATCCAGGGTGTTTGGCTGTCAACCCGTGGGCCGATTCGCTCAAATGCAGATTTTGCATTTGAATGGTTCTCATGGTTCAGCTTTAATCAAAAGGCCCTAGATGGTTCCTACACTTGACTTCTTCCCCAAGACATGCTTTGATGGCTTGGATTGAATCTAGGGTTAATACTATCCTTGTAACAACCCGTATTTTTGAATAACATGTTATAACATAAATGGAGGCAGAATTAAACTGTAAAATCTGAATCAAGGGAAACGGGCTATGCCATTGCGTTCGTCTCGGAAAAATACGCGAAATAGAGTCCGAGTTTTCGAAAATCGGAGTCCGTATGACCAAGATATGGCCTCGCGAAGTTTCACGAAAAATTCCCAAATTAAAGTATACTTAATTAAGTGAAATGGGTTGCGCAGAGAAATATATATATATTGATATATATATATATATAATTGAAAATTAAATAAATAAATATGCAAAAATGTTCAAAACAGCGAATTGGGAGAGGGGAATAACCGAACCGGCCGATTTTTGAGGTCGACCCGAGCTCGCTGGGTCGACTAGGGGTTAATCCAGGGTGTTTGGCTGTCAACCCGTAGGCCGATTCGCTCAAATGCGGATTTTGCATTTGAATGGTTCTCATGGTTCATCTTTAATCTAAAGGCCCTAGATGGTTCCTACACTTGACTTCTTCCCCAAGACATGCTTTGATGGCTTGGATTGAATCTAGGTTTAATCCTATGGCCTAAAACACTTGCCTAATCTATAAATAAGACCCTAACCTACCCTAAATCATCATTATTCATTCATACAACTAAACTATGGTAAAATCAATCCTCTCATGGCCTCCACTCTCTTCATAAAATTTCTAAATAAATTCCTAAGTGATTTTCCATGCATACAAGTGTTTTCAAACTTGTATGAGCATCATTAGCTTGCATTCAAGTCAAGTTTATATATTTGCATCATAAAGAAAGAGTCTTGATCATTTTGGCTCAACGGTTTTGCTTGCATTTTGGGTTTAATTGATTTCATAAGGGCTTTGTCATATTTTTGTGACTTCTTAAGCATTGTAAGCCCTATTCTACTTTCATACTTAAACTCTAAAGTTAAATGTATGATATGCAAGTTTATATGCAAGTTTATCATGTTGTGATATGCAAGTTTATCATGTTGTGATATGCAAGTTTATATGCAAGTATGCCAAGTTATGTTATGCAAGTTTGGGTTGAACATTTTGTTCATGCTATCATGTTATGCAAGCTTATTTTGGGTTTATGAACATAAAGCTTTAAGCTTTATGCCAAAGGTTGCATTTTAGCAACATGTAAGTTATCATATCTCTTATGATAACTTGCATGTGAGGCTAAATGCGAACTTATGGCCATCTCTACATGTCATTTAGCACCATGTATCACCAATATGCTAAGTTTGGTTTTATGCATGCTTTTGAGGCCTAAAAATGTAATATGCAAGTGTATGAACATATGAACATTTCATATGCCACCATGTTAAGCTTGTGGCTTCAATACCTTTATGTAATGATTATGCCAAGTTCCCTCTTTCTATCCTTTATGCGCTATTGCGATATGTAAGCGATGGGATTGCGTTTGGGGTTGGGTAAACTTAAAAGACATAAAACATAAGCTTGGGAATTTACCTATTATGTTAGGTCTACCCATTGGGAATTTACCTATTAAGTTAGGTCTACCCAATTGCTTGAAAACTTGTAACATGTTTTGGAAACATGATGGACATGACACTTAGAAAAGATAAGTGTGGCCAACTCGAGGGTGGGTTGAGTTTGTAGCGTAAACCTACCCGGAACCGACCGGCTTAACTAGTTGCTACAAACAATAGGACCCAATGTGAGAAGTTGGTCATGTTGTACCTTGAACCCGAGGTTAGACCAAGTTGTGGTGTAAAGCTACCCGGACCCGCCCGGCTTAACTAGTAACCACAACAAGGTCTAATGTGAGTGGTTAAGGCGCATTAAATTAATTAATGCCTCGTGATTAGGGTTAAGTCATGGTCCACTTAATACTTAACCAATTTGGGCTTGGTAGATTAATCGGGGTTAAGTCGTGAACTCATCGTTACACTTAACCAAGTTAATCCAGGATTAGCAAGAGGGTTAAACCGTACTTAACCCACTAGAAAAATCCTAGCAATGGGGGCCCACTCCAGCAGTAATCCCAAGTTAGTATCATCATGACCCTAGGGACTAGGCTAGGGTGGGGGCACGATTACTGGACTGGAGGTAAGTGACCAAAAGCGACGGCAGAGGGTATGCCGGTGTAGTTCCGGGCGGACTCTGGTCGTGCACATAGTCCGTAGCCGGAGAAAACATGCACGGGTACCAGTAGATCGGGACTGTGCACTCATGTTCATGGTGTCCAGGGGTTGACACCCTAGGGCTTGATACACCCGAAGGGTGGACCCAGCACAGTTCGACTACAATTATGATTGGGCCGTATTGACACCAACACGTGACGAGTTAGGTTTAGGGAGCCGATCGACTAGACCGTTTGGTTGGACCTTGTATTAGGGTCATTTCATGTTATTGGGCCAAAGCTTGGGCCAAGGGATCAATACTTGTTTATTCAAGTCATGTTAGTTTGCTAGTACACCTGTGGTGCAAAACCTTAATCCTGATTATGCGATGACACCTTTATCTACCTTGTTAGTTAATCATCATGCTAGTATATTGTTATCCATATGTTCATCCCTGCTGCTCATGCCAGTTAACTTTATCAGTTTACATTGATTGTAGTAGGGCTTACTCAGTCTTTTTGACTGACCTGTTTTCTTTCGCCTCTTTTCTTCCGTTCCCCCCCCAGGTTCTCAGGGAGGGAATACTGGAGCTTATCTTGGATTTCGGATTGCTTGCTTGTGGGATTTCAGCTCATGTACGGTTTCGACATGAAGCTAGCTATGGTTACCAGTTAATTGGGGATAGCACTTATTTATTTCAGTTTTTCAGTTGATGTTGTTTTATCTAGACTTGTTTATTTGGAAAGCTATGTTGTACCAGACTTGTTTTGAAATGTTTTGAAATCTTCCGCTGTTTTATCTATGTTATTTACTCTGTTTACATATATACATATGTTCTTGTTCTGCCTTGATATATCATTATGCATGTTTACCTGATTCAAACGCCCCTCCAAAGTCAGAGTGCTTGCAAGAGCCACCCTGGTGGAGGTGGGGTGTTACATTTGGTATCAGAGCATATGGTACGAGAAGGAACAAAAAGGCTTTTAGAAAACTTTTGGAAAACTATTTTCAAAACCAAGTATAAAGTATTTTCCAAAGAAAAGTCTAGTTTATTTTAAAGGCTATTCCCCAAAAAGCCATTAGCAAAATTCCTTCGTTTTTCTCCATTCTGAATCTGTCTTTTTCTTCGTTTTCAGTATGGCCGATAACTTTGCTATTCCGGAGGGAGTACACGTACCTGCTTGGTATAGGAGACTTTTGGAGGCTAGGGCGACCGAAGCCGGCCCCGCAGATGTTCCTCCTCCTCCTCCTCCGGTAGTTAATGTTCCTCCTCCTCCTCCTCCGGTGGTTAATGTTCCTCCTCCTCCTGTCGCTGAGGTTCCTCTTCCTCCTCCCCCTCAGCATCCTCAAGTGGACTTCGCAAAGACTTGCAAAGATTTCAAAGCAATGGGTGGCAAGAACTTTCAAGGCACTGAGACTTTTGTAGAGGCCAGAAATTGGTTGAAAGAGACCGAGGATTTGTTTGCTATCTTTGGGTTAGACGATCATAGGAAGCTCTTGTTGGCGGTTTGGCTTATGAAGGATGAAGCCGCTTATTGGTGGGAAGTCACCAATGGTACTAGGCCTGTTGAGACTTGGGCCGATTTCAGGGCAAGGTTCATGCTTAAGTTTCTATCTTCTGCTGAGGAGAATCTGCAAATGGAGAGGTTCATAACTTTGAAACAAGGAGATATGTCTGTCAAAGAATATGTGAACAAGTTCAATCAGTTAGCTCGTTTTGGCTTGGGTATTGTAACAACCCGTATTTTCAATAACCTGTAATAATGAAAATTGAGGCAGAATTTAATTATTAAATGTGAATCAAGGGAAACGGGCTATGCCATTGCGTTCGTCTCGGAAAAATACGCGAAATAGAGTCCGAGTTTTCGGAAATCGGAGTCCGTATGACCCAGTTAAGGCCCATTGAAGTTTGCAGAAAATTTCTAAGTAAAAACAGATTTAAATTTGGAATTAAAAACATGGGCTAGGGCAAACTGGGCAGGCGGGAAAAATTCCCGCCCAGGACCCCATGTCGACAGGCCTGTCGACAGGGGTCTAGGCATGTCGACTACCCTGTCGACAGCCCTGTCGACAGGGGGTAGCCAGGCAGATTAGCCTGGCGCACCTCTTTGGTTTGGGCTTGGTTTGGGCTTGGTTGTGTGGTCTGGTTCTAGAGAGTTCCTAAATCTGACGGGCCAAAATTCACCTAGGGTTAATCCTATGGTCTAAATCACTCTAATCTTCTATAAATAAGCTCCTAATCCTACCCAAAACCCTCATTATTCACTCTAGCAACCAAACTATGTCAAATTGAAAACTCAAATGGCCTCCACCTAAAAACCCTAGCCTCCACATTCCTCAAAGTTAAATCCTATGAAGATATGATGATCATACAACCTTTTCTATGTTGTATGAATGCTTAATAACTTGCATACTTCATTAAGTTGCAAGTTTGATTTGCTAAGTTTGTGTTTTTGGGTTTTCAAAGGGCTTCTTTGGTGGATTTGTGACTTGTTTATATTGGTAAGCCCTCTTACCTTCATTTTAGAAACTCTAAAGTTAATATGTGATGCAAGTTGGGATTTATGTATGTTTATTGAGTTATGCATGTTTATGCAAGTTTGCTAAGCCTTGATTTGCAAGTTAAATGAGTTATGCATGTTTATGCAAGTTTGCTAAGCCTTGATTCGCAAGTTAAATGAGTTATGCATGTTTATGCAAGTTTGCTAAGCCTTGATTTGCAAGTTAAATGAGTTATGCATGTTTATGCAAGTTTGCTAAGTCTTGGTTTGCAAGTTAAATGAGTTATGCATGTTTATGCAAGTTCACCAAGCCATGATTTGCAAGTTAAATAAGTTATGCATGTTTATGCGAGTCCACTATGCCATGATTTGCAAGTTAAATGAGTTATGCATGTTCATGCAAGTTCATTGTGCCATGTTATGCATGTTTAATAAGTTGTGCATGCTTATGCAAGTTTAAAATGACAAGTTGTGCATGTTTGACAAGTTATGCATGTTCATGGTAATATGCAAGTTCACTATGCTAAGTTATGCAAGTTTGACAAGTTATGCATGTTTATGGTAAAATGCAAGGTCACTATGCTAAGTTACGCAAGTCTAACATGTTATGCATGTTGTTGTGATAAGTAAGTTCATCATGTATGCTGTGCCAAGTTCCCTCTTCCTATCCTTTATGCGTTATTACGAATATGTAAGCGATAGAATGACGTTGGGGGTTTGGGTAAACTTAAAATACATGAAAATATAAGATTGGGAATTTACCTATTAAGTTAGGTCTACCCCTTGGGAATTTACCTATTAAGTTAGGTCTACCCAAGTAATTGTTTGATTTGTGATTTGAAATGAAGTGGACATGACACTTAGAAAACATAAGTGTGGCCAACTCGAGGTTGGGTTGAGGTTGTAGCATAATTCTACCCGGAACCGACCGGCTTAACTAGTGGCTACAAATAATAGGACCCAATGTGAGAAGTTGGTCATGTGGTGCCAAAACCCGAGGTTAGACTAAGTTGTGGTGTAAACCTACCCGGACCCGCCCGGCCTAACTAGTAACCACAACAAGGTCTAATGTGAGAGGTTAAGGTGCATTAAGTTAATTAATGCCTCATGATTAGGGTTAAGTTAGGGTCCACTAATACTTAACCAATTTGGGAATTCAAGGGATGAAAATGGGGTTAAGTTACACTTAACCAATTTAATCAATTTGGGAATACAAGGGATTAGATGGGGTTAAGTGGTGAACCGTTGATTACACTTAACTAATTTAATCCATGATTAGTGAAGGGTTAAATCACACTTAAACCTCTTGGAAAACCCTAGCAACGTGGTCTGTTCTAACAGTAATCCCAGTTTGGTATCATTCACAACCCTAGAAGCTAGGCTAGGGCGGGGCACGATTACTGGACAGATGTAAGCGACCAAAAGGACGATGGCTGAGTGGTACAGCGGTGCGGGTCCGGCGGGCTACGGACGTGCACGTAGTCCGATGTTGGACAAACTCGAGGCACGGGTACCAGTAGGATAGGGCTGTGCATTATTGCTTAAGTGTCCGGGGTTGACACCCGAGGGCTTGATACACCCAAAGGGGGACCCAGCACAGACTAACTACAACCATATGTGGGCCATATGGACATCAACACTTGAAGTGTTAGGTTTATAGGGAGCCGATCGACTAGACCGTTGGGCTGGACCTTTTATTAAGGTCACTTCATGTTATTGGGCCAAAGTTTGGGCTAAGGGATCAATACCTGTTATGTTGGTTTGCTAGTACACCGTGGTGCAAAAACTTAACCTTGCTTTATGCGATGACACCTCTATCTATCTTATAGTTGATTTATTCATGCCAGTATGTTGTTATCTATGATCACCTCAGTTTCCATCATGATGTTAACTTTATTAGTTTATAGACTGATCGTAGCAGGGCTTACTCAGTCTTTTTGACTGACCTGTTTTCTTTCGCCTCTTTTCTTCCGTTTCCCCCCCCCCCCCCAGGTTCTCAGGGAGGGAATACTGGAGCCTAGCTTGGATTTTAGCTGCTTCCTCGGATAGCTCAAGTATGCTTTGGACTTGAGCCGCTATGGTTTATCACTCTTATTTGGGGATAGTACTTATGTATTTTCAGTTTATCAGATGATGTATTTATCTAGACTTGTAATTTTGGGAAAGTGACATTTTGATGTACCAGACTTGTGTTTTGAAATGGTTTATAAATCTTCCGCTGTTTTATTTACTTACTCTGTTTATTTACATATATATATATGTCATGTCCTGCCTTGCTATATCATTATGCATGTTTACCAATAATGCCCCTCCAAAGCTAGTGCATTCCTTTGCGAGTGACCCTGGCGGAGGTGGGGTGTTACATTTGGTATCAGAGCCTATGGTTTACGAGAAGGGATAAAAAGGTTTTTAAAACTTTTGAAAAACTATTTTCAAAACCAAGCATTAAGTATTTTCCAAAGAAAAGTCTAGTTATTTTTAAAAAGGCTATTCCCCAAAAGCCATCAGCACTATCCTTTGACTCCTCGTTTGAACTCTTTTCTTTTCGTTTCCAGCATGTCTGATAATCTCATCTTGCCCGAAGGGGTAACAATACCTGATTGGTTTCGTCGGTACTTGGAAGTCACGGCACCGGTCCCGGGTGTCTCTAGTGTTGTTTTTCCAGTCAAGGCCGCTGTTCCTCCTCCTCCTCCTTCCGTAGCTGATGTTCCTCTCCTCCCTCAGCCTCCACAAGCGGATTTTGCGGAAACTTGTAAGAACTTTAAGATGATGGGTTGCAAGAACTTCTTTGGAACCGAGACTTTAGTAGAGGCAAGGAATTGGTTGAAAGAGACCGAAGATCTTTTAGCCATCTTTGATATAGGTGACCGCAGGAAGGTTTTATTGGCAGTATGGTTGCTAAAGGAAGAAGCTGCACGTTGGTGGGTAGTCACCACCGCTACTAGGCCAATCGAGACTTGGGATGACTTTAGAGGAAGGTTTGGACTGAGGTTCTTATTACTGAAGCAAGGGGACATGACTATTAGGGAATACATAGATAAGTTTAATCAACTGGCTCGGGTCGATTTAGACTTGGTTAATACAGCTCAGAAGAAGGCCCTACACTTTGCTCTAGGATTAAACGAGCCATTACATGGTTTGGCCATGTCTCATATACCCTTGGGGGCGACTTTCGAGAATTTGGTGAATATGGCCCTACTCCAAGAAGAAGATAACAACGACAAGAAAGAGGTCAAGGCGAATGAGTCTCAAGGCAAGAGAGTAAATTCCAGGAAACGGGGCAAGAATATGAAATGTAACTTCTGTGGTGAAGTTGGACATATAGCCAGGGAATGTAGGAAGAAGGAGAAGAGAAAGCGGGGCGAATGCTTTGATTGTGGTGAGTTTGGACATTTCAGCAAGGATTGCCCGAGGAAACAAGGGCAAGGTCAGACTCAGTGTGCAGGACTATCTGGAGGGCGAATTCATCCCCTCAACCCCGTTCTTCCAGCTCATGATAGAGGTAGTGTTTCTGTTGAAAATCTTGTTTACATTTTCTGATTTTCCCTGTTCGAACTTTGTTTGATTCTGGCACATCGCATAGTTTTATTTCATCTGATCCAGTTGAAAGTTTTGCACCTAAGTACTAGTGTAGTCGATGATCCCGTATGTGTTTCAAATCCAATTGGGGGTTCTGCCCGTTTGTCTGTGGTCTGGGTGGATTTGAAAATTTCTATCTTGAGTATAGAATTCTCGTGGGATGTTTATATTCTCGGTTTCAGGGGATATGGGTTGGTTTTGGGCATGGAATGGTTGTCCTGTTTTGAAGCCATTTCTGGTTTTTGTATATAGGGTTGGGAGGCTCATGATCCGCCTCGGTAATACCCTAGAAATTTCTAGTAACCCTATGGGTCCCGTCATGCTATGTTATCTTGAATCCCTCAACTCATCTATCGATAGTTTGCAATCTGTGAGGGTGGTCCGAGAATATCCTGATATCTGGGGATAGATTTCCGTATTATCTGGTTGGTAATACCAAGCCAGTTTCGTGGCCGATTAGGCGCATAAGCAAGTCAAGGAGTTGCTTGAGAAGAACTTCCTGAGACGAGGCATTTTCGAGTAGGGTGCTCCAGTAGTATTCGTTACTGATGTGGACAGTTTGTTTCGCTTATGTGTTGATTATCGTGAGAAGAATAGATAACCGTCACCAAGGATCAATGATTTGTTTGATCAACTTGTAGGAGCATCTGTTTTCTTTTGATCTAGCTACCGGATTCCATCAGCTTAGGATGGCTGAGGATGGAATTGACAAGACTGCGTTTAGGACTCTAGAGGGGTTTTATAATGGCTAGTCATACTATTTGGTTTGACTAATGCACCCGCATATTACGTAAACTGGATGGGTAGGGTGTTTAGGGAGTCCTTGAACAAGTTTGTCGTGGTCGTCATAGACGATATTTTGATTTCCTCAAAAGAACGAGGAAGAACATGCTAGACATCTCAAGGAGGAGACGGATACGCTTAGAGCCACCAGTGGAAGGTCAAGCTCTCCAAATGTCACTTTGGAGGAAAGAAGTTGGATTTCTTGGGCACATAGTTCCTAAGTAAGGCTTAGCGGTGGATTCCGCTAAAGTGGTTGCGGTTTAAGACCGAAAAACTCTGAGGAGGGCAATTGAAGTAAGAAGCCTCCTCCGTTGGGCTAGTTAGTTAGCATTCCCGGAGCTTAGACTTACTCTTCTGGATCAAGAAGGGGGTTTCGCAGGAAGAAGACCCGCAGTTGGTCAAGAACATGGACCAGTCGGTTCGAGGCAAGATGTTAAGTCACCTCACTAGATATATTATAGATGACAAGGGATGACTAAGGCACGATGAGAGATTATGTGTTCCTCGAGTGAAAGACTTGGTAAGGAAGGTTCTTGGAGATGCATATCACTTGAGGAGGTGACCGAGTTGGTCTTAGGATGCATGATTGTGCTACCAGGTTAAAGCCAAGTCATAGGAGCCCAGTGGGCCATTACCTCCATTGGAGACTCCGCAAGGGAAGTGTGAAAACATCTCGATAGATTACGTGGATGGACTACCTAGACCTAGATCAAAGGAAGGGAATACGGGTATGTGGGTCATAAAAGGTAGACTCACGAAGAGTGCTCATTTCAGTCCGGTGAAGAGCGAGAGGACTGCATCATGATTAGCAACGGTTTACCCTGAAGAAGTTGGCCAGTTTTGAAACAACCTACAGGAAGCCATGGGTAGGCAACCGAATCTAGGTATGGCTTATAGGCGGAGGGTTCATTTCGATTAAGCATGAGTTATAGAAAAATCACGTTTATAAGGGCAATTGGCAACGTGGATTGGTATTTTCAAGAAAAGTTCTGTTGCATGGGATACTTTATAGTAAGTAGACGAGATCCAGGATTCACTGGTGAATTTTGGAGAGCTGGCATGAGATCATGGGGTTATAGTATGTTTAAGCCAAGTATACAGAAGGGAGAATAAGTGGGAAAGAAAGACGAGAGGCGATAATGAAATGAGTTCCAACTCGAATTTGGGGAAATAGGAGTTAGGAAGCCAAGGAATCATGAAGTGAAAGATAGTCAAAGCACAGTGAAGTTAAGCTCAAGGAAACGTGACTAAGAAGAGCGAAGACTAGATACGCGCATCATATCTCTTCTTAAGAGTGCATCTTTGATCCTTGTTCTCCTGTGGAGCCTGCTTGCAAGTTATCTTTTGTATATATCCTCTCGGTCCCATTCTCGATCTTATTTCTGTTGTAAACTCCATAAGGGGGTTAAGGACTCATCGGCTAGTACTATATGTCAAAGTTTGAGTGGATTTCTTGTAATCCAAAAAGGAGTTTATCTAGTTCATCTAGTTTATCGTGTTTATCTGGTCATGAGAACCTTAGGTAGAAACCCTTTGGATGAAACATGTATTTGAAACATGTTATGCTTGATGGTTGCAAGTGGTTGCAAGTGTTTGCAAGTGGTTGCTCGTGGATGCATTATACACGATTAGGCACTAGATCGGCTCACACACTCCTCATATTGCATGTGCATGAGTGTTTATGCTTATTCTTGGATGAAATTCGTATGCTATCACATGGATGTTGCATATGGATGTATGATTGAGCACGCATGTAGATATTATACATTATGTTAGGAATTTGCATACATATGGATTCATTTCACTGACATACATGTGCATTAAGGAGGTTTACTGTATCAGTAACCGCCTGATTTACATACATATGCATTAAGGAGGTTTACTGTATCAGTAACCGCCTGATTTTTGCATTAGGTAAGTACATATACACACACTTTTGCATATGTTCATCCAGCATTTAGAATCTTGTAAGGACAATGATTGCTTGTGGATGATGCTTTGAGTAGATGGATGATTGGATGGTAGGATACGTTCTTCCTAACTTGAAGATTTCGGGGACGAAATCCTGTAAGGAGGGGAGAATGTAACAACCCGTATTTTCAATAACCTGTAATAATGAAAATTGAGGCAGAATTTAATTATTAAATGTGAATCAAGGGAAACGGGCTATGCCATTGCGTTCGTCTCGGAAAAATACGCGAAATAGAGTCCGAGTTTTCGGAAATCGGAGTCCGTATGACCCAGTTAAGGCCCATTGAAGTTTGCAGAAAATTTCTAAGTAAAAACAGATTTAAATTTGGAATTAAAAACATGGGCTAGGGCAAACTGGGCAGGCGGGAAAAATTCCCGCCCAGGACCCCATGTCGACAGGCCTGTCGACAGGGGTCTAGGCATGTCGACTACCCTGTCGACAGCCCTGTCGACAGGGGGTAGCCAGGCAGATTAGCCTGGCGCACCTCTTTGGTTTGGGCTTGGTTTGGGCTTGGTTGTGTGGTCTGGTTCTAGAGAGTTCCTAAATCTGACGGGCCAAAATTCACCTAGGGTTAATCCTATGGTCTAAATCACTCTAATCTTCTATAAATAAGCTCCTAATCCTACCCAAAACCCTCATTATTCACTCTAGCAACCAAACTATGTCAAATTGAAAACTCAAATGGCCTCCACCTAAAAACCCTAGCCTCCACATTCCTCAAAGTTAAATCCTATGAAGATATGATGATCATACAACCTTTTCTATGTTGTATGAATGCTTAATAACTTGCATACTTCATTAAGTTGCAAGTTTGATTTGCTAAGTTTGTGTTTTTGGGTTTTCAAAGGGCTTCTTTGGTGGATTTGTGACTTGTTTATATTGGTAAGCCCTCTTACCTTCATTTTAGAAACTCTAAAGTTAATATGTGATGCAAGTTGGGATTTATGTATGTTTATTGAGTTATGCATGTTTATGCA
Organism: Allium sativum; assembly: GCA_030737875.1. Taxonomy (NCBI): domain Eukaryota; kingdom Viridiplantae; phylum Streptophyta; class Magnoliopsida; order Asparagales; family Amaryllidaceae; genus Allium; species Allium sativum. The sequence continues at coordinate 971,335,004 of CM060918.1, read as the reverse complement.
AGTTTGCTAAGCCTTGATTTGCAAGTTAAATGAGTTATGCATGTTTATGCAAGTTTGCTAAGCCTTGATTCGCAAGTTAAATGAGTTATGCATGTTTATGCAAGTTTGCTAAGCCTTGATTTGCAAGTTAAATGAGTTATGCATGTTTATGCAAGTTTGCTAAGTCTTGGTTTGCAAGTTAAATGAGTTATGCATGTTTATGCAAGTTCACCAAGCCATGATTTGCAAGTTAAATAAGTTATGCATGTTTATGCGAGTCCACTATGCCATGATTTGCAAGTTAAATGAGTTATGCATGTTCATGCAAGTTCATTGTGCCATGTTATGCATGTTTAATAAGTTGTGCATGCTTATGCAAGTTTAAAATGACAAGTTGTGCATGTTTGACAAGTTATGCATGTTCATGGTAATATGCAAGTTCACTATGCTAAGTTATGCAAGTTTGACAAGTTATGCATGTTTATGGTAAAATGCAAGGTCACTATGCTAAGTTACGCAAGTCTAACATGTTATGCATGTTGTTGTGATAAGTAAGTTCATCATGTATGCTGTGCCAAGTTCCCTCTTCCTATCCTTTATGCGTTATTACGAATATGTAAGCGATAGAATGACGTTGGGGGTTTGGGTAAACTTAAAATACATGAAAATATAAGATTGGGAATTTACCTATTAAGTTAGGTCTACCCCTTGGGAATTTACCTATTAAGTTAGGTCTACCCAAGTAATTGTTTGATTTGTGATTTGAAATGAAGTGGACATGACACTTAGAAAACATAAGTGTGGCCAACTCGAGGTTGGGTTGAGGTTGTAGCATAATTCTACCCGGAACCGACCGGCTTAACTAGTGGCTACAAATAATAGGACCCAATGTGAGAAGTTGGTCATGTGGTGCCAAAACCCGAGGTTAGACTAAGTTGTGGTGTAAACCTACCCGGACCCGCCCGGCCTAACTAGTAACCACAACAAGGTCTAATGTGAGAGGTTAAGGTGCATTAAGTTAATTAATGCCTCATGATTAGGGTTAAGTTAGGGTCCACTAATACTTAACCAATTTGGGAATTCAAGGGATGAAAATGGGGTTAAGTTACACTTAACCAATTTAATCAATTTGGGAATACAAGGGATTAGATGGGGTTAAGTGGTGAACCGTTGATTACACTTAACTAATTTAATCCATGATTAGTGAAGGGTTAAATCACACTTAAACCTCTTGGAAAACCCTAGCAACGTGGTCTGTTCTAACAGTAATCCCAGTTTGGTATCATTCACAACCCTAGAAGCTAGGCTAGGGCGGGGCACGATTACTGGACAGATGTAAGCGACCAAAAGGACGATGGCTGAGTGGTACAGCGGTGCGGGTCCGGCGGGCTACGGACGTGCACGTAGTCCGATGTTGGACAAACTCGAGGCACGGGTACCAGTAGGATAGGGCTGTGCATTATTGCTTAAGTGTCCGGGGTTGACACCCGAGGGCTTGATACACCCAAAGGGGGACCCAGCACAGACTAACTACAACCATATGTGGGCCATATGGACATCAACACTTGACGTGTTAGGTTTATAGGGAGCCGATCGACTAGACCGTTGGGCTGGACCTTTTATTAAGGTCACTTCATGTTATTGGGCCAAAGTTTGGGCTAAGGGATCAATACCTGTTATGTTGGTTTGCTAGTACACCGTGGTGCAAAAACTTAACCTTGCTTTATGCGATGACACCTCTATCTATCTTATAGTTGATTTATTCATGCCAGTATGTTGTTATCTATGATCACCTCAGTTTCCATCATGATGTTAACTTTATTAGTTTATAGACTGATCGTAGCAGGGCTTACTCAGTCTTTTTGACTGACCTGTTTTCTTTCGCCTCTTTTCTTCCGTTTCCCCCCCCCCCCCAGGTTCTCAGGGAGGGAATACTGGAGCCTAGCTTGGATTTTAGCTGCTTCCTCGGATAGCTCAAGTATGCTTTGGACTTGAGCCGCTATGGTTTATCACTCTTATTTGGGGATAGTACTTATGTATTTTCAGTTTATCAGATGATGTATTTATCTAGACTTGTAATTTTGGGAAAGTGACATTTTGATGTACCAGACTTGTGTTTTGAAATGGTTTATAAATCTTCCGCTGTTTTATTTACTTACTCTGTTTATTTACATATATATATATGTCATGTCCTGCCTTGCTATATCATTATGCATGTTTACCAATAATGCCCCTCCAAAGCTAGTGCATTCCTTTGCGAGTGACCCTGGCGGAGGTGGGGTGTTACAGGTATGGTGAATACTCCTCAGAAGAAGGCTCTTCGTTTTGCTAGAGGATTGAATGAGCCGTTGCAGGGATTGGCTATGTCACATATTCCCCATGGGGCCACGTTTGAGAGTTTGGTTGATATGGCGTTACTTCAGGGAGATGTCAAGAAAGAAACCAAGATGAATGATACTCAAGCCAAGAAGACTGATTCCCAGGGAAAAGGAAATCACGGTAATCCAAGTGGTCAGAGCAGTCAAGGCAATCAGAACAAGAACAAGAGTCAAGGCAACAAGGGGAACAACAACAAGGGCAATAACAACAAGGGAAAGAACAACAAGGGGAAGTGCCATTATTGCGGTTCAGTTGGGCATCTTATTAAGGATTGTAAGAAGAGGAAAAGGAAGAATGGTGAATGCTTTTTCTGTGGTGAGACTGGACATTTCAGTAAGGATTGCCCGAGGAAGCAAGGGCAAGGCCAGGGTCAGACTCAGCGTGCTGGACCTTCAGGAGGGCAAGTTCATGCTCTCAATGTCGCTCCAGTTCCCGATCGAGGTAGTATTTCTGTTGAGAGCCTTGTATATATTTCTGATTTTCCAGTTCGTACCTTGTTTGATTCTGGTGCATCGCATAGCTTTATCTCATCTGATCTTGTTGATAGTTTGCACCTTAGTACTAGCTTGGTAGATGATCCCGTCTGTGTCTCAAATCCTATTGGGGGTTCCGCCCATTTGTCTATGATATGTGGGGATTTGAGGATCTCTATACTGAGTGTAGAGTTCTTGTGCAGTGCTTATGTTCTTGGTTTTAGGGGATACGGATTAATATTGGGCATGGATTGGCTGTCCAGATATGGAGCCATTCTTGATTGTGAGCATAGGGTTGTAAGGCTCGTGACTCGCCTCGGAAACACCCTAGAGATTTCTTGTGATCCGAGAGGTCCCGTCATGTTGTGCTATCTGGAATCACTCGACTCGTCAATGGAAACTCTTCAGTCTGTGAGAGTGGTTCGAGAGTATCCGGATGTTTTCGATGAAGTTAGGGGGTTGCCCCCTAAGCGAGAGATTGATTTCCGCATTTATCTGGTGGATAATGAAAAGCCTGTTTCTTTGCCCGTTCGGCACATGGCTCCGCGTGAAAGGCGGGAGCTAAGTAAGCAAGTGAAAGAGTTGCTTGAGAAGAACTTCATTAGACGAAGTATATCTGAATGGGGAGCGCCTGTGGTATTTGCTACCAAGGCGGATGGTTCTCTCTGACTTTGCGTTGACTATCGAGAGTTGAATAAGCTGACTAAGAAGAACAGACACCCGTTACCGAGGATTGATGATCTCTTTGACCAGCTTGTCGGTGCTTCTGTTTTCTCTCAGCTTGATCTTGCTACGGGGTTCCATCAGCTCAGGGTAGCTGAAGATAGTATAGACAAGACTGCGTTCAGAACTCCAGATGGATTCTTCGAATGGCTTGTCATGCCGTTCGGCTTGACTAATGCACCCGCATATTTCGTGGACTTGATGAGTAGGGTGTTCAGGGAGTTCTTGAACAAGTTTGTCGTGGTCTTCGTAGATGATATTCTGATCTTCTCTAAGGATGAGGAAGAGCACGCAAGGCATCTCATGGAGGTGATGGATACGCTTAGAGCGCATCAGTTGAAGGCCAAGTTCTCCAAGTGTCACTTTTGGAGAAGGGAAGTTAGATTCCTTGGGCATATAGTATCTAAGCAAGGCTTAGCGGTGGATCCCGCTAAGGTAGTGGCAGTTCAGGATTGGAAGACTCCAAGGAATGCAACCGAAGTGAGAAGTTTTCTAGGTCTTGCGGGTTTCTACCGGAAGTTCATCAAGGACTTCGCAAAGATATCCGCTCCTCTCACTAAATTGACGAAGAAGAATTTAGTTTTTGCTTGGAGCATAGAATGCGAGCTTGCTTTTCAGAAGCTCAAGAGAGCCCTCACATCAGCACCTGTTCTAGCTTTGCCCGATGGAGGGAAGTTATTTACCGTATACACCGATGCATGTGGCACGGGGTTAGGAGCTGTTCTTATGCAAGAAGGAAGAGTGATATGCTTTGGCGGTAGACAACTCAAAGTGCATGAGAAGAATTATCCTACTCATGACTTAGAGTTGGCAGCAATAGTATATGCACTTAAGGCTTGGCGCCATTATCTTCTGGGAGAAAGATTTGAGCTTTATACCGATCACAAGTCATTGAAGTATCTCTTTTCTCAGAAGGATCTGAATCTGAGGCAACAAAGATGGATGGAATTCTTGGCGTCCTACGATTTTGAGATAGCTTATACCCCTGGCAAGGGGAATGTGGTAGCAGATGCATTGAGTAGAAGAAGGTTGACCCTAAGTCCTCTATTCGTTGAGATGAAGAATTTAGAGTATGTGGCAACCTTTGATTTCTCTTTGGCGATTAAGTCGATGACCGGTTCTTTAGCATCTCTGGAACTCAGACCTACCCTTCTTGATCAAGTTGGGGCTTCGCAGAGAGAAGACCCTCAGATAGTTGAGATTATGGATAAGCTAATTCGAGGAGAGACGTCTAGTCATCTCGCTCGATATTCTATTGATGACAAGGGTTGGCTGAGGAGAGACGGAAGGTTATGTGTTCCAATGGTAGAAGATCTAGTAAGAAGAGTTCTTGAGGAAGCGCATCGCTCTAAGTTGACTATACATCCGGGCGGAGATAAGATGTATAAAGATATGAAGCGCATTTTCTTTTGGCCTGGGATGAAGAAGGATGTGGCAGAATTTGTCTCTAAGTGTATCATTTGCCAGCAAGTTAAGGCCGAGTCGAAGAAGCCCGGTGGGCTATTGCATCCTCTAGACGTTCCACTATGGAAGTGGGAGAGTATTTCCATGGATTTTATCGATGGGCTACCAAGGTCAAGGAAAGGGAATACGAGCATTTGGGTTATTGTGGATAGACTTACGAAGAGTGCTCATTTCATTCCGGTGAAGAGCAAGAGGACCGCATCTTGGCTAGCGTCTGTATATCTTCGTGAGATTGTGAGACTACATGGAGTCCCTTCTAGTATAGTCAGTGACCGTGACCCAATCTTTACAAGTCAATTTTGGAATAGCTTGCAAGAAGCTGTGGGCACAAGGTTGAATCTAAGTACGGCTTATCACCCACAGACGGACGGTCAAACCGAAAGGGTGAATAGGGTACTCGAGGATCTGTTGAGGCTTTGTATTCTGGATTTTGGTGGTACTTGGGAAGACCATCTTCCTCTTGTTGAGTTTGCATATAATAACAGTTATCAGGCAAGCATAGGGATGGCACCATTTGAAGCTTTATATGGGAGGCCGTGCAAGTCGCCTACATGTTGGTGGGAGACTACAGATGAGCTTATACTTGGGCCTGATATGATCAGAGATACATCCGAGAAGATCGAGTTGATTCGGAGACGAATGAAAGCGGCCCAAGACCGACAGAAATCCTATGCTGATAAGCGAAGAACGGATTTGGAGTTTGATGTTGGGGATATGGTTTTCGTGAAGGTTTCTCCTTTGCGGAATGTGGTCCGATTTGGAGCTATTGGGAAGTTGGCACCGAGGTTTGTTGGACCATTCCCTATTATAGAGAGGATCGGGCAGATGGCTTATAGAGTGAAGTTGCCCGAGAAGCTTGCTGGAGTACACGATGTTTTTCATGTCTCGCATCTCCGGAAGTGTTTACATGAATCAGCAGAGGTTGTTGAGCCAAGTGTTCTAAAAGATGTAGAAGTGGAGAAAGAGGCTACCTTGAGGAGAGCTCCGATTCGTATCTTGGGGACGGAGACCAAGAAGCTAAGGAATCGAGAGGTCAAATTGGTGAAGGTTCAATGGGGTGAAGCCGAAGAAGACGCAACTTGGGAAACCGAGGAGAAGATGCGTGGGCTTTATCCATTCCTTTTTGAGGGTACACTCTCAATCTCTTTTCTTTGTTAGCATATCTTTCTCTTTGCTATCCATGTTTATCTAGTTTATCGTGTTAATCTTGTCATGAGAACCTTAGGTAGAAACCCTTTGGATGAAACATGTGTTTGAAACATGTTATGCTTGATGGTTGCAAGTGGTTGCAAGTGTTTGCAAATGGATACTCGTGGATGCATAATACACGTTAGGCACTAAGATCGGCTCACACACTTTCATACCGCATATGCATGAGTGTTTATGCTTATTCATGGATGAAAACTTGTTATGCTATCACGTGGATGTTGTATATGGATGAATGTTATGTGCACTCATGTAGAGATTATAAATTATGTTAGGAATTTGCATACATATGGACTCATTTCTCTAACATATTTTGCATTAAGGGGGTTTACTGAATCAGTAACCTCCTGATTTTCGCATTAGATAAGTACATATACACACACCTTTGCATATGATCATACAACATTTAGAACCTTTTAAGGACAATGATTGCTCGTGGATGATGTTTTGAGTAGATGGATGATGGATGGTAGGATACGTTCTTCCTAACTTGGAGATTTCGGGGACGAAATCCTTTAAGGAGGGAAGAATGTAACAACCCGTATTTTTGAATAACATGTTATAACATAAATGGAGGCAGAATTAAACTGTAAAATCTGAATCAAGGGAAACGGGCTATGCCATTGCGTTCGTCTCGGAAAAATACGCGAAATAGAGTCCGAGTTTTCGAAAATCGGAGTCCGCATGACCAAGATATGGCCTCGCGAAGTTTCACGAAAAATTCCCAAATTAAAGTATACTTAATTAAGTGAAATGGGTTGCGCAGAGAAATATATATATATTGATATATATATATATAATTGAAAATTAAATAAATAAATATGCAAAAATGTTCAAAACAGCGAATTGGGAGAGGGGAATAACCGAACCGGCCGATTTTTGAGGTCCACCCGAGCTCGCTGGGTCGACTAGGGGTTAATCCAGGGTGTTTGGCTGTCAACCCGTGGGCCGATTCGCTCAAATGCGGATTTTGCATTTGAATGGTTCTCATGGTTCATCTTTAATCTAAAGGCCCTAGATGGTTCCTACACTTGACTTCTTCCCCAAGACATGCTTTGATGGCTTGGATTGAATCTAGGTTTAATCCTATGGCCTAAAACACTTGCCTAATCTATAAATAAGACCCTAACCTACCCTAAATCATCAGTATTCATTCATACAACTAAACTATGGCAAAATCAATCCTCTCATGGCCTCCACTCTCTTCATAAAATTCCTAAATAAATTCCTAAGTGATTTTCCATGCATACAAGTGTTTTCAAACTTGTATGAGCATCATTAGCTTGCATTCAAGTCAAGTTTATATATTTGCATCATAAAGAAAGAGTCTTGATCATTTTGGCTCAAGGGTTTTGCTTGCATTTTGGGTTTAATTGATTTCATAAGGGCTTTGTCATATTTTTGTGACTTCTTAAGCATTGTAAGCCCTATTCTACTTTCATACTTAAACTCTAAAGTTAAATGTATGATATGCAAGTTTATATGCAAGTTTATCATGTTGTGATATGCAAGTTTATCATGTTGTGATATGCAAGTTTATATGCAAGTATGCCAAGTTATGTTATGCAAGTTTGGGTTGAACATTTTGTTCATGCTATCATGTTATGCAAGCTTATTTTGGGTTTATGAACATAAAGCTTTAAGCTTTATGCCAAAGGTTGCATTTTAGCAACATGTAAGTTATCATATCTCTTATGATAACTTGCATGTGAGGCTAAATGCGAACTTATGGCCATCTCTACATGTCATTTAGCACCATGTATCACCAATATGCTAAGTTTTGTTTTATGCATGCTTTTGAGGCCTAAAAATGTAATATGCAAGTGTATGAACATATGAACATTTCATATGCCACCATGTTAAGCTTGTGGCTTCAATACTTTTATGTCATGATTATGCCAAGTTCCCTCTTTCTATCCTTTATGCGCTATTGCGATATGTAAGCGATGGGATTGCGTTTGGGGTTGGGTAAACTTAAAAGACATAAAACATAAGCTTGGGAATTTACCTATTAAGTTAGGTCTACCCATTGGGAATTTACCTATTAAGTTAGGTCTACCCAATTGCTTGAAAACTTGTAACATGTTTTGGAAACATGATGGACATGACACTTAGAAAAGATAAGTGTGGCCAACTCGAGGTTGGGTTGAGTTTGTAGCGTAAACCTACCCGGAACCGACCGGCTTAACTAGTTGCTACAAACAATAGGACCCAATGTGAGAAGTTGGTCATGTTGTACCTTGAACCCGAGGTTAGACCAAGTTGTGGTGTAAAGCTACCCGGACCCGCCCGGCTTAACTAGTAACCACAACAAGGTCTAATGTGAGTGGTTAAGGCGCATTAAATTAATTAATGCCTCGTGATTAGGGTTAAGTCATGGTCCACTTAATACTTAACCAATTTGGGCTTGGTAGATTAATCGGGGTTAAGTCGTGAACTCATCGTTACACTTAACCAAGTTAATCCAGGATTAGCAAGAGGGTTAAACCGTACTTAACCCACTAGAAAAATCCTAGCAATGGGGGCCCACTCCAGCAGTAATCCCAAGTTAGTATCATCATGACCCTAGGGACTAGGCTAGGGTGGGGGCACGATTACTGGACTGGAGGTAAGTGACCAAAAGCGACGGCAGAGGGTACGCCGGTGTAGTTCCGGGCGGACTCTGGTCGTGCACATAGTCCGTAGCCGGAGAAAACATGCACGGGTACCAGTAGATCGGGACTGTGCGCTCATGTTCATGGTGTCCAGGGGTTGACACCCTAGGGCTTGATACACCCGAAGGGTGGACCCGGCACAGTTCGACTACAATTATGATTGGGCCGTATTGACACCAACACGTGACGAGTTAGGCTTAGGGAGCCGATCGACTAGACCGTTTGGTTGGACCTTGTATTAGGGTCATTTCATGTTATTGGGCCAAAGCTTGGGCCAAGGGATCAATACTTGTTTATTCAAGTCATGTTAGTTTGCTAGTACACCTGTGGTGCAAAACCTTAATCCTGATTATGCGATGACACCTTTATCTACCTTGTTAGTTAATCATCATGCTAGTATATTGTTATCCATATGTTCATCCCTGCTGCTCATGCCAGTTAACTTTATCAGTTTACATTGATTGTAGTAGGGCTTACTCAGTCTTTTTGACTGACCTGTTTTCTTTCACCTCTTTTCTTCCGTTCCCCCCCCCCCAGGTTCTCAGGGAGGGAATACTGGAGCTTAGCTTGGATTTCGGATTGCTTGCTTGTGGGATTTCAGCTCATGTACGGTTTCGACATGAAGCTAGCTATGGTTACCACTTAATTGGGGATAGCACTTATTTATTTCAGTTTTTCAGTTGATGTTGTTTTATCTAGACTTGTTTATTTGGAAAGCTATGTTGTACCAGACTTGTTTTGAAATGTTTTGAAATCTTCCGCTGTTTTATCTATGTTATTTACTCTATTTACATATACACATATGTTCTTGTTCTGCCTTGATATATCATTATGCATGTTTACCTGATTCAAACGCCCCTCCAAAGTCAGAGTGCTTGCAAGAGCCACCCTGGTGGAGGTGGGGTGTTACAATCCTAATCCTCTATAAAAAGACCCCAAACCTAGCCTAAATCACCATTATTCAATCCAACAACTAAACTATGTCAAATTTGTTCCTCTCATGGCCTCCACTCTCATGCTAAAATTTCTAAGTTAATTTCTATGAGAGATTTTGAGTTCATACAAGTGTTTTCAAACTTGTATGAGTGTTCTTAGCTTGCATTCAAGTCAAGTTGCAACATTTCTATTTCAAAGCAAGGGTTTTTGTTGAATTGGCTCAAGGGTTTTCATTTGGAGCTTGCATATTTGGGTTTTTGGTGCTTGCATAAGGGCTTCGTCTCAATCTTTATAATAAATATTTATTTGTGTCTTCATAGCATTGTAAGCCCTTTTCTACTTTCTTTCTTTGAACTCTAAAGTTAAATGAATTATGCAAGTTTGGGGTTGATCATTATATGCAAGTTTGGTTGATCATTATATGCAAGTTTGGTTGATCATTATATGCAAGTTTGGTTGGTCATTATATGCAAGTTTGGTTGATCATTATATGCAAGTTTGGTTGGTCATTATATGCAAGTTTGGTTGGTCATTATATGCAAGTTTGGTTGATCATTATATGCAAGTTTGGTTGGTCATTATATGCAAGTTTGGTTGATCATTATATGCAAGTTTGGATGATCATTATGCAAGTTGGTTTAATCATTATGTATGACACATGTTGCTATGTTATGCAAGTTTGGGTTGATCATGTTATCATGTTATGCAAGTTAAACTTGAGGTTTTGAGCATAATGCTCCAAGCTTTATATTAAAGGTTGCATTTTGGCAACATGAAAGTTATTATATCCCTTATGATAACTTGCATGTGAGGCAAAATGCGAACTTCTAGCAACTTCTACATGTCATTTATCACCATGTATCACTCATATGCTAAGTTTGGTTTTATGCATGCTTTTGAAGACTAATAATGCAATATGCAAGTATATGAACATATGTACATTTCATATGCCACCATGTTAAACTTGTGGCTTCAACACCTTTATGTCATGGTTATGCCAAGTTCCCTATTTTATCCTTTATGCGTTGTTGCGATTATGTAAACGATGGGATTACGTTGGGGTTGGGTAACATAATGACATGAACATGATTTTTGTAACATGACGTGATATGTTAACTTGTAATTATGTTTTGGAAACATAATGGACATGACACTTAGAAAATATGAGTGTGGCCAACTCGAGGTTGGGTTGAGTTTGTAGCATAAATCTACCCGGACCCGCCCGGCTTAACTAGTGGCTACAAACAATAGGACCCAATGTGAGAAGTTGGTCATGTTGTGCTCGAACCCGAGGTTAGACCTAGTTGTGGTGTAAAGCTACCCGGACCCGCCCGGCTTAACTAGTAACCACAACAAAGTCTAATGTGAGAGGTTAAAGCGCATTAAGTTAATTAATGCCTCCTGATTAGGGTTAAGTCATGGTCCACTTAATACTTAACCAATTTGGGCTTGATGGATTAATCGAGGTTAACTCGGGAGCCTTGGGTACCCTTAACCGATTTAATCCACGTGTGGATCGGGTTAACCACATTTAACCCGTTAAGAAACCCTAGTTGCGTGGTCCTTTTCAGCAGTAACCTTCTTGGTAGTATCATAAGACCCTAGGACTAGGCTAGGGTTGGGCACGATTACTGGGCTGATTGTAAGAGACCAAAAGAGACGGCTGAATGATGCCCCGGTTGTTCAGGCGGACCATGGTCGTGCACATCAAGTCCGGAGTTGAACACGGGCTATGGTAGGTTTGGACTGTGCATCATGGAATGGTGTCAGAGGGTTACACCATAGGGCCTGATACACCCTAGGGTGGACCCTGCACAGTCAACTACATTACATGATTAAGCCGCATGACACCGACACTTGACGAGTTAGGCTTATAGGGAGCCGATCGACTAGACCGTGTAGTTGGACCTTAATTTAGGTCACCTCATGATGATGGGCCAAGCTTGGGCCAAGGGATCAATTCTTGTTTTTACTTGACATGTTAGAATGCTAGTACACCCGTGGTGCAAAACTTAACCTTAATTATGCGATGACACCTTTATCTATCTTGTTAGTTAATCATCATGCCAGTATGTTGTTATCCTTATGTTCATCTCAGCTTCTCATGCCAGTTAACTTTACTAGTTCATAGATAGATAGTAGTAGGGCTTACCAGTCTTTTTGACTGACCCGTTTTCTTTCGCCTCTTTTCTTCCGTTTCCCCCCCCCCCTCAGGTCCTCAGGGTGGGAACATTGGAGCTTAGCTTGGATCTTTACAGCTTGCTTACTGGATTTGCTCATATACGGTCTCGGACATTGAGCTAGTTATGGTTTATCACTTCATTTTGGGGATAGTACTTTATGTATTTCAGTTTTTAAGTTTATGCTAGACTTTGTTTGTTGGAAAATAATGATCAAGTACTTTGTTGTAACTTAACTATGGTTTTGAAATGCTAGTTTTATCCGCTGCTTTACTACTATGTTTTACTTATATATTCTGTCTTGCGATATCTGCATGCATGTTTACCTTGTTTAAACGCCCCTCCGAAGCTAGTGTGCTTGCAAGAGTCACCCTGGCGGAGGTGGGGTGTTACAGTTAATGTACAATTATTTGTTTGTGAAAATATAAATTAAATGGTACTTATGGTAACTTATGGGGTGTGAAAAGCAAAAGGTGGGGTGAAATGTTTTTTTGTTTAAACAACGGGGTGTGAAAGGCAAAATGTGGGGTGCGAATAGATTTGGCCTATTAGTTTTGTGAGACTGGAGCTGTTTTCCTTTACTACAACATTACATTTACTGCTATTGGATTGCCAATTTGCCACAGTGCTACTCCAATTGTATAAATAAAATACTTTGGAAGATGCATCGGCGTATGAAGATATTCATGAACACATGATTACTGTAACTCTAAATTCATATAAACAGGATAGACAAATGCATTGCTTTATAATGGTATTCATGTTGACATGCATCTACCTATAAAATCGTACATGAACCTATGATAATTTTAATTTTTTTGGTATTTGAATTGCTTCATGGCTAAGTCATGTACTTTATCGTTTTTTTTAAAGATATTTCATCACTTTTATCTGTAAGATAAGATACAAGCAGCGCCAACACCAGAATAGAACAACCAAATATAGCTTTAACTAAACCTCCGCACCAAGGTTGACGATCAAGATTTTTCACCCTCAAATGATTAAAATATTGCTCACTTCTTGTTTTTTTTTTTAAAAGAATGAAAAATAAGATAATTAATAGAGAGATAGTTTACCTGTGGTTCTTTTTTTGTTTCGTCTATTCACTAACTAAGAAGATAGAAAACCAACAACATCTACTATTTCCATGGAAGAAATTGAAGCTTCGAAAATGCTGTAATTCTATTACTTAAGTTATAAAATGTTTTTTAACTTTGTATCGAAATAAATATTCTAAAATCTTTTATGACCATTTAATAATATAATAAATGCATTGATTTATGTATTTTTATTTATTTGCATCGAAAGCATAAGATGTTTCTCAAAATAGACCCTATGGTGTAGGAGTAAATAAATAAATGTACGAATTCAAGAAATTTTATTAGTTTTTTAATAATTCAATGTTATACAACGTTTACCATATGTGAAAACATAAATTTACCTATTCACATTTTAATCTTCCCAAATTTGATAATTTAAATTATCAATTCACATTTTAATCTAATTAAAGATCCATTAAAATTCCACTTAGTTTTAATCTTCCCAAAAATCAATATTAATGATTATTTAACTTTGGAAAATCAAACATGCCGCATCGACAATCTACACTGTACTATTGATTTCTGCCTATATATAACCTCTAAGCTCGTACGTCTTAGGGAAGGGTGTTAAGCAAGAGAATAAATTCTCCGTCACCAAACAGATATATATTTAGCAGAGATCAACCATACAGTTCGACATACAATGTTAGACATGTAATCCTGTCTTTAACTGGATTAAAGAACTAATGTCATTTAAAACACAGTTCACGATAAACCCAAATCACATTCCATTAATTATGGAATCTTCACGGTAAATAGATCAATAAATACAATCGATATAAATTTCCGTATTCGACTAATAATATAAATGGAATAATGACAAAGCCTTTTAAATTCCATATATATTAACAGTCTTCCTCACTACAACAAAATGACTCTATTACAACGGTGGAACACCGTTGTAATATACATTTTACAACGGTGGGCAAACCGTCGTGTATTAAGAAGTTGTAATAGACTAATATCTTTTACAACTTTTTTGCACTGTTGCAACACCGTTGTAATATGTCTATTTTACAACTTTTTCCACCGTTGTAATAGATTTTATTACAACAGTTATGCACCGTTGTAATAAAATCTACCACAACTGTTATGCACCGTTGTGATTGACATTTGGATTTAAAAATAAATAAATTCTGCAAATGCAACAAAAGCTGAATAAACAGAAAACAAATTGATATAAATTCAAAGCAACGGATCCATTCATACAAAAAACATTACAACTTTATATTCAAAATACAAAAAATGAATCATACATCATCACGGTAATATATCAATTCTTCATTACAAATAATGATTACAAATCAGTACCATCCAAAAATTCTGCTTCAACTATCAGCCTGCTTCATCTTTGCACTTCCTCAACATCCCCACCACCTGCACAATCACAAAACATGCATATACATAAACATAACCTTTGTTGCTTGAAGCTATTACATGGCTTTCTTATTTGCCTTCGTAAAATTCTTGTGCATTTTTTGAAGTTGTCTGTATGGAAACCATGCAAAAACAGCACAAACTGATATGTTGATACATTGTTACCATTGTAGAAGAAATCACACAAAGTGATAAGTGGTGTATCATGTGCCTTGATTCAAAAAGCTTCATGCACAGGAGAGAAATATGGTAACATGAACACATTTTTTGTCCTATTCAAGCTAAACTAATTTCAAAGTTTAACTACAAGGTTAATTCGTAATTCTCGTTGTTTCTCTTCCATTCAATGCTACTCTTTTTAATTCTAGTGCATAAATAGGTGCAACATAACAACATACGGAAATAAATCTTGAAACAAATCTAATCGTAAGTAATCACTAACAGCATATACAATTTGTAGATAACCAAAACATGTGTTCAAGGATATGTAGCATGGCCTAGGTGTGAACAAGACAAGTATCAAGTATAACAAGTGTTCTAAGTAGTTTCAAATGTCCTATTACATGTTAAATATGGCAGGAGGAACAATGCCATAGTCAAGTAAACACACAGTCAAGTAAAAACTTCACAAAGTCAAACACAGCATACTAGTTGTACAGTCTTTTATTTTGCAAGGCAATGGTGCACCTCATCATACAATAAACAAAATTTATCAACATGCATGAAAGCAGACAAATCTATGTCAGCCTACATTGAACGTTAACATAAACATGCATGAGTATTGAGTAAATGATTATGCCCGAAAATCCGCGAACATGTTAGAACAGGGATGGAAGACTTAAGGCAACAAAATCCATTTTTCTTCATGTTAAGGCAGTGTGTTCTGTCTCTATACCCTTGCTTGCATTTTTATGTCTTATTATCTAACAAGAACTCTATTTATGATGGAGGCTGCACCCGGTTCTATATAGTCAATATGCAATTTAAATGTAGTAATATGGACGTGTGTACAGGAGCTAGCATTTAAAAGTAGAGATGCGCCTATCAAGTTTTATGGCAGCAAAACAGCATAGTGCTGAAAATGTACATTGTCCAAAGTAAAATTTTGACAACATGCAAAATGTGTGTTTAGAATAGTGCATGTAATGTCCAAGGTAAGAATGAAGCAGGAACACCATTCAACAAATATGGATGTGAACTCAACTATGCTATTTTCAACTAGCAGATGCACGATTTAATACAGCCAACAAGCGATGGAAATGCAAAAGCAAATAGCCCAAACCAATTATATTTAGCGGAATGCCAAGTTATATAACCTAAAATAAGTTGAATCGTAAGCATAAACTTACCTTTAAACGCGGTAGTGGACGACGAAGGAAGAGCATGAGCTGCTGTCCATGCTTAGCACCAGTCACGGATTTGGCGCGAGCGACGGAACTGCAGCGTTGGACGACAGAGAGATACCTGCAGTTGCGAACTGTGCAGAAAGCAGCAACGAACGTGCTTATTCCCGCTGAATGTATTCAGCATTTTGATTCAGCGCCTAAAAAGTGCTTTTTCCCCAAAACAAACACAGCCAAAACAGTATGGAATGAAATTGAGCAATAAAATTGTGAAAGACAGATCTAACCAAATAGTTCATAACATAATAAAAAAGAATAACCTGAATCGGAAATGCAGAGGACTTTCAGATCATCAGCGCCGCCGAAAGAATCAGCGCTTCCATCTTCGGACTTCTTATAGCTAACAGCAGATCGCTCCGATCTAACATCGATTCCGTTACCGACATTCACACTGTGATTGAACTCGACTCTCTTCAATTCGACGACGACATCGGCAATCGAGCAGAATTTCTGCATCTGGAGAACGGGGATCCAGTTCATCTGCCTCCGGTGGATCGCCGCGTGCAGCGCTTCGTACTCCAACCCATCTCCGCCGTTCATCTGCGAGAGTGACTATTTTGCAACTACTGTAGAATTTGAGATTAGGGTTAGAAAGAGGAGATTTTGCCTGGAGAGGATGAGATGGGAATTAGTTAGTGAAATTTGTTTGTGGAGCCACCGATTAAAACATTGGGTTGTGAAACTCCGCTACTTCGAGCCCAATATTTCAGTTTGGAGCCGAAAATTTCGGTTTGGAGCCAAAACTTAAAAGCGATGGAGCCAAAACAATTTTCCTGTATGTGTCAAGGAAAAGTAAAATAAAAGAGAATATATAGATGTGTATGGAGATGATAAATATTATATAGGTTCTAATGAATGTTGCAATTTAGTTACTAAAAATATTTCTAAAATTTGATTCTTCTTATTGTTTTTCTAAAATATTGAATATTTTATAATAAAAAATTAAGTTATTTAATTCTGTTGAAAATATAAAATTTTATTTCTAAATCTTATGAATATTTTCAAATTAATTTTACTTAGTTCAAAATTTTACATTTTTAAATATTAAACACTGAATATGGTTATTAATTATTTTAATTAATAAATGTTGCTTAGTATTAGTTTAGAATATTAGATAAATTTTTGAGTATTTCATGAAATATTGAATATTTTACAAAATTTTAAATTTATATTATCTAATTTAACTATTAATTATCAAATTAATTAGTATATATTAACTATTAATTATCAGAAGTTATTAATTTAATGTTAATTATTAATTAGGATTATTTCATATTTTAAATTAATTATTAATTAGGATTATTTCATATTAACAATAGTTATTATTTAACTTTTACTTATTTCTACTTAGTTATAATCGAGTAATAACTATTAAAAGCTTATAATGTATATGTCACCTAAATATTAATTAATAAGCAGTTAACATTAACTATTAAACATTAATTACCACTTATTAACTATTAAACATTAATTACCACTTATTAACTATTAATTATTTAATAATAATTAATAAATATTATTGATTCCTGAGTTTATTATTAATTATTATTAAATATTAATATAATTAGTTATTCAATTTAGATATTATAAACATGAAGTTTGTAATGGGCATCTATTACAACTAACAAAACAAAAAGTTGTTAAAAATACGTTTATTACAACTTTAGGGAATTGACAGTTGTAAAAAACCATTTATTACAACGGTGCTTTTACCACCGTTGTAAAAAACCATTTATTACAACGGTGTTTTTACCACCGTTGTAAAAAACCATTTATTACAACGGTGCTTTTACCACCGTTGTAAAATTAAAGTTGTAATATAGTGTTTTTGTTGTAGTGCCTCCACAGAAGCTCACTTCGATTATTACCAAATCGAATTCCATTGAATTCCAATTTAATATATTAAATTAGAAAACTTTACTTTGGAAAATTTCCATTAAATCTTAATAAAAAGATTTATGAATTCCAAATCACATTTCACTGTATATCGGGTTAAAGAACGAATGTCGTTAAAAACACAGTTCACAATAAATCCAATTCGCATCCCATTTTATTCCAATTAAATGTTAATTAACTGGAAAATCTAATAATCTTAATTAAAAAATTTATGCTTTTCATACTAGGTTTAAGAACAGTGTTATTTAAGACACCATTCACGACAAACCCAAAATCTAATTCTTTTATTCAATTCCAATTAAATATTAATTAATTGGAAAACTTCACTAAATCTTAATTAAAAGATCTATTCTTTTTAATGATGACACCATTCGTGACAAACCCAAAATCCAATTCAATATTAAATACAAGGCTCTAGATAGAAATTATATCGGCTTATATTCAATATCAAATTCTGAAATCAACAAGTATCGTATTGGGAATAACGGTATATATATATCTTCCAAATTCCTCCACAATATCTGTATAATCACGGAATCCAATATCGATATATTTTGAAGATAATTTCGATACAAATCCATTCCAATTCGTATATTGGAAATTCTGGTTATTTTTAAAACCATTTCAAATCCAATTTATTTATTTAAAAATATTGGATTATAATTCTAGTTCATAACTAGTTCATTCTGATAAAAATATATTTTTATCTTTACAACAGTGGAAATTTTCATCCAGATTCTTTCCAAATCATTTATTATGATTTCACACGAATTATTAATATTTTTAATAATTTTATCAAGGCCCGTACAGTCGATTTCTGTAAACGGTCATCGAACTGCACTTACGATGACCTTTTCCAAATTTGATTTGGACATAATTCCAAATCCAACTATTAGATTTCAAATCTCTAATATCCGTTGGAAAGCTCTTTTCGATATGAAACCAACGGTTCCAGTTTTAGGAGAATCCGATGGTCGGATCTCCCGTAGTGTCAATTCGAAGTCCATAGTCGAAATTCGCGAACTACCGTGGTGCGGCGCGTTCAATTCAGCCCATTAACTATATATATATATATATATATATATATATATATATAATATTTTATATTATATATATTTCATCGATTTCCATTTAAAACGTATTTTATAAATTTGTTTTAAATTTGTTTTAAAAATGATTCCAACTTCATTTTCAATTTTAAATCAAAATTGAATTTTCCTTATCATTATCATATATAAATGGTAATATTTTCAAAATATCGGATTTTGAAATAATTTCCTTTCCGATATTCATTGTTAAAATGAATAAAATCGATATAAATATCGTTCACGTCAAAATGGCGTTAATCTTATCAACACGACTTCATATATTTCAATATTTTCGTGTCCATCCCAAATCGGACATCAAAATCATATTTTGATCCATTACTGAATATTATTTTAAAATATTAGTTATTTTAAAATATTCATTATTCGTCATTTTAAAATATTCGTGAATTTAAAATATTCGTTCTTTCCGAATTGGAATCAGACACAGTCAATTACCATATAATTTTATTTATATGGATTTCATAAACACATGTACACAACAATAATCAAACATGGTCAACCATTATCCAAAGTGCATTACACAACTGCATAAGCGCTAAATATAAATAATTAACGCTTACAACAGTCTGTCAACCCATCGATTGACATACAACTAAATATTGGGATTAGTGTATGTCCAATATCATCCAAATAACCATGTGGGTTTTTCAAACAACAAACACTAATTATTATTTGTGTAGTTGGGCGATGTGTAAAATATATCGTCCCAATCAATATCAGTCAAATGTGTGTACATAAACAAATCGTCCGATTTGTAAATGAATATTTATTTTATTCATATACACGTTAAAAAAATTATATTTTTAACTGTAAAATATTTATTTCAACATATGAATATTTTATAAAGTTCATTTATACAATAAAAATGATATTTTTATTGTTCTAACATTTTTAGAAAATTTCGACAGCATAACGGCGCGATACTAGAACTGGAATAAGGTCTAGCCTTATCCCCCGCCTAACAATGGCTCGCGCCATATACAAACCAAATTCTAATCAATTCATTTCACTTCCCAAACAAATTCAAATAAATAAACCAATCAACCAACCAACCAAACAAACACGGCTTCAAACAAAGGTGTCGACTGCTACTAAGCACTGTCTGCATCCTATTATATATATTTAACTAGAAAATAAATTTAGAGTGAGAAGTTCTCACCTTTGGGATCTACTCCTCCAGTTTTATTTCTGAATTTCTGAATCGTTTGGATTTGCCCGAAATTCCAACGTAATCTTTTCCACGCTGTTCATAGTAAAAATCACATTTTTAATATGATGTTTATATAATTAAAAATCACATTTTTATATCGATATATATATATATATATATATATATATATATATATATGATCACATTTTTATATCGCTATATATATATAATAAAAATCATAGTTTTATATCGCTATATATATATATATAAATCATATTTTTATACCGCTACTCCATACATAAAAATCCAATTTTTATATATTGCTACTTATTATATAAAATCTAATTTTTACATCGCTACTTCTTATATAAAAATCTAATTTTTATATCGCTACTTCTTATATAAAAATCTAATTTTTATTTCCCTACATATATATATATATCACATTTTTATTTCTATATATATATATATATATATATATATATATATATATATATAAATCACATTTTTATATTGATGTTTACAGCATAAAAATCATATTTTTATTTTCATAAAAATATTTCAAACATACGATAAAAATCATATTTTTATACGATTAAATTCGTATTTTTATGCGACTAAAAATCATATTTTTATACCAAAACTATATATGTAAAAAAAATCATACTTTTATAATGTTATTACATATTTAAAAATCAGATTTTTATTTGATTACCAAAAATTAATTAAACGAAATATATAAAAACTCACCTTTGTGGGGTCCCACGACGAAGAGGTGGCGTAGGCGACGGGAGTGGTCGGCAGGGGGTCACGGCGACGGGTCTTGGCCTGAGGTGCATGTGGTCTTCATCGATTTGGGGCTATGGTTTTTGGGGGGTACGGTTTTAGGTGGAGAAGGAGGAGAGAGAGAGAGGGAAGAGGCGACTGGGGGGGGGGGGGGTGCTCCGGAGTCGGAGGAACGCGACGCGGGGACATGAGGCTAGGGATGAGCGACGAATCGACGGAGCGGGTTTGTTTCCTTTATTTTCTTTTACGCGATCTGAAAGGAGAGGAGAGAGATAAGGGGGCCTAGCTTATAAATATATATATTTTTATTTTATTTTCCAAAAAGTTACCTTTTTCATTCGAACTCAAAATCGAACCCACCGACTGTCGTCCCTAGATAATTACCCCCATTCCGAACACAATGGGATATGTCCAGTAAGCCAAATCGATTTTTACGACCAATTTTCATTTAAATTAAAACATAAATCAATGTATACTGAATTTGAACACACATTTTGATTTACCGGGGCCACATACTGACTCCAAAAATTTCCGAAAAATAAATCTAGCTATGTTTTGACGATACGGTTCTAAGAAAACTAATTTCGTTGAATTTGGAGACCGTTTGTAAAACGGTAATTTTTCAGTTGATTAAATTCAAACTGAAATGACCAAACACGTTTAAATTCACCACGCTCACTTATTGATTCCAAAAATTATGAAAATTGTAATCTAGCAATAATCTGACACTCCGGATTCAACAAAAGTGATCTTGTTGAAAACGGAGGTCGTTTGCAAAACGGCTATTTTTAAGGTCTATATATATATAAATTCCATAGCGACTATTCTGAATTTTCAACTGGACATAACTTTTTATTCCCATTATGAAATCAGGATTTTTCACATTCGTTGGAAAGATATTTTCAAACAGGGTCAAATATTTCTGGTTTTACCCAAATCCGATTTATTTTGAATCATGTACATTCATTTGAAATTTGAAATCCAATTTTCAAACTACCGCACCATTTCCAATTCCTTTTATAATTAAAATAATTAATTATATTTTAACTTTGATTTAAATAAATTTATATGTTCTAATTCTATTCAAAATAAATTTCTAGTCGTTATTATTTAAAATAAATCATTTTAAATATTCAAAATTCATTAAAATTGCCAAAATAAAAATTTTAAATTGGTTCCGATTTTCCGGGTTGTTACAATCTCCCCCACTTAAAATCTTTTCGTCCTCGAAAAGGGACAGAGTTGAAAGTTGTTTAACTCACCAACTCAACTCTCATTCTTCAAATTTTTAGTTTCTAAGAATTTTCCAATTCTTCAAAAATTTGGCTAACACCCTAAATTTTGAAAAAATTCGCCATAACCTCTGTACATTGAGACATTTAAAACCGCAACTAGCACGCAGGCCCCTCACCAATCCAAAAGAAAAAGAAAAAACCAAGCGGCTAGCCAATTGGCTCATATAATCATCCAAACCCAATAAATTAGTAACCATGTACCTATTTGTCGGGCATACAATTTTATTCCTCTTCTTAGCCTCCTTGCTATGATCTGTTCAATGTATGTACATATAAGCAGTTTCAACAAATTTTCAATTCAGTTCAATATTCAACAGAATTTGGTTATATTTACCATACATTTACATGTTGGTTCAAAATTTTAATTAATCAAACCAATAACCAAACAACAATCAATTAGTTGTTTATCGTTTCAAACACATAAATTATATATATATATATATATATATATATATATATATATATCCATCTTTGATGCCAAGTCACAACAATAGACCCTATCTAGTTTTGGTTCTCACACCAGTGAAGTGGAAATATATAGAAATCCCACTTTCAAAACTCGAACATAAATTCTGATGATGCTATAGCGATCATCAGAACCTTCTCCGGGCAACTAGAGTGTGATTATATTTCTATCAAGTATATTAAAACTTCGAATATATGTTTGCAAGGCGTATATGCAAGATCTTTACATACTTGATTGTCCAAATTCAATATATCAATATAAAATAAATATTCAAATACGTATAAAATGGTTTAAATTTTCAAAACAAAATTTGTTTTTTTTTTCATTTTTATTTTAAAAACACTACTTTTCACACTCGTTCTAGGATACTACTGATCCTATCTCTAATGAGTCATTCTTATTGGATATTACTAATCCAATCTCTGATGAATTCTTTCGTTTGGTTCTAATATGTCTTGTTATCGAGCTCTGTAAACCCAAAGCTCTGATACCAAAATGAAACAACCCAAACTCGCCCTTACGGGAAAGCCCAGATTGAGTTGAGAACACGATAAATCAGAATACAAACATAAGAAAATTTCATTGCTTATTACAACAATTTACATCATAGTACAAGGATATACAGAGTATGAACAAATAAAATACATTTTATAAATGACAGAGATTTACAAATTATCATGCAACGGAAAATAATACAAAACACAACTGAAAGAAATACATGGATACAGAGCGTTCCAAATATGGTTCCAGCTATAAACCAGGATCCTTTGACTAAATTATCTGCAAAAACCCAACTACTAGCTGCCCACGTGGAAAATAGGGGCACCTAGAGTTTAGGTTAAAACAATAAACTATAGGTCAGTCATGTGACTGGTGTGAGAACTAAAACAGTTATTTAATCTTTACTTTTAGTTATTTAATCTTTACTTTTTAAAGTGGAGTAAATCAAGGGACGACGCCATATAACACGGAACGGGTTTCCTCCCAAGAATACCAGTGCATTAAACAAACATTGCAATGCTTTCTGAAAAAATGAAGCTATTATAAGACCCAGGTCCGATCACACAATGCAACGCAAGCCGGAGGATATGGTTTTCCCTTATAATAGCCAAACATGCTTGGTATGTTTAAAACAAATCATTTGATACTATTATAAGTGCATAGTGTATAAAACAATTTCAAGTATAAATGTATCAATCATAGACGGCATGGGTACCATATATCATGTCGCCATAGTAGGCTCTACATTCAAAACCGAAATGTCACGTATTGGAAATTGGATTTCCGTCGTGAGTCTAGGCAAGGGATGTACTCCTAACCACTTCGAGACACTCTACCAAATGCCTTAGGATCTCCCGCAGAAGACCCTTGGATGCTTCAGGGCCAGTCCACACTTACGTTCGTTGATTGACAATATATGAACACACGTTTACCAGTCCTATAGGACCTATATCCATCGGCTCCGTAGTAACCGATATATCCGAGGAGCCTCGCAATCCAACAACCACATAGGTGAAAATATAATAAATGTCTGGGCTCTATACCATGACACCACCCATAGCTAGAAAGAAACGTCGTGCTCTCCCTGCAGTCCCTTATCCTGTTTTTGACTCATACCGAGGTGTGAGGCTCGCGAATTAACGCCATACACAAATCTATGCCCTTTAAGGCCGTGCTTTGATCGTCAACCACAAGACTTTGCTTTTCAACAGAAGCCATGATCACTTGCATCTCAGCATGCCACACTGACAATTCACGCCATGCAACTGATGTCTATCGATATATAACCTCTGAGCTCGTACGTATATGAGAAGAGCGTTAAACATGAGAATAAATTTTCCGCCACCAAACAGATATATATTTAATAGAAATAAATTAACATAGAATAAAATCCAATGTCAGACACACATCCATTTAATAGTTCATTCTGGGTCTGAACGAAACCAGAGGCACCTTATTCCTCGTCCCATATGTCCAACACAGGAGAGGTGTCCTCGCATATACGGTCGATCTCCAAGTATGTCTGGACGATCACCACTTATTACCTTGTCTTGGGTGTACAGTCCAGTCAAGACATCAGTAATCATCCAAACGATGTGAAGACCTCCGGTCTTTAACCACCATCTTCATCACCGATTTATCGTCGAGTCAGTTATTCAAAATGGGTATAAACCCAGCCTTTCCAAATAACTCGCGTATATAATAAACTAGTGCTATAAAAACACAACATACGCCTCATTCCAATTCTGAATATTCTTTTATTTAAATATTCTTATCCTTTGGGAAAGGTTTCCATTAATTTTATCAAAGATAAATTCTTTAAATTTATTCTTTAATCTTCCTTGGATATCAATTCAACCTATATTATGATTTTCCAAACTAGTAGGGATTAACGCACTTTATCGAAGTAATCATTTATTTAATTTTTCCAATCCCAATCTATTCATCCCATGGAGAAAAACTGATAGTACTCTATAACTAACACCACGGTGTTATCGGTAAAATTAATTACCATTTCCCTTTCAAATGTAATTAAAGATTTAACTATCGCTTGGAGCAAAACTGGTGATACTCCACTCTCGATCATTTCCCAAATTTGTTAATTTAAATTATCAATTCACATTTTAATCTAATTAAAGATTAATTAAAACTCCACTTAGTTTTAATCTTCCCAAAAATCAATATTAATGATTATTTAACTTTGGAAAATCAAAGATGCTGCATCGACAGTCTACACTGTACTATTGATTTCTACCTATATATAACCTCTAAGCTCGTACGTCTTAGAGAAGGGTATTAAGCAAGAGAATAAATTCTCCATCACCAAACAGATATATATTTAGTAGAGATCAACCATACAGTTTGAAATACAATGTTAGACATGTAATCCTGTCTTTAACTGGGTTAAAGAACTAATGTCATTTAAAATACAGTTCACGATAAACCCAAATCACATTCCATTAATTATGGAATCTTCATGGAAAATTGATCAATATATATAATCGATATCAGTTTCCGTATTCGACTAATAATATAAATGGAATAACAACAAAGCCTTTTAAATTCCATATATATTAATAGTTTTCCTCCACAGAAGCTCACTTCGATTATTACTAAATCGAATTCTATTCAATTCTAATTTAATATGTTAAATTGGAAAACTTTACTTTGGAAAATTTCCATTAAATCTTAATAAAAAGATTTATAAATTCCGAATCATATTTCACTATAAATCGGGCTAAAGAACGAATGTCGTTAAAAACGCAGTTCATAATAAATCCAATTCACATCCCATTTTATTCCAATTAAATGTTAATTAACCGGAAACTCTAATAATCTTAATTAAAAGATTTATTATTTTCATACGGGGTTTTAGAACAGTGTTATTTAAGACACCATTCACGACAAACCCAAAATAAAATTCTTTTATTCAATTCCAATTAAATATTAATTAATTGAAAAAATTCACTAAATCTTAATTAAAAGATTTATTCTTTTTCTCAACTGGGTTTAAGAACAGTGTTAATGAAGACACCATTCGCGACAAACCCAAAATCCAATTCAATATTAAATACAAGGCTCTGAATAGAAATTATATCGGCTTATATTCAATATCAAATTCTGAGATCAACAAATATCATATTGGGAATAACGATATATAAATCTTTCAAATTCCTCCACAATATCCGTATAATCACGGAATCCAATATCGAAAAATTCCGAAGATAATTTTGATACAAATCCATTCCAATTCATATATTGGAAATTTTGGTTATTTTTAAAACCATTTCAAATCCAATTTATTTAAAAATATTGGATTATAATTCTAGTTCATAACTAGTTCATTCTTGTAAAAATATATTTTTATCTTTACAAAAGTGGAATTTTTCATCCAGATTATTTCCAAATCATTTATTATGATTTTACACGAATTATTAATATTTTTAATAATTTTATCAAGGCCCGTACAGTCGATTTCCGTAAACGGTCATCGAACTGCACCTACAGCGACCTTTTCCAAATTTGATTTGGACATAATTCCAAATCCAACCATTAGATTTTAAATCTCTTATTTCCGTTGGAAAGCTCTTTTCGATACGAACCCAATGGTTCTGGTTTTAGGAGAATCCGATGGTTGAATCTCCCGTAATGTCAATTCAAAGTCAATGGTCGAAATTCGCGAACTACCGCGGCGCGGGGCGTTCTATTCAGGCCATTATATATATATAATATTTATATTATATATATTTCGATGATTTTCATTTCAAGCGTATTTTATAAATTCATTTTAAATTCGTTTAAAAAACGAATCCAACTCCATTTTCAATTTTAAATCAAAATTGAATTTTCCTTATCATTATAATATATAAATGATAATATTTCCAAAATACCAGATTTTGAAATAATTTCCTTTTCGATATTCATTGCAAAAATGAATAAAATCGATACAAATATCGTTCATGTCAAAATGGCGTTAATCTAATCAACATGGCTTCATATATTTCAATATTTTCGTGTCCATCCCAAATCGGACATCAAAATCATATTTTGATCCATTACTGAATATTATTTTAAAATATTAGTTATCTGAATATATTCATTATTCATCATTTTAAAATATTCGTTAATTTAAAATATTTGTTCTTTCAGAATTGGAATCAGACACAATCAATTACCATGTTATTTTATTTATATGGATTTCATACACACATGTACACAACAATAATCAAACCTAGTCGACCATCATCCAGAGTGTATTACACAACTACATAAGCGCTAAATATAAATAATTAATGCTTACAACACTCTGTCAACCCATCGATTGACATACTATTAAATATTGGGATTAATGTATGTCTAATATCATCCCAATACCCGTGTGGGGTTTTCAAACAACAAACACTGATTATTATTTGTGCAGTTGGGCGATGTGTTAAATATATCGTCCAAATCAATATCAGTCAAATGTGTGTACATAAACAAATCGTCCGATTTGTAAATGAATATTTATTTTATTCATATACACGTTAAAAATTATATTTTTAACTATAAAATATTTATTTCAACATATGAATATTTTATATAGTTCATTTATACAATAAAAATGATACTTTTATTGTTCTAACATTTTTAGAAAATTTCGGCAGCATAATGGCGCGATAATAGAACCGGAATAAGGTCTAGCCTTATCCCTTGCCTAATAATGGCTCGCGCCATATGCAGACTAAATTCTAATCAATTCATTTCACTTCCAAACCAAATTCAAACAAATAAACCAATCAACCAACCAACCAAACAAACATGGTTTCAAACAAAGGTGTCAGGTGCTACTAAGCACCGTCTGCATCCTAGTATATATATTTAACTAGAAAATAAAATTAGAGTGAAAAGTTCTCACTTTTGGGATCCACTCCTCCGGTTTTATTTCTGAATTTCTGAACCGTTTGGATTTGCCCGAAATTCCAACGCAGTCTTTTCCACGCTGCTCATAGTAAAAAACACATTTTTAATATGATGTTTATATATTTATAAATCGCATTTTTATATCGCTATATATACAAGATCACATTTTTATATCGCTATATATATAAGATCACATTTTTATATCGCTATATATATAATAAAAACCATATTTTTGTATCGCTATATATATAAAAATCATATTTTTATACCACTACTCCATATATAAAAATCCAATTTTTATATATTGCTACTTCTTATATAAAAATCTAATTTTTACATCGCTACTTCTTATATAAAAAATCTAATTTTTATTTCACTATATATATATATATATATAATCACATTTTTATTTTGCTACGTATATACATAAAAATCACATTTTTATATTAATTTTTACAGTATAAAAATCATATTTTTATTTTGGTGTTTACAGTATGAAAATCATATTTTTATTTTGATGTTTACATTATAAATTCATGTTTTTATTTTCATAAAAATATTTCAAACATACGATAAAAATCATATTTTTATATGACTAAAAATCGTATTTTTATACGGCTGAAAATCATATTTTTATACCAAAACTATATATGTAAGGAAAAAATCATATTTTTATAATGTTATTACATATTTAAAAATCATATTTTTATTTGATTACACAAAATTAATTAACGAAATAAATAAAAACTCACCTTTATGTACAAATTTCATCTTTGTCGAAGGATGGGGGGCCCACGACGGAGAGGTGGCGCAGGCGACGGGAGTGGTCGGCAAGGGGTCACAGCGGCGGGTCTTGGCCTGAGGCGGCGGTGGTCTTCATCGATTTGGGGATAAGGTTTTTGGGGGGTGCGGTTTTAGGTGGAGAAGGAGGAGAGAGAGGGAAGAGACGACTAGGGGGGCTGCTCCAGCGGAGGAGGCGCGCGACGCGGGCACTGGAGGCTAGGGCCGAGCGACGAATCGATGGAGCGGGTTTTTTATTTTATTTTCTTTTACGTGATCTGAAAGGAGAGGAGAGAGATAGGGGGGCCTAGTTTGTAAATATATATAATTTTATTTTATTTTCCAAAAAGTTACCTTTTTCATTCGAACTCCAAATCGAACCCACCGACTGTCATCCCTAGATAATTACCCCCATTCCGAACACAATCGGATATGTCCCATAAGCCAATTCGATTGTTACGACCAATTTTCATTTAAATTAAAACATAAATCAATGTATATTGAATTTGAACGCACATTTTGATTTACCAGGCCACGTACTGACTCCAAAAATTCCCGAAAAATAAATCTAGCTATGTTTTGACGATACAGTTCTAACAAAACTAATTTCGTCGAATTTGGAGACCGTTTGAAAAACGCTCATTTTTAGTCGATTAAATTCAAACTGAAATGACCAAACACGTTTAAAAACACCACGCTCACATATTGATTCCAAAAATTATGTAAATTGGAATCTAGCAATAATTTGACACTCAGATTCAACAAAAGTGGTGTCGTTGAAAACGAAGGTCGTTTGCAAAATGCCTATTTTTAAGACTATATATATACAAATTCCATAGCGACTATTCTAAATTTTCAATTGGACATAAATTTTTATTCCCGTTATAAAATATGGATTTTTCACGTTCGTTGGAAAGATATTTTCAAACATATTCAAATATTTCTGGTTTTACCAAAATCCGGTTTATTTTGAATCCTTTTATAATTAAAATAAATATTTATATTCTAACTTCGATTTAAATAAATTTATACATTCTAATTCTATTCAAAATAAATTTCTATTCGTTATTATTTAAAATAAATCATTTTAAATATTCAAAATTCATTAAAATTGCCAAAATAAAAAATTTAAATTGGTTCCGATTTGTTGGGTCGTTACAACACTCATCTCTAGAAAAATATACTAAGAGCCTCACATGGACTCTCTGCGAAATTTGGGCCGACTTATCCTTCGTAAGATAGTATCGAATATTTCATCATTGTGGTTGGGATTAGCAATCACACTAAATGTTAGGCATACAAAGAATCAATACCGAATTAAGATTAGGTGGTGACAATAACTAAGTAGGAGCAACCCATATAGCCCTATGTATATCCTTATGGTTTTAGAAATTTTCGGTCGATGAAGCTTGAGGCTAACAATTACTTTACTTAGGCATCAAATAACAATAAGAGTGTCGCATTACTATTTCCAAACATAAGATAAATTTCAATAAAAATATAGTCTCCGAGTTCATATACCTCAAGGAAGCATGTCAAGTACCAAACGGGTTTCCTCCTGCACTACCAAACCATTCCCATTTTTGTAAAACCATCGTACGTGATTATAAAAATATAATGTCAAATACTCATCCATACAAATTGTCCAAGAACATGACAAACTGAATGCACTATACTACATCCATTTTATAATCACCTTAGGATTAGTAGCAAATAGACTTCAAGAGCTTCATCTATGATTCCATCATTGTTAAGATGCCTTCCACGTTTGAACGCTTAAGTTAGTTCAAAAGAGTTTAGCATAACAATCCAACCTCGAACTCTTTGAAAATAAACAACGATAGTTTCTGGTAAACTCATTATCAGTCCTTTTAGAAATAAGTACACAATATATGTAAACGCAAATATCATCTCCCAAATGTTTAGAGGATGAGTTTCCATATCGTTTATTCTAGGATAATGAAATAAAATTTACATGTATGGTATATCACTACTGGTGATGACTGTATCATTTATATAACGTGTTTCACTTAGAATTTCCAAAGTACACTTCTATCGAGATTTTATAATCGGTTATGTAACTAACAAACAAAACAAATAACTAATCAATCAAGGATTTATTTTCTCATGTAACACACTAAGTCTCATTTAATTAATCTTTCATTAATTAAATTCTTATATAGTCGGAAAACATTTCCATATACTTATCTCATTGGTATAAGTATACTCACAAAAACATTATATTTTCAATAACTGGATAACACATCCTGTAATGATCTTGATTTTTAAGTAAGAATATTTCATTAATTTAAACATTTAAATTGATTTTTTTAGATTTAATGACTTAGAATTTATTATATTAAACGAGTTTGAATACATAATTTATAATATAATTAAAAATGAGCTCGCAGCGGCGCTGTAGTTCATAATATTACGTTTTGAATGTGTATAAGATCCAATATAAGCCGTAATTTGTTTAAACAAAAACCATGACAATCTATCTAACTATAGTTTTCTAATGAAAGAGAAAAATTGAGTTTTCATATGGTAGATTGTAAGTTATGTCCAAATCAAATTTTCAGAAAGTCGTTATGAAATCGTTTATAAATCATACCGATTTATTAAGTAAAATAAAGGGATTTTAAAATAAAGTGAACATTGATTTAGCTTGAAAATGAAATATCAAGTTTTAAGTTGGAAGTAGTTTATTTTGAAGCTATATGAAACTAAATTTGAATATATATGATTATAATAATTTGATTTAAATAGATTTGAATATTTTGAAATCAATTTATATTTTATCGATTCAATTTTATATTAGAAAAAAGCTATTTTGTAAACGATCTCGGATTTTGTGGAAATCGGTTTCATCGGATCTGGAACATTATTTTATTGTACAGTTTCAAATTTCGCGTTAATCGAAGTTAATATGTGACCGTGCGAGCTATAAACGTCCAATGTAAATACATATGAATATAAAATAAATAATTTGAACTCAAACTAGTGCTATTTGAGTAAATAGACTTGGATTTCAATGAAACTTGTTACATTAGGACTGTAATGTCAAAGCATAACAGTATATCCATTTTCACCACGAGCGGAGTTCATACGTGGCCGTATGAATCTATAAACAACAATCGGAGATAGCGATAGGTATAGGGTAATATAATATTCGAATAGAATAATAATAAAACTAAAATATCTCATCTATAAATATCCCTAAAATTTCCTAAACCTAATTCACAAAATCATTAGCCTCTATATTTTGCAAATAAGCCCCTTTCTCTATTTTAATTTATATTTTCCAAAGGGTAATGAATTGGAGAAAAGTTTCAACTAGGAAGTTGTAGTTTTTGTCGAGTGCTGCCTGCAAGAAAAATTTGTATCCATTTGGTGTAGTGCTTTGGTGACTCTGGGTTCGTAGTCGATGGAGTGAGTTTCGGTTTATATCGTTTTACATGCAAATGGTGGGTTGTTGGCCGGAGGTATCAACAGAGAAGTTGGAGAGGGAAGGATGGTCTACAAGTTTCATGTTGGAGGGTTGTTCTGGAATGGAGTGTGGCGGCCGTGGTGTCGAATTAATCGGAGATGAACGGTTTCGGGTAGCTACGATCGAATTTTGGCCTACTATCGGCGATGGGGTCGTTGTTGGAGGTAAGTGTCAACAGGAAAGTGGAAGATGGTGGTAAGGTCGACCTTCTGGTGAAGTTTGTAGTGGATTGTTGCGTGTGGGGGTGGGAATCTTGCTTGTAGGCGAATTTAGGGGCGACGACAACATTGGGGGGGGGGGGTCGGCCCGGTCAACGAAGTGGTAGCGTGGAGTGGGGGCACGACAGTGGGGTCAGCTTGGCTGGCGGTGTCTCCAAACGATGAAACGAAGTGGATGGTGATGGGGAACAGTGAACATGACGTTGGGGAAGATGAATTAAAGGGTAATTAAATTTTAGTTACTTCGTTTCTGACATTGTTAATTTATCTAAGTTTAAACATGTATATCTCTCTCTAGTATAAAGTCATAATTTTACGGAACAAATTGCTATGGAATTATGGCGACAAATACTACGTGCACAAACTGATTTGGATAAGTTTGGAGCTAATTGAAATTTTGAGTTTTATTAAACCCATGTTTAGTTTAATTTAAAAACGATCATTGTTTCAACGATCAACAAATCAAGGTGAGTACTCCTTTATTTTATTTGAATAGTTATTATATTCGTGATATGATTATATATTGATTGCTTATGGTTGCTATGATTGTTTCGTGGTTGATGGATATTATCACAGTTTATTACTACTGTCTATGTACGTATAAGCCTTAACGATTATAATGCTTATGTTATAACTGTTGTCTGATGGATTACGATTATTGATGTGGATGTGTTTATGTTTATTTATGCAAAAATTTACATGAAATATTTAGAATTATTTGGAATTGAATGAGTCTCGTTCGAGTTGGAGTTTTTAAATGAACGTTGTATTCATTTAAGTGAAATAAGACATAAAAAATGAAAGTTGGATTTTTTTTATATTTGAAATAATTTGGAAATGAAATCAAAGTGTTTATGAACTACTTTTGGAAAGGATGAAAGCAATTAGAAAGAGTTTTGAATTGGAAATGGTTTGTTCCAATTTGAAATCGATTTTGAATAGTAAATTCAAAACTGAGTTTGAATTAGATATGTAAACATTGTTTTTAACTCAAATTGATTATTCCAAACATATTATATTGCTTAAATTGATTTCTGTGAAATTTGGATATCAAAAGATGAAATTTGGATTTCGAAAGGTGAAAATTTGAAAAATAATAATATTATATTATATTATAATATTAAAATGTTTAACTTATATTTATAATGGAATACGAAGTTAATATTTGAAATATCGTTTCAAATGAACTAAGAAATGTTTATAAGGTTTATAAAATTATTAAGAAGTGAATTTTTGAGAAAATATAATATTTGTGAAATAATATTATAATATTCATTTAAAATAAATAATTGTTTTAAAAGGTTATTGATTTTTTTAAATAGAACTGATTTTATTTTAAACTTATTTTGAAGTAAAACTAATTAATTTCGATTTGAAATTAATTCTTATCTGAATAGGACTAGCGGCGCAGCGACTGTTCGCGAATTTCGACCATAAGCTTCAAAAGACTATAACTAATGAAATTTAAATCGGATTTTCCCAAAATGAAAAACATTTGTTTTCTATTGATAATAAATTTCAAGTGAAGAAGAAAATTTAAATTTCAACTTATAGATTTTAAGTTATGTTTAACACTATTTCTGAAAAGGTCACTGTAAATTCAGTTCGATGACCGCATTTGGAAATTGAACCAAGTGGCCTTATTGAAATTATTTAAAATATAGAAAAATTATGATAAATCATAACAAAAGATTTTAAAGTGATTTGAGAAAGAAATATGAATTTTTGAACTATATATTGATTTTGGTATTTTCAACCTAACTTACCGAATATGGTAAAACGATGTTTTGAAAATTTAAATTAAAAAAACTAGAGTTTTCAAACCTTAACTTATTAGATATGATTTGAATAAAACATAAAGTACTTGGTGT
The DNA here is from genome assembly GCA_030737875.1 of Allium sativum. Lineage (NCBI taxonomy): Eukaryota > Viridiplantae > Streptophyta > Magnoliopsida > Asparagales > Amaryllidaceae > Allium > Allium sativum. The sequence continues at coordinate 971,300,666 of CM060918.1, read as the reverse complement.
AATTTTTGTAGATCAAACTCATACTATTCGAGGAATTTAAGTGTTGATACACCATTACTCCGCTTATAGTATCTATTGAATATGCGAAGTTGATATTATATGAGATGATATGATTTCTCTCTAACTCTTACGGTTTATATCAACTGATTTTGGTTTTTTTGAATGGTGTCTTAAATAACATCATTATTTAACCCAGCTAAGCTAAGTTATGATTGGAATTCAAGAAGATAGAAGATACTGAATTCCATAGTTAAACTTATATTGAATTCCATAGTATTCATTGATTTCGAAAATTAGTACTGAATATAAGTTGATGTAGTTCCTATGTAAATATTATATTTGATATCAATTGGATTTGGGGTTTGTTGTGGATGACATCTTAAATAACGTTATTCTTTAACTCAACTATGACTAGGATATGATTTGGAATAAAAAGTAATAACGAACATTTTAATTAAGATTTTTTTTTTCCAAAGTTGATTTTAAGTATGAATCTTCGTTAAGATTTAATGAATCTTTGTTAAAGATCAAAAGGAATGAGTTTTATAAATTCCTAATTTAGGAACTAATGAATAAAGGATTTTATGAGGTTAATGAATGGTTTTTAATAGACCAACTAAAGTATAAAGAGACTTGAAAAATATATTATATTCCATATGATTTTGAATGACGATCATTGTTTAGAAAGTCCGAGATTGGATTTTTGGCTGAAACCATTTTGAGTTTTGATGCGACGAGATGAAGCAACTGAAGATCATGGATGAAGACCAGGAATCTTCACATTGAACGGGCTGCTTGTTAATGCCTCGGGAGGCCTCCTATTATGAGGTTTTATTGTGACAACGGTCTAAACATACTTGGCGATTTTTTTGATTGCAAGGACCTCTCTCCTTTATTGGACAAGGAATAAGGTGCCTTGTTTAGTCCTAGAAAGAACTTGTATGGATGAGTGTCTAACATTGTATTTTATAACATATTGATTGGTTTTTTATTTAAACATATTTCAGTTGGTGGTTGAGATTTTATCTCAACTTAACACCCTCTTTCAGACGTACGAGCACCAGTCCCATGATTGACCTGGAGTTTATTGTTTTTCCCAAAACTCTATGTGTCTATATTTTCCACACGGGCAGTCTAGTAGTTTTGGTTTGCAGATATTGTATGAAGCAAATGTTGAATTTTAGCTGGAGCTATTTTATTGGAATATTTGAATTCTTCCCATATACTTAGATATCATTGCAATGATAATGAAAAAGTGATTATGTTTAGTTCTTATGATTTGTAACCCCAAGCAATACGTCTGGTTGATCTAAGTCGGTTCAATTATCGATTTGAATTGGGCAAAAAGGCGGGTCGTCACACATCTCCATACTAATCTTGCTTGAGTAAGTATATGTGTAAGCTTTTAAGGAAAGCTTCCCTATTTTAGATCATATTAAATGGGTCTAACCCATTTATATTCAAATAAAGATTTTCATCCTTAAATAAACATATTAAGTAAATATCATTTGTAATTTTCCTTCTGAAATATCATTTACAAAGATACTTTACAAGATATTAATTTAAAAAAATAAAATTGTTTATAAACAATTTGTTAACCATAAACAGTTTACTTAAATGGTAAATTATCTTTAAATCGTGAAAAATTAATAAAATATTTAATTAAAACATTTGGTAATAAAATATTTAACTATTTTCTGAAACTCATTAATAGAATAATTAATTGAACTACAAACATTAACAATGAAATAAATCAAACAATCTTTAAATTACCATAAAATAATTATTAAATTCTAAAATACCATTAATAAATAATTATTAAATTTGTAAACATCCTAAATAAATAATATTATATAAACATTTAAAAAATTTATTAATTAAAATAATATTTTTTATTCTTTAAACATTCTTAATAAAATAATTTATTTATTTTGAAACGAATAATTATTAATCTCAAAACACTATGAATCGAATAAGAATTAACTTTTAAAAATTATATTAATGATAACTATTAATTAACTTTAAAATAGATATAGAAAGTTTAGTTCAATATCCGATAATGGATTGTAATTTACACAATGGTTATGCCTCTATCCAAGAGGATACATAATAATTTGTAGGTAACCTCTACCCCTTAATTAGCCTCAATTTACACAATGGTTATGTCATTATTGTAGCGAAACCATAGTAGACCGTAAGCGTAATTCATAATTATAAACATTAATTATTCAGACATGGCTTAATGATTGCAATGGTACTTAACAAGCCACTACGTAATTCAATTAAACTTTCCAAGTTAATAAATGGCATTTACATAATCAACATCCATGTAAATAAATTTAACAATAACTATGTAATACCCCACCCCAAGGCCACACAAATAGGGAACATTAACGAGTGATATTGTCTATTATAACGGAGAATAGGGTTGGTTGGGAGTGACCATCTGTAATCTTGTATTAAACGAGTATTGAATACGTCGATTGGATGTATAAATTTTTCTTTCTTACCTCAAGAGGATATATGTAACCAATTCATGTCAAATATAAAACTACAATGGCTAAGGATCGTATTCATAAAAACTACAACACATCACAGGTAATAGGTCACAGAGCAGAATACATATAGGTACATCAACAAAATACAACAGATACATGTGCTACAAACTTAAATGGCTTAAATAAATCATTTACATATAAAAAATAATAAATACACCATGACGTGAATACACGTCTACACAACTAAGGAAATAACACCAAATGGATTTCCCAACATATTGGCTAAGCATGAATCAACTACATCTATGACTTGAAACAACTTATTCGGACCCGAGTAATAAATATACTGGTTAGTCTAGTTTGAATATCAGTATAATAGGAGAAACGAAGTATATTGTTATTAAGATAATAATTCCTTTTTGTAAGAAAAGGAATCTCATAATCACAAACAAACTCATGAACATGGAAAAACGATTCCTTTCAATTAGAAAGGCAGGGAATAACTCAAAACGACAAATTTCACAAAAGATAAATTCACAAGTTTATATTTCAATTACTCATGAACACCACCAACACCGACTCAGATGTTTCCATCAGAATAGATTACCCAAATATTTAAAATCATGGTAACTATAATTTTGGGTGACATAAACATAAGATGTAAGACTCAGAATTCACATATATCTTGGAAATCATACAAAACACTGAAATCACAAAGCTTAGGAACTCAATTAAGAGTTCAATTCACAATAATCCCAAAACTTACAGAACTCGGTTAAGAGTTCAAATCAAAGAAATCACAAACTCATTTAAGTCTTCAATACAGAGAGATGAAATCACAATATTCACGGAATCCACAGATAGCTCTAAGACATATATATATATATATATATATATATATATATCTTCTCAAAATAATGGTGAAATCATATGAGAGCACGAAATGCATAAATAAGATAGATTTGGATTGAACTCAGATTTGCCAGCCGAAGCTAAGCCGCACGTGCAAAAAAAAGTGGCCGAAGCCCGCTAAGTACAATATCTCAAATTTTGGTGCCATTATAGATGACTCGAAGGTCAAACATAAATGGCTTGAAATCCTAGCACTGACAACCCGAAGGTCAAATACTTGTTGGCTCTAAATCCTGACATGAATAATACTAAGGTCTAGCACTGGCATTACCAAAGAATATGTCATAGACCATCAGATAGTATCCCAAAAAGTAGTAATCATGCATCTTATACTTCTCACTTATCGCTTCACACCCCGCAAGTCAATTCCGCATTAGGAAAAGAAATACAAAAACATGAAAATAAAAAAAGCTTCGAAAATACATGCCTGGAACTAACTGAAACAATAAGCTTGTGTGTCCCATACCACACCGTTTACTAAATCATTTAAATACCAACCATGCTTTCTCGAAGGGTGCAAAATTGCGTGATTTTATATACGAAGGTCAAGTTTTAGCATAATTGAAACCGTTAAGGCACGTGATGGCGATTTGATTTCCAACAATGACCAAGCTACTAGGGTACCGCCCGCCACAGTGCATCTCTAGAGAAATATACTAAAAGCATCATATGGAATTTTTGCGAAATTAGGTTTATCCTAACCTTCGTCGGATAATACCTAATATCCCATCATTGTGGTTTGGACTTGAAACCGCACCGAATATCAAACATACAAAGGGTCAATGCCGAATCTAGATTAGGTAGTGACAATATATGGTTAAGAGCAACCCACATAGCTCCAAGCGTATCCCCCTTATTTTTGGAATTCCCAGTTAATTAGTTTGAGGCTAACGATACCTTTCTTATGCATCAAATTACACTAAGAATGTCACATTTTCCATTTCCAAACATGTTAATCTTTTTCCACAAAAATATAACTGATGAGTTTACATGCCTCATGGAGAGGAGTTAAGTATAAGAGGGGTTTCCTCTTGCACCACTAAATATATGCGAAAAACAATGTACGCTACTTTAGAAACACAATGTCAACCACTCATCCATACAAATTGTCCAAGAACATGACAAATCGAATGCACTACTCATGGTGCATCCATTTTGGAATCACTAATAGGGTTAGTAGAAAATAGCCTTCACAGTTCAAGAGCTTTATATATTATTCTATCGTCTTCAAGATATTTTCACGCTTAAGTTAGTTCGAAGCAGTCTAGGATAACAGGTTCATTCTTGGTCTCTTTCAAAACAATAATATTTTTTGATAAGCGCAACCCCGGTTATTTTGAAGATAAGTAGACAATACATACAAGTGTGGAGTTCATCTCCCATGTAATGACTCATAATTTTGGTCAATTTAAAATTTGAATTTTAATCTATTTTAACGAAGTTTGAAGTAGAAAATGCTGATTTTAACTCGATAAAATTTGAGAATAATTTTAAAATTTGTTATAATGTTATTTTACTTAAAACAGGTTTATTAAATTTTTTAAATCAATTTAAATGCTCAGATTTTTGGAAATCAATATTTCAAAGCTATATTGATCACCTTAAAAAGGATCATTTTGGAGATAGTCTCGGAATCCAACGAAATCCCTTTTGTTGGATTTGTAATGTCGAAACATGTTATGATTTAAAATTTTAAGTCAAATGGAGTTCATATGTAAGAGGACAACATATAATTGTACGTTGAAAATTTAGTTAGAATTTGATTTAAGCTAGAAATAAGGTGGTTTTTCAAATGGTCTCCAAATTTGATGAGACTAGATTCGTTGGAAGCATAATTCCATAATGCAGCGAGATTTCAAATTTCGTAATTTTTGGAGTTAATGTGTGGTGTTGCGACTGGAACGAAGTTAGGAAGGTGTAATTAATACATTGACTTAATTAGTCAAGTTGAGCTACATTCTCCTACCAATGATAATTAGTAAGCTTATCCCCTCTCTCCGCCACATGTCAGATTATTCCTCCTTAGTCACTTCATGCATCATTACCACCTAAGTTGATGTAATTAAACTCTAACTGTACTTTCATTTGCAAAAACCATTCTGTTAAGCTTTAAACACTCATTAATGGCATCCCCCCACTTGAATCCCCATGCCAATGCCACCCCTAGGCCCCCAAGCTCCGACCTTCCACTGCCATGGGTTGTTGCCATCAGCCTCCTCCAGGTCACTCCAGGCCGTGGGCCTCCCTTTACCCCTTAAAACCCTCTCACTTCTCTTTTGTTTGCAAAGGCACTATCTTTTAGCTTTAACCCAACTTCTAGCATCACAAACCTCCTTCTTGTGGGCCCTACCATCTACAAAACCACCTTGGACCCCTGCCAATTCAGTCATGCTTCGATGTCCAGCAAGTCCGTGGTCCCCATTCTCCTCCTCGAGCCCAAATACCACTAAAAATCTTACCTTGTTACCTTATAATGTATATTGGTGTGTGTTCGAGTGTTGTCATGAAGTGTTGAGTTGATTCAGAGAAGAAAGGTTACTTTTTAGCTCGTAGAGATTCAATGTTGAAATATCTTATTGTTAGCACGACAGGTGTGCAAGCTTCTCACTCAAATTATATTATTTGCATAGTTTAATTTTAATTAACAGTTAAATAGTTGGTGGTTAAGTGGTTAAATAAATATAGATTTGTGATATGATTAGAAAACTGAAACTGAGTTACTTTGTTAGTCAAAACATTGCTTATATGTTTAAGATAGATTATATGATAACTCTTAATTTTATTTAGTTAATAATTACAAATTTTATACGATATGTGGTAGCTTACGTCACACGTTGTTTGCAAACGAGATGGATGAATGGATGATTTATTGTGTTATGATTTGAATATGATTTCGAATTAATTAACATCTTAACACGATGTTTAAATTATTTGTTGTAGTTGATTTGGAGTGATAAATAATTTATTTATCAATTATTTATTGGTTGAAAACCCCACATGGGTCTTGGAATGGCAGTTAGTTCACATGTCTCCCTTGTGTGTAAGTAGGTGCACACTAGATGTTAACTGGATGCTTGATAGTTGTTTACAACTATTATTGGATGTATAAAATTCATATAAGTGAAATTATATGGTGTTTGGTTGAATGTTATTCCAATCTGGAATAAATATGAATATTTTATTCAGTGAAAATCAAAATTTGATTTAGACATCCGATTTTGGATGGATGCGTAGATATAAAAATATTGATAAATATTTGTAACTGTAATGAATAATTTTGAAGTAATTTTAATATACTTATTGCTTGTCAAAGTTTTGGTTTTAGAAATGAATAGTAACTTTTCAAAGTGAAGTTGAGTTAGGCTATTTAGCAAATATTTTAAAAGAGGTTTTATTTTGGAAGTTTCTCATTTATTTTTATTATGATTATAACGAAAATTTGGACGTAAAATAAGGACTTTCTAAAAATAATATTATTTTATTCAATAAAATAATATTAAAGTTGACCATACATTGAAATATGTGATTTTGAAGATAAACGACTAAAATGAGTTTTCAAAGATGATTATATATATATATATATATATATATATATTTTATATAGTTTTTAAAAATGGTTTGGAAGTGTTTTGATTTATTTTTAAATTATAAATCGATTCGGGCTTGAATAGAACGTGTTGCGCAGCAATAGTTCATGAACATCAACCCGTAACTTCGAATTGACGTAACGGGAGATCCGACCATCAGATTCTCCTAAAATTAGAAATGTTTGATCTGTATTGAAAAGAGATTTCCAACGAAATAAGAAGTTTTGAAATCCAATGGTTTGATTTTAATTTAAGTCCAAATCGGCGGCTGATATTGGAAACCGACTGTAAGGGTCTTAATAAAATTATTAAAAATATGAATAAATTATGTTAAATCATAATTCATGATTTGGATAGATTTTGAATGAAATATTTCAGGTTTTGAAGGATAAATTTTATTTTCTCTTAATGAGCTAGTCAGTAACTAGAATAAAGAATCAATTGGTTTTAAAATAACGAATTGGATTGAGAGTAGTTTCAATATAACCAGAGTTTTCCAATATATAAATTGGAAAGGATTTGAATTGAAATTATCTTGGGCTATTTCGATATTGGATTCCGTGATTATACAGATATCGTTGAGGAATTTTGAAGATATGGATATCGTTATTCCCTATACGATATTTGTTGGTTTCATAATTTGATGTTGAATATAAGTCGATATGATTTTTATTCAAAGACTTATATTTAATATCAAATTGGATTTTGGGTTTGTTGTAAACGGTATCTTTAATAATACTCTTCTTGAACCAAGTTGAGAATGAACTAAATATTTTAATTTAGATTTAGTGAAGTTTTCCAGTTTAATTAATTAAATTGGGATCGAATCGAATTCGATTATGACTGATCAGATTTCCTTGAAGATTCCATATTAAATGGAAGATGATTTTGGGTTTATCGCGAATGATGTTTTAAATGACATTTCTTCTTTAACCCAGTTAAAGACATGATTAATTTCCAAAAGTTGAATAATCATTAAGTAAAGATTTTTGAGGTAAAAAGACATTATAAAATCTTTTGAAGTGATTTTCGAGAAATGGATTTAAACAATAAGTTTAAAAGCGATAATCTTTGATAAGATTAATGGGAACCTTTCCCTGGGCAATGAATATTTAAATAAAAGAATATTCTGGATTGGAATGAGACGTGTTATATCTTTATGTATTTATCACATGATTTTAAAGAAGCGTGATTTATTCGGAAAGACCTGATTTAATCCATTCTGAATAACAGTTTACGACTATTAAAAGTTGAAGAATGAAGACGGTGGTTGAAGACTAGAGATCTTTACATCGCTTTGGGCTATTGCTGATGTCTCGCTTTGCAATTACGCCCAAGTTGAGGTTATAAGTGTCGGTCGTCTATACGTACTTGCAAATTTCCTGATATGTGAGGACCTCTCTCCTTTATTGAACATATGGGATAAGGAATAAGGTGCCTCCGGTTTCGTTTAGACCAAGAACGGACTTGCAAATGGATTGTGTGTCTGACATTATACGTTATACTATATCTATCGATCTTTGCTAAATATATATTTGTTTGGTGGCGGAGAATTTATTCTCTTGCTTAACATCTTTCTTTGAGACGTATGATCTTAGAGGTTATTTATTGGTGGGAATCAATGGTATTGTATGGATGGACAATGTGGTATGCTGAGATGCATGAATTGAAGCTTTTGTTTAAAAACCGAGCTTTGTAGATGATGATCAAAGCATAGCTTATATAGCTTAGCTTTGTGTATGTCATCAACTTGCGAGCTTCACACTCCGGTATGAGTCAAAAAGGGGATGAGGGACCATAGGGAGGGCATGTGTTTCTTTCTAGCTAGAAGAGGTATCATGGTATGGAGCCCAAACATTTTACTTATGTGGATGTTGGAATCGAGGGACCTCAGATATGGCTGCACAAGCCTAGGATGGTCGACGTACTAACCAAGAGGTCCAATAGGATCGAGAAAAGTAGCGTTCAGGAATTGCCAATCATCGACATATAGCTGACCGACCATGCCGCTCAAAATGTCACATGCTTGTGGTCCTAGACATTTTGCTAGAGATTGGTCCAAATCTGATGAGGAAGGATCCCTTACTTCGGCTCATGATGGAAATCCAATTTCCAATGCGCGACCTTATGATTTTAGTTGTATACCTATGGCGACATAGTAGGGTAGGGTACCATGCCGTCTAAGTTTAATACATTTAGTTTCGAAGTTGTTTTTTGCACAATGCACTTGTAATACTATCCAAAAATATTTGTTTTAAAGCGTTATGACCATGTTTGGCTATTACAAGGTAAAACTCTATCCTTTGGCTTGCGCTTGCATTTTGTGATGGGACCTGAGTCTTATAATAGCTTCATTCTTCAAAACACATTGCGTTGTTTGTTTTATGCACTGATATTCATGTGGAGTAAACCCGTTCCACGTTATACGGTGTGGTTCCATGGTTTTCCAACTCTTTAAGTAAAGATTTAATAATTGTATTTAATTCTCACACCAGTCCCATGATTGGCTTAGAGGTTATGCTTTTTACCTAAATTCTAGGTGCCCATATTTTCCCTATGGCAAGTCGGTAATTTTAGTTTTACAGATATTCTTACAGGATACTGAATTACGGTTGGAGCTATACTCTGGAAATCTTTGTATCCGTGTATTTCCTTCAGCTGTGTTAGTTGATGTTTTCCGATATGCATTGTAATTATATATTTACATTTCCGTTGTTTTGTAATTTCTTCTCTGGTAATTGTATTTCCGTTGTGTGTTTCTTTATTTCTCACACTTTGATATTCTTGTACTCTGATGTATATTGTTGTAATAGCAATGAAAAGTTCCCATGTTCTGTGTTTCGATGCATTGTTTTCTTATAATAATCCATCTTCTTGTTCGGCTTAGGCCAACCGGGACTTTGGGTCATGACATCCCTACTATTTAGAAGACGAGTTTCCTTATCGTCTTTTCTAGCAAAACAAAATGAGATTTAATAGTAGGTTATTTAACTATCAAACGAAACAAACAACCAATAAATCATAAATTTAATTTCTAATGTAACCTACTAAGCCTTATTTAATTAATCTTTCATTAATTAAATCTCTTATATAATAAGAAAACATTCCCATATTCTTATCTCATCGGCATAAGAATGTTGACAAAAACATTACATTTCCAATAACTTGATAATATAATACTAATATCACTTGTATACTTATATGCATAGGACATTAAGGCAAGCTTCCTTATTTCAAATCATATTAAATGGGTCTAACCTATTTATATTTAAACCTTGATTTCCTACATTCTTAAATAAAACTATTAAATAAATATATTTTGTAACTATCCCTTATGAATATCATTTATAAAGTTCCTTTATGAAATATTACTTCAGAAAAGAAATTTCTTTATAAATTTTTTTAATCATAAAAATTTACTTAAATGGTTAATTGTCTTTAAATCATTAATGATAAATAAAAAGTATTTTAATGCATTTATGAATAAAATATTTAACTAAATTTTCAAAGTTATTAATAAAATGATTATTTAACTTTTAAACATTAATAATAAAGTAATTTAAAGAACATCCAAAGTATCTCAAATACTTAAATATTAAATTCTTAAATATCATTAAGAATTATTTATTAAATTTGGAAACTTCGTAAATAAATAATAAGTAAACCTTAAAATATTTATTTTTTAAAATAATAATTAATTATTCTTTAAATATTTTTAATAAAATAGTTTGTTTACTTTGAAATAAGTGATTATTGATTTCAAAACACCATTAACTAAATAAGAATTAACTTTTAAAAATATTGTTAATTAAGTCAGTAAATATCTTCAAAACATTTGTTAATAACATTTAATTAACTTTATAATAAATATGGAAAGTGCAGTTCAATATTCGTTAATGGATCGTAGTTTGCACAATGTTTACACCTTTATCCCATATGACACATAGTAAACCGTAGGTGTTAGACCCAAAAATCACTAAGAGGAATATAGGCACCAGAATCAAAATGAAGAGGTGACAGAGACGTTAGGGCCTTCAACATTTGGACTATTCACTATTACTGCCAAGTCATTTCCAAAACAAAAGCAAGAACCCTCTACTGGTAAAGACCTCTTGAGCATAGCCAGAGCTCCATGTCCTGGAAACCGCTTCTTGGGAGCATAACAAAAAACTCCTCATGTTCTTTTGAAACTCAAAATGAGTATACTTCTTCAAGGCCTCCTAGAGTGCTTCCACCATAAGTTAGAACTCTGCATAAGTGTACACATTCTGCAATAAGTCTATTAGGGATTGAGATGTTGATGAGGATGGTTTTGATGACAACAACCTTGTTTTAACTATTAATTTTATAAAATATATACTAACACTATTATCTTGAATATATATATATATATATATATATATATATATATATATATATATATATATGGGAGCAACTATTGCACACAAAATTAAACGTAAGATTAAAGACACAAACTGTGAGCAATTAGTTTCATTTATCTTTTTGTGGTACGTGGAATTTAGGGGGAGATCTAATGGTTGAGATTGTTTTTGTCTAATTTTGTGCCACTATTTTGAGTATAAATAGACTTCCCCTATATATATGTACGTGTGTGTATGTTTATGTATATATAGGAAATTTATGTAGGCATTGATTACGGAAGACTATACATTTTAGAGAATCAAGATTAGAAAGAAGAAGATTTCAAAATTGAAGAATCATGAGTAACAAGAGTTTAAAAGTTCAAAAAATAAAAAGTAAAAGAGTGTAGATTTCTTTAATACTCTAAAATAGCACTGAATCCTTATTTCAATCTTTCCCAATATTCTTATCTTATTTTCAAACTGATTTCAAATTACTTCCTTATTTCAAATCTATATTTCTTAGTTTTTAAATTTATTTTAACTCCTGATTTTAAAATATATCTTTTAATTGTTTAACTCCTAATTCAAATATTCTTATTTACATCATTGTTATTAATTTTATATTAAGTTTGAATATAGTTACTTAAGTTTTAATTTCCTTTACTTATATTTACATCTTTATTTTTAAAGTATTTCTTATATTTATATTCATAGTTGTATATATGTTTTAATATCATTTTATATAGTTTTAGAATCATTCTTATATATTTTTAAATCATTTTCCTATATGTTTTTAATATATATTTTTACTTCAAATACTCTTTTTTAGTGTATAGGAACATAGTTTGGTTTAATTTAAGATTCACTAGAATTTATTTAAATATTACATGACTTAGTTTGATTTTTTTTTTTCAAATCTTATGAAGGCACTTCGACATGGGTAACCCCCCAGGTCGGCATGGTAAACATTGGATTTCAAATTCAAAATTTTAAAAGATTTGCCTTTTGAATTCAAAACTATTCTGAAAGGATTTGACTTTTGGGAGACTATAAATAAGCCTTGAAAATCGAATTTTCTTAACCAATCTCATTATCCTCTTCTTCCTTTATCTTCTCTCCATTAAAACTCTTAATTTCCTAAATTATATACTTATAAGTGCCAAATTTCAAAGAGAAATACATTAATCTCTTTCTACTTTGATTCTCTACCATATTGTATCAAAGATTCAAGGGCTGCTCAAGAGTTATAGGGTTTCTATACTCAAAGACTGCAAGATCAAGTCCTATCGAGCCTTTCCTCGAAAATTAATACAAAGAAGTGTGGTCATAGCCTGCTCAAATCGACTAGGTGTGATTATAGCACGAAAATCAATTGAGTCTCACTGTACTCCGGAAACTGGTCGGGTTACCTCATAGCCTTGAAATCGAGGGTGGTAAATCTGGATATTACACTACAATAGAATCATCATATTAAAACGGTGTAAAACAGTTGTAAATGACATATTACAATGATGATTACACATCATGTATTAAGAAGTTTTAATAGACTAAACTCTTTTGCAACTGTTTTGCACCATTGTGACTTTGAAATTTTTACCGCTATTTCAGACAGTTGTGATACACTTTATTACAACTATATTTAACAACTTTGTTTTAAAACCAAAAAGATAATATGCATCAATTATTTACATATTAATAATAATATAATTTATTCATATATTGAAAATAAATTATTCATATATCAATGCAACAAATATAACTAAATTTAATTCATTCATATATATTAATAATCATGGTATTCGATTAAAATACAATACATACCCAACAAAACAATCTAAATTAGTCATTTACATCACTAACTAAAACATTACAAAAAGAATAACCATCCAGAATAGATACATCGATACTACATTGTGCTCTCCGTGCGCTCCATTCTTTTCCATCTTCCCTAATTTGACTAAACCACATTGCTGTGCATGCTTTTGGTTGAGTGCAGTGATTCTTCATCATAGTGGTCTTTGCTGGCTTCAGAAGATTAAGCATAGCTTTGAGAGGTTTGAGAAGTTGCCGAGAAGAGTTATCTATTTCCTGTCTTGTCACTCTGTTATATGATTTCTTTATTGTATGAAGTATATCTCTATTATATGAAATATGTAACTATTATGGTAAGTAGACTCCATGCATTTTTTTCTTGCATGAGGCAGACCTAGCTTGGACGAATTTAGTAGTAGCGTTTCCATCTATACAACTGTATGATGGACCGAATAGCCTATTGCCACATTCCACTTTTGAATCTTGTCCCCTATATGATGTTGAAAAGCAGAAGCACTAGAAATATAAAGCATGCAAAGGTTTGATATAGACATGAACTTGAACAACAAGAACAAAAATGGCAAAATGATGACATCGATTATACAGGCACTAGTTCGAAGAAGGATTGGTCACGGAGTAGATTGAAAGTTGATATATTTCTATGTAGGATTCTGCTTCAACATAAGAAAAAGTTAAGTTCAACACATGCATCCACCTAATTTTTTTACTAAATCCCTCAGCAACTTTTCCTTGCTTTCTTTCGAAGAAAACTTATCCCCTGCATCTGAAAATATAACATCACCTCAACCGTCAGCAGACTCGAATGACTAACCATTACCCTCCATCGCTTTCCTTAACAACCAAAATGGATGCTAACACCCAAGAGGTGTATTAAAACTTTAGATCTATAAAAAATCAAGGTTAAGAGAATAAATGTTCAAAAAATTGGAAAAGTAGAGAGCCTTTGTAGTGGTTCGGCCTCAAATTTTGCTTACGTCCAGTTTAAAGTATGATTTCATTATGATCTTCACTATAAGGTACAATTCAATATTACTTTGTACATTTTCTACCTTTTTTACAATAATATCTCTTCTCTCTTTCTACAACTTCTCAGTTCTTCCTTGAATTGGCTTGAGATCTCAAAAATATCGACAATTGCTGAAGTAGATCTTCGATAATTGTGTATGATGACGATCTTCAATGAATTCTTAATGAAAATGTTGATGGAGATGCTTGAATTAAGGTTGGAGACGCTTTAATGTAGTTGGAGATATTTGAGCAATGTCGGTGACTGAAAATGGCAGCCCTTCGGGGAGAAAATTCGATCCCTTTAATGTGTGAGAAGGTGGTGTATTTATAGGTGTAGTTTGAAGTGTTGTGGAGGCTCAAAATAGCACATGCGCAGCGCGATGGATCGACGACTGATCCATCATAAAATGATGCCGATCCATGTTTGCCCATCCATCATATAATGCTGCAAATCAGCTATTAAAATACTGCCGATCCATCTGCTAATGCGCTGTCGATCCATCATATAGGACCACTGCCGAACCATGCATTGATATGCTACGATCCATGTTCGAAATCTGGCCGATCCATTGATTAAAATGCGGTCTGATCCATAGATAATGTGTTGTCGATCCATAGCTATTAAATGCTACCGATCCATGGGAAAAGCCCAACCGACCCATTAGCTAAAATAGTGTCGACCCATCATATGGAAACACGCCTAATCTATCAGTAAAAAAAAATTTAGATCCATCATATTGTAAACACGACCGATCCATCAGCTAAAACAATGTCGATCCATCATATTATAAACATGACTGGTCCATCCAAATCCTTTTGCCAAGCCAGTCCATCAATCTTTTATGTCATACCCGCTATTTCTGAATCATGTTTCACGATGGGGTTAACATTTGCTCCTCAGAGCTTATTTTTTGTGAAAATGTGAGCTTCGAAATTTTAACGGTCTTGAAGCTATTTGATTGATCGTGATCTTTTCTTTGATGGACAAGTACATTTACTTCATAATGGATCGCAAAGGCCTTTCTAATGGGTCTCATTCATTCTCTATGCGGTTGCGTTATATCCTCTTTTTGGATATGCCTCTTTCACTTTATCTTTTTATTTGGAAGAAATATTTTAATGGTGGAGAAACTTTTTAGAGAAATCCGATCTAGCTTTTTCGCCTTCCAACGTTTTCTCCGATGTTGATCCCCTAGCGCCGCCATCCAGATCTAACTTGCCAACCGTTATCGATCATCAGAAACCCTTCGTTCAGTCAATTTGAGCTCAACTCTCAAGACGATTTTATTTAAATTAAACTCAAACGTGATTCCTTTCAGACCTGAGTGGAAATATGCTTTATCCTCGCCCTCGAACTGTTATGTTTTACTGATCACCGGTGGTCGACGGTTTTTCCTATTTCACATCGAATTGGTTTTTAGGCATTCAGGGTTTACGGTTTCATATCAAATTTTTTGGAGTTCAATAATTTTTGCGAATTTTGGCGTATTAATCATTTAATGTTTTATGATGATTTGTGTTTTGAATTAGCATTAGCGATTTTGAATTCGACTTGGCAAATTCTATTGTAACTATCAACAGATTGTGTGCTTTAATTTGAGTCTTGCACTTTGATATTTATGATAATATGATCCGATTGCAATTTTTTTGCGTTGATGTATGAAATTCCTTTGGGTAACTGTGTGAATCTCTTTGAATAATTTTACAATCTCCAGCCGTTGGTACTTGGGTTGAACTTTCCACTTTTGATGTTTGGGATGATGCACGAATCTTCTTGTTGGCATTGATAATTTGGTGATCCAATTCTATCATGTTGATTTTGAACTTAGATGCTAAAACTCAATTGTGGTCCTGCTATGATATGTGAAACTTTGTATAGCTTGATTTTTAGTTTTCTAAGTCGACTCATCATTTTGATAATCATGTTTCAAAATTAGTTGTAAGTTTCGTATGAATTGCATCTTTTTGATAATCAACGCTTTGAACTTGATTTGCAGTTTTAATTTGTCGAACAGTTGTAATTTGTTGATGAGGCATGAACGTCTTTATTGATCACTTAGTTTGATGATTAGATATTCAATTTAGACTTAGCATTTTCGTACGATGATTGCCGAACTTGATCACCCAAGATTCCTGGATCACACTTTGAATTTGGCTACGAATTGAATGGACCGGATGTTCGTGATCTATGATGGATCGGATGCAGTGGATCCATGATGGATTGGATGCTGCTGACCCATGGTGGATCAGATGCTACCGTTCCATTCATGGGTCGTACATTTACGATCCATTGTTAAATTATATTGCTTTAGAGATCCTTTTTGTCATTGAGTTTTATGAAGTGATCCAGGTTCTGAAAAGTGAATAACGACTTGAATCTGCAACTTACAAAATGAACGTGCCCTTTCGCTGCTACTTGTCCTGTAATAACAAAAACACTTACACGTTTTTGGGTGAATATTTTGCCGTAAACTGGCCACATCAATGACAGATTAGTTTAATCATTAAAAATTAACTACAATGATGTTTCTGACCTAAGTCGAATGACATGTCTACACATAATCGTTTTATTCAACCATTTATAAATATTTGAACATCGCTTGCATGGATATGACATTCTAATCTGAATTGGCAACGATGCTTGAGAAAATCTAGTCGACACAGACGGACTGTGGATTTCAAGCTTTGTTTTTAATGATTCACATAATTATGCATGACACTTCGCACTTAGAAAATGCGTACCTGTGATTTATCTAAAAACACGGTTCCTTGTGTAAAATGGATACCCGACAGACAACTCGTCATCACTCGAAAGATATAACTACGTCTACTCTGACTGACACCCCTACTCAGATTTCTAGAACTACGATGACTGTAGCTCCTGGGCTAGAAGCTAACCAACCTTTTCCTGTCCTCTATCTTCTTATCAAATCGCCTTCAGAGAGATGCCCTACAATGCTTACAAAACGTGCCTTTAAGTAGTTGTGTACTCAGTTTGCCATTCCTAAAACCGTTGCGTGATTACCGCGGAAGGATGATTTTGCTGATCTTCCAGCCACTGGCTTTGTTGTAGTTAATCGCGATATGTTAAT
The DNA here is from genome assembly GCA_030737875.1 of Allium sativum. Taxonomy (NCBI): domain Eukaryota; kingdom Viridiplantae; phylum Streptophyta; class Magnoliopsida; order Asparagales; family Amaryllidaceae; genus Allium; species Allium sativum. Next base: position 971,283,372 of record CM060918.1, on the reverse strand, counting down.
GAGTGGAGCCATCCCTCCTATCAACCCATTTTTATAAATGATCCTTCGACATTTGGCTATTAACCCATTTCATCTTCACCAAAATGGCTATGCCATTTTAATTAGTCTTTGTGTGCTTTTTATGAGGACAAGGCACCGTATGCCTACTCTTCAGGATATTTGTTATCTATGCATTTTCAAAAGGAGGAAAGCACACCCTTCAGTCATTTTCGTCGAAGGCGCTCGAAATCGCAAGCTTATCCTCAACTTATCAGATAGTGTTGGGGGATTCTTAAATCATTTCTTTTACGTTCAGTTCCCAAAGAGCTTTTATGTAATCTGGATGGAAGGAGGTGAATATATCTGCTCAGAACTCTTCGCGTCTGATTTTTATTTTCTCAATTTCGATCATTTAATCCTCCCTTTGTTTTACAGAACTACCCTTTCATGTCAAAGACTCTGCTGCTTGTAAGTCTGATCTCGAGTCCTTAAGGGCCGTCAGAGACAAAGAGAGGACTAAGAAGTTTCTAATTAAAGAAGAATTCCTTCATCAGTATAGGTTGCTCGACCCTTCGCGATCTTTTCTTCCGAAGGAACTTCTTCAACTCCTCACTCTAAACTAGAAGCATCGGGTGCCCCGGCTTCTGGAGAGGACGTTGCTTTGAAAAATTCAATCGAGGAGCCTGCTTCAAAGAAATGCACAGATGTTGCTGGTGGAGCTGAAACATCTTCCCAACCTCAATTACCTTCCATAGAAGAAGAAGAAATTATACATTGTGAGGGTAAAGTTCTCGTGACAACTGATGAGCAGCTTGAGGTAGGAGAGATCACAAATAAAGATGATTCTATTGTTGAAGGATTTGACACCAATTCCATAATTCTAGTTACATAAGAGGATGCCTTTATGGAAATATATGAACATTTGAGTGACCTTAACGTCACAACAAGCAATCGTGCAATGAGTGATATTGTAACTTCCAGTCTAGCTGCTTTGGTTTCAAAGATATCTCATGAATTGGCTCAAACTCCTCGGAAACCCATCTCTGAAAATGTGGCCTCTTTAACTCCAAAGTTGACGAGCGGTTCGTTGTTTGATGCGCATTAGAGCACACACAACACAAACTTAGAGTTTTCAATATCTTACATGTGCCTTCCGTCCGTCCCTCATGCTTCCTATTTTAATCACTAACTCTCATTTTCATTAGTTTCAGGTCAAACCATGGGGCACTAATATGTGGATGAATTCAACCTCTATGGGAGTTCTTATCACCCACGACATTATGGACCTCCTCGTTCTTATGAGGAGACTGATGAACAAAGAAGAGCGAGGAAGGATCAGAAGGCACGGTATGAGGAAGAGAAGGATGAGCAAACCAGGAAAGCTCGTGATGATCACCACGAGAGGGAGAGACGAGAGAGAGATGATCGGAAGAGGAAGAGAGGCCGGAATGACAAGAATAATGACCATGGTGGAGATGATTCACATAAGCGCTCCAAAACAAACAAAGATCTTGCTTCCGCTGTCCAAACTATTGTGCAAACTTCCGCGATCCTTATACCTACTGCACCTCAAGCTACTATCTCTCTTCTTGTTGATATTCAACAAATTATTCAAAGGCCACCTTACTCTCTCTCGAAAGCACCTAGCACACTCTCTTCCTATTTTCCTCACTGGTTTTTGAAAGGAGTTTGTTTTGATCTTGACATAACTCCAATGGACAGAGAAACTATGTTTAAGGATCTGGAGACAATGAAGGGCAACACTGAGAAGCTGAATTATTGGCAGAAGCTAGTCGATGAACTCCAAAGAGTTAACAAATGCAACACTAAAGCTATGCTGACCATCGAGAATTATAAAACTAAATGCGATAAGACTCTCAAAGCCCGTGATACCAAAATTAAATTTCTTCTCGAGAAGAAAACTAAGCAAAAGACTAAAAACCAGTGGCTCCAAGACGAATATGATGTTGTTACCTCTTCTTATAAATAAAAGGAAAACTTGCTGACTGTTCAAGTTAAGGATGCTAATTCCGCTCAGAAGGATGATGAGGATAGACTGGCCGTGGAACAGCAAGGCACCGTCAGGATGGAGAAAAGAGTTAATTTCCAAGACTTGGAAATTTTTTCTCTAAGGGGCGGAGTGGAGGAACTTGAGCAAGAGAGAAATCAATCCCTTTCTGGTAAGATTGCTGCAGAGAAAGTGCACGCAGATACCAAGGCCAATTTTAATGTCACTTTGTTCAGGTTCTATACTCTCAACGTCATGGGAAAGGAAGTTTATATTTTGTACAAGACAGCTTTCCGATAACTTTGGCTGAAACCTGGGAATCAGTTCATGCACAACTTGATGGCGCTGGTTATTCAAAGGAGGAGCTCATTGCTCATTATCTGAATGAGGAATATTGCGCTGCCTTAGCCAAGAGAAAAGAAGGGATTATGATAGAGCATGGCCTAATAACTAGTGTTGGGTCTTTTGGGGAGCATGCCTATGACACAAATACTACCACTGCTAACCCTACTTCCATTGATATTAAAATTTCTGATCTCAAGGATGATATTATGCCTTCCACTGATCCCACTGGTAGTGTTGGGGAAAAGAAAAAGGCTACTGAAAAGCATCCATAGGATGATCATGACAACGACGATGACCTAGATACTTATGAGTTAAATCCTAGAAGCCCTCTCACTCCAAGTAAAACTGTCATCGATTCGTCCTTTCCAAACTTGGACATCTTGCTCTCTCCTTCTGGGTATAGAGAATTTATTTCTTATTACTCATATAACCTAGGTCTGGACACTCCAAAGCTTTCTCCAGTTGTGCCAGAAGGTACTGGGCTGGAACTGAGACCATTTTCTCTCCTTTTACTCTAGTGGAAACAACTGCTTTGATTACTACTCCTCCGCCAGGCGATCCTTCCTTAGCTCATGCCTCTACCCCGGCCTTCGTGTAACGACACGCATTCTACGCATCAGAGGATCGTAGAATATTTATTTCTTTTTCATATGAAGTCGTATGGTCGTGTCACTTTGGGGAACGACTATTGGGGTCGTTTCCCATGTTCGCGATTTTTGCTGATTTTTAAATGATCGTTTTGCCCCTAGCTGACCTTGTTTTGGCCATAACATTTGATTGGGAAGGAGTTTTGTTCTGTGATCACTTCCGTTGGATCCAGATGATGGTTTACCTTTACGTAGATTGGTCACATGTGAAAAATGGACTTACCATTTGGGAGATATGACTGAAATAAGGTTTGGAAGGTGAAAAACTGCTTAACCGGGCCAAATAGGGTGATTAACAAGAGGGCCCATAACCCATTTCGGGATTAGGGTTATGGGGAGGCTGAGAACAGTAGGGAAACGGTTTCTATTTCATTTTTCTACCGTCTAAAATATTTCTCTAACCTTATCCATGGCCTCCACCTTCTAATTTCATCCCAAGTCGCTCCTAATTGCTTTCTAATTGAAGATTAAGCCAAGCAACGTCAAATCAAGGGATAATCAACACCAAATCAGAGTTGGAGCTGCTGTGTTTCTTAGGAATTCGACCCAAATAGTAGAGTTTCAGATCTTATATCTTAATTTGTGGCAAAGGTGAGTGATTTGCATAGTTCCTCACTAATTATGGTTAACTAAGGGTAATTAGCGTCAATTAGCAAAATTATAAATGTTAAAATTATGGGAAAATGTTTATAAATTTTGAAATATTGTTTTAGGCCTCTGTTAGAAATTTGGGTTGATTTGGTTAAATTTTGTTAATCATATCATTAGATTTGCTTAAACATGATTAAGGGGAAAACATGGGTTTTTGGGTATGTTTGATCCATATGAACATGTTATATTGTTGCTTTGATGTTTATGGTCATTTTTACATGTTTCTATGACTGTTTGGGATGATTTATGATTGTATAGAAAGGTTAAGATTGGTTGAAAATGCCGTCGTATGGCGTAAATAGCTCGTTGGAAAAGTTGCAGGAATTTGGAGCGGATCGGATCACCTCCACACCCCGATCGTGGGGAATGACCACGAATCGCACACCCCGATCGTGAGGAATGACCACAAACCCCACACCCCGATCATGGGGAATGACCAAGAACCCCACACCCCATAGTGAGGAATGAGCACGAACCCCACACCCCGATCGTGAGTAATGACCACGAATCCCACACCCCGATCGTCATATAAATTTATTTCAATTGATTTAGTTTAGGTTCCCAATATATATATATATATATATATATATATGTATATATCACTTTAATTACTTGGATGTTTACTATAATTTGTAAAATAAATTAACATATTTATTTATATAATGAAATATTCACTTTACGAAACCGTATATGGATAGTTTTGTAACCTGATGCGCTTTTATCTATCCATATATTTGCTACATTACATTAGATGCCAACCATAATTTAGCCGAACGTAAAAGGAAGTATAATATTTGTTGGCATGCAAATAAGAATGTTCCATTTTAATCTATTTGTTCTTTCATTGAAATTTGAAATAATACAATGTGCATGACAATTCAAACATTTACAGCAATCAATGATATCAAAATATTACAAAACTATCTATATATGAAAACATAAGTAAAAGATATACCATTAAATCATACTAAATATAAAAATCTTATTAAATTGGATATGAAAATTATATTGAGCAATTAAATTTAAAAATAATCAATTTATTTTATGTCTTAATAACTCGCTATAAATTCCTCAATGTCAATATAATAGCCATATAAAGTAACGTAAGGCTGGTTAGCAAAGCATCAATACTAGCCTACTCAATCAGTTACAGGAAACAAAGGATATAATTTATGATCATTATAGGCTAAGAATCCCACTGGTTAAATTTATAAATAAAGCAATCAATTTTTTTCTTTAAATTCAATACCAAGTGTTACCACTAAATTCTGATCCAATATAGGTCTTATATTAGTTATGTGAATAAATTATGCATAATATAAGTTCAAAATTAAATTATCTAACAATTTCAAATTAACAAATAATCAATTCATTTTAAGTCTTAATAACTTGCTATAAATTCTCAATTACATTTCTAAACAATTTAAACCACTTTCTTCCAATTAAACATTTATTTTCAATTAAATTTCAAAAATGTTAATTTTACTCAAATCAACATAAATTCAAACTAACTTTGCAAATCAATTTTATTTGTATTTAATTCCAGCATTGATTATTTACCAAATCAATTGAATTTCAATTGTAAATTAAATAAATCAATTTCATCCAAACATTTTAATATTAATTACAAATTTCAATATTTATAATTACAAACCAATTGTAATTTTATTTACAATAACTACAAGTTATTATTATTGTAAACAACCAAAATACATTACTTAATCAAACTAATTAAGTTTACAAATAAATTAACATAATTAAGTCATCAAATTTTATTTATAACCACAAATACTCAAAAATCATAATAAATTCAAAAAATTAAATAATAGAAAATTACGGGTTGTTACACTCTCCCCCATTTAAAACTTTTCGTCCTAGAAAAGGCGTAGTAAGGGAGTTGTCAATTCATATATATTTAGCCATATAATTTCTTATTCAACTTGTCTCGTTTGTCAGTTTACATAACCAATTTCGTAATATTTTAGTTCAGAATCATGAATTACCAAACCGCGATTTTTCCGAAAATTTGATTTACACATATCTTAAAATCTACAAGTCGAAATCTAAATTTTCTCTTACATTAGAAATTTATATTCCAATAGTTCCAAAAGATTCTTGTTTCAAAGAATTCCGACTTATTTTAGACTCTATACATTCATTTAAATTTTAATTCAGAAAATTTCAAACTACCTCCATGCAACGAGCTCATTCTTAATTAATTTAATTAATTCGTTCAACCATTGTTAAGTTTATAATTATAAGAGTTTTCACTTATGTTTTCGCAAAACAAATCATTAATATCAATACATTTAGTGTATTACTAAATAATTTTCTTAATTGATATTTCATTGATTCGGTTAATCCTGTTACTTTGTCAAATTGAATTTCACAACGTGACTATGTATATCCTATTTTATTACATAACTTAAATTTTATTTATAACCAATCAAAATTTTCTACTTTGATTTTTCATTCTTATATGCTTATTCTTATAGCATTCAACTTCTTAGTTAATTGGTAAGTTATTCATGTTATAGAACTGAATTGATTATTACATAAGTTCAATGGTTACCGTTCGTTTCAATTTATTATCCAATTCTTATGATTTTTATTTTTATTTTTATAACTCTCTTATATTAAGAAGTTAAAATTCATTACTTATTCTAGATTTAAAGAATTGAATTTCGGGCTCTTTTTTTCAAAAAAAATTCATATAATATATCGTTTACATAAAACCATACTATAAAAGATTTAAATAAAGTTCAATTTCATAAAACAAAGTATAGGAAATATTAAATGTCTCCCTACTTAGATTCTTGAAAATAAACATCGATGATGCGTGCACTCATCACCGAAATCATTTCCAAGACAAGAGGGTATACACTTATTTCTAAAACATATATGAAACAATTTTTCTGTATGAAACGACTTTTTTTTTAAAATATAAATATATTATTTCAAAATCATTTACAAATCAACATTACAAAACCACCCGAAATCAAATTCTCAAATTCATATTTTACTTCTTATTTTATTATCAATAAATTTCAATATTTGATTTTCTTAAACCAATCAACAACCAATGGTTTTAATTATTAATTAATCGAGTAATAAATGATGAAAATTTAATATTATCATCAACAAAATCAAAATTAAAATATTTCAAATAATTCTATATATAAATAAAATACGATTCAAAACAATATTATGTCAACGAATCCTATTCGAGTGTTTAGAAATCCCTATCGATGCCTTGGCGTCCCAAGTATTGACCAGAATTCATAAATACTCAACAGAACAAATTAACACAATTCAAAATCATTTTATATCAAAATTACAAGTACGCTCTCTTATATACACTCAAACTCATTCTAGAGTATTACCACCCTATCTCTAATGAGTTAATCCCAAATAGAGCCAAGATTTTTGCTAAACCAAAGCTCTGATACCAAATGTAACATCCGAGATTTTTGACCGTTCAAATCGACAATGATCCTTAATGTCGACATAAACAGATCAAAAACACGGGTAGTTATTGGGATTAAAAAAAGAAAAAAAAGAAAGAAGAAAATAAATACAGAATCCCGCAGCGGAAGGACAAATTATAATAAATAAATAACAGTTCATGAAGCTGTTAAAACATACATTTTATTATATTTTACAACGATTATCAGAGTAAATTAACATATAACATACCGATGCATTTGCAGCGGAATAATAATACGTCTGTTGAGCTTCATCTTCATAATGTTATCTTCAAAGCAAGTGAAACTTCGCTAACTGCAACTCGGTCTGACCCGAGCGTATTGAAAAAAAAAATAAACACAACAAACACTTGGATCAGAACTAAATCATTCTCATATTAGTTAAATCAAATTTCATGTAATAATATGAGTGCAATAACTTAAGAGATGTTACGGGAATTTCCATCTCTTAAGGATCCGTCAAACTAATACTGTATAATATAATACGCTATTATAGTAATGTCTATGGTTAAATATAACGTAATAAAATAATGTAAGCGGGATTACCATTATTACCCTTACACCGTTTATACTGTTGTCGTACAGTTTGCATATAGCACACCAGTACATCGGCGGATAGGGATGCGCCGTGATACGACAACGTTAAATCAAAATCGTAGGGGGCTTGATCAGGATAATATGACAAGGCACACGAGGAATGCCTAGAGTATGAATATACTAGTTGCACACCCGAACTGGTGGTAATGCATAGCCGCGACTACCGCCCACCTCGGACAACACTCCCAAATCACGGATGCACATCAAATCAATCAAACCGATGGACTATAGTAATAAAGGAAGAAGTATTGCCGATAGAGGTAGCTAACCCCACTTGGTCATGGTATAGCCCTGTTTTAGTCATTTTAATTATGACCCGAAGATCAAGGATATCCATCATCGTTCTCTTTCTTCAAATCTAGTTATCGCCTCCAAATCCATCCAACATCATTTCTGGAACTCCACCGCATACACAGTAGTTAAAGTGGTTTTCGGTATTGGCAGAGAGTATGACAATATTCGATCCTAGTCTCTTTAATAACCAATCGTTACATTTTTCACACCGGTCAATTCTTTTACATTTCGAAGAGGTTCATACTTCATATCAAAATATCATATTTTCAAAATCATTCAATATTCAAGATAGGATATTATTCATACTAAATCTCCACTAAAACCAATTAAAATCTTGAAACAGTTCCAACTTTAATAATTTGAATATTAAAATAGTTAACAATATATTTAAAATAAATTAGATATATAATTGAAATAGTTTGAAAATAAATAATTTGTAATTAAAGTATAATTTATCGAATTTATTAAATTATATAGTTAAAACATTAATTAATTTATAAAATAAATAGATAATTATAAAATGATTTATTTAAAATAATTTATAAAATAAAAAAGAAATAAAAAAATAGTTTATAAAGAAAAAAATTATTATTAAAATAGTTTATAAAATTATTTGAAATACTATAGTTGGAATTAGAATCGTTTCTCTAACATTTTCAATTAAACTTGAAGTAATATTTCAACTTCAATTCAACCAACTCGATTTTCAGTAATTCCATCGATTAAACTTCCAATTTACATTCATTTCAATTCAATTCGATCAAATTAATTCAAATAGTTACATTCCAAATCAGATTCTCATTTTTAATCATTTCAATTTATAACAAATATTGAGTTCACAATTCATATATAATTCAAATCAATGTTGATTCATAATAAATTTCAAAGGTAGGTGAAACTATTCAATTTCAATAAATTCGTTTTACATTATATTTCACTTTATTAAGCTTCAGTTACAATACTAATTTATTTCCCCTTTTTGCCTATATTTCAAAATTCAAGGTTCAAGTTCAAAGGAAATAAATTATAAAACATCACTTATATCGTCTTTAAAACAATATTTCAAAATTCATGGTTAAATCAAATTTTATTTAACCAACCGGTGTCCGTACATAATTTTCTATCCTACGGCCAAGTGATACTTAAAATTTAATTTTAGTATTTTGGGAAAGGATATATATCATTTCAATCCAAATCAGGGTCATAGGTATTTATCATTTCAACCAACGTTCTTAAATCATTTTAATGATTAATCCCGGGTTTATTCGATGCCAGTAACATCTGGGGTAATGATTGGAATTAATCAGCACAAACAATGGTCATATTTGAATAACAGGTAGATTCACACAATTAACATCAATAGATCAAACATATCAAATTCACACCATTCATCACATCAATACATACAAACAATCCAATATCCTATAAATTTTCAATTTTTCAGATGTCAGGTTTTAAACAGAATTAAATGTCGAATTTTTAACTTAACTGTAAAATTATATTTAATAGTCAAATTTAACTACACTGTCGATACAAATAAATATAAACGTGCAATTTAAACTGTCAAACATCAATCCGTACAATCATATCACGACATGATATTAGTTTAACTAATATTAGAATAATTTAGTTACGCGTGAGTGGGTTTAATCACTCACCTTGGATTTAAACAAGATTGAAATCCAATTTTTAGCCCAAAATTCAACATTCTTAGAATCAGCCCAAACCAGTGGCATCGCGAAGAGCTCGTCGATACGATTCCAAAGCAACAAACCGTGTGTCATTCTGAAGTCGTATGCAAAAGTTATACACGTTATACAAAATTGTAATTAAATTAAAACGAAACAAACAAAACTTTCTCACCTCAAATAAATGTCACGTCATCCTTCTTCTTTCCCGTCTTAATTGTTGTTACATCAAATTTTGAATCACCCATGTCGAAAAATATCCCCCTTTCACTTCCACATTCCATGCCCATCTCTTTACGAAATGCCAAACCGATTTCACTGTTATTCTTCTTTTCGCAATCTCTACCAAGATATCACCAATCCGACCAACTCGGTCATCACAATAAAACATTGTTCCCATGTGTTCTTCACGCATGATGCTACAGGTATCTACATCTTTTCTGTCGATTCTCCTCAAATTTTGCCATCCAAACTCAAATACGATGTCCGATTCTTTCTTTAATCTCTATGTAAATCAGAAATCTCAATCTTACTTTATGTCATTTACTAAAAAAAAATTGAAGCAACATAAATTTTGTTGGAACCTTCTAATTTTCATACATAGAAGAAGCTCTTGTCTATACAAGTCGAATGAATCAGAAAACAAGTGATTTCGTTGAGTATTGTGGAAGATTTAATTTTTTGAAAATGAAATGGTGTCGTGGGTTTTGTTTTTCATGTTTCCATTTGAGTGAATGGTGACCATTGAATAAATGAATTAACAAACATAAATGAAGGATGCTAAGGTTTCAGAATTAAATATTATTTGTACATTAAATTTCCAAATTTTTCATCTCTATCACTTATTGTAAGTTACCTAAAATTTAGCCTCTATTTACATATGTTACATTCATATCCTGTAGTCATCATCATACAAATTTATTTCAATTGATTTAGTTTAGGTTCCCAATATATGTATATATATCTAAAATAAGAAGAAAAAAAAAGAAGAAAATAAATGCAGAATCTCGCAGCGGAAGGACAAAATATAGTAAATAAATAACAGTTCATGAAGCTGTTAAAACATACATTTTATTATATTTTACAACGATTATCAGAGTAAATTAACATACAACATACCAATGCATTTGCAGCGGAATAATAATATGTCTATTGAGCTCCATCTTCATCTTCATAATGATATCTTCAAAGCAAGTGAAACTTCGCTAACTGCAACTCGGTCTAACCCGAGCGTATTGCAAAAAAAAAAAAAAACACAACAAACACTTTGATCAGAACTAAATCATTCTCATATTAGTTAAATCAAATTTCATGTAATAATATGAGTGCAATAACTTAAGAGATGTTACAGGAATTTCCATCTCTTAAGGATCCGTCAAACTAATAGTATATAATATAATACGCTATTATAATAATGTCTATGTTTAAATATAACATAATAAAATAATGTAAGCGGGATTACCATTATTACCCTTACACCGGTTATACCGTTGTCATACAGTTTACATATAACACACCAGTACGTCGGCGGATAGGGATGCGCCGTGATACGACAACATTAAATCAAAATCGTAGGGGGCTCGATCAGGATAATATGACAAGGCACACGAGGAATGTCTAATGTATGAATATACTAGTTGCACACCCGGACTGGTGGTAACGCATTGCCGTGACAGCCGCCCACCTCGAACAACACTCCCAAATCACGGATGCGCATCAAGTCAATCAAACCGAGGGACTATAGTAATAAAGGAAGAAGTGTTGACGATGGAGGTAGCTAACCCAACTTGGTCACGGTATAGCCCTGTTTTAGTCATTTTAATTATGACCCGAAGGTCAAGGATATCCATCATCGTTCTCTTTCTTCAAATCCAGTAATCGCCTCCGAGTCCATCCAACACCATTTCTGGAACTCCACTGCGTACACAGTTGTTAAAGTGGTTTTCGGTATTGGCAGAGAGTATGACAATATCGGATCCCGGTCTCTTTAACGACCAATCATTACATTTTTCACACCGGTCAGTTCTTTTACATTTCGAAGAGGTTCATACTTCATATCAAAATATCATATTTTCAAAATCATTCAATATTCAAGATAGGATATTATTCATAATAATTCTCCATTTAAACCAGTTAAAATCTTGAAACAATTCCAACTTTAGTAATTTGAATATTAAAATAGTTAACAGTATACTTAAAATAAATTAGATATATAATAGAAATAGTTTGAAAATAAATAGTTTGTAATTAAAATAGAATTTATCGAATTTATTAAAATATATAGTTAAAACATTAAGTAATTTATAAAATAAATAGTTAATTATAAAATGATTTATTTAAAATAATTTATAAAATAAAATAGAAATAAAGAAAAATAGTTTATAAAGAAAAAATTATTATTAAAATAGTTTATAAAATTATTTGAAATACTATAGTTGGAATTAGAATCGTTTCTCTAACATTTTCAATTAAACTTAAAGTCATATTTCAACTTCAATTCAACCAACTCAATTTTCAATAATTCCATCGATTAAACTTCCAATTTACATTCATTTCAATTCAATCAAATTAATTCAAATAGTTACATTCCAAATCAGATTCTCATTTTTAATCATTTCAATTTATAATAAATATTGAGTTCACAATTCATATATAATTCAAATCAATGTTGATTCATAATAAATTTCAAATGTCGGTGAAACTATTCAATTTCAATAAATTCGATTTAAATTATATTTCACTTTATTTAGCTTCAGTTACAATACTAATTTATTTCCCCTTTTTGCCTATATTTCAAAATTCAAGGTTCAAGTTCAATGGAAATAAATTATATAACATCACTTATGTTGTCTTTAAAACAATATTTCAAAATTCATTGTTAAATCAAATTTTTTTTAACCAACCAGTGTCCATACATAATTTTCTATCCTATGGCCAAGTGATACTTAAATTTTAATTTTAGTATTTGGGGAAAGGATATATATCATTTCAATCCAAATCAGGGTCATAGGTATTTATCATTTCAACCTACATTCTTAATTCATTTTAATGATTAATCCCGGGTTCATTCGATGCCCGTAACATCTGGGGTAATGATTGGGATTAATCAACACAAACAATGGTCATATATGAATAACAGGTAGATTCACACAATTAACATCAACAGGTCAAACATATCAAATTCACGCCATTCATCACATCAATACATACAAACAGTCCAATATCCTATAAATTTTCATTTTTTCAGATGTCAGGTTTTAAACAGAATTAAATGTCGAATTTTTAACTTAACTGTAAAATTATATTTAACAGTCAAATTTAACTACATTGTCGATACAAATAAATATAAACATGCAATTTAAACTGTCAAACATCAATCCATACAATCATATCATGACATGATATTAATTTAACTAATATTAGAATAATTTAGTTATGCGTGAGTGGGTTTAATCACTCACCTTGGATTTAAACGAGATTGAAATACAATTTTTAGCCCAAAATTCAATGTTCTTAGAATCAGCACAAACTAGCGTCACCGCGAAGAGCTCGTCGATACGATTCCAACGCAACAAACCATGTGTCATTCTGAAGTCGTATGCAAAAGTTATACACGTTATACAAATTTGTAATTAAATTAAAATGAAACAAACAACACTTTCTCAACTCAAATAAATGTCATGTCATCCTTCTTCTGCCCCGTCTTAAATGTTGTTACATGAAATTTTGAATCACCCATGTCCAAAAATATCCCCCTTTCACCTCCACCTTCCATGCCCATCTCTTTACGAAATGCCAAACCGATTTCACCGTTATTCTTCTTTTCGCAATCTCTACCAAGACATCCCCAACCCGACCAACTCAGTCATCATAATAAAACATCGTTCCCATGTGTTCTTCACACATGATGCTATAGGTATCTACATCTTTTCTATCGATTCTCCTCAAATTTTGCCACCCAAACTCAAATACGATATCCGATTCATGCTTTAATCTCTATGTAAATCAAAAATCTCAACCTTACTTTATGTCATTTACTAAAAAAAATTTGGAACAACATAAATTTTGTTGGAACCTTCTAATTTGCATACCCAGAAGAAGCTCTTGTCTATACAAGTCAAATGAATCTGAAAATAAGTGATTTCGTTGAGTATTGCGGAAGTTTTAATTTTTTGGAGATGAAATGGTGTCGTGGGTTTTGTTTTTCACGTTTCCATTTGAGAGAATGGCGACCATTGAATAAATGAATTTGAAAACATAAATGAAGGATGCTAAGGTTTCAAAATTAAACATTATTTGTACATTAAATTTCCAAATTTTTCATCTCTATCACTTATTGTAAGTTACCTAAAATTTAGCCTCTATTTACATATATTACATTCATATCCTGTAGTCATCATCATTCGAATTTATTTCAATTGATTTAGGTTAGGTTCCCAATATATATATATATATACATATCTATATATATCACTTTAATTACTTGGACCTTTACTATAAATTGTAAAATAAATTAACATATTTATTTATATAATAAAATATTCATTTTACGAAACCATATATAGATAGTTTTGTAACGTGATGCATTTTTATCTGAACATATATTTGCTACATTACATTAGATGCCAACAATAATTTAGCCCATCGTAAAAGGAATTATAAGATTTGTTGGCATGAAAATAAGAATGTTCCATTTTAATCTATTTGTTCTTTCATTGAAATTTGAAATAATACAATGTGCATGACAATTCAAACATTTACAACAATCAATGATATCAAAATATTACAAAACTATCTATATATGAAAACATAAGTAAAAGATATACCATTAAATCATACTGAAAATAAAGATCATATTAAATTGGATATGCAAATAATATTGAGCAATTAAATTTAAAAATAATCAATTTATTTTATGTCTTAATAACTCGCTATAAATTACTCAATGTCAATATAATAGCCATATAAAGTAACGTAAGGCTGGTTAACAAAGGATCAATACTGGCCCGCTCAATCAGTTACAGGAAACAAAGGATATAATTTATGATCATTTATAGGCTAAGAATCCCACTGGTTAAATTTATAAATAAAGCAATCAATTTTTTTCTTTAAATTCAAACCAAGTGTTACCACTAAATTCTGATCCAATATAGTCTTATATTAATTATGTGAATAAATTATGCATAATATAAGTTCAAAATTAAATCATCTAACAATTTCAAATTAACAAATAATCAATTCATTTTAAGTTTTAATAACTTTCTATAAATTCTCATTTACATTTCTAAACAATTTAAACTACTTTCTTCCAATTAAACATTTATTTTCAATTAAATTTCAAAAATGTTAATTTTACTCAAACAACATAAATTCAAACTAACTTTACAAATCAATTTTATTTGTGTTTAATTCCTGCATTGATTATTTATCAAATCAATTGATTTTCAATTGTAAATTAAATAAATCCATTTCATCCAAACATTTTGATATTAATTACAAATTTCAATATATTTAATTACAAACCAAATGTAATTTCATTTACAATAACTACAAGTTATTATTATTGTAAACAACCAAAATACATTACTTAATCAAACTAATTAAGTTTACAAATAAATTTACATAATTAAGTCATCAAAATTTATTTATAACCATAAATACTCAAAAATAAAAATAAATTCAAAAATTAAATAATTGAAAATTACGGGTTGTTACAGAATCGGTCACCACGAGCTGGAGGAGGCAGACCACGAGCCACGAACCGATGTTGGAGCATGATGTCATGAGTCAAGAGCGGAAGGAGGGACCACGAGCTGTACTTGGGGCAAACCATGAGCTGAGGAAACTGATCACGAACCGGGGCTTCGAAGCACCACGAGTCGATATGGCGGATCACGAACTGAACAGAAGGACGAACGAGGATGATGACCAAACCCGAGACGCAAAGGTAGTCCAAATGAGAGGTTATTACTCAGGATCCCAAAGCGGATCAGCGAATTAACTTCATGAGTTGCACTTTGCTGCGGGACGTGTGCATAGGGGTTATCGATACCTATAATTTTGGTTCACCAATGAGAGACAGATTAGGGGCTGGTAGTGATAGTTATACGGGGTGGACTCGGTCATGGCCCAAAGGATTAGGTGAACAGAGTTATGGGTATCGTATGCTTTACGCACAGAGTGAGAGATGTGAGGATGGTTTCTATGCTTGATTTGTTTGATATCTCTATGACAAGCACACCCCTACCCCGTATCCTTTCACCATATGTTAGTGTTACCTTAGAGTATTGCACATCTTGTTGTGCTAACTCTTTGGTTGCAGGTCCAGGTTCAGGTATGATTGGATTATACCTGTTATTGTTCTGTTTTGTTGCTTATCGCTCATACCAGACTTTTGTCTAACCCAGAGTTTTATGTCTCTTATTATTACTTTGGGTGTTCCTAAACGAGAAGGCCAGAGACAGGTTAGGTAGTGATGTGCGAGTAGCTTTCCGGAGATGAGCAGGAGTCTTACACATACTAATTTACTCACATATACTCCCTGTTTTGTTGCTGGTCACTGCTTGGGCATTAGTATTGTACCTTTTCTTTCTTTTGCTTTAGAGACAGTAATTTGGAGTAGTAATTATGATGTTGGATCATAAGCTGTACTTTGAATTTCCGCTGCTATGATGATTTAGTTTTCAGCTTATGCATTGTCTCGCCTGTTTCATGTCAAAGTTTTGTTATTATTATATTTTATTCCATGCGTTGTGAGACATTCTACAGGTTCCTTGTTAGTTCATAGTTCCAAATTCCTTTCTTCTCTGTTCTTTTCTTTTCTTTCGATGACCGTTCCGTGCTAGTTAGACATCAGTACAGTGCATTTCGAAGGAAATGTCGGCTGGTTCGGGGCGGGCCGTCACATTTGGTATCAGAGCCTAGGTTGCGTAGTTAACCTAGGGGAAGACATTAGGGAGAGATAGTATACGTATATGAGAGTGTGTATATGTGATATTTTGGTTTTCAAAAGCTATATACATATATATACTATTAGTATATAAGGATGAAGTCGCACTGCTCGGGCACCACATTGAGATGGTTAATCATTTTCTCTTTACAGACTGAACGATGAGTCGATATACTAGGAGTACAAGTTCAGGAGCAAACAATAGGGATGTTCCTGATATGAGGATGATGTTTACTATCTTCATGCGAGAGATGCTTAAGGATGCTCGGGGAGCAGTTCCTAATGCTGCTAACGGTGGTGGTGCAGTAGAGCAGGCGCCTAGGGCTGATTTCGCCAAGCTTAACAAGGATTATACTAGTCTTGGCGGAAAGCCATTCCATGGAACGGAGTCTGCTACAGATGTTTAAGATTGGTTGGATAGTTGTGAGCGCATCTTCGAGGACTTGGGAATCGATGATACCATGAAGAGAAAGTTAGCATCGCGTCAGCTTCAAGGATGAGCTATGAATTGGTGGAATGCTATTAAAGCGGCTACTCCTGAAGATAAAGTTACTTGGAATAAGTTTATAACTTGTTTCAGCTAAAAGTTCATTCCCGCTGCTCACAAATCTAAATTGTTTAGGAATTTTTTTGGAGCTTAAGCAGAATGGTAGGGCAGTCTCGGAATATATTGCTGAGTTCGATACTTTATCGAAGTATGGATTGTCTCTTATCGACACTGCCGAGAAGAAGAACGAGATGTTCATAACAGGCTTAGATGAGTACTTAGGGGAAAGGCTGATAAACCACATCGACAAGACGTTCGAGTCTATAATGGGGAAAGCATTGAGATCAGAGAGTCTTTACCCTAATTCAAAGGTCGATGTTGCAATTGCATCTGTAGAGGAACCAAAGCCGCAAGCAAGCGGTGGAGGTAAGAAGGAGTCTCAGAATAAGAGGAAACATGATCAAACCAAGGGTGGTCAGAAAAAGAAGGACAAGAAAGATAAAGAGTGCTTTAGGTGTGCAAGATGGGCCACTATGCTAGAGATTATCAGGAAAAGCCTAGGGAAAGGAAGTGCTTCAATTGCGGCCAAGTGGGACATCACAAGGATAATTGCCCGCAACCCCCTAAAGAGAAGCAGATTGTGAAAGCATATGCTATCAATGTTGTTCCTTCTTCGTTGAATGCCCAAACTGCGACGGAGAAGGGAAAGGGCGTCATTATTCGAGGTATGCTTTCTATTTATGATGTTTCTGTTCTAGTTTTGTTGATAGCGAGGCATCCCATTCCTTCATATCTAGTGACCTGGTAGATAAGTTGGGATTGGAACCTGAGATAGTTGATAGACCTTTAGTTGTGACAAACCCGATAGGTGGTTCGACTAGTCTTTGCGTGATTTGTTGTAATGTGGTCTTAGCGAGTTATGGATGTATGTTTTCTTATGATTGCTTAGTTGTTTTGCTAGCATCATCTCACGTAGATTGTCTGAATTGAGAGGAGATGTTCCTTGAGTGCTTGTCTGATATTGGTTTAGGCCTTTGGGGCTTGTGCTTAGGGAATGTCGAGTTCGACTAGGATGGTTTGCATGAGATATAAATAGTTGTTGTAATTTCCACTGAATGATATCTCGTCTTACTCGAGGAGTGATGTGCAACCATGACATGATAAGACTGTTCAATGGTATGGGTTGATGCGAGTTAGACTCGATAGGTTTATGAGATGACTCGAGAAAGATGCAAAGTAATGGATTGTTTAGGACCCTATGTTGATGTTCTTTTTGAAGGAGTAGGAGGTGTTCATTGATCTTGGAGATGCACCGAATAGGGAGACAACTCACGCTAGATTAGAGTTTATCGGTAACGAATACTCAAGACTGGGTCTGAGTTTATAGGTAATAGATTGACTCGAGTTGGACTCGAGAAGGCTGCAAGGAAATGGATTGGCTAGAGTTGGACTCGAGAGGGCAGTAAGATAATGGATAGACTTAGGTGGGACTCAAGTGTCTTAGGAGGACTAGAAGCAGGGGTATCTAGGGACGCCCATTACCTTGGACGTTGGACGTGTTCTAGTTATCCTTGGAGGATAAACGTACGTTGGACGTACGATAGTCCGTATGGAGGTGGGGCTTCCATTAGCCTTGGGATTGGTTGGACCAGTCAAGTGGGCATCGGCGTATGTATGGAGGCTGGGCTTCCATTAGCCTTGGGATTGGTTGGACCAGTCAAGTGGTATCGACGTATTTACGGCTTTAGCAGTTGATAGATAGGACATGTTTGGTGGATGCTATGGTGGCTATATTTGTTCCTATTTTTGTTCCCTTGAGTAGACTATCACCTATAGGATTCTGGTAATAGAGAATGAAGAGGTAACGACACAGATGCCTATGCTACCGGACTAGGTGCGATACCTGATGCAATAAATATGAGACATGACAGTTTAGAGGCTAAGTATCTTGAATGGAAGCAACCGGAGTATATCGTCAGATATAATCTCAGACGTAAGTATGGATTGGATCTAGAAATGTTAGCAAGTTAGACGATCAGACCGAGTTTGATTGAGCGGATTGGCTCCAGTCAGAGGGACGATCGTAATTTATTGGAAATCATCTCCAAGGTAGAGATGGGCATCGACAGTGAGGAGATGAACAAGTATGGACTTGATCGAGGAAGATGGCTTCGAAAGAATGGGAGACTAGTTGTACCCAATGTTAATGGATTGAGAGATGAAGTTCTTAGAGAACGTCATCACTCAAAACTGACTATGCACCCCGGTGGTAACAAAATGTATCGAGACATGAAGTAGACCTACCAGTGGGAAGGGATGAAGAGAGAGGTTGGGAAGTTTATATCCAAGTGCATGAATTGCCATCTAGTTAAAGCTAAGAAAAAGGAGCCTAGTGGTTTGTTACAACCGTTGGAAATTCTCGAATGGAAATGGGAACAAGTCTCAATGGATTTCATTGACGGTTTACCAAGGACTGGATTGGATCATGAAAGTATTTGGGTGAATCGTGTATTAGAGGATCTCTTGAGGACTTCTATATTAGATTTTGGAGGGTTATGGGATGACCATTTGCATCTAGTTGAGCCTGCATATGATAATAGTTATCAGTCCAGTATTAGTATGACTCCATTTGAGGTTTAGTACGAAAGAACGTGCAACTCACCATCATGTTAATTGGAAAACGGTGAGAAATTTGTGCTTGGACCAGAAGTAATAAGAGAAACTTCAGATAAGATGGTGGGAGTTCACAACATATTTCATGTTTCCTAGTTAAGAAGTTTGTGCATGACCCTAATGTGACTATTTCACCAAATCAGTTGGACCATATCGAGGTAGAACCTAAGGTAGTTGGGAACCACAAGATGATTCATATTGTCAGACATGATATGAAACAACTTCGAAGGAAGACAGTGAAACTAGTCAAAGTACAGTGGGATGGGGATGAGAAAGTCTGTACTTGGAAAATAAAGGAGAGCATAAGAAAGTCGTATTTAGAAATCTTTGCCTGGTAAGATTTTAATAGTTATAGTTTCTTCCCTCGTTATTAAACCACATGCTAAGATAGGCTTGTTGTGTTTGTTATGTATGTTTGATTGATTGCAAATAATTGATAGGCATGCGGGAACCTTTGTATGTTTTGGTTAAGGAATTTCGGTGGCGAAATTTCTTAAGGGGGAGAATGTAACGACCCGCATTCTACACATCGGAGGATCGTAGAATATTTATTTCTTTTTCATATGAAGTCGTATGGTCGTGTCACTTTGGGGAATGACTATTGGGGTCATTTCCCATGTTCACGATTTTTTCCGATTTTTAAATGACTGTTTTGCCCCTAGCTGATCTTGTTTCGGCCATAACTTTGGATTGGGAAGGAGTTTTGATCTGAAACCACTTCCGTTGGATCCGGATGATGGTTTACCTTTCCGTAGAGTAGTCACATGTGGAAAACAAACTTACCGTTTGGGAGACATGACTGAAATAAGGTTTGGAAGGTGAAAAACTGCTTAACTGGGCCAAATAGGGTGATTAGCAAGAGGGCCCATAACCCATTTTAGGGTTAGGGTTATGAGGAGGCTGAGAACAGTAGGGTAACAGTTTTTATTTCATTTTTCAGCCGCCTAAAACATTTCTCTAACCCTATCCATGGATTGCTTTCTAATTGAAGATTAAGCCAAGCTACGTCAAATCAAGGGCTAGTCAACACCAAATCAGAGTTGGAGCTGCTGTGTTGCATAGGAATTCGACCCAAACTGTAGAGTTTCAGATCTTATATCTTAATTTGTGGCAAAGGTGAGTTATTTGCATAGTTCCGCACTAATTATGGTTAATTAAGGGTAATTAGCGTTAATTAGCGAAATTATAAATGTTAAAATTCTGGAAAAATGTTTATAAATTTCGAAATATTGTTTTAGGCCTCTGTTAGAAATTTGGGTTAATTTGGTTAAGTTTTGTTAATCCTATCATTAGATTTGCTTAAACATGATTAAAGGGAAAACTTGGGTTTTGGGTATGTTTGATCCATATGAACATGTTATATTGTTGCTTTGATGTTTAAGGTCATTTTTACATGTTGCTATGACTGTTTGGGATGATTTGTGATTGTATTGAAAAGTTAAGATTGGTCGAAAACGCCGTCGTATGGCGTAAATAACTCGTTGGAAAAGCTGCAGGAATTTGGACCGGATCGGATCGTCCCCACACCCCGATCATGGGGAATGACCACACCGCACACCCTGATCGTGAGGAATGACCGCGAACCCCACACTCCGATCGTGGGGAATGACCACGAACCCCACACCCCGACCGTGAGGAATGAGCACGAACCTCACACCTTTATCGTTAGGAATGACCACGAACCCCACACCCCGATCGTGAGGAATGAGCACGAACCCCACACCCCGACCGTGAGGAATAGGACGAACCACCTAGATATTGCATGAGCTAAATCGGTCACCATGAGCTGGAGGAGACAGACCACGAGTCGCGAACCAATGTTGGAGCATGATGTCACGAGTCAAGAGCGGAAGGAGGGACCACGAGCTATACTTGGGGCGAACCACGAGCGGAGGAAGCTGATCACTAACCGGAGTTCCGAAGCACCACGAGTAGATATGGAGGATCACAAACTGAACTGAAGGACGAACAAGGATGATGACCAAACCCGAGATGCAAAGGTAGTCCAAATGAGAGATTATTACTCAGGATCCCAAAGGGATCAACGAGTTAACTTCATGAGTTGGACTTTGCTACGGGACGTGTGCAAAGGGGTAATCGGTACCCATAATTTTGGTTTACCACTGAGAGACAGATTAGGGGCTTGTAGTGATAGTTATACGGGGTTGGACTCCATTATGGCCCAAAGGATTAGGTGAACAGAGTTATGGGTATCGTATGCTTTACGCACTGAGTGAGAGATGTGAGGATGTTTGCTATGCTTGATTTGTTTGCTATCTCTATGACATGCACACCCCCTTCCCCGTATCATTTCACCATATGTTAGTGTTACCTTAGAGTATTGTACATCTTGTTGTGCTAACTCTTTATTTGCAGGTCCAGGTTCAGGTATGATTGGATTATACCTGTTATTGTTTATTTTTGTTGCTTATCGCTCATACCAGACTTTTGTCTGACCCAGAGTTTTATGTCTCTTCTTATTACTCTGGGTGCTCCTAAACGAGCAGGCTAGAGACAGGTTAGGTGGTATTGCGCGAGTAGCTGTCCGAAGACGAGCATGAGTCCAACACGTACTATTTACTCATATATACTCCATGTGTTGTTGCTGGTCACTGCTTGGGCATTATTAGTGTACCTTTTCTCTCTTTTGCTTTAGAGACAGTAATTCGAAGTTGTAATTATGATGTTGGATCATAAGCTGTAATTTGGATTTCCGCTGCTATGATGATTTAGTTTTCAACTTATACACTGTCTCGCCTGTTTCATGTAAAAGTTATGTTATTATTATATTTTATTTCATCCGCTGTAAGACATTCTACAGGTTCCTTGTTAGTTCATATTTCCAAATTCCTTTCTTCTCTTTTCTTTTCTTTCGACGACTGTCCCGTGCTAGTTGGACATCGGTACAACGCATTTAGAAGGAAATGTCTGTTGGTTCGGGGCAGGCTGTCACACTTCGCTTCCTAGCCTTGGTCACAATCGAAGAAGATTGGAGCTCTTGACGATTTGGATGACCCGACAGGCTTGTTTAGAGGAGGGCTGGAAGGCTTGGAAGAGAGCCCGGAGAAATACGTTGGTAAGCACTTGGATGTTTCTTCTTCATCTAAGAAAACTCCAATGAAAAGGCGCTGGAGGAAACACATCGCTCGTAAAAAGGTGCTTGTTTCTACTTCTCCATCCATTCATGAAGATGATGAATAAGATGAAGAGGCTAAGGATGAGAGTCCACCCCCACTACTCCTCCTCTAGCTCGAATTGGAAAGCTCATACTTAGATCAGGTAGCTTTTCCAAAGGAAGGGAAAACGGGATAATGAAAGATTGATATGCTGGATTTCTCATTCTACTTGTTTTAGTCTTCTTACTTGTTGTTTCATTTGATCAGATGTTATGCGAGTACCGACCCTCGCTTTTGAATTAAAACTTGCTTCTGAAACTTGCTTTGATGTAATAATACTACTTTTGGTTTGTTATACTTTTGCTTTGTCGTACTTTTGTTTATTCATCTCTTTGTAGAATACAAGTCTTCTATTTGTTGCAATGTCGTGATGAGTTTTGGTATGCGTTCATAGTATTATTCCATTCCAATGTGGTTGCGTTGCCTCCATACCATAGGTCTTCACGAATTGCATATGCTGAATGTGATCAACTTTGCCAAGTTTCTTTGATTTTGGCTAAGACACTCGAAGCTTCCACTTATATGGCAAAGTCTTTTTTCTTCTGCCGGTGTTTTGAAAGCTTAAGATCCATCCACTACAGTTAGGAAATCCTTCTTTACTGGTTGATGCTATGCTTCTTCTTAGAGAAGTCTTTAGTTCCAACGTCCCAGTGTTGGAGGTCTTATGTATTTTGACCCACGTGGGAGGTCTTGTATTTTTCCCCTGCGTGGGAGGTTTGATATTTTTGTTTAGCCCAACGTTTATCTACAATCTTGCCAGTTAATTTAGCATCAAAGACTTTCGTCTATAATCCTGCCGATTAATTCATACGTAGGAGACTATATTGGGTGCACCATGTAGGAGGTTTTATATTTTTACCCAACGTTCATCTACAATCCAACTTAGTTAATTCAGGAGTCGAAGACTTTTTTCTATAGCCAACCGATTATTTCAAGCGTCGGAGACTAGATTGGATGCCCTCACGTTGGAGGTCTTATATTTTTGCCCAATATTCGTCTACAACCCACCTTAGTCAATTCAAGCATCGAAGACTTTCATCTATGGCCAACCGATTAATTCAAGCATTGGAGACCAGATTGGATGCCCCTCTGGGGGGTCTTGGGCTTAGACCCAACATTTGTCGTAATCTGGCCGCCTAAACTAGGTACTGGAGATCTTGTTGGGTGCCTCTTTAGGAGGTCTTGGGTTTTGGCCCAACATTTGTCACAATCCAGCCGAGTAAATCAGGAACTAGCAATCTTGTTGGTTGCCCCTCTGGGAGGTCTTGGGTTTATTCGGGAAGCTTCCTTCATAGCTTTATTCCACGGGGCATACGCCAGTCCTTTTGTCAGACGCATGACTTGGCAAGCTATCATGGTAGGAGAACAAGGGCCCTGGACCTCATATCTAGGGAGGTGCCCCTTTGGTGGAACTAGCAACTTTCTGCTCCGTGCTTTCTTGTTGTTCTCTTTACTGCATGACTCCTAGCAACTTCCCCTTTTGATATTCAAGGGGGTGCACTACATTCTCACATTTTTGCAAATTGATGTTTGTGGCACTCAACACTTGAGCTGTTGTTGTTGGGATGCATTGTTAGAGTTGCTAGGTCTTGTTGGGTTTTAATGAAGCAAATGTTCATTTTGGTGGCCTGCAATGATAAATCAATTTTAAAGAAAAATTTGAATTTATTTAACAAAATTTTGCAAATATATGATAGAGATAAGAAGGCATGCATTCATTCATAGATGATGTTCAATTACAATACTTGCAAAACATTTACAACAATCTTTACAAGAAACTGAACAAAGCATTATTTAAAATAACGACGCAGGTGGTCGTTGTTCCAAGTTCGTAGAATTTGAATTCCATCAACTACTGATGGTTTGAAAGTGCCATCCAGAAGCTTTTGACTGATATTGTACGGCCCTTCCCAGTTTGGTCCGAATACCCCCGTGGTAGTCATCACATTTCTTTAGCACAAGTTCACCCACAACGAAAGTTCTTCGGTTAACTTTGCTGTTGAAGTGCTTGGCTATTCTCCTTCGATGCTCTACAATTTGGATGTTTTCTTCATTCCTTCTTTCTTCAAGATGATCGAGTGCCTCTAGTTGTAGCTGATCATTTTTCGCTTGATTGAAGTGAATTCTGCACTGAGTAGGAACCTCCAGCTCTACTAGAATCATTGCTTCAGAACCAAATTCTAAGGGGAAAGGAGTGTGCCAAGTCGCAAATTTATGAGTCGTTCGATATGCCAATAGTGCAAGAAGGGGCTCATCCACCCAACCACCTTTAGCTTTCTCAAGACGGTTTTTTATGGTTGACTTTATGATCTTGTTGACTGCTTCCACTTGCCTGTTTTCCTATGGATGGGCCACAGTTCTGAAACTCGAGTGGATCTTATATTTGGTACAGAAACCTTTGAATTCTTCACTCTCGAATTGACTTCCATTGTCATTGATTATCTTCATCAGAATACCAAATCCGCAAGTGATATTCTTCAAGATGAAATTGATGACTTTCTTTGGGGTAATGGTGACCAATGGCTCTAGTTCGGCACATTTTGTGGATTAATCAACGGCGACAATGGCATACTTCATGCTGGATTTGGCAGCTGGCAACGCTCTAATCAAATCAATGTCCCAAACAGCAAATGACCATGGAGTGACCATATGAGTCAACTCAGTGGATGGTGCTATTGTGATCTTCGCAAATCTTTGGCATCTATCACGCTTTCTGGTATATGTGACAGAATCTCCGTTTACATCGGGGCAGAAATAACCATATCAAAGAACTTTCTTAGTTAAAGTTTGACCACATATATGTCCTCCACACTCTCCTTCATATAACTATGCCAACATTTCTTTGTACTCCTCTTTGGTAACACATTAAAGCAAGGGCATAGAGAACCCTTGCCTGTACAACTGACCATTTTGAATTAGGAACATAGGAGCTTTTCACAACAACTTATTCCGCTTCTTCGGGTCTGCTGGGAGCATTCCATTGAGGAGATAATCCTTTAATGGGGTCATCCATGATTCTGGCTCTTTGACAGTCTCCATAACCCAATCAACATCAACATCTTCAGTGTTGGGATTGAGAGAACTTCAACATGCACTTACCCAAATAAATGAGCATCCCTTGAACTGGCTTATTTAGCAAGTGAATCTGCTTTCATGTTCTCCTCTCTAGGGACGTGAGATATGGTGTAGTAGTCGAGGTCATTACGAGTTCCTAAGCTTTGGATAGATAAGCTAGCAAGTTTCCTCCTTTAGCTTGAAACTCTCTCCGAACCTGGCACACCACTAACTGTAATCACTGAAGATCTGCAAGGCTTTCAATTTCAACTCCTTTCCTATCTTCAATCCAGCTATCAATGCCTCGTATTCTGCTTCATTGTTTGTTGACGGGAATTCTAGTCTCAGTGCATAGCACACTAAACGACCTTTTGGAGTATCTAGCACTACTCTTTCCCCAGAACGGAACTCATTCATAGCTCCATCAACGAACTTCCTCCAGACCACTGCTTGAATGGGTTCTTCCTTCTCATCACTTATGTCAGTGAACTTGATAATGAAGTGTGCTAAAGCTTGTCCATTGATTTCCCTTTGTGGATGGTAGGTGATATCGTATTGACTGATCTCTATATTCCACTTCAATAATCTTCATGAAGTCTCCAGACGAAACAGGACTTGCTTTAACGGCTGATCCGTGAGCACATTGATTGAGTAAGCTTAATAATATGGCCTGAGCTTCTTTGAGGCAACGAATAGACAATATGCGAGCTTCTCTAACTTTAGATAGTTTAACTCTGCCTCAGTAAGCCTTTTGCTGATATAACATACATGCCTTTGAACCTTTGTATCCTCTTGAAAAAAGTTAAACATAAAGCATGGGATGACACTGCAAAATATAAAAATAAATCCTCACCATCACCTGGCTTTGAAAGCATTAGAGGTGATTCTATGTGCTTGACTAGATCTTCAAAGGCTACTTTGCATTTTGAAGTCCATTGAAAATCCTTCTTTCCTTTTCTCAATGCATCGAAGAATGGAATACACTTGTCAATAGCTCTGGACGAAATCTACTTAACGCAGCGATCTTCCCATTCAAACATTGAAGCACGTTCTTGGTGCCCACACTTCTGATCTGGGTAGGATTTTCCTTGGCGCCCCTAGAATTCACTATGAAGCCTTCAAATTTCCTAGATGCGACTCTAAATGAACACTTGAGTGGATTCAGCTTCGTACCTTCTCAGAATTTGAAACATTTTAGTTAAGTTCTCCATGTGATCCGCCCCTCTCTTCGACTTAACCAGCATGTCATCAACATAGACTTCCAATGTTATGCCAATTCAAAACTTAAACATCGCACTGACGAGATGCTAGTAAGTAGCTCTTGCATTCTTTAATCTGAATGACATGACTTGTGGCAGTATAATCCTATATATGTGACAAAGTTTGTATTCTCTTGATTTGGCTCATGCATCATTATCTGATTATAGCCTGAATAAGCATGCATAAATGATAAAAACTCATGACATACCATTGAATCCACAAGTTGATCAATTCTGAGTGGCAGGAAGCTATCTTTTGGGCACATCTTATTAAGATCTGATTAATCGATACACAAACATCATGTGCCATTGGGTTTCTTTACTAGAACGGGGTTGGACACCCAATCTGGATACGCTGATTCTCTAATGAAGCGATTCTCGGTCAGCCGATTTACTTCTTCCTTGAGAGCCATCGATCTTTCGAGGCCTTGTATACTTCTCTTTTTCTTTACTAGTGCAACGCGAGGGTCAATATTCAATGCGTGCATTGCTACTTCTGGAGAAATGCCACACATATCCACATGAATCCACGTGAATACATCCAAACTAGCTTTAAGAAACAAAATCAATTCTTTCTGCAATTGCTCATCCAGTTGAGATCCTATGTTTAATAATCGATCAGGGTCTTTCGGATGAACTGATATAGGAATTGTGATTTCCACTAGTGTCGCTCAGTTCTCCCCTATATTGGACTTTCGTGGATCCATCTCTTTCTAGGCTCCACTATGCTCGCCAGTGCAGGGGCCATGCTTTAGTTGCTATAATAAAGGTTCATGAATGCGGAGGGAACCCTCCACACTCTTCCCCTTGCCCTTCTTCTTGGCTTCACGAAGCTCTGTAAGATAATATTCTCAGACATTACTCTGATCCCCTTTCACTACACCAACGCCTTTCTTTGTGGGAAACTTCGTAGTCATGGACCACGACGCTAATGCGATTCTGAAATCGACCAATGAAGGTCTGCCCAAGAACGCATTATAAGTGTAAACTTCATCAACAAGTACGAAGGTCTGCTTCATGATAGCGCTTCTTTCTCCTTACCCTAACTCTACAAGCAAGTCAATAGTCCTGATAGGTTGGTTTCCTGTGTGAACCTTTAGATCTTTATTTGACAAGTCTGACCATCTGACATTGAAAGATTCATCCGGTTGAAGGTTTTTCAGAATAGGACATTAACAAAGGTTCCGTAGTCAACAAGCACACTCCTGACCATAGCTGGGCCTATCCTGATTGTGACTACCATCGGATCCTGAGTCGGAGCTAACACACTTTCTGCATCCTTTTCTATAAATCCAATATCACCATGAGAGATCTTCTGCTGCTTCATGGGTATGGTATTGCTGAGAATCAAACACCTCTCGTCCTTCGAGACATGCTTCAGAGCATTCGAGTACCTTTCAATATCTCCCAGCTGCTACCTACCGAATGAAGACATCCAGAAATGGTATCAATCACTGAATTTGTGTTAGCTTGCACTGGAGCTCCATTGCTTGGAGCCGATTGATTAGTAGCTGCACCTTGTCCGGAGGAGTCTGAGAAGTATTTGCAGTATGCGGCCTCCGCACATACTGTTGCACCTTGTTTTTCATGATCAATTCTTTAATTAAACTCTTCAGATGCTTACATTCGTTGGTTCTATGATCGGGTTGATTATGGAAACATCAAAATCTCCCAGGCTTTAACTGACTATCTCCCAACTTAAACAGTTTCGGATCTGGATAATCTATTGTGTGCTTAGTGGCATTGTAGATTTTCTCCACGGTATTTGTCAAAGGAGTCAATTCAGCGGGTTTGAAAAAGAGAATATTCTTTCCATTCCTATTATCCTTCTTGTCATTTCCTCTCTTTTGTTCCCCGGTGCTCTTCTGATTGCCTTGGATATCATTATCCTTCTTCTTCTGTACAACATTCCTTTCAGCGACATTTTGGGCGAGAGAAGGGTCATCTTCAAATCTGATGAACTCTTCTTCCTTCTTATAGAACTTCTCAAGGGTATTAGGCTCCTTCATTTTCATCCATTCCCGAACCTAATCTTTATATCTACAACTCAGTATAATGCCATCAATGCCATTCGAGACTCTAGATTCCCACTTTTGTTTCATCGGCGTTAAAACGAGTAAGAAATTATTTCACAGATTCTTACGGTCTTTGCTCCAAATCTGATAATGACATTATTTCTTTGGTATTTGTAGTGTACAACCGAAACTGCTCCCCGAACTTCTTTGCCAATCCAGAAAACTGATCCATGGATTTCGGTGGTAGTTTGGTGAACCATGGTGACACCGCTCCCTCCAAGTAAATAGGAAAGTACAAGCACTTGATCTCATCTGATGCCCACACACCATTCATATGCTAGTCATACTTGTACAGAAATATTAGGATTACCAATTCCACCATAAGCTGGCATAGTCGGAGGAACAAATTTTTTCGGGAACTCAGCCTTTTGAATTCTCTCAGTAAACGGGGTCTAACTTAGAGAAAAATATCATTCTCTTTCATCCTCATTCCTTTCCATGCTCTCCTTCATGATTTTCTTAATCATCTCTGAAAGATATTCCTCATCGTTGTGTCGTTCCACGGGCCAGAAGCCAGTTCCTTTACCGAGTGCTTGCCGTGGCAAGCCATCGCTGTTAGAGAACCGGGGCCCTAGATCTCCACTCTGGAGAGGTGTCCCATTGGTGGGACTAGCAACTTTATGGGAAGTATGCTTTGTAGAATGATTGCTAGCAATTTCTTTGGAATCATCCACCTCAGGATCATCTCCACCATCTACCAAATCATCCATTTCGTCTTCGTAATGATCATGAATCTGATCCGATGCCGAAGAGTGAGTATTTTCATCTAGATCAACAACTCTCTGAGGTGCGGGATTAGCTTGAGCGGTAAGAATAGCATATAGATTATCCATAAGAGCTTTATTTGAAGTTTCCTTTCGTTGATTAAATCAAGAAAAAGCTACGTCCAACTCATCTTGGGTTACACCAGCGCCAGCTCTAGCTCCCGACGTTTGAGCAATATTTGGATTATTAGCTTGTGGTGTTGTTACAACATCATTAGCATCATTTTTAGAATCTCTATCAGAATTACTACCTTTCTTTGGTGGTACCATGATCTTGAATAATTTTTTGAACTTGTAGAAACTCTTTTAATAGGATTGACTTTTAGACTTCATGGATCTATAGTGAAAATCAAGCTTCAACAACTTCCCCCGAGAGAGGCTCTTAACCTGGTGGTCATGGGTTCAAGTTCTACGGTGGGCGCCAAAAATGTTAACAATAAAAATGGATGCTAACACCCCAAGAGGTGTATTAACACTTTCATATCTATAAAAAATGATGTTAAGACCATAAATGTGTAGAAAATAGGAAAAGTAAAGAGTGTTTATAATGGTTCGGCGTCAGATTTGGCCTATGTCCACTTTGAAGGATGAATTCAATATGATCTTCACTACAAGGTACACATTCAATATTACTTTGTACATTTTATATCTCTTTTACAACCAATCTTTCTTCTCTCTTTATAACTTCTCGGTTCTTCTTTGAATTAGCTCGATATCTCACTAGTATCGACGATTGTTGAAGTAGATCTTCGATAATCGTGTATGGTGATGATCTTCGATGAATTCTCAATGGAGATATTGATGGAGATGCTTGAATTAAGCTTGGAGATGCTTTAATGGAGTTGAAGATATTTGAGCAATGTCGGAGATTGAAAAAGGCAGCCCTTCTGGGAGAAAATTTGATCCCCTTAATGTATGAGAAGGTAGGGTATTTATAGGTGTAGTTTGAAGAGTTGTGGAGGCTCAATATAGCACATACGCAGTGCGATGGATCGGCGATCGATCCATTATACAACGTTGTCGATCCATGTTTGCCCATCCATCATATAACATTGTCGATCCACTATTAAAATACTGTAGATCCATCAGCTAATGCGCTGTCGCTCCATCATATAGAAGCACTGTCGGTCCATGCATTGATATGCTGTCAATCCATGTTCGAAATCTTGCCGAGCAATTGACTAAAATGTGGCTTGATCCATAGAAAATGTGTTGCTGATCCATGGCTCTTAAATGTTGTTGATCCATGGGCAAAGCACTACCGACCCATCGGCTAAAACGGTGCCGACCTATCATATGAAAACATGGCCAATTCATCAGCTAAAACAATGTTGATCCATCATATTGTAACACAAATGATTCATCAGCTAAAACAATGTCAATCCATCATATTGTAAACACGATCGATCCTTCCAGGTCTTTTTGCCAAGCTGATCCATCAACCTTTTACGTCATACACGCTATTTCTGAATCACGTTACACGATGGGGTTAACACCATCATACTACGCAACATTTGAACCAAAGCTCTACTACTGTTATTTCCAATCATCAACAATCATTACAATACCCTCCTACACTGCGAAGATATCCCTAATCTTAAAAACACAACAACCATTGTCATTTACCATCACCAGGCCATCGCACTTATGAAATTGCTACATCCTCCTACAACAAAGTAACACAACCCTGACATCCAAACCCAATCAATATCTTACCCACTTCACAACAACCACCATGGCACTCCCTCATCAGACTATATTTGCATCCACTTTCATCCTCAACTACAGTAGTAAAAGTACTATATTCACACTATCGAACTACAACATTCGATTAGATACCTAAATCAAATATAAAAAAAACCGTTAAATCAAATCTAGTACCAAAATAGGAAAACTCAACTGCCATATACCAAAAACCCAAAATATGTGAAACCCACTTTCATCTCGGTGAGCCCATTTACGTTGCCTTCGATTTACAAATACTATGAGTTCATCTGTTAGGATCTGATGTGAATTCGGCTTGAAGAGCATATGTAAATTCAACGACTTTGATCTGATGCGAGGAGTGAGATTATTAAACGGAGTGGAAAAAGGAGTTCTGATGCGATTTTGATCTATAGCAAGATCTGATGTATTTTGGTTTTGAAAAAGTTGATAAATGGAGTCAAATTTGAAGAATGCTGACGAATATGATGAGAAGGAAAATAAAGCTGTGTAATTGGAAGTTGCAACGTGATATAATTAACAATACAGTATTAGTGTATTGAGGAAAGTTTTAAAATTTGAGTAGGGAGGGAATTTTTCTGACGTTAGAGCCAAAATTTTCAATATAGCGGGAAATTTTGAGGTTTGAGCTGAATATCTTGAATGTGTGTTATAAGTTAATTAATTATTGTTATATATATATATATATATATATATATATATATATATAGGGAAAATTTTCAATATGAAGGGAAGTGGACCACTAATCTCATCAATTAACTATTATTTGAAAATTATTTAATATGGTAAGTTAAATAATATATAAATTTTGTTTGTTAATTTCATGATTTTTTCTTTTCGTTATTTTTGAAATTTTTTTATTAAAATATTATATAAATTGGTTTTTTTTTAAATATTTGATAGCCATTTTTAATTATTTGATTATTACTTCTTAATTAGTGATTCTTACGTCTTATTTATTAATTACTAATATTAAATATTCATTGCTAAAATATATTTTTATTTATTAATTTTTAATAATAATAAATAATAATTATTTATACAAAAACAAATTATTAATATTAGTTATTTCATATTTTAAAATTTAGCTATTGATTATTATTATTAAATAATAGTTATTAAGTATTAATGTTTTTATTAATTATCAACTTATTTTAATATTAAGTATTATTGTTGCAAAAATACGCATCTATTAAAACTAACAAAAATGAAATGTTGTAATAGGAATGTATTACAACTTGCAAACTAAAAGAGTTGCTGAATATAAGTTTATTAGAACTGTCTTAAAAAAGAGTTGTAAAAAACCTTTTTGAAACTGTCATTTTGTGACAGTTGTAAAAATGCTGTTGTTATATGTTATTTTTGTTGTAGTGAAACTGATTACATCAGAGTTACACTAAAACAATTTTATCCTAGGCCAGTTATTTTAGCCTGTCCTTATACATCATATATGGAGTACATAATATACAATGGGAACCTGGGATAACTAACTATCCATGAAGCCTTCTGCTCCAAGCTCCTCCAAATGCTTCCGTGAAAACCTGAACTACTTGGTTGCTCATAAAAATTTGAGCATTCAAGAGTTTTAGGGAAAGAAAATAAACTTTGGGTCAGGCATGGGTCTGGGGTAAGATAAATCAAATACCTTGATTATTATATTTAAAAACCTTTTGAAAACAAAAGGTATCACGTAAGACCATGCCGCATATAAAAACGGACGAGTTTTTACCTTACAATAACCAAAACAATTTATATAAAATATCATGATATTATAATAGTATCTAGATAAAAATACTTATGAAGCTTAGCTGACATTGGAACATTTATTGAATTCGAGCATAATATGTATTCAACTAAAACCGTACAAGGCATGTATTGGAGTTTGGATTACATACAATGACAAGGCACTGAGGTATTGCCTACCACGGTACCTCTTTAGATAAAGTGTACGAAGAGCCTCACATGGACTCCTTGCGAATCAGAACCAGCCAACCACTCTCTGGATTGTACCGAATATTTCATCCTGTTGGTTGTGGTCAACAACCAACTGAAGTATACCATAATCAAATGGTCATCCAATCAAGATTTAGGTGGTGACAATACCCTACTTGGGTGCTACCTACTAAGCCCTGAAGCATATCCCCTATTTTAGTCATTACCATTTGATGAGGCTAGAGGTTATGCTTTTACCTTTCATACATGGCACATATCCATCTTCAAACGCCACATCGCCATTTCATCGAACACTAACCAATGTCCTCAAAAATACAACCTCCAAGCTCATACGTCTCAGAGAAGTGTGTCAAGCTAAAAGAAGTTGTCTTCTCACCACCCAACATACGTACGTTCGTAAAAATTAATGTACATGATCTATGAAATGCAATGTCAGACGCCATCCATACAAGTTGTCCCTAAACAGGACAAATCGAAAGTACACTTTTACCACATCTTGTTGGGAATAATCCCTAAGATTAGTAACAAGAAGTCCTTGCATTATGCAAAACCCCAAAAGATAAGGATTATTGCTACAAGTATAACCCTGGTAGCTTACCAGAGACATCAGCAAGTAGCCCTTTCTACTCTGAAGGTCTATGCCTTCAACTTTAATCTTTAAGTTGTCGTCTCTCTTTCATCATCTTCAATGTCTTCCACATTCATCACTTATCCGAAGAAAAATGGTTTTAGGATACTTGATCTGATCCCGATCTCTTAGAAATGACTATCGATAGTTTTCGGTAAACTCAACCCCGTTTCTTAAAAAAAAAATAGACAAGGATAACTGTGGACCATTAGTAAACGGATTTCACTATCACTTGTCAATAGAGAATTAAACGAAGTTTATATGCCCAGTGAATCATTAAAGGGGATAAATATGCCAAATAACTCTAGCATTTCCCTAAGATATTTCCAAAGTAAAATTTAGTCAACATTTCATAGTCGATTATTTAACTATCAAAAAAACACACACAACAATCAAAGGTTTATTTTTCATATAATCACTAAGCCTCCAAAAATAAATCTTCTACTAATTAAAATTTAAATCCCTTATGTCCAAAATATTCACACACCTAATCCTCTAATATAAATATGTATCTTTTTACCAATTAAGACTAGTTCTCATTTCTGCTTCGTCGTTAGTGGGTTACTAGAACTTAAACACCTAATTTTAATTCTAAGACTTAGTCTCTTTAAGTAACAATTCCTTTTAAAAGATTTACATTCAAATAACCAATTCTCATTCTTAGCTAATACCACTCTACGAATAAAAATGAAGTCATTTAAGTTGGGTGATTGACATAGAAATGTGTTTATTTTATGCTCTTATTTCGTATCTTTTGTATATAAATAAATATTACTTGGGTATTGTTTTGTTACTTTTACAGATATTCCAACCCAGCCCGCATGCAACCAGAAAAGTAGAGAAATAGAGATGAAATTGATATATATTTACATTTTGAAGAATTGTAGATGAAGATCTCACATCTAGTTGCTGTTGGACAAGAAAAGGATTGATAAAAAGGCTTTGCACATCACAAATCAATGAAGAAGTGTCAAGGAAGCAAGAGGAAAAGAGAAAAGGCCCAAATTTGCTTTATTTATCTAAGGCCCATTTATGTTTCTCATTGTAAACTAATTAGTGATGTAATGACTAGGCCCAATTATCATTAGGGTTAGGGTTAGGGTTTGGCTATCTACCCTATATATACCCTTGTAATGGCATTGTAGCCACCATCCTATCATTTATCTCATTCTATTCTCTTCTTCATTAATAAAACTCATTTTTCTTTTTATTTTATGCAATTTTCTATTTCTTAGCAATTAGTGTTGTCTACACGATTAGATTCGGTAGAACACTATTTGTATTTTGCATTTCTTTTCATTAGTGATTGACCGTCTTATTAGATTCAGCGGTAATCCTAATTTTATTTCCTGTTGTTATTTATATTCTGCACTTTTATTTTCTGTATTTTAATCGCGTTCATAGGTTAAATTGGATTTGATTAGATTTGAATCTGATTCATAGTCTCATTGCTTTTCCATTGAAATTGTGATTTGATCGTCGGTTCAGTTAGATCTGTTCTGAATCAAATTGCAGTTTTAATTTTGTTTTGTTTTATTTTCAAAATCAACCTCCAAAGTTTCGTCTAGCTCGCCCAAGAGATTAGATAAATAGTTTGATTTAATTCACCTCCCTGTGTTCGACCTGTATGCTACACACCTGTATGCTTGCAGAATTTATTACGAATGTCGCTATTTTCTAATTCATAGATTAGCGACGATCAAGTTTTTGGCGCCGTTGCCGGGGAGGCAATAGTTAAATTTTGTTATTTATTTAATTTCTGATTCGTGTTAGTTTTTATTTTTATTTTATTTTATTTTCTTCTTGTTTTTGTTTTTGCTTAGTTAAAAAAAAAAGTTGCCAATTTTCTTCAATTTCTTTCCTTGTACAAATCTTTCCTCTTTTCAATAATTCAAAAAAAAAAAGAAACAAACAAAAATTGCATTTTTTTTCCTTTTTTCTGCCTTGATTTGTTTCCACTGCTTCTTCTCTGCCTTATTCCCGTTCGCAGATCCAAAATTCCGACGACCTACCACCGTGATCCATCTACAACCTGCTTTTCACCCAAACGCTTCATCACCTTTCCTTTGACCACGTCCACATCTCCTCTCCATAAATCAGCACGCCTCAGCATATACCATCTACTTCGAACGTCAACCTCCTTCATCCCTAAAATCCACAGTCAGATCAACCACAAACCCTGGTTTTCATCACTACTGACTCATCTTCATCAATAACAATCCTCTGCCCCTACCTGGTTGCCACACTCCACCGTGAGCAAACCAACCTCATCAGCACCACATAAACCCACGTTCATATCCACAACAGTCCCAAACCATCTTTCTCGTCAAAGTGACAACCCACAACCACTATCACAAGAATCTCCAACTACAAAACGTCATCACCCCATAAAACTCCATAGCCATACAGCATTGACATCAAATTACAATCACATCAGACCATCATCCCAACGCTAATTCTCACTCCTACAGCAACTCGTCACAAAAAATTCACAAACTTCTCAAATACCCCTACTGCCAGGTCCTCCCACCGTCCACACTGCTTCACCATACCCGTACCACACAACCCCTCTTCCTCTGCTCACACGCAACTTCATCATCTTGAAACCAACTCACCCAGAAAACCACACCCCTTCAGCCTCAAGCGACCGAACTCATCACTAAAAAAAAAAAATCCCACATCCAATTCAATTCATGAGAGTTAGATTCTAATTTAAAAAAAAAGGCGTGTTATTGGAGTTGAGATTTTCCGTGGTGTCAGCATTGGCTTAAATAGATTTGTTTCTGTTTTCTCTATTTGGGAACGATTGGTATAAAGGAGAGAGAGACGTTAATTTTGTGATTCACTCGATCGCCTGGATTTTCTGGAATAAGGTGTTGTGTTATAGAAAAAAAAGGCTGAATTTTATTTTGGGTTTGACTGTTTCTTTGGGGTTTTGAGAGGGACTGGCGTTGTTACTACATATAGCAGTGCTTGTCCATTGCGTTCTCTTGGTTTAGTAATTTAAGGTGTTTTTGAGCCTAGGTCTTCTTTTTGTTTAATTTAGCCTTTGTTTAGTTCATTTTTTTTAGTTTTATTTTTTTATTTTTATTTCTAGTTAGTCTTTTATTTTTTTTGTTTCCAAAGAAAAAAAAAAGAAAAGTGGAATCTCCCAAGACAAATCAAAGGCCCGAGTGAAGTGATCAACATAAGTCAAGCATCAAACAGGGAATTCAACAGTCGAGCGATTTGCACACAATGAGATTTTATTCATTCAAGCTGCTCAATTTCTCTGGACGGACTGCCATACCCCAACTGTAAAATTTTCTAACTCTACAGGTGCTCTGCTACAAAGAGAAAAAAATATATAGACAATTATTGTAAAAATTTTCTGCAGGGGCAGCGGCTTTGAATGTACAATTTTTAATTTTTGCAATTATTTTGTGTGATTGCTGTTATTTCTGCATCTTTTATTCATTCTATTAAGGGCAATGCCCCAATTCACATAAGGTGAGGGATTTCATCACCCTTTCCTTAGCCCACAAATTGCATTTCATCGTAGAATCTGACTAATAATAACGGTTAGACGTTGGACTTAAGGGAGTCACGGGCTCATCTAGGGCTTAATTATATTGTGATAGTTGATTCATTTGGAATGAATTATTTCTCGGTGTCTAGACTACGGCAGAGAAATAACCGTTTATAAATATTACGGTGATTCGTAAATATTATATCGGTTGTTACTCTGAAGGTACTTAAACCTTCGGCTGCATTGCTAGGGTGATTCCTGGTGCACCGATAACTCCTGTCCGTTAACTGGCTGAGAAATCTTTTGATCTAAGTAATCAAAGGCATCACTCTATAATTTTGGGTTAGGAGCCAATAAGGACAGAAAATTTCATTGTAGCTAATTTCTGTGCTTGCATTTAACAACAATGAGTGAAAAAAGTGTTAGCCAACAAAATTCTCCTAGGGGTTCTCGAATCAACCAAAATTTTCCAACCGAATTGGATCAAAATCGAGTGAATCAAAATTTTCCAAACTTTGGGGATCAAAATCAAATAAATCAAAATTTTCAAAATCTCAATATCCAAGTGGATAGACCCTTGTCTCTTCGTGATCGATGTTATCCTACTAGGACCGTTTAACCCTCTGTCATCGTGTTCCCACCAGCTGAAGGGAACAATTTTGAGCTAAAACATTCTTTTATCCAAGGGGTACCAAAATTTACTGGGTCTGAAAATGCTTATGAATTTCTGAGTGAATTTGAATTGTATGCCTCCACAACAAAAATGCAACAACTATCTAACGAATCGATCAAGCTAAGGCTAATTCCATTTGCACTACTTGAAAGCGCTAAAAGATGGCTAAATTCTCTTCCACGACATTCCATAAGAAGTTGCGATGAATTTGTCACTGCATTCTTGAAAAAGTTTTTTCCTTTCCATAAAACTCTAAAAATCCGAACCGAGATAAATCAATTTTGTCAAAATGAGGGGGAAACTTTTTCAAAATACTTTTAGAGATTCAACCAGCTATTATATAGTTGTCCTCATCATGGAATTCTAAAAGATCACTTATGTCAAATTGCATATGAAGGGCTAAACTATCAGACTAGAACTCAACTAGAATCAATGTGTGGAGGAGACTTTATGTCTAAAACAGCCGATGAAGCTTGACAGTTTTTAGAAGATTATTCTGAAAAGGACATGCAATGGGAATCAATTCGTGTTCCCATTTGTACTTCTACTAGAGGAGTGCATGTCGTGGACCCAAGTCAAATTCCCTTAGAAAATCAAACCCCTCAAGCCGGAGAAGGGTCACCCCACTATTACTCTCAGGACCAAGCCAATGCTATAGCTCAAAATAACCCTTACTCAGCCACGTACAATCCTGGTTGGAGGAACCACCCAAATTTTTCTTGGTCGAACCCCAATAATTCGGCTAACCCATCTCACATGCAACCCTTTATCCCCAATCCGAATTACCAAGCTCCACCTCCCAATTCTCAAACCTCTCAAGCTGCACCTCAATCCAAACAACCCTATAGGCACCCCAATTTTCAATCATCAAACTTATCCTCTCAATCTGGTCAATCATCACAAAATTTTGTTCGATTAGAGAAACAGATG
Organism: Allium sativum; assembly: GCA_030737875.1. Taxonomy (NCBI): domain Eukaryota; kingdom Viridiplantae; phylum Streptophyta; class Magnoliopsida; order Asparagales; family Amaryllidaceae; genus Allium; species Allium sativum. The sequence continues at coordinate 971,243,824 of CM060918.1, read as the reverse complement.
AACTCTTACGAAGCTAAAATAAACTCGCAAGACGCTAAAATGGACCAAATGATGAATATGATAAAGGAAATGGCGAAAAATAACGAGAAGGGAAAGTTGCCTAGTCAACCTGAGGTGAATCCAAAATATAACTCTCGTGCTGTAAATTCTTGTGAGGACGAAAATCATAATCCAGTTAATGGAATTACAACCCTTCGATCTGGTAAGAGGATTGATAATAACGTGGGAGACCCTGACTAACCTTCTAACTCGACCCCAATCCCTAATCTTGATGATCACCCATTGGCTTCGAATGCCAATTCTTCTAAACCTCAAGTTCCCTTAAATGTTGGCAATCCCAACAGTTCTTCTCCCAGTGTCGGCAAACCCGACCCACCTTTGAAAATCAATGTTGGCAATCCCAACATTTCATCTTCTACACCCCTACCACCTTCTTCCTCGAATGATGAAACTGATCGTAGAGTCGAAAAACCTATAGCTCCATTTCCCCATAGACTCAATAATAAGAAGAAAGCGGCACATTTCGATAAAATTTTGGAAATTTTCAAGCAAGTTCGTGTGAACATTTCTCTTTTAGACACCATTGAACAAATTCCTCAATATGCTAAATGTCTTAAGGAATTGTGCACACAAAAACGTGCGACCAATGTTCCAAAAACCGCTTTTCTAATTGCAAATACAAGCTCTGTTCTTTCAAATCTTGCCCCAGTCAAGTATAAAGACCCTGGCTGCCCTACGATTGATTGTAAAATAGGAAACACTCACATCTCCCGTGCCCTACTCGATCTTGGTGCCAGTGTCAACCTTCTTCCTTATACTGTGTATCGTCAACTTGGACTAGGGGAGATTAAACCAACAAACATCACTCTTCAACTAGCCGATCGATCTGTCAAAAAGCCATTGGGAATTATCGAAGACGTCTTGATACAGATCGAACAGTTTTACTTCCCTGTCGATTTTATAGTTCTAGAAACAGAGCCTGTCTCAAATCCCAAAGTTCAAATACCATTGATCTTAGGACGCCCTTTCTTAGCAACCTCTAATGCTGTCATTAATTGTAGGAATGGTCAGCTTCGACTTTCCTTCGGGCACCTAACCATTGAGCTAAACATCTTTAATCTCAACAAGCAACCTAGGGATTTTGAGGTCGATGAAATTGACATGATTCAAACCACAGTTGATGAAACCTCTAGTGACACTTCTGAAGCCTTGAAAATGTGTCTAGACCATTTCGACTCTGATTTCGATGAACTCGAATACATTTCTGAACTAAACAAAATTCTTGACTCCGACACTTCGTCACCTGAATCTAACCAAGGAATGTTGACCAATGTTGATACACAAGAACTTCCTAAGCTAGACCTCAAACCCTTGCCACCAGACCTTAAGTATGCCTACCTAGACTCTTCAAAAACTTTTCCCGTAATCTTGGCTTCCGATCTTATCGAGGACCAAGAAGAAAAACTTTTGGATATCTTGCGGGAAAATAAGGACGCCTTAGGGTGGGAAATTAGCGATATAAAAGGAATTAGCCCATCAATTGTGGAACATCGCATACATTTAGTTGATGAGGCTAAACCCACCCGTGAGGTTCAAAGGCGATTAAACCCAAACATGAGAGAAGTGGTCAAGGAGGAGATAATCAAATGTCTAGACAATAACATCATCTATCCCATCTCTGATAGTACTTGGGTGAGTCCGGTACAAGTTGTACCAAAGAAGTCGGGAGTCACAATGATCAAAAACGACAGTAATGAACTCGTCCCAACAAAAATCAAAACCAAATGGCGTGTGTGCATCGACTATCGAAAGCTTAACTCAGCCACACGAAAAGACCATTTTCCCTTGCCTTTTATTGACCAAATGCTCGAACGCTTAGCGGGACATGAGTACTACTGTTTTCTCGATGGATACTCTGGCTATAACCAAATTCCTGTTGCTTTAGAAGATCAACATAAGACCACCTTTACTTGTCCCTTTGGAACCTTTGCTTATCGTCGCATGCCTTTTGGTCTTTGTAATGCCCCCGCGACTTTCCAAAGGTGTATGATGAGTATTTTCTTTGATATGGTGGAAGAATTCTTGGAAATATTCATGGACGATTTTTCAATATATGGATCATCTTTTTCCCAATGTCTCACTCATTTAGAACTCGTCCTTAAGCGTTGTAAGGAAAAATCACTCGTGCTTAATTGGGAAAAATGTCACTTTATGGTAAAAAGGGGGATAGTTCTAGGTCATGTCGTCTCCAAAGATGGCCTAGAAGTCGATAAATCCAAAATCAATTTGATTGCTAATTTACCTCCTCCTAAGCCTGTCAAAGATGTTCGTTCATTTCTTGGCCATGCGGGATTCTATAGAAGATTCATTAAGGATTTCTCGAAAATTTCAAAACCTCTCTCGAATTTACTTGCCAAAGACGTAAAGTTTGAATTTTCCAAAGATTGCAAAACATCTTTTGAAACTCTTAAGTTAATCTTGACCACAACTCCCATCATTCAACCTCCTGATTGGACTCAACCCTTTGAACTTATGTGCGACGCTTCTGACTTTGCAATTGGAGCCGTCTTGGGTCAGCGAATTGATAAACTCCCTCGAGTCATTTACTACGCTAGCAAAACCTTAAACGAGGCCCAATTGAATTACTCAACTACGGAAAAGGAATTTTTGGCAGTTGTCTTCGCTCTTGAGAAATTCAGACCATATCTCATAGGATCCAAAGTCATAGTTTACACTGACCATGCTGCCCTACGATATTTGCTTTCTAAGAAGGGTGCCAAGGCCCGCTTGATTCATTGGATCCTTCTTCTTCAAGAATTCGATATCGAAATACGAGATAAAAAGGGTTCTGAAAATGTCATAGCTGATCATCTCTCTCGAATTGTGCACGAAAATGATAACGACACCCAAATCGATGACTATTTTCCTGACGAACAACTCCTTTCGATCTCTAACACCCCTTGGTACGCTGACATTGTGAACTATCTTGTCACACAACAAACACCTGCTGAATGGTCTAAACAAGATAAACAAAAATTTCTCTCGAAAGTTCGAAACTTCTATTGGGACAACCCATATCTTTTCAAATACTGTCCAGACCAAATCATTCGAAGGTGTGTGCCCGATCATGAACACCAAAGTATTCTCTCCTTCTCACATGACCATGCTTGTGGCGGTCATTTTGGAGCAAGAAAAACTGCTGCAAAAGTTTTGCAAAGCGGTTTTTATTGGCCCACACTCTTCCGTGACGCTTTCGAATTTTGCTCTAAATGTGAGCGATGTCAAAGAACGGGTCGAATCTCTAAGCGAAACATGATGCCTCTCAACCCCATTTTAGTGATTGAGTTATTCGATGTTTGGGGCATTGATTTCATGGGACCATTCCCTAATTCATTTGGGAATCTTTACATCTTACTTGCGGTAGATTATGTCTCAAAATGGGTTGAAGCCATTCCGACCAAAACCAACGACAACAAGGTTGTTGTCAAATTCCTCAAAGAAAACATCTTTTCACGCTTTGGCACACCTCGAGCTATCATTAGCGATAATGGCACTCACTTCTGTAATCGTGCTTTTGAGTCCTTGCTCAAGAAATACTCAATCACACACAAGCTGTCAACACCTTACCATCCACAAACTAGTGGACAAGTAGAAGTTTCCAATAGACAAATCAAACAAATTCTTGAGAAAACCGTGAATTCCAATAGAAAAGATTGGTCAGTAAAACTGATTGATGCACTCTGGGCTTTCCGCACTGCTTATAAAACCAATCTAGGGATGTCACCATACCGATTAGTCTTTGGAAAGGCCTGTCACTTACCTCTTGAATTAGAGCATCGTGCTCTTTGGGCCATAAAATTTTTGAACTTTGACTTAGAAAAAGCCGGCTCACATAGGAAATTACAAATTTCGGAATTAGAGGAATTAAGAAATGAGGCGTATGAAAACGCGAAAATCTACAAAGAAAGAACCAAAGCCCAACACGACAAAAACATACTTCGTAAGGAATTCAACGTAGGTCAAAAAGTTCTTTTATACGACTCTAGACTTCACTTGTTTCCAGGAAAACTCAGATCTCGATCGACTGGACCTTATGTCGTGAAAACAGTGTATCCTCATGGAGCGGTTGAAATTGAAAATCCTAGGGATGGAAAAGTCTTCAAAGTAAACGGTCAACGATTGAAACCATTTTTGGAATTCGAGCAATATGACGAAGACGACCCTATCGATCTGCATGAGCCTGATCATCCACCATGAAATCAGGTGGTACACGTTCTTTTTCTTTGTCATTTTTTTATTTTATTTTTGTTTTTCTGCCTTAGACAGTTGGGACACTATCTCAATCAAGTGTGGGGGGGAGTCTGCATTGCATTCTTTTGATTTTTCTTTAATTTTTCTTTCTTTTCATATATGACCATCATACATTTTATATCGTAGTAACATACCATAATTTTTTTTTTAAAAAAAATACGACTCATTTTCAATTGATACAACAAAATAAGTTTACAATTTTTAGCCAGTTGATAGTATTTTTTTTCTCTCAACTTAGATCGAATAAGAAATATAATGAAAAGTTTAATTTTGAGGGATAATAGTGTAACCGGTACATAGGGAGATTCTTAGGTGATGGCCATGAAATCTATTCTATATTGTAGACTTTGTTTAAATAAGTGGAGGACTTAAAATACTTATAATGGCTTGTCAAATCTTTAAAACTAAGTTGTGTTAAGTTGAATTCGCTAACTCTCTTTTGTGCTTATATTCAATAATAATAATAGTAATCCAAGGGTATCCAACATTGCTTGTATATCGAGCGTTGGTGTGCAAACCCGCCAAGCTCTATCCGACACGTTGTTGACAAAGTCAGCGTTGGAATATCTTGGTCTCATTTTATGAGATTGGACACCTAAGGATTACCGACACGTTGTTGACAAAGTCAAAGTCGGCCTGCACAATCCGCCAAGCTCTTTACCCACTCTCCGTTAGTCCGCGAGGCAGTGCATGGGTGGTAAACCTTGGTCTTTTTAGTTAGGTGTATGTACTTAATCATAAATCTTAAAATTTTATAGAATAAAGAATAAGCGATGATACCCAAACACTTCTTGACCTTATTGATTTGACTAGCCATACATGAGAAAATTAGAATACCACTTTGCAAACTGTGCCAAGCAAACTAAGAATTTATTTCATGGCTGCACTATGCTATCGACCGAACTAACTGGCCAAACTGGAATTTAACATTTGAAAGCTTGATTTATATTGAAAATTTGAGACAAGTCGAGGTATCTAAAATAAAATCAACTGATTAGAAATTATTAACTTAATTTGTTGTACCACTTTCCTGAAATAAGTCGTGTTGTCAATTTTCGTTTTTATTTTTGCATATGTCCATTGCATTCATGTAGTTTCATTAGAATCATAGCATACTGCATTTGGATTTTGTGGGCAGTATCCGCTGAAAACCCTCACGAGACACCACTCGTCCTACTAGGGACACCTAGAGGTTTAACGGCTTGTTGCATACGCTCAATGCAATCGTGTTTCCTACGAAAGTGTGACCTATCTAGTTAGTTTTTCATTTCTTGTTTTACTCGAGGACGAGTAAAAGATAAGTGTGGGGGTATTTGATTGACATAGAAATGTGTTTATTTTATGCTCTTATTTCGTATCTTTTGTATATAAATAAATATTACTTGGGTATTGTTTTGTTACTTTTACAGATATTCCAACCCAGCCCGCATGCAACTAGAAATTAGAGAAATAGAGATGAAATTGATATATATTTACATTTTGAAGAATTGTAGATGAAGATCTCACATCTAGTTGCTGTTGGACAAGAAAAGGATTGATAAAAAGGCTTTGCACATCACAAATCAATGAAGAAGTGTCAAGGAAGCAAGAGGAAAAGAGAAAAGGCCCAAATTTGCTTTATTTATCTAAGGCCCATTTATGTTTCTCATTGTAAACTAATTAGTGATGTAATGACTAGGCCCAATTATCATTAGGGTTAGGGTTAGGGTTTGGCTATCTACCCTATATATACCCTTGTAATGGCATTGTAGCCACCATCCTATCATTTATCTCATTCTATTCTCTTCTTCATTAATAAAACTCATTTTTCTTTTTATTTTATGCAATTTTCTATTTCTTAGCAATTAGTGTTGTCTACACGATTAGATTCGGTAGAACACTATTTGTATTTTGCATTTCTTTTCATTAGTGATTGACCGTCTGATTAGATTCAGCGGTAATCCTAATCTTATTTCCTGTTGTTATTTATATTCTGCACTTTTATTTTCTGTATTTTAATCGCGTTCATAGGTTAAATTGGATTTGATTAGATTTGAATCTGATTCATAGTCTCATTGCTTTTCCATTGAAATTGTGATTTGATCGTCGGTTCAGTTAGATCTGTTCTGAATCAAATTACAGTTTTAATTTTGTTTTGTTTTATTTTCAAAATCAACCTCCAAAGTTTCGTCTAACTCGCCCAAGAGATTAGATAAATAGTTTGATTTAATTCACCTCCCTGTGTTCGACCTGTATGCTACACACCTGTATGCTTGTAGAATTTATTACGAATGTCGCGCTTTTCTAATTCATATATTAGCGACGATCATTGGGATATTTATTTACTTCTCAGGCCTTTAGTTGATATCACGTTCATCTTCGGAATAATAAATGTTAACTATTTCAAGTTTTAAAACATCGAACTTATGTTGGCCAAATTCCAAATGAAATTCATTCAAAAATAAGTTATATAATCCATTCTTTTGTTCACTTACAAATTTATCATATTGAACACAACTGATTTTATTCAAGTAAATTCCCTAGTGAAAATTGACTTATTAACTTTTAATCAATTTCAAATGCAATCTTAAATTTAAATCTTATCTTGAGTTAATCGAATTAACTTGAACATTGCTAGTTAATTAATGAATTAACTAAACAACTACTTATTTTGAATCATTTATTAAAAAAGATTCATTTAAACCTCGACCTCATAATTGAATACATTGTTTAACTTCTAATCACACTTAGAAAGTAATTAGCAAGTATAATCCTTGTTTTATTTTGAAAAGCAAATCTAATCCTTGTTATCTGAACACTTGATTAATTTAAATTCATTAGTTTTAAATAATTAATCAACATAAGTCATCGTTCATAAATAAACTAATTAACTTAAAATAATCATTTATATAAATAAATTCAACTTAATCACTTTTAAAATACGACAATAATAATAATCTTAAACAATCATTAATTTAAATAACAATTTACCATTTAATAATAAATAAAAAATTATTTATCATTAAAATAAATAAATATGTATTTATTTAACCTTTAAATAAATAACTAAAAATTTATTAATCTTTAAATAAATAATCTAAATATCTAAATAATCTTTATTAAAAATTAATTAATAATTAAAAACCATTATTAATACTTAAATAAATATACAAAAACATGTTTTAAAGAAATAATTAATCTTAAACCATCAAATGATCTAAATAATAATTAATACGTGTATGAGTCATTAACATTAACTAAACATTAATTAATAATTATAATTATAATTATAATTAAGTTCTTAATTAAAACTTAATTATTGATTACACCTTAAACATTATTATAAATTAATTTGGAAATAAAAATACCATTAATAAAGTAATTCTTAGGTTTTAAATGCTTATAAAAAAATAATTACTCTTGATTAATGAAATTAATCTCAAATAAATAATTCAACTGAGTCCATTTATACTTAATTAATTCTTAAACGCTTTTATAAGCTTTTTTTAAACATTCCTTGACAGAATATTTAGCTACTAATTCAATTCTGTTTAGGAATTAAATCAACTGAAAAATAATTTCAAATATGAGACTTAGCGATCATAACGGGACTTATAAATAAGTTACCATAAATTTCCACATCCAAATGTGTTCACATATTAATGTCACAAATAATATGGCTAGTTTACGATGGTTCCAACAATTAACAGTTCACAATCAAAAGTCAAATAATTATTTAATTCATATCAATCATTATCAATAACAATTGATTACACAATTTAACTGTCACTTAATAAGTACACAATGAGATTTTATTATGCTTAATAAATATCCATAATGATCTATACTATTAAAAATGTCTTAAAAGTATTTTATCTGGTCAGATAAACGATATTAATTTTTGTGAGTAATTCTAAGCTACGTTATTATTTAAAATAAAGCTTTTTAAACTTTGTCCATTTTAAAACATCATAAATCTATACTTTACTAAGCATGTGAATAAACTGCTCTGTAATGTCGTATTCATAAATACGAACTCAATGCAAGAATTCCTTCATTAATTAGACATACATGATTGAGATAAAAACCTTTCATACCTTTGAAACTTCTAGCACCTTCTTGCCTTACTTGATAGCACGTGGGGGCGGATAGCGGGAATCGAACCCGCATCTTCTCCTTGGCCAAGAGAAATTTTATATTTCTATTTTCTTTATATATAGAAACCAGATGAATAAATGATTTATCAAAAAAAAATTAAGAATCAAAAAATTTATAAATCTGTTCATCAGAAGGGACCGAGAAACTTTGGTTTACCTTTCAACGACCATGCTAGACGTTCAGTAGTCTTAGATAGCAGTTAGTTAATTGTCTAGTTGTTTAGCCCTACTAGCGGGAGCCAAGAATGAATCGCTGTTGTTGGCAATGCACATTCAACAATGCAAAAAACAAGAAAGGGGCCTTTAGTTCCAGTTTATCATTAGTTCATTTAATATTTCTTTGGGCAATTCGATCTCTGAGCACATCCTCGGCTGTTTGGAGAAGACTAAATAAGTCGCATTCTTGCGGCAGAGGCTTGAAGCCACCGAAATGCACGCCCAATTAATATACTGGGCGCCGCAGCCACTAATTTTACTCCGTTTATGCAATTATGAACTCCCTTTACCCTTTTTTTGAAATCTCTTTCACTTTCCCGATTCCAATGCGAGAATTAAGGGGGTCAACTTATTAATATACTAGTGAAGCTCACTAGTGCTCGCCTTCACTTCTCCCTTCGAAAATTGAATAGCGTCCTGCCGCAATTAATGAAGAAAACATCTGTTAACTTCTTTTATTTCTGTCTTAAAAATGAAAATTTGCATCTCCCGGGTTTTTCCCGCATCTACTCTTTCATCTTTGAAATCTCTTTCCATCTGAATTCTTCCATCATTTTGAGTATGTCCTTCTATATATGGAAAGTTAAGAAATCATAATATAATAATCGAGAAATTGAAATATAAAAGAAAAAAAGGGTGAATCCTCATTTCTAATGGAATCGAAATGATCTTTGGATTGATCAGATGATCCTTTCGATTGGCTAGAGTCCGTTACTTGAACGAAAATAGATCTTATGGAATCATATTGAATATTTGACAATACATTCCGTACCCTACTAAAAAACCAATCCTTGTTTACCAACCACAGGAAGCCGGGTACTTTTCCTTCAGGGCTCTTCCCCAGTCCACTCTTGAGGCCTTCCGCTCACTTCACTCGCCTTGTTCTCCATGCCATTCATTCCCCTGGTAAACAATTTTACGAGATCGATGCATTAAGGATAGTGTCTCGAGTCCTATCCGTGTCCCCCTGCTTTATCAAACCTTGGCGCAACACCCAAGCCGATAGGCATCCCAAAGCGAATTTGCTAGATTTGAACAATCTTTTTATATTCTGATTCTATAGGATTTGAATTTGAATTGAAACTCATTGCTTCATTTCTTGTGCAGATAAAATATGCCACTACCCATTATCCAACAAAACCCTAAGATTCCTAATAATAAACCAAAATCCCCTATACTATTGGTTACAAAAGCTTTTTGATAAGCACTTGCTGCATTTGGTCGTGTGAACCAAAAACCTATTAATAAATAGAAACACATTCCTACAAGTTCCTAAAAAATATAAATTTGTATTAAATTCGAACTAGTAAGCACTCCACCTAGAAACATTTTTTCCCATATCTTTTTCTTTACTTCCACCAGCATGCCAAGCACCAGGAATAATACCTATTTGAAGAAACGACATTGATTTAGTTAGCTCACACTTATGTTTTAACTTACTAGTAAACAACATCGAATTTAACCACCTCAAGTTTGTATTCTTTTGAAACCAGTTACAAATCATGTTAGCAAGCCATTTTCTTTTTAGCTAGTTTCAGGCCAGGCCATTGCGGAGCGATAGCGAAGAAAGAAGAGAGATTCACTAGCCGTAAGGGTAAGATATTCTACCTAGAATCATAGGCTTAGTCCTACGTAAAGGAAGTGATTTCTGCTTCTATCATAGTCGTAACGGTGGAATATTTGAGAAATTCAAATTGATAGTTTGGACTTGGTGTACTAGGCCAAATTGAATATAAGACTAGAAGACAAATGAGATCAGAAAGGCCATCATTAGGGCAAACAATGCATCTTTACAATGCTTTTTTTTATCAATTTGATTCTTTATCCATAGAATATAATATGTAAGCTTTATCTATTTATTTCCTTTTTTGTTATCATGAGGTTTCTTTCCTTGATTTCTGTACCAGAAATAATAGTATCTCCAATTATAGTCCCTCTAGAGTTAAAATATATCATTTCTTGCCATCCCCATAATGTATGTGACAAATGTATGCATTTCGATTAGGGTCATGCTTCTCATTCTCAATTATGAGGGAATTTAAATCTGGCCTTTCAAGGTCATGAGTAAGTCATTATTAAGATTCCATCTATGTGAATCTGACTTAGCCGGGTATCGAATCCAAGTGAATCTGATGATATTCAGGTAGAAAATCATCCTTCTCATATTAGATGGTATCAACCCTACTTCCCAATAGATAACTCGCAATGCTCCGTTGTTGGTCTTAGAGAGGGTAAAGGAACTACAAGAACGGATTGGTAGGCTTTTCCACCTCTCCGCTAGCTCAACTGAGTATCTAACTCACAATTTGCCTCTTGTATCAACAAATCAGAAGAGATGTCAACCGGCAATAGTATTTGGAAACAACGATTAGTGGATATCGGTACTGTCACTGTGATGACCCCAAGCCTCCATGTAACGAAAGTAAGGAAAATCGTATGGAATATAACATAACTAGAACAATAGCAGATCTCAGAATATAGCAGAACATATAAATCATTGCAGCGGAAAGAAATGTCATCACAAACATCATCACTGAAACATCAGAGTATGCAGCATAGAATTACACTTAGCAAAATAGATGTCTTAAAAGGAAAAGAAATAGAGTCTCAATTTCTCAAATTACATCAATACTAAGTACTGTCTCAAAGTCTTAAGCAGAAATTAAAAGATAAAAAGAAAGTTTTTTCAGCATCTCCATCAGCAAGCTTCCATCCAACGAATATCCAAGCCTAACATGTCACTTGGCTGCCCGTGTAGAAAGAGGGCACCCGAGTTTGCAAAAGGTGAAACAAACTACGAGTCAGTCATGGGACTGGAATGAGATATCTTAATTAACTAACGGGTTTGACAATCACGAGGACCACGCCGCTATCGCGGAACGGGTTTACTCCATGGGATTATCAGTGCAATAAATAAAGCAAAACGTTAAATAACGCAATGCTTTTTAGAAAAGTGAAACCATTATAAGACCCAAGTCCCATCACACAATACAACACAAACCGGAGGATAGGGTTTTACCTTATAATGGTCAAAAAATGATAAATACGCAAAATACGATATTATTATTAATGTGTATATGTTTTAAGAAAATATTTCAATTATAATATTAATCCTAGAGCTACCATCTACTATGTCACCATACTAGTTATGCAATCAAAACCGCATGGGACGTATTGGAAGTTGGGTTTCCATAATGAGTCAAGGCTAGGAACGATCTCCTGACCGATTCGAGACACTCTAGCAATGTCCTAGGATTCGGACGCTGGAGAACCCTTGGATACAACAGGGCCGGTCCACAAATACTTTAGTGGATTAGTTATGCCTGAACACACGCTTCCCGATCCTATTGGACCTATAAATTGGCCGAGGGCGGGCAATAAAAATCCGAGGCGCCTCAAAATCCATCAACCACATAAGTAAAATGTCAGCCAGTTTAAAGCACTGACACCACTTCTAGCTAGAAAAAAAGTGTGCACTCCGTGCGTTCCCTTGCTCCGTTTTAGACTCTACCGGGGTGTGAGGCTCGCGAAGTAACGCTATACACAAAGCTGGGTCTGAACAGACTATGCTTTGATCATCAATTACAAGGTCTGCTTTTCAACATGACCTTGATCATTTGCATCGTGGCGTGCCCCGTTGACAATCCATGCCATGAAATTAACAACTATCAATACACAACCTCTGAGTGTGTTGATCGAAAGAATAAATTCTTTTGCCACCAACAGTTGTATATTAAATAGAAATCAGTATACATGGTATGAAGTTCAACGTTAGACATGCATCCATTTACAAGTCCGTTCTGGGTCTGAACGGAACCAGAGACACCTGAGAGGCTCTCGTATATCCGGACAATCATCACATACGTCTGGACGACTACCGCCGAAATCCCTTCAGGGTAGCTACTCCTATCGAGGACCTCAGTAGCAATACATCCGTTCGATGTGAAGACCGCCGGTCTTCAACACCGTCTTCGTCTCTTCATCGACGTATAGTTATTTGAAATGAGTAAAACTCGTACTTTTCATATAATTATCGAATAATTATTATTTAAATCATTTCATATCGTTAACATTTATTTATAACGATTTATCGCTATTTTTATTTATTTTAAAAATAGCTCAATAAAATCAAACGACGCTTCGGGTTAAGTGTGGCTTTGGCGCTATTTTTCTGAAAATTTGATTTACACATATCTTGAAATCTAACCGTTGGATTTTTACAAAATTTGTCTTATTGGAAAGACCTTTCCAAAGCGGTCCTAACGGCTCCGGTTTTGGGAAAATCCGATGGTTGGATCTTTCGATACAATTGTTTAAAGTCACGATTGCCGAAACGCGAACTGCCGCGCGCCATTCGTTTAATTTATATATATATATATATACATATAATTTCTTAAGCGATTACATTCAAGTGAATATCACACCAAATAAAGGTGTGAATTACATACAAATCATATATTCATGTTTATTACATTTGCTAAAACATGTTTTTATTTCATACACCAATTTTATAGTATATTGACTATAAATTGTATCGTTCGTTCATTCATAATTTTTAATGTCAATTCATGTTTCAAATTCCTTACCTATACCAAGTGTAAATTTCTTTTATAATGAACAAATTGCATATTTTTATTCATTTTATTTTTGGAATGAAATTGTTGATTTCCACCCAATGAACAAAAATAAATATTTTTGTTCAATCCATTTTATGAACAAAATGTGAATTCCTTCCTATGCTTCTAACATTACGTTAAAATTGTATTTTTAATACAAAACATATTTCTAAATGAAATATGATTCTTATTCTCTTCCTTTTAAAATCACATTAAAAATGCAACCTTTAATTCTCATATTTTATTTGCATTCTGGACTGCAAATAAAAATGTATATTATCCTATTCATGATTTATTTGCGTTGAGGAAAGCAAATAAAAATGTATCTTTAAATTTTTAATTTTATTTACAACAAGGAATGTAAATAAAGTACAACTTTTTATTTTATGTTTATTTAAATTAAGGGGTGTAAATAAATAAAAAATGTAATCTTTCTTATAATATTTTGTTCGCATCTAGATTGCCAACAAAATGTGGAACTTTCTTCTACTAATTTGTTTGCATCTAAAATTGCAAACAAAATGTATCTTTTTATTTTATTATTCGTTTGCATCTAAAAATTGCAAACAAAAATGTGTCTTTTTATTTTATAATTTGTTTGCATCTAAAATTGCAAACAAAAATGTATCTTTTTATTTTATTGTTTTTTTTGCATGGAAAAATGCAAATAAAAATATATTTTCTATTCGCTATGTTTCGTTTGTATAGTAGAAGGAAAATGAAAATGTGAATTTTTAATTTACATGCATTGTTTGCATTGTAGAATGCAAACATAAAATAAAAATTTTCTGTTTAAATGCTTTATTTGCATTGTAGAATGCAAACATGAAATAAAATTTCTCTTTGCTCTCATGTTCTGTTTGCATTTGTAGAATGCAAACATAAAAAATAAATTTTAATTTCATGAATCGTTTGCATTGTAGAATGCAAACATAAAATAAAATCTCTTTTCTCTTTTTTTTTTGTAGCGTTTGCATTTTAGAATGCAAACACAAAATGTAATTTTATATTTTTATTTTCTATCTCGTTACATTAAGAAATGCAAAAGATGATATTTTATCTTTCTACTGTTTGTTCGCATTAAGGAGTGCAACAAAAATGATATTTCCTTTTTCTACATTTTGTTTGCATTAGGGAATGCAACAAAAATGACATCTTATTTTTCCACATTTTGTTTGCATTAGGGAATGCAACAAAAATGATATTTTATTTTTCTACATTTTGTTTGCATTAGGGAATGCAACAAAAATGATATTTTCCTTCTCATGTCATTTTTACATTGAAAAAGGTAAATAAAAATGTGCTACTTTTAAAATATATTTTATTTGCGTTGGAGAACACAAATAAAAATACACATTTTATTGTTAATATTTTATTTGTATTTGAGAACACAAATAATATAAATAAAATAAAATAGTCCCTTTTTTATAAGGAATGTTTGTGCTCAAGGACACACTAAAATGCCATTCCATTTTCTATGTGATATTTGTGTTTATGGACACAAATAAAATGCAATTCAATGTTTACGTAATATTTGTGTTTAAAAACACAAATAAAAATGTAAACCAATGTTGTATGTAATATTTGTGTTTAAGGACACAAATAAAATGTTATTCAATATAAGATGTGTATATTTGTGTTTAAAGACACAAATAAAATGAATAACTTATTTTTCTATGTATATATTTGTGTTGAAACACAAATAAAAAGAATAACTTATTTCAACCCAATGAGGTGACAAAATATGTTCTATATTGGATTGACAATCCTATTTCAATTCCAATAATGATGATAAAATATAGTTTAATCATTGAATTGATAATTTACCCAAAGTGACAAATTTATTTTCTGAGTTGAATTGATAAACTAAATCAATTCAAACAAAAGGCAAATTCTATTTTTTTCCCAATCAAATCAATTCGAATAAAAAGACAATTTTATTTTCTCTATATTTAATTGATTAACTAGATCAATTCAAATAAATAAAAATAATAATATTTATTTTCTATATGTTGAATCGATAAACTAGATCAATCCCTTTAAGAAGCAAATTGTATGATTTGATATTGAATCGATGATCTAAATCAATTCAATATTATTATTATTATTATTATTATTATTATATTTTCCCTATCACATGTAGATCTATGATTATTCATTGTATAAATGAATTTTGAATTGATTATCTAACTCAATCCAATAAAATAAAATAAACGATTAAAATATTTAAATAACACATGACACTCTACATAGTAATCCATAATATCGAATAGACAATCATTATACAACATCCACACAATCAGATCTGAAATGAATAAATATAAATAAAAAAATAAAAAAATTAATTAAAAACAAGAGATATCTCACAGTCGTTCGTGATTTTGTCCAAAATTCCAACAGCTCAGAAATTCCCCGTTTCAGCCTAGAATTGTAGTTCAGGATCGTACGAGTCCAACGCTTCAGAAATTGTGTAATTCTGAGTTTATTTGACAAAGTTATGGGTAAAATAAGATTAGGGATTAATTTAATCATTAAATTAAGTAAAAATAATTAGATTAGTCCTTCTTCCTCCTTACAGTATTCACGACCGACAATTTTTCTTTTTGTTCAAAACTAGGGTTGACCCTATCTTCCAATCCAAGCCACCAGTGATCGATCAGAAGATGCTGCAGCGAAGAGGACGGAGAGGCGCACGTGTGGGGCCCGGAATGGTTGAACTCGGTTGGGTTATGGGGGAGGCCGACGTGCCTTTATGCGGCGGTTTTGGGTGCGTCGTTCGAGAAGATGGTGACACCAGAGGAGATCTGACCGTATGAAAATGAAGAGAAGAAGAATCTCTTCGAAGTGGTATAGGATTTGCTTTCTAATTCGTTGAGGAGAGGGAGAGATTGATGAGGAATTTTCGGCCATGGATAGGGGGTGGGGGGGGGGGGGGGGCGGCGGCTGTAGGAGATGGTGAATAGTGGTTTTTAATTTAGGGTTTTCCAATCTTTTTATAATATTTAAATGTTAGTTTTACAAAAAAACTAAATCTCTTAAGGTATTCGGAATTCAGTCCAACAAGAAGCTACCCTACCCAATAACCCCTATTCTAGATCCATCTAACCATGTCCCGCAGGCCCATGAGGTCATCTCAGCCACCGTTTTTCAAATTTAAAATTAATTCTTTTTATTATTAAGTTCTGACATATTCAAAAATCCACCGAAGCCACATACGAACCCCGAAAAATCCCAAAAAAATATTTTTGGCTATGTCTTGACGATACGAATCCAACAAAATTATTTTCGTCAAATTCTGAGATTGTTTGAAAAATGACTATTTTCCGGTCATTCAATTTTGATTGTATTTGACCAAACACAGTTTCTTTTGCCACGCTCACATACTAAATCGGAAAATTCTAAAAATTGTAACCTAGCAATAGTTTGACATTCTGGTTCCAACAAAAGTGGTTTCGTCGAAAACAGAGGTCGTTTGAAAATTGGCTATTTTCACTGGCTTTAATATTATTTAAAAAAAATAGAATTTTTAAATTTGGGCACATTTTCTAACCAATTCGTTAAAAATAAAATTTTTAAATTGGTTCGGATTTTCTGGGTTGTTACAGTCTCCCCCACTTAAAAACTTTTCGTCGTCGAAAAGGAAAATAAAAGTAAAGTAAGAACAAAACGGAAAATGCAAGGTATTATAAATGTACCTCAACATAAAGCTATTCGGAGATATCCACTCTACACTTGGGATAGGCTTGTTTGAAGCTATCCTCGGTCTCCCAAGTGCAGTCTCTAGGATCCCCGCTCCATTGGACCTTGACGAGGTTGATCTTCTTATTCCTCAAAGCTCTGATTTCCTTGCCCACAATTTTTACTGGCTCTCTCTTTACGGCTAAGCTCGGAGTAATTTCCAAATCTCGTTGTGCTTCTTCCTCCACTGCTAAATCTGGATCATGAACATTCTTCCTGAGTTTGGACACGTGAAATACATCGTGCACCCCTGGCAGCCAGTTGGGCAACTGTACTCGATAAGCTAGAGTCCCAATCCTTTCAAGAATAGGGAATGGACCAATGAACCTCGGTGCCAACTTTCCAGTCTTTCCAAAACGAATTACACCTCTTAATGGAGAAACCTTCAAGTACACAAGATCACCAACAAAGAATTCTAGATCTCTTCTTCGAGTGTCTGCATAGCTCTTCTATCGGCTTTGATCAGCCAGCAAACGCTTCTTAATAAAATCAACTTTATCCGATGCTTCCTGAATCGTATCTGGGCCCAAGACTATTCTATTGCCTGGCTCCACCCAACATGCCGGAGATTTGCATGGCCTGCCATATAAAGCTTCGAATGGCGATATTTGCAGGCTTGCTTGATAGCTGTTATTATAAGAGAATTCCACCAAGTGTAGATGATCCTCCCATGAACCGCCAAAGTCAAGGATGCATGCTCGCAAGAAATCTTCTAAGATGCAGTTTACCCTCTCAGTCTGGCCGTCTGTCTGAGGGTGATAAGCTGTACTCATATTCAACTTGGTTCCTAGCTCTTCTTGGAAAGCTTCCCAGAACTTGCTAGTAAATATTGGATCGCGGTCACTGACAATGCTGCTGGGAACTCCATGAAGTCTGACAATCTCTCTTAAATAAAGTTGTGCCAAACTTTGAGCCATTCTGTTGGATTTGACAGGGATGAAATGAGCAGTTTTCGTCAAGCGATCTACAATTACCCATATGCTATCATTCCCTCTCCTAGTGCGAGGAAAACCATCAATAAAGTCCATAGAAACTTTGTCCCACTTCCAATTAGGAACTCCTAATGGCTGCAATAGACCTGCTAGCTTTTGCTGATCGCTCTTGACCAGCTGACAGGTGGGGCACTTGGCAACATATATGGAGATGTCCCTCTTCATTGCTCTCCACCGAAAGGTACGCTTAAGATCGTGGTACATCTGCTTACTCCAGGATGAATACTGAGCTTGGATTTTTGACATTCGTCCATAACTTCCTTTCTTAGTTAAGGAATTTTTGGGACACAAATCCGGCCTCGTAGCCTTAAAACTCTTTTGTCATCAATTCGGAAGCTCGTGGGTTTGCCTTCTCGAATTCTTTTGCTAATCCTTTGGATAAACTCATCATCTTTTTGAAGGGCAGAGATCTTGTCGATCAAAGAAGGAGCAATAATGAGATGGGCAAGGATAAGATTGGTGCTGGCCATGATCTTTCTGCTGAGAGCATCTGCCACTACATTGGCTTTCCCTGGAGTATATAGGATATCCAGGTCGTAGGGTGCAAGGAATTCAACCCAACGCTGTTGCCTCAGGTTTAAAACTCTTTGGATAAATAGATGCTTCAAGGATTGGTGATCCATATACAGCTCGAACTTTTCCCCCAAGAGATAATGCCTCCATATCTTTAGAGCGAATACAATGGCCATCAGCTCAAGATCATGAGTGGCATAATTCTTTTCATGCGGTTTCAATTGCCTGCTAGCGTATGCTAGCACTCTACCTTTTTCCATAAGCACCGCACCAATACCTTAAATAGATAGAAAGGTAACATGTTAAAATGAGATTTGACATCAAAAGAAAATGTTATCTCAGACATGTTTTATTCAGATAAAGAGAATGACCTTCTTTGGAAGCGTCTGTCCAGACCTTCAGATCCTCATTGCCGTCTATGATGGTCAACACAGGAGCAGTGATCAATCTCTGTTTCAGCTCTTGGAATGCAGCCTCACATTCAGGTGTCCAAACGAACTTTGAATGCTTCTTAGTTAATTTCGTCAATGGGCAAGATAATTTTGAAAAATCCTTAACGAACTTTCGATAATAACCAGCTAGTCCTAAGAAACTTCGGACTTCTGTAGGAGTGGTAGGCTGCTTCCAGTCTTGGATGGCCGAGATCTTTCCTGGATCTACTGAGATGCCATCTTTTGATACCACGCGGCCGAGGAATTTCACCTCTTCTTGCCAAAATATGCATTTGGAAAATTTAGCTTTCAGCACATTCCTCTGCAAAATCTCCAAGACTTCTTCCAAATGTTTTTCATGTTCAGCAATGGTTTTGGAAAAGATAAGGATATCATCAATGAACACAAGCACGAATTTATTTAGAACCCCACGAAATACTCTATTCATCAAATCTACAAAGTATGCTGGGGCATTGCATAGACCGAAAGGCATTACTAGCCATTCGTAAAATAGATCAGGCCCTCTGAAAGCAGTTAAGGGGATACTCTCTTCTGCAATGCGCAGTTGATGGAATCCTGTGGCTAGGTCCATTTTAGAGAATACCTGTGCTCCATGCAGATGGTCTAATAGATCATCAATCCGAGGCAATGGATATTTGTTTTTCATCGTTTGCTTGTTTAGATCGCGGTAGTCTACATACAAACGGAGTGTGCCATCTGACTTTGGGACAAACACCACCGCTGCACCCCATTCTGAGAAGCTAGGTCTAATCAGACCCTTGGCCAAAAGCTGCTTAGTTTGATTTCTCAGCTCTTCTCTTTCTTTTGGCGCCATTCGCCTAATAGGATGCACCACAAGCCTTGCATTAGGAAACAAGTCAATTCTGAAATCGATTTCTCTGCGGGGAGGTAAGCTGTCTACTTCTTCAAATACATCAGCATAGTCTTTGACGATGGGAATAGTTTCGATAGAAAGAGGGGTGACTTCTAAAGAAGACCAGAATTCTTTTCTATCTGTGGCTGAGCCGTGGCATGGTATAGTCATTATATTCCCAAATTTCGTTTTAATTTTAACTACCCTTTCAGCACATAGCAACTCAGCCCCATACTTCGTTAGCCAATCTAGCCCAAGTATGACATCATATCCAGAAAAGTTCATGATGATTAAATTGAAAGGAAATAGAAAGTGAGAGTAAGAAACTGGCACTCTACAGTACTGATCAAGAATAAGTGAACCTCCTATCGGGCTATGGGCTTTAATCAGTTCTTTAAGTTTTCTTGGTTTCAGTTTAAGCTTTTTAATAGTATCACTTGATATGAAACTTCTAGATGCATCATTATCAAAAAAGACAGTAATGGGAATATCCTTAATGTTAAGAGTACCACCTAAAACATCAGGCTTACCTGCTCCTTCAGAAGAAGCCGGTGTAGCTGTACCTTCGTAGACGTGTGCTACTTCAGAATTCTTAAGCAGAGGGAAATTCTTGATAAGGTATCCAGGCTTGTGGCAGTTGTAGCACTCTTTTGGACCACGGGGATTCTGTCCACTGCTTTGGCTCAGCCCAGTCTCGTTCCTCTTTGGCTTCTTCGGGGCCCTGCACTCGTAGTCGTAATGTCCCATCTTCTGGCAGTTGAAGTATTTGACTTTAGACTTGTCTCTCTTCTTGTTTCCCTGAGTTTTTGTGGTCGAAGAACTGCCTTCCCCTGTTTTCTTGTCTGCCTCCTTCTTCTTATTAGCTTGATTTCTCGCCTTTTCTAGCTGAGCACCCTTCTGATCAATTTCTTCGTATCTGCATGCCATCTCTATCTCCTTGGATAATGGGCACTCAATATGGGCTGTCACTCTGTTATGGTATCGCCTTGCAAGCCCATTTATGAACCTCTTATTCTTCTGTAAGGCGTCTTGCACTAGCTCAGGGGCATACCTAGAAAGCTCCTCAAATTTCTTCACGTACTGTGCAATGGTCATGGTGCCTTGCTGCAGGCTAGCAAATTCATCGTGTAGACGTTCTACGTCATGAGGCGGGATAAACTTTTCATTAAAAAGCTCTTTAAATCTTGCCCAAGTTATCTCTGCAGCGTCTCTCCCTATCATGGCTGTTTCCCACCAAGTTTGAGCCTGTCCTTGCATGAACCATACTGCCATAAAACGCTTCCTATGATCCTCAAGCTCCAAACCTCCCAAGATCTTTTCCATCGTCTTAAGCCATTCTTGCGCTTCTACCACCGTCTCTCTACTAGTGAAATGTACTCCTCCAAGATTCTTGATTTTCTTCGCCACTTTATCAAGGTCAAAAGCAACTGGGGGTGGTGGTGGTGGTGGCACCTTGACTTCAGAATTGGGTTGGTCTTGCTCAGTTGGGGGTATATCTCTCTCTCCACCCCTACCAGCTACTCCACCATGACCTCTTCCTCTTGTCCTAGCTCTTGTACTCATCTTTCAATTAGTCTGTACCATCAAGGAAAGAGTCAAATCAAAGGAAATGATAAATTCAAAGAGAAGGTTAAAAGTAGAGACATGTCCAGGTGATAATGAAGTAATGACTGATAAATATGTGCTATACTGTTTAAGTTCATTCTAGGATATTGTTAATCCTATCTTAAATGAACCTCTCGTCTTAGAACACTACTGATTCTATCTAGACGAATTGTTCTAGAAATGTTATATTCCAAAGCTAAGGTTAGCCTCGGCTCTGATACCAAATGTGACGATCCCAAACACCCGTGTAACGAAAGTAAGGAAAATCGTATGGAATATAACATAACTAGAACAATAACACATCTCAGAATATAGCAGAACATATAAATCATTGCAGCGGAAAGAAATGTCATCACAAACATCATCACTGAAACATCAGAGTATGCTGCACAGAATTACACTTAGCAAAATAGATGTCTTAAAAGGAAAAGAAATTGAGTCTCAATCTCTCAAATTACATCAATACTAAGTACTGTCTCAAAGTCTTAAGCAGAAATTAAAAGATAAAAAGAAAGTTTCTTCAGCATCTCCATCAGCAAGCTTCCATCCAGCGAATATCCAAGCCTAACCTGTCACTTGGCTGCCCGTGTAGAAAGAGGGCACCCGAGTTTGCAAAAGGTGAAACAAACTACGAGTCAGTCATATGATTGGTATGAGATATCTTAATTAACTAATGGGTTTGACAATCATGAGAACCATGCCGCTATCGTGGAACGGGTTTACTCCATGGGATTATCAGTGCAATAAATAAAGTAAAACGTTAAATAACGCAATGCTTTTTAGAAAAATGAAACCATTATAAGACCCAAGTCCCATCACACAATGCAACGCAAACCGGAGGATAGGGTTTTACCTTATAATGGTCAAAAGATGATAAATGCGCAAACTATGATATTATTACTAGTGTGTATATGTTTTAAGAAAATAATTCAATTATAATATTAATCCTAGACGGCATAGCTACCATCTACTATGTCGCCATACTAGTTATGCAATCAAAACCGCATGGGACGTATTGGAAGTTAGGTTTCCATCATGAGTCAAGGCTAGGAACGATCTCCTGACCGATTCGAGACACTCTAGCAATGTCCCAGGATTCGGACGCTGGCGAACCCTTGGATACAGCAGGGCCGGTCCACAAATACTTTAGTGGATTAGTTATGCCTGAACACACGCTTCCAGATCCTATTGGACCTATAAATTGGCCGAGGGCGGCCAATAAAAATCCGAGGCGCCTCAAAATCCATCAACCACATAAGTAAAATGTCAGCCAGTTTAAAGCACTGACACCACTTCTGGCTAGAAAGAAACGTGTGCACTCCCTGCGTTCCCTTGCTCCGTTTTAGACTCTACCGGGGTGTGAGGCTCGCGAAGTAACTCTATACACAAAGCTGGGTCTGAACAGACTATGCTTTGATCATCAATTACAAGGTCTGCTTTTCAACATAACCTTGATCATTTGCATCATGGCGTGCCCTGTTGACAATCCATGCCATGAAATTAACAACTATCAATACACAACCTCTGAGGGTGTTGAGCGAAAGAATAAATTCATTTGCCACCAACGGTTGTATATTAAACAAAAATCATTTTACATGGTACGAAGTTAAACGTCAGACATGCATCCATTTACAAGTCCGTTCTAGGTCTGAACGGAACCGGAGACACCTGAGAGGCTCTCGTATATCCAGACAATCATCACATACGTCCGGACGACTACCGCCAAAATCCCTTCAGGGTAGCTACTCTTATCGAGGACCTCTGTAGCAATACATCCGTTCGATGTGAAGACCGCCGGTCTTCAACACCGTCTTCGTCTCTTCATCGACGTATAGTTATTTGAAATGAGTAAAACTCGGACTTTTCAAATAATTATCGAATAATTATTATTTAAATCATTTCATATCGTTAACATTTATTTATAACGATTTATCGCTATTTTTATTTATTTTAAAAATAGCTCAATAAAATCAAACGATGCTTCGGGTTAAGTGTGGCTTTGGCGCTGTTTTTATCAAAATTTGATTTACACATACCTTGAAATCTAACCGTTGGATTTTGACAAAATTTGTCTTATTGGAAAGATCTTCCCAAAGCGGTCCTAACGGCTCCGGTTTTGGGAAAATCCGACTGTTGGATCTTTCGATACAATCGTTTAAAGTCACGATTGCCGAAACGCGAACTGCCGCGCGCCATTCGTTTAATTTCTATTTATATTTATATATATATAATTTCTTAAGAGATTACATTCACGTGAATATCACACCAAATAAAGGTGTGAATTATATACAAATCATATATTCATGTTTATTATGTTTGCTAAAACATGTTTTTATTTCATACACCAATTTTATAGTATATTGAGTATAAATTGTATCGTTCGTTCATTCATAATTTTTAATGCCAATTCATGTTTCAACTTCCTTACCTATACCAAGTGTAAATTTTTTTTATAATGAACAAATTGCATATTTTTGTTCATTTTATTTTATGAACAAAATGTGAATTCCTTCCTATGCTTCTAACATTACGTCAAAATTGTATTTTTAATACAAAACATATTTCTAAATGAAATATGATTCTTATTCTCTTCCTTTTAAAATCGCATTAAAAATGCAATCTTTAATTCTCATATTTTATTTGCATTCTAGACTACAAATAAAAATGTATATTATCCTATTCATGATTTATTTGCGTTGAGGAACGCAAATAAAAATGTATCTTTAAATTTTTAATTTTATTTACAACAAGGAATATAAATAAAGGACAACTTTTTATTTCATGTTTATTTACATTAAGGGATGTAAATAAATAAAAAAATGTAATCTTTCTTTTAATATTTTGTTCGCATCTAGATTTGCCAACAAAATGTGGAACTTTCTTCTACTAATTTGTTTGCATCTAAAATTGCAAACAAAATGTATCTTTTTATTTTATTATTCGTTTGCATCTAAAAATTGCAAACAAAAATGTATCATTTTATTTTATAATTTGTTTGCATCTAAAATTGCAAACAAAAATGTATCTTTTTATTTTATTGTTTTATTTGCATGGAAAAATGCAAATAAAAATATATTTTCTATTCTCTATGTTTCGTTTGTATAGTAGAAGGAAAATGAAAATGTGAATTTTTAATTTACATGCATTGTTTGCATTGTAGAATCCAAACATAAAATAAAAATTTTCTGTTTAAATGCTTTGTTTGCATTGTAGAATGCAAACATGAAATAAATTTTCTCTTTGCTCTCATGTTCTGTTTACATTTGTAGAATGCAAACATAAAAAGTAAATATTAATTTCATGAATCGTTTGCAATGTAGAATGCAAACATAAAATAAAATCTCTTTTCTCTCTCTTTTTTTTTTTGTAGCGTTTGCATTTTAGAATGCAAACACAAAATGTAATTTTATATTTTTATTTTCTATCTCGTTTCATTAAGAAATGCAAAAGATGATATTTTATCTTTCTACCGTTTGTTCGCATTAAGGAATGCAACAAAAATGATACTTCCTTTTTCTACATTTTGTTTGCATTAGGGAATGCAACAAAAATGACATCTTATTTTTCCACATTTTGTTTGCATTAGGGAATGCAACAAAAATGATATTTTATTTTTCTACATTTTGTTTGCATTAGGGAATGCAACAAAAATGATATTTTCCTTCTCATGTCATTTTTACATTGAAAAAGGTAAATAAAAATGTGCTACTTTTAAAACATATTTTATTTGCGTTGGAGAACACAAATAAAAATACACTTTTTATTGTTAATATTTTATTTGTATTTGAGAACACAAATAATATAAATAAAATAAAATAGTCCCTTTTTTATAAGTAATGTTTGTGCTCAAGGACACACTAAAATGCCATTCCATTTTCTATGTGATATTTGTGTTTATGGACACAAATAAAATGCAATTCAATGTTTACGTAATATTTGTGTTTAAAAACACAAATAAAAATGTAAACCAATGTTCTATGTAATATTTGTGTTTAAGGACACAAATAAAATGTTATTCAATATAAGATGTGTATATTTGTGTTTAAAGACACAAACAAAATGAATAACTTATTTTTCTATGTATATATTTGTGTTGAAACACAAATAAAAAGAATAACTTATTTCAACCCAATGAAGTGACAAAATATGTTCTATATTGGATTGACAATCCTATTTCAATTCCAATAATGATGATAAAATATAGTTTAATCATTGAATTGATAATTTACCCAAAGTGACAAATTTATAATATTTTTAT
The DNA here is from genome assembly GCA_030737875.1 of Allium sativum. NCBI lineage: Eukaryota > Viridiplantae > Streptophyta > Magnoliopsida > Asparagales > Amaryllidaceae > Allium > Allium sativum. The sequence continues at coordinate 971,218,134 of CM060918.1, read as the reverse complement.
AATATTTAAATGTTATTTTTACAAAAAAACCAAATCTCTTAAGGTACTCAGAATTCAGTCCAACAAGAAGCTACCCTACCCAATAACCCCTATTCCGGATCCATCTAACCATGTCCCGCAGGCCCATGAGGTCATCTCAGCTCCCGTTTTTCATATTTAAAATTAATTCTTTTTATTATTAATTTCTGACATATTCAAAAATCCATCGGAGCCACATACGAACCCCGAAAAATCCTAAAAAAATATTTTTGGCTATGTCTTGACGATACGAATCCAACAAAATTATTTTCGTCAAATTCTGAGACTGTTTGAAAAATGATTATTTTCCAGTCGTTCAATTTTGACTGTATTTGACCAAACACAGTTTCTTTTGCCACGCTCACATAATAAATCGGAAAATTCTAAAAATTGAAAACTAGCAATAATTTGACATTCTGGTTCCAACAAAAGTGGTTTCATCGAAAACAGAGGTCGTTTGAAAATTGACTATTTTCACTGGCTTTAATATTATTTAAAAAAATAGAATTTTTAAATTTGGGCACATTTTCTAATCAATTCATTAAAAATAAATTTTTTAAATTGGTTCGGATTTTGCACGTTATTACAGTCACCACACAACAAGCAAAGGATTAGGGATTCAGTGGTGTAATGTTAAGAGGTCGTGCGACATGAAGATATTGATAGCAATATGTGGGAAGTTCCCAACAGGCAACAATTGTTCTGCCTGACCCTATTGGTCATGATACCCTTTAATTTGAACTAATTTTTATTTTAATGAATTATTTTTTTGTAAAAAATTCATTAATTTATGAAATGCCCACGTAGTCCCCTGAATATTTGAAATTGTTATACTAGCTAGAGCGGCGGGCGCTGTAGTGAAACTGATCGCAAAAGAGGGTAAATCATCCACATTAAGATTACCATCCGAGGAGGTCCGTTTGATATCCAAAAACTCCTTAGCAACCCCTGGAACCGAAGCTTATGTATCTGTAAAGAACTCGTTTTTCATAAGAAAAACTTAAGCCCTAAAAGATCCTAGATTTCTGCTAGATCCATTTAATCACATGCGATCAAGAAAAGAATTGCAACAGCTAAATGATGATGAGCCATTTCCCCGATTGCATTCAATTGGAATTGAGAAAAAAATTCTTGGTGCCAAAGTAACTTTCATCAACTAAAACTATTCTGATATGAACCCTTAAGAGTAATTGATTATTATTATCAAACTGACTCCAATCCTTTTCTGCCCGTGAGGATCCAGCCAGAGCGCCTTGTACTTCTAATATGCCACGAACTAGATCAGAATCATTTTCAATGAATCCATACGAAGTGACCCCAATTTTTTCATTGGATCCGGATCCGGGTTAGGGTGAAGACCAAAGATTTTGGGCGACCAATCCGGCAGAACAACTCAAAAGATAAAGAAGTCCGACCAAAGAGCAAAAGTTCACTCACATACTAGAGATAAGCTAATTCAATCCTTGTGTTGAGATACACATGAATTCACTCTTCACTCCAACAAGAAGTGCGTGACTCTAGCCCTTTATGTCCAATTCAGCAAAGAGAAGGCATAACATCCATAGCTAGACTCGAGGTTTGACTTAACCCTGTGATGCTAGATCACAAATGATTCGTCTATGAGGTGACACACGTGCTACAATGGGCGGGACAAAGGGTCGTGATCATGCGAGGGTGAGCTAACTCCAAAAACCCATCCTTAGTTGAATTTGATTAATATGCCCAACTAAGTGATTTACATATCTACCTTTCTAACTGTAACGACCTGCATTTCTATAGTATAATAATTAATTTATTTAATTATTTAAAATATGAATTAGAATGTTAAATGGTCATTGAATTAAATAATATTGAATATTTAATTAATATAATAATATATTTATTTTCTGAAATAGTCAGAAATAGTGGAATTCACAAAATGGTGTGAATAGGATCAACTGTGATATTTAATTTAGTTTAGAATTGAATTAGAATAACGAATATATTATTTTAACTACAGTTTGAACATATAATTATAATCGAGCTTGAAATGACGCTGCAGTTCGTTATTTGGCGATTTGAACTTTAATTGAATGTACATGATTCGTTTTAAGCCGGATTCTGTGAAACAAGAAACACTAGGAGCTGGTGAAGTATATTTTTATAGTGGAAGAGAAAAATTGAGATTTCGTCGTGTAGATTGTGCGGTATGTCCAAATCAAATTTCCAAATAGTCGCTATAGAATCGTTTATCGACCTCAACGGTTTATTTGATATAACTAGATATCGGTTTTGAATTTAGATAAGATTCTTTTGAGATATAGTTATAATTTAATTTTTAGAATTTTACTGTAATTTTTAATTAATTAAATACGCAACTTTTTATTTGGAGTATTTTGCACCTTATATCAATATTTTGGGGTTTCAAAATATGAGTCAACCTACCGATATTATTATATTTTTGGGATTGTGACACAACTCGTCCCAGCGGTATTTTTATTTTTGTCGTCAGCGGTACATCAACAAATGAAATATTAAGCAATGGGGTACCTTTAATAAATATATAAAATTTCATAGTACGTTCTCTTCCTAGCATCGTGCCTACTCTTCTGTCTATCACATCTTTTCAGATACTATGGACAATTCATGCCGCTATATTTTCAAATTCTTCAACGCCTAGGACATCCACTCTTTGTCGTTTCTTTTCAAAATCAAACACCAGCATCTACTTGGTTTCAGAGATACTCCAGCCGATCTTTGATGGCATTTAAAATAAGAATGAAAATCATAACATCAAACCAATCAATTCCAATCTCAGTGAATGCCATCTAATTGTTTTATACTCTATTTTTCACGAACTCCTATCTCACGTGGCAAGTACAAACTCTATACTATTACCCAACTCTCCCACATGCGAAACCTAAACAAGAATATATGTTTCACTTTGCCTTGCCCTATAAGCAGTGTACCGCCTATACTTCCTTTCCAGTCCATCTGAAAATTTTGCACATGCTAAAATATGTAGGCAAGCAGGCCTATGTTATGTATCCTCCCCTCAATTGTCTTTGTACCTAGGGTAAGGGATACTTACCGACAAAGGAATCAGAAATCATGTTGCCTACCTACCCTAAACTAACCTATTACGTGATCACCACGGGTGGCAACTTTATAAATACCATACTCAGAACTTCTATTTTTCATTCGAAAGCAACCCAAGCTTCTCTTCGTTTTTCATAAATACAGTAAACATTTTAATGGCTTCAACACATAAAAACATACACCACTAATAATTCCTGTAGCATCGGCGAAAGGCTTGGGGTCTGGAAACCACACGGTTATGGTGATGACGCGGTCGGGTTTCGGAACTTCGGTGAAGGAGTGCTTGTCGAGTGAAGGCTAACAGAGGTGTTGTCTTGATTTTTCATGTAGAAATGGGGAGGAAGAGTGGTCCAAAAGTTTTTAAAATGGTGGTTTGTATGCTACCAGAGTTCGCAAGTTTTAAATGGAGAAGAAGGGGCTAGTAGCGGTGCGGGTATGAAAGGGTGATTGGCCGAGGAGTTGAAGTGAAGCCCAAATACATAAATTAAAGAAGAGGGCCGTAAAGAAAAAAAAGAAGAAGAAAAAAAAGAAGAAGGAAGGAGCAGACGTGTCCCAGGTAAGAAAGGGGAAGAAGGGATTGAATATGAGGGAGGGATAAGTATGGCGGTATGAAGCGGTTTTGTTCTAAAGGGCGGGTTGTTGTTTCGGTGGTATTTGATCATGAGGTAAGGTCCAAAAGAAAATAACAAGAAAAGGGAGTAAGGCCCAGAAATAGAAAAAAGAAGAAGGCCCATTTACATTATAAAGAGTGGAAGTAAAGTTTGAAAACTTGGCTATTGGCTACTGCAAATTGTAAGGAAGCATGTACAGGCGCACTTAGAAGTGGGCGCATGCTTGGTGAGTGACATTTTTTCAGTCAACTATGCTAAAATAATAAAAGAAATTAAGTTTCTTTTTATATAAAATAGTATAAAACTTAAATAGTTAATATCATATACATTCATTATCAGAATTTCGCAAGTTTGGTGCCTTTGGAACCGCATGGACACATGCTACATATGAATATTGGCCTGGAACGGTTCAAAGTTCGTTGGTATTTTTGACAAAATAAACCGTTTGATTCAAACCAACCGATGTTAATCATATTTAAAGATTAACGACTAAGGTGAGTAAAACTCACTGACTCTGTTTGAAATTATATTTATATATTTATAAATATAATCTAGTACTGATAAACGATAATTTATTTCTGTGTGATGATTGTTTGGTTGAATGGTTGTTTGATTGGTTGAAATTACAGTTAACGATACATACATATTGTGTAACAACCCGTATTTTCAATAACCTGTTATAACATAAATGGAGGCAGAATTAAACTGTAAAATCTGAATCAAGGGAAACGGGCTATGCCATTGCGTTCGTCTCGGAAAAATACGCGAAATAGAGTCCGAGTTTTCGAAAATCGGAGTCCGTATGACCAAGATATGGCCTCGCGAAGTTTCACGAAAAATTCCCAAATTAAAGTATACTTAATTAAGTGAAATGGGTTGCGCAGAGAAATATATATATATTGATATATATATATATATATAATTGAAAAATAAATAAATAAATATGCAAAAATGTTCAAAACAGCGAATTGGGAGAGGGGAATAACCGAACCGGCCGATTTTTGAGGTCGACCCGAGCCCGCTGGGTCGACTAGGGGTTAATCCAGGGTGTTTGGCTGTCAACCCGTGGGCCGATTCGCTCAAATGCAGATTTTGCATTTGGATGGTTCTCATGGTTCATCTTTAATCTAAAGGCCCTAGATGGTTCCTACACTTGACTTCTTCCCCAAGACATGCTTTGATGGCTTGGATTGAATCTAGGTTTAATCCTATGGCCTAAAACACTTGCCTAACCTATAAATAAGACCCTAACCTATCCTAAATCCTCATTATTCATTCATGCAACTAAACTATGGCAAAATTTTACCTCTCATGGCCTCCACTCTCTTCATAAAATTTCTAAATGGTTTCTATGAGAGATTTTCCATGCATACAAGTGTTTTCAAGCTTGTATGAGTGTCATTAGCTTGCATTCAAGTCAAGTTTCTATCTTTGCATCATAAAGCAAGGGTTTTGATCATTTTGGCTCAAGGGTTTTTATGTTAGAGCTTGCATTTTGGGTCTATTTGATTGCATAAGGGCTTTGTCATATCTTTTGTGCCTTCATAGCAATGTAAGCCTTTTCCCTACTCTTAGATATTAACTATGAAGTTAAATGTTCATGTTGCAAGTTTGGGTTTGATCATTGAGTATGATACATGCTATCATGTCATGCAAGTTTATGAAGTCATTATCTTGATCTTGTGAGCTAAAAGCTACAACCTTTATGTTGAAATGTTGCATTAGGCAACATGAGAACCCTCATAACCTTTATGTCAACTTGCATATGAAGTCATAACCCTTATATGATGATATATGCGAGTTACTAGTCATCATTCCATATCTTTTGTCACCATGATTCGCTTATGTGCCAAGTTTGGGTTTATGCATGTTTTGAGGCTTAAGAATGTAACATGCAAGTTAATGAACACATTTGTGCCTCATTTGCCACCATGATTAACTTGTGGCTTAATATCCATTTTTGTCATGCCTTTGCCAAGTCTCTTCTTTTAATCCATTACGTTGTCGCGAACGTATATGCGAGTTTAAAAGCGTTGGGTTATGTTATGGGTAATTTCTAATGACATGAAAATACAACTTGAAAACATGACTTGAAATATAACATGGAAGTTGACATGTAAGTATGCATAAAAACATAAGCTTGGGAATTTACCTATTAAGTTAGGTCTACCCTTTGGGAATTTACCTATTAAGTTAGGTCTACCCAAATGCTTGAAAACTTGTAACATGTTTTGGGAAACATGATGGACATGACACTTAGATAATATAAGTGTGGCCAACTCGAGGTTGGGTTGAGTTTGCAACGTAAAACTACCCGGAACCGACCGGCCTAACTAGTAGTTGCAAACAATAGGACCCAATGTGAGAAGTTGGTCATGTTGTGCTTGAACCCGAGGTTAGACCAAGTTGTGGTGTAAAGCTACCCGGAACCGACCGGCTTAACTAGTAACCACAACAAAGTCTAATGTGAGAGGTGAAGGTGCATTAATTAATTAATGCCACATGATAGGGTTAAGTTAATTTGATTAATGACTCTTAACCAAATATGACATGGACAAATGGGTTAAGTAATTTGATTAGGCTAATGATACTTAACAAAACATGACAAGGTTGGGTAGGTTAAGTAACTTGATTTGCCTAATGACACTTAACCATTTTTATATGACTAGTGGATGGGGTTAAGTTAACCAACACTTAATCAATCCAACGCGATAACTTGGTAAGGTTAAGTAAGTTTTCTTAATGACGCTTAACCGAAAAATACGGTTAACGAATGGGGTTAAGATTAGACTCAACTAGTCTAAACATGGAAATCGGATGGGGTTAAGTTAGCCTAGACTTAATTAATCCCACTTGGTAGTTTAATGGGGTTAAGTTAAACACTTAACTAATCTAAACATGATGAATTGATGTGGTTAAGTGACCTATACTTATCCAATCTAACTCGTTAATTTATTGTGGTTAAGTTAACCAATATAACGTGAAAACATGATAAGGCTAAGTCACGAATCGCTTGAATACACTTGACCGATTTGACTAAGTAAATTGATAGGGTCAAGTTAATATATACTTAACTAATCTAGAATGATAATTGGACGAGGTTAAGTCGTGAATTGCTTAATATACTTAACCAACCTGAGCATGGTTTGTAGGGTTAAGCCTTGAACTTGGATACTTAGCCAATTTTGACAGGATTTGTAGACGGGTTAAGTCATGAACTTAAGTGACACTTAATCCATTATGTAAACCCTAGTTCTGAGGATTAGGTGGATAACCGTAGTTAACAAGGATAACGGGAACAATGCTAAGTGGTAAACCTTAGTTGAAGAATAACTAAGTAATGATTCTTAGTCAAGGAAATTTAGACCAGTTCATAGATAGATGAGTAACCTGATACGGTAGGTCATCGTTTAAGTATACGAGTAGGAGCAAGCATCTGATTTAGATAAAGGCTCCAGCAAACTGGGTAACGAAGCAGCGGCTTCGGGGAACGTGAGGATATTCTTGGTATCCCTCTATGAGCTGCCAGGTGATTATACTAGGCTCATGAGAGGTTAAGGTCTGCGTTAGAAGAACCAAGAGTATGCCTTGGTTGCTATACGAGCGACCTAAAGACGGGGATGGATAGGGGATAGTCGACGATACACGGTCGTACCCTAGATAGCATTTCGTCAGGCTACCTACCATCTTTGGTCAAGCGTGTACGTACGGAAAGGCAGAGAACACCCAAAAGACCATAATTGCTATCTAATTATGGTTGCGGTAAGGCTTGGATGTGGGTTGGCCAGTGTTGTGTTCTCATACAGGATTTATCCTGTCTTGTCTTTCACTAGTTGAGGGAGTGGTCTCGTGGGACCATAGCCACGTATAAAAAAAACAGACCTTAGCATCTGCATCGGCAGATAAATCGAAAGCTCCCGACCGAGTCCTGTATTTCTTGATTTGCCCTGTGACAGGACTCGGATGGCACGATGTGATACATGTGCATACAGTCATGGAAAAGCGATTCACGATGAATGCGTGGGAAAAAGGGCGCGGTTGGCGGTTAGCGTAATCCCTAGTGGCCCTAGGTGGTTGAACCCAAACCGAGAAACGAAAACGTGCAATAGGTAAGCATAATCCCTAGCAGCCCTAGGTAGCATAAGTCCTAGTTGTACAAACAATAATTCATGTTGGAAGACCCTAGCTAGGTTTAGGGTAACAGTCCAAACCGATCTTAAGGATCATGGAACTATGTTAAAGTAATATAGAATCTCATGGGAAAGCCCGTATGGTCTACGGCAAGGGACTGAACATTTACATGGAATAAAACATACAAGTTGAGTAACCTATATATGCGATATATTAGGTTGACATGGACCATTACACGACTTTTGAGTGAGGGTCATTCTTGGTTAACACATGACACGGTGGGGATACTAGTACGGTAGGTGCAGAGCTAAAATACAGGATAGATATCACGGGGCGTTATACGTGACAGATATCTTGGGGATATTATACTTGATGGAAACCTGACGATGTGATACCTTGTTTTATCTTGACATCGTAATTTATCATGACACCTTAGTTTATCTGAGTTCAGTAGTTCATCCTGTTATTTTGATTTAGCTTATCTATCTTGTTATCATGCTTATGTTCATCTCAGTTTCTCATGTCAGTTAACTTTACTAGTTTTTATGCTAATAGTAGATAGGGCTTACTCAGTCTTTTTGACTGACCCGTTTTGTTTCGCCTCTTTTCTTCCGTTTTCCCCCCCCCCCCCAGGTTACAGGGAGGAAATACTGTTGTTTAGTTCAGACTTCTTCTGCTTGAAGGTCATCATGGATGGCTTGGACTTTTCTTGGCTAATGGCTACTTTACTGTTTTTACTTGGGGAATAATTTATGAAAATGTCTTTATGCTTCTTTACTATTGCAAGACAGGTTTTGATGTACTCTGATGTAAAAGGCTTTAGACCTTATTTATTCATGTTATGAAAGTTTGATTTTACTTCCGCTATTTTATATGTTCTGTCTTGTGATATTTCTGTGCATGTTTACCAATAATGTCCCTCTAAAGCTAGTGCATTCCTTTGCGAGTGACCCTAGCGGATTCGGGGTGTTACACGTGGTATCAGAGCAGAAGGTTACCAGACTGGGCAAAAGTTTTTAAAGACCTTCTGAAAACTATTTGAAAAAAAAAAAAACCGTTTACAAAGAAGCATTTTTCAAGAAAATTTTCTTTTAAAAGAAAAAGGCTATTCCCCAAAGGCCATTAGCACTATCCTTGTTTCCTTAATTGAGTCTCTTTTCCTTTCTTTCCTCCATCTGTAGTCACAGTAGTTTTAACTGCGACTAGTCTTTTCTACCTACGAAAGTGCTTTCCATACGATGGAGGTGGTTCTCGAGAGACCAGTGGCCGCGTTATAAGAAAGGATCGTGAGAAAGAAGGATAAAGGATACGAGCTTAAGGATGAGCAACTTGTTGGTATGGCTTAGTCCTCAAAGGAGGGAGAAAGATGAACAATGAAACCCATGACGAGAGAGTACCTTTGGCATGGTAAAACGGGGCGGATAGTTAAGTATTATGGGACAAGGACAAGATCATCGGGAGGGCAGTAGTATGCTCTCATTTCTAGAGTACCTCGGAAGGAGGGTAACGATCTTGTTAAAGGTTTAGCTTTTCTTCTCTATCATCCCGTTAGGACTTCGTTGTTCGTATCATTTAAGTCTGCTTCGATAGTTGAGTCTCTGCACCTTAAGTACTAGCGTAATAGAGAATCCCATTTTTGTCTCAAAGTCCTATTGGAGAATCAGTCCATTTATACATGACTTGTTTGGATTTGGGAATGTCTATGCCAAGTGTTGAGTTTGGAAATAATGCTTATGTTTATAAGCTATGGATGGATTCTAGGGATGAAGTGGTTATCCAGTAGGGGGTGCCACTCTCGGTTTTGATAGGAGGGTAGTTAGACCTTTTGACTAGCCTTGGTAATGCCCTCGAAGTATCAGGTAACCTTTTTGAGGTTCTGTCATGACTAGTTACTTAGAATCCCTTGATGCCTTTATTGGAAATTTGAAGCCTGATCGAGTGGTGTTCGCCAACAAGACGGATGGTTTACTTCATTTATGCATGGGTTATAGAGATCACCCTAGTAAGTGCGCATGATAACCTGATTGACATCTGTTTACTTTCAAGAGAAAGTTCTTCTACATGGAATGCCTTATAGTGTATAAACGAGATCCAAGATTCACTAGTGAATTTTGGAAAGCTTGCATGAGATCATGAGTACGCAGTCATGTTTGCGTCAAGTATTCTAGGAAAAGGATAAGTGCAAGTGGAACGAGAGGCGACGAAGAAATGAGTTCCAGCTCATGTTATGGAAACAGGAATAAGAAGCTACAAAATCGCGAAGTTAAAAGACGACTTTGATGGTCAAAGACTAGATACGCGCATGATATCTCTTTTTGGGAGTATATCCTTGATCCCTGTTTTCTGTAGAGCTTACTTGTAGGCTATCTTTTGTGGACATCCTCTCGGTCCTATTCTCCGTTACAAACCCTGTAAGGAGTTTGTCCTGTTTATCTTCTCGACCCCGTTTCAGGGAATTCTAGGTAGAACCCTATGGATGTAAACATGTATTTGAAACATGTTATGATTGATATGGTTGCAAGTGGTTGCAAGTGGTTGCTCGTGGATGCGCGAATACACATTAGATACTAGCTCGACTCGGTCACATTTCATATTGCATATGCACGAGTATTTATACTTGTTTATGGATGAAATCGAATGTATTTTCATGCGGTTGTTGCATATGAATGAATGATTGTGCACGCATATAGTATCTATATGACTAGGACTATTTGCATACATGTTGGATTCATGGCACTATACATATTTTGCATTAGAAAGATTATTCAGGCCTGATCATTAGCATTAGCTAAGGAACATGTACACACACGTTTTGCATATATTCATACAGCATTAGAAATCATCTAAGGACAATGGTTGCTTGTGGATGATGTTTTGAGTAGATGGATGATGGATGGTAGTAACACCCCGCCTCCGCTAGGGTCACTCGCAAAGGAATGCACTAGCTTTAGAGGGGCATTATTGGTAAACATGCACAGAAATATCACAAGACAGAACATATAAAATAGCGGAAGTAAAATCAAACTTTCATAACATGAATAAATAAGGTCTAAAGCCTTTTACATCAGAGTACATCAAAACCTGTCTTGCAATAGTAAAGAAGCATAAAGACATTTTCATAAATTATTCCCCAAGTAAAAACAGTAAAGTAGCCATTAGCCAAGAAAAGTCCAAGCCATCCATGATGACCTTCAAGCAGAAGAAGTCCGAACTAAACAACAGTATTTCCTCCCTGTAACCTGGGGGGGGGGGGGGAACGGAAGTAAAGAGGCAAAACAAAACGGGTCAGTCAAAAAGACTGAGTAAGCCCTATCTACTATTAGCATAAAAACTAGTAAAGTTAACTGACATGAGAAACTGAGATGAACATAAGCATGATAACAAGATAGATAAGCTAAATCAAAATAACAGGATGAACTACTGAACTCAGATAAACTAAGGTGTCATGATAAATTACGATGTCAAGCTAAAACAAGGTATCACATCGTCAGGTTTCTATCAAGTATAATATTCCCAAGATATCTGTCACGTATAACGCCCCGTGATATCTATCCTGTATTTTAGCTCTGCACCTACCGTACTAGTATCCCCACCGTGTCATGTGTTAACCAAGAATGACCCTCACTCAAAAGTCGTGTAATGGTCCATGTCAACCTAATATATCGCATATATAGGTTACTCAACTTGTATGTTTTATTCCATGTAAATGTTCAGTCCCTTGCCGTAGACCATACGGGCTTTCCCATGAGATTCTATATTACTTTAACATAGTTCCATGATCCTTAAGATCGGTTTGGACTGTTACCCTAAACCTAGCTAGGGTCTTCCAACATGAATTATTGTTTGTACAACTAGGACTTATGCTACCTTGGGCTGCTAGGGATTATGCTTACCTATTGCACGTTTTCGTATCTCGGTTTGGGTTCAACCACCTAGGGCCACTAGGGATTACGCTAACCGCCAACCGCGCCCTTTTTCCCACGCATTCATCGTGAATCGCTTTTCCATGACTGTATGCACATGTATCACATCGTGCCATCCGAGTCCTGTCACAGGGCAAATCAAGAAATACAGGACTCGGTCGGGAGCTTTCGATTTATCTGCCGATGCAGATGCTAAGGTCTGTTTTTCTTATACGTGGCTATGGTCCCACGAGACCACTCCCTCAACTAGTGAAAGACAAGACAGGATAAATCCTGTATGAGAACACAACACTGGCCAACCCACATCCAAGCCTTACCGCAACCATAATTAGATAGCAATTATGGTCTTTTGGGTGTTCTCTGCCTTTCCGTACGTACACGCTTGACCAAAGATGGTAGGTAGCCTTACGAAATGTTATCTAGGGTACGACCGTGTATCGTCGACTATCCCCTATCCATCCCCGTCTTTAGGTCGCTCGTATAGCAACCAAGGCATACTCTTGGTTCTTCTAACGCAGACCTTAACCTCTCATGAGCCTAGTATAATCACCTGGCAGCTCATAGAGGGATACCAAGAATATCCTCACGTTCCCCGAAGCCGCTGCTTCGTTACCCAGTTCGCTGGAGCCTTTATCTAAATCAGATACTTGCTCCTACTCGTATACTTAAACGATGACCTACCGTATCAGGTTACTCATCTATCTATGAACTGGTCTAAATTTCCTTGACTAAGAATCATTACTTAGTTATTCTTCAACTAAGGTTTACCACTTAGCATTGTTCCCGTTATCCATGTTAACTACAGTTATCCACCTAATCCTCAGAACTAGGGTTTACATAATGGATTAAGTGTCACTTAAGTTCATGACTTAACCCGTCTACAAATCCTGTCAAAATTGGCTAAGTATCCAAGTTCAAGGCTTAACCCTACAAACCATGCTCAAGTTGGTTAAGTATATTAAGCAATTCACGACTTAACCTCGTCCAATTATCATTCTAGATTGGTTAAGTATATATTAACTTGACCCTATCAATTTACTTAGTCAAATCGGTCAAGTGTATTCAAGCGATTCGTGACTTAGCCTTATCATGTTTTCACGTTATATTGGTTAAGTATTGGTTAACTTAACCACAATAAATTAACGAGTTAGATTGGATAAGTATAGGTCACTTAACCACATCAATTCATCATGTTTAGATTAGTTAAGTGTTTAACTTAACCCCATTAAACTACCAAGTGGGATTAATTAAGTCTAGGCTAACTTAACCCCATCCGATTAACTGTTTATACTAGTTGAGTCTAATCTTAACCCCATTCGTTAACCGTATTTTTCGGTTAAGCGTCATTAAGAAAACTTACTTAACCTTACCAAGTTATCGCGTTGGATTGATTAAGTGTTGGTTAACTTAACCCCATCCACTAGTCATATAAAAATGGTTAAGTGTCATTAGGCAAATCAAGTTACTTAACCTACCCAACCTTGTCATGTTTTGTTAAGTATCATTAGCCTAATCAAATTACTAAACCCATTTGTCCATGTCATATTTGGTTAAGAGTCATTAGTCAAATTAACTTAACCCTATCATGTGGCATTAATTACTTAATGCACCTTCACCTCTCACATTAGACTTTGTTGTGGTTACTAGTTAAGCCGGTCGGTTCCGGGTAGCTTTACACCACAACTTGGTCTAACCTCGGGTTCAAGCACAACATGACCAACTTCTCACATTGGGTCCTATTGTTTGCAACTACTAGTTAGGCCGGTCGGTTCCGGGTAGTTTTACGTTGCAAACTCAACCCAACCTCGAGTTGGCCACACTTATATTATCTAAGTGTCCTGTCCATTATGTTTTCCAACACGTTTTACAAGTTTTCAAGCAATTGGGTAGACCTAACTTAATAGGTAAATTCCCAAGCTTATGTTTTCAAGCATACTTACATGTCAACTTCCATGTTATATTTCAAGTCATGTTTTCAAGATAAACACATGTCATATTTAACGTTACATGTTGTCTTGTTTATACCCATTTACCCAAATCATGTTCATGTCATTATGTTTTCCCATAATGTGACCCCAACGCTTTTAAACTCGCATAACGGATTCAAAGAAGGAACTTGTCAAAGGCATGACAAAAGGGGGTATAAAGCCACTAGTTGAACATGGTGGCAAATGAGACATAATGTGTTCATTAACTTGCATGTTACCTTCTTAAGCCTCAAAACATGCATAAACCCAAACTTGGCACATAAGCAAATCATGGTGACAAAAGACATGGAATGATGACTAGTAACTCGCATATATGATCATATAAGGGTTATGACTTCATATGCAAGTTGACATAAAGGTTATGAAGGTTCTCATGTTGCATAATGCAACATTTCAACCCAAAGGTTGTAGCTTTTAGCTCACAAGATCAAGATAATGACTTCATAAACTTGCATGACATGATAGCATGTATCATATTCAATGATCAAACCCAAACTTGCAACATGAACATTTAACTTCATAGTTAATATCTAAGAGTAGGGAAAGGGCTTACATTGCTATGAAGGCACAAAAGATATGACAAAGCCCTTATGCAATCAAATAGACCCAAAATGCAAGCTCTAACATAAAAACCCTTGAGCCAAGATGATCAAAACCCTTGCTTTATGATGCAAAGATAGAAACTTGACTTGAATGCAAGCTAATGACACTCATACAAGCTTGAAAACACTTGTATGCATGGAAAATCTCTCATAGAAACCATTTAGAAATTTTATGAAGAGAGTGGAGGCCATGAGAGGTAAAATTTTGCCATAGTTTAGTTGCATGAATGAATAATGAGGATTTAGGATAGGTTAGGGTCTTATTTATAGATTAGGCAAGTGTTTTAGGCCATAGGATTAAACCTAGATTCAATCCAAGCCATCAAAGCATGTCTTGGGGAAGAAGTCAAGTGTAGGAACCATCTAGGGCCTTTAGATTAAAGATGAACCATGAGAACCATCCAAATGCAAAATCTGCATTTGAGCGAATCGGCCCACGGGTTGACAACCAAACACCCTGGATTAACCCCTAGTCGACCCAGCGAGCTCGGGTCGACCTCAAAAATCGGCCGGTTCGGTTATTCCCCTCTCCCAATTCGCTGTTTTGAACATTTTTGCATATTTATTTATTTAATTTTCAATTATATATATATATATCAATATATATATTTCTCTGCGCAACCCATTTCACTTAATTAAGTATACTTTAATTTGGGAATTTTTCGTGAAACTTCGCGAGGCCATATCTTGGTCATACGGACTCCGATTTTCGAAAACTCGGACTCTATTTCGCGTATTTTTCCGAGATGAACGCAATGGCATAGCCCGTTTCCCTTGATTCAGATTTTACAGTTTAATTCTGCCTCCATTTATGTTATAACAGGTTATTGAAAAAACGGGTTGTTACATTCTCCCGACCTTTTAGGATTTCGTCCCCGAAATCTCCAAGTTAGGAAGAACATATCCTACCATCCATCATCCATCTACTCAAAACATCATCCACAAGCAACCATTGTCCTTAGATGATTTCTAATGTTGTATGAATATATGCAAAACGTGTGTGTACATGTTCCTTAGCTAATGCTAATGATCAAGCCTGAATAATCTTTCTAATGCAAAAATATGTATAGTGCCATGAATCCAACATGTATGCAAATAGTCCTAGTCATATAGATACTATATGCGTGCACAATCATTCATTCATATGCAACAACCGCATGATAATACATTCGATTTCATCCATAAACAAGTATAAATACTCGTGCATATGCAATATGAAATGTGACTGAGTCGAGCTAGTATCTAATGTGTATTCGCGCATCCACGAGCAACCACTTGCAACCATATCAATCATAACATGTTTCAAATACATGTTTACATCCATAGGGTTCTACCTAGAATTCCCTGAAATAGGGTCGAGAAGATAAACAGGACAAACTCCTTACAGGGTTTGTAACGGAGAATAGGACTGAGAGGATGTCCACAAAAGATAGCCTACAAGTAAGCTCTACAGAAAACAGGGATCAAGGATATACTCCCAAAAAGAGATATCATGCGCGTATCTAGTCTTTGACCATCAAAGTCGTCTTTTAACTTCGCGATTTTGTAGCTTCTTATTCCTGTTTCCATAACATGAGCTGGAACTCATTTCTTCGTCGCCTCTCGTTCCACTTGCACTTATCCTTTTCCTAGAATACTTGACGCAAACATGACTGCGTACTCATGATCTCATGCAAGCTTTCCAAAATTCACTAGTGAATCTTGGATCTCGTTTATATACTATAAGGCATTCCATGTAGAAGAACTTTCTCTTGAAAGTAAACAGATGTCAATCAGGTAATCATGCGCACTTACTAGGGTGATCTCTATAACCCATGCATAAATGAAGTAAACCATCCGTCTTGTTGGCGAACACCACTCGATCGGGCTTCAAATTTCCAATAAAGGCATCAAGGGATTCTAAGTAACTAGTCATGACAGAACCTCAAAAAGGTTACCCGATACTTCGAGGGCATTACCAAGGCTAGTCAAAAGGTCTAACTACCCTCCTATCAAAACCGAGAGTGACACCCCCTACTGGATAACCACTTCATCCCTAGAATCCATCCATAGCTTATAAACATAAGCATTATTTCCAAACTCAACACTTGGCATAGACATTCCCAAATCCAAACAAGTCATGTATAAATGGACTGATTCTCCAATAGGACTTTGAGACAAAAATGGGATTCTCTATTACGCTAGTACTTAAGGTGCAGAGACTCAACTATCGAAGCAGACTTAAATGATACGAACAACGAAGTCCTAACGGGACGATAGAGAAGAAAAGCTAAACCTTTAACAAGATCGTTACCCTCCTTCCGAGGTACTCTAGAAATGAGAGCATACTACTGCCCTCCCGATGATCTTGTCCTTGTCCCATAATACTTAACTATCCGCCCCGTTTTACCATGCCAAAGGTACTCTCTCGTCATGGGTTTCATTGTTCATCTTTCTCCCTCCTTTGAGGACTAAGCCATACCAACAAGTTGCTCATCCTTAAGCTCGTATCCTTTATCCTTCTTTCTCACGATCCTTTCTTATAACGCGGCCACTGGCCTCTCGAGAACCACCTCCATCGTATGGAAAGCACTTTCGTAGGTAGAAAAGACTAGTCGCAGTTAAAACTACTGTGACTACAGATGGAGGAAAGAAAGGAAAAGATACTCAATTAAGGAAACAAGGATAGTGCTAATGGCCTTTGGGGAATAGCCTTTTTCTTTTAAAAGAAAATTTTCTTGAAAAATGCTACTTTGTAAACGTTTTTTTTTCAAATAGTTTTCAGAAGGTCTTTAAAAACTTTTGCCCAGTCTGGTAACCTTCTGCTCTGATACCACGTGTAACACCCCGCCTCCGCTAGGGTCACTCGCAAAGGAATGCACTAGCTTTAGAGGGGCATTATTGGTAAACATGCACAGAAATATCACAAGACAGAACATATAAAATAGCGGAAGTAAAATCAAACTTTCATAACATGAATAAATAAGGTCTAAAGCCTTTTACATCAGAGTACATCAAAACCTGTCTTGCAATAGTAAAGAAGCATAAAGACATTTTCATAAATTATTCCCCAAGTAAAAACAGTAAAGTAGCCATTAGCCAAGAAAAGTCCAAGCCATCCATGATGACCTTCAAGCAGAAGAAGTCCGAACTAAACAACAGTATTTCCTCCCTGTAACCTGGGGGGGAAACGGAAGAATAGAGGCGAAACAAAACGGGTCAGTCAAAAAGACTGAGTAAGCCCTATCTACTATTAGCATAAAAACTAGTAAAGTTAACTGACATGAGAAACTGAGATGAACATAAGCATGATAACAAGATAGATAAGCTAAATCAAAATAACAGGATGAACTACTGAACTCAGATAAACTAAGGTGTCATGATAAATTACGATGTCAAGATAAAACAAGTTATCACATCGTCAGGTTTCTATCAAGTATAATATTCCCAAGATATCTGTCACGTATAACGCCCCGTGATATCTATCCTGTATTTTAGCTCTGCACCTACCGTACTAGTATCCCCACCGTGTCATGTGTTAACCAAGAATGACCCTCACTCAAAAGTCGTGTAATGGTCCATGTCAACCTAATATATCGCATATATAGGTTACTCAACTTGTATGTTTTATTCCATGTAAATGTTCAGTCCCTTGCCGTAGACCATACGGGCTTTCCCATGAGATTCTATATTACTTTAACATAGTTCCATGATCCTTAAGATCGGTTTGGACTGTTACCCTAAACCTAGCTAGGGTCTTCCAACATGAATTATTGTTTGTACAACTAGGACTTATGCTACCTTGGGCTGCTAGGGATTATGCTTACCTATTGCACGTTTTCGTATCTCGGTTTGGGTTCAACCACCTAGGGCCACTAGGGATTACGCTAACCGCCAACCGCGCCCTTTTTCCCACGCATTCATCGTGAATCGCTTTTCCATGACTGTATGCACATGTATCACATCGTGCCATCCAAGTCCTGTCACAGGGCAAATCAAGAAATACAGGACTCGGTCGGGAGCTTTCGATTTATCTGCCGATGCAGATGCTAAGGTCTGTTTTTCTTATACGTGGCTATGGTCCCACGAGACCACTCCCTCAACTAGTGAAAGACAAGACAGGATAAATCCTGTATGAGAACACAACACTGGCCAACCCACATCCAAGCCTTACCGCAACCATAATTAGATAGCAATTATGGTCTTTTGGGTGTTCTCTGCCTTTCCGTACGTACACGCTTGACCAAAGATGGTAGGTAGCCTGACGAAATGCTATCTAGGGTACAACCGTGTATCGTCGACTATCCCCTATCCATCCCCGTCTTTAGGTCGCTCGTATAGCAACCAAGGCATACTCTTGGTTCTTCTAACGCAGACCTTAACCTCTCATGAGCCTAGTATAATCACCTGGCAGCTCATAGAGGGATACCAAGAATATCCTCACGTTCCCCGAAGCCGCTGCTTCGTTACCCAGTTCGCTGGAGCCTTTATCTAAATCAGATACTTGCTCCTACTCGTATACTTAAACGATGACCTACCGTATCAGGTTACTCATCTATCTATGAACTGGTCTAAATTTCCTTGACTAAGAATCATTACTTAGTTATTCTTCAACTAAGGTTTACCACTTAGCATTGTTCCCGTTATCCTTGTTAACTACGGTTATCCACCTAATCCTCAGAACTAGGGTTTACATAATGGATTAAGTGTCACTTAAGTTCATGACTTAACCCATCTACAAATCCTGTCAAAATTGGCTAAGTATCCAAGTTCAAGGCTTAACCCTACAAACCATGCTCAAGTTGTTTAAGTATATTAAGCAATTCATGACTTAACCTCGTCCAATTATCATTCTAGATTGGTTAAGTATATATTAACTTGACCCTATCAAGTTACTTAGTCAAATCGGTCAAGTGTATTCAAGCAATTCGTGACTTAGCCTTATCATGTTTTCACGTTATATTGGTTAAGTATTGGTTAACTTAACCACAATAAATTAACGAGTTAGATTGGATAAGTATAGGTCACTTAACCACATCAATTCGTCATGTTTAGATTAGTTAAGTGTTTAACTTAACCCCATTAAACTACCAAGTGGGATTAATTAAGTCTAGGCTAAATTAACCCCATCCGATTAACTGTTTATACTAGTTGAGTCTAATCTTAACCCCATTCGTTAACCGTATTTTTCGGTTAAGCGTCATTAAGAAAACTTACTTAACCTTACCAAGTTATCGCGTTGGATTGATTAAGTGTTGGTTAACTTAACCCCATCCACTAGTCATATAAAAATGGTTAAGTGTCATTAGGCAAATCAAGTTACTTAACCTACCCAACCTTGTCATGTTTTGTTAAGTATCATTAGCCTAATCAAATTACTTAACCCATTTGTCCATGTCATATTTGGTTAAGAGTCATTAGTCAAATTAACTTAACCCTATCATGTGGCATTAATTACTTAATGCACCTTCACCTCTCACATTAGACTTTGTTGTGGTTACTAGTTAAGCCGGTCGGTTCCGGGTAGCTTTACACCACAACTTGGTCTAACCTCGGGTTCAAGCACAACATGACCAACTTCTCACATTGGGTCCTATTGTTTGCAACTACTAGTTAGGCCGGTCGGTTCCGGGTAGTTTTACGTTGCAAACTCAACCCAACCTCGAGTTGGCCACACTTATATTATCTAAGTGTCATGTCCATTATGTTTTCCAACACGTATTACAAGTTTTCAAGCAATTGGGTAGACCTAACTTAATAGGTAAATTCCCAATGGGTAGACCTAACTTAATAGGTAAATTCCCAAGCTTATGTTTTCAAGCATACTTACATGTCAACTTCCATGTTATATTTCAAGTCATGTTTTCAAGATAAACACATGTCATATTTAACGTTACATGTTGTCTTGTTTATACCCATTTACCCAAATCATGTTCATGTCATTATGTTTTCCCATAATGTGACCCCAACGCTTTTAAACTCGCATAACGGATTCAAAGAAGGAACTTGTCAAAGGCATGACAAAAGGGGGTATAAAGCCACTAGTTGAACATGGTGGAAAATGAGACATAATGTGTTCATTAACTTGCATGTTACCTTCTTAAGCCTCAAAACATGCATAAACCCAAACTTGGCACATAAGCAAATCATGGTGACAAAAGACATGGAATGATGACTAGTAACTCGCATATATGATCATATAAGGGTTATGACTTCATATGCAAGTTGACATAAAGGTTATGAAGGTTCTCATGTTGCATAATGCAACATTTCAACCCAAAGGTTGTAGCTTTTAGCTCACAAGATCAAGATAATGACTTCATAAACTTGCATGACATGATAGCATGTATCATACTCAATGATCAAACCCAAACTTGCAACATGAACATTTAACTTCATAGTTAATATCTAAGAGTAGGGAAAGGGCTTACATTGCTATGAAGGCACAAAAGATATGACAAAGCACTTATGCAATCAAATAGACCCAAAATGCAAGCTCTAACATAAAAACCCTTGAGCCAAGATGATCAAAACCCTTGCTTTATGATGCAAAGATAGAAACTTGACTTGAATGCAAGCTAATGACACTCATACAAGCTTGAAAACACTTGTATGCATGGAAAATCTCTCATAGAAACCATTTAGAAATTTTATGAAGAGAGTGGAGGCCATGAGAGGTAAAATTTTGCCATAGTTTAGTTGCATGAATGAATAATGAGGATTTAGGATAGGTTAGGGTCTTATTTATAGATTAGGCAAGTGTTTTAGGCCATAGGATTAAACCTAGATTCAATCCAAGCCATCAAAGCATGTCTTGGGGAAGAAGTCAAGTGTAGGAACCATCTAGGGCCTTTAGATTAAAGATGAACCATGAGAACCATCCAAATGCAAAATCTGCATTTGAGCGAATCGGCCCACGGGTTGACAGCCAAACACCCTGGATTAACCCCTAGTCGACCCAGCGGGCTCGGGTCGACCTCAAAAATCGGTCGGTTCGGTTATTCCCCACTCCCAATTCGCTGTTTTGAACATTTTTGCATATTTATTTATTTAATTTTCAATTATATATATATATATATATATCAATATATATATATTTCTCTGCGCAACCCATTTCACTTAATTAAGTATACTTTAATTTGGGAATTTTTCGTGAAACTTCGCGAGGCCATATCTTGGTCATACGGACTCCGATTTTCGAAAACTCGGACTCTGTTTCGCGTATTTTTCCGAGACGAACGCAATGGCATAGCCCGTTTCCCTTGATTCAGATTTTACAGTTTAATTCTGCCTCCATTTATGTTATAACAGGTTATTGAAAATATCCTAACTTGGAGATTTCGGGGACGAAATCCTAAAAGGTGGGGAGAATGTAACAACCCATATTTTCAATAACCTGTTATAACATAAATGGAGGCAGAATTAAACTGTAAAATCTGAATCAAGGGAAACGGGCTATGCCATTGCGTTCGTCTCGGAAAAATACGCGAAATAGTGTCCGAGTTTTCGAAAATCGGAGTCCGTATGACCAAGATATGGCCTCGCGAAGTTTCACGAAAAATTCCCAAATTAAAGTATACTTAATTAAGTGAAATTGGTTGCGCAGAAAAATATATATATATTGATATATATATATATATATAATTGAAAATTAAATAAATAAATATGCAAAAATGTTCAAAACAGCGAATTGGGAGAGGGGAATAACCGAACCGGGCGATTTTTGAGGTCGACCCGAGCCCGCTGGGTCGACTAGGGGTTAATCCAGGGTGTTTGGCTGTCAACCCGTGGGCCGATTCGCTCAAATGCAGATTTTGCATTTGGATGGTTCTCATGGTTCATCTTTAATCTAAAGGCCCTAGATGGTTCCTACACTTGACTTCTTCCCCAAGACATGCTTTGATGGCTTGGATTGAATCTAGGTTTAATCCTATGGCCTAAAACACTTGCCTAATCTATAAATAAGACTCTAACCTATCCTAAATCCTCATTATTCATTCATGCAACTAAACTATGGCAAAATTTTACCTCTCATGGCCTCCACTCTCTTCATAAAATTTCTAAATGGTTTCTATGAGAGATTTTCCATGCATACAAGTGTTTTCAAGCTTGTATGAGTGTCATTAGCTTGCATTCAAGTCAAGTTTCTATCTTTGCATCATAAAGCAAGGGTTTTGATCATTTTGGCTCAAGGGTTTTTATGTTAGAGCTTGCATTTTGGGTCTATTTGATTGCATAAGGGCTTTGTCATATCTTTTGTGCCTTCATAGCAATGTAAGCCCTTTCCCTACTCTTAGATATTAACTATGAAGTTAAATGTTCATGTTGCAAGTTTGGGTTTGATCATTGAGTATGATACATGCTATCATGTCATGCAAGTTTATGAAGTCATTATCTTGATCTTGTGAGCTAAAAGCTACAACCTTTATGTTGAAATGTTGCATTAGGCAACATGAGAACTCTCATAACCTTTATGTCAACTTGCATATGAAGTCATAACCCTTATATGATGATATATGCGAGTTACTAGTCATCATTCCATATCTTTTGTCACCATGATTCGCTTATGTGCCAAGTTTGGGTTTATGCATGTTTTGAGGCTTAAGAATGTAACATGAAAGTTAATGAACACATTTGTGCCTCATTTGCCACCATGATTAACTTGTGGCTTAATATCCATTTTTGTCATGCCTTTGCCAAGTCTCTTCTTTTAATCCATTACGTTGTCGCGAACGTATATGCGAGTTTAAAAGCGTTGGGTTATGTTATGGGTAATTTCTAATGACATGAAAATACAACTTGAAAACATGACTTGAAATATAACATGGAAGTTGACATGTAAGTATGCATAAAAACATAACTTGGGAATTTACCTATTAAGTTAGGTCTACCCTTTGGGAATTTACCTATTAAGTTAGGTCTACCCAAATGCTTGAAAACTTGTAACATGTTTTGGGAAACATGATGGACAAGACACTTAGATAATATAAGTGTGGCCAACTCGAGGTTGGGTTGAGTTTGCAACGTAAAACTACCCGGAACCGACCGGCCTAACTAGTAGTTGCAAACAATAGGACCCAATGTGAGAAGTTGGTCATGTTGTGCTTGAACCCGAGGTTAGACCAAGTTGTGGTGTAAAGCAACCCGGAACCGACCGGCTTAACTAGTAACCACAACAAAGTCTAATGTGAGAGGTGAAGGTGCATTAATTAATTAATGCCACATGATAGGGTTAAGTTAATTTGATTAATGACTCTTAACCAAATATGACATGGACAAATGGGTTAAGTAATTTGATTAGGCTAATGATACTTAACAAAACATGACAAGGTTGGGTAGGTTAAGTAACTTGATTTGCCTAATGACACTTAACCATTTTTATATGACTAGTGGATGGGGTCAAGTTAACCAACACTTAATCAATCCAACGCGATAACTTGGTAAGGTTAAGTAAGTTTTCTTAATGACGCTTAACCGAAAAATACGGTTAACGAATGGGGTTAAGATTAGACTCAACTAGTCTAAACATGGAAATCGGATGGGGTTAAGTTAGCCTAGACTTAATTAATCCCACTTGGTAGTTTAATGGGGTTAAGTTAAACACTTAACTAATCTAAACATGATGAATTGATGTGGTTAAATGACCTATACTTATCCAATCTAACTCGTTAATTTATTGTGGTTAAGTTAACCAATACTTAACCAATATAACGTGAAAACATGATAAGGCTAAGTCACGAATCGCTTGAATACACTTGACCGATTTGACTAAGTAAATTGATAGGGTCAAGTTAATATATACTTAACCAATCTAGAATGATAATTGGACGAGGTTAAGTCGTGGATTGCTCAATATACTTAACCAACTTGAGCATGGTTTGTAGGGTTAAGCCTTCAACTTGGATACTTAGCCAATTTTGACAGGATTTGTAGACGGGTTAAGTCATGAACTTAAGTGACACTTAATCCATTATGTAAACCCTAGTTCTGAGGATTAGGTGGATAACCGTAGTTAACAAGGATAACGGGAACAATGCTAAGTGGTAAACCTTAGTTGAAGAATAACTAAGTAATGATTCTTAGTCAAGGAAATTTAGACCAGTTCATAGATAGATGAGTAACCTGATACGGTAGGTCATCGTTTAAGTATACGAGTAGGAGCAAGTATCTGATTTAGATAAAGGCTCCAGCGAACTGGGTAACGAAGCAGCGGCTTCGGGGAACGTGAGGATATTCTTGGTATCCCTCTATGAGCTGCCAGGTGATTATACTAGGCTCATGAGAGGTTAAGGTCTGCGTTAGAAGAACCAAGAGTATGCCTTGGTTGCTATACGAGCGACCTAAAGACGGGGATGGATAGGGGATAGTCGACGATACACGGTCGTACCCTAGATAGCATTTCGTCAGGCTACCTACCATCTTTGGTCAAGCGTGTACGTACGAAAAGGCAGAGAACACCCAAAAGACCATAATTGCTATCTAATTATGGTTGCGGTAAGGCTTGGATGTGGGTTGGCCAGTGTTGTGTTCTCATACAGGATTTATCCTGTCTTGTCTTTCACTAGTTGAGGGAGTGGTCTCGTGGGACCATAGCCACGTATAAGAAAAACAGACCTTAGCATCTGCATCGGCAGATAAATCGAAAGCTCCCGACCGAGTCCTGTATTTCTTGATTTGCCCTGTGACAGGACTCGGATGGCACGATGTGATACATGTGCATACAGTCATGGAAAAGCGATTCACGATGAATGCGTGGGAAAAAGGGCGCGGTTGGCGGTTAGCGTAATCCCTAGTGGCCCTAGGTGGTTGAACCCAAACCGAGATACGAAAACGTGCAATAGGTAAGCATAATCCCTAGCAGCCCTAGGTAGCATAAGTCCTAGTTGTACAAACAATAATTCATGTTGGAAGACCCTAGCTAGGTTTAGGGTAACAGTCCAAACCGATCTTAAGGATCATGGAACTATGTTAAAGTAATATAGAATCTCATGGGAAAGCCCGTATGGTCTACGGCAAGGGACTGAACATTTACATGGAATAAAAAATACAAGTTGAGTAACCTATATATGCGATATATTAGGTTGACATGGACCATTACACGACTTTTGAGTGAGGGTCATTCTTGGTTAACACATGACACGGTGGGGATACTAGTACGGTAGGTGCAGAGCTAAAATACAGGATAGATATCACGGGGCGTTATACGTGACAGATATCTTGGGGATATTATACTTGATGGAAACCTGACGATGTGATACCTTGTTTTATCTTGACATCGTAATTTATCATGACACCTTAGTTTATCTGAGTTCAGTAGTTCATCCTGTTATTTTGATTTAGCTTATCTATCTTGTTATCATGCTTATGTTCATCTCAGTTTCTCATGTCAGTTAACTTTACTAGTTTTTATGCTAATAGTAGATAGGGCTTACTCAGTCTTTTTGACTGACCCGTTTTGTTTCGCCTCTTTTCTTCCGTTTCCCTCCCCCCCAGGTTACAGGGAGGAAATACTGTTGTTTAGTTCGGACTTCATCTGCTTGAAGGTCATCATGGATGGCTTGGACTTTTCTTGGCTAATGGCTACTTTACTATTTTTACTTGGGGAATAATTTATGAAAATGTCTTTATGCTTCTTTACTATTGGAAGACAGGTTTTGATGTACTCTGATGTAAAAGGCTTTAGACCTTATTTATTCATGTTATGAAAGTTTGATTTTACTTCCGCTATTTTATATGTTCTGTCTTGTGATATTTCTGTGCATGTTTACCAATAATGCCCCTCTAAAGCTAGTGCATTCCTTCGCGAGTGACCCTAGCGGAGGCGGGGTGTTACATATCGTTAAACAAACATTTATTCTGTTCATCAGAATATGTTATATTGAACTGGAATTGGTATGAATTATATTATGTAACATCTGTGGATGCAGGGAAATAGGTTGGAGGGACCCAACGGGGTTCCTCAACATTTATTTTACTGTTTTTCATATATTGTGTTATATGATGTGATATGAAATCTGTTGTTGATTTCGTATGGTTGAATAATGCTGATCATTGTTGTATGGTATGTTAAATACCATAAAGAATACTGGAATGTTAAAAAAGGAAATTTTCAATGTTATATTGAAAAAGAAGTATTTATAAAATCAAAAGGTTTTATAAAAAGAAAATAATTATTTATGAAACAAATAGAATTGGAAAGAAATATTTGTAAACTATTTACAAATAGAATTGAAAAGGGATATTTATTTGAAAATGAATAGTACAGAAAAGGGAAGTATGTGTAAAGGGAATAGTAGAATATAAAAGGAATTACTTATAAAATCAAAAGATTTTATAAAAGAAAATATTTTATAAATAAATAGAATTATAAAAGTGGGATTTATTTTGTAAATAAGTTGATTTTAAAAGAAACTACTTGAAAGGTGACTAGAGCTGTACAAAAGGAAAAATTTACGTTTAAAAGATTTAAACCCGTGCTTCGCACACGGGTATAATATGCTATGGATTTAAAGCAAAGATTTTAAATAGAATCTGTTTTAACAGATAAAGTAAGAAGATAAATTTATAAATAATATTTTGTTTATCATCGGATAAATGGGATATACAAGTCAGGATTTATATAGAGAAGTAAATGTCGATTTCGACATCGATATTTGAAAATGAACAAACGTAGAGTGAATAAAAGGAGTAAACCAGTTAGAGTTAATTATATAGAGTTGATCGAATTAGAATAAACTGAATATTAGTTATTCAGTTAGAATTGATCGAATATAGTTATTTGAGATAGAGTTAGTCAACATAGTTATTTAAGATATGTTGCCATTGCGTACGACTGCTAGCGAAATTCGCAGGGCTGCAGATAGCCTACGGCGGCCGGATGTTTCCTGAGGGAATCAGGCGTAACCATTGTGATCGCTGCGATCTAGAGTCAAGCGAATGGAGTTAAATAGAATATTAGTTAATCGATTGGAGTTAAATAAAATTAGAGTTATACAACTGGAGTTAATCAAGTTTGAATTAGTCGAGTAGTAGTAAACTAAATAAAGTTAGTCAAAAGGGATTGATCGAATATCACTTATTCGAAGAAGGAAGTTATCGAATATAGTTTACTCGAGAAGAGTAATCGAATATAGTTCATTTGGAGTGAGTTAAATCGAATATAGTTATTCGAAGGAGAGAATTATACATTGGAATTCGATTATATCGAATTAAGGAAAGTAATGTTTTCTTTTCTGTTCAAATCAAGTTTTAGTTATTTGTTAATAAATTAGTGATTTGTTTATTTATCCAAATTAAGATATATGAGGTACATTTAAGTGAATATATTTTGAAAGCATGGAAGTATAACATTTTATTTATAATCAAATGATTTGTAAAGGAAGTGGATTCGTAAATAGAATCCGAGAGTTTCGCAAGGAAGTTTCTTAAAGATTTAAAGTTTGAACTTTGTCTATTTCGAGGTTAGAAATGTCGTTGAATTAAGGTCTGAGAGGTAATTATACCCCAACTTGATTGACTTCAGTTTTAACTAAGAAGTAGTTAAGGTTCGATAGTGAAAGTTTGTTAAGAAGTTGAGTTAGTGACCGTGATGGTTTAGATCGGCTTAATGATGTTTTATTTAAACATCTGTCTAAATCAAATGAATAAATTTTGGTAACATTTTCCAAATATAATCCGAGATATTTTCTAATCATAGAAAATGAAATGTTGATGAGAAAGAATACTGGAATGTCAGTAATGCGTGAAACAGAGATGGAAATGTTTTCCAATGTTTGATGACGTATATTTCCTAAATTTAGGAAATAAGGAAATGTTGAGTATATAGAAATGGGAAATGAAGAAATACATGATTAATTTAATTAAAAGAGATAAACCTTTGCATGATGATTGATCGATAGAATTTTCATCTGGAAATAATATCTTTGGTTGCACACCTATTTTTCTTTGATAGTTAAATCACCGACTATCGAAGTTTTTGACCATTTTATTGTCGTCAATATGGAGAGACTGGGATCAGATATATTATCTGAAAACTACTCTGTACGAACGTTAGCGTTGCGATCAAATATTGAAGACGGAGTTATGCAAGGGCTATCCTGTTTATAGAATAGTGCCTTCGGTTTGTCCAGTCCCAGAACAAATGTGAATGGACGAATGTCTGACAGAGTATATCTAACAGATCGCGTAAGTTGATCTCTTCAAACGTACTTACGTTTGGTGGCGGAGAAATTCGTTTCTCTTAGCTTTATACCCGTGGTATTTTTGAAGAAATCAATTTGTGATTTGACGGGTATGACGATGTGGCATTCAAAGTGAATGGTGGTCAAGTGTTTTAAATGATACGTTATGACCTCAAGCCTCATCAACCAGGAAATGACAGAAATCGGGAAGGCAGCAAGGCTAAGTGGGTCGCTCCCATTAGGGTGTATATCACCTATCTAGAGAAAATCCATTTCATTCAATTGTCTATTTCGATGCTGTCCCTTTTCGGGAAGACGGTGGGTAGCTCCCAACCGTTGGTGATATACATTCGATACACTCAAGAGAAATGAGTGGTCGGTCATGTGTGGGCAGGGTTGCAAGACGTTCTTGTTGAACCCAGTGTATTCGTCTCTAGAGATGCACTATCGGCAGGTGGTCACATACCTTGTCATAGATGGAATCCAATCTCCAATAAGCGCCTGCGGTTTTGTTTGTATACTATATATGTGGAATGTGAGATGCAAGCGTTCTGCTAGATTCTAATTACTTGTGATTAGACATTATTATAATATCAGAGAAGTATTGATTTTCAAAACTGTTTGGATTATCGTAAGGCAAAATCCATCCGTGTTTATGTGTGGATCGGTCTTACGATTATCTTTTCTTTTGAAAAGGATTTTGAAAAGTTAAACCGATGATTTGAGTTTACTCACACCAGTCCCATGACTGACCCAGAGTTTATTTTTGTTTTGTTTTCCCTAAACTCTTGGGTGCCCAAATTTGTACGGGCAGTCAAGTAGTTCAGGTCTTTACAGATATACGTGGAGGAGCTTGAAGCAGGAGGCTTCAGGATTATATAGCTGTTGTTATTTCCGCTGTATGTAAGTGTTGTACTCTGATAGTGTTATTGAATATATATACATTGTTTTATTGCAAAGTTATGTCATGTATTATATTTTATTCATTCCGCTGTGAGATTCGTGTTTACTCTGATTGTGTTCTTCTTCTTCTTCTATTCTAATTTTCTATCTTATCTATCCTCACCCTCTAACTTCTTTCTATTAATGATCTGGAATGTTCGATGCCTGAATAATTAACATGGGTTTTATGTTGATTTTCTGGGTCGAAAATCCCAGTTTGTTACACTAACTTTAGCACGAAAGCAAGTGCTAATGCTAATACCAACCAAAACAAAGTGTTGGCTCTACAACCGATCGTCGTGGCGATTCGGCCAGGTGCCAGGCATTTCTATTAGAAAGCTGTGATGGTCCATAAATCCGTACTATCTGAGTTGACTAAATACATCACACGTCCAACCCAAATATCACTGAAATACGAATCACTATTAATAAAGAAGGAAAAGTTAGAAGAAGAACAAAAATAAAAATACAAAATCTTACATCGCAACGGAATAAAATATAATATATATCTCATCTTTTGGAGTACAATTTTTTTCTCTCTCTATATATATATCATAATCAAAGTACAACACTTACAACACAGTGGAAAAACAATAACAAAATAATGGTGAAGCCTCCTGCTCCAAGCTCCTTTAGATAAATCTGTAAAATCCTGAACTACTTGACTGCCCAAACAAATTTGGGCACCCAAGAGTTTAGGTAAAACAAAATAAACTCTGAGTCAGTCACGGGACTAGTATGAGTAAATAGTTTAAAACAGTTTGAGAAAATAAACGATATCTCATAAGACCACGCCGTATAATACAGAACATGTTTTTTCCCTTATGAGAATCCAAAACACTTGATTTGACCTTCAAAATCCTTTTGAAAGAAACAACAATCTTTATATCAAAACTCTTTTGATATTATAATAGTGTCTAGATCAAATAAATAACAATCTAGTGGAACGTTTGCATCTTACGTTCCACATATATAATAGTGAAAATTAGGGTCACATCCTTATAATTAATCTTAATTATAATCACATCCTCCCCTATAAAAAAGTATAAATTACATCCTTCTTTTTAAACTAACTGCTTATATGTGACTAATTTGCCTAAATTCAATATTTTGGCTGGACAAACGGATGTCATTACAGTCATTTTTTATTATTTAATTATCTGATAATTACGCCTTAATTTTCGGCAATTTTAGGGAACTTGCGATTAATTCTGAGGATATTTCGTGATTAAGGTTTTTTCATCCAAAATTTATTCCTAGTAATGGCGGCTGCATTTTGTTTTTGAGGTTCCATTTCCGTCCAGTTCATATTCAAATTGGTTGGCAACTTTTCCACTGATTTCTTACATCGAACGACTGTGTTTGAAATGGCTTCATCTTGTCTCAGGTAAAATATGCGTTTATTTTTTTAACTTTTTTTTGCTGGTTTTCATTCTTCAATATGTATTTGTTGATTCAATAGATTTAGTTGACGGAATTGTCTAGTGTTATTGATGTGTGATTTCAATAATTTATAAAGTTTCATTTATTTTTTTGATGTATTCACAGTATTATAAATTAGTCTGGCAAATTTTCTGTTCATCTGTTGTACGTACATGTATAAAAGTATGCATATATATTATATATAAGCATATGTAAAAGCAAATATTTTTTATATTAAGTCTGTTTGGATGTACTCAGCAAATTTGTGTGCAAGTATGTAAATTTTATGTTTATAATTATGCAAACTACTGAAATTAATTTTTTTCTTGGCCTGTCTGTTTATTAGTTCTATCATTCTATTACTTTTGGGATAATTTATGCATAATACATGGGTTCAGGTTTTCTTAAAATTCAAAATTTCTATGTATATATAATTTTTGCAGATATATATGCAGTTATTACTGTTTATTGCATCTTTGTATTCATTTAACTGTATTCCTATGTTTTTTGCTATTGTAATTTTATTTGGCTACTGCTGATGTTAACTGATTATTTTTTATTTTTTTTATTTTTCCTCCAGTGGTCCTTCAAATATTGGTGTGTTGGTGCTGCTCAAGTATGGGAATGATAGTTTTTCTATTCGACTCTATTTTGATAGTACAGTTGATACCATTATAGATGCTGCTTGTGGTAAATGGATTGAATTAAGTCCGTTGTCGTTGTGCTTTTATCACATTAGAGATGGTTTGCGAAGAAATATAGAAAATCATTCTGATCTTCATTCCATTCTTTTATTGGCTGCACATTATTGTGAAGATTACTTGGTTTTTTTTGTAGACGTTAATCGAATTAATTCTTCTGCTGCTCCTGATAGCAATTCATCTTTAGTTAGTGATTCATCTTTTGGTAGTAGCAGTGAGTCAAACAACCAGTTTAAGCAATTGTTGAAAACTGATTTGAATCAATCTGTTTTCTCCAGTGTTGGTTCACAATTTAAAGGAGGTGTCACTGAGTTTAGACTCTATTTGATGATGTATAGCATGAAAACTGGATATAAGCTTAACTTGCTTAAAAATGATAAAGAAAGAGTTACTGCTGTTTGCTCCAAAAAAAATTGTTCTTTCAGGATTCATGCTTCACTCAAGTTTAATCTTCCAGGATTTTTTGTTGTAAAGCGTTTACAACCAGAACATAATTGTGGTGCTGGCATTCATGATATAAACAATCCCGTTATATCTAGTAAATTGATTAAGCTTTTGGTTTGTGACCATATTCATGCAAATCCTTTAATGAAAACAAAGGACATTATGAACTTGTTTCAAACTGAGTACAATGTCATCTTGAAGTATTATTACGCTTATACTGGAAAGAAATTGGCATTAGATGATTTACATGGTAGCGACGTAATGTCCTACCATCACTTGCAGTCTTTTTGTGATGCAGTTCTTTCTACTAATCCTGGAAGTACAGTTGTGTTGGAGTGCAATGATTCTACCCTCAATTCGAGAGGGTTTTTATTGGATTTGAGGCCTGTGCATTTGGATTTCAATTTTGTCGACCATTAATTTTTGTTGATGCTACCTTCATGAAGGGACGAGCTCAAGGATGTTTAATGGCTGCTACTGGTAAAAATGGAAATGAAGGTATTTTTTTAGTTTAATTTTTCCTTGTTCAACTATCAATATTCTTATTTTTTTATCACTTATAAATGATGTTTGTTTGAAACTGTGCATTTACATGTGCCATTATTTAAAATATTTGCATCCATTTATGATATTATTCTGAAGTTACAAATATAACCATGTTTCTTCAGTTTCAGAATTGCTTAAAATCCTGTAAAATTAATTAACATACGGGTTCAATTATTTCAATTTTTGTGACCACTCCTAAAATAGTCGAAACTCTTTCACATTCGTATGCAAATTATATAAATATATGCACTCTGTCATGCTATTATTCTGCCTGTACGCCGCTCAAGCAACTGGTTTTTGCATTATCAACTATAAATGAAATTATTTTTAAAACCTGCATCAACTTTCAAATCTGCTATTACTTATGTACCATTGGAAAATAAATTGCTTGCATTTTTCCCAAGAAAAAAAAATACTTACATATAACATCTACTATATTATTCCTAATCAATTTCCCGCATTCATCCTTTTTTTCAAAACAAATATTCCTGATCCTTATTCCACTATTAAACAATTTTTTTAAAAACCAGGTTTTTTCCCTATAGCAATTGCAATTGTATCTGGCGAAGATGAAGCTAATTGGATTTGGTTTTGTGAACAACTACGAGAGTTTCTTAAAGAAGATTCTAGAAGCTATGTTTTCATATCTGATCATCATCCAGGTATCCTTGCTGCAATTCCACAGGTGTTTCCAAATTCAATCCATGGATCCTGTTTTTATCATTTGACCAACAATTTAAAAGTTGCTTTAAAATCATAATTTTCTAAAACGAATAAAAGGATGTTGTTGGATTCGTTCTCCAGAATTGCTTATGCATATAATTTGACTGATTTCAATGCTGCTTTGAAGAATTTTAGAGATGTAGGTGGATCGACCGCAACAAAATTTTTGAGTGGAATTCCATTTGAGAAATTTTCTAATGTATTCTTCCCTGGTTGTCGTTACGGTGAACTGTCTTCTAATTGTTCAGAAAGTTTTAATAAGTGGATTTTGGAAGAACGGCATTTACCAATCACTGCTTGTTTAGATAAAATAAGAATGAAGTTAATGAAACTCATGTCTGATCGTCGTGAAGTAGCTTCGACTTGGAACAGCGTTTTATGTCCTGCTATTGAAACTCGATTAAGAATTCTACATTTGGAAGGTTCTTCTTGGTTTGTTATCAAATCAAGTGAATATAATTTTGAAGTTCATTCTCCCATACATCAATTTGTTGATTTATACAATCGAGTTTGTACATGTAATGTGTGGCAAATCAGCGGTTTTCCTTGCGCTCATGCCGTTAGAAGTATTTTAAGCTGTGAAACCTTGTCTGTGTATGACTACATTGAATCATATTTCATAGTTGGACATTTTCAACTCTCCTACTCACATCCAATCAATCCTGTTATAAATTATATGGGTGAAGATGTGGCTTTTGAAGATGCAATTATACTTCCTCCAAAAGGTAGAAGAATTCCTGGTCGTCCATCATCTTCTAAAAGGATGAAATCAGCAGGTGAATTTACGAAGACTACTAGATGTGGATTGTGCAATAAGTTGGGTCATAATAAGAGGACATGTTCTTCAATAGCGAAGTATTTTTTTTCATAACAAATAAATGTAAATTTTGTTCGAATTAATAATGTTCTGAACTTTTTACATGCACCTTTGCTTTTAGTTCATTATATTTGTCGTAAATTCTTGTTTATTACCACTTAATTCAGTTCATTACTTTTGTTTCTCCTGTTATTGAAATTATCTGGTTATAAACATGCAATTATTAAATTTTCTTGCATACATAAATGCAATTATATTGCATACTTGTACCTACTTTGTTTCTTATTCACAAGTATGACTGATTTAACATTATTACAACAAACTAAATATCCGTATGTCATTTTTCAACACAAATTGAAACTTTATTACAGTTTTATTTATATTGGCATACAATTGTTCAACCAGTTTAATTATTGTCAAAAACGTACTCAAAAATTTGGTTTCCTACATGCTCTGGTATACCTGTTAATTAATAATACCTATTTAAACTTGAATTAGTTAACTTTAAGATCAAAATCAAAAAAAATTCACTCTGTCTTCACTACACAAATTTTAACCTCATTAATTTGTAAATTGAACATCAACTTTTCAACACACATTCCAACAAGGCTGTACAAAATTTTACAAATGATAACAGAAATATTTTTACTGAATGCTGCTTCAATACTGATAATATGATCAACATTTTAAAC
This sequence comes from Allium sativum, assembly GCA_030737875.1. Taxonomy (NCBI): domain Eukaryota; kingdom Viridiplantae; phylum Streptophyta; class Magnoliopsida; order Asparagales; family Amaryllidaceae; genus Allium; species Allium sativum. The sequence goes on along the minus strand of CM060918.1, from coordinate 971,183,337 downwards.
TCATATCTACTAACCGTATTATTTCTGAAAAAAAGCATCCTTTCCCTCTACATATTATATGTAATGCCTCCAAAAAAGTAGACAACTATTAACAAATAACTACACAGACGAATGCTTCAACACATAATTTCACGTCAACCAAACGAAACTTAATTCAGTGCAGAAAAATACAAAGTACTTCAGTTCAAACAAAACAAAACCATTTACACGTGGCCCGGCAAACAAAACCACATTCATTATTACCAAATCAAACTAAAATTCCATGTTCTTCCATTTCAAACAACATGTTTGTTATATTCTGACTTGAGATATTTCTGCGTTAGCCGCCTCTCCTCATTCCAGCTATACAGTTTGCAGCTAAGGATTTCATGAGCCAACTCAGCACGTTGCTTACTTATTGCTTCAGCGCCAAATATTCCTTCTTCTTTAACAATTTCATTCCCCTCGCATCTTCGTTTCATTATGTTGATAACAAACATCCCACAATCGACACTGCAGAAAATTATTAATCAATAACACTTTATTCGATATTCGGTTCTTATTCACTAAAACTGCATACGTGTACACAATTATTCACATTAACTGCATACAAATACGAAGTTACTACCAATTTGTTGACAAAAATACCAGTTTAACTGTGTATAATTTTTCATTTCTTCAGTATAAGCTTATGCCAACATTTATGAAATATACGAAAATATTTGATACTTGTATAGTTATATGCTAATACATGTATAATTTGTATAGAAACATGCAGATATTCAAAATTTTGATTTTCTAATACTAAAACAAACTTATCTTATTTTCTTATGTGTAGCCTTGTTGTGGGCAATCCGCTATTTCGATTTCTTTTGGTTCCTGAAATTTTTTCTTCTCCAGTTTTTTCATCACCCCACTAACGTAACTTATCTGCATACAACAAAATATAAACAATCAAATACATATTAAATTTTTTATCAAGCAAATATATAAATATATATACATATATATGTATATGTATACTTATTTATATCTACACATTTTTATTATGGTATAAACCACAACTTGAAATCAAAATTTTAACAATTTACATACCATATCTTTTGCAAATTTTATATGTGGTCCTTCACGCCGTGGTTTGTTGGAATCATAATGGATCCATTTTCTATCATCTTTAATGTACTCCAAGATAGAAAAATGATTCTTTTGATGAATAGGAATTAACATTTACTTGCAAGCTTTGAATCCCTTTTCAAGCGGTTGATCTATAAAATGCTCCAGTTGGTCTACTGAATCCGTATTTACAAATGCCTGTATTTGCAATCTATTCAGTGGACAAATGTAACTACAAAAACGACTTTACGTACCAAAAAAGTATAAAACTACTTACAGAAGCTGAAACTCTAATGTATAACAACTCCGGATGTTTTTTCTTCAAATTGTATCCCACATAGTCAATTATCTAGTACAACAAATAGAAAATTTTAATAAACTAATATTCACAGCAAAAGATTTATAATATACTAATACCTGTCCGTCAATAAATCCTCCGGCTAACAAATCACCCAATGAACTTCCAATAATGCAAATGGAATCTTCACCATTCAAATACGCGCTTTTTCTGAAAATATACGTAATAACAAATTATAAACTGATACAAATAAATAAATTTTTCTACTGCATAATTGTCTACAATACGTCAAAATATTTGCCTACGACAATCATCAACAAATACTTGTTTTATGTTCAGCTACTCGGTATTTTTTCCATCTCCGTACTTTACAATGATTTACATCGACATATAGGCATGCAATCATTTTCCTGATCTACATCATTAAATCAAACATAAACATTACATCTTCATACATGAATGCATATATTACCAAAATATGCATACAAATTTGCACTTATGTTACTCATCTGCATACAATTTCGCACGTTCTGTTCGAACATGTATACTAGAATGCAAATTTGACAACTGTCTACATAATTTTATGCAAATTTTTATAAAACATTGCTTCATTAGAAACAAAACTAAAAGTCAACACAAACGAAAACTAAGTAAATTCTGAAAACATTATACCTCATGTTCGCTTCTGCGAAAAATTGCTCTAATAATTCTATTTGGTTCTCTTCCAACTCCCGCACATTCTTAAATTTCCTTATGCTCGGTTTAGCTTTCATAGGCATTTCTTTATCTCGTGGTCCTTTTCCATAATCTTCAACTTCAACAATTTCATCCGCTTTCCTTTTTCCTTTTCCTATAACTACAAATAACATAACATTTATCATCCATGAAACTTTGGAAATTATATTTCATAAATACTACTAAATCAATAAAATGTAGCATACCTTTTCTGCTTCTTAAATTAATATGCCTATTCAATTTTTCCGTATCATCGATCTGGTTCTTCACACTAACTTTTTCTTGCTCTTTTTGGTTTCTTACATTTTTGGATTTTTCTTTCATTCTATTCCACGTTTCAACCATCTCTTGCTGCTTCTCCTTTACATTTCCCAGGTCTGTCTCAATTCTGCTACTAACAATCTGCTTATTTTCCCTCGTTTTTTCTTCTTCATTTTTTTCGGTTGTTGTCCTGTCAATCTCTGTCACTTCAAGCTCATCCACTACATTCTTATTTTGATCCTTCTCCACACAATCACCTAAACTGTCATTACCCTGAATACCTTCAACATCTGTTCCTTCATCATTTTTATCATTAATATCTCCCAATATTGTTATTTTTCCCTGCTTCTTCTTCTTCTGCGCATCTTTCTTGCTGTGCATCTTATCAATTTTCTCCACAAGATAATCAATCATCTGCTCAATGTTTTCGTCTTCCACTTCTTTATCACTTCCAGTTTTCTCATCATCTTCATCAATATTCCTTTCATCATGACCTTGATTTTCATTTTCATTGCCTTTATGACTATCCTCACTGTCTGTACTAACCTCGCCATCATTTTTTTTACTTACATCTAGATCATCTTCAGCACTTTCTGATGTCGTGCAAGCAGTAAGCTCTTTTATTCGTCTTTTTAACATTGTGTTCTCTTTTAGTAACTGCCTATTCTCTTGTTTCAAATCGGTTATCATATCTTTCAAGTGTTTTTCCCTCTTTTTGAAATATGCGTCATATTGTTCATCTTTATCCACGGCGTGTTTCAGCAACTTCAATTCCTTTCGTTGAACATCCTGCAAACACATCAAACAACTTATATTCAGTAAATACTGCATAATCAATATTTAGTATCGTGTCATCATGTTTATGACAAACCAACTTAAAAAACTACAAGTGTACAAATTCCTTGAACTTCAATTTGTAAATATTAAAATTACTTTTTCTACATTCCTAGTATTACATTTCATAATTTCTCAAAAAATATATGCATAAATCCTTATTGTTTGCACTCATTCGAAAAAATATTTCAACTTAAGTTTTGATTTCACGAAACACTTTCTACTACATAAGACTATAATCCATCTTAAAACAAATTATCTACATATATTAATGCAAATATTAATCAAATTTTCACTCAAATATTCATCTTTTAATTTTTCAAATTTTTATAAGTATGTAGTTTTCCTAATTACAACATATTACAAATATGATACAATTGTTAATTTTTGAACATTTACATGCTAATATTGTGATAACATGTGTACAAATTATAAAGTATAGGCAACATCTATAGAAAATTATGCATTTATTGCAAAAATTTGCAATGAATGATTCAACTATATCTCATATCTGCATACAAGTATGCAGATATACCTTATATTTGCATACACGAATGTACATATTGGCATTATATCCAACCAACTACGCACATAATATCCAATATCATTACAGTTATTTATAATACTAATTTTACAGATATAAATGTTAACAATTTACACAAAACTTACATGGTTGAATTTTATATCTAGTATCATCGCTGGCTTTAGCAATTTAAGGTCCCATTTTCCTGCTCGTGGAAAAACATCTTCATTGTAATTAGGTTTCGATGTTGGCAGAATATGAGTTTTGTCACAAACCCACCACTGCACAAACACAAAATAAACAAAACATTACAAACAACAAGACCAATATTTTTTAAACAATCAGAAATAATAAATACGATATTATTACCAAAAACAATGTCACACAACCAGTAATTTTCCGTGGTGCCTCATAATATTTATCAACTTGACTGATTAGATGGTGATGAACAGTTTTCAACCAAGATATCGTACTTAACTTTCTCTCGCACACACAATATGGCACCAATGTCCACGGTAAAGAATAGTTTGGAGTAGATACCAGGAATGTGGCTACTACATAGAGAAGCAAAAGCTTAACAGTATCAAAACATGCCACTTCTGTCTGAACTTTAATTGTTGCAAAAATTTGTTGATCTAAATTTCTCTTGTTAATCGTAGCTTCTCCACTAAAGTGTCTTTCTATAAAAGCTTTATAATCTTCATCCTCTTTGTCATCATTTTTTAAATGTCCACTTGTTTTAATCAACTCACCTTCGACAGGAGCACCCAAAAGATCTCCAACATCTTCTTCTGTAAATGTTAGCATCAAATCTCCAAACTGAAAATACTTCAAATCCTTCTTATAACCTTTGAAAATAATATCTAAAGTTGTCGAATTTTCAATGGCTTCTGCAGGAGAGATGACGCCATCAATAATCATGTCTACGAATTTACTCAATGGTATTTTCTCAAGAAATACAGAATGGTGATGCGTATACAAGTCTTTCTTCTTCAGGTCCTCAATCAGCTCTATAAATGCTTTCAGATTGTTCCTATACACACCTTCTTTCTTTGGTTTCTTTTTTAATTCTTCAACTTTTCTCTGTTTTACCATTCTGTCCACTTTACACGGTTGCTCAGTAAGTACTATAACTCTTTTTTTTTCAACATTGGGAATATGGTCCGCTTCGACCAATGCTCTCTGTTACAAGAAAGTTAAATGTAATCACATATATGCATACATCTATACAATTATTCTGAATAAAGTCATATATGAATGCTTGTATTCTTAAAGCATGTACAAAATTTCTGACTAGTGTAACTTCAGTCACAAATTTGTCCAACAAAACCTAATATCTGTACATAAATGTGAAAAAATTACTACCCGTATTGGACAAACAATGTATCTACATTACTATTACAAAGTTGTGCAAATATTTCATAAAAATTTACGCATGCATGCAATTAATACAAACATTAGCATGCAACTGTCCACTCATTTTATACATTATCACAAAACACTGCAAGTAATTATAAAACTTGCAACAAAATCTGCAGTTAACATTCTAATGTATGCATTAGTTCCCTTCAATCTTGAATTACTCATAAATTTGTCTACTACTTATACTGTAGCAAGATACATATTTCATATTACACAAGACTAATAATTGATATTAATTACACAATCCATTTTTATATTTACTCCACTCTATCTCCCTTTTATAATAATGCTCAACCATCTACTCATGTTTCTTTCAGAATATCAATTCAAAACTGCGACCAATTCATAAATATGCACACAAGCAAGCAAATCTTCTGAAATTGAACATTTCCGCATGCATATATTTCGAAAACATGCAGTCAAACCTTTATTACTCTATCTTGGATACAGCCATACACATCATACGCATAAATATCATACATTTATGCTAACATTCCTTACAAATTCATAATCATATTTATTAACCAGGTTATAACTAACTTACACCTCCCCTTGGGTATTCAGCTTTTCTAAAAAAAATTATACATTCCCGAAAATTTTCAAATTAACATATATTACGAACACCATACACCCAATTGCAAAGTTTTTTTTACAAATACTACACTTTTTCACAAGATGATATCATCTGTAGTCGATTACGAACGAAAAAAGTCTGATTTATACCTTTTTTCTCGCCATTTATTAACTTTGACGACGACGTCTTCAAATTAGAAGCAATGGTTGACGATTCTGGAAGAAGCTACAGAACGACGGCTTTCACTTCTGAAACTTGAATGATCGTCTTAGGGTTTTCTGGAATTCTTTCTCTAGGGTTTAGGGAGAAATTATAGGAGCGATGACTGGTTAATTGTTTAACTCGTTTTTAAATGTTTTGAACGGTCACAAGGGTATTTGTGGAATATTTAGACCGGTGTTTCAAAAATATGGATGTTTTTTACATACTTTTTATCACCGGGTTTTTTTCCCATTTAGAAAGTTTATAGGGACTTGTAAAAAACGCACCCTATATAATATCCAATCAAACCACAAGCACTTATTGGGTAATGAATTTCCAACTACGAAAAGGTATGGAACCACCTTCCGATAGTGTATCTCTAGAGAAGAATACACTGGGTTCAACAAGAACATCTTGTAACCCGGCCTCACATGGCCGACCACTCATTTTTCTTGAGTGTATCGTATGTATATCACCAACGGTTGGGATCAACAACAGTTTTCCCGAATGGGACAACATAGAATAAAATAAAGAATAAAATGAATTTTTATAAATAGCTGATAATACACCCTAATTGGGAGCTACCCACTTAGCTATGTTGCTTGCCCAATTTTTGTCATTTCCCGGTTGAGAGGCTTGAGGTTATGATTACTTACCATTCATTTATAGCACAATCATTTTTAATGTCACATTGTCAGATCCGTTAATAATTAATTGATTTGTAAAAATATATGCTGGATATTATAATAAGAGAATAAATTCTCCTCCACCATATATATTTATACAGCCCAACATATGCGATCATTGGAAATACTCTGTCAGACATTCGCCCATATACGTTCGTTCTGGGATTGAACGAAACCGAAGGCACAAATTCCATAATCATCTTAGGCAATTTCTATCTAGGATTAACAGAAAACGCCCTTGCACTTTACTCCATCTTCGATTATCTTCATATAATCTGATTCGCAATGCAACTAACAATACAGAGTGGTTCTTGGATAATAATCCAACTGGTCTCTCCATATTGACAACGATATTGCCAAATACTTCGATAGTCGGTTATTTAATTATCGATGAAAAAAACATCCATTCAAAACATTAAACAATCACTGGGCCCCTTAATTAATATATTATTAATTAAATTACTTCTTCATCAATATTCATTAACCAAATATTTTCAATAATAATCTTGGCCTCACACGCTATTTGGAAAACATTTCCATATATAGTCTCCTTTTATTTTCTATACGTAGAATATATCTTCTATTAATAGTTGAAAAAAAACATTCCAAGTACTTCTCCCTTTCACAACCGTTCATTTCTACACTTAGGAAATATTTATTATTATATTTCCAAAATTTCACTTATTTGGGTTAAAACGAATGTTGTGTAAAACATTGTTACAACAACCCAGAATACTGCATTCGACTAAACCCTTTAATCATTTATCTTCGCGCCTGAATCTTCCTATTTATCAGTTAATAATGAAATCAATCAAGTTGGGGTATAATTACCTCTCAGACCTTGACTGAAAACATCCTTAACTTCAAAATAGACGAGACCACTATCCCCGAATAACCAACATCATATAAAGCCAATTATTCATTTTTAAAATGTATATACATTTCTCTATCTATCTTTACTAGATTAAATTTATAGATTTCCTTTTTTGTTTATAATATTTTATTTTTAAGTTCCTTTACTTATCGAATTCTATATATATTGATATATTGATTTCCAGTTATCAAAATTTCTTAAAAATATTCTAACTCCTTAAATTTCCAGAAAAATTCGCAGCACCTCCTTTGTATCGGCCAATAGCTCAAACCTCAACTCGCCTCTTTAGACCCTTTCCATTCAAAAAGAAGATCAAAAATCCAAGTGGCCGGCCGATTCAGCGCATAAAAACTCATATGGAATCTAAACGTGTACCTCTTGTAGGGCACTTAAATTATAATCTTTATACACTTTATACCATGAGACGACCCAGACTTCCCCGATGCTCGAGGAGACGGAGGAGACAGGATTGCTTTGAGAACACGACGCATCAGAACACAAACAATAGAACATTTCATTGCTATTACGACAATTACATCAGAGTACAAGAATATATCTGAGTACGAATAAATAATATGTAGCGGAAGACTAAATATCAGAGATTTAAATTACAAAACAGCGGAAAATATATACATAAATATAATGTGCAGCGGAAATACATCAACTACCACAACTGAAAGATACACAGATACAAAGCTTTCCAAATATAGCTCCAATTGTAATCCAGGATCCTGTGAAAAGAAATATCCGCGGAAAACCCAAACTACTAGCTTTCCGTGTGGAAAATATGGGCACCCACAGTTTAGGTAGAAACAATAAATTCCGAGTCAGTCATGGGACTGGTATGAGAACTAAAATAGTTATTAACTTTATTTTAAAATAAGGTAGATCACCGGACCACACCGCATGTCACGGAATGGGTTTACTCCACATGAATACTAGTTTAAAACATAAAACAACGCAATGCTTTTTGAAAAATGAAGCTATTATAAGACTCGGGTCCCATCACACAATGCAACGCAAGCCGAAGGATAGATTTTTCCCTTATAACAGCCAAACATGCTTGTTATGTTTAAAACAAATCATTTTGATTATACTATAAGTGCGTAGTGTCGAAATAAACTTCAAATATAAATGTATCAATCCTAGGTGACATAGGTACCATATATTATGTCGCCATACATAGGTTTACAACTAAAACCGAAAAATGTCGTATTTGGAAATTGGGTTTCCATCACGAGTCAAGGCAAGGGATGGTATCCTTACCGATTCGAGTCACCTCTAGCAAGATGACTCAGGATCACACCTACGGGCAACCCCAGATCTTGCAGTGCCGGTCCACACTTACTTTAGTGGATTGGTTATTCCTGAGTACACGTTTCCTAGTGCTATCAGACCTATCACTTGGCCAGTAGCTACCAATATAATTGAGTTGCCTTGCAATCCAACATCCATATAAGTTAAAATGTCTGGGCTCCATACCATGACACCATTTCTACTAGAAAGAAACATCATGTTTTCACTGCGTTCCCTTATCCCGTTTTTGACTCATACCGGGGTGTGAGGCTCGCGAATTAACACTATACGCAAAGCTACACTAGTTAAAGTCATGCTTTGATCATCATCCACAAAGCCCTGCTTTTCAACAAAAGCCTTGATCATTTGCATCTTTGCACGCCACATTGGCAATTCATGCCATACAACTGATGTCTATCAATATATAACCTCTAAGATCGTACGTCTCAGAGAAGGATGTTAAGCAAGATAATTAATTCTCTGCCACCAAACAAATATATATTTAATAGAATTCAATCAACACAAAATGAAATCCAATGTCAGACACACATCCATTTACAAGTTCGTTCTAGGTTTGAATGAACCGGAGGCACCTTATTCCTCGTCCCATATGTCCATTACAGGAGAGAGGTCCTCGTACATCCGGTCGATCTCCAAGTACGTCTAGATGATCACCACTTATTACCTTGTCTTAGGTGTACAGCCCGATCAAGACCTCAGTAATCATCCAAACAATGTAAAGATCTCTAGTCTTCAACCACCATCTTCATCGACTTTTAATCGTCGTAACAATTATTCAGAATGGGTTAAACCCGGTCTTTCGAATAACTCGCGTATTTTATAATAAAATGTTATAAAAACACATCATACGCCTCATTCCAATCTAGAATATTCTTTTATTCAAATATTCACATCTTTAGGGAAAGGTTCCCATTAATTTTATCAAAGATAAGTTCATTTAAACTATTTCTTTAATATTCCTTTGGATATCAAATTCAAAAGATTTTATTTTATCCTTTAACAATTCTTAACCAAATTAAGGTTTACAAAACTAGTCGAGATTATCAAGCCATACCGAAGTAATCATTTATTTTATTAACCCATTCCCAAACTATTTATCACATAGAGCAGAACTGGTTGTACTCTATATCTGACACCTACTATGTTATCGATAAAATTAATTACCCTTTTCTCATTTCAATCTAATTAAAGATTCATTTAAACCCTAACTAGGTTTTAATCTCAAAAATCATTACTTTATGATTATTCATCTTTAAGAAATTAATCTTATCTTTAACTGGGCTAAAGAACCAATGTTATTTAAAACACAGTTCACAATGAACCCAAATCAACTTCCATTAAATATGGAATCTTCACGGGAAACAGAATAATATATAATTGATATAAATTTCCATATCAGCCTATTAATATAAATTGAATAACGACAAAGCCTTTTAAATTCCATATATAGTAACGGTCTTCCTTCACAGAAGCTCATTCAATTTTTACCAAATCAAATTACATTTAATTCCAATTTAATATATTAAATTGGAAAACTTTACTTTCTAAAATTTCCATTAATCTTAATAAAAATATTTATAAATTCCAAATCATATCTTCACTGTTAATTCGGTTAAAGAACTAATGTTATTTAAAACATCACTCACGATAAACCTAAAATCCAATTCAACTCCAATTAAATTTATAAATTGGTAAAACTTCTCTAGATCTTAATTAAAAGATTTATTCTTTTCTCAACTAGGTTTAAGAATAGTGTTATTTAAGACACCATTAACGACAAACCCAAATTCCAATTTGATATTAAATACAAGGCTCTGAATAAAAATAATATCGGCTTAAATTCAATATCAAATTCTGAAACTAACGGATATCGTATTAGGAATAACGATATCTGTATCTTCAATATTTCTCAACAATATCCGTATAATCATGGAATCTAGTATCAAAAATATCCGAAGATAATTTCCATTCAAACCCAATCCAGTTTATTCGTTGGAAAGCTCTGGTTATTTTAAAATCCATTTTCAATCCAATTTATTATTTATAAAAATTATTGGATTTCAAATCTAGTTGTTAACTAGTTCATTTAGATAAAAATATCTTTTATCTCTTCAAAACTTGAAATATTTAATCCAAACTCTTTCGAAAATCGTTTATTATGATTTTACATAATTTATTCTTATTTTTAATAATTCTGTTAAGGGTCTTACAGTGGTTTCCAATATTGGCCACCGAACTGCGTTCATAACGACCATTTCCAAAATTAATTCGGACATATCTTAAAATCTAACCGTTAGATTTAAAATTTCTTACCATCATTCAAAAGCGCATTTCAATACGAACCCAACGGTTCCGTTTTTAGGAGAATCCGACGGTCGGATCTTCTGCCACGTCTAGTTGAAGTTAATGGTCGAAATTCGCGAACGGTCGCTGCGCGGCGCGTTTTATTCGAACCATTTAATTATATATAATATATATATCATCGATTTCCATTTAAAACGTATTTTATAAATAGTTTATGAATTCACTTTAAATCGATTTCAACTTCATTTTCAATTTTAAATCAAAATTGAATATTCTATATCATTATAATATTAAAATGATAATATTTTCAAAATATCAGATTTTGAAATCAAATCATTTCGATATTCATTATAAAATGAATAAAATCTATATAAAATTCCGTTCGAGTTAAAAATAGCGTATATCTACTTAACTCGGCTTAATATATTCCAATATTTTCGTGTCCATCCAAATTCGGACATCAAATTCATATTTTGATTATTCACTGAATATTATTTAAACTATTCGTTATTTCTGAATTAGAATCAGACTCAATCAATTACCATATAATTTCATTTATTTGGATTCCATACATCGTTGTATTCAAAAATAATGACAAATTACTATTAAACATTCAATTCACATCTACATTGCAATTTACAAATGTACAATTTACAATTGTATAAGCATTAAATAATTAAATAACGCTTATAGCAGTCTGTCAATCAATAGGTTGACATACAGTCAAATCCAATGGAGATGTGAATAAATTATCATCCTTAGACCCGTATGGGGTTTCAACCAACAAAAATGACTCAAATTAATCAATGGTTAATAAATTTAACCAATTCTAATTTGATTCGAATTATTTTTCTAATTAATCAATTTTCACTGTTCAAATTATAAATGGATATTAATAATTTAATTTCAACTACCACAATAATATTAACATTATTTTTAATGTGTTAATCATCACAATCACAACACAATACAGTCAACTAAATCATACATGGTTTTCAAACAACAGTGAATGTAACAACCCTGAATTTCTGAACAAATTTAAAAAAAAATAGCTATTTTAATGGGTTCTGAATATTTAAAATGGTTTATTTTAAATAATAAAGATTTAAAATTTATTTAAATCGAAGTTAGAATGTATAAATTTATTTTAGTTATAAAACGAACTCGAAATGGCACGGTAGTTTGAAAATTCATTTTTTAATTTCAAATGAATGTACAGAATTGAAATAAATCGGATTTAAGTGAAACAAGAAACATTAGAATCTGTTTAACTATATCTTTCTAATGAATGTGATAAACTGGGATTTCACTTTATAAATTGTAAGTTATGTCCAGTTTAAAATTTGAAATAGTCGCTATGGAATTCATATATATATTAAATAATATATAGCCCATTAAAATATCCATTTTGGAAATGACCTCCATTTTCGATGAAACCACTTTTGTTGGATCCGGAATGTCAAATTATTGTTAGGTTTCAAATTTCATAATTTTTTGGAGTTAATATGTGAGCGTGGTAAATTTAAACCTGTTTTGTCAATTTAGTTTAAATTTAATAAGCTAATAAAAATGCCATTTTTCAAACGATCTCCAACTTCGTCGAAATTAGTTTTGTCAGGACCGTATCATCAAAATATATCTAAATTAAATTTTTCATAATTATTGGAGTCGGTATGTGGCCCCGGTAAATTAAAAATGTACGTTCAAATTCAATATTGACCGTTATATTAATTTGTATTTTAATTTTGATAAAATCCGATCGAAACAGTGAATTGGCTTATGAAACAAATTCCATTGTGTCTGCAATGAGGGTATTTAACTAGAGGCGACAGTCATTGGGTTTAATTTGGAGTTCAGATGCAAAAACTAATAATTTAGGAATTAAAAAAATTAAATAATTAAAATATATATAATGGGCCAATAGGATTTTAGCAACCCTAATTCATTTCAGGAAAAACCGCCCGCAATCATCATGTCGTTCAAGGCGGAAAAAGCGCCATTATTTTTCCCGTTAGATCTCAAAATCAACAAGCCCATTCATGAAATTTTCTGAGCAAAGATTGTGGAGCACAACAAGATCTTCCTATCCAACGGGTAAGATAGTTTCTGGTTGAGTATTTAGCATGAATCGCTACTACAAACCGTCGACGTTCGCCCTCGTTTTCTGAGTAAGGGGGCCACCGAGTTTGATTTAAGGGGTAGCCGGTGGAAGCTCTTGCGAAGGCACATGAGGTGGTGGCGTCTGATCATCGTCGGAGCAAATCTGGTAGTCACAATTTTCAAACCAAGGATTTGATAATTGGGTTTGAACGTAGGCCTGAAGTAATTGAGGAAGAAAGTTGTTTAATTTAATTAATTAATTTATTAATTATCTATAAAAAAATGTCATTAACCTATAAAAGAAAATATCTTTTTTCATATGGTGTTGGAATCCAGTGAAACAGGAACCATTGGGATCGTGACAACGTGTACTACATTCTAAGACTGACTAGAACAAAAACAGAGAAGATTTGAATTTGAGGCAGATTCAAACTCAAACAGTGTTGAAATCGTTAACTAAAGAATGACGAAGTGGAAACCAATGTGAGAATTCTCTCACTAAAATATTTGTACCATTATTTATTGTATAATTGAAAATATATATAGACTGTCATTGTTGATTTTTATCTATTGTATGTGACATTGTTTGAGTTCAACACATGAACTATTCACGACTCATTTGCATAAGAAGCGTTGTTTGAATATACGACACTCGTATTTCAAACAATGTGGATACACTTTGTGGTTGTTGAAATGTGATATAAATATATCATTTATTAATTGAACAGTGAAAATTGATTATTTAGGAAAATAATTCAAACCGAATTAGAATTAGTTAAATTTATTAACCAATGATTTATTTAAATAGATTGTTGTTGCTTGAAAACCCCACCCGGGTATTATGATGATATTTGACATACACTAATCCTAATATTTAGTTGTATGTCAATGATTGATTGACAGACTATAGTGAGCGTTATTTATTTATTTTAATGCTTATACAGTGTAGAATGCACTCTAGATGATGTTTGAATGTGTAATGATTATATATCAATATTGTTATATACATGCGACGTATGAAATCCATATTACTAAAATTATATGGTAATTGATTGAGTCACATTCCGATTCATAATATGAATGAATATTTTGAAATAAAATTCAGTTAAGAATTAAATTATGATTTTGATGTCCGATTTTGGATGGAAACAAAAATATTAAAATGTGAAGCCGGGTTAAGTAGCTAAACACCATTTTAACTCGAACGGGTTTATAAATCTATTTTATTCATTTTATAAATGGATACGAGAGGGAAATGGATTTCAAAATCAGATATTTTGAAAGTATTATCATTTCTGTATTATAATGATACGGAATATTCAATTTTGATTTGAAATTGAAATGGAAGTTGGAATCGTTTTTAAAACGAATTTATAAAATACGTTTTAGACAAAAATCGATGATATATATATATATATATATATATATATATATATATATATATATATATATATATATATTTAAATGGCCTGAATAGAACGCGCCGCGCAGCGACCGTTCGCGAATTTCGACTATTGAATTCAAATCGGTGTAACGGGAGATCTGATCGTCGGATTCTCCTAAAACTGGAACCGATGGGTTTGTATCGAAAAGATCTTTCCAATGAATATAAGAGATTAAAATTTTAACAGTTGGATTTCAAATTATGTCCAAATCAATTTCAAAAAAGGTCGCTGTGGATGCAATTCGGTGGCCGTTATTGGAAACTGACTGAAATGCCGATATTAAAATTATTAAAAATATGAAAAAATTGTGTAAAATCATAATAAATGATTTGGAAAGATTTTGGATGAAAAGTTCCGCATTTGAAAAGAAAAAAATACATTTTTATCTAAATGAACTAGTTATTAACTAGAATAATAAATTGGATTTGTAAATAGTTTTGATATAACTAGAATTTTCCAACGTATGAAATGGAAAGGATTTAAATGGATATATTTTTTGGAATATTTTGATATTGAATTCCGTGATAATACAGATATCATTGAGGAATTTGGAAGATATAAATATCGTTATTCCCAATATGATATTTGTTGGTTTCAGAATTTGATATTGAATATAAGTCGATATAATTTCTATTTAGAGCCTAGTATTTGATATCAAATTGGATTTTGGGTTTGTTGTGAATGGTGTCTTCAATAACACTGTTCTTAAACCCAGTTGAGAATAGAATAAATCTTTAATTAAGATTTAGATAAGTTTACAAATTAATTTAATTGGAATTGAATTGGAAGCTGAATTTGGGTTTGTCGTGAATAATGTTTTAAATAACATTTGTTCTTTAACCCGATTAACAGTGAAGATATGATTTGGAATCTATAATCTTTTAATTAAGATTAATGGAATTTTTAAAAGTAAAGTTTTCCAATTTAATATATTAAATTGGAATTGAATGGAATTCGATTTGGTAGTAATCGAGATGAGCTTCTGTAAAGGAAGACTGTTGCTATTTATGGAATTTAAAAGGCTTTGCCATTATTCCATTTATAATATTGATTTGATATAGAAATTTATATTGATTATATATTCATCTGTTTTCCGTGAAGATTCCATAGTTAATGGAAGATAATTTGGGTTTATCGTGAGCTATGTCTTAAATGACATTGGTTTTTTAACCCAAGTACAGACAAGATTAATTTCTTAAAGTTGAATAATCATAGAGTAATGATTTTTGAGACTAAAAACCAAGTTAACGTTTTAATAAATCTTTAAGTAGAGTAAAATGAGAATGATATAATTAAATTTATCGAATTCATGAAATGAGCGAGAATGGAGTACCACCAGTTTTACTCCAGACGATAGTTAAATATTTAATTAGATTTGAACTTAAATGGTAATTAAATTTACCGATAACACCGTGCGTGTTAGATATGGAGTACTACCAGTTTTTCTCCATAGGATGAATGGGTTGGGATTGGGATAATATAATAAATGATTACTTCGATAAGGCTCGATAATCCCGAGTATTATTATAAACCTTAATTGGTTCAGAATTGTCAAAGGATAAAATAAAATCTTTTGAAATTGATATCCAAAGGAAGATTAAAGAATAATTTTGAAAGAATTTATCTTTGATAAAATTAATAGGAACCTTTTCCTAAAGTTGTGATTATTTGAATAAAAGAATATTTTGAATTGGAATAAGGCGTATGATGTGTTTTTATAACACTTGATTATTGATTATAAAATAACAAGTTATTCGGAAAGACCAGGTTTAACCCATTTTGAATAACTAACACGACGATTAAAAGTCGAAGAAGATTTTGGTTGAAGACCGGATATCTTCACATTGTTTGGATGATTACTGATGCCTTGATTGGGATGTACACCCAAGACAAGGTAATAAGTAGTGATCGTCCAGACGTAGTTGGTGATCGACCGGATATGCAAGGGTCTCTCTCTCCTGTATTGGACATATGGGACGAGGAGTAGGGTGCCTCCGGATTCATTCAGACCCAAAACGGACTTGTAAATGGATGTGTTTCTGACATTGGCTTTCATTCTATGTTGATTGATTTCTATTAAATATATATCTGTTTGGTGGCGAAGAATTTATTCCATTGCTTAACGCCTTTCTTTGAGATGTACGAGCTTAGATGTTATATATTGATAGACATCGGTTGTATTGCGTGAATTGTCAGTGTGGCATGCTAAGATGAAAATGATCGAGGCTTTTTTGAAAAGCAGAGTCTTGTCATTGATGATCAAAGCACGGCTTTAAATAGCATAGCTTTGTGTATAGCGTTAATTCGCGAGCCTCACACCTCGGTATGAGTCAAAAACATGATAAGGGACGCAGTGAGTGCGTACGTTTCTTTCTTGCTAGAGGTAGTGCCATGGTATAGAGCCCAGGCATATTTACTTATGTGGATGATGGATAGCGATGCGCCTTAGATATGATTGGTTGACGTACTGATCATTTTGGAGGTCTGATAGGACCGGGAAACATATTATTTAAGAATAACCAATTCACTAAAGTAAGTGTGGACCGACACTGCAAGATCCAAGGGTTTCCCAAAGTGTGTAATCCTGAGTAACCTTGCTAGAGGTGACTCGAATTTGTAAGGAGACCATCTCTTGCCTTGACTCATTATGGTAATCCAATTTCCAATACGACATTTTTCGGTTTTAGATGTAAACCTGTGTATGGCGGCATAATATATGGTACCTATGTCATCTAGGACATATTTGAAATTGATTTTGGCACCATGCACCTGTAATAATATCAAAATGATTTGTTTTAAAGCGTATAAATCATGTTTTGCTATTATAAGGGAAAATCTATCCTCCAGCTTGCGTTGCATTATGTGATGGGACTCGAGTCTTATAATAGCTTCATTTTTCGAAAAGCATCGCGTTGTTTTATTTTAAACTGAGATTCATGTGGGGTAAACCAGTTCCGTGTTATACGGCATGGTCCCATGATTTCCCAATTTTTAAAGTAACGATTTAATTACTGTTTTAGTTCTCACACCAGTCCCATGACTGACTCGGAGTTTATTGTTTCTACCTAAACTCTAGGTGCCCATATTTCCCAAAAGGGCAGCTAGTAGTTCTGGTTTTTTTTGCAGATATTTCTTTACATAGAATCCTGGAATTACCGCTAGAGCCATATTCGGAAAGCTTTATATCCGTGTATTTCTTTCAGTTTTTCTAGTTGATGTATTTTCCGCCCGTGCATTGTATTTATACATTTATTATATTTTCTGCTGCTATGTATTTTAAATCTCTGATATATTCCATTGCGTAATACTTATTCGTTCTCTGATTTATTCTTGTACTCTGATGTAAATTGTTGTATTAGCAATTAAATAATCTATTGTTTGTGTTCTGATGCGTCGTGTTCTCAAAGCGGTCCGGGCTCTTTCGACTCTTCAGGGATCGGGGAAATTCTGGGACGTTTCATTATGGTATCCGAGCCTTAGTTTACAGAGCTCGAGAATAAGGCACATTAGACTGAACAAAAGAATTCATCAGAGATAGGATTAGTGATATCCTATGAGAATGGCTCGTTATAGATAGGGTTAGTAATACCCTAGAATGAGTCTGAAGAGTATTATTTAGAAAAAGGAATTTGTTTTGAAATTATATCTTATTACACGTATTTGAGTATTTTATTTTATATTGATTTGGATTATCGAGTATTGGAAGATTTTGAATATACGTCTGATCCACGTGTATACGAAGCCTCAAATATACTGGATAGATATAGAATCACACTCTAGTTGCCCGGGAATAAATCTGATGATGGGGCCGCATCATCAGTGTTTATTTTCGAGTTTCGAAAGTAGGGTATCTATATATTTCCAATTGGTTGGTGTGAGAACCAAACTTAGATAGAATTTATTGTTTTTGATTTGGTCTTGAAATTGGATTTTTAAGTATATATAAAAGTTATATATTTGAAAAGCTAATAAACAAATTTATTGCTAGATGTGTGTGTGATTATTAATTTAACTGATAAATATATTGGAATGATAAAACCAACAAAAGAAGGAAAGATAAGTAAAGCCAAATCGAATCAAATATAGAACTGAATTGAAAATTGATTGGAATTGCATATATGTACATATATATTCATGCTGAACAGATTATGGATTTACCGTTGAGTAAAGAAATGTGCTGCATGCCCCAAAAATAGGTGTACCTTAATGAGTTGGTTGCGCAATTTTATTTATTATATAAACTCCTGTGAGTGTTTTTGGATGCGTTGTGATGGTTTTTCTGTGTGAGATTATAAACATACAACATAGGATAGCAACAATTGAATTATTAAGTACACACCACGTGGCATACTACATGAAGCATAGCATACCATATTCCATATAAGCATTTGGCGCTTATACGAGGAGACTTGGATTTCCATACGGGCGAGATGCTTGTATAGCGAGGGATGAATTACAGGTTGAACAAAAGACTGATTATGGACATAATTATGAATACTTGTAACGGTGCTCGAGGAAGGATTTAATAAAGACCCTATATAGGTTTGGAGATGACAAAAATTCACGTCTCTCTTGTTGTTAATTAAGGCACATGGACTATTTTATTTCCAACACTAGAGCAAATTATGAGATTTCGACATTCTTACACGTCTCCCTTAGCCGTAGATAGGTCACAAAAATTCTGTATTCTTTTTATTGATTTATTGGGTGCCTAATACAACCAATAAAATTTTCAAACTCTCCCCGTACAAAAGAGGGCGAAATTTTTCGAAAATTTAGGGTGTTAGCCAAGTTTTTGAGAAATTAAAAGTTCTTAGAAACTGAAAAGTTGAAGAACTCAAGCTAGAATAAAGGTTAGTTGGTTAGATAAATAACTTTCAGCTCTGTTCCTTTTCGAGTACAAAAAGATTTTAAGTGGGGGAGATTGTAACAACCCATATTTGGTAACCAATTTAAATTTTTTATTTTAACTATTTTAATGGTTTTTGAATATTTAAAATGGTTTATTTTAAGTGATAACGATTGAAAATTTATTTAAATCGAAGTTAGAACGTATAAATTTATTTTAATTATAAAACGAACTCGAAATGGCGTGGTAGTTTAAAAATTCGATTTTTAATTTCAAATTAATGTACATAATTCAAAATAAATCGGATTTCAGTGAAACAAGAAACGTTAGAATCTGTTTAGATATATCATTCTAATGAATGTGATAAACTGGGATTTCACTTTATAAGTTGTAAGTTATGTCCAGTTTAAAATTTGAAATAATTGTTATGGAATTTATATATATTTTAAATAATATATAGCCCTTAAAAATAGCCATTTTGCAAATGACCTCCGTTTTCGACGAAACCGCTTTTGTTGGATCCGGAATGTCAAATTACTGTTAGGTTTCAAATTTCATATTTTTTTGGGATTAATATGTGAGCATGGTAAATTTAAATGTGTTTTGTCAATTCAGTTTAAATTTAATAAGCTAATAAAAATGCCATTTTTCAAATGGTCTCCAAATTCGATGAAATTAGTTTTGTTAGGATCGTATCGTCAAAACCTAGATAGATTTATTTTTCAATAATTTTTGGAGTTAGTATGTGGCCCCGGTAAATTAAAATGTACATTCAATTTCAATATTGATAGTTATATTAATTTATATTTTAATTTTGATAAAAACAGTTCAAAACAGTCGAATTGGCTTACGAAACGTATTCCATTGTGTCTGGAATGGGGGTATTTAGCTAGGGTCAACAGTCGTTGGGTTTGACTTTTAGTTCAAATGTAAAAACTAACATTTTAGGAATAAAAAAATTAAATAATTAAAATAAATTTAATGGGCCAATAGGATTTTAGCAACCCTAATTCATTTAAGGAAAAACCTCCGCCATCATCATCTCGTTCAAGGCAGAAAAAGCTCCATCCTTTTTCCCGTTAGATCTCCAAATCCACAAGCCCATTCACGAAATTTTCTAAGCAAAGATTGTAGAGAACAACAAAATCTTCCCATTCAACAGGTGTGTTCGTTTCTCGTTCAGTATTTAGCTTGAATCGCTGCTCCAAACTATCCCCGTTCGCCCTCGTTTTCAGCACAAGGGGGTCCACTGAGTTCGACGTAAGGGGTAGCCGGAGGAAACTCTTGCAAAGGCGGAGGAGGTGGTGGCGTCTGATCATCGTCATGGCAACCGTGGTGGTCGCAATTCTCAACCCTAGGATTTGATAATTGGGTTTGAACGTCGGCCTAAAGTAATTGAACAAGAAAGGTGTTTAATTTAATTAATTATCTTTAAAAAAATGTTATCAACCTATAAAACTAATATCATTTTCACACGGTGTCGAATCCAGTGGAACAGGAACACTGGGATCGTGACAACGTGTACTACATTCTAAGACTGACTAGAACAAAAACGGAGCAGATTTGAATTTGAGGTAGATTCAAACTCAAACAGTGTGGAAAGACAGAGTGGAAACCAAAGTAAGAAATCTCTCGCTAAAATACTTGTACAGTTATTTATTGTATAAATGAAAAAATATATAGACTGTCATTGTTGATTTTTATCGGTTGTATGTGACATTGTTTGAGTTCAACATGTGAACTATTCACGACTAATTTGCACAAGAAGCGTTGTTTGAATATACGACACTCGTATATCGAACAATATCGATACACTTTTTGGTAGTTAAAATGTGATTTAAATATCCATTTATTAATTAAACAGTGAAAATTGATTATTTAGAAAAATAATTCAAACCGAATTAGAATTGGTTAAATTTATTAACCAATGATTTATTTAAATAGATTGTTGTTGCTTGAAAACCCCACCCGGGTATTATGATGATATTTGACATACACTAATCCTAATATTTAGTTGTATGTCAATGATTGATTGACAGACTATAGTGAGCGTTATTTATTTATTTTAATGCTTATACAGTGTAGAATGCACTCTAGATGATGTTTGAATGTGTAATGATTATTTATAAATATTGTTATATACATGCAATGTATGAAATCCATATAACTGAAATTATATGGTAATTGATTGAGTCACATTCCGATTCAGAATATGAACGATTTTTTTAAAATAATATTCAGTTAAGAATTAAATTATGATTTTGATGTCCGATTTTGGATGGACACAAAAATATTAAAATGTGAAGCCGGGTTAAGTAGCTAAACGCCATTTTAACTCGAACGGTTTTATAAATCAACTTTATTCATTTTATAAATGGATACGAAAGGGAAGTGGATTTCAAAATCAGATATTTTGAAAATATTATCATTTCCATATTATAATGATGTTGAATATTCAATTTTTATTTAAAATTGAAATGGAAGTTGGAATCGTTTTTAAAACGAATTTATAAAATACGTTTTATATAGAAATCGATGATATATATTATATATTTAAATGGCTTGAATAGAACGCGCCGCACAACGACCGTTCATGAATTTCGACCATTGACTTCAAATTGATGTAATGGGAGATTCGACCATTGGATTCCATTCGTGTCGCAAAGATCTTTCCAATGAATATAAGAGATTTAAATTTGAACGGTTGTATTTCAAATTATGTCCAAATCAATTTCAGAAAAGGTCGCTATGGATGCAGTTCGGTGGCCGTTATTGGAAACCAAATGAAATGGCGATATTAAAATTGTTTAAAATATGGAAAATTTGTGTAAAATCATAGTAAATGATTTGGAAAGATTTTGGATGAAAATTCCGCATTTGAAAGACAAAATACATTTTTATCTAAATGAACTAGTTAATAATTAGAATAATAAATTGGATTTGTAAATGATTTTGATACAATCAGAATTTTCCAACGTATGAATTGGAAAGGATTTAAATGGAAATAATCTTCGGAATATTTCGATATTGGATTCCGTGACTATACGGATATCGTTGAGGAATTTGGAAGATACAGATATCATTATTCCCAATACAATATTTGTTGGTTTCTGAATTTGATATTGAATATAAGCCGATATTATTTCTATTTAGAGCCTTGCATTTGATATCAAATTGGATTTTGGGTTTGTCGTGAATGGTGTCTTCAATAACACTGTTCTTAAACCCAGTTAAGAATAGAATAAATCTTTAATTAAGATTTAGAGAAGTTTTCCAATTAATATAATTGGAGTTGAATCGGAAGTTGAATTTGGGTTTATCGTGAACAATGTTTTAAATAACATTTGTTCTTTAACTCGATCAACAGTGAAGATGTGATTTGGAATTTATAATCTTTCAATTAATATTAAAGGAATTTTCCAAAGTTTAGTTTTCCAATTTAATATAGTTAATTGGAATTCGACTTAGTAATAATCAAGTTGAGCTTTTGTAAAGGAAGACCGTTGCTATTTATGGAATTTAAAAGGCTTTGCCGTTATTCCATTTATAGTATTGATTTGATACGGAAATTTATATCGATTATATATTGATCCGTTTTACATGAAGATTCCATAGTTAATGGAAGATGATATGGGTTTATCGTGAACTGTGTCTTAAATGACATTGGTTCTTTAACCCAAGTAAAGACAAGATTAATTTCTTAAAGTTAAATAATCATAGAGTAATGATTTTTAAGATTAAAAACCAAGTTAGAGTTTTAATAAATCTTTAAGTTGATTAAAACGAGAATGAGATAATTAAATTTATCAAATTTATGGAATGAGCGAGAATGGAGTACCACCACTTTTACTCAAGCAATAGTTAAATCTTTAATTAGATTTGAACGTGAAATGGTAATTAAATTTACTGATAACACCGTGGGTGTTAGATATGGAGTACTACCAGTTTTACTCCATGGGAGTATTTGAATAGAAGAATATTCTGAATTGGAATAAGGCGTATGATGTGTTTTTATAACACTTGATTATTGATTATAAAATACGCGAGTTATTCGGAAAGACCGAGTTTAACCCATTCTGAATAACTCACACAACGACTAAAAGTCGAAGAAGACGATGGTTGAAGACCATAGATCTTCACATCGTTTGGATGATTACTGATGTCTTGATTGGGATGTACCCCCAAGGCAAGGTAATAAGTAGTGATCATGCAGACGTACTTGGTGATCGACTGGATATGCGAGGGCCTCTCTCTCTTGTATTGGACATATGGGACGAGGAGTAGGGTGCCTCCAGTTTCGTTCAGACACAAAACGGAAATGTAAATGGATGTGTGTCTGACATTGGCTTTCATTCTATGCTGATTGATTTCTATTAAACATATATATGTTTGGTGGCGGAGGATTTATTCCATTGCTTAACACCCTTCTTTGAGACGTACGAGCTTAGAGGTTATATATTGATAGACATCAGTTGTATTGAGTGAATTGTCAGTGTGGCAGGCTAAGATGGAAATTATCGAGGCTATTTTTTGAAAAGCACAGTCTTGTCGTTGATAGTCAAAGCACGGCTTTAAATAGCATAGCTTTGTGTATAGCGATAATTCGCGAGCCTCACTCCTCGGTATGAATCAAAAAATGGGATAAGGGATGCAATGAGTGCGTACGTTTTTTTCTAGCTAGAGGTAGTGCCATGGTATGGAGCCCAGGCATATTCACTTATGTGGATGATGGATAGCGAGACACCTTAGATATGATTGGTTGACGTACTGACCATTTTAGGTCCGATAGGACCGGGAAACATATTGTTCATGAATAACCAATCCACTAAAGTAAGTGTGGACCAGCACTGCAGGATCCAAGCGTTGCCCAGAGTGTGTAATCCTGAGTCATCTTGCCAGAGGTGACTCGAATCAGTAAGGAGACCATCTCTTGCCTTGAGTCATGATGGAAATCCAATTTCCAATATGACATTTTTCGGTTTTAGTTGTAAACCTACGTATGGCGGCATAATATATAGTACCTATGTTGTCTAGGATTGATACATTTATATTTGAAATTGATTTTGACACTATGCACCTATATGAATATCAAAATGATTTGTTTTAAAGCATATCAAGCATGTTTGGCTATTATAAGGGAAAACTCTATCCTCCGGCTTGCGTTGCATTGTGTGATGGGACCTGAGTCTTAAAATAGCTTCATTTTTTGAAAAGCATTGCGTTGTTTTATTTTAAACTAAGATTCATGTGGAATAAACCCGTTCCACGTTATATGGTGTGGTCCCATGATTTCCTAATTTTTAAAGTAAAGATTTAATTACTGTTTAGTTCTCACACCAGTCTCATGACTGACTCAGAGTTTATTGTTTCTACCTAAACTCTGGGTACCCATATTTTCCACAAGGGCAGCTAGTAGTTTTGGTTTTTTTGTAGATATTTCTTTACATAGGATCGTGGATTTACAGCTAGAGCTATATTCGGAAAGCTTTGTATCCGTGTATTTCTTTCAGTTTGCTAGTTGATGTATTTTCCACTGTACATTGTATTTATACATTTATTATATTTTCCGCTGCTACGTAATTTAAATCTCTGATATTTTCCGTTGTGTAATATTTATTCATACTCGGATTTATTCTTGTACTCTGATATAAATTGTTGTAATAACAATGAAATGTACTATTGTTTGTGTTCTGATGTCTCGTGTTCTCAAAGTAATCCGGGCTCCTACGTCTCTTCGGGGATCGGGGAAGTTCTGGGTCATTTTAGTGAATGTAAGCTAGCAGGCATCGTATAACATTTTTGTGATAATTACACAAATAAAGATCAATACTGACAATCTATATATTTTCAGTTATAAAATAAATAACTGTACAAATATTTTAGTGAGAGAATTCTCACTTTGGTTTCCACTTAGTCATTCTTTATTTGCGAATTGTATTTTCAATAAAATTAAACTGGATGTTTAATTTTATCAAAATTGCAACAACTTCCATTTTCATCCTGTTCAGTTCCATGTTGTAGTACTCTTTGACACGATTCCAACGGACCTAAGTTTGTAATTTTCTGACATCATACGAAAAAGATATGGCATTACAAACATTTAATTACATAATCAATTAATAATTAAAAACCTTAATCTCTTTTTTATCCTCTTCCTTCTGAAACTTGCGTTGCCCAAAAGAACCCATCCATGACCAAAAGAAAACCGCCGCCGCCACGCCCATGGGTCACCGGACCCCCGATCTCCTGTGACCGCCCGAACCTCCGTGCCGCCGCCCTCCAACGTCGGTGACCACTTGAAAATCGCGCCCCAATCAACACCTGAAATGGCGTTCGAACTCTCAGCCTTTGAGGCTCGATTTCTCCCAAACCATGAACTGAAAAACGATCATAGCCGTTAGATTTATAGAGCGCGTTAAGCTCTATGATTTTATCTTTGGAAGCTCATGAAGTTATTGTGTGGATGAAGAGAACGAGGGGAAGAAGTTTTGGATCGCCGAGGCCATTGATTGCTAGGGCCGGTGGAAATCAGAAATAATGAGGGCTTTGGGCTCATATATATATATATATATATATATATATATATATATATATATATATATATGATTATTACTTTAATTTGAAAAATGAGATTTTGCATATGGACTCCAAATCAAACCCAACGACTATTGTTCCTAGCTAAATACCCCTAATCCTGACACAATGGAATATGTTTCATAAGCCAAATCTATCATTTCGATCAATTTTTATCGAAATTTAAATTTAAATTAATATAACGTTCAATATTGCATTTGAACATACATTTTAATTTACCGGGGCCACATACTAACTCCAAAAATTACGAATTTTGAAATCCTGCTAAGTTTTGACGATACAGTCCTAACAAAATTAGTTTCGTCGAATTTGGAGACCGTTTGAAAAATGGCCTTTTAACTGGTCAATTAAATTTAAACTGAAATTGAAAACATGTTTAAATTTACTACACTCACATTTTAGTTCCAAAAATTATGAAATTTTAAACTTAACAATAATTTGACATTCCAGATCCTACAAAAGTAGTTTCGTCAAAAACGGAGGTCATTTGCAAAATAGCTACTTTTAAGGGCTATATATTAAAATATATATAAATTCTATGGCCACTATTTTATATTTTAAACTGGACATAACTGACAATTTATAAATTGAAATCTCAGTTTCTTACATTTGTTAGAAAATTACAGTTCAAAATATTCCAATGTTTCTTGTTTCATCAAATTCTGAATTATATTGAATTTTGTATATTCATTCAAAGTTTAAAATCGAATTTCAAACTACCACGCCATTTCGAGTTCTTTTTAATTAAATTTTAAATTTATACGTTCCAACTTCGATTTAAATAAATTTTAAATCGTTAATTATCATAATAAATCAGTTTAAATTCTAAAAATTCATTAAATCAATTGAAAATAAAATTTTAAATTGGTTCCAAAATCTGGGTTGTTACATTCTCCCCTACTTAAAATCTTTTCGTCCTCGAATAGGAAGATAGAATTGAAGGTTGTTTACCTAATCAACTCAACCTTCGCTTGTCTCAAGTTCTTAAACTTTTAGGTTTCTAAGAACTTTCTAATTTCTCAAAAGTTTGGCTAACACCTTAAATTTTCAAAAAAATTCGCCATAACCTCCTTTCTATGGGGAGAGTTTGAAAATTTTATTAGGCACCCAATAAATCAATAAAAAGCATACAAAATTTTTGTGACAATCTATGCCCAAGGGAGATGTGTAAAAAGGTTGAAATCTCATACCTTGCCCCAGTTTTGGAAATAAAATAGTCCATGTGCCGTAACTAAAAACAAAAGTGACGTCAATTTTTGTCATCTCCAGACCTGTGTAGGGTTTTTATTAATTCCTGCCCCGAGCACCTTTTTATGTTTATTTAGTCCATAATCAGTCTTCTATTCAACCTGTAATTCAGTCATCGCCATACAAGCATCTTGCCCGTATGGAAATCCAAACCTCGTCATATAAACACCAAATGCTTATATGGAATATGACATGATATGCTGTCTTCATGTAGTATGCGTTCGGTGTAGTCCATAATTTATTTGATACTATACTATGGCCTATGTGACACCCCACGTCCGTTAATGTCACTTACTAAGGGAATGCATTAACTTTCGTGAAACGTTATAGGTAAATAAGAACATAATATCACAAGATAGACATGTAAAATAGCAGTGGAATTAAAAACTTTTATTTAAATCAAAACATCATGGTCCCAAATACATAGGTTTTGAAATAACCAGTTACATGTTTAATAATCTGTCTTGCCAAAAATATCAGAGTACAAAAGCATAAACCATATTTCCCAAGCAAAGCCATAAGAGAGTTGAAAACAAGTCAAAGCTGTACATCCATATCCAAAATCCAAGATAAGCTGAAAGAATCCAAATCAACTCTAAGCACTTCCGCCCTGAGAACCTAGGGGGTGGAGCGAGGGGGGGGGGGGGAGGGAGGGGAGGAAATGGAAGAGAGAGAAGAGGAAACAAAAAGGGTCAGACATAAAGTCTTGTGAGTCCAACTACTTTTAAATATAAATAAATAAAAGTATCGTGGCAGGTACATAAATCTAGAAGAACAAGATGACAGTAGCAATAACAAGTGTGAACTGAGCAAGATAAGATGAACATGATATATTGCGTTTCTTAAATACATTTCTCTGCACCACGCAGAAACTAGTATATCAGAATAGAATGATCCTAACTAATACCGTTCCATTACATTCTCTTGATTATTAGGTTACTTGGGTTAATCGCACTCAAGGCTTATACGCGCATCGTACCCATTTACTTTCCCATGGATTCACCAAATACAATATATGTAGCTATCTCTCAATATTGAGATATATCCCCTGGTAACCCACTTGCATAGTCTCCACCGTAATGAACGCAGTCCCCCATCCTAAGCCGGAGTGACGTACGGATCCCTATATAAAATATTACGTTCTGCATATATCTATCATTACTATGCTACGTAAGCGTATGGACTGCCCCCATCGATCGAATTAGATTCTATATTGGAATAATGCCTTCTAGTCTATGATACACCATCCAGAGCAGATATGCATGTATCTAGACTGTCCCACGTGTGTACTGTAATTGTAGCTCGATGCCTCAATCGCACGTCCTCTAATGTGCATCGAGTTCCGTGTTAGGGCTAAACAAGAAACAAGGAACTTGGATGGGAGCATTTCCATACCTGTACAGGCCGCCTTTAAGTGCCTTCAAATACAAATATTCCTCGAGTTCGTTTTCCATAGTGGCTATGGCCCCACCTCGGCCCTCCCTTGACTAGTAAGGACTATAGAGCTAAGCGACCGCCCCTAATAACAACCAACCTAAACATCCATGTGGCGTCTCCCCTCATCCCCGTATGTCGATAGTGAAAGGTGAAATGATATCTGGGTTTAGCTCTAGTCTTTCTGCATCCCGCTGTCTTCCAATGACGGATGTCCGATGGTCTACTATCCTTGTTGGTCGTGACCCTCTCTACCTCCTCGTGAGGCAACCGCCGAACCACCCTTGTCTCACCACGTCACAGCTTTCTGACTACATAGCTACATCTGCAGTCAAGGCCCACCTACCTAGTAGTTACGCGCAGACCCAACCCCTATGAGTATAACCTTAGACATCTTTCACCGCACACTGGACTACTAGGTCCACCTTATGTACTTTAGGAAGCCGCGTGCTTCCCCTTCCAGTCCCTTGGAGCCATCAAACAATCAGATGAAAGTGCTCTCCCTTCATGCTTTATAACACCTCGATGATCTACACTGTTGGGTTATTCACCCTCAACTGTATGGACTGGTCCAAGCGCCTTTCTTTAATATGTTGTTAGACCCTATGTCTAAACATTCTTTTACGCGCTTGCCTCTCCTCATCAGGTTTCCAGTTAACTTGGTTATTCCAATTCATATTGAATTCTTATCCAATCGACCGAGTTTCTCTTGCTTATTAATTTCAGTCATACGGCTTAATTCATTTAAGTTTATTAATAAGCTTACAACATATTATTCTCTAGATTGTGGCCCAAGGTCTGTAATCCACAATCTATTTTATATTCTTGCTTGGTTACATCATTACAATAACATGTTTTTACTTAATGTATAATTAAGTACGTCTCATTTTACATGTTTCCTTTTTAACATGTTAGTCATTATTTATGATTAAATATAACTTATCTTATAAGTTTTCCTCATTCTTTCTCATTTAATCATAATTCCATTTTTCATTGTTATTACAACTTATTGTTGTTTACTTATTAACTTAGTTGTATTAACTAAGGTCCGTTAATAAGTTTCTCTACCCATTTATTATAACCTATGTTATAATTTTCTCTTGTCCCTAGGACAAGCCTAAACTTGTTATTCACATCAGCGGTTTCCAGACTTCTAGATTACTTAATCTATAATTAAGTATCTCTTCTCTTATTAGACAGGTTGTCTCTTTTCCTTACAAGTTATGCTTAACCTAAGAGGTGTCCTTTAATTCCATAACTTTATTATTTCTACCAGTTATGTATACCACTAGGTGTCTTTAATTACATAACCATATTGGGTTAAGTTCGTGGGCCTATATGTAAATATTACCCACCCCCTCTAATTTACTTAACCCACCCATACCCATCCAATTTTACTTAACCCTAACTTAAGTTTATAATCATACAATCCTTATAGATTAAATTAGGTTAAGTAGTCCGATTCGTTACCATGTCCAATTATGGTTATAATGGGCTAGCCCTCCCACATTAGGCCTGCAACATGTGGATGTTGGATATGTCGGTCTAGTCCGGGCAGTCTTATTCCACAGTTGGGTCTAACCTCATCTCTCAGCCCGATTCGTATTTACGTACTTATACCTCCCACATTAGGTTCAACATTAGTGGGTGTTGGATATGTCAGTCGGGTCCGGGCAGACTTCCACCACTAATGTAACCTAACCTCGTGTCATAAGTACAATTACAATTCCTAATTGTAATTACTAAGCATTCCATTTATATTCAAATCTACCTATGTCATTATAGGTAATTATTTTGTGTTTTCCTCATTTGAATTATGTCTAATTCACTATTCAAATTATAGACCTTTATGCCTCTTTCTAATTCACCTTTTAATTATGCACCATATGCCCTTAATCATAAATTAAGGATTATAAATATATATATATGTATGTATATATATATATTGCACAAACCCAAACCCACATATTTTTCAACTTATGCCCCAAGTCCATTTTCAATGCAACTTAAACCCAAATCCACCTTCACAAAATTTATGCCTAAAATTCATATTCACATATGTTCAAATTTACGTCCCAAATCAATATTTCAACATGTCCATTTTATACCCAATTCCGTATTTACATATATTCCAATGCGTGCCTAAATTCGTATTATTCAACAAGACTTATGCCCCCAAACCCATCTTCATATATTTCCAATTTTATGCCCAAATCTAGATCCATATTTTCCAATATCAATTTCATCCCAAATTATGCCTTTCCTAATTATTCCCAATTTCGCACGTTTGCATTTTCAGCGTTAAGCCTAGGCTCGAAGGTAGCCTGGCTATATAAAAATAAAAAGGGAAAAGAGGGAAGGAAGAGAATCAGAACAGGCATAATAATGAATCAATTACATAATGATAGAAATAGGCATAAAAACTGAATGAACATATTATGACAAGGTCAGACTTGGTGACGATATAAACATATAGGAACAGATCAATGGAATATGTCATAATTTAACTGATTAGGCACTGATTCAAGATCCAATTATTATATACATAACAAGATTACTATTTAGATATTTTGATCTAAAAGCAACATAAACTCACAGTGAATTTGCTGTGAAGAACATGTTGAATAGGTTGTTGTAGCCATCGTTTAATTTGTTGTAGCAATCTTCGAATATGTATAATCTTCTTTGAATTGATTTAGAAGAAGAAGAAGAGTCATTTTAATTTCCATCGCAGCAGAGCTTCGCCGTCACCATTTTTTTTAAATGAACAAAACCTAGGTTTAGGGTCCTTTATATAGAAGTAGCGGAGCAACCAAGACCATCGGATTAGATCAGGAGCCATAGGAATCGTCCACATCATAAAATAAGCTTCTGGAGCCACAGGTGGGTCGACCCCTAGGTCGACCCCCTTCAGGGGTATCGACCCCAAGGTCGACACCTATAAGACAGGATCGACCCGTAGGTCGACCCAGCCGGGTCTTGGGTCGACCTCGTATGGTCGGCCTTTTCGTGATTCGCACGCCGGATTTCTGGTTTTGCTGATTTTGAACATTTTTGAATTTATATACATATATATCTTCATTATATGCATACAAACTTCAAACCTTAATAACTTCTTTACGGTGTCCGATTTACGCAAACCAAATGTCTATCTTGACAAGAATTCCGAGATGGACGCAATAGCATAGTCCATTTTACTTAATTTTGAATATTAAATTAAGTTTTCCTTAATTCATTGTTAATAGTGTACTTCACATTGATTATTCTTTAATTCATCATCTTTAGTATCGTTAAAATTCCAGGGTGTTACATTCTTCCCTACTCAAAGGATTTCGTCGCCGAAATCTCTAAGTTTAGAAGAACATATATCCTAACATCCAACAATCATACATCCATCTAGCAATCATAGGCATCCATTGTCCTTAAGGAATTTCTAATGCTTTTATGAACATACGTAATAGTGTGTGTGTATGTTCGTAAACTAGTGTGAAAGATCAGGCGGCCTACTGATTTAGTTGACCTCCTTAATGCAATGTATGTTTGTGCCATGTAACCAAAAATGTATGCAAATCACCCAAGCATAAAATGTAAGTTCTATATGGGTGCACAACCATCCATCCAAATGCAACATCAATGTAACAATAATCCTATCTTCATCCATAAAAATTTAAAATGTACACACATCAAGATGCAATATGTAAGTGATTGAGTCGATCTAGTGCCTATTGTGTGTGTATATGCATCCACGAGTAATCATTAGCAACCACTTGCATCTATCAAACATAACATTTATCAAATATATGTTTGCATTCATTAGTTTTCTACCTATAGACTTGATCAATAGAAGATATTCAAACGAAAGGTACGAATATTAATTCGAAGCTTAGAAAAGAAGTTAAGAACATATTCTCATAAAGGAAAGGATATGAAGCACAAACCTTGTCTTCAGCCTCCAAAGTAGCGTTCTCGCGGCCCTTTCCCATTGAACTCTTACTAGCTTCACGTATCTATTGCATAATTTCTTAACCTCCGATCCAAGTATGCAAGTTGGAACTCGTCCTATCATTGCTTCCTTCTCTACTTTCATTTCCTCTCACAAGTTTGGCTCCACTACCTCGAACTCTATACATTTTATCACCGCTGGGATGAATAGTCGTCTTAGAATGATGGGCTTCCTCAAGGACTGTCTTCAATAGGTTCCAAGTAGCTCCCCTACTTGCTTATCATGTTCCCTCTTGTCTTTTAGGAGTCACATGTCGCAAATCATCGATAGATATATCAAGAGGTTCTAGAAGACTAAGCAAGACAGACCCTTTTGGGGTCATAAGAAATCTCGAGAGTCTTTCTATGGCAAGTCAGAAGTATAATAACCTTCCCCTCACAATCTAGAATGGCTCCATGTATGGTTAACCAATCCATTCCTAGAATCAAATCGTATCTTATGAAATCAAGAACCTATGCGTCGTAACCAAACTAGACGCCTAACACAAAGATTCTCAAATCCCGACAAATCAATGATAAATGAGTCGTACCTCAAATGGGGTTTGAGACAATAACGGGATCCAAAACCATACTAGTATCTTAGTGCAAAGATTCAACTAAAGAATCAGATATAATAGAATGCGAAGCGCCAAAAAAAGAATCCTAACTAGATGATCAGAAAATGGAAATCAATCCTTCGATGGAAAATTTCCTACCCCTATCCTATCCACCAGTTATGAGAACATTAGCTTGCCTACTAGAAGTTCCTCCCCTCTGGTCTTGCCTTTGTCCCTTCGGGTACTCCTCAATGAGGTGTCCTTCCTTACCAAAGTGGTAACAAACGCCTTTTCTCTTTCTACAATTCTTTTCCAAATGACCCACTGTTCCAAAATTATGGTATTTCCTCTTTTCTTCTTTACGTTGTGCTCCTTAGCCCCAACTCCCTTATTCTCCTTTTTTTTATCATCCTTGTGCAACATGCTAACAAGTCTCTTGAAAGTTGCCTCCATCGCACGAAAATCCTTACGAGGCTCAAAAGAAAATAATCCGCAGGTGAAACTACTGCGGCAACAGATGGAGGTTGGGCACTTCTTTACCCTTCGACATGTACCGTAGTTTTATCATGCCTACGGAACCATGCAAAATAGGGATATCCTTTTGGAAAGAAACGGTTCCCCGAACAAAAAGGAAAAATAATCAAGCGGAGAATTGTGACGAAAAGGAATTTCGCTCGGTCCGAACCAGTCGCTAAACCGACCCAGACCGTTCGAAACGCCTGATCGTTTTGAGAACACGACAAAATAGAATGCATACAAAAGAACATTTCATTGTTATTACAACAATACATCAGATTATCAGAATATACAGAGTATAAATGAATATTACACAGAAATATCAGAGATTTAAATTACATTTAAATACATCGCAGCGGAAAATAATACAATACACAACTGAAGGAGATATACGGATACAAAGCTTTCCGGATATCGTTTCAGCTGTAAACCAGGATCCTGTGAATATAAATCTGCAAAACCAAAACTACTAGCTGCCCGTGTCAAAATAGGGGCACCCAGAGTTTAGGTTAAAACAACAAACTCCAGGTCAGTCATGTGACTGGTGTGAGAACTAAAACAGTTATTTATCTTTATTTTCAAAGTAAGGTAAATCAAGGGACCACGCCGTATAACACGGAACGGGTTTCCTCCCAAGAATACCAGTGCATAAAACAACAGCGCAATGCTAAATAAAGAAAAATGAAGCTGTTATAAGACCCAGGTCCTATCACACAATGCAACGCAAGCCGGGGGATAGGGTTTTCCCTTATAACAGCCAAAGAATGCTTGATACGTTTAAAACAAATCATTTGATACTATTATAAGTGCATAGTGTATAAAACAACTTCAAATCATAAGTATCAATCATAGGCGGCATGGGTACCATATATCATGTCACCATACTAGTTCTACAATTAAAACCGCAAATGTCACGTATTTGGAAATTGGATTTCCGTCTGTGAACCGAGGCCAGGGATCGTCCTCTACCGATTTTAGACAATCTAGCCCATGTCTAGGAACAGCCGCAACTGCCCCTTGGATCGTCAGGGCCGGTCCACCGATGTGGATTATTATGCCTGAACACTACGTTTCCCCGCCCTTTGGGGCGTTAATGAGCCAACGAATGACTCCATCGGACCCGGATCGTCCGATCAAACCGAGGTGCCTCGCAACAGCAACAACCACATAGGTGAAAAGTATATAAATGTCAGGGCTGATAGGTCACTGACACCACCCTAGCTAGAAGGAAACGCATGTCCTCCCTGATGTCCTCTTCCGTTTCTGGTTCACAACCGGGGTGCGAGGCTCGCGAATTCACGTTACACAAAGCTGTGCCACACAGGTTGTGCTTTGATCATCGCCACAAGACTTTGCTTTTCAACAGAAGCCTCGATCATTTGCCACTTAGGCATGCCACACAGGCAATTCACTCCATGCGTTTGATATCCATCAATATATAACCCCTGAGCTCGTACGTCTCAGAGAAGGGCGTTAAGCAAAAGAATAAATTCTCCGCCGCCAAACAGATATATATATTTAATAGAGATCAATCACACGGACTAAAATCCAATGTAAGACACACAGTCCATTTACAAGTCTGTTCTGGGTCTGAACGAAACCGGAGGCACCTAGTACCCCGCATATCCATCGATCTCCAAGCACGTCTGGACGATCACCAACTGTTTCCATCTTCTTTGGTGTACAACCCAATCAAGATCATCAGTAATCACCCAAACGATGAGAAGACCTCCGGTCTTCGACCATCGTCTTCATCTTCGACTTATCGTCGTATCAGTTATTCAGAATGGGATAAACCCGGTCTTTCCGAATAACTCGCGTATATTTTAAATAAGTGTTACACAAACACAACATACGCCTCATTCCAATTCATCAGTCACTAACCGTAAATTAATCAAGAGAATAATTCCCCAAATATTAACTCCGAAGGCCGAAACCAACATCAGATCAATATCCAGAAAACCGTTCTGCTTAGCTAACCGACAATTAGTTTCTAAATTTCACATTCATAGGGAAAGGTTCCCATTAATTTTATCAAAGATAAATCATTAAAATCTATTCTTTAATCTACTTTTGAATTTCGATTCAACTAGTCGGGATTAACGAACCTTACCGAAGTAATCATTTGTTTTAATTTCCCAATCCCAACCTATTCATCCCATGAAGTAAAACTGGTTATACTTCATATCTAACACCACGGTGTTATCGGTAAATTCAATTACCGTTTCACGTTCAAATCTAATTAAAGATTTAATTATCGCCTGGAGCAAAACTGGTGATACTCCATCCTCGATCATTTCAATCTAATTAAAGATTCATTAAAACTCCACTTAGTTTTAATCTTTAACGGGGTTAAAGAATCAGTGTCACTTTAAAAACACTGTTCACGATAAACCCCAAAATCACATTCCATTAATTATCGGGTTAAAGAACAAGTGTTATTTAAAACACTGTTCACGATAAACCCAAAAATCGATATCAATTCAATTAAATATTATTTAATTGGTACACTTCATTAAATCTAAATAAAAAGATTTAATCTTTTCTCAATTGGGTTCAAGAACAGTGTTAGTCAAGACACCATTCACGACAAACCCAAATCACATTTGATATTAAATACAAGGCTCTGAATAGAAAATATATCGGCTTATATTCAATATCAAATTCTACGATTAACAAATGTCGTATTGGAAATAACGATATAAATATATATATCTTTCAAATTTCAATAACAACATCTGTATAATCACGAATTCCAACATCGAAATATTCCGAAGACAATTTCGATTCAAATCCACTCCAATGCAATAATTGGAAATTCTGGTTATTTTTAAAACCCTTTTTAAATTCAATTTATTTATTTAAAAATAAATAGAATTATAATTCTAGTTCAAAACTAGTTCATTTCGATAAAAATCTATTTTTATCTTTTCAAATATGGAGTTTTTCATCCCAATCCTTTCTAAATCATTTCTTATGATTTTACACAAATTATTACTATTTTTAATAATTTTATCAAGGCCCGTACAGTCGATTTCCATCAACGGTCATCGAACTGCACTTACAGCGACCTTTTTCAAATTTGATTTGGACATAATTCCAATCCAACCGTTAGATTTCAAATTTCTAATATTCGTTAGAAAGCTCTTTTCGATACGAACCCAACGGTTCTGGTTTTAGGAGAATCCGACAGTCGGATCTCCCGTAATATCCGTTCGATGTCAATGGTCGAAATTCGCGAACCGCCGCGGCGCGGCGTGTTCTATTCAGGCCATTATATTATATATATAATATATACTTCGTCGATTTCAATTCAAAACGAAATTTATAAATCGTTATAAATTCGTTTTCAAAACGGTTTCAACTTCATATTCAATTTCAAATCAAAATTGAATATTCCAATTTAAATTCATTTTAAATTCATTTCAAATTGATTTCAATTCGAATTGATTTCTAATTCAATTTCAGTTCGATTTCAATTCAATTCAAATTCATTTATATTCAATTTCAATTCGAATTTCTATTCTTTTCAAAATATTAGATTTTGAGATCACTTTCGATATTAATTATAAAATGAATAAAATCGATATAAATATCGTTCACGTTAAAATGGCGTCAATCTAATCAACACGGCTTCATATATTGATATTTTCAAATATTTCATTTCGAATATTTCTATTTCAAATATTTCTATTTCAAATATTTCTATTTCAAATATTTCTTTTTCAAATATTTCTTTTCAAATATTTCTATTTCAAATATTTCTATTTTAAATATTTCTATTTTAAATATTTCTATTTCAAATATTCTATTTCAAATATTCTATTTCAAATATTTCTATTTCAAAAGTGGAATGAGGCCCAATCAATTACCATATAATGTTAATTATATGGATTTTCTACAACACATGTACATATCAACAACGATGAATAATCAACCATCATCCAAAGTGCATTCTACACTGTATAAGCATCAAATATAAATATTCAACGCTTATAACAGCCTGTCAATCAATCGATCGACATACAACTAAACAATCGGGATTAGTGTACGTCAAATATCATCCCAATAACCGTGTGGGGTTTCAAGCAATCAAACACAGATTTTTATTTGTGCAGTTGAGCGATGTGTAAAATTTATCGTCCCAATCAATGTCCTTCAAATAGGTGTACATAAACAAACCGTCCGGTTTGTAAATGAATATTTATGTATTCACATTTACGTTAAAAATTATATTTTTAACGATCAAACTATTTTATTCAACCTATGAATATTCTATTCGGTTCATTTATTAAATAAAATGTTATCTTTAATTTTCTAACTTATTTTTAGAAAATTTCGGCGGCATAACGGCACGATACTAGAAACGGGACAAGGCCTAGCCTTATCCCCGGTCTAGTGAAGGCCCACGCCATTCACACATCAATCAAATCAATTTCATTTCACCAAACGATTCAATTCCAAACCAAATAATCTAACCAACTACACAACCAAACAATTAAACAAACAAGCCATCCATGGTCTGTGGATGACGGGTGTCGGGTGCTGCTAAGCACCGTCTGCATCCTAGTATATATATAACTAGAAAAAGAAATTGAATAGTGAGAAGTTCTCACATATAGCTAATCCAACGCCACGACTCTTCTTATGTAGAAGTCTTCGTCATTCTCGCCTTTTGTCACTTTCTTTGCCCGTATTCTCTACATATATAAAAATCACATTTTTTACCTTGTAATTCAATATATAAAAATCGAATTTTTACTTCGCTATTCAATATACAAAAATCATATTTTTAATATTTCTATTTTATAAAAATCTCGTCTTTAATATTATAAAGATTCCGCCTTTAACATTATAAAAATTCAATCTTTAACATTATAAAAATTCAATCTTTAACATTATAAAAATTCAGTCTTTAACATTATAAAAATTCAATCTTTGTTATAAATAAAAATCACCTCTTTCTTTTGTTAAAAATTTATTCTTTCTTCTATAAAAATTATGGTTTTTCTTAACGTAAAGATCAAAGCTTTACTATAAATAAAAACTACATCTTTTCATGGATAAAAATTAATTCTTTTCTAAACTAACTTCATATATTGTTCATAATCAAATCGAAGAGAGGAAAAGGAACAACAACTTACAGTAAAAAAAAAATTGCTAGGGTTTGGATCGCTTGAGGGCACTGTGCTTCGGTTGGAAGGGAGGGGGTGTTCAGCGCTCACGGAGGGGGGGGGGGGGGGGTTCTTCACATCGGCGGCGGCTATTGAATGGTGGCGGCGTCGGTCTGGTAGGTGGTGGATGGGTGTGCTCCGGTGGCATCGCGTCGGGGTCAGGAGGTTAAGGTGTTCGCGGTTTTCAGATTCGAAGGGGGGAGGAGGAAACGAGTGTGGGGGGTGGTCGAGGCGGAGCAGTACGGTCGTGGGGAAGAGGGTGCGGGCGGATGTCGGAGGGTGGCGGTGCGATTTCGAGGGAGGGCTGAGGATCGACTGATAAAATTGGGGGAGCGGCTTATTTCAGATTGAAGGAATGAAATGGGGGGGGGGTTTAAAGGAAAAGGATTATTATTTATTTATATTTTATTATTATTTTATTTTATTTTTTCCATTCAAGCTGCCTTTGTATACAAACTCTAAACGAAACCCAACGACTGCCGCCTATAGCTAAATACCCCCATTCCGAACACAATGGGATATGTATCGCAAGCTGATTTGATCGTTTCGATCAGTTTTCGTCAAAATCAACATATAACTCTATATATTAAATTTGAACGCGCATTTCAATTTACCGGGGTCATATACTAACTAGAAAAATTCCCGAAAAATATTTTCTAGCTTCGTATTGACGATACGGTCCTAACAAAACTAATTTTGTCAAATTCTGAGACCGTTTGAAAAATGGCCAATTTCCAGTCGATTAAAATCAACTGAAACTGGTCAAACGCGTTTTCCTTTGCCACGCTCACATATTGAATCGAAAAATTATGAAATTTGGAATCTAGCAATAACTTGACATCACGGATCCAACAAAAGTGGTTTCGTCGAAATCCGAGGTCGCTTGCAAAATGTCTATTTTTAAGGGCCTGAATTCCATAGCGACTATTCAGAATTTTCAACTGGACATATCTTTTGATTCCTGCTATGAAATTTTGATTTTTCAGATTCGTTGGAAAGATATCATCAATTGGATCCAATTATTTTTGGTTTCACTAAAATCCGGTTTATTTTGCACCCGGTACATTCAATTGAAGTTTGAAATCGAATTATCGAACTACCGCGCCATTTTCAATTCCTTTTATAATTATATATAATTATTTATATTCTAACGTCGATCTATATAACTATATACGATTGAATTTTATTCAAAAGAAATTTTCTCGTCGATATTATTTAAAATAATTCATTTTAAATAATCAAAATTCGCTAAAATTGCCAAAATAAAAATTTTAAACTGGCCCAGATTTTTGGGTTGTTACAAGAATCGAGAGATATTTATGGCTTTGGTAAATATGCTTTTCAACCAAACAAAAAGGAAAAAGAATCAAGCAGAGAATCAAGAGATATTTATGGCTTTGGGAAATATGCTTTTCAAAAACAGACTTTTTATTTTAAAATACTTTGTTATTTAGACCTTTTTGAAAACCATTTTCGAAATATTTCATCCGACCTTATAACCATATGCTTTGATACCAAATGTGACACCCCACGTCCGTTATGGGAATGCATTAACTTCCATGAAGCATTATAGGTAAATAAGAACATAATATCACAAGACAAACATGTAAAATAACAACGGAATTAAAAACTTTTATTTAAATTATAACGTCATGGTCCCAAATACTGAGTTTACATCATAGGTTTTGAAATAACCAGTTACATGTTTAATAATCTGTCTTGCCAAAAATATCATAGTACAAAAGCATAAACCATATTTCCCAAGCAAAGCCATAAGAGAGTTGACAATAAGTCAAAGCAATACATCCATATCCAAAACCCAAGCTAAGCTGAAAGAATCCAAATCAACTCTAAGCACTTCCACCCTGAGAACCTGGGGGGAGGGGGGAACGGAAGAGAGAGAAGAGGAAACAAAAAGGGTCAGACATAAAGTCTGGCGAGTCTAGTTACTTTTAAATATAAATAAATAAAAGTATAATGGCCGGTACATAAAACTGGAAGAACAAGTTGACAGTAACAATAATAAGTGTGAACTGAGCAAGATAAGATGAACATGATATACTGCGCTTCTTAAATACATTTCTCTACACCGCGCATATACTAGTATATCAAAAGTAGAATGATCCCTACTAATATCGTTCCATTACATTCTCTTGATTATTAGGTTACTTGGGTTAATCGCATTCAAGGCTTATACGCGCATCGTACCCATTTACTTTCCCATGGATTCACATAATACAATATATGTAGCTATCACTCAATATTGAGATATATCCCATGGTACCCCACTCGCACGACCTCCACCGTAATGAACACAGTCCCCCATCCTACGCCGAAGTGACGTACGGATCTCTATATAAAATATTACGTTCTGCATATATCTATCATTACTATGCTATGTAAGCGTATGGACTGCCACCATCGATCGAATCAGATTCCATATCGGAATAATGCCCTCTAGTCTACGATATACCATCCAGAGCAGGTACACATGTATCTATACTGTCCCAAGTATGTACTGTAATTGTAGCTTGATGCCTCAATCACACGTCCTCTAATGTGCACCGAGTTCCATGGCAGGTCTAAACAAGAAACACAGAACTCGACCGGGAGCTTTTCCATACCTGTATAGGACGCCTTTAAGTGCCGTTAAATACAGATATTCCTCGGGTCTGTTTTCCATGGTGGTTATGGCCCCACCTCGACCCCTCCCTCAACTAGTAAAGACTACAGAGATAAGCGACCGCCCCTAAAAACAAACAATCTAAACATCCATGTGGCATCTCCCCTCAACCCCGTACCTCGATAGTGAAAGGTGAAATGATATCTTGGGGTTAACTCTAGTCTTTTCGCATCCCGCTGGCTGCCAATAACCGATGTCCGACGGTCAACTATCCTTGTTGGTCGTGACCCTTTATACCTCCTCATGAGGCAACCACCAAACCACCCTTGTGTCATTTCGTCACAGAATTCTGACTGCATAGCTACATCTGTGGTCATGGCCCGCCCACTGTTTATCCGTTAAAAGACCGAGTCTGGGTTAGAACTGCAAAACAAGCACGTGCAACATTTTAGGAGCCCATGTCTTCAACCAAATCCAGATGCAAGTCATGACTCCGGCGCGGAGGCAAAGGTCGGTCGTTCGCATCATAACAAAGCCGCTCGAATACCAAAACAAGGCAAGTCGTACATCTAACATAAGCAGGGGCAACCATATAGCGCAGCCATACAGAAAAATAGTACGATACAAAGATGGTGAAGGCCGAACATTCTTGAGCCAAGAAGGTTAGTCATGAAAGATACGAAGAAGAATTGATTCCAGTCCCACACTCAGCTCTTATAAAGTCGCTCGACCATAAGTATGATCTTAGTCGCCCGCTTGTTTCGCAATCAAAAGAATCAGATAACTATTCACTAATTTCCAGATATAGCCACGCCTAAAGGGCATTGACTAAAGTCACCCACTCGACTACTCAAAACAATCGCTCCTATAAAGTTGCCCGCAGATGACAGCTAGATATAGCTACAGACAGCTGCAATAACCAGGCAGTGGTGTTTTGGTAATTGTCGGCTGAAACGATCCATCACTTACATATATGAACTTCAACTCACTTCTTCGAGGTGGCTCACCTATAAATAGTCCATGGTTGCCAACATAAAGGGGATCCAATCTTTTGAACCATGAAGCGCTGCTAAGTTCTATCTTCAATCCTTCCTTAAATATTTGACCATCTTCTCCATTCAAATGTTCATCACCAGTTTGGCCATTATGCCTAGTACAACCTTGTAATCGGAAAATCAAAGACACCCTCCTTCTCAATTATTCATCCGTCCTTCTCCTCAAACTCTACCAATTTCTCATAAAATCCTAGGATTGATATGTATAAATGAGAGTATGTTGAGTGAATATAGAGATGTATGAAATAAGGGAGTTTGTGTATTTTGTAATCTCCATTTTAAGAATGTAAGTAATCTTCATAGTGGATGTAGGCCTGGCACAAGGCTGAACCACTCTAAATCTCGTCTCTATTTTTCCTTATTTGCATTTTTACTTTCAAACGTTATTAAGTACGGCTCCATTTATTTATTACCGTATTAATGAAGTACAATTCTACCACCTTTGGTGTTTAAGCCATTTTTTGGTGAAAACATTTGGCTCCCACCATGGGCCCGTATTTGTATCTCTCCCCATTAAGGTCCGATAAGATTCTCTAAGAAAAACTGTGCTTGAAATCATGAACACGCCAAAGGAAGTTGCTGGCAAATTTGATGGCGTCTTCAACGTTGTCACATCGCCTACCATCCATTCCAAAGCAGAGAAACCATTAAAGGTTGAAGCAGCCGTAACCAAGAGAGAATTGGAAGAAGCAATTATAGGGCTAACGAGTCAAATAACTATTGCAAAC
Source organism: Allium sativum (assembly GCA_030737875.1). Lineage (NCBI taxonomy): Eukaryota > Viridiplantae > Streptophyta > Magnoliopsida > Asparagales > Amaryllidaceae > Allium > Allium sativum. The sequence continues at coordinate 971,139,912 of CM060918.1, read as the reverse complement.
GACGCGGTGATAAAAAAGATTGAGTTGATGCTCATCATTCAAGCCACTGCCGTAAAAGCCGCACTAAGTGCCACTGACCTTCCATTTGCTCAAGCGGATCATGCGAACGAGACAAAATTTTCTATTGAATGAGAGAATTCTACTCAGAAAACTACATATCATGTTAACCTAGACCATGGAAAAGGTAGAATACCTATGCATGATCGTTCCAATTACATAACCCCACAACAGGTAAATGACCCCATTGAAGGGGCGTCTCTCTTGGAAGAAGGCTTAAATACCTCATTTCCAAATCATGATTACATTCCCAGGCGAAGATCTGGCAGGGAAAAAGGCGCTTGTTCCATGAATAGGAGTGAAAAGAGAAAATATATCTTAGGAATGGCAGGCGAAATTTCGAGAAGAAGCAACAAAGGAAGAACTAACCAGCCTAAAAAGAAGTCATGCTTTTTAAGAGTTCTGAACTTACCCCCCCCCCCCTCAATGACACCATAGGGAATATCTTCATGGCCACTAAGAGCAGTGAAAAGTATCCAGTTCCAAAGAGAATGAAAATCAGATATGTCACCATAAAATCAAGAAGGTTTTGTCAATTCCATAACCAATCAGGCACGATACTGATGAGTGTTGGCATTTAAAATCATTAATTGAGGAGATGGTCAGGGAGAATCATTTGCAATAATACGTGCAAGACTGTGAATGTTGTCCCAATTCTCTACGAACAAGGGGCGGTGAGCTTTGAGGAAGTCACCCAGATCAATCTGAGGCCAACGCCTACTTGAGGATCAGTAACCTGAGCTCTGAACAAGCAACCTCCGTTATCTTGCGTTATATAGAGACAATCGCTCATCTATAGTTAAACCATAATGGAAGACTCCCTAAAGCGTGTTTCCAGGAAAAGCAATCTGAAAATCAAGGAGTATCACGCAAAGTCAAGCAAAATAAGTTAGCACATCGCCTCAAGAAAAGGCTGTACTTTGATGCTACAAAAGGCACCAAACTCTCGGTAAGCGTCCACTGAAGGAGTTGACATCAAGCTTTAGAAAAGTACAAGGGTAATACTAAAATTGTCCCACGGATAAAACACCTAGGCTGGAAACACCAGTTCTAGTGCCGGAAGATCGGCAAAACATGATAGAAGGACCAACACAAATCAGAAATCCTAGCCGAAAGGGGGTAATAGAAATCCTAACTGAAAGGGGGTATCCAACAAGGTCTTTCCAGTTGTAGAAAAATCAGGACGAACAAGACCAAACTTGGATCGAAAATTGAAACCCAAGATCTCCCCTGGGGGCACCCAAAAAAAACACATAGTGACGTCGCATGTCTCTAAAAAAAAACCCAGTCCCTGAAAAAAAAACTTGTATAGCTAAGTTAGTAGGAGATGTGGTTGAACATCAATCCAAAAGTCATGAACTGATCAATTGAAATTGTGACTAAAATTAAGAAAATCTATAAAATTGTAAAGAGCTTTGTAACACCCCGTATTTTCGGTGGACATGAAAGTAACAAATCAAAGTATAATTAATTTGTAAAAGAAGAATTAAGGGAAATGGGTTGCGCCATTACGTTCGTCTCGGAATTCTGCTTGAGATAGAGACCGATTTTGTGTAAATTAGACTCCTTAGTTTCAGAATATATAAAACAGCTCGAAACTGAATTCAAAAATTCAAAACAGAACCCAAAAGCGGGCTGGGCGGGAAATTTCCCGCCTAGGAACCAAGTCAACCTAGGGGTCGACCTTAGTGTCGACCTCCCCCCTATAGGTCGACCTGGGGGTCGACCATGGCCTGTTTTGCCAGATCTGGACTACAGCGATTTTAACCTATTCTGGACTGACCGGATGACTTCTAGGGCGATCTAATGGTTCTAAAACACTCTTCACACCTATAAAAGAGTGCCTAGACCTAAGATTTCCCCACACAAATTTTTTGAGGCGTCTACATGCTGTTTCTCTGTATTCTGGCCTTCACTATTAAAATAAATCTTATTCTCTACTAAAACAAGTTATAGTTCTTCAAATTGGAGATTCAAATCAAGTTAAAGCTTCAAGAAGGGAATCAAAGGCTAATTCAACGGCTTCAAGAAACGTCACGCGAACCATAGCAAATCGCCACAACACTATCTTATTATCCTTTTCTAAACCGATCACTGTAAGTTCGGTTATTCTTTGGATTTGAACATGTAATTGGAATCGTGAATGTAATAAATCAAAATATAGAACTATACCTATTTGCAAGTTAATTATCTTTGATTCATGCTTATGTCAAATCTAAAGTTTTATATGCCTTTGGATCTGATTCACGACTATGACTATGAGGCTTTTGCCTAAGACTATGATTATGAAACTATTGCCTATGACTATGACTATGAGACTTTTGCCTAAGATTATGACCATGAAACTACTGCCTATAAAATTATTTCCAATGACTATGATTCGTGATTATGAGACTGTTGCCCACGACTATGATTCATAACTATGAGACTATTGCCTATGACATTGATTAAGAAATTATTGTGATTAGTCGCCGATGACTATTGTGGTTAATTACCTATAACTATTGTAGTTAGTTGCTTATGCCTATTCCCATTGTTACAATTAACCAATCATGTTGTACCTTGAACTGGCATTATATTGGACAAAATCACCTATGCCTATTCCCTTAATTATGTTGGATCTCATATTTAGTGTGTAACTTGGCTAGTTTATTCCTATTCACTATTATGTACATCAAACCTGTTGGAGCCATTATTTTTGCATGCCTATTCTTTTATATCAATTGTTGTGCTTATCCCCTTTTCCTTTTGTTAGTGCCATTTCATGAGTACTTAGAAAACTTGTGAAATCATGTTATACGTACGATTATGATGCGGGGATTGACCGTAGCTTAATTAAGTTAATTTGGCATAATAAATATGTTGGCATAATCTAAATTGGCTATAATAGTGAATAATTTACATGCATATTGGACTTGGGCATAAATTGATAAATTTTAATTGGCCGCAAAGTATGTAATTGGCATGTAAACCAAGTTTTGAACATAAATGGTAAACTAGAATATTAAATCTAGTTTTGACATGAACTATAAATTGGAATATTAATCTAGATTGAGCATGAACTATAAAAGGGGAATATTAAAACTAAATTGGTATAAACTGCAAGTTGGGCTAATTGATAGGTAAATCAAGTTTTGGGCATAAAATATAAGTATGTTAATTGGCATGACAAATGAATATGATCTAGGCTAAATTGATTTATGGAAAATTTACATAAATAGTAAATATGTAAATTAGAGAAGAGGAAAATGCCTAACTGGAGGTTAGATTGAGTTGTGGTGTAAAACTGCCCGGAACCGCCTGGCACATCTAGTAAACACAAAAATACCTGTCTAATGTGAGAGGTTAGTGCATCAAGCCCAGAAAGACCCAAGGTTAGACTGAGTTGTGGTGTAAAACTGCCCAGAACCGACCGGCATATCCAGTAACCACAACAATACTTGTCTAATGTGAGTGGTTAGTGCTTTAATTAATTAATTAAAGCTCATGAACAATCAAGCTAGAAATGGTGAGGTTAAGTAATTAAGGAAACACTTAACCAACTTAACAAGTTAACAAGACAAAAAGGGTGGGGTTAAGTAATTGAGAAAAACAATTAGCCAATTCAACATATTAACTAAAAAAGATTGATAGGGGTTAAGTTAATTTGGACACTTAACCAACTTAACATGTTAACAAGGCAAGATTTGTGGGGGTTAAGTAACTAAGGAAACACTTAACCATTATAACATGTTAACTAGACAAGTGGGTAAGGTTAAGTAAATGTTTAATATGCTAACTAGACTAGATGGTGGCGTTAAGTAAACTTAGAACACATAGCCATTATAGCATGATGAATAAACAGGGTTAAGTTAATGAGAGACACTTAACCAGTATAACCCGATAAACGAGTAAGGTTAAGTAACACTTAACCAATTTGACATGATATATGGGTAGGTTAAGTCAACATGAACTACTGGATAACACTTAACCAATTTAACATGACAAGTGAATGGGTAAAGTTAACTTGAATTGACCGATGACACTTAACCAATCCAACATGACGAGAAAGAGAACCAATTAGTAAACCTTATTTAAGAGAACTAAGTAGTAAACCTTAGTCAAGAAAGCCACGTAGAATTCGAGAAGGAGTGAACGTATGTCTGATCATGAAGAAGGCTCCAACGAACTGGGGTACGTAGCACGTGGCTTCGAGGGGACGTGAGGGTAATCTTGGTATCCCTCTGTGAGGCTGCAGATGATCCTCCTGGGCTCACAGAGGTTATGGTTTGCGTTAGAAGAACCAAGGGTATGCCTTGGTTGCAATAATAAGGCAACCTAAAGATTATGATGGACCAGCGTGATTCGGTGAGACCAGTTTTTGCCCTGTGATAGTAACTCGTCATCTACCTACCATCTTGAGTCAGTCGAGATACGTGAAACGGAAAGGCGGAGAACTCCAACAGACCATATACTGGCTATCTAGTTATGGGTGAGGTTGGCCCGTAGGTTTGTGGGGGGCATAGAGGGGCCTGTGTACAGTTCTCATTCTTGATTTTCTTGGGTTCCTTTCATTTGTTAGTTGAGGGAGGGGTCTAGTGGGACCATAGCCACTGTAAAAGCAGACCTTAGCATCTGCAATCGGCAGATATCTGAAAGCTCCCGACCGAGTTCCGTGTTTCTTGACTAGCCTTGCCACGGGACTCGGGTCGCACATATAGAGGACATGTGCATCTAGACATCGATAACGATTCCCTACACATATGTGGGGAAAGTCTAGGAACATATACCGCTCTGGGTAGTGTGTTCTAGCCTAGGGGGCATTGTTCGCTAGGTAGCATAATCCCTAGTTGGACCTAGGTCGCATAAACCCTGAATCCGAGAAGCGTTCAATAGGTAGCATAAACCCCAGTGGCCCTGGGTAGCGTAAACCCTGTTTGAATCTGGGAAGCGCTCGATAGTAAACCCTATATTAGATCTAGGTAATAAATGGAATCCCCATAATAGATGTACACCTGAAGGCAACCACAATTACGGGGATTGGGATCACGTTATCATATGATCATATTATATAGATTACTAGTTTGGACACTAGACAGGTAGTGTGGAGATATAGAAATCAGTATAACAGGGTAGTCGCGAAGCAGAGAAGGAGTAGAAGCGCATTCAGTTTATCAGTATATTCAGTTTATCAGTACATTCAGTTTATTCTTGCCATATCATATCCCATGCTTATCCCATGTTATCTTGTTACTATGGTTTAGTCTTATATTTAGTTTATTCATGTCATGACCCTTTTCCTCGTTTAAATGCTAAGAATCACTGAGCTTACCAGGCTTTATGTCTAACCTAGTTTGCTTTCGCCTCTTTTCTTCCGTTTCCCCCCTCCTCAGGTAGCCAGGGAGGGAATAGCTCAGCTCATTTTGGACCGTTACTCTTTCTGAGCATGAAGATTCTTTGAAGCATTGCTTTGAACTCCATTTTCTACTGCTATGGCTGGCTGATGCTTTATTGGGAAATATCATTGTCAGTTTATGCTTCTTTATTTTAAACAAGACAAATGCTTTGTTGTAATAAGTATTGGTGTTGTAAAACAATCTTTGTACAAGTTGTTTTTAATCAATAAAGGTTATTTATTTTCCACTGCTTTATTTGTCTGTCTTGTAATTTTTCTGCATCTTGTACCAAAAATGCTCCACCAAAGTTAAGGCATTCCCTTTGTAAGTGACCTTAACGGAGGTGGGGTGTTACACTTGGTATCAGAACTGAAGGTTACCGGATCAGATAAAAAGATTTGAAAAATTATTTTCAAACAGTTTTAAAAGAAGCATTTTCAAAAGAAAAGTTTTGTTTTAAAGGCATATTCCCCAAAGCCATATGCACTATCTTTTGACCCTCTGCTTGAATCGTTGTTTCTTTCTCTCTTGAGTCTCCGGGGCTCCTGGCTTTCTGGGAGGTAAGCTCATCGCGACATGGTTCCGTAGGCTTGATGAGACTACGACACTTGTCAAAGGGCAAATAAGCGCCTAACTTCCATCTGTAGCCGTAATTTTCTTTCGAGCTTTGTAGGATTCTCCGTGCGATGGAGGCAGGTTTCGAGAGACATGTCAACAAGTTACACAAGGATGGCAAAGTTGAGAATGAGGGAGTTTGGCTAAGGAGCACAACACAAGGATGAAGAACCCATGGATATGGACTTGGTTCACAAAGGAGGGGAGGAAAGAATAGTAAAACCTAAAACAAGAGGAAGTATCTTTATTTTGATATAACGGGTCGTATAGTTAAGGGCAAGGGAAAGAACAAAGGACAGGATTTTCCGGAAGGCAAGTGCGTGCTCCCACCACCAGCATACTTGAGAGAGAGAGGCAGTAAGATTTCTGTTGATAGAGTTTTTCCCTTTTGATCATCCTGTTAGTACTCCTTCTGATTTTAGCGCTTCACTTTCGTATATATCTACTTCCATAGTTGAGTCTCTGCACCCTAGATATTGTATAGTAGAGGATCCCATTATAGTCTCAAATCCAATCGCTGGTTCGGCTCATTTATCGTTGACTTGTGAGGATTTCAGAATAGCTATATTAATGCTTATGTTTCCGGGTTTCATGGGTTATGGGTTGATTCTAGGTATGGATTGGTTAGCTAGTAATTGTGAAAGGAGGGTAGTTAGACTTTCGACTTGCCTCGGGAATACCCTCGAGATTTCGTGCGATCCTAAGGGATCAGTTTGTCTTAGCTACCTAGAATCACTTTTTGTATTTATCGACGATTTTCGATCCGTTGGAGTAGCCCATGAGTACACAAGATGTTTTTGATTAGGGTAGGGGTTTTCCCCTTAAAACTTGAGATAGACTTCCGTGTATATTTATTTGACAATGCAAAGCCAGTTATGCGATCAACGATAATTTTGGAGCAAGATTAGCGAGGATAGCCAGAGTCGGTAAAGTGCTCAATTTTTTGGTTGTTTTTTTAGTATCATCTAACATAGATCATCCAAATTCGGAGGAGGTATCCCTTGGGTGCTTGTCTGATATTGGTTTAGGCCTTTGGGGCTTGTACTTGAGGGATGTCGAGTTCGGCTAGGATGGTTTGCATGAGAAATAAATGGTTGGGGCTGGCACCCTAAGTTAGACTGACCTTAATAGGGGTAAAAAGCACATAGTAACCATCAGCTTTAGACCCTCAGATTTGCAACATGATGGATAAGCTAAGTAGAGGAGAGACCTCTAATCATCTTGGGATATACACTTGGTATCATGGTTAACAACTGTTTATCTTGGAAGGGTAGTTCGACTATATTGGATAAACTCTAGCACAGCAAGTGACCAAGGTCCTATCTTTACTAGTGAGTTGTGGAAATGGAGGTCAAGAAGTTTCGCAATCGTGATGTTAAATTAGATAAGGTACATTATCGTGAAACTGGAGAAGATGCGAACTTCGAAGACTGAAGACTAGATATGCGCATCATACCCTTTTGAGGGTATATCCTTGATCTCTTTTTCTAGGAATGTTATGCATTCTTGTTTCTATCTTTCTAGGTATATTCTCTAGATCATATCTTCGATCCTTAGGTAGAAGCCAATGTATGTAAACACGTGTTTGAAACATGTTATGATTAGTGGTTGCAAGAGGTTGCTTGTGGATGCATTTACACACACTAGGCACTAGATTGGCTCAGTCACCTTTTCATATTGCATATGGATCCAAGTGCGTAAGTATGTATATGGATTGAAATTTGATGTGTTATCAAATGGATGTTGCATATGGATGAATGAATATGCACACATGTAGTATTTACATGACTAGGGATGCTTGCTGTAACAACCCGCATTCTACGCATCAGAGGATCGTAGAATATTTATTTCTTTCCCATATGAAGTCGTATGGTCATGTAACTTTGGGAAACATCCATTAGAGTCATTTCCCATGTTCATGATTTTTGTCGATTTTTAAATGACCATTTTGCCCCTAGCTGATCTTGTTTTGGCCATAACTTTTGATTGGAAAGGAACTTTGACCTGAAACCACTTCCATTAGATTCGTTTGATGGTTTACCTTTCCGTAGAGTGGTCATAATAGCCAAACGGACTTACCGTTTGGGAGATATGGCTGAAATAAGGTTTGGAAGGTGAAAAACTGCTTAACCGGGCCAAATAGGGTGATTAGTGAATAGGCCCATAACCCATTTCGGGATTAGGGTTATGGGGAGGCTGAAATGAGTTAGAGAATCATTCCATTTCAGTTTTCTAGCCTCCACTTATCTCCAAGAAACCCTAAAAATGGCCTCCAACCTCTAAATCACCTCCAAATCATCTCCTAATCAAGGATTAAGCTTAGCAACATCGAATCAAGGGAGATCTACACCAACTTGACATTGGAGCAGCTGTTTAGCATTGGGATTCACATCAAATCAGAGATTTACTTCAGATCTAGAATTTATTTGTGGCTAAGGTGAGTGATTTGCATAGTTCCTCACTAATTATGGCTAATTAAGGGTAATTAGAGTTAATTAGCGAATTTATACATGATAAAATTCTGGAAAAAAGTTCATAAATTCTTAAATGATGTTTTAGACCTCTGATATGAATTTGGATTAATTTGGTTAAGTTTTGCTAATCCTATCATTAGTTTCACCTAAACATGCTTAGGGGGAAATATGGGGTTTTGGGTATGTTTGATCCATTTTAACCTATCATATTGGTGTTTTGATGTTTGTGGTTGATTATGCATGTTGCTATGACTGTATGATATGTTTTGTGATTGATTTCAATAGTTAGAATGGTCGAAAACGTCATCGAATGGCGTAAAACCCTTGCTGGAAAAGTTTCAAGAAACAGTGCAGGATCGGATCGGATATGGTGGCTCGGATCGGATAAGTTGAACTGGGCAAGGGATTCGATCGGATCGGAACCTGATATTTGAGAACCCTGGCAAAAAGGAAGGCCATGTTGGTTAAGCTGCGGATCGGATCGGCTTAAAGACGAAGGGCTCGGACCGGAGTATGGTGAAGGGATTGGATCGGATTAGAATAGGGAACGGGACCAGACGAGGCACAGGAACTGGAGCACAAACTGAATGGGAGATGGCAACCCGACCCAACCCTAAGTGGGACACCCGACCCGAACCGACGCGATGGAGTGGACCCGAACCGAACCGTTACCAGAGGAAGACCATGAACCGACGCAACGTAATGGACCCGACCCGAACTAATAGCTCGAAGAGGAACCCGGCCCGACCCAGTATTGACCAATAACCCGAGATGCAAAGGTAGTCCAATATGGGAAGTTAGAGCTCAGGATCCAATTGGGAATCGATGAGTTCACTTCATGGTTGGGCTTTGCTGCGGGACGTGTGCTAAGGAGTTGTCGATGTTCATAACTTCGATTCACCACTGAAAATGGATGATGGGCTACTTATCAGTGCAGTAGAGTCATTATGACTCGAGGGGCAAGGTGATGGTAGCAAGACTACGTTATCAGTGCAGTAGAGTCATTACGACTCGAGGGGCAAAGTGATGCGTAGTAAGACTATGAGCCAGCGCAGATGGGGTGAATAACCCCATGGGGCAAGTGGACATAGTAAAGGATTGGTAAGACTATGAGCCAGCGCAGACGGGGTGAATAACTCCATGGGGCAAGTGGACATAGCGAAGGATTAGTGGCTACGTTATTAGTACAGTGAAGCCATTTACGACTTCATGGGGGCAAAGTGATCGTAGCAAGGTATGTTAGGTGATCGGAGTGGTGAATATCGTATGCTTTACGCACTGAGTGAGAGATGTAAGGATGGTTGCTATGTTTGATTGTTTGCCATCACTATGACATACACACCCCCACCTCCGTATCTTTACACCATTTGATATGGCACCTTAGAGTGTTGTACAGTATGTAGTGGTAACTCTTTGGTTGCAGGTCCAGGTTCAGGTATGTTTTAGTCTACTTGTTATTGTTCTGTTTAGATGCTTATCGCTCATACCAGGCTTTATGTCTGACCCAGAGTTTTATGTCTCCTGTTATTACTCTGGGTGCTCACACGAGCAGACTAGAGATAGGTTAGCTGGTGATGCGCGAGTAGTTGATTCGGAGGCGGGCAGGAGGCTTCCACGTATGATATATAGATATTCTCCCTGTGTCGTTGGTGGTCGCTACTTGGGCATTAGTAGTGTACCTCCTTTATCTTGCTTTTGCTTTGAGACAGTTTGAAAAGTTGTAATAATGTTTAACTTTGGATCATAAGCTACACTTGGATTTTCCGCTGCTATGTTAGTTATTTCAGCTTATGCACCGTCTCACCTGTTTTATTTCAAATATGTTATTATTATATTTTATTCTATGCGCTATGAGACATTCTACAGGTTCTTTGTTAGTTCATTTCCTTCTTCCCTTTCCTTCTGACGACCCGTTCCGTGCCAACTGGACATGTGTACAGCGCACCTTTGAGTAAATGTCGGTTGGTGCGGGGCGGGCCGTCACATTTGGTAACAGAGCTCTAGGTTGCGTAGTTAACCTAGGGAAAGACACTAGGGAGAGATAGTACGTATATGAGAGCGCGTATTTGTGATTACTTTGGTTTTCAAAAGCTATATATGTATATACTATTAGTTGTATACGAATGAAGTCGTACTGCACTAGCACCACTATGGGGTCATTAATCGTTTCCCTTTTTCAGATTGACGATGAGCCGATAAGCTTGAGGTGCTGATAGGGGAGCCAATAATGGGAATGCTGCTGACATGAGGGCGATGTTTACTGACTTCATGAGAAACATGCTTAGAGAAGTGCAAGGGGCAGTTCCCAATCCCGAAATTGGTGGTGGTCCAGTAGTGCAGGCGCCTAGGGTCGATTTCGCCAAGTTGTGCAAGGATTACACTAACCTTGGTGGGAAGCCGTTCCGTGGGACGGAGTCGGCCACAGATGTTCAAGACTGGATGGATAGCTGTGATCGTATCTTCGACGACTTGGGTCTTGAGGATGCGATGAAGAGAAGGCTAGCGTCTCGTCAGCTGCAAGGGCGAGCGATGAATTGGTGGAATGCCATTAAAACAGCTACTCCAGAAGATCAGGTTACTTGGGATCAGTTCAAGGCTCGCTTTAGCGAGAAGTTTATTCCAGCTGCCCAGAAGTCAGTGTTGTTCAAGAGGTTCTTGGAACTCAAGCAGAGTGGAAGGGCCGTCTCTGACTATATTGCTGAGTTCGACACCTTGTCGAAGTATGGACTATCACTTATCGATACTCCTGAGAAGAAAAATGAGAAGTTCATTACTGGTTTGGATGGATACTTGGGGGAAAGGCTTATCAACCACATCGATGAGACTTTTGAATCGATTGTGGGGAAAGCTTTGAGATCAGAGAGTCTTTACCCTAAGTCAAAAAATGAGGCTGCATCTGCAGAAGGGCCGAAGCCGCAAGCAGGCGGTGGAGGCAAGAATAACTCCCAGAATAAGAGGAAGCAGGGCCAAGCTAAGGATGGCCAGAAAAAGAGCAAGAAAGATGTTGAGTGCTTCACCTGTGGTAAGAAGGGCCATTATGCTAAAGATTGCCGGACCAAGACAGCGGATAAGAAGTGCTTCAACTGTGGTCAAGTGGGACATTTTAAGGATAAGTGTCCACAACCTTTGAAGGAGAAGCAGATTGTTAAAGCATATGCTATTGATGCTGTTCCTTCTTCGTCGAATGCCCCAACTGCGGAGGAGAAAGGAAAGAATGTTGTTATTCAAGGTATGCTTTCTATTTATGATGTACCAGTTCGAGTTTTGTTTGATACTGGGGCTTCCCGTTCCTTCATATGTAGTAACCTGGTAGATAGGTTGGGACTGGAACCCGAGATAGTCGATAGACCATTGGTTGTGACGAACCCGATTGGTGGTTCGACTAGTCTTAGTATGATTTGCAGGAATTTGGTCTTATCGAGTCATGGATGTATGTTTGTTTGTGATTGCTTTGTTTTGGGCTTTACTAGGTATAGCATTATATTGGGAGTCGATTGGCTCCAAAGATACGGGGTAGTGGTAGACTGTGAGGGCTTTTTGGTGACAGCTAGGGCGGAGGGTAGTGTTTGGTAGTCTACCTAGTGATGGGGTTATGGCTAGTTTTGTAAATTCCCTCGACATCCCGCAGGATGAGCTGTCAGATGTGCCCGTGGTTGGCCAGTATCTGGACGTCTTTGAGGAGGTGACCTGTAATAACCCGAAAATCTGGGCCAGTTTAAAATTTTTATTTTGGCAATTTTAACGAATTTTGAATATTTAAAATGAATCATTTTAAATAAAAACGAAGGAAAATTTATTTTGGAATTGAAATTCGACGTATATATTATATACGTCGTCGTTAGAATATAAATATTTATATATAATTATAAATAGAATTGAAAATGGCGCGGTAGTTCGATAATTCGATTTCAAACTTCAATTGAATGTACCGGGTGCAAAACAATCCGGATTTTAGTGAAACCAAAAACATTAGGATCTAATTGATAATATCTTTCCAACGAATCTGAAAAATCAAAATTTCATAGCGGGAATCAAAAGATATGTCCAGTTGAAAGTTCTGAATAGTCGCTATGGAATTCAGGCCCTTAAAAATAGGCATTTTGCAAATGACCTCGGATTTCGACGAAACCACTTTTGTTGGATCCGCAGTGTCAAATTATTGCTAGATTCCAATTTTCATAATTTTTCGAATCAATATGTGAGCGTAGCAAAGGAAAACGCGTTTGACCAGTTTCAGTTGATTTTAATCGACTCGAAAATGGCCATTTTTCTAACGGTCTCAGAATTCGACGAAACTAGTTTTGTTAGGACCGTATCGTCAATACGAGGCTAGAAAATATTTTTCGGGAATTTTTCGAGTCCGTATGTGACCCCGGTAATTTGAAATGTACGTTTAAAATTCAATATAATGATTTAAATGTAAATTCAACGGAAACTAATCGAAACGATCGAATCAGCCTGCGATACATATCCCATTGTGTTCGGAAGAGGGGTGATTAGCTAGGGACGGCAGTCGGTGGGTTCGATTTTGAGTTTACAGTAAAAAGTTGCTTTATAAAAGAAAATTTAAAATAAAATAATAAATATATTATTAAATACACTCACCCTTACCCTCTCCTCCCTCAGAATAAAAAACCCCGTTGACTTCGGATTTTCCCCAATTCGCCCCCCCATTCCAATCGTGCCGCCGCGTCAGGGGATCGCCGCCCCTCCACCACGAACGCGCACCCCATCCTCCTTCCTCACCGCCCTCCACTTCCTCCATCGCCCTCCCCTCGGGCGACTGCACTCCACCGCACACCCGTCCACATCGCCGTCGCCCCCTACAGCTCCCCCTCCCCCTCCGTCCATCTCCGTTCCAACACAAATTCAGTCACCTGAGGACCATCATGAGGCCATCGAGATGCGTGCAAGGATAGGAGGAGGTCAAGTTCGAGGAGACGCGTCAAGTGGGGCCCGATAATCTGGGTCCGGTGGTGGGAATCAGTTGAAGACGGCGGTTTTGCATGGTGAACGGCAGCAGGTATTAACACAGTGAGTTTTTTTTTATTTTATATAATTCCATTATTTTAAAATCAGTTTTAAAATAATAATAATATAATTAACATAGCTTAAAATTCAGTTTTATAAACATATGAATTATAGTTATAAAAATGTGATTTTTATATATTGAACATCGAAGTAAAAATGTGATTTTTATATATTGAACATCGAAGTAAAAATGTGATTTTTATATATTGAACATCGAAGTAAAAATGTGATTTTTATATATTGAACATCGAAGTAAAAATGTGATTTTTATATATTGAACATCGAAGTAAAAATGTGGTTTTTATATATTGAACATCGAAGTAAAAATGTGATTTTTATATATTGAACATCGAAGTAAAAATGTGATTTTTATATATGTAGTGGCTACGGGCGAGGAAAGTGATAAGAGACGAGAACAGTGAAGATTTCCTGCATTAGAAGTGCCGTGGAGATTAGGATAGCTATCGGTGAGAACTTCTCACTCTTCAATATCTTTTTCTAGTTATATATATACTAGGATGCAGACGGTGCTTAGCAGCACCCGACACCCGTCATCCACAGACCATGGATGGCTTGTTTGTTTGATTGTTTGGTTGTGTAGTTGGTTAGATTATTTGGTTTGAATTGAATTGTTTGGTGAAATGAAATTGATTTGATTGATGTGTGAATGGCGTGGGCCTTCACTAGACCGGGGATAAGGCTAGGCCTTGTCCCGTTTCTAGTATCGTGCCGTTATGCCGCCGAAATTTTCTAAAATAAAAATATCATTTTATTGAATAAATGAACCGAATAGAATATTCATAGATTGAATAATGTTTTATCGTTAAAATATAATTTTTAACGTGAAAGTGAATAAATAAATATTTATAAACAAATCGGCCGATTTGTTTATATACACTGATTTGACTGATATTGATTGGGTCGATAAATTTTACACATCGCCCAACTGCACAACTAAAATCTGTGTTTGATTGTTTGAAAACCCCATACGGGTGTTGGGATGAAATATGAAGTTCACTCATCCTGATTGATTAAATATGCCGATCGATTGATTGACAGGCTGTTATAAGCGTTAGATATCTATATTTGATGCTTATACAGTGTAGTGCACTTTGGTTGATGGTTGATTATCTATCGTTGCTATTATATACATTTGTTGTATGGAATCCATATAATTAACTTTATATGGTAATTGATTGGGCCTCATTCCAATTTAGAAAATAAAGAACATTATAAAATAAAGGTTCATGTGTTGACCGTACTCATTCGTTGAGATTAGTCATGTGTTGAACGAAATATTTTAATAATAAATTTTATATCTTTATCACTATAAAATAAAGGTTCATGTGTTGACTGTACTCATCCGTTGAGATTAGTCATGTGTTGAACGAAATAATTTAACAAAAATAGTCACACGTGGACAGTACTCATTCGTTGAGATTAGTCGTGTGTTGACAAAAATAAATATTCATTTGTTGAATAGAATAAAGGAATATATGAAGCCGTGTTGATTAGATTGACGCCATTTTGACGTGAACGATATTTATATCGATTTTAAACGATTTCGAAATGAATTGATTTGAAAACGATTTCGAAATGAATTGAATTGAAAACGATTTCGAAATGAATTGAATTGAAAACGATTTCGAAATGAATTGAATTGAAAACGATTTCGAAACAAATTGAATTGAAAACGATTTCAAATTGAATTGAAATTTGAATTGAATAGAAATGAATTTAAAACGAATTTATAAAGAAAAATTCAATTTTGATTTGAATTGAAATGGAAGTTGAAATTGCTTTTGAAACGAATTCTAAAACTATTTATATAATTCGTTTTAAATAAGAAATCGACGAAATATATATTATATATATAATATAATGGCCTGAATAGAACGCGCCGCGCCGCGGCAGTTCGTGAATTTCGACCATTTATTTCAAACGGATATTACGGGAGATCCGACCGTCGGATTCTCCTGAAACCGGAACCGTTGGGTTCGTATCGAAAAGAGCTTTCTAACGAATATTAGAAATTTAAAATCTAACGGTTGGATTTGGAGATACGTCCAAATCAAATGTGGAAAAGGTCGCTGTAAGTGCAGTTCGATGGCCGTTGATGGAAATCGACTGTACGGGCCTTGATAAAATTATTAAAAATAGTAATAATTTGTGTAAAATCATAAGCAATGATCTGGGAAAAATTGGGATGAAAAACTCCATATTTGAAAAGATAAAAATAGATTTTTATCAAAATGAACTAGTTTTGAACTAGAATTATAATTCTATTTTATTTTTAAATAAATAAATTGAATTTGAAATGGTTTTGAAAATAACCAGGATTTCCAATGATTGCATTGGAATGGATTTGAATCGAAATTGTCTTCGGAATATTTCGATGTTGAATTTCGTGATTATACAGATGTTGTTATGGAAATTTGAAAGATATATATATATATCGTTATTTCCAATACGATATTTGTTGGTCGTAGAATTTGATATTGAATATAAGCCGGGATATTTTCTATTCAGAGCCCTGTATTTAATATCAAATGTGATTTGGGTTTGTCGTGAATGGTGTCTTCATTAACACTGTTCTTGAACCCAGTTGAGAAAAGATTAAATCTTTTTATTTAGATTTAATGAAGTGTACCAATTAAATAATATTTAATTGGAATTGAATTGATATTGATTTTTGGGTTTATCGTGGACAGTGTTTTAAATAACACTTGTTCTTA
This sequence comes from Allium sativum, assembly GCA_030737875.1. Classification (NCBI taxonomy): domain Eukaryota; kingdom Viridiplantae; phylum Streptophyta; class Magnoliopsida; order Asparagales; family Amaryllidaceae; genus Allium; species Allium sativum. The sequence continues at coordinate 971,123,625 of CM060918.1, read as the reverse complement.
AACCCGATAATTAATGGAATGTGACTTTGGGTTTATCGTGAACCGTGTTTTAAATAACACTGATTCTTTAACCTAGTTAACGATTAAAACTAAGTGGTGTTTTAATGAATCTTTAATTAGATTGAAAAGATCGAGAATGGAGTATCACCAGTTTTACTCCAGGCGATAGTTAAATCTTTAATTAGATTTGAACGTGAAATGGTAATTGAATTTACCGATAACACCGTGGTGTTAGATATGAAGTATTACCAGTTTTACTTCATGGGATGAATAGGTTGGGATTGGGAAATTAAAACAAATGATTACTTCGGTAAGGTTCGCTAATCCCGACTAGTTTGAATTGATATTCAAAAATAGATTAAAGAATAAATTCAAGAAATTTATCTTGGATAAAATTAATGGGAACCTTTCCCTATGAATGTGAAATTTAGAAACTAACTGTCGGTTAGCCAAGCAGAATGGTTTTCTGGATATTGATCTGATGTTGGTTTCGGCCTTCGGGGTTAATAATTGGGGAATTATTCTCTTGATTAATTTACGGTTAGTAACTAATGAATTGGAATGAGGCGTATGTTGTGTTTATGTAACATTTATTTTTAATATACACGGGTTGTTCGGAAAGGCCGGGTTTATACCCATTCTGAATAACCGATTCGACGATATGTCGAAGATGAAGACGGTGGTTGAAGACCGGAAGTCTTCACATCGTTTGGATAATTACCGACGATCCTGATTGGGCTGTACACCCAAGAGGATGGAAATAGTTAGTGGTCGTCCAGACGTACTTGGAGATGGATGGATATGCGAGGAAAGTGCCTCCGGTTTCGTTCAGACCCAGAACGGACTTGTAAATGGATAGTGTGTCTGACGTTGTATTCCTTTATACTGTATTGGTGATCTCTGCTAAATATATATCTGTTTGGTGGCAGAGAATTTATTCTCTTGCTATACACCCTTCTCTGAGACGTACGAGCCTAGAGGTTATATATTGGTAGAAATCAGTGGTACATTATGGACTGACAATGTGGCATGCTGAGTTGCATGGATCAAGGCTTTTGTTGAAAAGCAAAGTCTTGTGGTTGATGATCAAAGCACGGCCTTGTGTGGCGTAGCTTTGTGTAACGTTGATTCGCGAGTATCACACCCGGTATGAACTAAAAAGGGAGACGGACATCAGGGAGGACATGCGTTTCTTTCTAGTTAGGAGTGGCGTCAGTGCTTGAACTGGCTGACGAGTTTGACTCATGTGGATGTTGCTTATTATTACTTGCTGAAAAGCGAGGCGCCTCGTGATATCGGTTTCGGCCGATGCTTCTGGTCGGCTGACGGGCCAGGCTTACGCCCCAAAGGGCGGGCAGTGTTCAGACATAATAATCCACATCGATGGACCGGCCCTGACGATCCATGGGGCAGTTGCGGCTGTTCCTGAGACATGGGCTAGATTGTCTCGAATCGGTAGAGGATCTTGCCCCTAGCCTCGGTTCATACCATAAATGATAACCCAACTTCCAATACGACATTGCGGTTTTGATTGTAAACTTATATATGGCGACATAGTGGTATGGGTCATTCATGCCGTCTATGATTGATACTTATGATTTGAAGTTGTTTTATACACTAAGCACTTATAATAGTATCAAGTGATTTGTTTTAAACGTATCAAGCATTCTTTGGCTGTTATAAGGGAAAACCCTATCCCCCGGCTTGCGTTGCATTGTGTGATAGGACCTGGGTCTTATAACAGCTTCATTTTTCTTTATTTAGCATTGCGCTGTTTGTTTTATGCACTGGTATTCTTGGGAGGAAACCCGTTCCGTGTTATACGGCGTGGTCCATTGATTTACCTAACTTTAAAATAAAGATTAACTGTTTTAGTTCTCACACCAGTCACATGACTGACCTGGAGTTTATTGTTTTAACCTAAACTCTGGGTGCCCCTATTTTGACATGGGCAGCTAGTAGTTTTGGTTTTGCAGATTTATATTCACAGGATCCTGGTTTACAGCTGGAACGATATCCGGAAAGCTTTGTATCCGTATATCTCTTCTAGTTGTGTATTGTATTATTTTCCGCTGCGGTATATTTCTCTTCTAGTTGTGTATTGTATTATTTTCCGCTGCGGTATATTTAAATGTAATTTAAATCTCTGATATTTCTGTGTAATATTTATTTGTTTATACTCTGTATATTCTTGTAATCTGATGCATTGTTGTAATATACAATGAAATGTTCTTCTGTATGTGTTCTGTTGTGGCTTGTTCTCGAACTATCCGCGCTTTCCCAACCGGGGAAGTTACGGGTTTTTACATGACCGGGCTTCCACCACACCGAGAGTGTAACACCCCACACCCGCTAAGGTCACTCACTAAGGGAATGCCTTAACTTCGGTGGAGCATTTTAAGTGAATATAGAACAGAAAAATTACAACAAGACAGATATAAATAATACTTGAAAAATCTAAAACATCATTTCATTGCAGCAGAAGGTAAACATGTTTAGTTACAACACCATAAAAAGAGTCAAGTACCAAATATCTATCCTGATAAAACATAAGTACATAATCCCACTACATAACTAATAGCCATAATAGAAAAGATAAGCTGGGCTTTACATCACGGTCCAAGCTCCAAAAGATAGATAAAGAAATCTGATCAAAGCCCACTAGTGCTAGGCCCAACCTGAGGACCTGAGGGGGAAAAAGATAAAAACAACGGGGTCAGACATAAGTCTGAGTGAGCCCTATAACTTTAACACACAATCATTAAAGTAATTAGGGTATGATATAAACTTGGTACGGTGATGACTGGGGATAAATGACTACACTAAGTAGCCAACTAGACATAGGATGAACTAAGATAACGGTAAAGACGCATCTACCCACCCAAGGGTAATTACTAACTGCACCACACCAGTCATTCCTACTTAAAGGTTAATCCCACCCAAGGACTTAGAAAATTTACCCAGTAGTTTCGTGTACCCCTAGCTGACTACATAGGTGCCGTCTGCCCCTATCTCTGCTAGGTGTACCCACTACTCCCCAAACGATCGGCTCCCTACCGTAGATACCCGTGCTGGCCCCACAGTGGGGTGTATCACTCCCCAACGTGGCAACCCGATACAACCAATGGTGCACGGCTTATACCTACACGATGCAACAACGTCTTACCTACCAACCCGGGTCCACACACGCATATGAAACCCGTTGGACTTGCGTTGCCACCGCTAACCCGTTTTGGCCTCTTATAGTCAAGCCCAGTACGCGTGTCCCGTCCTCGACATGGGTCGAGCCCAATAAGATACATATGGGTTACTGGTTGAAATGGGCCCCCACAAGCTACCCACCTAAGCTTGTCCCTTTATCTAGTGCATCCCACTTAACCCTTTAATCATGTTAATTACATGTTTCCACTTGGTTAAGTATTCTAATCGTATTTTCTATTGCCACCCAAGGCAACCCACTAGATTTCCACATGCCACCCAAGGCACTTACTTGATTTCCACATGCCACCAAAGGCACCCACTTAACCCCTCATGCCCCACTACATGCTTATCTGGTTAAGTGTTTCTTAATTGATTAAGAACGTAACCGTTGTAAAGACCTCTCACATTAGACTATCTTTTATGGCAGCTGGATTTGCCGGTCGGGTCCGGGCAGCCTTACGCCATAACCGAGTCTAACCTCGTGTCTTTACACTTGTCACGTATTTAGTTTATGCCTAAGACCTCTCACATTGGGCCAATCATTTGTAGTCGCTGGATTTGCCGGTCGGTTCCGGGCAGTCTTATGCTACAAAAGGGTCCAACCTCGTGTCTTAGTCGATTAATTACACCTAATTAATCACCCCCATAATTTGTATTAATTATCCCTAATTAATTACAAATTTAACGATGTACATAATTGACTCAATTATGTCCATCCACTTTATGGTATGCATAATCATACCAACTTCACACCATTTCATTAACATGAATATTAACCCCATCGTTCCCCACGTAATTCGCCAACATGACATATTTAAAAGGGAAGATTCATCACACATACAATGGGTTCAACTTGCATAACATTAGCATCAACATGGGTTTTAAAGGTGTCAACATGCATATAGCATCAAACCCAACTAGCATAAATAACCAACCCAAACTTGCATGAATCACATATGTCATAAAGAGGGTAACTTGCATAAGCTACTTATGTCATTCAAAGGGGTAAACTTGCATATGTATGTATGACATACAAAGTGGTTAACTTGCATATGTATGCATATCATCCAAAGGTGTAAACTTGCACATGTTACTTGCATATAATCAAACCCCAAACTTGCATAACATGTCATATATGAACTTGCATATAATCAAACACCAAACTTGCATAATCATGGTGTCATAATGGATCAATGTTTATCATAGCGATTTGCATAACTAGCATCATGAACACATAGCCTAAAACTTGCATAACTTGCATAACATCATGATCACCTAGCATATGACTTGCATAACTTGCATAACATCATGATCACATAGCATATGACTTACATAACTTGCATAACATCATGAACACATAGCATATGACTTGCATAACTTGTATAACATCATGAACACATAGCATATAACTTGCATAACTTGCATAACATCATTAACACATAGCTTATAACTTGCATAACTTGCATAACATCATGAACACATAGCATATGATAACATAACTTGCATTGATCCACATTCATAGCCATAACCTCATTATATCCTATCATAATCATTTCAACAATTGGTCATTAAGGCTATAGAAACTCACAACTTGTTGATTAGCACTCCTAAGAAGAAGATTAAGTTGCTAGAGTTGATTAGAAGTTGATTTGAGAAGCTATCTTCCTCTTTAATTTGATGGAGGCTCCTTCAAGTTGCATTTTGACGGCATGACGACGTTGTATCTATTTTTAGTATGAATTAGGGTAGTCTTAGGGTGTATTTATAGATTAGTTAGGTGTTTTAGGCCACTAGATTAACCCTAAATCAGATTAGAGCCGTCAGATTTCGTCACTAGCCACCAAGCACAGCCCAAAAGCCAAAATGGTGCACCCAGGTCACACAGACCGACAGGGGGGGTCGACCCCTGGGTCGACCCCTGGGTCGACACCTGGGTCGACCCCTTGGGGGGGGGGGTCGACACCCATGTCGACCCCTGTTTCGACTCCCTCAGTCTTGCGGGAATTTTCCCGCCACTTCTGAAATTTGAAATTTTAATATTTAAAATCTATTTTAAATTTTCTAAAACTTCTTCGGGCCTTAACTGGGTCATACGGACTCCGATTTTCGAAAACTCAGACTCTATTTCGCGTATTTTTCCGAGACGAACGCAATGGCATAGCCCGTTTCCCCTGATTCAGATTTTAAAATTTAATTCTGCCCTGATTTATATTATAACAAGTTATTCAACATACGGGGTGTTACAGAGAGATTGAGTTCCGTATTGATTTAGTGAAAGATGCCAGACCTATAGTGATGCCACTTCGTCGTATGGCAAAAAGGGAGCAGCGAGAGCTCGGGGTGCAAGTCAGCAATCTTTTGAAGAAGGGATTTATTAGAAGAAGTGTCTCCAAGTGGGGAGCACCAGTTGTGTTTGCTACTAAGGCAGATGGTTCCCTTCGTTTGTGTGTGGACTATTGCGAGTTGAATAAGGTAACGAGGAAGAATAAGTATCCTCTACCGCGGATAGATGATTTTTTTGATCAACTAGAAGGAGCAAGAGTGTTCTCCCAGTTGGATCTTGCGACAGGATTTCATCAGCTCCGAGTAGCGGATGAGAGTGTTTCGAAAACGGCATTTAGGACGCCGTCAGGATTCTATGAGTGGTTGGTCATGCCATTTGGGTTGACCAATGCACCAGCCTACTTTGTGGATCTTATGAATCGAGTATTCAGAGATCAGTTGAATAAGTTTGTTCTTGTGTTCGTAGATGATATCCTTGTTTACTCAAGGACAGAGGAGGAACACAAGGGACACTTGAGGATAGTGATGGAGGTGTTGAGGAAACACCAATTGAAAGTGAAATTCTCTAAGTGTCATTTTTGGAGAAGGGAAGTGAGATTCTTGGGTCATGTTTTTTCCGAGAATGGTATTGCCGTGGACCCTGCGAAGGTGGCTATGCTACAGGATTGGCCTATGCCCAAGAATGCAACAGATGTAAGAAGTTTCTTGGGGTTAGCTGGATATTATCGTAAGTTTATCCAAGACTTCTCCAAGATAGCGGCACCGTTGACTCAGTTGACTAAGAAGAATCAGTCCTTCGTCTGGGACGGAGTGTGTGAGAATGCATTCATGAGTCTAAAGGAAAAGTTGACGCGTGCACCAGTGCTAGTCATTCCTAAAGGGAATAAAGAAATAACGGTATACACGGATGCTTGTGGTACCGGACTAGGTGCTGTGTTGATGCAAGGAGGTAGGGTTGTAGCTTATGCTAGTCGACAGCTAAAGCCGCACGAGAAGAAGTATCCTACCCATGATTTGGAACTAGCAGCGATCGTGTTTACGCTGAAGATGTGGAGACACTATCTCTTGGGAGAAAGATTTGAGTTGTTTACCGATCATAAATCGTTAAAGTATCTCTTCTCTCAGAAAGATCTGAATCTCCGTCAGCAGAGATGGTTAGAGTTCTTGGCTTCGTATGACTTTGATATCGCATACACACCTGGGAAAGGTAATGCGGTAGCCGATGCCTTGAGTAGGAGACATGCCAGTTTAGGGGCAATGTTTCTTGAATGGAAGCAACCGGAGTATATCGCGGGGTTTGATTTCAGACCAAAGTGGGAATTGGATCCAGTCATGCTAGCTAATTTGGCGATCAGACCCACTTTGATAGAGCGGATTGCTTCCAGCCAGAGGGACGATCCTAATCTATTGGAAATCATCTCCAAGTTAGAGATGGACATCGACGGTGAGGAGATGAATTTGTATGGGCTTGATCGAGATGGATGGCTTAGAAAGAATGGAAAACTAGTTGTACCCAACGTGAATGGTTAGAGAGATGTAGTGCTTAGGGAATGTCATCACTCAAAACTGACTATACATCCCGGTGGTAATAAGATGTATCGAGACATGAAGCAGACTTACTACTGGAAAGGGATGAAAAGAGACGTTGGGAAGTTTATATCCAAATGCATGAATTGCCAGCTAGTTAAAGCCGAGCAAAAGAAGCCTAGTGGGTTGTTGCAACCATTAGAAATTCCCGAATGGAAATGGGAGCAAATCTCGATGGATTTCATCGATGGTTTACCAAGGACTAGATCGAGATATGATAGCATTTGGGTAATTGTGGATCGATTGACTAAGAGCGCAAGATTTATACCAATCAAATCGACCAGAACTGCAGCTAAGTTAGCAGAATTGTATATGAAGTGGGTAGTGAGATTTCATGGAGTACCTAAAAGCATAGTAACTGACCGAGACCCGTTGTTCACTAGTGGGTTTTGGAAGAGCTTACAAGATGCTCTAGGGTCAGGATTACATCTCAGTACCGCATATCATCCTCAGACCGACGGTCAGACGGAGAGGGTGAATCGTATATTGGAAGATCTCTTGAGAGCATGTATATTGGATTTTGGTGGATCATGGGATGACCATTTGCATCTAGTAGAGTTTGCATATAATAATAGCTACCAATCCAGTATCGGTATGGCTCCATATGAAGCTTTGTACGGAAGACCGTGCAACTCACCATCATGTTGGATAGAGACTGGCGAGAAGTTTATGCTTGGACCAGATGTGGTGAGGGAAACTTCGGATAAGATTAAGACCATTCAACAACGAATGAAAGCTGCCCAAGATAGGCAGAAGAGTTATGCTGATAAAAGGAGAAGAGACTTAAAATTCTCCGTTGGTGACTTGGTGTTTGTCAAGATTTCTCCGTTGAAGAGCGTGATACGGTTTGGCAGGAGAGGCAAGTTAACACCAAGATTTGTTGGCCCATTCCCTGTTCTTGAACTAGTCGGGAATTTGGCATATAGAGTTGGCTTACCAGAGAAGATGGCGGGAGTTCACAATGTATTTCATGTTTCCCAACTAAGGAAGTTCGTTCACGACTCAGATATGACTATTTCACCTGATCAGTTAGAGGACTTCGAAGTAGAACCCGAGGCGGTTGGGAACTGCAAGCCGATTCGTATTGTGGGGCACGATACGAAGCAACTTTGAAGGAAGGCGGTGAAGCTAGTCAAGGTTCAGTGGGGTGAGAACGAGAATGATTGTACTTGGGAGACAGAGGAGAGCAATAGAAAGACGTATCCAGAACTCTTTGCCTGGTAAGACTTACTTTGCGATTTAGTTATTCTGCATGCTAGGATAGACTTGTTTTGCTTGTTTTGCATGTTTGATTGTTGTTTTATGGTTGATAGGCATGTGAGACCCTTTTGGGTGTTTTGGTTAGGGAATTTCGGGGGTGAAATTTCTTAAGGGGGGAGAATGTAACAACCCGCATTCTACGCATCGGAGGATCGTAGAATATTTATTTCTTTCCCATATGAAGTCGTATGGTCATGTAACTTTGGGAAACATCCATTAGAGTCATTTCCCATGTTTATGATTTTTGTCGATTTTTAAATGACCATTTTCCCCTAGCTGATCTTGTTTTGGCCATAACTTTTGATTGGAAAGGAACTTTGACCTGAAAACACTTCCATTAGATTCGTTTGATGGTTTACCTTTCCGTAGAGTGGTCATAATAGCCAAACGGACTTACCGTTTGGGAGATATGGCTGAAATAAGGTTTGGAAGGTGAAAAACTGCTTAACCGGGCCAAATAGGGTGATTAGTGAATAGGCCCATAACCCATTTCGGGATTAGGGTATGGGGAGGCTGAAATGAGTTAGAGAATCATTCCATTTCAGTTTTCTAGCCTCCACTTATCTCCAAGAAACACTAAAAATGGCCTCCAACCTCTAAATCACCTCCAAATCATCTCCTAATCAAGGATTAAGCTTAGCAACATCGAATCAAGGGAGATCTACACCAACTTGACATTGGAGCTGCTGTTTAGCATTGGGATTCGCATCAAATCAGAGATTTACTTCAGATGTAGAATTTATTTGTGGCTAAGGTGAGTGATTTGCATAGTTCCTCACTAATTATGGCTAATTAAGGGTAATTAGTGTTAATTAGCGAATTTAAACATGATAAAATTCTGGAAAAATGTTCATAAATTCTTAAATGATGTTTTAGACCTCTGATATGAATTTGGGTTAATTTGGTTAAGTTTTGTTAATCCTATCATTAGTTTCACCTAAACATGCTTAAGGGGAAATATGGGGTTTTGGGTATGTTTGATCCATTTTAACCTATCATATTGATGTTTGTGGTTGATTATGCATGTTGCTATGACTGTATGATATGCTTTGTGATTGATTTCAATAGTTAGAATGGTCGAAAACGTCGTCGAATGGCGTAAAACCCTTGCTGGAAAAGTTCCAGGAAACAGTGGAGGATCGGATCGGATCGGATATGGTGGCTCAGATCGGATAAGTTGAACTGGGCAAGGGATTCGATCGGATCGGAACCTGACATTTGAGAACCCTGGAAAAAAGGAAGGCCATGTTGGTTAAGCTGGGGATCGGATCGGCTTAAGGACGAAGGGCTCGGACTGGAGTATGGTGAAGGGATTGGATCGGATTAGAATAGGGAACGGGACCAGACGAGGCACAGGAACTGGAGCACAAACTGAATGGGAGATGGCAACCCGACCCGACCCGAAGTGGGACACCCGACCCGAACCGACGCGATGGAGTGGACCCGAACCGAACCGTTACCAGAGGAAGACCATGAACCGACGCAACGTAGTGGACCCGACCCGAACTGATAGCTCGAAGAGGAACCCGACTCGACCCAGTATTGACCAATAACCCGAGATGCAAAGGTAGTCCAATATGGGAAGTTAGAGCTCAGGATCCAATTGGGAACCGATGAGTTCACTTCATGGTTGGGCTTTGCTGCGGGACGTGTGCTAAGGAGTTGTCGACGTTCATAACTTCGATTCACCACTGAAAATGGATGATGGGCTACTTATCAGTGCAGTAGAGTCATTATGACTCGAGGGGCAAGGTGATGGTAGAAAGACTACGTTCTCAGTGCAGTAGAGTCATTACGACTCGAGGGGCAAAGTGATGCGTAGTAAGACTATGAGCCAGCGCAGATGGGGTGAATAACCCCATGGGGCAAGTGGACATAGTAAAGGATTGGTAAGACTATGAGCCAGCGCAGATGGGGTGAATAACTCCATGGGGCAAGTGCACATAGCGAAGGATTAGTGGCTACGTTATTAGTACAGTGAAGCCATTTACGACTTCATGGGGGCAAAGTGATCGTAGCAAGGTATGTTAGGTGATCGGAGTGGTGAATATCGTATGCTTTACGCACTGAGTGAGAGATGTAAGGATGGTTGCTATGTTTGATTGTTTGCCATCACTATGACATGCACACCCCCACCTCCGTATCTTTACACCATTTGATATGGCACCTTAGAGTGTTGTACAGTATGTAGTGGTAACTCTTTGGTTGCAGGTCCAGGTTCAGGTATGTTTTAGTCTACTTGTTATTGTTCTGTTTAGATGCTTATCGCTCATACCAGGCTTTATGTCTGACCCAGAGTTTTATGTCTCCTCTTATTACTCTGGGTGCTCACACGAGCAGACTAGAGACAGGTTAGCTGGTGATGCGCGAGTAGCTGATTCGGAGGCGGGCGGGAGGCTTCCACGTATGATATATAGATATTCTCCCTGTGTCATTGGTGGTCGCTACTTGGGCATTAGTAGTGTACCTCCTTTATCTTGCTTTTGCTTTGAGACAGTTTGGAAAGTTGTAATAATGTTTAACTTTGGATCATAAGCTGCACTTGGATTTTCCGCTGCTATGTTAGTTGTTTCAGCTTATGCACTGTCTCACCTGTTTTATGTCAAGTATGTTATTATTATATTTTATTCTATGCGTTGTGAGACATTCTACAGGTTCTTTGTTAGTTCATTTCCTTCTTCCCTTTCCTTCTGACGACCCGTTCCGTGCCAACTGGACATGTGTACAACGCACCTTTGGAGTAAATGTCGGTTGGTGCGGGGCGGGCTGTCACACTTGCATACATATTGGACGCATGGCACTCTCATGATTCACATTTAGGAGGTCAACTGAATCAGTGGATCGCCTGATCTTTTGCATTAGTATTGGACATATACACACACTTTTGCATATGTTCATTTTGCACTAGAAACCTTTTTAGGATAGTGAATGCTGGTGGATGATGTTTAAGTTGATGGGTGATTGGATGTTAGGACACATTCTTCTTGACTTAAAGATTTCGGGGACGAAATCCTTTAAGGAGGGGAGAATGTAACACCTCGTATTTCGGGTGGACACGAAAGTAACAAATCAAAGTATAATTAATTTGTAAAAGAAGAATTAAGGGAAACGCGTTGCGCCATTGCGTTCGTCTCGGAATTCTGCTTGAGATAGAGTCCGAGTTTGTGTAAATTGGAATCCGTATGAAGAAGTTATGGCCTTCAGAAGTTTCAGAATATATAAAACAGCTCGAAACTGAATTCAAAAATTCAAAACAAAACCCAAAAGCAGGCTGGGTGGGAAATTTCCCGCCTAGGACCCAGGTCAACCTGGGGGTCGATCTTAGTGTCGACCTCCCCCCTACAAGTCGATCTAGGGGTCGACCTGGGCCTGTTTTGCCAAATCTGGACTGCAACGATTTTAACCTATTTTGGACGGATCGGATGGCATCTAGGGCGATCTAATGGCTCTAAAACACTCTCTACACCAATAAAAGAGTGCCTGGACCTAAGGTTTCTCCACACAAATTCTTTGAGGCGTCTGCGTGCTGTTTCTTTCTATTCTAGCCTCCACTATTAAAATAAATCTTATTCTCTACTAAAACAAGTTATAGTTCTTCAAATTGGAGATTCAAATCAGGTTAAAGCTTCAAGAAGGGAATCAAAGGCTAATTCAACGGCTTCAAGCAACGTCACATGAATCATAACAAATTGCCACAACGCTATCTTATTATCCTTTTCTAAACCGATCATTGTAAGTTCGGTTATTCTTTGGATTTGAATGTGTAATTGGAATCGTGAACGTAATAAATCAAAATATAGAATTGTACCTATTTGTAAGTTAATTATATTTGATTCATGCTTATGTCAAATCTAAAGTTATTTATGCCTTTGGATCTGATTCACGACTATGACTATGAGACTTTTGCCTAAGACTATGATTATGAAACTATTGCCTATGACTATGACTATGACTATGACTATGAGACTTTTGCCTAAGACTATGACCATGAAACTGTTGCCTATGAAATTATTGCCTATGATTATGATTTGTGATTATGAGACTGTTGCCCACGACTATGATTCGTAACTATGAGACTATTGCCTATGACATTGATTAAGGAATTATTGTGATTAGTCACCCATGACTATTGTGGTTGATTGCCTATAACTATTGTAGTTAGTTGCTTATGCCTATTCCCATTGTTACAATTAACCAATCATGTTGTACCTTGAACTGGCATTATGTTGGACCAAATCACCTACGCCTATTCTCTTAATTATGTTGGATCTCATATTTAGTGTGTAACTTGGCTAGTTTATTCCTATTCATTATTATGTACATCGAACCTGTTGGAGCCATTATTTTTGCATGCCAATTATTTTATATCAATTCTTGTGCTTATCCCCTTTTCCTTTTGTTAGTGTCATTTCATGAGTACTTAGAAAACTTGTGAAATCATGTTATACGTACGATTATGATGCGGGGATTGCGCGTAGCTTAATTAAGTTAATTTGGCATAATAAATATGTTGGCATAATCTAAATTGGCTATAATAGTGAATAATTTACATGCATATTAGACTTGGGCATAAATTGATAAATTTTAATTGGCCGCAATGTATGTAATTGGCATGTAAACCAAGTTTTGGACATAAAAGGTAAACTAGAATATTAAATCTAGTTTTGACATGAACTGTAAATTGGAATATTAATCTAGATTGGGCATGAACTGTAAAAGGGGAATATTAAATCTAAATTGGTATAAACTGCAAGTTGGACTAATTGATAGGTAAATCAAGTTTTGGGCGTAGAATATAAGTATGTTAATTGGCATGACAAATGAATATGATCTAGGCTAAATTGATTTATGGAAAATTTGCATAAATAGTAAATATGTAAATTAGAGATGAGGAAAATACCTAACCTGAGGTTAGATTGAGTTGTGGTGAAAAACTGTCCGGAACCGCCCAGCACATCCAGTAACCACAACAATACCTATCTAATGTGAGAGGTTAGTGCATCAAGCCCAGAAAGACCCGAGGTTAGACTGAGTTGTGGTGTAAAACTGCCCGGAACCGACCGGCATATCCAGTAACCACAACAATACCTGTCTAATGTGAGTGGTTGGTGCTTCAATTAACTAATTAAAGCTCATGAACAATCAAGCTAGAAATGTTGAGGTTAAGTAATTAAGGAAACACTTAACCAACTTAACATGTTAACAAGACAAGAAGGGTGGGGTTAAGTAATTGAGAAAAACACTTAGCCAATTCAACATGCTAACTAGACTAGATTGATAGGGGTTAAGTTAATTTGGACACTTAACCAACTTAGCATGTTAACAAGGCAAGATTTGTGGGGGTTAAGTAACTAAGGAAACACTTAACCATTATAACATGTTAACTAGACAAGTGGGTAAGGTTAAGTAAATGTTTAATATGCTCACTGGACTAGATGGTGGGGTTAAGCAAACTTAGAACACTTAGCCATTATAGCATGATGAATAAACAGGGTTAAGTTAATGAGAGACACTTAACCAGTATAACCTGATAAACGAGTAAGGTTAAGGAACACTTAACCAATTTGACATGATATATGGGTAGGTTAAGTCAACATGAACTACTGGATAACACTTAACCAATTTAACATGACAAGTGAATGGGTTAAGTTAACTGGAATTGACTGATAACACTTAACCAATCCAACATGACGAGAAAGAGAACTACGTAGTAAAACTTAGTTAAGAGAACTAAGTAGTAAACCTTAGTCAAGAAAGCCATGTAGAACATGAGAAGGAGCGAACGTTTGTCTGATCATGAAGAAGGCTCCAACGAACTGGGGTACGAAGCACGCGGCTTCGAGGGGACGTGAGGGTACTCTTGGTATCCCTCATTGAGGTTGCAAATGATCCTCCTAGGCTCACAGAGGTTAAGGTCTGCATCAGAATAACCAAGGGTATGCCTTGGTTGCAATAATAAGGCAACCTAAAGACTAGGATGGACCAGCATGATTCGGCGAGACCATTTTTTGCCCTGTGATAGCAACTCGCCGTCTACCTACCATCTTGAGTCAGTTGAGATACGTGAAACGGAAAGGCGGAGAAGCCCAACATACCATATACTTGCTATCTGGTTATGGGTAAGGTTGGCCCACAGGTTTGTGGAGGCATATAGGGGCCTACCTACAGTTCTCATTCTTGATTTTCTTGGGTGCCTTTCATTTGTTAGTTGAGAGAGGGGTCTAGTGGGACCATAGCCACTGTAAAAGCAGACCTTAGCATCTGCAGTTGGCAGATATCTGAAAGCTCCCGACTGAGTTCCGTGTTTCTTGACTAGCCCTGCCACGGGACTCAGGTCGCACATATAGAGGACGTGTGCATCTAGACATCGATAACGATTCATGACACATACGTGGGGAAAGTCTATGAACATATACCGCTCTGGGTAGTGTGTCCCAGCTTATGGGGTATTGTTCGATAGTTAGCACAATCCCTAGTTGGACCTAGGTTGCATAAACCCTGAATCCGAGAAGCGTTCAATAGGTAGCATAAACCCCAGTGGCCCTGGGTAGCGTAAACCCTGGTTGAATCTAGGAAGCCCTCGATAGTGAACCCTATATTAGATCTAGGTAATAAATGGAATCCCCATAATAGATGTACACCTGAAGGCAACCACAATTACGGGGATTGGGATCACGTTATCATATGATCATTTTATATAGATTACTAGTTTGGACACTAGTTAGGTAGTGCAAGGATATACAAATCAGTATAACAGGGTAGTCGCGAAGCAGAGAAGGAGTAGAAGCACATTCAGTTTTCAGTATATTCGGTTTATCAGTATATTCAGTTTATCGGTACATTCAGTTTATTCTTGCCATATCATATCCCATGCTTATCCCATGTTATCTTGCTACTATGGTATAGTCTTATATTTATTTTATTCATGTCATGACCCTTTTCCTCGTTTAAATGCTAAGAATCACTGAGCTTACCAGGCTTTATGTCTGACCTAGTTTGCTTTCGCCTCTTTTCTTCTGTTTCCCCCCTCGCCAGGTAGCCAGAGAGGGAATAGCTCAGCTCATTTTGGACCGTTACTCTTTTCGAGCATGAAGATTCTTTGACGCATTGCTTTGAACTCCATTTTCTACTGCTATGGCTGGCTCATGCTTTATTGGGGACATTATTGTCAGTTTATGCTTCTTTATTTTAAACAAGACAGATGCTTTGTTGTAATAAGTATTGGTATTGTAAAACAATCTTTTTACAAGCTGTTTTTAATCAATAAAGGTTATTTATTTTCCGCTGCTTTATTTGTCTGTCTTGTAATTTTTCTGCATCTTGTACCAAAAATGCTCCACCGAAGTTAAGGCATTTCCTTTGTGAGTGAATATAACAGAGGTGGGGTGTTACAAGCTTTGGTATGGGGACATCACCATTGTGTAAAAATCAACAATGCCCACTCAAAGCATACCACAGACTCGTTATATCTTTACCCCGAAAAATAAACGAACAATAAGTTCGCGCGGCTGACGAAAATAATTCCCTATGGAGTGTTGTCACTCATAAAAGAAAATTGGTAAAACTATTATGATACCAAGCGATACAAACGTGAGTGTGCGAACATAAAAATATTAAGTGAGGGTCGGAACTCATATATACAACTGGTCTAAATGCGTAACAAATAAAGGGAACATATTGAAATCAGAGTACAAATGTCATAGATGTTGTTGCTTAACGAAGAAGCAAAGGATGGACCGGTTGCTTGACATTCATCTCTTACTGATCTTTTTACATAAAGAACTATAAGGAAAGGACAAGTTAATGATTCTTGACTACTTGCAAGTTGGTTTCCTTTTGCATACCAAAGTAGACGCAACCTTGGTATTCCAAATCCCATCCTCTTCTTCTGGATCTGACACATCAATTAATGATGGTGAAGGTGTGATGCGAGGGTTACTTCTGGTAGATATTAAGACAGAATTAACGACGACAGTTTTGAATAGTGGTACCACAAGCAGGCAAAGGAGGTGGCGAGAGCACACCTAATGCAAGTGAATAACAAGCACGAAACTCTGCAAACCCAGGTGAAGAAGTAAAGAAATCCAAATTCGGGGCAGACCCGATAAATATCAATTTTACCTGGGGTTACTGGGTATGCAAGGTCGACCTCATAACTGTTCACATTTAAAGAGGTGTTGTCATGGCTCTCGCACTGTTTGACAGTATTTTCTTCAACTGAATGCCTGGTAACGGGGTGAATTCTAGCAACATCTAGGGCAGAGTGATCTACAGAAGGAATATGAGAACTCGAAACTTCAATCCGAATGGAACTGGATGGGTCACAAGTAATTATAACACCGGGATTTTCTCCCCTAAAAGATTGAGCTCGCTCGTTCGCTAATATCTTCCTACCCTCAGCCAAAGCCCTACGATCTTCACCTTCCAAGAGATGCTCTTGAAGGTATTCATCATCAGCATTATTGGAATATAGAAGCACCTATTCCTAGACCAGGGCCAAAGTCCACGGAAATTCCTTGTTTAAATAACTTAGACTTCCACGACTCATGACACCGCAAATATAAAATTGGAACAAAGTATTGTTAGCCCTGATTCTGGCTTCATCAAGTTCTTTACGCAACTTGATTTTTCTTTCTTCAAGAGTTCTAAGGGTCTCATTTTGGGAAGTAATCTTGCCCTCGAAAACCATTTTTTCCTATGTAAAAGGAGCCAGAGCCCGTTTTCCTAAGGCTAGGTGGCACTCAGAAAGTTATTGAGCAGACTGGGCTTCTCGAAGTCGCCTTCGCACAACCTCTAGCTCTTTCCTAAGCTCGTCATTTTTGGCCTCTAGGTTGCTCACTTTGATGTTCCCACTCTTTAAAGAGGCAATTTCAGATTCTCGAGATTTGACCAGGCGAACCAGTCCAGCTTTATCGTTTTCTAAGATATCAATATGGTCAAGGTGTCGAGCATTTAATCTTTGAAACTCATAACTAAATTTGGTCCAGTATTCTAGCCGTTTGACAACATTATTCATGGCCGAATTCAACTGTATTTCGAGCTGATCCTAAGCGGTGTTAAACTGAGCAATCATACAACTATTTATGGTGTCTAGACTATTAACAGCATCCTGCCTGTCATCTGGATGTAAACCTAAGTCAAAATACATTCCCCGTAGATCCCAGCCACCGAAGCGATCCTTAAGTATCAAATTTCCAGGTGGAACCTTATAAGGGGGTGGTCGCGTATCATTTGAATTTGAGCAGAAGTTGGGATGATGGATCGTTCAGGGGATTCAAGTGATGAGGAACACTTCTGAATTCATTCTTGCCTCGGTCGATCCTACTTTTTTTCTTTTATTCCCTTTCTATGAGGTGTCTGCCCTTATTGTCTTTGATCAATGTCTTTGCACAATCAGGTCCTCCCCTCCTTAAAGAATCGGTCACTGGGAGGTCAGGGATATGCCGGGTCTGAGAATTTGAAGACGATTGGGAGAGTTTCAAATGGCGAGAAAGGCGAGATTGTAAAAGATTTTGTGGATCGGTAAAACCAGCTTGATAAGGAAACTGTCTGATGGCGAATGTCCCATGTTTATACCTATGGAACAAAACAAGATTTTAACAAGCAGTTGAAAATTATGAGGGTTATGAAAAAGAAAGCATGCCGTGCGAGTGATAATAACCAACCGATTTCAAGGGGAGTTGTTAAGTCAAAAGCTTTCCCAGGACGCTGACTAGACTCTCGAGTTCTTTCCACATCAGATGTCACAGGACCAGAAATAATAATGTCACCCTGATCAAAGTAATTGATGGTATCTAAATCCCTCGGGCCTTCGGAAGTTCATGCGAGACCCCCTTCTTGAGTAATAAAGGGAGCGGAGTTTTCAACGATCTTTTCGGAAATAATACCTGTAACGACCCAGATTTTTGGTCTATTAATTTTAAATATTTAATATGGTTTTAAATATTGAATTGATAATATAAATGGATTTTTATATTGAGTTTGTCGATTGAATAATCAATACGAAAATGAAGAATCATTTAATTCTGAAGTTAAAACTAAATTGAAATATTTCAGGTGATGAATATAAATTTGATTTGTGTATAAATGATAATAATAATAATAATTAATTATCAAGGAATAAATTGTTTTTAAACTAATTTATATCGATTAAAATTAATATCTTCTTCATATGATCGAATGAGGCTGTGAAACATATTCCTGTGTGTCTAGAATAGTGGTCTAACCCTAAAAATGTCAGTTGTTGGGTTCAGAAAGAAGTTCGGAATCACGGGGTATTTTAAATAAAATCAAAACGGTTCAAAACAAATTAAAAGAAATAAAATAAAATAATTACTTCCATGCTAAGCAATGAGGCACACTACAGGCCCCTCTTTTACTGCAAGCTACACCCTATACGAATCAACATTGTCCCTAACCTCTATATTCTATCTATATAATTCGATTTCGTCCTAGTCAATCCTTTTTCTTATTTCATTCGATCATCTGCAAACTCATGAAAATTGACTTAAATTCATCCGTCTTTAAAATAGAAGCTGTGCCTTTTCCCTTTTGTTGCCTCAAGCCAAATCGACCGATTTCGTTTTCTTCATTCCTTCCTAGCAAATCGAAATCGATTCAAAAAAAATAAGGAATTCAAATCTGAGTTCGAATTAAATCTCAAACTGGAGCGACGCGCCAAGGAGGAGCTCGATCTTTCAATGGGGGTAGTCGTGACTTCAGGGGAGGGCAACTTCGATCAATTTTGGGGAAAAATTTGGATTACGCAACCCTTGTAGGCGTCGAAGCGGGAGCTGAGAACATGATGTTTCAGTAAGGGGTCTCAGTTGACATCAGAAAGCTCCTGGAAGCAAGGCGTCGAGTGCGATGTCACTGGGAAGATTTGAACTTGAACCATGAGTTAGAGGTGGAGCTCGATGTGTTTTTTTTAGAGTGCATCATTGATTTTTGGGAAGGCCAAGGTTAGTGCAGGTGTTCGAAATGGTATTCTGGCGAGGTTGGTTTCGGAAATCTCGATGTCAGCTTGCTCGCGGAGAATGAAGGCATCGCGATTGAGTTTTGGGTAAGAGGATGTCAAAATTTCTTTTCCCATACGCGAGTTGTATTGGAGCAGGTCAGGAGGAAGACCACTCTTGCAATTCAGGTGGATAACTCGAGTTGCTCTAAGTAGGGATGACAATGAAGAGTAGAAGAGGAGGAGGATGTGGGTAGTTACAGTATTGGTCTTTGGTGAGTTATGGCATGAGAGTGTGTGAAGGCAGGATACAGTTTCAGGTGCAGAAGACTTCAGGCATGAATCTCTTTTGGTTGAATTATGAAAAAGGATGCTCAGTTAGTTCTCAGCAAACTAACAATGCAAATTTTATTTGATTTTGGTGTTGCAAAACCATCTGACAATATCTTGGTACAAAAACCAATTGAAGTTGTTAATGTTAGTAAAATAGGAAATGGTTGGATCTGGTTGGTGTGATGTAGATGGTGAATGATCAGTAGGTTACAGTAGATGTCTAATTGCGTTGTGGCAGTTGTAGACGTTGGAGGTTAAAGAGCGGATTAGTATGGTAATTTTTAATAAATTAGTTAATTTAAATTAATAAGATAATTAGGTTTAATTTATATTGTTTACAACTTGAAAAAAATATAGTAAGATATTATATTCATCCTAGGTCAAAAATCAAACACGGTTGGTTATGTTGATCCGCATTAACATTATCCATGAGTAGGAGCTGTACCTAATGGATATGGCACTTACTGGGATTTCTGCTAGTTGCAAACACAATTCGGAATCCAATAGAATAACATAGCGTGAGATATGGAATTCAAATCAAATATTCAGCAAATAAAAACCCTGGTGAGTAAATCTCACTCAGATTTTATTTAGAATTTATTTTATTTTAAAAATAAATTGTTTGTTGGTTGTTTGCATGCATCGAAATATATTTCTACTATTTAAAATATATTAGTTATTTAGTCTTGGTGTTTTTGGCTATTACATACAAATATATTGGTGGTTGGATATTTCCCGCGGTACCATTAGCGGATGCCCGCAGTATCATTAGCGGATGACCCTATGCGCCCCATGCCATGGTAGTAGATGACCTTCTATATCGTGATATCCTGCCTCAATGCGGGATGGGTATTATTTATGTTGGCTAACATCTGTGGATGCAGGAAAATAGGTTGGAAGGATCCAACTGGATTCCTCAAAATTTTATTATTGTTTGTTTTCATGTATATTATCATATATGATGTGTTAGATAACCTGTGATTGATAATTGAGTGTTTAAATATCACTGGGCCAAAATGTTAATTTATTAAATTGAAAGGAATTTTTGAAATTTAAAAGGGGAATTTTATTTTTTAAAAATAGTATTTGAATTTCGAATGAGCAAATATATATATATATATATATATATTGACTTGTTTTGAATAATAAAAACAAGTGCTGAATTTATAAATGGTGTTCATAAATTAAGTGGAATAATTTTCATTGGATAATGCAGGGATTAAAATGAATTTATGAACGGTGTTTATAAATGAAGTGAAATGATATCAATGGATAATTGGGGAAATGTAAATACAAGTATGATTTTAAAATAAAACGGAAATTTACTTTTCCAAAGAAGGAAATTAATTTCAAATGGATTTGAAATAGGGACTTGTTTAAATATATAAACAAGTAATATAAACGATGTTAAAAAATTAAGAAAAATTATCATTTGTATAATTTAAATATTTAAATTCAAATATGAATCTAAAATGAGAATTTGAGGATCATATTAAAAAGGGAATCATGAAATTTATTCCGAAATTCGGAATGTAAATTGAATTAGAATAAATCCATACAGATTTATTATATTAATTCGACTATGTCGGATTTAATAAAAATGTATTATTTCCAAAAAAGAATATTTAAATTGTATTAGATATAAACTTAAATTAAATATGTAAATAGATTCTATATACAGATAAGTTACAAGAAATAGAACATTCCAAAATAAGATTTTGGTTTTAAATAGGTTTTGAAATGGAAATTTGTTTTAATATATAAAACAAGGAAATTAAATATATAAACAACATTTGTAAATAAGTAGGATAATTATCATGGTATAATTGGGGATTTTAAATTCGAGTTTGAATTTAAAAGAAGAACTGGAAATCGTTTCAAAAAGGGAATGATAAATTTGAATTTGAATTTCGGAATATGAACTGAATTAAGTCAAATCCAAGGATTTAAAATTGAAATTCGATTATATCGAATTTTATAAATAATTTATTTATAAAGGAATTAGAATCTTAAAATAGAAAATGGAGTTGTAAATAAATTTACAATTGAGTTATTAAAAATGGATGAATTAGAAAAATCGATGATTTAGAAAAATCGAAATGGTCAAGTTATATTGGGAAAACTGGTTTAATCTATTTTTAAATATATAAGAATAAAGTTGAAATTTATAAAATAAATGAAGTTTAACGTTTATATTTAATTATAATTAAAACGAACTCGCCGCAGCAAGGTAGTTTGTAATTTGGCGTTTCGAACTTCAATTGAGTATATAGAACTCAATTTAAGTTGGAATTCTTTGAAAAAAGAATAATCAAGACTGATTTGATAATAGTTCTCTAATGGAAGAGAAAATTTGGGATTTCGCCTTATAGATTTTGAGTTATTTCAAAATCAAATTTTCAGAAAAACAGTGCCATAACCATTATAAAACCATAACAGTTTAGTTAAAATTAATAAAGGGATTTTATACAAAAAAATCCGAATTACCATTAGAAAAATGAAGATTTGAGTTATAAAATATATCTGAAATCAAATGGAGTAATGAATTGATTTTTGAATCAAAAATCAGATTTTTAATTGTGAATAGAATCAACTAATTTAAAGAATAATTAGTAAATGGAATTTTGAATTGAGATTGGACTTTGAATAAGAAAAAGGGGTTTATAATTTATATTTGAAATCAAATATATAACTTCAATTGAAAAAGGAATTCGATTAGTTTATAAGTAATTAAAATATATTACAAAGTGATATGTTCAAAAAAAAGTGAAATGGACAAAAGAGTCGATTAAAGAATAAATTAGTAAATTGAGTTAAAATGACCAGATTGAGTTGGAATAAACTAGAAATGAACGCATATGTGTTAAACAGGTATGGAATGAAGAGAATGAAGTTTATAAATTTAGTGCCCGACAAAAAGGTACATGTTCAAATTCCATATGAGGTTTTATGCGCCGAATCGGCAAGCCACTTGGCTTTTTAATTTTCTTTTTGAATGGAAAGGCCAGAGAGGCGTTTTGTAGTTGTACCGAGTGACCCGTACAAAGGAGGTTATGGCGAAATTTTCGAGAATAAGGAGTTAAAAAAAATTGGACAACTAGAAAATCAATATATCAACGTATATTGAATTCGATAAGGAAACGAATTTAAAATAGAATATTATAAACAAAAAGGAAATCTATAATTAAATCTGGTAAGAATAGAATGAGGAAAGTATATACATTTTAAAAATGAATAAGTAGTTTTTATGATGTTGACTATTCGAGATAAGTGGTCTTGTCTGTTTTGAAGTTAAGGATGCTTTCAGTCAAGGTCTAAGAGGTAATTATACCCAACTTGATTGATTTCATTTTTAACCAATAAATAAGAAGATTTAGTCTCGAAGATTAATGTTTGAATAAGATTTAGTTGAGTGCAGTGATTTGGGTTGTTGTAACGATGTTTTACACAACATTCGTTTTAACCCAAATAAGTGGAATTTTGGAAATATAATAATAAATATTTCCTGAGGATGGAAAATGAATGGTCACGAAAGGAAGGAGTAATTGGAAATGAATTACAAAAATAAATAGAAAATATTTTCTAAGTACTGAATATAAAAGAAGGCAATATATGGAAATGTTTTTCCAAATAGCGTAAGAGGCTGAGATGATTATTAAAAATATTTGTTCAACAAATATTGATAAGGAAATGGAAATGGTGATTAATTAATGAAATATTAATTTAGGGGCCCAGTGATGGTTTGATGTTATGGATGAAATGTTTAATGTTTTTCTTCGATAGTTAAATAACCGACTATCGAAGTATTTGCTAATAACATTGTCAATATGGAGAGACCGGTTGGATTTATATCCGAGAACCACTGTATATTGGCAGTAGCATCGTGTATCAGATTATACGAAGACAATTAAAGACGAAGTAAAAAAGCAAGGCTTTTTCTGTTAATCCTGGGTAGAAATTGCCTAAGATGGATTAATGGAAATTGTGCCTTCGGTTTCATTCAGTCCCAGAATGAACGTGTATGGACGAATGTCTGATAGAGTATTTCCAATCGTCGCATGTGTTGGTCTGTACAAATATTCATATGGTGACGGAGAATTTATTCTCTTAGCACAATATCCAGAATATCTTTGTGCATATCAATTAGTGATTAACGAATCTGATAATGTGGCATTCAAAGTGATTATGCTATCAATGAAATGTTAAGATGTAATCTCTAGCCTCACAACCTGGAAATGGTATAAAATCTGGTAGGTCTCATGGCTAAGTGGTTAGCTGCCAAGTAGGGTGTATTGCCACCTGATCTAGAGAAATTCCTTTTGCTTCTTTATTCTATCGCTGCTGTCCCTTTCGGGAAGTGGTTGCTGATCTTAACCGTTGGTGACCATACATTCGGTATTCTCAAGCGAAGTGAGGGGTCTGCCATGTTTAGCCTGGGTTGCAAGATGTTCTTGTTGAACCCGGTGTATTCCTGTCTAGAGATACACTATCGGAAGGTGGTCCCATAGCTTGCCAGCTGGAATCCATTATCCAATAAGAGCCTACGGTTTTGATTGTACACTATATATGTAGAACGTGAGATGCAACGTTCTACTAGATTGATATTTACTTGTTTTAGACACTATTATAATATCTGAATAATATTGATTTCAAAATATTTTGGGTTATCGTCAGGTAAAAACCATCTGTGTTTATGTTCAGATTGGTCTTACGATTATTCTTTCTTTTAAAAAAAAGATTTTTAATAATTAAACCAAGTGTTTGGAGTTTACTCACACCAGTCCCATGACTGACCCAGAGTTTATTTTGTTTTGTTTTACCCTAAACTCTTGGGTGCCCAAATTTGTATGGGCAGTCAAGTAGTTCAGGTATTTTCAGATATCCTTGGAGGAGCTTGGAGCAAGAGTCTTCAGCGTTAGATGTATCTAGTTTTTTTTCTACTGTGTTGTATTGTACTCGGAAAATGGTATGTATATGTCTGTACAATATAAATTTTGTATCCCAAAAGTTGTTATATATATTATATTTTATTCCACTGCGATGTAAGATTATGTGTTGTTGTTCAGCTCTGTCTCCTATCTATTTTCTTCTATTCTAATATTTCTTTCTTTCTATTTCTCACCCTCTAACTTCTTTCTATTAATGATTTGGTAATTTCTGAGTTTTGGTTAGTCGATACGGTAATTATATCGATAATCAGGATCGTGGAAAAGTCGGGCCGCTATAGTTGTATCAGAGCTTAGGTTGAGCGTATACCTAGGCTTTAGTGGGTGATTACTTATTAGAGATATGGTCAGTAGTACCCTAGAATGAGTTGAGTGTATATATACGAGAGAGCGTATTTGTTAATTGATATAAAAATTATTTTATATTGTGTTGGCTAGTCTATTGAGTGGTTTATAAATTCTGGTTGATTTGTGGGACGCCATGACATCAATAGGAATTTCTAAACACTTGAACAGAGAATTCAACATAATAAAGTTTTGAAGTGGGTAAATGAAATAATTTTACCCAAAACTATATTTTGATATAGAAGTATTAATTTCCTGAAATTATTATATTATATGGATTTATTGGTTGTTAATATTATAATCAAATGAGATTATAAAATTTAAATGGTTATATGTAACGAAATAAAATTTGTATAAGAATAATATATACAAATTAGCTGAAATAAAAGTGGATTCAGAATTAGAATTAAGAATTCAAAATCCTGGGTGTTTGGAAAAATAATTTTTTGAATGAATATAAAGTAATGTATCATTACTCTGAAGAATTTGAATGTAAAATCATTTTTGAATGGATTTTAAAAGTGTTAAAGCACTGAAATCACTTCAGTGGCTGGACAATAATTCGGATGATGATCGCGACATCATTAGTGTTCATTTTCGAGTTTCTAAGTGATGGATTGCTACCTTAGAAAAGATTTGATGGAAATTTGTTTCAAAGAAAACAAGTTGTTTTGGAAAATTCAAATGTTTTGAATTTGAAATGGAAATAAATATATGTATATATTTATGTGATTTCAAAAAGTTTTGAAATGAAAACCAGAAATTTGAATTATGGGATTTGAATTTAACTGAAGCAAGGTAAATGAATTGAAATAAAAAGATTGATTAAAATCAATTTGAATCAATTTGAATGAATATGAATTGGATATGAATATACTAATTGTAAATCATTCAGATTAAATAAATGCAAACATATATGAAGTGCCATATGAAGGAAAAACCAAATGTTTTGGTGGAATAAAATTTGTAGAATTATGCAGAGTTGAGTCTCAATGTAAATGGATTTTGAGAAGTAATGGGTTCGTACTATTTTTCCTACCTTAGTAATTTCAGGGACGAAATTCTTTTAAGGGGGGAAGAATGTAACGACCTAGATTTTTGGTCTATTAATTTTAAATATTTAATATGGTTTCAAATATTGAACTGATAATATAAATGGAAATTTATATTGAGTTTTTCGATTAAATAATCAATACGAAAATGAAGTATCATTTAATTCTAAACTTAAAACTGAATTGAAATAACTCAGGTGTTGAATATAAATTTTATTTGTGTATAAACGATAATAATAACTAATTATCAAGGAATAAATTATTGAAATTAATTTATATTGATTTAAATTAACATCTTCTTCGTATGATCGAACGAGGCTGTGAAATATATTCCAGTGTGTCTAGAATAGTGGTATAACCCTAAAAATGTCAGTTGTTGGGTTTAGAAAGAAGTTCGGAATCATGGGGTATTTTAAATAAAATCATACCGGCTCAAAACAAATTAAAAGAAATAAAATAAAATAAAATAATTACTTCCATGCTAAGCAATGAGGTACACTGCAGCCTCTCTATCACTGCAAGCTACACCCTGTAGGAATCAACGTTGTCCCTATCCTCTATATTCTGTCTATATAACTCGATTTTGTCCCACTCAATCCTTTTTCTTATTTCATCCGATCATCTGCAAACTCAAGAAAATTGACTTAAATTCATCCATCTTTAAAATAGAAGTCGTGCCTTATCCCTTTTGCTGTCTCAAGCCAAATCGACCAATTTCACTTTCTTCATTTCTTCCTAGCAAATCGAAATCGATTCAAAAAAAGGAATTCGAATCTGAGTTCGAATTAAATCTCAAACTGAAGCGACGCGCCAAGCCGGAGCTCGAACTTTTAACGCGGGTAGTCGCGACTTCAAGGGAGTGCAACTTCGAGCAATTTTGGGGAAAAATTGGGATAGCGCAACGCTTGTAGGCATCAAGGGGGGATCTGAAAACGCGATGTTTCAGTAAGGGGTCTCGGTTGACATCAGAACGCTCCTGGAAGCAAGGCGTCAAGTGCGATGTCACAGGGAAGATACAAACTTGAACTGTGATTTAGAGAAGGTGGAGCTCGATGTGGTTTTTTTTGGAGTGCATCATTGATTTCTGGGAAGGCCAAGGTTAGAGCAGGTGTTCGAAATGGTATTCTGGCGAGGTTGGTTTGGGAAATCTCGATGTCAGCTTGCTCACGGAGAATGAAGGCATTGCGGTGGAGTTTTAGGTCAGATGATGTCGAAATTTCTTTTCCTATACGTGAGTTGTATTGGAGAAGGTCAGGAGGAAGACTGTTGTTGCAATTCAGGTGGATAACTCGAGTTGCTCAAAGTAGGGATGACAGTGAACAGTAGAAGAGGAGGAGGATGTGGGTGGTTACAGTATTGGTCTTTGGTGAGTTATAGCATGAGAGAGGGTGAAGGGAGGATACAGTTTCAGGTGTAGAAGGCTTCAGGCATGAATCTCTTTTGGTTGAATTATGAAAAAGGATGCTCAATCAGTTCTCAACAAACTAATAATGCAAATTTTATTTGATCTTGGTGTTGCAAAACCGTCCGACAATATCTTGGTACAAAAACCAGTTGAAGTTGTTAATGTTAGTAAAAAGGAAATGGATGGATCTAGTTAGTGTTATGTAGATGGTGAATGATCGGTAGGTTACATTAGATGTCTAATTGCATTGTGGGAGTTGTAGATGTTGGAGGTTAAAGAGCAGATTAGTAAGGTAATTTTAATAAATTAGTTAATTTAAATTAATTTGTTAATTAGTTTTAATTTATAATGTTTACAACTTGAAAAAAAATATAATAAGATATTATATTCATCCTAGGCCAAAATCAAACATAGTTGGTTATGTTGATCCACATTATCATTATCTACGAGTAGGAGCTGTACCGAATGGATATGGCACTTACTGGGATTTCTGCTAATTACAAATACAATTGGGAATCCAATAGAATAACATAGCGCGAGATATGGAATTCAAATCAGATATTCAGCAAATAAAAACCCTGGTTAGTAAATCTCACTCAGATTTTATTTAGAATTTATTTTATTTTATGTAATAAATTGTTTGCATGCATTGAAATATATTGTTGTGGTGTTTGTGGCTATTATATATAAATTGGTGGTTGGATATTTCCCGCAGTACCACTAGCGGATGCCCGCAGTATCATTAGCGGATGACCCTATGCGCCCCACGCTATGATAGTAGATGACTTCTATACCGCGATATCCTGCGCCGAAGTAGGATGGGTATTATTTATGTTGGCTAATATCCGTGGATGTAGGAAAACAAGTTGGAGGGATCCAACTGGATTCCTCAAAAATTTATTACTGTTTGTTTTCATGTATATTATCATGTATGATGTGATAGATAACCCGTGATTGATAATTGAGTGTTTAAATATCATTGGGCCAAAGTGTTAATTTATTAAATATTGTGAAAGGAAATTTTGAAATTTAAAAGGGGAATTTTTTTTTTTTTTAAATAGAATTTGAATTTCAAATGAGCAAATATATATATATATATATATTGACTCATTTTGAATAATAAAAACAAGTGCTGAATTTATAAATGGTGTTTATAAATTAAATGGAATATTTTTCATTGGATAATGCGGGGATTAAAATGAATTTATGAACCGTGTTTATTAATGAAGTGAAATGAATTATCAGTGGATAATTGGGAAATGTATTAACAAGTATGATTTTAAAATAAAACGGAAATTTTCTTTTCTAAAGAAGAAATTTAATTTCAAATGGATTTGAAATAGGGACTTGTTTAAATATATAAACAAGCAATATAAACGATGTTTAAAAATAAAGAAAAATTATCATTTGGATAATTTAAACATTTAAATTCAAATATGAATTTAAAATGAGAATTTGAGGATCGTATTAAGAAGGGAATCATGAAATTTATTCTGAATTTCGGAATGAAAACTGAATTAGAATAAATCCATACGGATTTATGATATGAATTCGACTATGTCGGATTTAATAAAAATAAATTATTTCCAGAAGGGAATATTTAAATTGTATTAGATATAAACTTAAATTGAATATGTAAATAGATTCTATATACAGATAAGCTATAAGAAATAGAATATTCCAAAATAAGATTTTGGTTTTAAATAGTTTTGAAATTTGTTTTAATATATAAAACAAGGAAATTAAATTTATAAACACATTTATAAATAAGTAGGATAATTATCATGGTATAACTGGGGATTTTAAATTCAAGTTTGAATTTAAAAGAAGAACTGGACATCATTTCAAAAAGGGAATGATAAATTTTAATTTTAATTTCGGAATATGAACTGAATTGAGTCCAATCCAAGGATTTAAAATTGGAATTCGATTATATCGAATTTTATCAATAATTTATTTATAAAGGAAATGGAATCTTAAAATAGAAAATGGAGTTGTAAAAATTTTTACAATTGAGTTATGAAAAATAAATGATTTAGAATAATCGAAATGGTCAAGTTATATTTGGAAAATTGGTTTAATCTATTTTTAAATATATAAGAATAAAGTTGAAATTTATAAAACAAACGATGTTTAATGTTTATATTTAATTATAATTTAAACGAACTAGCCGTAGCACAACAATTCGTAATCTAGCGTTGTAACACCCCACCTCCGCCCAACTTCCTCTTCTTCTTTCTGCAATCTTTGGCTATGTGCCCAACAATCCCACAGAAGTTGCATTTTCTTGGGTACTTTGCCTTGCTGTTGTTGGCCTATTGCCCTTGTTGTTCTTGTTGTTCTTGTTGTTCTGATTGCTATGATTTCCTCCCCACTTGGAGTCCGTCTTCTTGGCTTGAGTCTCATTAGGCTTGACTTCTTTCTTGCCATTCTTATCGTCTCCTTGAAGCAATGCCATGTCCACTAGGCCTTCAAAAGTGGCCCCCATGGGTATATGAGACAGGGCTAAACCTTGTAATGGCTCATTCAACCCTTGTGCAAAGCGTAAAGCCTTCTTCTGGGGAGTATTAACCATGTCCAAACCGAATCGAGCAAGCTGGTTAAACTTATTCACATACTCCCTCACTGTCATGTCCCCTTGCTTCAAAGATATAAACTTCTCCAATTGCAGATTCGCCTCAGCTGATGATAGAAACTTAAGCCCAAACCTCGTCCTAAAGTCGGCCCAAGTCTCTATAGGTCTAGTAGCATTGGTGACCTCCCACCAATAAGCAGCTTCTTCTTTTAATAGCCATGCTGCCAATAAAACCTTTCTATGGTCTTCCACATCAAAGATAGCGAAAAGATCTTCAGTTTCTTTCAACCAATTTCTCGCCTCCACAAAAGTCTCCGTCCCAATAAAATTCTTGCCACCCATTGCCTTAAAGTCTTTGCAAACCTTAGCGAAATCTGCTTGTGGATTCTGAGGAGGAGGAGGAGGAGGAACCTCAGTTACGGTGGGGGTATTTGCTGGGCCCACATCGTTGGCCCTAGCTTCCAAGTACCTCCGGAACCATCCGGGAATGGTTACTCCCTCGGGAAGGTTAAGATCGGCCACACTGAAAAAGAAAAAGATAGATTCAGAACGAGGAAACGAAGGATAGTGCTAATGGCTTTTGGGGAATAGCCTTTTAAAATAACTAGACTTTTCTTGGAAAAATACTTAATTGGTTTTGAAAATAGTTTTTCAAAAGGTAAGTTTTAAAAACCTTTTGCTCAAATCTTGTAAACCTTATGCTCTGATACCAAATGTAACACCCCACCTCCGCCAATGCTACTCTTGCAAGCACACTAGCTTTGGAGGGGCGTTAAACAAGGTAAACATGCATGCGGATATCACAAGACAGAACATATAAGTAAAACAGAGTAAGTAAAGCAGCGGATAAAACTAGTATTTCAAAACCATAGTCAAGTTACATCAAAGTACTGAGTCATTATTTTCCACAAAACAAAGTCTAGAAAAACATAAACTGAAAACTGGAAATAACATAAAGTAAACTATCCCCAAGGTAGAATAAGGCCATAGCATGCTCAAGTCCAAACCGTATATGAGCTATCCAGAAAAGCAGCTAAAGATCCAAGCTAGGTACTAGTGTTCCCACCCTGTAAACCTTGGGGGGGGGGGGGAACGGAAGAAAAGAGGCGAAAGAAAACGGGTCAGTCAAAAAGACTGGTAAGTCCTATCTACTATTAGTATAAAAACTAATAAAGTTAACTGGACATGTAAAACAGAGATGAGATGTAGGGTGATAACTGGCATGGTGAAAAGTTAACAAGATAGATCAAGTGTGGCATCACATATACAAGGTTAAGTTGCACCAGGTGTGTACTAGTATTCCAATCCATGTCAAGCATAAACAAGAAATGATCCCTTGGCCCAAAGCTGGCCCACATCATGAGATGACCTAAATCGAGGTCCAACTACTCGGTCTAGTCGATCGGCTCCCTATAAGCCTAACTCGTCGTGTATCAGTGTCACACGGCTTAATCGTGGAATGTAGTTAACTGTGCTAGGTCCACCCCAGGGTGTATCCTACCCTAAGGTGTAAACCACAGACACAATTCAAGCACGCACAGTCTAAACCTACTGGTGCCCATGTTCAACTCCGGACTTAATGTGCACGACCATGGTCCGCCTGAACAACCGGTGCACCCTTCAGCCGTCTCTTTTGGTCTCTTACAATCAGTCCAGTAATCGTGCCCCACCCTAGCCTAGTCCAGGGTACCCATGATACTTCCAAGTAGGTTACTGCTGAAAAAGACCACGTAACTAGGATTTCAAGCGGGTTAAGTGTGGTTAACCCTATCCTAACCATGTATTGAGTTGGTCAAGTGTATTCAAGCAGTTCATGACTTAACCCTATCAATACATCGGGTTTAATTGGTTAAGTATATTCAAGTAGTCCATGACTTAACCCTACCAATCCATCGTGTTTAATTGGTTAAGTATATTCAACTAGTCCATGACTTAACCCTATCATGTGGCATTAATTAATTTAATGCACCCAACCTCTCACATTGGACCTTGTTGTGGTTACTAGTTAAGCCGGGCGGGTCCGGGTAGCTTTACACCACAACTTAGTCTAACCTCGGGTTTCAAGTGCGACATGACCAACTACTCACATTGGGTCCTATTGTTTGTAGCCACTAGTTAAGCCGGTCAGTTCCGGGTAGATTTATGCTACAAACTCAACCCAACCTCGAGTTGGCCACACTCATTTTTCTAAGTGTCATGTCCATCATTATGTTTACAAACATAATCACAAGTCAATGTTCATGTCATATTTTAAAACCATGTTTTCATGTCATTAATATTACCCAAACCCAACGCATTCCCATCGCATGTATGTATCGCATAACATAACATAGATCAAAAGAGGGAACTTGGCCAAAGCATGACAAAAGGGCATAAGGTAATAAGGTTGGCCACAAGTTAAACATGGTGGCATATGAGACATAAATATGTTCATTTAAACTTGCATGTTACATGCATAACATTCAAACTTAGCGAATAGGTGATACATGGTCCTAGATGACATAGGATGATGACTAGAAGTTCGCATATAACATTATATGCAAGTTATCATAAAGGTTATGAGAGTTCTCATGTTGCATAATGCAACATTTCAAATCAAAGGTCATAGCTTTCTATGCACAAAGTCAAGGTGATAGCTTTACAAACTTGCATAGAGTAAACATATGCATAACATGTTAGAATCAAAGTACATATCATACTTAGGCCCAAACTCAACTTGCAACATGTAACATTTAACTTCATAGTTAGAATCTAAGAGTAGTATAGGGCTTACAATACTATGAAGACTAGAATAAATATAAAATAAGATTGAGACGAAGCCACACTAGCAAATCCGCAACCAAAGACGATAAACTCCACTTCAAGACTTGAGAACAAGAAGGAATAACCCCAAAGACAAAGAAAGATGGCTCTTTTACTTAAGAAAGATGGCTCCTTTATGACATAGATTGATTTGAGACACTCATGCTCTCATAAAGAAGGTGGAGGCCATGATTAGTGAACATTTGGGCAGCATTTAGTTGTAGGAATGATTAATGAAGGTTTAGGCTAGGTCTAGGGGTCTTTTTATAGAGATTAGCGGTAGTTTAGACCATAGGATTAACCCTAAAACGAATTTGAACCATTAGCTCCCGTCTGAAACCAACAAAAGAGGACCCAACATGCCAAAATAGTGCACCAGAAAAACTGGTCCGACCGGGGGGGGGGGGGGTCGACATGGGTGTCGACCCATTGGGGGGGTCGAAATTGGTGTCGACACTGGTGTCGACCCTGCCTGGGCGGGAAAATTCCCGCCCAGTCTGTTTTGGCTGAAATTCGATTCTGAATTCGAATTTGAACTGTTTTCGGGCTTAGAATTTTCTGAAAACTTCATTGGGCCATAACTTGGTCATACGGACTCCGTTTTTCGAAAACTCGAACTCTATTTCGCGTATTTTTCCGAGACGAACGCAATGGCACAGCCCGTTTCCCTTGATTCTGATTTTAGAATTTAATTCTGCCTTGATTTACATTATAACATGTTATTAAAAATACGGTTGTTACATTCTCCCCTCCTTAAAGGATTTCGTCCCCGAAATCTCCAAGTTAGGAAGAACGTATCCTACCATCCATCATCCATCTACTCAAAACATCATCCACAAGTAACCATTGTCCTTAAAAAGATTCTAAATGCTGTATGAACATATGCCAAAGGTGTGTGTATATGTACTTATCTAATGCAAAAATCAGGCGGTTACTGATTCAGTAAACCTCCTTAATGCAAAGTATGTTAGTGAAATGAGTCCATATGTATGCAAATTCCTAACATAATTTATAATCTCTATATGAGTGCACATAACATTCATCCACATGCAACATCCACGTGATAGCATAACAAGTTTCATCCATGAATAAGTATAAGCACTCATGCATATGCAATATGAAAGTGTGTGAGCCGATCTTAGTGCCTAATGTGTATCATGCATCCACGAGTATCCACTTGCAAACACTTGCAACCACTTGCAAACATCAAGCATAACATGTTTCAAATACATGTTTCATCCAAAGGGTTTCTACTTAAGGTTCTCATGACAAGGTTAACAAGATAAACGGGATAAACATGGATAGCAAAAAGAAAGATATGCTGATCAGGAAAGGAGATTGAGAATGTACCCTCAAAAAGGAATGGATAAAGCCCACGCATCTTCTCCTCGGTTTCCCAAGTTGCATCTTCATCGGCTTCACTCCACTGAACTTTCACCAATTTGACTTCTCGATTTCTTAGCTTCTTGATTTCTGTTCCCAAGATACGCATCGGAGCTCTCCTCAAGGTTGCCTCTTTCCCTACCTCCACGTCTTCAAGAATGCTTGGTTCAACCACCTCAGCGGACTCATGTAGGCACTTCCGGAGATGCGAGACATGAAAGACATTATGCACTCCGGCTAGCTTCTCGGGCAATTCCACCTTATAGGCCATCTTTCCAATTCTCTCTATGATAGGGAAGGGTCCTACGAACCTTGGTGCCAGCTTTCCATTTGCTCCAAAACGAACCACATTACGCAAAGGAGAAACCTTCACGAAAACCATGTCTCCCACTTCGAATTCCAAATCTGCCCTTCGCATGTCAGCATAGGATTTTTGTCTGTCTTGGGCCGCTTTCATCCGTCTTCTCACCAATTCAACTTTCTCGGATGTGTCCTGTATCATATCGGGCCCAAGTATAAGCCTATCCGTTGTCTCCCACCAACAAGATGGTGACCTACACGGCCTCCCATACAGAGCTTCAAATGGTGCCATCCCTATGCTGGCTTGATAGCTATTATTATAAGCAAACTCTACCAGAGGAAGGTGGTCTTCCCAAGTACCACCAAAGTCAAGAACACAAAGCCACAAAAGATCTTCTAGCACCCTATTCACCCTTTCGGTTTGGCCATCCGTCTGGGGGTGATAGGCTGTACTCAGACCCAATCGCGTACCCATCGCTTCTTGCAAACTATTCCAGAACTGGCTAGAGAAAATTGGGTCACGATCGCTAACTATGCTAGAAGGAACTCCATGCAACCGCACTATCTCTCGAAGATAAATAGATGCTAGCCATGATGCGGTCCTCTTGCTCTTCACTGGGATGAAATGAGCACTCTTCGCAAGTCTGTCAACTATGACCCATATGCTCGTGTTCCCTTTCCTTGACTTAGGCAATCCATCCACAAAATCCATAGAAATACTCTCCCACTTCCATTGCGGGACCTCCAATGGATGTAATAGCCCACCGGGTTTCTTCGACTCGGCTTTCACTTGTTGGCACACCATGCACTTTGAAACATACTCTGCCACATCTTTCTTCATTCCAGCCCAAAAGAAAATGCGCTTCATATCTCTATACATCTTATCTCCTCCAGGATGTATAGTCGTCTTCGAGTGATGTGCTTCTTCGAGAACTTTATGCACCAAGTCTCCTACTTGTGGAACGCATAGCCTTCCATCACGCCTTAGCCAACCCTTGTCATCAATAGTATATCTAGCAAGGTGACTAGACGTCTCACCACGGATCAACTTGCCCATGATCTCAACTATCCGCGGGTCTTCCTTCTGTGAAGTCCCTACTTGATCAAGAAGTGTGGGTCTAAGCTCAAGGGATGCTAATGAACCCGTCATCGACTCAACAGCCGTCGTGAAATCAAAGGTTGCTAAGAACTCTAAGTTCTTCATCTCAATAAACAAGGGACTCAAAGTCAACCTCTTTCTGCTTAGTGCATCTGCCACAACATTACCCTTGCCAGGGGTATAAGCTATCTCGAAGTCGTATGATGCCAAGAATTTCATCCACCTTTGCTGCCTTAGATTCAGATCTTTCTGCGAGAAGAGGTACTTGAGTGACTTGTGATCAGTATACAACTCAAACCTTTCGCCTAGAAGATAGTGGCGCCAAGATTTGAGTGCAAAGACGATCGCCGCCAACTCCAAATCATGAGTGGGATAGTTCTTCTCATGAACTTTAAGTTGCCTACCCCCATAACATATCACTCTTCCCTCTTGCATCAGAACATCACCTAACCCCGTGTCACATGCATCGGTGTATACGGTAAACATCTTAACACTATCGGGTAATGCCAAAACTGGAGCTGTGGTAAGGGCCCTCTTGAGCCTTTGAAAAGCAAGCTCACACTCTAAGTCCCATGCGAAGACTAAGTTCTTCTTCGTCAACTTAGTAAGAGGGGCCGAAATCTTAGCGAAGTCCCTGATGAACTTCCTATAGTAGCCCGCCAGACCGAGAAAGCTTCTTACTTCGGTTGCATTCCTAGGAGTCTTCCAGTCTTGAACCGCAACCACTTTCGCGGGATCCACAGCTATGCCTTGCTTAGAAACTATATGTCCAAGAAATCGAACTTCCCTTCTCCAAAAATGGCATTTGGAGAACTTGGCTTTCAACTGATGAGCTCTAAGCGTATCCATCACTTCCTTGAGATGTCTAGCATGTTCTTCCTCATCCTTTGAGAAAATCAGAATATCATCCACGAAGACAACTACAAACTTGTTAAGGAACTCCCTGAACACCCTACTCATCAAATCTATGAAGTAGGCGGGTGCATTAGTCAAACCGAATGGCATGACAAGCCATTCAAAGAATCCATCTGGAGTCCTAAACGCAGTTTTATCAATACTATCCTCAGCCACTCTAAGCTGATGAAATCCGGTGGCTAGATCGAGCTGAGAGAAAACAGAAGCACCAACAAGCTGGTCAAAGAGGTCGTCTATCCTCGGTAACGGGTGCCTATTCTTCTTTGTCAGCTTGTTCAATTCTCGATAATCAACACATAGACGAAGCGAACCATCCGCCTTAGTAGCGAATACCACAGGAGCACCCCATTCAGAAATGCTTCGCCTAATAAAATTCTTCTCAAGCAACTCCTTGATTTGCTTACTGAGCTCCCTTCTTTCACGTGGGGCCATGTGCCTAACGGGCAATGATACTGGCTTGGCATTATCGACTAGATAAATGCGGAAATTTATCTCTCGTTTAGGGGGTAACCCCTTCTTCAAAGACATCAGGATAGTCTCGGACCACCTTTACAGATTGCAAATCATCGATGGACGAGTCAAGAGATTCAAGATAACATAACATGACGGGACTTCTAGGGTTACAAGAAATTTCTAGGGTATTACCGAGGCGAGTCATGAGCCTCACCACCCTATGCTCACAATCGAGGATGGCTCCATAACTGGACAACCAATCCATGCCCAAAATCAACCCGTATCCCGTGAATCCGAGAACATAAGCATTACACGTGAATTCTACGGTCAAGATAGAAATCTTCAAATCCACACAAATCATAGATAGATGGGCGGAACCCCCAATTGGATTTGAAGCACTAACGGGATCCTCAACTAGACTAGTACTTAGGTGCAAACTTTCAACAATGTCAGAAGAAATAAAACTATGCGATGCGCCAGAATCAAATAAGGTGCGAACAGGATAATCAGAAATATAGACAAGGCTTTCTACAGAAATACTACCTCGGTCCTGAACTGGAGCAGTGTTGAGGGCATGCACTTGCCCTCCAGAAGGTCCTGCACGCTGGGTCTGTCCTTGTCCTTTCTTCTTGGGGCAATCCTTGCTAAGGTGTCCAGGCTCTCCACAGTGAAAGCATTCGCCCAACTTCCTCTTCTTCTTTCTGCAATCTTTGGCTATGTGCCCAACAATCCCACAGAAGTTGCATTTTCTTGGGTCCTTTGCCTTGCTGTTGTTGGCCTTATTGCCCTTGTTGTTCTTGTTGTTCTGATTGCTCTGATTTCCTCCCCACTTGGAGTTCGTCTTCTTGGCTTGAGTCTCATTAGGCTTGACTTCTTTCTTGCCATTCTTATCGTCTCCTTGAAGCAATGCCATGTCCACTAGGCCTTCAAAAGTGGCCCCCATGGGTATATGAGACAGGGCTAAACCTTGTAATGGCTCATTCAACCCTCGTGCAAAGCGTAAATCCTTCTTCTGAGGAGTATTAACCATGTCCAAACCGAATCGAGCAAGCTGGTTAAACTTATTCACATACTCCCTCACTGTCATGTCCCCTTGCTTCAAAGATATAAACTTCTCCAATTGCAGATTCGCCTCAGCTGATGATAGAAACTTAAGCCCAAACCTCGTCCTAAAGTCGGCCCAAGTCTCTATAGGTCTAGTAGCATTGGTGACCTCCCACCAATAAGCAGCTTCTTCTTTTAATAGCCATGCTGCCAATAAAACCTTTCTATGGTCTTCCACATCAAAGATAGCGAAAAGATCTTCAGTTTCTTTCAACCAATTTCTCGCCTCCACAAAAGTCTCCGTCCCAATAAAATTCTTGCCACCCATTGCCTTAAAGTCTTTGCAAACCTTAGCGAAATCTGCTTGTGGATTCTGAGGAGGAGGAGGAACCTCAGTTACGGTGGGGGTATTTGCTGGGCCCACATCGTTGGCCCTAGCTTCCAAGTACCTCCGGAACCATCCGGGAATGGTTACTTTCTCGGGAAAGTTAAGATCGGCCATACTGAAAAAGAAAAAGATAGATTCAGAACGAGGAAACGAAGGATAGTGCTAATGGCTTCTGGGGAATAGCCTTTTAAAATAACTAGACTTTTCTTGGAAAAATACTTAATTGGTTTTGAAAATAGTTTTTCAAAAGGTAAGTTTTAAAAACCTTTTGCTCAAATCTTGTAAACCTTATGCTCTGATACCAAATGTAACACCCCACCTCCGCCAATGCTACTCTTGCAAGCACACTAGCTTTGGAGGGGCGTTAAACAAGGTAAATATGCATGCGGATATCACAAGACAGAACATATAAGTAAAACAGAGTAAGTAAAGCAGCGGATAAAACTAGTATTTCAAAACCATAGTCAAGTTACATCAATGTACTGAGTCATTATTTTCCACAAAACAAAGTCTAGAAAAACATAAACTGAAAACTAGAAGTAACATAAAATAAACTATCCCCAAGGTAGAATAAGGCCATAGCATGCTCAAGTCCAAACCGCACATGAGCTATCCAGAAAAGCAGCTAAAGATCCAAGCTAGGTATTAGTGTTCCCACCCTGTAAACCTGGGGGGGGGGGGGAACGGAAGAAAAGAGGCGAAAGAAAATGGGTCAGTCAAAAAGACTGGTAAGTCCTATCTACTATTAGTATAAAAACTAATAAAGTTAACTGAACATGTAAAACAGAGATGAGATGTAGGGTGATAACTGGCATGGTGAAAAGTTAACAAGATAGATCAAGTGTGGCATCGCATATACAAGGTTAAGTTGCACCAGGTGTGTACTAGTATTCCAATCCATGTCAAGCATAAACAAGAAATGATCCCTTGGCCCAAAGCTGGCCCACATCATGAGATGACCTAAATCGAGGTCCAACTACTCGGTCTAGTCGATCGGCTCCCTATAAGCCTAACTCGTCGTGTATCGGTGTCATACGGCTTAATTGTGGAATGTAGTTAACTATGCTAGGTCCACCCCAGGGTGTATCCTGCCCTAAGGTGTAAACCACAGACACAATTCAAGCACGCACAGTCTAAACCTACTGGTGCCCATGTTCAACTCCGGACTTAATGTGCACGACCATGGTCCGCCTGAACAACCGGTGCACCCTTCAGCCGTCTATTTTGGTCTCTTACAATCAGTCCAGTAATCGTGCCCCACCCTAGCCTAGTCCAGGGTACCCATGATACTTCCAAGTAGGTTACTGCTGAAAAGGACCACGTAACTAGGATTTCAAGCGGGTTAAGTGTGGTTAACCCTATCCTAACCATGTATTGAGTTGGTCAAGTGTATTCAAGCAGTTCATGTCTTAACCCTATCAATACATCGGGTTTAATTGGTTAAGTATATTCAAGTAGTCCATGACTTAACCCTACCAATCCATCGTGTTTAATTGGTTAAGTATATTCAAGTAGTCCATGACTTAACCCTATCATGTGGCATTAATTAATTTAATGCACCCAACCTCTCACATTGGACCTTGTTGTGGTTACTAGTTAAGCCGCGCGGGCCCGGGCAGCCTTACACCACAACTTAGTCTAACCTCGGGTTTCAAGTGCGACATGACCAACTACTCACATTGGGTCCTATTGTTTGTAGCCACTAGTTAAGCCGGTCGGTTCCGGGTAGATTTATGCTACAAACTCAACCCAACCTCGAGTTGGCCACACTCATATTTTCTAGGGGTCATGTCCATCATTATGTTTACAAACATAATCACAAGTCAATGTTCATGTCATATTTTAAAACCATGTTTTCATGTCATTAATATTACCCAAACCCAACGCATTCCCATCGCATGTACGTATCGCATAACATAACATAGATCAAAAGAGGGAACTTGGCAAAAGCATGACAAAAGGGCATAAGGTAATAAGGTTGGCCACAAGTTAAACATGGTGGCATATGAGACATAAATATGTTCATTTAAACTTGCATGTTACATGCATAACATTCAAACTTAGCGAATAGGTGATACATGGTCCTAGATGACATAGGATGATGACTAGAAGTTCGCATATAACATTATATGCAAGTTATCATAAAGGTTATGAGAGTTCTCATGTTGCATAATGCAACATTTCAAATCAAAAGGTCATAGCTTTCTATGCACAAAGTCAAGGTGATAGCTTTACAAACTTGCATAGGGTAAACATATGCATAACATGTTAGAATCAAAGCACATATCATACTTAGGCCCAAACTCAACTTGCAACATGTAACATTTAACTTCATAGTTAGAATCTAAGAGTAGTACAGTGCTTACAATGTTATGAAGACTAGAATAAATATAAAATAAGATTGAGATGAAGCCACACTAGCAAATCCGCAACCAAAGACGATAAACTCCACTTCAAGACTTGAGAATAAGAAGGAATAACCCCAAAGACAAAGAAAGATGGCTCTTTTACTTAAGAAAGATGGCTCCTTTATGACATAGATTGATTTGAGACACTCATGCTCTCATGAAGAAGGTGGAGGCCATGATTAGTGAACATTTGGGCAGCATTTAGTTGTAGGAATGATTAATGAAGGTTTAGGCTAGGTCTAGGGGTCTTTTTATAGAGATTAGGGGTAGTTTAGACCATAGGATTAACCCTAAAATGAATCTGAACCATTAACTCCCGTCAGAAACCAACAAAAGAGGACCTAACATGCCAAAATGGTGCACCAGAAAAATTGGTCCGACCGCGGGGGGGGGGGGGGGGTCGACCCCTGGGTCGACATGGGTGTCGACCCATTGGGGGGGTCGACACTGGTGTCGACACCTATGTCAACCCTGCCTGGGCGGGAAAATTCCCGCCCAGTCTGTTTTGGCTGAAATTCGATTCTGAATTCAAATTTGAACTGTTTTCGGACCTAGAATTTTCTGAAAACTTCATTGG
The DNA here is from genome assembly GCA_030737875.1 of Allium sativum. Lineage (NCBI taxonomy): Eukaryota > Viridiplantae > Streptophyta > Magnoliopsida > Asparagales > Amaryllidaceae > Allium > Allium sativum. The sequence continues at coordinate 971,082,315 of CM060918.1, read as the reverse complement.
GCCATAATCAAATTTTCCGTTTTTCGAAAACTCGGACTCTATTTTGCGTATTTTTCCAAGACGAACGCAATGGCACGGCCCGTTTCCCTTGATTCAGATTTTAGAATTTAATTCTGCCTTGATTTACATTATAACATGTTATTAAAAATACGGTTGTTAAAAGCGTTTCGAACTTCAATTGAGTATATAGAACTCAATTTAAGTTGGAATTCTTTGAACCAAGATTCGTCAAGACCGATTTGATAACAGTTTTCTAATGAAAGAGAAAAATTGGGATTTCGCCTTATAGATTTTGAGTTATGTCAAAATCAAATTTTCAAAAAAATAGCGCCATAACCATTATAAAACCATAACGGTTTATTTAAAATTAATAAAGGGATTTTATACAAATAAAATCTGAATTACCATTAGAAAATTCAAGATTTGAGTTATAAAATATATCCGAACTAAAGTGGAGTAATGAATTGATTTTTGAAACAAAAATCAGATTTTTAATTGTTGAATAGAATTAACTAATATAAAGAATAATTAGTAAATGGAATTTTGAATCGAGATTGGACTTTGAATAAGAAAAAGGGGTTTCTAATTTATATTTGAAATCAAATATATAACTTGAGTTGAAAAGGGAATTCGATTGGTTTATAAGTAATTAAAATATATTTGAATGTGATATGTTCAAATAAAAAGTGAAATGGACAAAAGAGTTAATTAAAGAATAAATTAGCGAACTAAGGTAAAATGACCAGATTGAGTTGGAATAAATTAGAAATGAACTTATATGTGTTAAACAGGTATGGAATGAAGAGAATGAAGTTTATAAATTTAGTGCCCGACAAAAAAGTACATGTTTAAATTCCATATGAGGTTTTATGCGCCGAATCAGCAATCCACTTGGCTTTTTTATTTTGTTTTTGAATGGAAAATGCCCAGAGAGGCGTTTTGTAGTTGTACCGAGTGACCCGTACAAAGGAGGTTTTGGCGAAATTTTCCGGAAATTTATGGAGTTAGAATATTTTAAAAAAAGTTGGATAACTGGAAAATCAATATATCAACGTATATTGAATTCGATAAGGAAACGAATTTAAGATAGAATATTATAAACAAAAAGGAAATCTATAATTAAATCTGGTAAGAATAGAAAGAGGAAAGTATATACGTTTTAAAAATGAATAAGTAGTTTTTATGATGTTGATTATTCGAGATAAGTGGTCTTGTCTGTTTTGATGTTAAGGATGTTTTCAGTCAAGGTCTGAGAGGTAATTATACTCCAACTTTACTGATTTCATTTTTAATAGATAAATAACAAGATTCAGTCTCGAAGATCAATGTTTGAATAAGATTTAGTTGAGTGCAGTGATTTGGGTTGTTGTAACGATGTTTTACACAACATTCGTTTTAACCCAAATAAGTGGAAATTTGGAAATCTGATAATAATTATTTCCTGAGGATAGAAATGAATGGCCGCGAAAGGAAGGAGTAATTGGAAATGTATTCCAACAGTAAATAGAAAATATTTTCTAAGTACTGAAAATAAAAGAAGGCGATATATGGAAGTGTTTTTCCAAATAGCGTAAGAGGCCGAGATGATTATTAAAAATATTTGTTCAACAAATATTGATAAGGAAATGGAAATGGTGATTTAATTAATGAAATATTAATTAAGGGACCCAGTGATGGTTTGATATTATGGATGAAATGTTTGTTGTTTTTATTTGATAGTTAAATAACCGATAATCGAAGTATTTGCCAATATCGTTGTCAATATGGAGAGACCGGTTTGATTTATATCCGAGAACCACTCCATATTGGCAGTAGCACTGCGAATCAGATTAACGAAGATAATCAAAGACGGAGTAAAGTGCAAGGGCTTTTTCTGTTAATCCTAGGTATAAATTGCCTAAGATGGATTAATGGAAATTTTGCCTTCGGTTTCGTTTAGTCCCAAAACGAATGTGCATGGACGAATGTCTTACAGAGTATTTCCAATGGTCGTATATATTGGTCTGTACAAATATTCATATGGTGGCGGAGAATTTATTCTCTTAGCATTATATCAAGAATATCTTTGTGCAAATCAATTAGTGATTAACGGATCTGACAATGTGGCATTCAAAGTGATTGTGCTATCAATGAAATGTTAAGACGTTACCTCTAGCCTCACAACCGGGAAATGGTATAAAGTCGGGTAGGTCGCATGGCTAAGTGGTTAGCTGCCAAGTAGGGTGTAATGCCACCTGATCTAGAGAAATTCCTTTTGCTTCTTTATTCTATCGCTGCTTTCCCTTTCGGGAAGCGGTTGCTGATCCCAACCGTTGGTGACAATACATTCGGTACTCTCAAGAAAAGTGAGGGACTGATCATGTTTAGCCTGGGTTGCAAGATGTTCATGTTGAACCCGATGTATTATACACTATCGGAAGGTGGTCCCAAACCTTGCTAGTTGGAATCCATTATCCAATAAGAGCCCGCAGTTTTGATTGTATACTATATATAGAGCGTGAGATGCAAACGTTCTACTAGATTTTTAAAAGTTAAACCAAGTGTTTGGAGTTTACTCAAACCAGTCCCATGATTTACCTAGAGTATATTTTGTTTTGTTTTACCCTAAACTCTTGGGTGCCCAAATTTGCATGGGCAGTCAAGTAGTTTAGATATTTTCAGATATCCTTGGAGGAGCTTGGAGCAGGAGGCTTCAGCGTTAAATATATCAAGAATTTTTTTCCCGCTGTGTTGTATTGTACTCTGAAAATGGTATGTATATGTATGTACAATATAAATTTTTTATCCCAAAAGTTGTTATATATATTATATTTTATTCCACTGCGATGTGAGATTCTGTGTTGTTGTTCAGCTTTGTCTCCTATCTATTTTCTTATATTCTAATATATCTTTCTTTCTATTTCTCACCCTCTAAATTCTTTATATTAATGATCCGGTAATTTCTGGGTTTTGGTTAGTCGATATGGTAATTATATCGATAATCAGGATCGTGGAAATGTCGGGCCATTACAATACCAGCCTTCGAGCCATCTATGTTCTCGTCTGCCCCCTTATCATTCGTTTCATTGATCAAAGGTAAAGATTGGCTACTATCACCATGGGTTAAGCGTTTCCTTTTAGTAGGAGGTTTGCCAATGGAACGTTGAGGATGGGCCAGAGTTTTCTCAAGAGATCATGTAGGATGAATCAACCGGTATTTACGAAGGTTTTCCTCTGAAAGAAATGCCTGCCCACTTCTCCCAGTTTTATCAACAACAACTAAAGAATTAAGGAGAGCTTGGTCTAGAGTAAGGCCCGCAACAGAAGGGATCACTGCAAAATCAGAAAGATAGTCAAATGAGAAAGAAAGAGAAGTAAAAATTCCAAGGCAAAGGTGTAATTAGCTCCCTCCATCCATCGCCCGTAGAACCTACAAGGGAACCAGAATATTGATCCGGAGACCCCTTGGCACAATCCGTAAAGCCGGTAATAATTCTGCTATGCCTGGCTTCCATAAAAATGAAAGAAGGACTATCCTCTTCCCTCCTTTTAAAAGCATATAAAGAACAAATGTTTGCAAACATAGGTTCTTGCTGCCGGATTTTCATAAAAAGTATGTACAGCTCGAGAAACATTTGGTACCCACTGGGATGCAACTGATATGGTGCAATGGCCAGTTGCCTCAAAATAGACTCTAAGTAAGGGTTAAAAGGAGAAATTGCCCCCACTAGACAACATGTGACAATTAACTGTCCCATACCCAAGAGGCGGACAATCGGTCGAATCTTCTTTCCTTGGAAATTTAGCTTCGTCTTTTGAAAACCCAAAGCGATCACACATTTGTAAGTATAGATCAAAAGAGAGTGTCGATTTATGGCAACCAGAAGGCACCCCTTCAAGAAAGCGAGGTTGAGGATAAATCTGGCTAACATTCAATTCAGAACTAGCGGTAAGGGCTACTTCAATTGCCTGACTCGAACCCTTTTGTTCTCCAAACATGACAGTTTTGCTGGGGTTTTGACTGAATTGGTGTTCAGTCTGCATTTCAACGCAGATGAGTATGCTCAGAAAATAAGATGCAACTTCAGTTGCTGATAATTAAAAAGAAGCAACTCTGGGTAGATATTCCTTTCGAATAAAAATCATCAGTCACACCCAACAATAGGATTTACTGGTAATATAATCATATGAAGGAAGAATCACAAATTCAAAAGTACGAGAAACACAGGCTCTGGTCAGATTGATTATAAAGAATTACTGATCACATATGTTAAAAGAATACTAGAAGCAGTAAAAGGGAAAAGAGCAGACATATTTCTATGGCATAAGTATTCCATCAGACATCTACTAAAGGCGTAGTAGATTGGAAAATGTCGTTTCAAAGGCATTTTAGTAAGCAACTTGCAGGCATACTATTGAAATTATTAAAAAGCCAAAGTTTTTTTTTATGAATCAGGACTACCAAATGATTTCACATGAGATCCAAGTACATACTAAGTCGAATCGACATTTTCCAAACACCATAGCCATAGATGTTCAAGCGATTTGGTCTTTCTTTTGCCAACTGGGAACCTCTTTACGAAACCAAGTGGATTAACTAAAAGTCAGGATTTAAAAGAAGAAAATTCACTTACAGACAAATAGATAGATTCAATTTGGAAGAAGGAGTGCTGTAGCTGGAGACGAAGTCGAAAAACTTCAACTAATAAGATCAGGCGAAACAATCAACCAAGCAAAGAAAATCAAAGTTTCGAGAGGCAACGCCAGAGTCTTCTACAGCAAAATCGCCATTAAAATGTGTTTATTAGAAGGATATAAAAAGCGGGAAAATGAAGAGACAATATTTAAAGAAGACTAGAAGGCCCTTTTTTTTAAAAAAAGGAGAAAATTAAAATGATAGGACAGCTCAGTCAAACCTGGTGACCTAGTTTAACATACCTGAAATACAGCAAGCATGTCAGGTGTTCGTAGGTAGATGACCGTAAGAGTGTTCACGTTTTGAAAACATAGACTGTTGGTAAGAGTGCCTGTTTTACAGAAAATTGGATTAAATCCACCCAATGGTGCTGTATCTCACTATTTCGAAGCTTATAGTTTTAAAAAAAACTACAAGCTTCGAGGGGCAAATGTTTATCCATTAAAAGACCGAGCCTGGGTTAGAACTGAAAAACAAGCACTTACAACATTTTAGGAGCCCATGTCTTCAACCAAAGCCAGATGCAAGTCATGACTCGGGCGCGGAGGCAAAGGTCGGTCGTTCGCATCAGAACGAAGCCGCTCGAATACCAAAGCAAGAAAAATCATCCGTTTAACATAAGCAGGGTAACCATATAGCACAGCCAAACAGAAAAATGGCACGGTACAAAGACGGTGAAGGTAGAACGTTCTTGAGCCAAGGAGCTTAGTCATGCAAGATACAAAGAAGAATTGATTCCAGCCCCACATTCCACTATTATAAAGTCGCTCGACCATAAATATGATCTTAGTCGCCCGCTCGTTTCACAATCAAAAGAATCAGATAACTATTCACCAATTGCCAGATATAGCCACGCCCGAAGGGCATTGACGAAAGTCACCCACTTGACTACTCAAAACGATCGCTCATATTAAGTTGCTCGCACACGACAGCTGGATACAGCTACAGACAGCTGGCAACAACCAAGCAGTGGTTTTATGGTAATTGTCGGCTGAAACGATCTGTCACTTACATATATGAACTTCAGCTCACTTCTCCGAGGAGGCTCAACTATAAATAGGCTATGGCTGCCAACATAAAGGGGATCCAATCTTCTGAACCATGAAGCGCTGCTAAATTCTATCTTCAATCATTCCTTAAAGATTTGGACCATCTTCTCCGTTCAAAGGTTCATCACCAGTTTGGCCATGGCGCCTAGTACAACCTTGTAATCGGAAAATCAAAGACATCCTCCTTCTCAATCATTCATTTGTCCTTCTCCTCCTCAATCTCTACCATTTTCTCATAAAATCCCAGGATTGATATGTATAAATGAGAGTATGTTGAGTGAATATAGAGATGTATGAAAAAAAAAAGAGTTGGTGTATTTTGTAATCTCCATTTTAAGAATGCAAGTAATCTTCATAGTGGATGTAGGCCTGGCACAAGGCTGAACCACTCTAAATCTCGTCTCTATTTTTCCTTATTCGCATTTTTTACTTTCAATTGTTATTAAGTATGGTTCCATTTATTTTCTTACTGTATCGGTGAAGTACAATTCTAGTACCTTTGGTGTTTAACCCATTTTTTGGTGAAAACACCCACCTAGTAGTTACGCGCAGACCCAACCCCTGCGAGTACAGCCTAAGACATCTGTCACCGCACAAAGGACTACTAGGGCCACCTTACGTACTTCAGGAAGCCTCGTGGTTCCCCTTCCAGTCCCTTGGATCCATCAAACAATCAGATGAATGCGCGCTCCCTTCGTGCCTTATAACACCTCGATGACCTACCCCATTGGGTTATTCACCCTCAACCGTGTGGACTAGTCCAAGCGCCTTTCTTTAATATGTTGTTAGACCCTATGTATAAACATTCTTTTACGTGCTTGCCTCTCCTCATCAAGTTTTCAGTTAACTTGGTTATTCCAATTCATATTGAATTCTCATCCAAACTACGGAGTTTCTCTTGCTTATTAATTTTAGTCATACAACTTGATTCAATTAAGTTTATTAATAAGCTTACAACAGGTTATTCTCTAGATTGTGGCCCAAGGTCTATAATCCACTATCTATTTTATATTCTTGCTTGGTTACATCATTACAATAACATGTCTTTACTTAATGTATAATTAAGTACGTCTCATTTTACATGTTTCCTTTTTAACATGTCAGTAATTATTTATGATTAAATATAACTTATCTTATAAGTTTTACTCATTCTTTATCATTTAATCATAATTCCATTTTTCATTGTTATTAAAACTTATCGTTGTTTACTTATTAACTTAGACTTATTAACTAAGGTCCGTTAATAAGTTTCCCTACCCATTTATTATAACCTATGTTATAATTTCCTCTTGTCCCTAGGACAAGCCTAAACATGTTATTCACGTCAGCGGGTTCCAAACTTCTAGATTACTTAATCTATAATTAAGTACCTCTTATCTTATTAAACAGGTTGTCTCTTTTCCTTACAAGTTATGCTTACCCTAAGAGGTGTCCTTTAATTCCATAACTTTATTATTTCTACTGGTTATGTATACCACTAGGTGTCTTTAATTACATAACCATATTGGGTTAAGTTCATGGGCATATATGTAAATATTAACCACCCCCTCTAATTTACATAACCAGCCCACTACCCATCCAATTTTACCTAACCCTAACTTAAGTTCATAATCATACAATCCTTATGGATTAAATTAGGTTAAGTAGTCCAATACATTACCATGTCCAATTATGGTTATAATGGGCTAGACCTCCCACATTAGGCCTACAACATGTGGATGTTGGATATGCCAGTCAGGTCCGGGAAGTCTTATTCCATAGTTGGGTCTAACCTCTTAGTCCGATTCGTATTCATGTACTTAGACCTCCCACATTAGGTTCAACATTAGTGGCTGCTGGAAATGCCGGTCGGGTCCGGGCAGACTTCCACCACTAATGTAACCTAACCTCGTGACATAAGTACAATTACAATTCCTAAATGTAATTACTAAACATTCCATTTTTATTCAAATCTACCTATGTCATTATAGTTAATTATTCTATGTTTTCCCCATTTGAATTATGTCTAATTCACTATTCAAATTATAGGCCTTTATGCCTCTTTTTTATTTACCTTTTAATTATTAACCATATGCCCTTTATCATAAATTAAGGCATATATATATATGCATATATATATATATATATATATATATATATATTGCACAAACCCAAACCCACATATTTTCTAACTTATGCCCTAAGTCCATATTCACCCCTTTCAATGCAAGTTATACCCAAATCCACCTTCACATAATTTATGCCTAAAATTCATATTCACATATGTTCAAATTTACGTCCTAAATCAATATTTAGACATGTCCATTTTATACCCAATTCCTTATTTACATATATTTCAATGTATTCTAAATTCATATTATCCAACAAGGCATATGCCCCCAAACCCATCTTCATATATTTCCATGACCAAATTTAGATCCATATTTTCCAATATCAATTTCACCCCAAATTATGCCTTTCCCAATTATTCCCAATTTCGCATGTTCGTATTTTCAGCATTAGATCTAGGCTCGAAGGTAGCCGGGCTATATAAAAATAAAAAGGGAAAAGAGGGAGAGAAGAGAACCAGAACATGCATAATAACGAATCAATTACATAATGATAGAAATAGGCATAAAAACTGAATGAACATATTATGACAAGGTTAGACTTGGTGATGATATAAACATATATGAACATATCAATGGAATATGTCATAATATAACTGATTAGGCACCGATTCAAGATCCAATTATTATATACATATCAAGACTACTATTTAGATATTTGGATCTAAAAGCAACATGAACTCATAGTGAATTTGCTGCGAAGAATATGTTGAATAAGTTGTTGTAGCCATCGTTTAATTTTTTGTAGCAATCTTCGAATATGTATAATCTTCTTTGAATTGATTTAGAAGTAGAAGAAGAGCCATTTTAATTTCCATCGCAGCAGAGCTTCGCCGTCACCGTTTTTTTTCAATGACCAAAACCTAGGTTTAGGGTCCCTTATATAAAAGTAGCGGAGCAACCAAGACTATCAGATTAGATCAGGAGCCATAGGAATCGTCCACATCATAAAAGAAGCTTATGGAGCCACGAGTGGGTAAACCCCTCTTCAGGTGGGTCGAGCCCCCTTCAGGGGTGTCGACCCATAGGTCGACCCCGGGGTCGACCCCAATGAGCCTGGGTCGACCCCTAGGTCGACCCAGCCAGGTCTCGAATTGACCTCATATGGTCGGCCTTTTCGTGATTTGCATGCCAGATTTCTGGTTTTGCTGATTTTGAACATTTTTGAATTTATACATACATACATATATATATATATATATATATATCTTCCTTATATGCATACAAACTTCAAAACTTAATAACTTCTTCATACGGTGTCCGATTTACGTAATCCAAATGTCTATTTTGACCAAAACTCCGAGACGGACGTAATGACACAGTCCGTTTTACTTAATTCTGAATATTAAATTAAGTTTTCCTTAATTCATTGTTAATAGTGTACTTCACATTGATTATTCTTTAATTCATCATCTTTAGTGTCATTAAAATTCCAGGGTGTTACAGCATATGTTTTTAATCTCACAAAGAACAACCATCACAACCTATCCGAAAACACTCACAGTAGTTTATATAATAAATAAAATTGCGCAACCAACTCAATAAGGTGCACCTGTTTGTCAGGCACACAATTTAGTTCTCTACTCAATCTTTACTCAACAACCTGTTCAATATAAATATATATGCGTATATCTATCTATCTATATACGTAAATCTAATTCATTAAATTTTTAATTCAGCTCTACATTATATTTGATTTGGCATTACGTATCATTCATTCTTTTATTGGTTTTATCATTCCAGTATTTTTATTAGTTAAACTAATTATCATATAACACAACCAACAACCATTTAGTTGATTAGCTTGTCAAATATATAACTTTAATATACTTAAAATCACATTTTCAGTGCCAAATCACAAACAATAAACTCTAACTAAGTTTTGGTTCTCATACCAGTCAATTGGAAATATATAAATATCCCACTTTCGAAACTCGAACATAAACACTGGTGATGCTAGCAATCATCAGAATCATCTCTGGGCGACTAGAGTGTGATTCTATATCTATCCAGTATACATGAGTCTCTGAATACATGTAGATCAGACGTATATGCAAAATCTTCCTATAAACGATAGTCCAAAATCAATATAAAATAAAATATTCAAATACGTATAATAATATTTAATTTCAAAACCAAATTCGTTTTTATAAATAATACTCTTTAAACTCATTCTAGGGTATTACTAACCCTACCTCTAACGAGTTTTTATTATAGGATAATGCTAATCCTCTCTCTGATGAATTCTTTCGTTCGGTTCTAATGTGTCTTGTTCTCCGAGCTTTGTAAACCAAAGCTCCGATACCAACTGAGACGACCCAGACTTCCCCGATCCGCAAGGAGATGGAGGTGCCCGGATTGTTTTGAGAACACGATGCATCAGAACACAAACAATAGAACATTTCATTGCTATTACAACAATTACATCAAAGAACAAGAATATATCAGAGTACGAATAAATAATATAAAGCGGAAAAATAAATATAAGAGATTTAAATTACAAAACGGCGGAAAATATATGCATAAATATAATGTGCAGCGGAAATACATCAACTACCACAAATTAAAGAGATACACGGATACAAAGCTTTCTGAATATAGCTCCGATTGTAATCCAGTATCCTATGAAAAGATATATCTGCGAAAAACCAAAACTACTAGCTGCCCGTGTGGAAAATATAGGCACCCAGAGTTTAGGTAGAAACAATAAACTCCAAGTCAGCCACGGGACTGGTGTGAGAAATAAAACAGTTATTAACTTTATCTTAAAATAAGGTAGATCACGTGACTATGCCGCATGTCATGGAATAGGTTTACTCCACATGAATACTAGTTTAAAACATAAAACAACACAATGGTTTTTGAAAAATGAAGCTATTATAAGGCTCAGGTCCCATTACACAATGCAATGCAATCCGGAGGATAGACATTTCCCTTATAATAGCCAAACATGCTTGGTATGTTTAAAATAAATCATTTTGATATTACTATAAGTGCATAGTGTCAAAATCAATTTCAAATATAAATGTATCAATCGTAGGCGGCATAGGTACCATATATTATGTCGCCATACATAGGTTTACAACCAAAATCGAAAAATGTTGTATTGGAAATTGGATTTCCATCATGAGTCAAGGCAAGGGATGGTCTCCTTACTGATTTGAGTCACCTCTAGCAAGATGACTCAGGATCACACCTATGGGCAACCTTGGATCCTGCAGTGCCAGTCCACACTTACTTTAGTGGATTGGTTATTTTTGAACACACCTTTCCCAGTCCTATCGGACCTATCTTTTGGCCAGTAGCGACCAACATATCCGAGGTGCCTCGCAATACATCATCCACATAAGTAAAAATGTCTGGGCTCCATACCATGACACCACTTCTAGCTAGAAAGAAACATCATGCACTCACTACGTTCCCTTATATTGTTTTTAACTCATACCGGGGTGTGAGGCTCACGAATTAACGCTATACACAAAGCTATGCTAATTAAAGTCGTTCTTTGATAATCATCCACAAGGCCCTGCTTTTCAACAAAATCCTTAATCATTTGCATCTTAGCATGCCATATTGACAATTCATGCCATACAGCTGGTCTCCATCAATACATAACCTCTAAGCTCGTATATCTCAGAGAAGGGTGTTAAGCAATAGAACAAATTCTCCACCACCAAACAAATATATATTTATTAGAAATCAATCAACATAGAATGAAATCCAGTATCAGACGTACATCCATTTAAAAGTTCGTTCTGGGTCTGAATGAAACCGGAGGCACCTTTTTCCTCGTCCCATATGTCCAATACAGGAGAGAGGTCCTCAAACATCCGGTCGATCTCCAAGTATTTCGGGATGATCACCACTTATTACCTTGTCTTGGGTATACAGCCGAATCAAGACATCGGTAATCATCCAAACGAAGTAAAGATCTCTGGTCTTCAACCACCATCTTCATCGACTTGTAATCGTCGTAACAATTATTCAAAATGGGTTAAACCCTGCCTTTCCGAATAACTCGTATTTTATAATCAAGTGCTATAAAAACACATCATATGCCTGATTCCAATCCAGAATATTCTTTTATTCAAATATTCACATCTTTAGGGAAAGTTACCATTAATTTTATTAAAGATAAGTTCATTTAAACTATTTCTTAATCTTCCTTTAGATATCAATTTCAAAAGATTTTATTTTATCCTTTAACAATTCTAAACCACTGTAACAACCCGAAAATCTGGGCCAGTTTAAAATTTGTAATTTGGCAATTTTAGCGAATTTTGATTATTTAAAATAGATTATTTTAAATGATAACGACGAAAAATTTATTTTGAATAGTAATAGAACGTATATATTATATAGCTCGTCGTTAGAATATAATATTTATTATATGATTATAAAAGGAATTGAAAATGGCGCGGTAGTTCGATAATTCGATTTTAAACTTCAATTGAATGTACCGGGTGCAAAATAAACCGGATTTTAGTGAAACCAAAAATAATAGAACCTATTTGACGATATCTTTCCAACGAATCCGAAAAATTGAAATTTCATAGCGGGAATCAAAAGATATGTCCAGTTGAAAATTCTGAATAGTCGCTATGGAATTCAGACCCTTAAAAATGGGAATTTTGCAAACGACCTCGGATTTCGACGAAACCACTTTTGTTGGGTCCGTGATGTCAAATTATTGCTAGATTCCAAATTTCATAATTTTTCGAATCAATATGTGAGCGTGGCAAAGGAAAACGCGTTTGACCAGTTTCAGTTGATTTTAATCGACTGGAAAATGGCCATTTTTCCAACGGTCTCAGAATTCGACGAAACTAGTTTTATTAGGACCGTATCGTCAATACAAAGCTAGAAAATATTTTCGGGAATTTTTAGAGTTAGTATGTGACCCCAGTAAATTGAAATGCGCGTTCAAATTCAATATATAGAGTTATATTTTGATTTTGACGAAAACTAATCGAAACAATCGAATCAGCTTACGATACATATCCCATTGTGTTCGGAATGGGGGTAATCAGCTATGGACGACAGGCGGTGGGCCTCGTTTAGAGGTCATATGATAAAGTCAACTTTTTGTAAATTAAATAATTAAAATAATTAAAAATAAAATCCCCTTCTGTCTCTTTAACCCCTCAGCCCCCCCCCCCCCGGTTAAAAATTCGTTTTCAATCAGAAAGAAAAAAAATGAAAAGAGGAGGCGGAGGAGTCGTCGCTCCTCCGATGGTGGCGCCGCCGCCTCTGGCAAGGCTCCCCAGGCCGCCGCAACCCCCCTGCCTCACTCCCCTCCGCCTCCTGCCGTTCAACTCCCCTCCCCTTCTTCTTCTCTCCTCGCCGAAGCCCCCCTTCCGGGCACCACCGCGGTGGGGCGCAACCCCCTCCTCCTCCGGCCGTTCTCCTTTCTCTCTCCTCTCTACGCTCTTTCCCCCTCTAACCCCCGAAACCCGATAGCCCAAACCCCTTCCACCCAACGAGCCCTAGGCCGCCTCCGGCCAGCAAACGCCGCCTCGACAGGTGCGCACCCCTCCCCTTAGACCAGCGACGAGCACCACAACGCAGCCATGAACCCCCTTTCCCCCCGATTTGCACTGTAAGTTCCTTTTTATTTTACTTATTTATTTTATTTTATTTCATGCCATTAATATTAAAAGGTTTTTAAATCAGTTTTATATGAAAAGAAAATAGGATTTTTACTTATGTAGAGTATTAAGAATATTATCTTTATATATATAGCAAAGTAAAAATTCGATTTTAATATATTGTTTAGCAAGGAAAAAATTCGATTTTTATATAGTGAATTGCAAAGTAAAAATTCGATTTTTATATAGAGAGGAGCGTTATAAAAATATAATCTTTATATTTGAAAAGGCGAAATTTTATCTATATAGTAGCGATGTAAAAATAGAATTTTTATCTATAAAGTAGCGATGTAAAAATAGAATTTTTATCCATATGGAGTGATTATAAAAATAGAATTTTTATATACATAGCAACAACATAAAAATATGATTTTTATATATGTAGCGGCTACGGGCAACGAAAGTGACAAAAGGCGAGAACGACAAGATTTTCTACATATGAAGTGTCGTGGAATTGGGATAGCTTTTGTGAGAACTTCTCACTTTAAATTTCTTTTTCTAGTTATATATATATACTAGGATGCAGACGGTGCTTAGCAGCACCCGACACCCGTCATCCACAGACCATGGGTGGCTTGTTTGTTTGATTGATGCGTTGTGAAAATTGTTTGTGATGATGATGTGAAATCGATAATAAAAGGTAGAGTGTTGAAATAAATATTTTATCGTTAAAAATATAATTTTTAATGTGAATGTGAATAAATAAATAAATAATTATAAACAAATCGGCCGATTTGTTTCTATACACTGATTTGACTGATATTGATTGGGATGATAAATTTTACACATCGCCCAACTACACAAATAAAAATCTGTGTTTGTTGATTTGAAACCGCACACGGGTGTTGGGATGAAATTTGGCGTACACTAATCCCAATTATTTAATTGTATGTCGATCGATTGATCGACAGGCTGTGTAAGCGTTAATTAATTATATTTGATGCTTATGCAGTTGTGTGGTGCACCTTGGATGATGGTTGATTGTTTATCATTGCTATTATATACATGTGGTGTATGGAATCCATATAATTAACATTATATGGTGATTGATTGGGCCTCATTCCAATCGGGAAAATAATAAATGTTATAAAAGAAAATTCATGTGTTGAATATAAAAATAGTCGTGTGTTGACAGTACTCATGTGTTGAGATTGGTCGTGTGTTGAAAGAAATATAGATTCATGTGTTGAATGGAATAAATATTCATTTGTTGAATAGAATAACGAATTTATTGAAATATATAAAGCCGTGTTGACTAGAGTTGCGCTATTTTGACGTGAGCGATATTTATATCGATTTTATTCGAATATCGAAAAAGAAGTGATTTCAAAATATAACGTTTTGAAAATATTATCATTTATATAGTAATGATAGGAAATATTCATTTTTGATTTGAAATTGAATATAGAGTTGAAATGGTTTTGAAAACGAATTTAAAACGATTTATAAAATACGTTTTAAAAGGGAATCAACGAAATATATATATTATATATATTATATATATAATGGCCTGAATAGAACGCACCGCGCCGCGGTAGTTCGTGAATTTCGACCATTGACTTCGAATAGACGTTGCGGGAGATCCGACCGTCGGATTCTCCTAAAACCGGAACCGTTGGGTTCGTATCGAAAAGAGCTTTCCAATGAATATTAGAAATTTGAAATCTAACGGTTGGATTTGGAATTATGTCCAAATCAAATTCGAAAAAGGTCGCTGTAAGTGCAGTTCGATGGCCGTTGATGGAAATCGACTGTACAGGCCTTGATAAAATATTAAAAATATTGATAATTTGTGTAAAATCATAATATATGAATTGGAAAGAACTGGGATGAAAAATTCCACATTTGAAAGGATAAAAATATATTTTTGTCGAAATGAACTAGTTTTGAACTAGAATTAAAATCAATTTATTTTTGAAATAAATAAATTGAATGTGAAAGTGATTTTAAAAATAATCAATATTCCCAATACGTGAATTGGACTGGAGTTGAATCAAAATTATCTTCGGAATATTTCGATGTTGGATTTCGTTACTATACAGATATTGTTATGGGAATTTGAAAGATATATTTTATATCGTTATTTCCAATACGATATTTGTTGGTTTCAGGATTTGATATTGAATATAAGTCGGTATGCTTTCTATTCAGAGCCTAGTATTTAATATCAAATGTGATTTGGGTTTGTCATGAATGGTATCTACATTAACACTGTTCTTAAGCCCAATAGGGAAAAAGATTAAATCTTTCTATTTGGATTTAATGAAGTGTATCAATTAAATAATATTCAATTGAAATTGAATTTGAATTAGTTTTTGGGTTTATCGTGAGCGGTGTTTTGAACAACACCTGTTCTTTAACCCGATTAACAATAGAGTGTGATTTTGGGTTTATCGTGAGTCGTGTTTTGGATGACATTGGTTCTTCAACCCAGTTAAAGGCAGGATATTGATTTTTGAAAAGATTAAAACTAAGTGGAGTTTTAATGAATCTTTAATTAGGTTGAAATGTGAATTGATAATTTAAATTATCAAATCTGAAAGGTGATCGAGAATGGAGTACCACCAGTTTTGCTCTAAAGCGATAGTTAAATCTTTAATTAGATTTGAACGTGAGGTGGTAATTAATTTTACCGATAACACCATGGTGTTAGATGTGGAGTATTACCAGTTTTCTCCATGGGATAAATAGGTTGGGATTGGGAAATAAAATAAATAATTACTTCGGTGTGGTTCGCTAATCTCGACTAGTTTGGAATGATATCCAAAGGAAGATTAAAGAATAAATTTAGAAGAATTTATCTTGGATAAAATTAATGGGAACCTTTCCCTAAGAATGTGATTTTGTGAATAAAAGAATATTCTGAATTGGAATGAGGCGTTCGTTGTGTTTGTGTAACATTTGTTTATTATATACGTGGGTTATTCAGAAAGGCCGGGTTATACCCATTCTGAATAACCGATTCGACGAGATGTCGAAGATGAAGACAGTGGTTGAAGACCGGAAGTCTTCACATCGTTTGGGTGATTACCGATGATCTTGATTGGGCTGTACACCCAAGATGAGGGAAACAGTTGGTGATCATCCAGACATACTTGGAGATGGATGGATATGCGAGGAAAGTGCCTCCGGTTTCGTTCAGACCCAGAGCGAACTTGTAAATGGATTGTGTGTCTGACATTGGATTTTATTCTGTGTTGATTGATCTCTATTAAATATACATCTGTTTGGCGGCGGAGAATTTATTCTCTTGCTTAACGCCCTTCTCTGAGACGTACGAGCTCAGAGGTTGTATATCGATGGACATCAGTCGCATGGAGTGAATTGCCAGTGTGGCACGCGTAAGTGGCAATTGATCAAGGCTTCTGTTGAAAAGCAAAGTCTTGTGGTTGATGATCAAAGCACGGCCTGTGTGGCGTAGCTTTGTGTATGACGTGAATTCGCGAGCCTCACACCTCGGTATGAGTCAAAAACGGGAGACGGACCGCTGGGAGAGCACGACGTTTCTTTCTAGCTAGGATGGTGTCAGTGACCTACCAGCCCTGACATTTATATACTTTTCACATGTGTGGTTGTTGGAATGCGAGGCGCCTCGGATATAGGTCTGTAAGGACCGGGAAACGTGTGTTCAGGAATAACTAATCCTCAAAAGTAAGAGAGGACCGGCCCAGCCGATTCCAAGGATCAAAGTGGGGTCCTGAGACATTTGCTAGAGTGTCTCGAACGCGGAGAGGAGCTTGCCCCTTGCCTCGACTCATGATGGAATCCTATTTCCAATACGTGTGTTTCGGTTTTATTTGTAGAGCCTAGTATGGCGACATAGTGGGATAGGGCGCTTATGCCGTCTATGATTTATATTTATGATTGAAACTGTTTTGACACTATACACCTATAATAGTATCAAATAATGTGTTTTTAACGTATCAAGCATGCTTTGGCTGTTATAAGGTAAAAACCCTATCCTCCGGCTTGCGTTGCATTGTGTGATGGGACCTGGGTCTTATAACAGCTTCATTTTTCTTATTTAGCATTGCGCTGTTTGTTTTATGCACTGGTATTCTTGGGAGGAAACCCGTTCCGTGTTATACGGCGTGGTCCCTTGATTTACCGAACTTTAAAATATAGATTAATAACTGTTTTAGTTCTCACACCAGTCACATGACTGACCTGGAGTTTATTGTTTTAACCTAAACTCTGGGTGCCCTTATTTTCGACACGGGCAGCTAGTAGTTTTGGTTTTGCAGATTTATATTCATAGGATCCTGATTTACAGCTGGAACGATGCTCGGAAAGCTCTGTATCCTTGCATTATTTCTAGTTGTGCTTTTGTATTATTTTCCGCTGCGATGTATTTGAATGTAATTTAAATCTCTGATATTTGTTGAATGTAATTTATTCATTTATACTCTGTATATTCTGGTATCTGATGGAATTGTTGTAATAATAATGAAATGTTCTTCTGTCTGCGTTCTATTTTGTCTTGTCCTCAATGCAATCCGTGCTTTCCTTCACGGGGAAGTTCGGGTCGTGTCAACCACCAAATTAAGGTTTATAAAAATATTCAGGATTATCAAGCCATACCGAAGTAATCATTTCTTTTATTAACCCATTCCCAACCTATTTACCCTATAGAGCAAAACTGGTAGTACTTCATATCTAACACCTACTGTGTTATCGGTAAGATTAATTACACATTTCTCATTTCAATCTAATCAAAGATTCATTAAAACTCTAACTTGGTTTTAAACTCAAAAATCATTACTTTCTTTAAGAAATTAATCTTATCTTTAACTTGGTTAAAGAACCAATGTTATTTAAAACACAATTCACAATAAACCCAAATCAACTTCCATTAAATATGGAATCTTCATGGGAAACATATCAATATATAATCGACATAAATTTCCGTATCAAACTAATAATATAAATGGAATGACAACAAAGCCTTTGAAATTCTATATATAGTAACGGTCTTCCTTCACAGAAGCTTATCTCGATTATTACCGAATCGAATTCCATTCAATTCCAATTTAATATATTAAATTGGAAAACTTTACTTTGGAAAATTTCCATTAATCTTAATATAAATTCCATATCATATCTTCACTGTTAATTGAGTTAAAGAACTAATGTTATTTAAAACATCGCTCACGATAAACAAAATCCAATTAAACTCCAGTTAAATTAATTAATTGGTAAAACTTCTCTAGATCTTAATTAAAAGATTTATTCTTTTCTAAACTAGGTTTAAGAACAGTGTTATTTAAGACACCATTCATGACAAACCCAAATTCCAATTTAATATAAAATACAAGGCTCTGGATAAAAATATTATCAGCTTATATTCAATATCAAACTCTGAAACTAACAGATATCGTATTAGGAATAACGATATCTGTATCTTCCAAATTCCTCAACAATATCCATATAATCACGGGATCCAATATCGAAAATATCCGAAGATAATTTACATTCAAACCCATTCCAATTTATTCTTTGGAAAACTCTGGTTATTTCAAAATCCATTTTAAATCCAATTTATTATTTCTAAAAATTATTTGATTTCAAATCTAGTTGTTAACTAGTTCATTTAGATAAAAAATATATTTTATCCCTTCAGAACTTGAAATATTTTATCCAAAACCTTTCAAATCGTTTATTATGATTTTACATAATTTATTCATATTTTTAATAAATTTATTAAGGCCCTTATAGTCGGTTTCCAATATTGGCCACCGAACTGCGTACATAGCGACCTTTTCCAAAACTGATTTAGACATATCTTAAAATCTAACAGTTTGATTTCTAATCTCTTATTATCTCTAGAAATCTCTTTTCGATGCGAACCCAACGGTTCCGGTTTTAGGAGAATTCGATGGTCGAATCTCCCGTCACATCAATTTGAAGTTAATGTTCGAAATTCGTGAACTGTCGCTGCGCGGTGCGTTTTATTCAAGCCATTCAAATATATATATATATATATATATCATCGATTTTCATTTAAAATCTATTTTATAAATCGTTTATAAATTCACTTTAAAGTGATATCAACTTCATATTCAATATTAATTCAAAATTGAATATTCTATATCATTATAATATTAAAATGATAATATTTTCAAAATATCAGATTTTGAAACCAAATCTTTTCGATATTCATTATAAAATGAATAAAATCGATATAAAATTCTGTTTGAGTTAAAAATAGCATATATCTACTTAACTCGGCTTAATATACTTCAATATTTTCGTGTGCATCCAAAATCGGACATCAAAATCTTATTTTGATTATTCACTGAATATTATTTTAAAATATTCATTATTTCTGAATCGGAATCAGACTCAATCAATTACTATATAATTTCATTTATATGGATTCCATACATCGCATGTATTCAGAAATAGTGATAAACAACTATTAAACATTCAATTCACATCTAGAGTGCAATTTACAACTTCCTAAGCATTAAATAATTAAATAAAGCTTATAATAGTCTACCAATCGATTGACACACAGTCAAATCCAAGGGAGATGTGAATAAATTATCATCCCCAGACCCTTGTGGGGTTTCAATGTAACAACCCGGAAAATCGGAACCGATTTAAATATTTTATTTTGGCAATTTTAATTAATTTTGAATATTTAAATGACTTAATTTAAATAATAACAACTAGAAATTTATTTTGAACAGAATTAGAGCGTATATATTTATATAAATTGAAATTGGAATATAAATATTTATTTTAATTATAAAAGGAATTGGAAATGGCGCGGTAGTTTGAAAATTCGATTTCAAATTTCAAATGAATGTACGGGATTCAACCGGATTTTTGTGAAATCAAAAATATTTGAATCTATTTGAAAATATCTTTTCAACGAATCTGAAAAATTGAAATTTCATAGCGGGAATAAAAAGTTATGACCAGTTGAAAATTTAGAATAGTCACTATGGAAATATAGCCCTTAAAAATAGCCATTTTGCAAACGACCTCCGTTTTCGATGAAACCACTTTTGTTGGATCCGGGATGTCAAATTATTGCTAGATTCCGAAATTCATAATTTTTGGGATTAATATGTGAGCATGGCGAAGAAAAAAATGTTTGGTAATTTCAGTTTGAATTTAATCGACTGGAAAATGACCATTTTTCAAATGGTCTCCAAATTTGATGAAATTAGTTTTGTTGGGACCTTATCATCAATACGGAGCTAGAAATATTTTTTCTAGAATTTTTAGGGTCCGTATATGGTCCTAGTAAATTGAAATGTGCGTTTGAATTTAAAATATATTGATTTATATTTTTAAATTTAATGAAAAATGATTGTAACAGCCGAACAGGGTTACGAAACATATCCCATTGTGTTCGGAATGAGGGTATTACACTAGGGACGATAACCGGTGGGTTCGATTTGAAGTTCAAATAATAAGGTTACTTTTTGAATTTAAATAATATAAAAAAAAATACACACCCTAGGTCAAAATAATTTAGTCAAACCCCTCATTTCTAATCTCCCTGGTCAAAATAGAAAACCGCGCCTCCCCCTTTTGCAAACCCGTCGCCTCCTCTATCAGGTCACTACCGCCGACGTTCGGCCCTCTGCCACCGTCGCCCAGCCTCGCCGCACCACCCTCCGACCTCCCCTCTCTCTCCTCCGTCTCCCTCTTCTTCTTCAACCCACTATACCCCCAAAATGCTGCCGTTGGCCGCAACCCATGGGCCCAGCGCCGCCGTTCGCCGACCCAAGACCCCCCTCCGACCCGCGAGCTCTGGTGTGAGCAACCCCAACCTCTTCCACCGGAATCGGTGAGTTTTCTTCCCCTTTCCTTTTTTATTTTATTTTATTATTCAGTAATAACGTGATTTTAAAAACGAAAATTAACATGATTTTTAAGACTGAAATTAGAATTTTTTTAAAATATATATACATCGAAATAAAGTTATGATTTTTAAGGAAATAAAAAGATAATCTTTTGTATACATGTAGGAAATAAAAATATAATTTTTATTTATATAGCAAAGTCAAAATATAATTTTTATTTATATAAAGATAATAAAAATATGATTTTTATATTATAGGGATAATAAAAATATGATTTTTATATTACAGAGATAATAAAAATATGATTTTTATATTATAGAGATAATAAAAATATGATTTTTATATTATAGAGATAATAAAAATATGATTTTTATATTATAGAGATAATAAAAAAATGATTTTTATTGTATGAACATCGAAATAAATATATTATCTTTATAATGTAAACATCGTGTTAAAAATGTGATTTTTACACGTATGTTTTTGAAGTAAAAATATAATTTTTAGAATTGAAATAAAAATGCGATTTTTACTATGAATAGCGGGAAAAGACCGCATTGGAATTTTGGGCAAATCCGAACCGTTCAAAAATAGAGAATGGAGGGGTGGATCCCAAATGTGAGGACTTCTCACTTTAATTTTATTTTCTAGTTAAAATATATACTAGGATGTAGACGGTGTTTAGCAGCACCCGACACCCGTCGTCCACAAACCATGGACGACTTGTTTGTTTGATTGTGTTGTGAAAATTGTTTGTGATGTGAAATGAATAAAATATTCATGTGTTGAAATAAATATTTTATATTTAAAAATATAATTTTTAACGTGTATATGAATAAAATGAATATTCATAAGCAAATCGGACGATTTGTTTGTGTACACACATTTGACTGATATTGATTGGGACGATAGATTTTACATATCGTCCAACTGCACAAATAAAATTCATTATTTGTTGATTGAAACCCCACATGGGTATTGGGATGATATTGGACATACACTAATCCCAATATTTAGTTGTATGTCAATCGATTCGTTGACAGACTGATGTAAGCGTTAAATGTTTATATTTAATGCTTATACAGTGTAGAATTCACTCTGGATGATGGTTGATTGTGTTTGGTTATTGTTGTGTACATGTGTATATGAAATCCATATAAATAACATTATATGGTAATTAACTGTGTCTGATTCCAGTTCAGAAAGAATGAATATTTTAAAATAAAGAATATTTTAAATTAATGATATTTTAAAATAATATACAATAAAAGATCAAAATCTGATTTTGATGTCCGATTTGGGATGGACATGAATATATTTAAATATATAAAGCCGTGTTGATTAGATTAACGACATTTTGACGTGAATGATATTTATATCGATTTTATTCATTTTTATAATCAATATAAAAAAGAAGTGATTTCAAAATCTAATGTTTTCAAAATACTATCATTTATATATCGATGATATGGAAAATTCGATTTTGATTTTAAATTGAATCTGAAGTTGAAATCGTTTTGAAAACGAATTTAAAATAATTTATAAAATACTTTTTAAATGGAAATCGATGAAATACAGATAATATGTATATTATATATATATATATAATGGCCTGAATAGAACGCACCGCGCCGCGGTAGTTCGCGAATTTCGACCAATGACTTCGAACGGACATTACGAGAGATCCGACCGTCAACTTCTCCTAAAACTGGAACCGTTGGGTTCGTATCGAAAAGAGATTTCCAAAAAATATTAGAGATTTGAAATCTAATGGTTGGATTTGGAATTATGTCCAAATCATATTTGGAAAAGGTCGTTGTAATCGCAGTTCGACGACCGTTTATGGAAATCGACTGTACGGGCCTTGATAAAATTATTAAAATATCAATAATTTGTGTAAAATCGTAATAAATTATTGGAAATAATTGGGATGAAAAATTCCATATTTGAAAAGAAAAAGGTATATTTTTATCGAAATGAACTAGTTATGAACTATAATTATAATCCAATATTTTTAAATAAATGAATTGGATTTGAAATGGTTTTAAAAATAACCGGAATTTCCAATATATGAATTGGAATGGATTTGAATCGAAATTATCTTCGGAATATTTCAATATTGGATTCCGTGATTATACAGATATTGTGGAGGAATTTGGAAGATAGATATATATCGTCATTCCCCATATGATATGTGTTGCTTTTAGAATTTCATATTAAATATAAGCCGATATATTTTCTATTCAGAGCCTTGTATTTAATATCAAATGGGATTTGGGTTTGTCGTGAATGGTGTCTTCATTAACACTGTTCTTAAACCTAGTTGAGAAAAGATTAAATCTTTTTATTTAGATTTAATGAAGTATACTAATTAATTAATATTTAATTGGAATTGAATTGAATTTTTTGGGTTTATCGTGAATGGTGTTTTAAATAACACTTGTTCTTTAACCCGATTAAAAATTGAACGTGAATTTAGTTTGTTGTGAACTGTGTTTTTAACGACATTCGTTCTTTAACCCGATTTACAGTGAAATAGGATTTGGAATTTATAAATCTTTATATTTAGATTTGATGGGAATTTTCCGAAGTAACGTTTTCCAATTTAATATATTAAATTGGATGAATGGAATTCGATTTGATAATAATCGAAGTGAACTTCTGCGGAGGAAGACTGTTAATACGTATGGAATTTGAAAGGCTTTGCCGTTATTCCATTTATATTATTAGTCAGATACGAAAATCGATATCGATTATATATTGATTTTTTTTCTGTGAAAATTCGATAATTAATGGAATGGATTTGGGTTTATCGTGTGCTGTGTTTTAAATGACATTATTTCTTTAACCCAGTAAAAGACAGGATTACATGTCTGTCATTGTATTTCGAACTGTATGGTTGATCTCTGCTAAATATATATATCTGTTTGGTGGTAGAGAATTTATTCTCTTTCTTAACACCCTTCTCTAAGTCGTATGAGCTTAGAGGTTATATATCGGCAAAAATCAATAGTACGGTGTAGATTGTCGATGCGACATGTTTGTGTTTCCAAAGTTAAATAATCATTAATATTGATTTTTGGGAAGATTAAAACCAAGTGGAGTTTTAGTGAATCTTTAAATAGATTGAAAAAGGGAATGTGATAATTTAAATTATCAAATTTGCGCAATGATCGAGAATGGAGTATCGCCAGTTTTGCTCCTGGCGATAGTTAAATCTTTAATTAGATTTGAACGGGAAATGGTAATTAATTTTACCGATAAGACCATGGTGTTAATTATGGAGTATCACCAGTTTTGCTCCATAGGATGAATAGGTAAGGATTGGGAAATTAAACAAATGATTACTTCGGTAAGCTGTGCTAATCCCGACTAGGTTGGAAAACCATAATACGGTTTGAATTGAAATCCAAAAGAAGATTAAAGAATAAATTTTAAAGAATTTATCTTTGATAAAATTAATGGGAATAAATCCCTAAAGATGTGAATATTTGAATAAAAGAATATTCTGGATTGGAATGAGGTGTATGTTGTGTTTGTGTAGCACTTGTTTATTTTATACGCGAGTTATTCGGAAAGGCCGGGTTCATATCCATTTTGAATAACTGTTTCGACGATAAGTCGACGATGAAGGTGGCGGTTGAAGACCGGAGATCTTCACATCATTTGGATGATTACAGATGTCTTGATTGGGTTGTACACCCAAGACGAGGTAATAAGTGGTGATCGTCCAGACGTACTTGGAGATTGACGGATATACGAGGACCTCTCTCCTGTATTGGACATACAGGACGAGGAATAAGGTGCCTCCGGTTTCGTTCGGACCCGGAACGAACTTGTAAAGGACGTGTGTCTGACATTGGATTTTATTCTGTTTTGATTGATTTCTATTAAATATATATATGTTTAGTGGTGGAGAATTTATTCTTTTGCTTAACGCCTTTCTCTGAGATGTACGAGCTCAGAGGTTATATATCGATAGATATCAGTCGCATGGCATGAATTGCCTGTGTGACATGCTGAAATGCAGTGATCAAGGCTTCTGTTAAGAAGCAGAGTCTTGTGGTTGATGATCAAAGCATAGCTTTAATATAGCGCCACTTTGTGTATAGCGTTAATTCGCGAGCCTCACACCTCGGTATGAGTCAAAAACGGGATCGGAGCGTTGGGAGAACATGACGTTTCTTTCTAGCTATGGGTGGTGTCAGCGTTTTACACGCCCTGACATTTTTATATATTTACCTATGTGGTTATTGGATTGCAAGGTGCCTCGGATATATCGGTCTCTACGGAGCCGATGGATAGGTCCGATAGGACCGAGAAACATGTGTTCAGGAATTGCCAATCCACTAACGTAAGTGTGGACTGGCCCAACCGATCCAAGGGTTACCCAGAGTGTGTAGTCCTAAGACATTTGCTAGAGTGTCTCTAAACGATGAGGAGCCATCCCTGGTCTCGACTTATGGCGGAAATCCAATTTCCAATATATGGCATGTAACACCCCACCTCCACCAGGGCCACTCACGAGTGATTCCACTAGCTTTGGAGGGGTGTTGTCTAGGTAAACATGCCAGAAATATTACAAGACAGAACATATAAAACAGCGGAAGAAAAACCAAATTTCAATACTTCCTAAGATTATAAGCTCTAAAGCCTTTTACATCAAAATGCCTTTAAAAGCCATTACATTGGAAACCTGTCTTGCAATAGTCAAAGAAGCATAAAACCACAGTCATAAAATATTCCCCAAGTAAAACGGTAAAGCAGCCATAGCCAAGAAAAATCCAAGCCATACATGATGACCTTGAAGCAGAAGAAGTCCGAGCTAAATAACAGTATTTCCTCCCTGAAAAACCTGGGGGGGGGGGAACGGAAGACAAAGAGGCGAAAGAAAACGGGGTCAGTCATAAAGACTGGTAAGTCCTATCTACTTCCAGCATAAAAATAGGTAAAGGTAACATGACATGCATAAATTGAAAGTAAACATAAGGATGATAAGATAAACAAGCCAAACTAAGGTAACAGGATGAACTACTGTATCAAGATAAACTACAGTCACTATGAATCAAGTATAACGTCCCAGGGTTCTATCGAGTATAACCTCCCAAGGTTCTATCGAGTATAACACCCCTAGGTTCTATCAAGTATAACATCCTAAGGTTCTATCAAGTATAACATCCCAAGGTTCTATCAAGTATATTTGCCCTGCACCTTCCGTACTAGTATCCCAACCCGTGTCATGTGTTAGCTACAGAATGTCCCTTGCCCAATGTCATGAAATGGTCCATGTCAACCTAATGTAGGTTTTCCCAACTCGTATGTTTCTTTCCATGTATATGTCTAGTCCCCTTGCCGTATATCGTACGGGTTCCATCACGTTATTCTACACTACTACAACGTAGTGTCACCATCCTCGAAGTCGCTCGGACTGCCATCCTTGTTCTGGCCAGATTCCCTTTTTTATGAATTATCGCGTGTTCAACTAGGATTTACGCCACCTAGGGCCACTAGGGATTATGCTACCTATTGGAGGTTTTCTAGATTCGATCAGGGTTTATGCCACCTAGGACCACTAGGGATTATGCTACCTATCGAACAACGCCCTTTTTCTTCACGTAACGATCTAATCAATCGGCTCCCTACAAGTCCTAGCTCGTCGTGTGTCGGTGTCATACGGCCCAATCACGAATGTAGCTACTCTGTGCTAGGTCCACCCTAGGGTGTATGAAGCCCTAGGGTGTCAACCACTGACACCATTCCAAGCACGCACAGTGTACAACTACTGGTGCCCACGCTTGCTTTTTCAACTCCGGACTACGTGCACAACCATAGTCCGCCTGAACCTACAATGGCGCACCAAACTCAGCCGTCGTTTTGGTCGCTTACAATCAGCCAAGTAATCGTGCCCCATCCTAGCCTAGTCCCTAGGGTATCGTGATACATTCAAGAGGGTTACTGCTGAAAAGGACCGCGTAACTAGGGTTTCCGTCCAGCGGGTTAAGCGTTGTCATCTAAACTCAAGACTTAACCCCTATCAGTCTAGTATGTCAAGTTGGTTAACTGTGGTCATTCAAGTTGTGACCTAACCCGTCTACATGTCATGTCAAGTTGGCTAAGTGTTGTCATCCGAGTTCATGACTTAGCCCTATGAATCATGTGTCAAGTTGGTTAAGCGTATTCCAGCGGTTCATGACTTAACCTTATCCAAATCATCGTGTCAAATTGGTTAAGTATATTTAAGCTTAACCCCATCGAATTACCGTGTTAGATTGGTTAAGTATATTCAAGCTTAACCCCATCAAATTATCGTGTTAGATTGGTTAAGTATATTCAACTGACTCATGACTTAACCTCATCAAGTAATCATGTTAGATTGGTTAAGTATATTCAAGAGATTCATGACTTAACCCCATCAAGTTACCAAGTCGGATTGGTTAAGTGTAGGTTAACTTAACCCCATCCATTAGTCGTATTTATAAAGGTTAAGTATCATTCTTGTGGGTTTACTTAACTCTACCACGCATCGCGTTATCCCAGTCGGGTGTTATCAACTCATTTAGGTTAAACTAACCCATCCGCTAATCATGTTATATGGTTAAGTGTCTTTAAGTAATCAAGTCCGGTCTTACTTAACATACCCATTCATGTCATATCGATTAAGTACCATTAGTCAAACTAACTTAACCTTATCATGTGGCATTAAGTAAATTAATGCACCCCAACCTCTCACATTAGACTTTGTTGGGGTTACTGGTTACGCCGGGTGAGTCCGGGCAGCTTTACACCACAACCTAGTCTAACCTCGGGTTTTGAGCGCGATATGACCAACTTCTCACATTGGGTCTTATTGTCTGTAGCTACTGGATTTGCCGGGCGGTTCCGGGCAGATTTATGCTACAAACTCAACCCAACCTCGAGTTGGCCACTTTCATGTTTTCCTACTTATCATGTTCATGTCAAATTTAGGCTACGACAAAGTCCACATTTTACACTTATGCCCATTTTCCCCTTTTCTTAATTCATGTTAAATTTCATAGCCCATCTCACGTTTGCCTAAACTACCCAAGGCATATTCCCAACGCAAGTGAAAGCGAGTCAACATAGTAGGAATAATATGACAACACATTGGCCTCAAACATATATGATAGCATAAAGGGATTGGCCTCAAATATGTATGATAGCATAAAGGAATTGGCCTCAAACATGTATGATAGCATAAAGGAATTGGCCTCAAACATGTATGATAGCATAACACGAGGTTCATCATCATAGGCATGTAAATGGTCATGAGGGGTTTAGGTTCTTTTACATGCATAAGCCCCAATTCAAGTTCATATGAATGTTCCACAAGGCAAATTGTTTTAAGGGTTCATGCCAACATTCCACAAGTCAAGATTCAATCTTGCATGATAAACTAGGTCAAACACAACATGAGTGGCATGATTTAATCACTACGAAATAGCCCAAAGTCTTAGATTCAAAAGAGAGGCAAGACTAGATTCACATAGACTACATACTTAGGTTTCATCTCATTTTATTCCATGTCAACATTAGAACTACCGTTTAGATCTAAAAGTAGCTAGAACTTACAAAGCATGACTAGAGAATTATGAGCAAGCATTTGTCATAGAACGGTGTAGGAATGATGCTCTACTCCCTTGATTTGATGTAGAAAGCTTGCTCCTTTGACATGGATCTAGTTTGAATGCTCAAGCCTTTGAAGTTGGAGATGGAGGCCATGATCAAGAGAGATTTGGGCAGCACTTTGTTGCTAGAATGATTTTTAGTGTTTTAGGTTAGGTCTTAGGGTGTTTTCATAGAAGTTAGGACTAGTCTAGGCCCTTAGATTAACCCTAGTTTAGATTTGAACCATCAAAATCGTCACAGGCCCCCAAACCAGAGCCAAAAGACCATGCAGGTGCACCCAGGCCGACCTGGCTCGACCAGGGAGGTCGACCCCCAGGTCGACACCCAGGTCGACTGGGCAGTCGACCTGGTCCCTGGGGGGTCGACTACCTAGTCGACTCCCCAGTCGACCTGGTGCTGGGCGGGAATTCCCCCCCCAGTCTGTTTGGGGCTAAATTCGAATTTCAAAAATCTGTTTTCGTTTTCTGATTTTTCGTGAAACTTCTAGAGGCCATATCTCGGTCATACGGACTCCAATTTACGAAATTTCGGACTCGTTTCCAACCAGAATTCCGAGACGAACGCAACGGCGCAACCCATTTCGCTTGATTCTAAATTTATAATTTAATTCTGCCCTGATTTCTTGTTTTAACATGTTATAAAATTCGGGTTGTTACATTCTCCCCACCTTAAAGGATTTCGTCCCCGAAATCTCTAAGTTAGGAAGAACGTATCCTACCATCCATCAGCCATCTACTCAAAACATCATCCACAAGCAACCATTGTCCTTAAAAGATTTCTAATGCCATATGAACATATGCAGAAAGTGTGTGTATATGTTCCTTATCTAATGCAAATGATCAGGCCTGATTGATCTTCTAAATGCAAAATATGTTTAGTGCCATGAATCCACATGTATGCAAATAGTCCTAGTCACATAAACACTATATGTGTGCACAACCATTCATCCATATGCAATATTCACATGATAACACATTCAAATTCATCCATAAACAAGTATAAACACTCATGCATATGCAACATGAAAATGTGTCTGAGCCGATCTAGTGCCTAATGTGTATTCATGCATCCACGAGCAACCACTTGCGACCACTTACAACCATTTCGCAAACATCAATCATAACATGTTTCAAATACATGTTTGCATCCATAGGGTTCTACCTAAGGTCCTCAAGATAGGATCGAGAAGATAAGCAAGATAAACTCCTTTTCGGATTACAAGAAATCCCTTTCTAAACCCAACCCATATCCTATAAATCACAAAAGGTTTAGTCAACCTAACGGACACCTTCAAACCCTGACATGTATTATTAACTAATGAGTCATACCTCCTATGGAGTTTGCAACAGAAATAAGATCGAGAATAGGACCGAGAGGATATGCATAAAAGATAGCATGCGGGTAAGCTCTACAGGAAAACAGGGATCAAGAATATACTCTTAAAAAGAGATATGATGCGCGTACCTTGTCTTCAATCTTCTAAGTCGCATTTCCTTGAGCTTAATTCCATTGTACTTTGACCATCTTTAACTTCATGATTTCGTGTCCTCTTAACTCCTATTTCCAAATATGAGCTGGAACTCACTTCATTGTCGCCTCTCGTTCCACTTTTACTTATTCTCCCTCTAGTATATTTGGCTCAACCATATCTGTGTACTCTTGGTTTCCATGCAAGCTCCCCAAAATTCACTAGTGAACTCTAGATCTCGTTTACTCACTATACGACATTCCACGTAGAAGAACTTATATCTTGAAAACAAACAGATGCCAACCATGTTACCAAGTGTACTTACTAGAGTGATTTCCATAACGCATGCACAAGCGAAATGAATCATCCGCCTTAGTGGCGAACACTACTAGAATGGATTACCAACAAATGCATCAAGAGATTCTAGGTAACCAATCATGACAGAACCCTAAACGTTACACGAGACTTCGAGGGTATTACCGAGGCAAGTCAAGAGTCTAACTACCCTCCTTTCAGAACCGAGAATGGCACCCCTACTGGATAACCACTCCATTCCTAGAATTCAACCCATAGCTTAAAAGTATAAGCATTATTACCAAAAGTCATAGGCGTCCTCAAATCCAAACAAGTCATGAATAAATGGACCGATTCCTCAACGAGATTTGAGACAAAAATGGGATCCTCTACTATGCTAGTACGAAGGTGCAGAGACTCAATTATCGAAGCAGACTTAAATGATGCGGTGATCAAAGCAAAGTCCTGGCGGGATGATAGAGAAGAAAAGCTAAACCTTTCACAGAAACGTTACCATCTTTCCTAGGTACGCTAACAGTGTGAGCATACAATTGCCCTCTCGATGATCTTGTCCTCTGCCCATGTCCTTGTCCTATAGTACTTAACTACCTTCTTGTTCTGAGCCTCATTCGCCTTAACCACTCCTATCCTGCCTTGTATAACGCGGTAACGGGTCTCTTGAGAACTTCCTCCATCGCACGGAAAACATTTACGTAGCTAAAAAAGGATTAGTCATAGTTAAAACTACTGTGACTACAGGCGGAGGAAAGAAAGGAAAAGAGATTCGATCAAGGGAACACAGGATAGTGCTAATGGCTTTTTGGGGAATAGCCTTTTTTTCTTTAAAACTTTTCTTGGAAAATGCTTCTTTGTAAAATGGCTTTGAAAATAGTTTCAGAAGGTTTTAAAAACTTTTGCCCAGTCTGATAACCTTCTGCTCTGATACCAAATGTAACACCCCACCTCCACCAGGGCCACTCACGAGTGATTCCACTAGCTTTGGAGGGGTGTTGTCTAGGTAAACAT
This sequence comes from Allium sativum, assembly GCA_030737875.1. Classification (NCBI taxonomy): domain Eukaryota; kingdom Viridiplantae; phylum Streptophyta; class Magnoliopsida; order Asparagales; family Amaryllidaceae; genus Allium; species Allium sativum. The sequence goes on along the minus strand of CM060918.1, from coordinate 971,050,580 downwards.
GCACAGAAATATTACAAGACAGAACATATAAAACAGCGGAAGAAAAACCAAATTTCATTACTTCATAAGATTATAAGGTCTAAAGCCTTTTACATCAAAATGCCTTTAAAAGCCATTACATTGGAAACCAATCTTGCAATAGTTAAAGAAGCATAAAACCACAGTCATAAAATATTCCCCAAGTAAAACGGTAAAGTAGCCATAGCCAAGAAAAAAATCCAAACCATACATGATGACCTTGAAGCAGAAGAAGTCCGAGCTAAATAACAGTATTTCCTCCCTGAAAAACCTGGGGGGGGGGAACGGAAGACAAAGAGGCGAAAGAAAACGGGGTCAGTCATAAAGACTGGTAAGTCCTATCTACTTCCAGCATAAAAACAAGTAAAGGTAACATGACATGCATAAACTGAAAGTAAACATAAGGATGATAAGATAGACAAGCCAAACTAAGGTAACAGGATGAACTATTGTATCAAGATAAACTACGGTCACTATGAATCAAGTATAATGTCCCAGGGTTCTATCGAGTATAACCTCCCAAGGTTCTATCGAGTATAACACCCCAAGGTTCTATCAAGTATAACATCCCAAGGTTCTATCAAGTATAACATCCCAAGGTTCTATCTAGTATATTTGCCCTGCACCTTCCGTACTAGTATCCCAACCCGTGTCATGTGTTAGCTACAGAATGTCCCTTGCCCAATGTCATGAAATGGTCCATGTCAACCTAATGTAGGTTTTCCCAACTCGTATGTTTCTTTCCATGTATATGTCTAGTCCCCTTGCCGTATATCGTACGGGTTCCATCACGTTATTCTATACTACTACAACGTAGTGTCACCATCCTCGAAGTCGCTCGGACTGCCATCCTTGTTCTGGCCAGATTCCCTTTTTATGAATTATCGCGTGTTCAACTATGATTTACGCCACCTAGGGCCATTAGGGATTATGCTACCTATTGGACGTTTTCTAGATTCGATCAGGGTTTATGCCACCTAGGACCACTAGGGATTATGCTACCTATCGAACAACGCCCTTTTTCTTCACGTAACGATCTAATCGATCGGCTCCCTACAAGTCCTAGCTCGTCGTGTGTCGGTGTCATACGGCCCAATCACGAATGTAGCTACACTGTGCTAGGTCCATCCTAGGGTGTATCAAGCCCTAGGGTGTCAACCACTGACACCATTCCAAGCACGCATAGTGTACAACTACTGGTGCCCACGCCTGCTTTTTCAACTCCCTACTACGTGCATGACCATAGTCCGCCTGAACCTACAATGGAGCACCAAACTCAGTTGTCGTTTTGGTCGCTTACAATCAGCCCAGTAATCGTGCCCCACCCTAGCCAAGTCCCTAGGGTACCGTGATACATTCAAGAGGGTTACTGCTGAAAAGGACCGCGTAACTAGGGTTTCCGTCCAGCAGGTTAAGTGTTGTCATCTAAACTCAAGACTTAAACCCTATACGTCTAGCATGTCAAGTTAGTTAACTGTGGTCATTCAAGTTCGTGACCTAACCCATCTACATGTCATGTCAAGTTGGCTAAGTGTTGTCATCCGAGTTCATGACTTAGCTCTATGAATCACGTGTCAAGTTGGTTAAGCATATTCCAGCGGTTCATGACTTAACCTTATCCAAATCATTGTGTCAAATTGGTTAAGTATATTTAAGCTTAACCCCATCGAATTACCGTGTTAGATTTGTTAAGTATATTCAAGCTTAACCCCATCAAATTACTGTGTTAGATTGGTTAAGTATATTCAAGTGACTCACGACTTAACCTCATCAAGTTATCATGTTAGATTGGTTAAGTATATTCAAGCGATTCATGACTTAACCCCATCAAGTTACCAAGTCGGATTGGTTAAGTGTAAGTTAACTTAACCCCATCCACTAGTCGTATTTATAAAGGTTAAGTATCATTCTTGTGGGTTTACTTAACTCTACCACGCATCGCGTTATCCCAGTCGGGTGTTATCAACCCATTTAGGTTAAACTAACCCATCCTCTAATCATGTTATATGGTTAAATGTCTTTTAGTAATCAAGTCCGGTCTTACTTAACCTACCCATTCATGTCATATCGGTTAAGTACCATTAGTCAAACTAACTTAACCTTATCATGTGGCATTAAGTAAATTAATGCACCCCAACCTCTCATATTAGACTTTGTTGTGGTTACTGGTTATGCCGGGCGGGTCCAGGCAGCTTTACACCACAACCTAGTCTAACCTCGGGTTTTGAGCGCGATATGACCAACTTCTCACATTGGGTCTTATTGTCTGTAGCTACTGGATTGGCCGGGCGGTTCCGGGCAGAATTATGCTAAAAACTCAACCCAACCTCGAGTTGGACACTTTCATGTTTTCCTACTTATCATGTTCATGTCAAATTTAGGCTACGACAAAGTCCACGTTTTACACTTATGCCCATTTTCCCCTTTTCTTAATTCATGTTAAATTTCATAGCCCATCTCACGTTTGCCTAAACTACCCAAGGCGTATTCCCAACGCAAGTGAAAGCGAGTCAACATAGTAGGAATAATATGACAACACATTGGCCTCAAACATATATGATAGCATAAAGGGATTGGCCTCAAATATGTATGATAGCATAAAGGAATTGGCCTCAAACATATATGATAGCATAAAGGAATTGGCCTTAAACATGTATGATAGCATAACACTAGGTTCATCATCATAGGCATGTAAATGGTCATGAGGGGTTTAGGTTCTTTTACATGCATAATCCCCAAGTCAAGTTCATATGAATGTTCCACAAGGCAAATTGTTTTAAGGGTTCATGCCAACATTCCACAAGTCAAGATTCAATCTTGCATGATAAACTAGGTCAAACACAACATGAGTGGCATGATTTAATCACTAAGAAATAGCCCATAGTCATAGATTCAAAAGAGAGGCAAGACTAGATTCACAAAGACTACATACTTAGGTTTCATCTCATTTTATTCCATGTCAACATTAGAACTACCGTTTAGATCTAAAAGTAGCTAGAACTTACAAAGCGTGGCTAGAGAATTATGAGCAAGCATTGGTCGTAGAACGGTGTAGGAATGATGCTCTACTCCCTTGATTTTGATGTAGAAAGCTTGCTCCTTTGACATGGATCTAGTTTGAATGCTCAAGCCTTTGAAGTTGGAGATGGAGGCCATGATCAAGAGAGATTTGGGCAGCACTTTGTTGCTAGAATGATTTTCAGTGATTTAGGTTAGGTCTTAGGGTGTTTTTATAGAAGTTAGGACTAGTTTAGGCCCTTAGGTTAACCCTAGTTTAGATCTGAACCGTCAAAATCGTCACAGGCCCCCAAACCAGAGCCAAAAGACCATGCAGGTGCACCAAGGCCGACCTGGCTCGACCAGGGAGGTCGACCCCCAGGTCGACACCCAGGTCGACTGGGCAGTCGACCTGGTCCCTGGGGGGTCGACTACCCAGTCGACCTGGTGCTGGGCGGGAAATTTTCCCGCCCAGTTGACCTGGTGCTGGGCGGGAAATTTTCCCGCCCTGTCTGTTTGGGGCTAAATTCGAATTTCGAAAATCTTTTTTCGTTTTCTGATTTTTCGTGAAACTTCTAGAGGCCATATCTCGGTCATACGGACTCCGATTTACGAAATTTCAGACTCGTTTAGAACCAGAATTCCGAGACGAACGCAACGGCGCAACCCGTTTCGCTTGATTCTAAATTTATAATTTAATTCTGCCATGATTTCTTGTTTTAACATGTTATAAAATTTGGGTTGTTACATGGCATTTCGGTTTTGATTGTAGAGCCTAGTATGGCGACATAGTGGGATGGGGCACTATGCTGTCTATGATTGATACATTTATATTTGAAGTTTTTTCCATACACTTTACAATATAATACAATCAAAATGATTTTTTTTAAACGTACCAAGCATGTTTGGCCACTATAAGGTAAAACTCTATTCTCCGTCTTGCGTTGCATTATGTGATCGGACCTGAGCCTTATAATAGCTTCATTTTTTGAAAAGCATTGCACTGTTTGTTATATGCACTGGTATTCTTGGGAGGAAACCCGTTCCGTGTTATACGGCGTGGTCCCTTGATTTACTTTATTTTTAAAATATAATTGTTTTAGTTCTCACACCAGTCACATAACTGACCTGGAGTTTATTGTTTTAACCTAAACTCTGGGTGTCCCTATTTTCTACACGGGCAGTTAATAGTTTTCGTTTTGCAGATTTATATTCACAGGATCCTGGTTTAAAGCTGGAATGATATTCGGAATGCTCTATATCCGTTTATCTCTTTCAGTTGTGTTATGTATTATTTTCCGCTACGGTAATGTATTTAAATCTCTGATATTTATCAAATGTATATTATTTGTTCATACTCTGTATATTCTTGTACTCTGATGTAAGTTGTGTAATAAGCAATGAGATGTTCTTTTATTTGTGTTCCGATGTATGTTTTCCTCATAGCAATCTGTTCTTTCCTTCACGGGGAAGTTCGGGTCGTGTTAGTTTGGTATCAGAGCTTTGGTTTACAGAGCTCGAGAACAAGGCACATTATAACCAAACGAAAGAATTCATCAGAGATTGGACTAGTAATATCCAATAAGGAATGACTCGTTAGAGATGGGATCAGTAGTATCCTAGAACGAGTGTGAATAGTAGTGTTTTTAAAATAAAAATGAAAACAAATTTTGTTTTGAAAAAATCAATCTAATTATATGTATTTTATTATACTAGTTTATATTGAATTTGGACAATCGAGTATATAAAGATTTTTCATATACGCCTTGCAAACATATATTCGAAGTTTTAATATACTGGATAGATATAGAATCACACTCTACTCGCCTGGAGATGGTTCTGATGATGGCATGTCATCATTAGTACTTGTGTTCGAGTTTCGAAAGTGGGATATCTATATATTTCTAATTGACTGGTGTGAGAACAAAAACTAGATAGGGTTATTTGTTGTGATTTGGCATCAAAAATGGATTTTTATATGTATTTTAAAGTTATGCATTTGATTAATCAACTAATTAATGATTATGTTGTTTGATTTACAGTTTGATTGATTAAAATTTTGAACCATTAAGCCAAATTGAATCAAATATTGAACTAATTGAAAATTATTAGAAATTGCATACATGTGCATGCATATATATTGAATAGGTCATAGCAAGGAGGCTAGAGAAGAGGAATAAAATTGTATGCCCGACAAATAGGTACATGTGTACTAATTTCTTGGGTTTGGATGATTTTATGAGCCGGTTGGCTTTTTCTTTTTCTTTTTGAGATGAGAGGTCCTGTGTGATGGTTTAGGATTTTCCCGGTGCTCCCCGTACAAAGGAGGTTATGGCGAAATTTTTCGAAAATTTAAGGTGTTAGCCAAACTTTTGGAAAATTAGAAACTCTCAGAAACTGAAAAGTTGAAGAATAAAAGCCAGAATGAAAGTTTAGTTGATTAGTAAAACAACTTTCAGCTCCGTTCCTTTTCGAGGATGGAAAGATTTTAATTGAGGGAGATTGTAACAACCCGGAAAATCAGAACCAATTTAATTTTTTTATTTTGGCAGTTTTAATGAATTTTGAATATTAAAATGAATTATTTTAAATAATAATGACTAGAAATTTATTTTGAATAGAATTAGAACGTATATATTTATATAAATCCAAATTGGAATATAAATATTTATTTTAATTATAAAATGAATTGGAAATGGCACGGTAGTTTGAAAATTCGATTTCAAATTTCAAATGAATGTACGGGATTCAAAATAAACCGGATTTTAGTGAAACCAAAAATATTTGAATCTATTTGAAAATATCTTTTCAACGAATATGAAAAATTGAAATTTCATAGCAGGAATAAAAAGTTATGACTAGTTGAAAATTCAGAATAGTCGCTATAGAAATATAGCCCTTAAAAATAGCCATTTTGCAAATGACCTCCGTTTTCGATGAAGCCACGTTTGTTGGACCCGTGATGTCAAATTATTGCTAGATTCCATAATTCATAATTTTTTGGGATTAATATGTGAGCGTGGCGAAGGAAAATGTGTTTAGTAATTTCAGTTTGAATTTAATCGACTGGAAAATGACCATTTTTCAAACGGTCTCCAAATTTGATGAAATTAGTTTTTTTTGGGACAGTATCGTCAATACGAAGCTAGAAATAATTTTTCTGGAATTTTTAGGGTCAGTATGTGGCCCCAGTAAATTGAAATGTGCATTTGAATTTAAAATATAATGATTCATATTTTTAAATTTATTGAAAGCTGATCGTAGCAGCCAAATTAGGTTACGAAACATACCCCATTATGTTCGGAATGGGGGATTATGCTAGGGACGACAGTCGGTGGGTTCGATTTGGAGTTCAAATAAAAAGATTACTTTTTGAATTTAAATCATATAAAATATATATGCACACCCTAGGTCAAAATAATTTAGTCAAACCCCTCATTTCTAATCTCCCCGGTCAAAATTAGAATATCGCGCCTCCTTCTTTTGCAAACCCGTCGCCACCCCTATTAGGACACCACCGCCGACATTCATCTCTCCGCCACCATCGCCCAGCCTCGCCGCACCACCCTCGGACCTCCCCTCTCTCTCCTCCCATCTCCCTCTTCTTCTTCAACCCACTACACCCCCAAAACGTTGCCGCTGACCGCAACCGCCACCCCCGTGTGCCCAGCGCCGCCGTTCGCCAACCCCAGACCCCCCCCCCCGGCGAGCTGTGGTGTAAGAAGCCCCAACCTCTCCCACCGAGAATCAGTGAGTTTTCTTCCCCTTTCCTTTCCTTTTTTATTATATTATTTAGTAATAACGTGTAACACCCCACCTCCGCCAGGGTGGCTCTTGCAAGCACTCTGACTTTGGAGGGGCGTTTGAATCAGGTAAACATGCATAATGATATATCAAGGCAGAACAAGAACATATGAATATATGTAAACAGAGTAAATAAGATAAGTAAAACAGCGGAAGATTTCAAACTATTTCAAAACAAGTCTGGTACAACATAATGTCAACTTTCCAAATACACAAGTCTAGATAAAAACAACCTCACTGAAAAACTGAAATACATAAGTACTATCCCCAAAATAAGTGATAACCATAGCTAGCTTCATGTCAAGACCGTACATGAGCTAAAATCCCACAAGCAAGCGATCAGAGATCCAAGTTAAGCTCCAATATTCCCACCCTGAGAACCTGGGGGGGGGGGGAAACGGAAGAAAAGAGGCGAAAGAAAACAGGTCTGTCAAAAAGACTGAGTAAGCCCTACTACAATCAATGTAAACTGATAAAGTTAACTGGCATGAGAAGCAGGGATGAACATAAGGATAACAACATACTAGCATGGTGATTAACTAACAAGGTAGATAAAGGTGTCATCGCATACTCAGGTTTAAGGTTTTTGCACCACAGGTGTACTAGCAAGCTAACATGACTTGAATAAACAAGTATTGATCCCTTGGCCCAAGCTTTGGCCCAATAACATGAAATGACCCTAATACGAGGTCCAACCAAACGGTCTAATCGATCGGCTCCCTAAGCCTAACTCGTCACGTGTTGGTGTCAATACGGCCCAAACATAATTGTAGTCGGACTGTGCCGGGTCCACCTTCGGGTGTATCAAGCCCTAGGGTGTAAACCCCTGGACACCATAAACATAAGTGCACAGTCTCGATCTACTGGTACCCGTGCATGTTTTCTCCGGCTACGGACTATGTGCACGACCATAGTCCGTCCGGAACTACACCGGCGTACCACTCTGCCGTCGTTTTTGGTCACTTACCTCAAGTCCAGTAATCGTGCCCCTCCCTAGCCTAGTCCCTAGGGTCTTAATGATACAAACTTGGGATTACTGCTGGAGTGGACCCCCATTGCTAGGATTTTCTAGTGGGTTAAGTACGGTTTAACCCTTTTTCTAATCATGGATTAACTTGGTTAAGTGTAACGATGGGTTCACGACTTAACCCCGATTAATCCACCAAGCCCAAATTGGTTAAGTATTAAGTGGACCATGACTTAACCCTAATCATGAGGCATTAATTAACTTAATGTGCCTTAACCTCTCACATTAGACCTTGTTGTGGTTACTAGTTAAGCCGGGCGGGTCCGGGTAGCTTTACACCACAACTTGGTCTAACCTCGGGTTCAAGGTACAACATGACCAACTTCTCACATTGGGTCCTATTGTTTGTAGCAACTAGTTAAGCCGGTCGGTTCCGGGTAGTTTTACGCTACAAACTCAACCCAACCTCGAGTTGGTCACACTTATATTTTCCAAGTGTCATGCCCATCATGTTTCCAAAACATATTACAAGTTTTCAAGCATTTGGGTAGACCTAACTTAATAGGTAAATTCCCAATGGGTAGACCTAACTTAATAGGTAAATTCCCAATCTTATGTTTTTATGTCTTTTAAGTTTACCCAACCCCAAACGCAATCCCATCGCTTACATATCGCAATAGCGCATAAAGGATAGAAAGAGGGAACTTGGCATAATCATGACATAAAGGTGTTGAAGCCACAAGTTTAACATGGTGGCATATGAAATGTACATATGTTCATATACTTGCATATTACATTTTTAGGCCTCAAAAGCATGCATAAAACCAAACTTAGCATATTGGTGATACATGGTGATAAATGACATGTAGAAATGGCCATAAGTTCACATTTAGCCTCACATGCAAGTTATCATAAGAGATATGATAACTTACATGTTGCCAAAATGCAACCTTTAGCATAAAGCTTGAAGCTTTATGTTCATATACTCAAGGTAAGCTTGCATAACATGATAACATGAGTAAAATGATCCATCCAAACTTGCATACACAACATGACAACTTGCATATCATAACATGGCAAACTTGCATAACATAACATGGCAAACTTGCATATCATAACATATCAAACTTGCATAACATGACATAGTAAACTTGCATATCATGGCAAACTTGCATATCATAATGATCAACCAAACTTGCATCATTCATTTAACTTTAGAGTTTAAATATGAAAGTAGAAAAGGGCTTACAATGCTTATGAAGGCACAAAAATATATATAGATTAAGACAAAGCCCTTATGCAATCAAATAAACCCAAAATGAAAGCTCTAATAGAAAAAACCCTTGAGCCAAAATGAATCAAAACTCTTGCTTTATGATGTAAATATGGAAACTTGACTTGAATGCAAGCTAATGATGCTCATACAAGCTTGAAAACACTTGTATGCATTGAAAATCTCTCATAGAAATGACTTAGGAATTTCATGAAGAGAGTGGAGGCCATGAGAGGAATGATTTTGCCATAGTTTAGTTACTTGAATGAATAATGATGATTTAGGGTTAGGTTAGGGGCTTATTTATAGAGATTAGGATTAGTTTCAACCTTAGGATTAAACCCTAATTCCAATCTCAGCCCTTAAAACTGAATCTGGCCCCAAAACCTAACCAAAACCCCAAAATGGTGCACCAGGCAAAACTGCCCGGCTGAACCAAGTCGACAGCCGAGTCGACAGGGCTGTCGACTTGGGTCCAACCAAGTCGATTCCCAAGTCGACAGGGCTGTCGACTTGGGTGCTCTGGCGGGAATTTTCCCGCCTAGCCCAATCTGACCGTTTTTCGAATTTTGAACCCGAAATTCGAAATCTGTTTTGAACTTGAAATTTTCTGAAAACTTCATTGGGCCTTAATCGGGTCATACGGACTCCGATTTTCGAAAACTCGGACTCTATTTCGCGTATTTTTCCGAGATGAACGCAATGGCACAGCCCGTTTCCCTTGCTTCCGATTTTAGAATTAAATTCTGCCTCGATTATGTTATAACAGGTTATTAAAAATACGGGTTGTTACATTCTCCCCTCCTTAAAGGATTTCGTCCCCGAAATCTTCAAGTTAGGAAGAATGTTTCCTACCATCCAACATCCATCTACTCAAAACATCATCCACGAGCAATCATTGTCCTTACAGGATTCTAAATGTTGTATGAACATATGCAAAGGTGTGTGTATATGTACTTATCTAATGCAAATATCATCAATGCAAATTATGTTAGTGAAATGAATCCATATGTATGCAATTCCTAACATAATGTATAACATCTATATGTGTGCACATAACATACATCCATATGCAACATCCATGTGATAACACAAAAATTTTCATCCATGAATAAGCGTAAACACTCATGCATATGCAATATGAGGAGTGTGTGAGCCGATCTAGTGCCTAATGTGTATAATGCATCCACGAGTAACCACTTGCAAACACTTGCAACCACTTGCAAACATCAAGCATAACATGTTTCAAACACATGTTTCATCCAAAGGGTTTCTACCTAAGGTTCTCATGACAAGATTAACACGATATAGATAGCAAAAGAAAGATATGCTACAAAGAGATCGGGAAGATAAGCAAGATATACTCCTTTTGGATTACAAGAAATCCCTTCCTAACCCAACCCATATTCTATAAAAGCCCAAAAGGTTTAGTCAACCTAACGGACCCCTTCAAACCCTGACATGCATTACTAACCGATGAGTCATACCCCCCCTTATGGAGTTTACAACAGAAATGGGATCGAGTATGGGACCGAGAGGATATACGTAAAAGATAACATGCGAGTAAGCTCCACAGGAAAACAAGGATCAAGGATATACTCATAAAAAGATATGATGCGCGTATCCAGCCCTCAATCTTCTAAGTCACGTTTCCTTGAGTTTAACTCCACTGTGCTTTGACCGTCTTTTACTTCATGATTCCTTGGCTTCTTAACTCTTATTTCCAAATATGAGTTGGAACCCATTTCATTGTCGCCTCTCGTCTTCCTTTTTCACTTACTCTTCTATCATTCTTGGCTTAAAGATAACTATGACCTCATGGTTTCATGCAAGCTCTCCAAAATTCACTAGTGAATCCTGGATCTCGTTTACTTACTATAAAGTATTCCACGCAGCAGAACTTTTCTTGAAAATACCAACCCTCGTTGCCAATTGCTCTTACTAACGTGATTTTCTATAACTCATGCTTGAACGAAATGAACCATCCGCCTGCGAATGATAGGCCGTACTTAGATTCAGTTGCTTGCCCAGACTTCCCGTAGACTATCCCAAAACTGGCTAGTGAAGATTGAGTCATGGTTACTAACTATACTTTAGGGAACCTCGTGCAACCGCTTTATTTCTTGAAAGTAAACTGTCGCTAGCTATGATGCGGTCCTTTCGCTCGTTACCGGAGTGAAATGAGCACTCTTCGTGAGTCTACCTACTATGACCCACATGCTCGTATTCCCTTTCCTTGATCTAGGCAGTCCATCCACGAAATCCTTCGTGACGCTTTACTACTTCCATTGCGGGGACCTCCAATGGATGTAATAGCCCACCGGGCTTTTTATGACTCGGCCTTAATCTGTTGGCACAACATGCACCTTGGGACAAACTCGGCCACCTCCTCGAATGATGTGCATCTTCAAGAGCCTTCTTTCTCTCATCGCGTCTTAGCCATCCCTTGTCATCTATAGCGAGGTGACTTACCATCTCGCCTCGAATCAACTTGTCCATGATCTCGACTAACTGCGGGTCTTCTTTCTGTGAAGTCCCTACTTGATCCAGAAGGGTAGGTCTAAGCTCAAGGGACGCTAACTAACTAATTAAACTGAGAAAGCTTCTTACTTCAATTGTCCTCGTCGGAGCTTTCCGGTCTTGAACCGCGACCACTTTAGCGGGATCCACCGCTAAGCCTTGCTTAGTAACTATGTGCCTAAGAAATCTAACTTCTTTTCTCCAAAATGACATTTGGAGGACTTGGCTTTCAACTAATGCGCTCTAAGCGTATCCATCACCTCCTTGAGATGTCTAGCATGTTCTTCCTCGTTCTTTAAGAAAGTCAGGATATCTTCTACAAAGACTACCACAAACTTGTTCAGGAACTCCCTAGGCACCCTACTCATCAAGTCCATGAAGTAGGCGGGTGCATTAGTCAAACCGAATGGCATGACTAGCCATTCTAAGAATCCATCTGGAGTTTTGAACGCAGTTTTATCTATACTATCCTCGGCTACTCTGAGCTGATGGAATCCAGTAGCAAGATCAAGAGAAAACAGATGTTCCTACAAGCTGATCAAACAAATCATCGATCCTTGGTAATGGTTGTCTATTCTTCTTGTTCTACTCACGATAATTAACATACGGGCGAAGCGAACTGTCCACTTTACTAGCGAATACTACTAGAGCACCCTCCTCGGAAATGCTTCATTGTATGAAGTTCTTCTCAAGCAACTCCTTGACTTATATCTCATCTTGCGGGACCATGTGCCTAACCGGCCACGTAACTGGCTTGGCATTATCAACCAGATAAATGCGAAAATCTATCTCGCGCTTAGGGGTAACCCCTTCACTTCACCCAAGATATCAGGATATTCTCGGACCACCCTCATAGATTGCAAACTATCGATAGACGAGTTGAGGGATTCAAGATAACACAACGTGACGGAACCCATAGGGTTACAAGAAATTTTTAGGGTATTACCGAGGCGAGTCATGAGCCTCACAACCCTATGCTCAAAAATCAAGGATGGCTCCAAAACTGGACAATTGATCCATGCCCAAAATCAACCCATACCCCATGAAACCGAGAATATAAGCATCACACGAGAACTCTACACTAAAGATAGAGATTTTCAAATCCACGTAGATAATAGACAAATGGGCGGAAACCCCAATTGGATTTGAAACACACACGGGATCATTAACTAGACTAGTACTTAGGTGCAAACTTTCAACTAGATCAGATGAAATAAACTATGCGATGTGCCAGAATCAAACAAAGTACGAACAGGAAAATCAGAAATGTAAACAAGACTTTCAACAGAAATACCGACTCGATCGGGAACTGGAGCGGCATTGAGAGCATGAACTTGCCCTCCCGAAGGTCCAGCACGCTGAGTCTGACCCTGGCCTTGCCCTTGCTTCTTCGGGCAATCCCTAGTGAAGTGTCCCATTTCTCCACAGTCAAAGCAAGTGCCCTTCCTCTTTCTGCAATCCTTGTTTAGATGAGTCAAGCTTCCACAAGTAAAGCACTTCTTTTCCTTCTTATCTTCCTCTTGAAGCAGGGCCATATTTACCAAACTCTCGAAGGTTTCCCCCAAGGGTATATGAGATATGGCCAAACCATGTAATGGCTCGTTTAATCCTAGAGCAAAGTATAGGGCCTTCTTCTGAGCTGTGTTAACCAAGTCTAAACCGAACCGAGCCAGTTGATTAAACTTATCTATGTATTCCCTAATAGTCATGTCCCCTTGCTTCAGTGATAGGAACCTTAGTCCAAACTTTCCCCTAAAGTCATCCCAAGTCACAATTGGCCTAGTAGCGGTGGTGACCACCCACCAACGTGCAGCTTCTTCCTTTAGCAACCACACTGCCAATAAAACCTTCCTACGGTCATCTATGTCAAAGATGGCGAAAAGATCTTCGGTTTCTTTCAACCAATTCCTTGCCTCTACAAAAGTCTCCGTTCCAATGAAATTCTTGCCACCCATCGTCTTAAAGTCCTTACAAGTTTCCGAAAAATCCGCTTGTGGAGGTTGAGGGGGAGGAGGAAGAGGAACCTCAGCGACAGGAGGAGGAGGAACATTAACTACCGGAGGAGGAGGAGGAGGAACATCGGCGGGGCCGGCTTCGGTCGCCCTAGCCTCCAAAAGTCTCCTATACCAAACAGGTACGTGTACTCCCTCCGGAATAGCAAAATTATCAGCCATACTGAAAACGAAGAAAAAGACAGATTCAGATTGGAGAAAAACGAAGGAATTTTGCTAATGGCTTTTTGGGGAATAGCCTTTAAAATAAACTAGACATTTCTTTGGAAAATACTTTATACTTGGTTTTGAAAATAGTTTTCCAAAAGTTTTCTTAAAACCTTTTTGTTCCTTCTCGTAAACCATATGCTCTGATACCAAATGTAACACCCCACCTCTGCCAGGGTGGCTCTTGCAAGCACTCTGACTTTGGAGGGGCGTTTGAATCAGGTAAACATGCATAATGATATATCAAGGCAGAACAAGAACATATGAATATATGTAAACAGAGTAAATAAGATAAGTAAAACAGCGGAAGATTTCAAACTATTTCAAAACAAGTCTGGTACAACATAATGTCAACTTTCCAAATACACAAGTCTAGATAAAAACAACCTCACTGAAAAACTGAAATACATAAGTACTATCCCCAAAATAAGTGATAACCATAGCTAGCTTCATGTCAAGACCGTACATGAGCTAAAATCCCACAAGCAAGCGATCAGAGATCCAAGTTAAGCTCCAATATTCCCACCCTGAGAACCTGGGGGGGGGAACGGAAGAAAAGAGGCGAAAGAAAACGGGTCAGTCAAAAAGACTGAGTAAGCCCTACTACAATCAATGTAAACTGATAAAGTTAACTGGCATGAGAAGCAGGGATGAACATAAGGATAACAACATACTAGCATGGTGATTAACTAACAAGGTAGATAAAGGTGTCATCGCATACTCAGGTTTAAGGTTTTTGCACCACAGGTGTACTAGCAAGCTAACATGACTTGAATAAACAAGTATTGATCCCTTGGCCCAAGCTTTGGCCCAATAACATGAAATGACCCTAATACGAGGTCCAACCAAACGGTCTAATCGATCGGCTCCCTAAGCCTAACTCGTCACGTGTTGGTGTCAATACGGCCCAAACATAATTGTAGTCGGACTGTGCCGGGTCCACCTTCGGGTGTATCAAGCCCTAGGGTGTAAACCCCTGGACACCATAAACATAAGTGCACAGTCTCGATCTACTGGTACCCGTGCATGTTTTCTCCGGCTACGGACTATGTACACGACCATAGTCCATCCGGAACTACACCGGCGTACCACTCTGCCGTCGTTTTTGGTCACTTACCTCAAGTCCAGTAATCGTGCCCCTCCCTAGCCTAGTCCCTAGGGTCTTAATGATACAAACTTGGGATTACTGCTGGAGTGGACCCCCATTGCTAGGATTTTCTAGTGGGTTAAGTACGGTTTAACCCTTTTTCTAATCATGGATTAACTTGGTTAAGTGTAACGATGGGTTCACGACTTAACCCCGATTAATCCACCAAGCCCAAATTGGTTAAGTATTAAGTGGACCATGACTTAACCCTAATCATGAGGCATTAATTAATCTAATGTGCCTTAACCTCTCACATTAGACCTTGTTGTGGTTACTAGTTAAGCCGGGCGGGTCCGGGTAGCTTTACACCACAACTTGGTCTAACCTCGGGTTCAAGGTACAACATGACCAACTTCTCACATTGGGTCCTATTGTTTGTAGCAACTAGTTAAGCCGGTCGGTTCCGGGTAGTTTTACGCTACAAACTCAACCCAACCTCGAGTTGGTCACACTTATATTTTCTAAGTGTCATGCCCATCATGTTTCCAAAACATATTATAAGTTTTCAAGCATTTGGGTAGACCTAACTTAATAGGTAAATTCCCAATGGGTAGACCTAACTTAATAGGTAAATTCCCAATCTTATGTTTTTATGTCTTTTAAGTTTACCCAACCCCAAACGCAATCCCATCGCTTACATATCGCAATAGCGCATAAAGGATAGAAAGGGGGAACTTGGCATAATCATGACATAAAGGTGTTGAAGCCACAAGTTTAACATGGTGGCATATGAAATGTACATATGTTCATATACTTGCATATTACATTTTTAGGCCTCAAAAGCATGCATAAAACCAAACTTAGCATATTGGTGATACATGGTGATAAATGACATGTAGAAATGGCCATAAGTTCGCATTTAGCCTCACATGCAAGTTATCATAAGAGATATGATAACTTACATGTTGCCAAAATGCAACCTTTAGCATAAAGCTTGAAGCTTTATGTTCATATACTCAAGGTAAGCTTGCATAACATGATAACATGAGTAAAATGATCCATCCAAACTTGCATACACAACATGACAACTTGCATATCATAACATGGCAAACTTGCATAACATAACATGGCAAACTTGCATATCATAACATATCAAACTTGCATAACATGACATAGTAAACTTGCATATCATGGCAAACTTGCATATCATAATGATCAACCAAACTTGCATCATTCATTTAACTTTAGAGTTTAAATATGAAAGTAGAAAAGGGCTTACAATGCTTATGAAGGCACAAAAATATATATAGATTGAGACAAAGCCCTTATGCAATCAAATAAACCCAAAATGCAAGCTCCAATAGAAAAACCCTTGAGCCAAAATAAATCAAAACTCTTGCTTTATGATGTAAATATGGAAACTTGACTTGAATGCAAGCTAATGATGCTCATACAAGCTTGAAAACACTTGTATACATTGAAAATCTCTCATAGAAATGACTTAGGAATTTCATGAAGAGAGTGGAGGCCATGAGAGGAATGATTTTGCCATAGTTTAGTTACTTGAATGAATAATGATGATTTAGGGTTAGGTTAGGGGCTTATTTATAGAGATTAGGATTAGTTTCAACCTTAGGATTAAACCCTATTTCCAATCTCAGCCCTTAAAACCGAATCTGGCCCCAAAACCTAACCAAAACCCCAAAATGGTGCACCAGGCAAAACTGCCCGGCTGAACCAAGTCGACAGCCGAGTCGACAGGGCTGTCGACTTGGGTCCAACCAAGTCGATTCCCAAGTCGACAGGGCTGTCGACTTGGGTGCTCTGGCGGGAATTTTCCCGCCTAGCCCAATCTGACCGTTTTTCGAATTTTGAACCCGAAATTCGAAATCTGTTTTGAACTTGAAATTTTCTGAAAACTTCATTGGGCCTTAATCGGGTCATACGGACTCCGATTTTCGAAAACTCGGACTCTATTTCGCGTATTTTTCCGAGACGAACGCAATGGCACAGCCCGTTTCCCTTGTTTCAGATTTTAGAATTAAATTTTGCCTCGATTATGTTGTAACAGGTTATTAAAAATACGGGTTGTTACATAACGTGATTTTAAAAATTGAAATTAACATGATTTTTAAGACTGAAATTATAATTGTTTTAAAATATATATATACATCGAAATAAAGTTATGATTTTTAAGGAGATAAAAAGATAATCTTTTATATACATGTAGGAAATAAAAATATAATTTTTATTTATATAGCAAAGTCAAAATATAATTTTTACTTATATAGAGAAAAATAAAAATATGATTTTTACATTCTAAGGATAATAAAAATATGATTTTCATATTATAGACATAATAAAAATATGATTTTTATATTATAGGGATAATAAAAATATGATTTTTACATTATAGAGATAATAAAAATATGATTTTTATATTATAAAGATAATAAAAATATGATTTTTATATTATTGAGATAATAAAAATATGATTTTTATTATATAAACATCGAAATAAAAATAATATTTTTATAATGTAAACATCATGTTAAAGATGTGATTTTTACACGTATGGTTTTGAAGTAAAAATATAATTTTTAGAAACGAAATAAAAATGCGATTTTAACTATGAATAGCGGGAAAAGATCGCATTGGAATTTTGGGCAAATCTGAACCGTTTAGAAATAGAGAATGGAGGAGTGGATCCCAAATGTGAGGACTTCTCACTTTAATTTTGTAACGACCCGCATTCTACGCATCGCAGGATCGTAGGATATTTATTTCTTTCATATACGAAGTCGTATGGTCATGTAACTTTGGGAGACGACTATTGGGGTCATTTCCCATGTTCATGATTTTTGCCGATTTTTAAATGACCATTTTGCCCCTAGCCGATACTGTTTTGGCCATAACTTTTGATTGGAAAGGAGTTTTGACCTGAAACCACTTCCATTGGATCTAGACGATGGTTTACAATTCCATAGAGTGGTCATATTCGCCAAATGGACTCACTGTTTGGAAATATGGCTGAAACAAGTTTCAGATAGTGAAAAACTACTTAACCGAGCCAAATGAGGTGATTAGCAAATGAGCCCATAACCCATTTCAGGATTAGGGTTATGGGGAGGCTGAAATGAGTTAGGTTTCATTTCATTTCAGTTCTCTGGCCACCATCTAACACCTAAGAACACTAATAATGGCCTCCAACCTCTAAAATATCTCCAAATCACTTTCTAATCAAGGATTAAGCTTAGCAACATCAAATTAAGAAGAGATAGCACCAAAGCAAGGTTAGAGCTGCTGTTAGACATCAGTATTTGTGCCAAACAGAGATTTATTTCAGATCTGAGTTTTATTTGTGGCCAAGGTGAGTGATTTGCATAGTTTTGCACTAATTACAGTTGATTAAGGGTAATTAGTGAAGATTAATGAAATTCGACATGTTAAAAATCTGGAAAAATATTTATAAATTCGAAAATAATGTTTTATACCTCTGTTAGAAATTTGGGTTGATTTGGTTAAGTTTTGCTAATCATATCATTAGTTTTTCTTAAACATGCTTAAGGGAAAATATGGGATTTTGGCTATGTTTGACCCGTTTAACTTTGTCATATTGTTGTTTTGGTGTTTGTGGTCACTCCTATTTGTTGCTATGGCTGTATGGTGTGCTTTGTGATTGATCAGAACTGTTAGAAGGGTTGAAGCTGGAAAAGTTGCAGGGTTTCGGATCGGATCGGGATAGAGGGCTCAGATCGGATGGTGGACTGGGCAGATAAGTCGAACCAGATCGGAACTTTGCACTAAAGGAGCCTTAGCGAGAAGGAAGGCAATTTGCTTAGAGTTGAAGTTGGGTAGGGATCGGGTCGGGGAGACCAAGAGGGGACCGGATCAGAGAGACCAAAGGGGGACGGATCGGGCTTATGAAGGGAAGGGGGATCGGATCGGGACATCTAGGAGGGAGCTACCACCGAACCGAACTAGGAAGCAACTATCAAACCCAGGCATAGGGCATCCGAACCGAACCAGAGCTGGAGGACCGAACCGAGGAGGAGTGGAGCACTGATCAAGGCATGGGCCAGGATCACCGAACCGGGTCGGGACAACCGAACCGGACGTATACTTTTACCTCGTTGTGACGACTCTTCAAATTGAAGACCAACTCCAATTCGACCAAAACCCGAGATGCAAAGGAAGTCAAAATAGGAAGTAGAACTCATGATCTAGAAGGGAACCAACGAGTCCACTTCATGGGTTGGGCTTTGCTGCGGGACGTGTGCAAAGGGGTTGTCGATATCCATAACTTTGGTTCACCACTGAGAGACGGATAGTGGGCTTGTAGTGATAGTTGTACCTGATTGGATTCTGTCATGGCCCAAAGGATTAGGTGACCAAGGTAGTGGATATCGTATGCTTTACGCACTGAGCGAGAGATGTGAGGATGGTTTCTATGCTTGATTGTTTGCCATCACCATGACATGCAAACCCCCACCCCGTATTTCTTTAGACCTTTGTTAGTGGCACCTTAGAGTATTGTACGGTATGTAGTGCTAACTCTTTGGTGCAAGTCCAGGTTCATGTATGGTTTAGTATACCTATTATAGTTCTGTTTAGCTGCTTATCGCTCATACCAGACTTTTTGTCTGACCCAGAGTTTTATGTCTCTTCTTATTACTCTGGGTGCTCACTCGAGCAGACTAGAGACAGGCTAGGTGGTATGCACGAGTAGCTGTACCGAAGACGAGCAGGAGGCTCCCACGTATGATATATAGATATTCTCCCTGTGTTGCCGCGGTCACTACTTTGGGCATTAGTAGTGTACCTTTCTTTCTTTTGTTTAGAGACAGTAATTTGGAAAGTTGTAATAAGTTGTATTTGGATTTCTGCTACTCTGATGATGATGTTGATGTTGGTTTTAGTAATCAGCTTATGCACTGTCTCACCTATTTTATGTTAAGTACATTATTATTATTTTTTGTTCTATGTGCTATGAGACATTCTACAGGTTTTCGATTAGTTCATTCTCTTCTTCCTTTTCTTTGGCGACCGTTCTGTGCTAGTCGGGCATGTGTACAACGCACTTTCGGAGGAATTGCCGGCTGGTGCGGGGCGGGCCGTCACACTTGGTATCAAAGCTCTAGGTTGCGTAGGTAACCTAGGGAAGTCATCAGGGTGAGATAGTATGCATATATAAGAGCATGTATTTGTGATTATTTTGGTTATCAAAAGCTAGCTATATATATACTATTAGTATAGTTAATGGTGGAATCGCACTGCACTGGCACCACTGATGAGATGGTTAATCATTTTCTCCTTACAGATTGAATAATGAGCCGAAACTTGAGGAACACGGGTCCAAGGGCTAACAATAGGAATGACCCTGATATGAGGGCGATGTTCACCAACTTCATGAGAGAGATGCTTAGGGATGTGCAGAGGGCAGCTCCCAATGCTGGTAATGGTGGTGGTCCAGTAGTGCAGGCACCTTGGGCTGATTTCGCCAAGCTGAATAAGGATTATACTAGTCGTGGTGGGAAGCCGTTCCATGGAACGGAATCGGCTACGGATGTTCAAGATTGGTTGGATAGCTGTGAGCGTATCTTCGAAGACTTGGGTATCGAGGATGCGATGAAGAGAAGCAAATGTACATTAGATGTACATTAGTTTGGTCAGGACTTGGCCATGCAATCGACGATAGTCTCAAGCAAGATTGGCAAGGATAGCCAGAGTTAGTTATGGATGCTTGAGTGATTGGATGTTTTGCTTATATCAACTCACGTAAATTGTCTGAACTCGAGAGAGATATTTCCTTGGGTGCTTGTCTGATACTGATTTAAGCCTTTGGGGCTTGTACTCGGCGAATGTCGAAGTCGACTAGGATGGTTTGCATGAGAGATAAGTAGTTGTTGTGATTTTCATTGGATGATATCTTGGTTTACCCGAGGAGTAATGGGCAGCTGTGACAGGATAAGACTATTCGATGGTATGGACTGCCCCGAGTTAGACTCGATAGGGTTATGAGATGACTTGAGTGGGACTCGAGAAAGGTACAAAGTAATGGATTGTTTAGGACCCTATACTGGTGTTCGCTTTGGATAGTAGAACTTTGAAGAAATAGGATGTGTTCGTCGATCATGGAAGATGCAACGAAAATTAGGACTATTCAAGTTGGACTTGAACTCATAAAAGAAAATGGGTGTTCATTGACCTTGGAGATGCAACAAATAGGGAGACGACTCACGTTGGACTAGGGTTTGTAGGTAATGGATACTCAAGACTTGGTCTGAGTTTATGGGTAATAGATTGACTCGAGTTGGACTCGAGAAGGCTGCAAGGAATTGGATTGGCTCGAGTTGGAATCGAGAGGGCAGCAAGATAATGGATAGACTTTGGTGGGACTCGAGTGTTTCAGGCGGACTAAAAACAGGGGCATTTGGGGATGCCCATTTACCTTGGATCCGTTGGACGTGATATAGTTATCATTGGAGGATAAACGTACGTTGAGCGTATGGTAGTCCGTTTGGAGGCAGAGCTTCCATTGGTTATTGGTGTTGGTTGGACCAGACATACAGGTATCGACGTATTCAGGGCTATAGCACGTGATAGATAGGGTTTGTTTGATGGATGCTATGGTTGTTGTGTTTGTTCCTACCTTTCTTCTCTTGAGTACCACCTGTAGGATCCTATTGAATGGAAATAGTATAAGTTCGTTTATCATGGTGATATGACAGGTGGAAGATATTTTACGTTAGACTTGAAGTATGTTGGGCATTGTGGAGTCGTCCGTTGGCCTTGGAGATTCAGCGGATATAGGAGCTTCAAGTTGGACTTGGACTCGAAGGTAGAGTACCTAGACTCATTGGATGAGTCTAGTTCACCTTTAGAAGGTGAATGTACGTTGGACGTGTAGTACGAGTATAAGTGGAGCACTTAGGTTCATTGGATGGGTCTAGTTTGCCTCTAGGAGGTGAATGTACGTTGGACGTGCAGTACGATTGTAGGAAGGACTCAAGTTGGACTTGAAACGACATTTAGAATGTAGTTGGAAATTTGGCAAATAGAGTTGGATTACCTAAGAAGATGATGGTATAGACGGATGCCATAGTACCAGACTGGGTACGATAGCTGACACATTGGGTAGGAGACATGCCAGTTTAGAGGCTATGTTTCTAGAATGGAAGCAACTAGGGTATATCACGGGAGATGACTTCGGACCTAATTCCGAATTGGATCAGAAACGCTAGTAAGCTTGACGATTAGATCGATCTGGATTTAGTGGATCGGTTCCAGTCAGAGGGTCGATCCTACCCTATTGGAAATCACCTTTAGGGTACGGATCGGAATCGATGGCGAGAGAACGACTGTACTTGGGAAGTAGAAGATGACATAAGAAAGTCATATCCAAAGCTCTTTGCCTGGTAAGATTTTAACGGCGATGATTCTTCCCTTGTTAGTAAACCGCATACTAGGACAGATTGGTTTTGTTTGTTTTGCATGTTTGATTGTTGTTTGTGGCTGGTAGGCATGCTGGATCCTTTGTATGTTTTGGGTTAAGGAATTTCGAGGACGAAATTTCCTAAGAGGGGAGAGTGTAACGAACCGCATTCTAAGCATCGCAGGATCATAGGATATTTATTTCTTTCACATACGAAGTCGTATGGTCATGTGTAATAACCCGGAAATGCGAGCCAGTTTAAAAATTTTATTTTGGCAATTTTAGTGAATTTTGAATATTTAAAATGAATTATTTTAAATAATATCGACGAGAAATCTATTTTGAATAGAAATAGAACGTATATATTATATACGTCGTCGTTAGAATATAAATAATTATATATATTATAAAAGAAATTGAAAATGGCGCGGTAGTTCGATAATTCGATTTCAAACTTCAATTGAATGTACCGGGTGCAAAACAAACCGGATTTTAACGAAACCAAAAATAATAGGATCTATTTGAGGATATCTTTCCAACGAATCCTAAAAATCAAGATTTCATAGCGGGAATCAAAAGATATGTCCAGTTGAAAATTCTGAATAGTCGCTATGGAATTCAGGCCCTTGAAAATGGGAATTTTGCAAACGACCTCGGATTTCAACGAAACCACTTTTTTTGGATCCGTGATGTCAAATTATTGCTAGACTCCAAATTTCATAATTTTTCGAATCAATATGTGAGCGTGGCAAAGGAAAACGCGTTTGACCAGTTTTAGTTGATTTTAATCGACTGGAAAATGGCCATTTTTCCAACGGTCTCAGAATTCGACGAAACTAGTTTTGATAGGACCGTATCGTCAATACGAAGGTAGAAAATATTTTTCCGGAATTTTTCGAGTCCGTATGTGGCCCCGGTAAATTGAAATGTGCGTTCAAATTGAATATATAAAGATTTATATTTTAAATTCAATGAAAACTGATCGTAACGGTCGAATTGGCCTACGATACATATCCCATTGTTTTCAGAATAGGGGTAATTAGCTAGGGGCGACAGTCGTTGAGTTTCAGTTGGAGTTCGTTTCGAGAAAACATGAATTTTCGAAAATAAAAGAAATTAAATATAATATAATATAAAATTTTATAAACCCCCCCATGTATTCTCTCTCCCTGGTAGCATTCGTATTAGGTCAGAAAAAAAAAACCGACGATGACCAAATCGCGCCCCCCCCCCCCCTCAACGGCGCCGCCGTCCGCCGCAGCCGCCCCCCTCCGATCTTCCCCTCCTCCTCCTTCTCTTCTCCAGTCCCTCTCTCCCTCCGAATCTTCTGAAGACCGACGCCCAACTCGAGCACCCTGCCCCCTCATTGACCGCGCAGCCCTACCACCGCCCCACAGGCCAAACTCCGAGCCCCCACCACCTCTCGCTCGACCTGAAGCCCCTCCTCCCTCCAACGCGCCTCCGATGATGCTCCGACACGCCACCTAACTTCAACAGTCACCGATTCCAACGCTGAAACCCAAGATTAAATTGATGTAAGTTTTCTTTTACATATTTTATTTTATTTTTTAGTTTTAATTAGATTTTGTTTGAAGAAAAAGAATAGGGTTTTTAATTAGTAAAGATGAGATCTTTGATGATAGAAAAATATGATTTTTAACATATAAAGATTATATTTTTAAAAAGGTAAAGCTTTGATTTTTAATGCAAAGAGGGCTTTGGTTTTTAAAGTAAGGAAAGGAACGATTTTTATCATCTAGAAGAAGAAATAAAAATTCGGTTTTTATAATGAAGTAAAGATTATATTTTTAATCATAGAAAGATGAGATTCTTAAAAGAAGAAAGATGCGACTTTTAGCATATAAAAATATGATTTTTATATTATAGGAAGATTAAAAATATAATTTTTATTATATGTAGAAGTTAAAAATATAATTTTTATAATATAGAAAGGTTAAAAATATAATTTTTATATAGTGGCGATAATAAAAATATGATTTTTACTTAGGTAGAGTATTAAAAATATGGTTTTTATTAAAGTAGAAATGTAAAAATATAATTTTTATATAGTTATGATTGTAAAAATTCAATCTTTATATAAGAAGTAGAAATATAATTTTTATATAGAAAGAAGCGTTGTAAATATATGAAGTTAAATAAAAATGTGAACTTTATTTTTATCATGGAGGAATGAAAATAAAAATGTGATTTTTATATATGTAGCGAACATGGACGGTGGAAGTGACAAAAGGAAGAACGATGAAGATTTCTACATATGAAGAGTCGCGGCGTTTGGTTTAGCTATCGGTGAGAACTTCTCACTCTAAATTTCTTTTTCTAGTTATATAAATATATACTAGGATGCAGACGGTGTTTAGTAGCACCCGACACCATCGTCCACAAACCATGGACTTGTTTGTTTGGTTGTGTAGTTGGTTAGATTATTTGATTTGAATTTGATTATTTGCTGAAATGGAATGGATTTGATTGATATGTGTATGGCGCGGGCCATTATTAGACCGGGGATAAGGCTAGGCCTTGTCCCGTTTCTAGTATCGTTCCGTTATGCCGCCGAAATTTTCTAAAATAAATTAGAAAAATAATGATATCATTTTATTTAATAAATGAACCGAGTAGAATATTCATAGGTTGAATAAAATAATTTGGTCGTTAAAAATATAATTTTTAACGTAAATGTGAATAAATAAATATTCATTTACAAACCGGACGGTTTGTTTATGTACACCTATTTGAAGGACATTGATTGGGACGATAAATTTTACACATCGCCCAACTGCACAAATAAAATCTGTGTTTGATTGTTTGAAACCCCACACGGGTATTGGGATAAAATATGGCATACACTAATCCCAATAATTAGTTGTATGTCGATCGATTGATTGACAGGCTGTTATAAGCGTTAGATATCTATATTTGATGCTTATACAGTGTAGTGCACTTTGGATGATGGTTGATTATGTATCGTTGCTATTATATACATGTGTTGTATGGAATCCATATAATTAACTTTGTATGGTAATTGATTGGGCCTCATTCCAATTTAGAAAATAAAGAATATATTATAAAAATAAAGGTTCATGTGTTGACCGTACTCATCCGTTGAGATTAGTCATGTGTTGAACGAAATATTTTAACAATAAAATTTACATCTTTATTAGATATAAAATTAGAAACTAACTGGAAAATAGATAAGATGAGTGGTCTCCTGGATATTGATCTGATGTTGGTTTCGGCCTACGGGGTTAATATTTAAGGGATCGTTCTCTTACTAATTTACGGTTGTAGTCTGATTTGAAATCAAACGATAGATACCATAATTTTTATAAAATATATTAAATAACAAAAATAGTCACACGTGGACAGTACTCATTCGTTGAGATTAGTCATGTGTTGACAAAAATATAGAGTCATGTATTGAAAGGAATATAAATTCATTTGTTGAATAGAATAACGAAGTTAATGAAAAATATAAAGCCGTGTTGATTAGAGATGCGCTATTTTGATGCGAACGATATTTATATCGATTATATTCATTTTATAATGAATATTGAAAAGAGATAAACAGAAATTTGAATTGAATTGAATAGAAAACGAATTCGAATTGAATTGAATAGAAAACGAATTCGAATTGAATTGAATAGAAAACGAATTCGAATTGAATTGAATAGAAAACGAATTCGAATTGAATTGAATAGAAAACGAATTCGAATTGAATTGAACAGAAAACGAATTCGAATTGAATTGAATAGAAAACGAATTCGAATTGAATTGAATAGAAAACGAATTGAATTGAATATAAAATGAATTCGAATTGAATTGAATAGAAAACGAATTCGAATTGAATTGAATAGAAAACGAATTCGAATTGAATATAAAACGAATTTGAATTGAATTGAATTCAATTGAAAATGAACTGAAATAGAATTGAAATCGATTTGAATTGAAATCAAATGAAAATGAATGTAAAAAGAATTTATAAGGGAAAATTCAATTTTGATTTGAATTTGAAATGAAGGTTGAAATTGTTTTTGAAACAAGTTTGAAACGAATTATAAAATACGTTTTAAAAAGGAAATCGACGGAATATATATAATATATATATATTATATATATAATGGCCTGAATAGAACGCGCCGCGGCAGTTCGTGAATTTCGACCATTGATTTCGAATGAACATTACGGGAGATCCCACCGTCAGATTCTCCTAAAACCGGAACCGTTGGGTTCGTATCGAAAAGAGCTTTCTAACGAATATTAAAAATTTGAAATCTAACGGTTGGATTTGGAGATACGTCCAAATCAAATTTGGAAAAGGTCGCTGTAAGTGCAGTTCGATGGCCGTTGATGGAAATCGATTGTATGGGCCTTGATAAAATTATTAAAAATATCAATAATTTGTATAAAATCATAAGAAATGATTTGGGAAAAATTGGGATGAAAAACTCCATATTTGAAAAGATAAAAATAGATTTTTATCGAAATTAACTAGTTTTGAACTAAAATTAAAACCCATTTATTTTTAAATAAATAAATTGGATTTGAAATGGGTTGTAAATAGAATTGATTTGTGGGTTTATCATGAACGGTGTTTTAAATGACACTTGTTCTTTAACCCGATAATAAATAGAATGTGATTTGGGTTTGTCGTGAACTGTGTTTTAAATGACATTAGCTCTTTGACCCAGTAAAAGGAGTTTTAATGAATCTGTAATTAGATTGAAATGTGAATTGATAATTTAAATTATCAAATTTGGAAAGTGAGCGAGAATGGAGTATCACCAGTTTTGCTCCAAAGCGATAGTTAAATCTTTAATTAGATTTGAACGTGAAATGGTAATTAATTTTACCGATAACACCGTGGTATTAGATATGGAGTATTACCAGTTTTGCTTCATGGGATGAATAGGTTGGGATTGGGAAATAAAATAAATAATTACTTCGGTGTGGTTCGCTAATCTCGACTAGTTTGAAAAACCATAATTTGGTTTGATATGACATCCAATGGAAGATTAAAGAATAAATTTTAAAGAATCTATCTTTGATAAAATTTATGGGAACCTTTCCCAAAGAATTGAAATTTAGAAACTAGCTGTAGGTTAGTTAAGAAGAATGGTTTCCTGGGTACTGATCTGATGTTGGTTTCGGCCTTCGGGGTTAATATTTGGGGAACTGCTCTCTTACTGATTTACGGTTAGTGGCTAATGAATTGGAATGAGGCGTATGTTGTGTTTGTGTAACATTTGTTTATAATATACGCGACCTGTTCGGAAAGGCCGGGTTTATACCCATTCTGAATAACCGATTCGACGATATGTCGAAGATGAAGACGGTGGTTGAAGACCGGAAGTCTTCACATCGTTTGGGTGATTACTGATGATCTTGATTGGGCTGTACACCCAAGATGAGGGAATCAGTTGGTGGTCGTCAAGACGTACCTGGAGATCGATGGATATGCGAGGAAAGTGCCTCCGGTTTCGTTCAGACCCAGAACGAACTTGTAAATGGATTGTCTGTCTGACATTGGATTTTATTCTATGTTGATTGATCTCTATTAAATATACATCTGTTTGGCGGCGGAGAATTTATTCTTTTGCTTAACGCCCTTCTCTGAGATGTACGAGCTCAGAGGTTGTATATCGATGGACATCAGTCGCATGGCATGAATTGCCAGTGTGGCATGCCTAAGTGGCAATTGATCTAGGCTTCTGTTGAAAAGCAAAGTCTTGTGGTTGACGACCAAAGCACGACCTACGTGGCGTAGCTTTGTGTATAACGTGAATTCGCGAGCCTCACACCTCGGTATGAGTTAAAAACGGGATACGGACCGTTGGGAGAACACGACGTTTCTTTCTAGCTTTGGTGGTGTCAGTGACTTACCAGCCCTGACATTTATATATTTTTCACCTTTGTGGTTGTTGGAGTGAGGCGCCTCGATATTAGGTCTGATAGGACCGGGAAACGTGTGTTCAGGAATTGCCAATCCTCAAACGTAAGAGAGGACCGGCCCAACCGATCCAAGTGGCTGCCCAGAGTGTGTAGTTCTGAGCATTTGTTAGAGTGTCTCGAAAGCGGAGAGGAGCTTGCCCCTTGCCTCGACTCATGACGGAAATCCAATTTCCAATACGAGATATTTTGGCTTTATTTGTAGAGCCTAGTATGGCGACATAGTTGCATGGGATGCTATGCCGTCTATGATTGATATTTATGATTGAAATTGTTTTGACACTATACACTTATTATAGTATCAAATGATTTGTTTTAAACGTACCAAGCATGTTTGGCTATTATAAGGGAAAACCCTATCCTCCGGCTTGCGTTGCATTGTGTGATGGGACCTGGGTCTTATAATAGCTTCATTTTTAGAAAAAGCATTGCGCTGTTAACTTATATGCACTGGTATTCTTGGGAGGAAACCCGTTCCGTGTTATACGGCGTGGTCCCTTGAATTACTCTCCTTTAAAGTAAAATTTTAAATAACTGTTTTAGTTATCACACTAGTCACATGACTGACCTGGAGTTTATTGTTTTAACTTAAACTCTGGGTGCCCTTATTTTCGACACGGGCAACTAGTAATTTTGGTTTTGTAGATTTATATTCACAGGATCCTGGTTTGCAGCTGGAATGATATCCGAAAAGCTCTGTATCCGTATATCACCTTCAGTTGTGCTTTGTATTATTTTCCGCTGCTATGTAATTTATTGTAATCTCTGATATTTATCGAATGTAATTCATTCAATTATACTCTGTATATTCTTGTATTCTGATGGAATTGTTGTAATAAACAATGAAATGTTCTTTCGTCTGCGTTCTGATTGATCTTGTCCTCAAAGTATCCGGGTTTTCCTTACCGGGGAAGTAACGGGTACTCACATTTGGTATCAGAGTTTTGGTTTATAGAGCTCGAGAACAAGACACATTAGAACCATACGAAAGAATTCATCAGATATTAGATTAGTAATATCCAATTAGAATGACTCGTTAGAGATAGGATCAGTAGTATCCTAGAACGAGTGTGAAGAGTATATTTTTCAAAAGAAAACAAATTTTGTTTTGAAAATTTAAACCATTTTATACGTATTTGAATATTTATTTATTTTGAATTTGGACAATCGAGTATATAAGGATTTTGCATATACGCGTCATGAACGTATATTCGAAGTTTTAATATACTGGATAGATATAGAATCACATTCTAGATGCCCGGAGATGATTCTAATGATTGATATATCATCATCAGAATTTGTGTTCGTGTTTCGAAGGTGTGATATCTATATATTTCCATCAGGCTGGTGTGAGAACCAAAACTAATATAGCTAGATTTATTGTTGTGATTTGGCATCAAAAATGTGATTTTTGTATATATATCAAAAAATTGTGAATTTGAAACGTTAATTCACTAATTGATTGATGGTTGTGTTGTTTGTCTATTTGTTGATAATTTTGAACCATTTAGCCTAATAGAATCAAATAATTGAGTTGTATTGAAAATTAGTTGCATTTGCTTGCATATACATGTACTTACATTGAACAGGTCATAGCAAGGAGGCTAGAGCAGAGAATAAAATTTGTTTGCCCGACAAATAGGTACATGTTTATCATAATTTACTGTTTTGTCTGGCTGATGATGATTTTATGAGCCGATTGGCTAGCCGCTTGGCTTTTTCTTTTTCTTTTTGAGATCAGAAGGCCTGTATGGAAATTTCGGGATTTTCCGGTTGCTTCCGGTGCAGGGGAGGTTATGGAGAAATTTTTCGAAAATTTAGGGTGTTAGCCAAATTTTTGAAAAATTTGAAAAGTTGAAGAACTTAAGCCGTAGCGAAAAGATTGAAAGTTGAGTTGAATTGTTAAACAACTTTCGGCTTCGTTCCTTTTTGGGGACGAAAAGTTTTAAGTGGGGGAGATTGTAATAACCCGGAAATGCGAGCCAGTTTAAAATTTTTATTTTGGCAATTTTAGTGAATTTTGAATATTTAAAATGAATTATTTTAAATAATATCGACGAGAAATTTATTTTGAGTAGAAATAGAACGTATATATTATATACGTCGTCGTTAGAATATAAATAATTATATATAATTATAAAAGGAATTGAAAATGGCGCGGTAGTTCGATAATTCGATTTCAAACTTCAATTGAATGTACCGGGTGCAAAACAAACCGGATTTTAACGAAACAAAAAATAATAGGATCTATTTGAGGATATCTTTCCAACGAATCCGAAAAATCAAGATTTCATAGCGGGAATCAAAAGATATGTCCAGTTGAAAATTCTAAATAGTCGCTATGGAATTCAGGCCCTTAAAAATGGAAATTTTGCAAACAACCTCGGATTTTGACGAAACCACTTTTGTTGGATCCTTGATGTCAAATTATTGCTAGATTCCAAATTTCATAATTTTTCGAATCAATATGTGAGCGTGGCAAAGGAAAACGCGTTTAACCAGTTTCAGTTGATTTTAATCGACTGGAAAATGGCCATTTTTCCAACGGTCTCAGAATTCGACGAAACTAGTTTTGATAGGACCGTATCGTCAATACGAAGCTAGAAAATATTTTTCCAGAATTTTTCGAGTCCGTATGTGGCCCCGGTAAATTGAAATGTGCGTTCAAATTGAATATATAAAGATTTATATTTTAAATTCAATGAAAACTGATCGTAACGGTCGAATTGGCCTATGATACATATCCTATTGTGTTCAGAATGGGGGTAATTAGCTAGGGGCGATAGTCGTTGGGTTTCAGTTGGAGTTCGTTTCGAGAAAACATGAATTTTCGAAAATAAAAGAAATTAAATGTAATATAATATAAAATTTTATAAACCCCTCATATATTCTCTCTCCCCGTTAGCATTCGTATTAGGTCAGAAATAAAAAAAATATCGATGATGACCAAACCCCCCCCCTTCAACGGCGCCGCCGTCCGCCACAGCTGCCCCCTCCCTCCGATCTTCCCCTCCTCCTCCTTCTCTTCTCCAGTCCCTCTCTCCCTCCGAATCTTCTGAAGACCGACGCCCAACTCGAGCACCCCGCCCCCTCGTTGACCGCGCAGCCCTACCACCGCCCCACAGGCCAAACTCTGAGCCCCCACCACCTCTCGCTCGACCTGAAGCCCCTCCTCCCTCCAACGCGCCTCCGATGATGCTCCGACCCGCCACCTAACTTCAACAGTCACCGATTCCAACGCTGAAACCCTAGATTAAATTGATGTAAGTTTTCTTTTACATATTTAATTTTATTTTTCAGTTTTAATTATGTTTTGTTTGAAGAAAAAGAATAGGGTTTTTAATTAGTAAAGATGAGATCTTTGATGAAAGAAAAATATGATTTTTAACATATAAAGATTATATTTTTATAAAGGTAAAGCTTTGATTTTTAATGCAAAGAGGGCTTTGGTTTTTAAAGTAAGGAAAGGAACGATTTTTATCATCTAGAAGAAAAAATAAAAATTTGGTTTTTATAATGAAGTAAAGATTATATTTTTAATCATAGAAAGATGAGATTTTTAAAAGAAGAAAGATGCGACTTTTAGCATATAAAAATATGATTTTTATATTATAGGAAGATTACAAATATAATTTTTATTATATGTAGAAGTTAAAAATATAATTTTTATAATATAGAAAGGTTAAAAATATAATTTTTATATAGTGGCGATAATAAAAATATGATTTTTACTTAGGTAGAGTATTAATAATATGGTTTTTATTAAAGTAGAAATGTAAAAATATAATTTTTATATAGTTATGATTATAAAAATTCAATCTTTATATAAGAAGTAGAAATATAATTTTTATATAGAAAGAAGCGTTGTAAATATATGAAGTTAAATAAAAATGTGAACTTTATTTCTGTCATGGAGGAATGAAAATAAAAATGTGATTTTTATATATGTAGCGAACACGGACGGTGGAAGTGACAAAAGGAAGAACGATGAAGATTTCCTACATATGAAGAGTCGCGGCATTTGGTTTAGCTATCGGTGAGAACTTCTCACTCTAAATTTCTTTTTCTAGTTATATAAATATATACTAGCATGCAGACGGTGTTTAGTAGCACCCGACACCATCGTCCACAAACCATGGACTTGTTTGTTTGGTTGTGTAGTCGGTTAGATTATTTGATTTGAATTTGATTGTTTGGTGAAATGGAATGGATTTGATTGATATGCGTATGGCGTGGGCCATTATTAGACCGGGGATGAGGCTAGGCCTTGTCCCGTTCCTAGTATCGTGCCGTTATGCCGCCGAAATTTTCTAAAATAAATTAGAAAAACAAAGATATCATTTTATTTAATAAATGAACTGAGCAGAATATTCATAGGTTGAATAAAATAATTTGGTCGTTAAAAATATAATTTTTAACGTAAATGTAAATAAATAAATATTCATTTACAAATCGGACAGTTTGTTTATGTACACCTATTTGAAGGACATTGATTGAGACGATAAATTTTACACATCGCCCAACTGCACAAATAAAATCTGTGTTTGATTGTTTGAAACCCCACACGGGTATTGGGATAAAATACGGCATACACTAATCCCAATAATTAGTTGTATGTCGATCGATTGATTGACAGGCTGTTATAAGCGTTAGATATCTATATTTGATGCTTATACAGTGTAGTGCACTTTGGATGATGGTTGATTATGTATCGTTGCTATTATATACATCTGTTGTATGGAATCCATATAATTAAATTTGTATGGTAATTGATTGGGCCTCATTCCAATTTAGAAAATAAAGAATATATTATAAAAATAAAGGTTCATGTGTTGACCGTACTCATCCGTTGAGATTAGTCATGTGTTGAACGAAATATTTTAACAATAAAATTTACATCTTTATTAGGTATAAAATTAGAAACTAACTGGAAAATAGATAAGATGAGTGGTCTCCTGGATATTGATCTGATGTTGGTTTCGTCCTTCGGGGTTAATATTTAAGGGATCGTTTTCTTACAAATTTACGGTTGGAGTCTGATTTGAAATCAAACGATAGATACCATAATTTTTATAAAATATATTAAATAACAAAAATAGTCACACATGGACAGTACTCATTCGTTGAGATTAGTCATGTGTTGACAAAAATATAGAGTCATGTATTGAAAGGAATATAAATTCATTTGTTGAATACAATAACGAAGTTATTGAAAAATATAAAGCCGTGTTGATTAGAGATGCGCTATTTTGATGCGAACGATATTTATATCGATTATATTAGTTTTATAATGAATATTGAAAAGAGATAAAAATCGAATATTTATAACAGAAATTTGAATTGAATTGAAAAGAAAACGAATTTGAATTGAATTGAATAGAAAATGAATTCGAATTGAATTGAATAGAAAACGAATTTGAATTGAATTGAATAGAAAACGAATTCGAATTGAATTGAATAGAAAACGAATTCGAATTGAATTGAATAGAAAACGAATTCGAATTGAATATAAAACGAATTATAATTGAATTGAATTCAATTGAAAACGAACTGAAATAGAATTGAAATCGATTTGAATTGAAATCAAATGAAAATGAATGTAAAAAGAATTTATAAGGGAAAATTCAATTTTGATTTGAATTTGAAATGAAGGTTGAAATTGTTTTTGAAACAAGTTTGAAACAAATTATAAAATACGTTTTAAAAAGGAAATCGACGGAATATATATATATATATATATATATATATATATATATTATATATAATGGCCTGAATAGAACGCGCCGCGTCGCGGCAGTTCGTGAATTTCGACCATTGATTTCGAACGAACATTACGGGAGATCCGACCGTCGGATTCTCCTAAACCCGGAACCGTTGGGTTCGTACCGAAAAGAGCTTTCTAACGAATATTAGAAATTTGAAATCTAACGGTTGGATTTAGAGATACGTCTAAATCAAATTTGGAAAAGGTCGCTGTAAGTGCAGTTCGATGGCCGTTGATGGAAATCGACTGTACAGACCTTGATAAAATTATTAAGAATATCAATAATTTGTATAAAATCATAAGAAATGATTTGGGAAAAATTGGGATGAAAAACTCCATATTTGAAAAGATAAAAATTGATTTTTATCGAAATGAACTAGTTTTGAACTAAAATTAAAACCCATTTATTTTTAAATAAATAAATTGGATTTGAAATGGGTTGTAAATAGAATTGATTTGTGGGTTTATCGTGAACGGTGTTTTAAATGACACTTGTTCTTTAACCCGATAATAAATAGAATGTGATTTGGGTTTGTCGTTAACTGTGTTTTAAATGACATTAGCTCTTTAACCCAGTAAAAGGAGTTTTAATGAATCTGTAATTAGATTGAAATGTGAATTGATAATTTAAATTATCAAATTTGGAAAGTGAGCGAGAATGGAGTATCACCAGTTTTGCTCCAAAGCGATAGTTAAATCTTTAATTAGATTTGAACGTGAAATGGTAATTAATTTTACCGATAACACCGTGGTATAAGATATGGAGTATTACCAGTTTTGCTTCATGGGATGAATAGGTTGGGATTGGGAAATAAAATAAATAATTACTTCGGTGTGGTTCGCTAATCTCGACTAGTTTGAAAAACCATAATTTGGTTTGATATGACATCCAATGGAAGATTAAAGAATAAATTTTTAAGAATCTATCTTTGATAAAATTTATGGGAACCTTTCCCAAAGAATTGAAATTTAGAAACTAGTTGTAGGTTAGTTAAGAAGAATGGTTTCCTGGGTACTGATCTGATGTTGGTTTCGGCCTTCGGGGTTAATATTTGGGGAACTGCTCTCTTACTGATTTACGGTTAATGGCTAATGAATTGGAATGAGGCGTATGTTGTGTTTGTGTAACATTTGTTTATAATATACGCGGGCTGTTCGGAAAGGCCGGGTTTATACCCATTCTGAATAACCGATTCGACGATATGTCGAAGATGAAGACGGTGGTTGAAGACCAGAAGTCTTCACATCGTTTGGGTGATTACTGATGATCTTGATTGGGCTGTACACCCAAGATGAGGGAATTAGTTGGTGGTCGTCCAGACGTACCTGGAGATCGATGGAGATGCGAGGAAAGTGCCTCCGGTTTCGTTCAGACCCAGAACGAACTTATAAATGGATTGTGTGTCTGACATTGGATTTTATTCTATGTTGATTGATCTCTATTAAATATACATCTGTTTGGTGGCGGAGAATTTATTCTTTTGCTTAACGCCCTTCTCTGAGACGTACGAGCTCAGAGGTTGTATATCGATGGACATCAGTCGCATGGCATGAATTGTCAGTGTGGCATGCCTAAGTGGCAATTGATCAAGGCTTCTGTTGAAAAGCAAAGTCTTGTGGTTGATGATCAAAGCACGGCCTACGTGGCGTAGCTTTGTGTATAACGTGAATTCGCGAGCCTCACACCTCGGTATGAGTTAAAAACGGGATACGGACCGTTGGGAGAACACGACGTTTCTTTCTAGCTTTGGTGGTGTCAGTGACTTACCAGCCCTGACATTTATATACTTTTCACCTTTGTGGTTGTTGGAATGAGGCGCCTCGATATTAGGTCTGATAGGACCGGGAAACGTATGTTCAGGAATTGCCAATCCTCAAACGTAAGAGAGGACCGGCCCAACCGATCCAAGTGGCTGCCCAGAGTGTGTAGTCCTGAGCATTTGCTAGAGTGTCTCGAAAGCGGAGAGGAGCTTGCCCCTTGCCTCGACTCATGATGGAAATCCAATTTCCAATACGAGATATTTCAGCTTTATTTGTAGAGCCTAGTATGGAGACATAGTAGCATGGGATGTTATGCTGTCTATGATTGATATTTATGATTGAAATTGTTTTGACACTATACACTTATTATAGTATCAAATGATTTGTTTTAAACGTACCAAGCATGTTTGGCTATTATAAGGGAAAACCCTATCCTCCGGCTTGCGTTGCATTGTGTGATGGGACCTGGGTCTTATAATAGCTTCATTTTTAGAAAAAGCATTGCGCTGTTTACTTATATGCACTGGTATTCTTGGGAGGAAACCAATTCCGTGTTATACGGCGTGGTCCCTTGAATTACTCTCCTTTAAAGTAAAGTTTTAAATAACTGTTTTAGTTCTCACACCAGTCACATGACTGACCTAGAGTTTATTGTTTTAACCTAAACTCTGGGTGCCCTTATTTTCGACACGGGCAGCTAGTAGTTTTGGTTTTGCAGATTTATATTCACAGGATCCTGGTTTGCAGCTGGAATGATATCCGGAAAGCTCTGTATCCGTATATCACCTTCAGTTGTGCTTTGTATTATTTTCCGCTGCTATGTAATTTATTGTAATCTCTGATATTTATCGAATGTAATACATTCAATTATACTCTGTATATTCTTGTATTCTGATGGAATTGCTGTAATAAACAATGAAATGTTCTTCCGTGTGCGTTCTGATTGGTCTTGTCCTCAAAGTATCCGGGTTTTCCTTACCGGGGAAGTAACGGGTCCTCACATCATGTAACTTTGGGAGACGACTAATGGGGTTATTTCCCATGTTCATGATTTTTGTCGATTTTTAAATGACCATTTTGCCCCTAGCCGATGCTGTTTTGGCCATAACTTTTGTTTGGAAAGGAGACCTAAAACCTCTTCCATTGGATCTGAACGATGGTTTACAATTCCGTAGAGTGGTCATATTAGTTAAACGGACTCACCGTTTGGGAGATATGGCTGAAACAAGTTTCAGATAGTGAAAAACTGCTTAACCGGGCCAAATGAGGTGATTAACAAATGGGCCCATAACCCATTTTGGGTTTGAGGTTATAGGGAGGCTGAAATGAGTTAGGTTTCATTTCATTTCAGTTTTCTAGCCGCCATCTACCTCCTAAGAACCCTAATAATGGCCTCCAACCTCTAAAACATCTCCAAATCACTTTCTAATCAAGGATTAAGCTTAGCAACATCAAATTAAGAAGAGTTAGCACCGAAGCAAGGTTAGAGCTGCTGTTAGACATCAGCATTCATGCCAAACATAGATTTATTTCAGATCTGAGTTTTATTTATGGCTAAGGTGAGTGATTTGCATAGTTTTGCACTAATTACGGTTGATTAAGGGTAATTAGTGAAGATTAACGAAATTGGACATGTTAAAAATCTGGAAAAATATTTATAAATTCGGAAATAATGTTTTATACCTCTGTTAGAAATTTGGGTTGATTTGGTTAAGTTTTGCTAATCATATCATTAGTTTTTCTTAAACATGCTTAAGGGAAAATATGGGATTTTGGCTATGTTTGATCAGTTTAACTTTGTCATATTGTTGTTTTGGTGTTTGTGGTCACTCCTATTTGTTGCTATGACTGTATGGTGTGCTTTGTGATTGATTAGAACTGTTAGAATGGTTGAAAACGCCGTCGTATGGCGTGAACAGTTGCTGGAAAAGTTGAAGGAAAATGTGCAGGGTTTCAGATCGGGATAGGGGGCTCGGATCGGATGGTGGACTGGGCAGAGAAGCCGAACCGGATCGGAACTTGGCACTAAAGGAGCCTTGGCGAGAAGGAAGGCCATTTGCTTAGAGTTGAAGTTGGGTAGGGGATCGGATCGGGGAGACCAAGAGGGGATCGGATCGGAGAGACCAAAGGGGGACCGGATCGGGCTTATGAAGGGAAGGGGATCAGATCGGGACATCTAGGAGGGAGCAACCACCAAACCAAACCAGGAAGCAACCATCGAACCCAGGCATAGGGCATCCGAACCGAACCAGAGCTGGAGGACCGAACCGAGGAGGAGTGGAGCACTGATCAAGGCATGGGCCAGGATCACCGAACCGAACCGGGTCGGGACTACCGAACCGAACCACACGCATACTTTTACCTCATTGTGATGACTCTTTTGAAGACCAACTCCAATTCGACCAAAACCCAAGATGCAAAGAAAGTCCAAATAGGAAGTAGAACTCAGGATCCAGAAGGGAACCAACGAGTCCACTTCATGGGTTGGGCTTTGCTGCGGGACGTGTGCAAAGGGGTTATCGGTATCCATAACTTTGGTTCACCACTGAGAGACGAATAGTGGGCTTGTAGTGATAGTTGTACGGGATTGGATTCCGTCATGGCCCAAAGGATTAGGTGACCAAGGTAGTGGATATCGTATGCTTTACGCACTGAGCGAGAGATGTGAGGATGGTTGCTATGCTTGATTGTTTGCCATCACCATGACATGCACACCCCCACCCCGTATTTCTTTACACCTATGTTAGTGGCACCTTAGAGTATTGTACGGTATGTAGTGCTAACTCTTTGGTTGCTGGTCCATGTTCAGGCATGGTTTAGTATACCTGTTATTGTTCTGTTTAGCTGCTTATCGCTCATACAAGACTTTTTGTCTAACCCAGAGTTTTATGTCTCTTCTTATTACTTTGGGTGCTCTCTCGAGCAGACTAGAGACAGGTTAGGTGGTATGCATGAGTAGCTGTACCGGAGACGAGCACGAGGCTCCCACGTATGATATA
Source organism: Allium sativum (assembly GCA_030737875.1). Classification (NCBI taxonomy): domain Eukaryota; kingdom Viridiplantae; phylum Streptophyta; class Magnoliopsida; order Asparagales; family Amaryllidaceae; genus Allium; species Allium sativum. Next base: position 971,011,772 of record CM060918.1, on the reverse strand, counting down.
TAAATATTCTCCCTGTGTTGCCGCGGTCACTACTTTGGGCATTAGTGGTGTACCGTTCTTTCTTTTGTTTAGAGACAATAATTTGGAAAGTTGTAATAAGCTGTATTTGGATTTTTGCTACTCTGATGATGATGTTGATGTTGGTTTTAATTATCAGCTTATGCACTGTCTCACCTGTTTTATGTCAAGTACATTATTATTATATTTTGTTCCATGCGCTGTGAGACATTCTACAGGTTTTCGATTAGTTCATTCTCTTCTTCCTTTTCTTTGGCGACCGTTCCGTGCTAGTCGGGCATGTGTATAGCGCACATTTGGAGAAGATGTCGGCTGGTGCGGGGCGGGCCTTCACAAATTTTATTTTCTAGTTATAATATATACTAGGATGCAGACGGTGTTTAGCAGCACCCGACACCTGTCGTCCACAAACCATGGACGACTTGTTTGTTTGATTGTGTTGTGAAAATTATTTGTGATGTGAAATGAAATGAATAATATATTCATGTGTTGACATAAATATTTTATAGTTAAAAATATAATTTTTAACGTGTATATGAATAAAATAGATATTCATAAACGAATCGGACGATTTGTTTATGTACACACATTTGACTGATATTGATTGCGACGATAAATTTTACACATCGCCCAATTGCACAAATAAAATTCATTATTTGTTGATTGAAACCCCACACGGGTATTGGGATGATATTGGATATACACTAATCCCAATATTTAGTTGTATGTCAGTCGATTGGTTGGCAGACTGTTGTAAGCGTTAAATGTTTATGTTTAATGCTTGTACAGTGTAGAATGCACTCTGGGTGATGGTTGACTGTGTTTGGTTATTGTTGTGTACACATGTGTATGAAATCCATATAAATAACATTATATGGTAATTGACTGTGTTTGATTCCAGTTCAGAAAGAATGAATATTTTAAAATAACGAATATTTTAAAATAAATAATATTTTAAAATAATATTCAGTAAAAGATAAAAATCTGATTTTGATGTCCGATTTGGGATGGACATGAATATATTTAAATACATAAAGCCGTGTTGATTAGATTAACTCCATTTTGACGTGAACGATATTTATATCAATTTTATTCATTATTATAATCGAAAAAGAAGTGATTTCAAAATCTAATGTTTTCAAAATACTATCATTTATATATCGATGATATGGAATATTCAATTTTATTTGAAATTGAATATGAAGTTGAAACCGTTTTGAAAACGAATTTAAAACTATTTATAAAATATGTTTTATATGGAAATCGACAATATATATATAATATATATATATATATATATAATATATATATATATATAATGGCCTGAATAGAACGCGCCGCGCCGCGGCAGTTCGCGAATTCTGACCATTGACTTCGAACGGACATTATGGGAGATCAGACTGTCAGATTCTCCTAAAGCTGGAACCGTTGGGTTCGAAACGAAAAGAGATTTCCAAATTATATTAGAGATTTGAAATCTAACGGCTGGATTTGGAATTATTTCCAAATCAAATTTGGAAAAGGTCGCTGTAAGCGCAGTTCGACGACCGTTTATTGAAATCGACTGTACGGCCTTGATAAAATTATTAAAAATATCAATAATTTGTGTAAAATCGTAATAAAGGATTTGGAAAGAATTAGGATGAAAAATTCCATATTTGAAAAGATAAAGATATATTTTTATCGAAACGAACTAGTTGCGAACTATAATTATAATCCAATATTTTTAAATAAATGAATTGGATTTGAAATGGTTTTAAAAATAACCAGAATTTCTAATATATGAATTGGAATGGATTTGAATCGAAATTATCTTCGGAATATTTCGATATTGGATTCCATTATTATACGGATATTGTGGAGGAATTTGGAAGATTATCGTTATTCCAATACGATATTTGTTGATTTCAGAATTTGATATTGAATATAAGCCGATATATTTTCTATTCAGAGCCTTGTATTTAATATCAAATGGGATTTGGCTTTGTCATGAATGATGTCTTCATTAATACTATTCTGAAACACAGTTGAGAAACGATTAAATATTTTTATTTAGATTTAATGAAGTATACCAATTAATTAATATTTAATTGGAATTGAATTGAAATTTGTTTTTGGGTTTATTGTGAATGGTGTTTTTTAAAACACTTGATCTTTAACCCGATTAAAAATGGAATGTGAGTTGGGTTTGTTTTGAAATGTGTTTTTAACGACATTCTATCTTTAACCCGACTTACAGTGAAATGGGATTTGGAATTTATGAATCTTTTAATTTAGATTTAATGGGAATTTTCCAAAGTAACGTTTTCCAATTTAATATATTAAATTGTAATTGAATGGAATTCGATTTATCGAAGTGAACTTCTATGGAGGAAGACTGTTAGTACATATGGAATTTGAAAGGCTTTGTCGTTATTCCATTTATATTATTAGTCGGATACGGAAATTGATATTGATTATATATTGATTTGTTTTTCTGTGAAAATTCCATAATTAATGGAATAGATTTGGGTTTATCGGGAGCTGTGTTTTAAATGACATTAGTTCTTTAACCTAGTAAAAGACAGGATAACATGTATGTCATTGTATTTCAAACTGTATGGTTGATCTCTGCTAAATATATGTCTGTTTGGTGGCGGAGAATTTATTCTCTTGCTTAACACCCTACTCTAAGATGTACAAGCTTAGAGGTTATATATCGGCAAAAATCAATAGTGCAGTGTAGATTGTCGATGCGACATGTTTGTGTTTCCAAAGTTAAATAATCATTAATATTGATTTTTGGGAAGATTAAAACCAAGTGGAGTTTTATGAATCTTTAAATAGATTGAAAAAGGGAATGTGATAATTTAAATTATCAAATTTGGGAAATGATCGAGAATGGAGTATCGCCAATTTTGCTCCTAGCGATAGTTAAATCTTTAATTAGATTTGAATGGGAAATGGTAATTAATTTTACCGATAAGACCATGGTGTTAGTTATGGAGTATCACCTGTTTTGCTCCATAGGATGAATAGGTTCGGATTTGGAAATTAAACAAATGATTACTTCGGTAAGGTGCGCTAATCCCGACTAGTTTGGAAAACCGTAATATGGCTTGAATTGAAATCCAAAGGAAGATTAAAGAATAAATTTTAAAGAATTTATCTTTGATAAAATTAATGGAAACAAATCCTTAAAGATGGGAATATTTGAATAAAAGAATATTCTGGATTGGAATGAGGCGTACGTTGTGTTCGTGTAGCACTTGTTTATTTTATACGCGAGTTATTCGGAAAGGCCGGGTTTATACCCATTCTGAATAACTGTTTTGATGATAAGTCGACGATGAAGACGGTGGTTGAAGACCGGAGATCTTCATATCGTTTGGATGATTACTGATGTCTTGATTGGGTTGTACACCTAAGACGAGGTAATAAGTGGTGATCGTCCAGACGTACTTGGAGATCGATGGATATGCGACGACCTCTCTCTTGTATTGGACATACGGGACGAGGAATAAGGTGCCTATGGTTTCGTTCAGACCCAGAACGAACTTGTAAATGGATGTGTGTCTGACATTAGATTTTATACTGTGTTGATTGATTTCTATTAAATATATATCTGTTTGGCAGTGAAGAATTTATTCTCTTGCTTAACGCCCTTCTCTGAGACGTACCAGCTCAGAGGTTATATATCGATAGATATCAGTCGCATGGCATGAATTGCCCGTGTGACATACCGAGATGTAGTGATCAAGGCTTATGTTGAAAAGCAGAGTATTGTGGTAGATGATCAAAGCATAGCTTTAATATAGCGCCGCTTTGTGTATAACGTTAATTCACGAGCCTCAAACCTCGGTATAATTCAAAAACGGGATCGGACCGTTGGGAGAACATGACGTTTCTTTCTAGCTATAGGTGGTGTCAGCATTTCACATGCCCTGACATTTTTATAATTTTACCTATGTGGTTGTTGGATTAAGAGGTGCCTCGGATATATTGGTCTCTACGGAGCCGATGGATAGGTCCTATAGGATCGGGAAACGTGTGTTCATGAATTTCCAATCTACTAACGTAAGTGTGGACCGGCCCAACCGATCCAAGTGTTACCCAAAGTGTGTAGTCCTGAGACATTTGCTAGAGTGTCTCGAAGCGGTGAGGAGCCATCCCTGGCCTCGACTCATTGCGAAAATCCAATTTCCAATACGTGACATTTCGTTTTTGATTGTAGAGCCTAGTATGGCGACATAGTGTGATGGGGCACTATGCCGTCTATGATTGATACATTTATATTTGAAGTTGTTTTCATACACTTTACACTGTAATAGTATCAAAATGATTTGTTTTAAATGTACCAAGAATGTTTGACTATTATAAGGTAAAACTCTATCCTCCAACTTGCGTTGCATTGTGTGATGGACCTGAGTTTTATAATAGCTTCATTTTTCCAAAAAAGCATAAAGTTGTTTGTTATATGCACTGGTATTTTTGGGAGGAAACCCGTTCCGTATTATACGGCGTGGTCCCTTGATTTACTTTATTTTTAAAATATAATTGTTTTAGTTCTCACACCAGTCACATGACTGACTTCGAGTTTATTGTTTTAACCTAAACTCTGGGTGTCCCTATTCTCCACACGGGAAGCTAGTAGTCTTGGTTTTGCGGATTTATATTCACATGATCCTGGTTTATAGCTGGAATGATATTCAGAAGCTCTGTATCCGTTTATCTCTTTCAATTGTGTTATGTATTATTTTTCGCTGCAGTAATGTATTTAAATCTCTGATATTTATCAAATGTATGTTATTTGTTCATACTCTGTATATTCTTGTACTGTAATGTAAATTGTGTAATAAGCAATAAGATGTTCTTCTGTTTGTGTTCTGATGTGTGTTGTCCTCATAGCAATCCGTTCTTTCCTTAACCGGGAAGTTCGGGTCGTGTCATTCAACCAACAGAAATGAATTCAAATTAATTACTAGTTAATAAATTTAACCAGTTCTAATTTGATTCGAATTATTTTTCTAATTAATCAATTTTCCTGGTTCAAATTATAAAAGGGTATTAATAATTTATTTTCAACTACCACAATAATATTAACATTATTTTTAATATGTTAATCATCATAATCACAACACAATACAATCAATTAAATCATCCATGGTTTTCAAATAATAGTGAATGTAAGCTAGCAGGCACCGTACAACATTTTTGTGATAATTACAAAATATATATCAACACTGACAATTTATATATTTTCAGTTATAAAATAAATAATTGTATAAATATTTTAGTGAGAGAATTCTCACTTTGGTAACAGGGAAGTTCGGGTCGTGTCATTCAACCAACAAAAATGAATTCAAATTAATCACTAGTTAATAAATTTAACCAGTACTAATTTGATTCGAATTATTTTTCTATTTAATCAATTTTCATGGTTCAAATTATAAATGTATATTAATAATTTACTTTCAACTACCACAATAATATTAACATTATTTTTAATATGTTAATCATCACAATCACAACACAATACAATCAATTAAATCATCCATGGTTTTCAAACAATAGTGAATGTAAGTTAGCAGGCATCGTACAACATTTTTGTGATAATTACAAAATAAAGATCAACACTGGCAATCTATATATTTTCAGTTATAAAATAAATAATTGTACAAATATTTTAGTGAGAGAATTCTCACTTTGGTTTCCACTTCGTCATTATTTATTTGAGCATTGTATTTTTAATAAATTTAAACCAAACGTTTAATTTTATCAAAAACTACAACAACTTCCATTTCCATTCTGCTTAGTTCCATGTTGTAGTACTCTTCGACACGATTCCAACAGACCTAAGTTTGTAATTTTGTGACATCTTACAAAAAAGATATGGCATTAAAAACATTTAATTACATAACTAATTAATAATTAAAAACCTTAATCTCTTTTTAATCCTCTTCCTTCTAAAACCAGCATCGCCCAAAAGAAACCCGCCGCCGCCACGCCCAGGGGCCACCGGACCCCGATCACCTGTGACCGCCCTCCAACGTCGACCACCACTCGAAACTCGCACCCCAATCAAAGCCTGAATGACATACGAACTCTCGACCTTTGGGGCTCGATTTCTCCCAAACCATGAACTGAAAAACGATCATAGCCATTGGATTTATAGAGTGCGTTGTGCTCTACGATTTTGTCTTCGGGAGTTCATGAAGCTATTGCATGGATGAAGAGAACGATGGGGAATAAGTTTCGGATCACCGAGGCTATTGATTGCTTGGGCCGGCGAAAATCAGAAATAATGAGGGCTTTGGGCTCAAATATTTGTATATATATGTATATATTATATTTAATTATTATTTTAATTTGAAAATGAGATTTTTGCATACGAACTCAAAACCAAACCCAACAACTGTCGTTCCTCGCTAAATACCCCCATTCCGGACAGAATGGAATATGTTTAGTAAGCCAATTCTGTCATTTCAATAGGTTTTTTATCAAAATTAAAATATAAATTAATATAACGTTCAGTATTGAATTTGAACGTACATTTTAATTTACTGGGGCCACATACTGACTCCAAAAATTACGAATTTTGAAATCCAGCTATGTTTTGATGAATGGTCCTAACAAAATTAGTTTCGTCGAATTTGGAGACCGTTTGAAAAATGGCCTTTTTAATTGGTCAATTAAATTTAAACTGAAATTGAAAACACGTTTAAATTTACTACGCTCAAATTTTAATTCCAAAAATTATGAAATTTTAGACTTAAAAATAATTTGAAATTCCGGATCCAACAAAAGTGGTTTTGTCAGAAAATGAGGTCGTTTGCAAAATGGCTATTTTTAAGGGCTATATATATATTAAATATATATATATAAATTCTATAACGACTATTTTAAATTTTAAACTGGACATGACTTAAAATTTATAAAGTGAAGTCTTGGTTTCTTACATTCGTTAGAAAATTACAGTTCAAAATTGTGACACCCAACGTCCGTTAATGTCACTCATTAAGAGAATGCATTAAGTTTCATGAAGCGTTATCGGTAAACAGAAACAGAAACATAAACATTACAAGACAGATATAAAATAGCAGCGAAATTGAAAAGTTTATTAATCATAGAGCATTGCGGTTCAAAACATTATATGTCTGAAAATACATAAACCCAGTACATCATCAAAACTTCTGTCTTGTACTTAAAACATCAGAGTACAAAAATAAAAGAAGCATAATCCCCATAAAAACATATCCATAGTAGCAGAGACAAGAACTCGAGCAATACATCTAAGTAGCTCCAAGCAAGACGATAGCAGAATCCTGATCAAGCTTGAGTATTCCCTCCCTGAGAACCTAGGGGGAACGGAAGAGAAAGAAGAGGAAACAAAATGGGTCAAACATAAAGTCTGGCGAGTCCAATTACTTTTAGTATATAAATAAGTAAAAGCATAATGACAGGCATATAAAGTGGATATGAGAGATAACATCATAAAAGGTAGGTATGACAAGGAAAACAAGATAAAAATTATAGAGTATATTGCGCTTCTCTGATAATTCATTTTTATTCTCTGCACTAATACCAGTATAATTAGAACAAGATGATCCCAACAACTACCAAATGGTAGACTTAGGCATACGTCTAGATGTACCCTAATTACTACCCCAATTGATCGGCTCCATACTCCGTAGATATCCTATGCTAGCCCCACAGTAGGAGGTATCTCTTCCTAAAGTAGCAACCCTTCGTCTTCCTGATGTACACAACCATATCTACAGGTGTCACAGTCGTCTTATCCCCCTCTGCCCGGACCAAGTATGCACATGACCCCGGTTGGTTTGCGTCTCCCACACCGTCCTCCAAGTTTGGATCTCTTATAATCGGCCCAGTAAGCGTGCACCGACTCCGACCTAGGGCGGAGTACTCGTTTTATAACATTATATGGGTTACCGACTAAAACGGGTCCCACACGCAAGATGATGCAAACTCTCCCTTTGTCTTGCATCCCCACCAGGGGTTCCATAGGTTATGCTTATCTAACGGTGTCTTTAATTATATAACCCCAACATTTCCACATGTTATGCTTACCTAACGGTGTCTTTAATTACATAACCCTAACCGATTAAGTTTAGTTGGCCTATATATAAATATTACCCACCCCACCCGTATATACTTAACCCTCCTACTGTTTCAGCCAAGTTTACTTATCCCCTACTCAAGTTAACATGTTCATACAATCCCTATGGATTAAACTAGGTTAAGTATTATAGACTAACAGGTTATCCCCACTCACACTAACTTCTTTTCGTTTGCCAAAGTTCCACTTGATTATTAATTTCGTATATCTATAACTTAATCCATGTAAGTTTATTAATAAGCCCATTACATGTTATTCTTTAGATTGTAATTAAAGGAAGAAATCTTACAACCTTTCACCCTTGGATTGTAATTAAAAGAAGCAATCTTACAATCCCTTTGTATTATTCATTGTCTGATTCCGTAGTTACAATAATATGTTTTACATAATATGTTATTAAGTATACTTCATCTCAGTTCACCCATTTTCTGTTTAACATATCATTACAACTTGACGTTGTTTACTTATCAAATTAGTTTTCTTAACTAAGGTTTACTAATAATTTTTCTTTCTTTTTATTATAATTTATGCTACAATTTCCACTTGTCCCTAGGACAAGCCAACCTATTATATACAACATCTTCACTAAAGTAATTAATTATAATAGGTTACTATCATTCCTTGTTTACTCCAATTCATTTCCATATATCCATTTATGGTTGTAATGCAATTGACCACCCAAGTCAAGCCTACAACTTGTGGACGCTGGATATGCCGGGTGGGTCCGGGCAGACTAATTCCACAAATCAGACTTAGCCTCGTGTATTAGCACGTCACATGTTTATGCACTTAGACCCCTCGCATTAGATTCACCACTTGTGGTCGCTGGATATGCCGGGTGGTTCTGGACAGGCTTCCACCACAAGTGTAATCTAACCTCGTGTCAGCACGATTACAATTTCAGTTATTGTAGTTTTAGGCATTTCCATTATTAATCAATTATACATATGTCATTATAAGTTTTCATGCCCTTTTCCCAATTATGTTCATCATGTACCATATGCCCAAATTTAAGATCTAAATCACAATTTGATTTATGCCCAAATCCATATTCATATATTTCATTCAAGTTATGCCCCAATTTTCCAAATACAAGTTATGCCCCAATTTTAGCGTATTTCCCCCGTTTCCAATTTAACGCGTTCGCATATTTCAGCGGCTTGCCTAGGCTCGAAGATAGCCTGGCTATAAAAATAAAAAGGGAAAAGAAGGAGGGAAGTGGACAGAAATGAACAAAATGACAAAATTGACATATAATGGTCGAAATAGGCATAGCAACTAATAAACGTACAGTGACAAAGTTGGGAATAATGACAAGATAGATATATAGGAACAGATCTGATGAACATGTGATAATAAAACTGAATCTAACATAATAAGGACATCATAAACAGGCATGATGAGATCTAAATAATGAATTAGATACCAAACTAATAACAGATCTGTTGTGACAATAGCAATAATTTAATCATTAACATAATTGGGACAAGCATGATGAGATCTAAACAATGAATTAGATCTACAAATAATGATAGATCTAACATGATTCAATAGGTGCAGGCTTAGATCTAGTTCATAGTCATGTCAGAATAACTTAGATACACAGGTTATAGCAGATATGATATGATTCAAATAGTTATAGGCTTAGATCTAATTTATAGTCATGTCAAAAATAACTTTAAGTATTTAGATCTAAAAATAATGTAGACTCACCATGATTGGATCTAAGAAATAGAAGAGTAATTGATGTAACTATTGTAGAACAGATCTCTAAATTTGAATAACTTGTTGTTGAAGAAGAATAGGGTAGATCAAACTATTTTAGAGCAGCACTTCGTCGTTGCCATTGAATTAGATGAATAAAAAAATGGATATAGGGTCCTATTTACAGCCTAGGGTCAACGAATATAGCCACAAAACAAGTCCACGTTCGAAAAACAGAATCTGCCTAGATTTTTATATGGGTCGGCCTCCCCTTTGGGTGTCGACCCCTGGGTCGACTCCGAAGAGCCTAGGTCGACCCAGCAGGATCTCGGGTCGACTCCCAGAAACGGTTGGTTCCGTCCCTTGGTCTTCCTGCTCATTATTTTCAATTTTATTTAAACATTTGAGTTGTTTGTATATATATAATTTTCTTGCGCGAATACAAACTTCAAACCTTCATACATACGGTGTCCGTTTTATGCAAACCAAGTGTCTATCTTGACCAGAATTTCGAGACGAATGCAATGGCGGCAATCCGTTTCCCTTAATTCTAAATATTAAATTAATTATTCTTTAATTTGTCTTCTTTAGTTCTGTTAAAATTACGAGTTGTTACATTCTCCCTTACTCGAAGGATTTCATCCCCAAAATCTCCAAGTTATGAAGAACGTATAACCCATCACCCATCTACTCATCCACCAATCACAGGTATCCATTGTCCTTAAAGATTTCTAATGCTTATATGAACATATGAAAAGGTGTGTGTATATGTCCCAATACTAATGCGAAGAGCAGGCGGTCTACTGATTTAGTTGACCTCCATAATGCAATGTATGTTAGTGCCATGAATCCAACATGTATGCAATAATCCTATTATAACATGTAAGTTCTACAGGGGTGCACAATCATCCATCTAAATGCAAGATCCATATGATGATACATCCATTTCCATCCATTAAAGAAGAAAAATGCACACACATCCATATGCAGTATGAGAATGATTGAGCCGATCTAGTGCCTAATTGTGTGTATATGCATCCACGAGCAACCACTAGCAAACAATTGCATCCACTTGCATTCATCAAGCAAAACATGTCTCAAACACATGTTTAAATCTATGGGATTCCTACCTAAAGGTCGAAGATTCGATCGATAGGATATACTTAAATGATAGAAACAAGCATAAATAAAAGCATTGGAAAGGATGTTAAGAACATACCCTCGAAAAGAAAAGGGTACAAAGCACGAATCTTGTTTTCGATTTCCCAAGTCGCATCCTCTTGGTTACCTCCCCACTGAACTTTCATCAACTTGACTTCTCTATTGCATAGCTTCTTAACTTCTGATCCAAGAATATGGGTAGTAACTCGTTTGACTGTCGCCTCCCATTCCACCTCTACTTCCTCCAATATACTCGGCTCAACTACTTCTGTGGTATCATGCAAGCACTTCTGCAAATGAGAAATGTGGAAAATGTCATGAACGCCGGATAGTCTCTTGGGTAGCTTTACTCTATAGGACATTTAGTCGATCCTTTCTGTTATAGGAAATGGTCCTACAAATCTTGGTGCCAATTTCCCTGCAGATCCAAAGTGAACCACATTCCTCAATGGTGATACCCTAATGAAAACCATGTCTCTCACTTCAAATTCAATGCCATCCCTTCTCTTTTTTGCGTAGGATTTCTGCCAATCTTGAGCTGTCTTCATTCCCCGTATAATAAGGTCAATCTTCTCAGATGTTTCTCTAACCATATTTGGTCCAAGTAATAGTCTTTCTGTAGATTCCCACCAACAAGTTGGTGATCTACATGGTTGTCTATACAATTCCTCGAAGGGTTCCATGGCAATGCTAGTTTGATAACTGTTGTTGTATGTAGAGTCTATTAAAGGAAGTTTCTCTTACCAAGTCCCTTCGAAGTCTAGGACACACAACCTCGAAAGATCCTCTAGAATCTATTCACCCTCTCCGTCCATCGGTCTGAGGATGATCATAAGCGGTGCTCAAACATAACTATTTACCTAATGCTTCTTGCAAGCTCCTCCAAAAAATTTCTGGTGAAAATGGGTCACGATCACTTACGATACTGGAAGGTACTCCATGAAGATGGGCTATCTCACGAACGTAAACTGCTGCAAACCGTGCTGCCGTCCTCTTACTTTTAACTGGAATGAAATGAGCGCTCTTAGTAAGTCTGTCCACTACAACCCAAATACTGGTGTTTCCTTTCTCTGATCTAGGCAAACCATCGATGAAATCCATCACGATGCTCTTCCACTTCCATGGTGGGACTTCCAAATGATGAAGTAAACCACCTGGCTACTTTTGCCCAGCTTTGACTAGCTGGAAAATCAAATACTGAGAAGAAAACTCCGCTACATCTTTCATCATTCTATCTCAAAAGAAACAATTTCTCAAGTAGCTCCCCTACTTGATTACTGAGCTCCCGTCTATCCCTTGGAGCCATATGGTGCACAGATAATGCGATCTAGCTTTGCATTGCCCACTAAGTATATACAGAAATCAATCTTGCACCTTGGAGGTAAGCCCCGAACCTCATCAAAATATCTGAATACTCACAGATTACTGGTACAGATCACAGATCATCGATAGATGCATCAAGTGACTCTAGGAAACTAAGCATGAAAAACCCCTTAGGGTCACAAGAAATCTTAAGGGTCCTCCGATGGAAAATCAAAAGTCTAACGACACTCCTTTCATAATCTAGAATGGCACTATACATGGTTAGCCAATCCATCCCTAGAATCAAACCATAACCCATAAAACCGAGCACATATGCATCGCACTCAAACTCAACGCCTAACACAGATATTCTCAAACCCCGACAAATCACGGACAAATGATCCGAACCACCAATAGGGTTTGAGAGAACTAGGGATCCACTACCATACTAGAATTTAGCTGCAGAGACCCAACCACAAAACTAGATATGTGAAGCACCGAAATCAAAAAGAGTTCTAATAGGATGACTAGAAAGAGAAATCAAAACTTCCAAATTTTCCTACCTCTATCTGGAGCACTGGTCACGAGAGCATGCACTGGCCCTCTAGAAGATCCTTCCCTTTGACCTAGTCCTTACTTCTTCGGTCACTCCTTTAAAAAGTGTCTGATCTCTCCATAATGTAAATAAAAATAAACGTTCTTCCTACTTTTGCATTTCTTGGCCAAATGATCCAAGTACTCAAGACATTTCTTCTTGCCTTTATTTGAACTTTACCTATGTTCCCTTCCTGGGCCATTATTTTTCTCATCCTTGGGTTGCGCTCTTTAGCCCTAACTCCCTTATTCTACTTTTTTACCATCCTTGTGTAACAAGCTAATAAGTATCTCTAGAGCTACCTCCATCACACAGAAATCCTTACGAAACTTGAGAAAATTAGCCGCAGGTGAAACTACTACGGCTACAGATGGAGGTTAGGCACTTCATTGCCCTTCGACATGTACTGCAGTCTTAACATGCCTACGGAACCATGCCGCAATGGAGACACCTCTCGCGAAGAACCGGTTCCCCATTCAAAAAGGAAAAAGGAATCAAGCAGAGAATCGAGAGATGTTACAAATGGCTTTGGGGAATATGTTTTTTAAAACATACTTTTCTTTTGAAAATGCTTTCTTTTAAAACCTTTTTGAAAATAATTTTTAAAATCTTTTATCTAATCTGGTAACCTTCAGCTCTAATACCAAGTGTGACACCCCACGTCCGTTAATGTCACTCATTAGGAGAATCCATTAAGTTTCATGATGCGTTATAGGTAAACAGAAACATAGCCATTAAAAGACAGATATAAAATAACAGTGGAATTAAAAACTTTATTAATCCTAAAGCATTGTGGTTCAAAACATCATATGTCTGCAAATACATAAACCCAGTATTGTCTTGTACTTAAAACATTAGAGTATAAAAATAAAAGAAGCATAATCCCCAAATAAAAACATAGCCATAATAGCAGAGATAAGAACTAGAGCAATACATCTAAGCAGCTCCAAGCAAGACGATAGCATAATCCTGATCAAGCTTGAGTATTCCCTCCCTGAGAACCTGGGGGGAAACAGAAGAGAACGAAGAGAAACAAAATGGGTCATACATAAAGTATGGTGATTCCAGTTACTTTTAGCATATAAGTAAAAGTATCATGATATGCACATAAAGTGGATATGAGAGATAACATCATAAAATGTAGGTATGACAAGGTAAACAGGATAAACATGATAGTGTATATTGCGCTTCTCTGATAATTCCTTTTTATTCTCTGCACTAATACTAGTATAACTAGAACAAGTTGATCCCAACAACTACCAGATGGCAGACTTAGGCATACGTCTATATGTATCCGAATTACTACCCCAATCGATCGGCTCCCTACTCCGTAGATATCCTTTGCTAGCCCCACGGTAGGAGGTATCACTTCCTAAAGTGGAAACCCTTCGTCTTCATGATGTGCACAACCATATCTACAGCTGTCACGGTTGTCTTATCCCCCTCTGCCCGGACCATGCATGCACATGACCCTCGTCGGTTTGCGCCGCCCATACCATCCTCCATGTTCAGATCTCTTATAATCAAACCAATAAGCGTGCCCCGAATCCGACCTTGGGTGGAGTACTCGTTTGATACTGTTATATGGGTTACTCACTGAAACGGATCCTATACACAAGATGATGCAAGCTCTCCCCTTTGTCTTGCATCCCCACTAGGATTTCCATAGGTTATGCTTACCTAGTGGTGTCTTTAATTACATAACCCCAACATTTCCACAGGTTATGCTTACCTAACAGTGTCTTTAATTACATAACCCCAACTAGTTAAGTTTTACGGGCCTATATATAAATATTACCCACCCCCACCCAGATATCCTTAACCCTCCAACTGTTTCAACCAAGTTTACTTAAACCCTACTCAAGTTAACATGTTCATATAATCCCTATGAATTCAACAAGGTTAAGTATTACAGACTAATAGGTTATCCCCATTCACATTAACTTCTTTTCACTTCCCAAAATTACACTTGCTTATTAATTTCATATATCTACAACTTAATCCATTTAAGTCTATTAATAAGCCCGTCATATGTTAATCTTTAGATTGTAATTAACGGAAGAAATACTACAAACTTTCACCCCTGGATTGTAATTAATGGAAGTAATCTTACAATCCCTTTGTATTATTCATCGTTTTATTCCATAGTTACAATAACATGTTTTACTTAATATGTAACTAAGTATACTTCATCTCAGTTCACCCATTTTCTGTTTAACATATCATTACAACTTGACATTGCTTACATATTAACTTAGTTTTCTTAACTAAGGTTTACTAGTAAGCGCTCTTTCCTTTTTTTATAACTTATGTTATAATTTCCACTTGTCCCTAGGACAACCCTACCTATTTTATACAACATTTTCACTAGATTAATTAATTATAATAGTTTACTATCATTCCTTGTTTACTCCAATTCATTTCCATATATCCATTTATGGTCGTAATGCACTAGACCTCCCACGTCAAACCTACAACTTGTGGATGCTAGATACGTCGGGCAGGTCCGGGCAGACTTATTCCACAAATCGGACTTAAAATCGTGTCTTAGCACATCACGTGTTTTTGCACTTAGACCCCTCACATTAGGTTCACCACTTGTGGTTGCTGGTTATGCCGGGTGGTTCAAAGTAGACTTCCACCACAAAGTGTAATCTTACCTTGTGTCTAAAAGCGATTATAATTTCAGTTATTTTAATTTTAGGCATTTCCATTATTAATCAATTATACCTATGTCATTATAGGTTTTCATGCCCTTTTCCAAAGTTATGTTCATCATGTACCATATGCCCAAATTTAAGATTTAATCACAATTTGATTTATACCCAAATCCATATTCATATATTTCATTCAAGTTATGCCCCAATTTCCCGATACAAGTTATGCAGCAATTTTAGCGTATTTCCCCCGTTCCCAATTTAACGCGTTCGCATATTTCAGCAGCATGCCTAGGTTTAAAGGTAGCCTAGATATAAAAATAAAAAGGGAAAAGAAGGAGGGAAGAGGATAGAAATGAACATAATGACAAAATTGACATATAATGGTAGAAATAGGCATAACAACTAATAAACATATAGTCACAAAGTTGGGCATAATGACAATATAGGCATATAGGAAAAGATCTGATAAACATGTGATAATAGAACTGATTCTAACATAATAGGGACATCGTAAACAAGCACGATGAGATCACAATAATGAATTAGATACCCAACTAATAACAGACCTGTTGTGACAATAGCACTGATTTAATCATTAACATAATAGGGACATGCAAGATGAGATCTAAACAGTGAATTAGATCTACAATTAATGATAGATCTAACATGATTCAATAGGAAAAGGCTTAGATCTAGTTCATAGTCATGTCAGAATAACTTAGATACACAGGTTATAGTAGATCTAATATGATTCAAAGAGTCATAGGCTTAGATCCAATTTATAGTCATGTCAAAAATAACTTTTAAGTATTTAGATCTAAAAAACGTAGAACCGTGATTGGATCTAAGAAATAGAAGAGTAATTGATTGTAACTATTGCAGAACAGATCTCTAAATTTGAATAACTTGTTTGTTGAAGAAGAATAGGCTAGATGAAACTATGTTAGAGCAACACTTCATCATCGCCATTGAATTAGATGAATAAAACAATGGATATAAGGTCCTATTTATAGCCTAAGGTCAACGAATCTAGCCATAAAACAAGTCCACATTCGAAAAACTGAATCTAACAAGATCTATATGGGGGTCGACCCCGCCTTTGGGTGTCGACCCCTGGGCCTACCCCAATGAGCCTGGGTCGACCCAGCAGGGTCTCGGGTCGACCTCCAGAAACGGTTTGTTCCGTCCCTGGGTCTTCCCGCTCACTATTTTGAATTTTTTTTAAACATTTAATTTTTTTGTATATATGTAATCCTCTTGCGCGTATACAAACTTCAAACCTTCATAACTTCTTCATACGATGTCCGTTTAATGCAAGCCAAGTGTCTATCTTGATCAAAATTTCGAGACGGACGAAATAACGCAGCTCGTTTCACTTAATTCTGAGTATTAAATTAATTATTCTTTAATTTGTCTTTTTTAGTGTTGTTAAAATTACGGGGTGTTACAAAAATATTCCAACATTTCTTGTTTCATAAAATTCAGATTTATATTGAATTTTGTATATTCATTCAAAGTTTAAAATCTAATTTTCAACTACCGCGCCATTTCAAATTCGTTTTGATTAAGTTTAAATTTATATGTTCTAACTTCAATTTAAATAAATTTTAAATCGTTAATTCTCAAAATAAATCATTTTAAATACTTAAAATCCATTAAATCAAATAAATAAAAAATTAATTTGGTTCCAAAATCTGGTTATTACAATACCTGTCTGACCCTTATTCGTCCATTCCCAATTGATTCCAACTCAATCCAATCATTTTTAACTAAATTCGCTAATTTTAGCTCTTTGGCCTATTTTACTTGTTATTTGCACATATCACGTTCAAATATATTTTAAACTTGTTTATAACCAATCGAATTCCATTTTTTTGTTCAAATTTCATATTCGATTTCAAAATAAGTTTTCAAATCACATCCACTTATCCAAGCCCAATTTCTTATCAAAACCCGATTAACTAATTATTCTTCAAATTAGTGAATTCTATTCCATAATTGAAAAAAAAATTATTTTCGTTTCAAAAATTATTTCGTTTACACAACTTGAGTTCGTATTTATTTTACAACTCAAATCTGGATTTTTAAATTAAAAATATATATTTTATTAACTTAAAACTCTTCGATTTTATGTAATAAACCGTTACGGTTTTATAATGGTTATGGCGCTACTTTTCTGAAAATTTGAATTTGACATAGCTAAAAAATCTGTTAGACAAAATCCAGATTTTTCCCTTCCATTAGAAAACTATTACCAAATCGGTCTTAACGGTTCTTATTTCAAAGAATTCCGACTTAAATTGAGTTCTATATAGTCAATTGAAGTTCGAAACGCCAATTTACGAACTACCGCGCTGCGGTGAGTTCGTTTTAATTATATTTAAATATAAACGTTTTAAACTTCGTTTATAAATAAATTTCACTTCCATTGTTGTATATTTTTAATATAATTTAAACCCGTTTTCAAATCTAACTTAAAAATTCTGATTATCCCTAATCGCCGATTATTTCGTAACTCAGTTATAAATTTATGTGTACTTCGGTCTTCTATATTAAATTCTAGTTCCTTTGTAAATAAATTATTTATAAAATTTGATATAACCGAATTTCAAATTATAAATCCTTCTGATTTATCTCATCTAGGTTTATATTCTGAATTCCAGAATAAAACCCGTCGTTCCTTTTTTGAAATGATTTCCAGTTCTCTGTTAAATTCATATTTGAATTTAAATTCCTGAATTATCAAATGATAATTTATTTCATAAATATATTACACCGTTAATACATTCAACTTCCTTGTTTAGTATATTAAGTTCCATTTCAAATCTACTAAGACCCAATTCATTTTATATTCTGAATCCTGGAATAAAACTGTCGTTCCCTTTTCGAAATGATTTCAAATTATATTTTTAATTTCATACTTGGATTTAAAATCATAAATAATTAATTCACTATATTTATAAACATTATTTATAAATGTACTTGTTTTATGAATTCAAACATGTTCCATTTCGAAATCAACTTAAAACATGGAATATTCTATTTATTATAACTTATTTATATAAATATAGAATCTATTTTCATATTTAAAATTTTAAACTTCTAATTAATACAATCCTAATATTTGTTCTAAAAATATTTATTTAAATAAATTCGATCTAATCGAATTCAAATCATAAATCCATACGAATTTATTTTCAGTTCAATTTTCATTATGAACATCAGAATAAATTTCATCGTTTACTTCTTTAAAATGATTCCACATTTCCATTTATAAATTCATATTTGAATTTAGATGTTCAAATTATCAAATGATAATTTTTCCACTTCATTTATATACATCGTTTATAAATTGACTTCAGTTCCCTGATCATTTAATTTATAAAGTTTATAAATTAAATACTTGTTTTATATATTCAAAACAAGTTAATATCTTTATAGCCCATTCAAAATTCAAATTCTATTTTTGAAAAATAGATTTTCCATTTTAAATCTCGAAATATCCTTTTCACGATGTTTTTATAAATCAACATTTTGGGCCCAGTGATATTTAAACAATCAAACCACTCAATTATCAATCAACACTTCATATATGATAACATATATATATATATGAACAAACTATAATAAATTTTGTGGAATCCAGTTGAATTCATCTAACCTGTTTTTCCTGCATCCACCGACATTAGCCAACATAAATAATACCCATCCTGCTTCGAGGCAGGATATCGCGGTATATAAGGATATCCACTATCAAATTATGAGGCACATAGGGTCATCCGCTAACGATACTGCGGGCATCCGCTAATGGTATTGTAGGAATCCAACCACCAATACATATAATAATAGCCATAAACATCAGTCCTGAATAACTAATATATTCATAATAGCCACAATAATATTTCAGTGCACGCAAACAACCAACGAATAATTATTTTAATGAATAAAATAATTCTAAATAAAAATGCGAGTGAGATTTACTCACTGTGATTTTTAATCGCAGTTCGCTCCAAATCTTAAATTAAACCGAACATTGCTCGATTTAATTTAAAATACACCGCTGATCCTGAAAATATTCCAAACCAATTCAAGATGGTAGTTTACGTCCTTACGAGCTTAATGAGATCAGCAGCATTCGAATCTATTTTTATTTGAAATTATAAATTTATTTTATAAGCCAACGACCAATCCGAACAAAGTAAAAATTCAATTTTTAAATTTAGATAATTACCTTAATTAGTTTTAACTTCTTTTCTCCCCTCTAGAAAGGGTCAAACCGGCTCCAAACCAAAAACTATCCTACATCTTCATTCACAACTACAATAACTCCATCCCCAAACTAAAATCTTTAGACTGCCCTATTCATCTCTTCACTACTACCACGCTACATAGTAACTTCACACACCTTTCTTTCTAACTGCGGCACCAAGCTCCATTGTACCATTTTTATAAACATTAATTGCCCATCCCTTGTACATGCCGATTTCCCCTTTTTCTTTGTAGTGAATGCTACACCAAAAACAAACCTATTGAAAAACACTATGCACTTCCTCCTCACCTATCAAATACACACGCCCAGCTTTTACTTCGAACTCTAGTCCACGACGTCCACTGTTCATACAACGCGCCACCCATTTGAATCCAAACTTAACATCAACCTTCCAGAAACCCACAATGCCTCTTCCAATTCCGTCGCACACCTCGACTAACGCCTGAATCCCCTTTTGTCCTAAATCGCGATTTCACAGTAGCTTGCTTTTCCAATGTCGAAGCCTTCAGACTCTATTGCACCATTATATAAATCATTTAACCACTACAAATCGCGATGCTTGAACCCTATCCATTCGATTATGTACCCCGTTTCCACTAATTTTCATGCCATCGAGGTGAAACTCCAAATCCGTGAGCTTACATGATTTCGGAATAGGTAAGCGAGGCTGCCCCTTTTATATTTTGGATTAAAGGAGTCGTTTTTTCTTTTTGTTCTGAAGAAAAATAGATGAGGCGGACATTAAATAAAAAGAGGATGGGGTTTTAGTCGTGATGTATTTATAACTGAAGAGGAGAGACCAGAAATACACACCATTTCCCATCCTTATTTTACTTAGCCTTAAAGGTGGGGAGCAGAATTACACGGTGAAGTGAAAGAAGAGGGAGTAGTTAGAGTAGGTTTACAGTGTTTACCTCGGTAGGAAGGAAAGTATTTAAATATATTTAAATTATTTTTATTTTATTTAAACCAGTAAAATTTAATTTAATTTAAAATACACTGTGATTTTGAACTCCTTTTCGAACCCAACAACCGCCATCCTAGGGTTACACCACTATTCTGAACACACTGGGATAGGATTCAAAGCCTTTTTCGATAATATAGAGGAGATATTAATTTAAATCTATATAAATTAAATTCAAACTGAATAATTCTTTGATAATGAATTATTATTATCATCGTTCTTATTCAAATAGAATTTCTATTAATCACCTGAATGATTTTGACTCAGTTTTAAATTTCGATTTGAATTATTCCAGATTCTCATATTAGATAAATATATACATGTTCGAAATAAATCGTATATTGATTTTTTAAATTGACAACTCAATATAAAATCCATTTATATTTTCACTTAAAATTTAAAATAATATTTAAATGTTTAAAATAAATTGATAAAAATCTGGGTCATTGCGTTCTTCCCTCCTTGAAAGAATTTCGTCTCTGAAATTACTATGGTAGGAAAAATGCTATAAACCCATTAACTTTACAAAACTCATTTATGGTGAAACACAACGCTTTATATTTCTACAACTTCAGTTCCACCAAAACTTTTTGGTTTTTGTTTATTTTACACCATATATAAACTCACATTCATTTCATCTGAATGATTTACAATCAAGATATTCATATCCAATTCATATTCCATTCATATGCACTCTAGTTCATGCAAATTTATTTTAATCAATTTATTCACTTCGATCCATTTAACTTGCTTAATTTGAATTTTAAAGTCTAGAATTTAAATCCTTTTGAAATCACATAAATATATACATATATATTTAAAACCATTTCAAATTCAAAACATTTGAATTTTCAAAACAACTTGTTTACTTTTGAACAAATTTCCATCAAAGACTTTTCAAAGGTAGCAATCCATCACTTAGAACTCGATAATGAACATCGATGATGTCGCGATCATCATCAGAATTAATTTCCAGCCATTGAAGTTAGTTCAGTGCTTTATCACCTTCAAAATCCATCTAAAATTATTTTTATATAAAATCTTCAAAGTACTGTTATATTACTTTATATTTATTCATAAAAAATTTCTAAACACCCAGGATTTTAAATTCTTAATTCTAATTCTGAATCCAATTTTAATTTATCTCATTTGTATATTTCATTCATATACAAAATATTTTTGGTTATAAATAACCATTTCAATTTTATAATCTCATCCGATTATAATAATTACATCCAATACATCCATATATTATAATAATTTCAGAAAATTATTCCTTCTATATAAAAATAGAATTTTGAGTAAAATTATTTTACTTTCCCACTTAAAACAATATTGTGTCAAATTTCTCTGTTCAAGTGTTCATAAATTCTTATCGACTTCGTGGCGTCCCACGATTCGATCAGAATTCATAAAACACTCAACAGACTAGCCAACACAATAAAACAATTTTTATATCAATTTACAAGTACATGCTCTCGTATATATACACTAAACTCATTCTAGGGTTCTACTGACCCTATCTCTATTGAGTAAATCCCTACAAAGCCTAGGTATTTGCTCAACCTAAGCTCTGATACCAACTGTGATGGCAAGCAAATCCGTACTACCTGAGTTGACTAAATACATCACACGTCCAACCCAAATATCACAGAAATATGAATCATCGTTAATAAAGAAGGAAAAAGTAGAAGAAGCACAAAAATAACAATACAGAATCTAACATCGCAGCAGAATATATATAATATATATCTTAGCTTTTGAAGTACAATTTTTTTTCGCTACATGTATATCATAATCAGAGTACAACACTTACAACACAACGGAAAAACAATAACTAAATAACGTTGAAGCCCCCTGCTCCAATCTCCTTTAGATAAATCTGTAAAATCCTAAACTACTTGACGGCCCGTACAAATTTGGGCACCCAAGAGTTTAGGTATAACAAAATAAACTCTAGGTCAGTCATAGGGTTGGTATGAGTAAACAATTTAAAACAGTTTGCAAAAATAAACATATCTCATAAGATCACACCGTGTTACACAGAACGGATTTTTCCTTCATGAGAATCCAAAAAACTTGATTTGACTTTCAAAATCCTTTTGAAAGAAATGATAATCTTTATATCAAAACTCTTTTGATATTATAATAGTGTCTAAATCAAATAAATAACAATCTAGTGGAACGTTTGCATCTCACATCCACATATATATAATATTCAATAAAAACCGCGAGCATTTATTGGGTAATGAATTTCCAACTATGACAAGGTATGGAACCACCTTCTAATAGTGCATCTCTAGAGACGAATGCACTAGGATCAACAAGAACATCTTGTAACCCAGCTACACATGACCGACCACTCATTTCGCTTGAGTGTATCGAATGTATATCACCAACGGTTGGGATCAACAACCGTTTTCACGAATGGGACAACATCGTATAGAATAAAGAATAAAATGAATTTTTCTTAATAGCTGATAATATACCCTAATTGGGAGCTACCCACTTTGCCATGCTGCCTGCTCGATTTTTGTCATTTCCCGGTTGCGAGGCTTGAGGTTACGATTAGCACAATCATTTTGAATGTCACATTGTCAGATCCGTTAATCATTAATTGATGTGTAAATATATATTCTAGATATTATGCTAAGAGAATAAATTCCCCTCCACCATATATATTTATACAGTGTAATGTCCTGTATTTTTGGCAGTCAAATATTTAACGTATTTTATTATTTTAAATATTGATTTGGAATTTTAAATGGATTTGAAATATATATAATTCGATTATAAAACGAATTTTGAACGTTAATTTATATATAATTATAAATCGAGCTCGAAATAGCATTGCAGTTCATAAAATGGAGTTCTGAACTTCAACCGGATACATTGAATCCGATATAAGTCGGATTTCTGTGAAACAAGAAACGTTGGGATCTTGTTGACAATAATTTTCATATAAAAGAGAAAAATCGTGATTTTGTGCTATAGATTGTAAGTTATGGCTAAATCAAATTTTAAAATAATTGCTATGGAAATCGTTATTAAAATATAATGTTTATTTAATATATTTATAAGGGAAATTTAAATTGCTTAACTCGAAATTCACGATATTGACTTGTATAATTTATATTTGAAGTTGTATATATATTCTGTTTGGATATATATGATAAAAATAATTTATTATTATTTAATTGAATTTATTTGGAATTTATATAATATTTTAATTGATATTATATAAGCGTTAAAATTTGCCATTTTTACAAGCGGTCTCAGTTTCCGATGAAATTAGTTTCATTGGAACCACATTGTTAAATTATTGTCAGAAAATCAAATTTCGTGGCAAGCCGATTTCGTATGTGACTTCGGTGGCCAAAAATGTCTTTGTTTCTATTTAATTATTTATACAATTTAGATAACGGTAACTTTTAACGAATAAACGACTGGTCAAACAAACTCCAAAATTAAAGAAACAAGATTCATTGGATCTGTTAGGAAGAGATCTAGTAAAATGTCAAGGCCTCAAATTTATTGAATTTTTTCTATAATTATAGGAATTTTAAATGCTTGATTTTTCATCGGCAATTATAAAGGACTTTTCACAAACAACCTCAGAATTCGACGAAACCTGTCTCATTGGGTCCGGAATATTTTTTTATGTGAAGGTTACCTTATTTTGCCAAAAAATAGAGATCTTATGGATTTGTTTGGAGTGTTACTTCGCGCTGAAGTTTCACACAAATAAAATAATATTTATTCATTCCATATAAATACCATACCAACCAACGCAACCGTAGAATTTGGTCAAAAATGTTTCTCTTGGTCAAGAGACTAAAACCGCCGCCTCTACATTTTGAATGAACCAGAAACCGCCGTGCTTCTCCTTCTTCATCTTGAAATCTGTTCATCGATGGTCAGGGAGTTCAACTGCAAACACGTTCAGGGCAGTGAGATGGAGATGCTGGACGGTTGAGATCAACCCTAGTTCATCTTGGCAGTCGGAATGGCATCGACTTGGCACCACGGTTGTCAGCGTTTTTGGAGCAGATGGGGGTGTCGGGTTTGTTGAGGCTGGTGGCACAGACTTGGGGTGGAAAGGCAAAGAAGCTGACATGATCGGATCTCGCCCTGACGATCAGGAGTAGGCGCAACAAGGTTGAAATCCGTTCGTGGCTTTGTGCCATGAAGAAGGAAGTACCTGGAGCGAAAAAGAAGTAGGGTTTTGGATGAGCAAAAAGAGGACGTGAGATGGAGGTGTATTGGGTATTAGAAGAAAACGAAGCAGTGTGCGTTTTGGGATGTTATGGACAGAATGAAGGAAGCGGTTTTGAGGAGGATGCCTGGAACGAGTATACAGAACGAAGGAGATTGGAGAAACTATGTAAAATCAGTTCGGTCCGAATTAATGATCTATGAAATTAAGTTAAGTTAAATAATTGTTTAAGGAATTAAGGAATTTTCTTTGTTAATTCCATTGGATATTCGAACATTGCAGTACGGTGGTTGGAAAAGAATGGCGGATGGGCATTTGAACGTGAATAACGTGAACGACAGGTTATAGAAAGGGACAAAGTCAGCCATATTATATATAATAGTTTGAGAGTGATTACAAACGTCAAGGTAGATTTTGGAGTTTTCGTGGGTTCTATTCAAAGCTTCCTGGGACAAATCCAAAGTGACGGTGACAAGGGAAAAATGTTCAGACGAACTTTGGTCTAAGAATGTTTGAACAACAAAGGAACAATACACAATGGAAAGTAACAGTATTTGAAAGGGAAGCAGTAAGACGGCCTTGGGTTGTTTGGAAACAAGTAATTCAATAAAGTGATCAGAAATTTATAATTTCAATTAAACTTTGTTAAACCGTGAATGTCGTTATTTCTGGACAGGCTAAAATGAAGACAACCTGACGTGAAGTAGAATTTTACAAAGACTAAGACAAGGAACGAACTACAACAATAATTCTGGACCGTATCCGAAAGTTATAAAGTAATTAAGGCTTAACCAAAATATTTAATTTAAATAGTTGATTTAGTAAATATTACGATTTAGGAAATTTATTATAACTTATTTCTAGGTACTAAAAAGGGATAGGAGACATGCATGAAAAACTGAGAACAAAGGCAAGCAAAGAGCAGTCGAACCTGATTGGTAAAACAAATGTAATTAGAGTTATAATTTTAATTAAGGAAATTAATTAATAATATTAAATATGTATTTATCTCATAATCCTAATGACATGATCATTTGTTGCCAGAACTCAACAAACCAAATACCATTGGAATCATCTTGACGAGTATTACATTTTGCAGCAGAGCTGGACGCGTTTGGAATCAACGTGGTGTTTTTATTAAATTAAACGCATGTTTGATTTAATTAAAATGTATTGTTTAAATTGCGAATCAGATCAAGGTTAGTTAAACTCACTCAGTTATTCCGACTTATATTTTATATAAGTCGGTTTTTATTTTATGTGCTATGGTTGCTAATGGTTGACTATTTGTTAGTTAGTTAACTATATATTCATATAATGTGTCAATGATAAAATTAAATGTTGTTTAATTTCGGTGAAACACCAAATCGTAATTTTAACCATTAGAACCAATTGAGGTAACTTACCTTGTTGGTCACGGTTATAAAATAACTGTGTTTAATTTAATGAATTGTTTGAATGCTCTGAATTGTTTGTTAATGATTAAATAAATTGGTTGATATTAACATGTTGTTATCTTACTGTTTTAGAATTAAATTAGTAAAATTGAATTGAATGATATCATGTGAAATAACCATTTGGATGCAGAGAACAACATGTTGGAGGGATCCTACCGGATTCCACAAAATATTGTAGATGTTATTTATTTTCATATTATCATTATATGAATTGTTTAAACCCATCTGTTTGGATGATGGATTTGATTGTGACCATTGACCTGAAATTCAACGAATTGTTTTGTTTTAACCAATGGGCAGTATAGGTTGAGTAATTGGCAGTACTTGGCCTATAAATCATTCGTTTTGAAATAGTGATTTACCTGATGAAAATAAAACTATGAAATTTATTTTATAACTGAATATAGATTTTTAAATATATCATTTAAAATGAAGTTTATAAAAAGCGAAATCAGTCGTGTGAGGAGCACGTGCCTCATCTTAATTAAGGTAAGGACATACAAGTGAGATTAATCGTTTTAAGAAACAATTAAAAAAGGATTATAATATTAATCGAAGTAAATGAGTTTATTTAAATTAATTTATTAATTAATTTAAATGAAGGGACGAGTTAAAGTTGATCAAAGAGTTAATCATGTTTTAGAGTTGACCAGGCAACTATTTTAACTGAAACTGATTATTTGATTTAATTAGTTTAGGCCAATTAGAAACGAAATGATTTAGTTGTTAACTTAAATAAGATTTCAAAAAGAATTTTAATACTAATTCTAGTTAATGATGAAGTAAATTATTTTAACAATAATTTAAGTAATTACTTCTTAAATGAAATACATTTAAGTAAGTAATCAATTTTGAAATGAAATATGGTTGAGGTTTGAAAAGAGGTTATGAAACCGAGTTTATAACGAAGTTATAAAAGAGATTTAAACGAATATGATTACTTAAGCAAAAGAAATAAGATAAAAAAGGGGGTTTATCTTTGTTGGCTCGCTTTTTGACCAAGCCACCCAGGATCATTCATAAGAGGAAAACAGGAAACCACGTTCCCCAAGGATATGCAGGAATGGATCGCACTCCATCGTCTCGCCCACCGTCGGATCGCATTCCATCGTCTCGCCCACCAATGGATCGCACTCCATCGACTCGCCCAGGAACGGCTCGCTCCCATCTGGTCGGCGAACGACACATCCAGGCGATCCGATCCAAACTTATATATCGTTGCCCAGAGCGAACCGATCCGATCCCTTGGTGCGCACCGAACCTTCTGACCCATTCAATCACGAGCTGGTCTTCAGCGATCCGAAATTCACGGATCTGGCGACACGTGTTCCTAACCGTCATCTGGACCAATTCTCCCCATCCGCACGATCCGATTTTCAAGCAGATCACGACACCTGTTCACAACGGCTAGTTTGACTATTTCTTCAATGGTGGCGATGCGATCCGATGCTCTCGGGATTCGTGCCACGTGTCCACGATCCGCCTGTCAAAATCAGCTATAAATAGCCCAGAGCTTGGCATTTTTCGGGATCCTTTTGGCAATATTGAGTACTGAATCCGCCATGGTTGTCAAACTACTGAAATATTGAGAGAAATCATTGTTGTATTAGCTTTTAAAGCATAATCAATAAGATATAAAGTGGACGTAGGCTCGTTAACGCCGAACCACTATAAATTCTGAGTGTTATTTTCTTTTTCCTTGTTCTTCATTTGAAATTCTCTACTGTTCATAACAATTTGGGTGTTAGGTCCAAATTTCGATCTAACATTTTTGGTGCTTTCACTGAGAGACTCAGTCTTAAAAGTTTCACTATTCGCTTCTTTGAGGATTCCAGCGATTCGGATATCATGGCTGGAAAAAGATCTAAAGTTTCGCAGACCAACGAAACGATTGAGGAGAGTGTACACGAACTGGGCAACGAAGAAACTCTGGATCGCGGCGCTTCGGGGGCGATCCGATCCGACGAAGACACCTCGTTCCGAGTCGATGAGAACGAGACGATCCGTGCCACTGAAGGGGTTGTCACTCGATCCCGAGGCAACACCTCGCAGCCTCCGCGTACCACGACCACGAGTCGATCTCAGGGGGGCGCATCGAATCGCTCTCCACGAACCGCAGCTATCCGAACTGATGGTCAGAATACAACTCGACCTGGAAAAGAACCTATGACCCACTCCTATCGTCCTGGAACCTCTGCTCGACCCGGTTCGAGCACTTTGCGCATAAGAGAGAGTGATGATGACCACTATGATCCTACCGCTCCTGTCACTGAGGGGGATCTCTCTCGCTTCATCGAAATGTGGGATAGGTTGTTTGATGAGTTGGCTGCCCAAAGGCAGGAAAGTTCCATCCTGCGGCAAAATTTGACGGCTATGGATAGAAGACTTGATGAGCTAGCAAGGCAAAGAGCATCGCCGGTTCGTCCACTCACCCCAGTACATTCCTCTTCATCTGAAGAATCGCCGAGACCTCCGTGGCGACCGTATGAGAGAGCCGAAAACATAGAACAGCTTCGGTTCGGGACTCTTCCCTCACAGGAAGAAGAAGAACTAGGGGCGGGGCCCACAAACCGTAATGTGAACAGTCCTATACATAACAGACCACCTCAGCCCCGTCGCCGCACGCATATTCATGATAACAGGGGGCAGCGAAGCCCCGTCCGAGCCCCGGATTTTGTGGCTACTCCTCGAAGAGAGATCAGAGAACCTCGTCGGGCCAGAGGTGCTGACCCTGAACCTCCTTTAACCAGTGCAAATGTCGCAGCCATGGTTCACCAGATTCTGGCCGACAGCCGTGGACAGCGGAACGAAGATTGGGGGATCGACCGCAGTCATACCCCTTTTACTGACGATATTTTGGATGCGACTTTTCCAAGGCGTTTCAACATGCCACAAATGAACCGATATGCGGGAAGATCTGATCCTGTTCAACACTTAATGAGATACTCTTGGTCGATGACCGCTGCCGCCGCCTCTGATGCGGTTAAGTGTAAAGCGTTTCCCATATTCCTGGAGGACGTGGCTTTGCTATGGTTTACTCGCCTGCCGGCGAGATCGATTTCTAGCTTCAGGGAGCTGAGCGAGAAGTTTGTAGAACAATTCCGTATCTACGCACAGAAGACAAAAAGCGTGATCGATTTATTCCTTGTCAAACAGCGACCAGGCGAGAGTCTAAAGATGTACCTGGATCGTTTCAATTTGGCCGCCACCGAGGTTAAAGATCCTCATGAACCGACCATTGTCGCAGCACTGATTGACGGAGTGGATAAGGACACTGAATTCGGGAGGTACTTGGCAGGCAAACCGCCCCACACCAGAGAGTTATTCTATGAGAAAGCCAATGTACATCTACGCCGGGAAGAGGTATACGCGAACCGAAAGGTTAAAACAACTGATAAGGAGGAAATTCAGAGCAACGTCGCCATCAAACAGACTGGAGACAGCTCGGGGAAAGTTGAAGTTAACGTCGGAAATCAGAATCAGGGTGGTCGCCAACCAGGTAACAACAATAACAATGGTAACGGCAACAACCGGAAGAGGGGCCGAGGGAACGACTCCCAGAGAAGGACTCGTCCCAGGGCCTTTGAAAGTTATACACCCATAAGTGATACTCTGGAAAATATCTTCATGGATGCGTACGAAGTCCTCCAAAATAAGAGGCCACCTCCTAGAGAGTCGACAGAGAAAGAGCGTGAGACAGGGAAGTTTTGTCTCTTTCACCAAATCCACGGCCATTCGACGAATGAATGTCGTCACCTGAGGGATGTAGTCGAAAGGCTGCTTCGAGAAGGGAAGCTAGATGAATACAGAGTGACGCCCAGGGACAGGGGGCAAGCAGTGCAGGCCCCGAATCAGAATCAAAATCAACTTGCTGCTAGGCCGACTGCTCAGCAAAAAGGAAAGAATATTGTTATCAATACCGTGATCGGAGGACTCTATCTTGCTGGGCATAGTTCCAAAGCATTAGACCAATACGTCAATGCGGCCAAACAACACCTCGAGGTAGGGGAATGTAGCAACCCCGAGGACAGTATCCCGGTGAAGCAGCAGAAGATGATGACCGATGATGTTGTTTTCCGAGAACGAGAAAGCATCGGAGTCCATGCTCCAACTGAAGATCCACTTGTAATTACAATACCCATTGGGCCAGCCACTGTTCATAAGGTTCTGGTGGACAACGGGAGTTCCATTAATATTCTCTTCAAAAAGGCCTTTGACCAGATGAATCTTGAAATAAAAGACTTGAAGCCCTGCCAAGGATGGATCCGTGGATTCAACGGAGCATCCACCGCTCCGATGGGTTATGTAGAGTTGCCAGTTACACTTGGGGAAGGAGAACGCCAGAGAGTGAGAATCCTTCCCTTTGTGGTTTTGGATGTTGAATCGCCATACAATGCCTTCTTGGGCCGACCGGCCCTCGCAAAGTTCAGAGCCTGTATAGCCCCTTGGTGCTTGTTATTAAAATTCCCCACAGAAGCTGGCATTGGTATCGTCAGAGGGGATCAAGTTGCTGCGCGAGCATGTTATGTTGCCGAACTAAAGTTACTTCGCAATGGAGGGGATATCGAAACTAAAGGCACTTCTCCCCCTTCGGGGGCGGAGACCTTATAGCAACCAAAGAGGACAATCGTTGGAGAGTTGCCCAGAGAGATGCCCGAGGACATAGATCCCAGAGAGGATCAAGAGCCCGGGGGCAGAATGGCGACTCCCAATGAGGCAACTGTGGATGTACCAATCGATGACAGTGACCCGGAGAAGGTCCTTAAGATTGGATCCCAGTTAAGTCCGAATCTTGCTGAAGAATTGACGAATTTCTTAAAGAACAACTTGGATGTATTTGCTTGGACCCACGCGGACATGTGCGGGATATCCCCATCAATCATGAGCCATTCTTTGAGCATTGACCCCAAACATCCTCCAGTAAAGCAAAAAAGGCGAATGCTGGGCCCAGAGAGGTCCGCTGCTTTGAAAGAAGAGGTTGGAAAGCTAAAGAGTAACGGGTTTATCAGAGATTCAACCTACCCAGACTGGATTTCGAACCCAGTCCTGGTAAAGAAGGCCAACGGGAAGTGGCGAACGTGTATCGACTTCTCGGATTTGAACAAAGCTTGTCCAAAAGATAGTTTCCCATTACCTCGAATTGACCAGTTGGTAGACTCGACGGCAGGTCACGAGCTTCTCTCATTTATGGATGCTTATTCAGGATACAACCAAATTCCGATGCATGTTCCAGATCAAGAGCACACTAGTTTTATCACCGATCTGGGATTATATTGTTATGTGGTAATGCCCTTTGGTTTGAAGAATGCGGGCGCTACATATCAGCGTTTGGTCAACAGGATGTTCTATAACCAGATCGGGAAAACAATGGAAGTATACGTCGACGATATGTTGGTTAAGTCCAAACAATCTTCTCAACACACCACTGATTTGGCGGAGATGTTTGGCATTCTTCGAAAGTATGGAATGAAACTCAATCCAACCAAATGTTCATTCGGGGTTGCTTCTGGAAAATTCTTGGGATTCATTGTCAGTTCCCGTGGTATTGAGATTAATCCTGACCAAATTGCGGCAATCAGGAATATTCAGGAACCTAGGCAGATTAGGGATGTGCAAAGCCTTGCTGGAAAAGTGGACGCACTAAGCAGATTTATCTCCAGGGCTACGGATAAGTGCATCCCATTCTTCGAATTAATAAAGCGAGGAAAACGCCACTTTAAATGGACACCCGACTGCGTAGAAGCATTTCAGAATTTGCTCAGGCACTTGGAGAAACCTCCGATTCTATCTAAACCAATAGATCACGAGGATTTATTCGTGTATTTGGCAGTGTCATCCCATGCGATCAGCTCAGCGTTGGTAAGGGAAGAGGATAAGGTCCAAAGACCTGTGTATTATGTGAGCAAAAAATTGACAGCAGCAGAGCGTAATTATCCACGGATAGAAAAGCTGGCATATAGTTTACTGATTGCCTCCAGAAAACTTCGGCACTACTTTCAGGCACATCCTATCACCATATACACTGATCATCCACTCAAACAAGTTTTGTACACTGATCATCCACTCAAACAAGTTTTGTAGAGACCGGAGGCATCTGGAAGGTTACTTAAATGGAATATTGAGTTAAGTCAATTTGACTTGAACTTTCAGCCCAGACGGTCAATTCGGGGGCAAGCGATAGCCGACTTCATAGCAGAGTTCACTGTCCCTGAAGAAGATATAGCCAACGAAGAAGTGGATCCTTCGAAGTTACTTTTCGATCCAAATGCCTGGAGATTGTATACTGATGGCGCTAGGAATGACGAAAGATCCGGCGCTGGAATAGTGCTTGAAACCCCCGAGAAACGATTGATAACCTATGCAATCCGAATGGAGTTTCAGGCCACTAACAACGATTCTGAATATGAAGCTCTGATAGCTGGATTGAAGATTGCAAAGGAACTAGAAGTCACAAAGCTGAACATCTTCTGCGACTCCAAGTTAGTTGTGAATCAAGTCACTGGAAGATTCCAAACTAAAAGTGCGAGATTGATTCTATACTTGAAGAAAGTGAAAGAACTGCTGAATGAGTTTGATCACTACAGCATATCTCATATTCCGCGGTCAGAAAATCAGCAGGCAGACAAGTTGGCAAAGATGGCTAGTTCTAACGATCCTGAAGTGATTGGGCTAGCCCCCGTTGAAGTACTCCGGTCCCCCAGCATTGATCAGATGGAAATCGACCTAGTACTAGAGACGGAACCAGAAAGGGAGTCCTGGATGACCCCTATAAAGAATTTCCTAATGGATGGAGCGCTTCCGACCAAGAAAAGCGAGAGGCGTAAAGTGATTCGTAAAGCCGCCCGATACGTTCTGCAAGGCGGAGTTCTTTATAGACAGGGGTTTTCAATGCCACTCCTTCGGTGTATAGCCCACGATGACATCAAACGTGTGCTGCAAGAAGTCCACGAAGGCGAATGTGGCGACCACACTGGAGGGCAAACTTTGGCAAAAAAGGTATTGCGGCATGGTTATTTCTGGCCTACCATAAACAAGGATGCAGTAAGATATGCACGACGATGTGATGCGTGCCAGAGATTCTCAAAGATATCTAGAGCGCCTCCAAGTCAGTTAAAAACAATGATGAGTCCATGGCCTTTTGCTATGCGGGGAGTTGATATCATAGGAAGTCTCCCCATCGCAAGGGGCGGAGCAAAGTTCGCTATTGTGGCCGTAGATTATTTCACTAAGTGGGTCGAGGCAGAACCACTAACTACAATCACAACTAAACGAGTGATCAACTTCATAGTAAGAAACATCATCTGTCGATTTGGGATTCCAAAGATTGTGATAACAGACAACGGGACTCAGTTCGATAGTGCTGAATTCAGAAACTTCTGCCAAAAATACCACATCGAGAATCGGTACACCTCCGTGGCACACCCACAATCAAACGGGCAAGTCGAAGCCGCAAATAAAGTAATTAAGTCCATTCTGAAAAGAAGAATGAAGCGGGCTAGAGCCATGTGGGCTGATGAATTGCCCTTGGCACTATGGGCCTACAGGACAACATATAAATCGGCAACAGGACACACCCCGTTTTCTCTTGCTTTTGGAACGGAAGCAGTCATCCCGGTTGAGATAAAGGTACCTTCTCATCGGGTGACTTATTATGATCCAATGACCAATAATGAATTGCTCCTCGAGTCCCTGGATATGATCGAAGAAAAGAGGGATGAAGCAGACCTGCGTGCTTTGAGATGCAAACAGCAGGTCGCCCGATATTACAACAAAAAGGTTCGAGTCCGAACATGGGAACCCGGAGACTTGGTTCTAAAACGTGTCTTCCCACCCCCAACTCATATGGGAGCGAAGTGGGAAGGACCGTACTCCATTTTGAGCAAGCTTGATAATGGAACCTTCAAGCTAGCAACCGTAGACGGACAGGAAATCCCCAGAGTGTGGAATGCCCAACATTTACGGCCATATTTAACATGAGAGTTTCAAATCTATTCTTTTGCTTTGTTAAAAAACTATGTACAAGGCATGACTTGCCTAGAATAGTCTGATTTCTTAAAGCAAGAGATTATAAAGTGGACGTAGGTCATGATTCGACCGAACCACTATAAAAATACTGTGTGTTATTTGCCTTTATTGCACCTTTATTTATTTGCCTGTTTATTTTTATGAAAATCAATGTGAATAATCCAGGTATCCGAAGTCTGGTGCTAACCGTTCCTCCCGTAGACTAATCGGAGGAACCCAAAGCTTTGGCAAAGGCTCCAACTGCTTGTCCGACTAGCTTTAATCCACAGAGTATGGGTTAAAGTATACCCCAAGGATGAGTTTGATGAGAATGCATGATTGCAGACTGCTTAATCCGTGACTCTAACTCTCCAGAGAAGAGAGAGAGTATAAAGGACACGAAAATCGACATCCACGAATAACGGCGGTGTACCATGATCGGAGCTGCCTGAGCATGAACTCTAACTCTCCAGAGAGAGAGAGAGTATAAAGGCGTCTCTGATTGAGCGCTGAGAAAGAGCTCCTTTCCCGCTGAAGGATCGGGGAGCGAGTAAATCGCTGAGCTCGAACTCTAACTCTCCAGAGAGAGAGAGAGTATAAAGGCGTCTCTGATTGAGCGCTGAGAAAGAGCTCCTTTCCCGCTGAAGGATCGGGGAGCGAGTAAATCGCTGAGCTCGAACTCTAACTCTCCAGAGAGAGAGAGAGTATAAAGGCGTCTCTGATTGAGCGCTGAGAAAGAGCTCCTTTCCCGCTGAAGGATCGGGGAGCGAGTGAATCGCTGAGCTCGAACTCTAACTCTCCAGAGAGAGAAAGAGTATAAAGGCGTCTCTGATTGAGCGCTGAGAAAGAGCTCCTTTCCCGCTGAAGGATCGGGGAGCGAGTAAATCGCTGAGCTCGAACTCTAACTCTCCAGAGAGAGAGAGAGTATAAAGGCGTCTCTGATTGAGCGCTGAGAAAGAGCTCCTTTCCCGCTGAAGGATCGGGGAGCGAGTGAATCGCTGAGCTCGAACTCTAACTCTCCAGAGAGAGAGAGAGTATAAAGGCGTCTCTGATTGAGCGCTGAGAAAGAGCTCCTTTCCCGCTGAAGGATCGGGGAGCAAATGAATCTCCAAGTGCAAAACTCTAACTCTCCAGAGAGAGAGACAGTACAAAAGCGTCTCCGATTGAGCGCTGAGAAAGAACTTATTCCCTGCTAAAGGAACAAGGGCTAACTGAGCTACTGTTATCCCATGAAATCTCCTATACCCCCGTATTCAGAAATAGGGGGGGCAACTTGCCGACAGTACTAACCAATCCCTAGTAAACCCCAGTCAGATGCTACGGTAACGACTGATTGAGGGGGACCATGCACTCATATGCAAACACTAAACTTTGATACAACGATATAGCATAGCATGAACTTTCTTTTTCCTGTTGATTGACCGATTTATAATTATTAATAGTTGGCTAATGACTAAACATGGAAAGTTTCTCTGAATACAGATACACAATGATGCAAGAAGAGATGAATCCTTGTTTATATACTGCAAATCAACAAAGTGAAAGACAACCTAGAAACAAAAAGTGAGGACCAGTCTCACAATTACACTTCCTGGCCAGTGGAAAACCTAAAGACAAAATATCAACAAACAACAAACATCCTATTTGCGCTTTGATTTCTTCTCTTGCTTCTGCCTCTCCAGCCTCTCCTTGTCGGCTTCAGATAGATCCCCCTTCTTCCTCTTCCGCTTGTCTACAAGGGGAACATCCGACTCCTCTGAGGTCTCCTCTTCCACCTCTTTCCTCTTGCTTCTACTGGAGAGGGAGGCCGGAAAGTCATCGGGGTTTGCGAAGTGAAGCTGCCGGCTGATGGATTTGGGCTGGATTTTCACAATCATCCCAGTTTTGGGATCGAATTCTGCCAGAGGGACTACGTCCAAAGCCTCATCTCCCACCTTCTTTGAAACCAACCCTTTCTCTTGTCTGGCTTTTCGACTGGCCAGGGGCTCCTCGTCATCATCGTCGGCCTTTTTGGTGCCGGTAATGTCCTCTTCGTCATCCACATGACGACCATCCAAGTCTGTTAAAGCTTCGATAGTCTCAGCATCTTTGGGTACATCGGTGCTAGGCGCCGAGATGCTTCCTTCTACTGTTGTGACCTCGACCCGCTCTGAGACATCAATACCAGCACCCGGCAGGACAGCCTCCTTCTCCACTTCTCCCTCTTTTTCAGCACCCTTGTCAATGGGCTCACCACCTGCATTACGAGAGACACACGTTACTAACTCAATTGGTTGTTCTGCCAGACGGCGGCAATTCGCAATTGCTTTAACAAATTGCGGGGAAAAGAGAGAGATACCTTCTGCAGATGCTCCAACAACCACGGGAGTTAGGCCCAAAGGGATTAGCGGATCATCAGGGTGGTACTCTTCAACTCCGGAGGTTTTAGGCTTCGCGGCGGAACTGGAACCTTCGTCAATTTTGCTTTTACCTTTAGCCAAGGTTCACTCCTTTTCCATTTCCGCCAGGATTAGGCGACGACCCTCTGCCAGGTCCTCAGGCTCGTTGTCTCTTAGGATGCTCTTCATCAATTCATCCTCATTGATCTCTTCAACCCCCAGTCTATGTTTTTCGCCCTCCACAATGGCATCCCATAAGTTGGCCAAAGTAACATGATAATCCGGGATCCATGAGATATTACGAGTTTTAAGAACCTGGCCTAGGAAATCAAAAATCATTTCTTCAAACCCCTCAATCTCTTTTTCTCTAGCAAGGAGCTTGTTGTTAGATGCAGTGGCCATTTCAATGGCGCTTTCAACGTTCTTTTCGGCGAGAGCTGCCCGTCTCTCCGCGTCCGCAACCTGGTCGTTCAAGGTCACCTTTTCTGCTGTAGCCAGAGCCAAACTCTCTTTTAAACTCGCTTTTTCTGCTTCCCAAGCAGCCTTCTCAGCTTCAAAATGACCTTGTGCTGTTTTCAACTCGATATTGGCCATTTTGAGATCTTCAACTTCCTTCTTTAAAGCCATTTTTTCTTGGCTATTGGAATCCAGTTCTGAATGAAAGCGCTGTTTGGCATTTTCTAATTCAGTCTTATAATTTGCAGCGTCTCTCTGTGCCAAAGCAAGCTGGGCCTGAGCGTCTTCCAGGTCCTTCTCTAATTTTGTCCTAGCCCTTTCGTTATTTTCGAGTTTTGCTTTAGATCTGTGTGCTTCTATTTCAAGTGTTCGAATGACTTCCGAAAGGTTAACTGCGTGCTTTTTCATCATCTCGTACTGCTTGGCCACATGACGGATGTGCCCGATAACTTCATTATCCCAGTTTTTAGGGACCGGTTCCAAGGCAGGAAC
Source organism: Allium sativum (assembly GCA_030737875.1). Classification (NCBI taxonomy): domain Eukaryota; kingdom Viridiplantae; phylum Streptophyta; class Magnoliopsida; order Asparagales; family Amaryllidaceae; genus Allium; species Allium sativum. The sequence goes on along the minus strand of CM060918.1, from coordinate 970,973,976 downwards.
AAATACCATCCTATCAAAGAATATGCCTGGAAATTGTTCCCGCAGCTTTTCCAGCCTACCTTGGATCTCGGGACCATGGACGTAATCCCGTGACCCGGGGGCAGCTAACTCTGGTTGGCTAGTGGGAACGATATCACTTCCCCACTTCTCAGTCTCTTTGGATGATTCTCTGTCCCTATCTTTGGATTCGTGACGCCTTTTGGACGACCGACTGTGGGAAGGTGCACTCTTTGGAGGAGTCAACTCTTTTGGAAGTTGCTTTCCCCCGGTCGGAATTGTCGGATGACTCGAAGGCCTGGTAGAGGTTGATTTGGGTGGAGATCGAGGTTGCGAGGAACTCGGCCTATGAGGAGGACCGCGAGGGCGCTCAGTATCCGGGCGAAGGCTAGGTGTGCCCTCACGAAGAGAACGATACGAATAAGATTTCCTGCGGGACATCGCTCCTGTAAAAAGAAAAGAAGAGTATATTAAAACTTTGAATACCCGCAAAGTTGGAGTGCAAGGTCAGACAGTGTGTGAGGTGTGCATCCCATATAATTCCCCCTAACAGACCCGGGCCTGGAGACAGGCTCATCTGACCCGTTTCACGTCCCCTTGTTGAAGCAATCGCCTCTTCAGGAGCAGAAAAGAAAGGCTCTTCGCCGAAGTCTTTTTCTGTATATACAATATCGGGTAGAGGGATTTTATCCAGCTCATCAAATAACTGTTCTTCTGTCAAGTCATCGTCAGCAACAGTTTTCATTGGAGCAGAGATAGGGGTATCCTTCGACACATCGCCACGGGACTCATCCCCTCTGTATATATTCAAGTCTTCGTCGTCTTGGATGATTATCGGAGAAGGACTTTTGCGAAATTTAGTTGTTTCTACCACCTGTGAAGTTCCCTCTCCCTCTGTTGGGGGCAAGTACTTATAGGGTTTGCCCCCGGTGCCAAGTCCAAATCTTCTGTCCAGGAGGCGATGCTTATGGAGATTGTCGTCAGTAATGCATTTTTTGATCCTTAGAAAGTCGGATCTGCTTTGCAAAAGAATGGACAACCGGTTGTTGTATAGTGCACCCTCTGTTTTCGGGAAGACATGATCTGTTTAAGACAAAGGAAAAAGCGAAAGAGTGTTAATACTTAGACTCCTTAAGCAAGATATTCGACTAGGTGATCAAAGTTTACTTGATTTGAGCCATCTCCGTGAGCATCCAGCCTGTTTCCTTATGTAAAACCAGTCGGACTTAGGATCCCCGATGTTGCTGTATCCGCCGTACAGAACTTTCCTGTTCGCCACTGATTCAAAAAAGGAAAAGTTTGGAGTTGCAGAAGAACGGTGCTTGAAGAGAAAGAAGAACACCAGATCTCTGAATTTAAGCTCGGCATGCAAGATCTCCGCATAAGCAACATATAAAGAGTATAGAGATGCGTAGGCGTTTGGATGAAGCTGCATCGGAGCAATGCCTAGTCGTCTTAGAGTTTCAATGGCAATCGGAGGAAACGGAGGAATAGCTCCTTCTAGACACATTGTTCGGCTGATCGACATATACCCTTCCGGTGCTAGATGGGGTCTATCTTCGCTTCCAGGCGTCAAGACATCGTCCCAAGGAATGCCGTGTCTTAAGCAGATTCTCTTAAGTTTTATCTCGTCAAGCTTGGACGCTAAAGAATCGGAAAATTTATCTATCCCGAGTGCGCCTGGGATCTCGTCAGGAGCTCGCTCATCAGTCTCGGAGTTGTTGCTGGATGAAGTACTTTCTGTCGGATCTGATTCTGTAGCTTCATACTCAGATCCAGAATCCTCACCTCCTGGATTGATTGGAGGAATTTCGGGATTGTACTGTTCAGGAGTCTCGGATTCTGCTTCTGCTACGGATCTTGGAGAAGAGTTATCGTTCGACATTGCTGCTAGGACGAGAAAATGTGAACAATAAGATTAACACTACCCGTCCCCCGTGTGTGCAAGTGCCGGTGTGTGTACTCGTGTGTACATTAAAAATAAAGCGTGAAAGCAATCAAGATCATCAAAGCATTAATCGTCGTATGCCGTCAAATTATGAGGTCATTTAGTCCAGAAAGTCCAACGTCGCGGCTCTAGCCTAACTGTTCAGAGTTTTATGGTGACAAGGCGTTGATTAAAAGTCTGAAAATTCTTTGTATCGTCAGCAATGAGACGGATCGCAGAGCAGGGGATCGCCTCCCTTTCGACTCGCAGAGCAGGGGAATCGCCCCCCATCGAATCGCCGGGCGAAGGGATCGCCCCTTCATGAACCGTCGCGACCCCCACGATTCGTCACTTCGCTGCCACCTTGATCTTTCGTCTCGCCACTCGCTTTCGTCTTCTATCCTTGACCACGATCCGAGTCGGCTCTCCTTCTCCTTCTGCCTCCTTCGTTTTCCTCCTCGAATTTCAAGCTCCACGCCCAATGGCCATGACAACTTGGTGATTTCTTCAGAAAGTTGCGGATTTCTACCGTTTCTCCCTCGAATCAGTCGTAAAAATTCAGGAGAGTGATGCGTTTACAAATGAGAATGTTTTCTATGAAGTTACCTTTCTAAAAACTGAGAGAATACTTGAATTTTCGAAAGTTTGAAAAAGTTGGGTTCGTTTTTCAATGGCTAGGGCGAAGCGATACGGCGGCGGGAAAGAAGAAGGAGAATGAAGAGGGGAAGGTCAGCTTATATAGGCAAAGGGGACGACTGCTCGTCTCCCATTCTTTGTTTTATTCGATCCACAAGAGACTAATGGGCCGCGAACCCAAAGCCCGCCACGACTCGAGGAAGAGCCCGCTTCGTTCCAAGGACCAGGTGCACACCCAAGAACGGAACGAACGTCTCGCTTACATTCTGCGACTCAAATCCGCGATACGAATCGGTGAATTCGGAAATAAGGATTCTGAGAAAATCACAGAAAAAGAAGAGTTTTGTGACTCGCGATTCGATAGGAAGAGACAATTTTTCGAAGCAAGTTCCACCTTCGATAAAACATACTTCGAGGGGGCAAAATGTTGGCTCGCTTTTTGACCAAGCCACCCAGGATCATTCATAAGAGGAAAACAGGAAACCACGTTCCCCAAGGATATGTAGGAATGGATCGCACTCCATCGTCTCGCCCACCGTCGGATCGCATTCCATCGTCTCGCCCACCAATGGATCGCACTCCATCGACTCGCCCAGGAACGGCTCGCTCCCATCTGGTCGGCGAACGACACATCCAGGCGATCCGATCCAAACTTATATATCGTTGCCCAGAGCGAACCGATCCGATCCCTTGGTGCGCACCGAACCTTCTGACCCATTCAATCACGAGCTGGTCTTCAGCGATCCGAATCGCACGGATCTGGCGACACGTGTTCCTAACCGTCATCTGGACCAATTCTCCCCATCCGCACGATCCGATTTTCAAGCAGATCACGACACCTGTTCACAACGGCTAGTTTGACCATTTCTTCAATGGTGGCGATGCGATCCGATGCTCTCGGGATTCGTGCCACGTGTCCACGATCCGCCTGTCAAAATCAGCTATAAATAGCCCAGAGCTTGGCATTTTTCGGGATCCTTTTGGCAATATTGAGTACTGAATCCGCCATTGTTGTCAAACTACTGAAATATTGAGAGAAATCATTGTTGTATTAGCTTTTAAAGCATAATCAATAAGATATAAAGTGGACGTAGGCTCGTTAACGCCGAACCACTATAAATTCTGAGTGTTATTTTCTTTTTCCTTGTTCTTCATTTGAAATTCTCTACTGTTCATAACAATTTGGGTGTTAGGTCCAAATTTCGATCTAACAATCTTAAACCTGAGATTTTATAAACAAGGTTTATAAAAAGAAATCAAGAGTTAAAGCGTTAATTTGTATTGGCAGAACTTAATAATGGATTAAGATAAATGGGATTGAAATGAGATTTTCGGAGAGGAAAATGGATTGGTAAAAGTGATTTGTATTTGGGTTTAGTAAAAGAAGTCTTTAAGCAAATATAATGGTTAAAAAAATATTGACTTAACACTTGAATTAAAGGGAATCAAGGAAAAAGGGGTATTATATTAAACTAGAGGTTTATAAACAAGGTTTATAAGAAGAGTGTGGAGTTAAACGTTAAGACTAAATTAATAGTACTTAATAATGATATTAAGTGATATGAATTGGAACAAGATTTCAAAACGGAATGGTTGAACGGTTTGGAAATAAAACAATATGAAGTTAAGATAAGGAATTTCTCGAGATAAAGGAAATAAAGGAGATTTTGTAAAAATATAATAATATTTTCAAAATATAAGAAAATAAAAAGTGAAGTGTTGAAATGAGTTTATTCTAAAAAGAGAAGTGTTGGATTTGTTTCCAAGTGACGAAACAAAGGAGATTCGTAACATTTGTCTACGAATGATATGTTAAATTGATTTTCCCAACTATAGATAAAGAGTAGTGATATAGGAATTGTTTTGCAAACGATAGAAGAATAGAGTATTATGTATGATTATTGAACGTATTACAATAAAATAGTCTTGAAATAAATCTTATTTTAATAAGAATAGAAAAGCCATATTCGTAATATCTAAAGATTAAAGAGTTTTAAAATAACATTCGTTAATTGTTTTAATTTAAAAAGGCCAACTAATGTCGAGTATTGAATCAATGAACTCATTTTATTTTCATGATTATTTATTTGATAGTTAAATAACCGACTATCAAATTTGCCAATACGATTGTTGGTACGGAAAGACCGGATCGAATTTATATTCGAAAACCATTCCTAACCAACAAATACGTGAAGATAATTGAAGATGGAGCATTGAAGACCATGGACCTTCAAAAACGGAAGAACTACTCGTTGAAGTTATCTGGTTAGCTTCCAGGGATATTTCAGTAGTGATTCTGTCATGGTCGAAATCTTCGGATTTGCAAGGATTACTCGCTACTAATCCATAGGGTAATTCAAGGATGTGGTAGGAGAGTGTCTTCGGTTGGTCCAGTCACAGAACAACTTGTATAGACGAATGTCTGACATAGTATTTCCAAAGGATTACGTATATTGATTTCTTCAAATGTACTTTTGTTAGTGGCAGAAAAATCCGTTCTTTTTGCGTAAACACCCAGAGAATTTTTGTAGACATCGATTATTGATTATTTGGAGGATTTGACGATGTTACATTCAAAGTGAATGATGGCCAGATGTTCTAAAATAATAATAAAGGTAAAAGTAATTAATTAATTAATTATTACCTCAAGCCTCATCGACCAGGAAATGGTATAAAATCGGATAGGTCGCATGGCCATGTGGGTCGCACCCATCAAAAGGGTATATTCATTACCTAATCTGGTGAAATCAAATGCCTTCGGTTGTCCCTTTTATTTTTATATGTATGCTATCGGTTCGGTTGGCTGGCCCCCAACCGTGGTAATGATATATTTGGTACTCTCAAGCGAAGTGAGGGGCCAGTCATGTTTAGCCGGGTTGGCAAGACATTCTTGTTGAATCCCCATTGTATTCATCTCCAAAGGTACATTGTCGGAAGGTGGTCCCATAATTTTCCATAGTTGGAAATCGATTCTCCAATAAGCGCCCGCGGTTTTGATTATATACTATATATGTAGAGCGTGAGATGAAAGCGTTCTGCTAGATTGTTATTTACTTGATAATAGACATTATTATAATATCAGAAGAATATTGATTTCAAGATGTTTTGGGTTACAGTAAGGTAAAAAACCGTCCGTATTTATGTGCGGATTTGGTCTTACTATTATCCTTTCTTTAGAAAAAGATTTTAACTTTAAAATCAAGTTGGATGTTACCTATAAACTTAGTGTGTTTTTCTCACTCTGGTTCACCAGACTAATCCGTGCGTTTGTAATGCTCGTGTTAGACCGGAGTGTACAGGTTCAGGTTATCAGATGTAGTGAAGAGACGAGCTTGAAGAGTCCAGACGTATGATAACTAGTTGTGTTTCCGCTGTGTGATTGTATATATATGAGGACAAATATTATAACGGTCCAGATGTGTTGATGTACTTTGATGATTGTAAGTATTTTTAAAGCTTTATATAAAAATTTAATTTATATTATATTTTGTTCCACTGCGATGTGAGACTTTATGTTGTGTTCTTCTTCTTCTTCTATTCTAATATTTCTTTCTTTATTATCTCACCCTCTAACTTCTTTCTAATAACGTTCCAGTATTTTCGGTATTCGAGTTTGGACATGGGATGTATTATGTCGAAAATTCAAGCATCGAATTTTCTGGGTTGTTACAGTGGAATCAGAGCAATGTTTTAGTAATAACCTTGGCTCTGTGGTGTAACTCGATAGAGATGGGGTTAGTAATACCCGAGATTGAGTTGAGTTTATATACGAGAGCGCGTATTTGTAAATTTTTATATACAAATGTTTTGTATTGTGTTATTTGATCAGTTCAAGTGTTGAGAAGCATTGAATTGGTAGTTAATACAATATTGTTTTGTAAATAGTGTAAATGAAATAATTTTACCCAAATTATAGTTTATATAGAACAGAAGTACTAAATTTTTGTTGTGTTTGTTTGATTTGAATGAAATTCAAATTGAATTAAAAATTGAATAGTTTAATATAACCCGAATAACTTGTGAATAAGAATTCAAATATCTGATTAAATAACTCAGGAATTAACTTTAAGTTAATACAGAATGATTTGCTTATGTTGTTAGTGAATTGTTTGTTTGTTTGTTGGTTGAACAATAAGTGATTGAATATAAAATTCATAAATAAGTTAAATGAAATTTGAGGGGAAATAAATGATTTTTGAAATAAAATTAGAATTGGGGTTATAAAATGAAAGTGAAATAATTGAGAGATCAATTAGTAATTAAATTTGAAATGATACTTAACTGGGTTAAGTGAAATTAAGAATGATATTGAAATTAAATATATATGGAATTTGGAAATCGTAATAATCGAATGGATGTTGAGTTGGAATTAAATAAAATTGATTTAAAGTTGGAAATTTAATGGATAATAATTAAATAGAAATCAATTGGATATTAACCAATTGATGTTCAAAAATGTTAAACCAATGTAAATATTAACATTGAATGTAAATTCAACTGATTTGATTGAGTGGTTGTGTATTGGTTGTTGATTGTGAATTGTTGTTGCTTGGTTGACTGATTGTTTGTTAAGTAGGATGAATAAACTTCAACAAAGGTTAAACAAATAAAAAAATTAGATTCCAGTATAATGAAATTGAACTGAAATGGCATATGAATTGAACTGGATGATTAAACCTTGTATCTACTAGTGAAATGATGCTCATGTTTGATTTTTGGAAATTTGGGTAGTTATAATTGTTAATCAATGAAACGTTAATTAAAATTTCATATATCTGCTACTTACATAGTGAATTGAGTTGAGTACAGGTGATAAAAGGGCAGCGACTTTAGGTTGAATAAATTGCAATAAACTGAGCAATTACGCTCGATAGTGCTCGTAAAAGGTGCGCCTGCGAAAAAATATGAATTTTGGGTTTTGAGTTTTGTTTTCAGACCCAGTGGGTCAATGTATATATATTATTTGTTCCAGCGATATCGCAGATGTCACTCTGTACAAGGGAGACTCTGCCGAATTTTTCCTCGAATTTAAGGCATTAGAAAATTTTCGATATTTTTGAAAATTTATATCGATTATAATGAATTGGTTTTCAATTTAAAATAAATTGGATTTTAGAATGAATGAGTTTGTAACATTTTCTTACCATAGTAATTTTAGGGATGAAATTCTATTAAGTGGGGAAGATTGTAATGTTCCGTATTTTTGGCAGTCAAACATTTAATATATTTTATTATTTTAATTATTGATTTGGAATTTTAAATGGATTTAAAATATATATAATTTGATTATAAAACGAATTTTTAATGTTAATTTACATATAATTATAAATCAAGCTCAAAATAGCGCTGTAGTTCGTAAAATGGAGTTTTGAACTTCAACTTGATATACCGGATCCGATATAAGTCGGATTTCTATGAAACAAGAAGCGTTGGGATCTTGTTGACGATAATTTTCACGTAAAAGAGAAAAATCGGGATTCCGTGTTATAGATTGTATGTAATGGATAAATCAAATTTTAAAATAGTCATTATGGAAATCGTTATTAAAATATAACGTTTATCTAATATATTTATAAGGGAAATTTAAATTGTTTAACTCGAAATTCACGATATTGAGTTGTATAATTTATATTTGAAGTTGTATATATTTTATGTTTTGATATATGTGGTAAAAATAATTTATTATTATTTAATTGAATATATATAACATTTTAAATGATATTATATAAGCGTTAAAAATAACCATTTTTACAAATGGTCTCAGTTCCCGATGAAATTAGTTTCATTGGAACTGTATCGTTAAATTATTGTTAGAAAATCAAATTTCGTGGCAAATCGATTTCGTATGTGACTTCAGTGGCTAACATGTCTTTGTTTCTATATAATTATTTATTCAATTTAGATAGAGGTAACTTTTAATGAATAAACGACTAGCCAAACAAACTCCAAAATTAACGAAACAAGATTCATTGGATCCGTTAGGAAGAGGTCTAGTAAATTGTCAAGGCCTCAAATTTATTGGATTTTTTCTGTAATTATAGGAATTTTAAACGCTTGATTTTTCATCAATAATTATAAAGGACTTTTCATAAATGACCTCAGAATTCGACGAAATCTATCCCATCTGGTCATGAATATTTTTTTTATGCTAGGATTACCTTATTTTATCAAAAAACGGAGATCATAAGGTTTTGTTTGGGCTGTTACTTTGTGCTGAAGTTTCATAGGAATAAAATAATATTTATTCATTCCATATAAATACCATACCAACCAGCGCAACCCTAGAATTTGGTAAAAAATGTTTTCTTGGCCAACAAACCAAAACCGCCGCCTCTATATTTTGAACGAACCAGAAACCGCCGTGCTTCTCCTTCTTTATATCGAAATCTGTTCATCGATGGACAGGGTGTTCAATGGAAAACACGTTCAAGTCAGTGAGAGGGAGATGCTGGATGGTTGAGATCAACCCTAGTTCATCGTGGCGACTAGAATGTCATCGACTTGGCACCATGGTTGTCAGCGTTTTTGGAGCAGATGGGGGTGTCGGGTTTATCGAGGCTTGTGGTGCAGATATAGGGCGGAAAGGAAGAGAAGCTGACATGATCGGATCTCGCCCTGACGATCAGAAGCAGGCGCGACAAGGTTGAAATCCGTTCATGGCTTTGTGTCATGAAGAAGGAAGTACCTGGAGCGAAAACGAAGCGGGTTTTGGATGAGCAAAAAGAGGATGCGAGCTAAAGGTGTATTGGGTATCGCAAGACAACGAAGCAGTGTTCATTTTGGGATGTTATGGACAGAATGAAGGAAGCGGTTTTGTAGAGGATGCCTGGAACAAGTATACAGAACGAAGGAGATTGGAGAAACTGGTTAACATCAGTTCGGCCCGAATTAATGATCTATGAAATTAAGTTAAATAATTGTTTAAGTAATTAATGAATTTTATTTGTTAATTCCATTGGGTATTCGAACATTGCAGTAAGGTGGTTGGAAAAGAATGGCGGATGGGCATTTGAACGTGAATAACGTGAACGACAGGTTATAGAAAGGGACAAAGTCGGCCATATTATATTATATATAATAGTATAATAGTTTGAGAATGATTACGAACATCAAGGTAGATTTTGGAGTTTGCGTGGTTTCTATTCAAAGCTTCCTGGGACAAATGCAAAGTGACGGTGAGAAAGGAAAAATGTTTAGACAAACTTTGGTCTAAGAATGTTTGAACAACAAAAGAATAGTACACAATGAAAAGTAACAGTATTTGAAAGGGAAGCAGTAAGTCGGCCTTGGGTTGTTTGAAAACTAGCAATTCAATAAAGTGATTAGGTATTTATAATTTTAATTAAACTATGTTAAACCGTGAATGTCGTTATTTCTAGAAAGGCTGAAATGAGGATAACAAGACGTGAAGTAGCAGTTTATAGAGACTAAGACAAGGAACGAACTATAATAGTAATGCTAGACTGTATTTGAAAGTTAGAAAGTAATTAAGGCTTAACCAAAATATTTAATTTAAATAGTTGATTTAGTAAATCTTACGATTTAGAAAATTTATTATAACTTAATTCTGAGTACTGATAAGGGATTGGAGACATGCGTGAAAAACTGAGAACAAAGGCAAGCAAAGAGCAGTCGAACCTGATTGGAAAAACAAATGTAATTAGAGTTATAATTTTAATTAAGGAAATTAATTAATAATATTAAATATGTATTAATTTCATAATCCTAATGACATGATCATTTGTTGCCAGAACTCAACAAACTATATACCGTTGGAATCATCATGACGAGTACTACATTGTGCAGCAGAGTTGGACACATTTGGAATCTATAGGGTGTTTTTATTAAATTAAATGCCTATTTGATTTAATTAAAATGAATCGTTTAAACCGCGAATCAGATCAAGGTGAGTTAAACTCACTCAGTTCTTCCCACTTATATTTTATATAATTCGGGTTTTTATTTTGTGTGCTATGGTTGCTAATGGTTGACTGTTTGTGTAACGACCCGAACTTCCCCGGTATCCGAAGAGAAGAAAAAGAATGGATTGTCTGAGAACACGACAAATCAGAACACAAACAGAAGGACACTTCATTGCTTATTACAACAATTTCCATCAGAGTACAAGAATAACAAAGTATGAATAAGTATTACGCATTGTAAAATATCAGAGATTAAAATACATCATATCACATCGGAAAAATAATACATAACAATACATAACACAACTGAAGGGAATATACGGATACAGAGCGTTCTGAATATAGCTTCAACTGTAAACCAAGATCCTATGAATACAATACCTGCAAAACCAAAACTACTAGCTGCCCGTGTGGAAAATTGGTGCACCCAGAGTTTAGGTTAAAACAATGAACTCCAGATCAGTAATGTGACTTGTGTGTGAACTAAAACAGTTATTTAAAGCTTTACATTAAAATGGAGTAAATCAAGGGACCATGCCGTATAACACGGAACGGGTTTTCTCCCAAGAATACCAGTGCATATAACAAATAGCGCAACGCTTATTGGAAAAATAAAGCTATTATAAGACTCAGGTCCCATCACATAATGCAATGCAAGCCGGAGGATAGAATTTTACCTCATAATAGGCAAACATGCTTGGTACGTTTAAAACAAATCATTTTTGATACTATTATAAGTGAAAAGTGTATAAAAAAACTTCAAATATAAATGTATCAATCATAGATGACATAGCATCCCATGCTACTATGTCGCCAATACTAGGCTCTACAATCAAAACCGAAATGTCACGTATTGGAAGTTGGATTTCCACCTGTGAACCATGGCAAGGGATCGTCCTTACCGCTTCGAGATAAACTAGCCTACCATGTCTCAGGAACAGCCGCAACTGCACCTTGGATCATCTGGGTCGGTCCACACGAAGTGGATTAAAATGCCTGAACTATGCGTTTCCCCGCCCTATGGGGCGTAAATCTGTCAGTATATCGACCAAACCATCCATCGGCCCCGTAGTGACCGATATAACCGAGGCACCTTGCTATCGATCATTCACATAAGTAAAACATCTAGGCTTGCAAAACCCTGACACCACTCCTAGCTAGAATGAAACGCATGTCCTCCCAGAGGTCCTCTCCCGTTTTTGATTCACACCAGGATGTGAGGCTCGCGAATTAACGCTATACAGAAAGCTATGCTATATTAAAGTCGTGCTTTGATCATCAACCACACGACCATGCTTTTCAACAGAATCCTTGATCCTTTGCATCTCAGCATGCCACAAAGGCAATTCACGCCATGCAACTGAAGTCTATCAATCACACAGAATGAAATTCAATGTCAGACACACATCCATTTACAAGTTCGTTCTGGATCTGAACGATACCGGAGGCAGCTTATTCCTAGTCCCAAATGTCCAATATAGGAGAGAGGTCTTGCATTTCTGGTCGATCTCCAAGTATGTCTAGATGATCACCACTTATTACCTCGTCTTGAGTGTACAACCCAATCAAGACATCAGTAATCATCCAAATGATGTGAAGACCTCCTATCGTTAACCACCGTCTTCATCCTTGACATATCGTCGAATCAGTTATTTAGAATGAAAAAAAAATGGCCTTTCTGAATAACTCGCGTATATAATAAACAAGTGCTATAAAACACAACATACGCCCCATTACAATCCTGAATATTCTTTTATTCAAATATTCTTTTCACAATGTAAACCAAATTAAGGTTTTCCAAACTAGTCGGGATTAGCGAACCTTATCGAAGTAACCATTTGTTTAATTTCCCAATCCCAACCTATTCATCCCATGGAGCAAAACTGGTAGTACTCCATAACTAACCCCCACGGTGTTGTCGATAAAATTAGTTTCCATTTCACGTTCAAATCTAATTAAAGATTTAACTATCGCCTGGAGTAAAACTGGTGGTACTCCATTCTCGATAATTTCTTGAATTTGATAAATTTAGTTATCAGATTTGCCTTTCAATCTATTTAAAGTTTCATTAAAACTCTAATTTTGTTTTAATCTCCAAAAATCATTTCTTAATGATTATTCAAAGTTAAGAAATTAATATTATCTTTAACTGGGTTAAAGAACTAATGTCATTTAAAACACAGCTCACGATAAACCCAAAATCACATTCCATTAATTATGGAATCTTCACAGAAAACAGATTGATATATATAATCGATATAAACTTCTGTATCCAACCAATAATATAAATGGAATAACGGCAAAGCCTTTTAAATTCCATATATAGTAACGGTCTTCCTCCATAGAGGTTCGCATTGATTATTACCAAACCGAATTCCATTCCATTCTAATTTATTTTATTAAATTGGAATAACTCTTCTTTGGAAAATTCCACTAAATCTTAATTAAAAGATTTATAAATTCCAAATCATATTTCATTGTAAATCGAGTTAAAGAACGAATGACGTTAAAAACAAAATTCACGATAAACCCGATTCACATTCCATTTTATTCCAGTTACTAAATATAACTGGAAACTCCAATAATCTTAATTAAAAGATTTATTCTTTCCACACGGGGTTTAAGAATAGTGTTAATTAGGACACCATTCATGACAAATCCAAAATCTCATTTCAATTCAATTCAATTCCAAATAAATATTAATTAATTGGAAAACTTCATTATATCCTAATTAAAAGATTTAATCTTTTCTCAACTACGTTTAAGAATAGTGTTAATGAAGACACCATTCACGACAAACCCAAAATCCAATTCAATATTAAATACAAGGCTCTAAATAGAAAGTATATCGGCTTATATTCAATATCAAATTCTGAAATCAACAAATATCGTATTGGGAATAACGATATATATATCTTCCAAATTCCTCCACAATATCCGTATAATCACGGAATCCAATATCGAAATATTTTGAAGATAATTTCGATTCAAATCCATTCCAATGCATATATTGAAAATTCTGGTTATTTTTAAAATCATATCAAATCCAATTTATTTATTCAAAAATATTGGATTATAATTCTAGTTCATAACTAGTTCATTTTGATAAAAATATATTTTTATCTTTTCAAATATGGAATTTTTCATCCCAATTCTTTCCAAATCATTTATTATGATTTTACCCAAATTATTGATATTTTTAATAATTTTATCAAGGTCCTTATAGTCGATTTCCATAAACGGTCATCGAACTGCACTTACAACGACCATTTTTCAAATTTGATTTGGATATAATTCCAAATCCAACCATTAGATTTCAAATCTCTTGTACTCGTTGCAAAGCTCTTTTCGATACGAACCTAACGGTTCTGGTTTTAGGAGAATCCGACGGTCGGATCTCCCATAATATCAATTCGAAGTCAATGGTCGAAATTCGCGAACAGCCGCGGCGCGGCGCATTCTATTCAAGCCATTAAATTTATATAATATATATATTATATATATTTCGTCGATTTCCATTTAAAACATATTTTATAAATCGTTTTAAATTCGTTTCCAAAACGATTTCATCTTCATATTCAATTTTAAATCAAAATTGAATATTCCATATCATTAATATATAAATGATAATATTATCAAAACATTAGATTTTGAAATCACTTCCTTTTCGATATTCATTATAAAATGAATAAAATCAATATAAATATCATTCGCGTCGAAATGGCGCTAATCTAATCAACACGGCTTTATATATTTAAATATTTTCGTGTCCATCCCAAATCGGACATCAAAATAATATTTTGATTCTTTTCTAAATATTATTTTAAAATATTCGTTATTCACCATTTTAAAATATTCGTTATTTTGAAATATTCGTTCTTTCCAAATTGGAATCAGACACAATCAATTACCATATAATTTTATTTATATGGATTTCATATACACATGTACACAATAATAATCAAACACGGTCAACCATCATCCAGACTGCAATACACAACTGCATAAGCGTTAAATATAAATAATTAACACTTACTACAGTCTGTCAACCCATCGATTGACATACAACTAAATATTGGGATAATGTATGTCCAATATCATCCCAATACCCGTGTGGGGTTTGCAGAAAACAAACACTGATTATTATTTATGCAGTTGGGCGATGTGTAAAATATATCGTCCCAATCCATATCAGTCAAATGTGTGTACATAAACAAATCGTTCAATTTGTAAATGAATATTTATTTTATTCATATACGCATTAAAAATTATATTTTTAATTATAAAATATTTGTTTCAACTGGTGAATATTTTATACAGTTCATTTATACAATAAAAATGATATTTATATTGTTCTAACATTTTTAGAAAATTTCGACAGCATAACGGCACGATACTAGAACCGAGATAAGGTCTAGCCTTATCCCTCGCCTAATAATGGCTCGCGCCATGTACATACCAATTCTAGTCAATTCATTTCATTTCCCAAACCAAATTCAACCAAATAATCCAATCAACCAAACAACCAAACAAACATGGTTTCAAACAAAGGTGTCGGGTGCTACTAAGCACCGTCTGCATCCTAGTATATATTTTTAACTAGAAAATAAATTAAAGTGAGTAGTTCTCACCTTTGGGATCCACTCCTCCATTCCTTATTTCTGAATGGTTCGGATTTGGATTTGATCCCATTCGGTTCCATCGCAATTTGTTTCACACAATATGTGTTAAAATCATATTTTTAACAACGGTATATATATTTAAAAATCACATTTTTATATTGCTGTATATATATATATATAAATCATATTTTTATATCGCTCCTTTCTATATAAAAATTATATTTTTATATCGCAACTTCATATATAAAAATCGAATTTTTATTTCGCTACAACATATATAAAAATCGCATTTTTATATTGTTATCCATATTATAGAAACCTTATTTTTATAATGCTAAAAATCATATTTTTATAATGCTTTACTTATATAAAAATCATTTTTTTATAACGCCTATATATATATTATAATTTTTATACAATTAAAAATCTTACCTTTGTATAATTAAAAATCAAACCTTTTTATATTTTAAAATCAAATCTTTCTATATTCGAAAAATTTCAAATATTTTTATATTTTGAAATCAATTCTTTCTATATACTTTAAAAATCATATTTTCTATATTTTTTAAAAATCATATTTTCTATATTTTAAAAATCATATTTTCTATATCTTAAAAATCATACTTTGCTATTTTTCTATTTTTAAAAATCATACTTTGCTATTTAAAAAAAATAGATTTTTCGGGTTGTTACAATCTCCCCCACTTAAAATCTTTTCGTCCTCAAAAAGGAACGGAGCTGAAAGTTGTTTAAATAATCAACTAAACTTTCATTCTTCAACTTTTCAGTTTCTAAGAATTTTCCAATTCTTAAAAAATTGGGCTAACGCCCTAAATTTTTGAATTTTTTTGCCATAACCTCCTTTGTATGGGGAGACATTTAAAACCGCAACTAGCCACGCAGGGTCCTCACCATCCAAAAAGAAAAGACAAGCGGCTAGCCAATCGACTCATAAAATCACCAAAACCAAATAAATTAGTAAATATGTACCTATTTGTTGGGCATACAATTTTATTCCTCTGCTTTATCCTCCTTGCTATGACATGTCCAATATATATGCATGTACATGTATGCAATTTCAATCAATTTCAATTCAGTTCAAAATTTGATTCGATTTGGCTAATTCACCTTACATTCTCTTATTGGTATTATCCATTCAATATTTTTATTAATCAAATTAATAATCAAACAACACAACCAACAATCAAGTAGTTGGTTTACGTTTCAAATTCATATTTTTTATATACTAAAAAATCATGTCTTTGATTCCAGTTCACAACAATAAACCCTATCTAGTTTTGGTTCTCACACCAGTCGATTGGAAGTATATAAATATCCCACTTTCGAATACTCGAACACAAATGTTGATGATGCCATGGCGATCATCAGAATCTTGCCCGGGCGACTAGAGTGTGATTCTATATCTATCTAGTATATTTTAGGCTTTGAACACATGTTAATTATGCATATATTCAAAATCTTCATATACTGGATGGTCCATATTCAATATAAAATAAATAATCAAATATGTATTATAAGATTTAAATTTTCAAAACAAAATTTGTTTTTCACGTTTATTTTGAAAATAACACTCTTCCGACTCATTCTAGGATACTGCTGATCCCATCTCTAACGAGTCATTGTCTTTGGATATTGCTAATCCATTCTCTGATGAATTCTTTCGTTCGGTTCTAATATGTCTTGTTCTCGAGCTCTGTAAAACAAAGCTCCGATACCATGCGTAACGAGCCGAACTTCCCCGGTCTCCGAAGAGAAGAGAAAGAACAGATTGTCCGAGAACACGACAAATCAGAACACAAACAGAAGAACATTTCATTGCTTATTACAACAATTTCCATCAGAGTACAAGAATAACATAGTATGAATAAATATTACACATTGTAAAATAACAGAGATTGAAATACATCATATAGCAACGGGAGAATAACACATAACAATACATAACACAACTGAAGGGAATATACGGATACAGAGCGTTCCGAATATAGCTTCAGCTATAAACCAGGATCCTACGAATACAGTACCTGCAAAACCAATACTACTAGCTACCCGTGTGGAAAATAGGGGCACCCAGAGTTTAGGTTAAAACAATAAACTCCAGGTCAGTCATGTGACTGGTGTGAGAACTAAAATAGTTATTTAAAGCTTTACTTTAAATTGGAGTAAATCCAGGGACACGCCGTATAACACGGAACATGTTTTCTCCAAAAATACAAGTGCATATAACAAACAACGCAATACTTTTTGGAAAAATGAAGCTATTATAAGACTCATGTCCCATCACATAATGCAACGCAAGCCGGAGGATAGAGTTTTACCTTATAATAGCCAAACATGCTTGGTACATTTAAAACAAATCATTTTCGATATTATTATAAGTGTAAAGTGTATAAAACAACTTCAAATATAATTTTATCAATCATAGACGACATAGCATCCCATGCTACTATGTCGCCAATACTAGGCTCTACAATCAAAACCGAAATGTCACGTATTGGAAGTTGGATTTCCATCTATGAACCAAGGCAAGGGATCTTCCTTACCGCTTCGAGACAATCTAGCCTACCATGTCTTAGGAACAACCGCAACCGCACCTTGGATCATCATGACCAGTCCACGTAGAGTGGATTTAAATGCCTGAACCATGCGTTTCCCGCCCTATGGGGCGTAAATCTGTCAGTATATCGACCAAACCATCTATCGGCCCCGTAGTGACCGATATAACCGAGGTTCCTCACTATCCATCATCCACATAAGTAAAAGGTCTGGGCTTGCAAAACCCTGACACCACTACTAGCAAGAAAGAAATGCATTTCCTCCCAGAGGTCCTCTCCCATTTCTGATTCACACCGGGGTGTGAGGCTCGTGAATTAACACCAACACAAAGCTATGCTATAGTAAAGCCGTGCTTTGATCGTCAACCACAAGACTCTGCTTTTCAACAGAAGCCTTGATCCTTTGCATCTCAACATGCCACACAGGCAATTCACGCCATGTAACTGATGTCTATCAGTCACACAGAATGAAATCCAATATCAAACACACACCCATTTACAAGTTCATTCTGCGTCTGAACAAAATCATAGACAGCTTATCCCTCGTCCCATATGTCCAATACAGGTGAGAGGTCCTCAGATATCCGGTTGATCTCCAAGTACGTCTGGACGATCATCACTTATTACCTTGTCTTGGGTGTACAGCCTATGTAACAACCCAAATTTTAATAACGTGTTAGGACAAGAATCAAGGCAGAGTTAAATCATAAAATCTGAATCAGAAACGGGTTGCGCCATTGCGTTCGTCTCAGAAAAATACGCGAAATAGAGTCCGAGTTTTCGAGAATCGGAGTCCGTATGACCAAGTTATGGCCAGTCGAAGTTTTCAGAAAATTCCAAGTTCAAAACAGCTCAAAAATTCAAATCTGGAGCCAAACGGACTGGGCGGGAAATCTCCCGCCCAAGCCCCAGGTCGACTGGAGTGTTGACTGGGGAGTCGACACGCCCAGGGGGCAGGTCGACTGCCCAGTCGACACGGGTGTCGACCTGGGTGGTCCGGCCACTTTGGCCTGGGTGCACCTGCTGCAGTCTTGGCTCGGTTTTGTGGGCCTGTGACGGATTTTGAGGGCTCAGATCTATCCTAGGGTTTATCCTATGGCCTAAACTACTCCCAATCTCTATAAAAAGACCCCTAGACCTAGCTTAAACCCTCACAAATCACTCTTGCAACGAAGTGCTGCCCAAATCTCCGTTGACCATGGCCTCCATCTCCAACTCCAAGAGCTTATGCATTCAAATCGGATCCGAATCAAAGGTGCTAGCTTGCTACCTCAAATCAAGAGAGTGGATCAACGTTGCTACGCAAATTTCACGACGATTCTACGACAAGACGATTCATGCTCATAATCCCTTAGCCACGCTATGTAAGTTCTAGCTACTTGTAGATCTAAACGATAGTTCTAATGTGACATGGAATAAAATGCGATGAACATAAGTATGCTAGCCTATATGAACCTTGTCATGCCTCTTTTGCTTGAACCTATGACTTTAGGCTATGTTTAGTGACTAAATCAAGTTACTCATGTTGCATTGGACTTAGTTTGCCATGCAAGATTGAACCTTTATTTGTGGGATGTTGGCATGAACACTTGCAACCATTTTGACTTGTGAAATATGTGCATGAATTTGACATGGGGCTTATGCATGTAAAAGAACCCATAACCCCTTATGATTTCATGTTTATGTGAGGCCAAACCCCTTATGATATTATGCATGTTTGAGGCCAAACCCCTTATGATACCGTGCATGTTTGTGGCCAATCCCTTTATGACATCGTGCATGTTTTGAGGCCAATATGCAATATGCTAGTTATGTGAACACCTTTGCCTCAATTTTCACCATGTTTAACTTGTGATTCATCTTTGCCATCTTGTACCCATCTTTGTCATATTATTCCAAATATGTTGATTCGCTTTCATGTGCGTTGGGGACACGTTTTGGGTAGTTTAGGCAAACTTGAAAATGGGCTATGAACTTGACATGGAATTACATGGAACATGTAATGATAATAAACGTGAATAGGACACGAAAACTTGACATGGGGTTACATGAAAACATAGACTTAAAAAGGGGTCTAAACTTGACATGAACATGACACGTAGAAAAACATGGAAGTGGCCAACTCGAGGTTGGGTTGAGTTTGTAGCATAAATCTGCCCGGACCCGCCCGGCAAATCCAATGGCTACAAACAATAGGACCCAATGTGGGTAGTTGGTCATATCGCGCTTGAAACCCGAGGTTAGACTAGGTTGTGGTGTAAATCTGCCCGGACCCGCTCGGCGTAACCAGTAACCACAACAACGTCTAATGTGAGAGGTTGAGAGTGCATTAATTCAATTAATGCCACATGATAAGGTTAAGTAAATCTGACTAATGACACTTAACCGATATGACATGAATGGGTAGGTTAAGTGAAACCGGACTTGATTTCTTAATGACACTTAACCGTAAAATACAGTTAGGGGATGGGGTTAAGCTAATCCATACTTAACTAATCCGACTCGGTAATTAGATGGGGTTAAGTAACCTACACTTAACTAATCTAAACACGGTAATTAGATGGAGTTAAGTTAACCTAGACTTAACTAATCTAAACACGGTAATTCGATGGGGTTAAGTTAAACACTTAAACAATCTAAACATGATAATTCAATGAGGTTAAGTAACCAATACTTAACCAATTTAACATGATAATTCAATGAGGTTAAGTAACTTATACTTAACCAATTATACATGATGATTTGATGAGGTTAAGTAACCTATACTTAACCAATCTAATATGAGAACTTGATAGGGTTAAGTCACAAGACCGTTTAAATATACTTAACCATTGTAATACGATTAGTGGATGGGGTTAAGCTAACCCATACTTAACCAATCCGACTCGATAATCTGATGGGGTTAAGATAATCTATGCTTAACCAATCTAACACGATAATCTGATAGGGTCAAGACAAACTAATACTTAACCAATCTGACTTGATAATTGAATAGGGTTAAGTCATGAGCTTCTTGGTATACTTAACCAACTTGTAGGGCTAAGTCTTGAGCTTAAATACTTAGCCAATCTTGACATGATTCATAGGCTGGTTAAGTCATGAACTGGAATGACAACACTTAACCCACTAGACAAAACCCTAGTTCAGGGGACTAGGTGGAAAACCGTAGTTAACAAGGATAACGGGAAAGGGAACTAAGTGATAAACCTTAGTTTAGGATAACTAAGTAATAATTCTTAGTCAAGGGATTTGGACCAGTTCACAGATGGATGAGTAACCCGATACGGTAGGTCATCGCTTAAACACACGAGGAGGAGCAAATTATCTGACTTAGATAAAGGCTCCAACGAACTGGGTGACGAAGCACTAGCTTCGGGGGACGTGAGGGGACTCTTGGTATCCCTCTATGAGGTTGCAGAGGATCCGCCTGGGCTCACAGAGGTTAAGGTCTGCGGTAGAAGAACCAAGAGTATGCCTTGGTTGTTGTGCGAGCAACCTAAAGACGGGGATGGATTAGCGTGGAGTCGACGATACTTGATTTTTGCCCTGGATAGCGCGTCGTCGACTACCTACCATCTTTAGTCAATCGTGTATGTATACGGTAAGGCAGAGAACTCCCAACAGACCATATACTTGCTATCAAGTTATGGGTGAGGTTGGCTAATAGGTAAGTGGGGCATAGGGGGCCGGAGTATAGTTCTCGTGCATGATTTTTCTTGGATTGCCTTTCAGTAGTTGAGGGAGGGGTCACATGGGACCATAGCCATGGATACAAAAACATACCTTGATATCTGCATTCGGCAGACGACTTAAAGCTCCCGACCGAGTCTCGTATTTCTTGATTTGCCCTGGCACGGGACTCGGATGGCACATTGAGATACATGTGCAGTTAGACATGGAAAAACGATTCATGGTGGTTACGTGGGAAAAAGGGCGTGGTTGACGGGTAGCATAATCCCTAGTAGGCCTAGGTGGCTAAAACCCAAACCGAGATACGAAAACGTTCATTAGGTAGCATAATCCCTAGCGGTCCTAGGTGGCATAAATCCTAGGTGAACACGCAATAGTTCATGGTAAGAAAACATAACCAGATCAAGGGTAGCAGTCCAAAACAACTTCAAGGATAAAATGGTACTACGTTGAGGTGGTATAGATTTACATGGGAAAGCCCGTATGGCCTACGGCAAAGGACTGAACTTATACATGGAAAGAAACATACGAGTTAGGAAAACCTATGTACGCGATATATTAGGTTGACATGGACCATTTCATGACTTTGGTCAAGGGACATTTTATAGTTAACTCATGACATGGGTTGGGATACTAGTACGGGAGGTGCAGAGAAAATATACATGATAGATACCTTGGGATATTATACTTGATAGAAACCTGACAATGTGATACTTTGATTTACCTTAACACCGTAGTTTATCATGATACCTTAGTTTATCTTGATACCGTAGTTCACCCTGTTATCTTGGTTTAGTTTATCTATCTTGTCGTCATCCTTATGTTTATTTTTAGTTTATGCATGTCATGTTACCTTTACCTGTTTTTATGTTGGAAGTAGATAGGACTTACCAGTCTTTATGACTGACCCCGTTTTCTTTCGCCTCTTTGTCTTCGGTTCCGCCCCCCCCCCCCCCCCAGGTTTTCAGGGAGGAAATACTGTTGTTAGTTCGGACCTCTTCTGCTTGAAGGTCATCATGTATGGCTTGAACTTCCATGGGCTATGGCTGCTTTACTGCTTTACTTGGGGAATAATTTATGAAAAGGTTTATTGCTTCTTTACTATTGCAAGACAGGTTTCTATGTAATCTGTTGTAAAAAGGCTTTACTGTTTATAAAGAAATGAGAATCTGTTTTACTTCCGCTGTTTTATATGTTCTGTCTTGTAATATTTCTATGCATGTTTACTAATAATGCCCCTCCAAACCTAGTGCATTCCTTTGTGAGTGACCCTGGCGGAGGTGGGGTGTTACAGCCTAATCATGACATCAGTAATCATCCAAACAATGTGAAGACCTCCGGCCTTCAACCACCGTCTTCATCCTCGACATATCGTCAAATCAGTTATTCAAAATGGGATAAACCCGGTCTTTCTGTATAACTCGCGTATATAATAAACAAGTGCTATAAAACACAACATACGCCCCATTCCAATCTAGAATATTCTTTTACTCAAATATTCTTTTCACAATGTAAACCAAATTACGGTTTTCCAAACTTGTCGGGATTAGCGAACCTTACCGAAGTAACCATTTGTTTAATTTCCCATTCCCAACCTATTCATCCCATGGAGCAAAACTAGTGGTACTCCATATCTAATACCCACGGTGTTGTTGGTAAAATTAGTTACCATTTCACATTCAAATCTAATTAAAGATTTAACTATCGCCTAGAGTAAAACTGGTGGTACCCCATTCTCGATCATTTCTTGAATTTGATAATTTTAGTTATCTGATTCACCTTTCAATCTATTTGAAGATCCATTAAAACTCTAATTCAGTTTTAATCTCCAAAATTCATTGCTTAATTATTATTCAAAGTTAAGAAATTAATCTTATCTTTAACTGGGTTAAAGAACGAATGTCATTTAAAACATAGCTCACAACAAACCCAAAATCACATTCCATTAAATATGGAATCTTCATGGAAAACATATCGATATATATAATCGATATATTCTTGCGTATCCAACTAATAATATAAATGGAATAATGACAAAGCCTTTTAAATTCCATATATAGTAACGGTCTTCCTCCACAGAGGTTCACATCGATTATTACCAAATCGAATTCCATTCCAGTCCAATTTATTTTATTAAATTGGAGAACTCTTCTTTCAAAAATTCCACTAAATCTTAATTAAAAGATTTATAAATTCCAAATCACATTTCACTATAAATCAGGTTAAAGAACGAATATCGTTAAAAACACAGTTCACGATAAATTCGATTCATATTCCATTTTATTCCAGTTACTAAATATAACTGGAAACTCCAATAATCTTAATTAATTTATTTTTTTCACATGGGGTTTAAGAACATTATTAATGAAGACACCATTCACAACAAATCCAAAATCTCATTTCAATTCAATTCCAAATAAATATTAATTAATTGGCAAACTTCATTTAATCTTAATTAAAAGATTTAATATTTTCTCAGCTCGGTTTAAGAATAGTGTTAATGAAGACACCATTCACGACAAACCCAAAATCCAATTCAATATTAAATACAAGGCTCTGAATAGGAATTATATCAGCTTATATTCCATATCAAATTCTAAAATCAACAAATATCGTAATGGGAATAACGATATATATCTCTTCCAAATTCCTCCACAATATCCGTATAGTCGTGGAATCCAATATCGAAATATTCTGAAGATAATTTCGATTCAAATCCATTCCAAAGCATATATTGGAAATTCTGGTTATTTCTAAAATCATATCAAATCCAATTTATTTATTTAAAAATATTGGATTATAATTCTAGTTCATAACTAGTTCATTTTGATAAAAGTATATTTTTATCTTTTCAAATATGGAATTTTTCATCCCAATTCTTTCCAAATCATTTATTATGATTTTACCCAAATTATTGATATTTTAATAATTTAGATCAAGGTCCGTACAGTCGATTTCATAAACGGTCATCGAACTGCACTTACAACGACCTTTTTTGAAATATGATTTGGACATAATTCCAAATCCAACAGTTAGATTTCAAATCTCTTGTATTCGCTGGAAAGCTCTTTTCAATACGAACTTAGCGGTTCTGGTTTTAAGAGAATCCGACAGTCCGATTTCCCGTAATATCAATTCGACGTCAATGGTCGAAATTCGCAAACTGCCATGGCGTGGCGCATTCTTTTCAGGCCATTAAATATATATAATATATATATATTATATATTCCATCGATTTCCATTTAAAACGTATTTTATAAATCATTTTAAATTCGTTTCCAAAACGATTTCAACTTCATATTCAATTTTAAATCAAAATTGGATATTCCATATCATTAATATATAAATGATAATATTTTCAAAACATTAGATTTTGAAATCACTTCCGTTTCGATATTCATTATAAAAATGAATAAAATCGATATAAATATCGTTCGCGTCAAAACGGCGCTAATCTAATCAACACGGCTTTATATATTTAAATATTTTCGTGTCCATCCGAAATCGAACATCAAAATCAAATTTTGATTCTTTTCTGAAAATTATTTCAAAATATTCATTATTCACCATTTTAAAATATTCGTTATTTTGAAATATTCGTTCTTTCCGAATTGGAATCAGACATAATCAATTACCATATAATTTTATTTAAATGGATTCATACACGCATGTACACAACAATAATCAAACATGGTCAACCATCATCCAGAGTGCATTACACAACTACATAAACGTTAAATATAAATAATTAACGCTTACTACAGTCTGTCAACCCATCGATTGACGTACAACTAAATATGGGGATGAGTGTATGTCCAATATCATCTGATCATCCATGTGGGGTTTTCAAACAACAAATACTAATTATTATTTGTGTTGTTGGGCGATGTGTAAAATATATCATCCCAATCCATATCAGTCAAATATGTGTACATAAACGAATCGTCCGATTTGTAAGTGAATATTTATTTTTTTCATATACGGGTTAAAAATTATATTTTTAACAATAAAATATTTATTTCAACTCGTGAATATTTTATACAGTTCATTTATACAATAAAAACGATATTTTTATTATTCTAACATTTTTAGAAAATTTCGACAGCATAACGGCACGATACTAGAACCGGGATAAGGTCTAGCCTTATCCCTCGCCTAATAATGGCTCGCGCCATGTACATACCAATTCTAATCAATTCATTTCATTTCCCAAACCAAATTCGACCAAATAATCCAATTAACCAAACAAACATGGTTTCAAACAAAGGTGTCGGGTGCTACTAAGAACCGTCTGCATCCTAGTATATATTTTCAACTAGAAAATAAATTAAAGTGAGGAGTTCTCACCTTTAGTATCCATTCCTACATTCCTTGTTTCTGAACGGTTCGGATTTGGATTTGATTCTCGTCGGTTCCATCGCAATCTGTTTCACACGGTATGGGTTAAAATCATATTTTTAACAACGGTATATATATTTAAAAATCACATTTTTATATTGCTGTATATATATATATATATAAATCATATTTTTATATCGCTCCTTTCTATATAAAAATTATATTTTTATATCGCTACTTCATATATAAAAATCGAATTTTTATTTCGCTACATATGTAATAAAAATTGAATTTTTATTTCTCTATAGCATATATAAAAGTCGCTTATTTATATTGTTATCCATATTATAGAAACTTATTTTTATAATGCTAAAAATCATATTTTTATAACGCTTTACTTATGTAAAAATCATATTTTTATAACGCCTCTATATATATAAAAATTATAATTTTTATACAACTAAAAAACTTACCTTTGTATAATTAAAAATCAAACCTTTTTATATTTTAAAATCAAATCTTTCTATATATTTTAAATATCATATTTTCTATATTTTTTAAAAATCATATTTTCTATATTTTAAAAAGCATATTTTCTATATTTTAAAAATCATACTTTGCTATTTTTTTATTTTTAAAAATCATACTTTGCTATTTAACAAAATTGATTTTCTGGGTTGTTATAGTTTGTTAGTTAATTATATTTTCATATATTGAGTCAACCGATAAAATTAAACGTTCTTTAATTTTGGTGAAACACAAAATCGTTATTATAACGATTGGAACCAATTGAGGTAACTTACCTTGTTGGCCATGGTTATAAAATAACCATGTTAATTTAATGAATTGTTTGAATGGTCTGAATTGTTTGCTAATGATTAAATAAATTGATTGATATTAAGTTGCTGTTATCTTACTATTTTAGAATTAAATCAGTAAAATTGAATTGAATGATATCATGTGAAATAACCATTTGGATGCAGAGAAGAACAGGTTGGAGGGATCCAACCAGATTCCTCAAATATAGTAGATGTTATTTATTTTCATATTATCATTATATGAACTGTTTAAACCCATCTGTTTGGATGATTGATTTGATTGTGACCATTGACCTGAAATTCAGCGAATTGTTTTGTTTTAACCAATTGGCAGTATTGGTTGAGTAATTGGCAGCAGTTGGCCTATAAATCAATCATTTTGAAATAGTGATTTACCAGATGAAAATAAAATTATAAAATTTATTTTATAACAGAATATAGATTTTTAAATATATCATTTAAAATGAAGTTTATAAAAAAGGGAAATCAGCCGTGTGCTGAGCACCCCTCATCTTAATTAATGCAAAAACTTACAAGTGAGATTAATCATTTTAAGAAACAATTAAAAAGGGATAATTATATTATTTATTTAATATTAATTGAAGTAAATGAGTTTATTTAAATTAATTTATTAATTAATTTAAATAAAGTGACGAGTTAAAGTTGATCAAAGAGTTAATCATGTTTTGGAGTTGACCAGGCAACTATTTTAACTGAAACTGATTATTTGATTTAATTAGTTTGGGCAAATTAGAAATGAAATGATTTAGAATATAGTTGTTAACTTAAATAATATTTCAAAAAGAAATTTAATACTAATTCTGGTTAATGATGAAGTAAATTATTATTTTAATAATAATTTAAGAAATTACTTCTTAAATGAAATACATTTAAGCAGGTAATCGATTTTGAAATGGAATATGGTTGAGGTTTGAAAAAAGGTTATGAAACCAAGTTTGTAACGAAGTTATAAAAGAGATTTAAACGAATATGATAACTTGAGTTGAAGAAATAACATAAAAAGGGGGTTTATCTTAAACCTGAGATTTTATAAACAAGGTTTATAAAAAGAAATGAAGAGTCAAAGCGCTAATTTGAATTGGTAGTACTTAATAATGGATTAAGATAAATGGGAGTGAAATGATATTTTCGGAGAGGAAAATGGATTGATAAAAGTGATTTGTATTTGGGTTTAGTGAAAGAAGTCTTTAAGAAAATATAATGGTTAAACAAATGTTGACTTAACATTTGAATTTAAGGGAATCGAGGAGAAAGGGTATTATATTAAACCGGAGGTTTATAAACAAGGTTTATAAGAAGAGTGTGGAGTTAAACGTTAAGATTAAATTAATTGTACTTAATAATGATATTAAGTGGTATGAATTGGAACAAGATTTCAGAACGGAATGGTTGAACGGTTTGGAAATAAAATAATATCAAGTTAAGATAAGGAATTTCTCGAGATAAAGGAAATAAAGGAGATTTTGTAAAAATATAATAATATTTTCAAAATATAAGGAAATAAAAAATGAAGTGTTGAAATTAGTTTATTCTAAAAGAGAAGTGTTGGATTTGTTACCAAGTAATGAAACAAAGGAGATTCGTAACATTAGTCTACGAATGATAAGTAAAATTGGTTTTTCCAAGTATGGATAACGAGTAGTGATATAGGAATTGTTTTGAACATGATAGAAGAATAGAGTATTGGGTATGATTATAGAATGTATTACAATAAAATAGTCTTGAAATAAATCTTATGTTTAATAAGAATAGAAAAGCTATATTCGTAATATCTAAAGATTAAAGAGTTTTAAATTAACATTCGTTAATTGTTTTAATTTAAAATGGCCAAATAATGTCGAGTATTGAATCAATGAACTCATTTTATTTTCATGATTGTTTATTTGACAGTTAAATAACCGACTATAAAATTTGCCAATACGATTGTTGGTACGGAAATACCGGGATCGAATTTATATTCGAAAACCATTCCGGACCAACAAATATGTGAAGATAATTGAAGATGGAGCATTAAAGACCATGGATCTTCAAAAGCGGAAGAACTACTCGTTGAAGTTCCCTGGTTAGCTCCCAAGGATTTTTGAATAGTGATTCTATCGTGGTTGAAATCTTCGGATTTGCAAGGATTACTCGCTACTAATCCATAGGCTAATTCAAGGATGTGATAGGAGAGTGCCTTCGGTTTGTCCAATCCTTGGACAACTTGTATGGATGAATGTCTGACAGAGTATTTCCAAAGGATTACGTCTATTTATTTCTTCAAACGTACTTTTGTTGGTGGCAGAAGAATTCGTTCTTTTTGCGTAAACACCTTGAGTATTTTTGTGGATGTCAGTTAATGATTATTTGGCGGATCTGACAATGTGACATTCAAAGTGAATGATGGCCAGATGTTCTAAAATAATAATGAAGGTAAAAGTAATTAATTAATTAATTATGACCTCAAGCCTCATCAACCGGGAAATGGTATAAAATCGGGTAGGCCGCATGGCTATGTGGGTCGCACCCATCAAAAGGGTATATTCATTACATGATCTGGTGAAATCAAATGCCTTCGGTTGTCCTTTTGTTTTTATATGTATGCTATCGGTTCAGTTGGCTGGCCCCCAACCATGGTAATGATATATTCGGTACTCTCAAGCGAAGTGAGGGGCCGATCATGTTTAGTCGGGGTTGCAAGATGTTCTTGTTGAATCCCCAATGTATTCATCTCCAGAGGTTCATTGTCGGAAGGTGGTCCGATAATTTGCCATAGTTGGAAATCCATTCTCCAATAAGCGCCCGCGGTTTTGATTGTATACTATATATGTAGAGCGTGAGATGCAAGCGTTCTACTAGATTGCTGTTTACTTGATAGTAGACATTATTATAATATCAGAAGAATATTGATTTCAAAATGTTTTGGGTTATAGTAAGGTAAAAAAAACCATCCATATTTATATGTGGATTTGGTCTTACTATTTTCCTTTCTTTCGATAAAGATTTTAACTTTAAAATCAAGTTGGACGTTACTTATAAACTTAGTGTGTTTTTCCCAATCTAGTTCACTAGATTGATCCGTGCGTTTGTAATGCTCGGGTTAGACCGGGGTGTACAGGTTCAGGTTATCAGATGTAGTGAAGAGACGAGCTGTAAGAGTTCAGACATATGATATCTAGTTGTATTTCCTTCGTGTGATTGTATATGAGGACAAATATTATAACGTTTCAGATGTGTTGATGTACTCTGATGATTGTAAGTATTTTTAAAGCTTTATATAAATATTTAATTCTATATTATATTTTGTTCTGCTGCGATGTGAGACTCTGTGTTGTGTTCTTCTTCTTCTTCTATTATAATATTTCTTTCTTTCTTATCTCACCCCCTAACTTTTTTCTAATAATGTTCGAGCCTTTTCGGTACTCGAGTTTGGACACAGGATGTATTGGGTCAAAAATTCGAGCATCGAATTTTTGGGTCGTTACATACAAACCAACATATGCGATCATTGGAAATACTCAGTCAGACATTCGCCCATATACGTTCGTTCTGGGACTGAATGAAACCGAAGGCACAATTTCCATTATTCCATCTTCGGCAATTTCTACCTAGGATTAACAGAAAAAGCCCTTGCACTTTACTCCATCTTCGATCATTTTCATATAATCAGATTCGCAACACAACTACCAATACAGAGTGGTTCTCGGATAATAATCCAACTGGTCTCTCCATATTGACAATGATATTGCCAAATACTTCGATAGTCGGTTATTCAACTATCGAAGAAAAACAAACATCCATTCAAAACATTAAAAAATCACTGGGCTCCTTAATTAATATTTTATTAATTAAATTACTTCTTCATTTCTTTATCAATGTTTGTTAGCTAAATATTTTCAATAATAATCCTGGCCTCATACGCTATTTGGAAAACATTTCCATATATAGTCTCCTTTTATTTTCTATACGTAGAAAATAACTTCTATTAATAATAGAAAAAAAAACATTTCAAGTACTTCTCCCTTTCACCACTGTTCATTTCTATACTTAGGAAATATTTATTATTATATTTCCAAAATTCCACTTATTTGGGTTAAAATGAATGTTGTGTAAAACACTGTCACAACAACCCAGAATACTGCATTCAACTAAACTCTTTAATCATTTATCTTCGAGCCTGAATCTTCCTATTTACTGGTTAATAATGAAATCAATCAAGTTGGGGTATAATTACCTCTCAGACCTTGATTGAAAACGTCCTTAACTTCCAAATATACAAGACCCATTTCCTGAATAACCAACCTCATATAAAGCCAACTATTCATTTTTAAAACGCATATACATTTCTCTTTCCATCTTTACCAGATTAAATTTATGGATTTTCTTTTTTTATAATATTCTATTTTTATGTTCCTTTACTTATCAAATTCTATATATATTGATATATTGATTTCCAGATATCAAAATTTCTTAAAAACATTCTAACTCCTTAAGTTTCCGAAAAAATTTTCCAGCACATCTTTTGTAACGGCTAATAGCTCAAACCTCAACTCGTCTCTCTAGGACCTTTCCATTCAAACAGAAAATAAAAAATCCAACTGGCATACCGATTTGGCGCATAGAAACTCATATAGAATCTAAAAGTGTACCTTTCTGTCAGGCACTTAAATTATAATCTTCATACACTACATCCCATAACTGTTTAACCCATATACGTCCATTCCCAATTGATTCTAATTCAATCCAATCATTTTTAACTTAATTCGCTAATTTATTCGTTAATTAGCTCTTTTTCCTTTTTCACTTTTTATTCAAACATATCACGTTCAAATATATTTTTAACTTGTTTATAACCAATCAAGTTCCAATTTTTTTATTCAAATTTCATATTCATTTAAAATATAAGTTTACAAATCACATCCACTTATCTAAGCCCAATTTCTTATCAATACTTAATTAACTAATTATTCTTCAAATTAGTTAATTCTATTCCATAATTGAAAAAAATATGATTTTTGTTTCAAAAATCATTTCATTTACACAACTTGAGATCGTATTTATTTTACAACTCAAATCGGGATTTTGAAATTAAATATCTATATTTTATTAACTTAAAATACTTCGATTTTAATTAATAAACTATTATGGTTTTACAATGGCTATGGCGTTACTTTTCTGAAAATTTGAATTTGACATAACTCAAAATCTATAAGACGAAATCCAGATTTTTCATTTTCATTGGAAAACTATTATCAAATCGGTCCCGATGGTTCTTATTTCAAAGAATTCCGACTTAAATTGAGTTCTATATACTCAAATGAAGTTTGAAATGCCAATTTACAACCTACCGCGTTGCGGCGAGTTCCTTTTAATTATATTTAAATATAAATGATTAAAACATTGTTTATAAATAAATTTCACTTCCATTCTTATATATTTTTAATATAATATAAACCTGTTTTCCAAATCTAACTTAAAAATTCTGATTATCCCTAATCGCCGATTATTTCGTAACTCAATTATAAATTTATTTATACTTTGATCTTTTATTAAATTCTATATCCTTATAAATAAATAATTTATAAAATTCGATATAATCGAATTTCAAATTATAAATCCTTCTGATTTATCTCATCTCAGTTTATATTCTGAATTCCATAATAAAATCCATAGTTTTTTTTCGAAACGATTTCCAATTCTATGTTAAATTCATATTTGAATTTAAATTCCTAAATTATCAAATGATAATTTATTTCACTAAATTTTTAAAACCATTTATTAATTGAAACACCCCACCTCCATTAAGGTCACTCACAAAGGGAATGCATTAACTTCGGTGAAGCATTATAGGTAAAAGATACAGATAATTTACAAGACAGACATATAAACAGCAGAAAACTGGAATAATTTCATATGCAACGTGGTCTAGTCAAAACATTACAATAATTGTCTCAAAACCCAACTTCCAAGTTATTATAATAAAACTTCTATCTTGATTAAAAACTCAAAATACATAAAGAAGCATAAAGCAATAGTAAAGCTGTGACACCCCAACCTCCGCCAGGGTCACTCGCAAAGGAATGCACTAGCTTTGGAGGGGCATTATTGGTAAACATGCATAATGATATAGCAAGGCAGGACATGACATATATATATATATATATATATATGTGAATAAACAGAGTAAGTAAATAAAACAGCGGAAGATTTATAAACCATTTCAAAACACAAGTCTGGTACATCAAAATGTCACTTTCCCAAAATTACAAGTCTAGATAAATACATCATCTGATAAACTGAAAATACATAAGTACTATCCCCAAATAAGAGTGATAAACCATAGCGGCTCAAGTCCAAAGCATACTTGAGCTATCCAAGGAAGCAGCTAAAATCCAAGCTAGGCTCCAGTATTCCCTCCCTGAGAACCTGGGGGGGGGGGGGAACGGAAGAAAAGAGGCGAAACAAAACGGGTCAGTCAAAAAGACTGAGTAAGCCCTGCTACGATCAGTCTATAAACTAATAAAGTTAACATCATGATGGAAACTGAGATGATCATAGATAACAACATACTGGCATGATAAATCAACTACAAGACAGATAGAGGTGTCATCGCATAAAACAAGGTTAAGTTTTACACCACGGTGTACTAGCAAACCAACGTAACAGGTATTGATCCCTTAGCCCAAACTTTGGCCCAATAACATGAAGTGACCTTAATAAAAGGTCCAGCCCACGGTCTAGTCGATCGGCTCCCTATAAACCTAACACGTCAAGTGTTGGTGTCCATATGGCCCACATATGGTTGTAGTTAGTCTGTGCTGGGTCCACCTTTGGGTGTATCAAGCCCTCGGGTGTCAACCCCGGACACTTAAGCAATAATGCACAGCCCTATCCTACTGGTACCCGTGCCTCGAGTTTGTCCAACATCGGACTACGTGCACGTCCGTAGCCCGCCGGACCTGCACCGCTGTACCACTCAGCCATCGCCCTTTGGTCGCTTACATCAGTCCAGTAATCGTGCCCCGCCCTAGCCTAGCCTCTAGGGTTGTGAATGATACCAAACTGGGATTACTGCTGGAACAGACCACGTTGCTAGGGTTTCTAAGAGGGTTAGGTGTGATTTAACCCTTCACTAATCCTGGATTAAACTGGTTAAGTGTGGCTTAACCCCATTCTAATCCCTTGAACTCCCAAATGGATTAAACTAGTTAAGTGTAACCATCGGTTTACAACTTAACCACATTCTAATCCCTCGAATCCCCAAATTGGTTAAGTATTAGTGGACCCTGACTTAACCCTAATCATGAGGCATTAATTAATTTAATGCACCTTAACCTCTCACATTAGACCTTGTTGTGGTTACTAGTTAGGCCGGGCGGGTCCGGGTAGCTTTACACCACAACTTGGTCTAACCTCGGGTCTTGGCACCCCATGACCAACTTCTCACATTGGGTCCTATTGTTTGTAGCCACTAGTTAAGCCGGTCGGTTCTGGGTAGAATTACGCTACAAACTCAACCCAACCTCGAGTTGGCCACACTTATGTTTTCTAAGTGTCATGTCCACTTTATTTCAAAACATAATTACAAGTCAACAAATACTTGGGTAGACCTAACTTAATAGGTAAATTCCCAAGGGGTAGACCTAACTTAATAGGTAAATTCCCAATCTTATATTTTCATGTATTTTAAGTTTACCCAAACCCCCAACGTCATTCTATCGCTTACATATTCGTAATAACGCATAAAGGATAGGAAGAGGGAACTTGGCACAACATACATGATAAACTTGCACAACAATCATGCATAACATGTTAGACTTGTACAACTTAGCATAGTGAACTTGCATATTACCATAAACATGCATAACATGGTTAAACTTGCTTAACTTAGCATAGTGAACTTGCATATTACCATAAACATGCATAACATGGTTAAACTTGCTTAACTTAGCATAGTGAACTTGCATATTACCATAAACATGCATAACTTGTCAAACATGCACAACTTGTCATTTTAAACTTGCATAAGTATGCATAACTCGATAAACTTGCAAATCATGGCTTAGTAAACTTGCATAAACATGCATAACTCAATTAACTTGTAAATCATGGCTTAGCAAACATGCATACACATGCATAACTCAATTAACTTGTAAATCATGGCTTAGCAAACATGCATACACATGCATAACTCAATTAACTTGTAAATCATGACTTAGCAAACATGCATAAACATGCATAACTCAATTAACTTGTAAATCATGACTTAGCAAACATGCATAAACATGCATCACTTGTTAAACTTGCAAATCAAGGCTTAGTAAACTTGCGTAACTCACTTAACATACAAATCATGACTTGGCAAACTTGCATAAACATGCATAATCCATTAAACATGTAAAACATGGCATAGTGAGTTCGCATAAGCATGCATAATCAAATAAACTCACATAAATATCAACTTTCACCACATATTAACTTTAGAGTTTGTAACGTGAAGGTAAGAGGGCTTACCAATATAAACAAGTTACAAATCCACCAAATAAGATGAAGAAGCCTTTTGAAAATCCAAAACAAAGCTTCAAATAAGAAAACCCCTTTTGCAAAATCCCAAAAACACAAACTTAGCAAATCAAACTTGCAACTTAATGAAGTATGCAAGTTATTAAGCATTCATACAACATAGAAAAGGTTGTATGATCATCATATCTTCATAGGGATGATTCATGAAGGGATTGGAAGCTAGGGTTTTTAGGTGGAGGCCATGAGAGTTTAGATTTTGGCATAGTTTTGTTGCTAGAATGATTAATGAGGCTTTAGGGTAGGATTAGGGGTATATTTATAGAAGATTAGAGTGCTTTTAGCCCTAGGATTAACCCTAGGATAGTTTTGGCCCGTCAGATCTCGGAACTCTCTAGAACCAAGCCACCCAATCAAGCCCAAATCAGAAATGGTGCACCAGGCTAGACTGCCTGGGCACCCCCTGTCGACAGGGCTGTCGACAGGGCAGTCGACATGCCTAGGGACCCTGTCGACAGGCCTGTCGACATGCGGGTCCTGGCGGGATTTTTCCCGCCTTGGCCCAGCTGGCCCAAATCCTTGTTTTTAATTTAAATTTAAATCTGTTTTAATTATGGAAATTTCTGAAAACTTCCATGGGCCTTAACTGGGTCATACGGACTCCGATTTTCGAAAACTCGGACTCTATTTCGCGTATTTTTCCGAGACGAACGCAATGGCATAGCCCGTTTCCCTTGATTCCCATTTTATAATTTAATTCTGCCTCAATTTTCATTATTACAGGTTATTGAAAATACGGGTTGTTACATTCTCCCCTCCTTAAAGGATTTCGTCCCCGAAATCTTCAAGTTAGGAAGAACGTATCCTACCATCCAATCATCCATCTACTCAAAGCATCATCCACGAGCAATCATTGTCCTTACAAGATTCTAAATGATGGATGAACTTATGCAAAAGTGTGTGTATATGTACTTACCTAATGCAAAGATCAGGCGGTTACTGATACAGTAAACCTCCTTAATGCATATGTATGTTAGTGAAAATCAGGCGGTTACTGATACAGTAAACCTCCTTAATGCACATGTATGTCAGTGAAATGAATCCATATGTATGCAAATTCCTAACATAATGTATAATATCTACATGCGTGCTCAATCATACATCCATATGCAACATCCATGTGATAGCATACGAATTTCATCCAAGAATAAGCATAAACACTCATGCACATGCAATATGAGGAGTGTGTGAGCCGATCTAGTGCCTAACCGTGTATAATGCATCCACGGGCAACCACTTGCAAACACTTGCAACCACTTGCAACCATCAAGCATAACATGTTTCAAATACATGTTTCATCCAAAGGGTTTCTACCTAAGGTTCTCATGACAAGATGGACACGATAAACTAGATAAACTAGATAAACTCCTTTTTGGATTACAAGAAATCCATTCAAACTTTGACATATAGTACTAACCAATGAGTCTTAACCCCCTTATGGAGTTTATAACAGAAATAAGATCGAGGATGGGACCGAGAGGATATATACAAAAGATAACTTGCAAGCAAGCTCCACAGGAAAACAAGGATCAAGGATGCACTCTTAAGAAGAGATATGATGCGCGTATCTAGTCTTCACTCTTCTTAGTCACGTTTCCTTGAGCTTAACTCCACTGTGCTTTGACTGTCTCTCACTTCATGATTCCTTGGCTTCCTAACTTCTATTTTCCAAATTCGAGTTGGAACTTATTTCATTATTGCCTCTCGTCTTTCTTTCCCACTTATTCTTTTTCCTGTATACTTGGCTTAAACGTAATTATAACCTCATGATTCGTGCAAGCTCTCCAAAATTCACCAGTGAATCCTGGATCTCGTCTACTTACTATAAAGTATTCCATGCAGCAGAACTTTTCTTGAAAATACCACTCCACGTTGCCAATTGCCCTTATAAACGTGATTTCCTATAACTCAGGCTAAATCGACATGAACCATCCGCCTATAGGCCGTACCTAGATTCAGTTGCCTACCCATGGCTTTCTGTAGGTTATTTCAAAACTGGCCAACTTCTTGAGGGTAAACCGTTGCTGACCCTGATGCAGTCCTCTCGCTCTTCACCCGACTGAAATGAGCACTCTTCGTGAGTCTACCTATTATGACCCTCATACCCGTATTCCCTTTCTTTGATCTAGGTAATTTATCCACCTAATCTATCGAGATATTTTCACACTCCCCTTGCGAAACTTCCAATGGAGGTAATGGCCCACTGGGCTTCTATGACTTGGCCTCAACCTGGTGGCACAACATGTATCCCGAAACCAACTCGGCCACCTCCTCGAGTGATGCGCATCTTCAAGAACCTTCTTTACCAAGTCTTTCACTCGAGGAACACATAATCTCTTGTCGCGCCTTAGTCATCCTTTATAATATATCTAGCGAGGTGACTTAACATCTCGCCTCGAACCGAGTGGTCCATGTTCTTGACTAACTGCGGGTCTTCTTCCCGTGAAACTCCCTTCTTGATCCAGAAGAGTAAGTCTAAGCTCCGGGAATGCTAACTAACTAGCCAAACGGAGGAAGCTTCTTACTTCAATTGCCCTCCTCAGAGTTTTCCGGTCTTAAACCGCAACTACTTTAGCGGAATCCACCGCTAAGCCTTACTTAGGAACTATGTGCCCAAGAAATCCAACTTCTTTCCTCCAAAGTGACATTTGGAGAACTTGACCTTCCACTGGTGGCTCTAAGCGTATCCATCTCCTTCTTGAGATGTATATCATGTTCTTCCTCGTTCTTTTGAGGAGATCAAAATATCGTCTATGACGACCATGACAAACTTGTTCAAGGACTCCCTAAACACCCTACCCATCAAAATCACGTATTATGCGGGTGCATTAGTCAAACCAAATAGCATGACTGGCTATTCTAAAATCCATCTAGAGTCCCAAACGCAGTCTTGTCAATTCCATCCTCAGCCATCCTAAGCTGATGGAATCCGGTAGCTAGATCAAAAGAAAACGGATGCTCCTACTAGCTGATCAAACAAATCATTGATCCTTGGTAACGGTTATCTATTCTTCTCACGAAGATCAACACACAAGCGAAGCAAACCGTCCACATCAGTAACGAATACTACTGGAGCACCCTACTCGAAAATGCTTCGTCTCAGGAAGTTCTTCTCAAGCAACTCCTTGACTTGCTTCCTTAACTCTCATCTCGTGAGATCATGTGCCTGACCGGCCACGAAGCTGGCTTGGTATTACCAACCAGATAATACGGAAATCTATCCCAAGATATCAGGATATTCTCGGACCACCCTCCCAGATTGCAAACTATCGATAGACGAGTTGAGGGATTCAAGATAACATAACATGACGGGACCCCTAGGGTTGCTAGAAATTTCTAAGGGTACGGCTGAGGCGAGTCATGAGCCTCACAACCCTATATACAAAAACCCAGAATGGCTCCAAAATAGGACAACCATTCCATGCCCAAAGCCAACCCATATCCCCCGAAACCGAGAATATAAACATCCCACGAGAATTCTATACTCAAGACAGAAATTTTCAAATCCACTCAGACCACAGACAGGCGGGTAGAACCCCCAATTGGATTTGAAACACAGACGGGATCCTCACTAGGCTAGTACTTAGGTGCAAACTTTCAACTGGATCAGATGAAATAAAACTATGCGATGTGCCAGAATCAAACAAAGTTCGAACAGGGAAAATCAGAAAATGTATACAAGATTTTCAACAGAAACACTACCTCTATCATGAGCTGGAAGAACGGGGTTGAGGGGATGAATTCGCCCTCCAGATAGTCCTGCACACTGAGTCTGACCTTGCCCTTGTTTCCTCGGGCAATCCTTGCTGAAATGTCCAAACTCACCACAATCAAAGCATTCGCCCCGCTTTCTCTTCTCCTTCTTCCTACATTCCCTGGCTATATGTCCAACTCCACCACAGAAGTTACATTTCATATTCTTGCCCCGTTTCCCGGAATTTACTCTCTTGCCTTGAGACTCATTCGCCTTGACCTCTTTCTTGTCATTGTTATCTTCTTCTTGAAGTAGGGCCAAATTCACCAAATTCTCGAAAGTCGCCCCCAAGGGTATATGAGACAGGGCCAAATCACGTAATGGCTCATTTAATCCTAGAGCAAAGTGTAGGGCCTTCTTCTGAGCCGTATTAACCAAGTCCAAATCGACCCGAGCCAGTTGATTAAACTTATCTATGTATTCCCTAATAGTCATGTCCCCTTGCTTCAGGGATAAGGATCTCAGTCCAAACCTTCCTCTAAAGTCATCCCAAGTCTCAATTGGCCTGGTCGCGGTGGTGACTACCCACCAACGTGCAGCTTCTTCCTTTAGCAACCATACTACCAATAAAACCTTCCTGCGGTCACCTATATCAAAGGTGGCTAAAAGATCTTCGGTCTCTTTCAACCAATTCCTTGCCTCTACTAAAGTCTCGGTTCCAAAGAAATTCTTGCAACCCATCATCTTAAAGTTCTTACAAGTTTCCGCAAAATCCGCTTGTGGAGGCTGAGGGAGAAGAGGAACATCAGCTACGGAAGGAGGAGGAGGAGGAACAGCGGCCTTGACTGGAAAAACAACACTAGAGACACCCGGGACCGGTGCCGTGACTTCCAAGTACCGACGAAACCAATCGGGTATTGCTACCCCTTCGGGCAAGATGAGATTATCAGACATGCTGGAAACGAAAAGAAAAGAGTTCAAACGAGGAGTCAAAGGATAGTGCTGATGGCTTTTGGGGAATAGCCTTTTTAAAAATAACTAGACTTTTCTTTGGAAAATACTTAATACTTGGTTTTGAAAATAGTTTTTCAAAAGTTTTAAAAACCTTTTTATCCCTTCTCGTAAACCATATGCTCTGATACCAAATGTGACACCCCAACCTCCGCCAGGGTCACTCGCAAAGGAATGCACTAGCTTTGGAGGGGCATTATTGGTAAACATGCATAATGATATAGCAAGGCAGGACATGACATATATATATATATATATATGTGAATAAACAGAGTAAGTAAATAAAACAGCGGAAGATTTATAAACCATTTCAAAACACAAGTCTGGTACATCAAAATGTCACTTTCCCAAAATTACAAGTCTAGATAAATACATCATCTGATAAACTGAAAATACATAAGTACTATCCCCAAATAAGAGTGATAAACCATAGCGGCTCAAGTCCAAAGCATACTTGAGCTATCCAAGGAAGCAGCTAAAATCCAAGCTAGGCTCCAGTATTCCCTCCCTGAGAACCTGGGGGGGGGGGGGGAAACGGAAGAAAAGAGGCGAAACAAAACGGGTCAGTCAAAAAGACTGAGTAAGCCCTGCTACGATCAGTCTATAAACTAATAAAGTTAACATCATGATGGAAACTGAGATGATCATAGATAACAACATACTAGCATGATAAATCAACTACAAGACAGATAGAGGTGTCATCGCATAAAACAAGGTTAAGTTTTACACCACGGTGTACTAGCAAACCAACGTAACAGGTATTGATCCCTTAGCCCAAACTTTGGCCTAATAACATGAAGTGACCTTAATAAAAGGTTCAGCCCACGGTCTAGTCGATCGGCTCCCTATAAACCTAACACGTCAAGTGTTGGTGTCCATATGGCCCACATATGGTTGTAGTTAGTCTGTGCTGGGTCCACCTTTGGGTGTATCAAGCCCTCGGGTGTCAACCCCGGACACTTAAGCAATAATGCACAGCCCTATCCTACTGGTACCCGTGCCTCGAGTTTGTCCAACATCGGACTACGTGCACGTCCGTAGCCCGCCGGACCCGCACCGCTGTACCACTCAGCCATCGCCCTTTGGTCGCTTACATCAGTCCAGTAATCGTGCCCCGCCCTAGCCTAGCCTCTAGGGTTGTGAATGATACCAAACTGGGATTACTGCTGGAACAGACCACGTTGCTAGGGTTTCTAAGAGGGTTAGGTGTGATTTAACCCTTCACTAATCCTGGATTAAACTGGTTAAGTGTGGCTTAACCCCATTCTAATCCCTTGAACTCCCAAATGGATTAAACTAGTTAAGTGTAACCATCGGTTTACAACTTAACCACATTCTAATCCCTCGAATCCCCAAATTGGTTAAGTATTAGTGGACCCTGACTTAACCCTAATCATGAGGCATTAATTAATTTAATGCACCTTAACCTCTCACATTAGACCTTGTTGTGGTTACTAGTTAGGCCGGGCGGGTCCGGGTAGCTTTACACCACAACTTGGTCTAACCTCGGGTCTTGGCACCCCATGACCAACTTCTCACATTGGGTCCTATTGTTTGTAGCCACTAGTTAAGCCGGTCGGTTCCGGGTAGAATTACGCTACAAACTCAACCCAACCTCGAGTTGGCCACACTTATGTTTTCTAAGTGTCATGTCCACTTTATTTCAAAACATAATTACAAGTCAACAAATACTTGGGTAGACCTAACTTAATAGGTAAATTCCCAAGGGGTAGACCTAACTTAATAGGTAAATTCCCAATCTTATATTTTCATGTATTTTAAGTTTACCCAAACCCCCAACGTCATTCTATCGCTTACATATTCGTAATAACGCATAAAGGATAGGAAGAGGGAACTTGGCACAACATACATGATAAACTTGCACAACAATCATGCATAACATGTTAGACTTGTACAACTTAGCATAGTGAACTTGCATATTACCATAAACATGCATAACATGGTTAAACTTGCTTAACTTAGCATAGTGAACTTGCATATTACCATAAACATGCATAACATGGTTAAACTTGCTTAACTTAGCATAGTGAACTTGCATATTACCATAAACATGCATAACTTGTCAAACATGCACAACTTGTCATTTTAAACTTGCATAAGTATGCATAACTCGATAAACTTGCAAATCATGGCTTAGTAAACTTGCATAAACATGCATAACTCAATTAACTTGTAAATCATGGCTTAGCAAACATGCATACACATGCATAACTCAATTAACTTGTAAATCATGGCTTAGCAAACATGCATACACATGCATAACTCAATTAACTTGTAAATCATGACTTAGCAAACATGCATAAACATGCATAACTCAATTAACTTGTAAATCATGACTTAGCAAACATGCATAAACATGCATCACTTGTTAAACTTGCAAATCAAGGCTTAGTAAACTTGCATAACTCACTTAACATACAAATCATGACTTGGCAAACTTGCATAAACATGCATAATCCATTAAACATGTAAAACATGGCATAGTGAGTTCGCATAAGCATGCATAATCAAATAAACTCACATAAATATCAACTTTCACCACATATTAACTTTAGAGTTTGTAACGTGAAGGTAAGAGGGCTTACCAATATAAACAAGTTACAAATCCACCAAATAAGATGAAGAAGCCTTTTGAAAATCCAAAACAAAGCTTCAAATAAGAAAACCCCTTTTGCAAAATCCCAAAAACACAAACTTAGCAAATCAAACTTGCAACTTAATGAAGTATGCAAGTTATTAAGCATTCATACAACATAGAAAAGGTTGTATGATCATCATATCTTCATAGGGATGATTCATGAAGGGATTGGAGGCTAGGGTTTTTAGGTGGAGGCCATGAGAGTTTAGATTTTGGCATAGTTTTGTTGCTAGAATGATTAATGAGGCTTTAGGGTAGGATTAGGGGTATATTTATAGAAGATTAGAGTGCTTTTAGCCCTAGGATTAACCCTAGGATAGTTTTGGCCCGTCAGATCTCGGAACTCTCTAGAACCAAGCCACCCAATCAAGCCCAAATCAGAAATGGTGCACCAGGCTAGACTGCCTGGGCACCCCCTGTCGACAGGGCTGTCGACAGGGCAGTCGACATTCCTAGGGACCCTGTCGACAGGCCTGTCGACATGCGGGTCCTGGCGGGATTTTTCCCGCCTTGGCCCAGCTGGCCCAAATCCTTGTTTTTAATTTAAATTTAAATCTGTTTTAATTATGGAAATTTCTGAAAACTTCCATGGGCCTTAACTGGGTCATACGGACTCCGATTTTCGAAAACTCGGACTCTATTTCGCGTATTTTTCCGAGACGAACGCAATGGCATAGCCCGTTTCCCTTGATTCCCATTTTATAATTTAATTCTGCCTCAATTTTCATTATTACAGGTTATTGAAAATACGGGTTGTTACAAAAGCGGCATAAATCCCCAATAAAAGTGTAACCACAGCCATAACCCAAG
Source organism: Allium sativum (assembly GCA_030737875.1). Taxonomy (NCBI): domain Eukaryota; kingdom Viridiplantae; phylum Streptophyta; class Magnoliopsida; order Asparagales; family Amaryllidaceae; genus Allium; species Allium sativum. The sequence continues at coordinate 970,930,696 of CM060918.1, read as the reverse complement.
AAAGGAGAATCCAAGCAATTCATCTACTCTCTTCAAGCTGGAAAAGGTCTGAACAAAGCTGAAGTATTCCCTCCCTGCGGACCTAGGGGGAACGGAAGAAAAGAAGACGAAAGAAAACGGGTCAGACATAAGTCTGGTAAGTCCAGTGATTTTTCAGCATGTAAACAAGAAAAAGGATCATGACTTGAATAAACTGAATATAGGACAATACCATAGTGACAAGATAACATAAGGCAAGACAAGGCAAGATAAACTGAATATGCTATCGCACTCATTTCCATTTCTCTACACCTACTAACAAATGTTTCAACTAGCATCATGTGTTCATAATAAAATGATCCCTTTATCAATCGGCTCCTTCTCGCATGCATTTATTACTTGTGTCATTCGGCCCCGGCTTGTTTGTAGATACCTGTGCTGGTTCCACCATGTGGTGTATCAATCCCTATGGTGGCAACCCGACACAATTCAAGATGCACAGTGTATAACTACTGATGCCTAATGCCTGATTTTTCCACTTTGGCGTACGTGCACGCCCGTACTCCATCGGAACCTACACTGACGCACCACCCACCGCTATTTTGACCGCTTATAATCAGCCCAGTAATCGTGTTCCACCCTTCCTAGTTTAGGGTACCATGATACATCTATGTGGGTTATTGCTGAAATGGGTCCCCGTTAATAGGGTTTCCTAATCAACATGTTATAATGGTTAAGTGTTCTCCATGTAAACTAACCCCACCCATCTGTTTAATTAACATGTTTTATTGGTTAAGTGTTGCCTAAGTTAACTTAACCCTACCATTCTTAGCACGTCCATTCATTAGCATTAATTCATTCATTAATGCCTCAACCTCTCACATTAGAACTGTTGTTTGCGGTTGCTGGATGTGCCAGGTGGTTCCGGGCAGACTACTACCGCAAACTCAGTTAAACCTCGGGTTTTAGGCTTAATGCGCTAACCTCTCACATTAGATCTGTTGTTGCAGTCGCTGGATGTGCCGGGCATTTCCGAGCAGTCCTACACCGCAACTCAATCTAATCTCGTGTTAGGCATGTTCATCTTTTAGCCAAATTACATATTTACCACACATGCCCAAATCTAGATTTTTATATGCCAATTGCCCATAAATATAGTCAATTCAAGTTATTCCACATTTACTTGTTATGTCCAAAATTACTCAATTAGTTATACCCAATTCCCCGCGTTTCAATCGTACGTACAACAAGATTCAATCTAGGTTCCGAATGAACCAAGTATTCATAAAATAAAACTAAAAGTGGAATAGAGAAGGAACACAAGAATTGGCATAAGAAAGAAAATAGGCATGTAAAGGTGTACCCAAATCCAAAAATTATGTTCCCAATAGGTATGTTGTACATTATCAATAAGTATGGCCAAACCGAGCAAGTTACATCATAGGCATAAAGATTCGATAGAATTGAACATAAGAGGATCACCAATTTGGTGTGCAACATGATAGGTTCCATTGTTTCAATCACAATGGTTTCATAAGCATAGGTAATTCAGATTTGACAAAAGGATATACATGAATCAGAATTGATTATCTCACAATTAGGCATAGTGGTGTACAACATGATAGGTTCCATTGTTCTAATCACACCAGTCTCGTAAGCAAAAGGATAAGCATGAATCAGAATCGATTATCTCACAATTAGGCATAGTTATAAATCCGATCGTTACAGTCATGATTTCTATTAGGTGTTCAAATCTGAATAATAACTGAACTTGCAGTGAAAGGATTAGAAAAGTGAAGTAGTTGACGTTGTAGCTATTCCAGTCTTTCTTTGTTGATTGAAAAAGAAATCCTCTACTTTGATTTGAAGCTCTCTCTAATTTGATTTCTAGTTTGGAGAAGATGGAGGCTAGGCTAGTTTAGAGCTGGAGGCTAGTTCTGAGATGGACAACATGGTGGCATGATAGAATAGGATTATGAGGTTTAGGGTTTAGGTTTGATGTGATTATATAGGAGTATAGGATTAGTTTGAGCCTTTAGACCAACATAGGATCCATCCAGACCATCTAGTCCAAGAAAATGCATCATCAGGCCAATCAGAAGTCGCCACATAGCCCTACGACTTAGAAAATCATCACTGTCCAGAATAGTCAGCAGGGGTCGACCCCTACAAGAGGGGTCGACGCTTATGTCGACACCCCTATAGGGGGCTCGACTCCCATGTCGACACCACTTGGGGGGTAGGGTCGACACCCCTGAGCGGGAAACTTCCCGCTCAGCTGCTTTCCTGAATTTTTAATTTCGAATCTGTTTTGATTATTTAATTATTATTTTAATTTAATTTCGGCTTACACTTGAAATTTTCTAACCTCCATAACTTCTTCATACGGGGTCCGATTCTCGCAAATTCGGACTCTATCTCAAGCAGAATTCCGAGACGAATGCAATAGCGTAACCCGTTTCACCTAATTCTTCTTCTAAAAATTAAGTGTTCTTAAATATGTTAATTTTAATATACATAGAAAATACGAGGTGTTACATTCTCCCCTCCTTAAGGGATTTCATCCCCGAAATCTCTGAGATAAGAAGAATGTATCCTAACATCCAACATCTATCTACTCAACCATCAATCACAGGCATCCACTATCCTTAAAAAAATTTCTAATGCTTTCATGATCATATGCATAGTGTATGTATATGTCCTTATCTAATGCAAAATCAGGCGGTCTACTGATTTAGTTGACCTCCTCAATGCGAATTATGTCAGTGCCATGAGTCCAACATGTATGCAATTATTCATAATCGTACCTTATAACTTCTACATGAGTGCACAACCATTCATACAAATGCAACATCCATATGATAACACATCAAGTTTCAATCCATATACAAATACATATATGCATATGAACATGAAAGTGACTAAGCCGATTTAGTACCTAATGTGTGTGTATATGCATCCACAAGCAACCACTTGCAACCATCAACATAACATGTTTCAAATACATGTTTACATTCATTGGTTTCTAACTAAGGATTAAAAATAGGACCGAGGAGATATACTTAAAAGATAAATACAAGTATGATAAATTATGGAAAAAGAGATCTAGGATGTACCCTAAAAAAGATAAGGGTAGGTTGCGCGTATCTTGTCTTCACTCTCCCAAGTCTTGTCTTCTTCAGCGTCACTCCATTGTACTTTTACTAGCTTGACCTCACGATTGCGTAGCTTTTTAACTTCTGTTCCCAAGATACTAGTTGGAAATTATCTCACCGTCGCTTCTCGTTCCAATTCTACTTCATCTAGTATGTTTGGCTCCACAACTTCCACAGACTCATGTAAGCATTTTCGTAGATGAGAAACATGAAAAACATTATGAACTCCAGCCAGTCTCTCAGGCAGCTCTGCTCTATATGCCATCGTCCCAATCCTCTCAATGATAGGAAATGGTCCTACAAATCTTGGTGCCAATTTTCCTATGGATCCAAAGCGAATGACATTCCTCAAAGGAGATACTTTAAGGAAAACCCTGTCTCCTACCTCGAACTCAAGGTCGGTCCTTCTTTTATCTGCGTAGGATTTGTGTCTATCTTGTGCGGTCTTCATTCGTCTTCGTATAAAGTCCACCTTCTCTGAAGTTTCTCTGATCATGTTGGGACCAAGTACGGGCTTGTCTGTAGACTCCCACCGACAAGTTGTTTATCAGAAAGGTCTCCTATATAAGGCCTCAAAGGGTGCCATGCCTATTGTGGCTTGGTAGTTGTTGTTGCAGGCGAACTCCACCAAAGGAAGATGATCCTCCCACGTTCCCCCAAAATCAAGAACGCACAACCTCAAGAGATCTTCTAACACTCTGTTTACCCTTTTCGTCTGACCATCAGTTTGAGGGTGATATGTAGTACTTAAGCATAGCTGTGTGCCTACAGCCTCTTGCAGACTCTTCCAAAACTCACTCGTAAAGATAGGATCTCGATCACTTACTATGCTAAAGTGTATCCCATGCAGTCGAACTACCTCTTTAAGATAAATGGATGCTAATGATGAGGCAGTCCTCCTACTCTTAATAGGTATAAAGTGAGTGCTTTTAGTGAGCCTGTCAACTATTACCCAAATACTGGTATTGTCCCTTCTTGACCTAGGCAATCCATCTATAAAGTCCATCGAAATGCTATCCCATTTCCACTGTGGGACCTCTAGAGGATGAAGCAGACCCCTAGGTTTCTTCTGCTCCGCCTTGACTTACTGGCATATAAAGCATTTAGAAACAAATTCAGCTACATCCTTCTTCATGCCATTCCAAAAGGAAACCCTTTTTATGTCTTTATACATCTTGTCTCTACCTGGATGTATGGTCAACTTAGAATGGTGTGCTTCTTCGAGAACTGTCTTCACTAAATCCCTTATTTGTGGGACACATGGTCTTCCATCCCGTCTCAACCAACCCTTGGCATCTATGGAGTATCTATTGGCGTGACTAGAAGTCTCACCTCTAATTAATTTATCCATCATATCAACAATCTGAGGGTCTTCACGTTGCATGGTAGGCCACACCTCTAGTGTTGCTAACAAGCCAGGTACAAACTCAAAAGAGGGTCTAAAGTCAAAGGTTGCTATGTACTCCAAGTTTTTCCTTTTCACAAAGAGAGGACTTAAGGTCAGCTTTTTCTTACTCAAGGTGTCTGCTACCACATTTCCCTTTCCAGGGGTATAAGCATTCTCAAAATCATATGAGGCAAGAAACTACATCCACCTTTGTTGTCTTAAGTTAAGATCTTTTTGTGAGAAAAGGTACTTTAATGATTTATGGTCAGTAAACAATTCAAACCTATCTCGTAGTAGGTAACGACGCCATGACTTAAGAGCGAAAACAATGGAAGCTAACTCTAAATCATGAGTTGGGTAGTTCTTCTCATGTACCTTCAACTGTCTTCCCCTATAACAAACTACCTTGCCTTCTTGCATCAAGACAATGCCTAATCCTGTACCACATGCGTCTGTGTATACTATAAACATCTTACTTCCATCAGACAATGTCAAGAATAGGGCAGTTGTCAGAGCCCTTTTCAATCGTTGGAAAGCAACATCACAATCCAAATCTGAGGCAAAAGTTAGGTTCTTCTTCATCAATCTTGTAAGTGGGGCTGAGATCTTCGCAAAGTCTTTAATGAACTTTCTGTAATAGCCCGCTAGTCCGAGAAAACTTCGTACTTCGGTTGCATTCCGTGGAATCTTCCAATCTTGCATCGTGACTACTTTTGCGGGATCCACAGCTATCCCCTCTTTCGACACCACATATCCAAGAAACCTTACTTCTTCTCTCCAAAAATGGCATTTGGAGAATTTTGCTTTCAGCCGATGTGCTCGAAGAGTATCCATATCTTCCCTTAAATGCAAAGCATGTTCTTCCCTATTTTTTGAGAAAATCAGAATGTCATCCACGAAGACCACTACAAATTTATTAAGGAACTCCCTGAACACCCTACTCATCAAGTCTACGAAATAGGCGGGCGCATTTATCAAGCCGAAAGGCATGACAAGCTATTCGAAGAAACCATCTGGGGTCCTGAACACGGTCTTATCTATGTTGTCTTCAGCCACTCTTAGCTGATGGAATCCGGTGGCCAGATCTAGTTGGGAGAAAACTGATGCACCTACAAGCTGGTCGAACAAGTCGTCTATTCTTGGAAGTGGGCGCCTATTCTTCTTGGTCAACTTGTTTAGCTCCCTATAATCCACACATAGGCGAAGTGAACCATCCGCTTTGGTTGCGAACACTACTGGAGCAGCCCATTCAGAAATACTCCGCCTTATGAACCCCTTTTCGAGCAACTCTTTAACTTGTTTGCTGAGCCCCTTCCTTTCCCTTGGAACCATGTGTCTAATGGGTAAAGCAACAGGTTTTGCATTATCAATCAGGTATATGCGGAAGTCTATCTCTTGCTCTGGAGGTAAACCCTTCACCTCTTTAAAGAAATCCGAGTATTAACGGACTACTCTAACAGATTGCAAGTTTTCAACAGACGCATCAAGAGATTTTAGGTAGCTAAGCATAACAGAATTCATGGCATTACAAGAGATTTCGAGAGTATTACCGAGGCGAGTCATAAGTCTAACCACTCTCTTTTCACAATCATAGATGGCACCATTACAGGATAACCAATCCATGCCTAGAATCAACCCATAGCCCGTGAAACCCAAAACATAAGCATTACATCTAAACCTAATGCTTAGTATAGAAATTTCCAAATCCAAACAAAGCATTGACAAATAAGCCGAACCCCCAATTGGATTTGAAACAACCATGGGATCCTCTACTATACTTGTATCTAGGTGCAGAGATTCAACTAAAGCAGTAGATATAAAAGAGTGCGATGTGCTCGAATCAAAAGGAGTACGAGAAGGATGATCAGAAAGATAAACTAAACTCTCAACAGAAACATTTCTACCTCTTTCTTGCGGAGGTGAAATGAGAGCGTGAATCTGCCCTCCAGATGTAGATCTAGTCCTCTGCCCTTGCCCTGGCCTTCTTTGGCAATCCTTAACCATATGTCCTGTCTCGCCGCATTGAAAACAACCACCCATCTTCCTCTTCTTCTTTCTGCAGTCCTTAATCAGATGTCCAGGTATGCCACAAAAGTTACACTTCCTCTTGTCACGGGATTTGTTATTCTTCCCACCCTTCTTAGAATCCATCTTCATATTCTGCGGTCCCTCAACTTTCTTGTGTAGAGGTCCTTCCACCTTTGTCTCTTTCTTCCCATCCTTGTCTTCCTCCTGTAACAGTGCCATATCCACCAGTCTCTCATAAGTCGCACACATAGGTATATGGGACATAGCTAGGCAGTGCAGTGGCTCATTCAACCCTTTAATGAAACGGAGAGCCTTTTTATGTGGAGTGCTTGCCAACTCCAGTCTGAATCTAGCCAGCTGGTTGAATTGGTTAATGTATTCCTTAACCGATAGGGTTCCCTATTTGAGTGCTAAGAACTTCTCCATCTGTAGGCTTTGTTCGGCTTGCGAGAGGAACTTCATTTCAAACGTCATTCTGAAATACTCCCAAGTCTCAACTGGTCTTTCAGCATTAGTAACTTCCCACTATAAAGAGGCTTCGTCCTTAAGTAACCATACAGCCAATTGTATTTTCTGCCTATCGTCCACTTCGAAGAAAACAAACAAATCTTATATTTCCTTGAGCCAATTTCTTGCTTCCACGAATGATTCAGTCCCATTAAAGTTCTTTCTACCCATAGCTCGAAAGTCTCTACATGTTTTCGAGAAAGCATTCACACGTGAAGGATGAGGAGAAGGAACGAATGCAGCTGGGGGAGGAGGAACGTTTACTGGGCCTGCGGCATCATCCCTGGCCTCCAGATACCTTCTGAACCAGCCGGGTATATGTACGCCTTCGGGAAGATTAAGATCCCCAGACATGCTGAAACGAAAAGAAAAGGTTCAAAAACAAAGGATAGAAATATAGTGCGTATGGCTATGGGGAATATGCCTTTAAAATAAAACAACACTTTTCATGAAAATGCTTCTTTAAAACTTCTTTTTTGAAAAATAGTTTTCAAGAATTTTAATCTGATCTGGTAACCATCGGCTCTAATACCAAGTGAAACACCCCACCTCCGTTAAGGTCACTCACAAAGGGAATGCATTAACTTCGGTGAAGCATTATAGGTAAAAGATACAGATAATTTACAAGACAGACATATAAACAACGGAAAAACTGGAATTATTTCATAAGCAACATGGTCTAGTCAAAACATTACAACCATTGTCTCAAAACCCAACTTCCAAGTTATTACAATAAAACTTCTGTCTTGATTAAAAACTCAAAATAAATAAAGAAGCATAAAGCAGTAGTAAAGCGACATAAATCCCCAATAAAAGTGTAACCACAGCCATAGCCCAAGAAAAGAGAATCCAAGCAATACATTTACTCTCTTCAAGCTGGAAAAGGTCTGAACTAAGCTGAAGTATTCCCTCCCTGTGGACCTGGGGGATGGAACGGAAGAAAAGAAGACGAAAGAAAACAGGTCAGACGTAAGTCCAGTGATTTTTCAGCATGTAAACAAGAAAAAGGATCATGACGTGAATAAACGGAATATAGGACAATACCATAGTGACAAGATAACATAAGGCAAGATAAACTGAATATGCTATCGCACTCATTTCCATTTCTCTACACCTACTAACAAATATTTCAACTAGCATCATGTGTTCATAATAAAATGATCCCTTTATCAATCGGCTCCTTCTCGCATGCATTTATTACTTGTGTCATTCGGCCCCGGCTTGTTTGTAGATACCTATGCTGGTCCTACCATGTGGTGTATCAATCCATATGGTGGCAACCCAACACAATTCAGGATGCGCAATGTATAACTACTGATGCCCAGTGCCTGATTTTTCCACTTTGGAGTACGTGCATGCCCGTATTCCGTCGGAACCTACACTGACGCACCACCCGCTGCTATTTTGACCGCTTATAATTAGCCCAGTAATCGTGCCCCACCCTGCCAGTTCAGGGTACCATGATACATCTATGTGGGTTACTACTGAAATGGGTCCTCGTTACTAGAGTTTCCTAACGAACATGTTATAATGGTTTAGTGTTCTCCATGTAACCTAACCCCCCCCCCCCCATCTGTTTAATTAACATGTTGTATTGGTTAAGTGTTGCCTAAGTTAACTTAACCCTACCATTCTTAGCATGTCCGTTCATTAGCATTAATTCATTCATTAATGCCTTAACCTCTCACTTTAGAACTGTTGTTTGCGGTTGATGGATGTGCCGGGCGGTTCCATGCAGACTTCTACCACAAACTCGTTCTAACCTCGGGTTTTAGGCTTAATGCGCTAACCTCTCACATTAGATCTGTTGTTGCGGTCGTGGGATGTGCCGGCCGGTTTCGGGCAGTCTTACACCGCAACTCAATCTAACCTCGTGTTAGGCATGTTCATCTTTTAGCCAAATTACTTATTTACCTAACATGCCCAAATCTAGATTTTTATATGCCAATTGCCCACAATTGTAGTCAATTCAAGTTACGCCACATTTACTTGTTATGCCCAAAATTACTCAATTAAGTTATACCCAATTCCCCGCGTATCGATCGTACATATTAAAAATTCAATCTAGGTTCCGAATGAACTAGTATTCATAAAATAAAACAGAAAAGGGAATAGATAAGGAACACAATAATTGACATAAGAAGGAAAATAGGCATGTAAAGGTGTACCCAAATCCAAGAATCATGTTTCCAATAGTCATGTTGTACATTAACAATAAGTATGGCCAAACTGAGCAAGTTACATCATAGGCATACAGATTCGATAGAATTGAACATAAGAGAATCACCAATTTGGTGTACAACATGATAGGTTCCATTGTTTCAATCACAACGGTCTCATAAGCATAGGTAATTCAGATTTGACAAAAGGATAAACATGAGGCAGAATTAATTATCTCACAATTAGGCATAGTGGTGTACAACATGATAGGTTCCATTGTTCCAATCACAACAGTCTCGTAAGCAAAAGGATAAACATGAATCAGAATTGATTATCTCACAATTAGGCATAGTTCTAGATCCGATTATTACATTCATGATTTCTATTAGGCATTTAAATCGGAATAATAATTGAACTTATAGTGAGAGGATTAGAAAAGTGAATTAGTTGACGTTGTAGCGACTCTAATATTTCTTTTTTGATTGAAAAAGAAATCCCCTACTTTGATTTAAAGCCCTCTCTCTAATTTGATTTTTAGTTTGGAGAAGATGGAGGCTAGGCTAGTTTAGAGATGGACAACATGGTGGCATGATAGAATAGGATTATGAGGTTTAGGGTTTAGTTTTGATGTGATTATATAGGAGTATAGGATTAGTTTGAGCCTTTATATCAACATAGGATCCATCCAGACCATCCAGTCCAAGAAAATGCGTCATTAGGCCAATCAGAAGTCGCCACGTAGCCCTACGACTCAGAAAATTGTCACTGTCCAGAACAGTCAGCAGGGGTCGACCCCTATAAGGGGGTCGACACCTATGTCGACCTATGTCGACACCCCTATAGGGGGGTCGACCCCCATGTCGACACCCCTTGGGGGTTCGATACCCCTGAGTAGGAGATTTCCCGCTCAGCTGCTTTCCTGAATTTCGAATTTCGAATCTGTTTTGATTATTTAATTATTATTTTAATTTAATTTCTGCTTACACTTGAAATCTTCTAACCTCAATAACTTCTTCATACAGAGTCCGATTCATGCAAGCTCGGACACTATCTCAAGCAGAATTCCGAGACAAACGCAATGGAGTAACCCGTTTCACCTAATTCTTCTTCTAAAAATTAAGTGTTCTTAAATGTGTTAATTTTAATATTCATAGAAAATATTCACAGAAAATACGGGGTGTTACATTAATTCAGCTTCCTTGCTTCATATATTAAAAGAAGTTCCATTTCAAATCTACCTAAGACCCAATTCATTTTATATTCCGAATCCTAGAATAAAACTGTCATTCCCATTTCGAAATGATTTCAAATTATATTTTTAATTTCATACTTGGATTTATAATTAAAAAAATTCTTTAGATAGTTAATTCATTTTATTTGTAAACATTGTTTATAAATTTACTTGTTTTATGAATTCAAACAAGTTTCATTTCTAAATCTACTTAAAACAAAAGTCTTATTTTAGAATATTTTATTTATTATAACTTATTTATATAAATATGGAATCTATTTTCATATTTAAAATTTTAAACTTCTAAATAATACAATCCTAATATTTGTTTTGAAAATATTTATTTAAATAAATTCGATCTAATCGAATTCAAATCATAAATCCATCGAATTTATTTTCAGCTCAATTTACATTCTGAACATCAGAATAAATTTCATCGATTACTTCTTTAAAATGATTCCACATTTCTATTTATAAATTCATATTTGAATTTAAATATTTAAATTATCAAATGATAATTTTTCCACTTCATTTATAAACATTGTTTATAAATTCACTTCAGTTCCCTGATTATTTAATTTATAAATATCATTTATAAATTAAATACTTGTTTTATATATTCAAAATAAGTTAATATCTTTATAGCCCATTCGAAATTAAAATTCTATTTTTGAAAAATAGATTTTCCATTTTAAATCTTGAACTATCCTTTTCACGGTGTTTTTATATATCAACATTTTGGGCCCAGTGATATTTGTACAATCAAACCACCCAATTATCAATCAACACATCATATATGATAATGAACTATCATATATATATATATATACATATATGTGTGTGTGTGTGTGCGTGTGTGAGCAAACAATAATAAATTTTGAGGAATCCAGTTGGATTCATCCAACCTGTTTTTCCTGCATTCACAGACGTTAGCCAACATAAATAATACACATCCTGCTTCGAGGCAGGATATCACAATATAGAAGGTCATCAACTACCATATTGTGAGGCGCATAGGGTCATCCGCTAATGATACTGCGGGCATCCGCTTATGGTACTGCGGGAATCCAACCACCAATATATATAATAATAGCCACAAACACCAATCCTAAATAACTAATATATTTTTAGTAGCCACAACAATATTTAAGTGCATGCGAACAACCAACTAATAATTATTTTAACAAATAAAATAATTCTAAATAAAAATATGAGTAAGATTTACTCACCGTGATTTTTAATCACAGCTCGCTCCAAATTTTAAATTAAACAAAATATTGCTCGAATTAATTTAAAATACATCGCTGATCCTGAAAATATTCCAAAGAAATTCTAGATGGTAGTCTATGTCCTTACGAGCTTAATGAGATCAACAACATTCAAATCTATTTTTATTTGAAATTATAAATTTATTTTATAAGCCAACGACCAATTCAAATAAAGTAAAAATTCAACTTTTAAATTTACATAATTACCTTAATCACTTTTAACTTCTTCTCTCCCCTATGGAAAGGATCGAACCTGCTCAAGACCAAAAATCATCCTACATCTGCATTCACAATTACAATAACTCTATCCCCAAACTAAAATCTTCAAACTGCCCTATTCACCTCTTCACAACTACCACGCTACACAGTAACTTCACGCACCTTTTTTCTAACTGCGGCACCAAGCTCCATTGTACCATTATTCCAAACATCTGTTGTACATCGCTTATACATGTGGATTTCTCCTTTTTCTTTGTAGTGAACGTAGCACCAAAAACAAGCCTATTGACAAACACTACTGCACTTCCTTCTGACCCATCCAATGCATACGCCTAGCTTTCACTTCGAACTCTAGTCCACCAAGCCCACTGTTCGTACATCGCGCCACCCATTTGAATCCAAACTCAACTTCAACCTTCCACAAACCCGCAACACCTCTTCCAATTCCATTGCATACCTCGACTAACACCTGAATCCCATTTTGTCCTAAACCGCGATTTCACAGTAGCTTGCTTTTCCAATGTCGAAGCCTTCAGACTCTATCGGACCATTATATATATCGATTAACCATGACAAATCGCGATGCTCAAACACTTTCCATTCGTGATTTCCTTCTGATTCTGTACCCCGTTCCCACTAATTTTCAGGCCGTCGAGGTGAAGCTCCAAATCCGTAAGCTTAAATGATTTCAGAATAGAAAAGCGAGGCTGCCCTTTTTTTGATTTTGGATTAAGGGTGTTTTTTTTTCTTTTGTTCTGAAGAAAAATAGATGAGGCAAGAATTAAATAAAAAGAGGATGAATTTTTTGTCACGATGTATTTATAACTGAAGAGGAGAGACTAGAAGTACACACCATTTCCCATCGTTGTTTTACTTAGCCTTGAAGGTGGCGAACAGAAGTACACGGTGAAGTGAAAGAAGAGGGAGTAGCTAGAGTAGGTTTACAGTGTATACTTCGGTAGGAGGGAAAGTATTTAAATATATAAATTATTTTTATTTTATTTAAACCGGTACGATTTGATTTAATTTAAAATACCCTATGATTCTGAACTCTTTTTGAACCCAACAACCGACATTCCTAGGGTTAAACCACTATTCTGAACACACTGGTACATGTTTCAAACCCTTTTTCGATCATATAGAGGAGATATTAATTTAAATCTATATAAATTAAATTCAAAATAATTAATTCTTTGACAATAAATTATTATTATCGTCGTTCTCATTCAAATAGAATTTTTATTAATCACCAGAATCATCTTGACTCAATTTTAAATTTCAATTTGAATTATTTCGGATTCACGTATTACGATAAATATATACATATTCGAAACAGATCGTATATTGATTATTTAAATTGACAACTCAATATAAAATCCATTTATATTATCACTTAACATTTAAAATAATATTTAAATGTTTAAAATAAATTGATAAAAATTTGGGTCGTTACAGAAGTAGAAGGTGTGTAGCATAAATTTCTTGTTAAGGCTAGGTGCTGAAAGCGAACCTAGGTGCTAAAAGCGAATCTTAGGGAAGCTGATGGAATTTTAAACTTAACGAAATAATCAAAACAATTTAAATCGAAAATTATGAGAATTCTTGCTGTTTACCAAGCTTGGCTTGGTCCACTACCACAACCCGCTAATCCACAACTCAAATACACCCCATCCGCTCTTCTTTCCTCCTCTTTATCTCTGTCCTAAAATTCGAACTACTGTAGCATCATTTCAGTACACGGATCATGCAACTAAAACATCTTCCCTGACCTACATATCCACCTTCAACATCGCTAATACATCAGCTATTATGTCCTGCCCATGCTCGACACCCCAACCTCGCCTACAGGGTACCTCATCAGAAACATATACAATAGTCCTTATGAACCGTACAAAGCCGCATCAGTCTATAAGCTACCGAGCTCCACCAAAACTTGTCTATTTCCACCTAACAAACATCCTACCACTAGAGACAACATCCATATCGCCGTATACTGTTAGAAAATTGGAACCCTACTTACAGTTGAATCATCCATGGCTTAGTCTTCACTTCGAGCTACCCAAAGTCACAACGCCCCTTACCAAAACCACACCAAATGAATAATCAGACCGAAACAAGTTTAAATAAGCTTGTTTGATGAATTTATATCAAATATATAACTTGATTTTGAAATTTTAAATTTTATGTATCTCTTTTTTTTCATGATATTTTTCTTCTTGTTTTACTGGGTTTCGAATTTAATTTTCTTTTATCTTTTTTATTCAATTGCTGCAATAGACAAATTTTTGAAGAAGAAAAGGGAAAGAAACTTCAAGAATTCAAAATTGATGTTGAAACAAGAAGAAGGAACATTTGTTTACATATATATATATATATATAATTGAAATAAGATCAAAGTAGAAAGATATGACATTGTTCCCCTTTGATACCATTTCAATCTTCCACTAAAAGCTAAATTGTACAAAGCTCTAAATGCAAATGTACTTAAGTTACTTAAACTTGTTTTCAAACTTCCACCTTTCTAATTTCAATTTGTAACCTATTGTTCCAAACTTTTTATATAAAACTAAGTTTATTTTGTTTTATCCAAAACATAAAATAATGTTTTATTATGTACATTTAAATACATTTTGATTCATTTTTTTTATTTAATATCAAATCTTGTTTTTTTATATATTTATAAAAGTTTATTTCAATAAACATTTCTTATATTTTAGTATGAAATATCAAATCAATAATTTTATAATACGAAATTTAATCCCTTATTATATATATAACATATAAACATGTATGAACGTATAGATATATTTTTGAAATCTTAATACACAAGTTTACACATATATATCAAATTTCCAAAATAGATGAAGTTAAAATTTTCTATTGTAATATTTAAAATGGATATTATGTCATAAAAATCATTATATACTAATTTATCGATGTAAAAATAATTTATTAAAAAATAAAATCAAGTCTACTATTTTAAATTATAAAACATAAAAAGGTTATAAAACCATTATTTGAAAGATGACAATTAAATTCTCTATCATAAACTAATATTAAAAACGCAATTTAAGGATTAAAAAAGCAAATCAAATATTTAAATAAATTAAACATTCTCGAGTTAATTTGATGAAATTTCGGGTTGTTACATTTTTCCACCCTAAAAAGAATTTCGTCCTCGGACTCTCATCCCCATCCCATCTTAGGAATAGTACCCAAATTTGACAACCAGTTGTACTTAGTAGCCTCTTGAGCTTCTGTGACAAACACAGGTTATCCATTCGCAATATCTAATTCAATCGATATTTGAATACATAAACTTCCCTTTCGAACTCGTACCATTTACTCGACATCTCTAGTGAAGACTATGATCAGGTTCCTTAATTAGAAACCTCTGTTTTCCTTGCATAGCCAAATACTACGTTAGAAAATTTTATTTCCATATTAATAACTCTCATCAAGTGTTCGCGGTCAAGAATCGAGTGATTGATCCTTATTCAGATCAATGTGAAACACCTCAAAGCTATATACTCAAATCTTAGATCCAAGCAGAATTGCAGACAAATCACTAAGCACATCTCACATACTTATCCTGTTGGTAATTATTATACCAATTTCTATTTTTACATGTAAATCTTGACTATTCAAAATCACCAAACTTTCCATTTTAATGTATCTAATGAAACTACCAATCAGTTTAACTATTTAAGATGCAGAACTAACCTATCCTAATGCAGAGGCTACATGAATCCTCGTAACAATTCTTTAAGAATTTAAACACCTGGGTTTTATTTCAACATAACTTTAAATCATACTTACATATTTACTTTAACTTAGTATATTAAATCAAATTCGTTTTCTGAAAAACCTTAGAACCGAAATCCCCGATGGTTGCAATCCCACACTGAGAAACTCAAAAATTAACAGTATGATGTTGCAGTCATCATCAGTTTTATTTCCCAATGACCATAGTGAGTTCAATGTTTTCTTTCATAAAATACCATTTCTAGAATATTAAAATCGTCAAATAATAATAATTACTCAAAACATTTGAAAACATTTTTTTTTAAAATCCCAGGATTCAATTCTTAAACTCTTAGTTTTAAATTCACTATTAACTATATACTCCACTTTATAATTTATTCTTTATAATTTTAAATTCTCACCCAACATTGATATCGAACCCCTTATAGTCAAATTACTAAACTAGATTCACAAGGAGTTCACTTCAATGTCTTCTTAAAATCTATGATATACCCAACCCTTATAGGAAAGCAAAGGATTGCTCATATACTAACCAAGCAAAGACAATCAACCAACTTGTAATAATTATTAAATATTATTTTCTCGATCAAACAACATCTCGTAAATCTATGTAATTATTTAGAAAATATTCATTTATATGTAAAATACAATCTTTGGTAAAATTATTTCATTTACTAAATCTTTAAAGCAACTATGTATCAATTTGCCTTATTTAAGTATTTATAAACTCCTATCGATATCGTGGCATCCCATGTCTTGATTGGAATTCATAAACCACTCAGTCGATAAGCAACACAATATAAAACACTTTTACAAAAAATAATAAATACATTCTCTTGCATATATACACTCATACTCATAATAAGGCATTCCATTACTTTATTTCTTACCGAGTTAATGCCACAGATCCAAGATTTTCACTTAACCTTCATCTCTAATACCAAAATGTAACGAATTGATTTTTCGACCCATGGAATGGACACACGTACATCCATGGTATAAAAATGTAAAACACCGAAAAACCACATTAAGGGTTAAAGAAAAAGAAGATAGAATAGAATCTCCAAATATCACGTATAACATATAATAATCACAAAATACTTCAAAAAGTCATTTACAAAACTGATTACATCGGATTTAAACTAAAACAATTCTATCCTAGGACAGTTATAGCAGTCTATCCTTATACATAAGATAAAGAGTACATAATATACATTGGAAACCTAGGATAACTAATTATTGATGAAGCCCCCTACTCCAAGCTTCTACAAATGCCTCTGTGAAAACCTAATATACTTGGTTGCTCTTAAAAATTTGAGCACCCAAGAGTTTTAGGGAAAGAAAATAAACTTCAGGTCAGTCATGTGTATGGTGTATGAAAACTGAAACAACTTGATTATTATCTTCAAAAATCTTTTGAAAAAAAAGGTATCTTGTAAAACCACGCCGCACATAAACAAGGACATGTTTCTACCTTACGATAACCAAAACACTTCATACAAAATCTCATGATTTAGTGTCTAGTTACAATTACTTATGAATCTTAGTCGAAATTGTTACATTAATTAAATTCTAGCAAAATATGTATACAACTAAAATCGTATAAGGCATGTATTAAAGTTTAGATTCCATAAAATGACAAGGCATTAAGATATCACCTACTACGGCACCTCTCTAGATAAAGCTTACACTGAGCCTCACCCGGACTCCTTACGAATCGGACCGACCAACCCCGCACTAGATTATACCGAATATTTCACCCCTTTGGTTGTGATAAGCAACAAACCGCAGCATATAATAATCAAATGGTCATCCGATTTAGATTTGGATGGTGACAATACCCTATTTGGACACTACTCACTTAGCCCAGAAGCATATCCCTAGTTTTATTTAATATCGGTTGATGACGCTAAAGGCTATGTTTTTACTTTTCATACATGGGACATATCTATCTACGGATGCAACATTTTCATTCCGTCAATCACTAATTTACGTCCATAAAATTACAACCTTCTAGCTCATTGGTCCCTGTGAAGGGTGTTAAGTTATAAAAAAGTTTCCTTCTCGGCATCAAACAAATGTACATCTGTAAAAGTCAACGTATGTGATCAATGGAATGTAGTGTCAAACATCCGTCCATACAAGTTGTCCAAGAACATGACAAACTAAAAGTGATCTTTTACCACATCCTGTCAGGAATAATCCATAGGATTAGTAATAAGAAGTCCTTGCATCAAGCAGAACTCCGGAACATATGGACTACTGCTACAAGTATAATCCAGGTAGCTAACCAGATACATTAACAAGTAGCCTTTTCCGCTCCGAATGGATACGCTTTCAACTTAGTCTTCAAGTTATCATTACTTTCATCATCTTCAATGTACATTCGTCACACAATCAGATCGAAGTAGTTTTCAGATACTTGATTTGATCCCGATCTTTTCGAAACGACTATCGATAGTTTCCGGTAAACTCAACCCTAGTTCTTTAGAAAACAAATAGACAAGGATAAATACAGAGTTCACCTCCTAACCGTTAGTAAATGGATTTCACTATCATTTGTCAATATGTAATTTAACGAAGTTTATACACACATTGGATCATTAATAGGGATGACTGTGCCTGTAACTCTAGCGTTTCCCGGAGATATTTTAAAAGTAGGATTTTGGTCAGCATTTGGTAGTGGATATTTAACTATCAAAAACAAACACATAAAAATAAATGTTTTATTTCCTATATAATCACTAAGCCTCCTTAAATAAGTCTTTTACTAATTAAATTATAAATCTCTTATGTCCAAATCATTCACACACCTAGCCTTCCAATATAAATATGTATCTCTTTACCAATTAAGATGAGTTATCATTTCTAATTCGTCATTAGTGGGTTACTAGAATTTAATCACCTTATTTTACTTCTAAGACTTAGTCTTTTTAAGTATCAATTCCTTTTAAAAGTTTTACATTCAAATAACCAACTGTTGTTCTCAGCTAATACTATTCTTCAAATAAAAATGAAGTCCTTCAAGTTGGGGTACTTATTTACCACTCATATCTTTACTCGACATCACCTTCAACTTTAAAATAATAAAAGTTAGTTATTTCAAGTTCTAAAACGTTTAACTTAAGTTGTCCAAATTCCAAATGAAATTTATTCCAAAATAAGTTCAATAATCCATTATTTCGTTCACTTATGAATTTGTCATATTGAACATGATTGATTTTATTCAAGTAAATTTCTATGTCAAAATCGACTTTTAACTTTTAGTCGATTTCAAATCAAATCTTAAATTTAAATATTGTCTTGAGTTAATTGAATTAACTTGAACATTGCTAGTTAATAAATGAATTAACAAAATAACTATTTATCTCGAATCATTTATTAAAAATGATTCATTCAAACCTAAAATTCACTATTGAATACATTGTTTAACTTCTAATTACACTTAGAAAGTAATTAACAAGTCTAATCCTTGTTACATAAATACTTGATTAGTTTAAATCCCTTTGTTTTAAATAATTAATCAACAAAAGACATTATTCATTAATAAATTAATTAACTTAAAATATTCATTTACAAAAATAAAATCAACTTAATACTTTTAAAATAAGATAATAATAATCTTAAACAAATAAATAATAATTAACCATTTAATAATATTAAACAATAACCTTAAATTAAATTATTAAGTATCAATTTGGTGAGTAAATAAAATAAATAATAATTGTTAATCTTTAAATAAATAATTTAA
The DNA here is from genome assembly GCA_030737875.1 of Allium sativum. NCBI lineage: Eukaryota > Viridiplantae > Streptophyta > Magnoliopsida > Asparagales > Amaryllidaceae > Allium > Allium sativum. The sequence continues at coordinate 970,911,246 of CM060918.1, read as the reverse complement.
ATATCCAAATAATATTTTGTTTAATAATTAATTTATAATTGAAAACTTTATTAATACTTAAAAAATACTCAAAAACACTTTTTAGAGAAATAATTAATCTTAAACCATAATCAAATGATATAAACTATAATTAATACTTTTATGAGCTGTTGACGGCAAAAAATGTCGTTAACACCAAAGATTCCTATTACTAGGAATAGTTAATTTGGTCGCAAGACTAAGTAAGAGAAAGCGGTAAATGACACGAGAATTTATAGTGGTTCGACCGCGGATTAGGCCTACGTCCACTTTGGAAGGATGTTGAACTTTTATTAATCACACAAGAATTACAAGGTAGAGCCATGCTCATTATATTCACTTTTATAATCTCCATATGCTAGGTATTTGGGAAAAAGAATATTTAGTTCTCCTTCTTTCTCAAATAGGAGATGCCATTAATGAGGCTCATGAAGCTCTAGGAAGGTCTCAAGTGAAGAAAATCCAACCCCTTTGAAGTGTGAGGCTGTGGGGTATTTATAGGAAGTGGTAAGGTAGGAGTAGGTAGAAATAGGGACCACATGCACAAATTTCGATCTCACCTGCACATATTTCGAACCCTCCTGGGGTGCGAATTTCGCACCCCTCGAGGTACGAAATTCGAACCCGGAAGGGTTCGAAATTCGAACCCATAATTCGCACCCAAATGGGTTCGAATTTCGAACCCGGAGGGGGTTCGAATTTCGAAATCGGAGATGGTTCGAATTTCGAACCTGGAGAGGTATGAATTTTGTATGCACGCGACCTCGGGGTTCGAGACTTGGACTTGCGACTCTTTGGGTGTGAGGTCTTAGTTAGCCAATGTTTTGAGAAGCAGCGAGGTTCACGGAAGTTGTTGGCTGAATCCCCGACTTTAAGTCGATCTGGTAATTCTGGGCAACACACTTGTTAGCGGAAATTGGATGAATCAGGCGGTGCCCACAGTTTCGACCTTACCGGTTAGGTCGACCGCCGCTGGGACTGTGGGGCCCTAGACCTACACCGGCGCTGTGCCCGGACCCGCTTGACAGCTCGCCTTCGGCCTGGAGCACGGCTCACCTTCGACTCGGATGCGAACGGATACTGATGGAGGTCTCATTCGAGGGACATGACATCCTGCTAGTGGTCAGACTCAAGTCTTCTGGTACTGGACCCTAGACGATATTGGCGACGCCTCTAGGCTGTAATATCACGCGATATGTTGAGTCGAGCGTGTCTTGCGTACTTTTGGGAACCGGACCAAAAGGCCAGTTAACATGAGCCCCCTCAAAGTATGTCTTATGTTAACGGGACGTGCTTTGAAGTGAGGTGAGTCTAGTATGGGTGCAAAATCTCCATGCGGTGCGTAGCGATTGGTTTTGACCTTCGTCTTTAGTTGTATGCCGAGAGCGCACTGCTTTGGAGCTGTTGGGACGCCTTGTCGGAATAGGCTGGTATGAGCTTAGAATTCCAACATTGCTAAGAGCTTTGATGTAACACCCCGTAATTTTATAACACAAAGATTCACAAATCAAGGCAGAATAAAATTTTAAAATCAAAATCAAGGGAAACGGGTTGTGCCATTGCGTTCGTCTCGAAATTCTGCTTGGAAACGAGTCCGAGTTTGCGAGAATCGGAGTCCCTATGAGGGAGATATGACACTCCGAAGTTTCAGGAATTTTCAGAATCGAAAACAGCTCGAAATTCGAATTTGAAATTCGAATTCAAACCCAGAAGCGGGCTGGGCGGGAAAATTCCCGTCCCAGGACCCAGGTCGACTGGGGAGTCGACTGGGTAGTCGACCCCCCCGACCAGGTCGACTGCCCAGTCGACATGGGTGTCGACCTGGGTGCAAAAACCCACTTTTGGGCCTGGGTGCATTCTGATGTACCTGGTCTCGTTTTCTGCCTAGATTCGTCCGCCTAATCCTATATAAACAGCCCCTAGTCTCCTTCTCTATTCACAATTCTTCTCTAACATTATGCTGCAAAGATTCTTGGTGGACATGGCTTCTTCTCCTCCTCTAAATTAAATAATAAATAAAATAATATGTAAAATAAATCAAGACGAGGAAATGCTGCTCAAGACTTTCAAGAGGAGATTCAAAACAAGCTAGGATTCAAGTGAAGATTCAAACGACTTCAACGACTGTTTTTCTACGAATCTAATATAATCTCTGTAAGTCGGTTACTTTTTAGATTTGAACGTTTTCTCTATTCATGACATGAAATTAAAGGAATAAAAGAATATGCCAAATCTTTCTGTTCGAATAGTGCTTATATCTTTGGACCTAATTAAGAACTGTTATGATTCGATGACCAATAAGACTGTGACTATGAAACTATGGACCTTAAAACCATATGCCTCTTTGACTATGAACATTGCCTATGAACATTGCCTTTGATTGTGACTCATGACTGTGAGAATTATTTTCCTTTGACTATGAACATCGCCTATGACTGTGATTCATTAACTGTGAGGATTTATTACCTATGACTATGGATATAAGGTTATTATTTATGCCCATGACACTGTAGTTACAAAACCATGTTGTACCCCAAATTGGCATTATATTGGATCTAGGCTTGACTCTCTATTTCTAGTTATCCTTGGATCTTGATCTTGGGAATTTACCTATTAAGTTAGGTCTACCCATGATCTTGAACCTATACTATTCAACCCTTTTCATGTCGTAATATTACCAGATCTATATGCCTGTGAATTATCATCTTATGCCAGTTATTATGTCTATTCTTTCATGTTATTTTGGTTCATTCCCTTTTATCCACGAATCTAGATTTATTTATAATCTAGGTTGAATCACGATTTTACGAACGATGGGAATACGTTTTGGAAAAAACATGAAATTGACTAAACTTGGAAAATTTGCATAATTTGGGAACATGCATTATAGCATGACTATTAAGATGAAAATTAGAATAACAAGTTTAGTTTTGACATGAACTTAAATTAGAATATTAAATCAGAATTGGGTGGCTAAATTCAGCATGATAAGCATAATTGTGAATAATTTAAATACATTAGGCGTAAATGGTAAATGGTTAAATGGGCCACAAAGTAGGTAGTTGGTATGCAAATTAAGTATTGGGCATAAACGGAGAACTAGAATATGAAATCTAGTTTGGCATAAACTGTAAACTAGAGTATAAAATCTAGTTTTTGGCATGAACTGTAAATGAGGATGTTGGATCTAAATTGCTATAAACTGTAAGATAGGCAAATCAAGATTTGGGCCTAGAATATAAGTCCATTAGTGGGCATGGCAAATGTATATGGTATAGGCCAAATTTATTTAAAAAGGGAAAATAGACTTTGAAGATAAATGGTTAAACTTTGTGGATAAATTGTAAATAATTTTATATATATACAAAAGAAAGGTTTATTAATGACATACACCAGAAAGTTCTAGGGTGACAGAGAGGATAGTGTCTAGGCTTGGGTTTGGAAAATACAAGTTTCCTGCTCTCCCTGGCTATCCCTAACTGATTCGACGGACGGGATGGTTACTTTCAAAACCTGATTTGAAAATTAATCAAAACCCTTTGAACTTAGAAAACACGAATATGCCTAACCCGAGGTTAGACTGAGTTGCGATGTAAACCTGCCCGGAACCAACCGGCACATCCAGTAATTGCAACAATATCTGTATAATGTGAGTGGTGGCGGCTTTAATTTATTTAGTTAAAGCTAGAACAAGAATGGTAGGGTTAAGTTAACTAAGACACTTAACCAATTCAACATGATAACCAAACCGATAGGTGGGGTTAGGTTCATACAGACACTTAACACAGTTCAGCTAGAATGGGAGGGTTAAGTCCATAGGAACACTTAACCAACTTAACACAGTTAAGCTAGAATGGGAGGGTTAAGTCCATAAGGACACTTAACCAAACTTAACATGTTAACAAGACAAGATTTGTAGGGGTTAAGTAACTAAGAAAACACTTATCCAAATTAACATGTTAACTAGACTAGAAGGTGGGGTTAAGTAAAGTTAATACACTTAGCCAAATTAACATGTTAACTAGACTAGAGTTTGGGGTTAAGTAAAATTTACTACACTTAGCCAATTTGATATGTTAGCTGGACTAGACCGTAGGGTTAAGTAAACTTGAACACTTAACCATCAGATTGTGATAAATAAATAGGGTTAAGTCTAAAACATGAAGGGATAATACTTAACCATTAATAAAATGTTAGTTAAAACAGATGGGCAAGGTAAAGTTATAAAGGAACACTTAACTAATATAGGATGAATGAATAGGGTTAAGTAATAAGAAATACTTAACCAATATAACTTGGTTTGTGGTAGGGTTAAGTCAACATGAATTACTGATAACACTTAACCAGTTTAACAGGATAAATGAAGAGGGTTAAGTTAGTTTGAATTGACTAATGACACTTAACCAATCCAAATTGACGAGAAAGAGAACTAAGTAGTAAACCTTAGTTAAAAGGAGCTAAGTAGTAAACCTTAGTTAAGAAAACAACGATTCTGGAAACTAAGTGGTAAACCTTAGTTAGCAAAACTAAGTAGTAATTCTTAGTATAACACAGGAAGGAGCGAACGTCCGTCTGATTAAAAAGAAGGCTCCAATGAATTGGGTTACGAAGCCCAAGGGTTCGAGGGGACGTGAGGGTACTCTTGGTATCCCTCTGTGAGGTGGCAGATGATCCTCCTGGGCTCACAGAGGTTAAGGTCTGCGGTAGAAGAACCAAGGGTATGCCTTGGTTGCAATACAAGGCAACCTAAAGACTAGGATGGACCAGCGTGATTCGGCGAGACCAATAGCCCTGTGATAGCAACTTGTCGTCTACCTACCATCTTTAGTCAAATCGTTGTACGTATGCGGAAAGGCAGAGAACTCCCAACAGACCATATACTTGCTATCTAGTTATGGGTGAGGCTGGCCAATAGGAAAGTAAGGCATAGGGTGGAAAAAGTATAGTTCTCGCGCTTGATTTGCTTGGATTGCCTTTCATTAGTTGAGGGAGGGGTCACGTGGGACCATAACCACTAGTAGAAAAACAGACCTTAGCATCTGCACCGGCAGATATCTGAAAAGCTCCCGACCGAGTTTTGTGTTTCTATAGTAGCCCTGCCACGGGACTCGGGTCGCACATTTCAGGACATGTGCATCTAGACAGCGATAAATGATTCGCGACACATACGTGGGGAAAGTCTAGGAACATATACCACTCTAGGTAGTGTGTCCTAGACTAGGGGCATCGTTCGACAGGTAGCGTAATCCCTAGTGGACCTAGGTGGCATAAACCCTGAATCTGTAAAGCATTAGACAAGTCGCGTAAACCCTAGTTGAATCTAGGAAGCACTCAATAGAAAACCCTAGATTAGATCTAGGTAATAGATAATAAATGTATGCCTGAAGGCAACCGAAATTACCGGGATTGGGATCACGTTACTAGTTGGGACACTAGTTAGGTGGTGCAGAGATATAGAAACCATTATAACAAGGAAATAGCGAAGCGGCGAAAGTATTAGAGCATATCTAGTTTATCTTATCTTAGCATATCTTGTGTTAATCTTGTCTAATCCTGCTGATCCTATCATCATGGTGTTATCTTGTATTCAGTTAATTCATGTCGTTTTGTTTTTCCATGTTCACATGCTAGAAGTAACTGAAATTACTCAGGCTTTATGTCCGACTCTATTTTTCTTTCGTCTTCTTTTCTTCCGTTTCCCACCCCCCCCCCCCCCCCCAGGTAGTAAAGGAGGGAATAGTATAGCTCAGGTTAAGCTGGACTGTCACTCTTTCCCAGCTAGAAGATTTGTCGAAGTTTTGCTTGGATTCTCTTTCCAGATGCTATGGCTGGCTCTTGCTACATTGGAGAATATAAATGTTGTTTTATGCTTCTTTATTTTGTAGGACAGATGATACTATGATATTGTAAATAAATCGTTGTACAAACTATTTTATCAATAAAGCAAAGTTTTATTTCCCGCTGTTTGAATTTTGTCTGTCTTGTAATTTATCTGCATCTTTTACCTTAAATGCTCCACAGAACTTAGTGCATTCCCTTTGTGAGTGACACTAACGGACGTGGGGTGTTACACGTGGTATCAGAGCTGAAGGTTACCAGATCAGATAAAGGATTTGAAAAATTATTTTCAAAACAGTTTTGAAAGAAGCATTTTCAAGAGAAAAGATCTGTTTAAAAGGCATATTCCCCAAAGCGATACGCACTATCTTCTCTTCCTCTGTTTGAATTCTTGTCTCCTTCTTTCTTGAGTCTCTGGGGCTCCTGGCTTTCTGGGAGGTAACCTCATCGATGGGCGAAGGAGTGCCTGGCTTCCATCCATAGCCGTAGTTGCTTCACCTACGGCCAGTTTTCTTTCAAGCTTATAGGGTTTTCTGTACGATGGAGGCAGCTTTCGAGAGATTTGTCAACATGACTACACACGGAAGAGGATGAGGAATTCATGGATGTAGATTTAGCTCACAAAGGAGGAAGGAATTATAAAACCTAAGACAAGAGGAAGTATCTTTACTATGGTGTAATAGGGCATGTAATTAAGGGCAAAGGACAAGATTTTCAGAAAGGCAAGTACCTACTTTCACCACCAAGCATACCTAGGAGAAAGGTAGTAAAGTTCTGTTGGAAGAGTCTAGTTTTGCTGTTCGTACTCTTTCCTTTGGTTTTAGCGCTTCGTATTTGTTTATACCCACTTCCATAGTTGAGTCTCTACACCATAGTACTTGTATAGTAGAAAGATCCCACTAGAGTCTCAAATCCAATTGGTGGTCCGACCATTTTATTTTTGGTTAGTAGGGATTTGAGAATAGCTATCGAGTTTGCTTATATCATCTCACGTAGATCGTCTAAATTCGGAGGAGATATTCCTTGGGTGCTTGTCTGATATTGGTTTAGGCCTTTGGGGGCTTGTACTTGAGGAATGTCGAGTTCGACTAGGATGGTTTGCGTGAGAGATGAATAGTTGTGGCAGGCACTCTAAAAAGCACGTAGTGACCTTTCGACCCTTATAGTTATGGCATGGTGGATAAGAGGGAGGCCTCTAATCATCTTAGTACATACACTTGGTACCGTGATTGACATCTGTTTATTTTTGAAATGGAGGTCAAAAACTTCACAATCGTGAAGTTAAATTAGTTATGATACAGTGGAGTAAAGATCAAGAAGGCTAGATACTAGCATCATACCCTTTTCCTTAAGGGTGCATCCTTGATTTCTTTTTTTGTAGGAGCTGTACGCATAATTGTTTCTCTCTTTCCAAAGTATATCCTCTAGGTCGTATCTTCGATCCTTAGGTAGAAACTCTTTTGGATGTAAAAATGTATTTGAAACATGTTATGGTTGATGGTTGCGAGTGGTTGCTAATGGTTGCTCGTGAATGCATATACATGCGTATTAGGCACTAGATCAGTTCGGACGCTTTCATATTGCATTTACAGATTTGTATTTGTTTGTAAGTTGAAATTGATATGTTATCATATGGATGTTGCATATGGATGAATGGCTATGCACACATGTAGTATTTACATAACTAGGGATGCTTGCATACATGATTGGACGCATGGCACTGACATGATTCGCATTAAGGAGGTCAACTGAATCAGTAGACCGCCTGATCTTGCATTAGATAAAGACATATACACACACTATGCATATGAACATGAAAGCATTAGAAATCTTTTAAGGAAAATGAATGCCTGTGATTGAATGGTTGAGTAGATGGGTGATTGGATGGTAGGACACATTCTTCCTAACTTGAAGATTTCGGGGATGAAATCCTTTTAATGTGGGAGAATGTAACACCCCATAATTTTATAACACTAAGATTCACAAATCAAGGCAGAATTAAATTTTAAATTCAAAATCAAGGGAAACGGGTTGCGCCATTGTTTTCGTCTCGAAATTCTGCTTGGAAACGAGTCCGAGTTTGCGAGAATCGGAGTCCGTATGAGGGAGATATGACCCTCCGAAGTTTCAGGAATTTTCAGAACCAAAAACAGCTCAAAATTCGAATTCAAACCTAGAAGCGGGCTGGGCGGGAAAATTCCCGCCCAGGACCCAGGTCGACTGGGGAGTCGACTGGGTAGTCGACCCCCCCTCCCCCCGTGACCAGTTCGACTGCCCAGTCGACATGGGTGTCGACCTGGGTGCAAAAACCCACTTTTGGGCCTGGGTGCATTCTGATGTACCTGGTCTCGTTTTCTACCTAGATTCGTCCGCCTAATCCTATATAAACAGCCCCTAGTCTCCTTCTCTATTCACAATTCTTCTCTAACCTTATGCTGCAAAGATTCTTGGTGGACATGGCTTCTTCTCCTCCTCTAAATTAAATAATAAATAAAATAATATGTAAAATAAATCAAGACGAGGAAATGTTGCTCAAGACTTTCAAGAGAAGATTCAAAACAAGCTAGGATTCAAGTGAAGATTCAAACGACTTCAACGACTGTTTTTCTACGAATCTAATATAATCTCTATAAGTCGGTTACTTTTTTGATTTGAACATTTTCTCTATTCGTGACATGAAATTAAAGGAATAAAAGAATATGCCAAATCTTTCTGTTCGAATCAGTGCTTATATCTTTGGACCTAATTAAGAACTGTTATGATTCGATGACCAATAAGACTGTGACTATGAAACTATGGACCTTAAAACCATATGCCTCTTTGACTATGAACATTGCCTATGACTGTGACTCATGACTGTGAGAATTATTTTCCTTTGACTATGAACATCGCCTATGACTGTGATTCATTAACTGTGAGGATTTATTGGCTATGACTATGGATATAAGGTTATTATTTATGCCCATGACACTGTAGTTACAAAACCATGTTGTTCCCCAATCTGGCATTATATTGGATCTAGGCTTGACTCTCTATTTCTAGTTATCCTTGGATCTTGATCTTGGGAATTTACCTATTAAGTTAGGTCTACCCATGATCTTGAACCTATATTATTCAACCCTTTTCATGTCGTAATATTACCAGATCTATATGCCTGGGAATTATCATCTTATGCCAGTTATTATGTCTATTCTTTCATGGCATTTTGGTTCATTCCCTTTTATCCACGAATCTAGATTTATTTATAATCTAGGTTGAATCACGATTTTACGAACGATGGGAATACGTTTTGGGAAAACATGAAATTGACTAAACTTGGAAAATTGGCATAATTTGGGAACATGCATTATAGCATGACTATTAAGATGAAAATTAGAATAACAAGTCTGGTTTTTACATGAACTGAAATTAGAACATTAAATCAGAATTGGGTGGCTAAATTCAGCATGATAAGCATAATTGTGAATAATTTACATACATTGGGCGTAAATGGTAAATGATTAAATGGGCCACAAAGTAGGTAGTTGGTATGCAAATTATGTTTTGGGCATAAACGGTGAACTAGAATATGAAATCTAGTTTGGCATAAACTGTAAACTAGAATATAAAATCTAGTTTTTGGCATGAACTGTAAATGAGGATGTTGGATCTAAATTGCTATAAACTGTAAGATAGGCAAATCAAGATTTGGGCCTAGAATATAAGTCCATTAGTGGGCATGGCAAATGTATATGGTATAGGCCAAATTTATTTAAAAAGGGAAAATAGACTTTTAAGATAAATGGTTAAACTTTGAGGATAAATTGTTAATAATTTATATATATATATATACAAAAGAAAGGTTTATTAATGACATCACCAGAAAGTTCTAGGGTGACAGAGAGGATAGTGTCTAGGCTTGGGTTTGGAAAATACAAGTTTCCTGCTCTCCCTGGCTATCCCTAACTGATCCGACGGACGGGATGGTTACTTTCAAAACCTGATTTGAAAATTAATCAAAACCCTTTGAACTTAGAAAACACGAATATGCCTAACCCGAGGTTAGACTGAGTTGCGATGTAAACCTGCCCGGAACCAACCGGCACATCCAGTAATCGCAACAATATCTGTCTAATGTGAGTGGTCGCGGCTTTAATTTATTTAGTTAAATCTAGAACAAGAATGGTAGGGTTAAGTTAACTATGACACTTAACCAATTCAACATGATAACCAAACCGATGGGTGGGGTTAGGTTCATACAGACACTTAACACAGTTAAGCTAGAATGGGAGGGTTAAGTCCATAGGAACACTTAACCAACTTAACACAGGTAAGCTAGAATGGGAGGGTTAAGTCCATAAGAACAATTAACCAAACTTAACATGTTAACAAGACAAGATTTGTAGGGGTTAAGTAACTAAGAAAACACTTATCCAAATTAACATGTTAATTAGACTAGAAGGTGGGGTTATGTAAAGTTAATACACTTAGCCAAATTAACATGTTAACTAGACTAGAGATTGGGGTTAAGTAAAATTTAATACACTTAGCCAATTTGATATGTTAGCTGGACTAGACCGTAGGGTTAAAGTAAACTTGAACACTTAACCATCAGATTGTGATAAATGAATAGGGTTAAGTCTAAAACATGAAGGGATAATACTTAACCATTAATAAAATGTTAGTTAAAACAGATGGGCAAGGTTAAGTTAAAAAGGAACACTTAACTAATACAGGATGAATGAATAGGGTTAAGTAATAAGAAATACTTAACCAATATAACTTGGTTTGTGGTAGGGTTAGGTCAACATGAATTACTGATAACACTTAACCAGTTTAACAGGATAAATGAAGAGGGTTAAGTTATTTTGAATTGACTAATGACAGTTAACCAATCCAAATTGACGAGAAAGAGAACTAAGTAGTAAACCTTAGTTAAAAGGAGCTAAGTAGTAAACCTTAGTTAACAAAACAACGATTCTGGAAACTAAGTGGTAAACCTTAGATAGCAAAACTAAGTAGTAATTCTTAGTATAACACGGGAAGGAGCGAACGTCCGTCTGATTAAAAAGAAGGCTCCAACGAATTGGGTTACGAAGCCTGAGGCTTCGAGGGGACGTGAGGGTACTCTTGGTATCCCTCTGTGAGGTAGCAGATGATCCTCCTGGGCTCACAGAGGTTAAGGTCTGCGGTAGAAGAACTATAACACCCCGTGTATTTTATAATAGTGAAATTCACAAATTAAAGTATAATTAATTTCAAATCAAAGAATTAAGGGAAACGGGATACGCCATTACGTTCGTCTCGGAATTCTGCTTGAGATAGATTCCGAGTTTGCGTAAAACAGACACCGTATGAGGGAGATATGGTCTCCGGAAGTTTCAGAATTCAGTTTAAAATTCAAACAGCTCAAAAAATCAATTCAAATTTCAAAAATCGGGCCGGATTGGCCAGTGCGGGAATTTTCCCGCCCAAGGCACCCAGGTCGACTGGGTAGTCGACCTGGGCTACCTAGGTCGACTGGGTAGTCGACCTGGGGCACCCAGGTCGACTACCAAGTTGACACGGGGGTCGACAAGGGAGTCGACCTGGCCCCTGAGCCAGGTCGAACCCAGCCCCCCTGGCTGGCCTGGTCTGTGCTTGGCCGAATTTCTGAGCCTTGCCTTGTCACTAGGGCTAGGTGTCAGCTCCTGATTGGTCTCTCCTTCAAACGAATGGCTAATATTAATCCAAGCTCCATCGACGGTTCTAATCAATTCACAAACTCTATAAAAAGGACCTAAGACTCCACCTAATTCATACAAATAAAAATTAGAATGAGACCGTCATGCTGCTGGGGAAGGACTAGAAGTAGCCGTCAAAATTGAGAGACGATTAGGAGACAATTCAAAAGCTTAAAGCAACGACAACAAAATCAAAACAACCGCTACAACAAAGGATAGCATCTCCAAATTCAGAATTCAGAAACCTGAATTGAAGATTCGTCATACGTTGTAAGTAGAGTGCTATTCCGATATAAATGAATAATTGTGTTTTGATTTGTGTAAATGAGAAATGGAATTGTACTTAATTTGTGGTGATAATAATTCATAATCGTATGTTGCTATGATTCTAATCGATTTGGGATGTTATGGTATAACGATGTTAGACCTATTGGATATTCGCAAGTATGTGATTCATGTTGAAAGTTAAAAACTACATGTTTGTGGTAGTTTATTTGAGAATCATGCAAGTATATGATTCACTATTATGCCAACATGATGTATATTTTTATAATTGCTTTTAGTGTAGTTGGATCCATTTGGGTATTATGACTCATATGAATTTATGTTGGAATTGGCATCATGATTCAAGTGTAAAACCATACTTTTGTATTAGAGACAAAAGTAAGCATCTTTGTGAAATTGTGTTGACTCTATGAACATGACTAAACTATGTTTGGTGTTATGCCTAATTGAAAACATGTTTTAGGCCTATGTTGTTATCAAAATCATATGATAATATATGTGACACATAATTAAGTTAGATTTACATTCCAATTGCAAGTTTACATGAATAGATTAAAAACCATGATTCATGTTTAGGTATGTTTATGCCATGATTATGTGAATAGATTAAAAACCATGATTCATGTTTAGGTATGTTTATGCCATGATTATATGAATAGATTAAAACCATGATTCATGTTTAGGTATGTTTATGCCATGATTATATGCTATTACAATGCAAGTTCACAAGTGCCTAATTCATGTTAATTAGATCGTTATGTTGCAAGTTCATGCATTCACACTCCCCTTTTTATGTTACTTAGAATATATAAACACCATGTTCTAAGCCTCCCCTTTTTCATGTGGCTAAGTTGGGTTTAAATGTTAAACCCAACATAAGTTATATTGTAGCAAACGTATAAAACGGGGGTAATGACGTTTGGGTTAAAATATAAACATATGTGTTGGCATGTTTGACGCATGCCAACGACCTTGAAAACAATTAAGTGGTATTAATTAATTTTACCCAATAAAGATGAATTTGAATAATGGGCCGCAAATATTTACATATAAAAAGAAAAGAGACAAAATATGTAAATTTAGAAAATACGATGTGTTTAACCCGAGGTTGGATTGAGTTGTGATGTAAACCTGCCCGGAACTGCCCGGTTGTCCAGTAGTCACAACAATACCTATCCAATGTGGGTGGTTAAACATTGAGCCCAATAAAGACCCGAGGTTAGACTGAGTTGTGACGTAAGACTGCCGGGAACTAACCGGCAACAGGCAGTCACAACAATACCTGTCTAATGTGAGAGGTCGAGGTTTTAATAAGACAATTAAGGCTGAGTCAGGATTGATAGGATTAAGTAAATTGAATTAATACTTAATCAAAATGGAACATGCTAAACTATACAGACTGATTGGTGGTTAGGTTTACAAAACACTTAACCAACTTAGCATGTTGGCTAGAAATAGAAAACCTAGTAACGGGGGACCCTTTTCAGCAGTAACCCTACAAGGTGTATCAGGATACCCTGAACTAGGCAGGGTGGGGCACGATTACTGGGCTGACTGTAAGAGGTCAAATCGACGGCAGTGGTGCAGCAGTGTAGGTTCTAACGGGGTGCGGGCGTGCACACACTCCGGCGCAGAAAAATAAGGCACTGGGCACCGGTAGTATACCTGTGCATTCTAGAATTGTGTCGGGCCGCCACCATGGGACTTGATACACCCCATGGTGGGACCAGCATAGGTAGCTACAATATCGGGGGCCGTAAGACACATGTAACTATGCGAGTAGGAGCCGATCATTAGAAATGGATCACTTCATCCTGATTATGGGGTGCCTGTTGGGAACTAGTTTATATGGATGCAGAGATTAATATGGGGTACGATAGTATATTCGACTCAAGACAACTTAACTTAGTTTATGGTGATTTCCCATTTCCAGTTTATACTTATCATGCCCAATTCTTTATTCATAGACTGAATAGTCCTAGACTTACTCGGGCTTTATGTCTGACTCTACGTTTCTTTCGTCTTCTTTTCTTTCGTTCCCCCCCAGGTCCACAGGGAGGGAATACCGCAGCTTGACCAGTTTTACATCCAGCTTGAAGAGAAAGAATGTATTGCTTGGATCTCTTTCGTTTTGGACTATGGCTTTGGATTGCAACTATGGGGACTTATGCAGTTTACTTTTATTTTTATGCTTCTTTAAGTTATGAAATCAAGACAGTTATGAAAATGTAATGGTTTTTGGAAGTATTATAAGACAATTATGGCATGGTTTGTGTAAACACGTATTTTGATGGAATAAAAGTGCTGTTGTTTTCCGCTGTTCAAAAATATGTGTATTTATATCTGTCTTGTGTATCTGTGACTTATACTTATAAACCTCCACCAAAATTAGGGCATTCCCTTTGAGAGTGACCCTAACGGAGGTGGGGTGTTTCACTTGGTATCAGAGCATAGGTTTACCGGATAAGATAAAAAGTTTTGAAAATTTATTTTCAAAAGAAAATTTAAAGAAGCGTTTTTAAAGATAAAATGATATTTTATTTTAAAAAGGGAAAGTCCCCCAAAGCCATAGGTACTATCTTTTATCCTTCGTTTTGAATCTATCCTTTTTGTTTCAGCATGTCCGAAGAACTTAACTTGCCAGAGGGTGTACCAATACCTGGTTGGTTTAGACGATTCTTAGAAGCAAGGGCCAATCAGCCAGGTCCCACTGTTCCTCCTCCCCCAGCTGCAGGAAACCATCCGGCTGCAGCAGCAGCTCTTCCTCCACCTCCTCCGCGGGGTAATACTTTTGCTAAGATATGTAAAGATTTAAAAGCTATGGGAGGAAAGGACTTTCATGGAACCGAGTCCTTCGTGGCAGCCAGAAATTTGTTGAAGGAAATCGAGGACTTATTCGTCATCTTTGAGGTAGAAGATAGGCAGAAGGTACAACTGGCAGTATGGCTACTCAAAGGTGAGGCTTCCTACTGGTGGGAAGTTACCAATGCAGAAAGACCAGTGGAAACATAGGAGGACTTTAGGGCAAGGTTTGAGACTAAATTTCTCTCAGAAGCTGAAAGGAGTCTTCAGTTGGAAAAATTCTTATTTATTAAGCAAGGGAATATGACAGTCAAAGAGTATGTTAATCAGTTCGATCAGCTGGCTAGGTTCGGACTGGACCTAGTCAACACTCCGCACAAAAAGGCTCTCCGCTTTGTCAAGGGATTGAATGAGCCATTACACAGTTTGGCTATGACCCATATACCCATGGGAGCTACGTATGAAAGGTTGGTGCAAATGGCATTGTTGAACGAAGAGGATAAGGGCAAGAAGGAGACAAAGGCAGAAAGCTCTCAAGGGAAGAAAGAGGGTTTACAGCCTAAGAAGACAGACTTTAAGAAGGGCGGGAAAGACAACAAAGAGAAGAGGAAGTGTAATTTCTGTGGCAAAGTGGGGGCACTTAGTGAAAGATTGCCGGAAAAAGAAGGCCAAGATGAATGGTGGGTGCTTTTCTTGCGGTGAAACAGGCCATATGGCTAAGGATTGCCCAAAGAAGCAAGGGCAGGGGCAGAGGGCTGGATCCACCTCAGGGGCACAGGTTCATGTGCTAGAAGCGCCACCTCTGCAACAGCGAGGTATAAATACTTCTGTAGAAAGTGTAGTTTATCTTTATGATCACCCAGTTCGCACTTTATTTGATTCTGGCGCATCACACTCCTTTATTTCATCTGCTTTAGTAGAATCTCTGCACCTAGAAACTAGTATGGTAGAGGACCCCTTAATTGTTTCAAATCCAATTGGGGGCCCAGCTCATCTGTCTATGATCTGTGTGGGACTGAAAATTTCTATTCTAAGCGTAGAATTTAGATGTAGTGCCTTTGTTTTGGGCTTCTCGGGATATGGTTTGATTTTGGGCATGGATTGGCTATCCAGTAATGGTGCCATCCTTGATTATGAGAAAAAGGTGGTTAGGCTTCTGACCCAACTCGGTAACACTCTGGAAATTACTTGTAATCCCTCGTATGCGGTTATGCTTAGTTATCTTGAATCGCTAGATGCTTCTTTTGAAAGTTTGCAATCGGTTAGAGTGGTCCGGGAATATCCGGATGTCTTTGAAGAGGTGAAAGGGTTACCTCCGAAGCGGGAGATAGACCTCCGCATATATCTTGTAGATAATGCAAAGCCCGTTGCGTTGCCCGTTAGACACATGGCTCCACGGGAAAGGAAAGAGCTCAGTAAACAGATTAAAGAGCTTTTAGAGAAGGGGTTCATTAGAAGGAGCATTTCAGAATGGGGCGCTCCAGTGGTATTCGCTACAAAGGCGGATGGTTCACTCCGTCTATGTGTTGACTATAGGGAGCTCAACAAGCTAACAAAAAAGAATAGGCACCCTCTCCCCAGAATTGACGATCTGTTTGATCAGCTCGTAGGAGCGTCTGTTTTCTCCCAACTCGATTTAGCGACCGGATTTCATCAGCTAAGGGTGGCTGAAGATAGTATCGATAAGACAACATTCAAAACCCCAGACGGCTTCTTTGAATGGCTTGTCATGCCTTTCGGCCTGACAAACGCACCCGCTTACTTCGTGGACCTGATGAGTAGGGTGTTCAGAGATTTCCTCAACAAGTTCGTAGTGGTCTTCGTAGACGATATCTTGATCTTCTCAAAGAGTGAAGAAGAACATGCTCAGCACTTAAGGGAAATCATGGAAACTCTGCGAGTCCATCAGCTAAAAGCCAAATTCTCCAAATGCCACTTTTGGAGAGAGGAAGTGAGGTTCCTTGGGTACATAGTATCCAAAGAAGGGTTAGCTGTGGACCCTGCTAAGGTAGTAGCGGTACAGGATTGGAAGACACTAAGGAATGCAATAGAAGTCCGAAGCTTCCTTGGGCTAGCAGGCTTCTATCGGAAATTCATCAGAGACTTTGCAAAAATATCAGCTCCACTCACAATGCTGACAAAGAAGAATCTAGTGTTCAATTGGGACTTGGATTGCGAGTTTGCTTTCCAACGACTAAAAAGGGCTCTTACAACAGCCCCAGTTCTGATGTTGCCAGATGGAAGCAAGATGTTCACAGTTTATACAAATGCATGTGGGACAGGACTAGGCGCTGTCTTAATGCAAGAAGGAAGGGTAGTAGCTTATGGCGGGAGACAGTTGAAAGTGCATGAAAAGAACTACCCGACCCACGATCTTGAGTTAGCTGCCATCATCTTTGCACTCAAGTCTTGGCGACACTATCTCCTAGGTGAGAAGTTCGAACTTTACACTGACCATAAATCGTTGAAATATCCTTTCTCGCAGAAAGATCTTAACTTGAGGCAACAGAGATGGATGGAGTTTCTTGCCTCGTACGATTTCGAGATCTCCTACACTCCGGGCAAAGGCAACGTAGTGGCAGACGCGTTGAGCCGAAAGAAACTGACCCTAAGCCCGCTGTTTATTGAAAGGCAAAGCCTAGAGTTTATAGCCAGTTTTAACTTTAGGCCCTCCTCCGATTTTGTACCGGGCTTGCTAGCATCTCTCGAAGTACGCCCGACTTTAGTGGACTCAATAGGGACAGCACAACGCGAAGACCCTCAGCTGTGGAGACGATTGATAGGCTAATTAGGGGTGAGACTTCAAGTCACCTCAGCAGATACTCCATCGACGATAAGGGTTGGCTAAGGCGAGACGGAAGATTATGCGTCCCACAGACAAGGGATTTAGTAAAGAAGGTTCTCGAGGAAGCACATCACTCCAAGATGACGATACATCAGGCGGAGATAAAATGTACAAGGACATAAAGAGAACTCTCTTTTGGAACGGCATGAAGAAGGACGTGGCAGATTTCATTTCTAAGTGTATGGTGTGCCAACAGGTTAAGGCGGAACAGAAAAAGCCTGGCGGTCTGCTCCATCCTCTAGAGGTCCCACACTGGAAGTGGGATAGCATCTCAATGGACTTCATTGATGGGCTGCCTAGGTCTAGAAGAGGCAACACTAGCATTTGGGTAATAGTGGATAGGCTTACTAAAAGCGCCCACTTTTTACCTGTCAAGAGTAAAAGAACTGCCTCATCCCTAGCATCTCTTTATCTCAAGGAAATTGTTCGACTCCATTGAATACCATCCAACATTGTTAGTGACCGAGACCCTATCTTCACAAGTGAGTTTTGGCGGAGTCTGCAAGAAGCGGTAGGCACACAGTTATGCTTGAGTACAGCCTATCACCCCCAAACCGACGGCCAGACGAAAAGAGTGAACAGAGTTTTGGAGGACCTTTTAAGACTGTGCGTCCTTGACTTCGGAGGGACGTGGGAAGACCATCTTCCTTTGGTGGAATTTGCCTACAACAACAGCTACCAAGCCACCATCGGAATGGCGCCCTTCGAAGCTTTATATGGAAGACCGTGCCGATCGCCCACTTGTTGGTGGGAGTCTACTGATAAGCTCATACTTGGGCCAGATATAATCCGAGAGACTTCATAGAAAGTAGACTTGATACGAAGAAGGATGAAGACAGCCCAAGACAGAAAGAAATCCTACGCCGACAGGAGGAGGACCGACCTTGAATTTGAGGTTGGGGACAGAGTTTTTCTTAAGGTATCTCCGCTAAGGAACGTTGTTCGTTTTGGGACCACAGGAAAGCTAGCACCAAGGTTCGTAAGGCCATTCCCTATCATCGAGAAAATTGGGGAAATGGCCTATAGATTAGAGCTACCCGAAAAACTGGCCGGAGTTCACAACGTTTTCCAGGTTTCGCACCTCCGAAAATGTCTACATGAATCTGCTGAAGTGGTAGAGCCAAACATCCTTGAGGAAGCTGAAGTGGAACGCGAAGCAATGGTGAGGAAAGTTCCAACCCGCATATTAGGAACGGAAGTGAAAAAGCTATGCAACCGCGAAGTCAAGCTTGTCAAAGTTCAGTGGAGCGACGCTGAGGGAGACGCAACTTGGGAAACTGAAGCTAGAATACGCGCAGCCTACCCTTTTCTTTTCGAGGGTACATCTTTGATCCTTCTTTTTCCTTAAGTTGCGCTTTTATCTATCTTTTTAGGTATATATCCTCGACCTTATCTTTTAGGTAGAAACCCTTTGGATGAAAACATGTAATTGAAACATGTTATGGATGATGGCTGCAAGTGGTTGCAAGTGATTGCTAGTGGTTGCTCGTGGTTGCATATACACACACAATCTAGGTATTAGATCGGCTCAGTCACCTCATATTGCATATGCATATATATATATATATATTTGCATTTGTATATGGTTGAAGTTTAATGTGTTGTCATGTGGATGTTGCATTTATATATGAATGATTGTGCACTCATGTAGAATCATAAATAGGAAAATTTGCATACATAATGGATTCATGACACTTACATAATTTGCATTAAGGAGGTCAACTGAATCAGTAGGCCGCCTGATTTTGCATTAGATAAGTACATGTACACACACTTCGCATATGATCATGAAGCATTAGAAGTCTTTTAAGGACAATGGATGCTCATGTTTGATGGATGAGTAGATGGACGTTTGGATGTTAGGATATACATTCTTCCTAAACTTGAAGATTTCGGGGACGAAATCCTTTTAAGTGGGGGAGAATGTAACACCCCGTGTATTCTATAACAGTGAAATTCACAAATTAAAGTATAATTAATTTCAAATCAAATAATTAAGGGAAACAGGATACGCCATTGCGTTCGTCTCAGAATTCTGCTTGAGATAGAGTCCGAGTTTGCGTAAAACGGACTCCGTATGAGGGAGATATGGTCTCCGAAAGTTTCAGAATTCAGTTTAAAATTCAAACAGCTCAGAAAATCAATTCAAATTTCAAAAATCGGGCCGGATTGGCCAGGGCGGGAATTTTCCCACCCAAGGCACCCAGGTCGACTGGGTAGTCGACCTGGGCTACCCAGGTCGACTGGGTAGTCGACCTGGGGCACCCAGGTCGACTACCAAGTCGACACGGGGGTCGACAGGGGAGTCGACCTGGCCCCCGAGCCAAGTCGAACCCAGCCCCCCCGGCTGGCCTGGTCTGTGCTTGGCCGAATTTCTAAACCTTGCCTTGTCAATAGGGCTAGGTGTCAGCTCCTGATTGGTCTCTCCTTCAAACGAATGGCTAATATTAATCCAAGCTCCATCGACGGTTCTAATCAATTCACAAACTCTATAAAAAGGACCTAAGACTCCACCTAATTCATACAAATAAAAATTAGAATGAGACCGTCATGCTGCTGAGGAAGGACTAGAAGTAGCCGTCAAAATTGAGAGACAATTAGGAGACATTTCAAAAGCTTAAAGCAACGACAACTAAATCAAAACAACGCCTACAACAAAGGATAGTATCTCCAAATTCAGAAACCTGAATTGAAGATTCGTCATACGTTGTAAGTAGAGTGCTATTCCGATATAAATGAATAATTGTGTTTTGATTTGTGTAAATGAGAAATGGAATTGTACTTAATTTGTGGTGATAATAATTCATAATTGTATGTTGCTATGATTCTAATCGATTTGGTATGTTGTGGTATAACGATGTTAGACCTATTGGATATTCGCAAGTATGTGATTCATGTTGAAAGTTAACAACTACATGTTTGTGGTAGTTTATTTGAGAATCATGCAAGTATATGGTTCACTATTATGCCAACATGATGTATATTTTTATAATCGCTTTTAGTGTAGTTGGATCCATTTGGGTATTATGACTCATATGAATTTATGTTGAAATTGGCATCATGATTCAAGTGTAAAACCATACTTTTGTATTAGAGACAAAAGTAAGCATCTTTGTGAACTTGTGTTGACTCTATGAACATGACTAAACTATTTTTGGTGTTATGCCTACTTGAAAACATGTTTTAGGCCTATGTTGTTATCAAAATCATATGATAATATATGTGACACATAATTAAGTTAGATTTACATTCCAATTGCAAGTTTACATGAATAGATTAAAAACCATGATTCATGTTTAGGTATGTTTATGCCATGATTATATGAATAGATTAAAAACCATGATTCATGTTTAGGTATGTTTATGCCATGATTATATGAATAGATTAAAAACCATGATTCATGTTTAGGTATGTTTATGCCATGATTATATGCTATTACAATGCAAGTTCACAAGTGCCTAAATCATGTTAATTAGATCGTTATGTTGCAAGTTCATGCGTTCACACTCCCCTTTTTATGTTACTTAGAATATATAAACACCATGTTCTAAGCCTCCCCTTTTTCATGTGGCTAAGTTGGGTTTAAATGTTAAACCCAACATAAGTTATATTGTAGCGAACGTATAAAACGGGGGTAATGACGTTTGGGTTAAAATATAAACATATGTGTTGGCATGTTTGACGCATGCCAATGACCTTGAAAACAATTAAGTGGTATTAATTAATTTTACCCAATAAAGTTGAATTTGAATAATGGGCCGCAAATATTTACATATAAAAAGAAAAGAGACAAAATATGTAAATTTAGAAAATACGATGTGTTCAACCCGAGGTTGGATTGAGTTGTGATGTAAACCTGCCCGGAACCGCCCGGCTTTCCAGTAGTCACAACAATACCTATCCAATGTGGGTGCTTAAACATTGAGCCCAATAAAGACCCGAGGTTAGACTGAGTTGTGACGTAAGACTGCCCGGAACCAACCGGCAACAGGCAGTCACAACAATACCTGTCTAATGTGAGAGGTCGAGGCTTTAATAAGACAATTAAGGCTGAGTCAGGATTGATAGGATTAAGTAAATTGAATTAATACTTAATCAAAATGGAACATGCTAAACTATACAGACTGAATGGGGGTTAGGTTTACAAAACACTTAACCAACTTAGCATGTTGGCTAGAAATAGAAAACCTAGTAGCAGGGGACCCTTTTCAGCAGTAACCCTACAAGGTGTATCAGGATACCCTGAACTAGGCAGGGTGGGGCACGATTACTAGGCCGACTGTAAGAGGTCAAATCGACGGCGGTGGTGCAGTAGTGTAGGTTCTAACGGGGTGCGGGCGTGCACACACTCCGGCGCAGAAAAATAAGGCACTGGGCACCGGTAGTATACCTGTGCATTCTAGAATTGTGTCGGGCCGCCACCATGGGACTTGATACACCCCATGGTGGGACGAGCATAGGTAGCTACAACATCGGGGGCCGTAAGACACATGTAACTATGCGAGTAGGAGCCGATCAGTAGAAATGGATCACTTCACCCTGATTATGGGGTGCCTGTTGGGAACTAGTTTATATGGATGTAGAGATTAATATGGGGTACGATAGTATATTCGACTCTAGACAACTTAACTTAGTTTATGGTGCTTTCCCATTTCCAGTTTATACTTATCATGCCCAATTCTTTATTCATAGACTGAATAGTCCTAGACTTACTCAGGCTTTATGTCTGACTCTACGTTTCTTTCGTCTTCTTTTCTTTCATTCCCCCCCGGTCCACAGGGAGGGAATACCGCAGCTTGACCAGTTTTACATCCAGCTTGAAGAGAAAGAATGTATTGCTTGGATCTCTTTCGTTTTGGACTATGGCTTTGGATTGCAACTATGGGGACTTATGCAGTTTACTTTTATTTTTATGCTTCTTTAAGTTATGAAATCAAGACAGTTATGAAAATGTAATGGTTTTTGGAAGTATTATAAGACAATTATGGCATGGTTTGTGTAAACACGTATTTTGATGGAATAAAAGTGCTGTTGTTTTCCGCTGTTCAAAAATATGTGTATTTATATCTGTCTTGTGTATCTATGACTTATACTTATAAACCTCCACCAAAACTAGGGCATTCCCTTTGAGAGTGACCCTAACGGAGGTGGGGTGTTTCAAGAACCAAGGGTATGCCTTGGTTGCAATACAAGGCAACCTAAAGACTAGGATGGACCAGCGTGATTCGGCGAGACCAGTAGCCCTGTGATAGCAACTAGTCGTCTACCTACCATCTTTATTCAAATCGTTGTACGTATGCGGAAAGGCAGAGAACTCCCAACAGGCCATATACTTGCTATCTAGTTATGGGTGAGGCTGGCCAATAGGAAAGTAGGGCATAGGGTGGCAAAAGTACAGTTCTCGCGCTTGATTTGCTTGGATTGCCTTTCATTAGTTGAGGGAGGGGTCACGTGGGACCATAAACACTGGTAGAAAAACAGACCTTAGCATCTACACCGGCAGATATCTGAAAAGCTCCCGACCGAGTTTCGTGTTTCTAGAATAGCCCTGCCACGGGACTCGGGTCGCACATTTCAGGACATGTGCATCTAGACAGCAATAAACGATTCGCGACACATACGTGGGGAAAGTCTAGGAACATATACCACTCTAGGTAGTGTGTCCTAGACTAGGGGCATCGTTCGACAGGTAGCGTAATCCCTAGTGGACCTAGGTGGCAAAAACCCTGAATCTGTAAAGCATTAGACAAGTCGCGTAAACCCTAGTTGAATCTAGGAAGCACTCAATAGAAAACCCTAGATTAGATCTAGGTAATAGATAATAAATGTATGCCTGAAGGCAACCGAAATTACCGGGATTGGGATCACGTTACTAGTTGGGACACTAGTTAGGTGGTGCAGAGATATAGAAACCAGTATAACAAGGAAATAGCGAAGCGGCGAAAGTATTAGAGCATATCCAGTTTATCTTATCTTAGCATATCTTGTGTTAATCTTGTCTAATCTTGTTGATCCTATCATCATGGTGTTATCTTGTATTCAGTTAATTCATGTCATTTTGTTTTTCCATGTTCACATGCTAGAAGTAACTGAACTTACTCAGGCTTTATGTCTGACTCTGTTTTTCTTTCGTCTTCTTTTCTTCCGTTCCCCCCCCCCCCCCAGGTAGTAAAGGAGGGAATAGTATAGCTCAGGTTAAGCTGGACTGTCACTCTTTCCCAGCTTGAAGATTTGTCGAAGTTTTGCTTGGATTCTCTTTCCAGATGTTATAGCTGGCTCTTGCTACATTGGGGAATATAAATGTTGTTTTATGCTTCTTTATTTTGTAGGACAGATGATACTTTGATATTGTAAAGAAATCGTTGTACAAACTATTTTATCAATAAAGCAAAGTTTTATTTCCCACTGTTTGAATTTTGTCTGTCTTGTAATTTATCTGCATCTTTTACCTTAAATGCTCCACAGAACTTAGTGCATTCCCTTTGTGAGTGACACTAACGGAAGTGGGGTGTTACATTTGACTTGCTTGAGCCTTGCGGCTTGGGTTGGAACTTGTCCAAGGCATTTAGTTCCTGTAGGTTAAAGACAACAAGTGTTAGTTGCCGACTCCCGATTGCATCCAAGTGCAAACGGTTCGCTATCGGGTCATCATGGCATATGAAATCACAAGTTTGCACGTGATTTTGTGCGATGCGATCTGGGTTGGGATAGGTAACATGAAAGTGGGTTGCATGCCATGGGTTTGTAATCACGTATTTTAGTTGTTCGAGGAGTTTTCGGATCAAGAGCCGACCGTTTGGTGTGTACATTTGAACCCTTAAGTCTTGTGGGCATGCATTTGAATCAAGTCAGTCTGCTCGATTGAGATTTCCAAAGCGTGTATGCATGGTCATTACTATGGCCTAGGAGCTCAATAGCCCTAAGTGGTTGTTGGAACGTTTTTGGGATGGAGCTTGATTGCATGGAGTGTCTGCTAGGTCACTTGGATTTGCAAGGCCAAAGTCATCCAGCGATCCAAGCCTGTTCCAACGATCAACATTTTGGCAACTTGTATATGTGAATGTCATTGTCAGGACAATGCTTGGCATATGTTGCGGCATGTATTCAAGTAGATTTTTCCTTTAAGGCGAGGTCATACCCAAATGCTAAGTGCGTAATCTTTGGAGATTAGGCATTTGGTGAGTACACGAGTGGTCGTTGAACCGCGATTGATTTGGCAATTGGGGCTTTAAAGATAAATGGATATAACCTTCGTTTGGAGCATGTCGATCCCTTAATTGTAGTTTCTTCCTTTCTTCTCGTCCCCGGACGTAAACTTAGCTTGAGGCGGGGAGGATACTAAATATTGCTTTTGCACTCCAGGTATTTGAGTTGTCCTTAGGTTTCCAGAGAAGAGAAGAGATATATGGACAGCCAAAGGATTCCATAGATTTTCACTCAAGAGCGTGGAGTGGTAGATTCCGGGAAGCGTAAGTAGGGATTTGAAGACAAGTTTTTGTGGATATAGGATTGTACTTCGTATCCCGAACACTTATTAAGCCTTTCAGGCTCTTCAGGAGCTTGAAGCTTCGCACTCCAATGGCTTTGTCGAGCCATGGCTTCGATTTTGAGTTAGTGAACTTGAACCCTCGCATAGGGCCGGATGAGAGGGCAATGATTAGTAAGTGGTCTTGTGAAGCGTCTCTCAGGAAATGGGCTCGCTTGAACCGGCGGCTCGAATGCATATGTAGGATGTTGACACATGGATGAGCTGTTAGTCTCGGAATCCAATCAATAATCCAACCACGGCGCAGCTGCATCTTGACTCGGGAATGGCGCTGGCGTTTGGTCATGGCCATGGCGTTTGTTGATGAGGCTAAAGGTTGCCATCATGTTCCGGAGTGTTTGCTTTTGTGGAGTCCAGGCACTGATGGAAAGTCGAAAAACCTCCAGGGTCTGGACTTTGGCTCCGGATTTCCTTCGTTGCGAGGTGAAGGCGCTTTCCAGATGGAGGCTCCAAGGGATGCCATAAGGACGACGCCAGTGCAGAGGGTCCTATGATTGTCAGGCTAGCGCAATAATCCGTAGAGGGTTTCCGCCAAGCCTGGGTATCTGCTAGATTCTACTCGACGTCAGGGACGAGCTAACAAGTTCGGATCGTTGCTCAATGTTTCGTGTTTGGTTTGTAATTGAATTTGAACATAACACAACTGGATGGCGAATGATTATGGAGATGGACTTATTCGGACCGATTACTCGGATATGCACGTAAGATGTAAACATATGGTCGATCGTTAGTTCCAACCCAATTATGTTGTAACCATTTTCAGACCCGAGAGTGGTGTTGATGGTTACCAGTAATCACTTCCATAGTTATTAAAACTAGGTGTCGTCACCACATTCCGATGCGCTTGTAGGTAGGAAGCCGTTGCGACGAGGGCTGTGAGTCAACTTCATGTTGCGTTTAAGTATGAGCTTGATGGCAGGGCGTGGAGACTTTGGGAACCCAATGTACCAGCCGTGGAAACTCCAGAACTTGCATCGAGATAGGAATTTTTTATTTCTAATACTAAAAACTTGTCTAACTTCTCCAGTTCCTCGGGGAACTGGTGATTGTATTTATCCCTCTGTCCTTTGTTTTGGGCTTCTATGCCTGGTCTGCCTAGTATTGGCGGAAGGTTAGAAGTTTCTGAGACCCAAGCCTTTCGGTCTGGATCATCCTCGTGGCGAGGTGTATGTTCCACTTTAGAATGGTTTCTCCGAAGGTGGCGAGGGAAATTCCAGCGCGGAAGCTAGCGGGGATCCTCCTTAAGACCTATGATGAGTAAGCTAGTGCAAAGATAGGTGGAGGACTGCCCCCAAGCTCGAGTAATTTTTGACTGAAGAGGATGCGAGCGATGAACCTTTAGCAGTCAAATAGTTATTTCTTTTGCTGGAAAACCCCCTTGGAGCGGAGGTGACACCAGGCTTTGCCCCCATGCTTCTTCAAGCGTCCAAGTTCCGGTTGGTGTTATAGTGGAAACAATCTAGAGAAGTAGGAGAACTCGTGGCTTCGGGATCCCACATTTATATTAGTCTCTTTGGAGGAGAAGAATTTTTGGTTGGCCGAAGTTCTCGTGTGATGGGCATAGCTGATGTAAGTTTGCCAACAATGCAAGTTATTGTGGAAGACCAGGAAGCCGGGCTGGTGGCAAAGTCTGAGAAGCCGGAGGGGAGGACAGACAGGATGAGGCTGCCATACAAGATGCGTGAGCAAAGGCTGGGTAGGATGCCGAGGAGAAATCTGCCGCTGCGATGGCGAAGAAGTAGGCCGATATTGAGGCGGAGAAGGAGAGGGCCTCTGAGTACACTGGGAAAAAGGAAAACCATCGATGATGCCCACCAAAAGAGGGCAAGGGGACCTTTGGCAAACTCGAAGCAGATTCAGTTATGCGACTCCAGGCCAGGGAGCTAGCTGATTAGAAGACAGCCGAAGATGCTGAGAAGAGAGCGGAGTCGGACACCAAGAAGACTAGGGGAGAAACCCAGGCTGCATTGGTCCTCGCTTTTGACATCGTCC
Source organism: Allium sativum (assembly GCA_030737875.1). NCBI lineage: Eukaryota > Viridiplantae > Streptophyta > Magnoliopsida > Asparagales > Amaryllidaceae > Allium > Allium sativum. The sequence goes on along the minus strand of CM060918.1, from coordinate 970,884,218 downwards.
TTAAGCCGTTGCCACGTATCGCTCTCGGGGAAGTTACCATAATTAAAAGCGGCGAGGACAATGGCGGGAGGCATGCGTCGTTGTCTTATGAATCTGTTACTCTTGTGAAGAGTGGAGGAGGAGGAAGAGATTCCAGAAGGAAGGGGACCATTGCTGGTGCTGACCTGTCAAGTGTCGGACCTGTACAGGAAAAAGAAAAGACAAGAGAAGGATGAGTAGCATCAATAATTGTTAAAGAAATTAAAGATACTTTGGGTTAGGTAAACTAATAGTATATGCGAGTGTGACCCTCACTTTCAGTCCCTAAAGTTATGGTGTAGTTTTCATGTACACCCTGTCATCATAAAGAAGAAATGTTAGACATGTAGTCTATTCGAGGTGTGTGTAGAAATGAAATATGAATTAGTAAAGATTGCAATTTGTGGTAAGTGTTTGGATGTTCTGCTTATGTTTTCAGGCGTCCCGTACTTGCATAAGCATACTTATCGTTACACCTAACAAAAAAGCAATTGTGTACCGCGCTCTGTGTCAATTATTCCAAAGCGGTGTGATTGTGTACCGCACTCTAGGTCAATTATTCCAGAGGGGTGTGATAGAGCGTAGGTTTCTAGTAAGTTTCCCTCAGCACAGGAAACCCGTAGTTTGTGAAGCCGGGCTGAGCGCCTGTTGTGTTTGGGTTATTCGGGATTAATCCCAAGTGTAGCGAAGGCGTATGACGTCGCGTTTTGCAGTCTGCTAGGTGGGTGGCTCTCCCGTCGTTCATTAGGTTGGGGCGAGCCACCAAGCGTTGTTTATTCGCCGGCGTAGAAAAGCTCCGATCGTCAGCTCATAGGGTCCGATCGTGGCCACAAGCTGCACCTAAGCCTTTAGGGCTTCAGGGAGAAATGATTTAAGGTCGGTCTTGGTGCTGCACCAAGATTCGACTGGCCCAAGTAACTGGTTAAGATAGACTTTCATCACTCTTAATCGGCCGTTGGGTGGCGGTGCCAAGTCGCTTGGACCTGGACGTGGAACGATTTATCCTCAGTCTCGGCACGGGGCCAAGGTTCGAGTTAGTGGTTATTTATACTCGATCGCGCCGCGGGCCAGCGATTCGAGTAGCGTTGCCGGCTCCAGTGCTCGGGGTGTCGGACGTAGCCAGTGTTGTTTAGCCTCCATCGAGGTTCGGATGGCGCCACCGACTCCCGTGCTCGGGGTGCTGATGCGGCGGTCGAATGTTTGTACGCAAGCTGTTTGTCAGGATTAATATAACACGTGATGAACGTTATGCACGGAGTAAACATGGAAGGGAGGTAGTAAACTGAACATCATCTCTATGGAAAACTCTGGTAGTAGTAGCCTTTATAAAGCCTTGAATTGCAGGAAAGCAAGACATTGTTGGAAGGCGTGAATCAATTGTACACTAAGTTATGTAAAGTAAAGGTGGAGATGTTTGTTGTTCCATGCCCTTGGGAGTTCGGCTCCGTCCATGGTTGAGAGTTTGACAGTTCCATCGCGGAGCTTCCGTTGTTTGATTATAGGCCTTCCTTCCGAGGAGCGAGGCCTGCAGGTGGAGTAAATGCCCGTTTGAAGGCGAGGTCGCCGATGTGCGTTTGCGCGGGATCTTGGTCGAGCTTCCAAACGTGCCCCAAGTGGCCGGAGTATTAGTTGGAGGAGGATAGTTACGATCCAGCAAAGAGGAGGTGTGTCTTAGAGAAGTGGCCTTGCTTTGCATTTTCATTTCATTTTTCATTTTTTTGCAGGCCTATATATACATAGGCAGGAATGAGGCATCTATCCATGAATGGATGACTCTGTTTGAATTGCGACGGTAACGACTATGGAAAAGGTTGCGACCCTTTATCCAACAGACATTTCCGTAGGCAATTGCACTTGAGGTCCTGTTTTTTTATCCGTTAATGTGTATGCCTTCTTGATGAAATTGAATCATCTCTCTCACCTTTTTTTTTATGGGCATGGTAATGGTGTTAATGAGTCGATGGCCGATATCTCCAATGATAACCTTGGGGATTGCTGTATCATAGAGGATGATCGTGGGGCTGACAGAAGACTGGAACTCTCGGGCTTCCTTCCGAACATTTCTCCTGTAATGTTTCTCAACGTGCCCCCTACTGATTGGAAGGGGTTGGAGTGTCGTATGGAGGAAAAAAAGGACACATCACAGCGAAAAGAAGGTGTCTTTTATAGGAGAAAGTTCGTCTTTAGTTTCTGTTCCGCTTCCAATGAGGGAGGCATAGGCAGGGAGGAATTGCAAACTGGTATCCCTGATGACAACCTAAAGTCAATTGCGCTATGGAAGTTGTAGTCCTGGCGAGGTGGGTGGACGATCTTGAGGGATTAGTTGTCGGTCGAGGTCACATTTAGTGGTAATCTTTGATGAGCGCTGAGTAGCTCAGAGATCCCATGTAATGGGGATCCTTGATGAGTGTTTAGTGGCTCAGAGTTTCTCTGCCGATGAGTTCCTCGATGTTGTTCTGCGAGTGGCGAAACATGTTTGTGTTGTGTCCGCGGATGTTGTAGAACCGACAATATCCTGTAAAGTACCTTGGTATGCTCGTTGGACTTTCAGGTCTTGGCCTTTTGCATGGTTGGAAGTTGCAGATTGCGAGATGGATTTTCTTGGGTGTGTTGCTAAGAGCAGTATAGCTGTGGAAAGATGGGAGTCGGAGACGATTCCATCCATTTTTGTGACTACCTTTGACGTTGCTGGCGCAAGCAAGATTGCGTAGAGGGATGTAATTAGAGTTGTTGGAGCTCTGAGTGTAGTCACGAGGCAGGATGTTGAGGGTAGGAGTGTGATTCCTTTAGGCTAGATTTCGGCGTAGGAAGTAGATGGCATTCATGCAGAAGATCTCCTTAATCTTTGATTGCTTCTAATCAGTCCATGCTCTAAGTTCGGAATCAGGTGGTATGCCATATGTAAGCTGGACTAGTATGGTTCGAGGAGTAGGTTTCTTGATTTCAACCAAGGCGGTGTGGGATCTTGCGAGATAGCCCTTGAGAGTTTCACAGGTGCCTTGGTGAATGTTCGAAACTAAGAGGATGTCTTTGGACGTCACGATGTGCATCCTGGACTGCGCAACCAATCTATTGGTGAGTCAGTCAAGAGTTGAAATAGTTCAGGGTGGAAGTCGAGGGAACCACAATAGAGCCATCTCGGGTAAGAACAGAGAGACACTTGCATTTTATGGCGTTGATGATGCATAATGAACCCAAGTTCCATTTTTGGCGGCTAATGAAGCTTCGAGAATCATGACTTAATTAAGTATGGAGTAAGTGTTGGCATGTCGAAGTGCTAGCGCCATTCGTTATTAAGGATAGACGAATTGAATGAGATACGCCTTGTACTGGTTTCGTAGATGCCATGGGCATGCCCCCGTGGTTCTCTCATGATTCCATGGATCATGTCGGCAATAATTGGAGGTTGAGCTCTGGTTGTAAGTGGCGACAGTTGGGCTATTCCGAGTAAAAGTTTGGTTACTCATACCTGGTATGTTACTGTGTTCCTTGGCCGTAAGTGATGGTGGTTCGATCATCATTTTATTTTTGTTGCCGTTACTGTCACCATACGAGTGTTGGAGCGGACGACGATGTTTTTATTGAGGCTGAACCTTCTTCCTTGATGTGGGCCCCTAACTTCGAAAGAAGAAATTTCAAATGCGACGAGTCGCGAGCGGGCGCGGTTCTGAGCCAGCTGAAATAGAACGACGATTTTTTGACTTTCTTGATGTTGGCGCATAAGGTTGATGTTAATCGTCAACGCCTAGCATGAGAGATGCAATCTCATATTTCTTATTGAGCGTGTGAATCTGTGCTTGAGTCGCAGGAGCTTCTAGGTCCACGAGTGGAAGGAGATCTGTTTCCAGCGGGTCCTATGCCGCTCGGGGCTAGTGAGAGGTCCCATCGTTAATTTCGGCCAACGGGGTGAGCGTTACATTTTTCTGGAATTCTTCTTAATGCCGGTGGGAGTCATGATGCTTTTTGGATGTACTGCTCAAGGCGCTTCTCGCGGATAAGCTTTTCGATTGTGTCTTTGAGTTGACGACAGTCATTGGTATTATGCCCGTACATGTCGTGGTATCGACATTACTTGCCAGTATTCCTCTCATGATTAGTGGATTCCCTGTTGTACGGATTCTTGTATTAAAGCGTGTTGCACGTTTTCCGATAGATTATTTCCAAGTCTTCATTTAGTGGAGTGTAGGTCTTGTATGCCCGGTGACGGTCGGGCTTTTTGGGTTCCGTAGGAACCTGGCCATTATTGCGGTCGCCTTGCCTATCATTATTCTGCCTTTGTTTGCAGGGTCTTGCCCCATTGTCCTTATGGAAGACCTTTGCTACTTGTTTCCCTTTGACGCTGTCATTTATGGTATTCGCATGTGGATTGTTAGGAAGACCGGCCCTGGAGAGTCGGTTTCGTCTTGCTTCCTCTTGACATAAGTATTGCCTAGCCTTCTCATGGAAAATGTCGAGGCTTTGTGGCTGCTTTCGATCGATCCATGCCCCAAATTTGGAAGTAGGGAGAACGCCCTTTGCTATCTAGAAGAGTATGGTGCGAGGGTCTGGATCCTCGACCTCGGCGAGGGCGACATTGAAGCAAGAGAGATAGCGTTTGAGAGACTCGGCGGGTCCTTGGTATAAATTGGATAAGGTGAGGGGATTCTTTGGAGTTGGAATATGCACCTTGAATTGTTTGACCAATTGTGTCGCTAACTGGCCGAAGTTGTCAATGGAATCAAGTGGAAGGAGAGAGAACCATAGCAGAGCAGTTCCTGATAAGAAGAACAGGAAACACTTGCATTTGACCGGATCGTTGCTCCGGCTCGAGTCCATTTGCCATTCATATCAATATAGGAAGGCACAGGGATCGGTGGTGCCATCATAAAGTGGCATCTGTGGCATGCTGAAGCATCGCGGCAACTCAGCTTCATTTACCCTTTTTGTGAAGGGGTTGCGCCTAATGTGCGCTTCCCATGATTCGTTCACATTCTCTTGCACTTCCCTTATAATCCTTCGGACCATGTCAGGAAGATAAGTTGGATGCGGATCCGCCGTTGGGACCCATGGGATTTGGTGAGGTTCTGGGGCTCTGTTGTGATGGCGTATTCTAGGATGGATGTCTAGATCATCTTCCTCCATGTCCTCGACATCTATGATTGGGTCATGGTGTGGATGGTTAGGTGGAGCGGAGTGATGCAGATCCAGTTATGGGGGAGCATGAGCCATTGGAATAGCAGGCTCATCACCCTGATTAGCCACCATCGGGTTGTGTCGAGGAAGAGGTTGGTTTGTAGGACCTGGTCAGTCGTTGATGATCAAGCAAGAGCGGTCTCGATGTTGTGCCCCCTCGCTATATGTGACTGTAGTTCGATCGCCGTTGGAATGACCGTGAACGTTATTGAGGGCATTGGTACGGACAGTAATGTTGTCGATGAGCCTGAACCTCCTCCTTTGGTGTGGTTCCCTTGACTCAGAAGTGGAAGTTTCCGATGTAGTTGGTCGGGGTCGAACATTGTTCCGAGCTAGTTGAAGTCGAGCGATGACACGTTGACTCTCCTGAAGTTGCCGCATAAGGTCGATGTTATTCCTTAATGCTTGGTTGATCTCAACCGTGGTGCTCTCATGTATTTCATTAAGCGCGCGAGTTTAAGCTTGTGTAGCGGGCGCTTCGGGGTCCATAATAGGAGGGACGATTTCATTAGTGGTCGGAATATCTACCGATTGAGGTTGTTTGGAGGTACCGGCCTCGGTTACAGTTGAAGAGCCGACCATTACGTTCTTTGACTTCTTTACCATCGTAAGAGGACTCGAAAGCAGGTCGGGCAAGGAACCTTAAGCTCGTCGAAGTCGAGATGGTAATGTGAGATAAATACGCCAATCTTGAGTTCAATTCTCAGTGAAAGCACCAAATGTTGACGGCAAAAAATGTCGTAAACACCAAAGTTTCCTATTACTAGGAATAGTTAATTTGGTCGCAAGACTAAGTAAGAGAAAGCGGTAAATGACACGATAATTTATAGTGGTTCGGCCGCGGATTAGGCCTACGTCCACTTTGGAAGGATGTTGAACGTTTATTAATCACTCAAGAATTACAAGGTAGAGCCATGCTCATTACATTCACTTTTATAATTGCCATATGCTAGGTATTCGGGAAAAAGAATATTTAATTCTCCTTCTTCCTCAAATAGGAGATGCCATTAATGTGGCTCATGAAGCTCTAGGAAGGTCTCAAGTGAAGAAAATCCAAGCCCTTTGAAGTGTGAGGCTGTGGGGTATTTATAGGAAGTGGTTAGGTGGGGGTTAGGTAGGAGTAGGTAAAAATAGGGACCACATGCACAAATTTTGAACTCACCTGCACATATTTCGAACCCACCTGGGGTGCGAATTTCGCACCCCTCGGGGTATGAAATTCGAACCCGGAGGGGTTCGAAATTCACACACGGAGGTGTTCGAATTTCGAACTTGGAGTGGCTCGAAATTCGCACCCGGAGGGGTTCGAAATTCGCATGCGGAGGGGTTCGAAATTTGAACCCGGAGGGGTTTCGAATTTCGAATCCGAAGGGGGTTCGAATTTTGAACCTGAGGTCTTGGTTTCAGAATGTTTGGAGAAGCAGCTCGGTTCATGGAAGTTGTTGGTTGAATCCCCGACTTTGAGTCGATCTGGTAATTCTGGGCAACACACTTGGGACTGTGGGGCCTCGGACCCCTACCGACGCTGCGCACAGACCTGCTTGACGGCTCGCCTTCGGCTCGGAGCACAGTTCGCCTTCGGCTCGGATGCAGACGGATACTGATGGAGGTTGCATTCGAGGGACATGACATCCTGCTAGTGGCCAGACTCGAGTCTTTTGGTGCTGGACCCCAGATGATATTGGCGATGCCTCTGGGTTGTAATATCACGCGATATGTTGAGTCGAGCGTGTCTTGCGTACTTTTGGAAACCGGACCAAAAGGCCGGTTAACATGAGCCATTACTAAGTAATTAGGAAATCAAAATACCATTATCAAATTAATTATTAGGTTTTAAATCCTTACACATAAACAATTGTTTGTTGATTAATGAAATTAATCCCAAATAAATAAATTAACTTAAACCCATTTAATAAATACTCGATTAATTCTCGAAAGCTTTGATAAGAACCTTTTAAACATTCCTACACAAAATATTTATCTACTAATTCAAAAATAATATAGCTAGTTTACAAAGGTTTTAACAATTGACAGGTCATAATCAAAAGTCAAGTAACTATTTAATTCATATCAATCAATTAATCACACAATTTAACTGTCACTTAGCAAGCATGGAATAAGGTTTTATTATGCCCAATAAATATCCATAATGATATATACCATTCAAAATGTTTTAAAAGTATTTTATTTGGCTAGATATACAACATTGATTTAGGTGAGCAATCCTAAACTACATTATTATTTAAAATGAAGCTATTTAAACTTTGTCCATTTTGAAACATCATAAATCTACACTTAACCAACATGTGAATAAACTGTTGTACGGTGTCTGATTCGTAAATACGAATTGGACGCAAGAATTCCTTCGTCAATCTGATAATACGTGATTGAGATATATAATTTTGAACATAATGAAATAACCAAAATAATTTAAAACTGAAAATTGTGCGTATTCTTACCATTTACCAAACTTGGCTTGGTCTACATCCACAACCCGCAAGCCCACAACTAAAATACGCACTATCCGATTTTCTTCACTTCTCTTCACATTCCTCCTAAAATTCAAACTACTGTAGCTTTTTTATTTCAAAGCACACATTGTGCAACTGACACATCTTCCCGACCTACATCACCACCAACGACATCACCTGCACGTCAGCCATTATGTCCTCCCCACGTTGGACACTCCAACCTCACCCAGAGGCCACCTTATCAGAAATTGACCCAATAGTCCTTGCCAACCCTAATAAGTCGCGTCAGCATAAAAGCTACCGAGCTCCACCAAATCTTGTCCCAAGATGCGTTTCGACCTAACAAATATCCTAACACTAAAGACAACCTCCAACTCCCTGCATACTGCCAAGAAACTAGAACCATAGTTCTAGTTGAAACGACCATGCCACTGCCTTCACTTCGAGCCGCACAATGTCAAATCTCCCCTCACAAAAACCACCAATAATGAATAATCAGACCGAAAAATGCTTAAATAAACTTTTTTGATCATTTTATATCAAGTATACAAATTAATTTTGAAATTTTAAATTTTCTGAATCTATGTTATTTTTCTTGCTAGTTGCCTTCTTATATTGTTGGGTTTGGAATTTGATTTTCTTTTGTATTTTTTTATACAATTGCTTCCATAGATAAATTTTTGAAGAATAAAAGAGAATGAAACTTTAAGAATAGAAAATTTATGTTGAAATAAGCAGAAGGAACATTTGTTTACATAAATTAAATTAAATTAAGATTAAAGTAGGAAGACAAAAGACGTTGCTTCCCCCTTGATATCATTCAATCTTCCTTTAAAAGCTAAATTCTACAAAGCATTGATTGCAAATGTACTTAGGTTACTTAAACTTATTTTCAAACTTCCTCCCTTCTCATTTCCATTTGTTACTTATCAGTTCAAACTTTTTATATAAGACTAAGTATATTTTATTCTATCCAAAAGATCAAAGAATATTGTATTATATACATTTAAATACATTTTGAGTTGTTTTATTATTTAATATCAAATCATGTTTTTTTAATATTTATAAAAGTATATTTTATTAAACATTTCTTATATTTTTGTATAAAATATCAAATCAAAATTTTATAATATAAAATTTTCAAATCTTATTTATATATAACATAAAAACATGTATGAACGTATACATATATTTCTAAAATCTTAATATATAAGTTTACACTTATATAATAAATTTCCAAAATAGTTGAAGTTATGTTTTTCTATTGTAATATTTAATTAAAGTGGCTATTATATCATAAAAATCATTATATACTAATTTACATACGTAAAAGTAATTTATAAAACAAACAAAGATAAGTCTGTTATTTTAAATTAGAAAACTTAAAAAAAAAGGTTATAAAACCATTATTTGAATTATTACAATTAAATTCTCTATCATAAATTATATTAAAAATGTAATTCAAGGATTAAGAACGCAAATCGAATATTTTAATTAATTAAATATTCTTGAGTTAATTTGATGAAATTCTGGGTTGTTACAAGTATACCCACACATAAACATGGACGGGTTTTTCCCTTATGATAACTAAACCATTTTGTATATATCAAAACATTTGATATTATTTCTAGTGTCATTCTTTAATACCTCATGTAAATAAACTTATTCAAATATCTGAAATTGTTACCATTATTAAATTCGAGGATATTGTGTCATATAATAAAAAATTACAGATTTTTTTTGGAGAATTTAATTTCAATCAAATGACCAGTCTAAAGATCTTCCTTTTTCACGATGGGAACACCTCTAGTGGGATGTCCCTGAGTCCTCACATGGAACTCTATCAACACAAGACCGACCCATCTCTATAATGTGCTCAATCGAGCACTCAGAATTTCCATGCATCTACTTAAACGAAGGATAATTGGGATCCATACCACGATATCAAATGTCAGGCTGGAATGGAAATAATCATAACCTAATTGGAGTGACCCACATAGCCTTGCTGCATCCATCCTATTTTGGTCATTTAGCGGGCTACATGCCTCAATATACTTAATAAGTAACCTTTTCTTAGATAAATCATCATTATCGTTGAATGCCACATTGTCATTCTTGTTGGTTAATAATTTCCTTCCACAAAAATACAATCACTTAGTTCATACATCTCAAGAAAGATGATAATGTTAGGAGCTCTTGACTTCACCACCAATAGATGTACATTTGTAAAAACTAATGTTCATACTCATAGAAATGCAACTGTTAGAATAATATCAATACAAGTTCATTTTGGGTCTGAACGAAATGAAGGTGCTTTTCCTCAACCATTATCAAGCGAGAAACCATTGCAATCCGAAGATTCCAAATATTTTAGGACCATTGCTATAAGTAATATCATAATCACTAGCCATACGAGAAGTCAACAAGCAGTGCTTCCAACATGAAGATCCTCGATCTTCAATAATCATTGTCTTCATAGGTCTTCATTTATGTCATTTATTACTTCACAATGCAAATTGGTTCAAAGTGCTTTTCTGATAAGTATCAAACAAATCTGACCTCGATTCCTTCAAAATCAAATTATCGATTAAAATAAAAGGAGTTGTGGATAAATTAGGTTCTGAATAACCTTATCTTCTTCTAACAACCCGCATTTTACGTATCGGAGGATGATAAAATATTTTTATTTAATTCCATGAGGGTTGGGTCATTCTTATATTGTGATATGTTGTTTATAGGGTGTGAGACATGTCCATAATTTTTACCAATTTTACTTGTGACCTGCCCCTGCCAATTTTGTACACGGGATAACTTTTGACTTGGGCCGAATTAGGTGCTGAGGTTGATTTCATTGGAAAGGAAATGATGTTTCCAATACCGCATAGAGGTGACATTAAAGATTTGGTTCAGCGGTTTGTGAGGAATCGTTGTTTTAGTGCTGCACATTTTCTATATAGGTTTGGCTAGTCATTAATAGGATGATTTGGTGTAGCCTTTTAGTTGGCTGGTTGGAGGCTTTAAATAGGGGTTAGAGGTATGGAAGAGGGTTACTTTTCTTCAATATCTTTTGGTTGAGCTCGTGATCCTCCTTGCTCAATCAAGTACACCTTTACACCATTAAAATTCTAGATCTACATGTGAAGATCAAAGATCTAATTCAAACAAAGATAGATCTACATCAAGTGAAGGGAGATTGCATCAAATTGAGAGGTTTGAGGATAACTTTTTGCTGTTTGGATTGAAAATTTAGTGTTTTTAAATGATTTCAAAGATTTGGTGAGTGATAAGCATCACTCACACGGATTCAATCAAGTATATGAATTATTTGATCCTTTCAGTTGTTTTCACCAAGATCTACATCATTGTAAGTATATTTTCATTTGAATCACCATAGGATCTAATCTGGCAACATAAGTTGGCAATTCTTATGTTAATTTATACATTTATGCAAGTTTAGATCCATTGTTTTGTTTATTCATTGATTTATCATGATCTGGTGAATTCTATATGGTTATTGATGAACAATTGGCATTTTAATGTTGTAGATGATTTCATAAAGTGTTGGCGGTTGAATTGGATGATTTGGGTGTGTTGTTTGCATCGACGTGGTCGTTTGGTGATGATTTGGTTAAGATTGGAGGTAGATTTGTTAGATCTGGAGTCTACTCATTTTTGGATGGGTCGCTAGATTGTGCTCCAAGAAATGAAAGTCGGGTCGTCAAAGAGTTTCAGGTCATTGGAGTTAGGTTGCTGGCATAAGGTCCGGTCATCCAAAATGGATGGGTTATGGAGCATCTGAGTTGAAGTCAAGTCGTTCGAAGTTCGGTCGGGTCGTCGTTGGGCGGGTCGTTGGCTTAAGGTCATCCATAACCCAATGAGTCGGGCCATTCATGACTCAAAGAGTCAGCTCATTCATGACTCAGTGAGTCAGGTCATTCATGACCTAGTGTGTAAGTCGGTTGTGACCCATTGAGTCGGGTCTTTCGTAACCAAGTGAGTCAGGTCGTTTGTGACCCAATGAGTCTGATCTTTTGTGATCCGTTCAGTTGGGTCGTTCATGATCCATTGAGTTGGGTCATTCAAGATATATAGGTTGGGTCGTTTTTTTAGTATGGGTTGTTTTTCATAGCGGAAAGGCCGAAGTGTGATGGAATGAATGTCGACCAAAAGTGATGAATTTTTGGTTCGAGAATGGGCATAAGTGAATTCAAGTAGGAATGTTTGAAGTGTTGTGGTATGTTCGTTGATCGTCGTAATGCAACGAATGTGAAGACGACTCAAGGTGGTGAGTTCATAGAAAATGGTACTCGAGAAGTGGCTTGAGCTTAAGAGTTGTCATCAGCTTGGATGGTTAGAGATACTGAAGGCCGATTGATTATCGTTGTCGTAGGTTCTAGCAGACTCAAAGAAGGGGTGTAATGGGGACGTCCAAAAGGCTAGAAGTGGCATGTCGAGTACCCTGGGCGGCTCGACGGGCCAAGATATGTTTCGTCGTATGGTGTATGGAGTTTCACTATAACCAAGATTTACCATTAACCCTTGACGGAAGACAAAGTATTTGGTCGGTCATACGATTAACGATGGTTTCAAAGCAGGATCGGCGGTGATAGCCAGAGTTATGGATGTTGATTGTTTTCTTGTATCGTCTTTTGTAGATTATTCGACATTAAAGGAGATATCTCGTGGGTACTTGTCTGATGTTATTTTAGGCCTTCGGGGCTTGTGCTTGGGAGATGCCGATATCGATTAAGATTGTCTATGCTTGATAAATAATTTCCATGAATGTACAATTTATTTCTTCTTGGTTGTTCGTAAAGGCTACCACTGTTGGATGTGGGGAAGACGGGTTTGTGTTCTCCTCTATTGGTGTTGGTTGATTAGTTGATTAATCTGCTTATTCTCGTATACTTTATTGATGAAGTTAGATAGATGTTTTATCGCTCATTAAGATTGTTGTCTGACTTAAGGTTTTATGTTTCCTCTTATTACCTTGGGTTGTTCATCCGATTGTGGGTGGGCAGATTTAGTAGCAGGCAACAGGTAGTTGATCTTGATGAGGACGATGTTGCTGTGCGATGACAAGCAGGAGGCTGACCTTTTTTTTACTATATAGTATTTTTTATTTCCGATATTTGATGTATTCTCTGAGTGCTTGTAGTGAGGCTTATTGCACATACTCTTATTGTGTAATCCAAGGTTGTATGGATATTTTCATGGTGATATGAAAAGTTTAAGATTCTTCTCAATTCTGCTTTCACTTTTATTGCCTATTGTATATGTTCAATTATTTTTATCCTTGCGCTGTGAGTTATACGATAGGTGAAACGACCAAGAATTTCACTCAGTCTGAATCGATCGCTAAAACGACCAAGATCGTTCGAATCCCGGATTGCTTTGAGATCACGACATGCCGGAACACAAGAAATAAAACATTTCATTGCTATTATAACAATTTACGTCAGACAAGATATCAAAGTGTGAATAAATATTACACAGCGAGAATAAAATAATATCAGAGATTAAATTACAAATTTTCAGAAATTTAAATGTATAAATACAATTTATAGCGGAAATACATCAACTAACACAACTGAAAGAAATACCCAGATACAAAGCTTTCCGAATATAGCTCAAGCTGTAATCTGGGATAATGAAAAAAGAAATATCTGCGAAAAACCAAAACTACTAGCTTCCCATGTGGAAAATATGGGCACCCAGAGTTTAGGTAGAAAGAATAAATACCGAGTCAGTCATGGGACTGGTGTGAGAACTAAAATAGTTATTAAACATCACTTTAAAATTAGATAAATCATGAGACCACGTCGTATAACACGGAACAGGTTTACTCCAAATGATTCTCGGTTTTAAATAAAATAACGCAATGCTTTTTGGAAAATGAAGCTATTATAAGACTCAAGTCCCATTACACAATGCAATGCAAGCCGAAGGATAGAGTTTTCCCTTATAATAGCCAAACATGCTTGGTACGTTTAAAACAAATCATTTTGATATTACTACAAGTGCATAGTGTCAAAATCAACTTCAAATATAAATGTATCAATCATAGGCGGCATAGGTACCATATATTATGTCCCCATACATAGGTTTACAACTAAAACTAAACGATGTCGTATTGAAATTTCGGTTTCCTTCATGATTCAAGGAAAGGGATGGTATCCTTACCGGTTCAGATCACCTCTAGCAAGATGACCCAGGATCACACCTACGGGCAACCCTTGGATCCTGCACTGCCGGTCCTCCCTTACTTTTGAGGATTGGTTATTCCTGAACACATGTTTCCCAGTCCTATCGGATCTATCTCTGAGCCACTAGGGACTCAATATCTAAGGCGCCTCATTCCATCATCCTTATAAGTAAAAATGTCTGGGCTCCATACCATGACACCACTTTTAGCTAGAAAGAAACGTCGTGCACTCACTGTATCCCTTATTCCGTTTTTCACTCATACCGAGGTATGAGGCTCGCGAATTAATGTTATACACAAAGCTATTCTAATTAAGTCGTGCTTTGATCATCAACCACAAGACTCTGCTTTTCAACAAAAGCCTTGATCATTTTCATCTCAATATGCCACATTGTCAATCCATACCGTACCATTGATTTCCACCAATATATAACCTCTAAGCTCATACGTCTCAGAGAAGGGTGTTAAGCAAGATAATAAATTCTCCTCCACCAAACAGATATATATATAACAGAGATCAACGAATATAACATAAAGGAATACGATGTCAGACACACCATCCATTTGCAAGTCCGTTCTGGGTCTAAACGAAACTGGAGGCACCTTATTCCTCGTCCCATAAGTCCAATACAGGAGAGAGGTCCTCGCATATCCGATCGATCTCCCAGTAAGTTTGTATGATCACCACTTATTACCTTGTCTTAAGTGTACAACCCAATAAGGACATCAGTAATCTTCCATACAATGTGAAGATCTTCGGTATTCAACCATCATCTTCATATCATCGACTTTTAGTCGCCCTATCAGTTATTCAGAATGCGACAAACCCAGTCTTTCCAAATAACTCGCATATTTTATAATTAATAATCAAGTGCATTAAATACACATCATACGCCTCAATCCGATTCAGAATATTCTTTTATTCAAATATTCACATGTTTAGGGAAAGTTTCCCATTATTTTTTATCAATGATGAGTTCTTTTAAACTTATTCTTTATCTTCCTTTGGATATCAATTTTAAAAGAATTTATTTTATCCTTTAACAATTCTAAACCAAATTAAGGTTTATAAAACTAGTCGGGATTATCGACCCTTACCGAAGTGATCATTTATTATTTTATTAATCCCAATCCCAACCTATTCATCCCATGGATCCAAAACTGGTGGTACTCTATATCTAACACCCACGGTGGTATCGGTAAAATTAATTACCATTTCACATTCAAATCTAATTAAAGATTTAATTATCGCTTGGAGTAAAATTGGTGGTACTCCATTCTCGATCATTTCATGAATTCGATAAATTTAGTTATACCATTCTCATTTTAATCAACTTAAAGATTTATTAAAATCCCATCTTGGTTTTAGTCTCAAAAATCATTACTTTATGATTTTTCAACTTTTAGGAAAATTAATTATGTATTTAACTGGGTTAAAGAACCAATGTCATTTAAACAAAGTTCACGATAAACCCAAATTCATCTTCCATCAAAATGGAAACTTCACGGAAAATAAATCAATATGTAATCAATAAAAAATTCTGTATCAAACTAATAATATAAATGGAATAACGACAAAGCCTTTCAAATTCCATATACAGTAACGGTCTTCCTTCACAGAAGTTCATCTCAATTATTACCAAATCGAATTCCATTCGATTCCAATTTACTATATTCAATTGGAAACTTTACTTTGGAACATTTCCATTAAATCTTAATAAAAAGATTTATAAATACCAAATCATATCTTCACTGTTGACTGGGTTAAAGAACAAAGGTTATTTAAAACATCATTCACAACAAACCCAAAATCATCTTCCATTTAATTCCAATTGATAAATATAATAGGAAAACTTCGTTGATCTTAATTGAAAGATTTATTTCTTTCTCAACTAGGTTTAAGAACAGTGTTATTTAAGACACCATTCACGACAAACCCAAATCCAATTTGATATTAAATACAACGCTCTAAATAGAAATTATATCGGCTTATATTCAAAATCAAATTCTGAAACCAACGGACATCATATTGGGAATAACGATATCAGTATCTTCCAAATTCCGCAACCATATCCGTATAATCACGGAATCCAATATCAAAATATTCCGAATATTATTTCTATTCAAATCAATTCCAATTCATACGTTGGAAAATTCTGGTTATTTCAAAAACCATTAACAAATCCAATTAATTTATTTAAAAACATTAGATTATTACTCTAGTTAATTACTTGTTCATTTCGACAAAAATATATTTTATCTTTTCAAACTTGGAATTTTTCATCTAAAATCTTTCCAAATCAGTTATTATGATTTTACATAATTCATTCCTATTTTTAATAATTTTATTAAGGCCCTTACAATCGATTTCCAAATACAACCACCGAACATCATTTCCAATAGCCTTTTCCAAAACTGATTTGGACATATTTTAAAATCTAGTCATTAGATTTCAAATCTCTTATTATAATTGCAAAGCTCTTTTCGATACAAACCCAACGGTTCTGGGTTTAGGAGAATCTGACGGTCAGACCTCCTGTTACATCAATTTGAAGTTAATGGTTGAAATTCGCGAACGGTCGATGCGCGGAGCGTTCTATTCTGGCCATTTAAATATATATATATATATATATAATATATATATATATATATCATTGATTTCCATTTAAAACGAATTTTATAAAATGTTTATAAATTCATTTTAAAACGATTTCAACTTCATTCTCAATTTTAAATTAAAATTGAATATTCCATTTAATTATAATATTAAAATGGTAATATTTTCAAAATGTTATATTTTGAAATCTATTTCCTTTTCGTGTTCATTATAAAATGAATAAAATTGATTTATAAATCCTTTTGAGTTAAAATGGCGTTTATCTACATAACTCGGCTTCGCCTTTTAATATTTTCGTGTCCATCCAGAATCATACATCAAAATCATATTTTGATCCTTTAATGAATATTATTTTAAAATATTCGTTTATATTCTGAATTGGAATCAGACCCAATCAATTACCATATAATTTTATTTATATAGATTCCATACATTGCATGTATTCCAAAAATAGTGATAAACAACTATTAAATAGCCAATTCACATCCAGAGTGCAATTTCCAACTGTATAAGCATTAAATAATTAAATAATGATTATAACAGTCTATCAATCAATTGGTTGACAAGTAGTCAAATCCAAGGGATATGTGAATAGATTATCATCCCCAGACCTGTGTGGGGTTTCAACCAACAACTATGTATTCAAATTAATCAGCGGTTAATAAATTTAACCAATTCTAATTTGATTCAAATTATTTTTCTAATTGATCAATTTTCACGGTTTAAATTATAAATGGGTATTTATAATTTAATTTCAACTACCACAATAATATTAACATTATTTTTAACATGTTAAACATCACAATCACAACACAATACAGTTAATCAAATCATCCACGGTTTTCAAACAATAGTGAATGTGAGCTAACAAGCACCATATAACAATTTAGGATGAATAAAACATATAAAAATCAACACTGGAAATTTCTACATTCGGTTATAAAATAAATACCTATACAAATATTTTAGTGAGAGAGTTCGAACTTTCGTTTCCACTCCGTCATTCTATATTGGATGATTGTTTTAATAAAATTAAACCGAACGTTTAACTTTATCAAGAACTGCAACAGCTTCCATTTCCATTCTGGTCAGTTCCATAGCGTAGAGTTCGTTGTCACGATCGCAACACAACTGAGATTGCAATTTTCTGGTATCGTATGAAAATATATGGAAGTTTATAAGTTAATTAAATAATTAAAATAAAATTAACTTAATTAATTTTTTTAAACCTCCTTCCTCATCGTTTACTCCCTGGAAAACTTCGAACTCGCCTCGCATGGAAAAGCCACCTGCCGCATTTCATGTAGTCGATCGGACTCTGATCGATAGCCACTAACACGATCACCATGGTGCCATCATCTTCCACCATGGTTGGCTCCAAACTCGAGCCCCTTCTCTAGACCAGAATTTGCCTGTGAACAGTGCGACTTTATGGCCTGAGATCTCGAAATTTGTGCAATAAAAACCCATCATCACCGTATCATTTTGAAGATCTCTCAAATATCTACAAAGTTTGTTCAGGAATCGGGATTTAATTTGGATTAGATGAAGAGAAATTAGGGATTTAAATTGGAGCAAATTCGGCCATCCAAAATAGGGATGACGGCGGAAATAATAAGGGCTAGGGTTTGAGGGTTTTCCAAGGGTATTTATACACAATTATATTATTATTTAATTCTAAAAATACCTGCTTATCATTACGAACTCCAAATCAATCCCAATGACTATCGTCCCTAACCAAGTACCCCTATTTCAAACACAACGGGATATGTTTTGTAAGCCAATCTGACTGTTTCATTCAGTTTTCATCAAAATTAAAATATAAATTAATATAATGGTCAATATTGAATTTGATCGTACATTTTAATGTATCGGGGCCACATACTGACTCCGAAAATTGCAGAAAAATTAAATCTAGCTATATTTTGACGATATGGTCAAAACAGAACTAATTTCATGGAATTTGGAGATCGTTTGAAAAATGTCCTTTTTCTAGTCGATTAAATTCAAACTAAAATTCAAAACACATTTAAATTTATTGTGCTCACATATTAATTCCGAAAATTATGAATTTTTAAATTCAACTATAGTTTGACATTCTGGATCCAGAAAAAGTGGTTTCGTCGAAAATGGAGGTCGTTTGAAAAATGGTTATTTTTAAGGGCTATATATTATCACTACGCCATAGATGGCCTATCACAACGAAAATCCATGGTATTGCTAGCTACAATGTTTCCATTTCTATGTTGTTTTTTGTCTATTGCAACGCACGCTTAAATGTGTTAGCATATATATCAACATGTGTTGTGGTAGCTATAGTTATAAACTTATAAACGTAATTTTCCACGTGATCAGTCCGCACATATAAAAATATACATATCTATCCATCTATTTCTCTTTTAGAAACAACATCTGTGGTTGACACCTCACTGATCCGTTAAAATTAGGCACCGCCAATAGGAAAACTTCATTCCAATCCTATTCCTCTTTATCAATTCTCAAATCTAGATCTGTTCGTTCTCGACTCAACTCCAACTTCATTGGATCTATCCGTCAATTCTCAGATCTATTCGTCAATTTCAATTTTCTTGTTTCTTCTAAAAGATTCGTTATTTTGGATCTAATCATCAAATGGGTCATATTCAAAATTCGATTTTTACTTGCAATCAAAACCGCGTATTCTCTTGGGTATTTCATCTCTCAATCAGATTGTCAATTGATTTTTTATGATGTTGTGCAGGTCTAAGCAGTTTTCTTTCAATTTGTAGGTGTGATTTGAGAATTGTGAGTGATGCAAACGTCTTCTTCATAGAGACAGTCCTCAAGCATCATGGGATTTATGAGTGCTTTACCGAAATCAATACAAATTCCAGCTATATTGAAGATGAAGGAAAGCTTCGGATTAAACCTTACCATGAGCTCAATATTGGCACTTCTTCTTCCCATGGTTGCAGCCTTTGCCCTCCAAATATGTGCAAGGTACATATGCTAAGGCAGATAAATTGGTATAACATGGGGTGAGAAAAGAAGTTTGTGGGTTGCAATCATTTTTTACCATATAATGAGGTGAAAAAGGAAAATTGTGGGGTGTTAATAAAACTAGCAAGGGTCGGGTGTAGGGAATTGTTACCACACAGGTTTTAGTATACATTTCTATATAACCCAAATTTCATGAAGTTAGCTGTAAAAGGATAAAACATAAAATCAAACTGTGTAAAGTGTTCAAATTTATTATAGCATACTGATTATTTATTGGATTTGGTTTACATCTTTGTTAAGATCTGATATGCTTCATACCTGCATGGAGAATCCCTTTGGTCCCTTTGTTCACGGGTGATAAGATAGATTATTATAATATCAAATTTTAGGTTATGTTTGTAGCTGAGGACTTAGCTACAAAGTTTTGATTGGAAATGAGTACAGAATGGCACAGGAAAAACTTATTTCGTCTCCTTTGCAGCGCAACTGGCGGACACATGGAACTCCATGTTACCCTGAAATACATACCATATTACGACCTAGAATACTTTCAGTACTATTCTCTATCATTTTAAAATTAAACGTGCTGGAATGCATTGATCATGCGCGACATATATAGTATGCTGACTGCTTTCCTTCTAAAGTTCAATTGTGTTAATTAACTGAATTTTATTGCTTTTGAAGGTTCATATACCTTGGAGATGGAAAAGGGTACTACTGCCCGATGTCAATTCTAAGTGATGTTGTTCGTCCAGCATTTGGAGTGCAAAATAGGTATGATATCATTTGGATTGCAAAACAGGTTTAGTGAAGTTATAATCATACTATAGTCTTTAAATGTGATAATCATACTACTTTGTTTTCTTACAGCAACAAAAAAAATGAGTATAAGAAAATCATACACTAGATTTTTCAAGCTATCCTTTTATTTTCATCTGATATTAAAAAAAAGTTTAATGTGTATGTTGGAACTTCAAGCTAAAGATAATAGACTATTTTGTAATAAACATGGTTATTGTAAAAAAGTTCAATTGCTTACAATATATCTGATGTTATGCACATGAAGACACTTCTCATTCTTCTTTCGTTGTTAATGTTTTTCTTTATGTGACCAGTCTTATGATGGTCTAATTTTATCTTCAGTTGATTTTGTGAAAAGAGCAGTTTTGGGTGATAATGCACATTCTTTCATACATGATACAATTTTTTTTTTTGGTATGCATAGGGGGAGCAGTCTAATGGTGGAGGGTTTTGGTAATTTGTTTGGTTCCATGCATTTGTTTGATGAGGTGTTAAATTTGACTCTCTTGTTCAGGTCATGTGGATGTTACTTCAATAAGGTTTTAGGGATCTTTCAGTTGATATTATGGTAGATTTTACGGAATGAGTTCGTTTCTTTTGGGTTATGGGATTGTTGACGTTTAAGCCTGGTTGCATGATTTAGTTTCTAGTACAAATTAGGAGGGTGTTAAACAAAATTGTTGGTTCTTGCTTATGTCATGTGAGGTGGATGCTTCTATTATTAGGGCCGAAGAGGACTCAATTTTTGTGAATGATAATGAGGTAGATTTAATGATTGGTGAAGCCGAAATTTGTCAGAATAAAGGTGCGAGTTTGTCTCATTTTGATAATGGGCTCGATAGTGTGAATTCGACACTTGTTTTGCATGGATCAGTTTCCATTATAAATCAAGAGGGTCTTTGTGAAATTGTAGGTTCATCTTCTTTACGTGATGTTGATTTTCATGTAGCTGTTGAGACTTCTCACACTGATGTTATTTTCCAGTCGAGTATGGCTGGAACAGTGAGGATATGCAGTCCTCAAATTATTAGCGAAATAGTTCAAATGCTTACAATATAACTGTCAATATTTTACGTGGTCCATTCTACCATGCATCCACATACAACAAAGCAGAGAATTTGAAGGTAAATCACTCAATTCAAGGTGATCAATGATGAATGAATGCCGATGTATTTGAGGCCATTCATGATTGAACTAGAGAAGTTGCGTTTGCGAGCGAATCATCAGAAGGAAAAAAATAAAGGTAGTAGTTTATATAATAATTTTCGTGTATTTTTTCTTGCTTATGGTTGTATGTGTGAGTCTCTATATGAGTGAATCGAGTGATAATGTAGTGAGGAATGTATGTAAATATGAATGATTGTGTAATATACGAGTGAATGTACAATATTGAAGTTAAAAAATTTGTACCATTTAAAATGTTGAAATAAAATATTTATTTGAATAAAATACTGTGTTATAATAATATTTATTATAATATTATGAAATCTTTGATTAATAGTAGTTGAGGTGTAATTATTTTTAGCATTTCTAAAACAAATTTTAACAACTGCTAGAAACAGTTGTAAAAAAGGTTGACTTTATTATGATTGCCAGCTGTATTAGACATATTACAACTGTTTTTGCAGTTGTAAAAGGTTTTTTTTGTTCTAGTGGTACTTGTGGCAACACATGTGCTGATGTTGCCTTAGGGTCGCAAATGTGTTGCCTTTGACTCTAAGGCAACGCGGCAAAAGGCAACCCCAAAAAAGTATTGCCACAGATAAATTTTTGCCTATAGCAACACTATTTTGCACCTACTGCATCACTTCTCTGGAGTTGCCGTAGGCCATCTATGGCGTAGTGTATATTAATATATATATATAAATTCCGTAGCGACTATTTTGAATTTTAAACTGGACGTAACTTACAATTTATGATATGAAATCTAAGTTTCTTACATTCATTAGAAAGATATAGTTAAATAGATTCAAATGTTTCTGATTTTATCCATTTCTGGTTTGTATTGAATTCTGTTCATTCATTCAAATTTTAAAATCGAATTTTCAAACTATCGCGCCATTTCGAGTTCGTTTTATAATTAAAAAACTTCATATATTTTAACTTCGATTTAAATAAATTTTTAGCTGTTATTATTTAAAATAAATCGTTTTACATATTCAAAATCGATTAAAATAGCTAAAATAAATTTTTTTAATTGTTTTAGAAATTCCGGGTTGTTACAATAGGTTCCACTTTTGTTATCTTACCTTGATGATCGTCCATGGCTTCCTGGCACATCTTTCAGCGCATTATTCCTCTTGTTTAGTGCAGGAGTTATGGGCAGTCGTCACACTTCCTAAATCAATGGATTTTCTTTTATTTTTCTTAATCTCCTTTAAACCTACCGGGTTTATATATTCAATTCTTTAGGAAATTATTCTCTACCTTCCAGTTTTAACGATTAGTTTATGTTAATCCCTGAAAAATCCATACGCACATTGAGTAAAGGATGCGGAACGGATGCCATCAGGGTCGGTCGTGCATGATGTTATCTAAGGCGCTTAAACGACTCACAACAGATAGGATGCAACCGCACAGAGCCATATCCAAATGTCAAACCCAAGACAAGTCAACCAGTACAACCAAAGATGATGGCACAATAGGAAATGAGAAATGCGGCCCAAAAAGGATAGAGATCGCATATGCTGTAAAGTCGCTCATTATTTTCCTGTCAAAAGACCAAGCCTGAAATGAAGCTGCAATACGAGCGCCTGCAACATCATATGTGACCATATCTCCAATCGGAGTTGGGTATGAATCGTGACTCAGGTTCGCACGACAAGGTCGATCGTTCAAATTGGGGCAAAGCCGTTCAAACACAGAAGCAAAGAAAATTGCCTGTTCAACATAGGCGGGAGCGACCTTGTGGCATAGCTTTAGGGACAAATAGCGCCATAAAAAGGCAGCCAAAAGACGAGCGCCCTTGAGGTAATAAGAACGGTCGCGCAGGGAACAAGGGAGAACCAGGTCCAGTCCCGCGTCTCGCTCTTATAAAAGTTTCCAAATTTTTCAAAGCATTCATACTCACTTGAACGCCCGCAACTATGGATCCGCTCAACCACTTAAGGCGCTCGCTCTACTAAGTCGCTCGCGCATGACAACCAAATACAGATCTGGACAGCCGGTTACAGGTAGCAAATGGCATGACTGTAATTAATCGAATGAGCGATCCATAACCTGCATAAACGGATTTCAGGTCATTTCCCGGGGGGAGATCACCTATAAATACACCATGGCTATCAACATAGAGGGGATTGAATCTTTGAAACCATGGCGTCAAGTATGATCTCGTGATCAAGGAGAACAAAAGCATCCTCCTCCACAATCATTCACTTATCCTTCATCTCCTCAAATTCCACCGCCCCTTGTGTGATTCTAAGATTGAAGTATATAAATGAGGGTATATTGAGTGAATACCAAGACGTATGAAAAGAGAGAATTGATGTGTTCTGTAATCTCTATTATAAGATTGGAAATTGCCTTCACAGTAGACGTAGGCCTAGTTAACGGCTGAACCACCCTAAATCTCGCCTCTACTTTACTTTTCTTGCATTTTTCATTTTTTAGTTGCTGAGTAAACGCGGTTCCATTTATTTCTTACCAAGTTGGTGAAGTACAGCTTAGTACCTTGGTTGTTTAGACAATTTTTGGTGTAAACATTTTGGCGCCCACCGTGGGGCCATGTTTTGCCTTTTCCCCATTTCAGGTCTGATGAGATTTTCTGAAAGGCACTATGCTTGAAGTCATGAGCATGCCAAGGAGAATCACCGACGAAGTCAACAACCCCAACAATAGCATCAACATCGTCACGCCGTTAGACAGCAATTCTGGTGAAGAAGGATTGCCAGAAGTTAAAGAAGCTGTATGTAGAAAGGAATTGGAGGAGGCGATGACAGGACTAACGAGTCGAATAACTATTGCAAGCAATATACTGATGAAGAAGCTCGAGTCGATACTCGCCATTCAAGTCACCACCGCAAAAGCCACTTTAAGCACCACCTGTTCCTCGCTAGCTCGCACGAATTGGGAGTCAAAAATAGATCTCCCTGCTTCAAGCTCAAGACAGCATGATTCTATCCAAAGAATTGCACGTCGCACCAGTCCAAACTACGAAGGGGGAAAAGCACCTATGCGCGATCACTCTGACGATACAATCACGGAGCAGGAAAACAATCCCATTATCATTGGGATGTCCTTCCTAAGGGGAGACCCAAATTCCTTGCCCCCAGTTCGTGAGGACACATCTAGACCAGAGATCAATAATAAAAAGGGTGGTCGATCCGTGGAGCAACCAAGCAAGGAACGGAAGTACATCTTGAGAATGGCATGAGCAATTGTGAAGGAAATCCTAGAGAAGAGGAATGATAGAAGTGAATGGGAGACCTTCCCAATTAAAACCCCGCTCACTGAAAGGGTCAAGAAAACTGTATACCTACAAAGATTCAAACCTCCATTATTACAGTCCTATGATGGGACAAGCGAACCTGATATATTTTTATGCAAATATGACCAATACATGAATGGGGCTTGCGCTACTGATGAAATCAAATGATTATATTTCCCAACTTATTTAGAAGGAGTAGCTTATCTCTGGTTTACAAAACTGTCACCGCAGTCCGTGGATAATTTCGTGACCTTGGCTAGGTTGTTCAATAAGCAATTTAAATCCCAGGCACTCAAAACTTGGGATGCTACGGAGTTAAGTGGACTTCAACAAAGACCAGGAGAGCCCATCAAAGCTTTTCTCATTTGCTTTGATATGGCAGTGGATAAAGCCAAGAATCTCGAACCCGGCCTAATCTTAATGGCTCTTAAGGGGGCATACGTAAAGAAGCCAAGCTGGGGCGGTGGATCAAGAAAAAGAAACCAAGTACACTCGAACGGTTTCTCAACAAAGCCGAAAAATATGCAAGTATCGAAGGAAAAAAACGCACAGGTGGAGAAGAGTGGAAATGCGCAAAGCAACCTGAATAATCAGAAAAGGAGCAAAGAAGGAGAATACGGTCAAGCAAAAAAGAAGCTGCGTTTCTTCAAGAACTCCGAGTTCAGTTCCCTTAACGATACCATGGGAAATATCTTCATGGCAACTAAAAACACCGAGAGATATCTGGTTTTGAAACAAAGACAAGTCAAAAATGCTGCTATGAAGTCAGGAAGATTTTGTCAGTTCCACAAACAGGCAGGACACGATACCGATGAATGCAGGCACTTGAAGTCAGTAATCAAGCGGTTAATCCGAAAAAACCATTTGCAACAGTATGTATAAGATCATAAGAGTTGCCCCGACTCTCCGCAAACGAAGCCCTAAAGAGGAAGGGGCTTAAACCAATCCAAAGATGACGCTCGTCAGGGGGACTAGCCACTAATATCTCAATAATGGAACATTGAACTAGAGCTCTCATTACTTTCCTTCATTCCCTTGATTTTATCTTGTTATTAAGATTGTTTTAACTTGCTTTACTATTCACTATGTTCGTATCAAGCTGCGGTTTACCTGCAAGAACTATGTGCATCAAAAGTTAATTATGTGCCTATCTGAATAACATACTTATTGGTACATTCTAAAAAAGAACAATCTCTTGGAATGTAGGCATGGAAAAAGCAAATCCGCTATACACAGCAAGACTTTGACGGAAAAATCCCAGGGCGCACACTAAACGAAACAGTTTGGGAATCACGAATATCAAGCAAGATCAAACGGGAGGAATAGACACATCACCTCAAAAGAGCAAGCTATTTTAAGATAGACAACAAGGCAGCAACCCTCATTATGGAGTATGCTAAATGCTTAGTAGACACCCATTCAAAGGACCGCCGCCAGACCTCGTTGAAAGTACAGGAATATTGCCAAATCTGTCCCTCGGATGAAATTGCTAATCCAAAAGTGGCGTTCTCTCAGGTACGGAACATGAACTCCTTAAAATCGAAGCTAAATTTGGTAGCAAGAATTGATATCCACCTCCTAGGAGTCAATGCCGAAGTGGAAGCAATTCAAAAAGTCCCACGGATAAAATTGCCGAGCCCACCAAAGAAACACCTGCTGGACACGGGTTCTGAAACTTGAAAAAATAATTCAATGAGGCAGACCAGTGTCTGCTTCCTAGGGCAAAGGGACAAAGTTGGAAAAAATGACATGTCTCGAAATAGAAAAATTGCCGATTCACGAGGTGCACCTTGTTACGTGAAGGACACGAATTTTATCCCTTCTGAGTCAAGGCTCGACAAGATGGATTAGTGTCCGCTCCTCGCGATGAAGCATAAAATGGGGAAGGATTAAACATGCTAGAAGGACCAGCGCAAAACAGAAATCCTAGCCGAAAGGGGGTGTCAGAAATCCTAGATGAAAGGGGGTATCCATTCTAGAACCTTTTTGAATAACTAAAACAATCAAATAGGGCCTAGAATGGATCGAGAACCTTTAACCCAAGACCTCCCCGGGGGCACGTATTCAAAACCAGCCTCCGAAGGGCTCGGATTACCTGTCAGGCAGGCGAGGGGTTCAATACTACTAAATAAAAGATACCAAACGCGCTTATAATAATACAAATGCATAATAATCCTCGGTAAGTGATGAACCTCAAAAGCTAACTAAATCCCAACAATAATTATAATAGAAAATCGGGCGCAAATGAACGATTAATAAAGCGGCCAGACGAATGTGTAAATCATAAAATAAAGGTGCAGCGTGCGAGACACCCGCGTGAAAATAAATGAGCTGCATAATAAGAACTAAACCCCTCAAAAGAAGGGGCAAAGAAAGAAATAGGCTATCCTAAAATTAAAAGCAAGCTAGCATTATTGACGATGAATGACGTAGAAATGTAACCATCACACAAACCATAAAAGTTACAAACCCAAGTGTACGAGAATAAGCGAGGTTGGCTCTCGCATACACAGGCCAGACTAAAAGTACCATTCAAAATCAAAACCAAAATAATAGAACAGGTAAAGCATTAGTAAGCCATAGTGTTCAAATGAGGTAAGAGATGATCCTCTCCCTTGATTCAAGGGCCTCGACAAGTTTGTATCTATCTGTTTCCAGGGCATGAAGTCATTCAAGATTCTCTTTATTTGACTGCTGAAGATCCTCAACAAGAGAATGCCAGGCACCCATTTGCTCCACAATGTAATCCCTGACTGTGGTTATAAGGCCTTGGACCAAATGTGGGCGTGCTTCCAATTGGTCAAACTCAGCCAATATGCAATCCTTCATGGCGTCTATCTTACTTGCAATAATCCATCTGTCAAACGGATCTACGTACATGCCGGAACGCGAGCCAGCCGGACATTCATCCACAAAGTCCTCGGCAAGTTCAGGTTGGCAAGGGTTAGGAACATAAAGGGGCTCTGGCATTGCTGCAGGATCCAAAGTAATGGACGAAGAAGCCATACGACCAAGAGCAGTCTGAGTATCTGAGCCAGGAAGTCTATTCAGCAAACAATGGCTTTGAGTGTCAGTTTCACCCAAGATCCCCTTTTCTTGGGGCATCTTTTGGTTACCGGCCCTCCTTGTCGATCTTTTCCTGAGTCTCCTGGACATGAAAAATTCCATCCTTGGACGACCTATTTCAATGGAAATCAGTATGGACTCGAAAAACAACTACGAAAAGGGAAAAAGCTCAGCCAGACTCAGGTAATAAAAAAAAATCTCTCAACTAAAGAATCTCGGGGCATTTCACCAAATAGTTTGTGAACAAATACCAAGCATCAGGGTTTCAAAGAAAGCCACCAAATGATTCATATTCTCCAAAGAAGATTACAAAAACAATACCGACGCTACAGAAAAATCTGGTTGTTGCCCAAATCTCGAATTCATACACAATTTGGCCAGGTCGTATTGAAACATCCTAACTTGGAAACGCATGAGTACTTGAACAAAACAAAGTAAAGGAAAAACTCACCCAGGAATATCATGGTGTCTCGAAGCCGAAAGAAAGTTGCTCAAGGAAAAACAGGTGTTGCTGCAAGCACTAGGCAAGATGATAGAATAAGAAAGCCAGAACCTTTTGAAGAAAAATCAAGGCAGAAATGTCGAACACAGATTACCTGGTTAAACTCTCGAGGAAGCACAACTATGACCGGAAAATTTCTCGAAAAAGATAAAAGTGGAACGAAGCAGGCTAAGAGTGAATAAGGAAGATTAAAAGGCATACATCTAGTGAATTTTCGCCACGTCAGCTTAGAGCCCGAAAAGTGCCTCATTAAATTCCAGCTGGCATTCCGAAAATCAACTAATCGCACAATGACCGAAAAGGATGCATCAAGCCTTTTGCTTAGGGGAAAGACAATACCAACCAGCTTAATGAAGCAATATTTACCTTTTGCACAAACGACCCCTCGATAAGTCAGGATAGATCTACAAAACAATGTGTGATCGAATATGTCGAAGCCTGTAATCCCGTACTAATAGAAAGAAATCATGGACTTCGAGGGGCAAGTGTTAATCCCTAAAAAATTCATATGCACATTGAGCAAAGGATGCCAAACGGACGCCATTAGGGTCAGTCGTGCATGATGTTATCAAAGGCGCTTAAACGACCCACAACAGACAGGATGCAACCGCATAAAGCCATATCCAAATGTCAAACCCAAGTCAAGTCAACCAGTACAACCAAAGATGATGGCGTGATATGAAATGAGAAATGCAGTCCAAAAAGGATAGAGATCACATATCCTGTAAAGTCGCTCACAATTTTCCTATCAAAAGACCAAGCCTGAAATGAAGCTGCAATACGAGCGCCTACAACATCATATGTGACCATATCTCCAATCGGAGTTGGGCATGAATTGTGACTCAGGTGCAGGAGGCAAGGTCGATCGTTCAAGTTGGGGCAAAGCCGTTCAAACACAGAAGCAAAGAAAATTGCTCGTTCAACATAGGCGAGAGCGACCTTGTGGCATAGCTTTATGGACAAACAGCACCATACAAAGGCAGCCAAAAGACGAGCGCCCTTAATCTAATAAGAACAGTCACGCAAGGAACAGGGGAGAGCCAGGTCCAGTCCCACATCCCGCTCTTATAAAAGTTTCCAAGTTTTTCAAAGCATTCATACTCACAAAAACGCCCGCACCTATGGACCCGCTCAACCACTTAAGGCGCTCGCTCTACTAAGTCGCTTGCGCATGACAACCAAATAAAGATCTGGACAGCTGGTTACAGCTAGCCAATGGAATGATTGTAATTAATATAATGAGCGATCTGTAACCTGCATAAACGGATTTCAGGTTATTTCCTAGGGGGAGCTCACCTATAAATACACCATGGCTATTAACCTAAAGGGGATCGAACCTTTGAAACCTGGAAGTTCTGCCAAATTCCATCCTCAATTACTGATTCAGCCATAGCGTCAAGTATGATCTCGTGATCAAGGAGAATAGAAGCATCCTCCTCCTCAATCATTCACTCATCCTTCATCTCCTCAAATTACACCGCCCCCTTGTGTGATTCTAAGATTGAAGTATATAAATGAGGGTGTATTGAGAGAATACAAAGACGTATGAAAAGAGAGAATTGATGTGTTCTGTAATCTCTATTATAAGATTGGAAATAGCCTTCACAGTGGACGTAGGCCTATTTAACGGCTGAACCACTCTAAATCTCGCCTCTGCTTTACTTTTCTTGCATTTTTCATTTTTTAGTTACTGATTAAACACGGTTCCATTTATTTCTTACCAACTTGTTGAAGTACAGCTTAGTGCCTTAGGTGTTTAGACCATTTTTGGTGGTAACAGTTTCCTAAATCGTTAAAAATCCTATTTATTCCTTTATTCAGAAAATGGTACTAATTTCCTAAAACAAAGAATTTCTCTTTATATTTTCCCTAATCATCATTTTAACCTTCGTGTTTAAGTTGTTCAACTTCTTTCTTTGCCAAATTGAATCTGAAATTACTCAACCTGTAATGACCAAATATCAGGTATAGGTATTTTAATTCCATTTCAGGTTCAATTCAGAACAGTAAATCAATAAGCAAGGAATTTGTTTCATTTTGGTGTCAAGTGCATACATTAATTTCTTTTCTATTGGTCATTTATATACGAGTTGCATATTAAAGATAACTTCCTCTATAGTAAGATTAGGAATCTATACTATACTGTAATTACCGAGTTTAATTCCTAAAGCTAACACGCACTATAACACCTGCTTTTTCTTACCATTTAAGTTGATAATAAGACCAATTTAAATCATAAGAAAAGGAAGACTGTTTTAACTTTGGGGTTTAATGTAACAGCCCACATTTTACGTATCGGAAGATCGTAAAATATTTTTATTTTCTTCTCTGAGGGTTGGATCATTCTCATATTTTGATATATTGTTTATGGGGATATGAGACATGTCCATAATTTTTACGAGTTTTATTTTGACCATTTTACTCCTGTTAGTCTTGTACAGGGCATAACTTTTGACTCAGATTGAATCAACTGCTAAGGTCGATCTCATTGGAAAGGAAATGAAGTTTCCCACTCCGTAGAGTGGTTACATTAAAGACAAGGTTCAACAGTTTGGGAGGAATCGCTGTTTTAGTGTTTTGTAGTTGGTTGTTCAGGTTTTTTATGCCACAATGTGCTGATTTGGAGAGGCTCATTAGTGGGTTGGTGGAAGCCTATAAGTAGGTGGTAGGAGGCATGATGAACATTTTACACTCTCCATTCTCTCATTTGGAAAAGCTAGAGGTCCTTCATTACTCCATCTTACACACCTTTCCACCATTAGATCTTTGAGAATTGAAGATATACATCGTTTGATGCTAGATCTACACCATTCCAAGAGAGAATTCTTCGAATTGAAAAGTTTAGAGCAAATTCTTCGCTATCAGAATCTAGATCAAAGTGTTTTCGAGTTGTTTTAGAGATTTGGTGAGTGATATGCATCTCTCACACGGATTCAATCAAGTATATGAGTTGTATGAGTGTAATTTCTTCATTTTCAAGTGTTTTCACCTAGATCTACATTATGGTAAGTCTATTTTCTAGTGGTTTAGCAACTTAAAACCATTCAGTTCCATATAATATTATATGTTAATGCAAGTTTGATCCATTGTTTTGATCAATAATTCATTTTTCATGATTTTGGTGAAATTTACATAATTATTGATGATAATTGTCATTTTCAAGTTATTAGTGACTTCAAAACTTGTTTGTGTTGAATTGGATTAATTGGTTGAGTTTATTTCGTTGACATATTCATTTGGCAAAGTTTTGCTCAAATTCAGGGATGAGTCGGATATATTAGAAGATGAATCGGTTGGAGAAAAAGGTCACTGACCAGTCGTAATCATGGATCGGTCGGCAGTGTGTCTTGGAGAGAAAGACAACATGGATCGGTGCTACAGTGCCTATGGATCGGCTGGAAATCTGCTACATTGCATATGGATCGGCCAGAATATGTTACAGTGCATATGGATCTGCCAATAATCTGTTACAGTGCCTACGGGTAGGATGGAAATCTGCTACAATGCCTATGGGTCGGCCGGGAAAACAGCTACAGGATGGGTTGATCGGGAAAATTGCTACAGGATGGGTTGGCCAGGGAAACTACTGTAGGATGGGTCGTCCAGAAACTACTACAGGATAGGTTGGCCGAAGACTACTACAGGATGGGTCGGTCGGGAAACTGCTACAGGATGGGCTAGCCGGGAAACTGCTATTGGATAGGTTGGCTAGAAACTACTACAAGGATGGATCAGCCGGAAATTTGCTACATGGGTCAGCCATTGTTACAAGGATCGGCCATTGCTACAGGGATCGGTCTTTGCTATAATGATGTGTTTGTTGTCAGTCGTAATGCAACGAATGTGATGACAACTCAAAGGTGCTCTGAGTTTTTTGATAATGGTTGGATGGTCACCATCGAAGATGACTAGAGATACCAAAGGCCGAGGAATTATCTTTGTCGTGGGTTCTAGCAGACCCAAAGTAGGGGTTATACGTTTTCGTTGTATGGTCGGGTACCGTGTGTTGCTCGAACGGGCCTAGACACATTTCGTTGTATAGCGTATGGGGTATTAGCTAGAACCGGGGTTTACCGTTGGCCATTTACAATTGATGGCGTGTTGTTGCCAATCATATGATTAACGATGGTTTCAAAGATGGATTGGCGGTAGTAGCCAGAGTTAGTCATGGATGTTGGATGTTTTGTTTGTACCATCTGACGTAGATTGTCTGAGGTCGAAGGAGATATTTCTTGGGTGCTTGTCTGATATTGGTTTAGGTCTCTGGGGCTTTTGCTTAAGGGATGTTGATATCGATTAGGATGGTTTACGTGAGATATATAATTGGTTTCCACTATTTTTATTGTCTGGTTAATTCTTATTTCTATGAATTAATGGTTGTTCTGGTTTCCATGGATCTATGGTTGAAATGCTTGTTATAAAGGATATCACTGTTCGATGTGGGGAAGATAGGGTTGAGTTCTTCTCTGGTATTATGGGTAGATTAGTTGGTTTATTTGCCTATTCTCATATACTTTATTGATGATGTTAGATAGCTATTTTATCGCCCGCTAAGACTGTTGTATGACTCAAGGTTTTATGTTTCTTATTTATTACCTTATGTTGTTCATCCGATTTTTGGATGGGCAGACTAAGTGATAGGTGATATCTTGGTGAGGACGATGTAGTAGTTTGGTGGCGAGCAGGAGGCTGGCATATTATCTTTTCTACTATATAGTATATGTTTTTCCGCTGTTTTTTGTTTTACACTGAGTGCTGTAGTGAGGCAAATTTGTACGGACGTATATGTTGTAATCTTGGTGTTTGGATACTTTCTAGTTGTTATGAAAGTTTGGAGTTTTTCTACTCAAATATGCTTCACTACTATTGCCTATTGTATATGTTATATTATATTTTATTCTTGCGTTGTGAGTTATACGACAGGTTCCAATTGTATTTCATACCTTGATGATGATCCGTAGCTGCCTGGCACATCTTTTAGCGCATTATTTCTCTTGTTAAGTGAAGGAGTTATGCACGGACGTCACATTTGGTGTCAGATATCTGGTTAACGATTTTAGCTAAAGTTCAAAGACGTAATTATTTATTAGAGACTTATTTGTAGATTTCGGATGGATGAACAATATATTGTAGTATATAGTATAGTAGCGTCTGAACTCCATCAGCAAATTTTCTTGTAAGTAGCTAATCCTTCTATATTGCAGATTTGGAATGATTAGACAAAATTCAAGACGTACTGCTAGGGAGGAGGTTGTGCCTGGAGGGGGAAATGGAAGTACACCAAATTACCCAGCCATGTTTGAGGCCATGACGGAAGCATTCATGAGAAGGGCACCCGCTCCAGTTGCAGCCACGGTAGATGTAGGTATGCAGGTGCGTAGGGTGGTGGATTTTGCGAAGCTATGCAAAGACTTCACCTCATTGAGGAAAGCCATTCAATGGAACGAAGCCGACTAAAGAGTTTCAGAGGTGGACGGATTCTTGTGTTTGTACTTTTGGAGACTTGGTTATAGAAGATCCAACTAAAAGGAAGCTTGCATCAAGGCAGCGGCAGGGCAGAGCCATGGAGTGGTGGAATTCTATTAAGCTAGAAACTCCAGAGGAAGAACAGTTCCAAGTCTAATTCGGGATGAAGGTTATATCAACTGCTTAGGAGTCCGTTCTGTTCAAGAAATTTGTGGAGCTGAAAAAGAACGGTAGGCCAGTACTTGATTATGTTTTTGACTTTGATGCCTTGTCCAAGTATGCTCGTTCGTATATTGACACTCCTTATCAAAAGAACAAGAATTTTGTCATGGGTTTGGATACTTACATAGGAAGGCCGTTGGTGGATCATCTAGACGATCCATATAAGAAGATTGTGGAAAAGGCTGTGAGACATAAAGCTTGTTTCCGAAAGAAGAAACTATTATTGCTACAAAGGAAGCTCCGAAACCACAACCGGGTGGTAGTAATAATAATAATAAGAGGAAGAAGCAACAGCAGAATGGAAAGGATGGTCAAAAGAAGCAGAAAGGAAAAGTGGTTTGCTACAACTACTGGCAGAAGGGCCATTATTCCAAGGATTGTAAGAATCCAAAAGCTGAGAAGAAGTGCTTCAAGTGTGGAAAACCTGGGCATGAGAAGAAGGATTGTCCAGAATCGGCTAAGGGTAAGCAGGTTGTGAATACTTATGCTTTAGAGGTCATGTCGTCTTCTTCGGGAGCTCCTACTCCAGAGGGTAAGGGAAAAGGAGTCGTCGTCCAAGGTATTCTTTCAGTTCGAGGATTTTTAGTTCAACTGCTGTTTGATACTAAAGCATCACATTCTTTCATTTGTAATGAGCTTTTGTGTCGTTTGGGTTTAGAGCCCGTGATTTGTGATAGACCTTTGGTTGCGACTAATCCAGCTGGGGTTCGTCTAGCCTTTGTATGCTTTGCGTGGTTTTGTGTTATCGAGTTGCTCATTTGTATGTCATCGCTTTGCTCTTAACCTCACCGGATTTGGGATTACCTTGGGTATGGATTGGCTCAAGAGGTATGTGACAAGAGTGAATTACGAGAAGCTAAATGTGAGGGTCAGGGATGTGGATAGGCGAAAGGTTTTGATTCTATGTAAGCCCGAAGATAGTGTCTTCGTGAGTTATTTATATTCACTTGAGATTCCGCAGGAATACTTGTCCTTAGTACTGATCGCTAATGAGTTTAAGGATGTTTTTGAGTAAGTCAAAGGTTTGTTGCCGCATCATGAGATTGAGTTTAGGATCGATTTGGTCGAGGGTGCTAGACCTATAGTTATGCCTCTTAGGCAGTTAGAGGTGCAAGTTCGTGACCTTATGAGAAAAGGATTCATTTGGAGAAGTGTATCCGAATAGAGTGTATCAGTTGTGTTTGCAACCAAGGCAGATGGATCATTAAGATTATGTGTGGACTACCGTGAGCTGAAGAACGTGACCAAGCCGAAAAGTATCCATTACCGAGGATAGATGACTTGTTCGATCAGCTTCACGAAGCCAAAGTGTTTTCTTAGATGGATTGGCAATGGGATTTCACCAGTTGAGAGTGGAAAAGAATAGTGTGTCGAAGACTGCTTTTAGGACACCATCTGTTTTCCTCGAATGGTTGGTACTGCCATTTGGGTTGACTAACGCGCCAGCGTACATCGTGGATCTTATGAATAGGGTTTTCAGAGACCAGTTGAACAAGTTCGTGCTTGTGTTCGTGGATGATATTCTGGTTTACTCCTGAAACAAGAAAGAACATAAGACACACTCAAGTTGTTTTGGAAATCTTGCGAAAGCATCAGCTAAAGGCTAAGTTTTTGAAGTGTCGCTTCTGGAAGAGCGTAATGAGATTCTTAGGCTATGTAGTTTCTGGAAATAGAATAGCGGTTGACCCCGCTAAGGTGGCAGCAATCCAGGGCTAGGGTAGACCTAAGAATGCGATGGACATGAGAATTTCCTTGGATTGGCATGTTATTACCAACGGTCTATCAAGGATTTCTCCAAGATAGTTGCTCCATTAATAGGATTGACGAAGAATAACCAAGTGTTCACACGTGATGAAAAGTGTGAGCAAGCTTTTGGAATCATGAAAGAGAGACTGACGAGTGCTCCTGTTTTGATGATTCCTAGTGGGAATGAGGAAATGGTGGTATATACCGATGCATATGGTTTTGAGCTTGGAGCAGTGTTGATGTAGAAAGATAAGGTTGTGGCATATGCGAGTTGACAGCTGACGCCGCATGAAAGGAATTAACTAACTCATGATTTGGAGTTGGCACCAATCGTGTTTGTTTTGAAGATTTTGAGACATTACTTGTTGAGGGTTCGATTCGAGTTGTTTACGGATCACAAGTCGTTAAAGTATCTTTGTGACGACCGCCCATAACCCCTACGCTAAACAAGAGGAATAATGCACTGAAAGACGTGCCAAGAAGCTATAGATGATCATCAAGATATGATAACACATATGGTTCATGTCGTATGAATCACAACGCAAGGATAAGATATAATAGGACATATACAACAGGCAATAGTAGTGAAGCAAATTTGAGCAGAAAAGTCCAAACTTTCATCACAACTAGGAATTATATCCAAACACCGGGATTACAACATAATTTCTATACAAATTTTCCTCGCTATAGCACTCAGAGTCAAACATCGAAAACAAAGATGCTAGATAGATGTAAAATAATACACCATCCTCCGGCTCGCTTCTGAACTGCAACATCGCCCTCACCAAGATATCACCTGTCATCTGCTACCTAGTCTGCCCATCCAACAATCGGACGAACATCCCAAGGTAATAAGAGGGAAACATAAAATCTTGAGCCAAACAACAGTCTTGAGCGATAAAACAACTATCTAACATCAACAATAAAGCATATGAGAATTGGCAGATAAACAAACTAATATACCAACACCAGAGTAGAACTCAGCCCCATCTTCCCCACATCGGACAATGATAGCCTTAACAATAAGCATTCAAGCATTCCAACCATACATCTAGGGTAATCAAAAAAACCATTCATTCATAACAACCAGAAGTAATCCATAATAACACTCATAACATCCAGATTGTATATCTAACGCAAACCATCCTAATCGAATTCAATATCCCTTGAGCACAAGCCCTAGAGGCCTAAACCAATATTAGACAAGCACCCAAGAATCCTTTAACGTTAGACAATCTACGTGAGACAGTACAAGCAAACAACAAACATAATGAATTACTTTGGCTCTCACAGCCAATCCTGCTTCTAAACCAACGTTAATCATATGATAGGTAAATACTTTGCCATCAATTGTCAAGGGCCAATGGTAAACCCCAGTTCTAGAAAAAAGTCCATACGCCATATAACGAAACATAACTAGGCCCATTCAAGCTGCCCAGGGTACTCGACCATATAATTGGTCTTTTAGTATCCCTATTATACCCCTGCTTTGAGTCTGATAGAACCTACGACAAAGATAATCCCTCGGCCTCCATAACTCTAGTCTTCATCACAGGGGACTATCCATAAGCTCATAATACCTTTGAGCAACCATTATATAACAACCCAGATTTCGACATACCAATTTTTTTTTCAAAAATCCAAACTATCGAGACCCGAATTGGGTGCTATGGTATTCTATAGAAAAAGACAGAGATAAAGAAACATGTCATAACTCGTAAAACATCTCACAGCGGAAGGAAGTATAATATTCAAATATTGCTTTACCTTATTAACAATACTGCTAAACCAGTATCCAAAGCTATACCAACTTTGTCATGAACCTAACCTGGAAGTACAAAATGAGGACGGGGTCAGAACGTAAGTTCTGTGTGAGTGGACTCAGAATAAACTTCTGTATAATCGTACATATATCGTTCAGTTATATTTTCTTGCTTATTAGGTTATTCGCAATATTAGCTCTTTAAGCTATACTCATGTCCCACTAGTAGGTTAACCTAATACAACGTATATGTAGATACCCCAACTCATCTAATCCTTTCCATGTATATATACAGTCCCTTGCCATATGTCGTACGGGCTTCATCATGTAAATCTATACTACTTTAGTGTAGTGTCACCATTCTCAAAATCATTTGGACTGCCACTCTCGAACTTGCTAGATTCCATAGATCTAATCTAAGGTTTACTATCGAGCGCTTCCTAGATTCAACCAGGGTTTACGCTACCCAGGGCCACTGGGCTTTATGCTACCTATTGAACGCTTCTCGAATTCAGAGTTTACGCGACCTAGGTCAAACCAGGGATTATGCTACCTATCGAACGATGCACCATAGTCTAGGACACAATACCCAGAGAGAGATATGTTCCTAGACTTTCCCCACGTACATGTCGTGAATCGTTATCGATGTCTAGTTGCACATGTCCTCTACATGCGCGGCCCGAGTCCCGTGGCAGGGCTAATCAAGAAACACGGAACTCGGTCGGGAGCTTTAAGTTATCTGCGATGCAGATGCTAAGGTCTGTTTTTAATCCGTGTGTGGCTATGGTCCCACTTAACCCCTCCCCAAACTAATGAAAGGCACCCAAGAAAATCAAGAATGAGAACTGTACGCACGCCCCCTATGCCCCCACAAACCTATTGGCCAATCTCACTCATAACTAGATAGCAAGTATATGGTCTTTGGAGTTCTCCGCCTTTCCGCTTCACGTACTCAATTGAATCAAGATGGTAGGTAGATGGCGACGTAATATCACAGGGCTAAACAAGATATCACTACCTCATGCTGGTCCATCATAGTCTTTAGGTTGCTTATATTGCAACCAAGGCATACTCTCGGTTCTTCTAATGCAGACCTTAACCTCTGTGAGCCCGGGAGGATCATCTACAACCTCGTAGAGGGATACCAAGAGTAACCTCATATCCCCTCGAAGCTACGTTCTTCGTAACCCAGACCGTTGGAGCCTTCTTCATGGTCAGATGGATGTTCGCTCCTTCTCGTGTTCTATTTGGTTTTCTTGACTATGGTTTAGTTACTTAGTTCTCTTAACTAAGGTTTACTACTTAGTTTCCTGAATCGTTCGTTTTCTTAACTAAGGTTTACTACTTAGTCCTCTTAACAAAGGTTTACTACTTAGTTCTCTTTCTCATTATTTACTTAGTTCTCTGAACTAAGGTTTATTACTTGGTTCTCTTAACCAATGTTTGATACTTAGTTTCTTTTACTTAGTTCTCTTTAAATAAGTTTTGTTACTTAGTTCCTTTTAACTAAGGTTTACCTATGAATTCAAGCATGACTTAAGTTCTTTTTACCAAATGATAGCGTATGGGTGTTCTTCCACATTTCTAGCTTAGATTAACTTATTTCATGGTATAAGTCGTCCCACCCTTCGAGTTTTGTATTACATCTTAAGTCATATTCATTTCTTATCCCTAGGATAAGTTTATCTATTATTTAATCTTATCATTCCCAACTTTTCCTTGCTTTGATACTGTTATATTGGTGAAGTTTTCCCATGTGTCCAAGTTGCCTTAACCCGCAATCACGTATTCAATTCAACCCACACGTCATGTCAAATTGGTTAAGTGTTATCTATCAGTTCATGTTGACTTAACCTACCCATATATCATATCAGATTGGTTAAGTGTTATCCAGCAGTTCACGTTGACTTAACCCACCCATATATCGAGTCAAATTGGTTAAGTGTTATCTAGCTGTTCACGTTGACTTAACCCACCCATATATCATGTTCAATTATGTTTCTAGGATTTTAACGGCATATCAAATTTCAAAGTCTCAAATTCAAGCTTTACCCAAAAACCCCGATTTATGTTCTTGCTTATAATCCCATTAATTGGCTATACCTATTATTCTAATTTTTCCATACATGTGTTCCTAACAGGTTACTATCTTTCCTCAAAGGTTGGTTAAGTTTATTCATACGTCAAGTGCTACTTATACCATTTCCTCTTTGCTTATACAACCATTCGTGAAATAATCTTTTTACCCAAATTACTCAATTATAGCCAAATTCACCAATTCCATGTTATTCATATACAAACATGCCAATTTCCAAAATCCCATTTTACCCAATTTCATAAAATCAATATTTTCCCAATATATTTCCCCACGTTTATACATATAATCTAATTCACCTTTTAGGCTTAATTTCAAGTCACAAACAATTTCCGCCAATTGTCCCAATAGTTGCAATAATAATTGTTATGCCATAATTCCCCAAATTTCAGATTATATTCCTCGGTTGCATAAAATAAGTTATGCCCCAATATTTCCATATTTCAATCGTACATATGTATAATAAGATTTCGTCTAGGTTCGAGATAACCTAGATCCAAAAATAAAAAGGGAAGGAGAATAAAAGAACAACTATTATAACATAAATCTTGCATTGAATTTATAACTGGGGAATGATGAACGATAATAATACTATTATACAACAAGTTTATTATAATTCTACTCACCTTGACTGGATTGGAGAAATAAGCGATTTGTCGTTGATGTAGAACGCTTATTTAATCTTCTTATTTGATTATTGGGGAAGAGCATGAATTGTTGATGAAGAACTTTGCTACTAGATTTGATTAAACTCCAAAGTTGATGAAGAACTTGCAATATAATATAGAGTTTTGGGGCGGCGGCCATGTTTGGTTGAAGTTTGGTGGCATGGAGGCGTCCTAAGGAATTGTTAAGAATTGGGGTTGGGACTTGCTATGTATTTATAGGTGTAGAGAGTGTTTTAGAGCCCTTAGATTGACCTAGAAGCCATCCGACCCGTACAACACATCAAAACACGTCGCAGGAACTGAAATCGTCCAGATTTGGGGATAGGTCGACCCGTAGGTCGACCTCCCTAGGGGTAGGTCGACCTGACCCCCAGGTCGACCTGACGCCCAGGTCGACCTGACCCCCAGGTCGACCTGACCCCCAGGTCGACCTGCCTGGTTTTGCCGGGAAATTTCCCACCCAGCTGCCTGGGTCGAATTTCGAACTGTTTTGAATTTTTGTTGAATCTTCTAAAGGCCATAACTCCTTCATACGGAGCTCGATTTACGCAAACTTGGACTCTATTTCAAGCAGAATTTCGAGACGAATGCAATGGTGATGTTCATTTTTTTATTTCCTGATATTTAAATTAAGTATCCTTATTTTATTATCTTTTCCGTTACGCACACTGTTATCGAATTAATTTTTCCTTCTCTTCCATATATTAATTAATTTTCATTATACATCACCATTATTTACCTATCTATGCATATACACATATTATTACATATGTTTAATTATATTAAAAATGCGGAGTGTTACATTCTCCCACCCTTAAAGAATTTCGTCACCGAAATTGGATAAGAGTAAAAATAGATAACCCTTCGGAATATCCATCCATCAAGTGTGCATCCAATTGTTGCAAACATTGTGCGCATGTGCAAAGTGAGATACATCATAGTAAAGTATGCATGCCTAATTTGAATCCAGCTGTATGAATGCAAATTCTAAAACTCTTTCAAAACATGATGCTCACATCCTAAATATACTTGCAATTCTATATGAATGCAATATTCTTGAAAAATCAAAATATTTTTCATCCAAGTTTTCCCACACTCTTATAGAATAAGAGCATAGTTCACCGAATTGTCGAATCTAAAACCCTACCATCCATCATTAAATTCGAAATTTAGAAAAATCTAATTTTCCAAATTCGATTTCCTTATGTTACAAAAAGATATAAAATGGAAAAATTCACATCCTCCGTTTTTCTTTTCAAATCGTACTTGGATTTTTATATGACTATTCTATGAACATTTCCTGTTTTCCTATCCAAGCACAACCACATAAGAAAATTTCTTCTCTTTTTCCACTTATCTTGGAAAAATTTCATATTTATTCATCTTTTTCTTAAGATTTCCATTTTCTTTTCCCGTCACATTTGTTGCCTTACTAAATTTATTGTTTCTTGTTAGGTAGGCTTTTCTCTTTCTTAGCTTATTTGACTTAATCCAATTACTTAAGTTTATTATTTCAAATAAGCTTTTTCTATTTTCAACTCAAACAGCATCCTACACATCTACTACTACGGGCCAAGAATCTTAGGACTTTGTCATCTCAGACAATTGCGAGTCCACATAACAGGATC
The DNA here is from genome assembly GCA_030737875.1 of Allium sativum. Classification (NCBI taxonomy): domain Eukaryota; kingdom Viridiplantae; phylum Streptophyta; class Magnoliopsida; order Asparagales; family Amaryllidaceae; genus Allium; species Allium sativum. The sequence continues at coordinate 970,842,374 of CM060918.1, read as the reverse complement.
TACCTTCTTACTTGCCCTTTACTACTTAGTAGTCACTACTAGTCCTTGTTGTGTATTACTAGCCTATCCCTTTTTTTCTCCAGCAACAAACCTAGGTTTCTCAATGCTTATACATTCTACGGGAAATTTTCCATTAGTTTAATATTAGCTAATCCCTGACTGTAAATTGGTAAGAGAGTAACTCCCTAAACATCAACCCCGAAGACCGAAATCAACATCAGATTGACACTCAGAGAATCACTCAACTCAACCAATCTCTAGTTGGTTCCAATTGTTTAATTCATAGCTTTAACTTTCTCTCGTTCTATTCTAGGCAGTAATCCTTAACTACTCCATTTTTAAAACATGGTTTGGCCTTCTTTCTTTTTATTACATTCTTCTTCCAAAAACTATAAGTGGTAAAACTTATATTCTTTTCTCAAAAATTTGCTTTTGCCAAACCAAAAAACATGTTACAAAATAAAATGCAAAATATTTTCTTCAAATCACGAAACTGGAGTAGACAAGGACAACTATCAAGGTTACATTGTTCCTATTTACAATGTTTACTTTGGCTGCTAAGGTGCAAGCATTTACTCTATTCTTACACTTTACTGCTTATTTTGTTCACCTAACAATTTATTTTAAAACAATAATCAAAATTTATTGTTAACAGAATAGATATTTCAAAACTTCTTTTCAATCCTTCCATATATGAAAACTAGCGGGCTATACATGCTCTATAATATGCACCTTTTCATGAGAGAATTTTTTTAAAACAAGAAATCATTGTTTTACACAATATACCCCACTTTACTTTAAAACCCAACATGCATTTATCAAAATACTTTTAAGATTAAATCTTGGAAAATACCACAAATCCTTTTACAAATTCAAGTTCTTAAAAGTTTATCATTGGGTTAGACTCAAAGCGGGTCTTCAACTCACTAGGCTTTCCTAGGCACTTTCGCGAATTCAATTCTCTCGACTATATATATTCCTAATCCATTTTTCATTTTCCAACCTTTTCTAGTTTCTAAGGTTACACTTCTAAACCCACTACTTTGAAATACTATCATTTCAGTTTCCATCCTAGGGACATTTTCTTTCTCTAGCTTCAAGTCATATTGTACACTTTCCCAACCACCTAATGGTTTCCAAATTCCTATGTTCATTCCATGAGTGTACAAACTAGATATCCCAACTCTTTTCATGTCTTGTGGGCTACTATATGGATTTAGGCTTATATATAATATATATATTAGAAAATACAAATACGTTCACTCATTATCTCCCTAAGATCACTAAACCGAAGCTCTAATACCAGATGTAACAACCCGGATTCCAACAGACTGGTTTTTTTTTCAAAAATCCAATCTATCGAAACCATAGTTGGGTGCTCTGGTATCCTACAGAAAAAGACAGAGATAAAGAAACATGTCAGAACTCGTAAAGCATCTCACAGCGGAAGGAAGTGTAATATTCAAATATTGCTTTACCTTATTAACAATACTGCTAAACTAGTATCCAAAGCTATACCATCTCTGTCATGAACCTAACCTGGATGTATGAAATGAGGAGGGGGGTTAGAACATAAGTTTTGTGTGAGTGGACTCAGAATAAGCTTCTGTATAATCCTACATATACCGTTCAGTTATATTTTCTTGCTTATTAGGTTATTCGCGATATTAGCTCTCTAGGCTATACTCATGTCCCACTAGTAGGTTAATCTAATACAACGTATATGTAGATACCCCCAACTCATCTAATCCTTTCCATGTATATATATAGTCCCTTGCTGCATGTCATAAAAGCTTCATCATGTAAATCTATACTACTTTAGTGTAGTGCCACCATTCTCGAAATCGTTTGGACTGTCACTCTCGATCTTGCTAGATGCTGTGTATCACCAAGATCTAATCTAAGGTTTACTACTGAGCGTTCCTAGATTCAACCAGGGTTTACGCTACCCAGGGCCACTGGGGTTTATGCTACCTATTGAATGCTTCTCGGATTCATGGTTTACGCGACCTAGGTCCAACTAGGGATTATGCTACCTATCGAACGATGCCCCCTAGTCTAGGACACAATACTAGAGGGATATATGTTCCTAGACTTCCCCCACGTACGTGTCGTGAATCGTTATCGATGTCTAGTTGCACATATCCTCTATATGTGCAGCCCGCGTCCCGTGGTAGGGCTAATCAAGAAACACGGAACTCGGTCGGGAGCTTTAAGTTATCTGCCGATGCAGATGCTAAGGTATGTTTTTAATCTGTGTGTGGCTATGGTCCCACTTGACCCCTCCCTCAACTAATGAAAGACACCCAAGAAAATCAAGAATGAGAACTGTACGCAGGCCCCCTATGCCCCCACAAACCTGTTGGCCAACCTTACCCAAAACTAGATAGCAAGTATATGGTCTTTTGGAGTTCTCCACCTTTCCGCTTCACGTACTCAATTGACTCAAGATGGTAGGTAGACGACGATGTGCTATCACAGGGCTAAACAAGATATCGCCGCCTCACGCTGGTCCATCCTAGTCTTTAGGTTGCTTATATTGCAACCAAGGCATACTCTTGGTTCTTCTAACGTAGACCTTAACCTCTGTGAGCCCAGGAGGATCATCTGCAAGCTCACAGAGGGATACCAAGAGGACCCTCATATCCCCTCGAAGCTGCGTGCTTTGTAACCCAGACCGTTGGAGCCTTCTTCATGATCATATGGATGTTCGCTCCTCCTCATGTTCTATTTGATTTTCTTGACTAAGGTTTACTTAGTTCTCTTAACTAAGGTTTACTACTTAATTTCCTGAATCGTTCATTTTCTTAACTAAGGTTTACTACTTAGTCCTCTTAACTATGGTTTACTACTTAGTTCTCTTTCTCGTTATTTACTTAGTTCTCTAAACTAAGGTTTATTACTTGGTTCTCTTAACCAAGGTTTGATACTTAATTTCCGTTACTTAGTTCTCTTTAACTAAGGTTTGTTACTTAGTTCCTTTTAACTAAGGTTTACCTATGAATTCAAGCATGACTTAGGTTATTTTTATCAAATGATAGCGTACGGGTGTTCTCCCACATTTGTAGCTTAGATTAACTTATTTCATGGTATAAGTCATCCCACCCTTCGAGTCTTGTATTACATCCTAAGTCATATTCATTTCTTATCCCTAGGATAAGTTTGTCTATTATTTAATCTTATCATTCCCCACTTTACCTTGCTTTGATACTGTTATATTGGTTAAGTTTGCCTATGTGTCCAAGTTGACATAACCCCCAATCACGTATTCAATTCAACCCACGCGTCATGTCAAATTGGTTAAGTGTTATATATCAGTTCATATTGACTTAACCTACCCATATATCATGTCAAATCGGTTAAGTGTTATCCAGCAGTTCACGTTTACTTAACCCACCCATATATCGAGTCAAATTGGTTAAGTCTTATCTAGCGGTTCACGTTGACTTAACCCACCTCATGTTAAATTACATTTCTAGGATCTTAATGGCATATCCAATTTCCAAGTCTTAAATTCAAGCTTTACCCAAAAACCCCAATTTATGTTCATGCTTATAATCTTATTACTAGGCTATACCTATTATTCTAATTTTTCCATACATGTGTTCCTAACAGGTTACTATCGTTCCTCATAGGTTGGTTAAGTTTATTCATATGTCAAGTGCTACTTAACCCATTTCCACTTTGCTTATACAACCATTTGTGAAATAATTTTTTTACACAAATTACTCAATTATAGCCAAATTCACCAATTCCATGTTATTCATATCCAAACATGCCAATTTCCATAATCCCATTATACCCAATTTCATAAAATCAATATTTTCCCAATATATTCCCCACGTTTATACATATAATCTAATTCACCTTTTAGGCTTAATTTCAAGTCAAAAAAAATTCCGCCAATTGTCCCAATATTTGCAATGATAATTGTTATGCCACGATTCCCCAAATTTCAGATTATATTCCTCGATTGCATAAAATAAGTTATGCCCCAATATTTCCATATTTCAATCGTATGTATGTATAATAAGATTTCGTCTAGGTTTGTGATAACTTAGATCCAAAAGTAAAAAGGGAAGGAGAATAAAAGAATAATTATTATAACATAAATCTTGCATTGAATTTATAACTTGGGAATGATGAAAGATAATAATACTATTATACAACAAGTTTATTATAATTCCACTCACCTTGACTGGATTAGAGAAATAAGTGATTTATCGTTGATGTAGAACGTTGATTTAATCTTCTTATTTGATTATTGGGGAAGAGCATGACTTGTAGATGAAGTACTTTGCTACTTGATTTGATTAAACTCCAAAGTTGATGAAGAACTTGCAATATAATTTAAAGTTTTGGTGCGGCGGCCATGTTTGGTTAAAGTTTTGTGGCATGGAGGCGTCTTAAGGAATTGCTATGAATTAGGGTTAGGTCTTGCTACGTATTTATAGGTGTAGAGAGTGTCTTAGTGCCCTTAGATTGACTAGAAGCCATCCGACACGTACAACACATCAAAACACGTCACGGGAACTGAAATCCCCCAGATCTGGGGATAGGTTGACCCCCAGGTCGACCTCCCTAGGGGTAGGTCGACCTCTAGGTCGACCTCCTGTTCGACTTGACCCCCAGGTCGACCTTCTTGGTTTTGGCGGGAAATTTCCCGCCCAACTGGCTGGGTCGAATTCAGAACTGTTTTGATTTTTGTTTGAATCCTCTAAAGGCCATAACTCCTTCATACGGAGTCCGATTTACGCAAACTTGGAATCTATTTCGAGCAGAATTTCGAGCCAAACGGAATGGTGATGTCCGTTTTACTTAATTCCTGATATTTAAATTAAGTATCCTTATTTTATTATCTTTTCCGTTACACACACTGTTATCGAATTAATTTTTCCTTCTCTCCCATATATTAATTACTTTTCATTTTACATCACCATTATTTACCTGTTTATGCATATACACATATTTTTACATATTTTTAAATATATTAAAAATGCGGGGTGTTACACACTACACACGAACGCTAAACATCCTTGAGTCGTCTTCACATTCGTTGCTTTACACCGATCAACGAACACATCACATCACTTTCGAACATTCCCACTTGGATATACATCGAAGCCACAACCATTACTGAACCAAACAACATCAATATAAGGCTCAACATCAATCCATAGCATTCACCCATTCACTACGGAAACAAACTGTAACACCTCATATTTAACTACACTAAAGAGGATAAATTAAATAATAATTAATTTAACATCCAGAATTAAGGGAAACAGATTACGTCATTGCATTCATCTCGAAATTATGGTCAAGATTGACACCTGGTTTGTGTAAATTGGATAACGTATGAAGAAGTTATGGATTGTAGAAGTTTGGCGAAAAGGGCAGAAACAACTGGCACACTTGACAAGTGCGCCAAGGCATTTTTACACTAGCACACCTGTAAAGTGCACCCATATTAGTTTTTGGGTATCCGGACCTTTTTCAAGTGGGTGTCGACCCATGACCCGATTCACCCTAGGGCTGAGGTGGCATTCGAATTCTGGAGGCTGACAGCTATAAATATATCTTCATTTCTCTTGTTTTCTCATATTAAAAATAATGGAGGCCAGATGCCATCAGTTCTTGAACTGAATCTAACCCTTTCTTCTTTTAAAAATCAAGCGCCTCAAGTATAGATCTAAGATTCAAATTTTAGTTTTCTCCTTCTATTCTCATAGATCTGATCTTTGCGAGTATAGTTACTTTTAGGTTTAAATGATTAAAAGTAAACATGTTATGACTATGATTTGGATATACACCTGTGATTATCATATTGGATATATTGTATTTTGTGAATCTATAATATTCTATGGCATGGATCTCAATATTTATCGTATTAGATCTACTGTAAATTTTGAATCTATGATATCCTTGGATCATAACTTGTACTATGCTAGATCTACTTCTATACATCTAATTCACTTGTGATGTCACATTTGGGATCTTAACTTGTACTATGCTAGATCTACTTCAATGGATCTAATTCACTTGTGATGTCATATTTCGGATCTTAAATTGTACTATGTTAGATTTATTTTCTTTAGATCCAATCCTTTTGTGGTTAATTCATCATGTCACATATATGGGACTTACCTTTTCTCTAAATTTGTGGTTAATTATGGATTATCATTTTCTGGACAGTTAAACCTTTGTTTAGATCTAGATCAACATGTTGTGATTAATTGAGATCTGTTATTATTGGACATAGGAATTCTTATTTGGATCTGTTCATCTTGACTATGTTAGATCTAGTTTTATCATTACCCTCTTCACTAGATCTGTTTTTGCGTCCACCCTGTTATGATGACAATTACAGGTCCATGCCAATATGTATGTATATGTTCACCTTATCACCGTGTTAGTATATATTTATGCCAGTCATGTTAGAACATTCACTTTTGTCATTACCTTCCCCTTTTATCGTTTATGACTAGGCTATTATCTAGCCTAGGCATGCCGCGAATTTTGTGAGTGCGTTAGTTAGGGAACGAGGGAAAAAGGTTAATAGTGGCATAATTTGAATATAAACATAATTGAACATATAATACAATAATTGCGTAAAATGGGCATTAACACCTATAAAGGCGTAGGTTTAATTAATTGATTAGTTAATAATGAATGCGTAGGACTACAATTAGAAATTGTAACTGCACTTATGCACAAGGTTAGGTTGCATTAGTGGTGGAAGTCTGCCCGGACCCGACCGGCATATCCAGCGGCCACTAATGTTAACCTAATGTGAAAGGCCTAAGTGCACAAATAAGAATCAGGCTGTGACATGAGGTTAGGCCAAACTTGTGGAAGAAGTCTTCCCGAATCCAGCCGGCATATCCAGCATCCACAAGTTGTAGGCCTAATATGGGAGGTCCAGCCCGTTATAACCATAATTGGACATGGTAACGAATCGAAACACTTAACCTTGTTTCATTTGTAAGGATTGTATAAACATGTTAACTTGATTAAGGGTTAAGTGGGAGGGTTAAGTACATCTTAGGTAGGTGGGTAATATTGGTAAATATAGACCCACAAACTTAACATGTGGGGGTTACGTAATTAAAAACACCGTTCGGTAAACATAACTAGTGGAAAACCTAGTAGAGGGGATGTAAGACAAAGGGGAGAGCTTGCATCATTTGTGTGGGACCCGTTTCAGTCAGTAACCCATACCACGGTATCAAACGAATACTCCGAACTAGGTCGGAGTAGGGACATGCTTACCAGGCTAATTGTAAGAGATCCAAACGTTAAGGACGGTGTTGGCGGCGCAAACCGACTGGGCCATGTGCGTGCATGAGTCGGGCCGAAGGGGATAAGACGACCGTAACACCAGTAGATATGGTTGTGCACATCACCGAGGGGTTGCCACTTTAAGACATGATACATCCTACTGTGGGGCCGACACAGGGTATCTACGGAGTAGGGAGCCGATCGATTAGGGTATTTAGGGTACATCTAGACTCTAGTATGTTTAGGAGTCCGACATGGGGGCCGCCTATGGATTGTATGGGGATAAAACCTCTCATCAGAAAGTATGCCTAAACCTACCGTTGTATACATGTTGGGGATCATCATATCTTGGTTATACTAGCATTAGTGCAGAGAAATCCTTAGAAAAGCGCAGCATACCCTATCATGATTATCCTATTTACCTTGTTATTCCTGCCTTTTATGTAGTTGTCTCTCTCTTATCCACTTTACATGCCTGTCATGCTACTTTTAATTGTTTACTTGCTAAAAGTAACTAGACTCGCCAGACTTTATGTTTGAATCTTTTTGTCTCCTCTTCTTTCTTCTGTTCCCCATACCCAGGTTCTCAGGGCAGGAGTACTTAGGCTTGACTGTGATTCTGCTTACTTTTGTTGTAGTTGCATTGACGTATGGCTCAAGCTTTATCTTTGCTACTATGGATATGCTTTAATTGGGGAGTTATGCTTTATATGTACTCTGATGTTTTAAAGTACAAGACAGTAGTTTTTATGATGTAATGGTTTATTTGTATTTCATACGTGTGTTGTTTTTGAACCACGATGCTTTATAATAAATAAAATTTAAATTCTGCTATTGCTTTTATACATGTCGTGTAATATTTCTGTTTCTGTTTACCTATAACGCTTCACGAAACTTAATGCATTCCCTTAGTGATTGACATTAACGAACGTGGTTTGTCACACTTGGTATCAGAGCTGAAGGTTACCAGATTAGTTAAAAAAATTTGAAAACTATTTTCAAAATGGGTTTTAAAAGAAAGCATTTTCAAAAAGAAAAGTCTGTTTTGAGAAACATATTTCCCTAAAGCCATATGTAATATCCTTCGGTCCTTTGTCTAAATCCCTTCCTTTTTCTATTTAACATGTCTGGGGAACTAAACATTCCTAATATCCTAGAGGTCGTTATGATTCCAGGATGGTTCTGTAGGTATCTGAAGCCCATGGTGCCTGCCGAAGGCCAAGGAAACGTTCCTCCCCCAGCTGCACCAGTCATTCCCCCTCCTCCCCCTCCAAGTGCAGATAATTTTGCCAAGATCTGCAAAGACTTCCGTGCTATGTGAGGGAAGCCATTCCATGGGAATGAGACATTCGTAGAAGCGCAGAATTGGCTCAAGGAGACCGAGGACTTGTTCATAATCTTTGAAGAAGAGGATAGAAGGAAGGTTTAGTTAGCCGCCTGGCTAATGAAAGATGAAGCCTCATTTTGGTGCGAAGTCACCCAAGCTGGACGTCCGGTGGAAACATGGGATGATTTTAGACAAGGATTTGAAATGAAGTTCCTTTCCCAGGCCGAGAAAAGAATGTAGATGGAAAGATTCTTGACACTCAAGCAGGGAAGCATGACGGTAAAATAATATGGAAACAAATTCAACCAACTAGCGAGATTTGGGCTTGAACTAGTTGATACTCTGCATAAGAAGGCGTTACGATTTGTTAAAGGTATGAATGAACCCCTTTATGGGTTGGAAATGTCCCATATTCCAGTGGGTGGTACGTTTGAAAGGCTTGTGGATATGGCCTTGATGCATGAGGAAGACAAGGGAGAGATGAAGGAACTAAAAGGCTGGGAAAACAATGCAAAATAAGAAGGTCTGGCCCAAGAAGGGATAGCAACAACGACAATAGCAATAGAAGAAAGGTGGAAAAAATGACAAGGCTAAGGATAAGAGGAAATGCCATAATTGTGGGAGAGAGGGTCACCAAGCCAAAGACTGTGAGAAAAGGAAGAATGCTTGCTTTATCTGTGGAGAGACTGGACATTATTCTAGGGAGTGCCCAAAGAAGCAGGGACAAGGTCAGAAGGCAAGAACTTCTGGGGGGCAGATGAATGCTCTCACTGCCAATGTTCCAGAAAGAGGTAGGAAAGTTTTCTTTGAAGGTTTGGTTTCTCTTTCTAGTCAACCTATTAGAACTCCTTTTGATTTTGGTGCTTTGCATTCATTTATATCTAGTTCTATATTATAGTCTCTACACATATTTAATAGTATGGTAGTGGATCCCATAGTTGTATCAAACCTCATTGGAGGTTTGGCTCATTTATCCATGGTTTGTCGGGATTAGAGAATATCTATATTGGACGTCGGATTCGAATACGACGCATATGTGCTTGGGTTCATGGTCTATGGGTTGATTCTAGGGGTGGATTGGCTAACCAGGAATGGTTCCATTCTAGATTGTGAAAGGAGGGTTGTTAAGCTTCTGACTTGTCATGGTAGAACCCTCGAGATTTCATGTGACTCGCAAGGGTTTGTCATGCTTAGCTTTCTAGAGTCACTGGACGCATCTATCGATGGTCTGTGATATGTTCCAGTAGCCCATGAGTATTCTGATGTCTTTGATGAGGTTCAGGGTTTACCCCCAAGGTGTGAGATCGATTTCTGCATATATTTGTGGACAATGCAAAGCCAGTTGCATTGCCTGTGCGCCATATGGCTCCAAGAGAAAGGAGGGAGCTCAGTAAACAAGTAGGGGAGCTACTTGAGAAAGGATTTATTAGGCGAAGCATTTCTGAATGGGGTGCCCTGGTGGTATTCGCAACTAAGGCATACAGTTTTCTTCGCTTATGTGTGGACTATACAGAGTTGAACAAACTCACTAAGAAGAACAGGCACCCACTCACGAGGATAGATGATTTATTTGATCAGCTTGTGGGTGCATCAGTATTCTCTCAGTTAGACTTGGCCGCGGGGTTCCATCGGTTAAGGGTGGTTGAGGACAGTATCGATAAGACTACTTTTAGGACTTCCGAAGGTTTCTTTAAGTGGCTCATTATGCCTTTTGGGTTGACAAATGCACCTGCCTATTTTGTTGATTTGATGAGTAGGGTGTTTCGGGAATTTATGAACAAATTTGTCATGGTCTTTGTTGATGATATCTTAATCTTCTCAAAGAACGAGGAGGAGCATGCCTTGCATATAAGGGAGGTATTGAAGACCCTCCATGCGCACCAACTTAAAGAAAAGTTCTCCAAATGCTATTTTTGGAGAAAAGAGGTGAGATTCTTAGGGCATGTGGTCTCCAAAGAAGGATAGTTGTAGATCTCGCAAAGGTGGTTGCAGTGCAAGATTGTCAGATTCCTAAAAATGCAACCGAGGTGAGAAGCTTTCCTAGGTTGGCAGGTTATTATAGGAAGTTCATTAAGGACTTCGCAAAGATATCAACCCCACTCAACAGGCTGACAAAGAAGAATTTGGAGTTTTCATGGGATACAGATTGTGGTGTTGCTTTCCAATGACTGAAGATGGATCTGACAACAACCCTTGTCTTGACCTTGCCTGATGGGAGTAAAGTATTTACCGTTTGCATTGGTGCATGTGGTACACGGCCTTGTGCGGTTCTGATGCAAGAAGGGAAAGTAGTGTGTTATGGGGGTAGGCAATTGAGAGTTCATGAGAAGACCTGCCCCACCCATGATCTAGAGCTTGCTACAATAGTATTCGCACTTAAGATTTGGAACCATTATTTACTTGGAGAGAAGTTATACACCAATCATAAATCTCTCAAGTATTTGTTCTCGTAAGGATCTTAATTTAAGGCAAAAACGATGGATGGAGTTCCTAGCTTCTTATGATTTTGAGATTGCTTATACCCCTGGCAAGGGTAATGTGGTGGCAGACAAAATAATTAAGCAGAGGATGGCCTTAAGTCCTCTGTTTGTGGAGAGGAAGAGCTTGGAGTTCATCTCAACTTTTAATTTTAGACCCTCCATCGAGATTTTGCCTATTTTGTTTGCATTGCTGGAAACACAACCAACTCTTATGGATCAGATTGGAGATTCGCAGCAAGGTGACCCATAGATTTTAGACATCATGAAAAAGCTTAGAAAAGGGGAGACTTCTAGTCACCTCAGTAGATATTCCATAGATGTAAAGGGGTGGCTGCGACGAGATGGAAGGCTTTGTGTTACTCACACTACAACAAAAACACCATATTACAACTTTAATTTTACAAGGTGGTAAAAGCACCGTTGTAATAAATGTTTTTTAAAGCTGTCAATTCCCTAAAGTTGTAATAAACGTATTGTTAACAACTTTTTATTTTGTTAGTTACAATAGATGTCTATTACAAACTTCATGTTTATAATAACTATATTTAATAACTAATTATATTAATATTTAATAATAATTAGTAATAAACATAGGAATCAATAATATTTATTAATTATTATTAAATAATTAATATTTAATAAGTAGTAATTTATTTTTAATAGTTAATATATGTTAACTACTTATTAATCAATAATTAGTAACATACATTATAAGCTTTTAATAATTATTAATCTATTATATCTAAGTAGAAATAAGTAAAAGTTAAATAATAACTATTATTAATAAGTAATATTTTATTTGGTAGTAACTATTTCGGAAATTTTAATAAATAAAACTTTGGCAACTAATAACAATTTTGGCTACAAAATAATAATAATTAAATTGAAATATTAAATAATTAACTATAAATATAATTACGAATGAATAGTAGTTAGCTTTTAATTATTACTATTAAATATTTAATGATTGATAATTGGTAATATATACATAACAATTAACGAATAGTTAGACTTCGTGCATTGGATAAAGTCTATAAATAGGTGATGCCCCTTTTCAAATAATCCCACTCGTCGTCATTAGTTGTTGGAATTTTCGAACTAACCTTCGAATCTTGACTATCAAGCCTTTTTTTAAATTTAGATCATACCCGATTTTTTTATAATATACATTTTGGCTTCGAATGTCGAGAGTGTTTAACCGATCAGAAAACATTGAAATATTACGTAGGTTAGAAAACAATAAAATGTTACAACTTTTTTTTGTTAGTGGTAAAAGATGCTTTGGAGTCCAAAACAAAATCTTGTTTGGCTCCAAAACAAATTTTTTAGCGGCAAACCTAAATTTTCAGCGCCAAGCCCAAACATTAACGTATGTTTACCGCTTATCTCCTTGGTCAAAATTAACTTTCCCCAAATTTACGTTTCTTCGTATTCCTTCTTCTTCCTCATCGAAAATTCTCGATCAAGCCAGCCCCATCACCAGAAAATCGGAGCTCCACCTTCGGATTAAGCCTCCGACTGGCATCTCACTCCGCCATCGAACACCCTCCTCTTAGCCCTGCGTTGCGTCTGTCATTGCTCTTCCTACTACCTTGTTCCTCCTCACAACAGATCTGCACCAGAAAGCAAGCCACCTTTTCTCCCTAACTTCCCCTCGCCTAAACCAACCACGCATCTTAAACCTATGCCTGAACAACTAACCAGTTGGGCAGCCTCGTCAGAGTTGGATTTAATTTGCTTCACTTTATTTCGATGCTACACCCACTCGTCAATTCTGGAACTTCTGAGTGCGTGTCTGCATAGCTGGTTCTTATGGATACATTGCTCCAGATAATTTTTTAATACATTATTAATAGACAAAGAATATCCCTCAGTAAATTCATATTCTATACCTTGAAATTAGATGCTTCATTTTATACGGTTTCTCAATTCTTTGACCCAAATAAGAATCGAATAACCAATGAGTGAGACACTAGGTGCATTTTTGACATGAAAGAGTGTGTTTTCCATATTTGTTTATGTGTAGTGTTACGTCTATAAGTTGATATTGGGATAATTTTAAAAGCATGTCAACTCCTTATAATTAGTCAAAACTACTTACAAGCAATTTTTTTAAGTGAGTTATACTTGTTAACTTATTCAATGTTTTTAGTCATTAGGGTAAGTTGTGCGAATACAATTGCAGAAGTGGTATCTTGTAGACTACTTTTGTGCTACTTATAAGATGCATTATAGATGGAAACATATTGGAATTTGTATTTAACCCCTAGTCTTTACTCAAAAATAGTTGTGGCACCAAAATATACTGAAAGGGGACTGGAAATTCTATGTGGAAAATCTAAAAATCTGAGGATTCTCGAGACGTAAAAGAGCGAGAAAGGAACAGTTTCATTAGGATAAGTTACAGGTGGTTATTTAATACAAAACTCTGATGATATAAGACTCCTAAAGATATAAAATTTGAAGTGAAATCAGAGACCATTCCAGATGAAAATGCAACTCATTATGCTGAGTTTGCTTGGCTTTGTGTCAAACATGTCAAGAGTAATACTATAGTCATTGCTAAGGTTCGTATTCTTTGATGTAAGTGTATCACTATGAAGACAGTTCAGTATTCTCGTTTCATGTTTCAAATCCTATGGCATTAAGCAGCAATCAAAACTTCTATTTCAGCATTAAGCAGCAATCAAAACTTCAATTCGAAATAAGTCTCATATGAAACAAAAGTAAAATGGCACCCTTCTTTCGTAGCATACATACATGAGGAAGATTAAATGGCACCTTTCCTTCGTATCATACTACTTTCCATCACAAATTTTGTTTAAATATTAGTTGTTGGCCACTTTTCCATATTTCCCTATTATTCTTATTGTACCAGCTAAAGTAAGTGATCATAGCAGCGAGGGCCATGTAGGAGATAGTCTTTTTTCTCATTCCACTGATTTGTTTGACTTGTTTTCAAGGTATATATTGCATACTAACACGATCATTTATGTCGTGTGATGGAAATTTGATTTGCTGGTCTAGTTACAATTATTGATGTTGGTATTGTCGTCAATACCAGATATAATTTGAATGGTTGGGAGCTGTGTTAAGCCATGTTCTTTTCTATGTTATGCCAAAAGAATGCACACACTTATGCATTGATTTTGATATTTAGAAGGGTAGATGTAACCTGTTTCCAATTTTGTTGCATCTCATGTATCCGTAAATCTTTATCTCAACAATTCATTGTTTCCATTGTTGCATCTCAGGTATCCATAAATCTTTTTTTTAATTTAAAAGAAGATTTATGCCATTTAAAATAAGTTTGCATTTGTACTTTTTATACCAGGATATTTATTTGTATGTATAATTCAGCTTTGTAGGTTTCGGAGGCAAATAAGCTTTGTAGATTTTAGAGGCAATTCCTGATGTGAATAGAAGATATGAGGATAGCATTAGGTGGAGGCCAATTACATTTCAGAGACATGTAAGCTTTGTTGATTTCAAAGGAAAATGAACTTTGTAATTGGGTTAAAGGCTTTCAAAGGCAAATGAGGAGGACTACTATAATTTTATACATTTTTATGTGGTATATGATTTGTATTTTGGATATAAAGTTGTGATTTTTATCAATCAATGGATCACGATGCCTTTAAACTTATATCTATTTCTTATGTTATTTGATTATTTTTTGTTGCATATATATAATATATAGGTTTTTATGTATATAATTTTTGGATATATTACAACTGTAAAATAAAAGTTGTAATAAAATATATCACAACGGTTATAAACAGTTGTAAAAATTACAACAACAATGGTGCATAACTGTTGTAATAAAGTTTATTACAACGGTAGAAAAAAGTTGTCAAATATACATATTACAACGGTTTTGCAACGATGCAAAAAAGTTGTAAAAGATTTTAGTCTATTACAAATTCTTAACACTCGACGGTTAGCACACCGTTGTCAAATGTATATTACAATGGTTTTCCACTGTCGTAATAGGGTAATTTTGTTGTAGTGTCAAACTGGAAGCTTGATAAAGGCAGTCCTAGAAGAAGCACACCCTTCTAAGATGACCATCCATCCAGGTGATAATAAGATGTACAGAGGCATGAAGAGAGTTTTCTTTTGGGCTGGGATGAAGAAAGATGTGGTCGAAATTGTTTCTCAATGTTTAGTTTGCCAGCAAGTTAAAGCTGAGAAAAAGAAGCCCGGTGGTTTACTTCATCCTTTGGAGGTTCCATAGCAAAAATGGGAGAGCATCTCCATGGACTTCATAGATGGTTTGCCTAGATCAAAGAAAGGCAACAACAATATTTGGGTATTAGTGGACAGATTGACTAAGAGCACTCATTTCATTCCAGTTAAGAGTAAGAGGATGGCATCATGGTTGGCAGCAATTTATGTTCGTGAGATAGTTAGTCTTCATGGAGTACCTTCCAACATTGTGAGTGATCGTGTCCCCATCTTTTCCTGTGAATTTTGGAGAAGTTTGCAAGAAGCATTAGGTACACAGTTGTGTTTGAGCACCGCTTATCATCCTCAAACCGATGGAAAGACAGAGAGGGTGAACAGAATTCTAGAGCATTTTTTGAGGTTGTGTATCCTAGACTTTGGAGGGACTTGGGAAGAGCACCTTCCTTTAGTAGAGTTTGCCTATAACAACAGTTATCAAGCAAGCATCGGCCTAGCACCCTTCGAAGCATTGTACGGACGACCCTATAGATCACCAACTTATTAGTGGGAATCTACAAAAAGATTATTACTTGGACTAGATATGGTTAGAGAACCATACGAAAAGAATGTCCTTATTCGACGGTGGATGAAGACAGCTCAAGATAGGCAGAAACTCTATGCAGACAAGAGAAGGACTGTCATCGAATTTGAAGTGGGAGACTTAGTTTTTATCAAAGTATCACCTCGGAGGAATGTGGTTCGCTTTGGATAGATAGAGGAGTTGGCACCTAGGTTTGTGGGACCATTTCCTATAACCGAGAGGATTGGCCAAATGGCCTATAGAGTAAAGCTCCCAGAAAATCTATCTGGCATTCATGATGTTTTCCATGTTTCTCATTTGCGGAAGTGTTTGCATGATACCGCAGAAGTACTTGAGCCAAGCATGTTGGAAGAGGTAGAAGTGGAACTGGAGGCGATGGTCAGGCGAGTCCCTACCCGTATTCTTGGATCAGAAGTTAAGAAGCTATGCAATAAAGAGATCAAGTTGATAAAGGTTCAATGGGGAGATAACCCAGAGGATGCGACCTGGTAGACCGAAGACAAGATTCGTGCTTCATAACCTTTCCTTCTCGAGGGTATGTTATTAACTCCTTTTTCCAAAGTTTTGTCTGTGCTTGTTTCTATCATTTGAATATATCCTATCCATAGTATTTTCGACCTTTAGATAGGAATCCTATCGATGTAAACATGTGTTTGAGAGATGTTATGTTTGATGGATGGAAGTGGATGCAAGTGTTTGCTAGTGGCTGCCTGTGGATGCATATACACACACATTAGGCACTTGATCGGCTTAATCACTCTCATGTAGGATATGGATGTGTGTTCATTTTCTTTTCTTTCATGGATGGAAATGGATGTATTAGCATATGGATGTTGCATTTGGACGAATGAGTGTGCACACATATAGAACTCACCTGTTATAATAAGACTATTTGCATACATATTAGATTCATGACACTAACATACATTGCATTAAGGAGGTCAACTGAATCAGTAGACCGGCTGATTTTCGCATTAGTATTGGTACATATATAGATGCCTTTGCATATGTCCATATGAGCATTAGAAAATTTTAAGGACAATGGATGCCTATGATTGGTGGATGAGTAGATGGATGATGGATGGTAGGATACATTCTTCTTAACTTGGAGATTTCGGGGACGAAATCCTTTGAGTAGGGGAGAATGTAACACCTCATATTTAACTACACTAAAGAGGATAAATTAACTAATAATTAAGTTAACATCCAAAATTAAGGGAAATGGATTACGTCATTGCGTTCATCTAGAAATTCTGGTCAAGATTGACACATGGTTTCCGTAAATCGGATAACGTATGAAGAAGTTATGGCCGTAGAAGTTTGGAAAAAAGAGCAGAATCAACTAGCGCACTTGACAAGTGCGCCAAGGCATTTTTAAACTGGTGCACCTGTAAAGTGCGAACATATTAGTTTTTGGGTATCCGGTCCTTTTTCAAATGGTGTCGACCTATGACCCGATTCACCCTAGGGCTGAGGTGGCATTCGAATTCTGGAGGCTGGCAGCTACAAATATATCTTCATTTCTCTTGTTTTATCATATTAAAAACAATGGAGGCCAAATGTCGTCAGTGTTTGCACTGAATCTAACCCTTTCTTCTTCTACAAATCAAGCGCCTCAAGTATAGATCTGAGATTCAAATTTCAGTTTTCTCCTTCTATTCTCGTAGATCAGATCCTTGTCAGTATAGTAACTTTTAGGTTTAAATGATTAAAAGTAAACATGTTATGACTATGATTTGGATATACACCTGTGATTATCATATTGGAATTATTGTATTTGGTGGGTCTATAATATTCTATGGCATGGATTTCAATATTTATCATATTAGATCTATTGTAAATTTTGAATCTATGATATCCTTGGATCTTAGCTTGTACTATGCTAGATCTACTTCTATAGATCTAGTTCACTTACGATGTCATATTTGGGATCTTAACTTGTACTATGTTAGATCTATTTTCTTTAGATCTAATCCTTTTATGGTTAATTCATCATGTCACATATGTGGATCTTACCTTTTCTCTAAGTTTGTGGTTAATTTAGGACTATGATTTTCTGGACAGTTAAACCTTTGTTTAGATCTAGATCAACATGTTGTGATTAATTGAAATATGTTATTATTGGACATAGGAATTCTTATTTGAATCTGTTCATCTTGACTATATTAGATCTAGTTTTATCATTACCCTTTTCACTAGATCTGTTTTTATGCCCACCCTGTTATGATGACAATTACGTGTCCATGCCAATATGTATATGTTCACCCTATCACCGTGTTAACATATATTCATGCCAGTCATGTTAGAACATTCACCTTTGTCATTACCTTTCCCTTTTATCGTTTATGACCGGGCTATTATCTAGCCTAGGCATGCCGCCAATTTTGTGGGTGCGTTAGTTAGGGAACGGGGGAAAAAGGTTAATAGTGGCATAATTTGAATATAAACGTAATTGGACATATAATACAATAATTGGGTAAAATGGGCATTAACACCTATAAAGGCATAGGTTTAATTAATTGATTAATCAATAATGGATGCCTAGGACTACAATTAGAAATTGTAACTGCACTTATGGCATGAGATTAGGTTGCATTAGTGGTGGAAGTCTGCTTGGACCCGACTGACATATCCAGCAGCCACTAATGTTGAACCTAATGTGAGAGGCCTAAGTGCACAAATACGAATCGGGCTGTGACACGAGGTTAGGCCCAACTTGTGGAAGAAGTCTGCTGGGACCCGGCTGACGTATCCAGCATCCACAAGTTGTAGGCCTCACAAATGAATCAAAACACTTAACCTAGTTGAATCCATAGGGATCGTATGAACATGTTAACTTGATTAAGGGTTAAGTGGGAGGGATAAGTACATCTTGGATTGGTGGGTAATATTTGTAAATATAGGCCCACAAACTTAACCTTTTGGGGTTATGTAATTAAAAACACCGTTAGGTAAATATAACTAGTGGAAAACCTAGTACTGGGGATGTAAGACAAAAGGGAGAGCTTGCATCATTTGTGTGGGACCCGTTTTCGTCAGTAACCCATACCGCGGTATCAAACAAATACTCCGAACTAGGTCAGAGTAGGGACACGTTTACTGGGCTGATTGTAAGAGATCCAAACACGAAGGACAGTGTGGGCGGTGCAAACCGACTGAGCCATGTGCATGCATAAGCCGGGCCGAAGGGTATAAGACGACCGTAACACCAGTAGATAAGGTTGTGCACATCACCGAGGGGTTGCCACTTTAGGACGTGATACATCCTACTGTGGGGACGGCTCAAAGCAAATACGGAGTAGGGAGGCGATCAATTAGATTAGTTTGGGTACATGTAGACTCTGGTAAGTTTAGGAGTCCGACATGGGGCTGTCTGTGGATTGTATGGGGATAAAACCTCTCACCATAAAGTAAGCCTAAATCTACCATTGTATACATATTGGGGATCATCGTATTTTGGTTATACTAGTATTAGTGCAGAGAAATCCTTAGAAAAGCGCAATATACCCTATCATGATTATCCTGTTTACCTTATCATTCTTGCCTTTTATGTAGTTGTCTCTCTCTTATCCACTTTGTATGCCTGTCATGCTACTTTTAGTTGTTTACTTGCTAAAAGTAACTAGACTCCCCAGACTTTATGTTTGACCCTTTTTGTTTCCTCTTCTTTCTTCCGTTCCCACTACCCAGGTTCTCAGGGCGGGAATACTCAGGCTTGACTGTGATTCTGCTTACTTTTGTTGGAGCAGCTTTGATGTATGTCTCAAGCTTTATCTTTGCTACTATGGCTATGCTTTACTTGGGGAATTATGCTTTTTCTGTACTCTGATGTTTTAAAGTACAAGACAGTAGTTTTTATGATGTAATGGTTTATGTGTATTTCAGATATGTGCTGTTTGAACCATGATGCTTTATTATAAATAAAATTTAAATGTCGTTGTTGCTTTTATATCTGTCTTGTAATACTTCTGTTTTTGTTTACCTATAACGCTTCGTGAAACTTAATGTATTCCCTTAGTGGGTGACATTAACGGGCGTGGGGTGTCACACAAACCACAACGTTCATGCCATCAACCATAGCATTTCAAAGCGTTGCCATAACCCTTAATACATGACGACCCACTATGGATCGAACATGTCGATCCATCAATATAAAGTGGTGATCCATAGCATTCTATCAAAGTTTCCAATCAATTACTGAAAGTACAACCGACCCATCAAAAAGTGAAATTGATCTGATCCAACACCAAAAGGGTGACAGATCCATCTGAAAGTGCAACGTATCTGATCCGTCACCAAAAGAGCGAGTGCAACGGACCGATCCATCTCCAAATATGTGTTTGATCCATCGGAAAGTATTACCGACCGATCCATCTCCAAAAGTGCGACCGATCCATCAGAAAGTACAACCGACCGATCCATCTCCAAAAGTGCTACTAATCCATCAGAAAGTACCACCAACCAATCCATCTCCAAAAGTGTGATCGATCCATCAGAATGTGCAACCGAACGATCCATCTCCAAAAGTCCGATCGATACATCAGAAAGTGCAACTGACCAATCCATCTTCAAAAGCATGACCGATCCATTAGAAAGTGCGATCGATCCAATCCATCACCAAAAATGCGACCGAAACTTCGCAAAACGACTATGTCGACGAAATCAACTCATCCAATTCAACCACAAACATGTTATGAAATCACTAAAAACTTGAATATGGAAATTATCATCAAAAATCATAAGAAATGTTCTAAATCATGATAAATTGATAAATAAACTAAAATGATGGATCTAACTTGCATAAACATATGAAATAACATAGAATTTACCGGTTTTAAGTTGCTAGATTAGATCCTATGGCGATTCACATGAAAATGGAATTACCATGATATAGATCTAGGTGAAAACACTTGAAAATGATGATTTTAAGATCAAACAACTCATATACTTTTTTGAATCCGTATGAGAGATACATATCACTCACCAAATCTATAAAACAACCCAAAAACACTTGAATCTAGATCCGGACAACGAAGAACTTGCTCTCAATTCTTCAATTCGATGAACTCTCTCTCTTCGATTCTCTAAGCTTTAATGGTTGAAAGATGAAGAAGATGGAGTAATGGAGTGAAACACCCCACCTCCATTGAGGTCACTCACAAAGGGAATGCCTTAACTTCGGTGGAGGTTTATAAGTAAAAGTCATAGATAAAACACAAGACAGATATAAACACACACACACACATATATATATATATATATATATATATATATAAGCAGCGGAAAACAAACAGACATTCATTTCATAAATACGTGTTCATACAAAACATTTCCATAATTGTCTCCCAATAACTTCCAAAACATTACATCATCATTTCTGCCTTGATTATTAAATAAAGAAGCATAAAACATAATTAAAACTGCATAAATCCCCATAGAACATGTCCAAAAGCCATAGCCAAGGAAAGAGAGTCCAAACCATTCATCTACTATCTTGAAGCTTGCAAAGAGTCTGACTAAGACGGGTTGTTTCCTCCTTGTGGACCTGGGGGGGGGGGAACGGAAGAAAAGAAGATGAAAGAAAAATAGAGTCAGACATAAAGCCTGGTAAGTCTAGTGACTCTTCAGTATGAGAATAAGAAAAAGGGCATGATAGGTATAAATTGGAAACGGGAAAGTATCACAAACTAAGATAAAGCAGTTTTGAAACGAATATACTATCGCACCCCACACTATATCTCTGCACCTACTTGTATTTGTTTCGATTGGCGCCCCATGATCGGGGTGAAGTGATCCCCTTTCTAAAGATCGGCTCCTACTCGCAAAATCATATGTGTCATACGGCCCCCAATGATTGTAGATATCTATGCTGGTCCCACCATGGGGTGTATCAAGTCCCATGGTGGCGGCCCGACACAATTCTAGAATGCATAGTGTATACTACTGGTGCCCAGTGCCCTGTTTGTCTGCTCCAAAGTGTGTGCACGCTCACACTTCGTTAGAACCTACACTACTGCACCACTCGCCGTCGCTTTTGACCGCTTACAATCAGCCCAGTAATCGTGACCCACCCTGCCTAGTTTCAGGGTACCATAATACCTAATTGGGTTACTACTGAAATAGGTCCCCGTTACGAGGGTTTTGTAGTCAAACATGTTAAGTGGTTAAGTGTCTGTATTAACCTAACCCCACCCATCATTTTAGTTAACATGTTGAATTGGTTAAGTGTTTTAGTTAATTTAACCCTACCATCCTTATTCTAGCTTTAATTTATTCATTAAAGCACCGACCACTCACATTAGACAGGTATTGTTGCGGTTACTGGACAGCCGATCGGTTCCGGGCAGGTTTACACCACAACTCAGACTAACCTCGGGTCCTTATTAGGCTTAATGCCTTAACCTCCCACATTGGATAGGTATTGTTGTGATTACTGGACAACCGGGTGGGTCCGGGCAGGTTTACATCACAACTCAATCCAACCTCGGGTTAAGCATATTCGTATTTTCTAAATTTACATATATGTCTCTTTTACTTGTTATATGTAAATGTTATGGCCCATTTTCCAAGTTCATTATTTTTAGGCATATGATTTATACCATTTAAATGTCACCAATTATTGCCATGTGCAAAACATGCAAACACACATTTTTCATGTTTAATCCCAACGATATTCCCTCGTTTGTACGTTCGCAAGATCATAATGAATGTTGGGCTAGATATTTCAGCCCAACTTATAAACATAGAAGGGAAAGCCAAGAACATGAAATATTCTCAATAACATAAAGGGTGTGTGACATATGAACTTACAACTTTGCGATCTAATTAACATAAATCATGGGTTTCAACTTGTCATGTGAACTTGCATTCAAATAAGAATCTAATTAAATAGGTGTCACATGAAATGGTATAATTTAGACTTGCATAAAACATAATCCTAAACATATTTTTATCTAGGCATAACTTCAATCACAAACTAGCATGTGACAAAGTTATTACATGTCCATAAAAATGTCTATTTTTGACATTAACCCAAAAGCATGAACTAGATCAAATCATGTATCCTATTATAACATGAAACTTGTAATAATCGTGTGAAACTAAATGGTACTTGGCCTAGATCCAATTACAAACTTGCAAAGAACATAAGAACATATATATGAGATTTAATCATGTAGGCCTAATTGTCTTAACATAGAACATGTGTATATAAGTCTTAACTTGGACTTAGAAAAATGTACACAACCTATGTTAAATATATAAACATATTGGTGTAAATTCTAACATTAACCATATACTTGTATGTGATGTTGTTTTCATTCGATACGACCAACATCAAGTCAATTATACCACAAACATCCCAATACCATTCACAATACAATCATTGCAATACACAGATATGAATTAGCATCGTCGTTATACAACAGTAAAATTCCATTTCCACTTTACATCGAATCAAGTCTTAATTTTATTCTCATCGAAAAAATCCCTATACTTACAACAAACGATGATCTTGATTTCTGGTTTTTGAGTTCTGAATATGCAATGCTTTCCTTTGGGTAGATAAACATTGTTTGATTCTTGTTTTTACTTCAGTTTTGCTCATCTCTATGCTTTCTCCAACTGAAGGCTACTCTTGTTTCCTCCCGGCAGCATGACGGCTCTAGCTCTTATTTTTTTGTGTGAATTTAGGTTGAGTGTTGGGTTGTATTTATAGAATTTCAGATTGATTTGAGCCGTCAGATGATCATAGAGTGAATCCAGACCATACACACCAAGATGAGCCAATCAGAAAGTGACAAATCAGCCCTAGTGACACAACAAAACTCAGAAAATCACTAAGAACCCTACCAGGCCAGCCAAGACCTGACCAGGTCGACTGGGTAGGTCGACCCCCTGGTCGAACTGGGTCCTGGGCGGGAATTTGCCCGCCCAGCCCAATTTGGGTCTGTTTTAGAATTTTGAACTGAATTTTGAACCGTTTGAATTTTGAATTGAATTCAGAAACTTCGGAAGGTCATAACTCCTTCATATGCAGTCCGATTTACGTAAACTCGGACTCTATCACAAGTAGAATTCCGAGACGAACGCAATGGCATAACCCAATTCCCTTCATTCTTTCATTTTGAATTAAGTATACTTTAATTTGTTAATTTAAAGTTAACTGAAAATTTGGGGTGTTACATTCTCTCCTCCTTAAAGGACTTCGTCCCCGAAATCTTCAAGTCTGGAAGAACGTATATCCTACCATTCAATCGTCCATCTACTCAACCATCAAACACAGGCGTCCATTTTCCTTAAAAGACTTCTAATGCTTCATGATCATATGCATAGTGTGTGTATATGTCCTTATCTAATGAAAAAATTAGGCGGTCTACTGATTCAGTTGACCTCCTTAATGCGAATCATGTAAGTGTCATGAATCCTCTATGTACGCAAATTTTTCCCTACTCATAATTCTATATGAGTGCGCAATCATTCATACAAATGCGACATCCACATGACAACATATCAAGTTTCAACCACATACAAATATGAATATATATATATATATGCATATGCAATATGGAAATGACTGAGCTGATCTAATACCTAGGGTGTGTGTATATGCATCCACGAGAAACGACTAGCAACCACTTGCAGCCATCAATCATAACATGTTTCAAATACATGTTTACATTCATTAGTTTCTACCTAAGGAGTTAGGAGTTCTACCTAAGGAGTTAGGAGAAAAAGGACCGAGGAGATACACTAAAAGGTAGATATAAGCATAAAATTATGGAAAAAGAGAGGTCAAAGATTTACCCTAAAAAAGAAAAGGGTAGACAGCGCGTATTTTGTCCTCAGTTTCCCACGTCTGTCTTCCTCGGCATCGCTCCTCGGCATCGCTCCATTGAACTTTAACAAGCTTGACTTCACGGTTACGTAGCCTTTTGATTTCAGTTCCTACGATTCGAGTTGGAACTCTCCGCACAGTTTTTTCTTGTTCTATTTCAACTTCTTCTAGAATGCTTGGCTTCACCACTTCCGCAGACTCATGTAAACATTTCCAGAGATGAGAAACGTTAAAGACATTGTGAATTCCAGCCAACCTTTCAGGAAGCTCTATTCTATAAGCCATCTTCCCAATCTTCTCGATGATACAGAACGGTCCTACAAATCTTGGTGTGAGCTTTCCTGCAGATCCAAAGTGAACGACGTCCCTTAAAGGAGATACCTTAACGAAAACCCTGTCCCCAACCTCAAACTCAAGGTTGCTCTTTCTTTTGTCTGTGTAGGATTATTGTCTATCTTAGGCAGTCTTCATTCTCCTTCGTATCAATTCCACTTTTTCTGAAGTCTCTCTAATCATGTCTGGCCCAAGTATAAGCTTGTCTGTAGACTCCCACCAACAAGTTGGTGATCGGCACAGTCTTCCATACAAAGCTTCGAAGGGCGCCATGCCGATGGTGGCTTGGTAGATGTTGTTGTAGGCGAATTCTACTAAAGGAAGATGATCCTCCCATGTCCCTCCAAAGTCAAGAACGCACAGTCTCAAAAGATCTTTTAATACTTTGTTCACCCTTTCCGTCTGACCATCAGTATGGGGGTGAAAGGCCGTGCTCAAGCATAACTGTGTGCCTACAGCTTCTTGCAAACTTCGCCAAAACTCGCTTGTAAAGAAAGGATCTCGGTCACTCACTATGCTGGAGAGTATTCCATGGAGTCGAACTATTTCCTTGAGATAAAGAGATGCTAGAGATGAGGCAGTCCTTCTACTCTTGACAGGTATAAAGTGGGCGCTTTTTGTGAGCATGTCCACTATTACCCAAATGCTAGTATTGCCCCTTCTTGACCTACGCAACCCATCAATGAAGTCCATTGAAATGCTATCCCACTTCCATTGCGGGACTTCTAGAGGATAAAGTAGTCCTCCAGGCTTCTTTTGTTCCGCCTTGACCTGTTGGCATATCATGCACTTAGAAACGAAATCTGCCACATCCTTCTTCATGCCGCTCCAAAAGAAAACTCTCTTTACGTCCTTGTACATCTTGTCTCCACCTGGGTGTATTGTCGTCTTGGAATGGTGTGCTTCCTCGAGAACCATCTTTACCAAATCCCTTGCTTGTGGGACGCATAATCTTCCATCTTGCCTCAGCCAACCTTTATCATCGATGGAGTATCTATTGAGGTGAATGGAAGTTTCACCCCTAATTAGCTTATCAATCACATCAACAAGCTGAGGATCTTCACGTTGTGCGGCCCCTATTGAGTCTAAAAGTGGGTCGTACTTCTAGTGATGCCAACAAACCAGGTACAAAATCAGAGGAGGGCCTAAAGTCAAAACTGGCTATATACTCCAAGCTTTGCCTTTCTACAAAGAGAGGGCTTAAGGTCAGCTTCTTTCTACTCAAGGCGTCTGCTACTACGTTGCCCTTGCAGGAGTATAGGAAATGTTAAAATCATACGAGGTAAGAAACTCCATCCACCTTTGCTGTCCTAAGTTAAGATCTTTCTGTGAGAAAAGATACTTCAACGATTTATGGCCAGTATATAATTCAAACTTCTCACCTAGGAGATAATGGCGCCAAGACTTAACCGCAAAGACGACGGCGGCCAACTCAAGATCGTGGGTTGGGTAGTTCTTTTCATGAACTTTCAATTATCTTCCACTATAAGCTACTACCTTCCCTTCTTGCATCAGAACAACGCCTAGTCCCATACCACAAGCATCCGCGTATACTGTGAACATCTTGCTTCCATCAGGTAAAGTCAGAACGGGGCTGTTGTAAGAGCCCTTTTCATGCGTTGGAAAGCAATATCATAATCCAAATCCCAAGCGAACGCTAGATTCTTCTTTGTTAGCCTTGTGAGTGGAGCTGAGATTTTCGCGAAATCTCTAATGAACGTTCGGTAAAAACCTGCTAGCCCGAGAAAGCTTTGGACTTCGGTTGCATTTCTTGGTGCCTTCCAATCTTGCACCGCCACCACTTTCGCGGGGTCCACAACTAACACCTCTTTGGATACTACATGTCCAAGAAACCTTACTTCTTCTCTCCAGAAGTAGCACTTGGAGAATTTTGCTTTTAGCTGATGTGCACGGAGAGTATCCTTGATTTCTTTTAAATGCTGAGCATGCTCTTCCTCATTCTTTGAGAAGATCAAAATATCGTCTACGAAGACAACCACAAACTTGTTGAGGAATTCTCTGAACACCCTGCTCATTAGGTCTACGAAATAAGCGGGTGCGTTTGTCAAGCCAAAAGGCATGACAAGCCACTCGAAGAAACCATCTGGGGTTCTGAACGTCGTCTTATCAATGCTATCTTCAGCTACCCTTAGCTGATGGAACCCAGTAGCCAGATTAAGTTGGGAGAAAACCGACACACCTACAAGCTGATCAAACAGATCGTCTATTCTGGGAAGCGGGTGTCTATTCTTCTTAGTCAGCTTATTTAGCTCCATATAGTCCATACAAAGACGTAGTGAGCTATCTGCTTTGGTGGCGAACACCACTGGAGCACCCCATTCCGAGATACTCCTCCTTATAAACCCCTTCTCGATAAGCTCCTTAACTTGCTTACTGAGCCCCTTTCTCTCCTTTGGAGCCATGTGTCTAACAGGTAAAGCTACGGGCTTTGCATTATCAACAAGATATATGCGGAATTCTATTTCCCGCCTCGGAGGTAAGCCCTTTACCTCTTCAAAGACATCCGGGTATTCACGGACCATTCTAACCGACTACAAATTCTCAACAGAATTTTGTACCCCCTGGTCGACCTGGGTCCTCGGTGGGAATTTTCTCACCCAGCCCAATTTGGGTCTGTTTTCGAATTTTGAACTGTTTGAATTTTAAATTGAATTCTGAAACTTCGGAAGGTCATAACTCCTTTATACGGAGTCCGATTTACGCAAACTCGGACTCTATCTCAAGCAGAATTCCGAGATGAACGCAATGGCGTAACCGTTTCCTTAAATCTTTCATTTTGAATTAAGTATACTTTAATTTGTTAATTTAATGTTAACTGAAAATTTGGGGTGTTACATGGAGGATCTAGCTCTTCTAAATGAGAGAATGGAGAAAGTAAACTATTCTCCATCCCTCTTACCCCCTATTTATAGCCTTCCACTATCCCACTAATGGGCCTCTCCAAATCCGCCAATTATGGCCTTAAAAACCTGAACAGCCAATTGTAAAACCTTAAAACAACAATTCCTCCCAAGTCGCTAAGCCAAATATTTAACGTGACCACTCTACAGAATAGGAATCATCATTTCCTTTACAATGAGATCGATCTCAGCACTTGATTCGATCTGAGTCAAAGTTATACATTGTACAAGACTGACAAGCATAAAATGGTCACAAACAAAATTGGTAAAAATTATGGACATGTCTCACATCCCCATAAACAACATATTAAAATATGAGAATGATCCAACCCTTGGGCAACAAAATAAAAATATTTTAAGATCCTCCAATACGCAAAATATGGGCTGTTACAATCTTTTCTCCCAAAAGGATTTGAATCTTCGGTACCAAAGGTAGTTAGAGTTTCTAGCATCATATGATTTTGGTATAACCTATACTCCAGGAAAAAGTAACACAGTTGCAGATGTGTCGAGTCGAAGACATGTAGGATTGGGAGGATTTTTTGCAGAATGGAAAAGCCCCGAGTACTTGGTAGGATTTGATTTCAGACCATGTTATGAGTTGGAACCTGAAATGTTGGCAAGCTTATCGATAAGACCTACTCTCATCAAAAGAATTGGCGAGAACCAAAAGCGAGAAGGAAAGCTTGTCAATTTTATCTAGATATTGGAACTAAAGGATAAGGAATTCAAGGTCGATCGAGAAGGTTGGCTTCGAAAGCAAGGACGACTAGTTGTTCCTGATATCCACAGATTGAGAGATGAGGTTCTAACGGAATGTCATCACTCGAAGTTGATGACTTATCCTGGTGGTAATAAGATGTATCAGGACATGAAGCGATCTTACTACTTGGAAGGGATGAAAAAGGATATTGGAAAGTTCATTTCCAAGTGTATAAATTGTTAGGTGGTGAAAGCTGAAGAAAGAAGCCGAGTGAGTTGCTTCAGCCATTCGAAGCTCCTACGTGGAAGTAGGAGAAGATATCGATGGATTTTATCGATGGACTACCTAGAACCAAGTAGAAAACGAATGAATTTGGGTCATCGTGGATCGTTCGACAAAAAGTACAAGGTTTATTCCTTTTAAATCGACTAGGATGACATCAAAGTCGGCTGAGCTTTATATAAAATGGATAGTTTGATTCCATGGTATCCTAAAGAGCAACGCGAGTGATCAAAATCCGTTGTTCACAAGTGGATTTTGGAAGATTTGCAAGAACCTTTGGGAACCAAGTTTTGTTTGAATATGGCTTATCATCCCCAAATTGATGGTGAGACCGAGAGGGTTAACTGAGTTTTGGAAGATCTCCTAAAAGCTTGTGTATTGGACGTCGGCGGATCATGGGAAGACCATTTACATCTAGTTGAGTTTGTGTATAATAACAACTACCAGTCGAGCATTGGGGTGTCACCATACGAGGCATTGTATCGTAGATCGTGTAATTCTCTGGCATGTTGGTTATAAACTGGAGATAAGTTGATACCTGGGCCAGAGATGATCAGAGAGACATCAGATTGTATCGAGATCGTCCGGCAATGAATGAAGGCATCCCAAGATCATCGGAGGAGTTACCCCGATAAGTATTGAAAAGATTTGGAATTTGACGTTGGCGACATGGTTTTCATGAAGATTTCACTGTTGAAGCATGTTGTTCGATTCAAAAGTAAAGTAAAGTTAGCTCCTAGTTTCATTGGACCGTTTTCAGTCGTTGAGTCGATTGAAAGCTCTCATATAGATTGGAGTTACCGGAGAAGATGTCGGGAGTGCATAATTTTTCCATGATTCGTTTCTACGAAAGTGCGTGCATGATTCGAATGTGGTGGTATCTCCAGAAAAGTACGAAGACATAGAAGTCAAGCCTATTGTTACGAGACCTCGTAAGCCGATTTGTATTATGGGGAATGACACAAAACATGTTAGGAGGAAGACGGTTAAACTAGTCAAGGTACAATAGAGTAATATTGGCGACGATTGTACACAAGAGACGGAAGAGAGCATGAAGGCGACCCATCCAGAACTCTTTGTCGGTATGACCCATTGATATCGTGTCATCATTACATCATTGTAACTTGTGCTATGGTTGTTGTTATAATTCCACGTGCTAGGATAAGGATATGGATGCATGGTCCGGTGGCTGCTAGTTTGGGTGATAGAATTGGTTACTCATGGATGATAGGCATGCGGAATTTTTTTGGTTGCTTGTGGTTGCTTAGAATTTCACGGGTGAAATTCCTAAGGGGGAAAATGAAATAGCCTGCATTTACATATCAGAGGATCGTAAAATACTTTTATTTTATGCTCGAGGGTTGGATCATTTTCATATTTTAATATGTTGTTTATGGGGATGTGAGACATGTCCATAATTTTTACCAATTTTGTTTGGACCAATTTACCCCTGTCAGTCTTGTACATGGCGTGACTTTTGACTCAGATCGAATCAGTTACTGAGGTCAGTCTCATCAGAATGGAAATGAGGTTTCCCATTCCCTAGAGTGGTTATATTAAAGATTTGGTTGAGCGGTTTGTGAGGAATCACTGTTTTAGTATTTTTTATAGTTGGTTGTTCAGGTTTTTAAAGCCATAATGGGATTATTTGGAGAGGCCCATTAGTGGGTTGGTAGAAGGATATAAATAAGGGGTAGGAGGCATGGAGAATAGTTTACCTTCTCCATTCTCTCATTTGGAAGAGCTAGAGGACCTCCATTACCCCCATTTTCTACACCTTTCCACTATTAGAGCTTAGAGAATCGAAGATCTACATCGTTTAAAGCTAGATTTACACCATTCCAAGAGAGAGTTCATCGAATTGAAGACTTTAGAGCAAATTCTTCGTTGTACAGATCTAGATCTAAGTGTTTTCGAGTTTTTTTTAGAGATTTGGTGAGTGATATGCGTGCTCACACGGATTCAATCAAGTATATGAGCTTTTAAGTATAATTTCATCAATTTCAAGTGTTTTCACCTAGATCTACATCATGGTAAGTCTATTTTCAAAAGAATCAACATAGGATCTAATTTAGCAACTTAAAATCGGTAATTTCCATATAATTTTATATGTTTATGCAAGTTAGATCCATTGTAATTTTATAATTGTCATTTTATGTTGTTATTGATTTCATAACATGTTTGTGGTTGAACTGGTTCAGTTGATTTTGTCGATATAGTAGTTTGGCGAAGTTTATGTCAAGTTTGGGGATGGATTGGATTTGTTAGGTGATCGATTGGTCGGAGAAAAAGGTCATGGATCAGTTGGAATCATGGATTGGTCGGTAGTGTCGCTAAGAGAGCAAGACAACATGGATCGGTGCTACAGTGCCTATGGATCGACCAGAAATCTGCTATAGTGCATATGGACCGGCCGAAAATCTGCTACAATGCCTATGGATTGGCCATAAATCTGCAACAGTGCCTATGGGTAGACCGAAAATCTGCTACAATGCCTATGGGTCGGCCGGGAAAACTGGTACAGGATGGGTCTATCGGGAAAACTGCTATAGGATGGGTCAGTTGGGAAACTACTACAGGATAGGTAGGCCGGATACTGCTATGGGATGGGTCGGCCGGAAACTACTACGGTATGGGTCGGCCAGAGACTGCTACAAGATGGGTCGGCCAGGAAACTGCTATACGATGGGTCGGCTGGGAAAATGTTGCAGGATGAGTCGGCCGAAAACTGCTACCGGGATGGATTGGCCAGAAATTTGCTACAGTGATCAGCCATTACTACAGGGATCGGCCATTGCTACAGGGGTCGGTCTATGCTACAGTGATGTCTTCATTGACCATCGTAATGCAACGAATCTGATAACAACTCAAAGGTGTTCTGAGTTTGTTGATAATGGTAGGATAGTCTCGATCGATGACAACTAGAGATACCGAAGGCTGAGGAACTATAGTTGTCGTTGGTTCTAGCGGACCCAAAGCATGGGTTCGTGATTTGGTTGTATGATCGAGTATCCTGGGTAGCTCGAACGGGCTTAGATACGTTTTGTTTTATGGCATATGGGGTTTTAGCTAGAACTGGGGTTTACATTGGCCCTTGACAATTGATGGCATGTTGTTGCCGGCCATATGATTAACGATGGTTTCAAAGCAGGATTGGCGGTGATAGCCAGAGTCAGCAATGAATGTGGGATGTTTTGTTTGTACCATCTCAAATAGGTTGTCTGACATCAAAGGAGATGTTTCTTGGGTGCTTGTCTGATATTGGTTTAGGCCTCTGGGCTTGTGCTTAGGGGATACTGAACTCGATTATGATGGTTTGCGTGAGATATATATTGGTTGCCATGATTGTTATTGTCTGGTTAATTTTGATTGCAATGAATAAATGGTTGTTCTGGTTTCCATGGATGTGTGGTTGAAATGCTTGATGTAAAGGCTATCACTGTCTGATGTGGGGAAGATATGGTTGATTTCTTCTTTGGTGTTATGGGTAGATTAATTGGTTTATCTCTATTCTCATATAGTTTTTTGATGATGTTAGATCGTTGTTTTATCGCTCATTGAGACTACTGTATAATTCAAGGTTTTATGTTTCCTTCTTATTTCCTTAGGCTGTTCACCCGTTTTTAGATGGACAGACTAAGTGATAGGTGACTGGTGATATCTTGGTGAGGACGGTGTTGCAGTTCGGTGGCAAGCAGGAGGCTGGCGCTTTATCTTTTCTTCTATATATTATCTGTTTTTCCGCTGTTTTTTTTGTTTTATTCTGAGTGCTAGTGAGGAAAATTCGTACAGATATATATGTTGTAATCCTCGTGTTTAGATACTTACTAATCGTTATGAAAGGTTGGAGTTTTTCTGCTCAAATGTGCTTCACTATTATTTCCTGGTGTATATGTTCTATTATATTTTATCCTTGCACTGTGAGTTATATGATAGGTTCTGATTGTGTTTCATACCTTGCTGATCATCCATAAATGTCTGGCACATTTTTCAGTGCATTATTTCTCTTGTTAAGTGTAGGAGTTATGGGCGGTGTCACATTTAATAAATCAAATCACAGTGTCACAGACATATAAAAGCAAAATATCTCACGGTGGAATAAATAAAATACAATATTAGTTCTTGAAGCTACTAATAAAAATTTAAAACTTATACATAATATCAAGTTACCTAACTGAATACAACGGAAATCTAAATACAATAATTACTAATACAGAGAAGAAATAACCAGAACTAATAGATAAAGTGATCTCTTCAACATTCCCCAGCTTCGAAAGGTGAAATTTCAATATTGCAATACTTGATATGACCTGAGCAATAATGAAAAAAAACTACCCGGATCAGGACTAACGTTCTTATATAAGTGAAACAACTCAACTGAATTATTTAATGAAATGGTCAGTGACTTAAATAATGTTCGGGATTCCCATCCTCTAAGGACCCGTCAAATTAGATATCTTATAATACAATACGCTATTTGTAACACCCCGAATTTTTGATGACATTAAAGAGAATAAATTAAATAATAATTAATTTAATGTTAAGAATAATAGGAAACGGACTACACCATTGCGTCCGTCTCGAAATTCTGGTCAAGATAGACACTTGGTTTGCGAACGGACACCGTATGAAGAAGTAATGAGGGTTTTAAGTTTGTATACGCATAGAAATATTTTATATATATGCATGAGTCAGAGGTGAGTTAGAGATGAGTCAGGATTCTATCCAAAGGATTCAAATTCGAAAAATTCCTCTGAGCAGCAAAATTCCCCCTCTAGGGGGTCGACCCACCCACAGGGGTGTCGACACCCCTAGGGCAGACGTGGCACTCGGTTTCAGGGGGTCTGACAGCTATATATACATGTCGTATTTCTCATATTTTCTTCGTTGGAAGTCATGGAGGCCATATGCTACTGGATTGCGAACTGAACCGTTTTCTACAACAACTTATTTTACAAATCCAATTCAGAAATTCTAGATCCGTTCTTCCTCAATTCTCTAAACCTAATGCCGTGAGTTCTTGTTGTTTTTAGGTTTAGATAAATAAAAGTATATTTTGAAAGACTATGAATTGGATATGTTGTAATGTATGATTCTGTGTTAATGTGGAATTCTATACTATGTCATGACAGGTCTTTTCTCCTAGATCTAATAAAATTATGGTTATTCGATTATGTTGCTTATGTTGATCTTGACTTGTAACCATGTTATGGTGGATGTACATTTATTAGTTTGGACAGTTGTAACATTGCTTAGATCTTGTTCTTTATGTTAATCACCTTTCACCTGTCATATTGTGATCCATTGAGATGTGTTGTAAACTTGACATGTGAATCCATCTTTAGATCTAAACATGTTACTATGTCACCCTAACTATGCTAGATCTAAATAATTGGACACCTATTGTTTAATCTAGATGACATTATGCTTGCTTGAACATAATAGTAATTGCCATAAGTTACCAGTTCGGTGTCCACCTTATTATGATGTTAATCACATGTCCATTCACTTTGTTGTCATGCCATTTTATGTTCATAATTATGCCAAAATATGTTGAAACTATCACCTTTATCATATTCCCTTCTTATTGTTATAGATAGGCTAGTTTATAGCCTAGATGCCACCAAAATACGTACGAATACGTTAGAGAGGAAACGGGGAAAAAGGGATTTATAATTGGCATAATTTAAGAAATATTTGGATATATAATCCAAATAAGGAAACATAGAAATAATTACCTATAATGACATAGGTAGATTTGGATTAATTTGGAATGATTAGTAATTTACAATTAGGAGTTGTAAATTGTACTTATGACACGAGGTTAGGTTACATTAGTGATGGAAGTCTGCCCGGACCCGACCGGCATATCCAGCAGCCACTAATGTTGAACCTAATGTGGGAGGTCTAAGTACGCAAAAATGAATCAGGCTAAGACACGAGGTTAGGCCCAACTATAGAATAAGACTGCCCGGACCCGACCGGCATATCCAGCATCCACACGTTGTAGGCCTAATGTAGGAGGTCTAGCCCATTATAACCATAATTGGACATGGTGATGAAATGGACTACTTAACCTAGTTTAATATGACTATGAACTTAAGTTAGGGTTAAGTAAAATTGGATGGGTAGTGGGTGGGTTAAGTAAATTAGAGGGAGTGGGTAATACTTAGATATAGGCCCACGAACTTAACCCAATAGGGTTACGTAATTAAAGACACCTGATGGTATACATAACTGGTGGAAAATATAGTAAAGTTATGTAATTAAAGACACCCGTTACGGTAAGCATAACTGACATAGGGCTATGTAATTAAAGACACCTAAGGGTATACATAGTCAGTGGAAAACCTAGTGGGGGATACAAGACAAAGGGGAGAGCTTGTATCATATTGTGTGGGACCCATTTTAGTCAGTAACCCGGAGTAGGTATCAAATAAAGAACTCCGTACTAGGGGGAGAAATGGGCACGCTTACTTATTGATTGTAAGAGATCCAAATGAGGCGGATGGTGTGGGCGGCGCAAACCGGCCGGGGACATGTGCGTGCATGGGCCGGGCAAAGGGGGATAATACGACCGTGACACCAGTAGATATGGTTGTTCACACCAGGGGTTGCCACTTTAGGAAGTGATACCTCCTACTGCGGGGCCAGTAGAGGATATCTACAGGGTAGGGAGCCGATCGATTAGGGTAGTGGTTAGGGTATACTTGAATGTATGACCTAAGCCTACCAACTCATAGTGGAAGGGAACATCTCATTTCAGTTATACTAGTAATAATGCAGAGTAATCATTAGTGAGGCACATACACCTTAACTTGCTTACCTTGTCATACCTGCCATTTATGTATTGATCTCTCTTATCCACTTTATATGCCTATCATTTTGCTTTTATTTATCTACCGGCTAAAAGTAACTAGACTCGCAAGACTTTATGTTTGACCCTGTTGTTTCTCCTTCTTTCTTCTGTTTCCCACCCCAGGTTCTCAGGGAGGAAACACTTAGACTTAATCAGGAATCGGATATCATCTTACTAGGAACTACTTATGAAGTATGACTCAAGTTCATGTCTCTACTATGGCTTAACTCTTTTAATTGGGGAATGATGCTTTTTATTTACTTATGTACTCTAATGGTGCAAGACAGAAGTTATTTTATTGTAATGGGTTTTGTGACCTATGAAATTGTGGACCACGGTAATATGACTTTTGCTCAAAATAAAAGTTCAATTTTTCTGCTGTTGCCTTATTTATTTCTGTCTTGTAATTATTCTATGTCTGTTTACCTATAGCACTTCACGAAACTTAATGCGTTCCCTTAGTAAGTGACATTAACGGACCTAGGGTGTCTCACTTGGTATCAGAGCTGAAGGTTACCAGATTAAATAAAAGTGGTAACGACCCAACTTTCGAACACATCGGAAGTCGTGCCATTATTAAGAATAAGAATAGATAGAAGATAAAATCACAAAAAAAACATCAGAATCACACAGCGGATTTTTTTACAAAAGATGATACTTCATAATATTACACAGCGGAATATATTACATCAGAGCATAATGAATCTAGTGATACAAGCCATTCATAGTACATCTTTAATTATAAATATCATCGATGACTAACTTGCAGACTTAATTATACAGTAAATAAGGTAGGTAGACCAGCACACAGAAAGTTCCATTCTAGCTTTCCAAGTTTTATCCAATCCTGATTCACTTGTCTATTCATAACAAGCGTTATGAATACCCAAGAGTTTAAGGGAAACACAGAAAAATAAACTTCGGGTCAGTCAAGGGACTGGTATGAGTAAACAGTTTTAAAACAGATAAAAATATCTCCTAAGACCATGCCGTAAGTACGGAATGGGTTTTTACCCTAGGAGATCAAAACACTTTGTATACTTTAAATCAGATATTATCATAGTGTCTATTTATTTCACAAATAATTTAGAATCTAGAAGAATGCTTGCATCTCACATTCTCCTATATAGTATACAAATAAAACCCGCTTTGCGCTTATGGAAATTGGATTTCCAACTATGACAAGGTATGGGACCACCTCCCGATGATGTACCTCTAGAGGCTAATACACCTGGGTTCAACAAGAACGTCTTGCAATCCGGCCCACACATGACCGACCACTCATTTCTCTTGAGTGTATCGAATGTATATCACCAGCGGTTGGACTCAAACCACCGTTTCCCGAATGGGTAAAATTGACAGAGTAAGAAACAAAAGGAATTTCTCTAGATAGGTGATTATACACCCTAATGGGAGCGACCCACATAGCCATGCTGCCTGCCCGATTTTTTTATCATTTGCTGGGTGTGAGGCTTGAGGTTAGACTTACCTTTTCATCATCACTGTTTAATTTATATGAATGCCACATCGTCACAACTTTCCAACCACTAATTTACTTCCCCAAAAATATATTATAGGTATACAGCGAGAGAAACGAATTCCTCTGCCACCGTATAAATACGTTTGGAGAGATCAACGTACGTGATCAGTTAGAATTACTTTGTCAGACATTCGTTCATACAAGTTGTCCTGGGATTGGACAAACCGAAGGCACTATTCTGTCAATAGAAAAGCCCTTCATAAACTCCATCTTTAATGGTCTTCAAAAATCTCTGGCTTGAAACGTATATATCGAATCGAAGTGGAATTAAATTCTGGACTCTTCGAACCGACAACGTAAAAGGTCAAGATTTGATAGTTGGTGATTTAACTATCAAATATAAAATAAAATGAATAGATTTATTTTCATTGGATTTGCTAAGCCTTATTTAAATAAGATCCTTATTTGAATAACCATATTTAAATCCAAATACTAACTTAAATACCATACTTATTGGCTATTTTGTCTGCTGAAATTATTCCAAATAAAATTCATATTCTAGATTCAATAGTAACAATATAAGTTGACAAGACCTATCAAATGTTTAATATATATTTATATACTAAAAAGTTACTTCGGTAATACAATATTAAAGTCAACCAACAAAAACATATCCATCATCACACAAATTTGTCGATTTTAATCTGACAATTGAATTTAATCAATCGTTGTTTATAAATCAATTTATCTTAGGTAATGATTATTACAATATTATATTTATCAACTATTTGATTTAGTTAAGACTCTATCTTCTTTTAGTTATAATCCATAGCATTATAATATTTTCCTTATATTTTATTTCCTAGATCACTAAGCAAATAATTACTAATCTATTTAAATCTTTATTTGAAACCGAAAAGCAATCGACACTTTCCTAAATAGACATAGTCAATTATCAACTCAAATATCTCCTCTGGAATTGCCTCCATTCCGATATATTTCCGAACGTCGGAATAATTCTCATTGTCAACGGTCAACTTAATTCTTCTGCCAATCCCCTTCCCTCCATTCTTGTCTGCAAACGGTTACTTCCAACATTATTTACTTTGAATTGTGAAAATTCTGTCTTCTGAACTCCTCTCTTAAAATAAATTGGTTTCATTAAAATACCATTTCAAGCCCGCTTGCAGTTTATCGAGTCACTTAAATAAATAAATAATTTATTTACCCAAATTCCATTTCCGTTGGTTGCCGTTACTTTGACTTAGAAATCATTTCTTCTTTTAAAGAATGAAAAAAAATTATCGACTTAGGCCGATAAAAAAATGTTTTAATATTTAAAAACATTTTGATTCATCATAACACAATACCATTATCGATCAATCAGTTTATTACAATATATTGTAAATTATAGTTTAATTAATCAGATTCCAATTAATTATTCGAATTTGTATTTCATTATCTCATTAATGAAGAAGTAAATAACTTTTATTGATTCATTTAAATAAAATCTTTGTTTTATTCTGGCAGTTGCCAACTTCGTTCACAACGATCTCTGATCTAATCAGCTAATATCTGCTCCCTTTAGTTTCTAGCTTCCATACTACATCTTCTCTTCTATCTTCTTAAATATTTGGGTATATTTGTGATATTACATGTATAATTTAAAAGGAAAAAATCTTTTTATTTCGTTAGCTAAAATTTCCTTCCTTTCTTTCTAAATTTTCTTTTATATTCTTTTATTTCTATATTACTAATTTCTAGCCCAACAGTCCGCTAACTGGCCCAAATTCCTTCCATACCTCCTTTTCTTCCTTTTATTTTATTTATTTACTTCTTCATTTCATTTCGGCCCAAATGCCTAACCGTGCTCGAAATGTCAGCCCGTCCACTTTTCTTTCCTTTTTCTTTCTTCTGTTTCCTTTATTTTTACCTTGTCTGTTCTTTGCTCCACTTGCTGTTATTTTCAGAATTGTGCAAATTCATACCTTCACCTATGAAATTCACGAGCACGTCGATTACATTTATCCTTCTGATCTGCCACACCCAAATAAGTGAACCAACCACTCGACCCCTTTTTTCTTCTCTTTCCTGTATCTACTTGAACCCATTTCCAGTGCACAACTGGTGCACTGTGTACGTGCACACCCTCTCCAATCATCATTGAGTCATCGCTCCACCCACAACAAGTCATGACGCAGCCTAGGATGCGACTGACTCACATTTCCGACCATACATCCCCTCCTCCATGTAAATGATCATCCACTATTAAAATTCGAAAATCCTACATCAGGTCGATCTCAAAACAAAAACTTTTGCCGTCGACTCCGACCATCAGTTCGCCTGCCGCCACCACCGAAGCGATCTCCCCACCCACACGCTCCTCCCAACTCAAAAGCAACGCACTCGATCAATGCCACAGGGAGTACGACGCGATCAAAAACCCTCCTCAAATTACACCCTCAAAATACAAATCGACCTCTTTATCCCAAATCATGCTATAGAAAATAAATTATTATTTTTCCCATCATCCCCGACACTATACGTTGTTCTAATTTCAACGCCATAGGGTACAATCGTCGGGGCAGCCGGAATTTGCCCAAAGTTGTTCTTTTGATCAACTCCGAAAATACCCTAGATCCCAAGCTTAAAAATCTTGAAACAACTTTTAAAAATCATGATTTGACGTCAGTATTCTAATTGTATAACTGAAACAAGTTTTTATGAAACTTGAATTTTTGATGAAACTGAGAGGGTTTTTAACAGTCTGTATCTTTTTGTTTCATATACCGGTGCTTGTTAAGTATTATTACATCTCTTTCTTACTTTTAATTTGTTTTAGTTATGATGTATAGGTATCAGACTAACCTGAAATCATATTGAAATCACCTAACTCGAAGTTATTGACCAAGGATCATAAATTTGTTTTATCACTGCAACAGGAATTTTTAACCTATTAATCTAAGTTTCCTCTTCTAACCCAAACGTTAATCAATTAAAGTACCTACCCCTAGTTCCTTGATTAGGAAAAAGGTTGATTCAACCCAGTTTGCATTCAACAATCAAAAACAACATACATACAGATCAATAGCCCAAAATAGAAGATATAGGAAGAAAGTTTGAAGAGTTTACTCACTATTTTATATTGGTTTTAGCATTCCATTTTCCACTCATTTTAAGTTTAATATGACTATTGACTTAGCATTTCCAGTTCGATCAATCATCTCAGACACAAACCAATTTTTAGCAATGATCATATCCAACCTCAGGAATTTTATAATCACACTTTCAGATTCATATAAGCAAACATTTAATTCGCCAAGATTTAAATGTACAAAAATAGTAGAAAGGAAATAGTTTTTACTCACCTTAAAAATGCTTGAACCCTTAGCTTTCCTTATTGATCTTTGAATGGTTTGTTGTGAGGAGAATGTATGTGTTTATGGTCTATATATAGTGGTTAAAAAATCATAAAATATGGTGCATTTAATACTAGTTTTGGGAAGATAAGCAAAAATCAGTTTTGAGATTTCATTCTAACAAATGATAGAAAAATAAAAAAAATCCTTTCTCTTACCAAATCAAAACAACAACACCTCAACTTCACATGGCTTAGATCAGCCATTATCCTACCCTACACATGACCTCCTTCCCTCCTATGAACATCACTTTAAATGCCATTGTACAACCCAAATCTTTCACAAAATCTTTCATTGTTTTTAAACAAATTATAATATCCATTCTAGTATCATGAAATGCTCAGTTTTCATCTTGAAATCCTCACACATATTTCCCTCATGACACTTGATTTAACAAAAATATTTAAGAACATTTACTTGGCTTTCAAGGTTTGCCAAAATCTGAAAACCTTTATACTTAAATGATCTCGGCCATGTGATGGTTAAGCATGGAAAATCTTAGAAAATCTAAGTGTTTAGAAATTATCTAGTGTAGGTGAGATTCTTGCTATATACGCAAGATCTTGCAAATCTATATGCACGTGTTTTATGACAAGTGAACATGCTTTGAAAATGCAAAAGGAAAATGACAAATTTTCAGAAATTTCATGTGAAAAGAAAATGATGTAAAATATGAAAATAGAAGATACAAAAAGATCTTGCCATGTGAATATATCTCTCTAGATCTCCTTTTTCTAGCTAATTTCTAATGTAGGTGTTTTTCTCAAGCATTTTGTTCATGAAACATGCTAGCATAAGAAATTGGTACTTTCATGTTTATGTTTACGAACATGTGAATTCTTTTGAACTTGCTTTGCCAAAAAAAAGAAATGAGGCTTTCATGTTTTGATAATGTGCTAGTGAACATGAACTAGCTTTTAACTTGCTTTTATCAAAAGGGTTTTTCATTTTTAATTCAAGTGACAAATAAGTTTTTAAATCAAGAATTTACAAAAGACCAAATTCTAAAATCTTTAAAAAAAATGAACAAACATGTAAAATGAAAATGGCATTAAAAACTTGCTATTAAAATTGTTATCATTCATACATGTATAAATAAATTTAACCAAACGCTATCTTTTACATGCTATCATATATGAATATCTAAAAATGGGTTTTAGTAAGTGTTGTGATACAAATGCTATTATTCACAAGTGAACATGTTCTGCAAATTTTAATGTCTAGATTTTAAATCGTATTTGTAAATACGTTCTTACGATCAACCAATATATGTGTCAGTGACATGTGTAAATACTGGGTCATTACAATCTACCCCCTTATAAAAATTTCGTCCTCGAAATTTGTAAGCAGTAGATTAGAGTTATTGACACACACATTTGCAATTTTCCTATTCATAACCAAAAATATCTGTCAAAATTCCCTTCTTAACTCATCAGTCAATTTACTTAACTCCGTTATGTATTTCCCACAATCTCCAGTCACTTAGTTAATCATCTCCATTTCGGGACTCATCCATATGATTTAATCTCACAAGTCGGCCAGTTCACTTTCCTTGAGTTAATATCCAATTAATACTCGAGTCCAAACTTAATTTCAGGAAATCCATATTTTAATACGATTTAAAATTCTAACTCGATTTCCGGTATCAATATGATTGGATATTATTCTAATTTATTTCAACCATATTTAATTTATCTTAAGGTTGACCCTAGTTAATTAACTCCTTACAGATAGTTGCAAAGTTTTTATCCTACTGTACTGGTGCAACTTCCTCCCCAGTGTCTCCTTGATCCTGGGATCCAGCATTACGACCAGTAGTAGTGGAAATTCCACTAGCTCTACTTCTCGTCCTCGGTTACTCATCTTAATTACCTAAATATAACAGGTCGTCATTCCAGACTTAATTGGATATGACTAACTTAGGCATACCATCCAAGTTGATTTATTTTAATTTTATTTTAAATTTTTATATAAAAATACGCTTTCTCACACTCACCCAAAGCCTAGGTAATCAGTAACCTAAGCTCTGATACCAACTGTAACGACCCAACTTTCGAACATATCGTAAGTTGTGTCATTAATAAGAATAAGAATAGATAAAAGATAAAATCAGAAAAAAACATCAGAATCTCACAGCGGAATTTTTTACAAAAGATGATACTTCATAATATTACACAGCAGAATATATTACATCAGAGCATACTGAATCTAGTGATACAAGCCATTCATAGTACATCTTTAATTATATATATCATCGATGACTAACTTGCAGACTTAATTATACAGTAGATAAGGTTGGTAGAGCAGCACACAGAAAGTTCCATTCTAGCTTTCCAAATTTTATCCAATCTTGATTCACATGTCTATTCATAACAAGCGTTATGAATACCCAAGAGTTTAAGGGAAACACAGAAAAATAAACTCCGAGTCAGTCAGGGGACTGGTACGAGTAAATAGTTTTAAAACAAATAAAAATATCTCATAAGACCACGCCGTAAGTACGGAACGGGTTTTTACCTTATGAGATCAAAACACTTTGTATACTTTAAATCAGATATTATCATAGTGTCTATTTATTTCACATATAATTTAGAATCTAGAAGAATGCTTGCATCTCACATTCTCCTATATAGTATACAAATAAAACCCGCTTGGCGCTTATGGAAATTGGATTTCCAACTATGACAAGGTATGGGACCACCTCCCGATGATGTACCTCTAGAGGCGAATACACCTGCGTTCAACAAGAACGTCTTGCAACCCGGCCCACACATGACCGACCACTCATTTCTCTTGAGTGTATCGAATGTATATCACCAGCGGTTGGACTCAAACCACCGTTTCCCGAATGGGCAGAATCGATAGAGTAAGAAACAAAAGGAATTTCTGTAGATAGGTGATTATACACCCTAATCGGAGCGACCCATATAGCCATGCTGCCTGCCCAATTTTTTTGTCATTTCCTGGGTGTGAGGCTTGAGGCTAGACTTACCTTGTCATCATCATTGTTTATTTTCTTTGAATGCCATATCGTCACAACTTTCCAACCACTAATTGACTTCCCAAAAAATATATTATAGGTATACAGCGAGAGAAACGAATTCCTCTGCCACCGTATAAATACGTTTGGAGAGATCAACGTACGTGATCAGTTAGAATTACTTTGTCAGACATTCGTCCATACAAGTTGTCCTGGGATTGGACAAACCGAAGGCACTATTCTATCAACAGAACAACCCTTGCATAAACTCCATCTTTAGTGGTCTTCAAAAATCTCTGGCTTGAAATGTATAAATTGAATTGAAGTGGAATTAAATTCCGGACTCTTCGAACCGACAACGTAAAAGGTCAATATTTGATAGTCGATGATTTAACTATCAAATATAAAATAAAATGAATAGATTTATTTTCATTGGATTTGCTAAGCCTTGTTTAAAAAGATCCTTATTTGAAAAACCTTATTTAAATCCAAATACTAACTTAAATACCATACTTATTGGCTATTTTGTCTGCTGAGATTATTCCAAATAAAAATTCATATTCTAGATTCAATAGTAACAATATAAGTTGATAAACCTATCAAATGTTTAATATATATTTATATACTAAACAAGTTACTTCGGTAACACAATATTAAAGTCAACCAACAAAAACATATCCATCATCACGCAAATTTGTCGATTTTAATCTGACAATTGAATTTAATCAATCGTTGTTTATAAATCAATTTATCTTAGGTAATGATTGTTACAATATTATATTTATCATCTATTTGATTTAGTTAGGACTCTATCTTCTTTTAGTTATAATCCATAGCATTATAATATAT
Organism: Allium sativum; assembly: GCA_030737875.1. Taxonomy (NCBI): domain Eukaryota; kingdom Viridiplantae; phylum Streptophyta; class Magnoliopsida; order Asparagales; family Amaryllidaceae; genus Allium; species Allium sativum. The sequence continues at coordinate 970,797,856 of CM060918.1, read as the reverse complement.
TCCTTATATTTTCTTTCCTAGATCACTAAGCAAATAATTACTAATCTATTTAAATCTTTATTTGAAACCGAAAAGCAATCGATACGTTCCTAAATAGACATAGTCAATTATCAAATCAAATATCTCCTCTGGAATTGCCTCCATTACGATATATTTCCGAACGTCGGAATAATTCTCATTGTCAACGATCAACTTAATTCTTCTGCCAATATCCCATTCCCTCCATTCTTGTCTGCAAACGGTTACTTCCAACATTATTTACTTTGAATTGTGAAAATTCTATCTTCTGAACTCCTCTCTTAAAACAACTTGGTTTCATTAAAAGTACCATTTCAAGCCCGCTTGTAGTCTATCGAGTCACTTAAATAAATAAATAAATAATTTATTTACCCAAATTCCATTTCCGTTGGTTGCCATTACTTCGACTTAGAAATCATTTCTTCTTTTAAATAATGAAAAAAAATTATCGACTTAGGCCGATAAAAAAACGTTTCAATGTTTAAAAACATTTTGATTCATCATAACACAATATCATTACCGATCAATCAGTTTATTACAATATATTGTAAATTATAGTTTAATTAATCAGATTGCAATTAATTATTCGAATTTAAAAAAATGGTTTCTTTTGTATTTCATTATCTCATTAATGAAGAAGTAATTAACTTTTATTGATTCATTTAAATAAAATCTCTGTTTTATTCTGGCAGTTGCCAACTTCGTTCACAACGATCTCTGATCTAATCAGCTAAAATCTGCTCCCTTTAGTTTCTAGCTTCCATACTACATCTTCTCTTCTATCTTCTTCAATATTTGTGTATATTTGTGATATTACATTTATAATTTAAAAGGAAAAAAATCTTTTTATTTAGTTAGCTAAAATTTCCTTCCTTTCTTTCTAAATTTTCTTTTATATTCTTTTATTTCTACATTACTAATTTCCAGCCTAACAGTCCACTAACTGGCCCAAATTCCTTCCCTTACCTCCTTTTCTTCCTTTTATTTTATTTATTTACTTCTTCTTCATTTCATTTCGGCCCATAAGCCCAAATGCCTAACCGTGCTCGAAATGTCAGCCCGCCCACTTTTCTTTCCTTTTTCTTTCTTCTGTTTCCTTTATTTTTACCATGTCTGTTTTTTGCTCCACTTGCTGTTATTTTCAGAATTGTGTAAATTCATACCTGCACCTATGAAATTCACGAGCACGTCGATTACATTAATCCTTCTGATCTGCCACACCCAAATTAGTGAACCAACCACTCGACCCTTTTTTTTCTTCTTTTCTTCTCTTTCCTATATCTACTTGCACCTATTTCCGGTGCACAACTGGTGCACTGTGTACGTGCACACCCTCTCCGATCATCATTGAGTCATCGCTCCACCCACAACAAGTCATGACACCGCCTAGGGATGCGACTAACTCACATTTCCGACCATACATCCCCTCCTCCTTGCAAATGATCATCCACCATTAAAATTCGAAAATCCTACAGCAAGTCAATCTCAAAAAAAAACTTTTGCGGTCGACTCCGACAATCAGTTCGCCTGCCGCCACCACCGAAGCGATCTCCCCACCATACGCTCCTCCCAGCTCAAAAGAAACGCACTCGATCAATGCCACAGGGTGTACGACGCGATCAAAAACCCTCCTCAAATTACACCCTCAAAATACAAATCGACTTCTTTATCCCAAATCATGCTATAGAAAAATAAATGATTATTTTTCCCATCATCCCCGACACTATACGTTGTTCTAATTTCGACGCCATAAGGTACAATCGCCGGGGCAGCCGGAATTTGCCCAAAGTTGATCTTTTGATCAACTCCGAAAATACCCTAGATCCCAAGCTTAAAAATCTTGAAACAACTTTTAAAAATCATGATTTGACGTCAGTATTCTATTTGTATAACTAAAACAAGTTTTTATGAAACTTGAATTTTTGATGAAACAGAGAGGGTTTTTAATAGTCTGTATCTTTCTGTTTCATATACCAGTGCTTGTTAAGTATTATTACATCTCTTTCTTGCTTTTAATTTGTTTTAGTTATGATGTATAGGTATCAGACTAACCTCAAATCATATTGAAATCACCTAACTCGAAGTTATTGACCATGGATCATAAATTTGTTTTATCACTGCAACAGGAATTTTTAACCTATTAATCTAAGTTTCCTCTTCTAACCCAAATGTTAATTAGTTAAAGTACCTACCCCTAGTTCCTTGATTAGGAAAAAGGTTGATTCAACCCAGTTTGCATTCAACAATCAAACACAACATACATACAGATCAACAGCCCAAAATAGAAGATATAGGAAGAAAGTTTGAAGAGTTTACTCACTATTTTATACTGTTTTTAGCATTCCGGTTTCCACTCATTTTAAGTTTAATATGACTATTGACTTAGCATTTCCAGTTCGATCAATCATCTCAGACACAAACCAATTTTTAGCAATGATCATATCTAACCTCAGGAATTTTATAATCACACTTTCAGATTCATATAAGCAAACATTTAATTCGCCAAAATTTAAATGTACAAAAACAGTAGAAAGGAAATAGTGCTTACTCACCTTAAAAATGCTTGAACCCTTAGCTTTCCTTACTGATCTTTGAATGGTTTGTTGTGAGGAGAATGTATGTGTTTATGGTCTATATATAGTGGTAGAAAAATCATAAAATATGGTGCATTTAATACTAGTTTTGGGAAGACAAGCAAAAATCAGTTTTGGGATTTCATTGTGACAAATGATAGACAACTAAAAAAAATCCTTTCTCTTACCAAATCAAAACAACACCACCTCAACTTCACATGGCTTAGATCATCCATTATCCTCCCCTGCACAGGACCTCCTTCCCTCCTATGAACATCACTTTAAATGCCATTGTACAACCCAAATCTTTCACCAAATCTTTCATTGTTTTTAAACAAAATATAATATCCATTCTAGTATCATGAAATGCTCAGTTTTCATCTTGAAATCCCCACCCATATTTCCCTCATGACACTTGATTTAACAAAAATATTTAAGAACATTTATTTGGCTTTCAAGATTTGCTAAAATCTGAAAACCTTTGTACTAAAATGATCCCGGCCATGTGATGGTTAAACATGGAAAACCTTTGAAAATCTAAGTGTTTAGAAATTATCTAGTGTAGGTGAGATTCTTGCTATATATGCAAGATCTTGCAAATATATACGCACATGTTTTATGACAAGTGAACATGCTCTGAAAATGCAAAAAGAAAATGGCAAATTTTCTGAAATTTCATGTGAAAAGAAAATGATTTAAAATCTGAAAATAGAAGATACAAAAAGATCTTGCCATGTGAATATATCTCTCTAGATCTCCTTTTTCTAGCTAATTTCTAGTGTAGGTGTTTTTCTCAAGCATTTTGTTCATGAAACATGCTAGCATAAGAAATTGTTACTTTCATGTTTATGTTTACGAACATGTGAATTCTTTTGAACTTGCTTTGCCCAAAAAAAGAAATGAGGCTTTCATGTTTTGATAATGTGCTAGTGAACATGAACTAGCTTTTAACGTGCTTTTATCAAAAGGGTTTTGGCATTTTTAATTCAAGTGACAAATAAGTTTTTAAATCAAGAATTTACAAAAGACCAAGTTCTAAAATCTTTAAAAAAAAATGAACAAACATGTAAAATGAAAATGGCATTAAAAACTTGCTATTAAAAGTGTTATCATTCATACATGTATAAATAAATTTAACCAAACGCTATCTTTTACATGCTATCATATATGAATATCTAAAAATGGGTTTTAGTAAGTGCTGTGATACAAATGCTATTATTCACAAGAGAACATGTTCTGCAAATTTTAAAGTCTAGATTTTAAACCGTATTTGTAAATACGTTCTTACGATCAACCAATATCTGTGTCAGTGACATGTGTAAATACCGGGTCATTACAAAAGTTTTTGGAAATTATTTTCAAAAAGTTTTTTAAAAAAAAGCATTTTCAAAGGAAAAGTCTATTTTGAAAAACATTCCCCAAAAAGACATATGTAGTATCCTTCGGCCCTTTATCTAAATTTCTTTCTTTTGCCTTTTTTTCAGCACGTCTGGGGAACAAAACATCCCTAATATCCAAGAGGGCGTCATAATACCAGAATGGTTCCGTTGGTATTTGGAGGCATCCTCCCCCAGATGCACCAGTCATTCCTCCTCCTCCTCCCCCTCCAAAAGCTAATAACTTTGCCAAGATCTGCAAAGACTTCCGAGCTATGGGAGAAAGGTCATTCCATGGGAATGAAACATTCGTAGAGACTTATAATTGGCTTAAGGAGACAGAGGATTTATTCTAATTTTTGAAGTGGAGGACCGAAGGAAAATTCAATTAGCCGCTTGGCTGTTGAAGGGTGAACCCTCATTTTGGTAGGAAGTCACCTAAGCTGGACATCTGGTAGAAACTTGGGAAGACTTTATATAGAGGTTCAAAATGAAATTTCTTCCCAAGCGTAGAGAAGCATACTAGTGGAGGGGATCTTCACTCTCAAACAAGGAAAATTGACGGTGAAGGAGTATGTGAACAAGTTCAACCAGTTGGCAAGGTTCAGGTTAGAGTTGGTAGATACACCGCACAAAAGGGCTTTGTGGTTTGCTAAAGGGCTGAATGAGCCTCTGCATGGTTTAGCCATGTCCCATATTCCAATATGGGCCAATTTTGAAAAGCTAGTAGATATGGCACTAATGCATGGGGAGGACAAGGGAGAGAAGAAGGAAGCAAAGACTGAGAGGACATCGCAGAATAAGAAGGTTGTCCCAAGATAGGGTTGCAACAGCAACAACAACGGAAAAAAGGAGGGAAAGATGACAAAGGCAAGGATAAGAGAAAATGTCACAATTGTGGAAAGGAGGGTCACTTGATCAAAGATTGTAAAAGAAGGGAGGCCAGTTGCTTTAATTGCGGAGAGGTCAGACACTTCTCTAAAGAGTGCCTGAAGAAATAGGGATCGTAGGGACAAGGGCAAAGAACAGGGACTTCTAGAGGGCAGGTGCATGCTCTCGCGCTTAGTGCTCCTGAGAGAGGTAGAAAAATTTCCGTAGAAAGTTTAGTTTCTCTTTCAAACCATCCAGTTAGAACACTTTTTGATTCTGGTGCTTCACATTCGTTCATATCTAGTTCTATGGTTAAATCTCTGCACTTAATTACTAGTATGGTAGTAGATCCCATAGTTATTTCAAACCCCATTGGTGGTTCAGCTCATTTATCAATTATTTGTCGGGGTTTGAAAATATCTGTGTCAGGCATTGAGTTTGAATGCGATGCGTATGTGCTCGGGTTTATAGGTTATGGGTTGATACTAGGAATGGATGGGCTTACCACGTATGGGGCCACTCTGGATTGTGAGAGGAGGGTTGTTAGACTCCTGACTTTTCATAGGAAGACCCTCGAAGTTTCTTGTGATCCTCAAGGGTCTGTTGTGCATATCTTCCTAGAGTCTCTAGATGCATCCATAGATGATTTGCAATCTGTTCCGGTGGTTTAAGATTATCCCGATGTTTTTGATGAGGTACGGGGTTTACCTTCAAGGCATGAGATCGACTTCCGCATATATCTGGTGGACAATGCAAAGCCAGTTGCATTACCAGTGCGCCACATGTCTCCAGGAGAAAGGAGGGAGCTGAGTAAGCAAGTAGGGGAGCTACTTGAAAAATGATTTATCAGACGAAGAATATCTGAGTGGGGTGCTCCAGTAGTATTCGCAACTAAAGGGGATGGTTTTCTTCATTTGTGTGTTGACTATAGAGAGTTAAATAAGCTCACTAAGAAGAATAGGCACCCGCTTCCGAGGATTGATGATTTATTTGATCAACTTGTTGGTGCCTCGGTATTTTCTCAGTTGGATTGGCTACGGGGTTCCATCAGTTGAGGGTGGCTGAGGACATCATAGATAAGACTACTTTCAGAACTCCAGATGGTTTCTTTGAATGGCTAATTATGCCTTTTGGGTTGACAAATGCACCCGCCTATTTTATTGATTTGATGAGTAGGGTGTTTCGGGAGTTCCTAAACAAATTCATCGTAGTCTTCGTTGATGATATTTTGATCTTCTCCAAGAGTGAAGAAGAGCATGCCCAGCATTTGAGAGAAGCTTTGAAAACTCTCCGTGACCATTAGCTAAAAACAAAGTTCTCCAAATGCCATTTCTGGGGAAAGGAGGTGAGATTCTTGGGGCATGTAGTCTCCAAAAAAGGGATAGCTGTACATCCCGCGAAGGTAGTTGCAGTACAAAATTGGCAGATTCCTAAAAATGCAACTGAGGTGAGAAGCTTTCTTGGTTTAGCAGGTTATTATAGGAAGTTCATTAAGGACTTCGTGAAGATATCAACACCTCTCACGAGGCTGACAAAGAAGAATTTGGCATTTTCATGGGACATAGACTGCGACGTTGCTTTCCAACGACTAAAAAGGGCTCTGACAACAGCCCCAGTCTTGATCTTGCCCAATGGGAGTAAAGTGTTTACTTTTTACACTGATGCGTGCAGTACAGGGCTTGGTGCGATTATGATGCAAGAAGGGAAAGTAATATGTTATGGGGGTAGACAGTTGAGAGTTCATGAGAAGAACTACCCCACCTACGATCTAGAGCTAGCTGCCATAGTATTCGCGTTAAAGACGTGGCGTCATTATTTACTTGGAGAAAAGTTCGAATTATACACCTATCATAAATCTCTCAAGTATCTATTCTCAAAGAAGGATCTCAACTTAAGGCAACAACGGTTGATGGAGTTCTTAGCTTCATATGATTATGAAATTGCTTATACCCCTTGTAAGCGTAGTGTGGTGGCAGACGCACTAAGTAGGCAGAGGGTGGCCCTGAGTCCTCTGTTTGTGGAAAGAAAGAACTTGGAGTTCATATCAGCTTTTGATTTTAGACCCTCCATCGAGGTTTTGCCTGATTTATTTGCATCCTTAGGGATACGACCAACTCTTGTGGATCAGATAGGAGTTTCGCAACAAGGTGACCAACAGATTCTAGACATCATGGATAAGCTCAGAAGAGGGGAGACTTCTAGTCACCTCATTAGGTACACCATATATGAAAAGGGGTAGTTGCGACAAGATGGAAGGCTTTGTGTTACTCAAACTGGAAGCTTAATAGAGGCAGTCCTAGAAGAGGCCCACCATTTTAAGATGACAATTCATCCAGGCGCTGATAAAATGTATAGGGACATGAAAAGGGTTTTCTTTTGGGCTAAGATGAAGAAGGATATGGCCAAATTTGTTTCTCAATGTTTAATTTGCAAGCAAGTCAATGTAACAACCCAGAAATTCTGAACCAATTTAAAATTTTCATTTTAGAAATTTTAATGGATTTTGAATAGTTAAAATAATTTATTTTAAATAATAACGATTAAAAATTTATTTAAATGGTAGTTAGAACAAATATATTTATTTTAATTATAAAAGGAGTTAGAAATGGCACAGTAGTTTGAAAATTTGAATTTGAACTTTGACTGACTGTACAGGATGCAAAATAAATCGGATTTTAATGAAACCAAAAATATTAGAATCTACTTAAAAATATCTTTCCAACGAATCCGAAAAATCAAAATTTCATAGCGTGAATCAAAGGTTATGCCCAGTTTAAAATTCAGAATAGTCGTTGTAGAATATACATATTTTTTTAATATTAAAAATAGCCATTTTTCAAACGACCTCCTTTTTCAATGAAACCACTTTTGTTGGATCCGGAATGTCAAATTATTGCTAGTTTCAATTTTCATAATTTTTCGAATTAATATGCGAGCGTGGCAAAAGAAAATGTGTTTTGTCAATTTCAGTTAAACTTAATCGAGCAGAAAATGGTTATTTTTCAAACAGTCTCGGAATTCGACGAAATTAGGTTTGTTAGGACCGTATCGTCAAAACATAACTAGAAATAATTTTTCTGGAAAGTTTAGAGTCCGTATGTGGCCCCGGTAAATTTAAATGTACGTTCAAATTAAATAAATAAATAAATGATTTATATATTAAATTAAATAGGCTGGAGATGATCAAAGGGCTGACTGGACCTATTCAATTGCGTCTGTAACGTGGGTATTTGCCTAGGAACAATTTTTGTTGGGCTGAAATTAGAACTGAAAAGAATTAACGGGTTTATTTGCAAAACTAGTAATTAAATATTATTTTATTATAAATACCCTAATCTAATTAGAAGCCAAAACACTAATTCTAATGACCTAGCCGCCGCCTACTGTTTCAATGGCCAGAAACGTCCCTTATTAATCCTAGAATGACCAAAATAATTAGAGATGGGGTTAGAAATGCCCAAGAATGAGTTCAGAGTGATAAGTTTATAATTCACGTATTTGTGATTTTATATATAATCCAATATTAGAAAATATGATTTTTGAATATATAAAAGTTATATATATTTGAAAAGCTAATCAACTAATAAAATTATTGAAACCAATGAAAAAATAAAAATAAAAATCAAATTGGTCAAATAAACAACTTTCAGCTCCGTTCCTTTTCGAGGACGAAATGATTTTAAGTGGGGGAGATTGTAACAACCCAGAAATTCTGAACCAATTTAAAAATTTTATTTAAGAAATTTTAATGGATTTTGAATAGTTAAAATAATTTATTTTAAATAATAATGATTAAAAATTTATTTTAATCGAAGTTAGAACGAATATATTTATTTTAATCATAAAAGGAGTTAGAAATAGCGCGGTAGTTTGAAAATTTTAATTTGAACTTTGACTGACTATATAGGATGCAAAATAAATCGGATTTTAATGAAACCAAAAATATTAGAATCTATTTAAAAATACCTTTCCAACAAATCCGAAAAATCGAAATTTCATAGTGTGAATCAAAAGTTATGCCCAGTTTAAAATTCAGAATAGTCGCTGTAGAATTTTTATATATATTTTTTAATATTAAAAATAGCCATTTTTCAAATGACCTCCGTTTTTTATGAAACCACTTTTGTTGGATCTGGAATGTCTAATTATTGCTAGGTTTCAATTTTCATAATTTTTCAAATTAATATGTGAGCGTGGCAAAAGAAAATGTGTTTTGTCAATTTCAGTTAAACTTAATCGACCAGAAAATGGCCATTTTTCCGATCTTGGAATTCGGCGAAATAAGTTTTTTTAGGACCATATCATCAAAACATAACTAGAAATAATTTTTATGGAATTTTAGAGTCCGTATGTGGCCCCGGTAAATTTAAATGAATGTTTAAATTAAATAAATAAATGATTTATATATTAAATTAAATAAAAACAAGCAGGAGATGATCAAACGGGATGACGGGACCTATTCCATCGCATTCGGAATGCGGGTATTTTCCTAGGAATAATTTTCGTTCGGCTGAAATTGGATCTGAAAAGAATTAACGGGTTTATTTACAAAACTAGTAATTAAATATTATTTTATTATAAATACCCTGATCTAATTAGAAGCCAAATCCCTAATTCTAATGAGCTAGCCACTGCCTATGGTTTCAATGGCCAAAACCGTCCCTTATTAATCCTTTAATCTCTCACAAATCTTCATGAATTAATTCATGATTTCTAAAACCAAATTGAAGAGCAAAGTTCGAGCTTCACTTCTATAAGATGAGATTTTTTTTAAAGGTGTTGTTCGCGAGCAATCGAAGCTCGAAGGCAGCGGGTTCATGGCCGATTTCAGGCCAAGTGGGTCCACCGAGTGGGGCCAGGTGGCGGGCGCGGGGAGGGAAAGCGAAGGCGCACCGAGTGGTGCTGACTAATCGTGCTCCGGCGATGGATGGTGCGTGCGATGGAGGTGGTTTCAATTTGATGTTTGGGTTCGGTGCTCCTGTAATAACCCGGAAATCTGGGCCAGTTTAAATTTTTTTATTTTGGCAATTTTAGCGATTTTTGATTATTTAAAATGAATTATTTTAAATAATATCAACGAGAAATTTATTTTGAATGGAATTCGAACGTATATATTTATTCGAATCGTTGTTTGAATATAAATATTTATTTATATTTATAAAAGGAATTGAAAATGGCGCGGTAGTTCGATAATTCGATTTCAAATTTCAAATGAATGTACCGGGTGCAAAACAAACCGGATTTTAGTGAAACCAAAAATAATGGAATCTAATTGATGATATCTTCCCAACGAATCCGAAAAATCAAAATTTCATAGCGGGGATCAAAAGATATGTCCAGTTGAAAATTCTGAATAGTCGCTATGGAATTCAAGCCCTTAAAAATGGAATTTTTGCAAACGACCTCGGATTTCGACGAAACTACTTTTGTTGGATCCGTGATGTCAAATTATTGCTAGATTCCAAATTTCATAATTTTTCGAATCATTATGTGAGCGTGGCAAAGGAAAACGCGTTTGACCATTTCAGTTGAATTTAATCGACTGGAAAATGGCCATTTTTCAAACGGTCTCAGAATTCGACGAAACTAGTTTTGTTAGGACCGTATCGTCAATACGAAGCTAGAAAATATTTTTCTGCGATTTATAGAGTTAGTGTGTGACCCCGGTAAATTGAAATGCGCGTTCAAATTCAATATATAGAGTTATATGTTGATTTCAACGGAAACGGATCAAAATTTTCGAATCAGCATACGATACATATCCCATTGTGTTCGGAATGGGGGTGAAACGCTATGGACGACAGGCGATGGGCCTCGTTTAGAGGTCGTATGTAAAAGTCAACTTTTTGAAATTAAAATAATAAATATAATAAAATAAAACCTCTTCCTCTCTCCTCTCCTTTTAACTTCGCCCCCCCCCCCCCCCCCGTTCTTCATAAATCAGAAATCAAAAGAAAAGAAAATAAAGAAAAAAAAACCTACAGCTAGAATCGCGACACCCCCCCCTTTCTTCGACCAGTCCCCCCCCCCCCCCCCCCCCCCCCCCCCCCGTGCTGCCTCTCCGCGCCGCGCGATACACCCCCCTCGTTTCTCTCTCCTCCCTCCGAGGAAGACTGCCGCGCCACCCAGACCACCTACTTCGCCTCCGATCCCCCATTCACCCACGATTAAAAGTATGTTTTTATGATTTTAATTATTTATTTACTTAGTTATAAAAAAAACTGATTTTTTTTCAGGTATGATTAGCTTTGAAAATAAAGGCGGAATTTTTATATTATAGAAAGAAGTTAAGAATATATTTTTCATGTGATGTAGAGGATAAAAATAGGATTTTTATATTTTAGAAAGAATAAAAAAAATTCGATTTTTAATTTATGGAAGATATAAAGATATGATTTTTATCTAATGTAGATAGTAAAAATATAATTTTTATAATATAGAAAGGTTAAAAATATAATTTTTATACTAGTGGCATAGTAAAAATGTGATTTTTATTCATGGAGAGTAATAAAATTATAATCTTTATTAAGCGAAGAGAAATATAAAAATATAATTTTTATAACGAAGTGAAAGTAAAAATTCGATTTTTATATATTGAATAGCGAAGTAAAAATTCGATTTTTATATATTGAATAGCAAAGTAAAAATTCAATTTTTATATGTTGAATAGCTAAGTAAAAATTCAATTTTTATATGTAGAATAGCTAAGTAAAAATTCTATTTTTATATGTTGAATAGCTAAGTAAAAATTCGATTTTTATATATTGAATAGCGAAGTAAAAATTCAATTTTTATATATTGAATAGTGAAGTAAAAATTCGATTTTTATATATTGAATAGCGAAGTAAAAATGTGATTTTTATATATGTAGAGAATACGGGCAAAGAAAGTGACAAGAGGCAAGAACGGCGAAGATTTCTACATAAGAAGAGTCGTGGAATTGGATTAGCTAATCTGTGAGAACTTCTCACTCTTTAATTTTTCTAGTTATAATTATATACTAGGATGCAGACGATGTTTAGTAGCACCCGACACCCGTCGTCCACAGACCATGGACGGCTTGTATGCCTGTTTATTTGATTTTGATGTGTAGTTGATTGTGTGATGTGATGTGAAATGAAATAAAATATTTTATAGTGGAAAATATTTTATAGTTAAAAATAGAATTTTTAACGTGTATATGAAATGAAATAAAAATAAACAAATCGGACGATTTGTTTATATACACACACTTGACTGATATTGATTGGGACGATAAATTTTACACATCGCCCAACTGCACAAATAAAATCTGTGTTTGATTGTTTGAAACCCCACACGGGTATTGCGATGATTTTTGACGTACACTAATCCCAATAATTAGTTGTATGTCGATCGATTGATTGACAGACTGTTATAAGCGTTGAATATTTATATTTCATGCTTATACAGTGTAGAATGCACTTTGAATGATGGTTGATTATTCATCGTTGTTATTGTATACATGTGTTGTAGAAAATCCATATAATTAACATTATATGGTAATTGATTGGGCCTCATTCCAGTTTTGAAAAAGAAAGTTTTGAAATAGAAATATTTGAAATAGAAATATTTGAAATAGAAATATTTGAAATAGAAATATTTGAAATAGGAATATTTGAAATAGGATATTTGAAAATAGAAATATATGAAGCCGTATTGATTAGATTGACGCCATTTTGACGTGAACGATATTTATATCGATTTTATTCATTTTATAATGAATATCGAAAGTGATTTCAAAATCTGATATTTTGAAAAGAATTCAAATTCGAATTAAATTGAAATAGAATTGAAATTCGAATTAAATTAAAATAGAATTGAAATTCGAATTAAATTGAAATTCGAATAGAATTGAAATTCGAATTAAATTGAATAGAATTGAATCCGAATTGAAATCGAAGGGAATTGAAATCAAATTGAAAAGAAATTCGAATTTAATTGAAATTGAATTGAAATCGATTTGAAATGAATTTAAAACGAATTTATATTGGAATATTCAATTTTGATTCGAAATTGAATATGAAGTTGAAACCGTTTTGAAAATGAATTTAAAACAATTTATAAAGAACGTTTTGAATTGAAATCGACGAAGTATATATTATATATATAGTATAATGGCCTGAATAGAACGCGCCGCGCCGCGGCAGTTCGCGAATTTCGACCATTGACTTCGAACGGATATTACAGGAGATCCGACCGTCGGATTCTCCTAAAACCGGAACCGTTGGGTTCGTATCGAAAAGAGCTTTCTAACGAATATTAGAAATTAGAAATCTAACGGTTGGATTTGGAATTATGTCCAAATCAAATTTGGAAAAGGTCGCTGTAAGTGCAGTTCGATGGCCGTTGGTGGAAATCGACTTTACGGGCCTTGATAAAATTATTAAAAATATCAATAATTTGTGTAAAATCATAAGAAATGATTTGGGAAAAATCGGGATGAAAAACTCCGTATTTGAAAAGATAAAAATAGATTTTAATCGAAATGATCTAGTTTTGAACTAGAATAACAATTCTATTTATTTTTAAATAAATAAATTGGATTTGAAATGGTTTTGAAAATAACCAGAATTTCCAATGATTGCATTGGAAGGGATTTGAATCAAAATTGTCTTCGGAATATTTCGATGTTGGATTTCGTGACGATACAGATATTGTTATGGGAATTTGAAAGATATATATATCGTTATTCCCAATACGATATTTGTTGGTCGTAGAATTTGATATTGAATATAAGCCGGTATATTTTCTATTCAGAGCCTTGTATTTAATATCAAATGTGATTTAGGTTTGTCGTGAATGGTGTCTTCATTAACATTGTTCTTGAACCCTGTTGAGAAAAGATTAAATCTTTTTATTTAGATTTAATGAAGTGTACCAATTAAATAATATTTAATTGGAATTGAATTGATATTGATTTTTGGGTTTATCGTGAACAGTGTTTTAAATAACACTTGTTCTTTAACCCGATAATTAATGGAACGTGATTTTGGGTTGTTGTGAATGGAATCTTCAATAATACTGTTCTTAGACCCCAAGGAGTTAAGAAAATCAGAAACTAACTGGAGGTTAGTTAAGTTGAATGGTTTCAGAGGTATTGATCTGATGTTAGTTTCGGCCTTCGGGATTAATACTTAGGGAATTGCTCACTTGCTAATTTACAGTTAGGGACTGATTGAAATGTGATGTGATTTTGGGTTTATCGTGAACCGTGTTTTAAATGACACTGATTCTTTAACCCAGTCACAGATTAAAACTAAGTGGAGTTTTAATGAATCTTTAATTAGATTGAAAAAAAATCGAGAATGGAGTATCACCAGTTTTGCTCCAGGCGATAGTTAAATCTTTAATTAGATTTGAACGTGAAATGGTAATTGAATTTACCGATAACACTGAGGTGTTAGATATGAAGTATTACCAGTTTTACTTCATGGGATGAATAGGTTGGGATTGGGAAATAAAATAAATGATTACTTCGGTAAGGTTCGCTAATCCCGACTAGTTTGAATTGATATTCAAAAGAAGATTGAAGAATAAATTTTAATGATTTATCTTTGATAAAATTAATGGGAACCTTTCCCTATGAATGTGAAATTTAGAAACTAACTGTCGGTTAGCTAAGCAGGTTTTCTGGATATTGATCTGATGTTGGTTTCGGCCTTCGGGGTTAATATTTGGGGAATTATTCTCTTGATTAATTTACGGTTAGTGACTGATGAATTGGAATGAGGCGTATGTTGTGTTTGTGTAACACTTATTTAAAATATACGCGAGTTATTCGGAAAGACCGGGTTTATCCCATTCTGAATAACTGATACGACGATAAGGCGAAGATAAAGACGGTGGTCGAAGACCGGAGGTCTTCACGTCGTTTGGGTGATTACTGATGATCTTGATTGGGATGTACACCCAAGAAGATGGAAACAGTTGGTGATCGTCCAGACGTACTTGGAGATCGATGGATATGCGGGGTACTAGGTGCCTCCGGTTTCGTTCAGACCCAGAACGAACTTGTAAATGGACTGTGTGTCTGACATTGGATTTTAGTCCGTGTGATTGATTTCTATTAAATATATATCTGTTTGGCGGCGGAGAATTTATTCTCTTGCTTAACGCCCTTCTCTGAGACGTACGAGCTCAGGGGTTATATATTGATGGATATCAAACGCATGGAGTGAATTGCCTGTGTGGCATGCCTAAGTGGCAATTGAGCGAGGCTTCTGTTGAAAAGCAAAGTCTTGTGGTGATGATCAAAGCACAGCCTGTGTGGCACATCTTTGTGTAACGTGAATTCGCGAGCCTCGCACCCCGGTTGTGAACCAAAAACGGGAGAGGACCTCAGGGAGGGCATGCGTTTCTTTCTAGCTAGGGTGGTGTCAGTGACCTACCAGCCCTGACATTTATATACTTTTCACCTGTGTGGTTGTTGCTGTTGCGAGGCGCCTTGGTTAGATCGGACGATCCGGGTCCGATGGAGCCATTCGTTGGCTCATTTACGCCCCAAAGGGCGGGGAAACGTAGTGTTCAGGCACAATAATCCACATCGGTGGACCGGCCCTGACGATCCATGGGGCAGTTGCGGCTGTTCCTGAGGCTCGGGCTAGACAGTCTCGAATCGGTTGAGGACTATCTTTTGCCTCGGTTCATAGATGGAAATCCAACTTCCAAATACGTGACATTTGCGGTTTTATTTGTAGAGCCTAGTATGGCGACATAGTGGGATGGGGCGCTTATGCCGTCTATGATTGATACTTATGATTTGAAGTTGTTTATACACTATGCACTTATAATAGTATCAAATGATTTGTTTTAAACGTATCAAGCATTCTTGGCTATTATAAGGTAAAAACCCTATCCTCCGGCTTGCGTTGCATTGTGTGATGGGAACTGGGTCTTATAATAGCTTCATTTTTCTTTATTTAGCATTGCACTGTTTGTTTTATGCGTTGGTATTCTTGGGAGGATACTTATTCCGTGTTATACGGCGTGGTCCCTTGATTTACCTAACTTTAAAATAAAGATTAATAACTGTTTTAGTTCTCACACCAGTCACATGACTGACCTGGAGTTTATTGTTTTAACCTAAACTCTGGGTGCCCTTATTTTGACACGGGCGGCTAGTAGTTTTGGTTTTGCAGATTTATATTCACAGGATCATGGTTTACAGCTGGAACGATATCCGGAAAGCTTTGTATCCGTATATCTCATTCTAGTTGTGTATTGTATTATTTTCCGCTGCTATGTATTTAAATGTAATTTAAATCTCTGATATTTCTGTGTAATATTCATTTATAATCTGTATATTCTTGTATTCTGATGGAATTGTTGCAATATACAATGAAATGTTCTTCCGTCTACGCTCTATTTTGTCTTGTTCTCAAAACAATCCGTTCTTTCTCTTCTCTTCGGAGACCGGGGAAGTTCGGGTCGTTTCAGCTCCTGAAGGTCACGAGGAAGAAATAAAAAGGAACGACAACATTTTCACTAAACGTGATTAAGGAAATAGTATTGATCGTCGCTAATCTATGAATCAGAAAAGCGCGACATTTAAATTAAATTCTGCAAGCAAACAGGTGTGTAGCATACAGGTCGAACACAGGGAGGTAAATTAAAATTAAATTATTTATCCAATCTCTTGGGCGAGTTAGACGAAGCCTGGAGATTTTGTTGAAATAAAAACAAATTGAAATTGCGAACTTAGGATTATCGTTGAATCTAATCAACGATTAATCACTAGAGAAAGTTAATTGCAGAACAAGAACAACAATGCAGAAAATAAAAGTGCATAATAAGAAGAACAACAAAAATAAAATTAGGATTGTCGTAGAAACTAATCAAACGACTAATCACTAATGAAACAAATGTAAAATACAATTGGTGCTCTTCCAAAACTAATTGTGAAGACAACACCTATTGCTAAGAAAGAAAAATGCAGAAATAGTAAAAAGGAAGAACTTTTATTAATGGAGAAGAGAATACAGAATAATGGATATGGTGGCTACAATGACATTACAAGGGTATTTATAGGGGTAACCAAACCCTAACCCTAACCCTAATACAATGATAGATGGGCCTTAGGGAATTCACAAAAGAGTTTACAATGAGAGTTTCAAATGGGCCTTAGTTAAATCTATTAAATTTTTGGCCTTTCTTCTTTTCCTCTTGGTTCTTTGACAAGCTTCCCTTGATTTGAGAAATTCTTGGTCTTTCTACCAATCATTTTCTTGTCCAACAACAATTATATGTGGGATCTTCATCTACAATTCTTCAAAATGTAAATATATAGCAATCTGATCTCCATTTCTTTACTTTTCTGGTTGCATGCGGGCGGGGTTGGAATATCTGTAAAAGTAACAAAACAATACCCAAGTAATATTTATTTATATACAAAAGATAAGATATAAGAGCATAAAATAAACACATTTCTATGTTAATCAAATACCCCCACACTTATCTTTTACTCGTCCTCGAGTAAAACAAGAAATGAAAAATTAAACTAGATAGGTCACACTTTCGTAGGATTGCATTGAGCGTATGCAACAAGCCGTTAAACCTCTAGGTGTCCCTAGTAGGACGAGTGGTGTCTCGTGAGGGTTTTCAGCGGATACTACCCACAAAATCCAAATGCAGTATGCTATGATTCTAATGAAACCACATGAATGCAATGGACATATGCAAAATAAAAGCAAAAATGAAAACAAGACTTGTTTCTGAAGTGGTACAACAAATTAAATTAACAATTTCTAGTCAGTTGATTTTATTTTAGATACCTCAACTTGTCACAAATTTTCAATATAAATCAAGTTTTCAAATGTTAAATTCCAGTTTGGCCAGTTAGTTCGGTCAATAACATAGTGCAGCCATGAAATAAATTCTTAGTTTGCTTGGCACAGTTTGCAAAGTGGTATTATTATTTTCTCATGTATGGCTAGTCAAATCAATAAGGTCAAGAAGTGTTTGGGCATCATCACTTATTCTTTATTCTATAAAATTTTAAAATTTATGTTCAATTACATACACCTAACTTAGAAGACCAAGGTTTACCACCCATGCACTGCCTCGCGGACTAACGGAGAGTAGGTAAAGAGCTTGGCGGATTATGCAGGCCGACTTTGGCTTTGTCAACAACGTGTCGGTAATCCTTAGGTGTCCAATCTCATAAAATGAGACCAAGATATTCCAATGCTGACTTTGTCAACAACATGTCGGATAGAGCTTGGCGGGTTTGCACACCAACGCTTGATATACAAGCAATGTTGGATACCCTTGGATTACTGTTATTATTATTGAAAATATAAGCACAAAAGAGAGTTACGCGAATTCAACTTAACACAACTTAGTTTTAAAGATTCGAAAAGCCAATATAAGTATTTTAAGTCCTCTACTTATTTAAACAAAGTCTACAATATAGAATAGATTTCATGGCCATCACCTAAGAATCTCCCTATGTACCGGTTATACTATTATCCCTCAAAATTAAACTTTTCATTATATTTCAAATTCGAATTTAGCTGAGAGAGAAAAATACTATCAACTGGCTAAAAATTGTAAACTTATTTTGTTGTATCAATTGAAAATGAGTCGTATTTTCCAAAAAAAAAAATTATGGTATGTTCGTACAATCTAGAATGCATGATGTTCCTATCTAAATGCATGAAAAATGAAAAGGAAGAAAAATAAAGAAAAAACGAAAATGAGTGAAATGCAGACTCCCCCCTCCCCCCACACTAGAACTAAACAGTGTCCACACTGTAAACATTTCCTAAATTTGAAAGATCGTACCCAAAGGTGAATGAGATGCAAAATTATTTGTATAATGAAATGCAATCTAACTATATGTAAGAATGGATCATATGTACAATGATATATGTGTTTGCGATGCATGTGACGCAAAGAATGCCACCAACTTTTTCCTCCACACTTGGTTCTAGCTCTATGAGTCCCATTCCCACTATGTCTAGGCATGTTTTCTAATAAGCAAAGGTTTTTGAAAACCATCTCATCTTTAAACCTAGATTTATAGTCCAGGAGATAAATATCCACGGTCGTCCTAACATGAAGTTTTTCGATCAAGCTAACATTCCAAAAATAATTCATGTGCTCAACAAATTTATCAGTGTAATTGTCCAAAAATTTGTGATCATATATAAATTCAGTGAAATTTGAATTCTGAGTGTTGTTCAAGACTATGTGATCACATTTCTCAATTGACAATGTATTTTCGACACTGACAA
Source organism: Allium sativum (assembly GCA_030737875.1). NCBI lineage: Eukaryota > Viridiplantae > Streptophyta > Magnoliopsida > Asparagales > Amaryllidaceae > Allium > Allium sativum. The sequence continues at coordinate 970,778,764 of CM060918.1, read as the reverse complement.
TTTCATGTTCGTTTGAAATTTTCTCAAAGTTAAAATTTTCGAACTCGTTACATGAATGCACTTCTTCCTCATTTGGCAATTCATCCTCGTACAATCCAAAGAATTCATGTTCGTTAAAATCCTTTTCCAAATTTGAATTGAAAAATTCAAAATTTTTATTTCGTTCAATTTCAAAATTTTCAAGTTTCTCGCAGCCCGGAAGAGGAAGATCAAAATCTAAACTTAAATCTTTTTCCTGAAAAGAATCGAAGTCTAAATCATTCATTGAATTTTGAACAACTTCATTTAGATCGTTATTCTCAATTTTGAAAGTTGTTGTTTGAAAATTTTCAATATCAGTAAAGAATGGATTATTTCCTGATTCATCGCATTGAATTTGATTTTGTTGCTCGAGTTGTTCTTTAAAACACGTCATTAAACAAAGAAGTTCATCAAGCTGTCTATCTTTTTCACCAAGCTGTCTATCTTGCTTTTCTACCCACTCTCTAAGAATGTTAAGGTGATATTCTTCAGAATCATTGATTTGAGAGTTGTCGTTTTGGATTTCTTGATTTTCAAAATTAAAGTCCACATCAATTTCACAATCAATGTTATTTCCAATGTGGTAGTTGTTTGAATTTTCAGAAAAATGATATTGGAAATCATTTTGATTTTGAAAATTAGGTTCATAACCAAAACTATTGAAATTCGGCAAAAAATTGCAATTTTGGTTATTTTCAAGATGTTGATATGAGCTATAACTTTGGAAATTTTGGTTTACAACCCCATATTGATGCTGATCAAAGCTATCTTGGGTTTCAAAGCTATTTTGATATGGATGGGGCTCATAATCGAAATTATTGAAGTTTGAATTGAAGTCGCCATTTTGATCATAACATTGAAAATGTTAGTCATTTTGAAAATTTTGAAAATTGTTGACATTTGGCTCGCGAAATTTTGAAAAATCCTTCTTCATGAGTTGAAATTCAAAATCATACTCTTCAAGAGGACGTCTACTTCGACTATTATCCCACATATCTCTCAATGATTTTTTTGAATCAGACATTTTAAAGAAGTCACGGTAAGACAGAAATTATTCTCGCTTCAAAATAATATAAAATACTAAGCTGTGCTCTATTAATTAACTGACTCAATTAGAAGGGGGAAGAGGGTCTTATGGCCGTTCACGTATAGTATAAATACTAAGAGATACGACCAATGTTTTACGAGTAGTATGCAACCTCTTCTACTAAAAGTTCAATAAATTGAACTAATATATATCCGCGATCCAATTATACGAGATAGTCAACTTCACAAAACACCACTTTTCAATTATATTATTTTGCAAATCAAATCATGTTTAAGAATTGAAAAACGACGAGAGTGATGATTTTAGTTATGGAAATTCGTTCCACACAAACAGAATCAGAAATATCAGTCACAAAACAGTCACAGAATAATAACAGAAAATTAAATATTGTACAAGCAAGCCGCTGCACCTGCAGAAGATTTTTTACAAGCAATTTCTATATTTTTCAAAGCAGCAGAGCACCTGTAGAGTTCAGAAATTATTACAGTGGGGCATGGCTGTCCATCCAGAAAAAATGAATAGCGTCAATGATTGAAATCTCACTATTTGCAATTTCTTTTGATTTCTGAAATCTTGATTTGTTGCTTGAACTCCAGTCACCGTGTCCTTAGTTCGAAACTCTTTTTTTTTGGTTTTTTTTTTGAATGAATTGAATAACAAAAAAAAGCACAAGAAAAAGAAACAAAGGAATTAACAAAAAAAGCTAACTTTTTGGAGAAGATGGTGCTGAAGTGTGGATTGAAAAAAACTGTGGTGAAATGATATTATGTGAGAGGAAGGGGTATTTGATCAGAGGGAAGAAATGAAGCAGGGAAAAATAATTGAAAAAAAAAGAATGAATCTTTTTATAACCTTCCCTTTTTTTTATTATTGTTGAAAAAACGGACAAATAGGAAAGAAACAAATGACAAAAAAAAGGAAGAGAGATTTCAGGAAAGAAAGAGAATTGTAAAGGAAGGAAGGAAAGTAATTGTAAAAGATTTGGAAAAGAAATTGAGAAGGGAAAACAATAAAAGAGAAGACAAAAACAGAAAGAATTTTTTTTCTTTTGTTTATTGTTGTAAAATTAGAAGAGGATTTTTTTTGAAAAGAAAGGGAATTTGTAAGAGAAGAAAAGAAATCAAATGTATTGAGAACAAGAAAGACAAAAGAAGAAAGGAAAAAAAATTGCAAAAGAGGAATCTTTTTTTTTTTTGAAATTTGTAAAAAGAAAAAGAATGTAGATGATTGGAAAGAAAGTGGAAAGATGGAAAGAATAAAGGAAAATTGAAAGTTGTTTTTTTTTAATGACGGAAAAAGTCGGAAAGAAAAAAATGAAAAAAATGGAAAGAGAGATTGTAGGAGGTGAATGAGAAATGCAATTGGAAAGAAATAAAAAAATGCAAGTTTTTTTTTATGAAAATTTGAACAAGAAGAAAGGGAAAGAAATGAATGGTAAAAACCCAAACAAAAAAGGAAAAAAAAAATAAAAGAGGAAGGAAATAAGAGAAAAAAAGCAAGGTTTTTTGAGTAGAGAGGAAGGGTAGAAGAAATTGAGGAAAGAAATAAAAGCAGACAAAAACAAGAAAGAAATCAAAGTAGACAGAGAAGAATTTCGAAAGTTTTTTTTTTTAGAAAGTTGTAGACAAAAGATGGAAACAAATAAAAAGAAAAGGAAAGGGAAAAGAAAAATGTGAAAATCAGCGAGGTGGTAGAAAGATGGAAAGAAATTGAAGAAAAATTAGCAAGTTTCTTTTTTTGTATATATTTTTTTCTTCTTGAAGGAATTAGATTGGAAGAAATGCAAAATAAAAAAAGGAAAGAAATAAATAAATAAAAGAAGGAAAATTAAAAGAAAAAGTGGCAAGATTTTTTTTCCTTGTCTTATAGATTATGATATCAATATGTGATACACAATCAACTAATCAAGATTTTTATCTATATATATCTACAAGAAAACAATAGGAAAATAAAAGAAAATTTGGCAAGATTTTTTTTTTTACAAAATCAAACAAAAAGAAAAAAAACTAACACGAATCAGAAATTAAATAAATAATAAAATTCAATTGTTACCTCCCCGGCAACGGCGCCAAAAACTTGATCGTCGCTAATCTATGAATCAGAAAAGCGCGATATTTGTAATAAATTCTGCAAGCATACAGGTGTGTAGCATACAGGTCGAACACAGGGAGGTAAATTAAAATTAAATTATTTATCTAATCTCTTTGGCGAGTTAGACAAAGCCTGGAGATTTTGTTGAAATAAAAACAAATTGAAATTACGAACTTAGGATTATCGTTGAATCTAATCAACGATTAATCACTAGAGAAAGTAAATTGCAGAACAAGAACAACAATGCAGAAAATAAAAGTGCATAATAAGAAGAACAGTAAAAATAAAATTAGGATTGTCGTTGAAACTAATCAAATGACTAATCACTAATGAAACAAATGTAAAATACAATTGGTGCTCTTCCAAAACTAATTGTGAAGACAACACCTATTGCTAAGAAAGAAAAATGCAGAAATAGTAAAAAGGAAGAACTTTTATTAATGGAGAAGAGAATACAAAATAATGGATATGGTGGCTACAATGACATTACAAGGGTATTTATAGGGGGTAACCAAACCCTAACCCTAACCCTAATACAATGATAGATGGGCCTTAGTTAAATCTATTAAATTTTTGGCCTTTCTTCTTTTCCTCTTGGTTCTTTGACAAGCTTCCCTTGATTTGAGAAATTCTTGGTCTTTCTACCAATCATTTTCTTGTCCAACAACAATTATATGTGGGATCTTCATCTACAATTCTTCAAAATGTAAATATATAGCAATCTGATCTCCATTTCTTTACTTTTCTGGTTGCATGCGGGCGGGGTTGGAATATCTGTAAAAGTAACAAAACAATACCCAAGTAATATTTATTTATATACAAAAGATAAGATATAAGAGCATAAAATAAACACATTTCTATGTTAATCAAGTATTAATAAATTTAATTAAGTTTTAATAGTCTTAAGTTAATTAAATTATGTGACCAACGCTAAAATTACATTAACTTTTTCATATGAAATCGGAATTCAGCGAAACGGAAAGCGTTGGAACCCTCTTGACGAGATCTATGTGATGGAACAGACCTTATCTGAAATGAAGCACTTTGAAAATTCAGACAAATCGATGTGAGATTTCTATTTTAAAATTAAAATTAATTATTTATTTCATTGTGAAATTTATATTCATTCTGTATAAAATTCATGTGGTGTCGTGTATATATTTGTTGAAATGTTGATTATGTTGTATTGTGATGAATCACTGAATTGATTTATGTGTCTCATGTTTGTTATGAAATTGATGAAACAAATATATCATGTTAGAAGTAAAATAGATTCAAACGAAAATTATCATTGTTATTAGATTGTTGTAATTAGCATTTGTGTTAAATATAAAATTAGATTCATTATTATTAGATTATTGTAATTAACATTCATGTTAATTATAAAAGTAGATTAAAATAATGTTATCATTACTTTATTAGATGGTAGTAATTAACATTTATGTTAATTAGGAAATTAGATTCAAGGAGTAGATAAAAACATTCATTTTTGTCAAATTTAATAGAAGGAAATAAAAATGTTCATTTCTGTCAAATTTAAAAGAATGAAATAAAAACATACATTTTCATCATTTAAAAAAAGTGAAACCAAATTATACATTCTTGGTCAATTAAAAAGAATGAGACAAAACATTCATTTTTGTCATTTAAAGAGAATAGACCAAAAATATTCATTTTTGTCATTTAAAAAGTTGAAACAAGAATATACATTTTTGGTTATTAAAAAGGATTAGAAATAAAAGATTCCATTTTTATTTTCAATTAGTTACAAAGATTAGAATTGGAATAAAAGATTTTATTTTTATTTTCAATTAATTACAATAAAATAGAGTTGAGATTTAAAAGCAACATTTTTATTGTCATTTTATATACAATAAAAAGTGTAGATTAAAAAGTAACATTTTTATTGTCATTTTATATGCAATAAAAAGAATGGATTTAAAGTAACCTTTTGTTTGTCAATTTAGTTACAATAAAAAGGATAGATTTTAAAATAACATTTTCATTGTCAAGTTGGTTATAATAAAAAGAATTGATACAAAGAAACATCTTTATTTTCATTTTAGTTGTAATGGAAAGAATTGATTTTAAAGTTGCATTTTTATTGTTATTTTATATGCAATAAAAGTAGAAGATTTAAAGGCATCATTTTGTTGTTATTTTATATGCACTAAAAATAGAAGATTTAAAGGAAACATTTTGTTGTCATTTTATATGCAATAAAAATAGGAGATTTAAAGGCATCATTTTGTTGTCATTTTATATGCAATAAATATAGAAGGTGTAAAGGTATCATTTTTGTTGTCATTTTATATGCTATAAAAATAGAAGAGTTGAAAGTATCATTTTTGTTGTCATTTTATATGAAATAAAAATAGTCATTTTTGTCTAACATGTTAGTTGAAATAAAAATAGTCATTTTTGTCAAACATGTTAGTGAAATAAAAATAACATTTTTAGTTAGAATATTTTTGTGAAAACAAAAATAATATTTTTGGTTAGAATATTTTTGTGTAGAATAGAAAATAACATTTTTGTTATAAATGTTACACTAAAATAGAACATAACATTTTTATGTTGCATTAGGGCAAAATAACATTTTTATTATAAAATGTTGCATGAGAATAAAAATAACAGTTTATTATTAAATGTTACACTAGAACCAAATTGTCACTTTTGTCAAATCATTTAAACCAAATAGTCATTTTGTCAAATATATTTATGTGTAACGACCCGGCAATTTGACCGCTCTAACATTGGTAATCAAACCATCTTAAAACGTTCAAATCGACGGAGCGTATTTAGCTTATAAGGTTTAAAAAACAGAATCAACACAAAAAAACACAGAATAAATACATAACACAGTATTGAACAGGAAAATAACTTTTATTTATTTATCAAAACTTTGATACAAGAATTATCATACAGCGGAGTATAGAATACAACTTGAATGGAAAAATATTTACTGTTTTTTTTTTTAAATCTTCAGAGTGCGCCGTCTTTGAAATCCCCAGCCCCATTTTCCGGATCCTGAACCGTGATGTCTAAATCTGCACTTGCTCGGATCTGACCCGAGCATTCCATGCAAAAACATACAATACTCGAGTCAGGATTAATCATAGTTCAAGTAAATTAATTTCAATAAAAACTGAAATATAATAGTTAAGTCTATCAGTTTTATTTAATTCGGGTACATCGAATCTCTGAGAGACCGTCAAAATATAGCATAGCAACTTGGGCAAGACAGGTCAGGATAGCATATGGATATATATATATATATGTGCACTATAACCATGCTTCGAATAAAAAGGAAAATGCACGAAGGCGACATGTTTATGTGCAAAGCAAAGTGCACAACGAGGTACAAGAGCATTTCATTGATCACATGAAACTACACATTTATGAATTATGCTGTCACTAAGGATGCAGCACATTAAATTATGGAACTGGGACCAGATAATGGAACCATGGGACTGATCAATTAAGTATGCCCACAAAGCAGGTTGTATGTATAACAGTGGAAAGTAAATGCCAATACAACCTATATAGTTTCATGTATACTGTCACTAATATAGTTGGCACAAATACAAATATTCATGTTTACTGTCATAGTTGGCACAAAATGTTAATGTCCATGTTTCAGGAATAACATATTAACAATATGATTATTTTATGTCAAGGTGAATTCATGTCAACCATAGGGTCTGTTCCAGATTTAACAAGGCAACAAGATAACACTAATAAGATCAACCGCTTGCTATTAACACAGAGAACAAATGGAAGCTTCAACCGACAAGGTGAATGCATGGAGACTATGGTGTTTAGATACATAAATAGTACCATAAACTATGATGCTTTACATATGTATACGGTATCAACCTACATATATACACGCAAATGGATGCGTGGATACACATGCTGACCCCCCCATATATGAGTTGCAAAATTTAGTTAACAGGTTAGAACTCTAAATGAAATAGAATCCGTTCCCAAATACACATATAAGTTCAGGTGCACACACATGCAAATAAGTTCAGACGAGTGATATAAGTACACAAATTTCAAGCAGAAAGATAAAGGTGTATAATCAGTTCAAGTGCACAGCTAGGCTTACAAACATGGTTCATGTACTCAAACTTTCAAACCTCAGTACACAAATCAAGTGCATATGAGAAAAATAATGGTTTCAGCCTCGACACCATATAACCATGAGCAGTCCAGTTTTAAGACAGGCACATGATTAAGTTCACAGACATGGTATACAAAGTGATACTATAGTAGTTCAGGTTGGGTACAACTCGAATTGGGTACAGGAAATTTTCAAACAATATGACAGGATACTAATTCGATGCATCAGGAAAATTTCACACGTTATATAAGAAACCCAGCATTTAAAAATGTGGTATACCCTTACAGGTTCCTCAATGGGTAACCAATATTTCAAATGAAGTAATTTATAAATTGTTTAATGCATGGAATATTTGGGTTTAAGCCAAAACAGTGAGGGTGCTAGAAGCAGTGTCCCAAAATATCATGAGCAATCTTACGACAACAAACCCCTTCCCAGATTTGAATTAAGTATTCCTTTCCAATTTACATCTAAACACCCAGATTTTAGGCAAATTCAGTAACACATACAACTCAAAAGTACCAAAAACCTTAAGTGAACATTACGGTATGGTCACGGCAGTCAACAACACAGGTCCCGGTAGAAAATTCGAGTGCAACCACATCAAGGACACCCTATTATACTCGGTTTAAATTGTAGTTAATCTACTTAAACAAGATTTATTGTGAGGGGAATTCACCTAGTTTGTATTAAAATTAAGATACTCGAACTAAAATTAATCAATCGTGAGTTTCAAAAGAAACTCACCTTACACGGTGTTTCCTAGGGCAGCGAAGGCGAGAGAAGTGGTGATGCTGACGATTGGATCTGAGCCAACATGAGAAAGGAGATTCGCCTTGTTGGAGCTACGATCGGAAGGTGGAGCAGCTTTGGTCCTAGGTAGCTTCTAGATGGAGACGAGGCAGCGCTCACCGTTGGAGTTAATGGAAGAGGCGATTTCGATTTGAGCAAGGCGACATCGATTTTTAATGCTTCAGTGTCTTCGACTTCAAAAGGAGGAAATCGCTTTGATTTTAGGGCAGAAAGAGGAGCAAGGCTAATCGTATGCAGAAGGAAGAAGGTGGCGATTTATTTTGATTTTGGGGGAAAGGGTTCGATTCGCGGTGGCCATTAAAAAGAAGAGAAAACTTTGATTTTTATTGTCTGAAGAAAGGGGAAAGGAACCATTCTTTTATAAAGGCAAATACCGTGGTTACCACGTTTCCGTGGTGGCCAAGGAACTGATTGTGTGCGTAGGAAGGAATATACACTTTATTTTATTTATGTCTGTACGGTTCCCTAATCTCTACCGCAAATTATGTTGATGGTTTGTTTTTGAACTACCCCAAACGAACTATAATCGTGACGAAATTTTACATGTCTTCACGCCTCGACATTCTGAACCCAATAAAATAATTCTAATTGTAAACCGACTTTGTCTGTATACAACATTATTTTAAATTTTTAAAAATATTTATCGCTTCACTGATTTTATTCTGCTTGCCCATAAAACAACCTTTGTTCGATCCCATATTTAAAACGTTAAATTTCAAATTCTGTTTTCAAATATCCAACCAAACCCAGTTTGAATATTCACCAATAATTATTTGATTTTCAATCAACCATTCTGAACCCAGTTCATACACAAAATCGATGTATTTGATTTTTAAATCTCTAACCCCAGTATCGATATAAAAATTGATTGTTAATAGTTTAGTCTTCAAATAAAATCCCATATCAAACTGTTCAAATTTCTGGGACGTTACATTCTTCCCCCCTTTAAAACTTTTCGTCCTCGAAAAGGAAAGATCGTTGGGAATTATATCAATATACACTTTTAATATTCATATTTGTGTAAAAATTCTTCACAATTAATTTAAATATCGATATTAAGCTATCGACCTTCTTTGTTTCCATCATATTCAATTTTCTCTGATCATTAAATTAATCTTCAAACTTAACTTCTTAAATTTCAAAATTCGCATAAGTTGGATTTACGCCTCTCAAATTGTTCCAAATTTCATTATAAACATCATTTGTCAACGTCACTTACCCATCGTTGCAACAGTAATGGGTTTAGACTTAGCAATCCTCAACCCAATCTCCTTATATCCAATCTGTTTTATTCTACCAACACTCACTGCAGAGTGTAAATAACATTTCCTTTTTAAGTTGCACTTGTCGATTGGAAAATTTCATAACTTGAAATCTTTTGTAACCTTTTAAATATCACAGAATTCGTGCAAAATTTTAAATTATTTCGAAGCTATGGATTTAAATATATTCCGAAATTTGCTTTCTTAAATTATCAAGTTGGGTCTATTTTAAATTCAAATTGTTGATCTGAAAGTATTTTGATAACTCGAAGTTTGACAAGTCCATTGTCGTTCTCGCAGATGTTAGACATACGCTGGCCAGGCGTACGACTAAAATCTCCAAGCACTAAATATCCTTGCTTCAACTCCCAGTGAAAATATTTCAAAAATTCTTTTAAAATAGATACGGAAAGTACCAATGTGATGTTGATATGCTGATTGTTCATGAATCGCAGATACACAATGGTTCCGTCTGGATCCCCCAGAAAACATCCGTATCCGTAGGAAATCACTTCCCTACGAATTTCGTCATGGACGAATCAACGGAAGATATTTAAGAATCAAAAGACATTCTGAGGTCACTGAGCGTTGATTTCTCTGTCTCAGAATCACGGAACAGATCAAGGAATTATGAACATACTTCAAGTCACGAGAACAAAACAAGTCCCGAAGACAAATCAGGTCACGAAGACCAATCAAGTCACGAAGACTAACTGCTGCATTAAACAGGTGGCTCACTATTACTTAGATATCTCAGTGGACCGCAGGTATACAATGGTTACGCCTGGGTCCCCCAGGAAACATCCATACCCGTAAGCTTTCACAGCTCTGCGGATTACGCCCTTTTAACCCGACTGTAGATCGCAGCAGTCACAATGGTTACGCCTGATTCCCTCAGGAAACATCCGTCCGCCTTAGGCTATCTGCAGCCCTGCGAATTTCGCTACACGATCGAATTCCCACGACTCTAGATCGCAGCGATCACAATGGTTACGCCTGATTCCCTCAAGAAACATCCGACCGCCGTAGGCTATCTGCAGCCCTGCGAATTGCGCTAGCAGTCATACTCAATGGCAACTCATGAGTTTTATGTCCGGACAACCTACCGCCACCAGCAGCACTGCAGATTGCGCTATCTGCAGTCCTTTTACATAAGCTCGAAATTCAAAGAAGAAGGATGGTACTTCCCTTATCTTGACTTGAAAACATATAATACTATATACATATAGTATCTAATTCTCATACTTTTCATAATTCATACTTTACATAAGATTCTCTTTCCAAATCAAACATCTCATTCTTATATAGATTCTGTTATATAAGACTTTATTTCAAACTGATTATATCACATTTTTCTCCATATAAGTTTCGAAACTTCTATGCTAAATATCTAAACTCGAACATCCCTCAATTTCCATTCTAATCTTAAAATTTTAGCTTTAAACTCTTAATCAATTCAAATGATTGATTGATATCTCTTCAAACTCGGCTTTCTGAATCCACTGGCTATAAACCAAATTTTTCTTTCAATTCCTAATTATAAAATTCATCACTTCATCAACATCCTTATTTGCTCAAAACTTCGGATTTTTCTTCTTATCACAAATTTTTCCTTCACGCATTATCACTTCTTCACATTCATACTTCGACCGTCAATTAGTAAGCGAACAACCTCCTAAGTATCAACCCCGAAGGCCGAAACCAACATCAGATCAACACTCAGCAAATTATTCACTTAACTAACCTCCAGTCACTTTCTAAATTCCTTAATTCCATTTCTAATTCTTTATCAATCATTGCTCACGAAATTTTCGAATTCGAATTACAATTCCATTTCTCTTACATTCTGTCGCCCTTCATTTTCAATGTGCGGCTCTTTGTTGTTCAGTTCTCATTATTCTGATTTGTCAAAACCCGTTAACTTCTCACAATCTTTGAAAAACAATTCATATTTATTTTCTATAATTCTAGAAAATCTCCTATTACCATTAGAAAACAATTCCATATTTTTGCAGATCTTTAATAGAAATATACTTTATTTTCAGGGGAAATATTTCTAAATTCGTTATTTGCATTGAACAGTTATTAAATAAAACACTGATATTTTCACTTAACTGCTAGCGCTCATTTACTTACTTCACTTAACCATTCTTGCTATCGAATCTTATCCATTTCTTAGTTAATGATGAGGTCAATCAAGTTGGGGTATATTTACCCCTCAGACCTTAACTGAACAATGTTATTAACTTTGAAACAGATAAGTTCGCAACTTCGAAACTTTCATTCTCATAACTTTCAAATTCAAATTAAAATTTTACTTTTTTTTTTTTTTTTTTTACGAAAATCGTTGATTGTAACAATCGTTCATGCCTCGAAATATTTAACCTTAAAATATACTTTATCCATTGAATACATGATTAAATAATATTTTCCTGAAACCCGACATAATCGTCTCCCATAAATAACTTCTTTTCGAATAATCTATTATTCAATACCATATTCCGAACTTCGGAAAATATTCTGAACTTCAGAACAATCTCACCGTGCTGGTTAACTTCATCACCTCCATCTCCAATTTCAATCGCAACATATTCATTTTCAAATGTTATTTACTTCCAAAAAAGTAAATATTTCTTTTATCAAAATCCAAACTCGTCACATCCAATTAGCTTTCATTTCACTTGAACCTCAATCCAAATCTTTATTCAAATTTTGCTCCATTTACAACTCTCGTTCATACTTCGCTTCTTGATAATTAATTAACAAGTTTGTACCTCACTATCGAATCCATGTATTCGATTTTACTAATTATAAATTATCTTGCCAATAAACTTTGACACAATTGAATTATAATTATACCCTTTTCAATTTTATTATTTTATATTCCGAATTCAAAATAAAATTCATCGTCTCATTTCCGAAACGATTTTCAATTTCCTCTCAATCAAATTCTTATCTGAAATCTTATTCCAATAAATTTCAATTATCTTTGATCGCTAAAAACACACAATTGATTCATCGATTCTATTATACTTATCTTCCTTAAATGTCGTTCGATGATAGGTTCGAGATTCAAATACAAAGGAATCTTATCGAAGAATAATTCTTGCAAACCTGGATTCGAAGACTTCCGAAGACTGGGGATTCCGAAAAAATTTAAATCTCAAAATAAATTTTTGTTTCCGCTGTATTATTTCCAAAATACTAAATTTCAAAATATATAATATTTCCAAAATATTTTTCCATTCAAAATTTATTTTAAAATTGTTTACACTTTTCAAAAATTATATTTTGAAATCTTTTTATTTTTAAAATCCGCTTTTCCAGTGTCGATTCTATTTCAAACTCGATAAGCTATGCTTTGAATAAACCAAAGCTCTGATACCACCTGTAACGACCCGGCAATTTGACCGCTCTAACATTGGTAATCAAACCATCTTAAAACGTTCAAATCGACGGAGCGTATTTAGCTTATAAGGTTTAAAAAACAGAATCAACACAAAAAAACACAGAATAAATACATAACACAGTATTGAACAGGAAAATAACTTTTATTTATTTATCAAAACTTTGATACAAGAATTATCATACAGCGGAGTATAGAATACAACTTGAATGGAAAAATATTTACTGTTTTTTTTTTTAATCTTCAGAGTGCGCCGTCTTTGAAATCCCCAGCCCCATTTTCCGGATCCTGAACCGTGATGTCTAAATCTGCACTTGCTCGGATCTGACCCGAGCATTCCATGCAAAAACATACAATACTCGAGTCAGGATTAATCATAGTTCAAGTAAATTAATTTCAATAAAAACTGAAATATAATAGTTAAGTCTATCAGTTTTATTTAATTCGGGTACATCGAATCTCTGAGAGACCGTCAAAATATAGCATAGCAACTTGGGCAAGACAGGTCAGGATAGCATATGGATATATATATATATATATGTGCACTATAACCATGCTTCGAATAAAAAGGAAAATGCACGAAGGCGACATGTTTATGTGCAAAGCAAAGTGCACAACGAGGTACAAGAGCATTTCATTGATCACATGAAACTACACATTTATGAATTATGCTGTCACTAAGGATGCAGCACATTAAATTATAGAACTGGGACCAGATAATGAAACCATGGGACTGATCAATTAAGTATGCCCACAAAGCAGGTTGTATGTATAACAGTGGAAAGTAAATGCCAATACAACCTATATAGTTTCATGTATACTGTCACTAATATAGTTGGCACAAATACAAATATTCATGTTTACTGTCATAGTTGGCACAAAATGTTAATGTCCATGTTTCAGGAATAACATATTAACAATATGATTATTTTATGTCAAGGTGAATTCATGTCAACCATAGGGTCTGTTCCAGATTTAACAAGGCAACAAGATAACACTAATAAGATCAACCGCTTGCTATTAACACAGAGAACAAATGGAAGCTTCAACCGACAAGGTGAATGCATGGAGACTATGGTGTTTAGATACATAAATAGTACCATAAACTATGATGCTTTACATATGTATACGGTATCAACCTACATATATACACGCAAATGGATGCGTGGATACACATGCTGACCCCCCCATATATGAGTTGCAAAATTTAGTTAACAGGTTAGAACTCTAAATGAAATAGAATCCGTTCCCAAATACACATATAAGTTCAGGTGCACACACATGCAAATAAGTTCAGACGAGTGATATAAGTACACAAATTTCAAGCAGAAAGATAAAGGTGTATAATCAGTTCAAGTGCACAGCTAGGCTTACAAACACGGTTCATGTACTCAAACTTTCAAACCTCAGTACACAAATCAAGTGCATATGAGAAAAATAATGGTTTCAGCCTCGACACCATATAACCATGAGCAGTCCAGTTTTAAGACAGGCACATGATTAAGTTCACAGACATGGTATACAAAGTGATACTATAGTAGTTCAGGTTGGGTACAACTCGAATTGGGTACAGGAAATTTTCAAACAATATGACAGGATACTAATTCGATGCATCAGGAAAATTTCACACGTTATATAAGAAACCCAGCATTTAAAAATGTGGTATACCCTTACAGGTTCCTCAATGGGTAACCAATATTTCAAATGAAGTAATTTATAAATTGTTTAATGCATGGAATATTTGGGTTTAAGCCAAAACAGTGAGGGTGCTAGAAGCAGTGTCCCAAAATATCATGAGCAATCTTACGACAACAAACCCCTTCCCAGATTTGAATTAAGTATTCCTTTCCAATTTACATCTAAACACCCAGATTTTAGGCAAATTCAGTAACACATACAACTCAAAAGTACCAAAAACCTTAAGTGAACATTACGGTATGGTCACGGCAGTCAACAACACAGGTCTCGGCAGAAAATTCGAGTGCAACCACATCAAGGACACCCTATTATACTCGGTTTAAATTGTAGTTAATCTACTTAAACAAGATTTATTGTGAGGGGAATTCACCTAGTTTGTATTAAAATTAAGATACTCGAACTAAAATTAATCAATCGTGAGTTTCAAAAGAAACTCACCTTACACGGTGTTTCCTAGGGCAGCGAAGGCGAGAGAAGTGGTGATGCTGACGATTGGATCTGAGCCAACATGAGAAAGGAGATTCGCCTTGTTGGAGCTACGATCGGAAGGTGGAGCAGCTTTGGTCCTAGGTAGCTTCTAGATGGAGACGAGGCAGCGCTCACCGTTGGAGTTAATGGAAGAGGCGATTTCGATTTGAGCAAGGCGACATCGATTTTTAATGCTTCAGTGTCTTCGACTTCAAAAGGAGGAAATCGCTTTGATTTTAGGGCAGAAAGAGGAGCAAGGCTAATCGTATGCAGAAGTAAGAAGGTGGCGATTTATTTTGATTTTGGGGGAAAGGGTTCGATTCGCGGTGGCCATTAAAAAGAAGAGAAAACTTTGATTTTTATTGTCTGAAGAAAGGGGAAAGGAACCATTCTTTTATAAAGGCAAATACCGTGGTTACCACGTTTCCGTGGTGGCCAAGGAACTGATTGTGTGCGTAGGAAGGAATATACACTTTATTTTATTTATGTCTGTACGGTTCCCTAATCTCTACCGCAAATTATGTTGATGGTTTGTTTTTGAACTACCCCAAACGAACTATAATCGTGACGAAATTTTACATGTCTTCACGCCTCGACATTCTGAACCCAATAAAATAATTCTAATTGTAAACCGACTTTGTCTGTATACAACATTATTTTAAATTTTTAAAAATATTTATCGCTTCACTGATTTTATTCTGCTTGCCCATAAAACAACCTTTGTTCGATCCCATATTTAAAACGTTAAATTTCAAATTCTATTTTCAAATATCCAACCAAACCCAGTTTGAATATTCACCAATAATTATTTGATTTTCAATCAACCATTCTGAACCCAGTTCATACACAAAATCGATGTATTTGATTTTTAAATCTCTAACCCCAGTATCGATATAAAAATTGATTGTTAATAGTTTAGTCTTCAAATAAAATCCCATATCAAACTGTTCAAATTTCTGGGACGTTACATTATGTTAGAACAATAATATTGTTTTTGTAAAATAAAGATCGTAAACAAATAAAATTACCATTTTCATTTGTTTTGTTGAATTAGAATTGTCAACAAAACAAACATATCAATTTTATTTGTTTTGTTGAATTAGAACTGCCGACAAAACAAAGTTATCATTTTTATTTTATTTTTGTTGAAATAGATTTGTCAACAAAACAAAGTCACTATCTTTATTGTTTTGTTGAAATTGGTTAGTTGAATCGCAATATACATTTTGTCAAAATATTCAATTTTGTCAAAATAGATCAGTTGAATTAAACCATATATTTTTGTCAAAATATACACTTTTGTCAAGATAGATTAGTTGAATCAAAATATACATTTCTGTCAAAATGAACAATTTTGGCCAAATAGGTTAGTTGAACCAAAATATTTATTTTTGTCAAAATATAACAGTTGAAACAAAAAATACATTTGGTTAAATATGATGGTTGAAAACAAAATTTACATTTTTGTTAATTAGATATGTAATGAAATAAAAATCACATTTTTGTTAAATAAAAGAGTTAAACACAAATAGCATTTTTGTTAAATAGGTTTATGTTACAACCAAATATTCATTTTGATAAAATAGAATTGTCAGCAAAATGAATGTATCACTGTGCATACATTTTGTTGAAATATAATTTGTATGCAAATATAAGAATCACTTTTATTTGCATAGCATACATTAGAATTTATATGCAAATATAAGAATTCTATTATTAGTCAAAACATACATTAGAATTTGTATGTAAACTAAAGTGACATTTTTATATGTCAATGTATACATTAGAATGTTTATGCAATTTAATACAGACATTTATATGTGTCAGGTTATATACTGAAAACATATACAAATAAAACAATTTCTTTTTATTTGTTAAAATTAAAAATAGAAATTTGCATACAAATAAAGAAAAATGAAAAATTATCTTTTCATTTATCATCAGCAATAATGTCATATAAATAAATTACATTCTATTAAACATTAGAAATGTATAAGGAAATTATACGAGTCAAATACATTTTTATTCGGCATTAGGAATAAAATAACATGTTTTGTTCATTATCATCAATATGTTAGCAGAATTTGAAATTGGTTAAATTCATTAACCAATTATTTATTTATATGAACTGTTATTGGCTGAAAACTCCACATGGGTATTGGGATGATAGTTAACATATACTTGTCCCAATATTTAGTTGTATATCGATTGACATATTGACATACTGCGATGAGCGTTATTATTTCATTTTAATGCTCACACAGTTGTAAAATTTCATTATGGATGTTGAATGGATGGTTTGATGATTATCTATCATTTGTTGTCATATACATGCGACGTATAAAATCCATATAACCGAAATTGTATGGTAACTGATTGAGTCGCATTCCGATTCAGGATTTCTTTTAAAGTAAAGAATATTTAAAATAAAGAATATTTAAAATAAAGAATAATTTTAAATAGAGAATATTTTAAATTAAAGAACATTGTAATATAAAGATATTTTAAAGTATAGAATTTTGTAATATAAAGAATATATTTATATAAAGAATATTTTAAAATAACGAATATTTAAAAATAATATTCAACGAAGAATAAAATGATGATTTCTATGTCCGTTTTGAACAGACACAAAGATAAAAATATATTTTTATAATATTTAATTGGAATTAAATAAAAGTGTTGGATTTTGGGTTGTCGTGGATGGTGTCTTAAATAACACTGTTCTAGAACCCCATATTAAAGAGTAAATCTTTGAATTAAGATTATTAGCGTTTCCAATTATATTTAGTAATCTAAATAAAGTGATATGTAAATTGGGTTTATCATGAACAATGTTTTTAAATGACATTAGCTCTTTAACCCATTCAAAGTCAAGATTAATTTCTTAAAACTGAATATTCATAAAGTAATGATGTTGATATTAAAATCAAAATGGAGTTTTAATGAATCTCCAAAAAAGAAGATTGAAGGATTAATTTAAAAGAATTTATCTTTGATTAAATTAATGGGAACCTTTCCCTAATAATATGAATATTTTATTAAAAGACTATTCCGAATTGGAATAAGGCGTATGATGTGTCTTTATAGCACTTGATTTTTGATTATAAAATACGCAAGTTATTCGGACATACCAGGTTTAACCCATTCTGAATAATTACAACGACGATTAGAGTCGAAGATGAAGACGACGATTGAAGATCAGCGTTCTTCACATCGAATGGACGATTACTGATGCCTGACATTAGCTAGCTACAAGTAAAGGGTTAAATGTGGTAGTTTGTCTGGACGTGCTTGTTGAATTGTCCGGATATGCGAGAACCTCACTTCCGTATTAGACATATGGGACGAGGAATAAGATGTCTTCAGTTTCATTCAGACCCAGAACGGACTCGTAAATGGATGCGTGTCTGACATTGGATTTCATTCCATGTAAGTTGATTTCTATTTAATATTTATCTGTAGTGGCGGATAATTTGTTCTCTTGCTTAACACCCTTCTCTGAGATGCACGAGCTCAAAGGTTATATATTGGTAGTTATCGATCGCATGGTGTGAATTGTCAATATGGCATGCCAAGATGCAAATGATCAAGGCTTTTGTTGAAAAGCAGAGCCTTGTGGTTGATGATCAAATCATAGCCTATTTTGGAATAGCTTTGTGTATAGCGTGACTTCACGAGCATCGCACCCCGGTAAGAGTTAGAAACAGAGCAAGGGAACGCAGGGAGTGCGCACGTTTCTTTCTAGCTAGAAGTGTTGTCAGCGACTTACTAGCCCTGACATTTTACTTATGTGGATGGTGGAATTTTCGGGACCTCGGATTTATCGGTCGCCAATGGCCATATTATAGGTTCAATAGGACAGGGAAACGTGTGTTCAGGAATTGCCAATCCACTAAAGTGTGTATGGACCGGCCCTGCTGTATCCAAGGGTTCGCCAGCGTCCGAATCCTGAGATATTGCTAGAGTGTCTCGAATCGGTAAGGAGATCGTTCCTAGCCTTGACTCTTCATGGAAACCCAATTTCCAATACGGCATCATGCGGCATTGATTGTATAACTAGTATGGCGACATAGTATATGGTAGCTATGCTGTCTGTGATTGATACATTATGACTGAAAATGTTTCTGAAACATATATACACTAATAATAGTATCAAATTCGTTTTTATCGTATCAAGCATTTTTGACCATTATAAGGTAAAACTCTATCCTCTGGCTTGCGTTGCATTGTGTGATGGGACCTGAGTCTTATAATGGTTTCATTTTTCTAAAAAGCATTGCGTTGTTTAAAGATTTACTTTATTTCATACACTGGCAATCTAATGGAGTAAACCCGTTCCGCGTTAGCGGCATGATCCTGTGATTAGCCTTATTATTTGATAAGTTAGGAAAGATTTCTCGTACCAGTCCCATGACTGACCCGTAGTTTGTTTCACTTTGCAAACTCGGGTGCCCTCTTTTCCACATGGGCAGTCGAGTAGCTTATTTTGCAGATATTGAGCAGGATTCTGGATCGAAGCTTGGAGCTGTGTCCAGAGCATTGGTAGTCTTCCGCTGTGTTAATTTAATTGTTCCGCTACAGTGTATTACATTTATTGTAATTTAATCTTCCGTTGTATTATGATATTCGATGTACTCTGATATATTCTGTACTCTGATGTAACATTATCATGATGTTATAAAAGTCTTCTGTTATTTGTTCTAATGTGTTGTATTCCCAAAGTTAGCATATTAGGGGTTTGAACGGTTTTAGTCGGTTTTATGATCGATTAAGTCCGGGCGAAATGTCGGGTCGTTACATCAAAATTGAGCAAAAGAAGCCCGGTGTATTACTTCATCCATTGGAGGTTTCGTAGTGGAAATTGTAGAGCGTCTCTATGGATTTCATAGATGGTTTGCCTAGATCCAAGAAAGGTATTACCAGTATTTGGGTGATAGTGGATAGACTCATTAAGAGTGCTCACTTTATTTCAGTTAAAAGTAAGAGGACGGCATCATGCTTGGCAGTAATTTATTTTCATGAGATAGATCATCTCCACGGAGTTCCTTCCTGCATCGTGAACGATCGTGAATCCATCTTTACCAGCGAATTTTGGGGGAGCTTGCAAGAAGCATTAGGTACACAGTTGTGTTTAAGCACCGGTTATCATCCTCATACTGATAGGCAGACAGAGAGGGTGAATAGGATTCTAGAAGATCTTTTTAGGCTGTGTATCCTAGACTTCAGAGGGACTCGGGAAGAACATCTTCCTTTAGTAGAGTTTGCCTATAATAAATGTTTTCAAGCTAGCATCGTCATGGCACCCTTCGAAGCATTGTACGCACGACCCTTTAGATTGCCAACTTGTTGGTACGAATCTGCAGAAAGATTATTACTTGGACCAGATATGGTTAGAGAAACGTCTGAAAGGATTGACCTTATTCAACGGCGGATAAAGACAACTCAAGATAGGCTGAAGTCCTATGTAGACAAGAGAAGGACTGACATCGAATTCGAAGTGGAAGACTTAGTTTTTATCAAAGTATCACCGCTGAGGAATGTGGTTCGCTTCGGATCAGTAGGGAAGTTGGCACCTAGGTTTGTGGGACCATTCCCCATAACCGAGAATAGCCTACAGAGTAAAGCTCCCAGAAAATCTATTTGGTGTTCATGGCATTTTCCATGTCTCTCATCTGCGGAAGTGCCTGCATGACACCGCAGAAGTAGTTGAGCCGAGTATGTTGGAAGAAGTCGAAGTGGAACGGGAGGCGACAGTCAGACGAGTCGTTGCCCGTTCTATTGGGTCAGAGGTTAAGAAGCTGCACAATAAGGAGATCATATTGCTAAAGGTTCAATAGGGAGATAACCCAGAAGATGCAACTTAGGAGATCTAAGACAAGATTCGTGCTTCGTACCCTTTTCTTTTCGAGGGTATGTTCTAAACTCCTTTCCTAAGTTTTATCAGTACTTGTTTTTGTCAATAGAATATTTCTTATCTATCATATTTTCGACCTTTAGATAGGAATTCGATGGATGTAAACATGTGTTTGAAACATGTTATGTTTGATGGATGCAAGTGGATGTGAGTGTTTGCTAGTGGTTGCCTATGGACGCATATACACACACATTAGGTACCAAGATCGGCTCAATCACTCTCATACTGCATATGGATGTGTGTGCATTTTCTTTTCTTTTATGAATGGAAATAGATGAGTTAGCATAGGTATGTTGCATTTGGACGGATGAATGTGCACACACATAGAACTTATATGATACAATAGGTTTATTCGCATACATATTGGATTCATGGCACTAACACACATTGCATTAAGGAGGTCAACTGAATCAGTAGACCGCCTTATCTTTGCATTAGTGTTGGGATGTATACACACACCTTTGCATATATTTATATAAGCATTAGAAATCTTTAAGTACAATGGATGTCAGTGATTGGTGGATGAGTAGATGGATGATGGATGGTAGGATATGCATTCTTCTCAACTTAGAGATTTCGGGGAAGAATCCTTTGAGTAGGGGAGAATGTAACACCCCGAATTTTTAACGACATTAAAGAGAATAAATTAAATAATAATTAATTTAATATATAGAATTATAAGAAACATACTGCACCATTACGTCCATCTTGAAATTCTTATCAAGATAGACATTTGATTTGCATAAAACGGACACCTATGAAGAAGTTATGAGGGTTTTAAGTTTGTATACGCACAGAAATATTTTATATGTACGCATGAGTCAGAGCCGAGTTAGAGATGAGTCAGGATTCTATCCAGAGGATTCAAATTCGAAAAATTCCTCTGAGCGGCAAAATTCCCGCTCTAGGGCTTCGATCCTCCTAGAGGGGTGTCGACCTAGGGGTCTACCCCCCCCCCCCCCAACCCCAAAGGGATTTTGACCTAGTGGTCGACCCACCCACAGGGGTGTCGACACCCCTAGGGCTGACATGGCACTCGGTTTCATCGGGTCTGGCAGTTATATATATGTGTCATATTTCTCATATTTCCTTCATTGGAAGTCATAGTGGCCATATGCTGCTAGAGTGCGAACTGAACCGTTTTCTACAACAACATATTTTACAAATCCAATTCAGAAATTCTAGATCCATTCTTCCTCAATTCTCTAAACATAACGCTGTGAGTTCTAGTTGTTTTTAGGTTTAGATAAATAAAAGTATATTTTGAAAGACTATGAATTGGATATGCTCTAAAGTATGATTCTGTGTTAATGTGGAATTCTATACTGTGTCATGACAGATCTATTCTCCTAGATCTAATAAAATTGTGGTTATTCGATTGTGTTGCTTATGTGGATCTTGACTTGTAACCATGTTTTGGTGGATGTACATCTATTAATTTGGACAGTTGTGACATTGCTTAGATCTAGTTCTTTATGTTAATCATCTTTCATATGTCATATTGTGATCCATTGAGATGTGTTGTAAACTTGACATGTGAATCCATCTTTAGATATAAACATGCTACTATGTCACCCTAACTATGCTAGATCTAAATAATTGGACACCTAATGTTTAATCTTGATCTCATTATGCTTTGCTTGAACATCATAGTAATTGCAATAGGTTACCAGTTTGATGTCCACCTTATTACGATGTTAATCACATGTCCATTCACTTTGTTGTCATGCTAGTTTATGTTCATGTTTATGCCAAAATATGTTGAATCTATCACCCTTGTAATATTCCCTTCTTATTATTATAGCTAGGCTACTTTATAGCCTAGATGCCACCAAAATATGTACGAATATGTTAGAGAGTAAACAGCGAAAAAAGAATTTATAATTAGCATAATTTATGAAATATTGGACATATAATCCAAATAGGGAAACATAGAAATAATTACCTATAATTACATAGGTAGATTTGGATTAATTTGGAATGGTTAGTAATTTACAATTAGGAGTTGTAAATTGTACTTATGACACGAGGTTAGGTTACATTAGTGGTGGAAGTCTGACCCGACCGACATATCCAGCAGTAACTAATGTTGAACGTAATGTGGGAGGTCTAAGTATGCAAATACGAATCGGGCTAAGACACAAGGTTAGGCCCAACTGTGGAATAAGACTTCCCGGACACGACCGACATATCCAGCATCCACATGTTGTTGGGCTAATGTGGGAGGTCTAGCCCATTATAACCATTACTGGACATGGTGATGAAATGGACTACTTAACCTAATTTAATATGACTATGAACTTAAGTTAGGGTTAAGTAAAATTGGATGGGTAGTGGGTGTGTTATGTAAATTAGAGGGGGTGGGTAATATTTTCATATAGGCCCACGAACTTAACCCAATAGGGTTATGTAATTAAAGACACCTAATGGTATACATAACCGGTGGAAAATATAGTAAAGTTATATAATTAAAGACACCCTTTAGGGTAAGCATAACTGACATAGGGCTATGTAATTAAAGACACCTAAGGGTATACATAGTCAGTGGAAAACCAAGTGGGGGATACAGGACAAATGGGAGAGCTTGTATCATATTGTGTGGGACCCATTTTAGTCAGTAACCCGGAGTAGGTACCAAATAAAGAACTCCGTACTAGGCGGAGAAATGGGCACGCTTATTTATTGATTGTATGAGATCCAAACGAGGCGGATGGTGTGGGCAGCGCAAACCGACCGGGGACATGTGCATGCATGGGCCGGGCAGAGGGGGCTAAGACGACCGTGACCCCGGTAGATATGGTTGTGCACACCAGGGGTTGCTACTTTAGGAAATAATACCTCCTACTGTGCGGACAGCACAGGATATCTACAGGTAGGGAGCTGATCGATTAGGGTAGTGGTTAGGGTATACTTGGATGTATGATCTAAGCCTACAAACTCATAGTGGAAGGGATCATATCATTTCAGTTATACTAGTAATAATGCAGAGTAATCATTGGTGAGGCACATACACCTTAACTTGCTTACCTTTTCACACCTGCCATTTAGGTAGTGATCTCTCTTATCCACTTTATATGTCTATCATGTTGCTTTTATTTATCTATTGGCTAAAAGCAAGTAGACTCGCTAGACTTTATGTCTGACTCTATTGTTTCTCCTTCTTTCTTCCGTCCCCCCCCCCCCCAAGGTTCTCAGGGAGGAAACACTTAGACTTAATCAGGAATCAGATATCAACTTTCTAGGAGCTACTTTTGAAGTATGGCTCAAGTTCTTGTCTCTACTATGGATTAACTCTTTTAATTGGGGGGAATGATGCTTTTTATTTACTTATGTACTCTAGTGGTGCAAGACAGAAGTTATTGTATTGTAATGGTTTTTGTGACTTATGAAATTGTGGACCGCGGTATTATGACTTATGCTTGAAATAAAAGGTTAAATTTTTCGCTGCTGCCTTATTTATATCCGTCTTATAATTATTCTGTGTTTGTTTACCTATAGCACTTCATGAAACTTAATGCATTCCCTTAGTGAGTGACATTAACGGATGTGAGGTGTCTCACTATTATAATAGTGTCTACGGTAAGTATACTATTGAAAATAGCGTAAGCGGGATTACCCTTACACTGTTTTTACTGTTGTCGTATAGTTTGCATATAACAAACCAGCAAGTCGTTAGTGGATAGGGCTGCGCCATGATATAGCAACGTTAAATCAAAATCGTAAAGGGCTCGATCAGGACAATATGACAAGGCACACGGGGAATACCCTTCGTAGGATTCTACCAATTGCATGCCCGGACCGGTGCTTATGCATAGCAGCAAATATCGCCTACCTCGAGCAACACTCCCATAATCAAGGGTGGATCCACCAATCAAATCACAAAGTAATATATATGGTTTGAAGAAGTGCATCTAATAGAAGGAGAGACCTCATTTAATCATGGTATAGCACATGTTTTAGTCATTTTAATTATTACCTGAAGATCAAGCATATCCATCATCGTTCTCTTTCTTGAAATCCAGTAATCACCTCCTAATCCCTCCTACTTCATTCTGGATTCTCCACCACATAAACAATTGTTAAAGTGGTATCCGTATTTACAAAGATTATGTTAATACCGACTCCAATCTCTTTAACAACCAAACGCTTATTTCACAACATGGTCATTATATATTTGGAATCATATTTTAAAATAACATAAATCAGTTAAGTTCAAATATTGGTTTCAATCAGTTAACTCTAAATATTTCTTTTATATTCAAACAATTAAGTTCAATATTCAAATGTCATAGGTTGCATTTCAATCGATTCATTATTTGATTTCATTCGAGTCTTTAGATTTCAGAACTACAAATAGTTCATTAACAAGAGTTATATTTAATTTCAAATTTCTATCCCAATTATCGTTATTCAAAAATCTTCATACTAAGCATTTCAGATCTAATAGCTCGGATCAGAAATAGACTTTTATTTAAAATATATAATATGATATAAAATAGTTTTAATTTAAAATAAGTATATTTATATAAATAATTTGATTAAATGATTATAAAATATATAAATATAATAATTCACAAGGCAACCTTATCGGTCAACCATGACCTATTCTACCTCCTTTGCTCCAAGTTTCAAGGTCCACGCGTGCCTTGATTATCGATAAGAACTATTCCCCAACAGGAGACGAGGTCCCACTGTGTGCAGTAGATATTCTAGATTGAGTGACATGTGGCTGAGCGAGGATCGGATATCCACCAAATAGAACATTAATCGATCTGGATTTGTGCCTATGAATACACCTTTCCATAAATGTAAAAGAGGGTTTTCTTGGTTTTGAAAAGTTAATGGTAGATTTTCTAAAAATAACTCACTGTACACTCTGATTGAACAATATTGTAACACAAGGGTTTTGCGTATAAATCATTTCTTTCTCTACCTTCTTTCAATTGAAGTTACAATAACCTATAATCGATAGTAAACCAGAGATTATAAAGTGGATGTAAGCATAGTTTAAGCCGAACCACTATAAAGTTTTTGTGTGTTTCTTGTATTTATTTATTTTCTTGCATTCCATGATTGAGATTGTGAGAATACTCTGTAATTTGCGTGTGGGCTACATACTTTGGGGGTTGATACCCATAAGACCAACTTTTAATGTCGACAGTGTGTCATCTTTGTACAACACATAATAAAAATTTCTAAAAACAATCATATAAATTTCATAGCATTTCAAATGTGCTGAATTTCACTTCTATAAATAATGTAAGTCAAGTGTGAGATAAACTCACCTTTCGTGGCACTAAATGGAGACGATAATCGAATGAACGCGGAATGGAACGACGACATCCAAGCATAACTCAGAACTAATTCAAGTTCGATAACCACTTAATATTTATTTTAATAGGAAGAGGGAATTTCTCAGAAAAACAACATGACAAATGAATTTTTTAAAGCAGCTTTTGAAATTTTATATACATATACGCATAAAAAAATCTTTACAATGAACCGACACCGGGCTGCTCCTACAGGCCAAGCATAAACTCCAACAAGCAAAATGTTTTTTATAATACAGAAGAAGAAACAAAAGGATTCACCCAAAATATCAACACAGCACAAAAGGCTTTGTATATACACACAAAAAAATTAACTTGGAAATCACAAAACATAACTCACGCATACACAACGCTAAAATTAAAAAAAACTATGCATAATATAACACACATGTTACACATAAGATTATGAATGGCTTTTCTATGGTGGCATACAAATATCGGTGATGGGCCAGGTGACGAGGCAGAGGAGGTTCCAGGTGGGGCGACACGTCTGTTCAAGGAGGGAGGTAAGGATTCCAAGTAAGGCTGTGTTTGGGTTTCAGGTCAATGGCTGATAACGGGTCCAAGTAGTTTGGTTCGATGGTGAAAGGGTTCGAAGGGGATTGGTGAGGGATCTACATGGCTACCAGGATAGAGCAGGGGTCGTTGGCTTTAGGGCATCGGAGTCGGAGGCAGTTCTAGGTAGGGTTGTGTCGATCGGAAGTAGGTGTTCACGTTGGGCTTCGGTTTGGGCCACGTTGGCAGACTTAGGGAGGCTGAGGTGAGTGGGTGGCCAGTGGTTGAGGCGCAATTTTCGGTTGGAGTCTGATGGGGAATAACGAACTCGATGGGTAAGAAAGAAGGAACACAACATAAACAAAAGGACATGATGGAAAAATATGCCATGGAGCTATTTCAATACACGAAGTCATTAACCTTTTTTTCTTTTTCTTTTTTGAAACTGTATAGGCAGAAAAACAAAAAGGTAATAAACTTTGGAAATGAGCTAAGGAAACAAAGTCTTGGGACAACAAAATAATTATTCACTTTTTCTTTAAAAAATAAGTATATTAGATTCAAAACCTTTACTTAACGAATTATCATCAAGTCAATTTATTATGTTACATTACCCTAGCCAATTTCCATATAAAACTATGTAGGTGTTTCAATACACGACCCATCTACTGCTTCATCGTAGACATTCATTCCCCCATATGTAAGTTTTAATTTATATCATTTTTTTAGTATACTATTTTTATGTTGTTTTTATTGAATCTATGTAGTTGGTTTGGTCTCACTTTTCTTCAGGATATTTTTTTGAATATTAATATAAAAGTTCAAATTCAAAAAAAAAATAGTTCCTTCAATTCAATCTCCAATCAACAAATCTCACATGTGTAATTATTTGCTTACATGGTTATAATATAAACGGTAGTGTTATGTATATTTGAAGTATACACTGAACTCCATCCAAAAATTTTCGAAAATCGTGGCACTAAGAATATCTGAATTCAAGGAAAATAAGGTTATATTCCCAAGTGCTCTATAGTGCTTCAGTCTGCTAAACAAAATTAGAAAAAAAGGTATCAAGTGCAATAGGTATTTATCATCTACTATGAATATAATGTGTATGTCCAACTTTTTTTGATTCTTCATTTTATATTAGAAACAGTTTTCCTTTTTGTATCAAATGAAGTTCCCAGATTTAGGTCAGTTTAAAAATAATATAAATTTTTGAGTCAAACTGAAATTTTTGTTGACCTAGCCTTGGGTTACAAGTATAAAGCTGAAATTATGTATTTCTTCGATATTGGTTGCTACAATCTAGCTCAGTATGTCAATTTGTGAAACATTCGATAAAAGCTGATTGTCCTTTTTCTTATTTATATGTGAATAAAATTTTATGAGATTGTCTCCGTAAAATTATTTCTTAGATTTTATAGTTCCCGGAGTAATGCACCAACAACTAGAATTAATAAAATGAGTTTTTGTGGTAAGTTATTTTTCATTTCTCTTTTGTGTTCATATGATAGTAACTAAAAAAAATTCATAGTGCATTTGGGTTTAACTCTGGAAATGTGGAGTCTTTAAAATATTAAGGATATTAGGCTCATTATAATATATATTCTATTCTGTATCAAAGGAAGCATAGTTTAGATAAGAAGCAATAATTCATAGTTTATTGACCTTAAGATTAAATTACATAAGCTCGGATATTTGTAGTTTGTTGCAATTAATAATAAATATCGATGAGACTATCTGATTTCCATCACTAACATTGTCATTTGTGAATTGACCGCAGAAAAGAAATAATAATTTCCTATAGATTATGCAAATTACCATAGTCTCGTATAACGATCAGTTGTGTCTTATTTAATATTAAGAGCTATTTTTTATTCAATATGTATTGAGCATTATAAATTTAACAACCCGAAAAATCAGAACCAATTTAAATAATTTTATATTAGCAATTTTAATGAATTTTGAATATTGAAAAAGATTTATTTTAAATAATAACGACTAGAAATTTATTTTAAATAGAATTAGAACGTATAAATATTATTTAAATCGAAGTTAGAATGTAAATATTTTTTAATTATAAAATGAATTGGAAATGGCGCAGTAGTTTGAAAATTCGATTTCAAATTTCAAATGAATGTACAGGATACAAAATAAACAGGATTTTATTGAAACCAAAAATATTTGAATCTGTTTGAAAATATCTTTCCAACATATTTGAAAATTTTAGATTTCATAGCGGGAATAAAAAGTTATGTCCAGTTGAAAATTCAGAATATTCACTATGGGATTCATATAAAATATTGCCCTTAAAAATAGCAATTTTGGCAAACGACCTCCATTTTCGACGAGACCACTTTTGTTGGATTCAGAATGTTAAATTATTTCTAGATTCCAATTTTCATAATTTTTGGAACCAACATGTGAGTGGCAAAAGAAAACTTGTTTGGTAATTTATTTTGAATTTAATCGACTGAAAAATGACCGTTTTCAAACGGTCACCAAATTCAATGAAATTAGTTTTGTTAGGACCGTACAGGCAAAACATAGCCAGATTTATTTTTCTGGAATTTTCGGAGTCAGTATGTGGCCCCTGTAAATTAAAATGTACGTTTGAGTTTAAAATATATTGATTTATATTTTAAATTTAATGAAAACTGATTGTAACAGTTAAATTGGCTTACCGAACGTATCCCATTTTGTCCAGAATGGGGGTATTTAGTTAGGGGCGACAGTCGTTGGGCTGGATTTGGAATTCGAATAAAAAGTCAACTTTTTGGAATAAAATAAAATAATATATATAAATTATATAACCCTCACTCCATATTCTCTCTCCCTCTCTCTCTCTCTCTCTCTTTTATTTCGTTCACGATTAAAAAAAACCGTTGAACCCTAGAACCGCGTCGCCCACCCTTCAGCAGCCACCGCCCCGTCGCCTCCTCCACCTCAGGTCGCCGCTGGCTCCCCCTCACCCCCCCGGCTATCCTCCCTCCAGCGTCAGAACCCCCAAACCTTCCTCCGCACCAAATCGAGCCACCGCTGGCCCCTTCCACCACCACCTCCTCGACTCCATAGCATAGCACCCCCCCTCCATTTCAATTCACAGCACCCCTTCTCCATATTCCAACTATAAGTTTTTTAATTTATTTTTATCTTTACTTATTTTCAGTTTAATTTAATTTAAATGTTATAACAATGAATATGTTACTTTATATATACCATTTTAGAATAAAAACATGATTTCTATATCTATCATTTCAGAATAAAAATATGATTATTATTATACAAGAAGCGCTATAAAGATTCGATTTTATATGTATAACAGTGAATTAAAAACACGATTTTTAGTTATGTAAAACAAAATTAGTAGATAAAAATATGATTTTTATCGTATGAATGCCATGAATGAAGTAGTCATATTATGGAATTATTTTTTTGGAAGATAAAAATTTGATTTTTATATTTGTGACACCATAATAAAAATTCGATTTTTATTTATATGAATAGGGAATAAAGATGTGATTTTTATTTATATAAATAACATATAAAAATATGATTTTTATATATATTGTGGCGGTTTAAAAATAGCAAAGTATGATTTTTTTTTTTAAACAGCAAAGTATGATTTTTAAAATTAAAAAGATATGACTTTTAACAATATAAAGTTATGATTTTAATTTATATAAAAATATGATTTTTATACATATAGTGGTGTTATGAAAATATGATTTTTATACATGTAGTGGTGTTATAAAAATATGATTCTTATATATGTAGCGAAATAAAAATTTGGTCTTTATATGAATTCGTTTTGTATAAAAATACGATTTTTATATATGAAGTAACGCTATAAAAATTAGATTTTTATATAGGAAGTAGCGATGTAAAAATTAGATTTTTATAATATATCTAGCGTTGTACAGACATGATTTATATGTATATATATATGTTAGATAAAAATTTGATTTTTATATATATAATAGCAATATAAAAACATCATATTAAAAATGTGATTTTTAATATGAACAGCGTAGAAAGGACTACATTGGAATTTTGGGCAAATCCAAACGGTTTAGAAAAATAATACAGGAGGAGTGGATCCCAAAGGTGAGAACTTCTCACTTTAATTAATTTTCTAGTTAAATATATATACTAGGATGCAGACGGTGCTTTGTAGCACCCGGCACCTTTGTTTGAAACCATGTTTGTTTGGTTGTTTGGTTGATTGGATTATTTGGTTGAATTTGGTTTGGTAAATGAAATGAATTGATTAGAATTTGGTTCGTATATGGCGCGAGCCATTATTAGGCGAGGGATAAGGCTAGACCTTATTCTGGTTCTGGTATCGTGCCGTTATGCTGCCATAATTTTCTAAAATGTTAGAACAATAAAAATATCATTTTTATTGTATAAATGAATTGAATAAAATAACATGAGATGAAATAAATAACTTATAGTTAAAAATATAATTTTTAACGTGTATACGAATACAATAAATATTCATTTAGAAATCGGACGATTTGTTTATGTACACACATTTAACTGATATTGATTGGGACGATATATTTTACACATCGCCCAACTGCACAAATAATAATCAGTGTTTGTTGTTTGGAAACCCCACACGGGTATTGGGATGATATTGGACATACACTAATCCCAATATTTAGTTGTATGTTAATCAATGGGTTGACAGACTGTTGTAAGCGTTAATTATTTATATTTAATGCTTATACAGTTGAGTAATGCGCTCTGGATGATGGTTGACTGTGTTTGATTATTGTTTTGTACATGTGTGTATGAAATCCATATAAATAAAATTATATGGTAATTGACTATGTATGATTCCAATTTGGAAAGAACGAATATTTTAAATGAATGAATATCTTGAAATGACGAGTAATGAATATTTTAAAACAACTATTATTTTAATATAATATTCAGTAATGGATCAAAATATATTTTGATGTCCGATTTGGGATGGACACGAAAATATTAAAATATATGAAGCCATGTTGATTAGATTAACGCCATTTTGAAATGAACGATATTTATATTGATTTTGTTCATTTTTATAATGAATAGCGAAAAGGAAGTGATTTCAAAATCTAATGTTTTGAAAATATTATCATTTATATATTAATGATATGGAATATACAATTTTGATTTAATATTGAATATGAAGTTGAAATTGTTTTCTAAACTAATTTAAAACGATTTATAAAATAGGTTTTAAATGGAAATCGACGAAATATATATGATATATATTTTATATATATTAAATGGCCTGAATAGAACGCGGCGCGCCGCGACAGTTTGCGGATTTCGACCATTGACTTCGAATTGACATTACGGGAGATTCGACTGTCAGATTCTCCTAAAACCGAAACCGTTGGGTTCGTATCGAAAAGAGCTTCCCAACTAATATAAGCGATTTGAAATCTAACGGTTGGATTTGGAATTATGTCCAAATCAAATTTGGAAAAGGTCGTTGCAATTGCAGTTCGATGACCGTTTATGGAAATCAACTGAAAAGGCCTTGATAAAATTATTAAAAATATCGATAATTTGTGTATAATCATAATAAATGATTTGGAAAGAATTTGGCTGAAAATTTCCACGTTTTGTAAAGATAAAAATATATTTTTATCAAAATGAACTAGTTATGAACTACAATTACAATCCAATATTTTTAAATAAATAAATTGAATTTGAAATGGTTTTAAAAATAACTAGAATTTCCAATATATGAATTGGAATGGATTTGTATTGAAATTATCTTCGTAATATTTCGATATTGGATTCTGTGATTATATGGATATGGTGGAGGAATTTGGAAGATATATATATCGTTATTCACAGTACGATATTTGTTGATTTCAGAATTCGATATTGCATACAAGCCAATATAATTTCTGTTCAGAGACTTGTATTTAATATTGAATTGGATTTTGGGTTTGTCGTGAATGGTGTCTTCATTAACACTGTTCTTAAACCCCGTGTGAAAAGAATAAATCTTTTAATTAAGATTATTAGAGTTCCAGTTAATTAACATTTAATTGGAATAAAATGGGTGAAATGTGATTTGGAATTTGCAAATCGTCTTATTAGATTTAATGGAAATTTACCAAACTAAAGTTTTCCAATTTAATATAATAAATTGGAATTGAATGGAATTCGATTTGATAAAAATCGAAGTGAGCTTCTGTGGTGGAAGACTGTTAATATATATGGAATTTAAAAGGCTTTGTCGTTATTCCATTTATATTATTGGTCGAACACAGAAATTGATATCGATTATATATTGATTTGTTTTTCCGTGAAGATTCCATAATTAATGGAATGTGATTTGGGTTTATCATGAACTGTGTTTTAAATGACATTAGTTATTTAACCCAGTTAAAGACAGGATTACATGTCTAACATTGTATTTCGAACTGTATGGTTGATCTATGCTAAATATATATTTGTTTGGTGGTGGATAATTTATTCTCTTACTTAACACCCTTCTCTAAGACGTACGAGCTTAGAGGTTATATATCGGCAGAAATCAACAGTGCGGTGTAGATTGTCGATGCGACATGTTTGTGTTTCCAAAGTTAAATAATCATTAATATCGATTTTTGTGAAGATTAAACTAAGTGGAGTTTTAATGAATCTTTAATTAGATTGAAATGTGAATTGATAATTTAAAATATCAAATTCGGGAAATGATCGAGAATGGAATAGCACCAGTTTTGCTCCAAGCGATAGTTAAATCTTTAATTAGATTTGAAAGGGGAAATGGTAATTAATTTTACCGATTTCACCGTGGTGTTAGTTATGGAGTAATACCAGTTTTGCTCCATGTGATGAATAGGTTGGGATTGGGAAATTAAATAAATAATTACTTCGGTAAGGTGCGTTAATCCCGACTAGTTTGGAACAACTTAATATGGTTTGGATGATATCCAAAGGAAGATTAAAGAATAAATTTTAAAGAATTTATCTTTGATAAAATTAATCAGAATATATCCCTAAAGATGTCAATATTTGAATAAAAGATTATTCTGAATTAAATGAGGCGTATGTTGTATTTTTATAACACTTGTTTATTATATGCACGAGTTATTCGGAAAGGCCGGGTTTATACCCATTTTGAATAACTGATTCGACGATAAGTCGGCGATGAAGACAGCGGTTGAAGATCAGAGGTCTTTACATCGTTCGGATGATTACAGATGTCTTGATTGGGCTGTACACCCAAGACAAGGTAATAATTGGTGATTGTCCAGACGTACTTGGAGATCGACAGGATATGCGAGGACCTCTCTCCTATATTGGACATATGGGACGAGGAATAAGGTGCCTCCGGTTTCGTTCAGACCCAAAACGAACTTGTAAATGGATGTATGTCTGACATTGGATTTTATTCTGTGTTGACTGATTTCTATTAAGTATATATTTTCTTGGCGGTAGAGAATTTATTTTCTTTCTTAACACCCTTCTTTGAGACGTACGAGCTCAGGGTTTTATATAGATAGACATCAGTCGCATGGCGTGAATTGCTGTGTGGCATGCTGAGATGCAAATGATCAAGTCTTCTGTTGAAAAGAAGAGTCTTGTGGTTGATGATCAAAGCACGGCCTCAAAGGGCATAGCTTTGTGCATAGCATTAATTCGCGAGCCTCACACCTCGTTATGAGTCAAAAACAGGAACGACCCATTGGAAGAACATGACGTTTCTTTCTAGCTAGGAGTGGTGTCATGGTATGGAGCCCAGACATTATTATTTATGTATTTGTTGGATTACGAGGCACCTCGGAAACATCAGTTACTACAGAGTCGATGGATATTGAGTCATCTGGCTCATTTACGCCCCATAGGGCAGGGAAACGTGTGTTTAGGAGTAACTAATCCTAAAACGTAAGAGAGGACCGGCCCAACAGATCCGAGGGTTTCCCAGAGTGTGTAGTCCTAAGACATTTGCTAGAGTGTCTCGAAGCGGTAAGGAGCCACCCCTAGCCTCGACTCATAGATGGAATCCAATTTCCAATACATGACATTTGGGTTTTGATTGTAGAGCCTAGTATGGCGACAATATAGGTGGTACCCATGCCGCTTATGATTGATACATTTATATTTGAAGTTGTTTTATACACTATACACTGATAATAGTATCAAATGATTTGTTTTAAACGTACCAAGCATGTTTGGCTATTATAAGGGAAAACTCAATCCTTCGGCTTGCGTTGCTTGTGTGATGGGACTTGAGTCTTATAATAGCTTCATTTTTCCTAAAAGCATTGCGTTGTTTGTTATATGCACTGGTATTCTTGGAAGGAAACCCGTTCCGTGTTATATGGCATGGTCCATTGATTTACTCTCTTTTAAAGTAAAGTTTTAAATAACTGTTTTAGTTCTCACACCAGTCACATGACTGACCTGGAGTTTATTCTTTTAACCTAAACTCTGGGTGCCCCTATTTTCCACACGGGCAGTCAGTAGTTTTGGTTTTACAGAGAGTATATTCACCGGATCCTGCTTTACAGCTGGAGTTATATTCGGAACGCTCTGTATTCGTCTATTTCCATCAATTGTGTTTTGTATTATTTTCCGCTGCATTGTAATTTGTAAATCTATGATATTTATCAAATGTATATTATTTGTTGATACTCTGTATATTCTTGTACTCTGATGTAAATTGTTGTAATAAGCAATGAAATGTTCTTTTGTTTGTGTTCTGATTTGTCATGTTCTCAGACAATCCGTTCTTTCTCTTCTCTTCGGGGACCGGGGAAGTTTGGGCCATTATAGTTCTAATGTTTGGTATTGGAGCTTTGGTTTACAGAGCTCAAAAACAAGACACATTAGAACTAAACGGAAGAATTCATTAGAGATTGGATTAGTAATATCTAATGAGAATGACTTGTTAGAGATAGGATCAGTAGTATCCTAGAACAAATGTGAAGAGTGTTATTTTTAAAATAAAAATGAAAACGAATTTTGTTTTGAAAATTTAAACCATTTTATATGTATTTGATAATTTATTTTATATTGAACTTGGACAATCGAGTATATAAAGATTTTGCATATACGCCTTGCAAATGTATATTCGAAGTTCATTTCTTGCTTAGGGGTTCGGTTTGGGTTAAGTCGTGTTAATGACGACAAAGATATGGCGACTTCCCCTTCTTCTCTAACCTTTCTTCCATTCTACATCTCTCTCACCTCATATCCACTTCTCTTTCTCCTCCCCCCTCTCTCTGCCATTCTTTGCTTTCGTTTGCGTGCGATTTACCCAAACCCTAATTATTATTTTCAGATCTAACCCTATCTTCTCTGATTATCGTACTTTCAACGCTTCTCTACCCCTCTAACATATCTCTCTTCCAACGTCGGCTCTTCACCTCCTCAGCGTGGTTGCTCTGTCTCGTTGATGTCAACCCCATTGTCGTCTCCTGTTTGTCGAGAATTGTGTCAGCTAGTTCTCCTGTGTAGGCAGCGGGCGGGATTCAACATCTTGGGTTTGGACTGACTGCTCTGGAGGTGGATGGTTCGTGCCTTTCTTTATGTCGAACGTTGGTTTTTTGTAGTGCAGTAAAGCCTTCCTCCTCGCGCCTACTTGTCTCTTCTTCATTTCTGGTAAGCCTAGATCCGACCTTTTTCTTTGTTCAGTGCCCTTGATCTGCGGACTGTTGGGGGTTGGTTTCGGCTTCAACAGCTTTGGGTAGACTGTGGTGGTTTTTGTTGCTGTGAGACGCTGGAATATCCTCTTGTTGCTGGATTTTTGTTTGCAGTCCGGTGGTTGGAGGTTATTGGTTTGTTTGTAGTCTTTGGGTAGATCTTTTGGTGTTTGGAATCGACAGGTTGTCTTTTGGTGTTGGTGCTATTCACAGCAAGTTGTCAGTGGATTGGAGTGCTGGTGTGTGCTGCTACTTTATGGGCACTTGATCTTGTATCAGGCTCTACCTGATTGTATGACCCCCTACATGGAGGTGAATGGCCTCTGGTTCTGTGCTTTGCCAGAGCTATCTTCTCGCCTCTGCCAAGCGACTATAAGCAGCTCTTGAGCTCAAGCTATCAATCCCGTATAGTGCTCAGCTCCTCCGATTTGTTCTTCTAGCAAGTTCACGCCTTCCTTTAGGTATGCGCTATCTCACCTCTGTGATGCTGTTATGAATCGTTTTGGCGTTTGGCGGCCCGTTTTGTGTAATTGCTTGGTTACGGCAGTTTTTCTGTTGGCTTTAGTGGTTTTTGGTGATTTTGTCATGGTATTTTTTGAAGGCTGGTGCTTGTGATTGTCTTATGGGTAGATCTTTTGG
The DNA here is from genome assembly GCA_030737875.1 of Allium sativum. NCBI lineage: Eukaryota > Viridiplantae > Streptophyta > Magnoliopsida > Asparagales > Amaryllidaceae > Allium > Allium sativum. The sequence continues at coordinate 970,741,779 of CM060918.1, read as the reverse complement.
TGTTTAGTATCGGAAAATGTCTTGTGATGGTGTTGGTTCTCTTCACAGCAAGTTGTTATGGTCTCTTAATCTTGTAACAGGCTCTGCCTGTTTGGTATGGCTCCCGGTATGGAGGTGATATTGCTCCTTGCGTGGAGTTGTGTTGTAGCCTAACTTCAGTGTTGTAATCCTTTTAAGGATGAAGTGGTCGGTCCACTATAAAAACCGCTGTATCTTTTTATTTTAATTATATAAATATATATGTTTAAAAAAAATGTATATTCGAAGTTTTAATATACTAGATAGATATAGAATCACACTTTAGTCGCCCGGAGACGGTCCTGATGATTACTATAGTATCATTAGTATTTATGTTCGAGTTTCAAAAGTGGGATTTCTATATATATTTCCAATTGACTGGTGTGAGAACCAAAACTAGACAGGGTTATCGTTGTGATTTGGCACCAAAAATATGATTTTTGAATATGTATTAAAGTTATGCATTTGAAAAGCCGATTCAAAAATTGATTGTTGTTCGTGTTGAATGATTACTTGTTAACTAATAAAGCAAATAAATGAAAGAAAGGTAAATTTAGCCAAATAGTATCAAATCTGAAATTGAATTGAAAATTGTTTGGAAATGCATACATGTACATGCATATAAATTGAATAGGTCGTAGCAAGGAGGCTAGAGAAGAGGAATAAAATTGTATGACCGACTAATAGGTACATGTTTACTAATTTATTGGGTTTGGATGATTTTATGAGCCGATTGGCTAGCCGCTTGGCTTTTTCTTTTTGGATGGTGAGGGCCCTGCGTAGCTAGTTGCGATTTTAAATGTCTCCCTGTTCAAAGTAGGTTATGGTGAAATTTTTCAAAAATTTAGGGCGTTAGCCTAATTTTTGAAGAATTTGAAATTTCTTAAAAACTGAAAAGTTAAAGAATGAAAGCTCGAATGAAAGCCATAATGAAAGTTGAGTTGATTAGTTAAACAACTTTAAGCTCTGTTCCTTTTCGAAGACGAAAAGATTTTAAGTGAGGGAGATGGTAACAACCCGGAAAATCATAACCAATTTAAATTTTTTTTATTTTACCAATGTTAATGAATTTTGAATATCTGAAATGATTTATTTTAAATAATGACGACTAGAAATTTAATTTGAATAGAATTAGAACATATAAATTTATTTAAATCGAAGTTAGAATACAAATATTTATTTTAATTATAAAAGTAATTGGAAATGGCACTGTAGTTTGAAAATTCGATTTCAAATTTCAAATGAATGTACAAGATTCAAAATAAACTGGAATTTAGTGAAACCATAAATATTTGAATCTGTTTGAAAATATCTTTCCAATAGATGTGAAAAATCCAGATTTCAAAGCGGGAATAAAAAGTTATGTCCACTTGAAAATTCAGAATAGTCGCTATGGAAATTATATAAAATATAGCCCTGAAAAATAGCAATTTTGGCAAACGACCTCTGTTTTCGACAAGACCACTTTTGTTAGATCCGGAATGTTAAATTATTTCTAGATTCCAATTTTCATAATTTTTGGAATCAATACGTGAGCGTGGCAATAGAAAACATGTTTGGAAATTTTAGTTTGAATTTAATCGACTGAAAAATGACCAATTTTCAAACAGTCTCCAAATTTGATGAAATTAGTTTTGTTAGGACCGCATTGGCAAAACATAGCCAGATTTATTTTTTTGGAATTTTTGGAGTTAGTATGTAGCCCCGGTAAATTAAAATGTACGTTTGAATTTAAAGTATATTGATTTATATTTTAAATTTAATGAAAACTGATAACAGTCGAATTGGCTTACCGGAAATATCCCATTGTGCCTGTAATGGGGGTATTTAGTTCGGGACGACAGTCATTGGGTTGGATTTGGAATTCGAATAAAAAGTCAACTTTTTGGAATAAAATAAAATAATATATATAAATCATACAACCCTCACTCCATATTCTCTCTCCCTCTCTCTCTCTTCTATTTCGTTCACGATAAAAAAAACCGCTGAACCCTAGAATCGCATCGCCCCCCCCCCCCCTTCAGCAGCCACTGCCCCGTCGCCTCCTCCACCTCAGCCCGCCGCTGGCTCCCCCTCCTCCTCCGATCACCCCTCCCGGCTATCCTCCCTCCCTCCGACGTTAGAACCCCCAAACCTTCTTCCGCACCAAATCGATCCGCCGCTAGCCCCTTCCACCACCACCATGTTGACTCCAGAGCGCAGCACCCCCCTCCATTTCAGTTCACTGCACCCCCTCTCCATATTCCAACTGTAAGTTTTTTATTTATTTTTACTTATTTTCAGTTTAATTTATTTTAAATATTATAACACTGAATATGTGATTTTTATATATACCATTTTAGAATAAAAACATGATTTTTATATCTATCATTTCAGAATAAAAATATGATTTTTATTATATAAGAAGCGCTATAAAGATTCGATTTTATATGTATAATAGTGAACTAAAAACATGATTTTTAATTATGTAGAAAAAATTATAATGTTTAGTAGATAAAATTATGATTTTTTATCGTATGAATGCCATGAATGAAGTAGTCATATTATGGAATTATTTTTAGGAAAATAAAATTTTGATTTTTATATATATGACAATATAATAAAAATACGATTTTTATTTATATGAATAGTGAATAAAGATGTGATTTTTATTTATATAAATAACATATAAAAATTTGATTTTTATATATACTGTGGCGGTTTAAAAATAGCAAAGTATGATTTTTAAAAATAAAAACATATGATTTTTAACAATAAAAAGATATGATTTTTATTTATACAAAAATATGATTTTTAGACATGTGGTGGTGTTATAAAAATATGATTTTTATACATGTAGTGGTGTTATAAAAATATGATTTTTATATATGTAGCGAAATAAAAATGTGGTTTTTATATGAATTCTCTTTATATAAAAATACGATTTTTATATATGGAGTAACGCTATAAAAATTAGATTTTTATATAGGAAGTAGCGATGTAAAAATTAGATTTATATAATATGTATAGCATTATAAAGACATGATATATATGTAGCATAGATAAAAATTTGATTTATATATATATATATAATAGCAATATAAAAACATCATATTGAAAATGTGATTTTTAATATGGACAGCGTAGAAAGCATTGCGCTGGAATTTCGGGCAAATCCAAATGGTTCAGAAATAATACAGGAGGAGTGGATCCCAAAGGTGAGAACTTCTCACTTTAATTTATTTTCTAGTTAAATATATATACTAGGATGCAGACGGTGCTTAGTAGCACCCGACACCTTTGTTTGAAACCATATTTGTTTGGTTGTTTGGTTGAATGGATTATTTGGTTGAATCTGGTTTGGGAAATGAAATGAATTGATTAGAATTTGGTTTGTATATGGCGCGAGCCATTATTAGGTGAGGGATAAGGCTAGATGTAACAACCCGCTCATTCCATGATGATAGATTTAAATATTTTATTTAAATATATCATTGTGTCTGTTGTGTCACTCAAAAAGTCATTTTTCACAAATGATAAAATTAGGACTCGGGATTACTTCCATTGAGTTCGGATCATCGTTTACGACCTTTTTGACTATAAGCTTCGATATATTCCGAGCTTGGGAATTTTGGCACCTTGGCTAGGGCTTGGTTAGCCAACCTAGCTCATTCACTTAAGAGCTCCACCTAGCTCTCTCCTCCTTCATTAATTCTCACTTCAAAGAAAATAGGAAATGGGGTAGGGAATGGAAAAAGAAATTCTCTAAGGTAAGGCCTTCAATCTAGAGCTCAATTCTTGTGCAAATCCAATTATGTGACATGGGTAAGCTTCTCTATCCTCATCATTACCTCCATAGCTCGTCAATTTCCGATTTTTCTGATGTTCTAACATCATGCGTTTGCATGTGTGTTTGTATGGTGATTAGAGAGGAGCAATTGAAGAGAGGAAGCTTCTTTGGTTGTGTTTGTTCTTGTTCTTCCTCCAAATGAAACCAAGGTGAGTTCTTTTTGAACTTACATCTATGTCATAAGCCCTTGGCTTGTACAAGTGTAATTTAGTGTTCATACGAGTTTGCATGTGCTTGTGAATTGGTTATGTTAGGGTAGCTTAGCCGATTTCATGTATTTATGTTTCATTAAGTAGACAATTATGATAAGGATTGTTCATACGATCTAATGTATGTGATATGAGTTGATTTGGTGATGTTGTGAAGCTCCGTTGTCCCCCGACAAGTTCTAAGTCTTCACATGTCGCTTGAATCGCTTTGATATGCTTTTGTTTTTTCATTTGAAATAGAAATTATGACATATGTTATTCACACGATCAACGCACATGATTTGATCTGATAAAGTGGTGTTGTGAAGTACATTGTCGCACCCAGCAAGTTCTAAGACTTCATAATTCGCTTATATCACGTCTAATCGTTTTAGTTCAAAATTTGGTTCGTTTGGAACCTGTAATCAAAATCTTTGCATTCGAGCTTTGCGAGTCGATACGGTGGATCAGAGAGGTCTCGTTGATGTCCCGAAGAAGTCACGAACCTCAACGATCGACGATGGACGCTCGCGGGGGATAAATCCTCCTAGGTTCGGGCTGGGCAACAGCCCAGGCCAGAACTGGTCGACTAGACCAAAATCGGAAGGTCGACCGGTTTTACTTCTGTGTAAAACGGTCGACCGCCCCATTTTGACCGGTCGATCGATTTTAGGCTGTGGACCAGAGGAATCTCGGTCCACAGTCTACCCTCATCCAGGCTCTTTCCTGACCGAAGCTCGGGTCGTTCCGACTTCGTTTGTGAACTTCAACTTTACGAATTCACATATTCCAGCAGCTTGATTCATCGACTTTGATTCTCATTTGATTCTTCCAATGTTGATCCTTCTTGGCCGATTCACATTTGTTTATGATGTGAATTGAATAAGTGATCATTCTAAAGTCCGTGCACTCAATATTGTATATCGAATTTATTCGATACTCTTGTTAAGATGATTCATTCCTCTAAAACGTGAATTATCGACTTGGTATCCTTCGAGTCTATTCCGATATAGTTTAAAACCTTATGGTGCTAGTTTGGGATTTCGATTCGTTCATTGATTGAAATTACAACTGTTATCCCTTGATTTCCTGTATGTTGTTGTAATGTGAGTTTATGTTTTATGATGTTTGTGTTCTATTCGCTACGGCGATGGTTTTCATGAATAATTAAACCACAATGGATAATGGGGTTTTATATTGTCAATGAGCATCGAACCATCGTTTAATCGGTTTTTAAATTCAAATCCTTTTAAAATTAATTCGATCTCTAAACTCGGTTCCGATTCTATTGATTTATATATGATTCCTTATCCTATCGATCGGACGAGAAATTTAGTTTATTTACCTTAGTAATACTGAGGACTATGACCCCTTATGCGTTTATTTCGTCTAATAACTCTTGGACTCGTGCGTTCGAACATGTGTGGTGATTTTCTCTGTTTTGAATAGAAACTAATAACGGGTTTGTATATATTCGAGAATAGCGTGTGGTTATGGGACGTGTTGCTATTTCCTTATATTAACTAGCTCGAAGTAATTTCTATTCACCCGGATCGATGTGATCCGTTTTATGATTATTCTTGATGTTTTGAGAATGAACTAACAACAGGCTCGTAAATACTCGAGAATAGCGAGTGGTTATGGGACATTTAGCTATTTTCTTATATTAATTATCTCGGTGTAATTCGTACTCACCCGGATCGTTGGTATCCGCTTCCCGACATAATTGTTTGGTTCGCAATTGCCCAAGTGGGAATTTACGATTTATGACCTTCATCTATGGGACTTCGGTCTAACTTTTTATGATGTTTTCTAGAGATTGTATCTCATCTGGGGAGTAACCACTTTTTATGATGTTTTCTAGAGACTGTATCTCATCTGGGGAGTAACCACATTTTATGATGTTTTCTAGAGATCTATCTCATCTAGGGAGTAACCACTTTTTATGAAGTTTTCTGGATCTTATCTTATCTAGGGAGTAACCACTTTTTATAATGTTTTCTAGATCGTTTCTCATCTAGGAAGTACCACTTTTTTATGATGTTTTCTAGTTTTCTAGTGATTTCTGGATTCTTGTTATCGTTGTATGCTCAACGTCATGAGATTCATTTCCACTATCATTTCCTATTGTATGCTATGATTTGAGTGTTGCATTCTACATTAGCTAGGAGATTATGTAGAGATAATTGTGTGCTGACATTCCATTGTTATTTCCTGATTATATTGACATGCCATGTTTCATACTTATTAATGATTAGATATTATTACTAGAATCATGTCATCCTGTGTTATATCTCTTATTATCTCAATCCATTTGATAAGTACAACTAGACTGATCTGTTTATTGTTTATTTTCTTATAAATAATACTCGGGTTAGGCCGAGTCATTTTAGGTGCTCCTTTGGGTCTCATCGCAGGATTGATCTTCCGCTTTCAGCTTGCTACTCTGCCTCCGCAGCTTTATGTACTTTTGTATCTATGACATTATCTTTCGTTGTGTACATAGTCTTTTATTTAGATCATGCTACATGTATCTATTCTTTTGGGATTAGTGGATCTTTGTTGACCACTATCTTGTTGTATACATTCTTGGTTTGTCCATATCTATTCCGCCTTTGTGATATGATTATTCTGTGTTTGGCTTTGAGATATATATACCATATATTATTATTGTTGTTGTCTATTTTATACTACTTTCCAGATTATTTATAGCCGTTGTGTAGTTGCCCTATGTGCCGAATGGTCATGCCGAAATTTTAATTGGTGTCAGGATTCGATGAGCATTCCTCATATGGAGCAATTATACAATATGTCGCTCTTCACAAACCTCATTCTCCGTTATGGCCTACGACATTTCTCTGAAATGAACTGGACGATAGTGGGTATAGAGGCGGGGCGCTACAGTTTGGTATCAGAGCCACTTTCTGGAACAGTGTAAGATAGGATGACAATGGTATTGTCTTAAGCCTCTCTCAGGAATCGTGCTTTAGGGTTTTAGTTAGAGTCTTAAGACCCATCATAGCTTATCTTCCTATATGATTCCATTTTGATTGAATTCGTGTCGTTTGAATTCAACTTGAATCTAACTTTTTTCTCCTTCTTTTTCCTTAAAGAAGCTAAATAGTTGGTCGTAGCAGTGCAAGTTCACTCAGTGTACCTCCTATGGGAGGGGTGATTATGTCTCAAGTGGCCTATTTTTAGTCTTTTAGAATAATTATCGACTCGTCCTCTTCAGGTTGATTTCTATAGTCCATCTAGGGCATGTGTGCTCTAGTGGTGCTTCTGTTTCATTCTTTGACTCGAGTTTCTAATATTGATCATTGGATTTCTTGCCCGTGCGTCATTAAGCACATCGTAAGTGCCTTTGATCCTGATATTTCTTGATTTCTAGTTAAGATTGTTTCATACGTCGTTACGTACCTGGCATGGTCTATTGATCACTTGTCTGTCGGTATGGAGATACCATGTCTTTGTGACTAAACCTACTCCCTTGTTGTCAACTACATAGTTCTAGTTTGGTGTTAGATCACCAAGCCTTCGTGCTAAAATGACTCATTTGTTACCTCGTTGTGCCGGTGTGAGTCACCAAGCATTTGTGCTAAATTAACTCAACAAATGTATCATTGCGTTCCAAACTCAAGATCAAGAATGAGGGAAAGCATCCCGCTTCTTGTGATCCCTCTTCTTGAGTCAAGGTACATGTCATTAATTCCTTAATGTCATTTACCTTATTCAGAGATTATTTTATTTATGTTCTTTTGATATACGTCGACCATGTTATTCGTTATCAAAAGATATCAATTGTGTTTTATCCGTAAGTCGATAAGGAATTTTATTTCCTTTATGTCATCCCAAATGATTTATTGAATTTTTGTATTTTCGCGAGATCTGCGTGAACGTTAGAAATTGTGAGGACTTTCTTGTATTAACTTGTCCATCGGGTGCATTAAGGGTCTCAAACGAGATATAGGACGCCATGTTGTAGTTCGGAATTCCTAAACACCATTATGTGAAAATCCGACATTTGAAATGATCCCTAAAATTAAATTAGCCAATAATAAGTTAATCAAAATTATAATATTTTGGAGTTTTTGCGATTTTTCGTAATCGTTTATTATTTTTCTAGATAATTTATTTCTAGATATCCTTGGATCAATTCCAAGAATTTGAGTGGTTCAAGATTTTAAATTAGAAATCATCTTGAATCTTTTCTTTGAGTAAATTAAATAACTCTAGGAACAACCAAAAAAGTTATTTATTTATGTCTCTTATTTCTGGATTTCAGTTCTTTGATTTTCGAGAATTCTTAGTAATTGATAATCTCGCCTAATTCTTAATCCTTGTTTTGATTTGCTAAAGTGAATTTATTATTCTTGTGATTCCATGGGTCTCCTTATTTTCTCTAGTGAACGATCGCTCGAGAGAATGGGAATCCCGTGGGGGGAGGGAAATTTGAGTTTTTGCGATCCACGACAAACTTAATAATTCCTTTCTTCGAATCTATGATCTAGTCGATCATACGGAAGTGCTATAGTCAATTCACTTATGGACTTAGCCTTGCGCTGTTCTTAGAAATGAATATCAAAAGGATGAGCTCTTTTGATATTCCTCCTTTGTTTGTTCGAATCATTTGAATTGGCAATTGTCTCAGCACGTTTGTTAACTCTTGTCAATCAAATTTTTGGGGATTACGACCTCTTTGGTTTAATCTCATCTTGTTATAGAAATTGTCTATTGCTTCTTTGATTAATTGCTGATGTTTTTGCGATTTGAGATTTTTTGCGGAAAATTATCTTAAACCCTGTTGTTTCGAAGTGGTAAGTTGCGCACTACTTATCCATCATCTTCTCGATATTTCTCATTTTCTAAAATCGATACTCAAGTTTCGGAATATTAAAATTTCGTATAATTCCTAATGATTCGTCCTTATGTTACTAAATGAGATTTAGTACCTAGTTAGAAATCGATTTCCCCAAATATTTCATTTGTATTCCGTTACCAACCTTGAATCATTGATATTAGAATTGATTATTCCTTCGAGAATTGCTCTCTTTAGCAAAATTCGTTGGAATCTCTATGTTGTGCTTTTGTTGGTGTCAGCCACCATGTCGCCAGACTAAAGTGCTGAAGATCGGTGTTCGCTACGTTGTCATGATTGAGTTTTGGGAATGGAGTAGTCAACCACCGTAATCTCCCATTTCATATCCTAGGAGAAATATCTACTATTGATATTCCACGTCTGTAGGACCCAGTCTTATTGCTTATTGAAAATTTTGAATTTGATCTGCCAGATTCATACGTGTTATACAAATTCTCCCCCCTTGAGAGTTGTAATAAGATAGGAAAATCAATGCGAATTCATAGCATTTATGAATTTTTCTGGAATTATTTTACCTATTTGGGATGACTACCTTCATGGTTAATGGAGTTCGAGAATTGAACTCTAGTTTTTATGATCTTATGAAACGAAATTGGTATCTCACCTAGCCGTCGGTGTGACCGTTTCATTTTGCATCGGTTCTTGTGGTACCACTCCATGGTGTTAATTTTTGTTGTTAATCATAACTTCAATCTTAAGGAATTGCGGGGATGCAATACTTTCAAGGGGGAAGTTTGTAACAACCCGCTCATTCCATGATGATAGATTTAAATATTTTATTCAAATATATCATCGTGTCCGATGTATCACCCAAAAATTCATTTTTCACAAACGATGAAATTAGGACTCGGGACCACTTCCATTGAGTCCGAATCATCGTTTACGACCTTTTTGACTATAAGCTTCGATATATTCCGAGCTTCGGAATTTTGACACCTTGGCTGGGGCTTGGTTAGCCAACCTAGCTCATTCACTTAAGAGATCCACCTAGCTCTCTCCTCCTTCATTCATTTTCACTTCAAAGAAAATATAAAATGGGAAAGGGAATAGGAAATAGAAATTCCCTAAGCTAGGGCCTTCAATCTAGAGCTCAGTTCTTGTGTAAATCCAATTTTATGACATGGGTAAGCTTCTCTATCCTCTTCTTTACCTCCATAGCTCATCAATTTTGGATTTTTATGATGTTCTAACATTCATGCAGTTGCATGTGTGTTTATATGGTGATTAGAGAGGAGCAATTGAAGAAAGGAAGCTTCTTTGCTTGGGTTTATGGTTGTTCTTCCTCCAAATGAAACCAAGGTGACTTCTTTTTGAACTCACATCTACGCCACAAGTCGTTGGCTTGTACAAGTGTAATTTAGTATTCATACGAGTTTGGATGTGCTTGTGAATTGGTTAGGTTAGGGCAACTTAGCCGATTTCATGTATTTATGTTTCATTACGTTGACAATTATGATAAGGATTGTTCATACGATCAAATGTATATGATATGAGGTGATTTGGTGATGTTGTGAAGCTCCGTTGTCCCTCGACAAGTTCTAAGTCTTCACAAGTCGCTTAAATCGCTTTGATATTCTTTTGTTTGTTCATTTGAAATAGAAATTATGATATATGTTATTCAAATGATCAATGCACACGATTTGATCCGATTAAGTGGTGTTGTGAACTACCATTGTCGCATCCGGCAAGTTCTAAGACTTCATAATTCGCTTATATCGCATCTAATCGTTTTAGTTCGAAATATGGTTCGTTTAGAACTTGTAATAAAAATCTTTGCATTCAATCTTTGCGAGTCGATACGGTGGATCAGAGAGGTCTCGTTGATGTCCCGAAGAAGTCACAAACCTCAACGATCGATGACGGACGCTCGGGGGGGACGAATCCCCCTAGGCTCGGCCCAGGCCAGAACCTGTCGACTGGACCAAAATGGGGCGGTCGAACTGGCCCAAAATGGAGTGGTCGACCGGTTTTATTTCTATGTAAAAACGATCGACCGTCCCATTTTGACCGGTCGACCGGTTTTAGGCTGTGGACCAGAGGGACCTCAGTCCACAGTCTACCCTCATCCAGTCTCTTTCCCAGCAGGTGCTCAGGCCGTTCGAACTTCGTTTGTGAACTTTAGCTTTACGAATTCACAGATTCCAGCAGCTTGATTCATCGACTTTGTTTCTCGTTTGATTCTTCCAATGTTGATCGTTCTTGGCCGATTCACATTTGTTTATGATGTGAATTGAATAAGTGATCATTCTAAAGTCCGTGCGCTCAATTTTGTATATCGAATTTAGTCGATACTCTTGTTAAGCTGATTCACGCCTCTAAAACATGAATTATCGACTCGATATCCTTTGAGTCTATTCCGATATAGTTTAAAACCTTCAAGTGCTAGTTTGGGATTTCGGTTCATTCATTAATCGAAATTATAACCGTTATCCCTTAATTTCCTGTATGTTGTTGTAATGTGAGTTTATGTTTTATGATGTTTGTGTTCTATTTGCTACGGTGACGTTTTTCATGAATAATTGAACCACAGTGGATAATGGGATTTTATATTGTCAATGGGCATCGAACCAACGTTTAATCAGTTTTTAAATTTAAATCCTTTTAAAATCAATTTAATTCCTAAACTCGGTTCCTATTCTATTGATTTATATATGATTCCTTATCCTATTGATCGGACGAGAAATTTAGTTTATTTACCTTAAACTAAGGACTACGACCCCTTATACGTTTACTTCGGTGAATAAATCTTGGACTCGTGCATTCGAACATGTGTGATGGTTTTCTCTGTTTTGAATAGAAACCAATTACGGGTTCGTAAATATTCGAGAATAGCATGTGGTTATGGGTCGTGTTGCTATTTCCTTATATTAACTAGCTCGAAGTAATTTCTATTCACCCGGATCGATGTGACCCGTTTTATGATTATTCTTGATGTTTTGAGAATGAACTAACTACGGGTTCGTAAATATTCGAGAATAACGAGTGGTTATGGGACATTTAGCTATTTTCTTATATTAACTATCTCGGTGTAATTCGTACTCACCCGGATCGTTGGTATCCGCTTCCTGACATAGTTGTTTGGTTTGCCATCGCCCTAGTGGGAATTTACGATTTTTGACCTTCATCTATGGGATTCCGGTCCAACTTTTTATGATGTTTTCTAGAGATCGTATCTCATCTGTGGAGTAACCACTTTTTATGATGTTTCTAGAGACCGTATCTCATCTGGGGAGTAACCACTTTTTATGATGTTTTCTAGAGATCGTATCTCATCTTGGGAGTAACCACTTTTTGTGATGTTTTCTGGATCGTATCTTATCTGGGGAGTAACCACATTTTATGATGTTTTCTAGATCGTTTCTCATCTGGAGAGTACCACTTTTTATTATGTTTTCTGGATTTCTAGTGATTTCTGGATTCTTGTTATTGTTTTATGCTCAGTGTCATGAGATTCATTTCCAATGTCATTTCCTATTATGTGTTATTATTTGAATGTTGCATTCTACATTAGCTAGGAGATTATGTAGAGATAATTGTGTGTTGACATTCCATTGTCATTTCCTGATTGTGTTGACGTGTCATGTTTCATACTTATTTATGATTAGATATTATTACTAGAATCATGTCATCCTGTGTTATATCTCTTATTATCTCAATCCATTTGATACAGCTAGACTAATCCGTTTATTGTTTATTTTCTTATAAATAATACTCGGGTCAGGCCGACTCATTTTAGGTGCTCCTTTGAGTCCCATCGCAGTATTGATCTTCCGCTTTCTGCTTGCTACTCTACCTCTTTAGCTTTATGTATTTTTGTACCTATGACATTATCTTTCGTTGTGTACATATTCTTTTATTTAGATCATGGTACATGTATCTATTCTTTTGGGATTAGTGGATCTTTGTTGACCACTATCTCATTGTACACATCCTTGGTTTATTCGTATCTGTTCCGCCTTTGTGATATGATTATTCTGTGTCTGGCTTTGACATATATATAATATGTTGTTGTTGTTGTCTATTTTATATTGCTTTCCAGATTATTTATAGACGTTGTGTAGTTGCCCTATGTGCCGAATGGTCATGTCGAAATTTTAATTGGTGTTGGGATTCGATGTGCATTCCTCATATGGAGCAATTATACAATTGGTCCCTCTTCACAAACCTCATTCTCTATTATGGTCTACGACATTTCTCTGAAATGAACTGGACGATAGTGGGTATAGAGGTGAGGCGTTACACTAGACCATATTCCAGTTCCAGTATCGCGCCGTTATGCTGCCAAAATTTTCTAAAATGTTAGAATAATAAAAATACCATTTTTATTGTATAAATGAACTGAATAAAATATTAATGAGATGAAATAAATATTTTATAGTTAAAAATATAATTTTTAACATGTATATGAATAAAATAAATATTCATTTTCAAATCTGACGATTTGTTTGTGTACACACATTTAACTGATATTGATTGGGATGATATATTTTAAACATCGCCCAACTACACAAATAAAAACTAGTGTTTGTTGTTTGAAAATCCCACACGGGTATTGGGATGATATTGGACATAAACTAATCCCAATATTTAGTTGTATGTCAATCGAGGTTGATAGACTGTTGTAAGCGTTAATTACTTATATTTAACGCTTATGCAGTTGTGTAATGCACTCTGAATGATGGTTGACTGTGTTTGATTAGTGTTGAGTATATGTGTGTATGAAATCCATATAAATAAAATTATATGGTAATTGACTATGTCTGATTCCAATTCAAAAAGAATGAATATTTTAAATTAACGTTTATCTTGAAATGATGAGTAATGAATATTTTAAAATAACTAATATTTTAAAATAATATTCAATAATGGATCAAAATATGATTTTGATGTCCGATTTGGGATGGACACGAAATTATTGAAATATATGAAGCTATGTTGATTAGATTAACGTCATTTTGACGTGAATGGTATTTATATCAATTTTATTCATTTTTATAATGAATAGCGAAAAGGAAGTGATTTCAAAATCTGATGTTTTGAAAATATTATCATTTATATATTAATGATATGGAATATTCAATTTTGATTTAAAATTGAATATGAAGTTGAAATCGTTTTCAAAACGAATTTAAAACAATTTATAAAATACGTTTTAAACGGAAATCGATGAAATATATATAATATATATGTATATAATATATATATTAAATGGCCTGTATAGAAAGCGCCGTGCCGCGGTAGTTCGTGAATTTCGACCATTGACTTCGAATTGACATTACCGGAGATCCGACCGTCGGATTCTCCTAAAACCTGAACCGTTGGGTTTGTATCGAAAAAGAGCTTTCCAAGAATATAACAGATTTGTAATCTAACAGGCGGATTAGGAATTATGTCCAAATCAAATTTGGAAAAGGTCGTTGTAAGTGCAGTTCGATGACCATTTATGGAAATCGATTGAAAGGGCCTTGATAAAATTATTAAAAATATTGATAATTTGTGTAAAATCATAATAAATGATTTGGAAAGAATTTGGGTGAAATTTCCATGTTTGTAAAGATAAATATATATATCTTTGTCAAAATGAACTAGTTATGAACTAGAATTATAATCCAATATTTTGAAATAAATAAATTGGATTTGAAATGGTATTAAAAATAACCAGAATTTCCAATATATGAATTGGGATGGATTTGAATCGAAATTATTTTCGGAATATTTTGATATTGGATTCCGTGATTATATAGAAATTGTGGAGGAATTTGGAAGATATATATCTCGTTATTCCCAATACGATATTTTTTTATTTCAGAATTCGATATTGAATATAAGCCGATATAATTTGTACTCATAGACTTGTATTTAATATTGAATTGGATTTTGGGTTTGTCGCGAGTGGTGTCTTAATTAATACTGTTCTTAAACCCGTGTGAAAAGAATAAATCTTTTAAATAAGATTATAAAAGTTCCAGTTAATTAACATTTAATTGGTATAAAATGAGATGTGAATTGGGTTTGTTGTGAACCGTGTTTTTAACGACATTCGGTCTTTAACCCGATTTATAGAAATGTGATTTGGAATTTATAAATCTTTTTATTTAGATTTAATGGAAATTTTCCAAAGTAAAGTTTTCCAGTTTAATATATTAAATTGGAATTGAATGGAATTCGATTTGATAATGATCGAAGTGAGCTTCTGTGGAGGAAGACTGTTAATATATATGGAATTTAAAAGGCTTTGTCGTTATTCCATTTATATTATTGGTCGGACACGGAAATTGATATCGATTATATATTTATTTGTTTTTTTTTGTGAAGATTCCATAATTAATGCAATGTGAATTGGGTTTATCATGAGCTGTGTTTTAAATGACATTAGTTTTTTAACCCAGTTAAAGACAGGATTACATATCTAACATTTTATTTCTGTACGGTTGATCTCTGCTAAATATATATATATATATCAGTCTGGTGGCGGAGAATTTATTCTTTCTTTACACCCTGCTCTAAGACGTACATGCTTAGAGGTTATATATCGGCAGAAATCAATAGTACGATGTAGATTGTCGATGCGACATGTTTGTGTTTCCAAAGTTAAATAATCATTAATATTGATTTTTGGGAAGATTAAAACTAAGTGGATTTTTAATGAATCTTTAATTAGATTGAAATGTGAATTGATAATTTAAATTATCAAATTCAGGAAATGATCGAAAATGGAGTAGCACCAGTTTTGCTCCAGGCGATAGTTAAATCTCTAGTTAGATTTGAAAGGGGAAATGGTAATTAATTTTACCGATAACACCATGGTGTTAGTTATGGAGTAATACCGGTTTTGCTCCATGAGATGAATAGGTTGGGATTGGGAAATTAAATAAATGATTACTTCGGTAAGGTGCATTATTCCCGACTAGTTTGGAAAACCTTAATATAATTTGAATGATATCCAACGGAAGATTAAAGAATAAATTTTAAAGAATTTATTTTTGATAAAATTAATGGGAACATATCCCTAAAGATGTGAATATTTGAATTAAAGAATATTCTGAATTGGAATGAGGCGTATGTTGTGTTTTTATAGCACTTGTTTATTATATACGCGAGTTATTCGGAAAGGCCGGGCTTATACCCATTCCGAATAACTGATTCGACGATAAGTCGACGATGAAGACGGTGGTTGAAGACCGGAGGACTTCACATCGTTTGGATGATTACTGATGTTTTGATTGGGTTGTACACCCAAGACAAGGTAATAAGTGGTGATCGTCCAGACGTACTTGGAGATCGACAGGATATGCGAGGACCTCTCTCCTGTATTGGACATATGGGATGAGGAATAAGGTGCCTTTGGTTTCGTTCAGACCCAGAACGAACTTGTAATGGATGTATGTCTGACATGGGATTTTATTCTGTGTTGATTGATTCCTATTAAATATATATCTGTTTGGTGGCGGAGAATTTATTCTCTTGCTTAACGCCCTTCTTTGAGACGTACGAGCTCAGTGGTTATATATCGATAGACATCAGTCGCATGGCGTGAATTACCTGTGTGGCATGCAGAGATGCAAATGATTAAGGCTTCTGTTGAAAAGCAGAGTCTTGTGGTTGATGATCAAAGCACGACCTCAAAGGGAATAGCTTTGTTAATAGTGTTAATTCGCGAGCCGCCCACCTTGGTATGAGTCAAAAACGGGATCAGACCGTTGGGAGAACATGACGTTTCTTTCTAGCTAGGAGTGGTGTCATTGTATGCAGCCCAGACTTATGTGGTTGTTGGATTGCGAGGCGCCTCAGATATATCGGTTACTACGGAGTCGATGGATATTGAGTCATCTGGCTCATTTACGCCCCATAGGGCGGGGACACGTGTGTTCAGGAGTAACTATTCCTCAAACTTAAGGGAGGATCGGCCCAACTGATCCAAGGGTTGCCCAAAGTGTGTAGTCCAGATACATTTGCTAGAGTGTCTCGAAGCGGTGAGGAGCCATCCCTGGCCTCTACTCATAGATGGAATCCAATTTTCAATACGTGACATTTTGGTTTTGATTGTAGAGCCTTGTATGGCGACATGATAGATGGTACCCGTATCGCCTATGATTGATACATTTATATTTGAAGTTGTTTTATACACTATATACTTATAATAGTATCAAATGATTTGTTTTAAACGTACCAATCATGTTTGGCTATTGTAAGGGAAAACTCTATCCTCCGGCTTGCGTTGCATTGTGTGATGGGACATGAGTCTTATAATAGCTTCATTTTTCCAAAAAGCATTGCGTTGTTTGTTATATGCACTGGTATTCTTGGGACGAAAACCATTTCGTGTTATACGGCGTGGTCCCTTGATTTACTCTTTTTTAAAGTAAAGTTTTAAATAACTGTTTTAGTTCTCACACCGGTCACATGACTGACCTGGAGTTTATTGTTTTAACTTAAACTCTGGGTGTCCCTATTTTCCACACGGGCAGTCAGTAGTTTTGGTTTTGCAGATAGTATATTGACCAGATCCTGGTTTATAGCTGGAGCTATATTCGAAACGCTCTGTATCCGTGTATTTCCTTTAATTGTGTTTTGTGTTATTTTCCGCAGCATTGTAATTTGTAAATCTCTGATATTTATCAAATGTGTATTATTTGTTGATACTCTATATATTCTTGTAGTATGATGTTAATTGTTGTAATAAGCAATGAAATGTTCTTCTGTTTGTGTTCTGATTTGTCGTGTTCTCAGACAATCCGTTCTTTCTCTTCTCTTCGGAGACCGGGGAAGTTCAGGTCGTTATAGTTTTATAGTTTGGTATTGGAGGTTTGGTTTACAGAGCTCGAGAACAAGACACATTAGAATTAAACGAAAGAATTTATCAGAGATTGAACTAGTAATATCCAATAAGAATGACTCATTAGAGATAGGATTAGTAGTATCCTAGAACAAGTGAGAAGAGTGTTATTTTTAAAATAAAAATGAAAACGAATTTTGTTTTGAAAATTTACGTATTTGATAATTTATTTTATATTGAATTTGGATAATCGAGTATATAAAGATTTTGCATATATGCCTTGCAAACATATATTCGAAGTTTTAATATACTAGTTAGATATAGAATCACACACTAGTCGCCCGAAGACAATCCTGATGATTACTATAGTATCATCAGTATTTATGTTCGAGTTTCGAAAGTGGTTTTTTTATATATTTCCAATTGTCTGGTGTGAGAACCAAAACTAGATAGGGTTATTTTTGTGATTTGGCACCAAAAAGATGATTTTTAAATATATATTAAAGTTATGCATTTGAAAAGCTAATTCACAAATTGATTGTTGTTCGTGTTGCATGATTATTTGTTAACTAATAAAGCCAATACATGAAAGAAACGTAGATTTGGCCAAATTCTATCAAATCTGAAATTGAATTGAAAATTGTTTGGAAATGCATACATGTACATGCATATATACTGAACAGGTCATAGCAAGGAGGCTAAAGAAGAAGAATAAAATTGTATGCTCGACAAATAGGTACATGTTTACCAATTTATTAGGTTTGGATGATTTTATGAGCCGATTGGCTAGCCGCTTGGCTTTTTCTTTTCTTTTTGGATGGTGAGGGCCCTGCGTGGCTAGTTGTGGTTTTAAATGTCTCCTCATACAAAGGAGGTTATGGCGAAATTTTCAAAACATTAGGGTGTTAGCCAAATTTTTGAAGAATTTGAAAATTCTTAGAAACTGAAAAGTTGAAGAATGAAAGCCAAAATGAAAGTGGAGTTGATTAGTTAAACAACTTTCAGCTCCATTCATTTTCGAGGAAGAAAAGATTTTAAGTGGGGGAGATTGTAACAACCCGGAAAATCTGTACCAATTTAATTTTTATTTTATTTTAGCAATTTTAATGAATTTTGAATATTTAAAATTATTTAATTTAAATAATAACGACTAGAAATTTATTTTGAATAGTATTATAATGTATAAATTTATTTAAATCGAAGTTCGAATATAAATATTATTTTAATTATAAAAGGAATTGGAAATGGCGCGGTAGTTTGAAAATTCGATTTCAAATTTCAAATGAATGTACAAGATTCAAAATAATCCGGATTTTAGTGAAACCAAAAATATTTGAATCTGTTTGAAAATATCTTTCCAACGAATGTGAAAAATCCAGATTTCAAAGCGAGAATAAAAAGCTATGTCCAGTTGAAAATTCAGAATAGTCGCTATGGACTTTATATAAAATATAGCCCTTAAAAATAACGGCAGACGACCTCCGTTTTCGACGAGACCACTTTTGTTAGATCCGGAATGTCAAATTATTTCAAGATTCCAATTTTCATAATTTTTGGAATCAATATGTGAGCGTGGAAAAAGACAAACGTTTTTAGCAATTTCAATTTGAATTTAATTGACTGAAAAATGACCGTTTTTCAAACGGTTTCCAAATAGTTTTGTTAGGACCGTATCGACAAAACATACCCAGATTTATTTTTCTGGAATATTTGGAGTCAGTATGTGGCCTCGACAAATTAAAATGTACGTTTGAATTTAGAATATATTGATTTATATTTTAAATTTGATGAAAACTGATCGTAACACTCGAATTGGCTTATCGAACATACTCCATTGTGTCCGGAATGGGGGTATTTGGTTAGGGGTGACAGTCGTTAGGTTGGATTTGGAATTCGAATAAAAAGTTAACTTTTTGGAATAAAATAAAATAATATATAGAAATTATATAACCCTCACTCCATATTCTCTCTCCCTCTCTCTCTCTTATATTTCGTTCATGATTAAAAAAAACCTGCTGAAACCTAGAACCGCGTCACCCCCCTTCAGCAGCCACCACCCCGTCGCCTCCTCCGCCTCAGGTCGCAGCTGGCTCCCCTCCTCCTCCGATCACACCCACGGCTATTCTCCCTCCCTCTGACGTCAGAATCCCCAAACCTTCCCCCGCACCAAATCGAGCCGCCACTGGCCCCTTCCACCACCACCTCCTCGACTCCAGAGCGCAACACCCGCCTCCATTTCAATTCACAGCAACCCCTCTCCATATTCCAACTGTAAGTTTTTTATTTATTTTTATCTTTACTTATTTTCAGTTTAATTTAATTTAAATATTATAACAGTGGATATGTGATTTTTATATATACCATTTTAGAATAAAAACATGCTTTTTATATCTATCATTTCAGAATAAAAATATGATATTTATTATATAAGAAGCGCTATAAAGATTCGATTTTATATGTATAATAGTGAATTAAAAACACAATTTTTAGTTATGTAAAAAATAATAATTTTTAATTGATAAAAATATGATTTTTATCGTATGAATGCCATGAATGAAGTAGTCATAATATGGAATTATTTTTAGGAAGATAAAATTTTGATTTTTATATTTATGACAACATAATAAAAATACGATTTTTATTTATATGAATAGTGAATAAAGATGTGATTTTTATTTATATAAATAGCATATAAAAATATGATTTTATATATATTGTGGCGGTTTAAAAATAGCAAAGTATGGTTTTTTTTTTTAAAAATAGCAAAGTATGATTTAATAAAAAAAGATTTGATTTTTAATAATATAAAGTTATGATTTTTATTTATATAAAGTATGATTTTTATACATGTGGTGATGTTATAAAAATATGATTTTTATACATGTAGTGGTGCTATAAAAATTTGATTTTTATATATGTAGCAAAATAAAAATGTGGTTTTTATATGAATTCCCTTAATATAAAAATAAGATTTTTATATATGAAGTGACGCTATAAAAATTAGATTTTTATATAGAAAGTAGTGATCTAAAAATTATATTTTTATAATATATGCAGCGTTATAAAGACATGATTTATATAGGGTCCGTTTTTCACATGTCCCTGTTAAGTTTCAAAATTAGGCTCACATCCGGTGCTAAACTTATTGTAAATTAGGTCCCTATTTTTTGAAAATTCATTAAATAAATTTAATAAATATAAAAAAATCATGAAAATTCATTATTAAAAAAAACACGTACACGCCAAAAAATTCCGGTGTTAAAACAATCGAAAACCACGTCAAAACCCAAAAATACACAAAAACAGCGAAACAACAGGTTTTTGTATCAAAAGATGCACCTATTCGTAAATAGATGCATACATTCATGCTTATTTCAATGTTGCGCCCCAACTGCAGTATAAATGCACACATGTATGCAACTAAACAGCATTACATGCATCCTTTTATGCATATATTCAAATTTGACCTGTTTTTTCAAGCATTCGCCTTTTTCAGACATTATTGCACACATTTATGCTCCTGTACAAAATATATGCATGCATTCATGCGCATATTCAGAAGCCGTCGTCACTTTTAAATTTGTTGCACACATGCATGCATATATATAGAATAGTTGCATTCATGTATGCTACTTTTCGTAACACTTGAATCTCAGTTCAACTTTGTATGCATACATGTATGTAGTTATTTACTAATAGTTGCATACATGTATGCATTTATTGGTCTGGGTTTTCAACATAAATACACTATATGCATACATGTATGCTACTTTTCAGATATTGTTACACAGAAGTATACAACTTTTTTTTTTGGCGAATGTTCCTGGGAATATTTCCTATTTTTAGAAACTTTTTTTTATATCATAGCGCATTTTTTTGGGGTCCAAAATGGGAAAAGGCGAAGGGGAGCAGCAGGAGGCGAAAGGGACCAAAAAAAGAAAAGCGGCAGCTCAATTTTAGGGACCGGAAATGCATATAACTTTGGATTGGACGTGGCTTATATTTTGAAATGTTTCAGGGATGTGAGCCTAACTTATATATATATATAGCATAGATAAAAATTTGATTTATATATATATAATAGCAATATAAAAACATCATATTAAAAATGTGATTTTTAATACAAACACCGTAGAAAGCACTGCATTGGAATTTCGGGAAAATCCAAATGGTTCAGAAATAATAAAGGAGGAGTGGATCCCAAAGGTGAGAACTTCTCACTTTAATTTATTTTCTAGTTAAATATATATATACTAGGATGCAGATGGTGCTTAGTAGCACCCGACACGTTTGTTTGAAACTATGTGTTGTTTGGTTGATTGGATTATTTCATTGAATTTGGTTTGGGAAATGAAATGAATTGATTAGAATTTGGTTTGTATATGGTGCGAGCCATTATTAGGCGAGGGATAAGGCTAGACCTTATTCTGTTGAATCAAGGAATTCACGGCGTTTTGATTAAATGACAAGGAGACGTTCAAGATCGACAAAAAGAAGAGATTCAATGGTATTTAATATTAGAGGTTGATTATTTATAGTTTTAGTTGGGTTATAAATGTTAAAATCTATCCTCAAATAATCACATATCTCCATGGTTTGAATATATATATGTATATATATGTATGCACATTCATTGTGCATACTATCAGAAACCGGTCGACCGGTTTCATTCTGGGCGGTCGACCGTTTCTGGGCAGAAATGCACAATGAACGTGCACACATGTATATAACATACATATATTCAAATACCAGTCTACTGGTCATTTTTAACCAGTCGACTGATCTACGAACTGAAACAACTTTTCGAATAGACACTCTTATTTATCAAGGGTTGTTTCCTTTTCTCTTCGCCAAAAATCATCTCTATTCGTTGCTTCTCTTCACCAATGATTACAACTCTCTATCCTCTATAAAAGCAACATGAAATCACCATTTTAATAATAACAATTTTTTCTATTACTACACTTACTTATCTGTGATATTGCTTCTGTGAGATCGTTTTATAATAAATATTTACCTGCATAACTATTGTAAATATACAAGTTAGTATATCACATACTTTCCGCTTATCCATATTACTGATCCTGCGTAAGTCGTATATCGACACTTTCAATTGGTATCAGAGCGAGGTCATCACATAACTGTAACACAGTTATTTGATATATTCTAGTAATATGGCAAATAACCCAAGTAGTAGCACTAACACTACTTACACAGAAGGTAAATCGACACAAAGACCTCCTTTCTTTAATGGTCTTAACTATAGTTATTGGGCAACATGTATGGCTTTTTACATGCAATCAACAAACTATGATGCTTGGAATGCTACTCAGAAAGAAATAGTCAATCCAATGACTAAGTATGCAGAATAGACGGCTACTGAGAAAACCGCAGCTGCTGTAAATGCAAAAGCAATTAATATGTTGTTTTGTGCATTAGATCAAAACGAATATAACTGTGTTAGTATCTGCACTACTGCTTACCAAATTTGGCAAACGCTAAAAGCCACTCATGAAGGTACTAACAAGGTTAAACAAGCAAAAATAGCTTTGTTGAAAAGTCAATTTCAAAATTTCAAAATGAAACCAAATGAAACTATCAATGAGATGTATTCAAGATTTCAAACCATTCATCATGCACTTATTGGATTAGGACAAAAATATTCTGATTTGATGTAGTTTCAACAGTCCTACATTCTCTGACTAATGAATGGGAAGGAAAAGTATTAGCAATAGAAGAAGCTAATGATCTTTCCACCATGAAGTCAGATGAATTGATAGGAAATCTTATGTCCTATGAAGCTAACTTGCAGGCTCGAAAAGAACAAGAAGAAGAAAAAAAAATGTAGCTTTTCATGCCGAGAAAGATGAAGACATCTCAGATTCCGAAGATGAGGATCTAGCATTCATTGCAAAAGGATTCAAGAAATTCTTAAAGCAACGAAAAGCTAGTCGATACAACAAATAGAAGTTCGGATCAAATAAACCATCATCTTCAAATATAGAATGCTTTAACTGTCACAAAAAGGGACACATGCACAAAGATTGTCCGAAGCAAAAGAAGAAGTCAGAAAATGAAAAATTCAAACACAAGAAGGACAAGTCAAAGAAACGAGCATTCTCAGTGACATGGCATGATTCAGACTCATCTTCATCTGATAGTGAAAGTGACTCAGATGATGTACAAGCAAATATATGTTTTATGGCTAAAGAAGATGAGGTACAAATTCCTTCTTTTGAAGAAGTTCTTGATATAAATGCTGAATTAATATATAAATTTAAAGATATGAAACGATAATGCAAACAAGCTCAAGCTGATTTAAGTAGAGCTGAATTTGAACGAGATATGCTAAAAGATGAGAAGAAAATATTAGAGGAAGAACTTGAAAAAGCTCAAGAATCATCATCTAATATTGATTCTCAACTATCTCTTTTGAGTCAAGAAATTGAAACTCAAAAAAGGAAAAATGATGCTCTTACTACCGAAAATTATGAGCTTAAGGAAAAAGTCAAAATGTTAGACCTTGAAAAAGCTAGTTTACAAACGAAGTTAGACTTACTCAAAATGTTTCTAACTTTAACAAAGGTCGAGAAAATTTGACAAAAATTATTGAAAGTCCACAATCTGCTACAAATAAACATGGCTTGGGATATAAGAAACAAGTTATCAAGAAACATCTTGGTCATAAAAGAAAAAAGAAAAATAAGGTAGTACAAGAAATTGAAGCTAAGAAAAATCTTAGTTTATTATATTCCAAACCAAAACCGATTGTGAAATTTCAAAAGAAGAATGTCAAGTCTATAAAAATATGGGTTCCTAAAACAAATAACAATTTGATTAGGAACAAGTACATTCAAAAAATTTTGAATTCTGTGCATCACAATACAAATTATATGTATAAAGGGGATACCGGACCCGTATGGGTTTGGACTCCTAAGGCCTAACTCTTAGGACCCTATAAAAAAGTGGGTACCATGGACTTAATTTTATTTTTTTCAGGTCTCACTCAAGAAAAGTGGAAAGTGGATACTGGACAATGGTTGCTCGAAGCATATGACTGGAGACAAGAGCTTATTAACAAATATCACTTATTCAGATGGTGGCTCAGTCACTTTTGGAGATAATTCAAAAGGCTATATCATCGGCAAAGGCGATGTGAGAAATTATGGTACATCTAACTTACCTCTTATTACTAATGTCATGCTAGTTAGAAATTTGAAACATAATTTACTAAGTATCAGTCAATTGTGCGACAAAGGTTTTACTATTTCCTTTTCGGACAATAATTGTAGTATCTTAGATAAAGATCGAAATCTAGTTTTTGAAGGTTATAGAGACAGAAATATCTATATTCTGAATACGAATATCAATCATAACTCAGATATGTGTCTTGTAGCAAATGATAATGATCCATGGCTATGGCACAAACGTTTCTGTCACATAAACTTCAGAACTATTGACAAGCTAGCTAAAAATGATCTAGTTAAAGGACTACCCAAAATTAGTTTTACGGTTAATAATCTTTGTGATTCATGTCAATTAGGAAAATTGACTAAATCATCTTTCATATCCAAGAAAGTCATATCAACGTTACAACCATTTGAGCTATTACATATGGATTTATTTGGACCAACACAGGTTCAGTCAATAAACCATAATCGCTATGTGCTTGTAATAGTTGACGATTACTCTCGTTATACATGGGTGATTTTCTTGAAAAACAAAAGTGACACTTTCAAACATTTCAAATCCTTCGTTAAGAGAATTCAAAAGTCAAAAGGACTTAAGGTTAAAAATATAAGAGGTGATCATGGCGGAGAGTTCGAAAATAATGAATTTGAACATTTTTGTACAAAAAAGGTATAAATCATAATTTTTCGTTTCCTAGAACTCCACAACAAATCGGAGTTGTAGAAAGGAAAATTCGAACTTTACAAGAATGTGCAAGAACATTATTAAATGGATCCACTCTACCAAATCATTTTTGGGCAGAAGCTATTGCAACTGCGTGTTATGTTTTGAATCGTGTATCCATTCGACCTCTGACCAAGAATACATCCTATGAGCTATTCAATCAAAGAAAGCCAAATATCTCATATCTCAAAGTTTTCGGTTCTAAATGCTTTATTTTGAATACGAAAGACCATCTTGGAAAATTTGATTCAAAATCCGATGAAGGAATATTTGTCAGATATTCGGAAAGAAGCAAGGCCTATCGTATATTTAACCAGAGAACTAAAACTATTGAAGAATCACTTCATGTCTCTTTTGGTGAATTCTATAAACCATCTCATATTATATCAGATGACGAAGAAACCATTGTCACTGATAATCCTATCATCACAAATAATGATTCTGACTCAGAAATTGTTGATAATATTCCTCAACCTGCTGTGGTACCTTCTCCACTAAGATTTAGATCTCCTCCTAGAATTCTAAGAGATCATCCGGTTCAAAATGTTATTGGAGAAATAACATCACAAATAAGAACAAGGAGTCAACTAAATCAAATGGGTCATGTCGCGTTTCTCTCAAATATCCAACCTAAGAATCCTAAAGAAGCTGCTACTGATGACTACTGGATTAGTGCCATGCAGGAAGAACTAAATCAGTTCGAGCGCAATGATGTCTGGGAACTTGTTCAAAGACGGACTGATCAGTCAGTCATTGGTACGAAATGGGTTTATAAAAATAAAGCTGACGAACAAGGAAATATAACCAGAAATAAGGCAAGATTAGTAGCACAAGGATATAATCAGGAAGAAGGTATCGATTATGAAGAAACCTTTGCACCCGTAGCTCGATTAGAAGCTATCTGAATCTTACTGTCCTTTGCTTGTCATCATAATTTTAAACTTTATCAAATGGATGTCAAAAGTGCATTCTTAAATAGGTTTATCAAAGAGAATGTATATATCGAACAACCTCCCTTGTTCGTACATGAGAAATATCCTGATCACGTATATAAACTTAAGAAAGCTTTATATGGATTAAAACAAGCAACTCATGCTTGATACGAACGATTACAAAGCTATCTTATTGGTTCTGGTTTTCAAATTGGTAAAGTTGATCAGACTCTATTCATAAAACATTCTTGAAAAGATATATTAGTTATCCAGATATATGTAGACGATATTATCTTTGGTTCAACAAATGATAAACTCTGCAAAGAGTTTGCAAATATTATGACCAAAGAATTTGAAATGTCTCATATGGGAGAACTATCATATTTCCTTGGTCTTCAAATCAAACAGCTTTCTAATGGTATTTTTATTAGTCAAGAGAAGTACTGCGGAAATCTAGTCAAACATTTCGGTTTAGAAAATACCTCTGGTAAACCAACTCCTATGAGTACGACCACACATCTTGAAAAAGATGAACATGGTAAGAATATTGACCAGAAGTTATATCGAAGCATGATTGGTTCTCTCCTGTACCTTACCGCAAGTCGTCCAGATATTATGATGAGTGTTTGTTTGTGTGCAAGGTTTCAAGCTAATCCTAAAGAATAACATTTACGAGCTGTAAAACGTATAATACAATATCTTAATAAATCCAAAAAATTTGGTCTTTTCTACCCAAAAGACTGTTCATTCGAACTAGTATCATATAGTGATACTGATTTTGGTGGCTCTCGCATGGATAGAAAGAGTACAAGTGGTACGTGCCATTTTATTGGAAAATCACTTGTCTCTTGGTTTAGTAAGAAACAAAATTGCGTTTCACTCTCGACATGTAAAGCTGAGTACATATCAGCAGCTTTAGCTTGTACTCAAGTATTATATATGCAACAAACACTTCAAGATTTTGATATACATTTATCAAACTCCATCATATACTGTGATAACACAAGCGCAATCAATTTATCGAAAAACCCAGTGAATCATTCCCGAACAAAGCACATTGATATTCGACATCATTTCTTAAGAGACAATATTGAAAAAGGAACAATATGTCTCGATTATGTCCAGACTGACAACCAACTAGCAGACATTTTTACTAAGCCTCTCCTCGAATCTAGTTTTATTTCTTTACGAAGAGAGCTCGGCTTAATTTCTAGAACTGGACTCGATGTATAATATACACTGTAATGTTGAGTTCTTATCTAGATGACACATATATTCTTATTAACTTATCTGGTTAATAGCTTTTTGTTATTATTAGCAAATAATTGTGAGCTTTACAATCTTTTAGCGGCTTATATTCTCTGAATGTTTTAACCATTGCTTTAAATTTCGTAAATCCTATATATACATACTCCTTTCCTATTGTTTTCTGCATCTCCATCCTTAAACATTCGTATACAAGTTCATAAATTCTTTATATAACGGCACATATAAGCGACGAATGTGCACAACGATCACATATCTCGGTCACTAGTTCTGAACCTGAAGAATACTACTTCCCGGAAACACCAAAGAGTAGACCGGAATGTTCGCACGCCCCCCAGAGATACACCAAAACCCAAACGTACTAAGAAAGCATTATTCTGTTCTCCACGAACAAGAGAGAAGATTAGTGAAATTCATCACTACACTAAACATCAGATAGATCTCCAGCGTCAACTTCATTATGAACAAAAACTCACATCTGATCGTTTAACTCTCTTAGAACGAATGGCGTCATTTTTCTGTAGCACGGATAGACACGGGGTTCACGAACCAATGCCACCTCCTCCATCTACATCTCGAAGTCCTAACTCATGGGATCGTAATTACGCGAGAAATGAAGGAGCAAGAGAAAGTTGGTCACCATAGACACCAAGAGTTACGAATATTAAAGAAACATCCAAAGACAAGTCATCCACCTCTCATTAATTTATATCGTTTTTGTTGCATAATAAGTTTTTGTTTTAATTCTTATTTTTTGGTTTTTCATGTATTTTGTTTTTCCAATCCATGTTGAGTTGAAATAAAATTTATATAATTTTTTAAGCACTCATAAATCCAGAATAACTAATATATACAGAAACGGTCGACCGTCAGGAATGGACCAGTCGACCGATCAAGTCTCTGGAAATATTTATATTTTGGAACCGGTCGACCGCCAGAAAAATTACCAGTCGACCGTTCAACTCTCTGGAAAATTTTCAACTCAAAAGTCAACCAGTCGACCGGCTATCTTCTCTGGAAATTAGTTTTTCGGATACCAGTCGACCGGTATAATTCAACCAGTCGACCGGTAAAGTTCTCTGGAATTAAAACTTCTAGATACCAGTCGACCGTTTCAACCCTAACGGTTGACCGGTTACGCCTTTTTAGTTTTTTCAACTACAAATTCATATGTCGATTCATATATCCCACCTCTTCACTATTTATTTATCTCCTTTCTCTCAAATCCCTGAAAAACAAACACCCCCAAATCAATTTCTCTATAATCGATCGCACCACCTCAAAAGAAACACAAGAAATCAAGTTCCACTTCACTCCAACCCATAGATTCTAACATCAAACAATGGCTCATGGATCCTATTGCACTGAAACGTTGGAATGCTATGAAGGATTACACCATTTACGAAGGTTCTTTCATAAATCTTTCTGCTTTTATACTCTATGATGTTGAAGAACTACTGGATAAGGCCCGTATTAAATCACTTCTTACCTTTGATAAGAACAACGTAGAAATTAATCATATTATGATTCGGTTGTTCTATGCCAATCTTAACCTACCAAAATTCAAACCAGAGAATTCTGCTAATTGCTTTGGTTTGTAGTTTGTGGTCAGCATGTTTTCATTTCAAAGGAATGAATGGCCATGGTTCTCAATTCGCCAAATAGTGAAAGAGAATTTTCTTCGGATTTCTGCACTATCCATATTCGTGATAAAATCATTCATCTTTTTATCGAGGATCATAAAACTAGCACTAAGGCGATTAACTTACGGCCTATAGCTCATGTTTTACATCATGCCATCACACGCTCTTTATTACCGAGGGTTGGTAATTTTGATGCCGTCTATAAAGAAAACTTCAAGGCATTATATGCGATTTGTGGGGATATTGAGATAAATTGGATAAATATGATTTTCGACGAAATTTTGCTTGTCAATGAACGCACAAGGCCACACATTTTCTACAATGAATATGTTATGAGACTTTTACTCAATTGTGGTGTCAAGTCTTGTGAGTCTAAAATCACCAAGCCAAAGTGCATCGACAAAGCAACTAAAAAGAGAATGAAGCTCCCTGAACCTTGTGTGAATATCATTCCTTTTGAACAATACCAAAAGCAAGGTCCTCAAGAAACCACTTCTTCTACGACTCCGAAGCCTAAACCGGAAGAAGTCAAACTCCTTCAACCTTCCTCGTCAACTAAGGATTCACTAGCACAAATTGCTCGGAACCAATTCCTCCTCGAAGCGAGACTTAAACGCACCGACACCAAACTCGTGAGTTTGGATAAAAAGCTCGACAAACGATATTCAAAACTTAAGTCTTTCTTCGATATTATTTGGGATGCAATTTCATGTGCATCATCATCTTCCTCTACCCAAATACAAGACCCAGGAAAACGTCCCACGCCTTACGTGTCATCATCTGACGAAGGCACCACTTCAGGAACCAATATAGGATGTGGTCGGGGGGAATATGAGACCGAGGAGGAAGATGAAGGAAACAATGACAAGGAAGATGTTCCAGAAGAAGGAGACAAGGAATAAGGAGGGAACAAACAAATTGAGTGGGACACCACTGAATCCAAATCGTCATCGCATTAGTTTGTTTTTCATCCATGTTTTATGATACTATATTTTAATGCAAAACTTCAAACCGGCACTTATATGTAAATAGTGTTGTATTTATTTTGGGTTTGTACGTCTTAAGCTCTTAGGTACATGACTTGCTTGTGGTATGTTTAGTGTATATTATATGCTACAATCTTAAAGTCCCTCTTAAGCTATTTGTGTGTTCACTACTCCTTTTTGTCGATGACAAAGGGGGAGAAAAATATTACTAACATTATGTTTTGCAGATTTTTTTTTTTTTGGTATGTATTTCAGGGGGAGCATATATTAAGGGGGAGTTAAAAACAATTTTAGAGCTATGTTGTCATCAATCAAAAAGGGGGAGAATGTTGAATCAAGGAATTCATGGCGTTTTGATTAAATGACAAGGAGAAGTTCAAGATCGATAAAAAGAAGAGATTCAATGGTATTTTATAGTAGAGGTTGATTATTTAGAGTTTTAGTTGGGTTATAAATATTAAAATCTATCCTCGAATAATCATATACCTCTATGGTTTGAATATATATATGTATATATATGTATGCACATTCATTGTGCATACTATCAGAAACCGGTCGACCGGTTTCATTCTGGGCGATCGACCGTTTCTGGGCAGAAATGCACAATGAACGTGCACACATGTATATAACGTACATATATTCAAATACCAGTCTACTGGTCATTTTTAACTAGTCGACTGATCTACGAACTGAAACAACTTTTCGAATAGACACTCTTATTTATCAAGGGTTGTTTCCTTTTCTCTTCGCCAAAAATCATCTCTATTCGTTGCTTCTCTTGACCAATGATTACAACTCTCCATCGTCTATAAAAGCAACATGAAATCACCATTTTAATAATAACAATTTTTTCTATTACTGCACTTACTTATCTGTGATATTGCTTCTATGAGATCATTTTATAATAAATATTTACCTGCGTAACTATTGTAAATATACAAGTTAATATATCACATACTTTCCGCTTATCCATATTATTGATCCTGCCTAAGTCGTATATCGACACTTTCATATTTCAGTTCTAGTATCGTGTCGTTATGCTGCTAAAATTTTCTAAAATTTTAGAACAATAATAATATCATTTTTGTTGTATAAATGAACTGAATAAAATATTCATGAGATGAAATAAATATTTTATAGTTAAAAATACAATTTTTAACGTGTATATGAATAAAATAAATATTCATTTATAAATCGAACGATTTGTTTATGTACACACATTTAACTGATATTGATTGGGACGATATATTTTACACATCGCCCAACTGCACAAATAATAATCAGTGTTTGTTGTTTGAAAACCCCATACGGGTATTAGGATGATATTGGACAAACACTAATCCCAATATTTAGTTTTATGTTAATCGATGGGTTGACAAACTGTTATAAGCGTTAATTATTTATATTTAACGCTTATGCAGTTGTGTAATGCAATCTAGATGATGGTTAACTGTGTTTGATTATTGTTGAGTAAATGTGTGTATGAAATCCATATAAATAAAATTATATGGTAATTGACTGTGTCTGATTCCAATTCGGAAAGAACGAATATTTTAAATTAACGAATATTTTTAATTAACGAATATCTTGAAATGACGAGTAATGAATATTTTAAAATAACTAATATTTTAAAATAATATTTAGTAATGGATCAAAATATGATTTTGATGTCTGATTTGGGATGGACACGAAAATATTGAAATATATGAAGCTGTATTGATTAGATTAATGCCATTTTGACGTGAATGATATTTATATCGATTTTATTCATTTTTATAATGAATAGTGAAAAGGGAGTGATTTCAAAATCTAATGTTTTAAAAATATTATCATTTATATATTAATGATATGGAATATTCAATTTGATTTAAAATTGAATATAAAGTTGAAATTGTTTTCAAAACAAATTTAAAACGATTTATAAAATACGTTTTAAATGGAAATCGATGAAATATATTATATATATTATATATTAAATGGCCTGAATAGAACGCGTCGTGCCGCGGTAGTTCGCGAATTTCGACCATCGACTTCGAATTGACATTACGGGAGATCCGACCATCAGATTCTCCTAAAACCAGAACCGTCGTGTTCGTATCGAAAAGAGCTTTTTGATGAATATAAGAGATTTGTAATCTAACAGTTGTATTTGGAATTATGTCCAAATCAAATTTAGAAAAGGTCGCTGTAAGTGCAGTTCGATGACCGTTTATGGAAATCGAATGAAAGTGCCTTGATAAAATTATTAAAAATATCGATAATTTGTGTAAAATCATAATAACTGATTTGGAAAGAATTTGGGTGAAAATAACCAGAATTTTTTGATTTCAGAATTACACTCCAATATTTTTCAATAAATAAATTGAATTTGAAATGGTTTAAAAATAACCAGAATTTTTTGATTTCAGAATTACACTCCAATATTTTTCAATAAATAAATTGAATTTGAAATGGTTTAAAAATAACCAGAATTTCCAATAAATGAATTGAAATGGATTTGAATCGAAATTATCTTCAAAATATTTTGATATTGGATTCCGTGATTATATGGATATTGTGGAGGAGTTTGGAAGACATATATACCGTTATTCCCAATACGATATTTGTTGATTTCAGAATTCGATATTGAATATAAGCCGATATAATTTCTATACAGAGACTTGTATTTAATATTAAATTGGATTTTGGGTTTGTCGTGAATGATGTCTTCATTAACACTGTTCTTAAACCCCGTATGAAAAGAATAAATCTTTTAGTTAATATTATTAGAGTTCTAGTTAATTAACATTTAATTGGAATAAAATGGGATGTGAATTGGGTTTATTATGAACCGTGTTTTTAACGACATTCGTTCTTTAACCAGATTTACAGTGAAATGTGATTTGGAATCTATAAATCTTTTTATTTAGATTTAATGGAAATTTTCCAAAGCAATGTTTTTCAATTTAATATATTAAATTGGAATAGAATGGAATTCGATTAGATAATAATTAAAGTGAGCTTCTGAGGTGGAAGACTTTTAATATATATGGAATTTAAAAGGCTTTGTCGTTATTCCATTTAGATTATTGGTCGGACACAGAAATTGATATCGATTATATATTAATTGGTTTTTCCGATAACATCGTGGTGTTAGTTATGGAGTAATACCAGTTTTGCTCCATGGGATGAATAAGTTCAGATTTGGAAAGGTGTGTTAATCCCGGCTAGTTTGGAAAACCTTAATATGGTTTGAATGATATCCAAAGGAAGATTAAAGAATAAATTTCAAAGAATTTATCTTTGATAAAATTAATGGGAACATATCCCTAAAGATGTGAATATTTGAATACAAGGATACTGAATTGGAATGAGGCGTATGTTGTGTTTTTATAGCACTTGTTTATTATCTATGCGAGTTATTCAGAAAGGCTGGGTTTATACCCATTCTGAATAACTGATTCGACGATAAGTCGACGATGAAGACGGTGGTTGAAGACTGGAGGACTTCACATCGTTTGGATGATTACTGATGTTTTGATTGGGTTGTACACCCAAGACAAGGTAATAAGTGGTGATCGTCCAGACGTACTTGGAGATCGACCGGATATGCGAGGACCTCTGTCCTGTATTGGACATATGGGATGAGGAATAAGGTGCCTTTGGTTTCGTTCAGACCCAGAACGAACTTGTAAATGGATGTATGTCTGACATTGGATTTTATTCTGTGTTGATTGATTTCTATTAAATATATATCTGTTTAGCTGTGGAAAATTTATTCTCTTGCTATACGCCCTTCTCTGAGACGTACGAGCTAAGAGGTTATATATCGATAGACATCAGTCGCATGGCGTGAATTGCCTGTGTGGCATGCTGAGATGCAAATGATCAAGGCTTCTGTCAAAAAGCAGAGTCTTGTGGTTGATGATCAAAGCACGGCCTTAAAAGGCATAGTTTTGCATATAGCATTAATTCGCGAGCCTTACACCTCGGTATGAGTCAAAAACGGGATCGGACCGTTGTGAGAACATGACATTTTTTTTCTAGCTAGGAAGGTGTCATGGTATAGAGCCCAAACATTTTTACTTATGTGGTTGTTGGATTGCGAGGCGCCTCGGATATATCGGTTACTACGGAGCCGATGGATATTGAGTCATTTGGCTCATTTACGCCCCATAGGGCAGGGAAACGTGTGTTCAGGAGTAACTAATCCTCAAACGTAAGGGAGGACCGGCCTAACCGATCCAAGGGTTGCCCATAGTGTGTAGTCCTGATACATTTGCTAGAGTGTCTCGAAGCGGTGAAGAGCCATCCCTGGCCTCGACTCATAGATGGAATTCAATTTACAATACGTGACATTTCAGTTTTGATTGTAGAGCCTAGTATGGCGACATGATAGATTGTACCCATTTCGCCTATGATTGATACATTTATATTTGAAGTGGTTTTATACACTATACACTTATAATAGTATCAAATGATTTGTTTGAAACGTACCAAACATGTTTGGCTGTTATAAGGGAAAACTCTATCCTTCGGCTTGCGTTGCATCGTGTGATGGGACCTGAGTCTTATAATAGCTTCATTTTTCCAAAACGCATTGCGTTGTTTGTTATATGCACTGGTATTCTTGGGAGGAAACCCGTTCCGTGTTATACGGCCTGGTCCCTTGATTTACTCTCTTTTAAATTAAAGTTTTAAATAATTGTTTTAGTTCTCACACCAGTCACATGACTGACCTGGAGTTTATTGTTTTAACCAAAACTCTGGGTTCCCCTGTTTTCCACACGAGCAGTCAGTAGTTTTGGTTTTGCAGATAGTATATCCACAGGATCATGGTTTATTGCTGGAGCTATATTCGGAACGCTCTGTATCCGTGTATTTCCTTCAGTTGTGTTTTGTATTATTTTTCGCTGCATTGTAATTTGCAAATCTCTGATATTTATCAAATGTGTATTATTTGTTGATACTCTGTATATTCTTGTACTATGATGTAAATTGTTGTAATAAGAAATGAAATGTTCTTCTATTTGTGTTCTGATTTGTCGTGTTCTCAGATAATTCATTGTTTCTCATCTCTTAGGAGACCGGGGAAGTTCGGGCCGTTGTTGTTTTATAGTAAACTACACAGAATAAGGAATGCATAGACTGTATAGCATACCATGTCAAAATGAGAAAGTATAGGTAATTTTCATCCTCTATTAATTTAAAGTTTTGCGGTTTTCAATCAGTTTGATTCTGCATTTGTCTACATTGATTTTACAATCTCTACTATTATCAAATTAATTAGATGCAATTGTAGTTACTTAAGTTTTTTTCCAAACATTTTACATGTAGGAACATTATTTTAAGAAAGTTTGTTTTAGTATATTTGAATTTCAGGCATAAGGGTCATGATTTACATTTTAAGATGAATGGTAAACTTTATAATTAGCAGTTAGTCATGCCATGTAGACCATTACAACTGAGCTTTCTTTGGGAGCATCATCAAGAAAATATAAAATTAAATATTATAATTACGTCACAATAGTTTATTTAGACTGGTACATATAAGGCTTTAGCTATGTAGATATATTCATTTTATGCTTTTGTTTTCCATCTTGATTAGGTTTCTTATGAGAATTCCACGTTTCTAAGTCATAACTAAATAAACCAATTATTTTAACTTTCCTTCTCCTTTAGTGTCATAATAGCGTACATGTAGGAAACTTTTAATACAATTTTATGATACAAGAGAATTTTTTTGTATGCATTTTCACTTTTAAAAGACAATACTTCTTATTAAAATCAAGATGTTTTAAAAAAAGTATTATAGGGATAGAAACATATAAGCATAATTCCCTCTCTATTTATAGATTTGGATAGTTGCCCATCAAATCATCTAAATTGGAACACTTTAGTTTTCTATTTTGCATACCTGAGGATCTGATTAATACTTTTAAAAAGACTAATATTGATGGCATAAATTACAACGAGCATGCAGTGTTCTATAAAGAAGTAAACAACGTTGAAATAACTTTGTTTTCCTATCTTGAGGAAGTCATATGTCTTCTCTATCTCTCTTCAGAAAATGTGTTAAATTGATGTCAACTTAAAAATGATATGCTTATCAAATAGAAATAATTGCTTCATAAATGCAACCTGCATATTATAAATTCTCGAAATTGGAATGTTTTATTTACCAATCCTTGGGATACAATTTTGATGCATCAATTATGTATTGCTTCAATGTTAGTTGCCACAATCTAGGTTAGTATAACAACTTGTAAAACAATGTATAAACGATGGCAGTTCTCCTTTTTCTTATTTTATATGTGAATAAAATTTTACGAGATTAGCTCCACGAAATTAGTTCTTAGATTCTAGAGTTCATGGGGTAATGCACCAACAGTTAGAAATGATAAAATAAGTTATTTTGATAAGTTATTATTCATTTCTCTGTTGCGCTCATAAGATAGTTAATTCAAGAGTCTCATAGAGCATTTAGGCTTAACTTTAGAATCGTAGAGGCTTTAAAATATTAAGGATATTAGCCCCATTATAGTATATACTCTATTGTACATCAAAGGAAGCAGAGTTTACTAAAGAAGCAATAATTCATATTTATTGACCTTAATATTAAATTACATAAACTCTGATATTCATACTTTGTTGCAACTAATGATAAATATTGATGAGACTATCAATTTTCATCCCTAACATTGTCATTTGTGAATTTACCTTAGAAAGAATATAGTAATTTACTATGGATTGTGGATATTAACTCATTTTCATGTAACGAGTATTTGTGCCTTATTTAATATTGAGAGCTATTTTTTATTCAACAGGTATTGAGCATTGTAAACTACACAGAAGGAATGCAGAGACTATACAGCATAGCATGTAAAATTGAGAAAGTATATGTGCTCTCCCTCCTTTATTAATTTATAGTTTTGCAGTTTTCTACCAATTTGATTCTGCATTTGTCTTCATTGATTTTACAATCTATACTGTTCTCAAATTAATTAGATGCAACTATAGTTACTTAAGTTCATTTTCCAAACATTGTACACGTAGGCATATTCTTTTAAAAGACTTATTTTAGTAGATTTGAATTTCATGCATAAGGATCGTGATCTACATTTTTAGATGAATGGTAAACTTTATAATTAGTGGTTGGTTATACCATATAGACTGTTGACACACTTTTTGATCAAAGCTGTCACACATAGAATTCCAGAATGGTAGCACGCTCAAGCGATGGAAACAATGCCAGAAGACATATAGCAATTTAGTCGAAATCGCAACATCAACATAAACAGGCCTGAAATACCTATCAGACGACCTCTTTTGGGCTCGAAAACAGCAATTACAGAGCTTGGCTCTATAACACTTGTAGCCCTCTGAATTAGCTTCAGGTTGAGCTTTTGTTTGGCTCAATCGGACTTACGGTTTGAAAGTTATGCATGTTTTAATGAACACATGTAGAGGTATCGACTGACAATCACTTGGATGAAGTAACGAAACATTATAAGGTTCAGAATATGGACCAGATCGTGGTACCTTGACATCGGCTCGCCCCCACTCCTCAGTTCGTGAAGCCTCCTCACTTTGTGGAACACTCTGGCTCGTGGAGCGTATATTGATGACGACTCGTTCGTGGTCGACCTATGGACCACGACTCGCTTGCGGGTTCACCATCCCAGCTTCTCACTCCAGCTTGCAAGCGACTCGGTTCGTGACTCGCCCCTGGACCACGACCCGGTCATGGGGCATACAGGAATCACGAACCGCCTGTACCATAACAGCAACAGCACTCAATTTTGACCTGTTCTCGAGGCTACTCCCGCTCCAACTTTCTTGCATCGGCTACCACGTGCCCTGTCACGAACCGGTCCTCCCAGAAGCTCTCCTACAGCTGTAAATACACCACTACATGGAATTTTGAAGGGACTTTTGGCTGTAACTTTCTCCTACATCTCTATAGCCTCCGCCATTATCGAGTTCGAAGACTTTGCACCACCACTCATACAAATTCCTCATTTTCTACATAAAAACACGTGGATTACGTGTATAATCGCTTGAAATCTCAATTAACACACGGATTGTTGTCAATGTGTGACTGATTCTCGTAATCAGTTAGTATAACAATAAGATTATAAAGTGGATGTAGGCTACATCTACAGCCGAACCACTATAAAAACTTCGTGTGTTCCCTCTGATTTTACTATTTTCTACATTCTGTGATCTGTGATCTGCATTTGGGTGTTAGGCCCAGATTTAAGTCTGACATTTTTTGTGCTTTCACATAAAAAACACGTGGATTATGTGTATAATCGCTTGAAATCTCAATTAACACACAGATTGTGTGTCTACGTGTAACTGATTCTAGTAATCTGTCAGTATAACAATAAGATTATAAAGTTGACGTAGGCTACATCTACAGCCGAACCACTATAAAAACTTTGTGTGTTCCCTCTGATTTACTATTTTCTACAT
The DNA here is from genome assembly GCA_030737875.1 of Allium sativum. Lineage (NCBI taxonomy): Eukaryota > Viridiplantae > Streptophyta > Magnoliopsida > Asparagales > Amaryllidaceae > Allium > Allium sativum. Next base: position 970,702,891 of record CM060918.1, on the reverse strand, counting down.
TCTTTGATCTGTGATCTGCATTTGGGTGTTAGGTCCAGATTTAGGTCTAACATAGACCATCACATTTGAGCTTTCTTTGGCAACATCATTAAGAAAATCTAAAATAAAATATTATAACTAGTTCACCATAGTTTACTTAGACTAGTACTAGAAGGCTTTAGCTATGCAAATAGATTCATTTTATTCTTTTGTTTTCCAGCTTGACCGAATTTATTAGGAAATAATCCATGTTTTTGAGTTATAACTGAATAAACCAATTATTTTAACTTTTATTCTCCTTTATTATCGTATTAACGTGCATGTAGGTGTTTTAATCAAAAAATGATCAAACACCAAATACGATGCCTTAAGAGCGCGTCAGCCGTTTAGAGGTAAGGTGCTAAGAAAGCACGTCACCAAATTATGGGCAAGACACTATGAAAGAATGTATGAAGAAACGTGAAGCCGTAATCACCGAAAATAATGCAACAAAAGAGAGCACACAATTTTAGAGTGGTTCGATCAAACGTGACCTACGTCCACTATGTAAACACTTTCCATTATCACTTTCATGATGCCAAATACAATGCCATACAAATCTTTCCCAATTTACAATGTATCTCTCATTTTTTTTCTTTTTGATTTGAATTGCATTTGAATCCGTCAATGGAACGGTTGGATCTCCTCAAATATTGATTGAAATGGATGAAAAGCCTTCAACACTTCACTTTAAAGGTAGATCCCTTCGATTCCATAGTATTTCAATGGGAGATCTAAGTTTTTGGAGAGGATTAATGGAGATTTTAGTTGTTTTAGTGGAGTTTAAATGGATTTTAATGGTGGATCTTCAATGGAAGTGATCGATTAATGGATGGAGATGAGTAGAGCTTTGGAAGCCATGGATGAAGCTTGAAAGTAGCTCGGAGAAGTGATTTTAGCAGCCCTTCGGGGTCGTTGAATCCCCCCACTAAAAGTGTGGAGAAAGGAACTATTTAGAGTTGTAGTTTGAGGGTAGTGCCAGTCTTGTAAATATGCGGCGTATGGTTGGCGGTGAGCTGGCGCTAGGTTGGCACGTCTGTGACCGACCAGGAAGGAAAACGTGGACCGACCACCTCAGGTACTAAACCACGGACCGACCAGGATTGCAGTATTATGGACCGACCAGGAAAGATGCAAGGCGGACACTATTCTCAGATATTACAACTTTACCATCCATCTTTTTATATTTAGATTAACAGTGTTGCTCCAGACGTATTCTTTAGGACCGACCACGTAGGAATTCAAGCACCGACCCGATCATATAAACAGGCCCGACCAGGTATGCTTGCTCCGGGAACGACCAGCCATGCTGTTCTCCCTTTTGCTGACGTGTGCTGCTCGTTACAAGGCTTCTAAGATGTTCAACCGACCCTGCTATCCTTTGCTCGACCAACCATAGCTGAAGCTCTAGACCGACCAGGTGGTTCGAGATCGACCAAGTGGAAGTTCGACCGGACCTCGCTCGCTCCAAGCTCGACCAGGAGGAGGCTGCTGTCGCGACCGACCAGGTGATGCTGGACCTCTTGCTGACGAGCTGCTACTCGACTCTTCGGTGTTCAACCAACCAGAAAATGAGCATTGTACGACCAGCACGATGTACGGCCAGTTCTTCAGGTATGTCAAGGGTTGAATGTCGTGCACTTGTTATGTTTGTTAAAATGTTTGAACGAGCTATTCAGCTAGTTAACATTTGCCCCTCGAAGGTTGTATTTTTCACTTGTGAGAAATGCGGGCTTCGAAATGAACGTTGTCGTTGATATCTTCTGCATTGAGATCCGGTCACAGTTTTTTGTCCGCTACAGCAATTCTTGTTCTGAATTCATGTGCTTCATGTCACCTGTTTCGCAATTAAAACAAGCACTTGCACAATTTTGGACTTATACTTCACTATCGGTCATCCATATCGACAGCTGGTTAGTTAGTTATAAAAAAAACGATTTATAGCAAGCTTTCATTCCGAATAGAATAGAATATTTGTGATGAACTTAATTTAGAATCCATTGGAAACCATTTTCACAAACACTTTATTCTAATTCGAATTCGCTTTTAGTAATAAAAATCGACTAATGGACTAAAATCGAAAGTGGATCTCAAATGCTATTTCAAGATTTTGTTATTGTTCACCGTATTTCACATGTGGAGAATACGTATCTGTGATATATTTTTTTTTGAGAAGTTTTTTCTATTGATGCCCCTGCTTAAGAGGTGATTATTGATCTTCTCCTTCGGAAGGAATTTTTTGGTGCTCAATGTCTGCCTGTCATGTTAATCAGTGCAAATATTGGAAATTTCATTGAATGCCCCGACCTTGGAGAGCCTGTTTTCTCACATTGACTGAATCGTCATAAAAGTGTTCACTGAGCATCTTTGATCTTTTCTTTAGAGAGATAACCTTTTCTATGGAAAAAATCTGTGGATTGTCGCATTATTTCGTATTGCGAATTTTTGTGAAGTTTGAGTGAGGGTTGCATTGCTCCGCGCTACAAACTCCCACACTTCGTCTCGCCATAGCAAGCTCCTGTGCTTCGTTTTGCGCATACGGATTCCCGCAAACCATTGGGTGAAGGTTATATTGGTTCATGGAGCGGGCATCAGTCATCGGCTGTAGTCACTTATCGTCATAAGTGCTCGCATCCCGACCGAAAGAGCCTGGACCTCCATGAACCTTTGAAGGTTGGGGTTTTTATTTTGCCTCTGCTATGGGAGGTCTTTGACCCTTGCTATGGAGGGACTTGTCTCTCTATGGTAGACAAGATTTTAACTACTCACTATGGGAGGAAGTTGCCTCTCTATGGTAGGACTTTGTTTTGCTTCACTATGGGAGGACTTTGTTTTGCTTGTTGAACTCTCCACCGTCTGACTTTAGGCAACTCCCTTTGCTCATCTTCCCAAGTGTGTTTCTTATCGTTGTATCGATATTTTTGCACTTTTGATGTTTATGTTGGAGTTATTGGGGGTCGCCATATTGCATCGGGTTTCGATAAATCAAGCGTTCATTGGATAGCTTGCAATAAGATATCATCTCTTAGCAAATTTTGAATTATTTATAACATTGTAAGCTAAGAATTCAGTCAAACATATATGCTTTTGATTACAGGACTATAGTTCAGTGCTTTACTTAGCAATTATTACAAACTGTTTGCATGAAATTTCAAATGAAACAGAAAGTAAAATGTAAAGTATAGAATGCAGTAAAGCTGTAAGTAAAAGAAGAGAGATGATGATCGCTTATTCTGATCAATCGAAGCCAGAATGAGGATGGTAGTCAATTAATTATTGGCCTTGAATCATTTCGAGCAGCTCCTTGCCCCTGGGGAGTTACAGAGTGCTTCGCGGCCTGGGGATCTTTTATGTATTGTTGTAGATGACCTTTCTTGAGCAGCTCTTCCAACAACAACTTCAATTGTCTACAATCGTTAGTGTCGTGGCCAAGCTGTTTGTGAAAAATACAATACTTTCCAGATTTGAGCAAATAGTCATTCATCCTTGTAACACCCCACCTCCGTTAAGGTCACTCACAAAGGGAATGCCTTAACTTTGGTGGAGCGTTTTAGTAAACAGAATAGAAAATTTCAAGACAGATAAACAATACTTGAAATATTATAACTTTATTACAGCGGAAAACAGAAACCAATATGGTTACATCTTTACCAAAAACTCGAGTACATATATATATCACCGTTGTTCAAAACCATTAGAGTACAAAACTTTTAAAATCATAATCCCCACAGAACAGAAGCTATAAAGAGCCAAGCCATACTTCAAGTACTTCAAGCAGAAGGAATCTGGATCAAGCTAAAGTATTCCCTCCTTGGATAACCTGGGGGGAAACGGAAGAAAAGGGCGAAACAAACTAGGTCAGACATACGTCTGGTGAGTCCAGTAACTTTTAGCCAGTAAATAAATAAAGGTAAACATGGCAGGCATACAAAGTGGATAAGAGGATTCACGGTACAGATGGCAGGTATGACAGGACAAATAAGGTAAGATGTATGCTTCACTACAAAGTACTCTGCACTATTACTAGTATAACAGGATTAGGTGTTACCCTAATGTCTAAACAGAAACAGAATAATGGGCCTTTACCACCCTAACAGAGACAGAAACGGAAACATAATAATTCCTACGGAAACAGAATGTTAGAATTAGGTGCACACTAGTAAATGGGCCTTTACCACCCCAACAGACGGTACCACGCAGAAACAGACAGGTGTTACCACCCAACAGAAACAGACGGTACCCTACAGAAACAGACAGAGTTAAGTGTACCCTAAGTCCTACCCCACGCGATCGGCTCCCTAATACATAAATACCATGTGCCAGCCCCACAGAAGGGTGTATCATTCCCTAAAGTGGCAACCTTTGTATGACACAGACCTATTTACAGATGTCACAGTGTCTTACATCCTCAAAGGCAGACCGGGATCCATGCACGCACATGACCCGGTTCGAACGCACCATCAACACCCCTCGCAATTATCAGAATGAACCGCTTATAATTAGTTCACTAAGCGTGCCCGGACCCTACCTACTGTTGGGTCATAGTTTTGATACCAGAAAGGGTTACTGAGTAATATGGGTCCCACATAACAGATGACACAAGTAATTACCCATCCTAACCTTGTGTCCCCAGACTAACAGATTTCATATTTCAGATTAACTTGTTTACAAGTTTCAGACATACAGAGTTCAGATTTACTAGTTCACATATCAGACAATCAAGTTAACAAGTTTTCAGACTAACGGGTCAGATGTACAGATTTAACAGACTTACAGATTTTCTAACTTTGTATTGGGCCTACAGATTCACGAAATGGGTTGTAAAATTCATCACTCCAGTTGGTTCAACCCCATCCACCCAACACGTTTTAGACATCATATTTATCTCAGATTTGCATTAATTAATTATTGAAATATCTAATCGTATTTCACATGCCACCCCAGGCACCCACTTAATTCCACATGCCACCCAAGGCACCCACTTAACCCCCTCATGTCCCTCTACATGCTTATCTGGTTAAGTGTTTCTTAATTCATTAAGGCCGTAACCTTATAAAGACCTCTCACATTAGACTGACATTTGTGGCAGCTGGATTTGCCGGGCGGGTCCGGGCAGTCTTACACCACAAAAGAGTCTAACCTCGTGTCTTTATAACTGTCACGTATTTAATTTATGCCTAAGACCTCCCACATTAGACTGGCATTTGTGGCAGCTGGATTTGCCTGGTGGGTCCGGGCAGTCTTACACCACAAAGATCCTAACCTCGTGTCTTAGACGATTAATTACTCCTTCCCCAATTTGAATTTCTTTCCCTATTCAAATTATCAATCAATTCCAAATTTTTCGATGTCCATAATTGACTCAATTATGTCCATCCATTTATGGTATGTAAAATCATACCAATTTTCACCACAATTATATTTTATGCCTTTTAAGGCATTTATGCCAATTAAATCTTTTTAAATCTTCAGACTTTAATTGCTTAAACATTCCTCTTTTGATTAATTAAATTAATTAATCCTTTCCTCTTTTTATAGGTGTCAATACCTATCTTATTAACCATTTGAATTTCCTATCCATAAATGGTCATATTCAAATTGTACCATTTTTACCCAATTTTACCTATGTCATAATAGGTAATTATCTATGTGTTTCCCTACTAGAATCATGTGTCCCATTTAAATGATCACTATGTAAATTATGCCTATTACAAATTCCCCTTTTTCCCTGTTTCTTAACTAGCGTAACCGTTTGCGTTTTGGCGTCATCGAGGCTACTAAATAGTCTCGCCATAACAATAAAATAAAGGGAATGACAAGGTGATCGTTTTCAGTACAATTTTTGGCATAAGCATGACAATTAAGGGAAATGACATGATAACTTCGCATATAATTATGATTCACCACATAATTAACAACTTGCATAGATTCATAACAACTTGCATAGGTTCATGAATTAACAACTAACATAGGTTCATGATTCTCATCACAGTCCACAACTTATATAGGTTCAAGATTCACAATATAACAACTTGCATGATTCATAACATAACTTCTTACATAGGTGACTTACATAGGTTCATGATCCACAACATAACAACTAGCATAGGTTCATGAATTCATCACACAATAGCTTGCATAGGTAACTTGCATGATCTCATAATAATTTGCATAGATTCATGATAACAACTTGCATAATAACGACTTGCATAGATTCATGATAACAACTTGCATAGATTCATAATAACCACTTGCATCATATCATGATTCACAACAATAATAAACTTGCATAACTACAAACAACATATACCCAAATCATAGTCTACCACAATTCACTTTTATTTATTTAAACCTAAAAGTGACTAAAACTCACCGAATAAGGGGTCTTGAGTTTTGGGTTCTGAATTCTGTAATTGATTAGCATTCTCTTGTTGTAGACAATTACGTTGTTGTAGTTTTAGGCTTGATTTGATTTGTATTGAGTTGCTTTACTTTGCTTCTAGTTAGTGGCGGCTACTCTAGGGTTTGGAGTGACAACATGACGGCTACTGATCTAATTTTTGATTTGATTCTAGGGTTTGGGTCTACACATGTTTATATAGAATTTCAATTTAATTATAGCCGTCGGATGATCTTAGGGTTAATCAAAACCACTCAGTCCAGATTAGAAATATCCAGAAACCCTAATGACTCATTAACTAGTCAGAAATGACTCAGCACTGACTCACCGTTTGAACCAGAAGGCTGTGCAGGTTTTCCCTCGGTCTGGGCGCACTTGGGAAGTGCGCCAATGCAAATTTGTACTGGCGCAGTTCCCAAGTGCGCCAGTGCATTCTTTTTTTTTTCAAACTACGTTCGTCCATATCTTCTTCATACGGTATCCGTTTTACGCAAACTCGGACTCTATCTCAAGCAGAATTCCGAGACGAACGCAATGGAACGACCCATTTCCCTTAATTCCCACATTTGAAATTAAGTATTCTTAAATTTAGTTAATCTGATTATTCAAAAATTCGGGGTGTTACATTCTCCCCTACTTAAAGGATTTCGTCCCCGAAATCTTCAAGTTAAGAAGAATGTGTCCTACCATCCAATCACCCATCTACTCAACCATCATCCACAAGCATCCATTGTCCTTAGAAAACTCTTAATGTTGTATGAACATATGCAAAAGTGTGTGTATATGTTCCTTATCTAATGCAAAATCAGGCGGTCTACTGATTCAGTTGGCCTCCTCAATGCAAACCATGATAGTGCCATGCGTCCATTATGTATGCGAAAGAATCCTATCGATACATATTATTTCTACATGTGTGCTCAACCATTCATCAAAATGCAGCATCCATATGATAACACAACCATTATTCATCCATTAACCTAAATATGCACACACATTTATATGCAATATGAAAGTGTTTTCGAGCCGATCTAGTGCCTAGTGTGTGTATATGCATCCACGAGCAACCAATTGCATCCACTTGAAACCATCAAACATAACAAGTCTCAAACACATGTTTACATCCATAGGATTCCTATCTAAAGGTCGAAGACTCGATCGATAGGATATAGTCGAATGATGGAAGTGAGTACAGATAAAATAAAAACTTGGTTCCCATTAGACATTGGTTGAGAAAATAATTCCCCTAATTATCAACCCCGAAGACCAAAATCAACATCAGATTGACACCCAGAGGATTACCCTCTTTAGACAATGTCAAAACTGGAAACCTTAACCTTATCAGAAATATTCAGATACTCACAGACTACTAGTACAAATCAAATCACCAAATGATTCTTAGGAAACTAAGCATGATAAAACCTAGAATGTATGCGTCCTACTTGACGCCTAACACAGATATCTCTCAAACCCCAATCTATCAAAAGCAGATAAGTCTTAACCCTTATAGGTTTGAGTCTACAGTGAAATTAGAAACAATACTAGTATTAAAGTGCAAAGTATCGGTTACAGAATCAAAATGCCAGAATCAGAAAGAGTTTCAACTCAACAATCAGATAAAGAAATTAAACCTCCCACAGAAAGTTTTCCTAATTCTATCCTATCCACTAGCCTCGAGAGTGTTCGCCTGCCCTCCAGAAGTTGGTCCTACCCTCTGCCCTTGCCCTCGTTTCTTCGGGCAGTCCCTAGTGAAGTGTCCCATCTCACCACGGTTGAAGCAAGCGCCCTTTCTTTTTCTGCAATCCTTGTTCAGATGAGTCGAGCTTCCACAAGTAAAGCACTTTTTCTCCTTCTTACCTTTCTTCTACTGTTGTTGTTGCCGTCCTTTCATGGGTCCCGCCTTCTCATTTTTTAGTGTCCCTTCAACTTTTTCCTCTTTCTTTGCTCCTTTGTCTTCTTCATGCATTAGGGCCATATTCACCAGCTTTTCAAAAGTGGCCCCCATGGGAACGTGGGTCATAGCCAATCCGTGTAGCGGCTCATTCAAGCCTTTAACAAATCTCGGAGCCTTCTTCTCAGGTGTGTTCACTAAGTCTAACCCGAACCTCGCCAACTGATTGAACTTGTTGACGTACTCTTTTACTAACAGATCCCCCTGCTTCAGCGCCAAAAACCTTTCCATGTATAGATTCTCTTCAGCCCGCGAGAGAAACTTCGCCTCAAACCTCTGCCTAAAATATGGCCATGTATCGACTGGACGTCCTCCATTTGTGACCTCCCACCAAAACGAGGCCTCATCTTTCATTATCCAGGCAACTAGCTGGACTTTTCTTCCATCATCCACTTCAAAGATTCTAAACAATTCTTCCACCTCCTTAAGCCAGTTACGAGCTTCAACAAATGTCTCCGTCCCGTGAAAAGGTTTTCCACCCATTGCTCTAAAGTCCTTACATATCTTAGCAAAAGTATCGACGCGAGGAGGAGGGGGAGGAGGAGCATTTGTTGGACCTGCGGTGGTGGCCCTAGCCTCGAGATATTGACGAAACCAACCGGGTACATGGACACCCTCTGGTATCTCAGATGCTTCAGACATGCTGAAACGAAAAAGGAAAGATTCAATACAAAGAACCGAAGGAAAGATATATGGCTCTTGGGGAATGTTTTTTCAAAACAGATTTTCCTTTTTGAAAATACTTTCTTTCAAAACCTTTTTGAAAAATATTTTCAAAACTTTTATCTAATCTGGTAACCTTCAGCTCTGATACCAAGTGTAACACCCCATCTCTGTTAAGGTCACTCACAAAGGGAGTGCCTTAACTTTGGTGGAGCGTTTTAGTAAACAGAACACAAGACAGATAAACAATACTTGAAATATTATAACTTTATTACAGCGGAAAACAGAAACCAATATGGTTACATCTTTACCAAAAACTCGAGTACATATATATATCATCCTTGTTCAAAACCATTAGAGTACAAAACTTTTAAAATCATAATCCCCACAAAACAGAAGCTATAAAGAGCCAAGCCATACTTCAAGTACTTCAAGCAGAAGGAATCTGGATCAAGCTAAAGTATTCCTTCCTTGGATAACCTGGGGGGAAACGGAAGAAAAGAGGCGAAACAAACTAGGTCAGACATACGTCTGGTGAGTCCAGTAACTTTTAGCCAGTAAATAAATAAAGGTAAACATGGCAGGCATACAAAGTGGATAAGAGGATTCACGGTACAGATGGCAGGTATGACAGGACAAATAAGGTAAGATGTATGCTTCACTACAAACTTCTCTGCACTATTACTAGTATAACAGGATTAGGTGTATAAACAGAAACAGAAACAGAATAATGGGCCTTTACCACCCTAACAGAGACAGAAACGGAAACAAAATAATTCCTACGGAAACAGAATGTTAGAATTAGGTGCACACTAGTAAATGGGCCTTTACCACCCCAACAAACGGTACCATGCAGAAACAGACAGGTGTTACCACCCAACAGAAACAGACGGTACCCCACAGAAATAGACAGAGTTAAGTGTACCCTAAGTCCTACCCCACGCGATCGGCTCCCTAATACATAAATACCCTGTGCTAGCCCCACAGAAGGGTGTATCATTCCCTAAAGTGGCAACCTTTGTATGACACAGACCTATTTACAGATGTCACGGCGTCTTACATCCTCAGAGGCAGACCGGGATCCATGCATGCACATGACCCGGTTGGAACGCACCATCAACACCCCTTGCCATTATCAGAATGAACCGCTTATAATTAGTTCAGTAAGCGTGCCCGGACCCTACCTACTGTTGGGTCATAGTTTTGATACCAGAAAGGGTTATTGGCTAATATGGGTCCAACACAACAGATGACACAAGTAATTACCCATCCTAACCTTGTGTCCCCAGACTAACAGATTTCAGATTTCAGATTAACTTGTTTACAAGTTTCAGACATACAGAGTTCAGATTTACTAGTTCACAGATCAGACAATCAAGTTAACAAGTTTTCAGACTAACGGATCAGATGTACAGATTTAACAGACTTACAGATTGTCTAACTTTGTATTGGGCCTACAGATTCACGAAACGGGTTGTAAAATTCATCAGTCCAGTTGGTTTAACCCCATTCACCCAACACGTTTTAGACATCATATTTATCTCAGATTTGCATTAATTAATTATTGAAATATCTAATCGTATTTCACATGCCACCCCCAGGCACCCACTTAATTCCACATGCCACCCAAGGCACCCACTTAACCCCCTCATGTCCCTCTACATGCTTATCTGGTTAAGTGTTTCTTAATTCATTAAGGCCATAACCTTATAAAGACCTCTCACATTAGACTGGCATTTGTGGCAGCTGGATTTGCCGGGCGGGTCCGGGCAGTCTTACACCACAAAAGAGTCTAACCTCGTGTCTTTATAACTGTCGCGTATTTAATTTATGCCTAAGACCTCCCACATTAGACTGGCATTTGTGGCAACTGGATTTGCCGGGCGGGTCCGGGTAGTCTTACACCACAAAAGATCCTAACCTCGTGTCTTAGACGATTAATTACTCCTAATTAATCTTTCCCCAATTTGAATTTCTTTCCCTATTCAAATTATCAATCAATTCCAAATTTTTCGATGTCCATAATTGACTCAATTATGTCCATCCATTTATGGTTTGTAAAATCATACCAATTTTCACCACAATTATATTTTATGCCTTTTAAGGCATATATGCCAACTAAATCTTTTTAAATCTTCAGACTTTAATTGCTTAAACATTTCTCTTTTGATTAATTAAATTAATTAATCTTTTCCTCTTTTTATAGGTGTCAATACCTATCTTATTAACAATTTGAATTTCCTATCCATAAATGGTCATATTCAAATTGTACCATTTTTACCCAATTTTACCTATGTCATAATAGGTAATTATCTACTTGTTTCCCTACTAGAATCATGTGTCCCATTTACATGATAAATTATGCCTATTACAAATTCCCCTTTTTTCCTGTTTCTTAACTAGCGTAACCGTTTGCGTTTTGGCGTCATCGAGGCTACTAAATAGTCTCGCCATAACAATAAAATAAAGGGAATGACAAGGTGATTGTTTTCAGTACAATTTTTGGCATAAGCATGACAATTAGGGAAAATGACATGATAACTTCGCATATAATTATGATTCCCCACATAATTAACAACTTGCATAGATTCATAACAACTTGCATAGGTTCATGAATTAACAACTAACATAGGTTCATGATTCTCATCATAGTCCACAACTTATATAGGTTCAAGATTCACAATATAACAACTTGCATGATTCATAACGTAACTTCTTACATGGGTGACTTACATAGGTTCATGATCCACAACATAACAACTAGCATAGGTTCATGAATTCATCACACAATAACTTGCATAGGTAACTTGCATGATCTCATAATAATTTGCATAGATTCATGATAACAACTTGCATAATAACGACTTGCATAGATTCATGATAACAACTTGCATAGATTCATAATAACCACTTGCATCATATCATAATTCACAACAATAATAAACTTGCATAACTACAAACAACATATACCCAAATCATAGTCTACCATAATTCACTTTTATTTATTTAAACCTAAAAGTGACTCGAACTCACCGAATAAGGGGTCTTGAGTTCTGGGTTCTGAATTCTGTAATTGATTAGCGTTCCCTTGTTGTAGACAATTACGTTGTTGTAGTTTTAGGCTTGATTTGATTTGTATTGAGTTGCTTTACTTTGCTTCTAGTTGGTGGCAGCTACGCTAGGGTTTGGAGTGACAACATGACGACTACTTATCTAATTTTTGATTTGATTCTAGGGTTTGGGTCTACACATGTTTATATAGAATTTCAATTTAATTATAGCCGTCGGATGATCTTAGGGTTAATCAAAACCACTCAGTCCATATTAGAACTATCCAGAAACCCTAATGACTCATTAACTAGTCAGAAATGACTCAGCACTGACTCGCCGTTCGAACCAGAAGGCTATGCAGGTTTTCCCTCGACCTGGGCGCACTTGGAAAGTGCGCCAATGCAAATTTGTACTGGCGCACTTCCCAAGTGCGCCAGTGCATTCTTTTTTTTTCAAACTTTGTTCGTCCATATCTTCTTCATACGGTATCCGTTTTACGCAAACTCGGACTCTATCTCAAGCAGAATTCCGAGACGAACGCAATGGAACGACCCATTTCCCTTAATTCCCACATTTGAAATTAAGTATTCTTAAATTTAGTTAATTTTATTATTCAAAAATTCGGGGTGTTACAATCCTTATCGGACGAGGTTCTGGATAATCTTCGGTATCCTTCGTGGCCAAGTAGATGTTTGCAATAGATTCATTCAAAAGAGTTTGTTCTGAAAGGTCAGGAAGACGATATTTCTTGTGAGCTTTGTTCCCATTCTCATCATTGAATCGTTTTTGCCCTTGATTTTTCTGGGCATTATCACTTCTCTTATCTTCGGTGGTGTTGCTCGGGCCACTTGATGGATCCTTGTCCACTCTCATGTACTCTTCTGCCTTCTTGTAGAACTTGTGTAGCGTGCTTGGCTCTTTCATTTTAATCCATTTACCAAATTCGCTATTTTCATCTATCGCGCCGAGAAGAGACATGAGGATTATACGGGGCTCAGGATTCCTTACTTTAGAAAGAGCAACATTGAATCGACTAAGGAATGCTTTAACCGTTTCCCCTAGACTTTGCTTCATCGATGAGAGCGTTATGGCATCCTTAGCCTTTACAACATATAAGCGGAACTGCTCTTTAAACTTCTTGGTTAGATCGGAAAACTGGTCAATGGATTTGGGTGGCAGCTTTGTGAACCATAACGATGCGGCACCTTCCAAATAGAGGGGAAAGTAAGTGCATCTCATCACGTCAGTAGCTTTGGCTGCGGTCATACCCCATTCATATTTGAACAAGAAGTAGTTGGGATCGGTAAGACCGTTGTACGAAGGTAGAGTGGGAGGAGTGAACTTCTTTCGGCACTCTACTTGAAGGACCCTTTCGGTGAATGGAGTTCGACTTGGAGAGAAATCCCAATCTTTTTCGTCATCCTTGCAAGCTTGATTCTTTTTCATAATCTGCTCAATCATTCCTGCAATATACTCTTCAGTGTTGCGTTGTCCCATAGCACCAACGTCGATCCCTTTACTGGATCTTTGTCTCAGCAAGTCAACATGGTTCAAGGATGTTGGAAGTGCCCCTGCGGGACTAACAACATTTCGAGTATATTGGGTAGAATGATTGTTAGCATGTAGCTTGACGTCCACAACTTTGGCTCCATTGTCGTCATGTTCTCGACCTTCAACATCCTCCATATCATTGTTAGGATTTTGGTCGAAAGTGGAAGAACCTTCCTTCTCATCGAGATTGACTTGAGCCCTTGGAAGAGTAGGATTAGGGCAAACACCGAGGATGGCATATAATTTCTCCATCATAGCTTTGGTAGCGGCATCAACTCGTTGGTTTATGTTGGCAACCACAATATCTAACTCATCTTTTGTGATACCGGCTCCGCTTATGGAATTTTGGCCAAGCTCTAGAAGGTTAGTTTGAGGTGTAGCTTCGTTGTTGGCGATATCTTCGACTCCTCCAATGGATTTGCTATTCGCCTTTTTGGATTTTGCCATCACTTCGGTTATGGATTTGAACCTCAAGGAAAACCTCTCCAGGGATCCCAACTCCGGATGGGCGATTGAAATTAAAAATGCGATCACGGCCCCATGGTGGGCGCCAAATGTTTTAATCAAAAAATGATCAAACACCAAATACGATGCCTTAAGAGCGCGTCAGCCGTTTAGAGGTAAGGTGCTAAGAAAGCACGTCACCAAATTATGGGCAAGACACTATGAAAGCATGTATGAAGAAACGTGAAGCCGTAATCACAGAAAATAAGGCAACAAAAGAGAGCACACAATTTTAGAGTGGTTCGGTCAAACATGACCTACGTCCACTATGTAAATACTTTCCATTATCACTTTCATGATGCCAAATACAATGCCATACAAATCTTTCCCAATTTACAATGTATCTCTCATTTTTTTTCTTTTTGATTTGAATTGCACTTGAATCCGTCAATGGAACGGTTGGATCTCCTCAAATATTGATTGAAATGGATGAAAATTCTTCAGCACTTCACTTTAAAGGTAGATCTCTTCGATTCCATAGTATTTCAATGGGAGATCTAAGTTTTTGGAGAGGGTTAATGGAGATTTTAGTTGTTTTAGTGGAGTTTAAATGGATTTTAATGGTGGATCTTCAATGGAAGTGATCGATTAATGGATGGAGATGAGTAGAGCTTTGGAAGCCATGGATGAAGCTTGAAAGTAGCTTGGAGAAGTGATTTTAGCAGCCCTTCGGGGTCGTCGAATCCCCCCCACTAAAAGTGTGGAGAAAGGAGCTATTTATAGTTGTAGTTTGAGGGTAGTGGCAGTCTTGTAAATATGCGGCGTATGGTTGGCGCTTGGTTGGCGGTGAGCTGGCGCTAGGTTGGCACGTCTGTGACCGACCAGGAAGGAAAACGTGGACCGACCACCTCAGGTACTAAACCACGGACCGACCAGGATTGCAGTATTATGGACCGACCAGGAAAGATGCAAGGCGGACACTATTCTCAGATATTACAACTTTACCATCCATCTTTTTATATTTAGATTAACAGTGTTGCTCCAGACGTATTCTTCAGGACTGACCACGTAGGAATTCAAGCACCGACCCGATCATATAAACAGGCCAGACCAGGTATGCTTGCTCCGGGAACGACCAGCCATGTTGTTCTCCCTTTTGCTGACGTGTCCTGCTCGTTCCAAGGCTTCTAAGATGTTCAACCGACCCCGCTATCCTTTGCTCGACCAACCATAGCTGAAGCTCTAGACCGACCAGGTGGTTCGAGATCGACCAGGTGGAAGTTCGACCGGACCTCGCTCGCTCCAATCTCGACCAGGAGGAGGCTGCTGTCGCGACCGACCAGGTGATGCTGGACCTCTTGCTGACGAGCTGCTACTTGACTCTCCGGTGTTCAACCAACCAAAAAATGAGCATTGTACGACCAGCACGATGTACGACCAGTTCTTCAGGTATGTCAAGGGTTGAATGTCGTGCACTTGTTATGTTTGTTAAAATGTTTGAACGAGCTATTCAGCTAGTTAACAGTAGGCAAATTGTAATTCATTTTTATAATATAAGAGAATTATTTTTTTAATGCATTTTCACTGTTAAAAGCTGATACTATTTATTAAAATTTTATGTTTTAAAAAGGTATTATAGGGATAGAAACATATAGGCATAATTTCCTCTTTATTTATAGGTTTGGATTAGTTGCCTATCAAATCATCTAAGCTGGAACACTTTAGTTTTCGGTTTTGCAAACTGAGGATCCGTTTAATATTTAAAAAAAACTAATATTGATAGCCTAAATTATAATGACCACATAGTGTTTTATAAATAAGTAAACAATGCTGAAATAACTCTTGGGGTGGTCATACATCTGCTCTATCTCTCTTCAAAAGACTTGTTATTTTGGTTAGAAACAGACATATCGTAGAGTTTTACAACATGAACATAGGAGTATTTACTTCTTATGTTCTTGGTTGTAGCACTAAAAAAAGCATCTATAATATACAAAATAGTTTTTAACCCCTATGCCATGTGAAAAGACCTATTTACACAACAAAAAACATTACATTAGGCCAATGGAGTGTTTAAGAAATATTATAAACATATGAAACTGAATTTTTTAGCTATAAATAAATATTAGAGATCCACTTAAACTTGTGATTCAGTAATGGAAAAGAACTTTTGACATTTTTGATGAACTTATATTAATTTTACTTATTCAAAAAGTTGATTTTTAATTATACTAATTAGAAATAAAATAAGATATGTGATCAATCAATTCATGTAGGGAACGATTTTTATTATCAGTAATATAGACCTACATTTTTTGGTTTAAATGATGTGTATGCATTATAAGTTATACAGGTACTGGACAATAAGAATTCAAAATTGTATCCTATGCTAAAATCAAGAAATGCACTATTATAAATATGGCATTGAATTCAATAATAAAAATTTGGTTATGAAAACATTTGTACTTAAGACAATCATTAAATGGTATATAAACAAAAAAGTAACAATCTATAACTAGTTAGTTTGGTTTACTTTTAAAACAAACAATATGCTTAAATGGCAACAAAACAAGATTATAACATCATAAACAAAATCAAAAGAGCGAAAAGAATCTCAATTCCATGATTCATCTTTTGGAAACCAGTGTCTGGCAATCTAGAGAAGCAAGTTATATATGTATGTTTACTTTCCTATCAGTTAAAGGTATAGAATTAACGTAATAACAAAATCACGCATGTGTATATTGCTTATCACTCCTTTAGATTATATCATATTTATGCTTTGAACGTCATGCATTTCGTACCTTTATATTTGAAGTTTTCATCACAATATCTCCTTATAAATATAGTGTCAATAAAGCAAACTTATGAATTTCAATATGTGACAGTGATAGTGCAATGTTGTGTGAGCTTCTCCTATTTATGACTGTTTATATTTGTAAGTAGACACAAGTAATTTATTTAGTCACCATCATAAACTTCATATAAAATCACACTGTAAAATATGCTCTAATTTTGATAATCATTTGAATAGTTTTAGTGTACTTATCCACGAATATGTATTTATCCATGAAGAGAACCAAACTTTTTGGGCTATTTTTATATAGCTGACGAAATTGTAAACCAAAATAATTTTACGAACCTTCTTTATTCTCTATTTACATGTGTTTGATCTTTTATGGATAATGTTACTTGCATGAAGAATTCAATGCTATCCAATTTTCCTAGGGGTGCATTACATCATGTGATACCGAGTGACAAATATCAAAATTTGTGTTACTTTATGCTTTTTGGCTCTTTTAGCTGGATATTTTTTTAACCTCATACTAACTTCAAATTAGTATATAACTAAAATTTCAACTTTATTATTGTTCAGCTTCTTGAAGGCTGTCTCTTATTGTTTATACCATGCATCCATTTTGCGGAACCTTTTCGTGATCTTGGTTTGTTTGGCATACGCTTGGTTTGAAGTAGTTCAAAAAAATTGGGCGTTACTTATGGTATTTCCACCTATATTATAGGGAGCCCTGTTGGACTTTGTATGGTTATTCTCCACTGCAAGTTTTTTTTCTTGCATCATTTAGAATATGCTTGCTAAGACACTTGTTCCAAATACGAATTCTAATACACTTGCTGGAAAAAAAATTCTACAAGATAAAAATGATTTAGATTCTATTAATTCCAATTCTGTAGTGTAATATTATTATATTCACATGTAGCATAAATCATACTTTTATACTCAGCTTCACATGTGCTTTTAAAAGTAGTTTTATGTTTCTTTGTCTTCCATGAAACCAAAGAATTACCCAAAAAATAGCATAACAAGATACATATTTTGCAGAGAAAGGACAAGAACCCCAATCAGCATCACAATAAGCACACAAAGTTAAAGAAGAATTAGCAATATAAAATAACCCATGATTGATGGTCCCTCTCAAATATTTTATCACATATAATGCAGATGAAAGATGGGTTTGAGCGGGATTACACAGGAGTTGACTAAGTTGTTGAACATCATATGATATATTTGGTCCAGTCATGTTAAGATACAACAATTTTCCAATCAATCTTCTATACATTTCTAGGTCCATAAGAAGGGGAGTATCTTAAGTGCTAAGTTTCAGGTTTGTAGACAGTGGACATGGAACAGGCTTGCAATTCTCCATATTTGTATCTCTTAATAAATCTAAAATGTATTTCGTTGATTCAACAAGATACCAGAATCTGATCGTGATACTTCGATTCGTAGAAAAAAATCTCAAAAACCCAAATCTTTTACAGTAAAAATTGAATCGAGATAATTCTTAAGAGATTGAATCTCATCCTTGCAATTTCCAGTAATCAACAAATCATCAACATATGCAACCACAATAGTAAAATTACCATTTTGCACAGCTTTGATAAACATAGAATAATCTTGCTTGGATTGCTTATAGCCAAGATTAGTGAGATGTTTACTTAATTCCTTGTTCCACTGTCTAGCAGCTTGTCTAAGACCATAAAAGTGTCTTTTTAACTTGCATACTTCCCACGGTTTGGCCTTCGTGCACCCTGGTGGAGGATGCATATAAATCTCCTCATTAACATACCCATTAAAGAAAGCATTATTGATGTCCAATTAATGTAAATCCCAGTTCTTTGCAGCAGTGATGGCAATAAGAATTCTAACAGTAGTGAATTGAGCAACAAGACTAAAAGTGTATTAGAAATCTTTACCTTTAATTTGTTTATCATCTTTAGCAACAATTCAAGCTTTGCACCGTTTCAAATTTCCATCTTTATCGAACTTGGCCTTATAGACCCATTTATTGCCAATAGCTATTTTCTCAGGTGTAGAAAGAGGCGTCAGTATATTAATTGAGCAGAGGTTTAATAATGAATGCTAAAACATTTATTTCCCAAGTTTCATTATCTTCTAAAGCCTTCATCTCTTCATTCATGGCTTCCACCCACTCCTTTTATCCTTAGCCCGAGAATAACAACTAGCTAGGCACTTCAACAGATAACACATTTGATAAACTTGCGACATATTTTTCATCTAGACTATCCAAATTCGATTCAGAAAGAATTTTGTAAACAAAAAAAATAGTTGGAGGTTTGTGATTTTTTGACAATACATAATCATCAAACTTCTTTGGTAATTATGTTGGTCTGGATGATTTTCTAATAGTAGGAACCGAATAAGAATTTTCTTGTGAAGAACTATTTTCTTGTGGAGAACTATTTGACGAAGAGGACTGAAAATTTTCTTGTGAAATGGAAGGACTTTGAATAACATTTTCAGAATCAAGAGAGGTATTTGTTATAGATTGATCATGATAGGGAAAAGACGGTATGTTTGTGGCAGTAGGGGAAGAAAAATCATAAATGGAAGAATCAAAAATAGGAGTTGAATCATTGCACAGTGGAAGATTTACTAAAGAGAAAATATGAAGTTTGAAAGAAAAATTATTCTCTTTGAAATAAACATCTCTGCTAAGTATTATTTTATGAGATTCAAGATCATATAACTTGTAAATTTTATGTGCATAAGGGTATCCTAAAAGAATACATTTTTTGGATCTTGCAGCCATCTTGTCTGATGTTTTAATAAGAGGGTAGCAAAGGCAACCTATAACTCTTAAGTTGTTGTAACTAGGAGCTTTTTTCATCAAAATCTCATATATGATGTTTTCCAACAAAGAACTAAACTAGCCCTTAGACTGATCAAATATGTTGCTCCTAAGAAACAACCTCTCCAAAATTTAACAGGAAGAATTGCATGGAGTCTAACGGCCCTTGCTGTCTCCCCCAAATGTTTGTATTTTCGTTCAACTCTTCCATTTTGTTGAGGAACAACAACCATACTCCTTTGATGAGCTATACCATTTGAAGCAAATAAAACAGAACAAGAATCTTGCACTGTCTAAGCCCGAATTAAAACTGGGGAACTTAGTGTGTAAGACCAACGTGATAACCAACTACACAACCTAAATAGTTGATGTAACATTTGGCTAACTAAATTTCCTGTAAATTGCAAAAGTCAACCAACCTCTTAACTTATTTAGTTAACTTCCACCAATCGTTTGTTTTTTCTTCCCTCAATAATCCTTCAATCAATTCTAATCAATTTAAGAACATTCCCAGCAGTAAGCGGGAATTAGAGTGGTAAAACAACGTTTTAAGCGACGATTCCTCCAACCGTTCCAGCAGTCGATGGGAGGCCGCTGCCTAAATTTTTTATTTATTAATTAAACCTTAAATGGTTTTCTGAAAGCCATTTAAGGCTAAGCCAAAAAGAAATAAAAAGAAAATCTGAATGGTATTAAAAAAAGGTTTAAACGCTAAACGGATTTTAGAAAACCACGTAGATGTTGAACGATTTTCAGAAACCCGTATAGCGATCGCCGCTTCAATTTACAAAGGTGAATTCTTCTTGTTTACAATTGCTTCTCACACTAATGTCGTCACTGCTGTAGCGCGAGTTCATCACTTTCTCTTCCATTTCGATCAAATTTGCCACTGCTGGGCTGCTCTAAGTGCCCAACTTTTTTTGAACATCTTTGCTCACGAATTTGATAGGCCTGCAACTAGTATACGGGTTAATTCAAATACTTTTTCTTTCCTATCAAAAGAGAAGCAAGACGCTGCCGGATGGTTGGTCAAATTTGATTAGACTAATATCTGCTGGTTGAGCTGAAAGTTGAAAGTAGTCGGTTGACTTGCAAAGGCTAACCTAACCCGCTGATGATTAACTTTGCTTCCACCTATACGAAATTTCTGACACATTCTGACCATTGCAATGACTTACTAATTGCTGCCATGCCATCGACAATGATTGTACAAAAATGCAGAACTGATCGAAGTAGACTATAAAAAATGCAGTGAGGAAGGGGAACTGATCGTCGAGCATCAGAGAGGTGGAAAATAATTTGAGATACTGGAGGAATATTAAAACTAAACGGGAGGAAATTGAACAGTCACTTGGAATATGAAGGCCGAAGATGACTGTGTGGGTTGAAGTACAGTTGGAAGCCAAACAATCTAGACTAAATATACCAAGCTACAACAGGATTTTAGTAAAAGTTGCCCTTATAATTCTATATATTTGAGGTTTTCAAACTAGGCTGAAAGTTCTTGAAACCCTCTCCATTGTCACTGGAGGTGTATCCTAGGCGGAAGTCTTGACGGACTACCCTTAAGGCTATGCCTGTCAATGAGCATTATCACTTTTATTTAAGCTACCCCTGTGTTTTCACTTTTAACAACAACTGTATTTGCAAATATGAGAAAATATCCGAAGGAAAATAAATGAAGTTAGGGAGTAGTTAACAGTGGTTATATCTATAAGAACTTGTCATAATTTATACATAGTTTTATTATACATTGTGTACCATATGAAAACACCGGAATAACAGGTCATATATGTATATAAAGAGTGGATTCTAAGTGGTTGGTTGGATAATGGATATATTCTGATCCGGCTAGATAAGTGATCCAGTATCATATGGAAACAACATGCCTCTTTTTTTGTTCTTGAAGCTTTTATTAGTTGTATGTCTATGCCCTTTGTAATACCCATAAACTAAGGCCATGTTAGTTGCTCATCATGATCCCATATTACATGATCAATCACGAATGCAACATTAACAATTGTTTTCGATAATTTTAAGAAACTGGAAATAATATATTAAGTGTGTCGGTGTATATATATGTTTTTATACAGGGTATTTTAAATATGGCTAGAATGTCAATTTCTCTTTGTTTTATGCATGATAGAGCCCCATGTTATATAGAGTAGCAGATGAGTAATGTCGCATATGTTACGTACATTCTCTACGTTTTTGATGGGGAGCGTCGTGCATATCCTATGTATAGGACCCTCACTATTCACCATCGCTAAAGTATCATTTTTGTTAAAAGACAAATTTTGTTTCGATACCAATTGCCTTCTTTCACGCTCCATCAGTGTATAAAAAAAAAATTAGACAAGGTTCAATAGCAATGAAGAGGAAGATCGGATCTAAACACAAACTAGGTTCAATAGCAATCAAAGTACATTAGACAATATAGTCCAAGAGTTATTTGCTATCAAGTTCTAGTTTTTTTAATGAAAACCCTAAAAAAACCTACATTGACGTTTATCAAAGCACAAGAATTTTCAAAACGAACGTTAATTTCCATTCTCTTATTAAAAACCACTATTTTTCAAGGATTGCCTTCTTCACATTTTCTATGATCAACCACGCAATTCGTGTTTACAACGGTAGTAAAAGGGGAAAAAATATGGAGAATATGAATAAACAAGAGCATTGTTAATGACACTCCGAATTTGGTTAAGGAGACTCTTCGGCCACCCTTTTGACCGAATTTGGCCTTCTTGTTCGGTAGAGAATGGCCGAAAATAGTTATACGGAGTGTCAAATGGGTGGCGGGGGAGTCCCCTTAACCAATTTCGAGGTGTCATTAACAATGCTCATAAACAAAAGTGATATAGCTTAAACAACTACGGGGCAGTTTCGAGACTTCCCTTCTAATTTCCATAGCTATATACTATAGCTATAACTATATCTGTCAATGAGCATTATCACTTTTGTTCAATACTATAGCTTAAAGCCTTAAACAACACTGTAGCTATATCTGTAAATAAGAAAAATGGGATAGTGTTCCACAAAACATTATTGAAATGTTTAAAGAGAAACTAGACAATCTGATAAGAATGTAATAAGTCAAAGTGTTAAGCATTTCTCTATTTACAAAAAATTAACACTTTACTGCGGTTGTCAATGCTCGAACCCACCCAAGCTTCTTTGGAGGCTTGAACCCTCTTCAGCGGTGTTGGGAACAGGAACACCTTATCACTGCAGCAAAGTCATGATTATTGCTAACATAGAATAATTTTAATAAACCAGAAAAATCAGTAATCTATGTTTTTTTTATGATCTGTAGCTTATAGCTTTTGAACTATGACATGAAATTCAAAAATTATGCTCGGATTGCTTCCCAAAGATTAATTTTAATTTAGATACTTGTCACCATCGAAATAACATGTAAAATATGTTTTAGAGTAGTATGTTTTGAACTGTATATGCTTATCGTGATTGTAGAGTTGCAAAATGTTCGTGGCACCCTATGATGAACATGATAAGCGTGCTACTAGTTTTCAAGTTATCACTTCAATTGCAAGTTACGTTATACTGTCATGGTTACTTTGTTTGTAAAAAACGTTCATTAATAATGTGGCTTTTATTTTCAGATGAAGTAATATTGTTTTTCAGTCTTTAGTCTGTCTTTTAGTTTTGGTCTTTGTTAGTCTTATTTAGGCCAATTGTTGTCATTACGTTTTACATCTATAGGTTGTGTAGAATATTTCAGTATGAAAATTTTCAGAGTGAGTAGTCTGTCACTTGTTTGAAATTGTACAGCTGAGGGAGTAAAATAAATATATAATAATAAAGTACAAGTTTTCTAAAAAACGTGGCTTTTAGGTTCGTTGCTTATATAAACTTCTTACACACGTAATAATCAAAAAATTAAATTCATGCTCACTGATAAGACTGAATACTTACAAGGTAACAAGGTATTGTCATATTCTAACGTTAAATAAAAGCTATATAGCTTTACACTACTAGAAAATGCTGTTTTAGTGATGGGAAATTCCGTCTCAAATCCATCACAAAACAACATTTTGCCACGGATTTGTGATGGATATTACCCTCCCAATTCAGTAGGTGTTAGATCCATGGCAAAATGGTTAGTGACGGAAAGTCAACAAATTTTGTGATGTTTTTGTCATGGTTCGTAGCAAACCATTAAATTTTCTATATTTCTTTTTGCAAAACAAGTAAAATTATGTCAAATTTCCATCATAGATCCATTAAAAATTTGCTATGGATTTGCTACGAAACATTTATTCTTTCAAACAACAAAATATTTAATATATTTTAAAATTTTCCATCGCAAATCCATAACAAATTGTCATGGATTAGCATCAGATTTGCCATGGACAATTATTATACTTCCACCAACAACCCGTGAAATAAAATATAAAATCGTCCATTGCAAACACGTTACAAATTGCTATGGATTTGCAATGGATTCGCTATGAATTACTAATATTTTACTAATCACCAAATTATTAAAATAATTATAGAAAAATTAATTAAAAATCCATCGCAAATCCATAACAAAAGCAAACACTGAAATTTTGTTTCAGGTAACAAATTCGTAGCAAATCCATAACAAAATTAAACATTGAAATTTTGTTTCAGTTTGTAAATCCGTGGCAAATCCATCGCATAATCCATAACTATTGTTGTGCATTTCTATTGCTTTCATACAGCCTGCATATACACTATTCTTTGGAATATTACACACTAAAGATTCCGTTGGAAAACATGCAAACAATACAACAATATAGACAAAGATAACTAAATATAAAATAAGTGCTCTTAATACAAATACACCACCAAAATACAAAGTTGACCCCCCCCCCCCCCCAGGTTCAAACTACAACAAAAAAAGCTACTGTCCAAATTACAAAAAATAAATTATACCTTGTCGTATATAAATATTGTCCAAAATATCAGCTGTCTAAACTGATGGATGATGTCCAAAATATCAGGTGTCTAACCGATGTATGATGTACCTAAAGTTCTAGAATATTACGATGGAGGGGGAAGAGTGGTTTGTGACAATCGTTGCTCGATTTGCATCAACCTACTATCCAGTGCTTTACGATTCTCTCTGTCATGTCGGCGCTCCACCTCAATCTGTCGACGTTCCTCCTCAACATGATAAAGCCTCTCCTCATATAGTCGGCTAGTCTCCTCTTCTCGAGCCTTGACGAGATCCATCTCCTCTTGCATGGCAATTAACTTAGCTTGTAGTTCACCTACTATTGTCGAGTCATATTCTTGACAATTGCCATCATTCATCATCATTCTTCGTCTTTGTGCCGCGGATGAACCCATCTATAGTGTGACAACTGTGTATTAGTTGACAAATATTACATGTACATTGTTCTTCTTTCTGTGCATATAACATGTGTCCTAACTTGATCAATGATACAATTTAGAAATATGTACAAATGAATCTTGTCAAACTAAGCTACTGAGTTAGAGATGAATCTTGTTAAACTTTGGTTAATATTAGTATTCTTAATGGTTAAATCTTACCATATTATGCTTGCAGGTTATGCATTCAATATTGTAGTGAATTATCCAAAAATTCAAAGACAGACATGTGAACAATAGTGAATTATATTTCTATTTCCTTTATGTACCTCTAATATTTAGACTATAACGCACTAAGTTGAGCTTTAATGAGTTCTTCGAAGCCACTTTCTACTAGATCTCAAAGATCTTCATTATGAATAATGCCTTCTTTTGTGTACTCCAACAAGTAAAAATTTACCCATTGAAAATGCAGCGATTAATTTGCAAGTCAAGTTCAAATTTAATTTGCTGCCATTTTTACTATAAATGATAATTATTGAATTTGCGGAGCCTATTTATGATACCAATTTTGTTGGAGACATGGAGATGGATAAGTGAATTTTTATTAGTAAACAAAATTCTTACAACTTGAGACAATTTAATGCTTCCTAGTTCCTGCCATCATACTACTTATATATATGGTGAATGGACGTATCTAATAGGCCTAACTTTTACTTAAAACACCAAATTAATCTAAAGACTTCTTTTTAGAAACCGTTAGCACATCTGTTTATGTATTAGTGCATCTTTTCATAAAGAGTTTTTCATAATAGTCTTTTCCGAATGAAAACTAGTCTCCCTTCACAACTGTCTTTTCATTTTAAATGCATTGTCTCTAACACTAAATTCACACACAGATTTATGCAGTACACACGAACCCTATTAAAAGTCATTTGAGAAAAGAAATAAGCATATTCATTGGTATCATAATAATTATACTGAAAATGCTTACAGTATCAGGTAGGTTGTCACCAGGATAAGCACGTCCCTTTGCATTTAGTGGGGTGAGGGCATGAAAAATTACTATTTGTTGCTCTCGGGGAACATTGCAAACATCTTCGCCAATCTCTGCTCTTAAAGCGACTAATCTTACATTATACGCAGTATGATACTTGGCCTGAATTTTTTTATTTGAAGATAAAATTATCACATGCACCAGTAAAGAAACTTTAAATTTTATAAGCAATACCTGAAATTCATCAGCTGCCGAGTCAACCCACTTCGGAACAATGATTGTCGAGTCATCTGCCATGGTTATTTCTTTGTTATTTGTAATATGAGTCTGCCTAAATATCTCGAATGGTGTAGGCACTATGTTTGAATGTATAGCCTGTAATAAAATTTCCAACTTGAATATTTTTTTAACAATAACCTGAGTACTGTAAGTTTGGTACTGACTTTAAATGTAGTCAAGTAAAGTGAAACAAAACACTACATGCATTCACTTATTTTCCATAAAAGTACGGCACACTTCTTCAACAGGTTACACCCTAATCTTGTTATCTGTAGAAACAAATTTTGCAGATTCAAACATGCAGACCGAGGATTCTATAACTGTCTTAAGTTAAAAGCACACATACCCAAAACAGTATTTAGTTACTATTCACAATGGATAACTAAGAAGAAAAGTCGAAACAGAAGCTGTGATAATGTTTCAGTTTGATTGGGTTACTAAAGTTGGCGAAGAATACAATAGCAAGCTAGTTTCAGTCAACATATAAAATACTATGACTATACTATTCTGCTAACACTAATATAATATGCATGTAATTATATGTCTGCTTGTGTAAAAGTAGCAGCCAGGTGTTATTGTAACTGGAGACATTTCCAAGCATCGCGTTCAGTGAAAATTAGACATTTCATGCAGGCAAACTGTAATAGTCCAAAATGGTAATTAGTTAGTTGCCTCTTTCATATACCTGAAAGCTATGCATGTCGTGCAATTATCAGTTAATAATGTGAAACAAAAATCATTGAACAGCTATTTAACC
Organism: Allium sativum; assembly: GCA_030737875.1. Lineage (NCBI taxonomy): Eukaryota > Viridiplantae > Streptophyta > Magnoliopsida > Asparagales > Amaryllidaceae > Allium > Allium sativum. Next base: position 970,675,849 of record CM060918.1, on the reverse strand, counting down.
AAAGTGTGTCTGCTGCAGCAACTGTAAAACCTGACATCAAAAGAGATTTGCATGTTGACATGCACAGAAAAGAGATTTGCATGCTGACATGCACACCCACTCTACACAATCAGTTCCTTTTGTTAGCACGAACTTGGTACTGCTAGAGCTACTAATATAGTCAGCATGAAATGTATGTTCATGAAACCTGCATTATCCTTTTGATCTTACTAATTTTTAGTCTGCTAATGTTTAACTTGTAGACCTGTAATTTACCAACCTAAAAGTTTATGTTTTAAGTAAAATAGGCTCTGACAAGTAAGCTTTCATTCATGTAGGCCGCTTTATGTCTTTTGCTGTTAGTTATATATAATTTCCCTTGTCAAATTTTGACTAATCGTGAGAGGAGGCAAGCGGAATCACGAGAAGCTGCTGCCAAGTATGCAAGAGAAACTGTACAAACTCGTGAAAAATGGAAATCAGCTAAAGATGTTGTAAAGATGTCAGCAACCGACTTTCAAACATCAATATCTCGAACATTTTCTCGAAGAAAAACTCCTAAACAAGAGTCTTCAAGCAAAGCCGCAAAGAAAGAAAGCAAGTAACCTTAATAAAATGATTCGTTCTATTGAAGAGAATCCTGACAAAGAAGAGGGGTTCAATCTTGAAATATTAGGAAATAAAATCTTGAAAAAGCATGCTCCTAATGCTAAACAAATGCATACCCGAAGTCAAATCTTTAAGTATGCATATGGTCAAATAGAAAAGAAAAAAGCAATGCGAAATGGTAATAACAATATTACATTTTCAGGAATGATTGCTACGGCCACTGATGATGAGGATTCAATTACCTGCTTCATTTTGCTTCTCAATTAAATCTTTTTTAATGAACCATAATATGCAATGATATTGGTTACTTTCCATTTCTTTAATTTATTGTAGCGACATAAAATCTTCATATTTAAGAAAAGAACTCATCATCAATTACTATTTTCATGGCCATTAACATTGCTATACATCGATTCAAAACTTGCTTTTTATATCCTTAAAAATTAAATGGGAGTAATAATGTACAATATGGTATATAATTTGTCTAAAATGATCAACTGTGAGTACTTTTTTTTTTTTTTTTTGAGAAAATCAATTTGGACAGTAAATCACCATATACATGTGAATAAATAGTAAGTAAAAGAATTAGTATTGAAGAACTTATTACCAAAAAAATATTATAATTGGGGAATCAATATGTAATTGAATATATTTTTATGAAGTAAATATAGAATATATCGTTAATCCAGTATATATTAATTGAACTACCTAATTGGCATGCCTAAATCAATTCTGAGATAAGGTGGTACCAAAAAATCTGTATCCACTACTCCCATTATGACACGCTAACTTCTGCTTATGAATTAACTTGTAGACTTATTTTTGTTTGGTTGAGAAAAAAGAATTGATACACCTTTTTGCTTTCTTCCCTATGAACTAACTGAGTTTTAGTTATGGTTAAATCCCAATTTTCTCAATTCTTCATTGTTTTTTGTTAACCATTATCCCATTGTGTCAATAAATGTTTGCATTAAAATTACTTACGTACACACACACAAAATCATGCACCGGCACAAGAGCTGGATGTCTGTTAGCCTAACACAATAGCATTAGTAACAGATCTAACAGCGTTTACTCCTGGATCCGCTTTACTAAGTATTAATCAAATTTAGTTTTTGCTAGACAGCTTTCTTTGTCTTGATTCCAGTTTGAAAAGGTTTGGGTCGAGGTTGATTGTCCATAAAGTGGAGCTTTCTGGCATTGTCTCAAAGATTTTTAAAGATGTGAGGTTTTACGTTTGAAGTATTATTATTCCCTATTTGCAGGATGTACAGAGTGCTAATATTTCCTATTTTATTATTTCTATATTCCCGTTTTATTATTTCTAACTTTATATAATCACATACATTACAACTCCTTCATAGTTAAGAAGAGTTTTTCACTGTATTTAATTTGGGGACATGGCGATATTCGGGTTTATACTGTGCTGATAACCGTTGATGGTGTTTTTCTGCTTATTTGATTGATGTATCTTAGTATGTTAGAACATGAATATACGAAACAAGTCAAAAGATGTCATACGTCATGTTTTCGAAACGATTTAATATGGTAGGTTCGTTGTCGACAAAGATAATAGAGAAGAAATAAAATTGCTATACATTTTCTATAGTTTCCTGCTTTTTAGACTTGCCTATAGTTTATGAGTTTTGAGTATGGAAGGAAAATTCTATCCTAAAATATCAAGAGAGGTTACCAGTCTTTGACCATATTAGTTAATAAAGTTTTAGAAGGGTGCTTTATTTACATCACAACTATATTATATTTTTTCATTTTAGGCTCATCTTTTACAGTTTGTTTATGAAGTTACAAATTTGTGTTGAACAATTCAAATAGGCATAAATTATAGGACTTGAAAGTAAGGAAAATTTTCTCTCTTATTTCGTGCCTATCAAAAAATTCGAGAATAGCAACCATATAGAGGGGGCAAAGAAAATAATAATGAATATTATAATTACAAACTTGCACAAAAATGAGTCTAAAATATTGAGTGGCAATGCTCAGGATAAAAGATGTGCATGCGCTATGAGATGCGACTGTGAATAGGCCTTAATCTAAAAGCTTGTAGATGAAAAATGATACTGTCAAGAGAAGCACCCAGGACAAGGCAGCCAAGCAAAGATTAAAGGCAGGCTATAAAACTGAGTTGAGAGCCGATGCAAGAGCAGAGAGGTGATTGTGTATTCTGCATGTACATGTAATTGCACTGACAGTTTCCTGTAAATGACGGGCACCATCATAAATCATCTCCTCCATTCTATTTTCTGGAATATAAGAATCCGTAAAATTACCCGTTCCTAAAGAATGGTCTGAAGCCACATTACCATAAGGAGTTCTATGTAGGGTCACTAGTGGAATAACTTCTCCATGATACTTCCAAACAAAGTAATTAGGAGCAAATCCTCGTTCATATAGATGCATCTTAACATCATCACCCTTTAAAATTTTCAAGTTGTTACATCTTAGACAAGGACAATGAATTGGATCATTTTCCTTACCTCTAGTAACAGTCATTATAAATTCATCAATTCCATCAAGATTAGCTTTTAATGTTCCACCTCTATTATTTATTCGAGTATACATCCAGGTACGATCTGTATGATAATCCATTCCTACAATAATTGGTTTCCAGCATTAAGTTAAAACAACAAGAGAAAACCTATAACACATCTAAAAATTGCCACTGTTATGACAGAAAAAAAAACTGACTCATATACATTAATGATTAGGATAAGACAACTAAAGAGAACAAGACAAGTGATTGCTGGGTGGATTCAAAGGCCCTAGTTCAGGGATTCAAAACGCAAATTTCCAAAATCGAACGGGAATATAAACGAATACTAGTACCTCGATGAGACTTTAGTCACGGTGAGAATTCCGATGCGAATTTCGAATTTCGTCGTTGATCTGTAGCCTTGAATATTTGGGTGATGGCAGAGCTTGAAAATTAGGTTTAGAAGAAAAACCTTCCTAAGAAGCTGAGCGTACTTGCGTCAAAAGAGGGTGAGTGCGGTACGGTATTACGGAAGAAAAACTTTTGTATCCTCCGTGTATATCATAATAGGTTATGTTACAATTAATTTGCTGTAACGTTATAACATTGACCCATATCATTTATTATAATTAATTACTTTTCCTCAGAAGATAGGTCCAATTAGTCATTTGTTTTTGATAAGCATGGCTATTGAAAAGCCATAAACTTCTCATTTCAATCAAAATAATCATTTAAAACTTAACTTATAAAAAAACATTTTTTTTGACATTGTACATTAATGCAGTGAATTGATTCTTTAACATAACTGAATACTACATTGAATTAACTAATTAACAATCAAAAATGATATGTTAATTTAAGTTCTTAAGATATATAATTGCTACAAACAATCATATAAATAAATTATGAACTTACTTGAATTGTTGGATGTAAAAGAATAAGTAAAACATCATTGTAAAAGTCCATAACTAATCCATTGTAGAATACAATAATATTTTGGTGTGTTTGTCATGAAATTTTTTCCTTTTTTTTCCCTTTTTCCTGTTGTATATACATCCATCACAAAATTGTGACACGTGGATTTAGGATAGATGTTTTCGGTAACTTTTGAAACATAATTATACATTGTTTGGAAAAGTCTATCATAGAAATTTGGCACGAATTTGTATTGGAATTTATATTCGTAATTATTAATACAGCTCTTATATTCTAAGAGAAAAACAAAATTACAAATCTACGGTAAACATATGATAAATTTGTGACGGATTTCTTTTCATATATTTATTTTTATCAAAAAAATTAACCGCATATTACGTCACAAATCCATGGTAAATCTACATAAAAATTGCTACGGGTTTGTGACTTCTTGTTGCAACAATGTTTTACTTAATTTTAACATAAAATTTAGTGATTATTCAACTATCAATGACAAATCCATAGCTGATTTGCGATGGATTTCCCATGATCCGTGACAAATAGCACTTGATATTACTTTTCCTTTTTTTAAGCAAAATTTTAGCTATGATTTCCATATCCATGACAATTCCATGACTAATTTACCATGGATTTGTTAGAAATTCATGTTACGTCACAAAAAATATGTTGGTCAACAAAAAAAAAAATTGACAAAGAACTTTAAATTTCAACTCAAATCCATCTCAGATCTGACACAATTTTGCTATGAATTTTTTCGTCACAATAGTTATGTCACTAAAACAGCATTTTCTAGTAGTGTTAAGAAAGTGGAAAATTCTGTTACATCATATTGCACTCAACACTATAGTTCTGTTCATTGGCATAAAAGAAATAAGTGTAGAAGCGCATTATGCGCACTATATCTTCAGTTGAATGTAAGCCATTTCCAAAATTAATTCAGTCAAATTTTGGAATGAAGCCGTTTCCAAAATTAATTCAGACATATTTTGGAAAAATTTGTGGTCCATTTATTAAGAAAAAAATAGCGGTCCATTTATTAAGGAAAAATTAGTGGTCCATTTTATTAAGGATTAATTATCTTCCCACTTTTCGATAATTGCCCATTTTTCTTTATGTTTCTTTCATATTCTCCAACGGCTCTTTGATGGCAAGAGCAGTATAATGGGAGGACTCAAGGCTAATTTCTGATAAGGGCACTGAAACGACTCTCTCATAAAGAAAATACACTATATAATTAAAGAGTGTGAAGGTTCGGCACTATATCAGGAAACTACAGCACAAACTGGACGAGTTTATAGATCTATTTTTTCTAATTTTAAATCTGATTCATTTTTTATATTCTTCAAGAATTCTATTGCAATGACTAGAGGTAAATATATCAATTTTGGTTACACCTCCCACATTTAATATTCAGTTTTCATGTTTGTATTGACAACATGATTGCTTATGTAAAAATTATTTTACATTTGGTATCAAAGCCATCAATTACTTTCGCCTTTCTTGATTTAAAAATCATGCTACCTTAATTTTATTTTTCATATGAAAGTTTCAGATTTTTCATGCTGGATAAAATGAAATTCCATAATTTTTCATGTGAATTATCATGATTACGTTTAAGTGTTTGCATGATTTTCATGTGAATGTTTGAGAAATAATAATCTTTCATGTCTTATATTTATGGTGAATGGGAAGATTCCCAAATCTATTAATTTTTAGTCCCATATCTAGAAAAAGGAGGCAAAGAGAAGAAGAAAATGACACCACTACATCATACACAAGCAGAAAACGCTTAGCACTGTGCACCATGATTGTTGGTTGTCAAAAAATGAAGTAATGCAGCTGGTAATACCTTATGAAGTAAAACATGGCAACCATGAGTTTTCATTCCCCCCTAATTTGTCATTATCTGTCGCACATCGACTAGTATTTGAAGCATATCCATCCGTTATTCTAACACTTTGAATGAATTTACAAAACTCTTTGCATTCTTCTTTCATCAAAGTGTAACTAGCATGAGGTTTCTCAAGCTTATTATTAGAAGGATCCATCTTTACCAAATCTTTATGAATATTTAGATTTTCCAAATCCTTACGAGCTTTCAAGTTATCTTTCGATTTACCTTCAACGTCTAAAAGTGTTCTAGTAATGTTATCACATACATTTTTTTTCTATATGCATCACTTCAAGATTGTAACGCAGTAAGAGCTTTGACAGTATGGCAAATCAAACAAAACACTTCTTTTACACTAATTCAGTTCATTCTCTCTACGCTTACGTTTTTTGGAATAATTACTTGGCTCTTTACCAGTGGTACGAATAGGAATTTCATCCAACTGATTTAAAATATCATCACCAGTAAAACTTCTAGAAGGACCACGTAATTTAGTAAATCCATCATTTTCTTTACTCCTCCAAGAATGGTCTGTTTTCAAATAGCAACGATGTCCCATGAAACACTGCTTATCGGTTATTCTACTAGATCTTGTATCTCCCAAACAAACAGGACATGCTAATTTACTAGCAGTGCTCCACCCAGACAAGTATGCATAAGCGGGAAAATCACTAATTGTCCATAAGATTGTAGCACGAAGTTTAAACATGCATTGACCATATATATCATTTGCATTAACTCCATCCCACAATTCTTTCATCTCTTCAATTAATGGCTTCAGGAACACATCATAATCTTTTCCAGGTGATTTCGGACCAGGAATGAGCAAAGACATGAGATAGTTTGTTCCATTAGGAGAAGCCCAAGGTGGCATGTTATATGGAATTAATATCACTGGCCACAAACTATAAGTTGATGTCATATTAGAGAAAGGGTTAAACCCATCTGACGCCAACCCCATTCGTACACTTCTAAAATCAGCTACAAAGTCAGGATAAACATTGTCGAAATGCTTCCAAGCATCCCCATTAGCAGGATGACATAAAATCCCATCTTCATTTTTTTCGTACCTCTTTATGACATTGCATATCTTTAGAGGTATGCTTCTAACTAGACAATCGCTTTCAGTCGTGCCTTGATAGGGAACCATTTTAGTCATTTACGTGGGATTTGATTTCTTACATAACGACTAGACTTGCATATAGGACATGACACATCATTTGCATTTCTACCATAGAACAGTGTGCTATCGTATTGACAAACATCATTTTGCTCATAACCTAATCCCACCTCACAAAGAAGCTTCCTTATCTGATAATAATTAACTGGACAATGATTACCCTCTGGCAAAATCTCTCTCAAATACTCCAAAAGATTGTCGAATGATTTATCTGTCCATTTGTTAATTACTTTGAGATTCATCAACTTCACCATTGCACTTAAGACAGAGAAACCTTTATAGTTACTATACAAAGGCTTATGAAGTGATTCAAATAATGCATCATATTTTTCATCCACATTAAATGAGGATTCATCGTTGAAGTGACTAGTTGAACCAATGTCAAAATACTTACTACCAATAGCATCATGAAGACCAGCAACCAAATCATCTTGCTGATATGAATTTTCAACATTATCCTCGATATCGAATGCTTCTCCATCTTTCTTCCTCTACTTGCTCACCTTGGTGATACCACCTTGTGTAAGTACTAAGAAATCCATGAGTGATCAAGTGCAACTTTATCACATGCACATGTTGTGATTTCTTATTCACACATAGACAACAAGGACATAACACCATCCCATTAGAGTCCATGGAGTGCCTTGCAATACTAATGAATTCATTCACTCCAGCAGCATATTCTACTGAAAGTTTATTTGGTATATTTATCCAATAACGATCCATGAACCAAAAAATAGCTAGGTAGAACTGATGACGAACCTACTAGAAAGAGGTAGATGAGAAAGATTATTTGATATATTATACATTGGTAACCTACTACATATGACACAAAGGAAGCATTGCGTACAATATGTGCAGATGCATGTAGTAGCAGATGGCATGCACATATAAGGACAATACGCAGAGGCAGGCATAAGATTCGGAATAACTAGAGTTTTGCATATAGCTGGAATCAGTGGCTGGCGTTGTCAGGTGAAAATGTTGGGGTGGGCACAAAGTGGAGTATAGCCTGAGAACATAAATAGCCGTAGTTAGTAACTACAGTATTAGAGGAACAGTAAGGTGCCTTTAATTATTTGATATTTAGCAGTGGTATTTCAATTTTTCAACTTGTGCCAACCTGCTTATTAGCATTTTAAGGATCCGAGTAAAAGTAATAAAAAATACTTAGTGACCTCTGATAGAACATAAATAACTTTGGTTAGCACCAAGAAGGGAATAAAACAAGAAAAGATTCAATGTTATAAACTACATCACAGTAATGAAGTTTTAAATCCTATTATCAAACTTTTTATATATGATACATCTCATGTCAAAAAGATGCATTTTATGCCGATATAACAGGTGATGCTCTGGTCCTATGAATTTTAACACCTAAAGTCAAATGCATAATAAAGGCCTTATATAAAAACTGATGCTATTATTGTTGTTATATGGTCACAATAACATATATAATTCACACGTAATGAAAGGTGGAACAAAAAAAAAGTGACTCACAAAATATATAATTGCTTTTAAAAGATGAGTTGGCAAATAAAACTAATCAAATTTTACATTTGCAATTGGAATAATCTGACATTTAATTTGAAAATAATTATAATACGCACTTTACGTGTTAGTCTTTGGCACTCTGGTTTGTAGCTTACATGTATTTAGAGAAGTAATAATATAAGCATGACATAAAAGATTACCAAATGGATATGTACTTTTCTTTTTCTTTTTTTTAATGATTAAATTGAAAGTACCACACTACTATATATGTAGGTGCAAAGTTCCCAAATTATACAAGCTCTTTGACCCTCTTGCATACAAAAATACAGCTGTAAATTGTGGTAATTCGGAAGACAGGATTCATCTATCACTTTCTCTTAATCTTCATGAAATCAAGTATGGCTTCTGCTAATTTATTTTAATTTTTCTAGTTTTTTCTTAATTAAATTAATATGAAAATTTTATTTAGTATAGGATTTAATAATTTAGATTTACATGCATTAAATCCTAACGTCACTAGTAATTTCTCCATAGAGATAAGAGTCCTCGCTTCTTGTTAGCATCTAGTAACAAAATATAACGATAATAAGATAGTTGAGATAACATCTGGCCGACTAAATTTTGTTTAAATTGCAAAAATCAACCAGTTCCTTTTTAGTTATTAACTTCCACCAATCGTTTTTTTTCTTCCCTTAATAATCTATCTATCAATTCTAATCAATTTAAGTGCCCAAAATATTTTTCAATAAAAAGTGCTCCTACTCCCCGTTTATTCAATTAGGGAAAAAAAACTTTCCTTCTTCTTATTGTTATATGCTGGGAATTGGGAACAAGCTTCTTCATGATGCTGAATTTACGAATGTATCGTTCTGCAAGTGAATCATTAACCACCCAATCCTATGAACATTTACGAAGGATTGCTTTTTTTTTCTTTGCACCTCCCCATTCAGGCCTTTAAGTAACTTAGTTTTATGCAAGAGTTATTCCGGTAACTAATTTTAATTTGGTTTAGACATGTAGCTGAGTATTTGATACATGCGCCAAATATACTATAGTTTTACAATATAGCATATTAGCACTTCTCAAGAAGCATAAAAAAATGTTCCCGTTTGCTTGTGGATACGGATGCTAAAATTATAGTCTGGAGAAGAGTCATCAACGACTGATCACCCCTTTCTAAAAGCCATGTACGAATGTGCTATCCCTTAATTATAGTTTCTTCATTTTATAGATATTTATGTCAGAATACATCATCAAACTAATAAAAGAATTTGAAATGGAAGGTTACAAACTTTCAGTCTCGGTCACCGTTGATTCCTGGTATGGTCAGCACAAGCAATGGTTATAATTTATGTTTATTTCAGTAATAATCTGTTACCATATATTTTTAGGCATGTTCTATAGTATGATTTGTTCATCTTTTCATTGCCAAATTTATTGCACTTGTTTATTTATAGTTTAAAGATTTCCCATCACTATAATCTTTTGTGCCAATAAATCAAATGACATAGATCCACCCTTAAGACCGAGATGAAACGATCAAACAAAATATTTGAAAGCATAGAAACATTCCCTTCTGTTCCTCGTACTATAACTTATTATCAATAATAAGATAGTTGAGATGACATCTGGCCAACTAAATTTCTTTAAATTGCAAAAATCAACCAGTTCCTTAATTTATTTAGTTATTAACTTCCACCAATCGTTTTTTTTCTTCCCTCAATAATCTGTCTATAAATTCTAATCAATTTAAGAGCCCAAAATATTTTTCCAGAAAAAGTGCCTAAAGTAATATTCACAGCATGCACCATGTATGTTACGTACTATCTGTGCGAATCACCAAAAACTGTAGTTACATTCCATTCGCCAAGGCTATCAATTCTACTATTACTTGTAATCATAAAAAAACAAATAGACTTAGTAGTACATAATATCGTTTATCCTAATAACTTGCCTATTAATGCACTCCTCAACATCGCTAATAGAAAAGCCAACGTCCTCTACCTCTCACCAGCTAATTCCCTGTCTCGTTGCACTTGATTGAAAATTTTCTTTTATGTTTCCAAGGAAATCTCTTTTGAATATCTTGGCTCATAAATTCGGATTGATCCAAATACTAGTTCCTTCTGGTCCAGAGAAAAGCAAGACGTTAGATGGTTGGTTAAGTACGATTCGACTGATATCTGCTGATTGAGATGGAAATGGAAAGTAGTCAATTGACTTGCAAAGGCTGACCTAACCAGCTAATGATATTTGTAAGAGCATTCCCAACCCAGTGTGGGTAAGCAACTGACCCCCAACGGGGGGTCAGCATGTCCGTTCTGGGTTGCTTTGAAAAGATCCCCTAGCCGGTTTATTTAAAGCCGGCTAGGGATAGCCGGCTTTAAATAAGTCGGCTAGGGAGGAGGAAATTTCCTACCTAGCCGGCTTATTTAAAGCCAGCTAACGGGGCAAACATTATTACCGTTATCCCCTTAGCCGGCTTTAAATAAGACGGCTAAGAGCAACGACTATTTTTAGTGATGTTGTGCCCACCCCGCTCCAATCTATGTACCACCACCTTCTTCTATATATATACAACATATTTTCAACTTTCATAACACACAATTTTCTCCTATCGTACTCAACCTTCTAACTACTATTTTATTTATCATTGAATTGCAATGTCGAAAAATATAAGCAGCAAGAATATCAAAGGAAAAGAGAAGATGGATTCACAAAGCAATCTGAATCGATACAATTTTGTTCAAAAGCAGCAAGAGTTTCCAATGCAAACTTTGTACCCGCGCAACGAACGTTCTAATTCAAGTACAATGCAAAACACTTCAAATTGTTATCTTCCGCAGCAGAATCAGAGCTTCTACCATTCACAGCAAAACTCAAATCATTTTCAAAACACTCAAGTTTCTGCCTACGACCATAATCCCTCTTTTCAGCAATCCCATAGAAATTAACCTTATTCTTCTCCTAGCAGCCAACATTAGTCACTCTTTCCAAATACTTCTCCCAATATTTTCAGAAATTTAAACTTGTTATATGGTGATAATAGCATTGAAAACGACGGAATGCGAATTGATATCAATGAAATTCCCGAGTCATTTACTACTCGCCCGCCTACAAAGGTTGCGCAAATGGTAAAATGGTCACCTGATGAACAAGCTAAATTAGCCTTTTGTTGGGTTAAGTGTTCCAAAGATAACTGGAAAGGCACCAGTCAAACTCAAAGTTCATTTTGGAATTTTTTTTGTAAATTATTCAATGGCCGAAGTCCATATAAGCCTCCAAGATCGGTTGACTCTTTAAAGCAGTCATGGAAGAGAATCAATTCTAGTTGCCAACGTTGGAAAGAGATAATGGTCGCGTTGGATAGTAAACAACAAAGTGGTGCAAACGTCTTGGATTTGGTACTAAATTATAATAAGCTTTTTCTTTGTCTCATGTTTTATGATATTTTCGTTTACGTTAATTAATGTTATGCAGCTTAGCAAAGAAAATGAAGTGTATATGTCCGAACATAACAACCAACCTTTCAATTTGCACAATTGCTATAACATACTTTCTTGGAAAGGAAAATGGAGCAAAGTGCGACATAAGCATACAACACAACAATTTATGCCACTCAGGCCAACCAAAGAAGTTAGCCCCGAAAGCTTAAATTCACAAGAAGACAGCACTTTTACAACCAGTTCAGGTGGAAGGCCACCTAAAAGGTACAAAGGGAATAAAAGACCATGAAAGATTACAGGCGGCATTACGAACAACTTGACGGACGTATGGCAGCTGCGGAAGAATCAAATAAGCAGTACGCGGAAACAAAGGAAGCATCAAGAATAGAGAGAATAGAGAGAGTACAAGAAAAACAACGATGACATGAAGAGCTTCAACAAATGAGAATCAACAAATTGGAGTTACGAAAAGAGGAGTAAGCTCAACAACAACGTGCAGATGATTTTCTCTTATGAGTATCAAGCCAGAGGATCTAAATCCAATACAAAGGAGGTATATGGAAAAGCAACTTGAAGAGTTCCAGAGACGTAACGCAGATTAGCCCGTGTCATTATTTGAGTACATTGCAGTTTCATTTTAGTTGAGTTGTAGACTTTGTTGTTGTTTTAGTTTTTTAATTCAGTTTTTTAATTAAATTGTATTAGTAGTTGTATTGTTAAATGTTGAATGAAAATTTAGTTGTAGCCATCATAAAAATGTCATAACAAACCAAGATTTACAAGTAGAGTTTACATTAAAACAAAGCATACAATCATTAATTTAAAATAAAACAAATACTACCCATACGTACTGACAATAAAACTTAGGTAATAAGGCTTTGATTCTAAACATTCAGTAAATAATTAACTACTGGTTTCCCACATGCTCCCAATAGTGCTCTACCAGCTCTTCTCGTAATTCTAGATTAGCTTGTGGATCTCGGACGTCTTCCAGTCGTCGCAAGTATTCTGTAAATGTATTTGGGTTCTTATAAGGAAAAACTGGGTAGTTTCGAAGCTGGAGTTCATATCCCCCTCGTTCTTCTTTAACAATCATATTATGTAAAATAACACAACAATACATGATCTCAGCTATAACTAATTTATCGTGGTAGTTTGCTTCCTTCCGTAGTATATGAAACCTACCTTGGAGTACTCCAAATGCCCGTTCAACATCTTTCCTCAAACTCTCTTGATGTTTAGTGAACAAGGCTTCTTTTGCATTGTTCGGCCTTTTGTACGCTTGCACTAGTGTTTTCCATTTCGGATAAATTCCATCTACAAGATAATACCTAACACAATGTTCCTTGTCTCCAATTTTGTAGTTGCACGGAGGTGAAAGGTCATTGTACAAGCCATTAAATAAATATGACTGCCGTAATACATTAAAATCATTTAGAGAACCAGAAACGCCAAAAAATGCATGTCATATGTAAAGGTTAAACGAAGCAACAACTTCTAACACCATCGTAACTTTTTGCAATGACCTCTGTATTGCCCTTGCAATGCCACTGGACAGTTTTTCCACGTTCAGTGCATACAATCCAAGCTACGCATCATACCAGAAAATCCACGTTGAGCTCCCATTGCTAATAATCTCACAATGTCATAAGCTGTTGGAGATCTAAGATACTCTTCCCCGAACTCGTGTATGACAGTTTTGCAAAACTCTTTCATACATAATACTATCATTGAGTCCCCAATGCTTATTTTGTCGTCCAGTGAATCAGCAGAACTTCCATAAGAAATCATACGTAGTGCGGTCGTAACCTTCTGAAGGGGTGAAATGCGCAGTTCGTTGAGGGCATTTCTTCTATGGGTGAAAAATATGTTGGTTGCGGAAACTTTGTTAGGTACTTGATTAAATACCGTTTTTGACATACGAAATCTTCGACGAAAATATACATCTTTGTATACTGGGTTTGCCACAAAGTAATCCTTGACTAGTTGATTGTGATCGCCGTCATAGTTGCGTCCATATCACATTTCTTTTCTACCGACAACACTTCCACCTTGGGTTAAAGCCGAGCTTTCATCAATATCTCGTTCTATCGCTTATCTTGTTTCTTCTTGAAATGATTGTTGTTGTTTGTTATGGTGTTCAACATACTCGTCCAACGTTGAAGAGAAAAAAGAGCTTGAAGCACAACACCATAAATTTTTTAAGGAACTCATTGATATTCTAATTTATTTGCAAGGGTATATGTTTGGCAGAAAGAAGATCACACCTATTTAAATCAAATGACATGTGAACTTGGACTTAATTTCCAAGAGTCTGTTTGTCCTTTAGTTCCTTATTCCATGTTTTGCCATGTAGTAAAATTGGAATATTTCTTCAAAATAAATGACACTCACCTTTATTAGATTTTGTCTTTTAGTGTGATTTTTATAAGTTAGTAATAGGATTATGATAAGCTATGGTCATTGTATAAATCAATCCATGTTGAAAGGAGAAAACTGATCCATTGTATGGTCAATGCCATAAATTTATGTCGGTTCCTTTATGTCTTGTCATAGAAAAATGACTGTTCGGATGGACAATACATTTCACATTATGTACAGACAACTTCCCTATTGTGTAATTGTGTATTTATGTGCATCACTGTCTCACTATATTACTTTTTAGCTGTATCATTGTGTCAGTGATTCCAGTATTATCACTATATTGCTGTATAACTTTCTCCCAGATAGGACTATTCATTTATGTCAGGGATTTCAGTGACATCAATTATGTATCACGAGTGTCCAAAGATAGCCCTTATGTGTGTTCCCACGCAAGTATATATATATTCCCCTATTTTTTCCTCCTAACCAAACCAATACTACTTACAATTTTGAAGCTAATCATTTTTCTGAGTCAAACTTTAATCAATTTCAGCTAAAGACAACTGGGAGATTGAGGATGAAGCGATGAACAATTGTTATGATGCGTACGAATAGTCAACACAAAGTATACAACACAACAATGATAAGATAGAATTTGTTCCAGAAATTGAAGGTGATTCTAAATCGGCAAAGCCGAAAAAAATATCTTTGAATGCTCGTTTACGCGCAGTTGTAGAAAATCAAAGACCAGGAAAATAGATCGTATATGAAGGACAAGTACTCGATCCCCTATGCCATATTGGTACTACACTACCGGGTGGAGCCAACCCTATTTTACGTCATGGAGATGAATCGGTCGTGGTTGTTGCCAAAACCGAAAAAAAATGTTGGCCGTTGATTTTTCGATTGTGCAGGCTACGAGGACCATAGATTTTACCCTAATGAAGTTCAATGTTGTAATTTTATGCAGTGGATTGACCCTTCGATGCGCGAACATGGACTTCAATATGCACTAGAAGCGCAAGCCAAAATAAGGCGCTTGAACCAGACTGTTGCTGAGGCAACTAGAGCTGGATTTCTCAGAAATCCATAGTAGATTTATTGTACTTGGAATTTGATGTTTGTATGTTCTGTTGTTCTAGTACATATGATTGTAGTTTGGCATTTCTTAATGTTGTAATTGTCGTTGTTGTATTCTTCTCATTTATAGAATGCGAAATATTAAAATTTCTAAATCATTAACAATATTTAAATGATTAACTTAATGGCTAAAATATTAGTTTGTCCCATTTAATTCATAGCAGGTAAACATAACAACGTACACGCGGTTTACATATATTCCATATTTTCCATACAATCATCAAATAAAATAGAAGTTCAAACAACAATAAATCATAATACCATAAGCCTATTCAGTTCAATATCGGGTTAGCCAACTGTAGCGAAGTTTATACGCTTTGTGGCCAATAAATTCCTCACTGTATTCGAATAGGTAACGGGAATCATAAGTTGCTTTAGTTTCTTTGAATATTTCATCATCTTCAACTGCCTCAATAATGTTACAGTACTGATCACAAGCGTCTGCATAAATGACGATGAGCCATTTGGATTTCAAATGACGATCGTCTAGTCGGCCAGGAATGATGATTGTTGTGTAACCTCGTGATCATTGCCCACCTGTCTTCATATGTTAAACCCCATCCACTTTGCATCAGTAACTCATCTCTTCTGTCAACCTCAATATAGGCTTTCATGAGGGTAGTAAATTCATGGAAGGAAATTCAGGAGTTGCAGAATTGGAGCTCGAAGTAGCAGGAAAATGACTTATTCTCGATGCTTGAACATGATTATTTGCTCGAATTACTAGAGCCGGAAGTACATGATGCCGAACCTCTTCTATTTACGTATCTAGAATGAATCCACTTTCTTTCTGGTCTACTTGGTTCCATTCATACTCATCAAATATGTTTCCCATTTGTTCATCGCTTATTTCCCAATCTCCATTTAGCCTATACAAAATCAAAATTACTAAAATTGTTGGAAGTACAAATTTTGCTGATAAAAACCGTAATGTTGATGCAAACAAGTAAATAAATTTCTCACTAACGACTGGAACGGTTGAGTTTACACAAACTTTAGCTTTAGGATGGACTATCAAGTATGTAGTATTTAAAAGGATGGGGCGTGTATGAATAACCAAGAACTTAAATTCTGTAGCATGTCAATGATATCATGCGTCTACAGTTCAATGGAATAGACTACTCATTAATGAGTTATGTTCCGTTCGAAAGATATAGGACTAGTCAACATTGCGTTGGTGTATATTGATGTGTATCACTATAACCATGTACCACTGTATTACTATATCGTTGTACCATTATGTCAGTGATTCCAGTGTTGTCACTGTATTACTATCTAATTTTCTCCATGATTGGACTATTTAATTTTTTCAGTGTTTCCTGTGATATGAATTACGTATCACGCGACAACAGTTCAAAAGGGTATTCTAGTCTTTTGTGACGATTTCAACATTTGCTTTTCCATAACAGAAAAAAAAAATTGCTAGTCCACTCCAAACCAAATAGTATATACATCTTGTGAACAAGTTGTCAAATCTAATAGCCTCACATCAAAACATCTTTAATGAGTTGTCAAATACAGCAATGACATCATAAAGTTTGTACCGGGTATATTACAACTCATTTTTTTACTTTATGTCCTTATCCACACGTTAGGTATAGCAGTAATCGTCCACACGCTATATATAGACCAGCTAGTTCCCATTTTTGAACTGCCTCATTCTTTTATTACTCATACAAAATGCCTTCTTGGCTATCATCTACAAACTTCGATGAACATGCGTATGAACAGATGAGACTTCAGGAGCTTGCGGATGAATTCCGACATCTAAACCTAATGAGACCTCAGGATGAACCACCGTATGAACAGGGGAACGCATAACCTCCACATGAAACTCAATTACCACATGTTCAACTTTCATATGAACAGTCGGTCGCTCAACCACGACAAAAAGTAGAGGTACATCCAGTACCACATGTTCAAATTTCTTATGAACAAGAAGTTGATTCTTATCCAGTTTGTTGCTACTGCAGCTATGCGGTTGAAGTTTGGTTCAAGCAGACGACAACAATATAGGTTGGCACATTCAGAAATGTCCATCTTATCTGAATGGATGCAATTGCACAGAATGCACAGATGAACCTTTATGCCCAAGGGGAATAACATATGCAAACAAACTCGAACGAGAGATTAGACGTCTCCAAAATGTTATTAAACAGTTGTGGTTTGACCGTAATGGTTAGGCAACTTAGAACTTCTTTAGACTCCCTTTACATTGAACGTAACATGTAGTTTTCTTGAGTAACTAATTCCTAAGTCTTCTTTGATGTTTTATTTGGCATCTAGTATCATTATATGTTGTATCTTTATGACCTATTGTATCTGTATGCTTAATGTTAGTTGTATCTTTATGTGAATTATTAGTTGTTTCATTATGATCATTACCACTTATTTATGTATAATTGTTACCAATTATAGCTGAATCTGTTAATTACGTGACGTTTTAGCGTATATCCAATCTGTGTGCAAATGAACATGTAATGTATCCCAACCAAATCCATTAAAATCAACTCAAATGATATCAAATCTGTATAAAGATCAACATGTAATGTATCCCAACCGAATCCATAAAAATCCATTTTAAATTATTAGATAATTGTTAGGGTGTATAAACTAATCCACAACGACTTTTTAAAAATTTGATTTGGACATAATTTAAAATCTGTAATATGAATACAAGAAATTTCTTCTCCATTAAGAAATTATAAACCAATAGATTCTAATGATTCTTGTTATAAGAAATTCCAACTAACATTGGATCCTGTACATTCAGTTAAAGTTCAAAATTTAAAATTTATAGAATTCCAAGTATTAATATGTCTAAATCATGAACCAATTTTGAATGATCAACTAAACGACTTAAATTTCAAGTTGTTTGAAGTAGTGATATAAATAATGAACATACATGGCATATTACAAATAATAATAGAGCTGGTCAACAAAAGAACGTACACATAGTTTGTATGTAACAATGTAGCAGTTAAACATAAGAACGTACAGCCAGATTACATTTAAGAAGTAATACAAATACAGAACATAGAACCAAATAAGCAACTACAATGGGATACATCATGATACAAAGACATAAAGATACTATAATGAACTATGGCTCATCAAACTGGTATGTATCATAAAAAAGATTCGCTGCTTCCTCGTCGTCGCCACCACCATCGTTGTCGCCCTCTTCATCGTCACCTCCTTCGTCGACTCTCTGTCTATGGAGGTATCGCTCCTCATTACCAGTCGCAATCTCGCTCATACGAGCGGTAAACCCATCTATACTCCATCGGTGCTCAACGTACATCACCTGTCGAAGTCTCAACTGCATTTGATAGAGATCCTCATAAGAAAATACAGTTGGATCTGGATACTGCGTGACCACTGGGCGTGGAATATCAATATATATCTGCTCCGTATATAGTGGGTATGCGAACAGTCCAACCGTAGTCCGACATTGCGGTAGACTGTAGAGGCTGTGGGGGCTGTGGAGGCGGTGGAGGCTGGTTAACCTGGGTGCTCTATGTAATGTCCTGAATAATAAGGGGTACAAGTCCACTACGAATAACAAAAGGACCAACAAAATCAACTGTCACGGCATGTACAAAAGTTCCCGTACGAGGCGGGGTGTAAAATTGCTGCCAAAAAGAAATATAATCCCGACCCATAATAATGAAATCACTAGCTGGCTACCACTCCCCAACATGCTGCTATAAGGCACCGATAGAATAAACCCTGGGAGTAGTTGTATCTGGGTGTGGATCATCAGGAACAAAATCACCATCAAATATATGTCTCCAGCAACGCTCCTTTAAGTACCATAAGTAGCCTTAACTAGGTGGACAAGATACTAGAGGAAAGCGTCTTCTCGAAAGAAAATTAGTCTGCACTATGGCGGGGTCGGTCAAAAATAGTGAACCATCATACGGATGCCAAATAACTGACTCTCGTGTAGTCCGCAGTCAATCTGATTATGAGCTATGACAAATACAATTCATGCCTGTCCTCCTCGAACCTGTCTACGGTTATCGAGACTCCATGCTCGTACTCTAGGGAAGCAAAGGGCCAGTGTCGGATCCAAGGTAGGAGAAGTCATGTTGTGAAAGTACTCGTAGTACCAGTACTGCAAGATCTCCCAAAAAACTTTAATCGAAGCAATCTTCGACCTAACGACACACTGATGATCCAATGACCTATACAAGTATGCTAATATTGGTGTCCCCCAATCATACACAATAGGGCTACTATCAAACGAAAACCCTTGAACAACCATCACATAACCACATGGCAGTGTGCTCGAAGCATTTGTTAAAAATAAATTTCCCATCATATACAAAACAAATAATTTGGCAATCTCCAAATGGTAAACTTTAGGATGCATACGTAATAAAGTTTGGATTGCTTGTCTAATGTATGAGCATCTAATATGGAAACCAGTGGTGATACCACTATGTAAATCAAGATGTGGAAATAAACTACCCAAAAGGATGAAGTCCTGGAACCGTTCATCATACGGTAAGGTTTCCCCTTCGCCTATGGAAATACCAGTAAGCATAGAAAAGTCTAGTGGAGTGACTCCCAACTCCGCAAAACTAAAGTGGAATGTATGAGTTATTTTCCACTAACAAGCGGCCAATGCACCACATAACTGAACATCGTAATTTAAAAGGTTTCCGATACCTATTTGATGAATAATAATTAATTAACAGCGAAAAGAATGAATATGAAAATTTGATTGTACATTGGACTAGAAAAAGTACTCAAAAAGTCGTCAAAACCCAATAGCAAGGGGAAACCCATGAATAATAGCCTCCGTGTCATACTCATGAATCTGTCTGTATAGACGAACAACACTAATCCAAGGCCCGCATGTACGCTTGCGTCAAGCCTAATATTACGTACGAGACATATTTATTTTTTGTATGGCATTAAACTTGTAAAAATTAAATAAAGAAAACTTACAGATGCATCAACTAAAGTGCTGACATGCTCTTCAGTACCAGCCAACACTCGAAAATTGGCCAACTGTTTATTGGGTCTCAAATTCGGGTCCTTGTGAGAATCCAAATCCGCCTGATCATTGCGTCTAGCACCACGTCTTCATCTAACCGTTGTGGTACGAAGACCTTCCGTATCCCCAGTCGGTTTGTTCTCTTTTACGGGTACTTACTCCTCAGCCGGATCAACATTTCCACTATAACTTCCACTCCCTCGCATTGCTCTCCATACGCGTCTCGTTGTTTTTTTTTCTGCAGGAAGAGTTGGGGTGCAGAAATGGGGAAGAAGAAGGGAGGGAGGCGGCGTTTGAATGAATTAGGTATAACCGGCTTCTTCAAAGTCGGTTATATATAGCTAAAAGCTTAGCCAGCTTATTTTAAGCCGGCTAAGCTAGTGGTGTGGATTTAATCCACAACATAGATCGCAATCCAATGATCCTCGATTGTGATCCGCGTTATCTGCTTTAGCCGGCTTAAAATAAGCCTGCTAAAGCAAATGAGCATGACCCCCTTGTTGGGGGGTTTCTCCTGGTTGATTCAGTAAGAATCGACCATGAGCAATCCCCTGTGTTGGGATTGCTCTAAGGGGTAATTTAAGGCCTTCCCAGTGAATTTTGTAAAATTTAGCTGTGAACCCATCAGGACCCGGACTTTAGTCATCTGGAATAGACCAAATGGTCTAAATATTAAAATTAAATGGGAGGAAATGGAACAATCACTTGGAATATGAAGGTTGAAGAAGTGGGAAGCTGTGCCAACCTGATGAAAGTCGTTACCCTAGCCCCCTTTTTTGTAGCAAAAATTGAAGTTAAAATGAATAACACAAAAAGATGACAGTATGGGTTGAATTACAGTTGGAAGCCAAACAATCTGGAGTAAATCCACCAAGCTACAGCAGGATTTTAGTAAACATTGCCCATATAATTCTATATATCTGAAGTTTACAAACTAGGTTGAAAGTTCTTGAATCCCTTTCCATTATCACTGGTAGGGCTGTTATGGTAATGACAAATTTACCATTAATATATCATTACCAGTCGATCGGTAACCATTTTTGATTGAAATCGGTATACCAGTTAAAACGGTATGGTAACGGTAAATTTACCTTTTTTAATGGTGAATTATTGGTAATATTTCTTCAATACCAGCAGTAACAGTAATTTTACCGGTCAATTTAAAACATATGTATATTCATCTGATGTGTTTTATTACATACATTTAGAATGAAATAAATGATTAAATTTAATTCAAAAATCATGTGAAATAATTCCAGATACACTAATTTTCTTTCTTATTTACATTTTTATCAACTAACACTACATATGGTATAATAAAGATGCACTGTGTACAAAAATCATGTTAAGATACAAACTTTGATGGACAAACGGTAATTTACCATTACCAATGTAACGGTTACCAGATTATCGATATATCAGTCAATCTATAACGGTAACGGTAAGCAATTCTGGCTTACCAATAAAAATGGTACGGTAACAGTATTTGCCAAATGGTAACGGTAACCATTACCTTGACAGCCCTAATCACCGGAGGTGTTGTAAAGGCGGAAGTCCCGACAGACTAACCCTAAGGCTGTGCCTTGGAGGTAGGTTAGGGAAAAAGTGGAAAATAGTTCTGTGATCAATGCTATAACTATATCTGTCAACGATCATTATCACTTCTGTTTAAGCTACCCTCGTGGTTTCACTTTCACAACAATTGTATTTGCAAATATGAGAAAATTTCCCAACGAAAATAAATGAAATTGGGGAGTAGTTAGTAGTGGTTATATTTGGAGGAACCTGTCATAATTTATACATTGTTTTATCACTCGTGCAACATGAAAACATAGGAATTACAGGTCATATATGCATATAAAGTGTGGATTCAAAGTGGTTGGTTGGATAATGGATATATTCTCCAACTATATAAGTGATCCAATATCATATCGAAACAAACATACCTCTTCTTTTGTTTTAGAAGCTTTTATTAGATGTATGTCTATTCCCTTTGTAATGTCCATAAATTAAGGCCATGTTACTTGATCATCATGACCCCATATTACATGATCAATCACGAACGACGCAACAGTAACAACTATTTCAATCATCTTGAGAAATTGGAAATATTAGATTAAGCGTGTCGGTGTATATGTTTTTATACAGGGTATTTTAAATATGGTTAGAATGTCAATTTCTCTTCGTTTGATGTGCATGATAGAGCCTCCATGTTATATAGAGTAGTATATGAGTAATGTTGCATATGCTACGCACATTCTCTATGTTTTTGGTAGGGAGCATTGTGCCTTCTGCAATAATCATCAGTTAATGTACAGGACCCTCAGTATTCACCGTCACTTTCAGAGGTAGAAAGCATCATTTTTGTCAACAGAAAATTTCTGTTCCACCAACTGCCTTCTTTCATACTCCATCAGTGTATAAAAAAATAATAGACAAGGTTCAGTACTCAATAGCAATGCAGAGGAAGATCAGATCTAAACACAAACTAGGTTCAGTAGCAATTAAAGTACATTAGACAATATAGTCCAAGTTAGAACAAGAGTAGGTTGCTATCAAATTCTAGTTTTTAAATGAAAACCCTAGAAAAACCTATATTGACATTTATCAAAGCATAAGAATTTTCAAAACAAAGGATAATTTCCATCTCTTCTTAAAAATCACTATTTTCCAAGAATTGCTTCTTCACATGTTCTATGATCACCAACGCAATTCATGTTTACAACAGTAGTAAAAAGGGAGAACATATGGAGCATATGAAAGAACAAAAGTGATATAGCTCAAACAATTACGGGGGTAGTCTCGAGACTTCTACCTTTTAATTTCCATAGTTATAAACAATATACTATATGTTAACGATATTTTTCGTAAACACCGGAGGTAGGTTGAGGGGGGTGGATCTAAGGGAAAAATGGACTGTCGAGACCTCGGCGGGTTTGGGTTAATTCACCGTTCTTAAGCATCAAGGTTTTATGGATTAATAAACAAAACCTTTGATAAAGAGCTTACCAAACGGCAGAAAGTAGTTCTGTATCAAACTCATTGAGAGATTTAAGCGTGTCGGAGGGCCTGAGCTTGCAGGAAGAGTTTATACCTTTTGAAAGGGGTGTTTCCTCCGATTCGTAGAAAGATTCAGATAAGAATCCATGCATGTGTAGGAGACGATCAGTAAATTGTAGCAATAATAACTAAGAAATAATATGATAAACTCATAGAAAAAATATTTTAAGTGTAGATTCACTTTTTATTGATTTTTGATTTGGAATGCATGAACTAGTTAGAAGAAATCCTCAAACTGATCTAAGTATTAGGGTTTAGAGAGAATGAGTACAGTAATTAGAATGATTCTGCACATTAATGTGACCCCTAGGGTCTTATTT
This sequence comes from Allium sativum, assembly GCA_030737875.1. Taxonomy (NCBI): domain Eukaryota; kingdom Viridiplantae; phylum Streptophyta; class Magnoliopsida; order Asparagales; family Amaryllidaceae; genus Allium; species Allium sativum. The sequence goes on along the minus strand of CM060918.1, from coordinate 970,651,931 downwards.
ATAGAGAATTAGGGGCCCCTTCAGCTGTTAGGCTATTGGGGCTGCAGGGGCCTCAGGCAGGCGCTTTTCTCCTTGGTCTCGGATGTTTGGCTCTCGGCCGCCTTGTGGTGCGGATCTAGCTTCCGGAGGTAAGGTTCCAATCAGTTGAGACTCCTTTGAGATCAAGAATAGCTTGTCAATGTGGTGACTTTCGGATGGTATTTGAACTTCCGGAATTGATTCCCAGATATAGGCTCTCGGACGTAGGCCCCCAGCATTCTCGCGTATACTTAGAGGTGTTAGCCCTTCCGCCGTATGTGGATAGTTTCTATTTTGAAACCGTTGTCGGTGTCTGTACTAAGTAGGTTAGTATGGATAGCCTGTATCTCCGCTAAGGGTCCGGTTTGCCTTGTGGTAGAGCTTTTGAGATGGTCCGGTCTTCCGAAAGGTAGCTCCCAGTGAGGTGTTGTTGTCCATCAATGTGACCTTTCGGTATTTATGCAACATATGTTTCGGAAGCTGGTTCCGGATAATATCTATATACTTCTGGTGTTATACTTTTGACGTCTTCATCTCTTGTCATATCGGTGTTGAGTGATTTAATACCGATGGCCCTTCCGAGTTTCAATAAGTAGAGCTTTTATCTCCCTCTTTCTTGGTTTCCGATTTAGACAACCTTTCGACAGGGAATTCCTTGCCGGATAGATCTTGCCGGATGAACCCGGTTGGACGGGCTCTGCCGGATACACTTCGTAGGCACTTTGTAGGCTTTGAGCTCCTTTCTCCCTTGAGGGTGTCGGCTTATGTTTCCCAGACCGTTCTTTATTATTTTCTGCTCCTCCTTTTATTTGGTTTCTTGCTTTCAGAAGGCTCTTCTGTGTTTGTGTTCCTCTGATACTCCTTCACCGTCAGCTAGCTTCGGAGTTAATTTTGGTGGTAACATTTGCCTCCTAGTGAAGAGGTGTTTTCTACTTTTCAAGTCAATCTTTTTATCTTTTTCGAAGTGTCATTTCTGCGTCTTTTGATCTTCCTCGATCGGAGGCGTTGATTAGTCTTCGTTTGTACAGTGTGGATTAGCAGTAATTTCTTGCGTAATTACCATCGCACCTTCTTCCTCTTCACTTTTTACCTGCAACATTAATTTTTCTCGGACTACGTTATTTGTTCAATGAGGATTTAAAGCATGCTTTGAGGATTTCCTGACTGAATCTCTGGTAAGTATTTCTGCATTGAACCCTAAGTAGAAATAAAATCGTTTTGTCCAAACCAATTAAGGGCTTGTGTGTTGGCTATAAATTGTTTGAATGTCCACGACCTGGATTTCGATTCATGGTAAGCTATGCATATAATTTTTCCCAAAAAATACTAATTTCTAGGGTTTGAGATATGCTAACTGCCTAAATAGAACCTGATTTTATGATTAAGTAACGGTTATTGTACCATCGTCATTACCAATTTCTGGCTCCGAGAACCAGCTAGGCCTTATGGTGTTGTCTTATGGTTGCCTGGTTCTGTTCAATTGTTACTTTCTCCTCTGAACCTTCTATGTTTTATCCTTAGGAAAATAAATTTACTTTTTCATTACTAAGGGCTTGACTGTTCTTGAAAAATGTTACATTTGTCGTGCGTCTTGTCTAAACCAGTATTCGGATTACCTTAATATCCATTATCTCTACTATATGCCACTGATAGGTTTATGTGCTAATACTTCATTGTATTCTTATGAGTATGACATGAATTTATGTATTTATAGAATTATATCACCTTACAACATTATGTCTGATAAAAGGAATCTCGGTCCATCACCAACTGGTGTTTGTGGTATTACTCAGAAGAGGAAGCCTTTCGTCCTGACGAAATCTTTGATTACTTCTCTAGATGAGGTAAATTCCATTCTTGTCAGCTTTGGAATGGATAATGTGGAGGCTATTCCTGCTACTCATTGTGCTAATATCATGAATTCTCCCGAATGCTATTTTACGTATTCAGCTACCCATATCTGGCATGAAGGCTTCTTCCTTTTCCATCTTTCATATTTCGACTTCTACGGGATTTGGTGGTTGCTCCCATTCAACTCCTCCCCAGCACTTATACATTGCTTCTATGTCTTGAAATAATTTCTCTCGAGTCAGGTCAGGCTTCTCTTACTTCTAACCTTATCCAACACTTGGTGCGTTTTTCAAAAGGTGTTGACTTCCCCATATTCCACACCACCCCTTTGCGGAAGATTGTCAGTGATGGTGCTGGTAAGGCTATACCTTGGGAAGATTAGTTCTTCTTCATCAAATGCCCCGCTGGTATCTTAGGCAAATTTGTTGATTATGGTGAATCTCTTGATCTTTTACGGGCAATTACACCGCTTTTTTTGGTGTCCTAACTTTGGTCGTTTTTCTTTAGATCCTGCTTCTAAGAGAATGCCTTTAACTGAAAGCGTATTTGAGCTTATTTTGAAGCTAATAGAAAAGCCCTAGATCGATCTGCCCTATTAACCAGGGATAGGTTGTGTCACTATGATCTTCTTCCTAATGGAAAAAAGGTTTTGGGGCATCCGCCTATTTGTTTTCTAGGCTCTAAGTGTTTATTGTTAGGCTCAAAAGTGTTTGATCCCTCTACTCCCTTTTCTCCTAGTATGTTTTGTTGATTCGATAGTTTCTTTATCGAAGTACCTTTGGTACCCAAGTTCCATATTCTTAAATTTTTCTTTGGTTTTTTGTTTTACTAGGAGTTTTGACTTTGGAAGTCTCGACCCACACAGATGCTTTGAATTAATTTACTGTTGTTGCTGTTAAGAGGTTGGTTGATTTGCCTATCAATCCGCCAGCTAAGAAGTTAAAGCTTGGTTTTCCTGCTTCTATAACTTCTTAGGGTGCTTCCGGTAGAGAAATAGAAGGTGGTGTTTTTATGTCACCCCTTCCAAGTACATCAAGAGCGAGAGCAAACGTTACACCATGTATTACAACTTCTCAGTCCACTGAGCCTTCGAGGCCTCTCGATCCTTCAACGGATTTTACTAATTTTGTGAAGCCTGTTCTTTCTGGTCTGGAATTATCGATATCTCATTACCCTTGTCTTCTTCAAACACGGTGGATTTCTACCAACATTTGATCACCCATCAGCTTAAGGTACAAAATTCTCTTTTTACTCTTGTCTTCAAATCTGTTGCGACTGTATACTAAAATGCTTCTAATTTCCTAGATTACCAAGGGACAGCTCTTGCCTAAGCCAACCCCTTCTTCCTCTACCACCAAAATCGTTCGGCTTCGAGAAGCAAATGAAGCTTTGAGTGATGAATGTGAGAGGTTGAAAGCTTCTCTGGAACACGCTGAGGCATCTTTAGCTAAAGAAAGGCAGACTAAGAATGTAACCCCTTACAAAGTATTAGCTTTAGAACATCAAATAGCGGAAGAAGTGGTTACTCATGCCGATGAGCTTCAAAAGAAGGACGAGAAGCTTTATTGCGCTGCGTAGAAAGCTTATGCAGCTGAAGACAGGATTTCTAATTTCTTGCAAGTTCATCTTCTGTAGATTAAGTCTGACTGTTACGAAGATGTCTTATTTCACCTTCTTTCCAATAACCTTCAAAGCTTGCCTGAGATATGAACCACCAAAGTTCTTCCTTTCGTCAGGGATCGAGTTATGGAAAGGATTAAGTTGGGGGAAAGAGGTGTTGAGACATCATGGAGGGGTGAATCTAAAGTCGAGGATCTTCTATATATTGACAATCTTTATGATGATTTTGGAGAAGAAGGGGATACTTTTGTTTTTGTTGGCAACGACGGGAAAAACGACGGCGATGGTTCCGAAAGTAGTGGCCGCCAGGATAAACATGGTTAGGATAGGAACGATCCTCTTTTGGGTGCCGAAGCTTTCCATGATTCCGTTAAGAGTGGTTCTGAGGTAGGTGGTTTCCATATTGTCTGCGATTCTGAATCATCTTTGCCTAAAAAAGGTGGCCCCTCCAGTCTTTCGGCAGGGAAGAAAGCTGTTGGTCTTGAAGCTTCTTTTTCTTAGGTATATATTTTTCTTCGGCATGTTTTTCTTTTTCTAACATTTAACTATAACTAGTCTCATGTCGTTACAATAGATAAAAGAAAAGTTGTTTCCGGACTTAAGTAGAGTTAGGCAACAAACAGAAGGAATTAAACCGTTCTTATGTAGAGTAAGAGGCACACTTGTAAATTTAATTTAACGATCTATGTAATATTTGTATGGGGCCCCATTTTCTACATGTGAAGGCTAATACACTTATTTATATCATGATTGAATTTTGTTTGCTACGAAAATGCATTACGTATGACTTATAGGCTGAAAAAAGAGTTTTTATCATCTACTCACGCTTTCAGGAAAAAGCGTATTCTTGAGAAACTTAAGAGTGTTTGTACTAAATTTCCCCGACTCTCTTTTGAATTTCTAAGTGAAGACCGCAAAGCAATTCTAAAGAGCCTAAGGGCTAATCATGCCAAGATGCTATGTAAATTATAAATGTATTAATCAAGTGAAAGTGATCTTTTATAATTTTCTTTTTATCTATATGCCGTTGTAAGTCGGCTTCGGTCTTAACTTACACCAAGTTTTTATGTAAGAATGGGGTTTTATTTTTTTGAACCGAAAGGAAAAATATAACTGCAACTACTTTCCTGTGTGCCTGTAGGTAGATTGACCGTCGTAAGATCCTTCCGTCTCGGAGTGAAGTAGTGCTGGTAAAAGAGATTCCTTCTATGTCTCAAGAGAGGAAGATTTCACACCAGAATTTATCCATTAAACATTTGACTGAGAGAATGAATGCTTTAAAAGGATGGTTAGAGCAAAGAGATAGGGATATTCTTGGATTGAGGGAATACATAAAGACCACACCCTCTATTGAGTTTGAGGATGAATTGAGGAGTTTGCACCAACGTATTGCCAACTTGGAAATTGATTTAAGCAATGTTAATACAAAGTGCAAGACATGGGAATATTGCTTCAAGGATATTCCCATCATGGCGGGATCTGCATCTTCTGGTATTGCGACCGCTTGCAAGTCCCCTTCCCTTCAGAAGTATTATTACTTGAATAACCCTCCTCATGGGTTAAAGGAATCAGCTATTTCGGAGAGGTGCAAAAGAGTGGTAGCCGAGATGAAGGGGACATATGACACTAAGTTAATTAAGGATTCCCATGACCGTGTCTGTAACACCCCGTATTTCCAAGATAATGAAATAAGAATAACTTAATTAAATATTCAGAATTAAGTAAAATAGACTGTGCCATTGCGTCTGTCCTGAAATTCTGGTCAAGATAGACGCCTGGTTTGCGTAAATTGGACACCGTATGAAGAAGTTATTAAGGTTTGAAGTTTTTATACACGTAGGAAGAATACATATATATATATATATATATATATATATATATTAGGTTCAGAAATTCAAAAATGGGTCCACAAATTCGAAAATCAGTTCAAAATTCAAAAGTTCAGAAGGCGGTAGATTTTCCGCGCAGGTGGGTCAACACCATGGTCGACCCCCTCAAGGGTGGGTCGACACCATGGTCAACCCCCTCAAGGGTGGGTCTACCCACCTGCGGCAGATTTTGGCAGATTAGGGTTTTTGAGTTTCTGGATGATTCTGATAGCTTTTGGTCAAATCTTAGGGTCCTGGTTGCTCCATACACCTATAAATAAGACCTTAGACCTAACCCTAAACCTCATAATTTGGCAGCTACGCTGGAGCTCTGCCATTACTCTCTCTCTCTCTCTTCCCAAATCTATTCTGAAAATTAAAATATTAGCCTATGAATATTATGAATCCAGATCTGGAAGAGAGAATCAACATTAATAAAAAGATTATTGAACCATGAAAGCAAGGTAACGTTTCAGATCCAATCTATTCATATTCTTCCTATTTTCATTCCCTTCTCTTTTAACAGAAATAGTCAATCCACGGTTATTAGGTTTCAAATCAAATTAAAAGAGAAAGGAAAACCATGGATGATAGAACGAATCAGATCGAAAATTTGAGGAAAGCATGAAAGGTGAGTGGATTTAAACCATATTATTTTAGATAATGGTACATAATCGTTTAGCATTCCCTTTTTTATTAATTGTGAAATTTCCAGATTAATTATAAATTGTTGTTGTAACGAGTTGAAATGTTAATATGAATATGTCAGGAAATTCCTATGTTGAATTGGCTAAAGTATTGAATGTTTACATGTTGGAGATAATAAACTTGTTAGGATACGAATAGCCAATTCAGTGATTGTAACTACATGATATACTTATGGCATATTATTGAGTAATTGACACGTAACTTGTTAAATCTGAACAATTACCCGATTAAATGCTTACATGTCAAAAATTAGAATTAAACATATGTTTAAAAGGACATGCGACAAAATATAGGAAAAATTGGACGACATGTAAATTAGATTACAGTAAAAAGGATAATATGCCTAAAATTTTCGTGAAATGGGAATAATTGTTAAAGAACGAACATGCCTAGATTCATAGTAATTTGACACTATAACGCTCTTAGACACGAGGTTAGATTGCACTTGTGATAGAAGTCTGCCTGGACCCGCCCGGCATATCCAGCATTCACAAGTGGTAAATCTAATGTGAGGGGTCTAAGTGCAAAAATTAAAAACATGTAATGGTGCTAAGACACAAGGTTAAGCCAACTTGTGATAGAAGCCTACCCGGACCCGCCCGGCAAATCCAACATTCACAAGTGTAGGCTTAATGTGAGAGGTCTTATGCATATATATATATATGTGTGTGTGTGTGTGTGTGTGTGTGTGTTTGTGTGTGTGTGTGTAATAAGATATGAACAAGTGGCAATAATAGTAATTAAATGTCTAACTCAGAAAACAAAAAAGGAAGTGATGTTGTGGACTGAGTTAGTGTGATACGAAGGAAAAGTAATGTAATTTCTAAATGACCTATTTCTGAGAACGTGGTTGCAAGTAAGCCACAGTAAATAAAGTAAGAAAAGTAATGAAATTACTTGCTACAACGAATTTAGATGGGAATACATTATGAAAATAAATCACTGATTCCTTCTATCAAACTGATAGGGTGCATGAAGTATTTTCCTTAAATATATTAAGGAACATATATTACAGTGAATGAAGAATACTGGAATGCAACAGTAAAAGAAAATGGTTCAAATAGGGAATGATAATCACCTATTATAAATAAATAACATTAATGCAAATGTTGTATAATAGGTAGACTTGTCTTAGGGACAAGTGGGGATTATAACTTAGGTTATAATGAACTAATAAGTAAATTGGATAACCGGTGAAATGAGATGAGGGACACTTCATTGTAAATTAAGTAATCAGAAAAGGGGAAAACCTGAAACCGGTTAAGAAAAAGGGGAAAATATATTGTACTTAATTATAAATTAAGTAATCCGTAAATTTGGAGGTTTGAAACCCGCTGATAAGAATAGCATGTTTAGACTTGTCCTAGGGACAAGAGAAAATTATAACATAGGTTATAATAAATGGGTAGAGAAACTTATTAATGGGCCTTAGTTAATAGAACTAAGTTAATAAGTAAACAACGATAAGTTGTATTGACAATGTAAAATGGAATTATGATTAAATGAGAAAAAATGAGGAAAACTTATGAAATAAGTTTTATTTAATCATAAATAATGATTGACATGTTAGACGGCAAACATGTGAATTGAGATATACTTAATTACGTATTAAGTAAAACATGTTATTGTAATGGTGAAATCGAACAAGAATATAAAAGCGATTGTGGATTACAGACCTCGGGCCACAATCTAGAGAACAACATGTTGTGGGCTTATTAATAAATTTAAATGGGTTAAGTTATATGTCTAAAATTAATAAGCAAGAGAAACTTGGTAATTTGAATAAGAATTCAATATGAAAGGGAATAACCAAGTTAAATTGAAACCTGGTGAGGTAAGGCAAGTGCGTAAAAGAATGTTTAGACGTAGGGTCTAACAACATATTAAAGTGAGGCGCTTGGACCAGTCCGTATGTTTGAGGGTGAATAACCCAACGGGGTAGATCATCAAGGTGTTATAAGGCACGAGGGGAGCGCACATTCATCTGATTGTTCTGACGACTCCGAAGGACTGGAAGGGGAAGCACGCGGCTTCCTGAGGTACGTAAGGTGCTTCTAGTAGTCCTTTGTGCGGTGGCGGATGTCTTAGGATGTGCTCGCAGCGGTTGGGTCTGCGCGTAACTATTAGGTGGGTGGGCCTTGACTGCAGAAGTAGCTATGCAGTCAGAATGCTGTGACGCGGTGACACCAGGGTGATTCGGCGGTTGCCTCAATGCGAGGCGGGATCAGGACCAACAAAGATAGTGGATTGTCAGATACTCGTCATTGACAGCCTAAGTGATGTGAAAAGACTAGAGCTAAACCCAAGATACCATTCACCTTTTGCTATCGGGGTAAGGAGTTGAGGGGAGACGCCAAATGGATGTTTAGATTATTTGTTGTTAAGGGCGTCTCTTAGCTCTTGTAGTCTTTACTAGTTGAGGGAGGGGCCTAGGTGGGACAACAACCACCGTGAAAACAGATCGTAGGAATATCTGCAGAGGCTCATAAAGACGGGCCTGTACAGATATGAAAAACTCCCGACCGAGTTTCGTGTTTCTTATATTGCCCTGTCGTGGAACTCGGTGCACATTAGAGGACGTGCGATTGAGGCATCGAGCTACAATTGAAGATACGTATGGTGGACAGTCTAGATACATGCATGTCCGCTCTAGGTAGTGTATCGTAGACTTGAGGGCATTAATCTGGTACGAATTATGATTCGAACAAAAGGTGGAATTCCGTACGTTTGCGTAGTACAGTAATGACAGATATATGTGGAACGTAATATTTTTATCCGTACGTCACTACGATGTAGGATGAGTGACTACGTATATTTCGATGGTGTTACGGTGGAGACCGTGCGAGTGGGGTACCATGGGATGTACCTCAATATTGGGGGTAGCTACGTATATACTATATTAGGTTAATCCACTGGAAAGTAAATGGATACGATGTGTATGTAAGCCTTGAGTGCTGATAACCCAAGTAACCTAATAAATAAGATAATATGATCGAACGATATATGTAGGATCATCCAAAGTGTATAGTTTAAATCCAGTCACCAGAACTTGTGTTCTGACCCCCTCCTCATAACATATCGCAGGTTAGATTTGTGGCAGAGACATGATTGCTTTGGACATTGGTTAAGCAATATTAATAATACGGTAAGACTATGTTTTGATTATACTATATTTTATCCATTCCGCTGTGAGATATTTTCTGAGCTCTAACATATTTTATGTCTCTATCTTTTCTGCAGGATACCAGAGCAAACCAATCCGAGTTTCGATGGATTGAAATTAAAAAAAAAATCGATCCGTCGGAATTCAGATTGTCACATCTGGTATCAGAGCTTAGGTTTAGGATTCCTATATAAACAGTGAGTGAACGTATTTGTATTTTTAAAATTATAATATATTATATATATACCTAGATCTATAGAGGAACACACTAAACAAAAAGAGTATAATATGGTAAGAAATGGGATGCTTGTTTTGTACACTAAAGTATTGAATAAGGAAATCTGAGACCCTTAGGTAATTCGGGTGGAGAGTTTATAATATACTTTGTATGGAAGGAAAGTAAATCCCATATGATTAGTATTTTAGGCTAGTAGGTTTGACAGTAAAACCTTATAGATTGGAAAAGGTTAGAAAGAGATAAATGGATTAAGAATATATATAGTAGATAGAATTGATATTGGGGAATGTCTAAGAAAGCCTAGAAAATTGGAAACCCGCTTTGAGTCTAACCCCATTGTTAACTTTTAAGAACTTGAGATTATAAAAGTTTTGGGAAAATGATTTATGGTGTTTTCAAGTTTTAATCTTAAAAGTTGTAGTTTTAAAATATGTAAAGAAATACATATTGAGTTTTAAAGTAAAATTCTCTTAGTAAAAAGGTGCATATTATAGAGCATGTATAGCTCGCTAGTTTTCTTGTTATATTTCATACAAGAATTTTTAATAAAGAAAGATTTTAAAATCTCTATTCTTATGACAACCCGTTTTGATAAATTATTTTAAGATAATTTTGTGGGTGGACAAAATTAGTTGTAGAAAATAAGAAAAGAGTGGATGTTGGCACCTTGTAGTAAGAGACTAAACTGACCATATAGGTAAGAGCAAGTCATAAACCCGATAGAGAAAATAGTTGTCTATATCTACTCCAGTTTTGTGATTTGAAAAAAAATGATGATTTACATTTTTAAGATGACATGTTTTTATGGTTTGGCAAAAGAAAGTTTTCATGAGGAAAATAAAGTTTTGGCACTTTTAATTTTTGGAAGGAAAAGGACCAAACCATGTTTTAAAAAGTACGGAGTAGGTGAGGAATAGTGCCTAGGGAAGACGGGAAAAGTTTTGAGACTATGAAGCAGATAGCGAGAATTATCTTGGAATAATAATGAGTTCCCGTAGAATGCATAAGCATTGAAAGCCTAGGATGTTGCTTGAAATAATTGTTGGCACACAGCTAGGACTAGTGGTGACTACTAGATAGAAAAGGGGCAAGTAAGTGTTTAGACCCTGTTACTAACTTTCAGGTTAGGGGTAAAACCCATTACTACATTTCGATTAGGACCATTCCGTTATATTGTTCTTGTTGGGAAGTTAGGGTTACACCTGAACTTGTCTGGATCCCATGGTTTGGACTTTTCTAATAGAAGGGGACATAGTCCTGAGATTCTTGGCCCTTAGTAGTAGCTGTGTAGGGTGTCTATTCTCCTATTTTAGTTGAAAGATTATAGGCTTATTTAAATTTAAACTAAGATCAGATGATTAAATAAGCTAAGAAAAGAAAAATAATACAACTAAAAAGGAAACAGAAAATTCAGTAAAACAACAAAAATGAAAAATTATGAGAAATGATGGATAAGAATAAAAATTTCCAAGATAAGATGAAAAAAATCATTAACAAAGAAAACTTTCTTATGTGGACTGTGCTTGGATTGGAAAATAGGGAATCTTTATAAATAGTTACATAAAAATCCAAGTACGGTTAGAAAAAGTTGAAAAAGAAAAACGGGAGATGCAGAGTTTTCCGTTTTCCAACTTTTTGTAACATAAGAAATCGAATTTAGAAAATTAGATTTTTCTGAAATTCGAAAAATAAAGTTGGTAGGATTATGGATGCAACAATTGGATGAACTATGCTCTTACTCAGTAAGAGCGTGGGAAAATTTGGATGAAAAAACATTTTAATTTTAAAAATATTGCATTCATGTAGAACTGCCAGTATATTTAAGATGCGAGCATCATATTGTAAAAGGATTCTTGAAAAAGTTGCATACACATAGGAGGTACCGCTTAGGCATACATGCATTATTATGGTGTACTTCACTTTGCACAAGTGCACAATATTTACAAAAATTGGATGTACACATAATGGATGTATATTATGCGAGGGGTTAACTGATTTTACCCTTACTAAATTTCGAGGACGGAATTTCCTAAGGGTGGGGGTGGGAGAATGTAACACCGCGTATTTTTAAGATAATGAAATAAGAATAACTTAATTAAATATTCAGAATTAAGTAAAACGGACTATGCCATTGCGTCCGTCTCGAAATTCGGGTCAAGACAAACACCTGGTTTGCGTAAATCGGACACCGTATGAAGAAGTTATCAAGGTTTGAACTTTGTATACGCGTAGGAAGAATATATATATATATATATTAGGCTCAGAAATTCAAAAATGGGTCCAAAAATTCAAAAATCGGTTCAAAATTCAAAATTTCAGAATACGGCAGATTTCCCGCCCATGTGGGTCGACCTCCTCAAAGGTGGGTCGACACCGTGGTCAACCCCCTCAAGAGTGGGTCGACACCATGGTCGACCCCCTCAAGGGTGGGTCTACTCACCTACGGCAGATTTTGGCAGATTAGAGTTTTTGAGTTCCTGGACGATTCTGATAGCTTTTGGTCAAATCTGAGGGTCCTAGTTGCTCCATACACCTATAAATAAGACCTTAGACCTAACCTTAAACCTCATAATTTGGCGGCTACGCTGAAGCTATGTCATTAATCTCTCTCTCTTCTCAAATCTATTCTGAAAATTAAAATATTAGCCTAGGAAAATTATGAATCCAGATCTGGAAGAGAGAATCAACATTAATAAAAAGATTATTGAATCATGAAAGCAAAGTAACGTTTCAGATCCAATCTATTCATATTCTTCCTATTTTCTTTCCCTTCTCTTTTAATGAAAATAGTCAATCCACGGTTATTAGGTTTCAAATCAAATTAAAAGGGAAAGGAAAACCATAGATGATAGAACGAATCAGATCCAAAATCTGGGGAAAGCATGAAAGGTGAGTGGATTTAAGCCATATTATTTTAGATAATGGTACATAATCGTTTAGCGTTCCCTTTTTTATTAATTGTGAAATTTCCAGATTAATTATAAATTGTTGTTGTAAAGAGTTGAAATGTTAATATGAATATGTCAGGAAATTCCTATGTTGAATTGGCTAAAGTAATGAATGTTTACATGTTGAAGAAAATAAACTTGTTAGGATATTAATAGCCAATTCAGTGATTGTAACTATATGATTTACTTGTGGCATATTATTGAGTAATTGACATGTAACTTGTTAGATCTGAACAGTTACCCCCATTAAATGCTTACATGTCAAAAATTAGAATTAAACATATGTTTAAAAGGACATGCGACAAAATATAGGAAAAATTGGACGACATGTAAATTAAATTATAGTAAAAAGGATAATATGCCTAAAATTTTCATGAAATGGGAATAATTGTTAAAGAACGAACATGCCTAGATTCACAGTAATTTGACACTGTAACGCTCTTAGACACGAGGTTAGATTACACTTATGATAGAAGTCTGCCCGGACCTGCCCGGCATATCCAGCATTCATAAGTGTTAAATCAAATGTGAGGGGTCTAAGTGCAAAAACTAAAAACATGTAATGGTGCTAAGACACGAGGTTAAGTCAACTTGTAATAGAAGTCGACCCGGACCCGCCCAGCAAATCCAGCGTTCACAAGTGTAGGCTTAATGTGAGAGGTCTTATGCATAAATATATATATATATATATATATATATATGTATATAACAAGATATGAACAAGTGGCAATAATAGTAATTAAATGTCGAACTCAGAAAATAAGAAAGGAAGGGATGTAGTGGACTGAGTTAGTGTGATACGAAGGAAAAGTGATGTATTTCCTAAATGAGCTATTTCTGAGAACGTGGTTGCAAGTAAGCTACAGTAAATAAAGTAAGAAAAGTAAAGAAATTACTTTTTACCATGAATTTCAATGGGAATACATTATGAAAATAAATCACTGATTCCTTCTATCAAACTGATAGGGTGCATGAAGTATTTTCCTTAAATATAATAAGGAACAAATATTACAGTGAATGAAGAATACTGGAATACAATAGTAAAAGAAAATGGTTTAAAAGGGGAATGATAATCACCTATTATAAATAAATAACATTAATGAAAATGTTGTATAATAGGTAGACTTGTCCTAGGGACAAGTGGGGATTATAACTTAGGTTATAATGAACTAATAAGTAAGTTGGATAACCGGTGAAATGAGACGAGGGACGCTTCACTGTAAATTAAGTAATTAGAAAAGGGAAAAACCTGAAACCAGTTAAGAAAAAGGGGAAAATATATTGTACTTAATTATAAATTAAGTAATCCGTAAATTTGGAGGTTTGAAACCCGCTAATAAGAATAGCATGTTTAGACTTGTCCTAGGGACAAGAGGAAATTACAACATAGGTTATAATAAATGGTTAGAGAAACTTATTAATGGGCCTTAGTTAATAGAACTAAGTTAATAAGTAAACAACGATAAGTTGTATTGACAATGTAAAATGGAATTATTAAATGAGAAAGAATGAGGAAAACTTATGAAATAAGTTATATTTAATCATAAATAATGACAGACATGTTAGATGGAAAACATGTGAATTGAGATATACTTAATTACATATTAAGTAAAACATGTTATTGTAACGGTGAAATCGAACAAGAATATAAAAGGGATTATGGATTATAGACCTTGGGCCACAATCTAGAGAATAACATGTTGTGGGCTTATTAATAAATTCAAATGAGTTAAGTTATATGACTGAAATTAATAAGCAAGAGAAACTTGGTAATTTGAATAAGAATTCAATATGAAAGGGAATAACCAAGTTAAATGGAAACATGGTGACGTAAGGCAAGCGCGTAAAAGGATGTTTGGATGTATGGTCTAACAACATATTAAAGTGAGACGCTTGGACCAGTCCGTACGTTTGAGGGTGAATAACCCAACGGGGTAGATCATTGAGGTGTTATAAGGCACGAGGGGAGCGCACATTCATCTGATTGTTCTGACGGCTCCGAAGGACTGGAAGGGGAAGCACGCGGCTTCCTGAGGTACGTAAGGTGCTCCCAGTGGTCCTCTGTGCGGTGGCGGATGCCTTAGGCTGTGCTCGCAGAGGTCGGGTCAGCGCGCAACTACTAGGTGGGTGGGCCTTGACTGCAGAAGTAGCTATGCAGTCAGAATGCTGTGACGCGGTGACACCAGGGTGATTCGGCGGTTGCCTCAATGCGAGGCGGGATCAGGACCAACAAAGATAGTGGATTGTCAGATACTCGTCATTGACAGCCTGAGTGATGTGAAAAGACTAGAGCTAAACCCAAGATACCATTCACCTTTTGCTATCGGGGTAAGGGGTTGCGGGGAGACGCCAAATGGATGTTTAGATTGTTTGTTGTTAAGGGCGTCGCTTAGCTCTTGTAGTCTTTACTAGTTGAGGGAGGGCATAGGTGGGGGCCATAACCACCGTGAAAACAGACCCTAGGAATATCTGTAGAGGCACTTAAAGACGGGCCTGTACAGATATGGAAAAGCTCCCGACCGAGTTTCGTGTTTCTTGTATCGCCCTGCCATGGAACTCGGTGCACATTAGAGGACGTGCAATTGAGTCATCGAGCTATAATTGAAGATACGTATAGTGGACAGTCTAGATACATGCATGTCCGCTCTGGGTGGTGTATCGTAGACTTGAGGGCATTACTCCGGTAAGAATTCTGATTCGAACAAAAGGTATCAGTGCGTATGTTTGCGTAGTATAGTAATGACAGATATATGTGGAATGTAATATTGATATCCATATGTCACTACGGTGTTGGATGAGTGACTACGTATATTTCGATGGTGTTACGGCGGAGACCATGTGAGTGGGGTACCATGGGATGTACCTCAATATTGGGGGTAGCTACATATATACTATACTAGGTTAATCCACTGAGAAGTAAATGGATACGACGTGTTTGTAAGCCTTGAGTGCTGATAACCCAAGTAACCTAATAAATAAGATAATATGATCGAACGGTATATGTAGGATTATCCTAAGTGTATAGTTTAAATCCAGTCACCAGAACTTGTGTTCTGACCCCCCTCCTCATAACATACTCGCAGGTTAGATTTGTGGCAGAGACATGATAGCTTTGGATACTGGTTAGGCAGTATTAATAATACGGTAAGGCTATGTTTTGATTATACTATATTTTATCCATTCCACTGTGAGATATTTTCTGACCTCTGACATATTTTATGTCTTTGTCTTTTCTGCAGGATACCAGAGCAAACCAATCCGAGTTTCGATGGAGTGGAATTTAAAAAAAAAACCGGTCTGTCGGAATTTGGGTTGTCACAGTGTCGTCAGGTATGCCGATAAAATTAGGTGTTTACAGGACGAGAGGCATGATTTGCGCATGAAAATTTTTGAGTTAGAGAAAGAAAACAAATCTCTTAGAGCTATGTGTAGGGCTAATAACAGGGTTTTGAAGCTTCAGATCAAACCCTCTGACCATTTTGATGATACAAGTAGAAAAGTGCGAAAGCTAAATAAGTTACTAAGCATCGCACTTCGTTATGCCAGTAATCCTCCTTTATCTGAGAATGGAGAGGACCTAGATATTTGATGACATTTTGTAATAGTGATAATTATACCTCTATTTGGACTACTGAGAATGTAGCTTTTCTGAAATGAAATTATGTGTTGACAATTTCTATTGTGTAAGTAGCTCTAGACATGACACTTGAATAACAATTACTTGTGTATGAATGGCTTAAGAAGTTTCCCTGGATAAAAAGAGAGATAACCCTTTCATTCGGAATTGTTTTGATGATGGGCTTCTTGTTTTCTTCCCAGTTTTGTTTTGTGCCCTTCTCACGTGAGCAGGTATATGGCTGTTCTAATTTGACATAATCATTTCAGAGCTCTTCTATTGGTCAATTATCACCTTTCGGATCCATTTCAAGTCAGGACCACTCAAATTTAGGTATTGGTGTAAGATCAGGAATCCTCTTCTGACGTTTGATGCAAGCCGAATCAACCCAGATTCGGGTTATTCAGAGTAGAAGGCCGGGAACCCGCTTCCAGTCTTTTCTAAAGGTCGAATTAACCTTGATTTCAGTATGATATAGAGGACCTAAATCAATCTTTTCCAGGTAATTAGAGATTGGGTATCGGAAATCCACTTCCAGTATTAATAGAAGTTTCGAGCTGACCCTTATTCGGGTAATTAAGAATCAGAGAACAAAAATCCCCTTCCGGCATTTGTGAAGAGCCGAATCAACCCAGATTCAGGTGTTTAAAGATTGAAGCCCGGGAACCGCCTCCGACATTAACGTTTTGGCATCCCCTTGGATTTAATTTGTGAAGCAGAGGTTTTACGTGCTTCCTGAGCCACTCTCTGGGCTTTGATGTCAAAGCAGAGGATGTACGTGCTTTGTTGGCCACTCTCCGGGCCTGTGCGTCCGGTGCGCTTGGCTAGCTTATCCACAAGCAGGGCCCAAGGACTTACCCGACCTCCCTCCATGAGGCACCTTATCCTGACCATCTTAGGTGATGATAAGGTCTTAGAAACTTGGACAGGGCCACCGTACACACAGAACTAAGGTTTACACTTTTGATGCTTTATGCTGACTATCATAGGTATTGATAGAGGCTTACACGCCAACCCCCTCCGAGGGGTGCCCTATCCTGACCATCGTAGGTGATGATAGGGGTTTGCATTCCCTTTTGCGGGTAACGCGTAACATAAACAGAGGTAAGATGTGCTCTTCTATGAGCATAGGTAGGACATGCTTAGTTCTAGCAGAGGCAGGGTGTACTCTTCTGCGAGCAGAGGCAGAGCTTGCTAATTATAGATGCACCGCCACGACCATTTCTGGTGTAAAACGGAGGCTTACGCTTTTGATGCTTTAACCTAGCCCCCTCTGATTTGGCCATGGAAAAAGACTAACACACCACCTACCCACCCCCCCTACGGGGGATGCCTCACCCTGACCAATTTGGTGATGACAAGGTTTTTTTATCCATTTGTGGCTTGACCTGTCCTTGGTCATTTTGAGTTTGTGGGAATTTCCTTCTTTGGAATTGGATAGATAATCTCTTTTTTTTAGAAGATTTTACCGGTGTAACTCCCTATGCCTTCTTTACATACTTTTGTAGTTTTGCTTGGCTCAAGAATTTGACGATCATTCCCTCTAAAACTCTACAATGGTTTGTTTCGTGTCCGTTTTCCATATGGTAGTAGCAATACGGCCCTTCCCCTTTAGCTTCGTTTTGGGGTTTCTTCTTTAACGATGACCAAAAGTTTAACTCGTGCCTAGTTAGGACATAGATGCCCTCAATTGACGTTGTGAGCTTACATCCTTTTGGCAACCTTGACTTGAAAGCCCTTTTTCGTCGTTGCATTTTGGTCCTTTTATCACTTGGTTCTGTCATTCCTTCTTCGTTCCTGAGCTTCCTTTTAACTGCCTTTCGACATGGAGGTATATCTTTTTCTATCCTTTTATTGGCAAGAGGGGTGGAAACTTTCTCAACTCTCTGTTCGAATATGGTCCCCCTAGCTTGCGTTAGGATAACTTCTTTGATATGGAGAAAGGTGTTACATCTTCCCGTCGAGAACTGACATGGGGCAAAAATTGGAGTCGGTCCTAAGTGGAAGGGGTTAATGCTCCATCGATCAGGGTCATAAGGTTCTACATCCTTCCCTTTCTCTTAGATATGCAGGGTTTCTAATCTAAATCTTTCGGTTGCCCACGGCTCACCAATATCTATCCCAACCATGGGAGACCCATTAGTAACTGGTAGAGACCTTATATTCATAATGTTCGCCTCTTCAAGGTTTAGCCCAATCCGGGAAAGAATAGCACAGGTGGATGTGGAGAAAGGTTAACTAAACGATCAGAGGTTCAGACCCTCCTTCTAGTGCCAAAATGTTAATGATATTTTTTGTCAACACTGGAGGTAGGTTGAGGGGGATGGATCTAAGGGAAAAATGGACTGTCGAGACCTCGGCGGGTTTGGGTTAATTAGCCGTTCTTGAGCATCAAGGTTTTGGGGGAAATGGATTACTAAACAAAACCTTTGATAAAGAGCTTACCGGACGTCAGAAAGGAGTTCGGTATCAACCTCACTGAGAGATTTAAGCGTGTCGGAGGGCCTGAGCTTGCAGGAAGGGTTTATGCCTGTTGAAAGGGGTGTTTCCTCCTATTCGCGGAAAGATTTGGATAAGAATCCATGCATGTGTAGGAGACGATTAGTAAATTATAGCAAAAGTAACTAAGAAATAGTATGATAAACTCATAGGAAAAATATTTTAAGTGTAGATTCACTCTTTTTTTTATTTTTTATTTGGAATACATGAACTGGATAGAAGAAATCCTAAGACTGGTCTAAGTATTAGGGTTTAGAGAGAATGAGTACAATAATTAAAATGATTCCCCTCATCAATGTGACCCTTGAAGTCTTATTTATAGAGAATTCAGGGGCCCTTCCGCTGTTGGGCTGTTGGGCATGCAGGGGCCTAAGGCAGGCGCTTTTCTCCTTGGTATCGGATGTTTGGCTTTCGGCCGCCTTGTGGTGCGGATCATAGCTTTCGTAGGAAAGGTCCCGATCAGTTGAGGCTCATTTGAGATCAAGATGAGCTTGTCGACGTGTTGACTTTCATATGGTATTTGAACTTTCGGAATTGATTCCCGGATGTAGGCTCTCGGACGTAAGCTTTCGGACGTAGGCCCCCGACTTTCTAGCGTATACTTAGAGGTGCTAGCCCTCCTGATGTATGTGGATAATTGCCGGTTCGAAACCGTTGTTGGTGTCTGTACTAAGTAGGTTAGTATGGATAGCCCGTATCTCTGCTAGGGTTCCGGTTTACCTTCCGGTGGAGCTTTTGGGATGGTCCGGTCTTCCGAAAGGTAGATCCCGGTGAGGTGTTGTTGTCCATCAATGTGACCTTTCAATATTTATGCAGCAGATGTTTCGGAAACTGGTTCCGGATAATCACTATATACTTCTGGTGTAATACTTTTGACGTCTTCGTCTCTTGTCGTATTGGTGTTTATTGAGTTAATACCGATGGCCCTTCCGGGTTTCAATTTTATCTCCCTCTTTCTTGGTTTCCGGTTTAGACAACCTTTCGTCAGGGAATTCCTTGCCGGATAGATCTTGTCGGATGAACCCTATCGGATGAACCCAGTCGGATGGGCTCTGCCGGATAGACTTCGTAGGCACTTTGTAGTCTTTGAGCTCCCTTCTCCCTGGAGGGTGTCGGCTTATGTTGCTCAGACCGTTCTTTATTATTTTCTGCTCCACCTTTTATTTGGCTTCTTGCTTTTCGGAAGGCTCTTCTGTGTTTGTATTCCTCTGATACCCCTTCACCGTCAGCTGACTTCGAAGTTAATTTTGGTGGTAACACTATAGCTATAACTATATTTATCAATGAGCATTATCACTTTTGTTCAATACTATAGCTTAAACAATATTATACCTATATTTGTCATTAAAAAAATGGGATAGTGTTCTACAAAAGCACTATTGAAATGTTTAAAGAGCGTTAATGTTTTTCTGCTTATAAAAAATTAACACTTTACTGTAGTTGTTAGGGTTCGAACCCACCCAAGTTGCTTTGGAGGGTTGAACTCCCTTCTGTGGGGAACAACGAACGCCTTACCACTGCGGTGAAGCCATGATTACTGCTAAATTAATCATCTAACATAAAATAATTTCAATAGACCCAAAATTCAGTAATTTATGTTTTCCCATTCAGATCTGTAGCTTATAGCTTTTGAATTATGACATGAAATTCAAAAATTATGTTCGGATTACTTCACAAAGATTAATTTTAATTTTAGATACGTGTAACCATCGAATTAACATGTAAAATATGTTTTAGAGTAGTATGTTTTGAACTGTACATGCTTATCATGATTGTAGAGTTGCAAAATGTTTGTGGTGCCCTATGGAGAACATGATAAGCATGCTACTAGCTAGTTTTCAAGTTATCGTTATAATTGGAAGGTATTGTATGGTTATTTTGTTTGTATAAATTCTTTCCAACAATGTGGCTTTTAGATTCACTGCTTACATAAACTTCTTACTCACGTAATAATCCAAAAAATAATTCATGCTCATTGAGACTGAATATTTTCAAGTTAACAAGGTATTGTCATATTCTAACCTTAAACAAAATTAATACAGCTTAGACAAAAGTGGAAAAAGTGGAAAATTCCATTACATCATGCTGCACTCAACACTGTAGTTTTGTTCAACGGTACAAACAAAATAAGTGCACAAGCACATTATGCAGAGTGCATTATGCGCACTATATCTGTCGGTCAAATCCCCATTTATCATAGTTACAGACATCATTTATTTCACTTTACGTTGAACAGCCATATTAGCTTTTCTTTGACTGTAGACAGCAAATAACACTTCTGTAGGTTGATCCGGCTTGCAAGAGCATTTTCAACCATGGGAATACTCAACAATGTAGGTGCAATCACTATTTAATTTGCGCTTCTCGTACTGCAACAGTGTGAATAACATCGTAAAAAACGAGTTCATAAGGGAACTATTCCTACTTTCTTTTAAGTGTTGACGGGGAAACGACAATAAGATTGCCGTTTAACATTTGAATGACAATCATATTGACATTTAAGGGTTAAACGGCAATCAAATTGCAGTTTAACGTAGAAATTAAATAAAGTATTAAACGAAAAAAAGAAAACCGTTTATGTACTAAATGGTTTTCTAGTTGTCGCTTGGTCCATTTGGTTTAAATAAATAGAAATATGACGTGGAAGAGTGGAGCTTCTCCATGTCATTTTTTCTTCTTCTCTCTCACAAAGAACTGACCTCTTTTCTGTTTGACATAGTTAGAACAAAAAATGATTAATCTATAGTTAAATCGCTTACAAGATGTCTGCGTTTATCTTGGGTGTAAAAGTGCATGTCATTTTCATGTAGTTATTTATCTTTAAACAATTTGGTTGTATGTGCTTTACCATCGTAGGTTCTTTTTTTAATCATGAAATATATTTTGTTTGCTGTTTGAATGCGAATTCAAACAACAAATGGACATATCTGTACTGAAGTTAAATCTGCTAAACCCCATTACTATAACACTGTACAACTGCATGTAGAGGTGTTACGGTTACGACAACCGTCAATTTTATCTCCAAGCATAATTGTAACCGTTGTTGGCAGTTAGCAAATTTTATAACCGTTACCGCAACCATTACTGTAAATTTACATTGTTATCCATAAATAATTCAAGTTCTAATTTTTTTTTCTTAAGAATTAGTTTCTTTATCTATGAAACAATCCATCCATGTGCATGTTTCCTATGAATTAAAACCCAAATAATTTATAGATATGCTATTTTTCAAGCTTAAGTTATTGAAAAACATATATTTTTGTATGAAATACAAAAAAAAAAAAAAAAAAAAATGTGTGGTTGATATGGTTTACCGCGATTATCAAAATTCACAACTGTTACCATCACCGTTACCGTAGTAGACGATAATCGTGTATACGGTTAGTGCGGTTTGGCGGTTGAACGGTCCAACCGTAACAGCCCTAACTGCATGTGACACAATTGTACCATTTCATATCTCACTATGTATATGCAGAAACAGCAGAATTCAATCACTGGAATGCCAAATTCACCTTGTCCATGTCTTTAATTATCAGACTCTACATACTTGTTAAGACACGCGTAGTATATGCTGAAACTAATACACACTATTTGAGTATTTTCTAACTATTTTCTTTGATGCTTCCAATCATTTTACATTGAACAGCTATGTCCCATTCAACATCCAAAGGAAATAATGAACGAGTGATGCAAGCATACTACAGATCAAAATGCCCTAGTATAAACATGATATCCACACAAGATAAACAATGTACAACATACGGATAATATAAGTACCTAATTAATCGGTGTACACTGTACAATTAAGAGTCTGATTTAGTAACACAATTTTGTTTTCACCATCAACTCCATCATCACAAAAGACGGTTACATGGAGTTAGAAACTGATATACAGTACAAGTACCATACAATCTTAGATTTATATATATATATATATATATATATATATATATATATATATATATATATATATATATATATATATATATATATGTGCGAATAAATGAAATATTTAACTGCAAAAATCCTTTGAGAAAGGAAGAAAAAAGAATCATAGTTGATATGCCACAAGCAAAAAATTTAAAAATGAATAAAGAGTGGAAGCCTGCTATTAATGCATCACGATGGTTCAGAAACATAGTAACAGAAGTATTTTTCCATGCTACTTTTTTCAATTTTGGCTTTTCACAATACTTCAAAATGTACAGCATATCACTATATTATATATATCCATTAAAATGTGCTGCTTATAATCCAGTGCAAGCACTTGAATTGCCTTACTATTAAAGCATATATCATCCTTCCCCACATGAAATTAGCACCGAAAGGTGTAAAATTAAATGCCAATAAAACATATTTACTTCATAAAATGAAACGAGATAAAAATCACAATCAAAGCAATGAATTATTGCACCTGCAGTATTTTGTGCTCTTATAATATATACTTGTAAACTTCATCAATTAAGATTGACTAGTCACTTGTACCTCTTGTTTTGAATTTAGCTCATAAATCTTCATCTCATGAAGTATATATTATACAGATATTAGAAGGTCAGCGTATTTGTTCTAGTTTTGGACTGGGAGATACTACAAGATGTGGTAGACAGAGAACATCCATGAAAGACTGTTTAAATACAAATAACCTTAAATGCTTTGAACCTGCTCACACAAATCAGACAACTCAACTTCCTTTGCAACAAGGAAAAAAGAAAGAAAAAATTGTAGAGTTGGTTATCTAATTACCCTAAAATTTTATCACGCCATAATATGAAATTGCCTAAACGCTAAAAAGTGGCTATTTAATAAGCATACCAATATGCAGTTATGAATAATTGATAGTTGCAAAATACCAGTTGAAATTACAAAATAACTTATCGTTGCCAATGCAATAGATAAGCAATTTCAGTTTAACTAATCAATTAATCAAGTCTAACCATTAATCTGAATTACAGCGACTAAACATTAATTTCTTTATAGCTCATGTCATCCAATTCCCTTTATAAGTCTCCACCTTTAGCTTCTGAGTGAAATAAGGCTTTCATTGTAATGCAAAAAGTAATTAAGATAGCGGGGGTTAGGATCATGAATTGGGGTATAACTTTCTAGGGTTGCTTTCTGAGTACCAAAGTTGTACAAGTATAGCTCATCTGTACAATGAGAACTAGAACTTGTTCTTAACAAAACAAAATTGCCGTTCATTGAGAATCCAGTTGGATATAGACCATCTCCTATATGTGGCGTGGGTCCAATATTATAGATTTTATTCCACGATTCCTTCAAGCCAAATTCATGCAGCACCCAAATTTCAAAACAGTCTTTGCTACATTCATCCTCTTTCAAACCCCTAATATAAGCAAGTTTTTCATTTAAAAAGTCCAAAGCATAACCACAAGGTTTAGATCCACAACTAT
Organism: Allium sativum; assembly: GCA_030737875.1. Classification (NCBI taxonomy): domain Eukaryota; kingdom Viridiplantae; phylum Streptophyta; class Magnoliopsida; order Asparagales; family Amaryllidaceae; genus Allium; species Allium sativum. Next base: position 970,627,991 of record CM060918.1, on the reverse strand, counting down.
CAGGTAATGACATTGTCTTAAATGCTTCACTTTTCAAGTCAAATGCAACAAGCAGGCTACCATTATTGTCACCTCCCAACCAGAAACATGTTCCATCCTTGCTCGTTGCATGCTCTGAATATTTATTAAGGAACGTGAAAGGCAAAGCTTCATTTTTCTGTACAATTCTCCATGATAATGATGTCCTCAAGCTGTATACCTCAATTTGGTTGATCTCTGGCCTAGTATAATGCCAAATGATCCTTACAACCTTGTAATCATTGGCTTTTGCATCGAAACCAAAACCAATTGTATTGAACTGCACATCATAATTTTCTGCAATGTAATGCTGATGTGGAATTGATGATTTGGGCAAAATTCTTAGCTGTTTCAGTGCTGGATTCCATAAAGCAACATTCCCGGACCAATCATTATGCAAGCATATAATACCATCACAAGAATCAATGAGACCGACAATACCACCGTCCGGACTTATAGTTGTGCAAAATCGATCGTCAAAATCAACATCGGTGTAGATCTCATATTTATTACCAGAGAACATATAAAAATCGAGGCCGCGTGACCTAGAAATAACGAGTGCGTCATCTCCGCTATGATGATGAAGATGTTGGTTAACAAAAGTAGAGCTTTCAATAAGGGTGAGCCAAGATTTGCATACAGTTTTAAATCTCAGTAAGCTGATCACGGGTAGCCATAGTAGTATGTTGAAAAAGATTTCTTCAGGCATGCTTTCCATGGTTACAGACCAAATGTATAAAACACCTGCCAATTATCATAAAGGTTTTTAGGTCAATTTTATTCAAAATAAATAAATTGGATAATAACTAATGTTTGCTGATCAGAACACCGAAAACCAAGGGAAGGTGGGTAGGCCATTAATAATAGATTTGAATCGAGGTATATATTCAAATTAGGCGATACTATATAGGTTGAATTGAAGTGGTTGGAAATAGCTTCGTAACAGAGATAATGGTTCGCAGATCGAAGCTCGTAAGATGAAGTTTAGGTGAAAAGGCATAGACGGTTTCAACTGGCTTCAGCTTAGACGTGTGACCAGAAGGGTCAAACGTCTGACCGACCTGATATTGCAACCACAACGTTGCTTCAAACAACTGAATTTCCGGACAGATGTCTGAGCTGAAACAAAAGGAGTGATCAGACGTTTGAAAAAAGTGGTCAGACGTTTGGTCTTAGGAGAATGATTTTCTTAAGCCTTCAGTCAGATGTTTGACCATATAACTTAGAGACTTTTCAGGCCGCTTTGTGTTATTTCGGGCTGTGGTATATGTTGATTTGTGAAGGTTCAAGAGGTAATTTGGGAAATTGCTAAAAAATTGTCTCTCCGTATATAAGCCATTCCCAGTTCAAAGGATGTTTAAGGGTTTAATCAAGGATTGAGATCTAGGTTTATTCTAATTAAGGTTTTGAGCAATTCTAATCTTCTCAATTCTCATCTCCATAAAATCAGTTTTTCCCTAAATTATTGATCATTATAATCAATCTCTTGCACTCTTCTTATTTGTATTAATAAAAACACTCTCAAGTGAATGTACACTAACACAACGTTAATGAAACCACTATAAATCGGTGTGTGATTTACTTATCGTTATTGGTCGTTATATTGCTTTTTGATTGTTTGTGATTGGTTGTCAAATTGATCGTATTTGGGTTTAAATTATTGATTGGTTGTTTTTGCACTTCTATCACGATCTAGCTCATTTCCGTTGCGTTGAGGTGTTGTGTTTAAATAGTCTCGAATTTGAAAACTCCACAACATTTGATATCAGAGCTTTGGTGTTGGTAGATAGTTGATGAAATGTTGAGATCAGGTTCAAGTAGTCCCTCAATGGTTAGTCCAATTGGTATAGCGTCATATGTACGTAGATCGCATGCGGCTTTAGGATCACAATTGATTATTGACAAGTGCAACGATGATAATAATTTTAAAGTGGCAATGGAAGATGAAACCAGTTCTTAGGCGGAATCGGTACATCAGGTAGTGTTTGATACATATTGTTGTCAGCGGACATCTCAAATGTGGAGAGAGGGGAAATGGAAAAGTGCATTTACTATATTTCAACTTGTTATGAAAGAGAATGTTATCTCCAAAATTAGTGGTGATACAACTGTTAAGGGAATCTGGGAGTTATATATTAAGAAGTCACTTACTAATCGTTTGATCGTGTTGTGAACGTTTTTCACCTATGAGATAAAAGAGGAAACTTCGCTAAAAGCGCATTTGAATGTGTTTAATGGTTTGCTAAAGAAGATGAAGGCGATAGATCTGAAAAATAAAGAAGAGCACAAGACGAAGATATTATTATATTCGTTGTCGGGTCGTTATGCGAATTTCTCAAATAGTTTGATCTATAGTCGTGATACACTGACGTTGGATGATGTCAAGACAAGTCTTCTTAGTGAGGAATTACGATATTAAATAAAGGAGTGAGTGTTGAAATGAGTAGTGTCAGTAATGGTCAAAGTTTATTTGTGGAAAATGAGAGATATGTGAAGAAGGAGAATCAGAAGCGTTCTAAATCTAGAGATCCCGATTGGAGAGCAAAGTCAAAGAAAAGAAAGGCAAGTGCTGTATTTGTAAAATAAATTGATAATGAATGTCCGAATAAGGAGAAGGCAAAGAAAGTAGCATCGTCATCAGTTGCGGTAGTGAGTGATGCTGGTGAGGGAGAAGTAGATGCTTTGACGACAATAGCATCAGAGGTTTGGGTTAGTGAATGAGTGCTCGATTCGGAGGCGTCTTGTCATATGCCACCAAATAGGAATTATTTTTCTTCTTATGTCGACAAGAAAGGAAATGCAATTGTTATGGAAAATGTTGTTATCTGTAAGTCTAAAAGCATTGGTGTGCAAATTAGAATGTTTGATGGAGTGGTTCGTACTCTCACTAGCGTGCGCTATGTTTCAAAACTTAGGAAGTCTCTTATCTCTTCGGGGAAATTTAATTCTTAGGGATGTAAGATCACTATTGAGAGTGATAACTTGCGAGTTTTAAAGAGTGCGCTTGTGGTAATGAAAGGTGCTACGACCAATGGTGTTTATTCGCTTCAAAGTCTGACAATTGAAGGCGAAACTTGCATATATGTTGACAGTTCTAGTTGCATGAACGCGGCTAGGTTGTGGCACTAAAGATTGGGTCATGTCTCGGAGAAGAGTTTAGACATTCCTCGGAAAAGGAAGATAATTAATGGAGAGATTTCAACAAGTTGGAGTTTTACGAGTAATGTGTAATGTAATGCTAACTAGAGTATCATTTGGTGAAGAGAAATATGATTCAAAAGGGGTTCTTGAGTATGTGCACACAGACGTTTGAGGTCCGACACTAGTAGCTTCTTTGGGTGAAATAAAATATTATATTTCCTTTATAGACGATGTTTCTCGGAATGTTTGATTGTGTGTATTATGTAATGAAGGCAAGTGTGAGGCATTTGCAAGGTTCAAAGCATGGAAGACTCATTTTGAGAATGAGAGTGGTAAGTCTTTGAATGTTCTTAAATCCGAGAACGTCGAGGAGTATATTTCCGAGGAGTTCTTGGCTTTTTGCAAGGATCATGATATTTGAATGCATTTTACTACACCAGGAGATCCACAATCAAATGGAGTTACAAAGAGAATGAAACGTACTTTACTAAAGAAAGCTCAATGCTTGAGATTAACATTGAGTTTGTCTAAGAGATTTTGGGCCGAAGCTTTGTTAGTCCCAGTGCATATTGTAAATCGAATTTAATGCTCAGCTATTGATAAAAAAAATCGAAATGTGAAAGGGAAATAGCATTGACATGAGCATCTTCGTATGTTTGGAAGTTCGGTTTATGTGCATGATTTGAAAAATAATAAGCTTGCGCCTAGAGCTTTCAATGGGATTTTGCTTGGTTACACGTACGGAGTTAACAGGCTATCGGATTTGGAATCAAGAAACGAAGAAGGTATTAAATTCTCGTCATAGTCCATATGGTTCCTCTAGCAGGACGGGTGATGTGATTCTAGAGAAGATTCGGTTAAACGTGGAGCTGAAGGAAGACCGGGTGAAGGAATTGCTAATTGGGTTGGTCGTCGTGCTATAAGACTACCCGAAAAATATAGTGATTGGAACTACCTTATCTTTTGTGATAGTTGGACTTCTTCATGTAGTCCAAGATGAGCCGATAGACCTTGATAACGTCATGGATTCAAGTGATAGCTCGAAGTGGATTAGCGCCATGAAAAAAGAGAAGCAATCGTTGATGAAGAACCAAACTTGGGAGATGGTTCCACCTACTAAAGGAAACCGTGCTAATGGATGTAATTGGATATACAAGGTGAAAGACAATGGAAGATACAAAGCTAGGCTAGTGGTTAAGAGGTTTGCGTAGAGTAAAGGAAAGGAGTATAATGAGATATTCACATCGGTTGTAAAACATACATCTATCCTGGATATTACTTGTCATAGTTGTTATCCGCAGCTTGAAATTGGAGCAACTTGATGTGAAAACCGTCTTTTTAGATGGTGACTTAGATGAAGACATTTACATGGAGCAACCGGAAGGTTTATGTGTAACTGGTAAGTCAAATTTAGTTTGCATGTTGAAAAAGGCGAAGGCGATTCACAAATCAGAGCGTGTTGGAGAAAGTTGCAAGTGAAAAAGCAAAGACGGTTTCAGCTGGCTTCAGCTCAAACGTCTGACCAGAAGGGTTAAACGTCTGACCAGGCTGGTATTGCAACCAGAGCGTTACATTTGCATCAGACATCTGAATTTTTGAACAGATGTCTGAGCTGAAACAAAAGAGGTACCAAACGTCTGAAATAGATGGTCAAACATCTAATCTTAGGGAAATGATTTTCCCAAGCCTTTAGTCAGACGTCTGACCATATAGTTCAGACATCTGAGGCGGCTTTTGTGCTATTTCAGGCAGTGGACTTGGTATGTTAATTTGTAAAGGTTCAAGAGGCAATTTGTTAAATTGTTAAAAAATATGTCTTTTCCTATATAAGCTATTCTCATATTCAAAGGATGTTTAAGGGTTTAACATTAAGATCTAGGTTTATTCTAATTATGATTTTGGACGATCTTAATCTTCTTCAATTCTCGTCTCCACAAAATCAGATTTTTCCTGAATTATTGATCATTGTAATCAATTTCTTGTACACTTCTCATTGGTATTAATAAAAACTTTATCTCAAGCGGATGTACACTAGCATAACGTTAGTGAAACCACTATAAATCGATGTGTGATTTACTTATCGTTATTGCTCGTTATATTACTTGTTGATTGGTTGTTGAATTGATCGTGTTTGAGTTTGAGATACTGATTGATTATTTTCGCACTTCTACCACGATCTAGTTTGTTTCCACTGTGTTGGATTTGTTTTTGTGTGGTCTCGAATTGGAAAGCTCCACAACAATATATAGGTTGAAATATTATAATTATGTAATTCATGAAGAAAAAAGTTACATTTGATGAAATCTAAATCGAGATGGAGTTTGGAGCAAATGAGCAGATTCAAATAAAAATAGTGTGCTCGGAGTAGTAAGGGCACCTCATTTTATTCTTACTAATAACATTACTAAAAAATACCATAAAATTTTATACTACTCTTTCTAATACCAAACTTTTTAAGGGACTACCAAATACGTTACCTTTATTTATTTTTGTATTGCGAACGATCGCTGACCAATATCGTTTTCCACGGCGATCAACCACCGATTAACATTAGTTCGGCGACTGATGACCGTGGAAAACGATGTTGGTCGGCAATTGTTTGCCATGCAAAACGATTTTGCACGGTGGTTGATTGCCTTGTGAATTGCGTTTGGTATTAGGAAGTATATCAAATTTATTGTGCCTATTATTTTTATTTGGGGTATTAGAAAGCGGAAAATGATGTGCATTTAGCATCACACTAAAGTATGATTATAATATTGCAGATAAATAGGTAATAATAACCCTTAGATAATGGAAAAATTAAATAGGTTACTAGTTTTGTAAGACTAGAGTTGTCTTCCTTACCTACAACATTTCATTTACTGCAACCAATTTGCCAGAGTGCTAGTGCATTCATTCATACAAATAGACAAATGCATTGATTTATAATGTTATTCATGTTGACATGCGTCTGCCTATAAAATTGTTCATGAACTTAGGATGAATGTAATTGTCTTTGGATCTGGATTGCCTTCCTGGCTAAGTTACATAATTTATTGTCTTTTAAGATGTTTACTCACCCTTATGGGCAAGACAAGATTTATTTTTTCATCATATAAAACAACCAAATGCGGTTTTAACTAAACCTCCACATTCAGGTTGACGACCAGAATTTTTCATCATCGAATGATTAAAATATTGCTCGCGTTTAGGTTTTGGTCCGTATCCCGAAATTTCAGTGGTACCAGGCTGCTACCGGATTGCCACGGTCCGCAGTCGGCAAAGAAATCCTATTCATTCCGGACCGGGACAGTGAAAAGGAAATCAATTTTTTGAAAAAAAACAAAAACAAAAACAAAAAACAAAGTTAAATAAGCATTTGAAGAAACAGTGAAATCAAACACACACAAAAGCATCAAAGCACACCAAAAAAAAAAAAAGTAAAATAAGCATTTGAATGGTTGACCAAAAAAAAGTTAAATAAGCCCCAGAATAGAACAACCAAATGCAGTTTTAACTAAACCTCCGCAATAAGGTTGACTATCAGAATTTTTCATCATCGGATGATTAAAATATTGCTCACGTTTCAACTAAACCTCCGCATTTAGGTTTCGGTCCGTATCCCTATATTTTGGTGGTACCAGGCTGCTACCGGATTGCAACGGTCCGCAGTCCGCGAAGAAATCCTATTCCGAACAGGGACAGTGAAAAGGAAATCAATTTTTTGAAAAAACAATAAACAAAGTTAAATAAGCATTTGAAGAAACAGTGGAATCAAACACAAAAAAAGCATCAAAGCACCAAAAAAAAAAAAAAGGTTACCAGAATCGCGAAATAGATATGCACTCCTACTTTGAAACACAACTTGATTATCTTTTGTATTTTTATATTACGTTCAAAGTTCCGACTGATTTGAAGAATTGGGGCTGCTTTCGCCTTTCTATTTTGATTTGGAGGGAGGATTGCAGTATGGGGGGTGTACGGACTTATTATGGACATTTGGGTAGGTGAACGAATGTTTGGATGGGTGAATTTATTGGAGGCCGGAATTAGTTTAGGTGGATTTAATTTAGGTGGGCTGGATTTAGTTTTAGTGGCCGAGTTTTGATTATATGTTCTGATTTATGTTTCATTGTTTCTTGGTGGGATGGTTTAGGATTCAGTGGGACTGAGATTCCGAGTTAGTTTCAGGGTTTTCCAACAAAATAAATATTAGGATTTTATTTGTAATAACCCGGAAGATGTGAACCAGTTTAAAAATTTTTAAATTAGGTTATTAACAAGAAATTTGAATGATTAAAATAGCCTATTTCCATAAAATATAGAATTGTGTATAATATGGCAGTTTGAAATTTTGAATACAAACTTAGTCTGACTGTACCGGGTGGAAAATATAACAGATTTTAACGAAACTGAAAATATTTAAATCTGTTCATCAATACCTTTCTAACGAATCTGAAAAATCGAAATTTCATAACGGAAATCAAAAGTTATGGCCAAATGAATTTTCAGAAAGGTCGCTATATAGTATATATAGCCCTTGAAAATTGAGATTTTGCATACGACCTCGGAATTCGACGAAACCACTTTTGTTGGGTCCGGGATATCAAATTATTGCTAAGTTTCAAATTTCGTAATTTTTGAAGCTAGTATGTGAGCGGGGCAAAAGATAACGTGTTTGGTCAAATTCTGTTAAAATGGGTCGACCTAAAAATGGCCTTTTTGCAAACGAGCTCAGAATTCGACGAAACTGGTTTTGTTAGGACCGTATCGTCAAAACAAAGCTAGATTTATTTTTCTGGAATTTTTCGATTCAGTTTGTGGCCCTGGCAAATTGAAATGTACGTTTAAATTAAATATCGAATGTTTTATATTTTAAATTGAAAAATAACTGACTGTAACAGTCGAAATGGCCAACGAAACATATCCCATTGTGTCCGGAATGGGGGTATTTAGCTAGGGGCGACAGTCGTTGGGTGTGAATTAGAGGTCGTTTGTAGAAGGGGTATTTTTGGAATTAAATAAATTAAAAATTAAAATAAAAAGGGCATGGGCCAATCAGAATTCATCGTCTCCATCAAAAACCTCTGTCGCGACGCGGAAAACCCTTCTGAATCTTCTCTCTTCAATTTCTCCGCATCCACTCAACGAAATCGAGCAAACCCAGTTCCAATTTGAAGAGCGTTCAGAGATCTTCAAATCCATAGTAATTTCACGAATTATCATTGAGTATTGGGGGAGATATCGAGTCGGGAAGCTCCGACCTTTGCGCCGCCGCCGTGCCCTCCAGGAGGCGTCGAGTTGGCCATCTCAGGTGTCATCGGGAAGCTCTCTCCTTCCTCTTCGACGTAGCGCTGGCCGTTCGTCCTAAAGCTTCGTAGATTTGCCGAAAAATTCAACCCTAGTTTCGAAATCAAAAAGGGGTATACGGCTGAAACTGATTTTTACACTTTAAAGCGTTGCAAACTTGTAAAAATCATATCTTTTTGCTATGTTAACGAAATTCGATGAAACAGGAGACACCGTGACCGCAAGGAGGCTCTCTACATTCTAGAAGAAGTCGCGGATTTTTCTGACCTTCCTACGATTTTTAGCACCGCAAGAACCAATGTGAGGAATCTAAACTATTTGTGTGAATGTAATCGCGTTGTATAAATTATATAAGCGAAGTGTAAATTATATACGCATTGTATACCTCATGTACATGTGTTGTATAAGTTATATTAGCGATGTATAAATTATACAAGCGTTGTTGGAAACATATATGCTTTGAATAGTGATGAAATGCAAGTGAATTATTATACTATATATATATATATATACTCCCCTCGTCCACAAACCATAGACGATATTTATTGCTTGTGTTTGACGTGATATTATATGGTTTGACGAATGGTTGGAAATAATTGTTTGTGGTTGATATTATGGTTGAAAAATACCTTTGTGGTTGAAAAATACCCTCTTGTGGTTGAAACAAAATAGAATAGGATTGTGGAATTGAAAATAAAACATGTCGCCTGCGTGCGAACTAGATGCATGATCCCCATTGTCAAAAACCGCGAGGTTTTAAGGTAGAGCGAGGAGCCGTACTAGGGACGGTCCCGGTTTTAACTACCCTGCCGTTATGCTGCCGAAATTTTCTGAAATAATTATGTGTTAGAATAATTTTCATTCATTGAAATTATTTACATATGCTATATCGAATATTCATGTGTTGAGTTGCAATTCATTCGTTGAGTTGAAATTCATGTGTTGAATATTATTCGAATTTAAACAAATGGCTTTAGCGATAAAAATCACATTTTTATATATATACAAACTATATCGAATATTCATGTGTTGAGTTGCAATTCATTCGTTGAGTTGAAATTCATGTGTTGAATATTATTTGAATTTAAACAAATGGCTTTAGCGATAAAAATCACATTTTTATATATATATACAAACTATATCGAATATTCATGTGTTGAGTTGCAATTCATTCGTTGAGTTGAAATTCATGTGTTGAATATTATTCGAATTTAAACAAATGGCTTTAGCGATAAAAATCACATTTTTATATATATACAAACTATATCGAATATTCATGTGTTGAGTTGCAATTCATTCGTTGAGTTGAAATTCATGTGTTGAATATTATTCGAATTTAAACAAATGGCTTTAGCGATAAAAATCACATTTTTATATATATACAAACTATATCGAATATTCATGTGTTGAGTTGCAATTCATTCGTTGAGTTGAAATTCATGTGTTGAATATTATTCGAATTTAAACAAATGGCTTTAGCGATAAAAATCACATTTTTATATATATACAAACTATATCGAATATTCATGTGTTGAGTTGCAATTCATTCGTTGAGTTGAAATTCATGTGTTGAATATTATTCGAATTTAAACAAATGGCTTTAGCGATAAAAATCACATTTTTATATATATACAAACTATATCGAATATTCATGTGTTGAGTTGCAATTCATTCGTTGAGTTGAAATTCATGTGTTGAATATTATTTGAATTTAAACAAATGGCTTTAGCGATAAAAATCACATTTTTATATATATACAAACTATATCGAATATTCATGTGTTGAGTTGCAATTCATTCGTTGAGTTGAAATTCATGTGTTGAATATTATTCGAATTTAAACAAATGGCTTTAGCGATAAAAATCACATTTTTATATATATACAAACGATATAGAATATTCATGTGTTGAATTGCAATTTGTTCGTCGAGTTGAAATTCATGTGTTGAATGTTATCGTCTTCTAAAAATAAAATGAATCGACAGTAAAAATATTCCTTTTATCATGAATATGAAGTGTTAAAAATACACATGTGTCGAATAAATATTTTTGGTGATAAAAATATTCCTTTTATCATGAATATGAAGTGTTAAAAATACACATGTGTCGAATAAATATTTTTGGTGATAAAAATATTCCTTTTATCATGAATATGACGTGTTAAAAATACACATGTGTCGAATAAATATTTTTGGTGATAAAAATATTCCTTTTATCATGTATATGAAGAGTTAAAAATACACATGTGTCGAATAAATATTTTTGATGATAAAAATATTCCTTTTATCATGTATACGCTTAGTTAAAAATACACACGTGTTGAAATAAATAATAGTTTGCTAGAAATATTATTATTAGCTTTGTTCTGCATATATATACATGTGTTGAACAGGAAAAATGGATTAGCTGTAGAGTAAAGAAATTATTTGCGTGCCCGACTAATAGGTCAACCTTGATGAGTTGGCTGCGCAATTTTATTTATATATCAACTCCTGTGAATGCCATTGGATGCGGAGTGCTGGTTTTTCTGTGTGAAATAATAAACAACGCCATAGGATAGTAACAATTAATTTTGAACTACACTACATGGCATACTTCTTGATGATAGGCATACTTCATCATATTCCACATAAGCAATTGGAGCTTGTGTGACGAGGTGGAAGATTTACCATACGAGCAAGAGGCTTGTATGGCGATGACTATATACTACAGGTTGAACTGATGACTATTATGGACTATATAAATTATAACGATAAATTGCCAGAGTAATAAAAACCCCACACGGGTCTGGAGTTGACAATAATCACGTCGCTCTAGTTATTAGATACGGCACATGGACTATTTATTTCCACACGGAAACAGGGTGACGGGAATTTATTCTCTGGAGTGATTATCAGTACATGCTCCCCCGTAAACACCAAAATATATCACTAAAAATATGTGAATGCTTTTTAGGATTTATTGGGTACCTAATACAGCCCAATAAATTTCCAAACCCCTCCCCGTACAAAGGAGGTTATGGCGAAATTTTTCGAAATATTAAGGCGTTAGTGAAATATTTGAAGTGAAAACGAAGTTGAAATATAAAAAGAACTATAGTTGAAACTATGGAATGAATTATATTTATATATATAAAAATAAATATAATAAAAAGGAATAGAGGCCGTGCAGTTCGCGTTTCGGAATCGTAATTTGAAACGATTAGAGCGAGAAATCCGACCATCGGATTTTCCCGAAACCGCAACCGCTGGGTTCGCCTTGGAAATATCTTTCCAACGGCACCAACCTTGTAAAAATCCAACGGTTGGATTGTCCGGAATGTTTAATTCAAATCTGAAGAAAAACAGCGCCAGAATCGTTTATATTTATATATAAATGTAAATATAATTAATTTAAATCGAATAACGACGCTGCAGTTCGAATTTTGAAACCGTAACTTCAAACGACTAGTGTGGAAGATCCGACCGTCGGATCCTCACAAAATTGGAACCGTTGGGTTCGCTTTGGGAATATCTTCCCACTGATATAGACTTTGTAGAAATCCAACGGTTAGATTTTCCGATATGTGTAAAACAAATTAAGGGGAAAACAGCGCCAGTGCCACGAAACGACCTGAAACGTCGTTTAATTAAATATGGCCATTTTTAAATAAATAAAAATGGCGAAAAATAGTTATAAAATATTATAAGCAACATAGGTTGAAAATAAACCAATTGGGCTTGAATTGTTTGATATTTGATGGTTGTATGTGTATGACATGAAAATAACACTAAATAACTGAAAGATGGATGTCGAATAATATAACCATATAAGGAATCGATTTGAATTTTTAATGACGTGAATTATTTGAAAAGGCCGAGCTAACCCTCACTTCAAATAATTTATCGAGCGATTCGAATTGGAAAATACAAAGACGATTCAAGACCGACGATCTTCGTATCGGTTGGATGGGCGCTACTGAGGTTCCTAACCGGAGTAGCTACCGGAAAGGGACGGAAGTAGTAGCCGTCTGAACGTATATGTTGATTGGACGTATATACGAGGAATTTGACGCCTCCGGTTTCGTTCAGACCCAGGACGGACTTGTAAATGAACTGTGTGTCTGACATTGGATTTTTTTCTATATTGATTGATCTCTGTTAAATATATATCTGTTTGGCGGCGGAGAATTTATTCTTTTGCTTAACGCCCTTCTCTGAGACATACGAGCTCAGGGGTTATATATCGATGGAAATCAATCGTATGGAGTGGACTGCCTATGTGGCATGCCAAGATGCTGTGATCAAGGCTTCTGTTGCAAAGCAAAGTCTTGTGGATGATGATCAAAGCAAGGTCTACGTGGCCTAGCTTTGTGTATTTCGTAGATTCGTGAACCTCACACCCCGGTATGAGTTAAAAACGGGATACGGACTGCAGGGAGAGTACGACGTTTCTTTCTAGCTATGGTGGTGTCAGTGACTTACCAGCCCTGACATATTTATCTACTTTTCACCTTTGTGGTTGTTGGAATGCGAGGCGCCTCGATTATAGGTCTGTAAGGACCGGGAAACGTGTGTTCAGGAATTTCCAATCCTCAAACGTAAGAGAGGACCGGCCCTGAAGATCCAGGGGTTACCCAGAGTGTGTAGTCCCGAGGCATTTGCTAGAGTGTCTCGAAGCGGAGAGGAGCTTGCCCCTTGCCTCGACTCATGACGGAAATCCAATTTCCAATACGAGATGACGGATTTGGTTGTAGAACTATTATGGAGACATAGTAGATGGTAGCTATGCCGCCTATGATTGATATTTATGATGCTATTCGTTTTTAAAACATATATGCACTAGTAATAATATCAAATGATTTCTCTTTATACGTATCAAGCATATTTGGCTATTATAAGGTAAAACTCTATCCTCCAGCTTGCGTTGCATTATGTGTTGGGACTTGAGTCTTATAATGGCTTCATTCTTTCTAAAAGCATTGCGTTGTTTTAAAAGAATTTACCTTGTTTTAAATGCACTAGCAATCACTGGAGTAAACCCGTTCCGCGAAAGTGGCGTGGTCCTATGATTTGCTATTACTGTTGTTTAACTGTTAAATAGATTCCTCATACCAGTCCCCATGACTGACTCGTTGTTTGTTTCACTTTGCAAACGCGGGTGCCCTTATTTTCACACGGGCAGCCTAGTACACAGGTGACAGGTGGTTTTTGGTTCTGCACTGCTGCATAGCGTGCACTTTTGGCTCTTGGCGAGGCTGACTTCATAGAGATGACTTAGATATTTTCCGCCATTACTGTATTTATATTATGATTCCGCCACTGGCGATGCAGACTGATTTACTTTCCGTATTTCTCACTATATGTATATGTATTCCGCCTTCGGCGATGTAGACTGATACTCTTATTATGTCACTGCATGTATGTATTCCGCCTCTGGCGATGATGACTGATCACTTCCCTTTCTTTTTACTAAGTATATCCCACGTTATGCTATTCTGATATTCCTACATGTTGTGATTCCGCTGTCATATCCATGTAAAAGTATTTTATTTATTGTTTCTGCTATTATCTGTACTCTGCTATGATGATTAATGTGTTATTTCCTAATGATTATCCTTAATACCGCCCCTCGGATTTTGGGATCGTCACATTATTTAATCTAATTTATGTTTTAATATTTATGTGTAGTAAATATGCTCTTTTAGTTTAGTTCCACATCTTGAGATATGTTATGTCTCAAAACTCAAATGTGTTATATATAGGAGCTTTTGCAATAGAAATTGATGTATCAATCTTCAGTTAATAAAATGTTATTCCTCTCATTTTCTAATGGCTTCTCATATTTGTATATTTTATAGCACATTATCAGCATGATCTTACATAAAATATCTATTCCAAAATTTATATCTATTTTCCAATTGAAACTAGCTTCAAAAGCTGCCTTAGGTGTTTCTAAACGTTTTAGATAAACAACAAGCTAGCCAAAATATGGAAATCTGAATCTAAACGAGAACAACGATCCTATGGATTGATCGATGACATGATCTCTTGATCTAGCTACAATATTTTATCATGGTGGTGACAAACTTTGAAGCGTTTGGTTTTTCGAATTTCTAGCAACAATCTCATATCTACAAACTGACAGCTTCATTAACGGGCGGCCATGAATTTACTACAAGAGAGTCTAGTTTTTCATGTTTCGTATAAGCCATGTTCAGTCTTTTCTTATCGTAGTCGCTTTATATTATATTTCATAGTAGATCTGGTAAGTATGAATTTTCCTTATCTGTTGAAATATGCAATGGTTATGCTTTTTTTTTTCTTTACAAAGTGGTGATTTTTGACTCCTTTTCACCAGAAGTTGCATCAAATATCTGTCTGATATAAACAAACATGTTCCCAGGCACACGTTAAGAGCATATAAATACAAAAATATTTTTTCTCTATGAAACAATAATATATATATATATATATATATATATATATTTGTTATCGGATATTTATGTTACTATGTTAGCTGCATTTTTCAAATCATCGTTTTAGAAGCAATCTATATAATTTTGATAGTACTTTTGACAAGCTTGTTTCTTTTAAAAGACATTAGTTGTAGGCCCTTTCAATAATGGTTTTAACTCACTCTTAGCTTTCGAAAATATGTAATATAGCTTCCATCACTTTCATTACCTCAACGTATTGTAACAATTTTGTGTAATTTATATGATATAATTAAGTTTATTTTTAGAATTATTATCACCTTTTCATTGACAAATCATCCAAAATAGAAACCGACACCAAAACCAAAATCGAACATTCAAAATTATCCTTTTATTGTTCCCAAAAATGAATGCCAACGGTATATGATTTTCGTATTTTTAAATGACCAGTTATTGTTTTCCCTTTATATAGTGAATATTAGGTACGTAAAAAAACATTTGAGGACTTCCAAATTTATTCGTAAACCAAGATACATTTTTTTATCATCGCGGTGACAAGCTTTGAAGCTTCTAGTTTTTCGAATTTTTAGTAACAATCTCAAATCTACAAACTGACGGTGTCATCTATGGGTGTTTATGGATTTACTGCAAGAGATTCTAATTTTCCAAGTTTCATATAAGCCATATTCCGTCTTTTCTTATCGTTGCCGCTTTATATTATATTTCATAGTAGATCTAGTAAGTATGAATTTTCCTTATCTGTTCAAATATGCAATGGTTACGCATTTTTTTCTTTACAAAGTGGTGATTTTTGACTCCTTTTCACTAGCAATTGCATCGAATATCTGTTTGATATAAACAAACATGCTCCCAGGCACATGTTAAGAGCATATAATAAAATATTTCTTCTCTTTGAAATAATAATATTTATATTTGTTATTGAATATTTATGTTACTATGTTAGCCGCATTTTTCAAATCACCGTTTTAGAAGCAGTCTATATAATTTTGATAGTACTTTTGACAAGCTTGTTTCTTCAAAAAGGCACCAGCTGTAGGCCCTTTCAGTAAGTGTTGTAACTCACTCTTAGCTTTCGAAAATATGTAATATAGCTTCCATCACTATCGTTACCTCAGCGTATTATAACAATTTTGTGTAATTTAGATTATTATAATTAAGTTTATTTTTATAATTATTATCGCATTTTCATTGACAAATCATCCAAAATCGAAACCGACCCCGAAACCAAAATTGAACTTTCAAAATTATTCTTTTATTGTTCCCAAGAACGAATGTTAATGGTGTAATGAACCAGAGTTTTCGGTCATTTGAAATTGAATATTTAAATCTATTTTAAATATTTTATTTGGAATATTAATGGATTTTAATACTAATTTCGTTTATAAAAACGAAGTTTGAACGTTAAATTTATATTTAATTTAAAACGAGTTCGAAATGACACTGTAGTTCGTAATATTGAGTTTCCAACTTCAATTGAATATGCAGAATCCGTTTTAAGTCGAAATTCTGCGAAATGAGAAATGTTTGAATCTTGTTGATTATAATTTTCTAATGAAAGAGAAAAATCGAGATTCCATATTATAGATTGTTAGTTATGTCCAATTTAAATTTTCAAACAATCGATATGGAAATCGTTAATAAATGATAACGTTTATTTAATATAATTAAAAGGGTCATTATATATTTGGGATATTGTTTAACGCGGAAATTGATAATGTTAAGTTGAAATCCATATTTTTTTAATATTTGAAGCTACATAATATTTCCATTTGGATATTTACGATGATAATAACTTATTATTATTTAATTGGATTTATTTTGGAATTTAGTTGATATATTATCGATTTATATAAGACTTAAGAATAGTCATTTTGCAAACGACCTCAGTTTTCGATGAAATTAGTTTCATTGGAACCGTAATGTTAAATTATTGTAGGAAATAAAATTTCGTGACAAACCGATGTCGTATGTGACAACGGTAGCCGTAAACGCCTCGGTTTTTATTTATTTGTTTTATCGATTTAAATTGGAAATTAAGAATTAAGAATAACTGATTATCTAACGAACTCCGTTGTCAACGAAATTAATTTTATTAAATCTGTAATGATTTATAATTGTAGTATTTCACGTTTCAAGTTATTTGGATTTATTTTGTGATCGTGCGCAATTTAAAAGCGTGTCGATTCACGTTTTAAAGTTACAAAGGAATTTTTACAAACGATATCGGAATTTGACGAAACTTGTTCCATCGTGTCCAGAATATTGTTTTAAGCTAAGATTTCAATTTTCATTGAAAACGAAAGTCGTATGTAGTAGTTTTTATACGTTACTTCAACACGAAGTTTTGTATATTAATATTATATTAATAGGGTACTGCAAATACATCTCTTACCAGCAAAAAATGGGTCAAACCCTTAATTTATAACGTGCATAGTCAAAAATGGGTCGAGTTTTTTCTCCTCACGTATCTTCTAATCCACGCATAAACACCAAATACTTCCTTCTACAATCCTCTAGAGCTTGATGACATTTGTCGGTCGACCGGCTATGGTCGTGTAATTTATCCTGTGGTGGCCAAAATCTCTACACAAACCGCCGGAGTTCGAATCTTTTTTGGCGATGCATGAGTTAGTCAAGTTGCTCCAGATTCGGGCCAAAGGAGGTTGACGTAGAGGCGTAGGGAGGGACAGTTCCTGATCGGTGGTCTGACGATGAACGGGGGTGACGCAATGAAGTTTGATGGGTAGGTTTAGTCGAGCCTGGAAACGAGGATAACGAAGTAGGAAGAAAACAATTCGGCCTATGTTTTTTTGACCGAGTTAGAGTAATTAGAAATGTAATTAATTATATTAATTTGCGATTTAGGGTAAATTAGTAATTAAATTATATTAACTTAAATTCTTAATAACCAATTCATATGCTATCGGAATCGGACAAACTACGTTGCATTGGAATCATCTCGACGAGCACTACACCATGAAACATAAATGGATGGAATTGGAATCAACTTAGATTTTCATTTAAATCAAACAACAGTTAAATTAAACTCTTGTTTAATTTAACTAAAACAAGCTGTTTTAGAAACGAATCTGATCAAGGTTACTTAAACTCACTCAGTTCTTCCCACTTATATTTTATATAAGTCAGGTTTTATAATTGTGTGTTATGGTTGCTAATGGTTGACTGTTTATTAAATATATTTGCATATATTGATTGAGCCGATGAAATTAAACATCGTTTAATTTTTGGGGAACACCAAATCGTTATTCTAACGATTGGAACCAATTGAGGTAACTTACCTTATTGGTCACGATTATAATAATACAAACGTGTTTAATTTAATTGTTTGAATTATTTGTTAATATAAATTGGTTGATGTTAAATAGTCAATTTACCGTTATAGAAATTATTAGTTTAAATTTAATAATTCTAGTTGAATGATTTTATTTGAGGTAACGTACTTGGATGTAGGGAAAAACAGGTTGGAGGGATCCAACTGGATTCCTTACAGTAGTTGTTAAATTTTATTATATTATAATATATGTTGAATAATATGAAATTGTGATGTAGGGATTGACCGGCTGGAGAAATCCAATAGGATTTCTCAATAATATAGATAATGTTTATAAATATGATTTGTTGAGTTCATTTTGATGAGAAAATTGGTTTATATTTCACGGTTTGGTACATCAGTAGATATTTACCTCTTTAGTACCGTTGTTAATAGGAAAGATTTTTGAAATCGATATTAAATCTATTGTGAACGTTTTCAAAATTTATATTTATATATTTTAAATATGATGTTTGTTTTAAAAATAAACGTTGAAGATTTAATTATGTTTTTGAAACTATTTAAATTATAAATTAATTAATGGAAATTCCCAGATATTAATAAATGATTAAGCTGTATAAACTAAATGAAAATGTAAAAATGATTTCGAAGAAGGGATTAAGTTGCATAAATGGAATTTTAGAAAGATTTTAAGATGTTGAAATGGACTAGTGGGATTGGAAGTGTACGTGAATTGAATTTAAAGGGAGGAAAGGTGATTTCTGTAACTAATGAATGTTTCTTTTTGCAAATGTTGTTTTTAAGCATACAAAATGTGGTTTAATGGTTATTCGTGAATAAGATTAGCAAATAAATGGAATTGATAAAAGAATATGAATATTTGGCGTAAATTGGGGAATGAGACAAATGTCTAATAAATGGAGTTTTAAGGCAAGATTGCCAAAAAGAGTTATAAATGGAAATTCATATAAACTGAGTTATATGTAGAGAATCGAGGAATTGTTTTATAAAATAAAGAAATTTGTCAAATTGAAAATAAATATTGAAAAATGGTTTAAAGGATACAAGTTATTGGCAAAATATTTGTAAATGGTTAAGATATTTATAAATGAATGGTTAAGATATTTATAAATGAATGGTTAAGATAATTATAAATGAATGTTCAAGATATTTATAAATAAATGGCCAAGTAATTTATAAATAAATGGTTAAGGATTTATAAGTTATTAATGGAAGATTAAGGATATTGTAAATGGAAATTTTAGGGATTTTATTAATCAAAGGTTAATTATTTTGTAAATAAAAGGGGAAGGGGTTTTGAAATGGAATTTATAATATTTGTTGTATAAGTTAAATGGAATTATTTTAGTTAGTTTTTATGAAATGATAGTTTAGAAGAATTTGGAAATGATTAGCGAGATTATAAAGAAATATAATCATTTTAAAAATGGAAAAATGGTTTATGATATATGTTTTTTAAGAAATTAGAACGTGTTGTACGTTGTTGAGTTGAGTAATTTTCGATGTGTCAATATGATGTTGGTTTCGGCCTTCGGGGTTGATAATGAGAGATTTATTCACGTACCAATTTACAATAAGGGTATAATGAGTGGAAATGAAATGATAATAATTTTTTCTTATATCTGATTAGAAAGTTTCCGTATTAGAAATTTAATAATTAATTAACAACTGGTTAATTAAAGAGGACAAATGATGCTTGGTACCAAATCGGTAAATTTATTTTATTTTTATGGATGAATGGTTGTTTATTTGACAGTTAAATAACCGACTATCAAATCTGGCTTATACAATTGTTGGTACGGAAAGGCCGATATCGAATTTATATTCGAATACCATTCTGATAAGTAAATATGTAGAAAGTGAAAGATGCTTATTGAAGATGGAGCAATTGAAGACTGTTGACTTCATGAGTGGAAGAACTACTTGTTGAATTTCTCTGGTTAGCTCCCAGAGATATTTCGCTAGTGATCCATAAGGTGATACCTAGGATGTGGTAGGAGGGTGCCTTCGGTTCATCCTGTTCATGTATGACTTGTACGGACGAATGTCTGACAGAGTATTTCCAAAAGGGTCACGTACGTTGACATACCATAGTTGATGGCGGAGAAAAGGCCTTTCTCTTAGCCTAATAACTAGAGTATATTTATGGACGTCAATTAATGATTTTCTGGTGGATCTGACGATGTGGCATTCAAAGTGAATGGTGCCCAGATGTTCCAAAAAATAATTATGCCCTCAAGCCTCGTCAACCAGGAAATGGTATAAAATCGGATATGCCGCATGGCTATGTCGGTCGCTCCCATTAGGGTGTATTTTCACCATCTAGAGAAATTTCATTATTTGTTCTTCTTTTCGCTTTTGTATCTCCCGGGAACGGTTATGCTGCTAGCAACTGTAGGTGATAATATATTCAGAACATTCAAGTGAAGTGAATGGTCGGTAATGTTTAGCCTGGGTTGCAAGATGTTCTTGTTGAACCCGGTGTATTCCTCTCTAGAGATACACTGTCAGAAGGTGGTCCCATACCTTACCAGTTGATCCAATCTCCAATATGAGCCCACGGTTTTGATTGTATACTATGTATGTGGAGCGTAAGATGCAAGCGTTATGCTAGATTGTTATTTATTTGTATTTAGACATTATTCTAATTTCAGAAAAGATATGATTTCAAAATGATTTGGCTTATGTTAAAAACCGTCCATATTTATGTGTAGATTGGTTTTACGACTATCTTATTCTTTAAAAGGATTTTTACTTAAAAATCAAGTTGGATGATACCCTTAAACTTAGTGAGTTTTTCTCACGCTGGTTCACCAGACTAATCCTAGCGTTTGCAAATGCTCGATCGGTTCAGACTGAGTTTTATAGGTTCAGGTTATCAGATGATTGTGAAGAGACAAGTTGGAAGAGTTCAAACATATGATATTATATAGATATTATTCTGCTGTGTGATTGTATATGAGGATAAGTTTTTATAACAGTCACGATGTGTTGATGTACTCTAATGATTGTAAGTATTTTTAAAGCTCTCAATAAAGATTTATTTCTATATTATATTTTATTCCGCTGCGATGTGGGACTCTGTGTTGTGTGTTGGTTCTTCTTCATCTTCTATTCTAATATTTCTTTCTTTTCTCACCCTCTAATTTATTTCTACTAACTATCTGCTTTTTCATGCAATTGGCTTTGGACATGAGTTGTAATTGTCAACTCAATGGGCATGAAAAAGTCGGTATTTATAGTGGTATTAGAGCATAAGGTTTAGTAATAACCTTGGCTCTATGGCATAACTTGTTTGAGATGGGGCTAGTAATACCCTAGATTGAGTTGAATGTATATATGAAAGAGCGTATTTGTAGATTTTATATACAAATGTTTTGTATTGTGTTGTTTGATTGGTTTAAAATGTTTAGAAGCATTGAACTAACAATTGGCATAGTATTGTTTTATAAAGTAGGTAAATGAAATAATTTTACCCGAATTATATTTTTGTATAGAAAAGAAATATTTTTTATCAAATTATTGAGATATTGGTTGGTTTGATTGATTTAATAAAAATTCAAATTGAATTAAAAATTTGAAATGGTTTAATATAACAAAAGGTAATTTCAACGTGAAATTAGTAAATGAGATTGTATGAATCAAGATTTAACTTAAAGATAAGTTAAATGAATTTGGAAGAGAAAGTGGATGGTTTTTGAAATAAAATCAGAATTGGATTACTAAATGGAAGTAAACTAATTAGAAAATCAGTTAGTTTCTTGAATATGGAATTGGAATTTAACTTGGTTAAGTGGGTTAATTTAAAAATGGATATTTGGATGGAGTTAAATAAGATAAATTTGGAAATTAAATCGATAATAACTAAATAGAAATTAATCGGACATTAAACAGTTAATGTTTAAATTTATGAAACTAAAGTAAATATTAATGTTGAATGTAAATTCAATTGATTTAATTGAGTTGGTTGTGCATTGGTTGTTGATTGATTGTTGATTGTTTGATTAGTTGAATATAATTCATCAAGAGTAAAATGAATTAAGAAAGATAAATTCTAGTATAATTAAATTGGAATAAAGATGCATAGGAATTGAAATTAATGATTTAGCCTTGTGTTTTCAAATGAATTGTTACCTGTTTGATTTTGGAAATATATATATAGTTATACTTGTTAATAAGCGAACTGTCATTCGTATATCTGTTACTTATATATTAAATTGAGTTTAGTACAGGTGCTAGATGGCTTTGAGGATTAGATTTTGGTTGAATAGATCGCTATAAGTTGAGAAAGTATGCTCAATAGCGCTTGTAAAAGGTACGCCTACACGAAAATATAAATTTTGGTTTTTGAACTTTGTTTTTCAACCTTGTGCATCGATGTAAATATATTATTTGTTCCTGAGATATCGCAGAAGTCCCTCCGTACAAGGGAGACTCTGCCGAATTTTCCGAGAATTTAAGGTGTTAGAAAATTTTCGATATTTTTGAAAAGTTTTGTTAATAATAATGAATTGGTTTTCGATTTAAATAGATTGGATTTTTAACTGAATGGGTTTGTAAAATTTTTCTTACCTTAGTAATTTTGGGGACGAAATTCATTTAAGGGGGAAGAATGTAACGACACAAATTTTTCGGTGATTTGAAATTGAATATTTAAATCTATTTTAAATATTTAATTTGGAATATTAATGGATTTTAAGATTAATTTTGTTTATAAAAACGAAGTTTGAACGTTATAATCATATTTAATTTGAAACGAGTTCGAAATGGTGCGGTAGTTCGTAACATTGAGTTTTCAACTTCAATTGAATATACAGAATCCATTTTAAGTCGAAATTTTGTGAAATGAGAAACACTTGAATCTTGTTGATTATAATTTTCTAATGAAGGAGAAAAATCGAGATTTCATGTTATAGATTGTTAGTTATGTCCAACTCAAATTTTCAAATAGTCGCTACGGAAATCATTAATAAACGATAATGGTTATTTAATATATTTAAAAGGGAATTTATATATCTGAGATATTGTTTAACTCAGAAATTGATAATGTTGAGTTGAAATCCATATTTGTTTATATTTGAAGCTATATGATATTTCCATTTGGATATTTATGATAATAATGATTTATTATTATTTAACTAGATTTATTTTGGAATTTAATTAATGTATTATCGATTTATATAAGCCTTAAGAACATTCATTTTGCAAACGGCCTCGGTCTTCGATGAAATCAGTTTCTTTTGAACTGCAACGTTAATTTATTGTAGGAAGTAAAATTTCGTGGCAAACCGATGTCGTATGTGGCAATGGTAGCCGTAAACGCTTCGATTTTTATCTATACGTTTTATCGATTTGAACTAGAAATTAAGAATAATTGATTATCTAACGAGCCCCGTTTTCAACGAAATTAATTTTATTAAATTTGTAATGATTTATAATTGTTGTATTTCAAGTTTCAAGTTATTGGGATTTATTTTGCGATCGTGCGCAATTTAAAAGCGTGTCGATTCACGTTTTAGAGTTATAAAGGAATTTTAACAAATGATCTCGAAATTTGACGAAACCTATTCCATCGTATCCAAAGTATTGTTTTTTGCTAAGATTTCAATTTTCATTGAAAACGGAAGTCGTATGTAGTAGTTTTTATACGTTACTTCAACACGAAGTTTTATATATTAATATTATATTAGTATGGTACTATAAATACATCTCTTACCAACAAAAAAATGGGGCAAACCCTAAATTTCTAACGTGCGTAGTCAATAAAGTTTCTGCCGCCTCCTTTTTTAATCAACGATCGATATCTTCGATTTTCTCTCCTCACATATCTTCTAATCCACACATAAACACCAAAAACTTCCTTCTAAAATCCTCAGAGCTTGATGACATTTGTCGGTCAACCGACTATGATCGTGTAATTTATCCTGTGGTGGCCAAAATCTCAACACAAACCACCGGAGTTCGAATCCTTTTTGGCGATGCATGGGTTAGTCGAGTTGCTCCAGATTCGGGCCGAAGGAAGTTGACGTAGAGGCATAGGGAGGGACAGTTCCTGATCGGTGGTCAGATGATGAACGGGGGCGGCACAATGAAGTTTGATGGATAAGTTTAGTCGAGCCTGGAAACGAGGATAACGAAGCAGGAAGAAAACAATTCGGCCTATATTTTTTTGACCTAGTCAGAGTAATTGGAAATGTAATTAATTATATTAATTAGTGATTTAGGGTTAATTAGTAATTAAATTATATTAACTCAAATTCTAAATAACTAATTCATATGGTATCCGGATCGGAAAAACCAGGTAGCATTGGAATCGTCTCGACGAGCACTACACCATGAAACAAAAATGGACGAAATTGGAGTCAGCTGAGATTTTCAGTTAAATTAAATGCTTGCTTAATTTAACTGAAACAAGCTGTTTTAACAACAAATCAGATCAAGGTGAGTTAAACTCATTTAGTTCTTCCGACTTATATTCTATATAAGTCGAGTTTTATAATTGTGTGCTATGGTTGTTAATGGTTGACTGTTTGTTAAATATATATATGCATATATTAAATGAACCAATGAAATTAAAAGTTGTTTAATTTCAGTGGAACACCAAATCGTTATTCTAACGATTGGAACCAATTGAGGTAACTAACCTTATTGGTCACGTTTATAGTAAAATAAACATGTTTAATTTAATTGTTTGTTAATATAAACTGGTTGATGTTAAATATTCGTTATTTAGCGTTATAGAAATTATTAATTTAAATTTAATAATTCTTGTTGAATGATTTTATTTGAGGTAACGTGTTTGGAAGCAAGGAAAAACTGGCTGGAGGGATTCAACTTGATTTCTCACAGTAGTTGTTAAATTTTATTATAATATATGTTGATTAATATGAAACTGTGATGCAGGGATTGATAGGTTGGAGAAATCCAACAGGATTTCTCAATAATATTGAATATGTTTATCAATATGATTTGTTGTGTTCATTTGGACGTGAAAATTGGTTTATATTTCATGGTTTTGTACTTCAGTAGATATTTACCTCTTTAGTACCGTTGATCTAAGAAAGATATTTGAAATCGATATTAAATCGATTGTGAACGTTTTCAAATGTTATATTTATATATATTTTAAATACGATATTTGTTTTAAAAATAAACGTTGAAGATTTAATTATGTTTTTGAAACTATTTGAATTATAAATTAATTAAAAAAATTCCCAGATAACAATAAATAAATGGTTAAGATGTATAAACTAAATGGAATTGTAAAAGTGATTTCGAAGAAGGGATTAAATGGCGTACATGGAATTTTAAAAAGATTTTAAAATGCTGAAATGGACTAGTGGGATTGGAAGTGTACATGAATTGAATTCAAAGGGATGAAATGTGATTTCTGTAACTAAAGAACGTTTCTTTTTGCAAAACAATGTTTTTAAGTACACGAAATGTGGTTAAATTGTTTTTCATGAATAAGATTAGTGAATAAATGGACTTGATAATAGAATATGAATATTTGGCATAAATTGGGGAATGAGAAAAATGCCTAATATATGGAATTTTAAGGCAAGATTGCCAAAAAGTGTTATAAATGGAAATTCAAATAAACTGAGTTATATGGAATGATTTGTGGAATTATTTTATAAAATAAAGGAATTTGTCAAATTAGAGTTAAATATTGACAAATGGTTTAAAGGATACGCGAAATTAAAGGGTACAAGTTATTGGCAAAATATTTGTAAATGGTTAAGATATTTATAAATGAATGGTTAATATATTTATAAATGAATGGTTAAGATAAGTATAAATGAATGCTTAAGATAATTATAAATGAATGTTCAAGATATTTATAAATAAATGGCAAAGTTATTTGTAAATAAATTGATAAGGATTAATAAATTATTAATGGAAGATTAAGGATGTTGTAAATGGAAAATTTAGGGATTTTATTAATGAAAGGTTAATAATTTTGTAAATAAAAGGGGAAGGGTTTTTTTAAATGGAATTTATAATATTTCTTATAGAAGTTAAATGGAATTATTTTAGTTAATTTTTATGAAATGATATTTTAGAAGAATTTGGAAATCATTACCGAGATTATAAAGAAATATAATCGCTTTAAAAATGGAAAAATGGTTTATGATGTGTTTTTTTAAGGAAATTAGAACTTGTTGTACGTTGTTGAGTTGAGTAATTTTTGAGGTATCAATCTAATGTTGGTTTCGGCCTTCGGGGTTAATACTGAGAGATTTATTCGCATACCAATTTACAATGAGGGTCTAATGAGTGGAAGTGAAATGATAATGGAATTTTCTTATATCTAATAAGAAGGGGAAAAGTTTTCCATATTAGAAGTTTAATAATTAATTAACGACTGATTAATTAAAGAGGCTAAATGATGCTTGGTACCAAATCGGTAATTTTATTTTATTTTTACGGATGAATGGTTGTTTATTTGATAGTTAAATAACTGACAATCAAAGCTGGCCAATACGATTGTTGGTACGGAAAAATCAGGATCAAATTTGTATTCGAATACCATTCCGACCAACAAATACGTGGAAAGTGAAAGAAGCTGATTGAAGGCCATTGATCTTCATGAGTGGAAGAACTACTTGTTGAATTTCTCTGGTTAGCTATTAGAGATATTTCGACCATGATTCTGTCGTGATTGGAATCTTCGGAATGCAAGGATTACTCGCTACTGATCCATAGGGTGATTCCTAGGATATGG
Source organism: Allium sativum (assembly GCA_030737875.1). Lineage (NCBI taxonomy): Eukaryota > Viridiplantae > Streptophyta > Magnoliopsida > Asparagales > Amaryllidaceae > Allium > Allium sativum. The sequence continues at coordinate 970,601,064 of CM060918.1, read as the reverse complement.
TAGAAGGGTGCCTTTGGTTCATCATGTTCCTGTATGACTTGTATGGACAAATGTCTGACAGAGTATTTCCAAAAGGGTCACGTACGTTGATTTCTCCAAACGTACCATAGTTGATGGCGGAGAAAAAGCCTTTCTCTTAGCTTAATAACCAGAGTATTTTTGTGGGCGTCAATTAGTGATTTTCTTGTGGATCTGACGATGTGGCATTCAAAGTGAATTATAACAGCCCACATTTTACGTATCGAAATATCATATTTTTTTTATTTTTTTCCCTGAGGGTTGGATCATTCTAATATTTTGGTATGTTGCATATGGGGATGTGATACATGTCCATAATTTTTACCAATTTTGTTTGTGACCATTTTGCCCCTATCAGTCTTGTATAGGGCATAACTTTTGACTCAGGCCGAATCAGAGGGTTAGACCTATGCCATTGGAAAAGAATTGATGATTTCCTTTCCGTAGAATGGTTACATTAAAGATTTGGCTCAGCGGTTTGGGAGAAATCGATGTTTTAAGGATTTTCAGTTGGTTGTCCAGGTTTTGGTAGTCTAATGGCTGATTTGGGGAAGGACCATTAGTGGGCTGATGGAAGGGTATAAATAGGGGGTATGGGAAATGGTTTTAGTTTTCCATTCTCTCATTTGGTGCTTTGTGCTCCTACTTCGTCTAACACCTTTCCACCATTAATAATCAAAATCCAAGGAGGGAAATCATAGATCTACACCATTTAAGGCTAGATCTACATCAATTGAGGCAAGAGTTCATCGGATCAAGGTGTTTGGTGCGAGGTGCTTGCTGTCCAGATTCTAATTTAATTAATTTTAGCTTTTTTTGGCAAATCGGTGAGTGATTTACATCTCGCACATGAATGCAATGAAATATATGAGTGTTTGTTCATGTTTCTCATCAAATTTAAGTGTTTTTCCATAGATCTATGCCATATTATGTTCATTTTCATAGAGATCGCCCTATAATCTGATCTAGCAAGTTTAGATAGGTAATTTCTATAACATTTCATATGAATGTGCAAGTTAGATCCATGGTTTTCCTCATATGTACATTTATGGTGATTTTGGTGAATTTTACATGTTTGTTGATGGAATTGTCATATTGGTGTTATTGTTGATTTCATATCATGCTTGTGATCATATTAGATGTATTGGATGAGTTGGTTTCGTCGAAAGAATCATTTTGGCGAAGTTTTGGACGAAATTGGAGTTGCATTGGAGAACGTAGGTTTTGGGTCGAACAGGTTGGATCGAGCAAGTTAGGTCGAGCAGCATACGGGTTATGTAGTGGTTCTGGTCGCACCATAATGTGGTCGGGTCGGTCATGTTTTGGTTCGAACAAACATGGATCGGGTCGGTCATGTCTTGGTGAGGTGCTTGGATTGGCCGCGAAGGAGGGGTCGAGCAGAGTGGTCTGGTCAGTCATGTTGGGTCGAGCAGAGCCTGGGTCGGTCGCACATGTTGGGGTCGGTCGTACCAAGGCGGGTCGATCGCACAGGGTCATTTTCTGAAAAAGTACGTTTTTTGGGTACGACCCGGGTTGGAAGAAAAGAGCTCGAAAAAAAAATTTCGGGTACGACCCGAACCCTACTCAAGTCGTAGTGCAGCGGTGTAACTTGGTTCGGTAATATGTGACTTCGAAGTAAATTCAAGTTGGAAGGTTCGAAGTATTGAAAGGTGTTCGTTGATCATTTTAGAACAGTGAATGAGGTGACAAGTCAAAGGTCGTGAGTTGGTGGATAGTGGTTGCCCGAGAAGGTTGCTTGGGCTATGAAAAGTCGTTAAGTTGGATGATAAGATATGAGAAGGGTGAGAGATTATTGTTGTCGTAAGTTCTAGGAGGATTAAAGCAGGGGTACGATGGGGGCACCCAAAAGACCGGTTGTAGGCCGAGTACCCTGGGTATCGTTGAAAGGCCTAGTTGTCAAGATTGGACATTCATACATATCGTTAAAAGGCGTATTGAGTTTATGCTAGAACTAGGTAGTGATATCCTGAGTCAGTCATGGATGATTGGTTGTTCTGTTTGTACTGTCTCATATAGATTGTCCAACGTGGAAGGAGATGTTCCTTGGGTGCTTGTCTGATATTGGTTTAGGCCTCTGGGCTTATGCTTAAGGGATGTTGAATCCAATTAGGATGGTCTACATCAGATATATATAATCTGGATGTTATGAGTGCTTACCATGATTGAATGGATGTTCTGGTTTCCATGGATGAACGGTAGACTTGTTTGTTATAAAGGCTATCACTGTCTGATGTGGGGAAGATAGGGTTGAGTTCTTCTCTGGTGTTGTGGGTAGATTAGTATGTTTATCTATCCATTCTAATATACTTTATTGTTGAAGTTTGTTAGTTTTTTTTTCGCTCACTAGGGCTGTTGTCTGACTCAAGGTTTTATGTCTCCTCTTATTACCTTGGGCTGTTCATCCGGTTGTGGATGGGCAGACTAAGTAGCAGGTTACAGGTGATAAGTGAGGACGATGCTGCTGTACGGAGGCGAGCAAGAGGGTGACGTACCAGTTTTAGTACTATCTAGTATTTATGTTTTCGTTGTTTGAGAGATCTATGAGGGTTGTAGTGAGGCCTTATGTACAAACTTTAATACCAGTTGGATAATCTTTCAGGATGTTGAAAAAGTTTCAAAAGTTTGCTATATGATGCTTCATTACTATTACCTATTGTATATGTTCTATTATATTTTATCCTTGCACTGTGAGTTCTACGACATGTTCCGATGTTGTTTAGCTACTTTGATGATCGTCCATAGCTGCCTGGCACACTTTTCAGTGCATTATTCCTCTTGTTTAGTGTGGGGCTTATGGGCGGTCGTCACATGAATGGTGGTCAGATGTTCCAAAAAATAATTATGACCTCAAGCCTTATCAACCGGGAAATAGTATAAAATCAGGTAGGTCGCATGGCTATGTGGGTTGCTCCCATCAAGGTCTATTATCACCATCTAGAGAAATTTTATTATTTGTTCTTCTTTTGGCCTTTGTATCTCTTGGGAACGGTTATGCTGCTACCAACCGTAAGTGACAATATATTCGGAACATTCAAGCGAAGTGAATGGCCGGTCATGTTTAGCCTGGGTTGCAAGATGTTCTTGTTGAACCCGGTGTATTCCTCTCTAGAGATACACTGTCGGAAGGTGGTCCTATACCTTGCCAGTTGGAATCCATTCTCTAATAAGAGCCCATGGTTTTGATTGTATACTCTGTATGTAGAGCGTAAGATGCAAGCGTTCTGCTAGATTGTTATTTATTTGTATTTAGACATTATTATAATATCAGAAAAGATATGATTTCAGAATGATTTGGGTTATCGTAAGGTAAAACCGTCCGTATTTATGTGTGTCTTGGTCTTACGATTATCTTTTTCTTTAAAAGGTTTTTTTACTTAAAAATCAAGTTGGATGATACCCTTAAACTTAGTGAGTTTTTCTCACGCTGTTTCACCAGACTGATCCTGGCATTTGCAAATGCTCGGGTCAGACCGATTTTTACAAGTTTAGGTTATCGGATGATTGTGAAGACACAAGATGGAAGAGATCAGACGTATGATATTATACAGATATTATTCCGCTGTGTGATTGTATATGAGGACAAGTTGTTATAGCTCTCCATATGTGTTGATGTACTATGATGATTGTAAGTATTTTTAAAGCTCTCGGTAAAGATTTATTTCTATATTATATTTTGTTCCACTGCGATGTGAGACTCTGTGTTGTGTGTTGGTTCTTCTTCTTCTATTCTAATATTTCTTTCTTTCTTTTCTCACCCTCTAATTTATTTCTATTAATTATCTGCTTTTTCATTGAATTTGGGTTGGACATGAGTTGTAATTGTCAACTCAAAGGGTATGAAAAGTCAGTATGTTACAAATGGTATATGATTTTCAAATTTTCAAATGACCAAAACGAAAATCAAAACAGAGTCTTAGAAACTTAATGTTAAGGGTATATGATTATCAAGTTTTTAATGATACTTACTAATGACCAGCGCTTTGTGGTTTGTATGCCACCTAAACATCTAGATGACCGGTTATTGTTTTCCCTTCTTATCGTGAGTATTAGGTACGTAAAAAACATTTGAGGACTTTCAATTTTTTCCGTAAACCAAGATTCATTTTTTTAGTCCTCAACAACTACTCATGATAGTTATTTGTCCAAGTAACAACTACAGTGGATTCAAGGACACGTTTTTAAGTCCAAATTCACAATATTATCTTCATTGCAATTTTGTAGTCTGTTCTTCATTTTAGGAACTTTTGATTACACATGGTTACCTTTACTGTTGTATTTTTTGTGAACCCTGGAAATCCTAAAATCTAGCATTCCACATGAAATTTCACAATTTTTTTTGTAGCTTAGATTCGAAAAGACTCATGTGACTGTCGAGTTTGGTGAAAACTAGGTTGATTTGAAAGACTATGTGTAACACCCCACCTACGTTAAGATCACTATCAAAGGGAATGCCTTAACTTTGGTGAAGCGTTTTAAGGTACAAGATACTAATAAATTACAAGAAAGATATTTAAAGCAGCAGATAATTAAAACAGCGGAAAAGAAACCAATCTTCATTCCATAAATACTTGTTCAGTACAACATTTCAACAAACAGTTTCAATCTTTCAAATTATTACATCTATCTTGAAAACATAAAGAAGCAATACTGAAAATAAAATGACATAAATCCCCAACATGTCTTTGACCACAGCCATAGCTCAAAAAGGAAAGTCCAAGCCTTACATCTACGGTCTTCAAGCTTTGATTTGATCCGGTCAAGCAGAAGTGTTCCCTCCCTGCAGACCTAGGGGGAGGGGGGAACGGAAGAAAAGAGGCGAAAGGAAAATGAGTCAGACATAAGTCTGGTAAGCCCAGTTATTTAATAGCATGTAAACAAGTAAAATATTGTGACAAGAATAAACTGAACTTAGAATGATACCACAAGGATAGGGTAGTCCTAAAACAAGATAAGGTAAGACTTAACTAGTTTTGGCTATCGCACCCACTTTTACTTCTCTACACCCACCAAGAACTTGTTTAACTAGCAATGTATGTTCATGATAAAGTGATCCCATTCATGTATTGATCGTCTCCTACTCGCATTCATGTATTCTCGGTGTCATGCGGCCTCACGTGATTATAAAGTACTTGTGCTGGTTCCATTATAGGGTGTATCAAGTCCTATAATGGCAACCCCTGACACGATTCTAGATGCACAAGTGTACGCCTGGTGCCCAGTGCCTGCTTTTTCCACTCGGGAGCCTGTGCATGCCCGTACTCCGTCGGAACCTACATTGACACACCTAACTGCCGCTCTTTTGACCGCTTATATTCAGCCCAGTAATCGTGCCCTACCCTGCCTAATTCAGGGTACCTTGATACGTTCATGCGGGTTACTGCTGAAACTGGTCCCCGTTACTAGGGTTTTTCTAGTCAACATGTTAAATTGGTTAAGTGTTCTTGACTTGACTTAACCCCTATCAATCTTGCTTAGTTAACATGTTGATTTGGCTAAGTGTTTTCTAAATTACTTAACCCCACCAATCTTGTCTTGTTCACATGTTAAGTTGGTTAAGTGTTTTCTTAATTACTTAACCTCACCACTCTTGTCTTGTTAAGTTGGTTAAGTGTTTTCTTAATTACTTAACCTCACCATTTCTAGCTTGATTGTTCATGAGCTTTAACTAATTAATTAAAGCACCAACCACTCACGTTAGACAGGTATTGTTGTGGTTACTGGATGTGCCGGTCGGTTCCGGGCAGGTTTACACCACAACTCAGTCTAACCTCGGGCTTTTCTGGGCTTTATGCATTAACCTCTCACATTAGACAAGTGTTTTTGTGGTTACTGGATGTGCAGGTCGGATCCAGGCAGGTTTACACCACAACTTAGTCTAACCTCGGGTTAGGCATATTCGTCTTTTCTAGATTTACATTTTTATATATGCAAATTTCTACAAGTATTTCATGTCACATGTTTTAATTCAAGACTAATGGTATATAAATTATACCATTCATGGCCTTAACCAATTACATGGTTTTGGGCCCACCTACATATTTACATGTTTTGATTTAATAATTACCCCCAACGTTACCCCCGTTTGTTCATTCACATTAATCACATAAAGACATTGGGCCCGCTAATTGGCCCAATCTATAAACGAGAGATAAAGGGGGAACATGCATAACATAGGTTCAATCAACATATATCATGTAATTTGGCAACAACATCAGTTATAGACTAGCATGTGACATAATCATGACATGTCCAATTCCAAAATATGTATGATTATAACATTAACATATAGGTGTAAACTAGATCTAATAAGGTGAACTTGCATAAATTCACTTCACAAACTTGCATATAAATATGGGTCTAGTTTAGGATCTAACATGTAACTTGCATATGACATATATATATATATATATATATATATATATATATATATATATAATTAGATCGTAACTTGGATCTATCATAAATTATATAACTTGCATTAATCATGTGAACCTAAATGGATCTTGACATGGATCCAATCATAAAGTTTGTAACTTGCATATGGACATATGAACATAGGCATGTGGATCTAACATAAAACTTGCAACCTACATATGAACATATGGATCTAACATAAAACTTGCAACTTGCATTTGAACATATGGATCTAACATAAAACTTGCAACTTACATATGAACATATGGATCTAACATAAAACTTGCAACTTGCATATGAACATATGGATCTAATCTGTAGCATAAGGATCTAACATAAAACATAGGAATATGTACATGTAGATCTTGACTTGGATCTAATATAAAACTTACAACTTGCATAAAAACATACACATGTAGATCTTTACATGAAACACATAACTTGCATTTGATATTGATAGTTTCAAATAGATCCAACACCAAATCCAATAATCCACAATCATTCCAATTCATGATAAAATCATCACAGTAAATCGATATGAATTAACATGGTATAATTCTAATTTCACTTTATATCAAATCACATCTTAGATTTATTTACGTCTAAAAGATAACTGCACTTACAACGAACGAAGGTCTTGATTTCTAGATTCTGAATTCTGGAATTGAAATGCTCGCCTGAGATGTAGACAATCGTTGTTTTGTTTTAATTTGGTTCGTTTCTTTGTTAGCTTCAAGTGGCGGCTACTTTAGGTTGTCTAATGGCAACATGATGGCTCTAGGTTCAATTTTTTTAATATGATTTAGGGGTGAGATATTAGGTTGCTTTTATAGAGATTAGATTGAATAGTAGCTGTCAGATCATCTCAGAATAAATCAAGACCATTAAGACAAGATAGAGTTATCTAGAACAGCCAACTCAACCCCTAATGACTCAGCAGTGAGTCATAATTCGTCTTTTCTAAATTCACATATTTTCTATATATGTCTAATTATATATGTAAATTAATCTTAATTTAATCATGCCATAATTATTCTTTTAATTATGCTCACAATAAATGGTATACCAAATATACCATTTCATGAACCAATCTATGCCAAGAAATTTTCATGTTTCCCTTGATTCTCGCATTTATAATTAAGTATTCTTTAATTTGTTATTACAACATTAACAAAAAAATACGGGGTGTTACATTCTCCCTTCGTTCATCTACTCAACCATCAAACACAGGCATCCATTGTCCTTAAAAGACTTCTAATGCTTCATGATCATATGCATAGTGTGTGCACATGTCCTTACCTAATGCAAAATCAGGCGGTGTACTGATTCAGTCGACCTCCTTAATGCAAATTATGTCAGTGCCATGAGTCCATTATGTATGCAATTTTCCTATCCAAAATTTCTACATGAGTGCACGATCATTCATACAAATGCAACGTCCATATGGTAACACATCAAGTTTCAATCCATATACAAATACATATATGCATATGCAATATGAAAGTGACTGAGCCGATCTAATTCCTAACGTGTGTGTATATGCATCCACGAGCAACCACTTGCAACCATCAACCATAAAATGTTTCAATTACATGCTTTCATCCAAATGGGTTTCTACCTAAGGATAAAGGATAGGATCGAGAAGATATACTCGAAAGGATACGTACAAGCATAAACTTAAGGAAAAAGAGATCAAGGATGTACCCTCAAAAAGAAAAGGGTAGGTTGTGCGTATTATGTCCTCAGTTTCCCAAGTTGCCTCTTCCTCGGCATCGCTCCATCGAACCTTGACAAGCTTGACTTCACGGTTGCGTCGCTTTTTGATTTCTGTACCCAAGATACAAGTTGGAACACTCCTTACAATTCCTTCTCGTTCAACTTCTACTTCCTTTAACATGCTTGGTTCCACCACTTCCGCAGACTCATGTAAGCACTTTCGCAGGTGATGAAAGACATTATGAACTCCAGTCAATCTTTCGGGCAGCTATACTCTATAAGCCATCTTCCCAATCTTCTCAATGATAGGAAACAACCCTACAAATATTGGTGCTAACTTTCCTGCGGATCCGAAGCGAACGACGTTCCTCAAAGGGGATACTTTAAGAAACACCTTGTCTCCAACTTCAAACTCAAGGTCGGTCCTTCTTTTGTTTGTGTAGGACTTTTTTCTATCTTGGGCAGTCTTCATTCTCCTTCGTATTAAGTCTACTTTCTCTGAAGTTTCTCTGATCATGTCTGGTCCAAGTATGAGCTTATCTGTAGACTCCCACCAACAAGTTGATGATCGACATGGTCTTCCATACAAAGCCTCAAAGGGTGCCATGCCTATGGTGGCTTGGTAACTATTGTTGTAAGCGAACTCCACTAAAGGAAGATGATCCTCCCATGTACCTCCAAAGTCAAGAATGCACAGTCTCAAGAGATCTTCTAGTACTCTGTTCACTCTTTCCGTCTGACCATCGGTTTGTGGGTGATAGGACGTGCTTAAGCATAGCTGTGTGCCCACAGCCTCTTGCAAACCCCTCTAGAACTCGCTTGTAAAGATAGGGTCTCGATCACTTACTATGCTGGAGGGTACCCCATGGAGTCGAACTATCTCTTTAAGATATATGGATGCTAGAGATGAGGCAGTCCTTCTACTTTTGACAGGTATAAAGTGAGCGCTTTTAGTAAGCCTGTCCACTATTACCCAAATGCTGGTATTGCCCCTTCTTGACCTAGGCAACCCATCTGTAAAGTCCATCGAGATGCTATCCCATTTCCACTGTGGGACCTCTAGAGGATGGAGCAGACCACCAGGCTTCTGCTGCTCCGCCTTGACTTGTTGGCATACTAAACACTTAGAAACAAATTCAGCTACGTCTTTCTTCATGCCATTCCAAAAGAAAACTCTTTTGATGTCTTTATACATTTTGTCTCCGCCTGGGTGTATGGTCAGCTTGGAATGGTGTGCCTCTTCTAGAACCGTCTTTACCAAACCCCTTGCTTGTGGGACACATAGTCTTCCATCTCGTCTCAACCAGCCTTTGGCATCAATGGAGTATCTATTGAGGTGACTAGAAGTCTCACCCCTAATTAACTTGTCCATCACATCGGCAAGCTGAGGGTCTTCTCTTTGCGCGGCTCCGATTGGGTCTAATAGAGTTGGCCGCACTTCTAACGTTGCTAGAAAGCCAGGTACAAAGTCAGAGGAGGGTCTAAAGTTAAAGCTTGCTATGAACTCCAAGCTTTGCCTTTCCACAAAGAGAGGGCTTAAAGTCAGCTTCTTTCTACTCAAGGCGTATGCCACTACATTGCCCTTACCAAGGGTATAGGCAATCTCAAAATCATATGAGGCGAGAAATTCCATCCACCTTTGCTGCCCCAAATTAAGATCTTTCTGAGAGAAAAGGTATTTTAATGATTTATGATTAGTAAATAATTCGAACCTTTCTCCTAGCAAATAATGACGCCATGATTTAAGGGCGAAAACGATGGCAGCTAGTTCTAAATCATGAGTTGGGTAATTCTTCTCATGAACCTTCAACTGCCTTCCTCCATAGCAAATTACTTTGCCTTCTTGCATTAGGACAGCGCCCAATCCTGTTCTGCACGCGTCTGTATATACTGTAAACATCTTGCTTCCATTAGGCAATGTCAGAACTGGGGCTGTTGTCATAGCCCTTTTTAAACGTTGGAAAGCAATGTCGCAATCCAAATCCCAAGCAAAAGCCAAGTTCTTCTTTGTCAATCTTGTCAGCGGAGCTGAGATCTTCGCAAAGTCCTTAATGAACTTTCGATAATAGCCCGCCAGCCCGAGAAAGCTTCAGACTTCGGTTGCATTTCGCTGAATCTTCCAATCTTGCACCGCGACTACTTTTGCGGGGTCCACGGCTATCCCACCACATGTCCAAGAAACCTTACTTCTTCTATCCAAAATTGGTATTTGGAGAATTTTGCTTTCAGCTGATGTGCTCGAAGAGTATTTAACACTTCCTTTAAATGCACAACATGTTTTTCCTCCCTTTTTGAGATGATTAAGATGTCGTCTACGATGACCACTACAAATTTATTGAGGAATTCCCTGAACACCCTACTCATCAAGTCTACAAAATAGGCAGGTGCGTCTGTTAAGCCGAAAGGCATGACAAGCCACTTGAAGAAACCATCCAGGGTCCTAAATGTTGTCTTGTCAATGCTATCCTCTGCCACTCTTAGCTGATGAAACCCAGTAGCCAGATCTAGTTGGGACAAAATGGATGCACCTACGAGTTGATCAAACAGATCGTCAATTCTTGGGATGGGGTGCCTATTCTTCTTAGTCAGCTTGTTCAACTCCCTATAATCTACGCATAGGCGGAGTGAACCATCAGCTTTGGTCGTGAATACTACTGGAGCACCCCATTCAGAAATATTCCGTCTTATGAACCCCTTTTCAAGCAGCTCTTTAATTTGCTTGCTGAGCTCCTTTCTCTCCCTTGGGGCCATGTGCCTAACGGGTAAAGCAACGGGCTTTGCATTATCAACAAGGTAAATGCGGAAGTCTATCTCCCACTTCGGAGGTAAGCCCTTCACCAATTCAAACACATCTGAGTATTCACGGACTACTCTAACGGACTGCAAATTCTCAACAGACGCATCAAGTGATTCAAGATAACTAAGCATGACAGAGTTCATGGGATTACAAGAGATTTCGAGAGTGTTACCGAGGCGAGTCATGAGTCTAACCACTCTCTTTTCACAATCAAGGATAGCACCATTACTGGATAGCCAGTCCATACCTAGAATCAGCCCATAGCCCATGAAGCCCAAAACAAAAGCATTACATTTAAACCCAACACTTAGAATAGAGATTTCCAAATCCAAACAAACCATTGACAAATAAACTGAGTCCCTAATTGGATTTGAAACAACCAAGGGATCCTCTACTATATGGGTGTCTAGGTGAAGAGATTTAACTAAAGCAGTAGATATAAAAGAGTGCGATGCGCCAGAATCAAAGAGAGTACAAACAGGATTATCAAACAGATAAACTAAACTCTCAACAGAAATATGACTACCTTGTTCCTGCAGAGGTGCTACGAGAGCATGAACCTGCCCTCCAGAAGAAGCTTCAGTTCTATGTCCCTGTCCTTGCCTTTTGGGGCAGTCCTTAGCCAAGTGTCATGTTTCCCCGCAACGGAAACAAGCGCCCAACTTCCTCTTTTTCTTTCTGCAGCCCCTAGCCAAATGTCCAGGTATGCCACAGTAATTGCACTTCAGCTTCTTACGAGATTTATTATCCCTCCTGCCTTTTTTGGGGTCTGCTTTCTTGTTTTGAGATCCCTCTCCTTTCTCATTTTGAGGCTCTTCCTTCTTCACCTCCTTCTTGCCATCTTTGTTCTCCCCTTGCAACGGAGCCATGTCCACCAGCCTTTTATAAGTTGCTCCCATGGGTATATGGGACATTGTTAGGCCTTGCAGTGGCTCATTCAGTCCTTTGGCAAAACGGAGAGCCTTCTTGTGTGGAGTTTTGACTAACTCCAGCCCAAATCTGGCAAGCTGATTGAATTTATTGACATATTCTTTGACTGATAGGTTGCCTTGCTTAAGTGATAGGAACTTCTCCATTTGCAGACTTTGCTCAGCTTGTGAGAGGAACTTCATTTCAAATCTCGCCTTGAAGTTCTCCCAAGTCTCTATCGGTCTTTCAACATTAGTGACCTCCCACTAGAAGGAGGCCTCATCTTTGAGCAACCACACCACCAACTGTAGTTTCTGCCTCTCATCTACTTCAAAGATAACGAATAAGTCTTCAGTTTCTTTGAGCTAGTTTCTGGCTTCTACGAAAGATTCACTACCCTTGAAGTCTTTTCCACCCATGGATCTAAAATCTCTACAGATCTTTGAGAAAGAATTTCTTCTTGGAGGAGGAGGAAGAGGAGCAGCAGTTGGGGGAGGCGGAGGAACGCCTGCTGGGCCTGCTTCATTGGCCCTAGGTTCAAGGTACCTTCTAAACCAACCAGGCACCGGCACGCCCTCAGGTAGGTTAAAGTCCCCAAACATGCTGAAACAAAAGGAAAGATTCAAAACGAGGGATAGAAAGATAGTGCATATGGCTTTGGGGATTATGCCTTTTTTTTAAATTTAAAACAACACTTTTATTGAAAATGCTTCTTTATGACTTCTTTTTGAAAAATAGTTTCAAAATTTTTATCCAATCTGGTAACCTTTAGCTCTGATACCAAGTGTAACACCCCACCTACGTTAAGGTCACTCTCAAAGGGAATGCCTTAACTTCGGTGGAGCGTTTTAAGGTACAAGATACTAATAAATTACAAGACAGATAATTAAAGCAGCGGATAATTAAAACAGCAGAAAAGAAACCAATCTTCATTCCATAAATACTTGTTCAATACAACATTTCAACAAACAGTTTCAATCTTCCAAATTATTACATCTGTCTTGAAAACATAAAGAAGCAATACAGAAAATAAAATGACATAAATCCCCAACATGTCTTTGACCACAGTCATAGCTCAAAAAGGAAAGTCCAAGCCTTACATCTACGGTGTTCAAGCTTTGATTTGATCCGGTCAAGCAGAAGTATTCCCTCCTTGCGGACCTGGGGGCAGGGGGGAGGGAGGGGGGAAACGGAAGAAAAGAGGCGAAAGGAAAATGAGTCAAACATAAGTCTGGTAAGCCTAGTTATTTAATAACATGTAAACAAGTAAAAGACTGTGACATGAATAAACTGAACTTAGAATGATACCACAAGGATAGGGTAGTCCTAAAACAAGATAAGGTAAGACTTAACTAGATTTGGCTATCGCACCCACTTTTACTTCTCTGCACCCACCAAGAACTTGTTTAACTAGCAATGTATGTTCATGATAAAGTGATCCCATTCATGCATTGATCGGCTCCTACTCGCATTCATGTATTCTCGGTGTCATGCGGCCCCACGTGATTATAAAGTACTTGTGCTGGTTCCATTATAGGGTGTATCAAGTCCTATAATGGCAACCCCTGACACGATTCTAGATGCACAAGTGTACGCCTGGTGCCCAGTGCCTGCTTTTTCCACTACAAAGCCCGTGCACGCCCGTACTCCGTCGGAACCTACACTGACACACCTAACCGCTGTCCTTTTGACCGCTTATATTCAGCCCAGTAATCGTGCCCTACCCTGCCTAGTTCAGGGTACCTTGATACGTTCATGCGGGTTACTGTTGAAACGGGTCCCCGTTACTTGGGTTTTTCTAGTCAACATGTTAAATTGGTTAAGTGTTCTTGACTTGACTTAACCCCTATCAATCTTGCCTAGTTAACATGTTGATTTGGCTAAGTGTTTTCTAAATTACTTAACCCCACCAATCTTGTCTTGTTCACATGTTAAGTTGGTTAAGTGTTTTCTTAATTACTTAACCTCACCACTCTTGTCTTGTTAAGTTGGTTAAGTGTTTCCTTAATTACTTAACCTCACCATTTCTAGCTTGATTGTTCAAGAGCTTTAACTAATTAATTAATTAATTAAAGCACCAACCACTCACATTAGACAGATATTGTTGTGGTTACTTGATGTGCCGGTCGGTTCCGGGCAGGTTTACACCACAACTCAGTCTAACCTTGGGCTTTTCTGAGCTTGATGCACTAACCTCTCACATTAGATAGGTGTTGTTGTGGTTACTGGATGTGTTGGTCAGCTCCGGGCAGGTTTACACCACAACTCCGTCTAACCTCGGGTTGGGCATATTCGTCTTTTCTAGATTTACATTTTTATATACGCAAATTTCTACAAGTATTTCATGTCACATGTTTTAATTCAAGACTAATGGTATATAAATTATACCATTCATGGCCTTAACCAATTACATGGTTTTGGGCCCACCTACATACTTACATGTTTTGATTTAATAATTACCCCCAACGTTACCCCCGTTTGTTCGTTCGCATTAATCACAAAAGACATTGGGCCCGCTAATTGGCCCAATCTATAAACGAGAGATAAAGGGGGAACATGCATAACATAGGTTCAATCAACATATATCATGTAATTTGGCATCAACATCAGTTATAGACTAGCATGTGACATAATCATGACATGTCCAATTCCAAAACATGTATGATTATAACATTAACATATAGGTGTAAACTAGATCTAATAAGGTGAACTTGCATAAATTCACTTCACAAAATTGCATATAAATATGGGTCTTGTTTAGGATCTAACATGTAACTTGCATATGACATATATATATATATATATATATATATATATATATATATATATATATATATATATAACAAGTGCGCACCCGTGCTTCGCACACAGATGTATCAAAAAATAATGGAGTATAATTGATAGTTATATCTATGATTGAAACAATATGCAACTATAGTAAACACCACACGATGGAATTTTTAAGAAAATATGAGAAATTTAAATATGCATATAAGTAATATTAGCACACCAAAATTGTAGTGGAGATGGAGAAGAACGATTAGAATAATGAACAAATATATTCTGGAATATATAATTGATAAATATCAATACATGGATGGATACAAAACAACCATATAAATATGGGATTTCTGTGATTTACCAAAGCATAGTATCTTAAAATAATTTTTATTCATGCCAAAAAGTTGTCAATACTCATGCTTATACATTTATGCATTACGAAGAATACTTACACGTCCAAGTCATCAACGACACAAATTTATGCACCATTTCACACAAACAATAGCACTAATTTGAGACGTATGACGACCAACATAATGGCCAACTTCCCTCATATTATTTCATCTCAAAATGGAGACAAACGATATTGAATATGGCAACCTTTGCTTATCTACATATATCTTTTATTTTAGTCCGTCATATTCTTAGGATAACAATAGCAAAATTCTTCAACAACAACAATTATCAAAAGGCAGTAGGAAAAGAAAAACCCACCAAAAAATCACTTTCTGTGCCTTAATGTAATCTTCATCTGCCTTCATTCTTGTCTCAGTAGGAACAATCAGCTCAGCATACTACTGTAATTCAAACTAATGCATCGCTTTGATTACTATAAAAATAAGACACAAAAAAGCTTTCTGTGTTCAGATTCAAAAAAGACCTAGAACTTATGTTTGAGAAAAATACAACTTTTTTCTTTAACACCGGTCCATCAGTAACCTGAACAATAGTTATATCATCGGCTAACTCCACTGAAGCCCAAATTAGCAACAAAATGTTCACTATATGTATGTAACGGAAACGCTATAGATATGTAAGAAAAAGTACTGCAAATCGTTTGCAAAACCATGTTAACCAGTTACACTTCTGATATAGAAAAAACAATTGAGAAACACTTCCAAAACTATTACTATTATGATGTAGATAAACCGTTTGCAGATCCTTTGCAAAATTGTGTATGTTCGCAAAGAGTTTGAATAAATCTGTGTTCAAGTAAAAATAGATAACAAAATAGAAGAGAGGGAAATAAAGTAATCAGACCATGATAGGGATTCTGAGGCATCCCTTAGCAATCTCCCTAAAACTTTTATTAACAAAGTTTCCCAAGATACAATAGAATCTTATCGGCACGAGATTGTAATGAGTATGTCACTCTGTTTAGAAAACAAAAGTGGATATACTTTTGAGAAGAGGAAGAAAAATACAGGGATTCAAATTGATGGAGAATGTGATCAGTATTCTTAGGTTTTTATAGCAATTTGCATCTCTTCCAAACAGACATGCATGTTAATCGGTCGCATCTGCTACTGTTCGTCGATGTTGTTCACCAAAGATGGTAACCGTTCGTTTGAATTTGAATGACATCTTTTCAAAAAAAGTACTATAAAAATCACGTTTTTGGGGCAAAAATAAGACATAACATTAGACCCAAACCCGGTCCTAAGCTGGTCCGGTAGGGGACAGGCAACACGCGCGTGTGTGTTTAGTCATGAGATTTAGATCCTCTGCTCGTACAAAAGTATTTGACCCTAAAGGGAAAACATAGGAATTGAGAATACAGTATATATTCATGGCTCATATCTTAAATTTAACAATGTAGGACTAATGTATATTAAAACAAAGGCTTGTTTTGTAATCAAGAAAAGGCCAGAGTTGAAGAAGGCGACAGTGGCAATCATAAATACGACTGAGCATTTCACCAAGCATTACTGCTCTGTGTTTATCTGATGTTAAGGCATGGATAAGATTTTAGAAGAAATCCTAATTTTATACTTTATCTCTAGGCAAACATCTTTTGTCTGACTTTCATGTAGTCTAGTTTAATGGAACATCTATTATTTATAAATTAATGATTGATCAAATTAATTTTCTGTCTTTTCAAAAGTTCAAAAGCATGAATGCTTTTAATAAAAGCACATCAACTCTTGTTTGTTAAAGAGACGATAAAGCGATGATGTTAGCTTATTAACAATTATACATTTCAGTCAATATATTAGGTTACAAATTACTCAAAAGAACATATATGTGGCACTAAGCATAATTGTATATGTATATATATGTACATAAACATGTTTAACCATAGTTGTGAAGGCCGAACCGTACGTTAAACCATGGTAGTGTAAGGTTCAAGGTTTTCGTGGTTCAACCGGTCAGACCATGAGAACCGCGCTGATAGTTTATTTCTATTTTTCTGATTTAAACGTAAAATTATTTTAAATATAGATAAAATTTAACCAATTATGACAACATCCGTGTCCAAACTGGTTGGGGCACTTTGACATGATCCAATAAGTCTTGAGTTCAATTTTCGTCTTCAACTCATTTGTAATGTAGTATGTTATATACTTTTAATTGAAATAACTATATAACAACTTATCATAGCAAAGTTGCAAATTTACTGATTTTTTTTATAGTGAAAGATGTTTAGTTTAACAATAGCTCGTAAAATGTATGTAATAATGAATTATATCATCCAAAATTTAATCACAATTGCTATGAAATTATTTGTTAAATTTATTATGTCAAGAAACAAAGAGTGAAACAATTATTATTTCCTCAAATTTGAAGAACCGTGAAAAGAGGTCGGATTAGAGGTTTTTATAGGGTTTTGAAGTTAAACCGCGGGTCTGTTCACACGCAAGGTTATTTCATTTTCAGAGCCATGGCGTTCCAAGATCGAAGGTTAACCGCGGTCGAACCGAGCTTGGGTTGGGTCTTTAAAACACTGTGTTTAACAATGAGTTCGATGAGATCGTTAGGTTATCCGAGAGCCTTGAACTTGATGCAAATATGCTGAATTATAACTTACAAAATACACACAAACTCAAAATTCATCAGTCGGCTTTCTTTTTAGAAGTCCAGGAAGTATGATAATATAATAGAAAACTGACATGTAGACTCAAGTTTTCTTTTGCTTCAGTCAACTTAATCAAATGTATATGTACTTATAGTAGGGCTGTCAATGGATCCTCGAAAAATCCGAAATCCTTCCGTATCCGAAAAGCGGATAAATATCTGATATCCGGAAAAGTGGATGCGGATGCGGATATAGGCATATCCGCATCCGAAAATTATCCATCCGGTTTTTTCCACAATTATAGCTTAAATTATGTGTATTTAAACATAATTAAATATACTAATTTATTATGTTGTAAAAGCGAAAGTCTACTAAAAGCACGTTAATTGCTCAAAATTATATATTATTATCATATTTATTTATTTTTAGCACTTCTGCAATCAATTGGGTTAAACAAGCTTAATATTAAGCTTTAAAAAACCATTTATGTTCTTTGATATATCGACCATTGGTGGAGCGGATAATTATCCGATATCCGTTCGTATCCGCAGATGCAGATATCCGATATCCGAAAATGTTTTCGGATGCGGATACGAATATGGCACTATCCGTATCCGAAAGTATCCGTTGACAGCCCTAACTTATAACCTATAGTAAATATCTACAGAGGATTTCACACCAATTTGATCATTGCAGTGGAGTTTGATCATAATATAAACCCACTGGGTTCAATCACTATAAAAAATCCATGATGTTAAAACCTCCGATATAGTATATTAGCTTTAAAAGTTGAGTTTATCTATTAATTAAGCTAGTATGAATCTTTGCTATGTACACGGGATTAAACATAGTATGCATTTATATTTTAATACGTTTTTTTCTTTATGAAAATAAATCTCATCGTTGTTGCATCTCTACTGAAATAAAATGGGCTGCCTAATAGCATAAAAAAAATTACTGGAAAATAATGACATGTCAAATAATCACGTATGAGAATATCATAGTGTAAGGAGGAGTTAGTACGCAAGTGTATAAAGAATAGTATACACCTGCCGAACAAAAGGATAAAGGTACTGTTGGGAAACAATGGCTGAGTCGCGGACCAGGTCGCTCTCTTGAAGACGATTCGGCGATCTGGTCGGTGGTGCAAAACCAGTTCGTACTTCCGCCGCCGCCTCTAGGATAAAACAGCCTCTCTAAAACGAATAACCGATTTGCTTTGCACGAACAAATCAGTGCAGATTTGCACTTTCGAATTTAACTGCTCGAAGATTTCTAAAGAATAATTTTTTAATTGCGGAGGAAGAGAAAAAAACAGTTTTATTTTTGTATATATGAATCTCGTCTACAACTGATGATAATATATAGACGGGATCAGGGCTGAACGAAAATACTGGTCAGTGGAGGAAAATAGGATCTGCGAAATACTTGGTCAACAATTTACCGCTTCATGGGAAAGTCGGCTCAGAAAAAATCTCCCGTTTTAAATTTCAGTTCGAAAAAACAATTTTTTTCTGGTTCAAAAATATAAGTGTCTACACCACATAGCCAAGGCCCAAGGCCCAAGCCCAATCCCGAATCGAACCGAGCCGGGCCGGGCCGGGTCGAGTCGAGTTGGTCGGTCGGTCGCGTGCACGTGTGTGGTGGTCATGATGCATGGTCTCCCTCCTCACAACAAAGCATGCATTGGGAGCCCAAGGCCCCAACAAGATTTCTTAGAAACAAGTATAAATACTTGCATCTTTCTTATAATCCCATGATGTGGGACTATTCACATATAGGAGCCATCATACACTTATTTCTATATTTTAAATAATTCACATAAATTTCCAACAATCCCCCACTTGAATTTTTTAAAATATTATCGAGCAGTTTCTAAAAACATAAGACTGTGCATAAACAAATGTGTCATCCGACTTGAACCTTTGCATAGTGAGTAAGATTCAGTTTTTACTAGAGTGACACGTAGTCTTGAACTCTATTCCTGACATCAAACCACACACAACCTTTTCTATAGTGCAATCAAATAATCCCGTGCGTTTATGGCCATGCACGTCTATCCCAGTTTAGTGAACGCTCTAGAAGTTCTGCCCAAAACTCCATAGGAAACGGCCACATTTCCACATTCACACAGGTGAGTCTATCAAGAGTACTCCTGAAGGTAGGTACTCCACTCCAAATAGAGTATAGATCTCATTAAGAGTTTCTATTAACTCATCCTCTAATCACTTCAGGAATACATTCTTCTTAGTTTATTAAATAGTATGTTCTACTTCTATCACTACACAACTTGTTTTTACCCATTGAACCTATTTCTTGGGATCTCCAGTCATTTAGGTCGGGTTACCATTGTGCGTGATTCCACAATCTCAGGGCAATGGTCCCATTCTTTTAGAATTATTAAGGACTTTCTTTCTGGTCGGTCCTTTCGTCAAAGGATCTGCCAAATTATCATCACTTCATATGTGATGTCCTCTAACAATACTGTGCATACGATTGTCATTTCTTACCGTTGTATTATCGATTCTGTTTTTCTTTCAATAGTCGTCAAATCTTTCATCACTATATATGTGATGTTCTTTTACAGTATTGTGCTTACGACGTCGTTTTCTACCGTTGTTATAACGGTTCTATACTTTTTTTGTAATAGCCGTGGAACTATCACAATCGATTACACCACAGGTGTCTATCTTTCCCGTATAAGGATCTCAACTAGCAGATTTCTTTAGTTCTCTGCTTCTTCACTAGCTGTAGCTAGTGCTATTATCTCAGTCACTATAGTATACTGAGTCAAGATATTCTATTTCTTAGATTTCCAAGAAACAGTTCTTCCAGCAATGCTAAATATATAGCCACTGGTCGCAATAGAATCATCAGATAAAATATTCCAGTCAGCATCGGAATATCTTTCAAGTACAGCTTGAAACTTTTCATAATGTAATCCAAGGTTCATGGTTCGTTTAAGGTATCTCATGACCCTTTCAATATCATGTCAATGCTTTATACTAGGTCTACTGGTAAACCTGCATAATAATCCCACGACATAGGCAATGTCGGGTCTAGTACATTCAGTGGCATACCGTAGGCTGCCAATGATGCTCGCAAAATCAGACTGTCTTACACCTTCATCAGTGTTCTTAAATAACTTTACACTGAGACCATATGGTGTACATGCAGGTTTACAGTCAAAATAATTGTATTTCTTTAGAGTATTCTCAATTTAATGAGATTGATCCAAAGAAAATCCCCTTTTTGACCCAGTAATCTTAATACCAAGGATTACACTCGCCTTACCTAGATCTTTCATATCAAAATTGGCACTTAATAAAGATTTGACTAAATTTATGGCATGAATGTTTGACCCAAAGATGAGTAGGTCATCTACGTAAGGCATATAATAGTGCAAATGTCATTCTCAGATTTGTAATAAATGCATTTATCACTTTCATTAACTTTAAAACCATGTGAAATGATTAAAGTTCTCAAATTTTTCATGCCATTGTTACAGTTCTTGTTTTAAACCATATAATGATTGATCTAATTTGCATACTTTATGTTCTTGACCATGTACTACAAATCCTTTAGGCTGGTCCATATAAATTTCTTCGTCTAATTCACCGTTTAAAAAGACGGTTTTAACATCCATTTGGTGTATTCATAAATTATGAATGGAAGCAAGTGAGATTAATACCCGAATGGATGTTATTCTAGTTACATGTGAGAAATTGTCGAAGAAGTTTATATTTTCTTTTTGTTTAAAAACCTTTAGCTACTGATCGTGCCTTATATTTATTAACAATGCCATCAAGTTTTAATTTTCCTTTAAGTACTCATTTACAGCCTATAGATTTACAACCAGAAGGTAAATCTGTCAAATGCCATGTCCTATTGGATTCCAGAGAATCCATCTCATCATTTATAGCCTCTCGCCAAAATTCGGCGTCTAAATAAGATAAGGCCTCTTGGAGGTTTAAGTGATCCTCCTCTATAGTAAAAGCACAAAAATCTGAACCAAATCTTTTACGGTTCTCGCTCTTTTACTTCTTCTAGGTTCAACTTCAGAACTTTTATTAAGTTCTGTTCTAATAAGCATACTTGTTGTGCCCCCACTATTCCTTAAATTAAAAGGAAATTTTGTTTCATAAAAATTGGCATCATTTGATTCAAATTATATTAAGTGTATTTAGGTCATAAATTCGGTATGCTTTGCTATTAACAGCATAGCTAATAAATACACATTCGTATGATTTTCTTTGCCAATTTTATTCTCTTAGGGTCTGGAATGCGAATATATGCTAAACAACCCCAAGTTCTAAAGTATGATATATTGTATTTATATTTCTTCAAAATTTCATAATGCGAAATTTTATTCTTGGATTTGGGAATTCTATTCAGAACATAACATACAGTCTATAAAATATCCCCCCACTAATGCTTTGCTGCACCAAAATTTAATAAAAATGACAATTATTAATTCGGTAAAGGTCCTATTTTTTTTCCAGCTTTACCGTTCATTTCAGGTGAATAGGGTGCAGTTCTCTTATGTACAATATATCACATAAAAAAAAATAGAATTTGATTCGTATTCTGTTCCTCTATCACTATGTAGTCTCTTAATTTTCTTATTTGCTTGATTTCAATTTTGAATGTTTTCAAACATATCAAATGCATCACATCTTTAAGAATCGATGTCTTTCCAATCATATGTTTTATTTTCATATTACCAGTCTCTTCAGCTTAAGTGGTGCGAGGATCTCAAAACACACTTTCTGATCGTCAGCAACCGTGTATATTGTGAATATATCACGATCATAGCAAACATGGAGAGAAACACCAATGTCTACCCACCAACCCTTTGATTCACCAACAAGGTGAATCTCAGTAATCATAGCCGTAAGAGGCTCCTCAGTCAGGTTAGTCTGCGGTGCATGGCCTGGCTTGTTCCAAAACATTCGTGTCATATGATCTGGTTTTCTACAGTTGTATTCTAGAATAACTGTCCAGAATCATTCATTTGGGTTGATTGCTGCTGTCATTTATGGTTTCCTTGCAGATTCCATTCTGTTATTTACTGGCCGGTTGTGGATGCTTACTATTTTGAATGTCAATATGTTTGAAAAATTATATTTTTTCCTATAGAAAAATATATCCAATCTCATAGACTAACATAGGTTATTCACATGTATGCAACAAAAATGTTTTATATTCTATCTTTTCACTTGTATGCATATAAACTATGTCAATTTATTTGATGCAAAAAACCTATTCATCCAATTAATGTCTATTCGTAATGACATTATCAAATAACATACACATTCTATTAATGTCAAATTTTTAGTGACATTTCCCAATATTATATGTGTTCTATTAATTTCAATTTTAATGACATTTCCATATAATCATATGCATTTCACTAATGCCAAAATTTTAATGACATTTTCCAAATAAGTATGCACTTAATTATTGTCAATTTATAATAAAGACATTTTCAAAAGTTTGCATTCAAATTGTTCCTACACATCATAGACATACTAAGTTCTCAAAACGCATAAAACTGGATTCACCAGTTTGACTTACATTAAGCTTAGATCGCTTGCTCTTCAAGGCTTTGAGGTATAGCATTTTTAGGTCATTCAAAGTTCCAAATTTTACACATATAAGCTATCAGTGATTATTTCAAAAAATTCTACTGCTAACAAATTCAGTAAAAGCGACCTCAACCTCATCAATATATATACTATAGCCACTATTCGGCATATTTGGGTTGGAAGAAATAAGCAAGCATTCAAAAAATACGCATGTTACTGTGAGGTCTGAGGTTCTATGCACAAAAATTAATATCCTATTTCTGCGAGATTAGAATCAATAATCAAAAGAAAAATACTTATCTTCGCGTTTGTTATAGAGCCGTCCTTTGCCTCATTTTTTCAATCGACTCATTGCCTTTGGATCTACCAACGTGCAATCAAGGCTGCGCAAGATCTGATTTGATCTGCCATTATTCCATCGATTTATGGCAAGTTTGGAATTGTCCTTTGGAATCAATTGATTGTGAAAGAGGGGACGGTTCATGTAGGGTTGCATAAGCCATTGCTTCGAAATCGTCTTCAAAATTGTTGGGAAACAATGGCTGAGTCGCGGACCAGGTCGCTCTCTTGAAGACGATTCGGCGATCTGGTCGGTGGTGCAAAACCAGTTCGTACTTCCGTCGCCGCCTCTAGGATAAAACAGCCTCTCTAAAACGAATAACCGATTTGCTCTGCACGAACAAATCAGTGCAGATTTGCACTTTCGAATTTAACTGCTCGAAGATTTCTAAAGAATAATTTTTTAATTGCGGAGGAAGAGAAAAAAAACAGTTTTTTTTTTGTATATATGAATCTCGTCTACAACTGATGATAATATATAGACGGGATCAGGGCTGAACGAAAATACTGGTCAGTGGAGGAAAATAGGATCTACGAAATACTTGGTCAACAGTTTACCGCTTCATGGGAAAGTCGGCTCAGAAAAAATCTCCCGTTTTAAAATTCAGTTCGAAAAAACAATTTTTTTCTGGTTCAAAAATATAAGTGTCTACACCACATAGCCAAGGCCCAAGGCCCAAGCCCAATCCCGAACCGAGCCGGGTCGAGTCGAGTCGAGTCGGTCAGTCGCGCGCGTGTGTGGTGGTCATGATGCATGGTCTCCCTCCTCCCAACAAAGCATGCATTGGGAGCCCAAGGCCCCAACAAGATTTCTTAGAAACAAGTATAAATACTTGCATCTTTCTTATAATCCCATGATGTGGGACTATTCACATATAGGAGCCATCATACACTTATTTCTATATTTTAAATAATTCACATAAATTTCCAACAGGTACAATATTATATACCTGCCGAACAGAAGGATAAAGGTAATAGTAATATTTCAAAATTTTGTATGCGGATAACATCATGTAGGTAAATGTTGGTGTTCTTTTTTCCTGAAATTTCTTTGAACAATGCAAATTATGGATACCATAAACATATTTATGGATCATAAACTGGATATTATGGTTCCAAATTCTATTTCATGGAAGCATGCACATGGATCAACGAAAATCAATCTAGTCCAAATATCAATCAGAATTTCAGATATATCAATCAACTTCACATTACAGTATAGAAATTGATGCTTTCTGGAGATGCCAAAAATCTGTGCTAGATCCATCTACCAACCATTTGCAGCAAAATAGAATTACAAATATGAATGAAATCTCTATAAGAATGTAATGTATAGCTATCCACATAGAATATTACAAAGAAACTTTAATTTATGGAAATTAGAAAAATAAAATCTCATTTAGGATTTGCCTCATGATCAGATACTAAATCCACCTCATGCTCGTAATAAAATAAATTTCTAAAAAGAAGAAGAAAAAAAATACATGAATAAACAACCAATAGAACGAAAAGCTCAACCAATAAAAACAAAAGCTAATGCAAACACATTATATTAATATTTTAGATTTTTAGCATATAAGAATAGCTGCTTGGTGTAACTCAATATTAGCTAACTGAAATACACAAAAACGACAACAATAGTGAAGTTCTAGACAAAAGGCATGTGTAATATTTTGTCAATCCAAAGCTGCCTCATCTCTCTGTGTTAATGAACCGGGTATTGACTTCTCGTGATGACTCCTCTGAATGTCTTTCTTCCGTAACTTGGTGGTATTATTTCTTTTCTCTGGGATCAAGCCCCTATTTGCTTGTTTCTTGACTTCCATCCGTAGCTGCCAACCATGAGAGGAGAACTTAGTTTAAAGTAATGCTAGAAATAAAATCTTATAGTACCTCTTTCATAGACACTCCCATGCAAAGTGATAATTAGCATGAAATGTATCAAAAGTACACTAACGTGTAAATGCAGATTTCAATTCAATAGGAATCCCGGTGCAACGAAACCTTATTGCTACATGATTTTCTTTGCAAAACACATTCAGATAACCATAATACAAAACTTTATTTGGCACAATTGCTGATGTTAAACATGTAGTTGGTTTAAGAAAATAGTTTATCGTGAGGAAGAGATTAAGGAAAATCACACTTCGGTCCTCTTTCAAGCTCACATATTTGGTAGCTGGAATTAATCAACAAACCATGTGCATTTAAATATTTTTATTCATATTTACATACATATAAATACACGTATATATATATATATATATATATACACACACGTGTGTGTGTGTGTATATAGAAGATCATGTGTGTGTACGTAGATATAGTCATGGCACGTTTTACAAATATCCACAACCATGACTCTCTCAAAAGTTCCCTAAGCAGCACCAGAATGTGATGCAGTGCAAATGGTACTAATTAGAAGTCATTATTCATAAAAGTAGCTATAACCAAGTTATTGTGTTTTAAATCTTAATAACCAGACAAATTAATGCAAATTTAATAATTCTCAAGCATAAATATATTATCTGAAACACATACAAATAAAGTAAAAAAGGAAATGCAAATGAGTGCCTGTTTAGAAATTGACAAAGTATGTGCAAGTAGTTTAAGTTGAAAACTCTTTCAAAGTTTTTCTTATAAAATACCACAGAAGGAGAGGGGATAATCTCAAAAACAGAAGAGAAAATTTGTCATAACATGATGAAGACGTAAAGTTAAAAAAAAGAGCAAATTTGTCATAATATGGTGAAGACGTAAAGTTAAAAGTAAGAGCAAAATTAACTTGGACATAAATATTAGTATATAGATTTTGATATAAAAAAAATGAGCCTTATCTGAGGGGTGTATGGGTGAGTGGGGATGTTGGACTAAACTTCATGTATGTTAAAATTCAGTAGTTAGGATGCAGGTAACCTATATCTGCTATTTTTTTTATTATACAAATACATAAGCAAGGCTAGTAATATATATATATATATATATATATATATATATTATGTAAATAGGTAGAATTGCTGAAAAGTGCCAAGGGAATGAGTTGAAGGAACTCCTGGGAGAAAAGCCTTTGTTCTATTGTAATTAACAAATAGTCAACCCATTTACCCTACATTATAACCTTATTACAGTAATATTATGTTTGTACATGAGTCCCCAAATAACGAAAATAAAGTGCCGTTACATACCAAAAAATACTGTAAAGAGGCTTATCATAAAATAAATCTTAGTTGGTTTTTT
Source organism: Allium sativum (assembly GCA_030737875.1). Classification (NCBI taxonomy): domain Eukaryota; kingdom Viridiplantae; phylum Streptophyta; class Magnoliopsida; order Asparagales; family Amaryllidaceae; genus Allium; species Allium sativum. The sequence goes on along the minus strand of CM060918.1, from coordinate 970,574,228 downwards.
TATAGTCCTCTAACGTAGCATGCAGACTTCACGTCGGTTACAAATAGATTTTCTACTATGCATATGGTTCACATTATTCCTTTGACTTTTTCCAACACCAATTAACGTGAAATTAATATATTTTATTTCTTCTCACATAGACAATGAAATGGTGTGGAAAACGGTTATCAAATGGTAAAGAAACGTGCATCTACTTTGAATAAAATAAAGAACAGCTTCGTCATTGGCTAGCATTTGCTATATAAACCCAGATGGCCACATCAGGACAATACAATAGAAAACATAGAAAGGATATGCATATTCTTCGATGTGATACTATTGTCATTTACATATTTATATTGGGAGCGACTATTTGAATACAAATTGGTGACACAAAATTAAATACACAAATTGTGGACCATGAGATTTGTTTGTCTTTACATGAGAGGTGGAATCCGGGGGAGATCTTATGGTCCACAATTTGTGTATTAAATTTTGTGTCATCAATTTATGTTCAAATAGACTTTCCTGTTTATATTTTATAATAATATGTAGATAATGCTTTCATGTTGTTTATTTACCTTGGTTTGTCATATACTTGGTTGATGATATATATATATATATATATATATATATATATATATATATATATATATAAACACACACACATATTATATGTGTGTGTGTATTTTTCAGAGTGTACCCACAAATTGATTCTCTATGTTTTGTCCTTAACTAAGTTACAAATGAATGGTTTAGCACTCGATAAGCATTGATAATTGGTACTTCAGTATTCAATTATATAGCTTGGATAACCAGTTTGAAATACATGTTTAGCATGAATCCATGATCAAAATTGCTTTTGGTAAGATGTTCAATAAATCAGATCATATTAGTTATATATTGTAAAATTACCTGTTTACCATACGAAATTTCAAATATAATCACCAGTAACATTTCTCTTAAATAAAAACTAATCATCATTGTGCAGCCTTGGTAAACATCTCAAATTTTCAACTTTTTTTAATCCTTAACTAAATTAAGAAAACATTTTTCTTGCTATATCTTTAATCAGAACAGAAAAAATTAACATTGTAGAGCCTTTGTGTAATTTTAGTTCGAAAAAACTACATAGGGTCTGCAATTTCGATATAGTATTTTTCTTCATGTACATAAAAAAAAATTAGTACTTCACTGTTCGATGGCAATAAAAGTAAGAAATAAAAAATTTGTATAATGCTCAAATGCTGATGAAGCGTAAGTTAAAAGATTTTGACCTAACTACAATCCTAAATATAAAGAACTTAATTCTAATCGTAGGCCTGCCAACGGATTTCGAACATGAATAGTTTATAATGCAATATTTGCATCCACATCCGTAGTTATTTATGAATTCTGATTATCGATTATCAAAATCCGTGAAAATTTATCGATATCATATATTATCTATCATACCATTGACGATGGTTAAATCAAGAAACATAAAAGGAAATTTTTAGTCTTAACTTGATTCTTTTTCAATCTCATTGATTGTGAAGTATAAAAAATAAAATACGACGATAGTAAATACTTATAAACAGCTAAATATGCATTAATACGTATAATATAAACTATTAACTTAATAGAATAAAAAACATGTATTTCATTGTATTAAAATACCAAAAATAAATTATATTCCTTACAGAAATCAGATACAAAATCTTTGTATGTGGATGCCTTTGTATCTGCATCCCTATCCAGTTTTCCGGATACTGGGTAAATATGATCTTTTCGGATTTGAGTGTAGGAAGATTTCAAAATTTTCGGGTATACATCGACAGTTTTACTTTGCCTAGTATGTTCTGAGGTTCTCTTTATCTTTGCCAATGCAGTAGATAAAATGCTTCAATTTTTGTGCATGGGTGGCAACAAAATCGAAAAAGAAACAAAATAGCATGGAAATTCGTGAAGTGTAAATTATAGGACTACCATTAGTTAGATCAAAGGAAAAAAAACTATTTAGATTATTAACGCTATGTGCCACAAATGCATAGAGAATCACTTAAACAATGGAAATTAGTGCTCATTGTATACGAAGGTTGCATTCTTCTACAATTTTGTTTCTCACAAAAAATATATGCAGTGCAATTTCAGAAGGAAAAATACAAAATTATTCATCTTATAGGAAAGGCAATATTCGATTTAAGAACATAAAAGGTATGATTACAAAGATTTTTTTTACATTGTCATCATATATTTCCAAAAATAGCAATATAACCACATAAATGACAAAAATCACTTCTTAATTTGCAATGAATGCATAAAACTATAGGTTTAAGAAAACGTTGCTAAGATTAACGTTAGTTTAGGCAAAAAAAGTTAGCAGACTACAGTATTTTGTGGAGAAAAGACCCACACACACGAAGCCTAATAATATTTGAACCTACATTGTGCTTATATATGACCTGTTTTGCAAGTGGGTTATTAAATTTTCATTATATATATATATATATACATATATATATATATATACACATACATACATACATATATATACACACATACATACTGTATTTGTAAGAAATTCAAATTGGAGAACATGTCCAATATAGAACCGTGGGAATACGAATTAGGTATACTTACAGGAAACTGATAGATGGTATTATCATTTATATTTATGCAAAGCACACTACATGAATGTACTATCCATCATTGAGGTAAAAGATTGCGTAGATATGTTTGATTTTTGGGATAATAGAGAAATTAAAATAAAGATAGGAAAAGTTATAAAATTAGGAAAAAATAATAATGTTACATTAACATGGATGTCGTTATTATTATTAGTACTACTATTTATGTTGCTGCTGCTTCTACCAGTACGTTAGACATAGAAGTAGCAGCAACATAAATATGAGCTAGGAGAATATGGATGATATGCATGTTCCAAAGGTTAATTTCTCCAGTTCCCGTTATGAATCATGTTACATATTAAAAATAGAATCAATCATATATTTATTTGCAAATATGAATATGAGTTCAAATTTTAGTTCCATATTGCATTTAGTGGATAATGACAATTATTTCAATAATAAGAGTAATAGAGGAAGGACAATAGTGATTCTCATTTGAACCCATAAACACTTATAGCTTTTTTTCAAGTTATTTTAGTTCCATATCGACTAAAAAAATTCCACATATTTTTATACTTAGACTTCTTCTCTGCTACTTGTATTAACTCAACTTCAATATATAAAGCATTTAAAATTGATGTGTCTACTATTATTAAAAAAACATCAACGTCCATATCTTTAGAGTCATATTTTAGATTCACAATTAAATTTTATATTATCTCACAAAGGTATGAAATGGAGTCGTGTCATGATAAAAAATTGTAATGCTTTGACATTAACAAATCAATGCGCCCTTTGTTATTACCAATAGTCAAGTCCATCTAGTCATCATATTTCTATTAATCTTTAAATTTTGAGTATAAATAAAATTTTCATATAACAACTAATATTTATAACCACACATAAAAGGAAACTACTGAATTAATATAAAGCAAAAAAGTTAAAGTGTTAGCTTCAATACATTTGTGTTAACAAAACTTAACCCTTTAAAACTACTTAATTCTTTTTAAACACAAACAAAGAAATACAATGACCGTCACTTTAAACAATTGAAAACTGAGTAATACTAGACAAATAACCAAATATTCAATTGTAATTGAAGGTTTATACCTGACAAATTAGGGATCTTAAAATCGAAGATGATGACGATAATTTTTTTTTTTTTTTTTGGTGACGATCTTCTTACAAAGCCTCCTTCCATCCTTGTCCTAGATTTTATCATTTATCAAAATCTAACCAGGATCCTGATCATGACCGACAAAAAAAGATGAGGAAAAATCTTTAAATCTTAAGGCAAGAGGAAAAAAATAAAATAAATGCAGCGTATATAAGGTGTGTTTTGCTTTGGTTCCATTAGTGATAATTTGGCAACTAAATTATCTTAATGAACTTATCACAGAAATAACAAATATGTCACATAGTATAATGACACAATTTATCATGTTTTTATTTTTAAAAAGCTTTACATAAATTTTATATAATGACACAGTTTCTTTTTGTAGTCGAGCTAGAATCAAGAACCTATCTTTGCATAAATTTTTATGTAAGTTGTACATAAAAGTGTATCATTGTCTTTTCAAAAAAATTCATAAATATATGAGGTTCATATCTCCTTGTATGAGTAGCCTTAAATATTGGAAGAAGGTAATCACTATTTAATTGTACCTTAATAAATAAGCATTGATCATGCATACAAATGCGTATATGATCAAACTACCAAAATTTTAAAATAAAGAAAATGCTAAGAACAGTGAAAAATGACGAAATAAACAATTGACCATATTAAGGATCTAGGTTATGGTTACACCCCAAGCTTGGAGTAAACGTACAAAGAAGAAAGAGAGATGGGAAAACAATTTCAAAGAAGATGAAATAGGTCTGGTTCATCAATTTTGTTGGTTTCAGTTACTTTTTGGTTTACATTATATACTTTATTTGGAGACGTTAGTTTAAAGAGGCTTCATGTCACTCGATTAGGCTTCCTTATCCTAGTAAGGAATAGTTTCCTATATTTTCTAACATCAAAATACTTGTACACACATAAATTTGAAAACGTCAAAGACCTAGATTCTTTGCGTTGATATTACATGGGAAACTTTGACAATCGAATTATGTTTAATAATTGCTATAGATAATCCCTTCGGTCAATATTAATATTTCGTTCATAACATATTAAACTACACATTCTTTAATCTGTGTTGTATTAGTCTCCACGATTAACATATAGCAAGAGCAAATTATTGCAACATAAAAGTGCCTTATAATTATAATGTTGATCCTTGGACTGCACAATGATGCAAATCTATCAGAAGATACTGGAAGCGTTGTGCCTTCAATACTTCAATCATTACACATTTATCCAAGGTGATTCTTTGTGTTATTATTTGGGTTCATTACTTCTGTTGAAATACAAATTTTATTTGGTAACTCATGAATGATATCCCAATTTAACATATGGTTTGAATCACGCAAACCATTTATACAAATACAGATCAGATCAACTCAAGTTCGTAAAAGTAAGCTGATAATTAAATCACAAAATTAATTTCAAATTAAGAGAGACGGAGCATAAGTTAAGCTTATCCATTAAATTCCAAAAATTTAGATATTCAGCAACTCATGACAAAATAGACCAAAAGTTAAAACAACCATTAAATTTATAAATTTGCTATTCATATATAATGATCAAATTATAGAGCACGGGAAAAAAAATCAAACAATGGAATTGACATATGAAGCGCGTTTGATGTCAGAGAAGAAAGCATCGGCTTAGGATTTAAATTGTAAAATTAACAGCGAATGTTTGAAATCATTTAAATTTAACAATTAGAAGAAACAAATGAAAATCAAGGACTCAAAATTACCCTGAAGACCAGCGTGGCATCTTCAACCGTGGAGGTCGGCCATGTATTGAAAGCCAAGCAAGTCTTTTTTGGCTGGTCGATTCAGCATGAGAGGGAGAGGCGATTGTTAGGGTTCGAAGGAAATGCGTGTTAGGGGACGAAGAAGAAATCAGAGGACTAATTGTCGTGATCAGTGGCATGGTTTAGGAGAAGAGATAGGGTTGAAGAGGCAGTTGAGAAGAGAGAGAACGTATGATTTGAGAAGGAACGTACTGGAGAGATCAGAGACGCATGAACGGGGAAATAGAAAACGTGGCCTTTTTCAGAATATGAGAGAGGAGAGAGACGGTTGAGATCCAATTTTTCACTGCGAGGCTCAAGGTGGCTTCTGCCCCCTTGAAAGAAAACCCAGCAATAATATAGTAGTATAGATTAGATCGTAACTTGGATCTATCATAAATTATATAACTTGATTAATCATGTGAACCTAAATGGATCTTGACATTGATCCAATCATAAAGTTTGTAACTTGCATATGGACATATGAACATAGGCATGTGGATCTAACATAAAACTTGCAACTTACATATGAACATATGGATCTAACATAAAACTTGCAACTTACATATGAACATATGGATCTAACATAAAACTTGCAACTTACATATGAACATATGGATCTAACATAAAATTTGCAACTTGCATATGAACATATGGATCTAATCATGTAGCATAAGGATCTAACATAAAACATAGGAATATATACATGTAGATCTTGACTTGGATCTAATATAAAACTTACAACTTGCATAAAAACATATACATGTAGATCTTTACATGAAACACATAACTTGCATATGATATTGATAGTTTCAAATAGATCCAATACCAAATCCAATAATCCAAAATCATTCCAATTCATGATAAAATCATCACAATAAATCGATATGAATTAACATGGTATAATTCTAATTTCACTTTATATCAAATCACGTCTTAGGTCTATTTACGTCTAAAAGATAACTGCGCTTACAACGAACGAAGGTCTTGATTTCTGGATTCTGAATTCTGGAGTTGAAATGCTCGCCTTTGATGTAGACAATGTGAAGTCCTCCAGTCATCAACCACCATCTTCATCATCGACTTATCGTCGAATCAGTTATTCAGAATGGGTATAAACTCAGCCTTTCTGAATAACTCGTGTATATATAACAAACAAGTGTTATAAAAACACAACATACGCCCCATTCCAATTCTGAATATTCTTTTATTTAAATATTCACATCTTTAGGGATTTGTTCCCATTAATTTCATCAAAGATAAATTCTTTAAAATTTATTCTTTAATCTTCCTTTGGATATCATTCAAACCATATTAAGGTTTTCCAAACTAGTCGGGATTAACGCACCTTACCGAAGTAATCATTTGTTTAATTTTCCAATTCCAACCTACTCATCCTATGGAGCAAAACTGGTATTACCCCATAACTAACACCACGCCTTAAATTTAATTACCATTTCCCGTTCAAATCTAATTAAAGATTTAACTATCGCTTGGAGCAAAACTGGTGATACTCCACTCTCGATCATTTCCCAAATTTGATAATTTAAATTATCAATTCACATTTCAATCTAATTAAAGATTCATTAAAACTCCACTTAGTTTTAATCTTCCCAAAAATCAATATTAATGATTATTTAACTTTGGAAACACAAACATGTCGCATCGACAATCTACACCGTACTATTGATTTCTACCGATATATAACCTCTAACCTTGTAATAACCCGGAAAATCTGGGCCAGTTTAAAATTTTTATTTTGGCGATTTTAGCGAATTTTGATTATTTAAAATAGATTATTTTAAATAATAGCGGCGAGAAATTTATTTTGAACGGAATTCGAACGTATATATTATACGCGTCGTCGTTAGAATATAAATATTTATATATAATTATAAATAGAATTGAAAATGGCGCGGTAGTTCGATAATTCGATTTCAAACTTCAATTGAATGTACCGGGTGCAAAACAATCCGGATTTTAGTGAAACAAAAAATAATGGGACCTAATTGATAATATCTTTCCAACGAATCCGAAAAATCAAAATTTCATATCGGGAATCAAAAGATAAGTCCAGTTGAAAATTCTGAATAGTCGCTATGGAATTCAGGCCCTTAAAAATGGAAATTTAGCAAACGACCTCGGATTTCAACGAAACCACTTTTGTTGGGTCCGTGATGTTGAGTTATTGCTAGATTCCAAATTTCATAATTTTCTGAATCAGTATGTGAGCGTGGCGAAGGAAAACGCGTTTGACCAGTTTCAGTTAATTTTAATCGACTGGAAATTGGCCATTTTTCTAACGATCTCAGAATTCGACGAAACTAGTTTTGTTAGGACCATATCGTCAATACGAAGCTAGAAAATATTTTTCGAGAATTTTTAGAGTTCGTATGTGACCCCGGTAATTTGAAATGTACGTTTAAAATTCAATATAGGGATTTAAATGTAAGTTAAACGGAAACTGATTCAAACAGTCGAATCAGCTTGCGATAGATATCCCATTGTGTTCAGAATGGGGGTAATACGCTATTGGCGACAGGCGGTGGGCCTCGTTTAGAGGTCGTATGTAAAAGTCAACTTTTTATAATTAAAATAAATTAAAAATTAAATTATCTCTCTTTTCCTCCCTTATATTTCTGGCCCCCCCATTTTACTCGATTCAGTTTCAGAAGAAAAAAAAAAGAAAAAAAAAATAAAAAAAAATGGAAGAACGTTGCTCGATCGACGCCCCTCCGCCAGGCGCAGCGCCTCCGTCGGCGCCCTAACACGCCGTCCTCCAGCCTTCCTCCTCTCGCAGCGAACCACCCGATTACCTCCTCTGTTTGAAGACCGCGACTTCGCACCCGTTTTCAGGACGGGATGGACCACCGAGTTCATCGACATTCAGGGAGGAGGGGGATGGCGTGTAGGCGCACCATGTGGGGGCCTCCAATCTTGCTCCGGCGAAGTGTGTTGGCAGCGGCGGTGGCTTTCTGATGTCAAGGGTTTCCTAAATGGGAAAACGGGGTTCCAGAGCTTAAAACAGTGAGCTGATACCTTCTTTTATCAATTATTGTTTATTTTGGTTAAATATTGTCTTAAAAAAAATGAAAATATACATTGTTTTTGTAAAATATACATATACATTGTTTTAAAAATGAATTTGCTTTGAATATAACACTATGGTTTTTAAAAATGAATTTGCTTTGAAAATAAAAATATGATTTTTATATATTGAACTTCGAAATAAAAATATGATTTTTATATATTGAACTTCGAAATAAAAATATGATTTTTATATATTGAACTTCGAAATAAAAATATGATTTTTATGTATTGAACTTCGAAATAAAAATATGATTTTTATATATTGAATAGCGTAGTAAAAATTCGATTTTTACATAGGTAGTGAAAGCGGGCAACGAAGGTAACAAAAAGGCGAGAACAAAGGAGATTTATATCAAAGAAGAGTCAAGATGTTTGGATAGCTTTCGGTGAGAATTTCTCACCTTTCAATTTCTTTTCTATTTATATATATATACTAGGATGCAGACGGTGCTTAGTAGCACCCGACACAATCGTCCACAGACCATGGACTTGTTTGTTTGGTTGCATAGATTATTTATATGATTTGATTTGAATTTGGTTGTTTGGTGATTTTGATTGATGTGTGAATGGCGTGGGCCTTCACTAGACCGGGGATAAGGCTAGGCCTTGTCCCGTTTCTAGTATCGTGCCGTTATGCCGCCGAAATTTTCTAAAATATGTTAGAAAATAAAAATATCATTTTATTGTGTAAATGAATAATAGAAATTCATATGTTGAAATAAAATGTTTTTATCGTTAAAAATATATTTTTTAACGTGAATGTGAATAAATAAAATATTCATTTACAAACCGAACGGTTTGTTTATGTACACCTATTTGAAGGACATTGATTGGGTCGATAAATTTTACACATCGCCCAACTGCACAAATAAAATCTGTGTTTGATTGTTTGAAACCCCACACGGGTGTTGGGATGAAATTTGAAGTTCACTCATCCTGATTGATTAAATATGTCGATCGATCGATTGACAGGCTGTTATAAGCGTTAGATATCTATATTTGATGCTTATACAGTGTAGTGCACTTTGGTTGATGGTTGATTATTTATCGTTGCTATTATATACATGTGTTGTATGAAAATCCATATAATTAACTTTATATGGTAATTGATTGGGCCTCATTCCAATCGTGAAAATAAAGAATATTTTGATAATAACAAATATTTTGATAATAGGAAATATTTGAAATAGAATATTTGAAAATAGAAATATGTGAAGCCGTGATGATTAGATTGACGCCATTTTGACGTGAACGATATTTATATCGATTTTAAAACGATTTCGAAATGAATTGAATTGAAAACGATTTCGAAATGAATTGAATTGAAAACGATTTCGAAATGAATTGAATTGAAAACGATTTCGAAATGAAATGAATTGAAAACGATTTCGAAATGAATTGAATTGAAAACGATTTCGAAATGAATTGAATTGAAAACGATTTCGAAATGAATTGAATTGAAAACGATTTCGAAATGAATTGAAAACGATTTCGAAATGAATTGAATTGAAAACGATTTCGAAACGAATTGAATAGAAAACGATTTCGAAATGAAATGAATTGAAAACGATTTCGAAATGAATTGAATTGAAAACGATTTCGAAACGAATTGAATTGAAAACGATTTCGAAATGAAATGAATTGAAAACGATTTCGAAATGAAATGAATTGAAAATGATTTCGAAATGAATTGAATTGAAAACGAATTCAAATTGAATTGAAAGCAAATTGAAATGAATTCAAATTGAATTGAAATTTGAATTGAATAGAAATGAATTTTAAAACGAATTTATAAAGAAGAATTCAATTTTGGTTGGAATTGAAATGGAAGTTGAAATTGCTTTTGAAACGAATTTAAAACTATTTATATAATTCGTTTTAAATAGAAATCGACGAAATATATATTATATATATTATATATATAATATAATGGCCTGAATAGAACGCGCCGCGCCGCGGCAGTTCGTGAATTTCGACCATTTATTTCAAACGGACATTACGGGAGATCCGACCGTCGGATTCTCCTAAAACCGGAACCGTTGGGTTCGTATCGAAAAGAGCTTTCTAACGAATATTAGAAATTTGAAATCTAACGGTTGGATTTGGAATTATGTCCAAATCAAATTTGGAAAAGGTCGCTGTAAGTGCAGTTCGATGGCCGTTGATGGAAATCGACTGTACGGACCTTGATAAAATTATTAAAAATAGTAATAATTTGTGTAAAATCATAAGAAATGATTTGTGAAAGTTTGGGATGAAAAACTCCATATTTGAAAAGATAAAAATAGATTTTTATCGAAATGAACTAGTTTTGAACTAGAATTATAATTCTATTTATTTTTAAGTAAATAAATTGAATTTGAAAAGGGTTTTAAAAATAACCAAAATTTCCAATGATTGCATTGGAGTGGATTTGAATCGAAATTGTCATTGGAATATTTCGATGTTGGGATTCGTGATTATACGGATGTTGTTATGGAAGTTCGAAAGATATCTATTTATATCGTTATTTCCAATACGGCATTTGTTAATCATAGAATTTGATATTGAATATAAGCCGATATATTTTCTATTCAGAGCCTTGTATTGAATATCAAATGTGATTTGGGTTTGTCGTGAATGGTGTCTTCACTAACACTGTTCTTGAACCCAGTTGAGAAAAGATTAAATCTTTTTATTTAGATTTAATGAAGTGTACTAATTAAATGATATTTAATTGGAATTGAATTGGTATTGATTTTTGGGTTTATCGTGAACAGTGTTTTAAATAACACTCGTTCTTTAACCCGATAATTAATGGAAGGTGATTTTGGGTTTATCGTGGACAGTGTTTTAAATGACACTGATTCTTTAACCCAATTAACGATTAAAACTAAGTGGAGTTTTAATGAATCTTTAATTAGATTGAAAAGATCGAGAATGGAGTATCACCAGTTTTACTCCAGGCGATAGTTAAATCTTTAATTAGATTTGAACGTGAAATGGTAATTGAATTTACCGATAACACCGTGGTGTTAGATATGAAGTATAACCAGTTTTACTTCATGGGATGAATAGGTTGGGATTGGGAAATAAAATAAATGATTACTTCGGTGTGGTTCGCTAATCCCGACTAGTTTGAATTGATATTCAAAGGAGATTAAAGAATAAATTTAAAGAATTTATCTTGGATAAAATTAATGGGAACTTTTCCCAAAGTATAGGAAATTTTGAATAAAAGAATATTCTGAATTGGAATGAGGCGTATGTTGTGTTTGTGTAACACTTTTATAATATATACGCGAGTTATTCAGAAAGACCGGGTTTATCCCATTCTGAATAACTGATTCGACGTGGTGTCGAAGATGAAGACGGTGGTCGAAGACCGGAAGTCTTCACGTCGTTTGGGTGATTACTGATGATCTTGATTGGGCTGTACACCCAAGAAGATGGAAACAGTTGGTGATCGTCCAGACGTACTTGGAGATCGATGGATATGCGGGGTCCTAGGTGCCTCCGGTTTCGTTCAGACCCAGAACGGACTTGTAAATGGACTGTGTGTCTGACATTGGATTTTAGTCTGTGTGATTGATCTCTATTAAATATCTATCTGTTTGGCGGCGGAGAATTTATTCTCTTGCTTAACGCCCTTCTCTGAGACGTACGAGCTCAGGGGTTATATATTGATGGATATCAATCGCATGGAGTGAATTGCCTGTGTGGCATGCCTAAGTGGCAATTGATCGAGGCTTCTGTTGAAAAGCAAAGCCTTGTGGTGATGATAAAAGCAAGGCCTTTGTGGCGTAGCTTTGTGTAACGTTTACTTCGAGTGTTTCACACCCGGTATGAACCAAAAACGGGAGAGGACGTCAGGGAGGGCATGCGTTTCTTTCTAGCTAAAAAGTGGCGTCAGTGGTTTTACACGCCCTGACGAGTTTGACTTATGTGGTTGTTGCTGTTGCGAGGCGCCTCGGATTGATCGGTCGTTCTCGAACCGATGGAGTCATTCAGTTGGCTCACTTACACCCCATAGGGTGGGGAGACGTAGTGTTCAGGCACAATAATCCACATCGGTGGACCGACCCTGAGGATCCAGGGGGCAGTTGCGGCTGTTCCTGTGGCTCGGGCTAGAGAGTCACGAATCGGTTGAGGACTATCTTTTACCTCGGTTCATAGATGGAAACCCAATTTCCAAATACGTGACATTTGCGGTTTTAATTGTAGAGCCTAGTATGGCGACATGATATATGGTACCCATGCCGCCTATGATTGATACTTATGATTTGAAGTTGTTTTATACACTATGCACTTATAATAGTATCAAACGATTTGTTTTAAACGTATCAAGCATTCTTTGGCTGTTATAAGGGAAAACCCTATCCCCCGGCTTGCGTTGCATTGTGTGATAGGACCTGGGTCTTATAACAGCTTCATTTTTCTTTATTTAGCATTGCGCTGTTTGTTTTATGCACTGGTATTCTTGGGAGGAAACCCATTCCGTGTTATACGGCGTGGTCCCTTGATTTATCTAAGGATTTAAAATAAAGATTAATAACTGTTTTAGTTCTCACACCAGTCACATGACTGACCTGGAGTTTATTGTTTTAACCTAAACTTTGGGTGCCCCTATTTTTCGGCACGGGCAGCTAGTAGTTTTGGTTTTGCAGATCTATATTCACAGGATCCTGGTTTACAGCGGGAACGATATCCGGAAAGCTTTGTATCCGTATATCTTCTTCTAGTTGTGTATTGTATTATTTTCCGCTGCTATGTATTTAAATGTAATTTAAATCTCTGATATTTCTGTGTAATATTTATTCATTTATACTCCGTATATTCTTGTAATCTGATGCATTGTTGTAATATACAATGAAACGTTCTTCTGTATGCGTTCTGTTGTGGCTTGTTCTCGAACTATCCGACGCTTTCCTTTACGGGGAAGTTACGGGTTTTTACAGTTGGTATCAGAGCTTTGGTTTGCAAAGCTAGAGAACAAGACACATTAGAACCATACGAAAGAATTCATCAGATATTGGATTAGTAATATCCAATTAGAATGACTCGTTAGAGATAGGATCAGTAGTATCCTAGAACGAGTGTGAAGGGTATATTTTTCAAATGAAAACAATTTTTGTTTTGAAAATTTAAAATCAATTATTCGTATTTGATTATTTATTCTATATTGATTAGGACAGTCCAGTATATAAAGAATTTGCATATACGCCTTGCAAACGTATATTCAAAGTTTTAATATACTGGATAGATATAGAATCACACTCTAGTCGCCCGGAGATGATTCTGATGATAGTTCGAACATCATCAGAATTGGCATTCGTGTTTCGAAGGTGTGATATCTATATATTTCCTATTGACTGGTGTGAGAACCAAAATTAGATTGGATCTATTGTTGTGAATTGGCATCAAAAACATGATTTTCTGTATATGTATCAAAGATAATGAATTTGAAACTCTAATTCACTAATTGATTGATGTTTGTGTTGTTTGTTTATTTGTTTGCTAATTTTTAGCCTAATTAAACCAAATATTGAATTTTATTGAAATTCGGTTGCATTTGCTTGCATATACATATATTTTCATTGAACAGGTCATAACAAGGAGGCTAGAGCTGAGAATAAAATTTGTTTGCCCGACAAATAGGTACATGTTTATTACATAATTTACTGAATTGTTTGGGTGATGATGATTTTATGAGCCTATTGGCTAGCCGCTTGGCTTTTTCTTTTTCTTTTTGAGATATGAAGGACCGGGGAAGCTATTTGAAATTCCCCGATGCTCCCGGTGCAGGGGAGGTTATGGCGAAATTTTTCGAAAATTTAAGGTGTTAGCCAAATTTTTGAAATTTTGAAAATTCTCAGAAACTAAAGAGTTGGAGAATGGAAGCCAGATCGAGCGTAGGGTTGATTTATCAAACCACTTTCTACTTTGTTCCTTTTCGGGGACGAAAAGTTTTAAGTGGGGGAGATTGTAATAACCCGGAAAATCTGGGCCAGTTTAAAATTTTTATTTTGGCGATTTTAGCGAATTTTGATTATTTAAAATAGATTATTTTAAATAATAGCGGCGAGAAATTTATTTTGAACGGAATTCGAACGTATATATTATACGCGTCGTCGTTAGAATATAAATATTTATATATAATTATAAATAGAATTGAAAATGGCGCGGTAGTTCGATAATTCGATTTCAAACTTCAATTGAATGTACCGGGTGCAAAACAATCCGGATTTTAGTGAAACCAAAAATAATGGGACCTAATTGATAATATCTTTCCAACGAATCCGAAAAATCAAAATTTCATATCGGGAATCAAAAGATAAGTCCAGTTGAAAATTCTGAATAGTCGCTATGGAATTCAGGCCCTTAAAAATGAAAATTTTGCAAACGACCTCGGATTTCAACGAAACCACTTTTGTTGGGTCCGTGATGTTGAGTTATTGCTAGATTCCAAATTTCATAATTTTCTGAATCAGTATGTGAGCGTGGCGAAGGAAAACGCGTTTGACCAGTTTCAGTTAATTTTAATCGACTGGAAATTGGCCATTTTTCTAACGATCTCAGAATTCGACGAAACTAGTTTTGTTAGGACCATATCGTCAATACGAAGCTAGAAAATATTTTTCGAGAATTTTTAGAGTTCGTATGTGACCCCGGTAATTTGAAATGTACGTTTAAAATTCAATATAGTGATTTAAATGTAAGTTAAACGGAAACTGATTCAAACAGTCGAATCAGCTTGCGATAGATATCCCATTGTGTTCAGAATGGGGGTAATACGCTATTGGCGACAGGCGGTGGGCCTCGTTTAGAGGTCGTATGTAAAAGTCAACTTTTTATAATTAAAATAAATTAAAAATTAAATTATCTCTCTTTTCCTCCCTTATATTTCTGCCCCCCCCATTTTACTCGATTCAGTTTCAGAAGAAAAAAAAAGAAAAAAAAAGAAAAAAAAATGGAAGAACGTTGCTCGATCGACGCCCCTCCGCCAGGCGCAGCGCCTCCGTCGGCGCCCTAACACGCCGTCCTCCAGCCTTCCTCCTCTCGCAGCGAACCACCCGATTACCTCCTCTGTTTGAAGACCGCGACTTCGCACCCGTTTTCAGGACGGGATGGACCACCGAGTTCATCGACATTCAGGGAGGAGGGGGATGGCGTGTAGGCGCACCATGTGAGGGCCTCCGATCTTGCTCCGGCGAAGTGTGTTGGCAGCGGCGGTGGCTTTCTGATGTCAAGGGTTTCCTAAATGGGAAAACGGGGTTCCAGAGCTTAAAACAGTGAGCTAATACCTTCTTTTATCAATTATTGTTTATTTTGGTTAAATATTGTCTTAAAAAAAATGAAAATATACATTGTTTTTGTAAAATATACATATACATTGTTTTAAAAATGAATTTGCTTTGAATATAAAACTATGGTTTTTAAAAATGAATTTGCTTTGAAAATAAAAATATGATTTTTATATATTGAACTTCGAAATAAAAATATGATTTTTATATATTGAACTTCGAAATAAAAATATGATTTTTATATATTGAACTTCGAAATAAAAATATGATTTTTATATATTGAACTTCGAAATAAAAATATGATTTTTATATATTGAACTTCGAAATAAAAATATGATTTTTATATATTGAACTTCGAAATAAAATATGATTTTTATATATTGAACTTCGAAATAAAAATATGATTTTTATGTATTGAACTTCGAAATAAAAATATGATTTTTATGTATTGAACTTCGAAATAAAAATATGATTTTTATATATTGAACTTCGAAATAAAAATATGATTTTTATATATTGAACTTCGAAATAAAAATATGATTTTTATATATTGAACTTCGAAATAAAAATATGATTTTTATATATTGAACTTCGAAATAAAAATATGATTTTTATATATTGAACTTCGAAATAAAAATATGATTTTTATATATTGAACTTCGAAATAAAAATATGATTTTTATGTATTGAACTTCGAAATAAAAATATGATTTTTATATATTGAATAGCGTAGTAAAAATTCGATTTTTACATAGGTAGTGAAAGCGGGCAACGAAGGTAACAAAAAGGCGAGAACAAAGGAGATTTATATTAAAGAAGAGTCAAGATGTTTGGATAGCTTTCGGTGAGAATTTCTCACCTTTCAATTTCATTTCTATTTATATATATATACTAGGATGCAGACGGTGCTTAGTAGCACCCGACACAATCGTCCACAGACCATGGACTTGTTTGTTTGGTTGCATAGATTAGTTATATGATTTGATTTGAATTTGGTTGTTTGGTGATTTTGATTGATGTGTGAATGGCGTGGGCCTTCACTAGACCGGGGATAAGGCTAGGCCTTGTCCCGTTTCTAGTATCGTGCCGTTATGCCGCCGAAATTTTCTAAAATATGTTAGAAAATAAAAATATCATTTTATTGTGTAAATGAATAATAGAAATTCATATGTTGAAATAAAATGTTTTTATCGTTAAAAATATAATTTTTAACGTGAATGTGAATGTGAATAAATAAAATATTCATTTACAAACCGAACGGTTTGTTTATGTACACCTATTTGAAGGACATTGATTGGGTCGATAAATTTTACACATCGCCCAACTGCACAAATAAAATCTGTGTTTAATTGTTTGAAACCCCACACGGGTGTTGGGATGAAATTTGAAGTTCACTCATCCTGATTGATTAAATATGTCGATCGATTGATTGACAGGCTGTTATAAGCGTTAGATATCTATATTTGATGCTTATACAGTGTAGTGCACTTTGGTTGATGGTTGATTATTTATCGTTGCTATTATATACATGTGTTGTATGAAAATCCATATAATTAACTTTATATGGTAATTGATTGGGCCTCATTCCAATCGTGAAAATAAAGAATATTTTGATAATAACAAATATTTTGATAATAGGAAATATTTGAAATAGAATATTTGAAAATAGAAATATGTGAAGCCGTGATGATTAGATTGACGCCATTTTGACGTGAACGATATTTATATCGATTTTAAAACGATTTCGAAATGAATTGAATTGAAAACGATTTCGAAATGAATTGAATTGAAAACGATTTCGAAATGAAATGAATTGAAAACGATTTCGAAATGAATTGAATTGAAAACGATTTCGAAATGAATTGAATTGAAAACGATTTCGAAATGAATTGAATTGAAAACGATTTCGAAATGAATAGAATTGAAAACGATTTCGAAATGAATTGAATTGAAAACGATTTCGAAATGAATTGAATTGAAAACGATTTCGAAACGAATTGAATTGAAAACGATTTCGAAATGAATTGAATTGAAAACGATTTCGAAACGAATTGAATTGAAAACGATTTCGAAATGAAATGAATTGAAATCGATTTCGAAATGAAATGAATTGAAAATGATTTCGAAATGAATTGAATTGAAAACGAATTCAAATTGAATTGAAAGCAAATTGAAATGAATTCAAATTGAATTGAAATTTGAATTGAATAGAAATGAATTTTAAAACGAATTTATAAAGAAGAATTCAATTTTGGTTGGAATTGAAATGGAAGTTGAAATTGCTTTTGAAACGAATTTAAAACTAATTATATAATTCGTTTTAAATAGAAATCGACGAAATATATATTATATATATAATATAATGGCCTGAATAGAACGCGCCGCGCCGCGGCAGTTCGTGAATTTCGACCATTTATTTCAAACGGACATTACGGGAGATCCGACCGTCGGATTCTCCTAAAACCGGAACCGTTGGGTTCGTATCGAAAAGAGCTTTCTAACGAATATTAGAAATTTGAAATCTAACGGTTGGATTTGGAATTATGTCCAAATCAAATTTGGAAAAGGTCGCTGTAAGTGCAGTTCGATGGCCGTTGATGGAAATCGACTGTACGGACCTTGATAAAATTATTAAAAATAGTAATAATTTGTGTAAAATCATAAGAAATGATTTGTGAAAGTTTGGGATGAAAAACTCCATATTTGAAAAGATAAAAATAGATTTTTATCGAAATGAACTAGTTTTGAACTAGAATTATAATTCTATTTATTTTTAAGTAAATAAATTGAATTTGAAAAGGGTTTTAAAAATAACCAAAATTTCCAATGATTATATTGGAGTGGATTTGAATCGAAATTGTCATTGGAATATTTCGATGTTGGGATTCGTGATTATACGGATGTTGTTATGGAAGTTCAAAAGATATCTATTTATATCGTTATTTCCAATACGGCATTTGTTAATCATAGAATTTGATATTGAATATAAGCCGATATATTTTCTATTCAGAGCCTTGTATTGAATATCAAATGTGATTTGGGTTTGTCGTGAATGGTGTCTTCACTAACACTGTTCTTGAACCCAGTTGAGAAAAGATTAAATCTTTTTATTTAGATTTAATGAAGTGTACTAATTAAATGATATTTAATTGGAATTGAATTGGTATTGATTTTTGGGTTTATCGTGAACAGTGTTTTAAATAACACTCGTTCTTTAACCCGATAATTAATGGAAGGTGATTTTGGGTTTATCGTGGACAGTGTTTTAAATGACACTGATTCTTTAACCCAGTTAACGATTAAAACTAAGTGGAGTTTTAATGAATCTTTAATTAGATTGAAAAGATCGAGAATGGAGTATCACCAGTTTTACTCCAGGCGATAGTTAAATCTTTAATTAGATTTGAACGTGAAATGGTAATTGAATTTACCGATAACACCGTGGTGTTAGATATGAAGTATAACCAGTTTTACTTCATGGGATGAATAGGTTGGGATTGGGAAATAAAATAAATGATTACTTCGGTGTGGTTCGCTAATCCCGACTAGTTTGAATTGATATTCAAAGGAGATTAAAGAATAAATTTAAAGAATTTATCTTGGATAAAATTAATGGGAACTTTTCCCAAAGTATAGGAAATTTTGAATAAAAGAATATTCTGAATTGGAATGAGGCGTATGTTGTGTTTGTGTAACACTTTTATAATATATACGCGAGTTATTCAGAAAGACCGGGTTTATCCCATTCTGAATAACTGATTCGACGTGGTGTCGAAGATGAAGACGGTGGTCGAAGACCGGAAGTCTTCACGTCGTTTGGGTGATTACTGATGATCTTGATTGGGCTGTACACCCAAGAAGATGGAAACAGTTGGTGATCGTCCAGACGTACTTGGAGATCGATGGATATGCGGGGTACTAGGTGCCTCCGGTTTCGTTCAGACCCAGAACGGACTTGTAAATGGACTGTGTGTCTGACATTGGATTTTAGTCTGTGTGATTGATCTCTATTAAATATCTATCTGTTTGGCGGCGGAGAATTTATTCTCTTGCTTAACGCCCTTCTCTGAGACGTACGAGCTCAGGGGTTATATATTGATGGATATCAATCGCATGGAGTGAATTGCCTGTGTGGCATGCCTAAGTGGCAATTGATCGAGGCTTCTGTTGAAAAGCAAAGCCTTGTGGTGATGATCAAAGCAAGGCCTTTGTGGCGTAGCTTTGTGTAACATTTACTTCGCGTGTTTCACACCCGGTATGAACCAAAAATGGGAGAGGACGTCAGGGAGGGCATGCGTTTCTTTCTAGCTAAAAAGTGACGTCAGTGGTTTTACACGCCCTGACGAGTTTGACTTATGTGGTTGTTGCTGTTGCGAGGCGCTTCGGATTGATCGGTCGTTCTCGAACCGATGGAGTCATTCAGTTGGCTCACTTACACCCCATAGGGTGGGGAGACGTAGTGTTCAGGCACAATAATCCACATCGGTGGACCGGCCCTGAGGATCCAGGGGGCAGTTGCGGCTGTTCCTGTGGCTCGGGCTAGAGAGTCACGAATCGGTTGAGGACTATCTTTTACCTCGGTTCATAGATGGAAACCCAATTTCCAAATACGTGACATTTGCGGTTTTAATTGTAGAGCCTAGTATGGCGACATGATATATGGTACCCATGCCGCCTATGATTGATACTTATGATTTGAAGTTGTTTTATACACTATGCACTTATAATAGTATCAAACGATTTGTTTTAAACGTATCAAGCATTCTTTGGCTGTTATAAGGGAAAACCCTATCCCCCGGCTTGCGTTGCATTGTGTGATAGGACCTGGGTCTTATAACAGCTTCATTTTTCTTTATTTAGCATTGCGCTGTTTGTTTTATGCACTGGTATTCTTGGGAGGAAACCCGTTCCGTGTTATACGGCGTGGTCCCTTGATTTACCTAAGGATTTAAAATAAAGATTAATAACTGTTTTAGTTCTCACACCAGTCACATGACTGACCTGGAGTTTATTGTTTTAACCTAAACTCTGGGTGCCCCTATTTTTCGGCACGGGCAGCTAGTAGTTTTGGTTTTGCAGATCTATATTCACAGGATCCTGGTTTACAGCTGGAACGATATCCGGAAAGCTTTGTATCCGTATATCTTCTTCTAGTTGTGTATTGTATTATTTTCCGCTGCTATGTATTTAAATGTAATTTAAATCTCTGATATTTCTGTGTAATATTTATTCATTTATACTCCGTATATTCTTGTAATCTGATGCATTGTTGTAATATACAATGAAACGTTCTTCTGTATGCGTTCTGTTGTGGCTTGTTCTCGAACTATCCGACGCTTTCCTTTACGGGGAAGTTACGGGTTTTTACAAACCTCGTACGTCTCAGAGAAATGTGTTAGGCAAGAGAATAAATTCTCCGCCACCAAACAAATATATATTTAGTAGAGATCAACCATGTAATGTCCCGACTTTTTCTAGTTTTTAATAATCATTTTAATAAAGAATTAAAATGAGAAGGATAGTTAATAACAAAACTAAAAGGGTTTTTGATATATATATATATATATGTATGTATGTATGTATGTATGTATAAGCATATGTATGTAAAAATAGAATAATATATATACTTGTTATATATTAGGATTTGAAAGTATAAAACAAGTATAAGACATTCAAAAAGAAACCATAAGTGATTATGCATATAAAGGTATAAATAGTTCGTAGTATCATTTTAACAAAGCAAGGGTTTATAAACAAAAACCGTATAACATGAATTGTATGTATGGAAAAGGGTATTTTGTTCACCTTAAAAATAAAGAGGGACCTTAAAACAAAACAACGCAACATGTATGAATATGGCAAGAGACAATTCGGCCATAACATGAACAAATGGCACACATAACATTTGATCCCCTCTACCCAAAATAAATATCTTGGAAACATGAGACAAAAACAAGCACACACGAGACAAGATACTTAATGAGATTTTACCATTGAATAGTGTAGCTAAACATAGCATAAACCATTACTCTATAAGAAGGCTATGCAACTTGCAAGTATTAAATCATTTTTAAGAAAATATATTGCCAACAAAACCATTTTTTAAATTGCAAAGCAAATGAAAGATATTCGCAGCAATAAATGAAGAATGGTGTTGAAAAGATCTAGCTTCTAGTAGAATAAAATAGGACAACATGATTGGTCCATATATCATTAAACTATTTTTTTCTTAAGGCATAAGTAATAGAAGCTATGAGAGAGGGGTGAGGCTAAAAAGGAGTTTACTATTTAACCATGTGCAAGAAATTGTTTAAAAACCCTAGAGTTTGGCTATAAATACCACACAAAGACCCATTCATTTCTTTCACAGAATAACTGAGTTCTTACTTGTGGAATTAGAGAGCTTTCTAGGTGAGTGAACTACAATATTCAGTTATTTATTTTGATGCAGAAGTATATTTAATGAATGTTGATAAGTTACATTAGTAAACCATACATCTGCGCAAATACTGACCATTTGTGAGTAAACTCTTCTTATTGAAAATCATTACTGATTGTATTTATTTAATTGCTAAATTATGTAAGAACCAGCATGCATCTTTTGATGATTTACATTACTTAATTACATCAAACCTAAAAGCTTATATCCTGAAACTAGCAGGCTATAACCTGAAGCATAAAGAATTGTAAATATATTGGAGTAAACTTCTTTGTTTTCATTTGAAATCTTTATTTATTGACACATAATAATGCAAGTGTATGTATACATCTGATGGGTGGTACTAGGATAATTTTATCTCCATCTGAAATAAATGGGAACCTGAAGGATGGCAATGTATATAACTTAGTAACAGAAGAGAAAAACAGGGCTTTGTTTCTTAATAAACAAATGCCTGGAAAAAAGGAAAATTTCATAACTCAAAGTCTAGTAGGATTTAAGGTCGGAAGTCAACATAGAGGATGATGGAAATTAAGTATAGTATAGTTTAAAAATAGTTCTAAGTTATATTAATATACTTATACTCGTATATAAAATAAATACAGCAAGAAGGATTTTTAAACTCAAATTTTGATCTTTGATTTGTTTAAATCCAAGTATACGAGTGAATTCGTATAGGGAAATCGTGAATTTAGATAGCAGTTTCATGATTTTTAATGCAGTGTATAAAGAGAATTTTTAAAACGATCTGAAATTGGGTTTAGGGCAAAATCCGGTGATAGAAACAATCGGAGGGGATGAGGTTCGGCATAGAGATGCTGGAGGGTATGGGTAATGTAGGAAAAATACAATTCGAATTTTCTAATGGGTAGATTTTGAGTTTGGGATCAGTTTAGGGTTTTAGTGGTGTTTGGGATGATGAACTTTGGTGACGAATTGCAAGGCGATGACGGCATCGAGTGCCATCGCATCAGGTGGTAGGTCGGGGCAAGGACCGGCTTTATGGTGGTGGAGTTGGAGATTAAACAATGTACGGTGGTGGTAGAACGGTTGGTTTTCTCCGATCAAACGCAAACTGGAAAATGGGTTGTAACGTTGGAAACTAATACTGATGATCGGAGTGTTGTACTAGGTCACGAAGGAGGCCAGGAAAGGTAGGCGCGTTTGCGGGGAGGGTCAGAGTCGATGAACGTTGGCGAGATGAGGTGTGCACGTGCACAGTGTCTGTGCGTGCAAAGTGAAAGCTGCAGCAACACTAAGAAGAAGAAGCAGGGTAGAAGTTGGGTTTGATCGGTTTGGGTATTATAACCTTGCTTAGTTAGTTCGAAAACAATGATAAACAAAAAGTATAAGGTAAAAGAAATGAGGAATGGAAAACAGCTACAAGGCATGGAAGAAACGAGGATAAAGAGAAGAGGGAGTCGTGGGTTTTGGATAGATGGGCTTGGGCCGAGGTAATAGGAAATAAAGTAAGAAGTAAAGTAAAAGGGAGAGAAGGAGGGAGCTGGGCCTTTGAGTGCTTGGGCCGTATAAATGATAGGAAATGTAAAAGAATGAAAACGATAAAATGAAGAGATTATTTAAAAATTAAACGGATGTAGAAGAGAAATTAAGAAAAAGAAAATATATAAAGAAATGGAAAATTAATTTAAAAAGGGTTTCTTTTAAAGGTATAAATGTGGTAACCAAAAACGTATATTATTATCTAACCAAAAAGAAATACAAGAATATTTCAAGGTGACATGAAATAAAAAGGGAGTAGTAATAGTATGGACGATGAAGTGTTCAAGGGAATGGTAACCGATGATCAACAGGGATCAGAGTGATAAAGTTGTGCTTCGCCAGCATTTAACGGAGTTATTTTTATACTCTTTCCTAGTTAGAATTAAATCCACACAATCAGTTCAAATCGAATTAGTTGAACTATAGTCAACATTACGATGTAATGAATAGATGATGAATGCTCATCAACAATATTGTATTATATTCAAAAGTGTTGAAATAAACATTGATGTGCTAAAAATCGACTAAAAGTCAGTAATCATTGATAATCCAGAAATGGAGTGATAATTCCAAAATGTGAATTTTAATTAAACAAGTGATCCATAATCATAACTCAGTAATTAAAAGTATTTGATCAGCTATTGATCAGTTTTAAATTGATAACTGTGTATTTAGAAATAAAACGATAATTTACAAGGTGAGACAAAAGTATTAATTTCAAATAATTGTCGAAATTAATGAACTAACATTTAAATTAATTACCGTGTGCGGAGCACGTGCCTTAGTTATTCATTTATAAAAGACATTACGCTGATCATTTCGAAGAGCCCGAAATTTATATTCCACTTCAATTAATTTATACGTCGTGTGTCAGAGTTTATTGAAGAAAATTGAAGACGGAGATATACAAGGGATATTTTTATAGCGCCTTCGGTTTGTCCAGTCCCAGGACAACTTGTGTAGACGAGTGTCTGACAGAGTATTCCTAATAGATCACATAAGACGATCTTTTCAAGGTATTTTGTCTGGTGGCGGAGAAATTCGTTTCTCTTAGCCTTTATACCCGTAATATTTTTGGGAAGATCAACTAGTGATTGACGGGTTTTGACGATGTGGCATTCAAAGTGAATGGCGAGCAGATGATTTGGAAGATTAACGTAGCCTCAAAGCCTCACAACCAGGAAGTAACAAAAGTTGGGCTAGGCAGCATGGCTAGTTGGGTCATTCCCAAGCAGGGTGTATTATCACCATCTAGAGAAATTCCTATTTGTTTTCTTATTCTATATTTCGCTGCTGCAGCTTTCGGAAACGGTGGGTCGCTCCCATCCGTGGGGGTGATAATATATTCGCAACACTCAAGCTAAATGAGTGGGCGGTCATGTGTGGCCGGGTTGCAAGACGTTCTTGTTGAACCTACAGTGTATACCCTCTAGAGTACACTGATCGGTAGGTGCTCCCATACCTTGTCTGTTGGAATCCAATCTCAAATAAGCGCCCTACGGTTTTTGATTTTATACTATATACGTGAACGTGAGATGCAAGCGTTTCACTAGATGGTTATTTATTTGTTACAAACTATAGTAATATCAAATGTTTTGATATAAAATACTTAGGTCATTATCCAGATATTAGACATGGAATGATCTAAAGATTTCTAAAGTAAATGAATCTATCCAAAATGGAAAATCTTATTCCCTGTTTTCTAATTTATTTGAACTGTGTTTACTCACACCAGTCCCCTGACTGACCCAGAGTTTATTTTCTTTGTTTCCTAAACTCTTGGGTACTCATAACACTTGTTATGAGTAGGCAAGTGATTCAGGTAAGGCAAGTGGAACCCAGTGAAGTTCAAGTTCAAGACCAGTAGTATATCAATATCTATGTATCCAGTTTGACATCTGTAATATATAATTATGCCGTTGTACTATGGTATTGTATTAAGATGATGTACTCTGATGTAGTAGACACAATATTGGAATATATTATGTATTTTGTGAAATTCCGCTGTGAGATTCTGAAAACTTCTTATTCTTCTATTATATAAATTCTATCTTTTCTATCTCATCTTCTAAATTCTTTCAATAATGACACGGTTTTCAGGGCATCGAAAATCGCGCCGTTACAGTTGGTATCATAGCTTAGGATTTCTGAACACCTAGGCTTAGAGTTAGTGCTGAGAGAGCGTATTTTTATAAGAACCATATAGTATAGGACGACCCTAGCTATTAAATTAGGTTATCCCTACGACATATCTTCCGATTGAGTTATCGATTTTCAAACTGTTTACTCAGAAACTGAAAATGAATTCTCAAGCAAGACGAGGCCGAGGAGCAAGCATGGCAACCCCGACAAATGGGCACACTGTTAATCAGACCCAAGTGGATACAACTGAAGAAGTCCAAGCTCCAACGCAGCCAAACTTCGCTATGATTTGCAAGAATTACACTACTCTGGGAGGAAAGACTTTTAATGGAACTGAATCACTGGTTGACATCCAAGCATGGATTAGATCTTGTGAAAAGATTTTTAAGGGACTGAAATTGGATGACGAATACAAACGTCTTTTAGCTTCATAGAATCTGGAGGGAGCTGCAGCTATCTGGTGGGATGCCCAGACTGCAAATACTCTGGAGGAGAACTTCACTTGGACAATGTTCAAAGAATCTTTTGAAGCTTAGTATCTGCCAGCAACTGGGAAAACAAGGATGTATCGAGACTTCACTTGAAGCAGGAAAACATGACGGTCACTGAATACGAAAACAAGTTCAATGCACTGTCAAGCTTTGGACCGGAGTTGGTCAATACTGCACTAAAGAAGAACGAGATGTTTGTAGCTTGACTGAAGGATAGTCTGCAAGGACGTATGATGGGACATCTGAAAGACCCATTTGTTGAACTCGTGGATTTATCTCCTAGGTATGAAGCCTTGGACGCTAAGAAACCCGCAGGAGCAAAGGATCAGACTGGAGAAATCAGTGGAGAGAATCCCCGGAAGAGGAAATTCAATCCAAATTGGGAGAACAAGGAAAAAGGAGATATAGGGGAAGAGAAGTATGAAAATCGTTTCAAGAATGTTCGGTGTCACAACTGCAAACAAAAGCGACATATCGCTAGATTTTGTAAGGAGCCAAAGGATAAGGAACCCGAATGAACCCAGCAGCAAAAGAAACCGCAACAACAGCAGCAGCAGAACCAGAATCAGAGAAATGAGATGGTGATAAAGAATCTTTGTTTCAATTTCCATCAGCCAGGACATAGGATCAAGGATTGCCCGCTAATGAAGAAGGCACCACAGACTAATGTTTATGCTATCATGAATGAGCCGTCAACTTCTGGGGACATGAAAGGAAAAGGAATCGTGAAAAGTACCTACATAGTGTCAGAGGAGTAGGATGGAAAGATGTGTCGAACAAGATATATGTATAATATATATGACTTGGATCAGTCAAGTATAACCTTATGTATGGTAGTATGTTGTGTATTCCTAGTACGAGTATGGAACTAGTGTATAATTATAATGTACTAAGTAGTTAAGATATGAAGTATTATCCTTTGGAAAATCTCTCTATTTTATTACTTTAAATTTCGGGGACGAAATTCTTATAAGGGGGGTGGACTGTAATGTCCCGACTTTTTCTAGTTTTTAATAATCATTTTAATAAAGAATTAAAATGAGAAGGATAGTTAATAACAAAACTAAAAGGGTTTTTGATATATATATATATATATATATATATGTATAAGCATATGTATGTAAAAATAGAATAATATATATACTTGTTATATCTTAGGATTTGTAAGTATAAAACAAGTATATGACATTCAAAAAGAAACCATAAGTGATTATGCATATAAAGGTACAAATAGTTCGTAGTATCATTTTAACAAAGCAAGGGTTTATAAACAAAAACCGTATAACATGAATTATATGTATGGAAAAGGGTATTTTGTTCACCTTAAAAATAAAGAGGGGCGTTAAAACAAAACAACGCAACATGTATGAATATGGCAAGAGACAATTCGGCCATAACATGAACAAATGGCACACATAACATTTGATCCCCTCTACCCAAAATAAATATCTTGGAAACATGAGACAAAAACAAGCACACATGAGACAAGATACTTAATGAGATTTTACCATTGAATAGTGTAGCAAAACATAGCATAAACCATTACTCTATAACAAGGTTATGCAACTTGCAAGTATTAAATCATTTTTAAGAAAATATCTTGCCAACAAAACCATTTTTTAAATTGCAAAGCAAATCAAAGATATTCGCAGTAATAAATGAAGAATGGTGTTGAAAAGATCTAGCTTCTAGAAGAATAAAATAGGACAACATGATTGGTCCATATATCATTAAACTATTTTTTTTCTTAAGGCATAAGTAATAGAATCTATGAGAGAGGGGTGAGGCTAAAAAGGAGTTTACTATTTAACCATGTGCAAGAAATTGTTTAAAAACCCTTAGAGTTTGGCTATAAATACCACACAAAGACCCATTCATTTCTTTCACAGAATAACTGAGTTCTTACTTGTGGAATTGGAGAGCTTTCTAGGTGAGTAAACTACAATATTCAGTTATTTATTTTGATGCAGAAGTATACTTTAATGCATGTTGATAAGTTACATTAGTAAACCATACATCTGCGCAAATACTGATCATTTGTGAGTAAACTCTTCTTATTGAAAATCATTACTGATTGTATTTATTCAATTGCTAAATTATGTAAAAACCTGGAAAGGGTAGATGATAGTAAACAGACATTGAAAACCTGAAAATGATAAGAACGGCGGGGATAACATGTGAGTAAACTTCACCATTCAGTTGTTGCCTTGCATAGCATGAGGTAGATTTTACCAGCATGCATCTTTTGATGATTTACATTACTTAATAACATCAAACCAGAAAACTTATATCATGAAACTAGCAGGCTATAACCTGAAGCATAAAGAATTGTAAATATATTGGAGTAAACTTCTTTGTTTTCATTTGAAATCTTTATTGATTGACACATAATAATGCAAGTGTATGTATACATCTGAATGGGTGGTACTAGGATAATTTTATCTCCATCTGAAATAAATGGGAACCTGAAGGATGGCAATATATATAACTTAGTAACAGAAGAGAAAAACAGGGCTTTGTATCTTAATAAACAAATGCCTGGAAGAAAGGAAAATTGCATAACTCAAAGTCTAGTAGGATTTAAGGTCGGAAGTCAACATAGAGGATGATGGAAATTAAGTATAGTATAGTTTAAAAATAGTTCTAAGTTACATAAATATACTTATACTCGTATATAAAATAAATATAGCAAGAAGGATTTTTAAACTCAAATTTTGATCTTCGATTTGTTTAAATCCAAGTATACGAGTGAATTCATATAGGGAAATCGTGAATTTAGATAGCAGTTTCATGATTTTTAATGTAGTGTATAAAGAGAATTTTTAAAACGATCTAAAATAGGGTTTAGGGCAAAATCCGGTGATAGAAGCAATCGGAGGGGATGAGGTTCGACATAGAGATGCTGGAGGGTACGGGTAATTTAGGAAAAATACAATTCGAATTTTCTAATGGGTAGATTTTGAGTTTGGGATCAGTTTAGGGTTTTAGTGGCATTTGGGATGATGAACTTTGGTGACGAACTGCGAGGCAAAGACGGCATCGAGTGCCATCGCACTCAGGTGGTAGGTCGGGGCAAGGACCGGCTTTGTGGTGGTGGAGTTGGAGATTAAACAATGTACGATGGTGGTAGAACGGTTGGTTTTCTCCGATCAAACGCAAACTGGAAAATGGGTTGTAACGTTGGAAACTAATACTGATGATCAGAGGGTTGTACTGGGTCACAAAGGAGGCCAGGAAAGGTAGGCGTGTTTGCGGGGAGGGTCAGAGTCGATGAACGTTGGCGAGATGAGGTGTGCACGTGCACGGTGTCTGTGCGTGCAAAGTGAAAGCTGCAACAACACTAAGAAGAAGAAGAAGTAGGGTAGAAGTTGGGCTTGATCGGTTTGGGTATTATAACCTTGCTTAGTTAGTTCGAAAACAATGATAAACAAAAAGTATAAGGTAAAAGAAATGAGGAATGGCGAACAGCTACAAGGCATGGAAGAAAGGAGGATAAGGAGAAGAAGGAGTCATGGGTTTTGGATAGATGGGCTTGGGCCGAGGTAATAGGAAATAAAGTAAGAAGTAAAGTAAAAGGGAGAGAAGGAGGGAGCTGGGCCTTTGAGTGCTTGGGCCGTATAAATGATAGGAAATGTAAAAGAAAGAAAACGATAAAATGAAAAGATTATTTAAAAATTAAAGGGATGTAGAAGAGAAATTAAGAAAAAGAAAATATATAAAGAAATGGAAAATTAATTTAAAAAGGGTTTCTTTTAAAGGTATAAATGTGGTAACTAAAAACGTATATAATTATCTAACCAAAAAGAAATACAAGAATATTTCAAGGTGACATGAAATAAAAAGGGAGTAGTAATAGTATGGACGATGAAGTGTTCAAGCGAATGGTAACCGATGATCAACAGGGATCAGAGTGATAAAGTTGTGCTTCGCCAGTATTTAACGGAGTTATTTTTATACTCTTTCCTAGTTAGAATTAAATCCACACAATCAGTTCAAATCGAATTAGTTACACTATAGTCAACATTACGATGTAATGAATAGATGATGAATGATCGTCAACAATATTGTATTATATTCAAAAGTGTTGAAATAAACATTGATGTGCTAAAAATCGACTAAAAGTCATTAATCATTGATAATCCAGAAATGAAGTGATAATTCCAAAATGTGAATTTTAATTAAATAAGTGATCCATAATCATAACTCAGTAATTAAAAGTATTTGATCAGCTATTGATCAGTTTTAAATTGATAACTGTGTTTTTGAAATAAAACGATAATTTACAAGGTGAGACAAAAGTATTAATTTCAAAAATTGTCGAAATTAATGAACTAACATTTAAATTAATTACCGTGTGCGGAGCACGTGCCTTAGTTATTCATTTATAAAAGACATTACGCTGATCGTTTCGAAGAGCCCGGAATTTATATTCACTTTGATATATTTATACATCGCGTGTCAGAGTTTATTGAAGAAAATTGAAGACGGAGATATACAAGGGCTATTTTTATAGCGCCTTCGGTTTGTCCAGTCCCAGGACAACTTGTGTGGACGAGTGTCTGACAGAGTATTCCTAATAGATCACATAAGACGATCTTTTCAAGGTATTTTGTCTGGTGGCGGAGAAATTCGTTTCTCTTAGCCTTTATACCCGTAATATTTTTGGGAAGATCAACTAGTGATTGACGGGTTTTGACGATGTGGCATTCAAAGTGAATGGCGAGCAGATGATTTGGAAGATTAACGTAGCCTCAAAGCCTCACAGCCAGGAAGTAACAAAAGTTGGGCTAGGCAGCATGGCTAGTTGGGTCATTCCCAAGCAGGGTGTATTATCACTATCTAGAGAAATTCCTATTTGTTTTCTTAATCTATATTTCGCTGCTGCAGCTTTCGGAAACGGTGGGTCGCTCCCATCCGTGGGGGTGATAATATATTCGCAACACTCAAGCTAAATGAGTGGGCGGTCATGTGTGGCCGGGTTGTAAGACGTTCTTGTTGAACCTACATTGTATACCCTCTAGAGTACACTAATCAGTAGGTGCTCCCATTCCTTGTCTGATGGAATCCAATCTCCAATAAGCGCCCTGCGGTTTTTGATTTTATACTATATACGTGAACGTGAGATGCAAGCGTTTCACTAGATGGTTATTTATTTGTTACAAACTATAGTAATATCAAATGTTTTGATATAAAATACTTAGGTCATTATCCAGATATTAGACATGGAATGATCTAAAGATTTCTAAAGTAAATGAATCTGTCCAAAATGGAAAATCTTATTCCCTGTTTTCTAATTTACTTAACTGTGTTTACTCACACCGGTCCCCTGACTGACCCAGAGTTTATTTTCTGTGTTTCCTAAACTCTTGGGTACTCATAACACTTGTTATGAGTAGGCAAGTGATTCAGGTAAGGCAAGAGGAACCCAGTGAAGTTCAAGTTCAAGACTAGTAGTATATCAATATCTATGTATCTAGTTTGACATCTGTAATATATAATTATGCTGTTGTACTATGGTATTGTATTAAGATGATGTACTCTGATGTAGCAGACCCAATATTGGAATATATTATGTATTTTGTGAAATTCCGCTGTGAGATTCTAAAAACTTCTTATTCTTCTATTCTATAAGTTCTATCTTTTCTATCTCACCTTCTAAATTCTTTCAATAATGACACGGTTTTCAGGGCATCGAAAATCGCGCCGTTACAAACCATATAGTTCGAAATACAATGGTAGACATGTAATCCTGTCTTTAACTGGGTTAAAGAACCAATTTCATTTAAAACATAGTTCACAATAAACCCAAATCATTCCATGAATTATGGAATCTTCACGAAAAAACAAGACAATATATAATCGATATCAATTTCCGTGTCCGACTAATAATATAAATGGAATAACGGCAAAGCCTCTTAAATTCCATATGTATTAAAAGTCTTCCTCCACAGAAGTTCACTTCAATTATTACCAAATCGAATTCCATTCCATTCCAATTAAATATTAATTAATTGGAAAACTTAACTTTGGAAAATCCCATTAAATCTTAATAAAAGATTTATATATTCCAAATCACATTACACTGTAAATCGGGTTAAAGAACGAATGTCGTTAAAAACACAGTTCACAATAAACCCAATCCACATTCCATTTCAGTTCCAATTAGATATTAATTAATTGGTAATTCTTCTTCAAATCTTAATTAAAAGATTTATTCTGTTCAAACGGGGTTCAAGAACAGTGTTATTTAAGGCACCATTCACGACAAACCCAAAATCACATTCCATCGTTAATCGAGTTAAAGAACAAGTGTTATTTAAAACACTGTTCACGATAAACCCAAAAATCAATTTCAATTCAATACCAATTAAATATTAATTAATTGGTATACTTCATTAAATCTGAATAAAAAGATTTAATCTTTTCTCAACTGGGTTTAAGAACAGTGTTAGTGAAGACACCGTTCACAACAAACCCAAAATCCCATTTGATATTAAATACAAGGCTCTGAATAGAGAATATATCGGCTTATATTCAATATCAAATTCTGAAATCAACAAATAACGTATTGGAATAACGATATATATATATCTTCCAAATTCCTCCACAATGTCTATATAATCATGGAATCCAATATCGAAATATTCCAAAGATAATTTCGATTCAAATCCATTCCAATTCAAATATTGGAAATTATGGTTATTTTAAAAACCATTTCAAATCCAATTCATTTATTTAAAAATATTGGATTATAATCCTAGTTCATAACTAGTTCATTTCAATAAAAATATATTTTTATCTTTTCAAATATGGAATTTTTCATCCCAATTCTTTCCAAATCATTTATTATGATTTTACACAAATTATCGATATTTTTAATAATTTTATTAAGGCCCTTACAGTCGATTTCCATAACCGGTCATCGAACTGCACTTACAACGACCTTTCCCAAATTTGATTTGGACATAATTCCAAATCCAGCCATTAGATTTCGAATCTCTAATATTCTTTTGGAAATCTCTTTTCGATACGAGCCCAATGGTTCCAGTTTTAGGAGAATCTGACGGTCGGATCTTCCGTAATGTCCGTTCAAAGTCAATGGTCGAAATTCGCGAACTGCCGCGGCGCGGTGCGTTCTATTCAGGCCATTATATATATATAATATATAATATATATATATATATATATATTATATATATATTTAGTTGATTTCCATTTAAAACGTATTTTATAAATCGTTTTAAATTCGTTTTCAAAATGATTTCAACCTCATATTCAATTTCAAATCAAAATTGAATATTCCATATCATCGACATACAAATGATAGTATTTTCAAAACATTAGATTTTGAAATCACTTCCTTTTCGATATTCATCACAAAAATGAATAAAATTGATATAATATCGTTCACGTCAAAATGGCGTTAATCTAATCAACACGGCTTTATATATTTGAATATATTCGTGTCCATCCCAAACCGGACATCAAAATCAGATTTTGATCTTTTACTGAATATTATTTTAAAATATTCATTATTTTAAAATATTTGTTATTTTAAAATATTCATTCTTTCAGAACTGGAATCAAACACAGTCAATTACCGTATAATTTGATTTAATGGATTTCATACAACACATGTACACAACAACAGTCAAACACAATTAACCATCATTCAGAGTGCATTCTACACTGCATAAACATTAAATACAAATATTCAACGCTTACACAGCTTGTCAACCAATCGATTGACATACAACTAAATATTGGGATTAGTGTATGTCCAATATCATCCCAATACCCGTGTGGGGTTTAATCAACAAATAATGAATTTTATTTGTGCAGTTGGGCGATGTGCAAAATTTGTCGTCCCAATCAATATCAGTCAAATGTGTGTACATAAATAAATCATTCGATTTGTAAATGAATATTTATTTTATTCATATACAGGTTAAAAATTATATTTTTAACTATAAAATATTTCATTTAATTCCACATCACACAATTAATTTTCACAACACAATCAAACAAACAAACAAGTCGTCCATGGTCTGTGGACGGCGGGTGTAACACCCCACCCTGAGACCCACCCTAATAAAGAGTATTACTAGGTAATGTTGTCTATTAGAGCGGAGAATAGGGCTGGTTAGTGGCGACCACTCGTAGATTTGCATTAGCAAGTCTTAAGTATGTCGATAAAGTGATTGCTACTTTTTTCTAGAGGCTCGACATACTTAATACTTTAAGCAGTACAATTCTACGGTGGCTCCGGAATCAGCTCAGAACATAGTACATTTTATTACACCATCACAGATCATAGAACAGTTACATAATATTTCATCGTTAGAGTACAACAATTACACGTGCTACAAAAAGAATAGAAACTTCTCTTGCTTACAATATGATACAACAATGAATTAATAGAAAGCTCTACTGTTCGAATTCGACTACATAAGATCGAGTGAATGAAGCTACGGGGAAGATAGACTAAAGAGAACCTGCTAACCCCAAGCTCAGCAACTACACCTAAAATACCTCGGTCTGACCCGAGGAATACACACATGGGTCAGTCTAGTTTACAAATCAGTATAAGAAATAGATAAGCGCAATATATACAACTCTTTACGTAAGATTTGTGAATATGATGACATAAAGGGATTAATTAGTTTCAGTTCACATGACATAATAGAAGGGATAAATATACAAGCCCCAAGGACTAGATCTAGGCTAAGTATATCACCATACTCGAGCCACAATGGAAACAAAGCACCAAAATCATCAAAATTATCATATACATCTCAAGCGAGTTATATCATCAATAAAAGGAGTATCCCACTCCAAGACATGTAAATCCCATTATATGAGGAATTAGAAATCCAACTACTCTTTACAAATGTACCATCATCCCAATCGAGTTAAAATCATCAAACCCAAATCATAAAAGAAATCATAAGAAATATACACATGCCATAATAATAAAGCCTATCCCAAGCTATTATGTTGCTCATCCCGAGCAATAGCCATGTATCGTCAAATGAAAATCTTCATATTACTCGAGTGAGTCAAATATCATGGAAGGAGCATCACGCACCAACATAGAAAATCACAAAATGTTTACGTAAATTTGTAATCCAATAATCTTCAATGTATGATCGTACAGATCAAATCAAAAAATATCATCACAATATGGATCCATTAGAAATAAATATGCACGTGCAACCACATGATAATATAGCTGAAACACCCCACCTCCGTTAAGGTCACTCACAAAGGGAATGCCTTAACTTTGGTGGAGCATTATAGGTAAAAGATACAGATAATTTACAAGACAGACATATATAAGCAGCGAAA
Source organism: Allium sativum (assembly GCA_030737875.1). Taxonomy (NCBI): domain Eukaryota; kingdom Viridiplantae; phylum Streptophyta; class Magnoliopsida; order Asparagales; family Amaryllidaceae; genus Allium; species Allium sativum. Next base: position 970,538,441 of record CM060918.1, on the reverse strand, counting down.
AAAAAAACAAATTTATTTCATACGTGGTTCATAACAAAACATTACAACAAAATGTCTCAAAACAACTTCCAAATCACTACATCAAAATCTTTGTCCTGATTATTACATAAAGAAGCATAAAACATAAATAAAACTGCATAAATCCACAAGTGGTAGTGTGTCCGAAGCTATAGCCATAGATAAGAGGTTCCAAGACATACATCACAGAGTCTTCAAGCTTGGAGAGATAAACGGTCCAAATTAAGCTGAGCTATTCCCTCCCTGGCTACCTGGGGGGAGGGAACGGAAAAAAAGAGAGCGAAAGAAAAATGGGTCAGACATAAGTCTGGTAACTCCAGTGATTATTCAGCATGTAAACTGGTAAGAGAACCATGACATGAATAAACTGGACGTAGGATAATAACAAAGAAATAAGGTATCATAGGATAAGGCAAGATAAACAAGGCAAGGTAAACTAATCATACTATCGCACTCATATCCATATTCTCTGCACCTACTAGATATTTCAACCATCATCATGAGTTCAAAACCCAGTGATCCCTTTTTATCGATCGGCTCCTACCCGCACACATTTACTACTTGTGTCATACGTCCCCGCTCGATTGTAGATACCTGTGCTGGTCCCACCATGGGGTGTATCAAATCCTATAGTGGCAACCCGACATGATTCAAGATGCACAGTGTATAACTACTGATGCCCAGTGCCTGTGCACGCCTGTACTCCGTCGGAACCTACACTGACGCACCAACCGCCGTTGTTTTGACCGCTTATAATCAGCCTAGTAATCGTGCCCCACCCTGCCTAGTTCAGGGTACCATGTTACATCTATGTGGGTTACTGCTGAAATGGGTCCCCGTTACTAGGATTTCCTAATCAACATGTTAAATTGGTTAAGTGTCCAAGTTAACCTAACCCCACCCATCAGTTTAGTTAACATGTTGTATTGGTTAACTGTTGCCTTAATTACCTTAACCATACCATTCCTGACTTAGCTTTAATTCATTCATTAAAGCACCAACCACTCACATTAGACATGCATTGTTGCGGTCACTGGATGTGTCGGTCGGGTCCAGGCAGTTTTACACCATAACTTAGTCTAACCTCGGGTTCTTTTGGGCTCAATGCACTAACCTCTCACATTAGATATATATTGTTACGGTTGTTGGATGTGCCGAGCGGTTCCAGGCAGTCTTACACCGTAACTCAATCTAACCTCGGGTTAGGCATATTTGTCTTTTCTAAATTTACATATTTACCTCTTTATATTTATATGTAAATTATTGTCATTCAAGTCAAGCCCCATTTTCCCTTTAAATCAAGTTCATAATTTTAGGTATACAAAATTTATACCACTTTTATGCCATAAACCATTTACATGTTTATAAGCCAAATATGCATTTATATGTAATTTCATGTTTTTCCCCAACATTACCCCCGTTAAACATTCACATAAGTCACAAAAAATGTTAGGCTCTCTACATAGCCTAACTCATACACAAAAGGGAAAAAAGAGGAATATGTAATATTCCAACATCATAAAAAATATGGATCTAACTACACATGTGGCATAAAACAATATAGAATTTAATTATGAACTTGCAAATTTAGATCTACTCATCATGAAACGTAAAATAGGGGTTTTACATAGAACTACATGAACTTAAATTAGGCATGTAGTTGTGAACTTGCTAATTTAGTTGGATCAAATTTAACATGAACCAAATCATATTAGCATGTAGTTTTGGTCATATATGTGATCATGGTTGAATTTGCATAATCATAGCAAAATTCCCAAATTGACATACAACATATAGGTGTCATCATGATATGTCATCGCAAAAATTATACAACATGGTATGTCATCGCCAAATAACACAACATGATATGCCATTGCCAAATTATACAACATAATATGTCATCTCCAATTTATTCAACATGACATGTCATCGCCAAAGTATGCAACATAATATGTCATTGCTAAATTACACAACATATATGTCATTGCCAAATTATACAACATATGGATTCATTGCCAAGCATTTAACATTTATCATCAAATCACATACAACATGATCACAAACTTAATCATGATAAGAGTCATGGTCTTAATCAATTCAGTTTAACAAAAAGGATAGGCATATATTTACATAGGGCGTTGTTCTACATCCATTTATTTAGTCACAATTCTAATATCGTTTAGGTCTAAATGATAACTGGACTTACAAAAAGGAGACTAGTCTTGTGTTCTGGGATCTGTATTCTGAAATTGAATAGCTCTCCTTTGTTGTAGACGTTGAATTCTCTTAGTTGAATTAGATTTGATCTGTAATTCCTAACTTGCTTCCTAGTTGAAGGAGAATGGCTGCCACTCTATAGGTTGAGTACGGACAGCATAACGGTCTTAGGAATATTTTTGTGTGGCTTAGGGTTTAGATTTAGGTTGCTTATATAGAATTTTGATTTAATAGGAGCCATCAGATCAACCTAGGGCAAATCAAAGCCATTCAAACCTAAGAGAACCAACCAAAATTTGCCGCACAAGCCCTAATGACACAGCAAATCGTCACACAAAGAAACACGTCAGATTTCAGATCTGGCCCGAGGGGGAGGTCGACCCCCAGGTCGACCTGTATGGGCGAAGGTCGAACTCCTGCTCGACCTGGCCTTGGGTGGGAAAATTCCCGCCCAGCCCGCTTCTGCTTCTGATTTTGAAATTTGAATTTTCTGAACTTTAATCTGAGCTGTTTATTCAAATTCTTGAATCTTCTGAAAGTCATAACTCCTTCATACGGAGTCCGATTCATGCAAACTCGGACTCTATCTCAAGCAGAATTCCAAGACGAACTCAATGGCGTAACCTTTTTCCCTTAATTCTCGCATTTATAATTAAATATTCTTTAATTCGTAACTTTAATGATTACGGAAAATACGGGTTGTTACATTCTCCCCTCCTTAAAGGATTTCATCCCCGAAATCTTCAAGTTGAGAAGAATGTATATCCTACCATCCAACCGTCCATCTACTCAAACCATCAAACACAAGCGTCCATTGTCCTTAAAAGACTTCTAATGCTTCCATGACTGTATGCATAGTGTGTGTACATGTCCTTACCTAATGCAAAATCAGGTGGTCTACTGATTCAGTTGACCTCCTTAATGCAATTTATGTCAGTGCCATGACTCCATTATGTATGCAATTTTTCCTAATCATAATTCTACATGAGTGCACAATCATTCATACAAATGTGACATCCGTATGATAACACATCAAGTTTTCAATCCATATACAAATACATATATGCATATGCAATATGAAAGTGACTGAGCCGATCTAACACCTAATGTGTGTGTATATGCATCCACGAGCAACCACTAGCAACCACTGGAAACCACTTGCAACCATCAATCATAACATGTTTCAAATACATGTTTACATGCATTGGTTTCTACCTAAGGATCAAGAATAGTACTGAGGAAATACTTAAGAAAAAGATAGATACGAGCATGAATAAACTTAAGGAAAAAGAGATCAAAGATGTACCCTAAAAAAGATAAGGGTAGGCTGCGCGTATCTTGGCCTCGGTCTCCCAAGTCGCGTCTTCCTCAGCGTCACTCCATTGAACTTTTACAAGTTTGACTTCGCGGTTGCATAGCTTTTTGACTTCTGTACCCAAGGTACGAGTTGGAACTCTTCTCACAGTCGCCTCTCGTTCTACTTCTACTTCCTCTAATATGCTCGGTTCCACCACATCCATAGACTCATGTAAGCACTTTCATAGGTGAGAAACATGAAAGGCATTATGAACTCCAGCCAATCTTTTGGGCAGCTCTACTTTATAAGCCATCTTTCCAATCCTTTCAATGATAGGAAACGGCCCTACAAATTTTGGTGCCAACTTTCCTGTGGATCCGAAGCGAACGACGTTTCTCAAAGGAGATACTTTAAGGAAAACCCTGTCTCCAACCTCAAACTCAAGGTCAGTCCTTCTTTTATCTGCGTAGGACTTCTGCCTATCTTGGGCAGTCTTCATTCTTCTTCGTATCAAGTCCACTTTCTCTGAAGTTTCTCTAATCATATTTGGTCCAAGTATGAGCTTGTCTGTAGACTCCCACCAACAAGTTGGTGATCGGCATGGTCTTCCATATAAAGCTTCGAAGGGTGCCATGCCTATGATGGCTTGGTAGCTATTGTTGTAGGCAAACTCCACCAAAGGGAGTTGATCCTCTCATGTTCTTCCAAAGTCAAGAATGCATAATCTCAAGAGGTCTTCTAATACTCTGTTTACCCTTTCTGTCTGACCATCGGCTTGGGGGTGATAGGCCGTGCTTAGGCATAGCTGTGTGCCTACAGCCTCTTGCAAGCTCTTCCAAAACTCGCTCGTAAAGATAGGATCTTGGTCACTCACAATGCTGGAGGGTATCCCATGGAGTCGAACCATCTCTTTAAGATAAATGTATGCTAAAGGTGAGGCAGTCCTTCTACTTTTAACGGGTATAAAGTGAGCGCTTTTTGTGAGCCTGTCCACTATTACCCATATACTGGTATTGCCCCTTCTTGACCTAGGCAGTCCATTAATAAAGTCCATTGAAATGCTATCCCATTTCCACTGTGGGACCTCTAGAGGATGAAGCAAACCACCAGGCTTCTTTTGCTCCGTCTTGACTTGTTGGCATATTAAGCACTTAGAGACGAATTCAGCTACAACCCTTTTCATGCCATTCCAAAAGAAAACCCTTTTTACGTCTTTATACATCTTGTCTGCACCTGGGTGTATGGTCAACTTGGAATGGTGTGCCTCTTCGAGAACCTTCTTCACCAAATCCCTTGCTTGTGGGATGCACAACCTTCCATCCTGCCTCAACCAACCTTTATCATCGATGGAGTATCTATTGAGATGACTAGAAGTCTCACCCCTAATTAGCTTATCCATCACATCAACTAGCTGAGGGTCTTCACGTTGCGCGGTTCCTATTGAGTCCAAAAGAGTAGACCGCACTCCTAGCGATGCTAACAAACCAGTCACATGATCGATGTAGGGTCTAAAGTCAAAGTCGGCTATGTATTCCAGGCTCTGCCTTTCTACAAAGAGAGGGCTTAAGGTCAGGTTCTTTCTACTCAAGGCGTCTGCTACTACATTGCCCTTGCTAGGGGTATAGGAAATCTCAAAATCGTAGGATGCCAAGAACTCCATCCACCTTTGTTGCCTCAAGTTAAGATCTTTCTACGAGAAAAGGTACTTCAACGATTTATGGTCAGTATACAATTCAAACTTCTCACCTAGGAGATAATGGCGGCAAGACTTAAGTGCAAAGACGATGGCAACCAACTTTAGATCGTGGGTTGGGTTGTTTTTCTCATGTACTTTCAACTGTCTGCCTCCATAAGCTACTACCTTCCATTCTTGCATCAAGACAGCACCTAGTCCCATACCACATGCATCCGTGTTTACGGTAAACATCTTGCTCCCATCCGGCAATATCAGAACTGGGGCTGTTGTTGGAGCCCTCTTTAATCGTTGGAAAGCAACATCACAATCCAAATCCCAATTAAATGTTAGGTTCTTCTTCGTCAACCTTGTAAGTGGAGCTGAGATTTTCGCAAAGTCTTTGATGAACTTTCGGTAAAAGCCCGATAGCCCGAGGAAACTTCAGACTTCGGTCGCATTCCGTGGAACCTTCAAATCTTGCACCGCAACTACTTTTGCGGGGTCCACAGCTAACACTTCCTTGGACACCACATGTCCGAGGAACCTTACTTCCTCTCTCCAGAAGTGGCATTTGGAGAATTTGGCTTTTAACTGATGTGCTCGAAGGGTATACATGACTTCTTTTAAATGTTGAGCATGCTCTTCCTCACTCTTTGAGAAAATCAAAATGTCATCTACGAAGACCACCACAAATTTATTAAGGAACTCCCTGAACACCATGCTCATCAAGTCAATGAAATAAGCGGGTGAGTTTGTCAAGCCGAAAGGCAAGACAAGCCACTCGAAGAAACCATCCGGAGTTCTAAACGCGATCTTATCAATACTGTCTTCAGCCACTCTTAGCTGATGAAACCCGGTAGCTAGATTTAGTTGGGAGAAAACCGATGCATCTACAAGCTGATCGAACAAGTCATCTATTCTTAGAAGTGGGTGCCTATTCTTCTTGGTTAGCTTGTTTAGCTCCCTATAATCAACGCATAGGCGAAGTGAACCATCTACTTTGGTTGCGAATACTACTGGAGCACTCCATTCAGAAATACTCCACCTTATAAACCCCTTCTCAAGCAACTCTTTAACTTGCTTGCTGAGTTCTTTTCTCTCCCTTGGAGCCATGTGTTTAATGGGTGAAGCAATGGGTTTTGCATTATCAACGAGGTATATGTGGAAGTCTATCTCCCTCTTCGGAGGTAACCCCTTCACCTCTTCAAAGACATCCGAGTATTTACGGACTACTCTAACAGACTGCAAATTCTCAACAGACGTATCAAGAGATTCTAGATAGCTAAGCATAACAGAGTTCATGGGATTACAAGAAATTTCGAGAATGTTACCGAGGTGAGTCATGAGTCTAACCACTCTCTTTTCACAACCGAGGACGACACCATTTCTGGATAGCCAAACCGTGCCTAGAATCAACCCATAGCCCGTAAAGCCCAAAACATAGGCATTACATCTAAACCCAACGCTTAGTATAGAAATTTCCAAATCCAGACAAATCATTGACAAATAAGTTGAGCCCCCAATTGGATTTGAAACAACCAAGGGATCCTCTATTAAACTGGTGTCTACGTGCAAAGATTCAACTAAAGCAGTAGATATAAAAGAGTGCGATGCGCCAAAATCAAAGAGTGCACGACAGGATGATCAAAACGATAAATTATACTCTCAACAGAAACATTTCTACCTCGTTCTTGCGGAGGTGCCATGAGATCATGAACCTGCCCTCCATAAGTAGATATAGCTCTCTGCCCTTGTTTCCTTAGGCAGTCCTTAGCCATGTGTCCCGTCTCGCCGCAATGGAAACAGCCACCCATCTTCCTCTTCTTCTTTCTGCAGTCCTTAACCAGATGTTCAGGAATGCCACAAAAATTACACTTCCTCTTGTCACGGGGTTTGTTGTTCTTCCCGCCCTTCTTGGAATCTGTCTTCTTACTATGTGACCCCTCCACTTTTTTATCTTGAGATACTTTCACATTTGTCTCTTTCTTGCCAGCCTTATCTTCTTCTTGTAACAGTGCCCTGTCCAACAGCCTCTCATAAGTCGCACTCATAAATATATGAGACATAGATACGCTGTGCAGTGGCTCATTCAATCCTTTAACAAAATGGAGAGCCTTTTTATGTGGAGTGTACACTAACTCCAATCCAAATCTAGCCAGGTCGTTGAATTGGTTAACGTATTCCTAGACCGACGTACTCCCCTGTTTGAGAGCTAAGAACTTCTTCATCTGTAGGCCTCATTCAGCTTGTGAGAGGAATTTCATTTCAAACCTCATTCTAAAATCCATCCAAGTTTCAACTGGTCTTTCAACGTTAGTAGCTTCCCACCAATAGGAGGCTTTGTCTTTAAGCAACCATACAGCTAACTGTATCTTCTGCCTATCGTCCACTTCGAAGATGTCAAAAAAATCCTCAGTTTCTTTGAGCCAGTTTCTTGCTTCCACGAAGGATTCATTTCCATTGAAGTTCTTTCCACCCATGGCTCAAAAGTCCCTACATATTTTTGAGAAAGCTTTTGCACACGGAGGAGGAGGAGGAACCACTACAGCCTGGGGAGGAGGAACGTCTGTTGGGCCTGCTGCATTAGCCCTAGCCTCTAGGTACATTCTGAACCAGCTAGGTACCGGCACGCCCTCGGGAAGGTTAAGATCCCCAGACATGCTGAAACGAAAAATGAAAGATTCAAAACAAAAGGGTAGAAAGATAGTGCATATAGCTTTGGGGGATTATACCTTTTTAAACTAAAACACTTTTTCTTGAAAATTGCTTCTTTAAACTTCTTTTTGAAAAATAGTTTTCAAAATTTTTATCTAATCTGGTAAACCTTTGCTCTGATACCAAGTGAAACACCCCACCTCCGTTAAGGTCACTCACAAAGGGAATGCCTTAACTTTGGTGGAGCATTATAGGTAAAAGACACAGATAATTTACAAGACATACATATATAAGCAGCAGAAAAAAAACCAAAATTATTTCATACGTGGTTCATAACAAAACATTACAGCAAAATGTCTCAAAACAACTTCCAAATCACTACATCAAAATCTCTGTCTTGATTATTACATAAAGAAGCATAAAACATTAAAAAAAACTGCATAAATCCCTAAGTGGTAGTGTGTCCAAAGCCATAGCCATAGATAAGAAGTTCCAAGCCATACATCACAGAGTCTTCAAGCTTGGAAAGATAAACGGTCCAAATTAAGCTGAGCTATTCCCTCCCTTGCTACTTGAGGGGGGGAACGGAAGAAAAGAGAGCGAAAGAAAAATGCGTCAGACGTAAGTCTGGTAAGTCGAGTGATTAATTGGTAAGAGAACCATGACATGAATAAACTGGACGCAGGACAATAACAAACAAATATGGTAACATAGGATAAGGCAAGATAAACAAGGCAAGGTAAACTAATCATACTATCGCACTCATATCCATATTCTCTGCACCTACTAGATATTTCAACCATCATCATGAGTTCCAAACCCAGTGATCCCGTTCTATCGATCGACTCCTACCTGTACGCATTTACTACTTGTATCATACGGCCCCGCTCGATTGTAGATACCTTTGTTGGTCCCACCATGTGGTGTATCAAATCCTATAGTGGTAACCCGACACGATTCAAGATGCACAGTGTATAACTACTGATGCCTAGTGCCTGCTTTTTCCACTTCGGAGTACGTGCACACCCGTACTCTGTCGGAACCTACACTGACGCACCAACCGCCGTTGTTTTGAACGCTTATAAACAGCCCAGTAATCATGCCCTACCCTGCCTAGTTCATGGTACCATGATACATCTATGTGGGTTACTGCTGAAATGGGTCCCTGTTACTAGGGTTTCCTAATCAACATGTTAAATTGGTTAAGTGTCCAAGTTAACCTAACACTACCCATCAGTTTAGCTAACATATTGTATTGGTTAAGTGTTGCCTTAATTAACTTAACCCTACCATTCCTGACTTAGCTTTAATTCATTCATTAAAGCACCAACCACTCACATTAGACAGGTATTGTTGCGGTCACTGGATGTGCCGGTCGGGTCCGTGCAGTTTTACACCACAACTCAGTCTAACCTCGGGTTCTTCTGGGCTCAATTCACTAACCTCTCACATTAGATATATATTGTTACGGTTGCTGGATGTGCCGGGCGGTTCCAGGCAGTCTTACACTATAACTCAATCTAACCTCGGGTTATGCATATTCGTCTTTTCTAAATTTACATATTTACCTCTTTATTTTTATATGTAAATTATTGTCATTCAAGTCAAGCCCCATTTTCCCTTTAAATAAAGTTCATAATTTTACGTATAAAAATTTATACCACTTTTATGCCATAAACCATTTGCATGTTTATAAGCCAAATATGCCATTTATATGTAATTTCATGTTTTTCCCCAACGTTACCCCCGTTAAATGTTCGCATAAGTCACATAAAATGTTAGACTCGCTACATAGCCTAACTCATACACAAAAGGGGAAAAAGAGGAATACGTAATATTCCAACATCATAAAAAACTATGGATCTAATTACACACATGGCATAAAACAATATACAATTTAATTATGAACTTGCAAATTTATATCTACTCATCATGAAACGTAAAAAAGGGGTTTTACATAGAACTACACAAAATTAAATTAGGCATGTAGTTGTGAACTTTCTAATTTAGTTGGATCAAATTTAACATGAACCAAATCATATTAGCATGTAGTTTTGGTCATATATGTGATCATGGTTGAACTTTCATAAACATAGCAAAATTCCCAAATTGACATGCAACATATAGGTGTCATCATGATATGTCATCGCCAAAATTATACAAAATGGTATGTCATCGCCAAATTACACAACATAATATGCCATTGCCAAATTATACAACATAATATGTCATCGCCAATTTATTCAACATGATATGTCATCGCCAAAGTATACAACATAATATGTCATCGCTAAATTACGCAACATATATGTCATTCCCAAATTATACAACATATGGATTCATTGCCAAGCATTTAACATTTATCATCAAATCACATACGACATGATCACAAACTTAATTATGATAAGAGTCATGGTCTTAATCAATTCAGTTTAACAGAAAGGATAGGCATAAATTTACATTGGGCGTTGTTCTACATCCATTTATTTAGTCACAATTCTAATATCGTTTAGGTCTAAATGATAACTGGACTTACAAAAAGGAGACTAGTCTTGTGTTCTGGGATCTGTATTATGAAATTGAATAGCTCTCCTTTGTTGTAGACGTTGAATTCTCTTAGTTGAATTAGATTTGATCTGTAATTCCTAACTTGCTTCCTAGTTGAAGTAGAATGGCGGCTACACTAGATTGAGTACTGACAGCATGACGGTCTTAGGAATATTTTTGTGTGGCTTAGGGTTTAGATTTAGGTTGCTTATATAGAAGTTTGATTTAGGAGCCGTCAGATCAACCTAGGGTAAAACAAAGCCATTCAAACCTAAAAGAACCAACCAGAATTTGCCACACACAAGCCCTAATGAGACAACAAATCGTCACACAAAGAAACACGTCAGGTTTCAGATCTGGCCCGAGGGGGAGGTCGACCCCCAGGTTGACCTGTATGGGGGGATGTCGACCCCCTGGTCGACCTGGCCTTGGGCGAGAAAATTCCCGCCCAGCCCGCTTCTGCTTCTGATTTTGAAATTTGAATTTTCTAAACTTTAATATGAGCTGTTTATTTAAATTTTTGAATCTTCTGAAAGTCATAACTCCTTCATACGGAGTCCGATTCACGCAAACTCGGACTCTATCTCAAGCAGAATTCGAGACGAACGCAATGGCGTAACCTGTTCCCCTTAATTCTCACATTTATAATTAAGTATTCTTTAATTCGTAATTTTATAGATTACAGAAAATATGGGGTGTTACAATAGCTCTCCCCGAGCTTAGCTCAGTACTTATACGTATTCAAGTTAGGGGCCCATCACTGCGGTCCCCCCCCCCCGGCTGAGTGTATCTTGACCCCCTCGGGTCAAGTGAATACGTATACATGACTCCCCCCGAGTCTCGGCTTCCCCCCGAAGCAAAGTACTGGTTTAACAAAACACAATATGCGTCACTGACTCATAGTCAGTAATCCGAGTAGTGGTAACAGTGCATCTCGTACCACACGTTCTCACTACTGGTTCACTAGCTGCTTATCAACTTCGCAATGGAAAACATCGAAAACACTATATCATCATTAATAAAACATCAGCATCAATCTAACTATACTTGAATTAACCGACTTCATATACTTCTGTGTCCCATTCCACAGAGTGTACATGTCCTTTAAAATCCAATATGTTATCTTGAAGGGTGCAAGGTTGTATAATTTATATAGGTAAGAAAATACTTGATTTCGATACAAGTTATGAAATATTTTACAAAACCAACAATTTTCTCTCTTGGAAAGCTATAGATTTGAAGATAGGTTTTTCTACTATTGTTTCGAGGCCACTTAGTGTAAAAAATTTAATTATAAATCTCATTTAGCCTCAAAACTATAATGAAAACTTAATTTATACGTATATCAGAAAACTAGTTTAAATCGTGCAATGTGTGCTCAAAACTAATCAAAACTCATCATTAAATACATAAAACCCAATTTTGCATTAGTAATAATTTAGGCTTCTCCATTAATAAAGTAAGTCAGAACATAACACAAAAAGCATGGTTTAAAAGTAGATCAAGAAAATCATAAAAACATTTAAGGAAAGACGCCCAAATTTACACTAAGGCATGAAATATGCACAGAAATCAATCCAGGTTGCAACTTTAAGAATAGTTTTAAATGACCAAACGATCTCCGAAAGGTCTAAAATTTGATATGTATAAACTAGAAGGAACATCCTTTCAAATGAAAAAAGATTCACTGAATTCTGACATCGTATTAAAAAGATATGATGCTCCAAACGTAGACTTTGGACTGAATTTCAGCTAGGCTGAAATCACCTCTAAATGATCTGAAAACTGAAACGCGCACAAGAGTAAACCATATCTTTCTAATAAAAAAGAATCAATGAATTTCATTAAGAAACAAAGAAGGTACACTATCCCAAACATGGACGCAGGCCATGTTTTCAGCTGTTCAAAATGCAGGTCTAAAAACACTCGTGGGTTCAACTTTGAGGCATGTTTCAAGTGAGCAGTCTACCTCAGAATGACATGAAAATTTATCAATTTATAATAGAAAAGATTATCTTTCTAAGAAAACAAAATCAATAAATTTCGTTAAGAAACGTGGAAGATATACTATCCCAAACATGGACTCGGGCCATGTTTTCAGCTGTTCAAAATGCAGGTCTGAAAACACTCGCGGGTTCAAATTTGAGGCATGTTTCAGGTGAGCAATATACATCAGAATAACATGAAAATTTCTCATTTTATAATAGAAAATATTGTCTTTCTGACAAAAAAAGAATCAATAAATTTCGTTAAGAAACGTGGATGATATACTATCCCAAACATGGACTCAGGCTATGTTTTCAGCTGTTTGTAAAAATCAATTTACAGCAGCGAATTTCCTAGTTAATCCACTCAAAATCAAAATTTTCGACATGAATCAAACTAGAATTTGTGAGGGGAAAACTCACCTTAGATTTCCAGCAAAAGATAGGCTCAAAACTATTTGAATTTGGATTAAATTGGATGCTTGGAGGCCTCTTTTCTTGCTTCAACACCTATAATTTACACAAAATCGACATGCAAGAAAGAATTTCCTCATACAACGACTTGTCTTCAAAAATCTGAAATAAATCTAAGATAAAATCAAGATTTTGAAGTGATTTTCTATCTTAGCTCTTGATTTAGATGCAAATTTTCATTTAATTTGATGGGTTTTGGAGCTTGAGACTTTTGTTTGCAAGAGGTTTGCTCCTCCTTTTTTGTTTTTGTGTTTCCTCCCTTAAGAAGAAGAATGCGTTTTTTTTCTAGAGAGATCCGTACTTTTTTTTTGATCTCTAGATTCTTCTTAAGCGGATGCTTAAAGATTAAGTATAATTAGGGGCCTAATTAGAGGATTAACACTAGTTTAGGCCTAAATGTTGCAATTTACACCTCTTCTAACTAATGCTACAGTATTTCTTCAAATTTTAAGATTTGATTTTCAAATGTTCACACTACACAACTTTATAAAGCAGACCATCATATTTTTAAAACATTTTTAAATCCTTTTCAACACAAATTTGGTCGTATTGATGCAAAATCACATTTTTTCCAAGAAGCATTAAATTTTAACTTCTTTTGTTAAAAACTTAAATTTCTTAACGTCAAAATTATATATATTGATTTTCTCAAATACTAATGATCATACCAACATGCAAAAATTAATTTTTCATCAATGTTTACATTTCTACATTCTTCTTTCAACTCAATTATATTGAAAAAAGCATGGTTTCTAAAAAAATTCATTGTTTGCTCATATATTTCAAGTTGTTCCAGTAAATAGCATTCAAAACTTATAAATACTTATTCTATTCAAATTTGCACCTTATAATGTTTAGAAAGACTTTAATTTCCATTTATTAAATTTATTTACATTCAAAGGTTAAATTTGAAATCTAATTCCTTTCAATTATTTTTATTTAGTACAAATTTAGCTTCAAAACGTAAACACATTATTTGAATTTATTTTCATCATTAACAACAATTTGAATGCATTCCAACCACACTTCTTATTTAATCATTTAACATGATTAAATACCCACTACCTCCAAATTTCACTATTAAACTCCAAAACCTAATATTATAATGTCACTCAGTAAATTTTTATTTAACCATTTTCAAACGTAGTTTATTCTTCTTAAAATTTAAACTATAAAACATGTTATAATCTATTTAGCCCGGGTAACCAAAACTCGGGTTGTTACAACGGGTGTCAGGTGCTGCTAAGCACCGTCTGCATCCTATTATATATTTTAACTAGCAAATAAAATTAAAGTGAGTAGTTCTCACCTTTGGGATCCACTCCTCCATTTCATTTCTGAACGGTTTAGATTTGCCCGAAATTCCAACTCAAACTTTTCCAAGTTGTTCATAGTAAAAATTGCATTTTAAATATAATGTTTATACATTAAAAATCACATTTTTATATCACTCATATATATATATATATATATCACATTTTTATATAACTAAAAATCTAAATTTTATTCAATGCTACTACATATAGAAAAATTGCATTTTTATATTCTCTACCATATAAAAATCATATTTTTATAATCTCTATTATATAAAATTCAGTTCTTTATGCAAATAAAAATCAGTTCTTTACGCAAATAAAAATCAGTTCTTTAATGATAAAAAAATATAATCTTTTCTTTAATGAACCAATGCTTTTAATTTCTACAAATAAAAATGAATTAAAAAAATACGATGTTATTTAAAAACTGAAAGGGAAGAGAGAACTCACTGTTTTCGGTGGAGGGAGAGGAGCGCAAGGGGGAGATCGTGGGTGCGGAGATGGGTGCGCGCAGTTCTGGAGGTGGTGGGGTCCTTGTAGGCGGCTAGGGTTTTGATGGTGGTGGATTTTCGGGGGAGGGGGCGCGTCGGTGTCTCGCGTCGGTCGAAGGGGGTCTCCAGCGAGGGAGCGGCGGCGGCATCGATGGGGAGGGAATGGTGCGCCAGTGGTGGCATGGGCGGTAAGAACGAGGGGGGTGGGTCCGTGGTTTTTTCTTTTGTTTTTTTTTCTATCGGGTTTGACTTCTGATTTGGGGGGAGGGGGCAGATAAAGGAAGGGGTAATATTATATAATATATATTTATATTGTTTTTATTTTTCCTTCCTCCAAAAGTTAGAATTTAATTCGAATTCGAAATCAAGCCCATCGACTATCGCCCCTAACTAATTACCCCCATTCCGAACACAATGGGATATGTTTCGTAACCCAATTCAGCTGTTACGATCTGTTTTTCTTCAAATTAAAATATAAATCAATCTATATATATTCAATTTGAACACACATTTTAATTTACCGGGGCCACATATTGATTCTAAAAATTCCAGAAAAATTATTTCAAGCTTCGTATTGACGATACGGTCCTAACAAAACTAATTTCATCAAATTTGAAGATCGTTTGAAAAACGGCGATTTTCCAGTCGATTAAACTCAATTGAAATTGGTCAAACACGTTTAAATTCGCCACGCTCACATATTGATCCCAAAAATTATGAAAATTGGAATCTAGCAATAATTTGACATTTCGGATCCAACAAAAGTAGTTTCATCGAAAATGGAGGTCGTTTGAAAAAACGCTATTTTTAAGGGCTATATTTCCATAGCGACTATTCTGAATTTTCAACTGGACAAAACATTTTATTCCCGCTATGAAATTTTAATTTTTCGGATTCGTTGGAAAGATATTTTCAAATAGATTCTAATATTTTTGGTTTCACAAAAATCTGGCTTATTTTGAATCTTGTACATTCATTTGAAATTTGAAATCGAATTTTCAAACTACCGCGCCATTTCCAATTCCTTTTATAATTAAAATAAATATTCGTTTTAACTTCAATTCAAATACATATATACATTCTAATTCTATTCAAAATAAATTTCTCATCGTTATTATTCAAAATAAATCATTCTAAATAATCAAAATTCACTAAAATTGCTAAAATATAAATTTTAAATTTTAAATTGCTTCTGATTTTCCAGGTTGTTACATTTTTTTTGTTTCTCCGACTTTAAAGACATTTACCAATTTTGTAAAAAAAACAGTTATGTCCTGTTATTTAAATCTGTGTAATTTTCACTAACTAGGTCAATTTCCTTAGAAATAGCTAAATGTTCGTCGTCATCAAGCATTTCACCATCATTAATTTATTTAACAACTCCAATAATCTAGCAGAAAGATTTATTTAGGTATATCATGTTACAAAAATATAAACCGAACTATAATGTTCTTAACTAAAAAAATTATTTAATATATTTGACATCAAAAATAATTAATTAATGAAGTTTAAAGATTAAAAAGCATATCAAGATCTCACATCGAGAAAGCAATTATTTAATTTTCTTTTCAAATAGTTCCTTGCATTATTACTAATTTCGTTTACATATTCCATTTGCTTGTATTGAATATATAATAGCTGGTAATATCAATAATTTTTTGGATGATATTGACAAATATCAAAGACGTTACGATATCCATATTAGTTACATGCTGATCAAGTACCAATGTGTGATGTTCAAACTGACACCACACACTATTAATGTATATAACTTCAAAAAACATGAAAGCACGTGCAACATTCAATGCCATGTAGCCTATTGTATATAATGAAAAATTAAGTAGTGAATTTCCTTACAGTGTATTGAGTAATCTGACATATTTCACAAGGGCATCAATACCAACAGTAGTTTCATAATATTAATTACATAAAAGCACGTGCAACATATTTTCGTGATTCTAATCTTTTGTATACATTATACTCTTGTATTAATACAAAAATTTTACTCAAATTTGAATGAAGGTAAGATCCAAATAGTTAATGCAATAATGGAGAAAAAAATGTTTTCCCTACATAATTAAAAAATTGATACATAAATTGAAAATTTGATGTTCGAAATAAGTTATTTTAGATAATATGTGTCCAAAGAATAAAGTATTAATTGAAGATAATGGTTGAAGATATTGGTTGGTATTATTAGTTAACGAGTTAGTTATAACTAGTTTTATATTATAAATGTAAGGTTTTCTTGACTAGAAGGAAAGTATATTGGGAGGTTTGTTCAAAATGTTACACACCATGGTCTTATAGTAAATATTTTAAAATAAATTAATTAATAAATAACAATGTCAAAATATATAATTTGCACAAACTTTAGAATTCGGCTCTGCAACTTGCATTGTTGGGTTCATTGTAATTTTACGATTAATTTTCATTTATTAAGTTTTCGGATCGGATTTCAAACAAAGAAGGTATAGACGTTTGAAATTTTAGAATCAAAAATAATTATATATGTAATTAAGGAAATAAATAATAATTAATTAATATTAATCTCTAACTGTTAAGCTTTATTAATAAAAAAATCGCTTTGCCAACAAAAAAAAATTATACATAATTTTTTTTAGTTATAAAATATTATTGTATAAGTTAATATATGTTATAAAATATAAATGTAAGTTTTTAAATTATAATATTATTTAAATTTTAGAATGGTATGTATAAATATAAAATATATGTATATAAAAGAATTTAAAGAAACTTTGAAATTTGATGATAACTTGAAATTTGATGATAACTTGATTTGTTTGAATGACATCATTGATATGTAATTTATCATGAAAGATAAACTGATTTTAAGACGTAAAGTTAATTTAATAAATAGGTTTGTGAATTAAGTATGATTACGAAACTTAATGAAGTGATTTGAGAATAATTGATTTCGTAAATGTTTTTAATCTAAATTTAATTGAGTTTAAAATTTTGTAATTGATTAAATTGAAATTTAAATTCAATTGATATGAAATCTATATAAAGGATGATTTGAATGTAATTTGAATCATTAAGAATAAAATCGAATAAACCAACTTGAATACTATTTGGAAATGAAATGAATTTAATAATTCTATTTATAAAGTTGAAACATTGATTTGAAGCAAATTTGTTGAATCCGATTTAATGAAATTGAACTGTGGAATACATATGAGTGGTTTGGATTGGAATTTCTTTAAATTATTTGAAATTTAAATTATTCTATTTTAAACTAAATTAAAGTTTTACAATGTAAAGTTAATATTTATTTATTTTATTTATATATTAAATTTAATTGTTACACTTTCTGTAGCGATTTTAATTATACCATTTTTCTTAAATTCAATTGGTGTATATATATATATTTATTTTAGATCAAACTTTTTTGTAAATATAATTCTTTTTAGAATAAACTATTTTATATGATATTTACTCTTTTAAATAAACTTGTTCTAGTCCAAACTATTGAATCCAAAATTGTCAAAATAAGGATTTTTGAAATAATGATATTTGATATTTAATACTATGAAATCAAATTGTAATTTTGTAAATAAATTGTCTTGTAAATATGGGATCTGAATCTCAAACTTAATCCAATAATGAATTGATTTGAATTATGATTACGAACTTAATCAAATAATGAATGTATTTGAAATATGATTCATGACATTGAAATATTTGATCTAAATGATTTGAATATAAATCAGTATTGTTATTATTTGATTTGTGGTATTTTAAAATATGACTTACGACATTAAAACATTTGAATGTAATTATTTGAATATAAACCAATATTGTTATTTTGAATATAAATGACCACGGTGTGAAATAAGTGTTCGGCCATTAAAGAGACCAGAGATAGTATTTTCATACACTTGCTAACAGCGATACCACTTTAACAAATGTGCATGTGGTGGAGAATTCAGAATAAAGTAGATTGGTTTGGCGAACGCTAGTGGAATGAAGTAAGAGAACGACGATGGATAGGCTTGACCTTCAGATCATAATTAAATTGACAAAAACATGAGCTATACCATGATTAATAGAGGTAACACCTTTTATCGGATACACTTTTTCAATACCATTTATTACTTTGCGATTTAATTAGGCCGTTTGATTTTGGTTCTATTGATCGAGGTGGGTGGTATTTGCAACTATGCATTACCACCAGTCCGGGCGTGCAATTTGGTATAGTCATACCCTGGGTATTGCCTCGTGTGCTTGTCATATATTCCTGATTGATCCCCTTACAATTTTGATTTGTAACGTACCTATGGACTGCCCTCTGATAGCCACTAGTTTGCGGTGGACTTTATGACATCAGTATAGACTATGAAATTATAAACGGTGTAAGGGTACTAATGGTAATCCCGCTTATGTTATTTTCAATAGTATATTTACCATAGATATTATTATAATAGTGTGTTATATCATATAATATCTTGTTTAACGGACCCTTAAATAATGGTACCTCGATCATTTTTCAAGTTACTTGTGCATTTCACTTGAGTTGAATTACTATTGAACATGTTAATACTGACTCGAGTACTATTATTTTTTTAACTGATGCTCGAGTCAGACTGAGGAGTTCAGCTTTGGCGATTCTTCCTTTGAGAGATGGAGATTTATTGGAGATTCAGCTTATTATCTATTTGTTATAACTATCTTGGTGATTCGGTTATTCCATTTCTATGATATACTAAGCATTTATGTACCTAGGATTTCTAATGTAATAAATTATGAATTCGATTTTTCATGTAATTTAATTTGAGAATTTTTGTTTAGTAGTCTCATGAACTACTAAGTTACTTACTCCGCTGGGAGTTATTATGCTATTTTTTATCCATGATCTGTCTGTGTTTTGTGATTTGATTTTATTAAACCTCATAGTTAAAACAATCACATTTTCGAACGATTTAAGTTGGTTTTATTATCAACTTAAATGGTAAGAAAAAGTCGG
This sequence comes from Allium sativum, assembly GCA_030737875.1. NCBI lineage: Eukaryota > Viridiplantae > Streptophyta > Magnoliopsida > Asparagales > Amaryllidaceae > Allium > Allium sativum. Next base: position 970,518,779 of record CM060918.1, on the reverse strand, counting down.
TCGTTATATGTGGTATCAAAACTTTGGTTTAATAAAGGCCTTAGCTTATGTTGTTTAAAACTCATTAGAGATTGGGTAGCGATACCGTAGAACGAGTAGATTCAGTCGTAGAATCTTCACTGAGAGAGTGTATATTGAAATATATAAATAGTTTTGAAAGTGGTATTATATGATTTTAGAGTATTTTTGATACAAAATTTGTTTTGAAATTTAACCTTTTCCAGGAGTTTCTTTCTTTTGAATCCAGTTTCCTTGATAGGTTTCTATTATGTTAAGATTTTATAAATCTAAATCTCGATCCTTGTTCTAAATTATCTTAGGAAACGTATATAGATGGTTTCATAATTCTTAAGTATGCTCTAGTTTGTTCTAATTAGGACCTCCATCCTTTATGGACTCTGTTGACTGGGTTCTTTCGTTGTTCAGCTTTTAGCTCAAATTTCTTCTTTCGTTATTCATTTTTTAGCTCAGATTTTGATTTATTATGACCTAACTACATAAATAATGAAAGAGGTTTTAATGTGTTAACAAAAGGGTAATATCACTCAGTCTATTAATGGAAATAATAAAGATTTTGAAAGTATTTTGGTAATATTTATGGGTTGTACATAGAAACTTAAAAGATGATTGATTGTAACAAAAAAGAGTTAGTTGAATTATCTATACAATACTATTAAAGATGAGGGGAGAATGATGCGCTCTGAAGCCTTTTTCAGTTTAAACCAATAATATTATGCCACGTGGATTTTGGCACTTAAACGTCTACTTCCTCTCACATCCTTTCTTGCTTACCCTAAATTAAATTAGGACTGCTTATACTTCCAGTAAGTTTTCGAATAACTTTTGTTTATCATGTCAACGTTTTCGAATAATATAAGCTATTCTCGGTTATTCCCCGTCGTTATAGGTTGCAATCGCATCACCGCTCCAGTGTTGTTCCCAATTCCACTTAAGGTGTTCGTCGTATCCTATCAGCATCTGGAAATTGATCTCCGTTGTGCCGACTCCTCTCCCGATTAAGTACTTCATAAGCATAGGAGCCTCTAACAGTATTTACTGAATTCTTAATCAAAGGCGCGAGTCTCTTTTGTTTTTTTCCCTTGTTGTTGAATTCAGTCTCCTCTCTTCTCCAATCGTACCTCTTTCGCTCCTTTCTCCCAAACCTAAATAATAGCGTCCCTTCGATTTTCTACTTGTCTACTTTACACCGTCGTCACCTACGCTTCCTGCAAACCTCGACTGCCAAATTGCAGGCGATCGGATTCAGTTCTTCAAGGGGTGTCCTCAAAGTTACCTGAACTTCACCTGATGTAAGCCCCTATTATTCTTCTTCTTAACAGCCGATGTTAAATTAGTTAGCTTCCTCTTTGTGTCAATTCTCTTCGATATGTTTTTTGCATTCTTGTATCACAAACTAATTTTGAATGCTTAGGTTGCATGGTTTGTGGTTTGTTACCGAACTCTTCTGATAATTTGATTCATTTGTTTTTAGCTAGTGTTCTAAAATGTAAATACTTGTGTTAACTCTTATTTTCTGTGGCAGTGTTCAGTTTTAATAAATATTATTTTGTGATCTTTGGTTTTTCTGTTCCTTTAGACATATTCATTCAACAAAAGTGACAAATTATATTGGTGCGTGATTTGTTGAATATTATGTATCACTGTTATTACGGCGTTCGACTAGTCGTGACTAGTCGGCCAGTCGGGATTAAAGCCTCGACATGAAACGTCGACTTTCAAAACGCCGACTGAAAACGAAACCCTAGAAATCGAACTCAAATCGAAACCCTAAATCGAAGTCTCGGTGTCGATTTGGAACCCTAAAATGATGAACTCGAACTCAACTTGCACTAGAAGTCTCGATCTGCACTGGAACCCTAAATCGAAGTCTTGATCTGCACTGGAACTCTAAAATGATGAAATCGATCTGTGCTGGAACCCTAAATCAAAATCTTAATCTGCACTGGAAGTCGTTTTGGAAGTCTTAAACCCTAAATGATGAACTCGAAATCGATCTGCACTAGAAGTCATTTTGGAAGTCTCGAAGTGTATTTTCATATAATATTTTTAGATCTACATATATGTAGCAAGTACAAGTGGAAAAACCAACACTTGAGCTACGAGGTTCAACATGTTCAATATGATTTACCATTTTGCAACCATGTACAAGCGGAAAAATCACTTCATATTGCGGCCAATAAGGTATGTCAGTACATATTTGAATTTTATCCATATGTATTAGTTAGAAATTTCAAATTATATATGTATATATTTATTTATCAACTAGTCCGACTAGTCTACGACTAGTCCATTAGTTTACTAATTGACCTCTATCGACTCGACTCGAATTATCACCGTGATAACCATGTTATGTATAAGTTAAGTTACATCTATATCTAGATAAATTCATTTTGTACTTGTCAGGCATTAGCTATATTAATTTTCTTTTGTAATAGCCATGGGGCGAATGATGTATTTCCAAACATATATATTTTTTGTCAATTTACGTAAACGATTTTGGAAGATTAAATTTTAATAAAGTAGAAATCTTTGAACATTCAAATCATATATAAATGTGATGCTCTGCAGTCTTTAGTATGTTATGGTAATATCTATTCAATTTTTAGAACCACGTACTTATTATGTTGCTCTTTTTTAACAAAGTACAAGTTGTAGCTTAGGAAAGGCATATTCTATAATGGTTGCATTTGCTCAGTTTTATCCTATTAAGGTGTTATTTTTTAGAAATAATTAATTTGTAGAAATTGCAATTTCAAAACATTGTCTCTGAATTATGATAATAAGATATTGTGTATTATGTCTTTAGATGTGCGTATTTATTCTGCACTTTGTTTGAATTAATGGATTTATGAAACCAGTATATTAAGGAGGATGTAACCGACCTTTTTTGGTTTACTCCTCAGTATTTGATTGTGAATATGTTGTATTTTTTTAATATCTCATATTTTGTAAGTTTGTTAAGGATGCATGATGTTGGTGATATGTGATTGGTGATTGGACTCGGTGAACTTTCCTAATATATGGCGTTTTCCTTTAAAAGATTAATAGTTGACGGCTTTATTTTTTGTCAAACATTAAGCCTAAAGTTTTGCATGGATTGTTGTTGTTCAAATCCAATAATAATAGCTACGATGAGTATGGCTTGCCAGTTTATTGTAGCAGCCTGCGTTTTACATATCGGAAGATCGTGAAATGTTTTTATTTTATTCCCTATGAGTTGGATCATTCACATATTTTAATATGTTGCTTATGGGGATGCGAGGCATGTCCATAATTTTTACCGATTTTGTTTGTGACCATTTTGGCCCCTGTCAGTTTTGTACAGGACATAACTTTTGACTCATGTCGAATCATAGGGTGAGACCTGTGCCACTGGAAAGGAAATGATGGTTGCCTTTCCTAAAGTGGTTACACTAAAGATATAGCTTAGTGGTTTGGGAGGAATCACTGTTTTAAGGTTTAACAGTTGGCTATCCAGGTTTGGTAAGCCATAATGGGCATATTTGAGGAGGCCCATTAATGGGCTGGTAGGAGGCTATAAATAGGGGGTGGGAGATATGGGAAATAGTTTAATTTCCCTCATTCTCTTATTTGGAAGAGCTAAGGGATCCTTCATTCCTCCATTCGTTCATCCTTTCCACCATAAATGCTTGGAGAATCGAATATCTACACCATTTGAGGCTAGATCTACACAGTTTCAAGGGAGATTTCATCATATCAAGTGGATTGAAGCAAGAAATCCACTGCTCGGATTCGTATTTCATCATTTCTAAGCTAGATCGAAGGATTGGTGAGTGATATGCATCTCTCACATGGATTCAATGAAGTGTATGAGTGTTTGATCATGTTTTTCATCTAATTCAAGCATTTTACTATAGATCTACACCTTGGTAAGTTCATTTACATGTGAATCACCGTATGATCTAATTCAGCAAGTTTAAACCGGTAATTTCATATATGTATGCAAGTTAGATCCATTTTTTGGTAGAATTGTTGAATTATCATAATTTAATGATGATAATGATTATTTTGTTGCTATTGGTGATTTGTTGTAGTGTTATGAATTATTTGGATGATCGAAATGAGTTGTTTGAATCGTCATTGTCGTTTGGCGAAGATTTGGTCAAGTTTGGGGTGTTTTGGTGGATCTGGAAGTCATGTTGTTTTGCACCATTCATGCCGTTTTTCACTATTCATGTCGCACTTCTTCTTCCCCAAGAAATAAGCCAAGGCACATGAGCCAAGCCGCCAGAGTCCAAGTCGCATGAGCCAAGCCGCCAGGAAATCAAGGCATAGGAAGTCATGTCGCGTCCGGCATGGGAAAAGCTGACATGGAGTATGCTAAGATGTTGGGTCATGCCGCGTTCGACATGGCGAGTCATGTCGTGATCAACATGGTGAGTCATGTCGTGACCGACATGGTGATTCATATGAAGTCCGACATGGAAGAAGTCAAGGCGTGGGGAATTCATGTCGCAGAAACTTGGAGAAGCTAAGTCATGCCGTTCGAAAGCCATGTCGTGGAAGAATCATGTCATGTCGTGCTCGATATACTAAGTCATGTCGGGTCCTATATAAGAAGTCATGTCGTATTCGACATGAAGTATGATGTCATGTCGTTGGAGAATTATGCCATTCCGTTGGGAAGTCATGTCGTGTGCAACATAGGTGGTACGACATAGGGTCATTTCTCAGGTACGATCCAGATTTGAACAAAAGAGCCTGAACCCTTGCCGTTGCGCAGTGAGGTAATTTGGCTCGGTGATGATGTGATTTCGAAGTAAATTCAAGTAAAAAGGTTCGAAGTATTAAAATATGTTCGTTGATCGGCGTAGATCAACAAATGAGGTGACAACTCAAAAGTTGTGAGTTGGTGGATAACGGATTGCTCGAGAAGGTTGCTTTAGCTATGAAGAGTCATCGGGTTGAATGACTAGAGATGCGAAGGCCAAGAGATTATCATTGTCGTGAGTTCTAGTAGACTCAAAGCATAGATACGATAGGGGCACCTAAAAGACCGGTTGTTGGTCGAGTACCCTGGGTATCGTTGAAAGGCCAAGTTGTCAAGGTTGGACATGCATACGGATCGTTGAAAGGCATATGGAGTTTATGCTAGAACCGGGGTTACCATTATCCCTCGACATATCGTAAGGTTGGCCATCATACGATTAACGATGGTTTCGAAGCAGGACTGGCGGTGATAGCCCGAGTCTATCATCGATGATTGGTTGCATTGTTTGAACCATCTCATGTAGATTGTCTAATGTCGAAGGAGATGTTCCTTGGGTTCTTGTCTGATATAGCTTTAGGCCTCTGGGGCTTGTGCTTAAGGGATAATGAGTTCGATTAGGATGGTTTACATAAGACATATAATTAGGATGTCATGAGTGCTTGATCATGATTGAATGGGTGTTCTTTTTTCCATGGATGTATGGTTGAAATGTTATTGTAAAGGCTATCACTATCCGATGTGGGGAAGGCAGGGTTGAGTTCTTCTCTAGTGTTTGGTAGATTAGTTTGTTAATCTACCTACTCTCATATATTTTATTGTTGATATTTGTCAGCTGTTTTATTGCTCACTAAGACTGTTGTTTGACTCAAGGTTTTATGTTTCCCTCTTATTACCTTGGGTTGTTCATCTGGTTGTAGATGGGCAAATTGAGTAGCAGGTGACAATTTGGTGAGATGAAGATGTTGAACGATGGCGAGCTGGAGGCTTACGTACCAGTTTTATTACTATCTAGTATTTCTACTTCCTCTGTTTGAGTTACTCTCTGAGTGTTATAGTGAGGATTCATGTTACAGACTTTGATATTCCTTTGATGTATGGATAACCTTTCAGGATATTGTGAAAGTTTTCAGAAGTCTATTATATGATGCTCCACTATTTCTACCTATTGTATATGTTCTATTATATTTTATCCTTGCGCTGTGAGTTTTACGACAGGTTCCGATGATGTTTACCTACTCTGATGATCGTCCATGGTCGCCTGGCACACCTTTCAGTGCCTTAGTCCTCTTGTTTAGTGCAGGGGTTATGGGCAGTCATCGCAGTTGGTATCAGAGCTCTGGTTAATGATTTTTTTAGCAAAAGTTCGAAGACGTAATTATGTGTGAGAGTCGTACTTGTATTCAGTTGGATGCTTACTATATATAATAGCATATATAGTAGTAGCGGTTGAATTCCTTTAGCAATTCTTCTTGGAAGGGGCTAATTATTCTAAATTGCAGATTTAGTATGAGTAGACGGCCATCAAGACACATTGTTAGGGGAGCTAATACTAGAGGGAGAAATGGCGGTGAACCAGACTACCCTACCATGTTTTAAGCCAAGATGGAGGCACTCATGCGAAGAGTGCCTGCTCCTGTAGCCGCTACAGTAGATGTAGTGTGCAAGTTCCTAGAGTAGTCGATTTCGCAAAGCTATCCAAGGACTTTACATCTCAAAGAGGAAAACCATTCAAAGAATCTGAGCCAGCTATAGAGATTCAGAGGTGGATGGATTCTCATGTCCAACTCTTTGGAGACTTGGGATTTGATGATACAACCAAGAGGAAGCTTGCATCAAGGTAGCTGCAAGGCAGGGCCATGGAATGGTGGAATTCAGTTACACTCGAGACTCCGGAGGAAGGGATTTCATAGGAACAATTCCAAGCTAAGTTTAAAGAAAAATTCATTTCCACGGCTTAGAAATCTACTCTATTCAAGAAGTTCGTAGAGCTGAAACAGAATGGTCGTTTTGTGCTTGACTATATTTTTAATTTTGAGGCCTTGTCTAGATATGCTCGTTTATACATTGATACGCCCTATCAGAAGAACGAGAAGTTCATTATGGGTCTGGATGCCTACATAGGGAGACCAGTGGTGGATCATCTTGATGATTCATTTTAGAAGATTGTGGAAAAAGATATTCACCATGAAAGCTTATTTCCAAAGGAAGCAAATGTTTTCGCTGCAACCAAGGAAGTTCAGAAACCACAGCAAGGTGGTAATAATAAGAAGAGAAAGCAGCAACAAAAGAAAGGAAAGGATGGCCAAAAGAAGCCTAAGAGTGAGATGGTTTGCTTTAACTGCCAATAGAAAGGTTATTACTTAAATGAGTGCAAAAATCCCAAAACTGAGAAGAAATGCTTCAAGTGTGGAAAGTCTGGGCATGAGAAGAAAGACTATCCAGAATCAGCTAAGGGAAAACAGGTTGTGAAGGCATATGCTTTGGAAGCTATACCGACTTCTTGATGAGCTCCTACTGCAGAGGAAAAAGGAAAGGATGTCATCGTTCACGGTACTCTTTTAGTTAATGGTATTTCGGTTCGTGTGTTGTTCGATACTGGAGCATCACATTCTTTCATTTGTAATGAGCTTATGTGCCACTTTGGTTTGGAACCCGAGATTTGTAATAGACCATTGATCGTGACTAATCTGGTTGGGGGTTCGTCCAGTTTGTGCATGTTGTGTCGTGGTCTAGTGTTGTCGAGTCATGGTTGCTTTTTGTGTGTGATTGCTTTGTTCTTAACTTCGCTGGGTTTGAGATCATCTTGGGCATGGATTGGCTCATGAGGTATGCGACAAGGGTGAACTGCGTGAAGCTTGAGGTGAGAGTCGGGGATGTGGAAGGGAGAAAGGTGTTGATTAGATGTAAGCATTAAGAGGGTGTCTTCATGAGCTATCTATATTCGCTTGGGATTCCACAGGAAGACTTGTCATCTGTGCTAATCACTAATGAGTATGAGGATGTTTTGACGAGGTCAAAGGGTTGTCGCCGCATCGTGAGATCAAGTTTAGAATCGATTTGGTCGAGGGTGCTAGACCAATCGCTACGCCTCTTAGGTGGATGGCTCCTAAGGAACAACAGGAGTTGGAAGTGTAAGTTCGTGACCTTCTAGGAAAGGGATTCATTCGGAGTAGTGTTTCCAAGTGGGGGTGCACCTGTCGTGTTTGCAACCAAGGCAAATGGCTAATTAAGATTGTGTGTGTACTATCGTAAGCTGAATAAGGTGACCAAGAAGAACAAGTATCCGTTGCCAAGGATTGATGACTTGTTCGATCAGCTTCACGAGGCAAAAGTGTTTTCTTAGATGGATTTGGCAATGGAATTTAACCAGTTGAGGGTAGCGAGGGATAGTGTGCCAATGACTCCTTTTAGGACACCATCCGGTTTCTTCGATTGGTTGGTGATCGGGTTGACTAACGTGCCAGTGTACTTTGTGGATCTTATGAATAGAGTGTTCAAAGATCAGTTGAACAAGTTCGTACTTGTGTTCGTGGATGATATTTTGGTTTATTCTCGGAATGAGGAAGAGCATAAGAAGCACTAGTGATTTGCGTTGGAAATCTTGCGAAAGCATCAGTTGAAGGCTAAGTTTTCGAAATGTCACTTCTGGAAGAAGGAAGTGAGGTTCTTAGGCCATGTTGTTTCTGGAAATGGGATAGCGGTTGACTCTGCTAAGGTGGCAGCAGGTTAGGACAGGGATCGACCTAAGAATGCGACAGATGTTCGGAGTTTCCTTGGGTTGGCAGGATACTACCGCCGGTTTATCAAGGATGTCTCCAAGATAGCTGCACGTTAACGGGATTGACGAAGAAGAACAAAGTGTTCACACAGTATGCAATGTGTGAGCAAGCGTTCAGGATTTTCAAGGAGAGACTGACGAGTGCTCCTGTTCTTACCATTCCAAGTGGGAATGAGGATATGATTGTGTATACTGATGCATGTGGTATTGGACTTGGAGCAGTGCTGATGCAGAAGGGCAAGGTCATGGCCTACGCGAGTCGACAGCCAAAGTCGCATCAAAGGAATTATCCAACTCATGATTAGGAGTTGGTGGCGATTGTGTTTGCTTTGAAGATGTGGAGACATTACCTGTTGGGAGTTCGATCCGAGTTGTTTACAGATCATAAGTCTTTGAAGTATCTTTTCTCCCGAAAGGATTTGAATCTTCGGTAGCAACGATGGTTAGAGCTTCTGGCGTCATATGATTTTGGTATAGCCTATACTCCGGACAAAGGCAACGTAGTAGCAGATGTGTTGAGTCGAAGACACACAAGTTTGGGAGCGATGTTTTTGGAATGGAAGAGGCTCGAGTATTTAGCAAGGTTTGATTTCAGGCTAAGGTGTGAAATGGAACCTGGAATGTTGGAAAGCTTATCCATAAGACCTACTCTCGTCGAAAGGATTGGTGAGAGCCAAAAGAAAGATGCAAAGCTTGTCGAGTTTATCTAGAAACTAGAACCAGAGAATAAAGAGTTCGAAGTCGATCAAGAAGGTTGGCTGCAAAAGCAAGGATGACTGGTTGTTCCTTATATCGATGTATTGTGAGATGAGGTTTTGAGAGAATGTCATCACTCAAAGTTGACAATTCGTCCTGGTGGTAATATGATGTATCAGGACATGAAGCGAATCTACTACTAGGAGGGGATGAAACGGGATATTGGAAAGTTCATTTCCAAATGCATGAACTGTCAATTGGTAAAAGATGAACAGAAGAAGCCGAGTTGTTTGCTTCAGCCATTGGAAGTTCGTACGTGGAAGTGGGACCAGATATCGATGGATTTTATCGACGGACTACCCAGAACCAGGGCAAGAAATGAAGGGATATGGGTCATCATGGATCATTTGACCAAAAGTGCAAGGTCCATTCCTGTCAAATCAACAGGACGACATCAAAGTTGGCTGAACTTTATGTGAAATGGATAGTTTGATTCCATGGTATCCCAAAGATCATAGTGAGTGATCGAGATCCATTGTTTACGAGTGGATTTTGGAAGAGTTTGCAAGAAGCTTTGGGAACCGAGTTGTGTTTAAGTACGGCTTACCATCCCCAAACTGATGGTCAAACCGAGAGGGTTAACCGAGTTTTGGAAGATCTCCTAAGGGCATGTGTGTTAGACTTCGGAGGATCATGGGAAGACCATCTACATATAGTTGAGTTTGCATATAATAATAGCTACCAGTCGAGCATTGGGATGACACCGTACGAGGCGTTGTATGGTGGACCGTGTAATTCTCCAGCATGTTGGCTAGAACCTAGAGATAAGTCGGTACTTGGGCCTGAGATGATTAGAGTGACCTCTGATTGTATCGAGATCGTTCGGCAACGAATGAAGGCAGCCCAAGATCGTCAGAAGAGTTACACCAATAAGCATCGTAAGGACTTGGATTTCTATGTAGATGATATTGTTTTTGTGAAGATCTCTCCATTGAAGCATGTGGTTCGATTAAGAAGTAAAGGAAAGTTAGCTCCAAGGTTGTTGGGCCATTTCCGATAGTCGAGCGAATTGGAAAGATCGCGTATAGATTGGAGTTACCAGAGAAGATGTCGAGTTTGCATAATGTGTTCCATGTGTCGTTTCTACGGAAGTTTGTGCATGATTCGAATGTGGTGGTACCTCCAGAGCAGTTCGAAGATCTAGAAGTCGAAACCGTAGTTGCGGACCTTGTAAGCCGCTTCGTGTTGTGGGGAATGACACGAAATAACTTAGGAGAAAGACAGTTAAGCTAGTCAAGGTACAATGGAGTGAGGATGACAACGATTGTACGTAGGAGACGGAAGAGAGCATGAAGGCGACTCGTCCAGAACTCTTCATCGGAAGAGAGCATGAAGACGATTGTATCCTGTTTAATAGGAATTTCACGTGCTAGGATAAGGCTATGGATGCATGGTTTGATGGTTGCTAGTTTATACAATAGAATTGCCTTCTCAAGGATGATACGCATGCGGAGTTGTTGTGGTTTCTTGAGCTTGCTTGGAATTTCGGGGGCGAAATTCTTAAGGGAAGTAGAATGTAACAGCCCGCATTTTACGTATCGGAAGATCGTAAGATATTTTTATTTTATTCCCTATGGGTTGGAACATTCTCATATTTTAATATGTTTCTTATGGGAATGTGAGGCATGTCCATAATTTTTACCGATTTTGTTTGAGACCATTTTGCCCCTATCTGTTTTGTTCAGGGCATAATTTTTGACTTAGGCTGAATCAAAGGGTGAGACCTGTGCCATTGGAAAGCAAATGATGATTGCCTTTCCGTAGAGTGGTTACATTAAAGATTTGGCTCAGTAGTTTGGGAGGAATCACTGTTTTAAGGTGTAACAGTTGGTTGTCCAGGTTTGGTAAGCCATAATAGGCTGATTTGAGGAGGCCCATTAGTGGGCTGGTAGGAGGCTATAAATAAGAGGTGGGAGGTATGGGAAATAGTTTACTTTCCCCCATTCTCTCATTTGGAAGAGCCAAGGGATCCTTCATTCCACCATTCCTTCATCCTTTCCACCATTAGCGCTTGGGGAATCGAAGATCTACACCATTTGAGGCCAGATCTACACAGTTTCAAGGGAGATATCATAATATCAAGCGGATTGAAACAAGATGTCCGCTGTCCAGATTCGTATTTCATCATTTCTAAGCTAGATCGAAGGATTGGTGAGTGATATGCATCTCTGACATGGATTCAATGAATTGTATGAGTGTTTGATCATGTGCCATATGGTTATTTTGTCGCTATTAGTGATTTGTTGAAGTGATATGATTGATTTGGATGATCGAAATGAGTTTGAATCGTCATTGCCGTTTGGCGAAGATTTGGTCAAGTTTGGAGTGTTTTGGTGGATTTGGAAGTCATGTCGTTTAGCACCATTTATGTTGTTCTTCACCATTCATGCTGCATTTCTTCTTCTCCAAGAAACGAGCCAAGGCGCATGAGCCAATCCACCAGAGTCCAAGTCACATGAGCTAAGCCGCCAAGAAATCAAGGCGTAGGAAGTCATGTCGCGTCCGACATGGGAAAAGCTGACATGAAGTATGTTATGATGTTGATTCATGTCGCGTCCGACATGGCGAGATGTCGTGATCGACATGGTGAGTCATGTCGTGACCGACATGGTGAATCATATGAAGTCCGACATGGAAGACGTCAAGGTGTGGGGAATTCGTGTCGCATAAACTTGGAGAAGCTAAGTCATGTCGTTCGAAAGGCATGTCGTGGAAAAATCATGTCATGTCAGGCTCGAGATACTAAGTCATGTCGGGTGCTATAGAAGAAGTCATGTCATATTCGACATGAAGGATGATGTCATGCCATTGGAGAATTATGCCATGCCGTTGGGAAGTCATGTCGTGTGCGACATGGGTGGTACGACACAGGGTCATTTCTGAAATTTTTTATTTTTCGGGTACGATCCAGATTTGAACAAAAGAGCCTGAACCCTTGCCGTTGCGCAGTGAGGTAATTTGGCTCAGTGATGATGTGACTTCGAAGTAAATTCAAGTAGAAAGTTCGAAGTATTGAAATATGTTCGTTGATCAGTGTAGAACAACAAACGAGATGACAACTCAAAGGTTGTTAGTTTGTGGATAATGGATTGCTCGAGAAGGTTGCTTGAGCTATGAAGAGTCGTCGGGTTGGATGACTAGAGATGCGAAGGCCGTGGGATTATCGTTGTCATAAATTCTAGCAGGCTCAAAGTAGGAGTACGATAGTGTCACCTAAAAAACCGGTTGTAGGTCGAGTACCCTGGGTATCGTCAAAAGGCCTAGTTGTCAAGGTTGGACTTGCAAACGTATCGTTGATAGGCATATGGAGTTTATGCTAGAACTGGGGTTACCATTAGCCCTAGACATATGGCAAGGTTGGCCGTCATACGATTAACGATGGTTTCGAAGCAGGCTTGGCGGTGATAGCCACAGTCTGTCATGGATGGTTGGATGCATTTTTTGAACCATCTCATGTAGATTGTCCAACATCGAAGGAGATGTTCCTTGGGTGCTTGTCTGATATTGGTTTAGGCCTCTGGGGCTTGTGCTTAAGGGATGTTGAGTTCGATTAAGATGGTTTACATAAGACATATAATTTGGATGTCATGAGTGCTTGGTCATGATTGAATGGTTGTTCTGATTTCCATGGACGTATGGTTGAAATGTTATTGTAAAGGCTATCACTATGCGATGTGGGGAAGACAGGGTTGAGTTCTTCTCTACTGTTTGGTAGATTAGTTTGTTAATCTACCTACTCTCATATATTTTATTGTTGATATTTGTCAGCTGCTTTATCGCTTACTAAGACTGTTGTCTGACTCAAGGTTTTATGTTTTCCTCTTATTACCTTGGGTTGTTTATCTGGTTGTGGATGGGCAGACTAAGTATCAGGTGACATGTGATAATTTGGTGAGACGACGATGCTGACCGATGGAGTGTTGGAAGGTTACGTACCAGTTTTATTACTATCTAGTATTTCTATTTCCGCTGTTTGAGTTACTCTCTGAGTGTTGTAGTGAGGCTTCATATACACAATTTGATATTCCTTTGATGTATGGATAACCTTTCAGGATGTTGTAAAAGTTTTCAAAAGTTTGTTATATGATGCTCCATTATTTCTACATGTTGTATAGGTTCTATTATATTTTATCCTTGCGTTGTGAGTTTTACGACAGGTTCCGATGATGTTTACCTGCTCTGATGATCATCCATAGCCGCCTGGCACATCTTTCTGCGCATTATTCCTCTTGTTTAGTGTAGGGGTTATGGGAGGTCGTCACATTTATACAATTTTTTTGATTAAATTTACTTTTATGTATTAATCTCTAAACTGAAGGATCTTGGTTCTCTTAAGCTAAATTATATAAAATGTTTTTCTTTTTTCTTTTTTAAATTTGTTTTGTAATATATTTTATTGCCTTTCTACATATTATGTTCAACCTCTTTCCTGTCCAAATAAACCTATCAACTAATATTGGTCTAATGAAAAATGCCCGAGTTTTACTTATTCGACGTATGACTTAGTATAGTATGATGCCATTTATCTTTCTTACCTTTTTCTATGATCTATTATTTATTCGCATTTATATAAACTCTTTTGTGTTGGTATAAATATCATAAAGCCCGAACTATATATGGTTAAAGCTGAAAGTCAGCCATAAGCAGTTTCACTCCAGGTGGGTGCTCATTATTTGTATAAAACAAAGAATTAACCAATATTACACTCATTTTTTGCTAGAACAAATGAAACATGACATCACCTTCATCTTTATGTTCCTTCTATTTCCCTATGTGTTCTGAACAAGTTTAAGCGATGCTCAGATTACACCCCTAAACTTCAAATCTCTTCTATCTGATCCAAACGATGTATTGACTTCTTAATCTCATATAGGTGAATGTTAGCATGGAGTGTAACAATCCTAAAAATCATGATCGAGTTACATTTGTGAATCTTAGCTCACTTGATTTGATAGGTAAAATATCCAGTTTCTTTCCCTGTTTACCCTTTCTTGCTTACCTTAAATTTGGAGAAAACAAATTTAATCGTCCGATTCCATTTGACCTCGTGTAGTTAACGAAACCGCAATGCCTTAACATTAGTCAAATTTCTCTTTAAGGATGAGTGCCAAGTTCTCTCTCATATCCGTCAGAATTTTTCAATGTAAGTTTCTCTGATAATTTACTACATGATGAAATACCACTTTAGTTTTTTACTTTTTCTAAAGTTAGAGTCGTGTATGTTTGGATCATAATGAAACTATACTAATTTCTGATCTTTTTGTTTCAAAATGTACAGATTAGTTACCTATATCCTGAATTTCAAATTTATTTTAAGTTAAGCTTTATCATTTTTATCACTTCTCAGGTTCAAAGTTTCCATTCGTTTTAATACAAGTATTTGTAGACAAATTTTAGTTTTTCCTTTATTAAGACTTCTAAAATGTTGTGTCTGATTTATACTTACGAAATGTGGCATCTAAAATGTGATTCATCTGTCAAATATGGTGGTGAAATATTGGCATAGCTTTACGTGTATGTATATCTCCAAACAATAGCTTGGAAAATGTGATATTCTTTCTCAGTTGGGAAATTGGAGTTTAAAAACCATACAAGTTCATAGTGTTGCTTCATCTTTTATGGTAACAAATGATTTCAGATATCAATCTAATTGTATTTTACTACGCCTTCCACTATCGATATATTTATTCTTTGACTATTGGTGAAAAAAAAAATGCATTGTAATACAATAACAATAACCTCTATTCTTAAATTATATGATTAATTTTTATGATGTTAGGATAATAAAAGCTTAAGTCAAATTTATGGCATTTTGTAAAAATATTTTTTAGGTTTGCATTTTCTATTTTGATTTCTTACATTTTTTAGTTTTAGGAATATATTTTATTTTTCATGAGAAGAGTAAAGACTTTTAAATTACAAAATTAGGCTTGAAAAAAAACTGTATTTGCTTCAAATTCGAAAGGAGGATCTAGACCATTGTAGCAAAATTTCAGTGTTCGAGATAATAAGAAGTACAAAAATATTTTGTGGATGCGATGTGTCATGTATGTATGCCTGAGAAAAATAACTAGTGTTAAAGTAATACTTCTTTTACACACTTTTTTGGACACCATATAAAGAGTTAAATTATTGGTTTTTGGTGTTAAACCGTTCACTAATTGAATAATTCACTTGAACATTCATGTCAAAGTCAACTGAAAAATATATCGTTTCCGTATTTCCATGTTTGTGTACAAGATTAGTTTACAAACATGTAGGCTATTCATTGGAGTGAATCTAACGGTGAAGATCAAAGAGTCAACAAAAGCTGTGCCTAATTTTAGTGAAAAATCAATCATGTTCTAAGAATTCTAATATGCTAGGCATAGACTTGTATATTCACAAATTTACATATGTTTTCTTTTCATAATTTAGTTTTCTAAAACTATTTATTCTGCACTATCCATCAATAATTTTCTTTCACATTTGCATATGAGTAAATAAATAATCTCCTTTCACATTTACATATGAGTAAATATTATGAAAGCGATTCGAGTTGATTTTTCAGTAAATAATATATGCATGTTTCTTTAATAAATAAGGAAATTAAAGCATGCGTAAAATGGTTAGATTGAAGAGAGGCAATGAAGGCATGTTTGTTTCATACTTTCAATAGACGCTTTCCAATTGATGCCGTTTTTCCTAAATTCTAAATTCTAAACAAGAAGATTCTTTTTTTTTGGTTGCAATTAATTTTCCATCCTGTTTTCGATTAATATTATTTAAGTATTATCTTTCCTTTTTTAGATCATAACCACCATGCTCTAAGTGTAAAAAATGAACTGAAATAAGAATCATCATCAGTTTTTATATTGAACTTCGAACCAAATCAAACTAAATTTTTTCTACACATGATCAATGCCCTTGAGTCACAAACAAGATCATTTATTTTCAATTTATTCATTATTTCTGCTATTTTCAAGTAATAGCCAATAATTGAAATTCATTGCATCATTAACTATCATCAAGCAGTGAAGAATGTTGAAATTTCCCCAATTTGTTAGCTACTGCCGTCTATACAGTGTTGTTAACTCTTTTACCTAATGTAACACCCATTTTTCGACAACTGAATTCTTGATTGAATTTTAGTAACACTTCATAAAATTAATTGGTATACCTGAATTATTATACACATGCTAATTCAATATTTAATTATTTCTTTATCTTTTACACTACAACAAAACTGTCCTTTTACAACGTGCAAAGACTGTTGCAATATGCTTTTCACAACGGGCATTTGCCCATCGTAATATGCGTCGTCGTAATAGCTCCTAACTGTTTTACAACGGGCTATGACCGTTGTAAAGGACCGTTGTAATAACTTGCTCTATCACGTGCTATTACTCTATGATAATGGTTATAAACCCGTTGTAATAGCTAATAAATTACAAGTGGCTTCTTCCCATTGTAAAATTAACTTATAACAACAGTTTTATCCCGTTGCAAAATAAATGCAAATATAAATATAATTGCTGCTATATACATCAATAATAATAATGAATATTTTAACGTACAATAAATATTGTAATGCAACAATCAAAATCACATAATAACATATGATAAAAGACTAAGGCAACAGTCATAAAATTCCTACACATTTCAAAACGTTATATAAGTTTACATTCCAGAAGATTTAGATAAGTTTACGTTTAGATTTAGATAAGTTTACGTTCCAAAAGGTTAGATAAGTTACATCGACATAGATCTAACATAAATTACATAACTAGTTTCATAAGATCCAACGGCCTGTTTGATAGTGGACATCTATGAATTTGGCCTAAACAAAAAAGCTTCCAGTTCCACCTCTACATTCACACATATTTTCCAAACATCAGCCCCAAGCTTTTTAAAATGTATTAAAGCATCAGGATCAGTGCTTGTTATCGTCCCCTCTGCATCAGGATCAAGTGTTAAAAAAAATGTTATCAAATGTAGAGAGAATATATTATTATACACCATTCGGAACTTATTATTGTAAGGTTTGAACTTTGAGCATATTTGCACGAGACAATAGACAAACTCATGTAATAATTTTATTAAACAAACATGCATTATACCCTTTACTCTTCTTCAAACATCGTCCACCAACAAAAATACAAGTGCACAACTAGAACGCACATTTTCGTCTTTAAATCTGTACATATAACCTAAATAAAAATGTCATGACTGTCGATAGATTCGACATTACATGTTGCATGAGTTAGTGTAGTCCGTTATAGCTGGTACTTAGCACCACTGTGTAGTGCAGCAGCAGTTTTAGAGATATAACAGGAATGCTAAAAAGGAGCATGGATAAGTGTAGCTCTCAAATGTACGTCCCTAAATTAAAAAAAAAATCTGAACTATATAATATAACAGACATCATAAGGCAACAAAGATTTCTGGAGCATTCGTAAAAAATAAAATAATAGTTGGGTTTGAAGAGAAATACTAATCGTCCGTGACAATCAGAAGCTCTACATTAAATTTGCAATTTCTGATGCTTCTAGAATACCATTTTTGACTGCACCTAGACGTCCATGGGATGCATCCTCCGTGAATTACTTAGTTACAATGAAATTATGCAAAGCTAAGTTACGGTGGTTAATTATTGCTTAAGAATGAAAATAGAAAAAATGAACTTATTTAAGGATGATACTTAATTTAAAAATATTTACAGTATATAAATCTTGTTAGTCCAGATATACATAAGTAGACAGTTCACAGTTGAATTTTTTTGGGGTTATGGAGTATAGTAATTTGCTCAAAAATATTAGCCGTTCAATGTTAAACAATAAGTGTAATCATTAATTTAAATTTGACATGTAGTTCGGTGGTGCTATCATATTTTTTATCATCTCTGTTATCAAGAATTTCAGACAGCAACGAGAATCAGAAAGCTAACCTGAAATTATCAAACAGCAACGAGAATCGAACAGAAATGAACAAATGAATTCAAACAGTAAGAAATTAGACGTACACAGCCTCGGCATGGAGAAAATACCATCAATGTATGAACTACAAGTAAATTCAAAGGAACCATAGTAATATGAAGAAAAAACTGGAAGTCACTTGAACAAATGAACGGCAGGCTAAGAGCCACATTTTGTACCTACTTTCTAGAGTAATGCTATAGTTATAACTTTTTTTTTGGCCTTAAATTCAATTATGTTTATATCACTAAACAGGCTAACATTGAATTCTCTAATAAAGAAATTTTATATGGATAGGGTAATGTTCAGTTTAACCGCACATACACTTTGATTTTTAGCATTTTATAAATATTTGTCTAATTAAAGTTGTAAAAAATAGTAATATATTAAAATTTTATTTTGTTTTAATTCGAGATGTTTTTTGATAAGGAAAATTTGGTGGAATGTTCACTGATTTGTGAATTTGTATGACGATTTGAGATGACCGCTTTATTCAGTTATTCGGTAGCCCGATGCAAAAAAACTGATGTTATGGCCAGCCTTTCTTGTACAGAGTATATTATTAGTCACGTCGTACATTCAAAAGCACGTACTCTCTAGCATCTCAGTGATTTGAGACGAGAAATATACATGAAAAATACCAATTACATCGTCTTTTTTCAGTCAAGATGGTTGGCAGGAACGTTGACTTGATATATAGGTGACTTGATCCATGACTATGCGATAACAAAGTTAAAAATTAAGCTTGCATGTGGCATGCATTGACTACGTCATAATTGAGAAATAACAGTAAAATTGATTCCTTCTTTGGTTGTGCAGTGTTCAATAGAAAGTGATTTTAGACCTCATTCAAGCGTCAAGTGTGAAGCAAAGAAGTGTAGGGTGCAGGAAGTTAGTTAATCATCCGAACATATCTGAAGTTAACCACGGAGGAACATAGCACTGATCAGCAAAGGATTGAAGCGTGCAAAATTGGACGGGGCAAAGGTGTCTTTAGTCTTTTCCTTCTTTAAGCACTTTTATGAAATGTTATTTTTTACTTGCAGTTGTTTTATTGTAAAAGCATAACTAACAATTACTTGCTTAGTGAA
This sequence comes from Allium sativum, assembly GCA_030737875.1. Classification (NCBI taxonomy): domain Eukaryota; kingdom Viridiplantae; phylum Streptophyta; class Magnoliopsida; order Asparagales; family Amaryllidaceae; genus Allium; species Allium sativum. The sequence continues at coordinate 970,499,447 of CM060918.1, read as the reverse complement.
AACAAATGGAAAGAACCAAATATAACATAAACATGTACTTTCATGTAGCTGGTTAATTAAATTCGATTCTATGTCTTGTAAACCGAATAGAAGACTGGTACTAGACAAAATGTCAAAGATTTTACCATTTTATCAATACAATATCTAAGTTTTTACTGTTCCATGATTAGTATTCTCTTTTCCGGTTGCATAGCCTCGGTTCTTTCAGTCCAGAATAATCAAAGATGCTTGTTGTAATTTGGAATGGTCTACAAGGAGCATGACACTTTGCAATCTTGCGATAGATGCATGCATCCTCATTCAACGTAAGTACAACAAAATTAATTTTTCTGGGAATTCTAGTGAATCAACTATCATGATCAAAAGAGGCCAAACTCAAACAAGGGAAGGATCATCTACTTCGCGCCTGCAGTAAGGAAGAAATATTCTTTGCTGGTAAAACGAACCAGCAACCACGTTGTGCTCAGTCAAATACTCACCATTTTCTTTAAAAAGGGACTATAGGTCAATAATAACAGTAAGTGTAAATCCTAATTAATCCCTTTTTACAAACTAATTGGACTAATTGGACTATACTGAAACTGTTAGCGTGGAGTACATTCATATGGATAGGGTAATTGGACTATACTGAAACATCTCCAATAAAGAAATTTTACAAAGTAATTTGACTATACTGAAACTGTGAGCGTGGAGTACATTCATATGGATAAGGTAATGTTCATATATATGGTTCAAAATACTATATAAATGGAAGCGTATGAAAACTTCACTACTGTACAAAATTACAACCATTGTAACGGCTTGAAAATTTTCAATGGGTCAGCTGACCAGTATTTCGACAAGGGTCGTAAGCTTAGAAAAGAACTAGATATACATGCACCTAAAATATTTCTAACTGCCAATAGCATGGGTTATGATAAAATTACAAACAAGTCAGCCGTGATCAACACCTTTCATGGCCAATAAATTTGGTTCAAAACCAAAAGGTAATGTGTATTTATGTGTGTAAAGTGGTGGTGTGTTCCTGAACCAGACAGAGGTGAAACTGTGAAATCAGTAAGGGTGATATAGTAAAACAGGGTAACCATCAATCATCAAATACGAAGGTAAACAACACCCACTCTGTCAAAATTTAGGGGACATTAGGGTTATATATCACGTTTAATAGATTTCAATAATCAATTACATGAAATTTTCATGACCAAGTACTAATGCAAAACTTTTATTCCAACAATCCATGGCAAATCAGGCAGTTTCAGGTATGTATTCCAGGGTGCAAACCCAGGAACATGCGCAAGTTTCAATTAAAATGCATGTATTTAATTCAAAGCAGCATCATAAGGCCACCAATATCACAACATCAACAATCACAAGGTACAACTATCATATTTAGTATGAGTTGAAATTTAATTCTTGAAAACAATAGAAATCGTGAGTCTGAGACTCACCTGTACAGTGGAAAGAAGGCGCAAGAAACGCAACTCGATTTGAATGGCATGATGCGGGCTTCGTACAATGGAGGAGCGGTCGACGTCGGTCTTGAGTACTGCATGTGAACGTGATAGGTCAGGTGCCTCGTTAGTGACCGGAGCGCTAACAAGAGGCCGTGCTGTTCGAGATGGGGTTCTGGCTTTGAGGTGGCTACGGTTTTCAAGGCGTGGAGGCGGCACCATAGCAAGCTGAACACGATTTATGGAATAGGAACAGAGAGGCGGAGTTGATTTTGGGAAAGCATTTGCGGATTAATTATCGGCTGCCATGAATACTGATTTTGGGGGTATTTTGATTAGGGAGAGCAAGAAGGTTTTCTTTCTTCATGGTGGCCATGAAAACTTTGATTTTGGAATTCGATTTAGGAAAGGTGAATTTTCTCAGCTGAAATAAAATCGAAGGGAAAGAAATAAAAGAGGACGGTTTTCACAAGAGAAAGGACGTGTGTAAATAATCAGAACAGGGTAAACACGTGTTGTGAACCTATATTTTAATACAGACAAGTGTACGCAAAAAAGTTTTCTTTTTTTTTTAAATTACATAAAGTGGCAAACTAATAAACAAAATTTTAAAGAGTATATACCACTTATTATACCATAAATAACAAAATACAAGTTTATTCCTAACACAATTAAAATACATTCCAAATTCAACTGAAATAAATTATTAAAAATCCAATTCAAAACTAAAAATAAATAAACTCAAGTTTATATTTTAAACAAATTCATGATTTCTCAAATAATATATTTCAATAAATTTTAAAACGTTAATAGCGTTAAAATTTGACGAAACCATTCAAATTTACATATCCCAAATAATTTATACTCAAAAGATTTCATTCAAAACCAAGTTAAATAAACTAAATTTCAAAATTATAAATAAAATTCAATTTCTAAAATACAAAACCCAAATTAATTCATATTTTTAAATGTCGAAAATTTTGGTTCGTTTCAACCATGGTTACCTTTTTTCAGACATAAGTGAAGATTTCTATGATGGATCTGTCAAAAATTCATTTTGTTGACAGTAGAAAAAAAGATAATTTACCACAAAAGTTGTAAAAATTAGGAGACTGTGAAATGGCACTGCACCACACATGGTGCAAATAACCAACAAGCTGGATATGGCAGCACAACACCACGAAGGTTGAAAATCAACAAAAGCATAGATCTAAAGATACTAACAAAACAAAATAAAGGAAGCACGAGTAAAACAGTGGAAACTGTACCTCTCTGGAGACCAATTACATAACCAAAAATATATTTGCAATCCAAAACATTAAGATCACCATCATCGGTGCTTTCATCAGCCTCCACATGCACACAAGGCACCCATTACCAAAACAAGATGACAAGCTGATCAATACAAACTCCAAGCACATCGACCAACATTGTACTAGAGCCACAGCCAAAAACCCTAGAGAATTTCCTGATAATACAGCAATAAGAAGGGGAGTTGTGTGGCTTTCTGTACTGGAGAGAAGGCAAGGAGGAGAAAGTGACATTGGAAATTAGGGAAATTAGGGAGTGGCTTTTTGCTGTGTGGCAAGAAAGAGAAAGTGGCTTTATGTAGTGGAGCGATAACATGGGAAATTAGAGTTTGATGGCGGCAGAAAACACTAGAATAGATAAAATCGACCAAAATAAAATGGATGGACATAGGTTAGGGAGAAAGAGGCGGATGGGAGTGAAGAATGATAGAAGAAAGTCAAGGTAGGGGATTAGGGAGTGAGCGGACGAGAGGGAAAGACTGGTGGAAGAAATAAAGCAGAAGAAGAGTCCGCCATTTTTTTGGGAAATAAATCACAGGCGAAAGAGATATCATTAATTTATTATTAAATATTACTTCATTTTTATTTATTATAATTTAATGTCAATTATTAACTGTTAATAATAATATGTATGTGTTATTAATTTTTAATTTTTAACATTAATTTTTAATAGCAATATCATTAATCATAAATTATTAATATTTATTGTTAATTATAAATTATTATATATTTGATATTAATTACTCGATATTACTTATTAATTACTTGAAAATAAAATTAAGCCTCTTTAAGTACAGATTATATATATTTAGTAATTAGCGATTATTTATTAATAATCATTAGTTATAAATGATAAATATAATATTATTAATGATTAATTATTAAATACTAATAGATAATATAATATTATTAATAATTAGTGATATAATATTATTGTTAGTAATTAGTATATTATGATTAATATATTATGATTAATGATTAATTATTAAATAATAATAAAAAATCAATATTAATTTTAAGAAAGTATTGTAATTATTAATTATTGATTGCCGAAAATTCGTAAATAAATATTTATTACAAAATGCATTTTATGATCATTATAAAGTTGACATCAGTTAAAACGGGTATGTTATGAGAGGTACAAAATTGGTACCTATTACAACGGGCGTTACCTATTGTAAAATTAACATCTCTTACAATGGGCATTTTGTGACCGTTGTAAAATAAACATAGATTACAACGCAATTTTTGAACGTTATCAATTACAACGGGTCTTAAATGACTGTTGTAATAGCATTCTATTACAACGGGCAGACCTTGTCCGTTGTAAAAAGGGTATTGTATAGGACATCTATTACAACGGTCCAGAAATGACCGTTGTGATAACACTCTATTACAACGGGCAATAGTGGGCCATTGTAAAATGGATGCTGTAATATAGTATTTTTGTTGTAATGACTATAAAACCAGTTGCAATAACTATAATAATCATCTTTTACCATCTTTCTTTATCATCTATGTAGCTTAAGATTACTGCATGTTATATTGTTTTGCACATAAGATGAAATGGTTCAAAAGGGAGATATAATTTATAAAAAACGGAAGTTTAATTAAAATATTTATTCGATATAACGAGTAATTCATGATATCTTCCTTGAAAAATATTGTAATCGCACTTCTTGAGTTTTCATACAACAAAATTTCTAGTACTGTTGTCGATATCTCTTTATTTTATTAGATTTAAGTTTTCGTAACTACGACTTGATTATATACAGCATGCATTTGCCTTACTGATATTAAGAAACAAAGTAAAGCTATGTCAAATTCTAGAATAAATTATTGTAAATGCTTGAATTTTAATATTTTAAAAGCGAACCAAAGTTTTAAATATTAAAGTGACAACATATTATGTGTCTTTGCATGTATTCTCTTTTCATGAAATGGTAATAAGTTCTTGGCAGGTAAATGAGAGATGGGCAAAATCAAAACAACAGCTTCTAGGTACTGAAGTACATGTAATTGATTATACTATCATACATATTATAATTATTGGTCATTCTATACCTTCTTCATGATAAAGATTAAAAATTAACCAGATTGTCCATGCTTCATTTTACTGGGATTGCATGCTGTTTTTTTGTAGTCGTTTCATATAATTTTTGGGCTCTATGTAAACATGCCTGCGTGCATGTATTTTGGTTGTACATATTTATGTAAATATTTGTAACGGTAGCTAGCCCTATGCATGCTGAACACGTTGTACTTGTTTTATGTTTGATGAATGAATGAAGGCGTGAATCTAGCGATTCACTACCTTTTTGCATCAAAAAAAATTAACCAGATTGCGATCACTAAAGCATTAATGAATATAAAAGAGGTACAGAACCAAATCAAGGGATAAATATGTTTTCCCATAAATTCCAAAGTACAATAGGTTGCCATATCAACATTTGGATTTCAGGCTATTCTTTATTATTTCTTTTTCAGTTTATCCGTTTATATTTGAATGACTTAAACTCTCCATTTTTATTTCCCTAAAAATAATGTGATTTCCTTAAAATACCCAGTAACTTGGGACATTTAGGTCATGTATTGATTGACTAGATGGTTAATAGTAGTCTATTTACTGTAGGAATGGTCAGTTTAAAATTTAATATGTTAGTACATGAAAGATTTTAAAGACTAATAATTCTTATTTTTCAATTTCTTTATTATTTCAGTTTACACTAAATAATATTTTATCCTTTCCTCATTATAGGAGCAATACATTGAGAACATTTTCATCAAATAAACCTTTTCTTGTCGGCTTTTAAATTATGATATAATGACATATTATATCCGTAATTGGAACTTCTAGCTAACTTTTAACAATCTGTACAAGCACCAGACGTCCAATTTCGCAGCAAAGACCTTTATGTAGTAAGTAATATACGCAATTGGTAACTAACTCAACAATCCCGTTCTATAAGTGATCCACCAACAATAAAATATAAGAGGTAATTAGGGAGGAGGACAAACTTTGCCGAAAAATTAGGCTGAATGATGTTGGAAAATGAATGAGCAAAGAAAGAGAAAAGTGGGAAGAAGAAGAGATAGGGGTAGCAACATTTAAAGTCCCACATCATAGAAATATTAGCACAATCTCTCCTTATATATTAGAAGCCAAAAAGGCTTATGTAAAATAAAAAAGAGAGGGATGATAAAAGGATGTGGACTTGGCCATATTAAATACATTAAAAAGTCAAAGATAAGGGCCTTGGGCCTTGGGGCTCTTGGTGTCTCCTGATTGGATATGGCCGACGTTGTTGCTTGGGCTAGTGCACTGACATGAGAATATTTTTTTTCTCAGAATTTTAAATGGTGTGTCTGTTCAGTTCAGAATTCGAAAGGAATGTCTGTTAACTGAACGAGTACAACCATTTGAATTCTCATCATATGCATATTAATAATAGAGCGGTTAAAGGGTCGCAACCTTTCCTATTCTGACGGTTACTGATGCATGCGAACAGGCACTCCTCCTTGCCTATATATACACTGCCCAAAACAAAGACAGAACTTGCTTTTTCTGCTGAATTATACCTTCTTCTTCAACGTAATTCTCTGATCTACTTTCTATAACCAACTTCAGTTCGTCGGAGCTCCGTTTGCTGGCACTAAGCTACGGAGTTGGTCCGTTTTATCCTGGGAAACAAATTGCAACTACGTCGATTGGTGTATACGACGGCAATATTGTTTCAAGGAAACAGAAAAGTTCTGGACTCGGACATTATTTAAACAGAATACTTTCTGTTTATCTTTGATTTTATGCACAAATCGGTTACGCTTTCTATGATTATTATAAACATAGTTTGACGTGACAATTGTGACATAATTGATTAACAGTGATTGTTGTTGCTGTCTGTTTGTAATACAGTTGTGTAATTACAAAAGTTCTAACATTCTTGAAACAATATTTTGTTGCAGATGACGAAAAACAGCAGCACTGATTCTGCACCGATTCAGATGGTGAAAACTGCTCAGCCAGCGCCTGTGCTTCCGACAATGGCTCTGTCTCATGGCGAAAGGCCAGAGAAGTTCAATGGAATCAATTTCAAGCGCTGGCAACAGAAAATGTTGTTTTATTTAACAACACTAAGCCTTGCAAAGTTTCTGACTGAAGAGGCTCCTGTGGTAGACGAACTCGAACCTGACGCTACTAAAGTAGAGGCACTTAATATCTGGACAAATTCAGATTTCATGTGCAAAAACTATATTCTGAATGGTCTGGATGATAGCCTCTACAATGTCTATTGTACTTTTGCAACGTCCAAACAACTCTGGTTGGCTCTGGAAAAGAAGTACAAAACTGAAGATGCAGGCATGAAGAAATTCATTGCTGGAAAATTTCTAGACTTCAAAATGGTTGACTCTAAGACGGTGATAAGTCAAGCTCAAGAACTGCAACTTATCATCCGTCAATTAGAAGATGAAAAGATGACTCTTAGCGAGACTTTTCAAGTTGCTGCAACCATTGAGAAATTGCCTCCTTGGAAGGACTTTAAAAATTACCTTAAGCACAAGCGTAAGGAAATGACAATGGAAGATCTCATAGTTCGGCTTCGCATTGAGGAAGATAACAGAAATTCTGAGAAAAAGATTTCTCAGAATATTGCTGCCAAAGCAAATGTTGTTGAGTCAGACAAAACTAACAAAAGGAAAAGGGAGAATGCTCCTAAGAAGTCAAAGAAATTTCTGGGTTCTTGCCACAACTGTGGAAAGAAGGGGCACAAAGCAGCCGAATGTCGTGCGCCTAAAAAGAAGAAGTTGGAAGCAAATATGGCTGATGTTTCGAAAGGCATTTCTGATCTTGATTTATGTGCAGTAATATCAGAATGCAACCTTATTGGCAACTCAAAGGAATGATTTGTAGACACTGGAGCCACTCGACACATATGTGCTAACAAGTGGATGTTTACAACCTATAAAACTGCAACTGATGCTGAACAACTTTTTATGGGCAATTCTTCCACTTCCAAGGTCGAAGGCAAAGGAAAAGTTGTGCTGAAACTGACTTCTGGAAAGGAACTGACTTTAAATGATGTTCTCCATGTTCCAGAAATTCGCAAGAACTTGATTTCAGGATCGTTGCTGAGCAAGCATGGCTTCAAATTGATCTTTGAAGCTGACAAATTTGTTCTTTCCAAGAATGGTGTGTATGTTGGAAGAGGTTATGTGTGTGATGGTTTATTTAAAGCAAATGTAACCACTATTGTACCACGCACTGAAATGAATGAAAGTGAATCTTCTGCTTATATTGTTGAATCTTCTAACATATGGCATTCTAGATTAGGGCATGTAAACTTTGATACATTGCGAAAATTGATTAATCTAGAATTTATACCAAAATGCAATATAGATTCCAACTATAAATGTCAAGTTTGTGCAGAAGCAAAATTGACAAGAACCTCGTTTCATCATGTTGAACGAGTGACAGAACCTCTAGACTTAATACATACTGATGTATGCGATTTGAAAATGTGTCAAACTAGAGGTGGAAAAAGGTACTTTATTACATTCATTGATGATTGTACCAGATACTGTCATGTGTATCTCCTTAGAAGTAAGGACGAAGCATTCGAAATGTTTAAACAGTATAAGGCAGAAGTTGAGAATCAACTCAACAAGAAAATAAAATCTTTAAGAAGTGATAGAGGAGGAGAATACGAGTCTCCATTTGAGGAATTCTGTGCTGAACATGGAATTATACGTCAAACTACAGCCCCGTATTCACCTCAATCCAACGGTATAGCCGAACGGAAAAATAGAACTCTTAAAGAAATGATGAATGCCTTACTAATTAGCTCTGGCTTGCCAGATAACTATTGGGGAGAAGCTATTCTTTCGGCAAATCATATTTTAAATAAAATACCCCGAAAGAAAATATCTAAATCTCCTTATGAACTTTGGAAAAACAGACCACCATCCTACAAATACCTAAAAGTGTGGGGGTGTCTTGCCAAAGTAGAGGTACCAAAACCAAAGAAGGTCAAAATTGGACCAAAAACAATTGATTGTGTATTCATTGGATATGCACAAAACAGTGCTGCATATCGATTTTTGGTACACAAATCTGAAATTGATGATATTCATGAAAATACCATCATTGAGTCGAGAAATGCTAGATTTTTCGAACATGTATTTCCCTTGAAACATGGTACTGAAAATCATGCACCTAAGAGACCAAGGGAAATTGAAGTTCCTTACTCCATTGAGGACGCTGAACAAAATAACACTCAGCAAAGTAGTGTTGAGCAGCAAGTGGAGGAACCAAGAAAAAGTAAAAGGTCAAGGACTTTAAAAACCTTTGGACCGGACTTCTATACATTTATGTTAGAAGATGATCCATTGACATACAAACAAGCTATGTCTTCCAATGATGCCCCTTATTGGAAGGAGGCAATTAACAATGAAATTGAATCCATTATGTTGAATCATACATGGGAATTGGTTGATTTACCTCAAGGATGTAAGGCCTTAGGTAATAAATGGATATTTAAAAAGAAATTGAAACCTGATGGTTCAATAGACAAGTACAAAGCTCGTCTGGTAGTCCAAGGATTTAGACAAAAGGAAGACCTGGACTATTTCGATACATATTCACCTGTAACGAGGATAACGTCAATTAGAATGCTCATTGCAATTGCATCCGTACATGACTTGGAAATACATCAAATGGATGTTAAAACTGCATTCTTGAATGGTGAACTAGAGGAGGAAATCTATATGAAACAACCTGAAGGATTTCTAAGCTCAGAAAATGAGCATAAAGTTTGCAAACTGGTAAAATCACTTTATGGCCTTAAGCAAGCTCCAAAACAGTGGCATGAGAAGTTTGACAATACTATGTTATCAAATGAATTCACGATAAATGAATCAGATAAATGTGTGTACATAAAACATACACACATTGGATATGTCATTGTTTGTCTTTATGTTGATGACCTATTGATCCTAGGCAACAACAAGGCCATAATAACATCTACAAAGGATATGTTATCCTCTAGATTCGATATGAAAGACCTAGGACTGGCTGATGTAATATTAGGTGTAAAAATTCTGAGAACACCACAGGGATATGCATTATCCCAATCGCATTACATCACCAAAATACTTGAGAAATTCAAGCAATATGATGTAACTATTGCAAAATCACCAGTAGATATGAACCAAAATTGGGTAAAGAACACTGGTGACGGTATTTACCAATTGGAATACTCTCGTATACTAGGAAGTATCATGTATGTTATGAACTATACTAGGCCTGATATCGCATATGCTGTAAGCAAACTAAGTAGATTTACCAGCAATCCTGGTAAACATCACTGGAAAGCGATAATCAGAGTTCTAGGATATCTAAAGTATACACAGAGTTATGGTCTATACTATACAAACTATCCTTCAATAGTGGAAGGATACAGTGATGCAAATTGGATCACTGGATCAAATGATACAAAGTCTACAAGTGGATACGTGTTCACATTAGGAAATGGAGCAATTTCATGGAAATCATCCAAACATACTTGTATCGCTAGATCTATGATGGAATCAGAGTTTATTGCACTAGATAAGACTGCAGAAGAAGCGGAATGGATTCGAAGCTTCTTAGAAGACATTCCTAATTGGAGCAAACCTATGCCTCCAATATGTATACATTGTGATAGTCAATCAACTATTGGAAGAGCTAATAGTACACTATACAATGGTAAATCTAGGCATATTCGTCGTAGACATAAAACGATAAGACAACTTCTCTCTAATGGGGTTATCACAATAGATTACATTCGATCTAAAGATAACTTAGCGGATCCACTTACAAAAGGCTTGCCAAGAGAGAAAGTTCAAACCTTATCGAAGGGAATGGGGCTAAGGCCTATAGACTAAAGGTTTTTCTGAAATGGAAACCCCACCTAGTTAACTGGAGATCCCAAGATCTAGGTTCAAAGGGACAACGAAGTTTTAGAGAAACTTGATGGCACTGTTATACACAAACCATTCCTATGATAAGTCAGTGCATTATATGTTGAATAAGGATAAGTATTAGTACTTTTAATGATGTCTGTATTTGAGGAATTAAAGAATACCCTTTACAGAATCACCTACGTAAGTGCGAAGGCGCCGCTTCAAAGAGAATTATGAGGCCAAATTCTCTAAGCACTTATGAGACCAGGCAGGTGTTCAAGGCAAAAACGAACACATACAGAGAACGAAGGGTTATAAGAAACATTTATCGTGTGTTATCTACTTTAGAATTACACAAAAGGCTTACAGTTCAAGGACAGTCTATGTCTACTGATTCGCCGGTGATTCAAATAGGTAATCACTAGGAAAGTTCAAAGCCCTTGTGCTACTTTAACCGATGCGATAAATGGTTCGTGAAACTAAGATCGATTGCTCATTCATGTGGGGGATTGTTGGAAAATGAATGAGAAAAGAAAGAGAAAAGTGGGAAGAAGAAGAGATAGGGGTAGCAACATTTAAAGTCCCACATCATAGAAATATTAGCACAATCTCTCCTTATATATTAGAAGCCAAAAAGGCTTATGTAAAATAAAAAAGAGAGGGATGATAAAAGGATGTGGACTTGGCCATATTAAATACATTAAAAAGTCAAAGATAAGGGCCTTGGGCCTTGGGGCTCTTGGGGTCTCCTGATTGGATATGGCCGACGTTGCTGCTTGGGCTAGTGCACTGACGTGAGAATATTTTTTTCTCAGAATTTTAAATGGTGTGTCTGTTCAGTTCAGAATTCGAAAGGAATGTCTGTTAACTGAACGAGTACAACCATTTGAATTCTCAGCATATGCATATTAATAATAGAGCGGTTAAAGGGTCGCAACCTTTCCTATTCTGACGGTTACTGATGCATGCGAACAGGCACTCCTCCTTGCCTATATATACACTGCCCAAAACAAAGACAGAACTTGCTTTTTCTGCTGAATTATACCCTCTTCTTCAACGTAATTCTCTGATCTACTTTCTATAACCAACTTCAGTTCGTCGGAGCTCCGTTTGCTGGCACTAAGCTACGGAGTTGGTCCGTTTTATCCTGGGAAACAAATTGCAACTACGTCGATTGGTGTATACGACGGCAATATTGTTTCAAGGAAACAGAAAAGTTCTGGACTCGGACATTATTTAAACAGAATACTTTCTGTTTATCTTTGATTTTATGCACAAATCGGTTACGCTTTCTATGATTATTATAAACATAGTTTGACGTGACAATTGTGACATAATTGATTAACAGTGATTGTTGTTGCTGTCTGTTTGTAATACAGTTGTGTAATTACAAAAGTTCTAACATTCTTGAAACAATATTTTGTTGCAGATGACGAAAAACAGCAGCACTGATTCTGCACCGATTCAGATGGTGAAAACTGCTCAGCCAGCGCCTGTGCTTCCGACAATGGCTCTGTCTCATGGCGAAAGGCCAGAGAAGTTCAATGGAATCAATTTCAAGCGCTGGCAACAGAAAATGTTGTTTTATTTAACAACACTAAGCCTTGCAAAGTTTCTGACTGAAGAGGCTCCTGTGGTAGACGAACTCGAACCTGACGCTACTAAAGTAGAGGCACTTAATATCTGGACAAATTCAGATTTCATGTGCAAAAACTATATTCTGAATGGTCTGGATGATAGCCTCTACAATGTCTATTGTACTTTTGCAACGTCCAAACAACTCTGGTTGGCTCTGGAAAAGAAGTACAAAACTGAAGATGCAGGCATGAAGAAATTCATTGCTGGAAAATTTCTAGACTTCAAAATGGTTGACTCTAAGACGGTGATAAGTCAAGCTCAAGAACTGCAACTTATCATCCGTCAATTAGAAGATGAAAAGATGACTCTTAGCGAGACTTTTCAAGTTGCTGCAACCATTGAGAAATTGCCTCCTTGGAAGGACTTTAAAAATTACCTTAAGCACAAGCGTAAGGAAATGACAATGGAAGATCTCATAGTTCGGCTTCGCATTGAGGAAGATAACAGAAATTCTGAGAAAAAGATTTCTCAGAATATTGCTGCCAAAGCAAATGTTGTTGAGTCAGACAAAACTAACAAAAGGAAAAGGGAGAATGCTCCTAAGAAGTCAAAGAAATTTCTGGGTTCTTGCCACAACTGTGGAAAGAAGGGGCACAAAGCAGCCGAATGTCGTGCGCCTAAAAAGAAGAAGTTGGAAGCAAATATGGCTGATGTTTCGAAAGGCATTTCTGATCTTGATTTATGTGCAGTAATATCAGAATGCAACCTTATTGGCAACTCAAAGGAATGATTTGTAGACACTGGAGCCACTCGACACATATGTGCTAACAAGTGGATGTTTACAACCTATAAAACTGCAACTGATGCTGAACAACTTTTTATGGGCAATTCTTCCACTTCCAAGGTCGAAGGCAAAGGAAAAGTTGTGCTGAAACTGACTTCTGGAAAGGAACTGACTTTAAATGATGTTCTCCATGTTCCAGAAATTCGCAAGAACTTGATTTCAGGATCGTTGCTGAGCAAGCATGGCTTCAAATTGATCTTTGAAGCTGACAAATTTGTTCTTTCCAAGAATGGTGTGTATGTTGGAAGAGGTTATGTGTGTGATGGTTTATTTAAAGCAAATGTAACCACTATTGTACCACGCACTGAAATGAATGAAAGTGAATCTTCTGCTTATATTGTTGAATCTTCTAACATATGGCATTCTAGATTAGGGCATGTAAACTTTGATACATTGCGAAAATTGATTAATCTAGAATTTATACCAAAATGCAATATAGATTCCAACTATAAATGTCAAGTTTGTGCAGAAGCAAAATTGACAAGAACCTCGTTTCATCATGTTGAACGAGTGACAGAACCTCTAGACTTAATACATACTGATGTATGCGATTTGAAAATGTGTCAAACTAGAGGTGGAAAAAGGTACTTTATTACATTCATTGATGATTGTACCAGATACTGTCATGTGTATCTCCTTAGAAGTAAGGACGAAGCATTCGAAATGTTTAAACAGTATAAGGCAGAAGTTGAGAATCAACTCAACAAGAAAATAAAATCTTTAAGAAGTGATAGAGGAGGAGAATACGAGTCTCCATTTGAGGAATTCTGTGCTGAACATGGAATTATACGTCAAACTACAGCCCCGTATTCACCTCAATCCAACGGTATAGCCGAACGGAAAAATAGAACTCTTAAAGAAATGATGAATGCCTTACTAATTAGCTCTGGCTTGCCAGATAACTATTGGGGAGAAGCTATTCTTTCGGCAAATCATATTTTAAATAAAATACCCCGAAAGAAAATATCTAAATCTCCTTATGAACTTTGGAAAAACAGACCACCATCCTACAAATACCTAAAAGTGTGGGGGTGTCTTGCCAAAGTAGAGGTACCAAAACCAAAGAAGGTCAAAATTGGACCAAAAACAATTGATTGTGTATTCATTGGATATGCACAAAACAGTGCTGCATATCGATTTTTGGTACACAAATCTGAAATTGATGATATTCATGAAAATACCATCATTGAGTCGAGAAATGCTAGATTTTTCGAACATGTATTTCCCTTGAAACATGGTACTGAAAATCATGCACCTAAGAGACCAAGGGAAATTGAAGTTCCTTACTCCATTGAGGACGCTGAACAAAATAACACTCAGCAAAGTAGTGTTGAGCAGCAAGTGGAGGAACCAAGAAAAAGTAAAAGGTCAAGGACTTTAAAAACCTTTGGACCGGACTTCTATACATTTATGTTAGAAGATGATCCATTGACATACAAACAAGCTATGTCTTCCAATGATGCCCCTTATTGGAAGGAGGCAATTAACAATGAAATTGAATCCATTATGTTGAATCATACATGGGAATTGGTTGATTTACCTCAAGGATGTAAGGCCTTAGGTAATAAATGGATATTTAAAAAGAAATTGAAACCTGATGGTTCAATAGACAAGTACAAAGCTCGTCTGGTAGTCCAAGGATTTAGACAAAAGGAAGACCTGGACTATTTCGATACATATTCACCTGTAACGAGGATAACGTCAATTAGAATGCTCATTGCAATTGCATCCGTACATGACTTGGAAATACATCAAATGGATGTTAAAACTGCATTCTTGAATGGTGAACTAGAGGAGGAAATCTATATGAAACAACCTGAAGGATTTCTAAGCTCAGAAAATGAGCATAAAGTTTGCAAACTGGTAAAATCACTTTATGGCCTTAAGCAAGCTCCAAAACAGTGGCATGAGAAGTTTGACAATACTATGTTATCAAATGAATTCACGATAAATGAATCAGATAAATGTGTGTACATAAAACATACACACATTGGATATGTCATTGTTTGTCTTTATGTTGATGACCTATTGATCCTAGGCAACAACAAGGCCATAATAACATCTACAAAGGATATGTTATCCTCTAGATTCGATATGAAAGACCTAGGACTGGCTGATGTAATATTAGGTGTAAAAATTCTGAGAACACCACAGGGATATGCATTATCCCAATCGCATTACATCACCAAAATACTTGAGAAATTCAAGCAATATGATGTAACTATTGCAAAATCACCAGTAGATATGAACCAAAATTGGGTAAAGAACACTGGTGACGGTATTTACCAATTGGAATACTCTCGTATACTAGGAAGTATCATGTATGTTATGAACTATACTAGGCCTGATATCGCATATGCTGTAAGCAAACTAAGTAGATTTACCAGCAATCCTGGTAAACATCACTGGAAAGCGATAATCAGAGTTCTAGGATATCTAAAGTATACACAGAGTTATGGTCTATACTATACAAACTATCCTTCAATAGTGGAAGGATACAGTGATGCAAATTGGATCACTGGATCAAATGATACAAAGTCTACAAGTGGATACGTGTTCACATTAGGAAATGGAGCAATTTCATGGAAATCATCCAAACATACTTGTATCGCTAGATCTATGATGGAATCAGAGTTTATTGCACTAGATAAGACTGCAGAAGAAGCGGAATGGATTCGAAGCTTCTTAGAAGACATTCCTAATTGGAGCAAACCTATGCCTCCAATATGTATACATTGTGATAGTCAATCAACTATTGGAAGAGCTAATAGTACACTATACAATGGTAAATCTAGGCATATTCGTCGTAGACATAAAACGATAAGACAACTTCTCTCTAATGGGGTTATCACAATAGATTACATTCGATCTAAAGATAACTTAGCGGATCCACTTACAAAAGGCTTGCCAAGAGAGAAAGTTCAAACCTTATCGAAGGGAATGGGGCTAAGGCCTATAGACTAAAGGTTTTTCTGAAATGGAAACCCCACCTAGTTAACTGGAGATCCCAAGATCTAGGTTCAAAGGGACAACGAAGTTTTAGAGAAACTTGATGGCACTGTTATACACAAACCATTCCTATGATAAGTCAGTGCATTATATGTTGAATAAGGATAAGTATTAGTACTTTTAATGATGTCTGTATTTGAGGAATTAAAGAATACCCTTTACAGAATCACCTACGTAAGTGCGAAGGCGCCGCTTCAAAGAGAATTATGAGGCCAAATTCTCTAAGCACTTATGAGACCAGGCAGGTGTTCAAGGCAAAAACGAACACATACAGAGAACGAAGGGTTATAAGAAACATTTATCGTGTGTTATCTACTTTAGAATTACACAAAAGGCTTACAGTTCAAGGACAGTCTATGTCTACTGATTCGCCGGTGATTCAAATAGGTAATCACTAGGAAAGTTCAAAGCCCTTGTGCTACTTTAACCGATGCGATAAATGGTTCGTGAAACTAAGATCGATTGCTCATTCATGTGGGGGATTGTTGGAAAATGAATGAGAAAAGAAAGAGAAAAGTGGGAAGAAGAAGAGATAGGGGTAGCAACATTTAAAGTCCCACATCATAGAAATATTAGCACAATCTCTCCTTATATATTAGAAGCCAAA
Source organism: Allium sativum (assembly GCA_030737875.1). Lineage (NCBI taxonomy): Eukaryota > Viridiplantae > Streptophyta > Magnoliopsida > Asparagales > Amaryllidaceae > Allium > Allium sativum. The sequence continues at coordinate 970,482,710 of CM060918.1, read as the reverse complement.
AAGGCTTATGTAAAATAAAAAAGAGAGGGATGATAAAAGGATGTGGACTTGGCCATATTAAATACATTAAAAAGTCAAAGATAAGGGCCTTGGGCCTTGGGGCTCTTGGGGTCTCCTGATTGGATATGGCCGACGTTGCTGCTTGGGCTAGTGCACTGACGTGAGAATATTTTTTTCTCAGAATTTTAAATGGTGTGTCTGTTCAGTTCAGAATTCGAAAGGAATGTCTGTTAACTGAACGAGTACAACCATTTGAATTCTCAGCATATGCATATTAATAATAGAGCGGTTAAAGGGTCGCAACCTTTCCTATTCTGACGGTTACTGATGCATGCGAACAGGCACTCCTCCTTGCCTATATATACACTGCCCAAAACAAAGACAGAACTTGCTTTTTCTGCTGAATTATACCCTCTTCTTCAACGTAATTCTCTGATCTACTTTCTATAACCAACTTCAGTTCGTCGGAGCTCCGTTTGCTGGCACTAAGCTACGGAGTTGGTCCGTTTTATCCTGGGAAACAAATTGCAACTACGTCGATTGGTGTATACGACGGCAATATTGTTTCAAGGAAACAGAAAAGTTCTGGACTCGGACATTATTTAAACAGAATACTTTCTGTTTATCTTTGATTTTATGCACAAATCGGTTACGCTTTCTATGATTATTATAAACATAGTTTGACGTGACAATTGTGACATAATTGATTAACAGTGATTGTTGTTGCTGTCTGTTTGTAATACAGTTGTGTAATTACAAAAGTTCTAACATTCTTGAAACAATATTTTGTTGCAGATGACGAAAAACAGCAGCACTGATTCTGCACCGATTCAGATGGTGAAAACTGCTCAGCCAGCGCCTGTGCTTCCGACAATGGCTCTGTCTCATGGCGAAAGGCCAGAGAAGTTCAATGGAATCAATTTCAAGCGCTGGCAACAGAAAATGTTGTTTTATTTAACAACACTAAGCCTTGCAAAGTTTCTGACTGAAGAGGCTCCTGTGGTAGACGAACTCGAACCTGACGCTACTAAAGTAGAGGCACTTAATATCTGGACAAATTCAGATTTCATGTGCAAAAACTATATTCTGAATGGTCTGGATGATAGCCTCTACAATGTCTATTGTACTTTTGCAACGTCCAAACAACTCTGGTTGGCTCTGGAAAAGAAGTACAAAACTGAAGATGCAGGCATGAAGAAATTCATTGCTGGAAAATTTCTAGACTTCAAAATGGTTGACTCTAAGACGGTGATAAGTCAAGCTCAAGAACTGCAACTTATCATCCGTCAATTAGAAGATGAAAAGATGACTCTTAGCGAGACTTTTCAAGTTGCTGCAACCATTGAGAAATTGCCTCCTTGGAAGGACTTTAAAAATTACCTTAAGCACAAGCGTAAGGAAATGACAATGGAAGATCTCATAGTTCGGCTTCGCATTGAGGAAGATAACAGAAATTCTGAGAAAAAGATTTCTCAGAATATTGCTGCCAAAGCAAATGTTGTTGAGTCAGACAAAACTAACAAAAGGAAAAGGGAGAATGCTCCTAAGAAGTCAAAGAAATTTCTGGGTTCTTGCCACAACTGTGGAAAGAAGGGGCACAAAGCAGCCGAATGTCGTGCGCCTAAAAAGAAGAAGTTGGAAGCAAATATGGCTGATGTTTCGAAAGGCATTTCTGATCTTGATTTATGTGCAGTAATATCAGAATGCAACCTTATTGGCAACTCAAAGGAATGATTTGTAGACACTGGAGCCACTCGACACATATGTGCTAACAAGTGGATGTTTACAACCTATAAAACTGCAACTGATGCTGAACAACTTTTTATGGGCAATTCTTCCACTTCCAAGGTCGAAGGCAAAGGAAAAGTTGTGCTGAAACTGACTTCTGGAAAGGAACTGACTTTAAATGATGTTCTCCATGTTCCAGAAATTCGCAAGAACTTGATTTCAGGATCGTTGCTGAGCAAGCATGGCTTCAAATTGATCTTTGAAGCTGACAAATTTGTTCTTTCCAAGAATGGTGTGTATGTTGGAAGAGGTTATGTGTGTGATGGTTTATTTAAAGCAAATGTAACCACTATTGTACCACGCACTGAAATGAATGAAAGTGAATCTTCTGCTTATATTGTTGAATCTTCTAACATATGGCATTCTAGATTAGGGCATGTAAACTTTGATACATTGCGAAAATTGATTAATCTAGAATATATACCAAAATGCAATATAGATTCCAACTATAAATGTCAAGTTTGTGCAGAAGCAAAATTGACAAGAACCTCGTTTCATCATGTTGAACGAGTGACAGAACCTCTAGACTTAATACATACTGATGTATGCGATTTGAAAATGTGTCAAACTAGAGGTGGAAAAAGGTACTTTATTACATTCATTGATGATTGTACCAGATACTGTCATGTGTATCTCCTTAGAAGTAAGGACGAAGCATTCGAAATGTTTAAACAGTATAAGGCAGAAGTTGAGAATCAACTCAACAAGAAAATAAAATCTTTAAGAAGTGATAGAGGAGGAGAATACGAGTCTCCATTTGAGGAATTCTGTGCTGAACATGGAATTATACGTCAAACTACAGCCCCGTATTCACCTCAATCCAACGGTATAGCCGAACGGAAAAATAGAACTCTTAAAGAAATGATGAATGCCTTACTAATTAGCTCTGGCTTGCCAGATAACTATTGGGGAGAAGCTATTCTTTCGGCAAATCATATTTTAAATAAAATACCCCGAAAGAAAATATCTAAATCTCCTTATGAACTTTGGAAAAACAGACCACCATCCTACAAATACCTAAAAGTGTGGGGGTGTCTTGCCAAAGTAGAGGTACCAAAACCAAAGAAGGTCAAAATTGGACCAAAAACAATTGATTGTGTATTCATTGGATATGCACAAAACAGTGCTGCATATCGATTTTTGGTACACAAATCTGAAATTGATGATATTCATGAAAATACCATCATTGAGTCGAGAAATGCTAGATTTTTCGAACATGTATTTCCCTTGAAACATGGTACTGAAAATCATGCACCTAAGAGACCAAGGGAAATTGAAGTTCCTTACTCCATTGAGGACGCTGAACAAAATAACACTCAGCAAAGTAGTGTTGAGCAGCAAGTGGAGGAACCAAGAAAAAGTAAAAGGTCAAGGACTTTAAAAACCTTTGGACCGGACTTCTATACATTTATGTTAGAAGATGATCCATTGACATACAAACAAGCTATGTCTTCCAATGATGCCCCTTATTGGAAGGAGGCAATTAACAATGAAATTGAATCCATTATGTTGAATCATACATGGGAATTGGTTGATTTACCTCAAGGATGTAAGGCCTTAGGTAATAAATGGATATTTAAAAAGAAATTGAAACCTGATGGTTCAATAGACAAGTACAAAGCTCGTCTGGTAGTCCAAGGATTTAGACAAAAGGAAGACCTGGACTATTTCAATACATATTCACCTGTAACGAGGATAACGTCAATTAGAATGCTCATTGCAATTGCATCCGTACATGACTTGGAAATACATCAAATGGATGTTAAAACTGCATTCTTGAATGGTGAACTAGAGGAGGAAATCTATATGAAACAACCTGAAGGATTTCTAAGCTCAGAAAATGAGCATAAAGTTTGCAAACTGGTAAAATCACTTTATGGCCTTAAGCAAGCTCCAAAACAGTGGCATGAGAAGTTTGACAATACTATGTTATCAAATGAATTCACGATAAATGAATCAGATAAATGTGTGTACATAAAACATACACACATTGGATATGTCATTGTTTGTCTTTATGTTGATGACCTATTGATCCTAGGCAACAACAAGGCCATAATAACATCTACAAAGGATATGTTATCCTCTAGATTCGATATGAAAGACCTAGGACTGGCTGATGTAATATTAGGTGTAAAAATTCTGAGAACACCACAGGGATATGCATTATCCCAATCGCATTACATCACCAAAATACTTGAGAAATTCAAGCAATATGATGTAACTATTGCAAAATCACCAGTAGATATGAACCAAAATTGGGTAAAGAACACTGGTGACGGTATTTACCAATTGGAATACTCTCGTATACTAGGAAGTATCATGTATGTTATGAACTATACTAGGCCTGATATCGCATATGCTGTAAGCAAACTAAGTAGATTTACCAGCAATCCTGGTAAACATCACTGGAAAGCGATAATCAGAGTTCTAGGATATCTAAAGTATACACAGAGTTATGGTCTATACTATACAAACTATCCTTCAATAGTGGAAGGATACAGTGATGCAAATTGGATCACTGGATCAAATGATACAAAGTCTACAAGTGGATACGTGTTCACATTAGGAAATGGAGCAATTTCATGGAAATCATCCAAACATACTTGTATCGCTAGATCTATGATGGAATCAGAGTTTATTGCACTAGATAAGACTGCAGAAGAAGCGGAATGGATTCGAAGCTTCTTAGAAGACATTCCTAATTGGAGCAAACCTATGCCTCCAATATGTATACATTGTGATAGTCAATCAACTATTGGAAGAGCTAATAGTACACTATACAATGGTAAATCTAGGCATATTCGTCGTAGACATAAAACGATAAGACAACTTCTCTCTAATGGGGTTATCACAATAGATTACATTCGATCTAAAGATAACTTAGCGGATCCACTTACAAAAGGCTTGCCAAGAGAGAAAGTTCAAACCTTATCGAAGGGAATGGGGCTAAGGCCTATAGACTAAAGGTTTTTCTGAAATGGAAACCCCACCTAGTTAACTGGAGATCCCAAGATCTAGGTTCAAAGGGACAACGAAGTTTTAGAGAAACTTGATGGCACTGTTATACACAAACCATTCCTATGATAAGTCAGTGCATTATATGTTGAATAAGGATAAGTATTAGTACTTTTAATGATGTCTGTATTTGAGGAATTAAAGAATACCCTTTACAGAATCACCTACGTAAGTGCGAAGGCGCCGCTTCAAAGAGAATTATGAGGCCAAATTCTCTAAGCACTTATGAGACCAGGCAGGTGTTCAAGGCAAAAACGAACACATACAGAGAACGAAGGGTTATAAGAAACATTTATCGTGTGTTATCTACTTTAGAATTACACAAAAGGCTTACAGTTCAAGGACAGTCTATGTCTACTGATTCGCCGGTGATTCAAATAGGTAATCACTAGGAAAGTTCAAAGCCCTTGTGCTACTTTAACCGATGCGATAAATGGTTCGTGAAACTAAGATCGATTGCTCATTCATGTGGGGGATTGTTGGAAAATGAATGAGAAAAGAAAGAGAAAAGTGGGAAGAAGAAGAGATAGGGGTAGCAACATTTAAAGTCCCACATCATAGAAATATTAGCACAATCTCTCCTTATATATTAGAAGCCAAAAAGGCTTATGTAAAATAAAAAAGAGAGGGATGATAAAAGGATGTGGACTTGGCCATATTAAATACATTAAAAAGTCAAAGATAAGGGCCTTGGGCCTTGGGGCTCTTGGGGTCTCCTGATTGGATATGGCCGACGTTGCTGCTTGGGCTAGTGCACTGACGTGAGAATATTTTTTTCTCAGAATTTTAAATGGTGTGTCTGTTCAGTTCAGAATTCGAAAGGAATGTCTGTTAACTGAACGAGTACAACCATTTGAATTCTCAGCATATGCATATTAATAATAGAGCGGTTAAAGGGTCGCAACCTTTCCTATTCTGACGGTTACTGATGCATGCGAACAGGCACTCCTCCTTGCCTATATATACACTGCCCAAAACAAAGACAGAACTTGCTTTTTCTGCTGAATTATACCCTCTTCTTCAACGTAATTCTCTGATCTACTTTCTATAACCAACTTCAGTTCGTCGGAGCTCCGTTTGCTGGCACTAAGCTACGGAGTTGGTCCGTTTTATCCTGGGAAACAAATTGCAACTACGTCGATTGGTGTATACGACGGCAATATTGTTTCAAGGAAACAGAAAAGTTCTGGACTCGGACATTATTTAAACAGAATACTTTCTGTTTATCTTTGATTTTATGCACAAATCGGTTACGCTTTCTATGATTATTATAAACATAGTTTGACGTGACAATTGTGACATAATTGATTAACAGTGATTGTTGTTGCTGTCTGTTTGTAATACAGTTGTGTAATTACAAAAGTTCTAACAAATGACACCAAGTTTTATTTTTAGTTTGAAGGACAAACTTCGAACCAAAATTAAGCTGAAGGAAAATGCTAAATGTAATTAGCATTATATTCAGTTTTTTACACTACATGAAAATGCTAGTTTTAACTAGCATTATTCAGTTTTACACTGCAGAAAATGCTAATTATATTTAGCATTTTCATTCAGTCTAATTTTTTTTCAAATTTTGTCCTTCAGCCTAAAAATAAAACTTGACGTCCTTCAGACTAATTTTTTTTCAAAGTTTGTCCTTATGCCTATTTTCCACAAAATATAATATATATTTTTATTTTTTGATCAACAATTAAGGTATATTAACATTAGTGTTAGATATTAATCAAATATAGTTAATTTTATATAGGATAACTTGTTTGTATTTAGTATAATAGGTATGAATTCTATAAATTACATTTCTACATTCAGATATCAAGATATTCAGTTTTTTTCTTTCCAACTCAGATTCTCCTTTTAAATTATGATGTCTTAAATTTAAATTTGGTCATTGTATAAGTAATAATTGAGCCCACTTATGTTAACTTTGCTATTGAAATAAGTCAGAAACTTTGAATGTATGGAGTTAGTGTGCTCTGGGGCATTAGTTTTAACCAGACGAAATAAAAGACTACTTTCACCTTTTTATATTCACAAAATCCTAACATTTTCTCAGAAGACATTGGATTGGTCTCCCGTTATAGTTTTAGTATCGGCCTCAGTTAACAAATAGTTTATACCATTAGTCAGTTAAATTGTTTACTTTGGCTTTATATTTAAGTAACTTTTGGCATACAAAATTATTCATTTTTTGTGATCACTAATCATCTGATCGAAAAATGATGCATATACTTTATTTATACGAAATGAACAATTACTCATTTAATCTTATGAAGGAATTGATTTGATGCAGAATTACAATTTGTCATATTAAGTCGATTAGCTGCAAAAACTTTTATCTAGCCTTACAGTTCCAGAATGTCTTGTAGATACCATGGATTTGGATGTGGTAATTTTTTCATAGGCAATGTCCCTATCAATTTTATTTGAGTTGAAGAAAATATGAAATAAACAAGATTCCAAGGATTTACTCTCTCTTGCAATGGCATCTTAAAGTATGAAATTTTTAGTTTATACATTGGAGTATGTACCTTGAGCCATGCATGGAATTTGGACAACAATTTATCTGAGGCCAAATTCTAGGCTCAATCAAGTTAATTTGGACTAAATACAAATTTTATATTTTTCTTACTAAGCACCATATATCATTCAATTAAATAAAATAATTCATTTGGTTGATTAATTATTAAAAAATGAATAAAACTTCTAAGCATAATTTACGTTACATTTAAAATTGTATACTTAGTAGTGTATATGTGTATTATTAGTGTAATTAATTGACTAAAAGATGCAGTTGTTGGTTATGACATGCTAATTTGATTCAAATTGTTGTATGCATTTTTAATTAATTGCCATGGTTTGTGTAGTTTCATGTTCCTTAGTTCCTGGAACAACTTAATTGTTTACGTGACTAAACTTTTTACCTTTTTACTACGTCTTAACATTGTACAAAAGAGAAAATGGCTATTTTCATCAACCTTTTTTTCTTCGAGTTAGTGAAATATCATTTTTTTTAGTTTATAATACTGATGAGGGTGAGCGGTTGAAATCGTTGTTGTTTTTCTTCTTCCAGATATTAGGACGATGTTGCTCAAGTCTATGAGGTGGTAGCATATCAAAGATGTCGACTATTCATTTATGGATTTTAGGATATAAATATTAGTATTTTATAACCACCTTTCGTTTTCATTTTCAAATTTTTTTAGAATGAAGTAATTTGATTAGATGCTCACTTATATTCATATTTTTCTACTAAAATTTTTTAGCACGAACAAAAATACTAGAAGTGTATCTTTTCTCGTTAGGTCTAGTAGAAATTTGGGATTTATTTGATTAGTTTTCCACCGTGTTAATTTTATCATTAAATAATTTCACAGTAACTTCTCTGCAAGTACAAACCTGAAAACAGAACTTTTGTGTCCTCATATGCTACGTGTTTTTTTTTTTGGGGGTATTTCAACTATTGTTTTATATCACGACTGAATTGGAAAAGATTCTTATCAATCTATTTGGTTTCCTGTTTTAAATTAGTGCAATGACAGTTGAAGAATCGATATTGTCTGCTCCGTCTTCTCTGAATTTCTATATACTTAGGCACGAACTCTACATCAGAAGGTATAACAAAGATGATAATAGTTGTAAATTTTAATAAGCTTAAAATATTTATTATATGTTATATATAAGCAGTGGAAGTCTAATTTAAAATGGACTCGGTAATGAACATCAAGAAAGGAAAAAGGAAATAAATTAACTTATTTGTAAATATGGATCACAAATACCTTTCTAATTTATTTTTTATAATTTCATGTTCTATCCTTTTTTTGTATATGAAAAATTCCCAGTAAAGTTATTAAGTAAGAAGGATCAATATGATAAAAAGATGAGTAGTATTCATATACAAAAATTTAGACTGAAATTGTTTTTTAGTTTTAATTTTCCTTTTTATTATCTCATTGGAAGTTATATAGGATGGCTAATCGTAGTTGCTAAATACAATGTTTCAAATAAAATTCTTACACTGAGGAGAAATAGAACAAAGTAATTGTACTTGACACTAAGGCCATGTTGGTTTGCAGAACTTAAATGAGGTTTATATGACTCTGTGATGATCCTTCAAATAAAAATATGCACCAAAGCGTATAGGCATGTTATATAAAAAGCAGAATATCTAATAACATAATTTACCATCATTATTCGTTCTTCCTCAGGTCAAATGCACAAACTGTCTTAAGTTAGATTTTATTTTTAATTCCTCGAAATTCCTTTTCTTGAAAGTTTATCCACTTTGTTCTTGCTACCTTTAGCCATACACCTTTCCTTTACTTTCAATAGTTTTCCATTTCTATTTATAGAATTTGTAGATCCACTTTAAAGAACTCTTCCTGATAAAAATGAGAACTCAATTGCTGATACCTTCAATTTCTTTTATTTCATCATCAATTTCATTAACTGCCGAAACATTTCTACCCCTATATTTTTTATTCCCTCCCTAACAAATTTAATGTAATTTGATTCTATCTAATTTTTAGTTTAATTTGACTTATTGGGAATAAGTGATTATTCCAAATTTAATTGATGAGACACAGTTTTCATTATACATGCGAAACCAGTATTTGATATTGGAAATTAACAGGAAATATAATTTGGAAACTATCAATTACTGAATCTTACGAAACATTGATTGTTGGTTGATTTAAAAGCAGAATATAGTTTTACATTGCAAACTGAATTTAAGTAAAACTTTGATATTATCATATTGATCCAAAATGTATTAGTTGACTAATAAATACCCTTCCATCTTGTCTTTTTTTAAATTAGAATGGTTTAATCACAAATCTATGTTGCCTTATTTTCAAATATCCTAAAATTTCTGTGTATTGTATTATTAGCGGTTTTAAGTTATCATATATTTGTCAAAATTATATGGATTATTAATTAAAACTTTAAACTTGATAAACATATGATCACCTTTACTATCTTGCATTAAATTAATAAATGGGTTGGATGGTTATTTATGTTCTTCCTTCTACAAAATAAAGTTTGCAGTAGTCTTTCTACCTAATTTGTGTTTCATCAAACTTTTATGGTTTGACCTTACGATAATTCGTTTGCAAGTTTTTATCTTACTATGTTATTGCCATGAAATCAGTGTTATTATATACATTGACAAACATATGCAATTGTAGAATGTGCTTAGGATATTGGTTGAATTTGAGTTTACTAATATGATTTTATTTATTGATTAATGGATTTTTAAAACTTTAACAAAGGTGATCTTTTTTGTAACATGGTACTACATTAGACATATAGACAAGTAATACAGTATGGTAATACAGTTTTGTCCAATCGTTAACATGGATATGTTTAGATAGTAATCATTTAGTTGGAAGCTTTAATCTTTCCATTTGATAAATTCTAAATCATGTATAACGCATTATATGCCCTCCACTACAAAAGGCAGCTTAAATAGCGACGGGGTAAGGCAACGGTTAGCGACGGCTAAAAAAGCGGCAGTCGCTTGCCGTCGCAAACCGTTGCTCGATTTGCAGAATAATAACTGCCGAACCATCTTCTTCCTCATTATATTTTTTCCCCAAAATCAATCCCAAACCCTACCCGTCGCCATTTCTTGCTGCTCCGATTCCAAGCCTCCAATTTCACTTCCAAGGTATTGATTTCATTCTTCTATGTCTTCTAACTCTAGTTTATGCTTAATTAGGGTTAATTAGAGGCTTTGGTTGCTAATTTATATGAGTTTGCAAAATTGAATGTTTATGGATATGAAATTGGTTGTCTCGAGGGATGTTTATGATAACGGTTGTGTTGTGAGTTGATTTGGGAATAAGTGTAATTGATTAGGAGGGTAAAATCGATGAATATTACATATGTAATTGATTTAGGAAGTTGAAAACAATGATTATCACGTGTTTAATTAGACATACGATGATTGTGTTGTATGTAGAATGTGTGGTATGATGATTTGAAAATGAATGGAATTAATGTAATTGTTTAATGGTAGTAAATTGATTATTATTCAAATGGTGCAACGATGTCCCTAATGCATGCACTGTTATGTCCCCATCGGATGCAAGAATGGTCGGTCCAAAAGAATGCACTTGCAATTGGAAAAAAATTGTTTTGTTACTATAATATTTAGTAATCAAATGTTGATTAAAAATGTTAATTCAAAATAGTTCTTCATTTAGGTTTAGATCGGTAAGAATCTTGTTAAATGTGATGAAAATCATATTACTCAACTCTTTGAATTTTTTATGAATTGAAATAATTAACTTGAAAGCTTAGTTTATCTTTCAAAAATTTAAAGTAACTAAAATTAATTTTATAATTTATACATTAAACTAAAATGAATCAAAACTTACTAACACTAATTGTCATGTTACTTTACAAATTGAAATTTTGAAGTTTAAGGCGCATCTTTTACTGAAGCGCAAAAAAAGCGCAAAAAGGTCCAAAGCGCAAAAGGCGTGCTTTTTCATTTGATGTGTGTGTTTCTTGTTTTAAACTTAGGATGAATGTGTTTTGACTAATTATGTGAACCCCTTAGATAAATTTGGCCCCGTCCGACAAGTGTTGTATATGATCGTTATATGGATATTCGTTTTTCCATAAAACGGAAATCTATATTCATCTGATACAATATTCGTTGGATTTGTCCTTGTATTGGACAAGTTACAAATATAATAACGTAACCATATTTTATAAATCATTTCAGTTTAAACGGTTAACAAAATTTCGATGGCACTTCCTTTTTGTTCCCTGTGTACACGCATTTGTGTATGATACAGGGACAAAAGGGAAGTGCTGCCGAAATTTTGTTGAACCGTTTAACCTGAAAGGATTTATAAAATATGCTTACGTTATTATATTTGTAATGGGAAGTAGGTAGACCTGCCGTCAAAGTAGAAAGAAATAAACAAAAAAAAAACTGAAAACATGAAGTAGTTGTAAATGAAATTGTACAAGATTTCAATTAATACAAGATATGTCAGATAGACGCCGCTCGAGGAGTTCATCTCAGCCGACTCCTTCACCATCTCCTGCGCCAGGTGTAGGTCCTAGCAGCTCTGAGCCAGATCTGCGGCAATGTGCAGAGGTTGTTCCGAAGAGTGCTGGGTAAGTATCTAATTTATTTCAGTTTAAATTAGTTAAAAATATATGCTTTATCTATGTAAACATGTACGCAGCACCGGGTTTGAAATCGAGCCAGCGGATTTCATTTTAAAAGTGTCGAAGCAGTCGTACACGAGTAGGATGTCTGGGACTTGGCCTCATTGGGATAGTATCCCACCCCACATCAAGAACGTCATTCTAGCCGATGTGCTAGTAAGTATTTATTTATTTTATTATTAGAAATTCATATATACTATAAATAATTCAAATTAAATTTAATTTGCAGGCGGCTGTCCGTGTAGAGGAGCGGGACATGCAGGTTTTTTTGACATACTGGAATATCAAAATGCGAAAGAATTACCGAGAAACAATTTCTAGGGCGAAGACATCAGGGAAGAAGCCTAAATGGATGGCTGACGATGTTTGGGCTGGATTTCTAGCATATTGGGATACTGAAGCAGCGAAAGTAAGATATAATGAAAATAATCACATTTATGTTGATTGCATTCTTTTATTTAATAATGTATCAAATTTAATAGGAAGTAGCACAAAGGAATAAAGAAAATAGAGCTAAGAATCCTGGTTTACATCGCGGTGGCTCAAAATCATTCCAGCAGCATAGGAGAGAATTGGTAAAAATTTGAAATAGTTTTTAGCATATGTTCACGTAAAAATTGAGTGCATATCATTCATTTTTATTTTTAGTAATTTTATTACTGTATATATACTCAGATGGCAAAGTATAGAAGGGAGCCTACGATGGCAGAGGTTTTCAGGCATACTCATGCGGTGGAGCATACTGATGACGAAGGGAACGTGACATATGATTGGGCGGATGACAAGGCTGTGGGCGTAATGGTAAATATACTTATTAATAATTAAAATATTTCATATTCGTTCATATCATATTATATTATTAAATTATATGACCATTGTAGGAGAGATATGATGCAGAGGCAGCTAGAGTGACGCAGTCCAGTGGACGAGATGAGCTTACGGTTGCAGAGTGCGATCGTATTTGGGATGCTATTATTAAGCCGCCTACTCGTAATAGGCGATACGGCTTCGGCAATCAGGAGGTATCTTTTTTAATTTAAGTTTACATTTAAAATGTATTCAATTAACATGCATTCTTTTACCTTCTTTTTATATTAACATGTTAAATTGACATTATAAATATAGAAGCTTCAAATTGACATGTGTATTGATCTTCAAAGTCCATGTATATATTACAAGTCCATTTATAAATGTGAAATTGAACTATTTCGCAGGCTATTGATTTTCAGCGAGGATATAGGAAGTCCGTGGAGCAGGAGACTATAGCTCAGTTGAAGGAGCAACTGGAAGAGATGAACGATTGGAGAAGAAGCCAGCTGGCTCAGGAGATAGACGAGCGCATTGCACGCTATTATGACGAGCATGGATCGATGCCAGATGAGGACGATGGCGGGGATGCTACAAGCGAAGAAGAAGACGACGAGTAGTTTGTTTGTTCTTGTGCTTGGGTATGTATATACACTTACTTTTTTATTTGCTTTATGTACGTACGATGATATTTGATGACGGTAGTGTGTAGTTTGATGTATTTTGATGTTTTGTGATGATGGGACGATGATATACGGTGATGATATTGTTTTTTGGATGTATGACGATGGTATGTTATGGTATTGTGATGAATTTAGTAATGTTTTGGATATATTGATGGATTTGGAATGATATTGATGGATTTGGAATGATATTGATGGATTGGTAGTGGATTGGGTTTGATGTGGAGGTTTGTTGGAAAGGTATTACTGTGTAGTGCAGAAAAAATGCTCCAGATTTGCGACGGCTAGTAACGGGAAGCGACGGAATGTTGGTCATTACTTTGCGACGGCTTGCAACAGATAGCGACGGCTAACAACAAAGAAAAGCGACGGATAGCGACGGCGTTTTGGACAAAAATGGTCATGGCTTTTGCAACGGCTTCGCGGCAAAAAAAACCACTTGACTTCTGATGGTGCCACGTGGCAAGTATCCGTTGCAAGCCGTTGCTAATCGAGCGACGGAACCGTCGCTTTTTCCGTCACTTTTTCCTCTCGCGACGACATTAAAAGCGACGGCAAATAGCGACGGCGTGCGACGGTTAGCGACGGCCGCCAACGCCTATTTGCCGTCGCTATTCACTGTTCCTTTTGTAGTGCTCTAACATTTTTTAATCAAGAATGTAGGAACTAACAAAATTCGATGATGGTGTAAAAGCTGCATGCATGGTATCTAGAGACGCTCCCTCAGTGCTTGGCTAAGGCAATATTTTGCAAAAAAAACCTCTGGATTAGAGCTGCATTATTTTATGGATTTGTTGTTTTAGGATTTATTTTCTACATAAATGCAAAAACCAACCTTATGGTGGAAGTGATTTAAAAAAAGTAAAGTTGTGAGTGCAAGCAATTGGGTTATTAATTGAGAAATCTAAAATATATAACCCTACAAATTGATTTAGTTTTAATCATAATTTCACACAGTTTCGTTGTCTGGGTTATTAGTTGAAAACTTTTGTGTGAGAGCATGCAATCATAATCTTACTAAGATGTTCATGGCTGCAATTACAGGGATAATACTGGGCATGGTTTAAGTGATATGAACAAGGGATAACACATGGATTATGTCTTATGAATTATGTCAAAATCATTTTTTTTTTAAATCGCGGTGCGGTAGTTTTGAACTACAACAATTTATTAAATAAAATAGAAGGATAAATTTTAAGAAAATAAAATAGGAATTTTTAGAAAGATAAGTTTTAAAAAAAATAGATACTTATGATTGGTAGTATCCTTTAATACAAGGATAAGTGAAAACACTAATGTCGGCTTTCGGTTTGCCGTACAAAAAAATAGATACTTGTATTAAAGGTTGCATGTTGTATTGGAAAGATGATATTAATCTTAGAAACTGTAAAATATGTGGTGGGGAAAGGTATAAACCTAGAAAAAAGAAAGGTAAGGAAGTTCCATATACAAGAATGCATTATTTACCAATCATGCCTAGACTACAACGGTTATATGCATCCTCAATCACTACATGTCATATGCAATGACATAGTGTGAGAACACCAGAAGATGGAACATTGACACTTCCATCAGATGGAGAAGCATGAAAACATTTTGATAGGATGTATCCTACATTTGCCGTAGAGAGTCATAATGTTAGACTTGGCTTATGTACAGATGGGTTTTCACATTTCCTCAGTTTGGTAGTAAATATTCATCTTGGTATATTATCGTTACTCCTTATAATTTACCTCCGTGGATGTGCATGAAAACCCTATATGTTTCTCACTGTTGTCGTTCCTGGTCCTAATGATCCAAAACATGGCATCGATGTTTATCTAGAACCATTAATAGAAGAGTTGAAAACACTTTGGGATGAAGAAGTTGAAACATATGACATTTTGAAAAGAAAAAAAGAATTTTCGTCTGTTCGCTTCTTTGTTATGAACGATTAGTGATTTTTCTGCATATGGGATGCTTTCAGGTTGGAGTACGGCCGAGCTCTATCATTCCCTTTATGCATGGAACAAACACAAGCATTTTTCTTACGGTATGGAAAGAAGCACTCGTGATTTGATTGTCACCGTTGTTTTCAGCATGTTAATCATACTTTTAGAAGAGGTAAAAAAAACTTTAAAGCTAACAGATAAATGACTTTGCAAGCACCCAAAATTTGGTCAAGTGAAGAAATATACTATATTGTAAAGGATTATCCCAAGATACATGAGACTGGAGAACATACAGAAATTTCGGGTAAATCTGACATTCATAATTGGTGTAAAAAAAGTATATTCTGGGAGTTGCCTTATTGGAAAGATCTCCTACTTCGACATAATATCGACGTTATGCACAATGAAAAAAATGTATTTGATAACGTGGTTAATACTGTTTTGAATGACAACAAAAAGGACGATATATATTCGAGACATGACATAGAAGAATATTGTAAATATCCAGAACTTCACATGATGCCCAATGACAATAAAAAACCCAAAGCGTGCTTTGAACTAGATAACAAACAAATAAAACTTGTAATGAAATGGGTTGAGGGACAGAAATGTCCGGATGGTGTTTCTTCTAATCTCCGTAAATATGTTGACAATAAAAACAATAAATAGAGTGGGAGGAAAAGTCATAATTGTCATATCATGATGGAATATTTATTACTAGTGGTGTTCAAAGAACTGTTGCATGTAAAAGTGTAGGGTGTTATAACAGAGTTAAGCCTATTCTATAAACAGTTTTGTTCGAAAACGTTAAAAATTGATCGTCTCCGTAAACTTGAAGCAGACATTCCGATATTGATTTGCAAATTGGAGAAAATATTTCCTCCGTGATTTTTTAATGTAATGGAGCATTTACCCAATCATCTTCCATCCAAATCAATACTTCGAGGTCCAGTGAAATATGGATGTATGTATCCTTTTGAGAGGTAATATTAGTAAAAAATTATGCTTACAATTCAAAGTGACATTAGTGCATATAAATGGAATTAATTTTATATTAGGTATCTGAATCGTTTGAAGAAAAAGTATGACAAAAAGCACGAGATGAAGGTTCGATTTGCAAATCTTCTCTTGAAGAAGAAGCTTCGTTCTTTTTTCTCATTACTTCAGTGATCATGTGAACATATCATTTTAAGTGGTCCTAATAATAATGAAACCATGGAACACAATTTTTGTCCAACAATGTTATCTGTTTGACGATCTTCTGAAAAATGTGCAGAGATATGGTTAGATGATAGAGATCACCATGTAGCACACACATATGTTGTTCTAAATTGCGCTGAAAATGCTCCATTTGTTAGGTATTAAATTTTTAACTTTATTGCAGTTGTGTGTACATCAATTGTTATCTAGTAATAAAATCATTTATATTTGCAGTATTTACGAATCAGAAAATCCAAATGGCGATCTCAGTAAAGATTTTACTAAATGGTTCTCAAAGTACGTTTACGATCCAATGAACTGCGTCAATGCCGAGGGTTTGCAACATCTTGCGCTTTGACCAAAAATAAATGTTAAGACTTGTCTAATATTCTTCGTCAATGTATTTAAATTCAACACCAAGGACCATGGTCGACATATTAACATATAATAGTGGTGTATTTGTCAAAGGTAGTGATGATACAGAAGAGCATACAAGAAACTTTTATGTGCCGTCTTGACCCATATTTTAGAGTTGACTTATTATGTACAACCAGTTGAAAATTTTGTTTTATTAAAGTGCAACTGGTTCAACAATGTTCATGCTACTGGAATCAATGTGCATGAAGATTATAAGCTTATAGAAATAAAGCACACATCACATTACTATAAGTATGATCCTTTTGTATAGGCAAAGCAAGCATTGGAAGTTTACTTTGCTCCATATCCTTCCTTAAAAATAGATAAAGCAGATTGGTCTGCTGTAATTAAAACAAAGGCAAGATTTACGTTTGAAGGAATTGCTATTCCAGACGATGCAGCGTACCAAACAGATGCAAATCAAAACAATGAAATAATAATTGCTAATGATGTTGATTTAGGGTCTTTGAATGATGAATCAAATGTCTTAATAGAAGCGTTTGAGAGTATAAAGGACAACGATATAGAGTATGAGATCGAGACTGAATCAGAACAAGAAGTAGACTAATATTATTTGTATCATTAGTTGTTTACACATATTTTGAAGTTTAAATATGTCGTGAGCTATGATGTACAATGATATGTTTTATATGATATGCTATGTTGTGAACTTATATAATGTGCTACAGTTATATATATATTTACTTTACCATGACGTCGTTATGTTGACTATTATCTGGTCTTTCTTCTTTTATGTAAATGGGTCTTGTAGTTGCATTTGATAACGTATGTTTTTTTTTTTGAAAGGCAGCATAAAATCTTATTAACACTAAAAACTAACAAGAGTGCATATTACAACAATTGCAACAACAACATAGAGAAAAATAAACACTGACATATACAAGTAAAACTGAAAAAAAAACTCTATATAAAAACCAACTATACTAACTACTATCAACAACTACAATCTCCAAGCTTTAACTTTCTCAAATAGCTTCAGAACCAATACCGCAAAGCAGTTCAAATCATCAGGACAGAACCAGTTCTAAATCAAGCACAATCTCTTTCAAAACTTCAAAAACTTCCTATTCATTAATCAGTGCAGAAATCATTTTCCCCTTCACAGCACTTTTGACGAGCAAAAACATATTATCCAAAGACAATGAAACCATATTAAACACCCTCCTATTCCTCTCTTGCCATACCTCATACACAAAAAACTTCAACACTTTCAATAACAGCATACTCTGTGTTGATTTCCATCTCGTAGCTTTAAAAAGGGGAAACCATTCATCACGGCTAAAACCTGAAGGTCTGTGCAAATTGAGATAGAGAAAAATTCTCTTCCAAATATCAAATACAAATGTACATTCAAAATAAAGATGTGTATTGCTTTCAGCCTGAACTCCACAAAACACACATGAATCCTCACTAATTATGCCATACTTTAACAGCTTGTCCTTAGTATTCAAGGCATTAGCCATTAATTTCCACAAAAAGAAATTCTGCTTTGCATTATTCATATAATTCCACACTCTTTTATGCCAAGGAAAAATAGATTTATCACCATTCAACAAATCATAAACCAAACCAATGGAATGCCTCTTATCCATCCAGAAAAGTCGAGTACCTTTTTTGAAACTAAAAGATATATCAAACCATAATGCTCTTAATGAAGAAGCAGAAACATTAGGCAAATATAAGACACCATCCCTAATCATATCCTCCACTAAAGCTACTTCTGAAATACCACTATTTGACCTCAAATTAAATTGAATTTCATTGCTCAATAAAGTACCTTTACTTGACCATGGAGAATGCCAGAAGGAAGTCTTTTGATTACCACCAACACTGCATTGAATAAATGGTAGAAAAAGCTCTCTAAGCTTTAATATCTGCCTCCAGCTCCAGCTACAATCAACAGGAATATTCATTGTCTAAAAATCCTTTCTACCAACAAGATTGCTCCTGATAAACTTTGTCCACAAACAATTGTCATCTGAAAAAAGCCTGTCAATGTATGTAGAAACAACAGCCTTATTCCAGAGATGGAGATTAATAATACCTAGCCCCCCATTGCATTTCTTCTCACACAGTTTAGAAAATGCAATTGGAACAAGCTTCTTTGTAAATGGATCTCCATGCCATAGAAATTTGTTCATAGCGCTAATGACCATATTAATAAGCTTCACAGGTAGTACATGATGCCTAGAATAAAAAGTAGTCATGGCAAAGACAATAGATTGAACAATTACCAATCTTCCAACTTGTGACAAACTACAGGATGGCCACTGCTTCATTTTTCCTATTATTTTCTCATACAGAGGCATGCACTTATCCTTAGTAATTCTACCAGTAAAAAGAGGCAATCCCAAATAAGAAGTATTATCAGGTAGAACCATAAAACCAGAAAAATCAATCAGAGCTTTAGTTCTATCTACATTTAACCCAACTACTTTAATTTGAGACTTGGCTAAATTAATCTTTAAACCTGTAATCTCATAAAAATTGTCCAAAATAGTCAAAATACACTGAATATTATCCTTAGTTGGCTTGGTGAAAATGATGAGATCATCAGCAAAGCATAGATGAGTAATAAGAGGCTCCTTGCATTTGGGATTCAATTGGAGTTTACCTGCCTTGACTTGAATAAGTATCAAAGAGTTAAGAATCTCCATAACCATTATAAACAGATAAGAACTTATAGGATCTCCCTGCCTAACCCCTCTTGTACTCTTAAAATAACCATGTAGCATACCATTCCTTGCAACTGAAAACATAGGGGTAAATATACAGGTGTAGATCCAGGCTAAAAATGGAAGAGGAAAATTCATTCTCGACATAACAGCAACTATAGATGACTAGGACACACTATCAAAAGCTTTCCCAATATCAAATTTCAACAAACAGCGTGGTGATATGTTTTTTCTATCACAACCATGTAATAATTCTTGAGTAATAAGAATGTTATCACTAATGTTCCTACCAGGCACAAAAGCAGATTGATTACAAGATATTAAAGATGGTAGAACTGATTGAATTATGATAGCCAAAATCTTGGAAATGATTTTATAGAATACACTACAACATGAGATAGGCCTGAATACAGAAACACATGTAGGATTATCTACCTTAGGGACCAGAGCAATAGATGTAGCAGTAAAAAAAGAAGGCAACTTGTTTTCCATGAAGAAATGTTGAACAGCTTTAATAATATCATAACCAATTGTCCCCCAACTTTTTTGTAAAAAACAGGCATTAAAGCCATCAGGTCCACCTGAACTAGAAGAATCCAAACTAAATACTGCAGACTTGATCTCATCACCAGAAACTATTTTAATTAACTCCAAAGATTGTTGATCAGATATAACAGGAACATCCAAATGAAATAGAGGCTTATGGTTACACAAAGGTAATGAACTAGGAGCGAAGATGGAAGTAAAATAATCAACAAAGCTTTATCAATAGAAGACTGTAAAGATAAAATTTTACCATCTGTATCCTTAATCATATGAACAACTTCTTTAATCTTGTTGATTTTCAAAGAATTATGATAGTACTTTGAATTCCTATCTGCTTCCATTTCCTTCTTAGAATTAGAACACTGCTTTAAAGATTGATATTCCATATGTAAATAAAACTTCATCTTCTCCTTTAATTCCTTTTCCTCCACTTGTAACTGAAAATCAAAAGGATTCCCCACTAATTGATTTTGAACTCTAATAAGATCAGACCTCACCATAGCTGATTGCTTCAAAGCATCACCATAAATTTGACTAGACCAGACTTTTAGATGAAACTTCAGTAATCTCAATTTGAATAGCAAATTATCCATTGAGTTCATACCCTGACAATGCTTCCATGCCTGCATTAGAATAACTGAGTAATCCTTATTATTACACCAAAAATTAAAAAATTTAAATGAGGACTTCCCTTTATTAGTAGCACCATCCAACCCCCAATATAAAAGAAGAGGAGAGTGATCAGAAATGGTGGGAGGAAGAACTTGATAAAAGGAGTTTGGCCAAAGCTGAAAAAAAGAGGAATTCACAAAAATATGATCAAGCCTACAGAGAGTAGGAGAATCAGTATGACTCCTATTGGACCATGTAAAAACTGAACCAAAACTGTTAAGAGGGATTAATTTTGAGGATATAAGAGCTTGATTCAAAGGAGCAATATCCTTAACAGTTAAAGAACAACCACCAAGCTTATGAGCAGATGAAAGCATACAATTAAAATCACCACCCAGAATCCAGGGATCTGATAAAGAATGAATATTGCAAAGATCATAAAGAAAAGAATTTCTCAAAGACAAGGCATTATGAGCATAAACAGAGGTAAGATAAAAAGATGAATTAGAAGGAAGATAAATGCACTTGTAATGAATATATTGATCGGACGACTTAATTTTAGAAAGCTTAAAAATAGCTGAATTCCAAATTGTAAGTAATCTACCAAAGTTAGCATGATCCAAATTATGATCAAAGCTCCAAGAAGAAGTTATATAATCAGTAGCTTTTTCAGTTGAAACCTTATCAAGCTTAGTCTCCAAAATACAAAGCAGATGAATATTATTATTCTTCAAAACGAATTTGATCTCACTTTGCTTTGAAGGAAGGTTCATCCCTCTAACATTCCAAAATGACACTCTGTGTATCATTGAAAGTTTGAAGCAGAATTATTTGATGGAGCAGGATTACTCCTTGTATGCCTTTTAGGAATTTGGTTCAGACTACCAGTTGGAAGAACCTCATCCTTATTATACTCAATACCATCATCAATGTCCTCAATATTAGCTGACTTCACTGTAACCTTTTATTTCTGCCTTTTTTCTTTGATTTTGGAGGAGTTTTAAAAGCTGCATCAATGTAATCACTTACTTTAGCTTTAACAGATTTGGGAGCAGAGCCATAATCTGCCAGATTTAACTCAGGTGGAGGAGGAGAATTAGGAGAAATATTAGAAGGAGGAGGAAGAATCAGATCCTTAGGAGGGGCAAGATGTGAATAAGGAGAAGATTTTTGATCAAAGAATTTACGACTGAAATTAGAGTTAAGGGGAATATGAAAATTCAAAGAATGATTATTATCTGAAAACAAATCAGAAGCTGATGTAGAGGGCATGTTAGAATTCTCACTCAAAATGGAGAAAGGATTGAAATCAATCTGAAATTCATCTGAGGCATTATCATCAACTTTTTGCTTGCCTTTAATTTTAGATTCATCATGAGATAAATCTAAATTCTCCTTTTTATGAACTACACAATTACCCTTTTCATCCACTATCCTAATATGATTATCACCTCTCCCAATAGCATAGCAATTACCTTCCTCTAACATTACTTTTTCCTTGGCTGCTTGTTTCATTGATTCACCTTCACCATTAGTATTAACCACTTTCACCTTCTGATTATCCCCATCTTCCTTCTTAAGAGTCTCTACTTTCCTTGTTTTCCTTTGCCACATTTGCTTCTTCTTATTAGTCACTTTGGCCCAACCATTTCTTTTATCATTAATAGCCATGTTGACTCTTACACTTGTTCCCTTCACTTGAAAAATATTTTTGACGTGTTTAGCTTCTCCTTTATGATTTTCTTCATTAGATTCTCTCTTGTTGAAAACATCACAATTAATTGTTTCATGACCAAAAACCTAACAATGCACACATATGCTCGGCCTCCAGTCATAATTGACTATAACAGGGGGACAATTATCTCCAAGACCACCCAGATCAATGCAATTAGGTAAGTCTGATTCAGCATCAATTTCAACTAGCACCTTAGCATATCTTATTCTCTTCATACTTTCAGTATTAGTATCAAAACAAATGATCTTACTTATCTGACATGCTAACCAATTAATCCCCATTAATGTCCAAAGTATAACATATATTCTATGAAGGTGAACCCATAAGGTATTTTCTTGATTTGAGATTCTGCACTTCCTACAGATGGATCCCATCTAGTGATAATGAACATTCTGCCTCTAATAAACACAGGATCAGCTTTCAACACCTTATACTTATCAGCATCATTTGAGAATTTAAAGTAGAAATTAAGTCCATCAAATTTTATATCTACCTCTCCAAAAAGCTTCCATCGATTCAGGAGAAAATTAACCACTGTCAAGTATGATAAAGATCCATCCAAAAAGAAACCTACCAAATATTTATTCCAGTATTTTACCCCTTTAGCTTTCACTACTTCTGGAGGATATTTCTTTTGGCTATTCTTATCAGTTTCAAATTCCAGTGGTTTATAAGATCCAGCGTTACGAGGTAAGGAGTTAAAAAGAGAAAGATAGTCAGATTTAGATCCATCAATGGATGCCGATAAGGAATTTGATGTTATTTTTGAAAGAGGATTGGAAGAATTATGATTAATTACAAGCGAAGGAGGATTAACAGAAAGAGGATTAACAGGATCAATAGAAGGATTAAGAACAGAAGTATTAAGATCAATCGAAGATTTATCACCAGCCTGTTTGAAATTCAGATCCAAAGTTACCAATATTATCAACAAACAATGTATCCAAATACACATCATGAAATCTAGTATTATTCACAATTCCAAAATCAAAAGAATCTCCATGAGGATCACAATCCAAAGGAATAAGAGACTGAGCAGAAGATGATTTAACTTGTTCAGAAACAACCGAAATAGAGATAAGCTTGTCAGGAGGATCGGGTGGAGGGGGAGAACATGCTGGAGGCAGAGGAGGCGGAGGAGGAGGAGGAGGGGGAGGAGGAGGGGGAGGAGGAGAAGACGAATCAAGATCGAGAGGGGATGACGCCATTAACAAGGGTTTTTTTTGTTTCTACATAAGCGCTATATCAGCACTTTTATATGTTATATGAGTGTATTTGATATGTGCTTAATGATATATGTGTTATTATTATACGAAATAATATGTGTGTGATAGATATGCCTCCTAGTCGCTGACCTACCCATAGTTCAGAGGCAGGCGTGAGTGGTACAACACCGGATTTATGTCCGGTCGTAGAGCTCACGCCAACGACCGTTGGGTAAGTTTTTAATTTCGTAAATGTTTAGTATTAAAAACTTATTAAATGCTAATATCATACTTTCTGCAGTGGTTTTGAGATTATTCCTAAAGATGTTATTTTATCTATGTCTAAAAAAGCATATATCGCCAGGTTGACATAGGCGTGGGCCCACTGGGTCGGTATTCCTATGCAGATTAGGAATTCCATCCTCGCGGAGGTTCTTGTAAGTATAAATATATTTCTCATTTACAAATTATATAAAATATGTAATTCAATTTGTTTGTTAATATATAGGTTGTTGTATGGGTCAAGGACGAAGATATGGATCTTTTCCTCACTGCATGGAACTGAAAGATGAAAAATTATACAGGCAACATACACAAGGAAAAAGCAGTGGGAAAGAGGCCTTCATGGTTGAGCGAGGAGGTCTACGACGGTTTCCGGCAACTGTGTGCCACGGAAACAACAAAGGTAAGTTAATTAAGATTATTTTGTAACTTCTATTTTGTATTTGTATATCAATCAATTTATCACATAATTAAATATATATAGGAGCTTTCAGAGCGAAACAGGGGAAGCAGACTCAAAAATCCTGCTTTGCATCGGGGTGGGTCAAAATCCTTCTCACATTTATAGATAGTTCTAAACTTTTTTAACCATATTGATAAATTCCAAATATATATTATATCATTTCAGATGTTGACTCTCCACCGGGAGCCTACACTTACTGAGGTGTTTACACATACTCACATTATCGAGTGGACCGACGAGGAGGGTAACACCTCATATACCTGGACGGATGCTAAATCCCATTCCGTGATGGTTAGCATTCATAATAATTTTTACTTCATATTTTTAATTTGATATTGAATATTTAATGTATTCCATAATTGTCCGTTATCACGGGACAAATACACGACGGTGTTAAATGCTCAAGTGGCGAAGTCAAGTCAAGAGCCGGACGTAGAGGAGTGCAATCGTATTTGGGATGCCATCATCGACCCGCCTACCAGGAATATACCCTACGGTTTTGGAAACATAGAGGTAAAGCATTTTGTTAAAGAATTTAAGCATATCCAAGTGTTATTAAAGGTTTAAAGTGTTGACATATTTAAACATATTAAAATATTATTATATATACTCAAATCCATATACATTGAAAATTAATGAATATGAAAGTAATATATGTATACGTGTTATGTATATGTATAAATCAGAATTTGATGATGTGTTATGTATATGTATACGTGTTTAGAGCTCTGGTTTATCGATTTTAGCTAAAGTTCAATGAAGTAATAACGTATAAGAGACTTATTTGTAAATTTATGATGAATGTATACTATATATTAGTGTATAGTATAATAGCGCTTAAACTCCATTGCAATTTTCTCATATGTGAGCAAATCATTCTATATTATAGATTTAAAACGAGTCGTCGATCATCGAGATATGCTGCTAGGGAGGAGACTGTTCGTGGGGGGGAAAATGGTGGTATACCTGATTACCCATCCATGTTTGAAGCCATGATGGAAGCATTCATGAGAAGGGTACCTGCTCTAGGAGCAAGCGCGGGAGATGTAGGGGTTCAGGTGCAGGTACCGTGGGCTGTGGACTTCACGAAGCTATGTAAGGACTTCACTTCTCTCGGACGAAAGCAGTTCAAGGGGACAGAGCCGACAGAAGAGGTTCAAGGATGGTTGGATGCTTATATAAGGATTTTTTTATGACTTGGGTATAGATGATGCAACAAAGAGGAAGCTTGCATCAAGGTAGCTGCACAACAGAGCCATGGATTGGTGGAATTCTGTTACACTTGAGACTCTAGAAGATGAGGTCACATGGGATCAGTTCTGAGTAAAATTTGAGACAAAATTCATTTCAACTGCTCAGAAATCTGTTCTGTTCAAAAAGTTTATGGAGCTGAAACATAATGGTCGACTAGTGCTTGAGTATGTTTCAGAGTTTAAAGGTTTATCCAAGTATGCTCATTCGTATATTGACTTTCCTTACCATAAGAACGAGAAGTTTGTTATAGGATTGGACACCTACATTGGAAACCATTAGTGGATCATCTGTATGAAAAGATTGTGGAGAAAGCTGTTTGACATGAAAGCTTGTTTCCTATGGAAGAAGAAGTTGTTGTCGCTGCAACCGAAGAAGCTCCAAAACCACAGCAGGGTGGTAACAATAATAATAAGAGGAAGCAGCAACAGCAGAAAGGGTGGCAAGAAGAAACCTAAGAGGAGGTGGTTTGCTTTAACTACCAACAGAAGGGCCATTTCTCCAATGAATGTAAGAATTCAAAGGTGGAAAGGAAGTGTCACAACTGTGGAAAGCCTAGGTATCTTAAGAAGGACTGTCCAGAACCAGGCAAGGGAAAGCAGGTTGTAAAGGCTTATGCTTTGGAGGTCATGCCATCTTCTTTGAGGGCTCCTAATGCAGAGGAGAAAGGGAAGGGTGACTTTGTCCAAGGTACTCTTTCTATTAAGGGTGCTTCAGTTCGAGTGTTGTTTGATACTAGAGCATCACATTCTTTCATTTGCAATGAGCTATTGTGCCGCTTGGGTTTGGAACCCGAGATTTGTGATAGACCTTTGGTTGTGACTAATCTAGTTGGGGGTTCATTTAACCTTTGTATGCTTTGTCGTGGGCTTCTGTTATTGAGTCATGGTTTCTCTTTTGTGTGTGATTTCTTTGTTTTGAACATCGCTGGGTTTGGGATCATCTTGGGCATGGATTGGCTCAAGAGGTATGCGACAAATGTGAATTGCGAGAAGCTTGAAGTGAGTGTCGGGGATGTGGAAGGGCGAAAGGTTTTGATTCGATGTAAGCCCAAAGACGGGGTCTTCGTAAGCTTTTTATATCCGCTTGGCATTCCTTAGAAGAACTTGTCAACCATTCTGATCGCTAATGTGTTTGAGGATGTCTTTGAAGAGGTTAAAGGGTTGCCAACGCATCGTAAGATTGAGTTCAGAATCGATTCGGTCGACGGTGCTAGACCTATCGTTATTCCTCTTAGGAAGATGGCGCCTAAGGAGCAACAAGAGTTAGAGGTGCAAGTTCGTGACCTTTTGGGAAAACGATTCATTCGGAGAAGTGTACCCGAGTGGGGTGCACCAGTTGTGTTTGCAACCAAGGCTGATGAATCTTTGAGATTGTATGGAGATTATCGTGAGCTGAACAAGGTGACTAAGAAGAACAACGATACAATGGGAATACCCAAAAGACTAGAAGGTGGCTGGTCGAGTACCCTGGCTGTCATGATGAGCCTAGAGATACGAGTCGCGAAGACATGTGGAGTTTTGCTAGAACCGGGTTTACCATTAGCCCTTGACATATGGCAAGGTGTTCGTCACACGATTAACAATGGTTTGAAGCAGGATAGGCGGTGATAACTAGAGTCATGTGTGTTTGGTTGCTTTGCTTATATTATCTAGTATGGATTGTTCGACATCGAAGGAGATATCTCTTGGGTTCTTGTCTGATGTTGGTTTAGGCCTTCGGGGCTTGTGCTTGGGGGATGTTAATATCGAATAGGATGGTCTATGCTAGGTAACTAATTTCTATGTTATGTCTGCTATGTTTTCCCCAATTGTTGTAAATGATATCACTGTCGGATGTAGGGAAGACAGATGGGGTTTATTCTCTATTGATGTTGGTAGATTGGACGTTTAATCTACCAATTCTCATATACTTTATTGATGATGTTAGAGAGTTGTTTTATCGCTCATTAAGACAGTTGTTTGACTTAAGGTTTTAAGTTTCCTCTTATTACCTTGGGTTGTTCATCCATTGTGTTGTGGAAGGGCAAATTGAGTAGCAGGTGATGTCTTGATGAGGACGATGCTGTTGTGCGATGACGAGTAGGAGGCTGGCGTATTATTTCCAATTATCTAATATCTATTTTTTTTCACTAGTTGATGTTTACTCTTAGTGTTGTAGTGAGGCCTATTTGTATGTACACTTATGTTGTAATCCAAGGATGTATGGATATTCTTTCTAGTTGTTATGAAATTTCAAGTTTCTGCTCAAACATGTTTCACTATTATTACCTGTCCTATTATACTTTATCCTTGTGCTAGGTTATACGATAGGATCAATATGTGTTTATCTTTCCTTGATGATTGTCTATAACTGCCTGGCATACCTTTCAGCACATTGTTCCTCTTGTTATACAGGAGTTGTGGGCGGTCGTCACAAAATTGATTGCTTTAGCTCGCCTGTGAACCCTTAGATTTTCATTTGACAAGCTTGAAAATTGGTCATTGGAAGACTCATCGGATTGAATGTCTTTCGGAAAAGGACACTAACAAAAGCACCACAATCAACTAGCACTCTTTAGACCGTTACTAGACCTATTCCGACTGTGACTACCATATAGGCCAAGGTTGGAGCTTCCACACCTTCTGAGTCTTTCTCTCTGAATACTATATCGTCGTGAGAAGTTTTTGGTTGCTTTATAGGAATTGTATTATTAAGGATCAAGCAACTTTCTTATCTCAGAGTGTTCTTTAGAGTATTCACATATCTCTCCATCTCCCCCAATTTTCATACGCTGGATGAGGAACACCAGATATGGTACTGATCACTGGTCTTACACTATTCTGTGCTGGAGCTCTATCACTTGGGCCTGGTTGATTAACGGGTACACTTTGCCCCTGAGTAGCTGGAGGAGGATTTGTTCGCTTATGGTTTTCTAACGTACTGTTGCAACTTATTCTGCCCAATCTATTCCTCAATCAAGCTCTGTAAATGTTGACATTCATCAGTACTATGGCCAGGCTGGTTGAGAAAGCAGTAGAATCTTCCAAAATTTGCTGCCTTATCTCCTACTCTTAACTGTGGTGGTTTCGGATAATATCCCGCATCCTTGGTGGCAAAGAAGATATTCTCCATAGTGTCACTTAAATGGGTTAACTCTTCGGATACGAAAAAATGAAGAATTTTGCTATTCTTTTTTTCCCCCTTTTCTACCCCCCAACATCCTTCTTATTGCCCTGAGCATTATCACCTTTCTTGCTTTCCACAGTATTGCTTCAGCCACATTCTAGGTAGTGAGAGGGACGTCTTCCAACCTCATGTACCCATCGACCTTTTTGTAGAACTTCTCGAGTGTGTTAGGCTCTTTCATCTTTACCCATTTTCCAAACTTAGTGTTCTTATCCACAGCTCAAACCAATGCCATTAGTGTCATCCTGGGCTCCGGATACCAACCTCTATCACAGCGGTATTGAAGCGATTAAGAAAAGCTTTCACTAAATCTCTTGGGTTCTGATCCAGTCCTGACAATGACATAATAACCTTGGCCTTCGAGGTGTACAATTTGAATTATTCTTTAAACTTCTTCGCCAAATCAAAAAATTGATCTATAAGATTTTGGCGATAGCTTGGCGAACCATAATGAAGCTACTCGTTCTAGATAGATAGGTAAGTAAAGACACTTGAGCTAGTCTGTCGCCCTTGCACCATTCATATGTCAATTATATTTGAACAAAATAGATTAGGATCATGACTCCATTATAAGCGGGCATGGTTGGAGGGACAAACTTCTTTGTAAATTCTGCATACCGAATTCTTTCGATGAAAGGAGTCTTGCTTGGAGAAAACCACTCAACTTCATCTTACTTTTTTTTCATAATTTGTTTGACCGTTCCTGAAATATATCCACATCATTGCATTGTTCCATGGGGCGGTCGCCAGTCCTTTTCCCGGATGCTTGTCTCGCCAAGCGATCACGGTTAGCGAACTGGGGCCATGTGCCTCCAGCTTGGGGAAGTACCCCTTGGGTGGGACTTGCAATTTTTGAGAAGCATGTTTTTTGAAATGATGTTCTCTTGATCGAAAGTGCTTGAGCACATCAGCGTTGGAGTCTTCGATATCAAGGTCATTCCTGCAACTTGACACTGACATTTTGTCTGGCTCATTTACTTCCTCGACATGGAAACCACGATTTTTCCTGCGAAGATCCGAAGCAGAGGAATGTGCTTTCTCTTCCAAATTAATCTCAACTCTGCAATTTACAAGATTAGATTGAGTAGCGAGAAGAGCATCCAACTTATCCACTAAAATCTTATTCGTAGTTTCCATCTGCTGATTCAAACCGGCTACAACAGCATCCAATTCTCCCCGAGTTACACCACCTCCTGGAGTTTGAGCAACGGTCGGATTATCAGTTAGAGGAGATAGTGTGGCATCATCAATGACATTCCCAGAAAGTCTCGTAGATTTACTGTTCTTCTTCAAAGGCACCATAATGTCAGACAACCTTCTAATGTTTAGAGAAATTCTTTCAGCTAACCTAACTTTTAGACCTTCTAAATCTACAGTGAAAGAATAGGCTTCAAATCTTCCAAATCAAGGCTCTTATCCTTATGGTCGTGGGTTCGAGTCCCACGATGGATGCCAAAATGTTAACACCAAAGATGAGCTAACAACCAAAGAGGTGTGAAAACACCTTTCGATTGCAGAAAAACAAAGCTAAAAGCAGTAATTAATGGAAAAGTACAACAGAAAGCAGATTTTATAATGGTCCAGCCGCGGATTAGGCCTACATCCACTTTGAATTTGCACTTTGTTGATTTCTCCATATCAAATTACAATTTTGATCTTCAATTACAATAATTCTCAATGATTTATGATCACCAAAGTAGTAACACACACAAATTCCATGAATATCGATGATTACCGGAGTCGATCTCGATAATGAAGTTCGATGAAGATGTTTGGTAGTCTCTGGAGTAGAAGAATGCTTGAGATCAACAATGGCAGAACTTTGGTAGGAGAAAATCTAACCCCTTTTATGGTGGAAATGGTCTGGTATTTATAGGTGGAGGTAGGAGTGTCCTGGAGTTTGCTTTGAAATATGCACGGTCCATATATCGTAACCTATGATCCACGTGGCACGTACTCCAAAATCTAGAAAAAACCAAAGCATCATTGCTCCCGGGGATTGTGGGCGATCCATCCCCATGGATCGGGTGTGATCCATCAGTTCATGCGACCTTTGAAGACTTTAGAATGTGCCTTCTTCAAATATGCACGTCTTGCTTGGGTCTAGTCATGATTCTAAGCAACTTCCCATGCTTCATGATTTATACAGGATGAACATTACTGATCCATGTACAATCGATTTATATCTTCTACACCCAATTCTGGATATGAAGTTATTGTGCTAAATTCTTCTTTGACTGATCCATTAGTGACCTAAGCTCCAAGAGCTGGAGCTTAAAGCCTACACGTCACCCTATATGGATCGTGTATGATCCCTATTTATAGACCAGTGGCAACCCATACCCACGTGAGTGCACTTTATATGACATGAATACAACTGATCCATGGACAACTATTTTACTTTAAGGGGCTAATCCAACTTTGATCCTGTCCATTACTTATACCAGAATCCGATCCACTTTTTCACGATCCATAATGTTATCACGATCCATTATATACATTCCGACAAATCGCCCTTTTTGTTGGAGCGCAATCATTTTTATGTGCATTTCACGCTTCTGGATCCGACTACAATTGTGAACAATAACCCAAAATGTTGTGAGCAGGCTTCACATGGATCTATCCGACCCATGAACTCCTTAATTCGATTACTGCAAGTTTGCTCGACTTGATTCATGTCTTTTGAAGCTTGGATCGTGAATGATCCACATATATAAGCCATCCATACATGCTACATGCAGGATGCAATTCGATTCACCAGAAGGCTCTGCGGCCTGCTTTTCTTTAACCGATCCATTATCTCCAATGATCCATGGCTCGTCAACCCGATCCATGGTTTGTGCAGCTAAATCGTGGACTTTATCGTAGATTCTGTGATCCATTTATCTTGACACGATCCATGAACAATGGGTCAAAAGTGACCCATGCACAAGGATGATTTTTGAGGGTTTTAGACTGTATGCTTTAATATATAGTTTAAACCGAGTTAACAGTACAATAGTGCAAGCACCGTGCTATGCACTATTTGTCGCTATAGCGCTAGCTTTGATAACACAGGATAATAGAAAAATTAAATAGGTTACTATTTTGTAAGACCACGGTTGTTTTCCTTACCTATAACATTTTATTTGCAGCAATTGAATTGTTAATTTGCCACAGTGCTTGTGCAATCATTCGTACAAATAGAATACTCTGGAATATGCATTGGTCATTGAAGATATTCATGAACATGTGATTTTTATAATTCTAAATTCATATAAAAAAATAGACAAATGGATTTGTATATAATGGTATTCATGTTGACATGCATCTGCCTATAAAATTGTTCATAAACGTATGATGATTGTAAATGTCCTTGGATCTGGATTTCCTTCCTAGCTAAGTGATGTACTTTATCATCTTTTAAGATGTTTTCTTACTCGTATGGGTAAGACAAGATTTAATATTAAGTAATGCCAACACTAGATAGAACAACCAAATGCGTTTTTAACTAAACCTCTGCATTAAGATTGACGACCAGAATTTTTCATCATTGGAAGATTTAATATTGCTCAAATTTTAACTAAACCTCCGCATTTAGGTTTCAGTCCATATCCCGATATTTCAGTGGTACCAGGCTGCTATCGAACTGCAATGGTCCGCAGTCGGTGAAGAAATCCTATTCTGCACTAGGACAGTGAAAGGAAATCATTTTTTTGGAAAAAAACACAAAACAAAGGTAAATCAACATTTGAAGAAACAATGAAGTCAAACACTAAAAAAGTATCAAAGCAACAAAAAAAAGGGTTACCGAAATCGCGAAATCGAGCTTTACTTCGACTCAGCCAACTCGATCTGCACTCCTACTTTGAAACACTACTTAGTTATTTTTTGTATTTTTATATTACGTTCAAAGTTCCGACTGATTGAAGAGTTGGGGCTGCTTTTGCCTTTCAATTTTGATTTGGAGGGTGGGTTGTAGTGCGATTTTGTTCACATCTTCTAAGGGATGTGAACAAAACACTCGGTCTCCATTGGTGGAAATCAGGGGGGGTCCATATGGATCCCCCTGATTTCCACCAATTAGGGTGGAGTGTTTTGTTCACATCCCTAAAAAGGATGTGAACAAAATCCTATTCGGGTGGGTTGTAGTATAGGTGACTGGATATTTGGGTACGTGAACGAATGTTTGGATAGGTGAATTTATTGGAGGATGGATTTTACTTAGGTGGATTTAATTTCGGAGTTTTGGTGGCCGAGTTTTGATTTAATGTTCTGATTTATGTTTCTTAGTGGGATGGCTTAGGATTCAGTGGGACTAAAATTCCGACTTCCGAGTTAGTTTTTAGGGTTTTCCAACAAAATAAATATTAGATTTTTATTTAATCTAATTTAATGTAATTTAGTTATTATAATTAAGTTTATTATTACGATTATTATTGCATTTTCATTGACAAACCATCCAAAATCGAATTTGACACCAAAACTAAAATCTAACTTTCAAATTATTCTTTTATTGTTCCCAAAGATGAATGCTAATGGTATATGATTTTCAAATTTTCAAAGTACCAAAATGGAAGCCAAAACTGATTCTTCAAAACTTATTGATAATGGTATGTGACTTTCAAGTTTTTAATGTTACATGCTAATGGTCAGCACTTTGTGGTTTGTATGCTACATAAACATATAGATGACCATTATTGTTTTCCCTTTCTACCATGGGCATTTGATCGTTGAAATTACGTAAAAATTGTTTGAGGACTTCCAAATTTGTTCCTAAACCAAGGTACATATTTCATCTTTTTTTCTAGTTTCTTAACAACTACTCTAGATAGCAATTTTTCAAAGCAATAAGTACTTTGGATTCAAGGGTAATGTGTTTATGACAAAAATTCAAAATATAATCTTCATTTAAATTTTGTAATCCATTCTTCGTTTTAGTAACTTTCGATTACATAAGGCCACCTTTATTGTTGTATTTTTTGTGAATTTGGGCAAACCTAAAATCTAGTGTTCCACATGAAATTTCATAATTTTGCCTTATTCCTTTGATTAGTAAAGACTCATGTGAATACTGAGTTTGGTGAAAACTATGTTGATTTGTAAGATTATGTGTCTTTCAGATGGCATTCTATACGTTTGAGGATGACCTGATTGTTGGACTATGCTTTATTATATCTTTCGCCACACGTAATATTTATATGCCTTAGGCTGATTTTGAGTGACAAACAAGGGTATAGAAGTGGATCCATCCAAGCTCTAAGATACCTCAAACTTAGTTCAACATGCCTTAATGCTTCATTTATTTGCATCCATTAGCTAAATAAATATACATTATATGCCAACATTTAGTTTTTTTCCTCAAACTTGAGATGACAGTAACGTGTGCATGTTTACGAAGGAAAAGTACCATGGGAAGTTTCGGTATATCATATAAATACATATCCATCTTTCGAACTACTTGCTGCAACAAATGGTGTATTAAAAGTGCTCAAAACCTAGACAAATGCAATAAAAGATTTGATAAATTATTATTTGACTACTAGTGAATTTAAAGACCACTTAACAAGATTTTATTATTTAAGGGTGTAGCATCCTATAAAGAGCTAAATAAAATAAATACAATTTTGGGTTTTCAAACTCGCAATGTAATTGAATAAAATGGTTTTTAGAATATAATATGAAATTCGAGTTAAATATAAAACCGACTTATGAAAAATTGGTGTGTTTCGTTGTTTTATTCTCTTATACATCTTCATCCTCTTATTCTCTTACAAAATCACTACAAAAATGGTGGTTTTTAACTAAGCCCACTTTACTCTTTAACTCTACCTCTTATCCTTTTATACATCTTCATCCCCTTTTTATGCTCCAAATCCCTAAGACTTCTCTGCCAAATCAACGTTGGCCATGGAAAAAGTGTATGTTGATTTCAATGCGAGTTTGATGGTGGACAGGCCAAGCATAAGGGCAAGGCCCATGAGGCTTCTGAATTGGGTATCCTCTTATAATTGGGCAACACGAAAGAAACGAAGAACGTAAGTTATGCTTTAAACAAGATCTAAAGAAAGTCCAATAAAATGGATTGGTTGAGTTGTTAAGCTATTGAGCTTTGAGCAAAGTGGTCAAGATTCAATTCCCATTGGCCTTAAAAATATTTATTAGTTTTTCTTTAAAATCTTATGTTGGGACTAAGGCAATTCAAAACCATCCTAGAGATGATCTGAAGCCTATTAGTCCAAGCTTTCACGAAGGGAAATAATCTTCTTCGCCTTGGCCAAACCAGCCCTTTGACTGGCCCGGAAGGTGAATTTACCCACATGAGTGGGAGGAACTCGGTCTCTTAACTTCTAACCATGCACAATGAATTCATTGTTGGTTTTGCTAATACTAGGATATCGAAGTCTTCCTTATATTGCCAGTTACTGCACCAACTAATTGACAAGGTATATCGGTAAACGGTACAGTTGAGCATTACCCCACCATACACATAATTAAATCATAACATCATCTATTTCTTCCACTAGTATTGTATTTAAGATACAGCTAGCCCAAATGATAAGAATAGTAATCTTATACAATAGTTAACATATGTAGATTTACATTGCCGAATCTTTAAATATATCTTCAACTTTAAACTTTTAAAATTATTTTGCAAATCAACATAATAAACTATATACTCACACACTTAGATGAGTTCATGCTCGAAGGTGCTGATTGCGTTATAGGTAAAGGTATGAACATCAAATAGCTGCCAAACAAATGGTACACCTCCTCAAAATTTTCCCAACAACATGTAGCATGTTCAATTATAATAATGTAACAAGTTCCAATGCAGCCAGTTGTTTTAATACAACAAACAAACTTCGTTTTTAACAAAGAAATCTCATCATCTAAGAATTGCAAACATTTGTGCCTCTACTGAGAATGTACTTTTTTTGCCAAACCAGCCAATCTTATAGTGATTGTACCATTTTTTATTAATAATATAAAAGCAGGTACTTGCAGCTTAAGTTGAACAGTTCGACTGCAGATTATATTATCTTCCCCTAACTTCACACTTCGACTCTACTATCTTAACTTGAATTGAACATGTTAGCTTAGTTGTTGGAAGTAGAACACACAAAAAAATGATCTATCTGAAAACATAACACCTCACCCATGAAAAAATCGAAGGGATTTGGACATCCGGTAATAATATACAAAAAATATTGATCATGTGCTAACCAATCTTCAAAATACGAACTACATCTATTATATTATATGAAAGCTTTTTTCAAATATATATATATAACAAAAGAGAGAATCTAGTCATTCTCTAATGGCTCACAAAAACAAATTATACAGAAATGGCTACATAATCTATGCACACATATAAACATAAAAAACAAGAATAAAAGCTCACAAATTCAACCAAATACATCCAAAGAACAAATGGGAAAGGAGAGTCTAATCCGAGCGGACCCTCAATAGTCGCTCCCCAAACACGAGGAAGACGCCAAAGCCTCCACAAATCCAAAGAACAAGGAATGAATTATAGGACTAGCCTCTCAAGGAAATCAAAATGTGAAGCCAAATTACTCCAGCTCAAATCTCAAGCTCATAATCAGCTCTAGTAATCCAATTGTAAGCTCCAACTCCGTACCTGTACTCCGAACAATGGATAATTCCAGCGTTGATCGATCGTATAACCACCTGTAAATCCAGGACCTGTAGACCAGCAAACAACATAAGATTAAGAAAAGAGGGGTGGGATGGTTGGGGGGTGGGGTTGGAGAAGACATCAGGGAGGAGTCCACTACCAAAGGAACAGAGGGTTCAACCAGTCCCCGCCCTTGGGGTCAGCTGTACTGATGTAACACCAAAGGTACCAACCAACCTCCTTGAGCGGGAGCCAATAGACCTCTTGAACCTCTACCACAAAATGCAAGTAAAACATCCTTCCTTACCTTTCGGATGACTGCAGGAGAATCCATAGGCACTTCGTCAAATACTGCCTTATTCTGCGAGCACCAGATGTGCCAGCAGATAAGACAAAGTATCAGATGAAAAAGGATCGAGCGAATCGATTTTCCTGAGATGCCCGACCACTAGTATCTCCGTAAATCCACAAGAGAATTGGCATTATCTCAGCAACCGACCAGATTCCTGAAATAATTCCAAGCAGCTCTGGCATAAGAGCCACGGAAAACAAATGAGCAATGGATTTCAAATATCCACATCCACGACATCTGCAACAGGAAATGATTTGGATACTAATTCTCTGGAGGTTCTCATCTTTTGGTAACCCTTCTTGCAGGGTTTTCCACATATACAGAGAAACCTTTGGAGGTAATTGGACATCCCAGATGAAAGAGGAGTCAGGGTCCTCACCGAACTCCAAGCTACCTTAATCGAGAAGGGGTTGCCATCCCAACTAGTCCCACCACCATGAGAATCAGATAAGGCCTTCACGGATTGCATTCGTTTCCACGTCTCACTTTCATTTTATTATATGAAAGCTCAATATTACCTAAAGACCTTCTAATCCCAGTTTTATGAAAAATTTATATGTTGATACATGTACGTTTGATTCAATCACTGGCTTAGATTAATAAATCCATATTGCTGAAGGCTTTTAGAGCATCTCTAAGTGTAGTCAAAAATTACATTTTCAACAGATACACAGAGTTCAAGTTCTTGTTCA
Source organism: Allium sativum (assembly GCA_030737875.1). NCBI lineage: Eukaryota > Viridiplantae > Streptophyta > Magnoliopsida > Asparagales > Amaryllidaceae > Allium > Allium sativum. The sequence goes on along the minus strand of CM060918.1, from coordinate 970,445,058 downwards.
ATGGACGCCTCACTTTAGGCATCTATTGAAGCAAAACAAGCCTCTTCGATACAATCGATGGGCGTTGAGGAGACTACCTGATGACTTATTAAAATGGAGGACATAGCTCCCATTTCTCTACAAAGTAAAGCTACAAAAATAAACCCCTTTGACACAATGGAGAGGTAAGAAGGTAGAGCCTCTTTATTAAATTAAAGTTCCAAAGTGGATCCTTCTGACACAACCGAAAGGTCTGATGGCTATGGACCTTTATCGTTTTATAAAACCAAGCTTAGAAAATCACCTTTCTGTTCCATCGAAGGGTGTTAAGGAGAAAGCCTCAAGGTCTTTAAATAAATAAAGGCAACAAACCCTATATTATAATTTCAAAAATAGTCTTACTGGCTCAACACAACGACCAAAACCCATTTGCAAATGCGATAGGCCCATCTGGAGTGGTTTCCTTTAAAGCATAAGTCAATGGCCAGAGTCTCAATCGAAAGGTAGAAGTAGAAGACCAGATATTTCATATGCCAAACTGGTGGCATTATAAGCATCCGAACCTTGTAGGAGGAAGAGAAAGGTGATTCTGATCGTTCATAAGGGTGCGAAGCTTGGTAACTAAATAAAGACAATGGCATAGACAGTAAATATAAAGAAAACCGATTTATTATCTAATATAGTGTTCTTTTCACCAACTCCAAAATAATTCTTGAAATCTTATTGGCTTGTATAAAAGTGATGTTGATCAAAATCAATTTTTTGTTGTCCTAAATTTCCGAAAATAGGAAGAATTAATTTATAATGTTAATACCTTATTTAAGGTTACTTTCACCCTAAGTCTAACCAACTTAAAAATTCATAACCGTAAATCCGTGCATGGGAAAAATCCTAAAAATTCACAGATTTAAGAGTATATTATCCTCTATTATTCAACAAAAATTAAAGTCCACAATAATTAATTAAACACCTTAATTAATTTTTTACGTAACTAACTTGTATTTAGACTTAGGAATCCATAGAAAATTCATACAAGCTTAGAAAATTTGAAATTAAAAGTCGTCCTCCCAAAATATATTATCATATCATGTAAAAGTTTCAAATCTCAACTCAATAATCTAATGATATTATTCTTGTCTAATTTATCCAATTAAATGTCCCGAATAATATTTACTAGAAAATGAGGGATGTAACATTCTCCTTTACTTGAAAGAATTTCATCCTTGAAATTCCATCAAAGACCAAAATATGAATTAAAAGCAAATAAACAATGCTTAATGTACTAATGTAACCCATTAGTCGTTAAGTCTATAAAAAAAATAGAACTTTACTAAGTAGATCAGGAAAAGTAGCTCCAATTTTATCTTCTATCTCTCAGGTACAGTCGTTAGCATTATCGGTCCACTTGAATTTCAATAGCTTAGCTATCTTGTTCCTCGTCTCTTTTCGAAATCTGAATAGGTTGTAGCACAAAAGTAAAGTTTGGCTCCACCACCAACTCTTTCGATACCTTTGCATCGTTGGTTGGATCTGAATCATGCGCATACTTTCGTACATATGAAACATGAAACACATTATGGACACCCATTAGATTATCCGGTAGCTCTACTCAATTACAGAGTTTCACAATTCTTTCCAAGATAGCAAAGGGTCCAACAAATTTTAGTGCTAGTTTTGCAAACTTCCTGCAACAAACCACACCATTCATCAGTGGTACTTTAATTAAAACTCGGTCTCCAATGGAGAACTCAATATCCTTACATTTCTTATCAGCATAAATCTTCTGGCTTGATTGAGCTTCCTTCATCCACTCTTGGATCAACTCAATCTTCTCTGCATATTCTTCACTAATTCTGGACTAGGAACCAATCGGTCTTCGGCCTTTAACTAATAAGATGGTGATTTGCATGACCTTCCATAAAATGCTTCAAATGGTGCCATACCGTACAATGCTTTCAGCGGTAATCATCTTGAGCTTGGTTCCAAAGCACTTTGTAGACTCTTCCAGAATAGCTAGTTCAAAGCACTTTGTAGACTCTTCCAGAATAGCTAGTAAGTAGTGGGTCTTTATCACTCATGATATTGCTAGGAATTCTATGAAATACAATTACATTCTTCATGACCAATTCTACTAACACAGAGGGTCATCGTGGTTTACTTAATAGAAATAAAGTGAGCATTCTTAGTCAATTGATTCACAATGATCCATATACTCATTCCCTTTTCTAGAGCTCGTCAAACCTCTTACGAAATCCAAGGATATAAAATCCCTCTTTCAAACTGGAATATCCAACGGTTAAGGCAAACAACTAGGCTTCTAATTCTCAAGCTTTACTTGTTGAGAGGGTTAATGCTTGCTTCATCCATTAGCAAACTTCTTTCTTCATGTCATCCCAAAATAAACCCCTCTTTGTGTGCTGATACATCTTGGTACCTTTAGGATGAATCGTTAACTTAAAGATATGGCATTTCCTAATAAGTTCCTTCTTAAGATCGCTAACATTTGGGATGCATAGTATACCGTTCTTTGCCAATCAACTATTATGGCCAAAAGTAGAATCCTTCAAGTCATCAACTTTTACTCCAATACGGAGTCCTATGATCCTTTCATTTAACGTGAGATGCTCTACTTGCTTTGAAGCTATTATCTCGATCAAAACTGGTCGAACCTCTAAACATGACAACATGAGTTTGCTTCTACTCGAACTAGCAATCGTTCTGATGCGTACATCACATGTCAAGGCTTCTAGATCCTTCCACTCTGACAGAAATTCAAGCCATCTTTGTTGCTTCATATTCAACTCCTTCCGAGAGAGCAAGATAGCGTTAGACTCACTAAAACTTGAGCGTTGACACTTCATCCTCCCCGACCAGAGGTACTTGAATTTCAAAGACTTATGATCCATGAACAATTTGAATCTCTCTCCTATTAAATAATGTCTTCATAAGAGCGAAGACAAAAACGGCTAGCTCAAGAACATGAGTTAGGCATCTAACCTCATGTGGTCGAAGATGTCTAGAAGCGTATGTGATACCCTTTCTTTCTATATAAGAACAACTCCTAGCCCAATTCTACAAGCATCGGTATATACAACCAAGTTCTGGTTACCATCTTGTATGAACAATACGAGAGCAATAGTCAGTAGGTGCTTTAATTCTTGGAATGCTTTCTCATACTTACTCGACCAAACAAACTTAACATTATTCCTAGTAGCTTAGTAAGATGTGCACCTAACCGCAAGTTATACTTTATGAATCTTCGGTGATAACTGACAAATCCAAGAAAACTTCTTATCTCGGTGACACTTGCTGGTCTTATCTAACTATTGATATCTTCACAACAAGAAAATATGCTTTTCACCTCAATAATGGATATTGTTTCTATATGGAAATGCTGATAAAAGTATTTAGTAAACTAAAAATTGGAAATCAAAACCCTATTTAAAATAATGGATTCATTCTAGAATTATTTTCATACACGGTTACCTTGCCGCTGCATTTTCTTTCTTTTACTTCATTAGACACAGTAAACTATCGAACTTCCCCAAGTTTCTTTAAAACCTAATTAAAACACCAAATATACATGAATATCTAATGAAACTTGGTTCGCCTCCTAATTCGGTCAGTAACATCCAGATCGCTCAAGCGCTAACACCCTTGTATGCGTTTCTCATTTGGTGATTTTTCGTTTTAGTTTTATTTCATATTAGATCAAATTGCAATAGTGAGCTTTAGTTTAACTTTTTAGATTTGGTCATAATATGGTGAGTCTCTTTTTTGGCGGATTATTATTTATGGGTTTTGGTCTATTTTGTTTGACACTCATCTAGGTTCTCTTGATTTTTGATTGTGCTGGATGGATGAATATTGTTTAGTTGCTGACAACTGTTTATGAATTCATTGAGAGAAATGCTACAATACCCGAAAAGGTTTTTGTCAAAAAGTAAGAAATAGGGGTAAATCCAGAATTCAGTGGTGCTAAACATTGAATTCAGGGGGGTATTTGTGTAATTCAAGGGGTGGGCCTCCTATTTTTTTGTCTTTACCGTAGTTTTTGACAAAATGAAAAGCGGGCAAAGTAGCATTTCTGATTCATTGAAGTTCAAGTGTTGTGTAGCGAGTTAGTTCGTTGATATTAGTTGATTGAACTTGTAGTTTTAACTGAAATGCAGTGCATTGCAAAGCTCATAATGACTACATTACGGAGTGTTATTACAATAAAAATGTTTGAAAACAAAAGCGGATAAAATTGATAGTAAATATTTACTTCAAATCTAAACCGTATGGGAGAGGAAAAGTGATCTACCATTTTCTTCTATAAATCGCTTTATAGATCTAATTTACGGTGACAAATCCAGCCAAACTCCTAAAAAATTTGAGGCGCATCCTAAACCAGAGTATTTCGTTTCCATTATGGCAACTCCGATGACCAAAAAAGGAAAACTACATCTGTCGCCCACCTTCAAACCGATTCTGGAAAGGCTTCTCACTAAGGATCAAGCCATCTAGACAAGAGAGATTGGTGAAATCATTTTAATCGCAACCTTCAAAATCAGATCTCGTTAGTCCTTTAACCGATCCTCTTTAATTTGGAATAACTTGCGTCTTCTATTTCAGATTTAGAGTGATTTATACACAACATAAAGTCGAATTCTCATATCTTTAGGCTTCTTCAATTTATTGGGGGATTTTGCTTCATTTAAAATATACGGTTACCAGAAAAGTATGTTAGAGAACTGTATTTACATTTCAGAATGTAGAACGAACCAAATAGATGAATGCTGTTTTACACTGCAAAATGTAAAATGAGCCATATGCTGATGCACAAACGTTCTAATGTATTCCTGTTTGTAATCCGATTTACACCTTCCATGGGGTATAAATTGAAGCAATATGCTATGAAGTTTCTCACAGTTTTAAGGTTTAAGCTGAGGGTTATTTAAATGGATTCTACTATCTCGGCTATTACTATGTTTACTATTCAAATCATGTGTACTAATTTATGGTTTCGACAAGAAAAATTTAGTAACACGTTCTACAGATGGTGAATTGAGTTTTTAAATGGGGTTTATGCAATTGTTGTATGAAAAATCCATTATATTGGATCTGGATTAACCCAGAGAGGGGGAGTGGGGGAATAAGGTTTATTAAATTAATTTGAGATATTAAAAAAAAAAAAAATCTCACATCACAAATTAATTATAGCAGAGAATATAAATGCAGAAATAAATAATACAGTTTTTAAATAGCTTCGGCAAACCTTACCTAGTGCTGCATTCCCTAATTCAACTCTGATTTCACGAAAAAATGACTTGTTCCTGATTTGCGTGAATTTTTGCCTGAATTGTTGAGTCGGCTTTTATGATTTGTGAGAAATTATGGAAATAAAAGATATTGTTCTTGTGGCCCCTTGGAAATATCCTTTGCGTAATTTTGTTGCTATAAAATCTTTGAATGATTTTTGCTAAAATGATTTCGGGTTTTACTGGCTTGATTGATTTGCAGATTTTAAAATAGGAGGCAATGATATTTCATTGATTTGTTAACATGAAATAAATTGTTGAATTTCGAAAACAAATACTTGTTTCATGCTAAAAATAATGTCCTTGATATTTGCTGGAAAGATTTGAACGTAACTTTTTCCCAAAAATGTTTTCTTTAATTTCTGGAATTATTTTGAAGAATTCTTGCCATATATCAGCACAAAGAATTCTTGCCATATATCAACGCATTGTTTTTCTGGAAACAAAAACAAATTGTTTCCTTTCCCAATAACCATATTGATTTCAAACATGAATGTACCACTATGCATTTGTGTGCCAAAAACATATTAATCCCTTATGAACAATCACTATCCATTTTCATTTGCACAGCAGTTCATGTTATGCCTATATATTGTCGAGAATGGTTCTGCCATGCACTTCTGAATATTTAATCATACTGCTGAGCTTGTGAAATTAGATTTCATGCACATTTGCATGTCACACCTTTCTGGAATCATGCAGCTGTGTTGCTTTGTATTTGTAACTTGGCTCATTTGTTGTTTTTAAATAACATGGCTAACCTAAATTGTTTGAGTCATGATTGAACACTTATATCTTGGCCAGAATGGAACTATTGCCGGTCCATTGAATATCTGAGCCTGTGTTGTGTTCATTCTTTGATCATCTGCACCTGCCTTGAATTCATGTGCTTGTAGACTGCTGCACTTTTGTATCTTAAATTGTGAACCCTCATGCTTTTTGCTATGTGAATTTCTTCATGTGTACATTTACACAATCTGGCTCATGCTTTGTTGTTATCATATTGTCACCACTCATGGTTACTTGTGCACACAGTTGCACTGTCTATATTCATTTGCATGTCCACACTGTTTTGTTGCAATTGCCAAAACAAATCATGCTGTTCATACTAGCTGAAATTGTTTGTTATGAATTGTATACAAACATGTGTATATTTATATGCTCCACCCAGTTTTGTCAAAACAAATTCGAGCTGCCATGTCGTTTTGTATTTGCACATGCTTGTACATGTTGACTGCTTGCCTTGAAATTTGTATGAATTTATCTCTTGCACCTTGTTTCATATTGTTGCATGCTTCAACGAGTTTGCATTGTTTTTACTATTGTTAGATGAATTACTGTTTTGGCTCATGCTCATGTACTGGTTCGAGCTTGATCTTAATGACCGCTCCTCAGTTGCTCGCAATCTTGAGCACCATACTACTTGTTATGTGTGTGCATGTATCACCATATACATACACATGTATATATACACATATGTGTGTGTGTGTATGTGTTTGTATTTGTTGCTTAAGTGTTCATGGATACTTGCGGCATGAAAATGTTGTCAAGCTTTACTTGACACATCATATTCGATATATTTGTCTCATTTTTACCATATTGCCCTTGCACAGAAAAATATGTGTAAATACATACACATGTATGTGTGTACGTGTATAGTGCACGTATGATATATATATATATATATATATATATATATATATATATATGTGTGTGTGTGTGTGTGTGTGTGTGAGAGAGAGAGAGAGAGCACTACCAGATTTGTCTACCTTGTGGTATTTACAGTGAATCACTGTGAATATCACAAGCTGTCCATAAAAATTATATAAGTCATGAAAAATGATGAGAAACACACCAAAATTCTGAGACGAATAAATTTTTAAAATAAAAATTATATCTGCTAGAATATAAATATTTATGCTCCAGATTTCTGTGTGTGTCTCTCTATGAAAGGTAAGTAGAAGACTGGACTGACTGTAAAGATTGAAGACAAGACAATGTCAGTGTGTCAATGTATATAAATAACAGAGAGAGTGACTGGGAGATACTAAATGTATATATGTTTATATAACTGAGTGATAGAGTGAAATGCTGTAGTGAGGAGCAATGTATGACATAAAATATGAATGTACTGTAATACAGTGAGTTGTAAAAATAGTGGAGTTATAAATTTTGTACCGTTTAAAATGTTGAAATTAAAATATTGTATTTAAATAAAATACTGTTTGAATATTTAAATTCTTGTGCAGTAGTATTCTATTGAAATATAAATATTATATTCTGTCTGTGATGTAGTATAACAGTACAATTACAAACACATTTATATTAATAAATATATGTTTGTTATCATCAAACAAAAATCATAGAATTGTTAGGTACAACAAATTCAAATTACCATAACTGAGATGACAGTTTATCATTCTACATGCCTATGCGGTTACATTTGAGATCATGGGCGTCAGTTTTGAGTCCATTCAACCAGGACGAGTGGGGATAAATGTAACATGGATGGGGAATGTACTAACTTATAGTTGCTCAATTTGAATGCGATTTGACAAACTTTTGAATTGGTTAATGGCCCACAATTAAAGAACGTGGGATGTTACTGTTTTTCTTGGGTTTACTAAGAGTTCAATATTGGATTCATAGGCACGTTATTCTAGTTTGATTATGCCCAGCTTCAGATTTATATTCATATCTAATTTCGTCTAAAGTTGGTTAAGCAGTTTATAAGGTTTTATGTGACAAGTACAGTCTCTACAATTGGTAATCTGATGTGCTTTACATCCTCACTGCCTTGGCTTTTACTATTACTGGTTTTCAACATCGTTTAATGATTTTTGTAAGAAGATTGTAGATAATGGTCACAGTTGATTCATAAAGTTTCATCTGAGTATTAATTTTATTCGGGAATCTCAAAGTTTGTGAAAGACTTCAGGTTATATTATCAAGGAATCAAAGGGACTATCAAATCATTGCTTTATCACTCAGATACAGTTCTTGGAAATGAGCATTAACTAACAAGAAGATGTCCATTCCAAGTTTCGGTTACAGTACCTGAATTTACGAATAGGATTTTGTTTACACTTTTTTTTTAAGTGTGAACAAACCACTTTCCTCCTATTGGAGGAATTTGGTGAATCACATATGTACCTCCCTGAATTCCTTCGTTAAGGTCCGAGTGTTTTGTTCACACTTAAAAAAAAGTGTGAACAAAATCGGACTCTGGATTTACATTTGATCATGGGTTGCTATTGTGCGAAATAAAGGTTGTTGTTTAAGGCACAAAATGAAGATCGTGGGTCCAGCAATGATTCAAATCTACTAGTATTTTTCCCTTTCGAAAATTTCAGTTACTCAAGACTATTCGAATTTGACCTCGGCACGAAGGAACGTGAATGCCATAACATGAATCAATTTCTTTGTAAACGGAAGTGCAACGGGATCACACATGTGGAGTTGGAGTAGTTGACCTCATCATGGGTCCATCTTTATTTATTTTACGTATTTAGACTAATGTTCTTTTATTTTATGCATAATTACTTTAGCTGTATTCAGATTAGTATGCTAACCTTGTTGTGTATTTCTTTCTTAGTTAAAAAATGTGTACCAATTTTCCAAAAAAAACTTTTCGTCTTCTGACAACTCCTGTTTTTGGTGCAGATTTAGGATGTGCAATTTACATATCAACAATAGTTCAAGCAGTTTGTTTCTAAAAGCAAAGCTGGGATGGAGGTGCCTACAAATAATCATTTTAGGTTATATATGGTTATAAATATATAAGTATGTAATATATCCTCTCCATAAATGCTTTTTTACCTCAATTCTTTTATGCAGAGTTGATTAAGAAGCGTTCATAGGTTTGCTACAGCATGATTGGACGCTAAATTGAATGTTCCTAGATGGATTTTTGAACAAATGGGAGGTGAAACTTATGTTTTATGACATGTAAAATGATGAAAAAGTATGACCCTCAGCCTCTAATTTTTGGAAAAAAAATAAATAGCTTAAGTCCTTTGTTGCTCCAACGTTTCTGTTCCTCTCGTTTCTAGCTCAAATTGCAATTTTCAAAGTAATGTATGTTGAAAATTATCTTGATCTATCAAAGTTGATTTACAAATTTTCTGCTAGTTATAACCATGACATCACTGTTTATAAATCAAATATTAATTATAGGGAAATTATTCACACACATATGCGCGCGCGCGCACACACACATACATATATATATATATATATATATATATATATATATATATATATATATTTGAAAATTGGTTCACTTTATTTCTACCAAAAAGAAGACATACAAGGAAGAGGTTAGCATATTAACCTTTACATAAGCAAAATATTAAAGAAAAAACTAAAAACCTCAAATAGTAATAGCCTAACTAGAAAAAAACATCCCCTAAATAAGCCTTCTTCCCACTTCTGTGCACTGTATGTACCACTCTCAACTCCTCTTGAGCCAAACAAGCCAAATCCCCTGAATAAAGACCATCATCGGTCATAAATCTTTATGGAAGACTCCATTATTTAATCGAATGCCATAAGTTCTTCAAATTAGGAGCCATAAATGCAGTAATATGACTTGAAATAGAATCAGAATTTCTTCAAATGAGCAGTGAACTATTAAATCCATGGATATTTGATCCAATCCAGATGTGCTACAGACATGAATCCCAGTATTTCACCAATGACAAATAGAACAGAGATGAATCCAAACCCATGAGCGCAAACAAATGAATTCCCAAAAAAGTATTCAATTCCAACACTAGGTCTGGTTGAGAATTCACAGACCTCTATGAATCACTCCTATTGCCAGAATCAACAAATTAAAATATGGATTTCATGGAATGTCTCATATCATATAATCTCTGTCCATTGAAAACTGGGAATCATATCCGGACGAAACCAATAAAACCATCAAATATACCAAATCAGTACTCGATGATAAACAGAAGATCATCACAACTAAGACATAAGAAACCATATCTAAATAATCCCATGTAATCTACTGCTCATCGCGTAGAGGGATTAAAACCAGAGCTATTCAAAACAAAGACCATCCAATCCCAAAAATTCAAACGCAAATGATCAAAATAACAGATCTAAACACATACCAGATCTTGAAAATATTAAATAACTGTAGAAACGGTTATGAAGAATCGGAAGTGATTTAACACTTTCGCCGACTATGTCAGAACCCAATTCTCCGGATGTATTGTTCTCCAGCTATTCTCCTTTTTCAAATCGGTTGTGGATCCCCTGATAGGCATAGATGCGTGAGAACTCTGGGATTAGCTGTACGAAATACATAACAGATCTGATCTAACGAGAACAGTGATGAGGATGGAAATCGAAACCCAGAAATAGGGTTTGACGGAAAATAGATGGAAGTGAAAATTGAAAGGAAAACAAATGAAAAAGGGTAGAAAACGTCAATCGCAGAGCGATTATGTGATTAGGGTTAAAAGTTTAACAAAAACTTCAGATCTGAAATAGATGCGGACAAATCCAGATGTTAAACCAGGTGGTGAAGTAATACGGAAGTCTTATCAACGATAGAATCGTTGAAGGTTAGAGAAATAAAAATCGCAGAGCGATTTGAGGAAGGTGAAGAAAAGTGAAGATAGAGAGATGCTCACGCATGACGAAAACTGGTTAAGTTCTCCAGTCGCCATTAACGAGCGTCCCCACATCCCGAAAGGGAATCTATATATATATATATATATATATATATATATATAATCAATTATAAAAACTACTGGGTCGAATACTATTGAATTAAAAATGCTTTTAAGTTCAATGTCAAGTGAATTTGAGTTGAAGTTTCCTAATTTGGTTGATGCTTGATGGTGTGCGAATTTGGAAATTGGTGATTGGCGCTACTTTGACATAGTGATGGGGTAGGATTTGAGTTTGGATGTTGCATTTCATGAACTGGGTAGAGTTTATGGCTCGCACATAGGTATTGTTATATGGCAGTGGTGGTTGATTTTCAGTAGTTATTCAGGTGGAAGTAGATGCAGTGAGTTTTGGGGGTGGGTTTTGAATGGAGTTGAGGCTGATGTATGATGACGTGGTAGGGATGCTGGGAATATGGATTTGGGTCGGGGTCAGGGGATTGATGAAGGAGGCATGAGTCTTGTGGATGTTCTTATATCGGTTGTTTGTGCAGGGGAAGGTAATATGTGATGAAGGTTGTGGAAGTAGGGTGGTGAAGGAGTTCGACAGTGGTTGGGTGTTGTTGCTTTTGACTGGGTTGATGTATAGAGATGGTTGGCAGTTTGGAAGTAGAGGTTGTATTGTGGTGAAGCGAAGGAGTTGGATATTGTATGGAGATGGGGTTCATGTTCAGGTAGTGTATGATGGTTTGGAGAATCCGAGGGAGTTTGAGTTGCGCAACTTGGTTGCGCGTTAGGTGTTGAAGTGGTAATGAAGTGCTGAAATGGGGCTAATGATGTTTGTAGTTAATATTTGAGGAAATGAAGGGATGTTTTTCAGGTGATTTTGCGTGTATAGATTGAAGTGGAGATAAGTGATATTAGGTATGGCTGTTCAGTTGTAGGAGTAGGGTAGTTTTTGTGGAGTTTTGAGGTCGGGTAACTCGGGTTGTAGATGAATAGAAACAGGTTTAGCATGTTTGTGGTGCAAGCTTGTTGTGTTGTGAGTGAAGGAGATTGGTTTGAAGTTGTGGCAGCTGAATTGTGTGATAAGTGGTTATAAAGGGGTGGCAATGGTTTGAAGTTCAATAAAGGGTTAAATATGTTGTTGAGTTGTAGATGATGGAAGAGGGGATTTCGACAAGCAATACACAATTCATGAACATGTTATTCCATTTTTTCAATATTACCAAAAATATATGCATAAGTTATCATTTCACGTAATATGATTATTTTCTTAACTTCCTTTCTTTTACCTTTTTTGCTTAAAGTTAAATCATCTTACTTTATACAAATTAACTACTACTACTATTTTTTTTGGATGTTTGAAATTTGAAAAGCATTTTTATTGTTATAACTTATACTATATTTGTTAATGGTTTTCAACTTGGAAGATTAAATTATGTATTTTAATGGAATCCATATTAAATTGTTTTATAATTAAAATTTAAACACCTTAACTATAGAGTCATTCCAATACTCCTTTGATCATTTATGTTAAATATTCATATGGTTATTGCTTGACAACCAACTGAATTTACATGATTTTCTAACTTTATGTGCATTGCCTGATTGCAACAATATAATTTTAATATGAATGCCCATAATAGAAACACACCTATAACATAACTAATCTATCCCAAGAGGTGATATTAAATATCAGACTCAATTTTTCCTGCGTTTTAGAAGGTGTACAGCTTTAAACACATGCAATAGGCTTTCGAAAATACTCAACTCAAATGCATGTTCATGCACTTGGTTTAAAAAAATTGGTTGTTCGAAAAGCATGAGTGAAACATATAACTATCCACCTGCATGGGCAGGCGGATATGTTATGTGTTTATGTCCACCTGCGCATGCAGGTGTATGGGTGTTTAGCTAGTGCATGACTTCAATAACAGTTTATGATCCACCAAAGCTAGTTTCACCTCATGGAAAATGCTGGAAAAATGCAGTAAATCATTAGGGATTTTATCGTGATTGAAAAACCAGTGTCTCAATTCATCTTGACTGAACTTTCAACTCTTTCATTCATTATAATAATTTGAAACAATTCCAGAAACATTTTAGGGCTTGTAAAAGGGGGGAATCTAAATCATCCCAAGCTTGTCTTTTATATCATATACTTCGTACATGTAACATATCCTTGTCTTCTCAACATTGAATGAACACTGTGACCCAGTGGTGCACCTGTGCACCATTGTAATGGTGCAAATGCAACACAGTGGTGAACTTCACCACATAGTGGTGCATCTGTAGCTTTACAGTGGTGGTGCAGCACCACTATATGGTGCATCTGCACTGTGCAGGTGCAACAAATAATGGTGTTGCTGCACCACTACAGTGGTGCTACACACCGACAAATTGTTTACCCTACTTTAAACATCGAGTTAAAAATTTATATATCCTTATAAGCTTCTAATGTTGTATTCCAAGGTTACACATGGTAAATCAATATGTCGCGGATTGATTCTTTTTTTTTTTTGGTGTTCTTTCGGACATTTAGATAAAATTCAGTGGTAAGTTATAAAATGTCTATTTTTTTAATCTTGTGCAATCTTTTTAATTGTTGTAGGTAATTGAAGACTTCTAGAAAGTCTCTAATACGGGCACCAAACTGAGATCATCGACAGAAGAATCTAGGGAATCTAAGAAACTGAGCATGACTGACCTTCGCGGGTTGCAAGAAATCTCGAGAGTCATATCGTGGCACGTCAAAATCCTCACATCTCTCTTCTCACAGTCAACGATGGCACTATTGATGTCTAGCCAATCCATCCTTAGAATAAGCCCGTAACCCATAACACCTATTACATATGCATCACAATCAAACTCAACACCAAGAATAGAAATCCTCAAACTCCTAAACATCATAAACAGGTGAGTCGTAGCTCCTATGGGGTTTGAGATAAATATTGGATCAGAAACAATAGAAGTATCTGGGTGCAGACTATCAACAACAGAAATAGATATGAAAAAATAACGAGAAGCACCAGAATCGAACAAGGTCCTAATGGGAAAGTCAAAAAGAGAAATCAAACCTTCTACGATGACCTTCATACCTCTATCTTGACTGCTACCACCAATCCGAGTCTCCTCAAGCGCATGAGCCTATGCTCCAGATGTTTTTGCCCCTGACCCTGTTTCCGAGGACACTACTTGCTGTAATGTCCCATCTGCCTGCACTGAAAACAAGCACCTTTCTTATTCCTCCTACAGTCTTTGATGAAGTGTCCCACCATACCATAAACATGAAACTTTACTTCCTTCTTGATCTTTGCTTTATTATGTCTCTCCCTTCTTCACTGCACCTTTCTTGGGCCAACACTTTTTTTTTTCATTATTTGGTTTGGCCTCCTTGGTCTTTTCATCTTTCTTATTCACTTTTCCGTCCTCGTGCATAAGAGCCATTTCTACCATCCTACCAAACGTGGATCCCATCAGAATGTGTGTCATCGCCAATTCTTGGAGGGCTTGGTTCAGTCCCCTCATAAATCTCAAAGCCTTCTTGTGTGCATTATTATCTAGATCCAAGCCGAACCTGGCTAAATCATTGAAGTTATTCACATACTCATTCACCTACATACTTCCTTGTTACAAACTATAGAACTTTTCCAATTGCATCCCTCTGTAGCTTGTGATAAAAACTTCGTCTCGAACTTATCCTTGAACTCATCCCACGTCTCGACGGCACGCTTAGCCTCAGCTACTTCCAACCAATGTAATGCCTCTCCTTTCAATTGTCAGGAGACCAGCTAAATTCTCCTTCGGTCATCAAGCTCTAATAATCCAAATTTACGATCGGTATCTCTCATCAAATTATGAGCTTCAACAAAACTCTCCAATCCAAGAAATTGCTTTTCGTCCATAGTAGAAAAATCCTTATATAGCTTAGAGAAATTAACCGTTTGATTAGGAGGAACTACTGCGGCTACAGCTGGAGGTGGGGGTATTTTCTTGTCCTTCGATAGGAGCTGTAGCTTCAACATATTTATGGAACCTACCGAAAATTGGGATGCTCGCTGGAAAACTGGGGGATCCAGACATGTTGGAAAGAAAAGAGATAAGGATTCAAAAATGGATCAAAGGAATATTGTAATTGACTTGAGGGGATATTTTTCAAAAATAAGTTTTATGTGAAAATTCTTTACTTTTGGAAACACTTTTTCAAAAACTTCTCTGATCTTGTAACCTTACGCTCTAATACTATGTGTGACACCCTATATCCCTTAACGTCACCTATATGGGGATGAGCTAAGTTTTGTGAAGCGTTTAGGTATAAAGTAACAACACAGAGGCTAAAATTCACAAGACGAAACATAAAACATAGCGGAAACTTTTAAAAACATTTATTGAATAAGCAGTCAAACAGTAGTAGTAATTACATTTTAAGAGCACCATCTAGTCACAATCATAAAAACATGCATACAATCCCGTGGAAAATACCAAAGTACGTAAGCAAAACTACAAAATCTATCCCTCTCATAAATCAATACAATGATCAAAAGACAAGAACTAAACTAATACATGAAGAAGTAAAGAGTCTGAATCTGAGCTGAACCAAAGGGTCAAGAATCAGCGCTGAGATTCTCCATCATGTAGAACTGGTAGGAAAAGAAAGATAGAAGGAGAAATAATCTAGGTCAGACATATGTCTGGTGAGTTCTAGCAATTTTGAGCATGGGCATAAGATAAGGAAACATTCGACAGAAGAATAGTTCTAAGAGTAATGGACATAAAAGCATAAGTGAAATAACATAAAATATAAACACTAATAAAGATATGCTTCTTATTCATATCCAAAATTTGTTGCGCCAACTACCAAAATATTTTAATTAGGTTTTATCTAATTTCTACCCGTCGATCGGCTACTTTACCCAAATGTGAATAACCTATGCCAACTATGGAACTCCGGGTTATCAGTCCCAAACCATCAACGAAAAAGACATAGTCGTTAGTTAAAGGCGTTACAACGTCTTATCTTCCCCAATCGTAACAATGCTTGCTCGTCATTTTGCTGGAACGCGCCCGTACCAACCTTGTTTAAACCACTTACTATCCACTTTAGTAAAGCATGCCCTAACCTCTATCTAATGCGAGACTCCGTGATAACAATGGGATACTAACCGATACGAGTTCCCAAACAAAAATGCAATTGACACAAGTCACCCCTAGAATTATCCACCAATTTATAACTTGGTTTACATGTGTTAGAGTTTGTGCCTTAGAGGCAATCTGTTAGATGTGAATAATAATAACATTGTTGATGTTATATTTTATCTGGAATAAAATATTCTTTTATTTTATATTTACTGCATAATATAAATATTAACGTAATAGAAGTCCTTAGAATAATAATACAGATTTATACAGTCTCGAGTAACTGACTTGAACATGAGATTATATAATATATTAAGTATTATAATTCTTAAATGTCCTTAGTCAAGTTTTATTGTTTATATAGGACAACAATAAAACATTGAGACTAGTATGTTGATTGACTGATGATCACATCTCATTGATCATTAATATACATGATATTGATGTCAAGACATAAATACGTATTAGAGAATAGCGTACTGGGCTGACCCAACATGAGAAAAACTACATGGAATATAATTAACAGTATCATAAGTTGTTCTCATAGTGACAGTGACGTAATGGTCCTCAGACCTGAAATCATTATAATTTTATTCGAAGATACTTGTGTTTTGATATCATCAAAAGTTACTCATAACTGAGTTGACGATAAAGGTGATTATTGGATACATCTCAAATCGAATGAAAATTATGAATGATCTAAATGGATTTTAACCTTATAACATATATGTAGTATTATCCATGGGCCTCTTGATTGAGTGAGACTATGAAATGCATGGCCGTGCTCAAATACTGATTAGTTTTATATAGTCTACTCATTGATCAAGATAAAAGGATTAAATTAAAAAGAGGACGATATGTTTCATGCCTCCAGTTTAATCTTGGATATATTTGTTAAAAGGATTAAATTACATTGAGACAATAATCACAGTAAAAGGTTGTATCGAATCATTGATATTATTATAACTTGGGTAACAATGATGTATTACTAGATGCCACTCGTTGTTTATAGTTTAAGTATTGTTTGAATTGTTGCCAACGTTATGATAACCTATAGGGTCACATATATGAATGTTGAATAAGGTGAGAACAATTTAAATAAAAGGAAATAAACAAGGTTGAAAATTTCTTTTATTTAAATAATGGAGAACGGGTTAATTGGTTTGTATCTAAAATATCGCGTTGTTATCTTATAAAAGAAAGGACGGCCTTTTCTTTTAGAATCATCACAACTTCGATATTCAGAAAAAAGCTAGAATCCCCAAATCGGCTAGTACCAACTCACCTTCTCTCGATTCCGTCCGACGATTTTGAGAACACCGTTCATGGATCTCCAATAAAGACGCTTCGTTTCAAGCATTCGATTTGATTCAATCAATAACCAGATTCGTTTGATTTTGTGATTCGAAGAAGAAAGGTACATGTTTTGATTCACTTTGGATTCAAAAAATTTAAACTAGGGTTGGTAAATCATGATAAGCCACTGCGTGATGATCCAATTTTATCCTTCAATGGTATCAGTGCACAGGTTGCTTTCGAATTCAATAGTTGAATTTGAAAGCATGTATTCCATTATGTATACATATGAAATTTTGCCGTGTTATGAACATGGATGCAAATTTTAATTTGTGATGTATAATTTGTAAATATATGACGAATCTAGAGATATTTCTATACAAATAAATTCTGTATTTGTTTCAAAAAGTATGAAATATATATATATATATTCGAGTTGATTTCAAATTAACTCTGTTATATATATTAATGAATGTGCTCTGTTGTATTCTACGAACGTGATTGAGTTTGTATACTATATGATTAAACTTCTAAAATTGTGATAACCATGTTTTATAATTTCTGGAACATATTTTGTTTTTGAATGATTGATCCAATTAAGATCTTTCATGTTGAACTATCAATATGTATTTCAATAAATCATTTCGTTCATTAATTTAGTGACAGAATGATTCATTTTGTACATTCAGGGTTGATCTGTTATAAATTGGACATAGTTTTGTTTTGTTGAAACACTAAATTCTACTTATATATATATATATGTCAATGTTATCTAATGCTATATCACATATAGATATAACTGGTTATAAGGTATATAAACATGTGAGACTGATAACAACAGATTTAATAAAATCATATGTGTATATGAGTGATAAATATTGGTTATAGACATTCTGACTTTATATATATATATATATATATATATATATATATATATATGCAGCCATTACTGATGTTAAAGGTATATTATAATTTCTAGGAGTGTTTTACCCAGTATATGTATATATATTAGATAGCATGTCGTCTGTCATGATCTGTTTCATATGTATTATGCCTAAAACTAGTTCATACAATTTATCAGATTATGCAAGTTTGAAATGGAGTTTTAGTTGTCTACACATAAACTTATTCCGTTACATGTTAGTGTAAGAAATATGTTTCTACATATATTACCCTATGTTGTAAACTAACCTATTTTGGTCCATGAATCACTGATTATAAGGTAGATCTGCATATATATGGTAATTCAATATTGCAATTTGCCATGATGCACACAAATATGATTATTATATATATACTTGAAAATCATATGATGACAGCACTATGAGTGACATTGAATGTTAATATAAGATATATATATATATACACACACACACTCTTTATTAACCTGTGGAATGTATATATACATCATTGTTGATGATATAACAATGAGTCATCTTGTAATATTTAAATAGGTCATGACTTTAAAACTATATATATATACACACACACACACTAAGCTGCTCTGTACAGATCAGATTTAATCTAGTTCTATGATTGTAATGATTTGTGTTTCGGAACCATGCTATATACATAATATGTTATATTGATAATGGATGAATGTAACCTACAGGCAGTCTTAATGTCTCAAGATATTTAGTATAGAAATGTTGTATACATAATCTATTTGATCAAATGTCTATATATGAAATGCATTTTAATATTCTATTGTAAGCAAAATGACTATGATGTGTATTTGTGGTGAATGCTAAACTATGATCTGTATGTATTGTAGAGTAGGGAATTGCTTGTAGTTTAGTTTTAAATATTGTCATTCCTGCACAATTATAAATATGTGAGTGATTATCGATCATCTGTTTGATAAAATACCTGTGTGTGAGATAGATTATATATTTATCAGTACAACTACATTTATATAATTGCTTAACATGAATCCCCGTCTTGAATATTTGGTTCTGGATGTAAAGCCGTAGTTGAACGATATTAATAAATCAACAAGTGTATAAAGTTGCATCATTCTATCCATTCAAATCAATTTGCATTATGAAAATGTCAAATGTGTACTGTTATGAAGTTTGGTTTTAATAAGGCATCATATTGGATGGGCTTTATATGGGCTATTTTAAATTTTGCTGTAGGACCATGAAATATATAACTTGTCGCAAGTTGTTTATAAACATTGGACGGAGGCTTGATTTTGAAATATTCAAAATTGATGGCAGTTCGCTATTTTTTTTAAAAGTTACTAAAAATATAAATTACCCAAAAGGTTTAATATCCTTTTGATTATGATTATGTGGAATTAATTTTATTTTTACCAATACTTGTAATTTTAAAAAGATGCATAAATAATATGATATGTCAATTCGAATTTAAGTCCCTTTTAGACGCTATTGTTTATATTAAGTCAAGGCGACGTATTCCAATAATACACTCGTAAATGTCCAAAATGACTGGATGTAGGCATGCCAAAGCATTGCGCATACTTTTATTTTGGTTATATGCGATGGAGTAAAAGTTGTACTTGAACTGTATTATTGGGTCTGACTTAACTAAGCTGCATAACAAGATTATAGCTAAGAGACAAACCGCATGAATTATTGTATAATTTGAGCAAGTGAATAATACTAAACATAATGTTCATCATGCATCCAAGAGTTATATATGCGATATAATTGACATAACATGTCTACCTAAATGGTTGTATTTTGGGGATTAGCCAAAGCTAAGTCAAGGCATAATTAGATATGGATCTTGGAACACCTTAATATACATACATACATACATGCAAACATATATATATATATATGTGTGTGTGTGTATATATATATATATATATATATATATATATTAAAATATAGGGATGTTGACTTGAGTGAGAGCATATTTATTTTATTTATACATTCATAATGCAATGATTGATATTATTTTGATTGTCAAAAATTTATGATATAAAATTATTTATCATTATTATTTATTGTCTCTTGTAGATACTAAATGGCAAGAAACACCAATAATTTGTCACTAAGGTCTGTTATTGAAAAAGAAAAACTGAATGGAATTAATTTCCTTGACTGGTACCGAAACTTGAGGATTGTCCTTAAGCAAGAAAGGAAGTTGTATGTACTTGATGGGCCTATTCCAGAGACACCACCGAGTACTGCACCTCATGCAAAGATCAGTGCCCACAAGAAGCACCAAGATGATGCTCTTGATGTCAGTTGTCTCATGCTGGCAACCATGACTCCGGGGCTTCAGAAGAAACATGAGTTTATGGATGCTTATGAGACAATCGAGCATCCTAAGAAATTGTTTGAAAGGCATGCTCGACAAGAAAGGTATGACACAAGCAAGGAACTGTATCACTATAAAATAGGAGAAAAGGAATCTGTTGGTCCACACGTACTGAAGATGATTGGATACATTAGGTATCTTCAAAGGTTAGGGTGTCCGTTGACGCCGAAATCTCAAACTGATCTTGTTCTACAATCATTAAACAGTAAGTATTCTCAATTCATCATGAATTATCTCATGAACGAGATTGAGAAACCTTGATTGAGTTATTAACCATGTTGAGAACTGCTAAAAATAACATGAAGAAAGCAGAATCGCCTGCCATAATAATGGTACAAAAGAAGACTGCTAAACACAAAGGCAAGGGCAAGAAAAGGCAACTTAAGAAGACAGCTAATAAGACCAATTTCTGAAAGGCATCAAAGCCTAAAGGGGGTTCCCAAAGAGGGTGATTGTCACTACTGCGGAAAGCTGGGTCATTGGAAACGAAATTGTTATGCTTATTTAGAAGATCTGAAGAAGAAAAAGGAAAGTTTGACTTCGCCCATTTCAGGTATAAATGTTATATATGTCAATTTATCTACTTCCGCATTTTGGGTATTAGATACTGGATGTGGATCACATATTTGTGTCAGTTTGCAGGAAATGCAAAGGAGTAGAGATTTAGCAGAAGGAGAAGTGGACCTACGAGTGGGAAATGGAGCAAAAGTTTCCGCATTAGCCATAGGAAGTTGCCACTTGTCCTTACCAACTGGATTAGTTTTGAAATTGGAAGATTGTTATTCTGTGCCTTCCATTACAACAGATATTATTTTTGTATCTTGTTTGGAAAATCTTGGATTTTCATTTATAATAAAAGACAGATGTTGTTTATTTTATTTAAATGAGATATTTTATGGAAGTGCACAGTTAGTTAATGGTCTCTACGTTCTTAACTTTGATGTGTCAGTTTATAACATTAATACCGAAAGGATTAAATCTAATGATTTAAATCCAACATACCTTTGGCATTGTCGTCTAGGCTATATAAACGAGAAACGTATATCAAAACCCCATAAAGATGGAATTTTGAATTCATTTGGTTTTGAATCATACGAAGAATGTGAATCTTGTTTATTCGGCAAGATGACCAAAGCTCCTTTCACTGGACACGGTGAACGGGCTAATGATGTATTGGTTCTTGTACATAGTGATGAATGTGGACCAATGAGTACATCAGCTAGAGGTGGGTTTTATAACTTCATTACATTTACTAATGATTTCAGCAGATATGGATATGTGTATCTTATGAAACACAAATCAGAATCCTTTGAAAAGTTAAAAGAATTGAAGAATGAAGTTCAAAACCAACTTTGTAAGAATATACAAACTCTTCAAACAGATCGAGGAGGAGAATATTTAAGCCAAGAGTTTAATGACTATCCGAAAGTATGTGGAATTGTATAACAACTCACTCCGTTGGGAGCACCACAATGGAGTGGTGTATCCGAGATGAGAAATCGCACCTTATTAGATATGATACGATCAATGATGAGGCAAACAGATCTTCCAATATGTTTTTGGGGTCATTCCCTTGAAATAGTTGCATTCATATTTAATCGAGTTCCCACTAAAACGGTTTTGAAGACACCATATCAGATATGGACTGGGAAATGTCCTGATGTCTCTTTTATGAAGATTTGGGGATGTGAGGCTTATGTTAAGCGTCTTATCTCTTACAAGCTCAGACCAAAATCAAATAAGTGTTATTTTGTGGGATATCCAAAGGAAACAAACGGATATTATTTCTATAAATCTTCATAGAATAAAGTGTTTATTGCTCGATTTGGTGTTTTTAAGGAAATAGATCTAGTTTCTAAAAATACCAATGGGAATAAAGTAGAAATCGAAGAAATTCGAGAAACACAAGATATTATTGAACCTGAACTTGAAATTGAACAGGAACCATAAACTGTTGTGGACGCCGAACCAACTCAAATTACACAAAACATTCGTAGATCTGTAGAATACGTCATGACCCCGATAGATATTTTGGATATATAATAACTCAAACAGGAGACGTAATGCTCATAGATCAAGATGAGACCACTTCTTACCAAGAGGCTATGAATGGATCAGAATATGAGAAATGGCTTGAAGCCATGAAATCTGAAATGGATTCCATGTACACTAACCAACTGTAGACTTTTGTTGATCCCGCTAACGGGGTAAAACCAATCGGGTATAAGTGGGTTTTCAATAAGAAAACTGACATGGATGGTAAAGTACAAACCTATAAAGGCCGATTGGTGGCGAAAGGTTTCAAACAAGTTCAAGGAGTTAACTATGATGAAATCTTCTCCCCAGTGGCAATAGTTAAATCCATTAGGATTATGCTTACAATTGCAGCCTTTTACGATTATGAAATCTGGTAGATGGATGTCAAAACCGCATTCCTTAATGGGAATCTTATCAATGATGTGTACATGACACAACCCGAAGGTTTTGTCAATCCAAAGGATGCTAGAAAAATATGTAAACTGCAACGATCTATATATGGATTGAAGCAAGCATCTCGGAGTTGGAATCTTCGTTTTCATGAAACGGTCAAAGAGTTTGGCTTCATTAAGAACGAAGATGAACCTTGTGTATACAAGAAAATTAGTGGGAGTAACATAATATTCCTAGTATTATATGTGGATGACATATTACTTATTGGGAATGATGTTAGTTCATTACAAGCGGTAAGGACATAGTTGGGGAAAAGTTTCTCAATGAAGGACTTAGGCGAGGCATCCTATATTTTAGGTACTAAGATCTATAGAAATAGATCAAGAAAGTTAATAGGCCTTAGTCAGAGTACATACATTGATAAAATGCTCGAAAGATTTGGCATGCAAGAGGCAAAGAAAGTATACGTACCCATGTCACATGGTATATCACTTTCTAAGTCCCAATGTCCTAAGTCATCAGATTATAAGGAACGCATGAAAATGATCCCTTACGCTTCCGCAATTGGGCCAATCATGTATGCAATGTTGTGTACTCGTCCAGATGTCTCCTACGCTTTAAGTATGACAAGTAGATTCCAATCAGACCAGGTGAAAGTCACTAGACAACAGTCAAGAACATTCTTAATTACTTGAAAAGGACTAAAGACTCAATCTTGATATATGGAGGCAAAGAGGGATTAACTGTAAAAGGTTACACAGACGCTAGTTTCCAGATTGATAAAGATGACTACAAGTCACAGTTAGGTTATGTGTTTTTCCTGAATGGTGCTACTGTTAGCTGGAAATGTTCAGAGCAAGAAACAGTCCTGATTCAACTATGGAGGTTGAATACATTGCTGCTTTAGAAGCTGCTAAGGAGGCTGTTTGGATTAAGAAATTCATCATTGAACTTTCTGTTGTTCCATCCATTGTTGATCCAATAGATCTTTATTGTGACAACAATGGGCCATTGCTTAGGCTAAGGAACCTAGATCATATCAACGATCCAAACACATACTTCGGCGATACCATCTCATCCGTGAAATTGTTGACATAAGAGATATACATATCTGCAGAGTCCGAATGGAAAATAATGTTGTAGACCCACTGACTAAAAGCTTTATCGCAACAAAAGAATTATAGTCACACTAGTTTCATGGGTATTTGATACATGAATGATTGGCTCTAGTGCACGTAGGAGACTGTTAGAGTTTGTGTCCTAGAGGAAATCTGTTAGATGTGAATAATAATAACATTGTTGATGTTATATTTTATTTGGGATAAAATACTCTTTTATTTTATATTTACTGCGTAATATAAATATTAACATAATAAAAGTCCTTAGAATAATAATACAGATTTATATAATTTCAAGTAAATGACTTGAACATGAGAATATATAATATATTAAGTATTATAATTCTTAAATGTCCTTAGTCAAGTTTTATTGTTTATATAGGACAACAATAAAACATTGAGACTAGTATGCTGATTGACTGATGATCACATCTCATTGATCATTAATATACATAATATTAATGTCAAGACATAATAATGTATTAGAGAATAACATATTAGGCTGACCCAGCATAAGAAAAACTGCATGGAATATAATTAACAGTACCAAAAGTTGTACTCATAGTGACAGTGATGTAATGGTCCTCAGACCTGAAATCATTATAATTTTATTCGAAGATATTTGTGTTTTGATATCATCAAAAGTTAATCGTAACTGAGTTGATATAAAGGTGATTATTGGATACATCTTGAATCGAATGAAAATTATGAATGATTTAGATGGAATTTAACCCTATAATATAAATATAGTATTATCCATGGGCCTCTTGTTTGAGTGAGACTATGAAATGCATGGTCGTGCTCAAATATTGATTTGTTTTATATAGTCTACTCATCAATCAAGACAAAAGGATTAAATTATAAAGAAGATGATACGTTCCATGCCTTCAGTTTAATCTTGGATACAATGGTTAAAAGGATTAAATTACATTGAGACACTAATCACAATAAAAGGTTGTATCGAATCATTGATATTATTATAACTTGGGTAACAGTGATGTATTCTAGATGTCACTCGATGTTTATAGTTTAAATATTGTCTGAATTGTTGCCAATGTTATAATAACCTATAGGGTCAACATATGGATGTTGAATAAGGTGAGAACCGTTTAAATAAAAGGAAATCAAAAAGGTTGACAATTTCTTTTATTTAAATGATGGAGAACAGGTTAATTGGTTTGTATCTAAAATATCGCGTTGTTATCTTACAAAAGAAAGGTCGGCCTTTTCTTTTAGGATCATTACAACTTCGATATTTAGAAAAAACCTGGAATCCCCAAATTGGCTAGTACCAACTCACCTTCTCTCTATTTCGTCCAACGATTTTGGGAACAAAGTTCGTGGACCTCCAATAGAGATGCTTTACTTCAAGCATTCAGTTCGATTCAATCAACAACCAAATTCATTTGATTTTGTGATTTGAAGAAGAAAGGTACATGTTTTGATTCACTTTGGATTCGAAAATTTTAAACTAAGGTTGGTAAATCATGATAAGCCGCTACGTGACGATTCAATTTTATCCTTCAACACGAGTCCCTTATATCCCTAACTGGAATTGACCACCCTTTGTCTTAGCATATTATTCTCATAATTTTAACTTAACACATTTATGTTTATTAACATGCCCAATATAACCACATGTTATATTCCTAGGTTGTAATTAACATTTCTAAATAAATGTAATCTTTTTATACAACTTTTACAAATGTCATTTAATGTCCTATTAAGTCTAATTTATTATTGTTTACACGTTTTACAATTGCATGTCTCTTAATGTTCAATTAACTATAACTTATTCCAATTCATAAGTTTGAGCATTCTTCAATTAAGGATTATCCCAATTTACACTCCATTATTTGAATGTAATATTCATTAATTTCCAAAATTCCCTAAAATTTCCTTTTTAACTAACATTCAATATTACCCCAGCTTCTACGCAATTTAAACAATAAAGGCCTAGGCTCTCGTTGGTCTAGGCTCAGGGAAAAAATAAATGAAGGAAGGAGAATTGGTCTAGGCTACTCGTAAGGCCTAGACTCAGAAATGAACTAAATAAATAAAATAGGGCATTGCAAGACTATAAATAAAATAATAACAGAGAAGGGGATAAAGAAGAAGAATTGCTTATAAATAAATAAATAACCGAAAAGGAATAATCATAGAAAACAAATAGATTGTAATAACTCGCAGAAAATGAACTTTTAAACACTATAAATAAAATACTTGTAGATTCAAACTATTTTACTGTCAAATCTTTCCTATAAAATTAATCGATCCACTTTTTTTATTAAAAACTCATAAAGAGAAGATTGCTAATCCAGAAAAGGCCTCGGAAGAAGAAGAACCCTTCAGATCTACAATTGGATAGTACTCCGTTCTATTTTCCCCAAGTTTTAGATATTTTAGAGCATAGTGGAATGGAGGCTGAGAGAATAAAGAAATAGAAGTGTGGAGGAAAAGTGAGGAGTACTTGTCAATTTATAGGTGTAGAAGAAAAATCTAAGCCTTAGGATTTTAGGTTTTCAATCTTGACCCTTAAAAACATGTCACCAAAGAAGTATCTAGGAGCATACAGCAGGTTTGACATCATGCTAGGAAAAAATTGCGCCTGGCACTTATATGGGTCAACCCACCTCTATGTAGGTCGACACAGGGTCGAACCACATGGGTCCTGGATCGACACAGGGGACGACCCAGTCATGAGCTAGGTTTCCCAATTACACTATTAATTAAGTTTGAGTATTTATTAAATTTTCAGTATTTGAATTTCAAACTTTAATTGATCATAACTTATTAATTTTTCCTCTGTTTTATGGAAACTAAAAGTCTGTCTGAACCAGAATTTCATAACGGACGCAAGGTGAAATCCTCTTTGCCTAATTCTGAATATTATTTTGAAATTTGGTTTACTACTCTTTTCTAATTAATTATTGTTTATTAAAATTTGGGATGTTACATCTACTGCCAAACAAATAACCAATTCTATTTGTTGATTATTATTGTTAGCAAAAAAATAATCAAGGCAGATCGGGAATTGAAATCAAGGTGAAGGAATGTGAAAGATAGTGATACCCCAAAAGAAGCAGGCCTTTTGGAATACAAAAGGGAGAGAAAAAAGTGATCTCCTTCAAATCGAAAAAACCCTTTTGACCTTAAATGAAAGGGCACTTGCATCAGACCAGAAAGCCCCTTCTGATAAGAAATAATGAAGGAAGCGGTCCAAGGGCAAAGCATCACGAGAATCTAAAAGGAAATTTAAGCGTCATAAGAAGACAAGTTCGCAACAGATGAAGGACTTCATTCATATTCCAGGAGTCCCAACCTCCCTAAACAGAAGACATTAGTGAAATAAACTAATCTCTCAAGTATGAGAGAAGGGAATGCATGCTAAAGAAGCATAAGAGGAAGTGAATACTAGGGAAATAGCGCATAGGACCAGCCTTGTTGAAAAAGATGATGATTCAAAGATAACTATCGTCATAAGTCGATAGCATGCACACACCAATGCATCTCGCATCTATTTGAGTCAAAGTCGAAACAAAATACCCTGAACATACCAGCGAAAGAGTATGGTCAGCACCAGAAAAGCCTCAGTGTAACCTACAGAAGAATCCCAAAAGCAATAGCCAAACAAAACTCGAAGATTGTCCAAATAAAGGGAGGCAAGGACAAAAAAGGGGGAGAGGATCTCTGATAGCAGCTAAAAAATATATTGAGATGGAAAAGCATCCCAAAACTTGCTGAAAGCATCATAAAGTGTGCATACATCCCTAGATCTACTTCCCGAAGGAAGACCCGATATAGTTGTCAGAAGGGTCCTTCGAAAGAAATAAAGAGAGGCTTCTGATACATGCCTTAAAGCACAAGAAAGATAAGCCACAATCAGCAACACACAAAGGATGAGGAATCCCAATTCAGAACCTTTAAGCACTAGAGACGAAGCACATGATGAGAGCATAAGAGGAGCCACATGCATCTATATGACCATCCCTCTTGTATTAAATTAAAATCCTATATCGTCAAATCCCTCGGAAGCAGCTATTTGTACTTTACCTTGAAGAAATTCCATCAGATACTTGCAAAGCCTTCGTGATCAACCCTTATTGGGTGACTGAAGCGAGCATTTAAGCCGAAGGAAGGGTTAATTCATACCTATAAATAGAACCTAACAACTCAGAACGAGGGATTTTTTTCTTATTCCAAAATCATTTTTCTAGATTTGTAAACTCTTAATATAGAAAAAAATCCTAGTTTCTATTTTAATTTGGGGAAAAATTGTAACATCGAATATGCTCAATAAAATGGAGATATATGGAAATTAAGGTAACTATGTGAAATTATGTTCAATAATGTTTGTTGTTACTATTATTTGCTAACACTTCAGGTGTAGTACGTGGATCGTATACATAATTGAATACAATATGAATCCTAGCCCGTAACTGACTCTAGGATGCTTTGATTATAGGACAGAAATCTCCTTTAACTTAATGATCATAGTCGCGACTAGGAATTGTGTTGAGATCTCCTAATCCAGCAGCTTATTAGGTTTAAATGTTCAATTAAGGTTAAGGTAATGTTTTTAAAATCCTGCTAGACCTATAAGAATCCAGGGAAACTTACATAAATCTATCTTTTGAAGAAGGATTTGGACACATTAGTTACCTAAGGTTCAGATCCGTGAACACTGAGCACCTAGAGGGACCATTTTAGTACCTTAAGGCAATAACATGGAGGTACATTACAAATGGATAAATATCCTATTCAGAAATCTATTAGGAGGCCCACATCTGTTTTTGTTCTTGAAAGAGAATTTACTTATGGAATTCTAGGTAGCACTTCAAGATAAGAACTTTGAAACATTAGCAGATCTCAAGTATGAGCTCTTCCCCACTACGGATCAGAAGTTCTACGATCGGATATTATTTTGGGGTGTTAACCATAAATTTGGATAACAATTTTGGCACTAAAAAGAGGGGTCGAACCTTCATCTCTGTTCCTTTTTTCAATTAATGTTAAAAGTTTATCCTTAGGAAATCGATGAGAAACAAGCATAAGAGAGATCTCAATGGACTACAAAGCATCGTTGAAACCTTGAACAATACTTCAGACGAGCCAATAAACAAAGGTTATGGGAAGAATGATGATCCCAGCGAAGTAGAAAAACATTCCAGTAGGATAAAGTACCAATTTAGTAGGGATAAATGGACACCTCCATGGTTTAGTAAAGGAAAAGAGGTTTCGACTTCTTTTGAGCCATTTCGAGCAGAAATATCTTATGTGGATTTAAGGTTCTATAAGGACCAAATGTTGCGAATGAAGGCCTTGAATTTGATCAACCAAAAGAGAAAAAGGGATTACGAAACCAGAAAGTAGGGGTGAACCCATCCCATGAAAAATTAACCTCATCTTTTAGCAATCAAAGAAACGTATTGTTACGTTTGATAAAGATGGCTATGAGAACCTTTTTGCAAGGTTAAATCTTTGATGAATAAATAACGAAGGATTATAAAGCCATCGCCCAAAGTTGCAAGAATGCATGGCTAGAACCCGATCAAGTTCATACCTATATCACTTAGAGAAACATGGAAGTGTCACTAGCAAAGTCTCTACAAAATACCCCTCCATACTGAAATTGAAAGGAAAAGTATTTCACGGGAGTAAGGAATCACAACTACGAGAAAGGAATCCAGAGTATAAGCCTCTAAGAAAAAGAGAAAGACTCAATCTAATTACAGAATACGAGTTAACTACTTCAAAAGAAAATACCTTCTTTTAGACCAAAGAGGAACTCAATTACTGACCAACAAGAAAGAAAGGAATAAAGTATGAATGAAATAAATGAGGTATTATTGCAACCATCATCTAATGAATCATCATGAAACTAATAAGTGTAGAACACTTGTGAATATGCCACTTTTGTAGGCAAGGAAAATCGTGAAGATATCTTATGAATTGAAAACTATTTTAAAGGAGAAATTTAATCTGCATGAAAGAACCATCATAGGGAATTCAGGATTACTTCAAACTAATGCAAAAGAATAAGAATTTCTACATGATTGAGGGACAAATAACCGTCCTTGAAATGGATTAGTTTAGAAATTCCTGAATATATCCCCGGTCCTTCCCCCGAAAAAGGAAGAGGATAAGCATAGGAAATCGCGTGCCTTGTCCCAAGCCCAGGGTATATCCCTGGCGCTTCCTAGAGGGAGGAGGGTAAGCCCCCATACATGCCAAAGGGTTAGGGTAATACATTGAAGCCTTTAACAACATCCAAGGATCAGATTAAGGCGCCCCCAAGAGGAGGCATGGGTAATCCCGAGGACATGCGCTCCGAAGGGAGCACGCTCTGCCTCTGATCGTTATATGATCAAGATCTTCCTCTACATTCAACATAAGTACGCAATGCATCAGCTTATGTCCTATCACGATAAAAGGTCCGAAATTTCAGATGGAGCACTAAAGAACGTTAAACACTCTATTTATAAAATGCCTATAATTACCGAAAATAGGTAAAACCTTAAAGCACTTTCTTAACCAAACCATAAGAGGACATTCTGAGTTTAACTTAAAAAGTCGAAGATGGCTCTGTCAATGCCAAAAGAGGCTTCGCTCTTCCTTGTTACTCAAATCTGGGTTTATTAAGCCAAAAGACGCTTTGCTCTTTCTTATTACCCTAGTTTGTGTTTATTAAGACGAAAGTGGCTTCGCTCTTCCGTATTGCCCGAATCTGGGTCTATTAAGACAAAAGAGACATCGCGCTTCCTTTTTTCCCGAATCTGGGTCTGTTAAGCCGAAAGAGACTTCTGTTGGAGAATGGAGTTTTGATGACAACAAACTAATTTCAATTATCATTATTAATTGATTATAAAAATATATTCTAACTCACTTAGTGAACAAATTCCTAATTCTCTTCTAAATTTAGTAAATGTTGCTTCGTTTAATGGTTTGTTTAATATATCTGCTATTTGTTTGTCTGTTTCTATAAATTCGAGTGAAATTTTCTCTTTGCTTATGTTATCTTCTAGAAAATGATGTCGTATACCAATATGTGTAGTTCTTGAATGATGAGTTGGATTTTTAGAATATTTATAGCACTCTTATTATCGCAGTATATTGGTGATTTATTTATATTTAATCCAAATCATTTAGAGTTTGTTATATATAAATTACTTGTGAACAACCCAAAGCAGCAAAGATATATTCTGCTTTAGTTGTTGACAAGGATATGATATTTTTTTTTTACTAAAACACGAGACCAGTGAATGTCCTAAGAAATGACATGTTCCACTAGTACTTTTACGATCAGATTTACATCCCGCATAACCAGTGTCAGAATAAGAAACTATGTAACGACCTGGCTTTTTGCCCGGTTTTCTCTGGTAATTAAACCAACTTAAACCGTTCACAAAGACGAATTGTTTGGGGTACTTACACATTTGCACAAAGTAAAAAGAACTATTCCATTATCATTACAAAAATATTACATCAGAGTTAAGAGAGAAACATCAAAGTACATCGATTACACAGCGGAAAAGATACTAAACTCAACGGAAGAATATGCATGCTCCAAGATACAATAGCTCCAGCTAAACCAGCATCTTGCTCTAACCACTCCAGGTCTAAACTACAAACCAAACTACTCGGTTGCCCGTGTAAAAATTACGGGCACCCAGAGTTTAGGTGTAGGAATAATAAACTCCAGGTCAGTCATGGGACTGGTGTGAGAACTTAGAAAGTTGTCTTTAGGGTTAATTTTAAAGTTAGGTAATTCACCGGACCACGCCGCTAATGCGGAACGGGTTTACTCCATGTGAATACTAGTGCATAGAAATTCGCAATGACTTTTTGAAAAATGAAACTAACATAAGGTCTCGTGGCACAAACACAATGCAAACGCACACGTGGGCGAGGTTTCTCCTTATGCAGTCAAAAATGCTTGATACGTGAAATCCTCTTTCAATACTATAATATAGTGTGAAAAATCCTTTCGAAAGTAAATGTATCATTCTTAGCCAGCATAGGTACCATATACTATACTGACGTATGGTATACAACTAAAATCGTACGGGCTCGTAGCGGAGATTGAGTTTCCAAAAATGACCAGGCAAAGGAACTTCCTTCCGAACCCAATTTTGAACACCTCTAAAGGGATGTCCGAGGATCAACAGCGATGCTCCTCATGCCAACACAAGGTCGGGTTGCCTTTATAACCAAGTAACTTAGAGTACGCCTGAGTATGTCATCCCTCGATCGTTACCGACCTTTCCGAGTGCGCGCCAACAATAACCACAAAAGTATATGAATTTACCACATAGGTTAATACCTGGGCTCCATACCATAGTACACCTTTTACCTAGAAGGAGACAACACCTCATAGCCCTACTGCATTTCTTCCTGTTTTGTCCATTTACCGAGGTGTGAGGCTTGCCTAGGTCCTGATATACACAAAGCTACGCTTAAATAAGCCATGCTTTGATCATCCATAACTCGTCACATAACTTAAGCATGCCCATTGCCCATTCACAACGCATCACTGATTTCTATCAATATATAACCTATAAGCTCATACGTCTTAAAGAAGGGTGTTAAGCAAGAGAATAAATTCTCCGCCACCAAATAGATATATATTTAATAGAGATCAGTGCTACACAGTCAATTACAATTTCAAACACCCAATCCATACAAGTACATTCTGGATCTGAACGAAACCAAAATCCGAAATTCCTTCACATATGTTTGGACTTCTTGCCACTTAGCTGATATAAAATCCATCTGCAAATGGGAGTTAACCATTTGAGACATTCAACAAGTCGTCCTTATGATATGAAGGGTCCCGGTATTAAATACTATCTTCAGTTGCTCCACAACGTCGTATTCTTACTCGAATGGTTTCTGCACATACATCTGATCCCGGTCTTTCCAAATAATAAGCACAATTTAAAAAAAATACAATTACTGAACACATAGACTTTTAAACAAATCTCCTTCCATCCTAGATTTTGTTAAATTATGCTTCTTTAAATCATTCTCAAATTATAACTAAATCCATATTTAACCTTTCTCTTTTACAACACATCCCTTAAATCAAAGATAATTTATCCTCAAAGCCTTAATTAATTTTCAATTTGATAACTCGTTGTCAAAAACCCAGTTTCCCTTGAAAACCCTCACCCTACATTTCAACCCTAGTTTCCAATTAAATTGGTTTCCCAATATTCAATTCTGAAATCTTAACTAAAAGATTATACTTCCTTCCCAATTCCTTATTTTTAATTTCCTCAAATCAGAATAAATCCCCAAGTTACGATATGAATTTCCATAACTCAGTCTCGTTGGGTTTCAAGAATGATATTATCGAAGATATGATTCACAATAAAACCCAAATCAATCGATATTGAACATAAGTTACATAGAGATTGTATCTACTTATATTCGATATCAATTCTCATAATCAACGAATACTATAAGTGGAATAACAATACAATAATAATAGCTTCCAAATTCCTCAAATAGTATACGTTTACACCAAAGAATTTCATATCAAATATCTGAAGATTATTTCTATCCAACTTATCCCAATCAAATTGGGAAACTCATATCTTAATTAAAAGATTTATCCAATACTTTGACATTGGATCTGGATAGAAATATCATCAAATTATACTCAATATTAATCTCCATAACCAACTCACACTATAAGTGGAATAACGGTGAACTCCCTTTTAAATTCCTCAAATAGTAAGAGTCATCATTTACCGAATTAATGTCAAACATCCGAAGATTTATCTCCAACCATTAAAATTGAAAAACCCATTTTAATATC
The DNA here is from genome assembly GCA_030737875.1 of Allium sativum. Taxonomy (NCBI): domain Eukaryota; kingdom Viridiplantae; phylum Streptophyta; class Magnoliopsida; order Asparagales; family Amaryllidaceae; genus Allium; species Allium sativum. The sequence goes on along the minus strand of CM060918.1, from coordinate 970,411,049 downwards.
AAATAAATCAATTTAAATTCCATATAAAACATTATTAATACTTTTAAATCTTTGAAAACATTCCACCAATGATTACTTATAGTTTGGAAAACAGTTTGCAGGTTAAAAAACTTCAAAGTAGATTGTTTTCAAGAAAGCTTTACCATAATGTTTCAAAAGCGTTAAAAAACCGTTACAAAAAAGTTATCTTAATTACTTTGATCAAAATACCGCTTATCTTTGCCAAAAGTTAAACTTTACAATTCAAAACAATTTTACATAATTTATAATGATTTTACCATTTTTTCCATACTTTTAGAAACATTAAAAAAATGGTTATGGTTATGGTAGATAACTTCTCTTGCAGCGACCTTTTTCCAAAACGGTTTTAAACATAACTTGAAAATTATAACTCGAAATTAAAATATGCTTTCACTCATTTGAAAGCTCTTGTTAATATAAATCAAACTTTTTCCATTTCTTGGAAATCTGATTTAGATTGCAAAAGTTATAAGCGTTTAAAATTTGTAACTAAAATACGCAAATTACCGTTGTGCGGCAAGCTCTATTTTGACCACAATAAAAATTATTCTTCAGTACATCAAAATACCTCACGTAAATCATTTAAAGCCATCTAAATTATTTTACATTGACTTTCGAAATTATTTTGAGTTCAAATTTTAACATTTATTTATTTTTATTTAATAAATCAAATTCCAATTCAATTCTAGATTCAAATAATGTCAAGTTAGCCATCCCATTCGTCGGATCAGTTAGGGATAGCCAGGATGAGCAGGAAACTATATTTTCAAACCCAAGCCTAGAGACTATCCTCTTTTTCATCCTCGAACGTTCCGGTATTTATTTTCATTTAAAGAAACTTTAACAATATATATGAATTGATACATATGGTCTTTCCCAATTATTAACCTTTAATTTCAATAATAATATTGCTTCTAATTACGAAGATTTCTCGATCACCAATGTGATACCATAATTGTTGTGTCATAGTGTGTGCGAAACAACATCAACAACCATTTAAACATCCGTAGCAACCATCATTAACATAATTAAATAAATCATAACTGTGCACAAGCGTTATAACACTAACGCTTAATAGTGTGTGTGGTCTAAACTACGCATCCATCATCCATCACAACAAACATCAATCATCATTAACCACTAATAATCCATCACTATATTTAAATTAGTCTAACCACTAATTAAATATATAAACCGTGGTTAAAGAGTTCTCACCTAACAGCTTTCCAAATCTTCACGGTAGACGAGCCTAGCTGAGCTAGCCGTCGGACAGTATTTCGGCGTAACGTTTTCTTCACACACACACACACACACATATATATATATATACACACACACACACACTAATCTCTCTCTCTTTATATTATAAGAGGAGGAGGATGATGACTACGAACTTCAGCAAGGTGGTGGTGGAAAAGAGGAAGACTTATGCCATGTAAACCACGGCTATAAGCTTAAGAAGAAGGAAGGTAGGAAAAATGAAAGTGGATGATAAAAAATGAAGTAAAGAGCTCCTTATATGGGAAAGGAGGAGTAAGGAGGTAAAGACACATAAGGGGACAAGTGGAAACCATGCAAGAAAGCATACATGCAAAATTACAAGTGTCCATACACTTGTCTTAAGAAGAGAAGGTGAACTTTTGGTAGCAATTTCCCTTAAATGCTATGAAAACTAAGGGCAACACTTAATTCTAATGCTACTAGTTCATGTTATGGTTTAACAAATCCGATAGAACAACAAATATTGTTAATAAATCCAAACTTATTAATATTCATTCTCATCCGTTAAATTTATAATTCAAATAAAATCTATTATATAACTAATCAAAATTATTAAATATGCTTAACCATATATATTTATGTCAAATTCAAATTTCAATTCAAATTAAGTAATAAAAATTCCAATTTTAAATTGGTTGAAAATTCTGGATCGTTACATTCACCCCCCTTAAAACTTTTCGTCCTCGAAAAGGAAAGGGGATCTTAACTACCCATTCGACATCTTGCAAATTTTCAAACTCAGGATTAAAATTCTTTATACCAAAGCTTCCAGTTCTCATAATGGATATACCGGGTAGAATATTCTAACACACATATTTACGGATAACCATATTTACATGTCCTCCAACCATTATATTCGATTTATCGTTTACTAGGCCAATTAATTATACTCAACCATTTTCCTCCTTTAAGAAAATTCAGAGTTATAATTTATTCTCTTAGATCTTATCTTGCAAATACAATGGTTATGAAACTTACTCCCTTTCAGTTCCATAAAATTACTATTATTCTTCATACAAAAAACTGATCATCTCAGAACTCAGCTTGTCTAAACGTTTCAGTTTAGGTAATTTCTTTATTTCTTCTTGTCAAAAAATTTGAAACTTAATTCACAAGGTATTCTTTCTTACTTAAACAGTTCCTTTTATGACCGCAATATACTTTAGAACTTATCGACTATCCAAAATCGTTGATAATTCCAGATTTTAGTTCCTTATATTGTTTAATTTTGGCTATCCTCATTAATTGTTCCAATTTCAAGGTTACAAAACATATTTCCTTCAAACTTTAGAGTAACCATTTAGATATATTTTTATTAACATCTTTAACCATTGTAGTCCTTAACCAAAATATCTTCAAATATCTTATAGTCATATTGAATTCTCAAGATATTTGCATTTCAAAATTTAATTAGTTCGGGAAGACTAGTTATAAGATATCCTGATTGATTAATTCCAACTTAGCCTTTAAATCATTTCTCGAACTACTTAGATTGCTTATGTAAGTTACAACTTTACATAAAAATCTTTTAATCAACTAAGAAATTCTAATCACAAGATGTCATGCTCAAGTTTTAAATTTCCAAATATTTTCAAAGATGTTTTTCCTTTATATTCAAAATATATCCTTTCAAAATCAATTCCAAAGTAAATGCCAATTCTTACTCAAAATTTTGATTTGAGTTTTCAAGTTATACATCTTTTCAAAACCTTTTTTTGTATATCACAAATGCACTTTCTCATATATTCTTTACTGGCTTATCCTTATTACAGGTTCACCTGATATAATTCTTACAACTTATCAAATTTTCAATATCTCGCTTACTTATTCTAATTCACATCAATTTAGAAAATATTTTCAAACACTTATCTAAATTGGGTTAAGTATATATTGATGTTTTAATTGGAATCATGTAGTCATCCCACTTTCGAAACTCGAAAATACATACTGATGATGCTGCAGTCATCAACAAAATCATCTTCAAGCAACTAGAGTGTGATTGTATATCTATCTAGTATACTAAAGACTTCGTGTATATGTTGATCAGACGTATATGCAAAATCTTCTTATACTCGATAGTCCAACCTCAACATCAAATAAAATACTCAAATTCTTATATACTGTAATCCCAAAATAAATAAATTTATATGTGTAAAGCACTCTCTCGAACGTAGTACTCCAGAAACTCATTCTAGGGCATTACTAACCCTATCTATAATGAGATATTATAACTCTGACGAGTCTTTCCTTTTGCTCAGATGAGTCGTGCCCCATAGCTTTGTATAAACCAAAGCTTTGATACCAAATATAACAATCCAGCTTTTGCCCGGTTTTCGCTGGTAATTAACCAACTTAAACCGTTCACAAAATAGATTGTTATAGGTACTTACAAATTTGCACAAAATAAAAAGAACTTTTTCATTATCATTACAAAAATATTACATGAGATTTACGGGAGAAACATTAGAGTACATCGATTGCACAGCGGAAAAGATACTAAACTTAGCGGAAGAATATGCTTGCTCCAAGATATAATAGCTCCAACAAAACCAGCATCCTGCTCCAACCACTCCAAGTCTAAACTGCAAACCAAACTACTAGGCTTCCCACGTAAAAATTATGGGCACCCAAAGTTTAGGTGTGGGAACAATAAACTCCAGGTCAGTCGTGGGACTAGTGTGAGAACTTAAAACAGTTGTCTTTAGGGTTAATCTTAAAGTTAGGTAATTCACCGGACCATGCCGCTAATGCGGAACGAGTTTACTCCATGTGAATACCAATGCATAGAAATTCACAATGACTTTTTGAAAAATGAAACTAACAAAAGGTCTCACGGCACACACACAATGCAAATGCACACATGAGCGAGGTTTCTCCTTATGCAGTAAAAAATGCTTGATATGTGAAATCCTCTTTCAATACTATAATATAGTGTGAAAAATCCTTTCGAAAGTAAATGTATCAATCTTAGCCAGCATAGTTACCATGTAACACCCCGTAATTTTAAAGCATGACATAAAAGATAATTAAAGAATAATTAATTTTTAAAAGAAGAATTAGGTGAAATGGGTTACGCCATTGCGTTCGACTCGGAATTCTGCTTGAGATAGACTCCGAGTTTGCGTAAAACAGATACGTATGAAGAAGTTATGGACGAAAGAAATTGGGTAGAAAATCAGAAAAAAGGCTGGGATAACTGGCGCACTTGTGAAATGCGCCAGAACAAAAATGCACCGGCGCACCTGGGAAGTGCGCCCAGGCCGAGGCAAAATCTACACAGAAATTTGGAGAGTTCTCTGATGACGTGTCCTTCAGGGATTGACTGGATGATGTGTCTTTTGAGCTGTGTGGTTCTGATAATCTCTAATCTAATCCAAAGGCCCTAATTCACCTAATACATCTATAAAAACACACCTAGACCTAACCCTAATTTCATTACACTAATCCATGGCGCCTCCATGCTCCTCTAACCTAAATTAAAACTAGCCCCTCTTCTCTTCTCCAAAGCTAATCTGAATTTGAGTATTCAAATTGGAAGATAAGAATCAATTTCTACAACAACGGTTTAGCTAATCAAATTCAGAAATCAGATTCAGATCTATTCTCTCTTCTTAATCATGTCGCTATGAGTCTAAGTTACTTTTAATTAATTTAAAAGTGATTGTGATAGGATTGTAAATTGGATTTTATGAACATGCCTGTAAGATGAATCATATCAAGTTTGTAAATTCTTACCTTTCAGATTCATACCCAAGGTTCTGTTATCATATACCTAATTGGATCTATTTTATTGTTCTATGCCAGTTCGTATTTCATATGCCTATGTTTATGCCAGTCTTGATGCTTTGATTCTCTTTCCCACCTCTCTTCCTTTTTATTTTATGAGACTAGGCTACTTCAAGCCTAACATATTACGTGGAATTATACATACGAATGACGTGGGAACGTTGTGGAAAAAGTTTGGGAAAATATTGAATAATATGTAATTGGGCATAAATTGATTTGTAATCACGTAGTTGATTTGGGCATAATTATGTGTAACTTATACACATGAGATTTGGCATAAGTTGGATGTGGGCATAATTGGATATAATTTGTATACATGAAGTTTGGCATAAATTGTTAATAACAATGAACGCAATTTGATTTGGGTGTAAATTGGCATAACATGTATACATAAGATTATAGGCCTAATTTAGATTAAAATTATGAACGTTATTTAGACTGGAAATTATGGGTAAATGGGATATAATTGAATCCAAGATTTAAAGTTTGGACTTGAATCAAGAAAGTGATAATGAATGCCTAAGACACGAGGTTAGACTTGGTTTGTGGTAGAAGTCTGCCCGGAACCGCCCGACATATCCAGAAATCACAAACGATAGTCTAATGTGAGAGGTCAATGGCAGAAATTAAATGCGTAATAATGCAAAGATACGAGGTTAGATTCGGATTGCGATATTATCCTGCCCGGAACCGTCCGGCAAATCCAGCAATCGCAAAATGGTAATCTAATGTGGGAGCTCTTGCAAGATCGCGGTTATGATAAATTAATGAACACTTAACCAAGATAAGACATGTGATAAGACATGAGGGTAAAGTGGGCGACATGTGAAATATAACTAGAAGCACTTAACCAAGGTGAAACATGTGATTAGACATGGGGATAAAGAGGGGTTAAGTGGGAATTCCTAGTGGGTACCAAGCTTAGGAGGGAAGCTTGTGTCATGTGGATGGACTCTTTTCAACTCGTAACCCATTTAGTACCTATGTGAGCTCGAACCAGGTCGAGGACGAGACACACTTACTGGGTTTGATTGTAAGAAGTCAAAAGAGTTAGCGATGGCAGTGCAAGTCCAACGGAGTCATGTGCGTGCGTGGGTCCGGGCTGGTAGGTAAGACGCTGTTGCATCATGTAGGTATAAGCCGTGCATTCTAGTAGTATCGGATTGCCACTTTAGGGAGTGATACACCCTACTGTGGGACCAGCATGGGTATCTATGAGTTAGGGAGCCGATCGAATGGGGAGGGTAGTGGATACAACTAGTGGATATAGGAGCAGGCGACACCTATGACAGCAGCTAGGAGTACACAAACTACCATCATTATTATTATTACTATGTTTACTAAGAGGGATCAACTTTTAGTGTTGAACTAGTATTGGTGCGGTGTAGGAATTATCTTATAGTGATTAGAAGCGCAATCAACGTTATATCTTATTCATCTTGTTTGCCTTGTCATATCTGCTTATGTTATAGTCATCTCTTATATCCAGTTTATGTTCTTATCCTGTTACTTTACTGATTATATTGTTAAAGCCACTAGACTCGCCGATGCATGTCTGACCCATTTTTGTTTCGCCTCTTTTCTTTCTCCCCTCCCCCCAAGGTCCTCAGGGTGGGAATAGTGAAGCTTGACTCGGATTCCTTTCTTCCTGAAGTGCTTGGAAGTGTTGAAAGTAATGCTCAACTTTATCTCTTTTTCAGTATGGCTATTTGGAGTAGGATTATGGTTTTACTTTTGTGTACTCTGATAATAATTTTGTACAAGATGTATATTTGTGTACTTGACTCTAGTATGTTGTTTTGATGTTGTAACCAAACATGTTTTGCTTTTCCACCGCAATGAATAAATTTTGAGTTTTCTTAAGTACCATTTTATATTTCTATCTTGTGATATTCTGTTATATACTCTTATAATACTCCATGAAAGTTAATGCATTCCCTTAGCGAGTGACATTAATGGACGCGGGGTGTTACACGTGGTATCAGAGTTGAAGGTTACCATAACAGATAAAAGATTTTGAAAATCGTTTTCAAAAGCATTTTTAGAACGAAGTATTTTCAAAAACGTGTTTTAAAGGAGGTATTTTCAAGAGAATTTTTTTTTATGAAAAACATAATCCCCAAAAGTCATATATCTATCTTTCGATTCTCTGTATTAAATCTCTTCCTTTTTCCTTTCAGCATGTCTGGGGAAACCGATATACCCGAGGGTGTATCGATACCAGGTCGGTTCAGAAGGTATCTGGAGGCTAGGGCTACTGCCGCAGGACCTGCCAACGTTCCTCCTCCCCCAGCTGCAGCTCCTCCTCCTCCCCGTGTAGACGCTTTTTCTAAGATATGAAAAGACTTCCGTGCGATGGGCGGAAAACCGTTTTATGGGACTGAGACATTTGTTGAGGCTCGGAATTGGCTCAAGTAAGTAGAGGAATTGTTTGGTATCTTTGAGATAGACGATGGAAGGAAGGTTCAGCTAGCTGCTTGGTTGATGAAGGACGAAGCTTCCTTTTGGTGGGAAGTAACTAATAGAGGACGTGCGATGGAGACATGGATGGACTTTAGACGAAGGTTCGAGTTGAAATTTCTTTCACAAGCGGAGGAGAGTTTGTACATGGAGAGGTTCTTAGCTTTGAAACAAGGGAGTTTGTCTGTGAAGGAGTATGTTAACAAGTTTAACCAGTTAGCAAGATTTGGTATGGAATTAGTTAATACACCACATAAGAAGGCTTTGAGATTTTCCAAGGGTCTGAATGAACCATTACACGGGTTAGTTATGTCCCACATTCCTATGGGGGCTACTTTCGAGAAACTTGTTGACATGGAGTCGATGCATGAAGAGGAGAAAGGTGCTAATGTAGATAAGGCACATGGTAAGAAAGGGGATCCAATGAAGGCACATCAACAACAAAAGAAAGGCAGCAAGGATAACAAGGGCTAAGGGAAGAAAAGGTGTTTTAATTGTGGAACACCGGGCCACTTAAGCAAGGACTGTAGGAAGAAGAAGAAGACAGGTTGTTTCCAATGTGGTGAGGCAGGACATATGATTAAAGACTGCCCAAGGAGGCAAGGACAAGGGCAAGGACAGAGGACATGATCTACTTCTGGAGGGCAGGTTCATGCTCTCATGGCACCCATACAAGAGAGAGGTAGAAACATTTCTGTTGAAAGTTTGATTTTCCGTTTTGATCATCCTGTTCGAACTTTGTTTGATTCTGGCGCTTCACATTCGTTTATATCTGCTTCGTTACTCGAAAAACTGCACCTAAATGCTAGTCTAGTTATGGATCCCGTTGCTGTCTCAAATCCTATTGGGGGGACGACTCATCTTTCTATGTTATGTCGGGATTTGAGAATATATGTGTATGGGGTTGAGTTCGAATGCAACGCTTATGTGCTTGGTTTCATGAGCTATGGGTTGATTCTAGGAATGGATTTGCTAGCCAGATTTGGTGCCGTTCTCGACTGTGAGAAGAGGGTAGTTAGTCTGTTAACTAGTTTAGGTAATACTCTCGATATCCCATGCGATCCTAAGGGTTCTGTTATGCTTAGCTACCTAGAATCTCTTGACACGTCTATTGAGGATTTGCAATCTGTTTGAGTAGTCCGTGAGTATGCAGATGTCTTTGAGGAGGTTAAGGGCTTACCTCCAAAATGCAAGATAGATTTCCATATATATTTGGTGGACAATGAAAGCCAGTTGCATTGCCTGTGCACCACATGGCTCCAAGAGAAAGGAGGGAGCTTAGTAAACAAGTGAAAGAGTTGCTTGAGGAAAGGTTCATAAGGAGAAGTATCTCGGAGTGGGTGCTCCTATTGTTTTTTCTACGAAGATTGATGGTTCGCTTAGATTGTGCGTGGACTATAGGGAGCTGAATAAGCTCACGAAGAAAAACAGACACCCATTGCCGAGGATAGATGATTTGTTCGATCAGTTGGTTGGTGCTTCGGTTTTCTTCCAGTTGGACTTAGCTATAGGATTTCATCTGTTGAGGGTAGCTGAGGATAGTATAGATAAGACTGCCTTTAGGACTCCCGATGGTTTCTTCAAATGGCTCATCATGCCTTTTGGTTTGACAAATGCACCCGCATATTTCGTAGACTTGATGAGTAGGGTGTTTAGGGAGTTTCTAAACAAGTTCGTGGTGGTCTTTGTGGATGATATATTGATATTTTCTAGAAGCGAGCAAGAGCATGCCCTACATCTTAGGGAAGTCTTAGAGACCCTTCGAGCGCATCACCTCAAAGCCAAGTTCTCCAAATGTCATTTTTAGAGGAAGGAAGTGAGGTTCTTAGGACACGTGGCTTCCAAGGAAGGGATAGCTGTGGATCCCGCGAAGGTGGTAGCAAATCAAGATTGGAAGGTTCCTAAGAATGCAACAGAAGTAAGAAGTTTTCTTGGTTTGGCGGGCTATTACAGAAAATTCATCAAGGACTTTGCTAAGATATCAGCCCCACTTACACGTTGAGGAAAAAGAATTTGACCTTTTCTTAGGATGTTGACTGTGACGATGCTTTCCAACGTTTGAAGAGGGCATTGACGACAACTCCAGTTTTAGTTTTGCCAAGATGGGAGTAAACCGTTCACAGTGTATACCGATGCTTGTGGGACAGGGCTTGGCGTAGTTTTGATGCAAGAGGGAAGGGTGATATGTTATGGTGGAAGGCAGTTGAAGGTCCATGAGAAGAATTACCCTACCGACGACTTAGAATTAGCTGCCATAGTTTTTGCACTTAAGTCCTGGCGCCATTACTTACTTGGTGAGAGTTTTGAGTTGTATACAGACCATAAGTCACTAAAATACTTGTTCTCCCAAAAAGATTTAAATTTAAGGCAACAAAGGTGGATGAAGTTCTTATCATCCTATGATTTTGATATATATTGCATATATCCCTGGCAAGGGTAACGTTGTAGCTGAAGCCTTGAGTAGAAAGAATTTGACTTTGAGTCCTTTGTTTGTTGAGAGGAAGAGTTTAGAGTATATCTCTACCTTTGACTTTAGATTCTCTATTGATTATGTACTCGGTTTATTGGCATCGTTAGAGGTACGACCTATGCTTTTGGGACAGATAGGTGTGACACAGCAACATGACCTACAGTTGATAGAGATAGTAGACAAGCTCATAAGAGGGGAGTCTTCGAGCCATCTTAGTAGGTATACTATCGATGACAAAGGTTGGTTGCGTAGGGATGTGAGACTTTGCGTGTCACGAGACGAGAGTTTGAGAAGGGCAATCCTTGAAGAAGCACATCGTTCTAAGATGACCATACATCCCGGTGGTGACAAGATGTATAGGGACATGAAGCGAGTTTTCTTTGGGGTCGTAATGAAGAAGGATGTGGCTGAGTTCGTTTCCAAATGCTTAGTGTGCCAGCCAGTCAAGGCTGAGAAAAAGAAGTCTGGTGGTTTGCTTCACCCTTTAGAGGTTCCACAGTGGAAATGGGAAAGTGTTTCCATGGATTTCGTCGACGGGTTGCCGAGGTCAAGGAAGGGTAATACGGGGATTTGGGTAGTAGTGGATAGACTTACCAAGAGCGCCCATTTTATTTCCGTTAAGAGTAAGAGAACAACGTCATGGTTAGCATCTGTTTATCTTCGAGAGATAGTTCGTCTACACGGCATGCCTTTTAGTATTATGAGCGATCGAGATCCCATTTTCACTAGTGAATTTTGGAAGAGCTTGCAAGAGGTGGTAGGAACACAATTGTGTTTAAGTACCGCTTATCACCCTCAGACGGACGGCCAAACAGAAAGAGTGAATCGGATTCTAGAAGAGCTTTTGAGGTTATGCATCTTGGATTTTGGAGGGACATGGGAGGAACATCTTCCATTAGTAGAGTTCGCCTACAACAACAACGATCAGACTAGTATTGGCATGGCGCCTTTTGAGGCTCTATATGGACGACCTTTCCGATCACCGACTTGTTGGTGGGAATCTACGGATAAGATTTTGCTTGGGCCCGAGATGATTAGGGAAACTTCAGAGAAGATAGACTTGATTCGAAGATGCATGAAGATGGCACAGGACCAGCAAAAGTCATATGCTGATAAGAGAAGGACCGATCTTGTGTTTAGTGCTGGAGACATGGTCCTTATTAAAGTATCACTGTAACGACCCGTATTCTACGCATCATAGGACCAAAGAATATTTATTTCTTTCACATACGAAGTCGTATGGTCATGTAACTTTGGGAGACGACTATTGGGGTCATTTCACATGTTCATGATTTTTCCCGATTTTAAATGACCATTTTACCCCTAGTTGGCACTATTTTGGCCATAACTTTTGACTAGAAAGGAATTTTGACATGAAACCACTTCCATTGGCTCCGGATGATGGTTTACAATTCCATAGAGTGGTCACATTAGCCAAACGGGCTCACCCTTTGGGAGATATGGCTGAAACAAGTTTCAGATGGTAAAAACAGCTTAATTGGGCTTAACCGGGTGATTAGCAGCTAGGCCCAGAGGGGAATTTCGGGTTTAGAGGCATAGGAGGGCTGATTAGGGTTAGGAAATCACTTTCATTTCAGTTTTGAGCCGCCACAAACCTTCTTGAGACCCTAGTAATGGCTTCCATCCTCTAAAACCACTCCAAAACACATTTTTAGTGAAGATTAATCCTAAACTGCATCAAATCAGGACCAAATAGCAACAGAGCAAGGTTGGAGCTGCTGCTATACATAGGAATTTGACCCAAATAGAGAGTAATTCAGATTTGGTGTTTTATTTTGTGGCCAAGGTGAGTGATTTGCATAGTTTTTGCACTAATTACGGTTAATTAAGGGTAATTAGTGAAGATTAGCGAATTTATACACTAATAAATTCTAGAAAAATGTTTAGAAATTCTTAAATAATATTTTATGCCTCTGGTAGAAATTTGGTTTAATTTGATTAAGTTTCGTTAACCCTATGATTAGTTTCATTTAATCACGCTTAAGGGGAAAATGGGATTTTGGGTATATTTGATCCATTTTGACATGTAAATTCATTGTTTTGGTGTTTGTGGTAAGTTTGCTATATTGCTATGACTGTTTGGGATGATTTTTGATTGATTAGTATAGTTAGATTTGTCGAAAACGTCGTCGAATGGCGTAAACAAGTTGCTGGAAAAAGTTGCAGAAAGTTGTGCAGGGTTTCGGATCGGATCGGATATGGGCTCGGATCGGATTAGAGACCTGGGCAAGGAACCCGACCCAAACCAGAAATCTGGCACATAAGAAGCTTGGCAAAAAGGAAGGCCATGCTGGTTAAGCTGGGGATCGGACTAACTTAAAGACGAAGGGCTCGGATCGGATCGACGTAAGGATAAAAGGCTAGGACTGAAGTAAGGCGGAGGGATCGGATCGGCTAAAGGAGTAGGATCGGATCAGCTAAAGGAGGAGGATCAGATCAGAGTAAATGGAGAACGAGGGAGCTGATCGGAGAAGGAGCACGAACTGGAGGGAAGATAGCAACCCGACCCGACCCGGAGGAGGACACCCGACCCGACTCGAAGTGGGACGCCCGACCCGAACCGATGCGACGTTGTGGACCCGACCCGAACCGATGGCTAGAAGGAGAACCCGACCCGACCCAGTATTGACCAATAACCCGAGATGCAAAGGTAGTCCAATGTGGGAAGTTAGAGCTTGGGATCCAGTTGGGAACCGATGAGTTCACTTCATGATTGGGCTTTGCTGCCGGACGTGTGCCAAGGGGCAGTCGATGTCTATGACTTTGGATCACTATGTATGGGAGGTACGTGAACGGATTCAGGGCCATAGTGGCCTAGGTACGGCTAGAGGGCTATAAACCAATGAAGTGGGTTCATTTGTAAAGATTTGGTCATGACTCCATGTGGTAAGCTTGGTAGTAGCAGTAGTTGTACAAGTCGAACTCCGTCACTACTTCGATGGGTCTAGTGATTGACAGTGGTGGACATCGTATGCTTTACGCACTGAGTGAGGGATGTGAGGATGGTTGCTATGGTTGATTTGTTTGCTATCATTATGACATGCACACCCCACCCCCGTATCCATTACACTATTTATTATGGCACCTTAGAGTACTGTACGGTATGTGGTACTAACTCTTTGGTTGCAGGTCCAGGTTCAGGTATGGTTTAGTATACCTGTTATTGTTTTGTTTAGACGCTTATCGCTCATACCAGGCTTTATGTCTGACCCAGAGTTTTATGTCTCCTCTTATTACTCTGGGTGCTCACACGAGCAGACTAGAGACAGGTTAGCTGGTGATGCACGGGTAGATGATCCGAAGACGAGCAGGAGGCTTCCACGTAATATATATAGTATTCTCCCTGTGTTGTTGAAGATCACTGCTTGGGCATTGGTGGTTCATCTTCTACTTTAGCTTTCTTTTGTTTAGAGACAGTAAATTTGAAAAGTTGTAATAAGCTGTATTTGGATTTCCGCTGCTCCGATGTTGATGTTGATTTTAGTTATCAGCTTATGCACTGTCTCACCTATTTTATGTCAAGTATGTTATTATTATATTTTACTCCATGCGCTGTAAGACATTCTACAGGCTCTTGATTAGTTCGTTTCCTTCTTTCCTTTCTTCTGACGACCGTCCCGTGCTAGTCGGGCACGTGTACAGCGCACTTTCGGAGGAAATGCAGGCTGGTGCAGGACGGACCGTCACACTTGGTATCAGAGCTCTAGGTTGCGTAGTTAACCTAGGGAAGTTATCAGGGAGAGATAGTATACGTATACGAGAGAGCGTATTTGTGATTACTTTGGTTTTCAAAAGCTATATATATTATTACTAGTATAAGGTTGAAGTCGTACTGCACTAGCACCACTATGGAGTCGTTAATCGTTTCCCTTTACAGATTGACGATGAGCCGTTATGTTAGAGGTACCGGTAGAGGGGCCAATAATGGGAATGCTGCTGACATGAGGGCGATGTTTACTGAACTCATGAGAGAGATGCTTAGAGATGTACAGAGGGGAGCTCCCAATGGTGGGAATGGTGGTGGTCCAATAGTGTAGGCGCCGAGGGTCGACTTCGCCAAGCTAAATAAGGATTATACTAGCCTTGGTGGGAAGCCGTTTCACGGAACGGAGTCGGCCACGGATGTTCAAGATTGGTTGGATAGTTGCAAACGTATCTTCGAGGATTTGGGTATCGAGGATGCGATGAAGAGAAAGCTAGCGTCCCGTCAGCTGCAAGGGCGGGCAATGAATTGGTGGAATGCTATAAAGGCAGCTACTCCCGAAGATCAGATTACTTGGGAGCAGTTTAAGGTTCGCTTTAGCGAGAAGTTCATTCCAGCTGCTCAGAAGTCAGTGCTGTTTAAAAAAAATCTTGGAGCTCAAGCAGAATGGCAGAGCTGTCTCGGAGTATATTGCTGAATTTGACACTTTGTCGAAATATGGGTTATCTCTTATTGATACTACCGAGAAGAAGAATGAGAAATTCATAACTGGTTTGGATCAGTACTTGGGGGAAAGGCTTATTAACCACATCGATGAGACGTTTGAGTCGATTGTGGGAAAAGCATTGAGGTCAGAAAGTCTCTACCCTAAGCCGAAGACTGAAGTTGCATCTGCAGAAGAGCCAAAACCACAAGCAAGTGGTGGAGGCAAGGGTGGTTCCCAGAATAAGAGAAAGCAGAATCAGACTAAGGATGGCCAGAAGAAAAAGAATAAGCAAGATGTTGAGTGCTTTAGCTGTGGTAAGAAGGGCCATTATGCTAGTAATTGTCGGGCCAAGCCAGCGGATAGGAAGTGCTTCAACTGTGGCCAAATGGGACATCACAAGGACAAGTGTCCACAGCCCCCTAAAGAAAAGCAAATGGTGAAAGCATATGCTCTTAATGCTATTCCTTCTTCGTCGAATGCCCCAACTGCGGCGGAGAAGGGAAAGAATGTCGTCATTCAAGGTATGCTTTCTGTTTATGATGTTCCTGTTAGAGTTTTGTTTGATACCGGAGCTTCCAGTTCTTTCATATCTAGTGACCTGGTAGATAGGTTAGGATTGGAGCCCGAGATTGTCGATAGACCTTTAGTAGTGACGAACCCGATTGGTGGTTCGACTAGCCTTAGCATGATTTGTCGTAATGTGGTCTTATCGAGTCATGGATGCATGTTTGTTTGTGATTGCTTTGTTTTGGGCTTTACTGGGTTTGGCATTATTTTGGGGGTAGATTGGCTCCGAAGATACGGGGTGGTGGTAGACTGTGAGGGATTTTTGGTGACAGCTAGAGCGGATGATGGGCGGAGGATAGTGTTTGGTGGTCTACCCAGTGAGGGGGTATTGGCTAGTTTTCTAAACTCCCTCGACATTCCGCATAGTGAGTTGTCAGGTTTGCCCGTGGTTGGCCAGTATCCGGATGTTTTCGAAGAAGTGACCGGGCTTCCACCACACCGAGAGATTGAGTTCCGTATTGATTTGGTAAAAGATGCTAGACCTATAGTGATGCCACTTCGTCGTATGGCACCAAGGGAGCAGCGAGAGCTCGAGGTGCAAGTCAGCGATCTTTTGAAGAAGGGATTTATCAGAAGGAGTGTTTCTGAATGGGGAGCACTAGTTGTGTTTGCTACCAAGGCGGATGGTTCCCTTCGTTTGTGTGTAGACTACCGCGAGTTGAATAAAGTGACGAGGAAGAATAAGTATCCTCTACCGCGGATAGATGATTTGTTCGATCAGTTGAGTGGTGCGAGAGTATTTTCTCAGTTGGATCTCACGATAGGTTTTCATCAGCTTAGAGTGGAAGCTGAGAGTATAGCCAAAACGACATTTCGGACGCTGTCTGGATTTTATGGGTGGTTGGTCATGCCATTCGGGCTGACCAATGCCCCAACGTATTTTGTGGATCTTATGAATAGGGTATTCAGAGATCAGTTGAATAAGTTTGTCCTTATGTTCGTTGATGATATTTTGGTCTACTCGAGGACAGAGGAAGAACACAAGGAACATTTAAGAATAGTGATGGAGGTGTTGGGAAAACACAAATTGAAAGCAAAGTTTTCTAAGTGTCACTTCTGGAAGAGGGAAGTGAGGTTCTTGGGCCATGTTGTTTTAGAGAATGGTATTGCCGTGGACCCGAAAAAGGTGGCTACAGTACAGGATCGACCTACGCCCAAGAATGCGACAGATGTAAGAAGTTTCTTGGGGTTAGCTGGATATTATCGTAAGTTTATCCAAGGTTTCTCCAAGATAGCAGCACCATTGACCCAGTTGACCAAGAAGAATCAAGCTTTTGTTTGGGATGAAAGGTGCGAGAATGCATTTAAGAGACTAAAGGACAAGTTGACATGCGCACCCGTGTTAGTCATTCCTAAGGGGAATGAAGAGATGACGGTATACACGGATGCCTGTGGTACTGGACTGGGTGCTGTATTGATGCAAGGTGGTAGGGTTGTAGCTTATGCAAGTCGGCAATTGAAACCGCACGAGAAAAGATACCCTACCCATGATTTGGAATGGGCAGCGATCGTGTTCGCATTGAAGATGTGGAGACACTATCTCTTGGGAGAAAGATTTGAGTTGTTCACAGATCATAAGTCGTTGAAGTATCTCTTCTCTCAGAAAGATCTGAATCTCCGTCAGCAGAGATGGTTAGAGTTCTTAGCTTCCTATGATTTCGACATCGCATACACACCGGGAAAGGGCAATGCGGCGGCTGATGCATTGAGTAGAAGACATGCCAGCTTAGGGGCTAGGTTTCTAGAATGGAAGCAACTGGAGTACATCGCTGGGTATGATTTCAGACCAAAGTGCAAATTGGATCCAGAAATGTTAGCAAGTTTGACGATCAGACCCACTTTGATTGAGCGGATCGGCTCTAGTCAGAGGGACGATCCTAACCTATTGGAAATCATCTCCAAGTTAGAGATGGGTATCGATGAGGAGATGAACAAGTATGGGCTTGATCGAGATGGATGGCTTAGAAAGGATGGAAGACTAGTCGTACCCAATGTCGATGGATTGAGGGATGAAGTGCTTAGAGAGTGTCATCACTCAAAACTGACTATACACCTCGGTGGTAATAAGATGTATCGAGATATGAAGCAGACCTACTACTGGGAAGGGATGAAAAGAGACATTGGGAAGTTTATATCCAAATGCATGAATTGCCAGCTAGTTAAAGCTGAGCAAAAGAAGCCTAGTGGTTTGATGCAACCATTAGAAATTCCCGAATGGAAATGGGAACAAGTCTCGATGGATTTCATCGATGGTTTACCAAGGACTAGATCGGGACATGATAGCATTTGGGTGATTGTGGACCGATTGACTAAAAGTGCAAGATTTATACCAGTTAAATCGACCAGAACGGCAGCCAAGTTGGCAGAATTGTATATGAAGTGGGTAGTGAGATTTCATGGAGTACCTAAAAGCATTGTGAGTGACCGAGACCCGTTGTTCACTAGTGGGTTTTGGAAGAGCTTATAAGAGGCTCTAGGGTCAGAGTTACATCTCAGTACCGCATATCATCCTCAGACCGACGGTCAGACGGAGAGGGTGAATCGTATTTTGGAAGATCTCTTGAGAGCATGTATATTGGATTTTGGTGGATCATGGGATGACCATTTGCATCTAGTAGAGTTTGCATATAATAATAGCTACCAATCCAGTATCGGTATGGCTCCGTTTGAGGCTTTGTACGGAAGACCGTGCAACTCACCATCATGTTGGATAGAGACTGGCGAGAAGTTTATGCTTGGACCAGATGTGGTGAGGGAAACTTCAGATAAGATCAAGATCATTCGACAATGAATGAAAGCTGCCCAAGATAGGCAGAAGAGTTATGCTGATAAAAGGAGAAGAGACTTAAGATTCTCTGTTGGTGACTTGGTGTTTGTCAAGATTTCTCCGTTGAAGAGCGTGATACGATTTGGCAGGAGAGGCAAGTTAGCACCAATATTTGTTGGCCCATTCCCTGTTCTTGAACTAGTTGGGAATTTGGCATATAGAGTTGGCTTACCAGAGAAGATGGCAGGAGTTCACAACGTATTTCATGTTTCCCAACAAAGGAAGTTCGTTCACGAACCAGATATGATTATTTCACCTGATCAGTTAGAGGACTTCGAAGTAGAACCCGAGGCGGTTGGGAACCGCAAGACGGCCCGTATTGTCGAGCACGACATGAAGCAACTTCGAAGGAAGGCGGTGAAGCTAGTCAAGGTTCAGTGGGGCGAGGACGAGAATGATGGCACTTGGGAGACAGAGGAGAACATTAGGAAGACATACCCAGAACTCTTTGCCTGGTAAGATTTTGACTTCGATTTAGTTTTCCGCATGCTAGGATAGGTCTGTTTGCTTGTTTTACATGTTTGATTGTTGTATGTGGTTGTTAGGCAAGCGGGATCCTTTGTATGTTTTTGGTTAAGGAATTTCGGGGACAAAATTTCTTAAGGGGGGGAGAGTGTAACGACCCGTATTCTACGCATCATCGGACCGTAGAATATTTCTTTCTTTCACATACGAAGTCGTATGGTCATGTAACTTTGGGAGACGACTATTGGGGTCATTTCCCATGTTCATGATTTTTCCCGATTTTTAAATGACCATTTTACCCCTAGTTGGTACTGTTTTGGCCATAACTTTTGACTGGAAAGGAATTTTGACTTGAAACCCCTTCCATTGGCTCTGGATGATGGTTTACAATTCCGTAGAGTGGTCACATTAGCCAAACGAGCTCACCATTTGGGAGATATGGCTGAAACAAGTTTCAGATGGTGAAAAACAGCTTAATTGGGCTTAACCGGGTGATTAGCAGCTAGGCCCAGAGGGGAATTTCGGGTTTAGAGGCATAGGAGGGCTGATTAGGGTTAGGAAATCACTTTCATTTCAGTTTTGAGCCGCCACAAACCTTCTTGAGACCCTAGTAATGGCTTCCATCCTCTAAAACCACTCCAAAACACATTTTTAGTGAAGATTAATCCTAAACTGCATCAAATCAGGACCAAATAGCAACAGAGCAAGGTTGGAGCTGCTGCTATACATAGGAATTTGACCCAAACAGAGAGTAATTCAGATTTGGTGTTTTATTTTGTGGCCAAGGTGAGTGATTTGCATAGTTTTTGCACTAATTACGGTTAATTAAGGGTAATTAGTGAAGATTAGCGAATTTATACACTAATAAATTCTGGAAAAATGTTTAGAAATTCTTAAATAATATTTTATGCCTTTGGTAGAAAGTTGGTTTAATTTGATTAAGTTTCGTTAACCCTATGATTAGTTTCATTTAATCACGCTTAAGGGGAAAATGGGATTTTGGGTATATTTGATCCATTTTGACATGTAAATTCATTGTTTTGGTGTTTGTGGTAAGTTTGCTATATTGCTATGACTGTTTGGGATGATTTGTGATTGATTAGTATAGTTATATTTGTCGAAAACGTCGTCGAATGGCGTAAACAAGTTGCTGGAAAAAGTTGCAGAAAGTTGTGCAGGGTTTCAGATCGGATCGGATACGGGCTCGGATCGGATTAGAGACCTGGGCAAGGAACCCGACCCGAACCATAAATCTGGCACATAAGAAGCTTGGCAAAAAGGAAGGCCATGCTTGTTAAGCTGGAGATCGGACTAACTTAAAGACGAAGGGCTCGGATCGGATCGACGTAAGGATAAAAGGCTAGGACTGAAGTAAGGCGGAGGGATCGGATCGGCTAAAGGAGTAGGATCAGATCAGCTAAAGGAGGAGGATCGGATCGGAGTAAATGGAGAACGAGGGAGCTGATCGGAGAAGGAGTACGAACTGGAGGGAAGATAGCAACCCGACCCGACCCGGAGGAGGACACCCGACTCGACCCGAAGTGGGACGCCCGACCCGAACCGATGCTGTGGACCCGACCCGAACCGGTGTCTAGAAGGAGAACCCGACCCGACCCAGTATTGACCAATAATCCGAGATGCAAAGGTAGTCCAATGTGGGAAGTTAGAGCTCAGGATCCAGTTGGGAACCGATGAGTTCACTTCATGATTGGGCTTTGCTGTGGGACGTGTGCCAAGGGGCAGTCGATGTCTATGACTTTGGATCACTATGTATGGGAGGTACGTGAACGGATTTAGGGCCACAGTGGCCTAGGTACGGTTAGACGGCTATAAACCAATGAAGTGGGGTCATTTATAAAGATTTGGTCATGACTCCATGTGGTAAGCTTGGTAGTAGCAGTAGTTGTACAAGTCGAACTCCGTCACTACTTCGATGGGTCTAGTGATTGACAGTGGTGGACATCGTATGCTTTACGCACTGAGTGAGGGATGTGAGGATGGTTGCTATGGTTGATTTGTTTCCTATCATTATGACATGCACACCCCACCCCCGTATCCATTACACTATTTATTATGGCACCTTAGAGTACTGTACGGTATGTGGTACTAACTCTTTGGTTGCAGGTCCAGGTTCAGGTATGGTTTAGTATACCTGTTATTGTTCTTTTTAGATGCTTATCGCTCATACCAGGCTTTATGTCTGACCCAGAGTTTTATGTCTCCTCTTATTACTCTGGGTGCTCACACGAGCAGACTAAAGACAGGTTAGCTGGTGATGCACGGGTAGATGATCCGGAGACGAGCAGGAGGCTTCCGCGTAATATTTATAGTATTCTCCCTGTGTTGTTGAAGATCACTGCTTGGGCATTGGTGGTGCATCTTCTACTTTAGCTTTCTTTTGTTTAGAGACAGTAAATTTGAAAAGTTGTAATAAGCTGTATTTGGATTTCCGCTGCTCTGATGTTGATGTTGATTTTAGTTATCAGCTTATGCACTGTCTCACCTATTTTATGTCAAGTATGTTATTATTATATTTTACTCCATGCGCTGTGAGACATTCTACAGGTTCTTGATTAGTTCGTTTCCTTCTTTCCTTTCTTCTGACGACCGTCCCGTGCTAGTCGGGCACGTGTACAGCGCACTTTCGGAGGAAATGCAGGCTGGTGCAGATGGTCCGTCACAATCACCGTTGAGGAATGTAGTTCGTTTTGGGTCTGTAGGGATATTGGCACCAAGATTCGTAGGGCCATTCCCCGTTACAGAGCGAATTGGACAGATGGTCTACAGAGTGAAGTTGCCGGAGAAGCTTAGTAGTGTTCATGACGTATTTCATGTGTCTCATTGGAGGAAATGTTTAGACGATACCGCGGAAGTAGTAGAGCTGAGCATGCTTGGAGAAGTGGAAGTAGAGCGAGATGCCACGATTAGACGAGTTCCTATATGCATCCTTGGATCGGAGGTCAAGAAATTACGCAACCGAGAGGTCAAGTTGGTTAAAGCCCAGTGGGGAGATGATCAAGGAGAGGCGACTTGGGAAACTGAAGACAAGATACGCACGTCGTACCCTTTCCTTTTTGATGGTATGCTCTTAACTTCTCCTTTTTCTACCGCTTTGTTTATACCTGTTCTATCGTTTAGTGTATCCTCTCGATTATATCTTCGATCTTTAGGTAGAAAATCCTATGGTTGTAAGCATGTGTTTGAGATATGTTATGTTTGGTAGATGCAAGTGGATGTAAGTGTTTGCTAGTGGTTGCTCGTGGATGCATTTACACACACATTAGGCACTAGATCGGCTCAATCACTTTCATATTGCATATGAAGGAGTGTGCATATTTAAGTTAATGGATGTATCTTGAATGTGTTATCATATGGATGCTGCGTTTGAATGAATGGTTGTGCACTCATATGGAAATGATAGTATCATTAGAATTCTTTTGCATACATAACGGACGCATGACACTATCATGTTTTGCATTAAGGAGGTCAACTGAATTAGTAAACCGCCTGATCTTTGCATTAGATAAGGAACATATACACACACTTTTGCATATTTTCATGTAGCATTAGATATATTTTAAGGACAATGGATGCTTGTGGATGATGGATGAGTAGATGGATGATTGGATGGTAGGATACATTCTTTTTAACTTGAAGATTTCGGGGACGAAATCCTTTAAGGAGGGGAGGATGTAACACCCCGTAATTTTAAAGCATGACATAAAAGATAATTAAAGAATAATTAATTTTTAAAAGAAGAATTAGGTGAAACGGGTTACTCCATTTCGTTCTTCTCGGAATTCTGCTTGAGATAGAGTCCGAATTTGCGTAAACGGATACCGTATGAAGAAGTTATGGACGATAGAAGTTGGGCAGAAAAATCAGAAAACAGGCTAGGATAACTGGCGCACTTGTGAAGTGCGACAGACCAAAAATGCATTGGCGCACCTGGGAAGTGCATCCAGGCCGAGGCCAAATCTGCACAGAATTCTGGAGAGTTCTCTGATGATGTGTCCTTTGGGAATTGGCTGGATGACGTGTCTTTTGAGCTATGCGGTTCTGATGATCTGTAATCTAATCTAAAGGCCCTAATTCACCTAATACATCTATAAAAACACAACTAGACCTAACCCTAATTTCATTACACTAATCCATGGCGCCTCCATGCTGCCCTAACCTAAATCAAAACTAGCCTCTCTTCTCTTCTCCAAAGCAAATCTGAATTTGAGTATTCAAATTGGAAGATAAGAATCAAATTCTACAACAACGGTTTAGCTAATCAAATTCAGAAATCAGATCTATTCTCTCTTCTTAATCCTGTTGCTGTGAGTCTAAGTTACTTTCGCATATAATTAATTTAAAAGTGATTGTGATAGGATTGTAAATTGGATTTTATGAACATGCCTGTAAGATGAATCATATCAAGTTTGTAAATTCTTATCTTTCAGATTCATACCCAAAGTACTATTATCATATGCCTAATTGGATCTATTTTATTGTTCTATGCCAGTTCGTGTTTCATATGCCTATGTTTATGCCAGTCTTGATGCTTTGATTCTCTTTCCCACCTCTGTTTCTTTTTATTTTATGAGATTAGGCTACTTCGAGCCTAAAATATTACGTTGAATTATACGTACAAATGACGTGTGAACGTTGTGGAAAAAGTTTGGGAAAATATTGAATAATATGTAATTGGGCATAAATTGATTTGTAATCACGTAGTTGATTTGGGCATAAGTATGTGTAACTTATACACATGAGATTTGGCATAAGTTGGATGTGGGCATAATTGGATATAATTTGTATATATGAAGTTTGGCATAAATTGTTAATAACAATGAACACAATTTGATTTGGGTGTAAATTGGCATAACATGTATACATAAGATTATAGGCCTAATTTGGATTTAAATTATGAACATTATTTAGATTGGAAATTATGGGTAAATGGGATATAATTTAATCCAAGATTTAAAGCTAATACTTGAATCAAGAAAGTGATAATGAACGCCTAAGACACGAGGTTAGACTTGGTTTGTGGTAGAAGTCTGCCCGGAACCGCCCGGTATATCCAGAAATCGCAAACGATAGTCTAATGTGAGAGGTCAAAGGCAGAAATTAAATGCGTAATAATGCAAAGACACGAGGTTAGATTCGGATTGCGGTATAAGCCTGCCCGGAACCGCCCGATATATCCAACAACAACAAAACGGTAATCTAATGTGGGAGGTCTTGCAAGATTGCGGTTATAATAAATTAATGAACGCTTAACCAAGATAAGACATGTAGTAAGACATGGGGGTTAAGTGGGCGACATGGGTGGCGTGGGTGACATGTGAAATATAACTAGAAGCACTTAACCAAGGTAAAACATGTGATTAGACATGGGGATAAAGAGGAGTTGAGTGGGAATTTTTAGTGGGGACCAGGCTTAGGAGGGAAGCTTGTGTCAAGTGTGTGGACCCTTTTCAACCAGTAACCCGTTTAGTATCTATGTGAGCTCGAACTAGGTCGAGGACGGGACACGCTTACTGGATTAGATTGTAAGAGGTCAAAAGAGTTAGCGATGGCAGTGCAAGTCCAACGGACTCATGTGCGTGCGTGGGTCCAGGCTGGTAGGTAAGATGCTGTTGCATCGTGTAGGTATAAGCCGTGCATTCTAGTAGTATCGGGTTGCCACTATAGGGAGTGATAATCCCTACTATGGGACCAACACGGGTATCTACGAGTTAGGAAGCAGATCGAATGAGGAGGGTAATGGGTACAACTAGTGGAGATAGCAGCACGCGGCACCTATGACAACAACTAGGAGTACACGAAACTACCATCATTATTACTATTACTATGTTTAGTAAGAGGGATAAACTTTCAGTGTTGAACTAGCATTGGTGCGGTGTAGGATTTATCTTATAGTGATTAAAAGCGCAATTAATGTTATATCTTATTCATCTTGTTTGCCTTATCATATCTGCTTATGTTATAGTCATCTCTTATATATAGTTTATGTTCTTATCCTGTTACTTTACTGATTATATTGTTAAAGTCACTAGACTCGCCAGACGGATGTCTGACCCCTTCTTGTTTGCCTTGTCATATCAACTTTTTGTTTCGCCAGACGCAGGTCCTCAGGGTGGGAATAGTGAAGCTTGACTTGGATTCC
Organism: Allium sativum; assembly: GCA_030737875.1. Taxonomy (NCBI): domain Eukaryota; kingdom Viridiplantae; phylum Streptophyta; class Magnoliopsida; order Asparagales; family Amaryllidaceae; genus Allium; species Allium sativum. The sequence continues at coordinate 970,386,582 of CM060918.1, read as the reverse complement.
TTTATTCTTGGAGATCTTGGAAGTGTTGAAAGTAATGCTCAGCTTTATCTCTTTTTCATTACGGCTATTTGGAGTGGGATTATGGTTTTACTTTTATGTACTCTGTTGATAATTTTGTACAAGATGGATATTTGTGTACTTGACTCTAGTATGTGGTTTTGATGTTGTAACCAAACATGTTTTGCTTTTCCGCTGCAATGAATAAATTTCTTAAGTACCATTTTATATATCTGTCTTGTGATATTCTGTTCTATACTCTTATAATACTCCATGAAAGTTAATGCGTTCCCTTAGTGAGTGACACTAATGAACGTGGGGTGTTACATACCATATACTATACTGACGTATGATATACAACTAAAATCGTATGGGCTCGTAGCGGAGATTGAGTTTCCAACAATGACCAGGCAAAGGAACTTCCTTCTGAACCGAATTTTGAACACCTCTAAAGGGATGTCCGAGGATCAACAGTGATGCTCCTCATACCAACACAAGGTCGGGTTGCCTCTATAACCAGGTAACTTAGAGTACGCCTGAGTATGTCATCTCCCGGTTGTTACTGACCTTTCCGAGCGTACGCCAACAAAAACCACAAAAGTAGATGCTTTTACCACATAGGTTAATATCTGGGCTCCGTACCATAGTACACCTTTTATCTAGAAGGAGACAACACCCCGTCACCCTACTGCATTTCTTCCTGTTTTGGCAATTTACCGGGGTGTGAGGATTTGCCGAGGTCCCGATATACACGAAGCTACGCTTAAATAAGCCATGCTTTGATTATCCATAGTTCGTCACATAACTTAAGTATGCCACATTGTCCATTCATAATGCATCACTGATTTTTATCAATATATAACCTCTAAGCTCATACGTCTTAGAGAAGGGTGTTAAGCAAGAGAATAAATTCTCAGGCACCAAACAAATATATATTTAACAGAGATCACTGCTACACAATCAATTACAATGTCAGACACACAATCCATACAAGTACGTTCTGGATCTGAACGAAACCACAATCCGGAATTCCTTCACAAACATTTGGGTTTCTTGCCACTTAGCTGATATAAAATCTATCTGCAAATGGGAGCTACACATTTGGGACATTTGACAAGTCGCCCATACGATATGAAGGGTCCTGGTCTTCAATACTGTCTTCAATGTCTTCAATTGCTCCACAATGTCGTATTATTACTTGGAATGGTTTTCGGACATACATCTGATCCCGGTCTTTCCAAATAATAATCACAATTAAAAAAAATACAATTACGGAACACACGGTCTTTCAACAAATCTCCTTCCATCTTGGATTTTGTTAAGTTAAGCTTCTTTAAATCCTTTCTCAAATTATTACAAAATCCATATTTAACCTTTCTCTTTTACAACACATCCCTTAAATCAAAGATAATTTAGCCTCAAAGCCTTAATTAATTTTCCATTTGATATCTTATTATCAAAAACCCAATTTCCCTGGAAAACCCTTACCCCACATTTCAACCCTTGTTTCCAATTAAATTGGTTTCCTAACATTCATTTCTGTAATCTTAACTAAAAGATTATACTTCCTTCCCAATTCCTTATTTAAAATTTCCTCAAATCAAAGATTTGATTAAATCCCCAAGTTACGATATGAATTTTCATAACTTAATCTCATTGGGTTTCAAGAATTATATTGTTGAAGATATAATTCATGAAAAAACCCAAATCAATCGATATTGAACATAAGTTACACAGAGATTGTATCTACTTATATTCGACATAAATTCTCATAATCAACGAATAATATAAGTGGAATAACAATATAATAATAATATAACTTCCAAATTCCTCAAATATTATACGTTTACACTAAATAATTTTATATCAAATATCCGAAGATTATTTCTATCCAATTTACCCTAATCAAATTGGGAAACCCATATCTTAATTAAAAGATTTATTCAACTCATTGACATTAGATCTGAATAGAAATATCATCAACTTATACTCAATACTAGTCTCCATATCCAACCCACTCTATAAGCGGAATAACCATGAACTCCCTTTTAAATTACTCAAATAGTTAGAGTCATCATTTACCGAATTAATATCAAACATCCGAAGATTTATCTCCAACCATTAAAAATGAAAAACCCATTTTAATATCAATTTAAATTCCATATAAAACATTTTTAATACTTTTAAATCTTTGAAAACATTCCACCAATGATTACTTATAGTTCGAAAAACAGTTTGCAGGTTAAAAAACTTCAAAATAGATTGTTTTCAAGAAAGCTTTACCATATTCAAAAGCGTTACAAAAGCATTGCAAAATAGTTATCTTAATTACTTAGATCAAAATATCGTTTATCTTAGCCAAAACTTAAACTTTACAATTCAAAACATTTTTACATTAATTATAATGATTTTACCATATTTTTCTGACTTTTAGAAACATTAAAAAATGGTTGTTTATGGTTATGGTCGACAACTTCTCTTACAATGACCTTTTCCCAAAACGGGTTTAAACATAACTTGAAAATTATAACTCGAAATTAAAATATGCTTTCACTCATTTGAAAGCTCTTATTAATATAAATCAAACGTTTTCCATTTCTTGGAAATCCGATTTAGATTGCAAAAGTTATAAGCGTTTTGTAACACCCCGAATTTCGGTTAATGCTAAAATTCACTAATTGCAGAATAAATAATCTCAGGTGTGAGAATTGGGGGAAACGGGCTGCGTCATTGCGTTCGTCTCGGAAAAATACGCAGAATAGAGTCCGAAATTTTGTAAATCGGAGTCCGTATGGCCCAGTTATGGCCCAATGAAGTTGGCAGAAAATTCAAGTTAAAAACAGATTTAAAATTAAAAATCAGATTTCGAAATTGAAGCTAGCAAGGGGCCAGGCGGGAAAATTCCCGCCCTACCCGTGTCGACAGGGCTGTCGACAGGCATGTTGACTGGGGAGTCGACTGCCCTGTCGACTTGCCTGTCGACATGGCGTGTCGAGCCAGTTGGCTTGGGTGCGCCAGATCTGGTTTTCTGGCTAGGGCTGGGCTGGGTTCTAGAGGTTTCCTAAATCTGACGGACCTAATCTAACCTAGGGCTAATCCTATGGTCTAAAACACACCCTAATCCTATAAATACACCCTAAACCTACCCTAATCCATACTAAAAATAGAATTGAGGGCTACATGCCGCCAAATTAAATCTTAGAAGGAGCCTCCACTAATTTATGAAGAGGGTTGCAAGCTAATCACTCTCTAATCAACCTCTAATCCATTCTAAGCATCTTAATCTTCTTCATTTGGAGTGCGAATTTGCTAGTTGTGAGTTTCTATCACTTTGATGATCAATTGTTAAATTAAGTAGATGAGATATGATGAGATCTATGGTTTTGCATGAGGATTAATGGGTTTTCAAGTCATATGATATGATGTGAATATGCTAATCTATGTTTAATATTAATCCTATGTTTATGCAAGTTGAATATGTGAGTTTATGCATGTTGAATATGTGAGTTTATGCAAGTTGAATATGTGAGTTTATGCAAGTTAAGTATGTGGGTTTATGCAAGTTAAGTGGTGGGTTTATGCATAATAAGTAATTGATTCTATGCATGCTAAGTATGTGGTTTTATGCATGCTAAGTGTTTGGTATTATACATAAATCATGACATGCAAGTTTACCCTTTTAAATGTGATGCATACATATGCAAAATGACACCTTTATATGCTATGTATATATATATATATATATATATATATATATATATATATATGCATGTTTACCCTCCTTTAAGATGCAAGTCATAAATGCAAGTTCAACATGTTAAGCAAGTTATGTGTATGCTTATATGCAAGAATGTGAATGCTTATGCAAGTTATGTGTATGCTTAAATGCAAGTTTAACATGATATGCAAGTTATGCATGCTTATGCAAGTATGTGAATGCTTATGCAAGAATGTGAATGCTTATGCAAGTTATGTGTATGCTTAAATGTATGTTTAACATGTTATGCAAGTTATGAGAATGCTTATATGCAAGTTCAACATGTTATGCAAGATATGTGTATGATAATATGCAAGTTCATATGCAACATGTTATGCAAGTCATGCAAGTCATATGTATGATAATATGCAAGTTCATATGCAACATGTTATGCAAGTCATGTGTATGATAATATGCAAGTTTGGGTTAAATGTAGTTGGGTTAATATATGCTCATATATGCAAGTTGACCTCCTCTTAACCCATGACAAAGTTATATGCTAAGATTTGGTGAAACCCATGATATTTGTGATGGATCTTCCCTTTATTATGTCATGAATTGAGAATGATTTACGTGGGGAACGATGGGGTTAATAAATATGTTAATAAAAGTATGATTGGGTATGATTAAGCATACCATAAAAATAAATTAACATAAGTGGGAATTTACCTATTGAGTTAGGTCTACCCCATGGGAATTTACCTATTGAGTTAGGTCTACCCATGTTATGAAAAACTTGATATTAATTAGGGATAATTAATATGGGGGTGATTAATTAGGTGTAATTAATCGACTAAGACACGAGGTTGGACTCATTTGTAGTGTAAAACTGCCCGGACCCTACCGGCTTAACCAGTTGCTACAAATGTCAGCCCAATGTGAGAGGTCTTAGCCATAAATTAAATACGTGATTAAAGTAAAGACACGAGGTTAGACTCTGTTATGACGTAAGACTGCCCGGACCCTACCGGCTTAACCAGGCGGACATAACAGCCAGTCTAATGTGGGAGGTCTTTATGGGAGATCACGGTCTTAATTAATTAAGAAACACTTAACCTTATTAGCATGTAGTGGGACATGAGGGGTTAAGTGGGTGCCTTGGGTGGCATGAGGAAATCTAGTGGTTGCCTTAGGTGGCAATAGAAAATACGATTAGAATACTTAACCAAAGTGGAACATGTAATTAAAACATGGTTAAAGGGTTAAGTAAGTGCTTTTGGGTGGCATGTAGAGATCTAGTGGGTGCCTTGAATGGCAATTAAAATATGATTAATGACTTAACCAAAATTTATAACATGTAAGTGGACATGGTTAAAGGGTTAAGTGGGATTCACTAGAAATAACAAGCTTAGGTGGTAGCTTGTGGGGGCCCATTTCAACCAATATCCCAAACGTATCTTAGTAGGCTCGACTCTAGTCGAGTGACGGGACACGCATATTGGGCTTGACTATAAGAGGCCAAACGGGTTAGCGGTGGCAACGCAGGATCAACGGGTTTCATATGCGTGTGTGGACCCGGGCTGGTTGGTAAGTCGTTGTTGCATCGTGTAGATATAAAGCCGTGCACCGTTGATATTATCAGGTGGCCACTTTGGAGAATGATACACCCCATTGTGGGACCAACACGGGTATCTACGCTAGGGAGCCGATCGCTTGGGAGTAGTGGGTACACCTAGTAAAGATAGGGGCAGACGGCACCTATGTAGGGGTACACGAATCTACTGGGTGAAATTTCTAAGTACACTTAGTGGGATCAACCTTTAAGTAGGAATTACCCTTGGGTGGGTAGAACTGGTGTGGTGCAGTGTAGGAATTACCCTTGGGAGGGTAGATCTGGGGTGGTGAAATCTAGGAATTATCCTTGAGTGGGAAAATGCGTCTTTACGGTTATCTTAGTTTGTCCTAAGTCTGCCAAGCTGCTTAGTGTAGCCATTCATCCCCAGACGTTACCGTATATCAAGCTTATGTCTTCTCTGGTTACTTTAATGATTGTATTGTTAAAGTTATAGGACTCGCTCAGACTTATGTCTGACCCCGTTGTTTTAATTATTTTTTTTCCAACCCTCAGGTTATCAGAGTGGGCCCAGTACGAGTGGGCTTTGATCAGGCTGCTTTATTCTCTTTTGGAGCTTGGACCATAGGTGTAGAGCTCAGCTTACCCTTTCTTTTATGGCTATCAGTTCATGTATTGGGATTATGTACTTTTATTTATCAGGATGGATATTTTGTACTTGACTCTCATTATGGTTTTGTGATGTAACCAAACATGTTTTACTTTCTGCTGTAATGAAATGACGTTTTGAAATTTTCAAGTATTACTTATATCTGTCTTGCTGTAATTTTTCTGTTCTATATTCACTTAAAATACTCCACCGATGTTATGGCATTCCCTTAGAGAGTGACCATAGCGGGTGTGGAGTGTTACACGTGGTATCAGAGCTTAAGGTTACCGGAACAGATAAAATTTCAAGAAAAACTATTTTCTAAGAATATTTTGAAAGGAGTATTTTCAAAAACATGTCTTTTAAGAGAAAAGTTTTTGAAAGAAAAGCATAATCCCCGATAGCCATATCTTTATCTTTTGAATTCTCCGTTTGAATCTTTCCTTTTTCGTCTCAGCATGGCTGAAGATCTTTATCTTCCGGACGGTATAGCGGTACCAGTATGGTATAGGAGGTTGTTAGAGGCTAGGGCCGCCGTTGCGTGTCCAGCAAATGTTCCTCCTCCACCCGTTGCACTCGTTCCTCCTCGCGCGGATACTTTTGCTATGACCTGTAGGAAGTTTAAGGCTATGGGAGGAAAACCTTTTGTGGGAGCTAGGGATTGGCTTAATGAGACGGAAGAATTGATGGAAATCTTGGAAGTGGAAGAGGGAAAGAAAGTCAGGTTAGCCGCTTGGTTAATGGAAGGAGAGGCCTCGTTCTGGTGGGAGGTCACTAATGGAGAACGCCCTATTGACTCTTGGGTGGATTTCAGGCAAAGGTTTGAGGCAAAGTTTCTCTCAAAAGCGGAAGAAAATATGCACGTGGAAAGGTTCTTGAACTTAAAGCAAGGGAACTTGTCAGTGAAAGAATATGTTAACAAGTTTAATCAGTTAGCGAAGTTCAATATAGACTTGGTAAACACACCGGAAGAGAAGGCTTTGAGGTTCGTTAAAGGCTTGAACGAACCGATGCATGGATTGGCTATGACCCACATCTCTATGGGGGCCACCTTCGAGAAGTTAGTAGACATGGAATTCATGCATGAGGAAGAGAAGGGTCCCAATGCTAATAAAGCACCCGAGAAGGAAAAAGATCAGAAGAAACCTCGACAGCAACAGCAAAACAAGGGTGGGAAAGGCAGTGGTGGTAAGGGAAAGAAGAAGTGCTTCAATTGTGGAACACTAGGCCACCTAAACAAGGATTGTCGCAAAAAGAAGAAGACTGGCTGCTTCCACTGTGACGAAGCAGGACATCTAGTGAAAGACTGTCCTAAGAAAGGGCAAAGGACGGGGTCTACCTCAGGAGGACAGGTGCAAGCTCTTGTGGCACCAGCTCAGGCAAGGGGGCAAGTTCAGGCTCTCGCAGCTCCACCGGTTCGAGGAAGAGGTAGAACTATCTCCGTGGAAAGTTTAGTTTTCCTGTTTGATCATCCTGTCCGTACTTTATTTGATTTTGACGCATTGAGTTCGTTTATCTCATCATTGTTAGTTGAGTCACTGCACTTAGACACCAGTTTAGTAGGTGATCCCTTAGTTGTTTCAAACCCAATTGGGGCTCCATGGTGTGTTTGGGTTTGAAAGTTTCTATACTTAGCACTGAGTTTAGATGTGATGCTTTTTGAGCTTCACAGGCTATGGGTTAGTTTTGGGCATGGACTGGTTATCCAGTAATGGTGCCGTCCTTATTGTGGAAAGAGAGTTGTTAGACTGATGACCCGCTTGGGTAACACTCTCGAGGTCTTTTGTAATCCCATGGAATCTGTTATGCTAAAGTTATCTAGAATCGCTTGACATGTCGGTCGAGAGTTTGCGTTCTGTTAGAGTAGTCCGGAAATACTCGGATGTGTTGAGGAGGTGAAGGGCTTACCTCCGGAACGGGAGATTGACTTCCGAATATACCTGGTAGACAATGCCAGACCAGTGTCTTGACCAGTGTGCCACGTGGCTCCTCGTGAGAGGAGGGAACTCCATAAGCAAGTATGCGATTTGCTTGAGAAGGGGTTCATAAAACGAAGTATATCGGAGTGGAGTGCTCCAGTAGTTTTTTTTTTGCTACGAAGGCGGATGGGTCCCTCAGACTTTGTGTAGACTATAGCTCACAAAGAAGAATAGACACCCATTGTCGAGGATTGATGATCTCTTTGATCGGTTAGTGGGCGCCTCAGTATTTTCGCAATTGGACTTAGCCACGAGGTTTCGTCAGTTGAGAGTGACTGTGGATAGTATAGAGAAGACTACCTTTAGGACTCCGGATGGTTTTTTATGAGTGGCTGGAGATGCCATTTGGTTTGACGTACGCCCCCGCATATTTTGTTGATTTGATGAGAAGGGTGTTCAGGGAGTGCCTAAATAAGTTTGTGATGGTCTTTGTAAATGACATCTTGGTCTTTTCTAGGAGCGGAATAAGTTTTCGTGTGTGCTCAATAGGCTGAGCAAAGCCAGTATGGGATAAACGATGGTTTTGGAGCGATACTGGCGAGGACATCCAGAATTGGACAAGGGCTTAATTATTTAGCCGTTTTTACTAGTATCATCTCACGTAGGACGTCTAGGTTCGAAGGAGGCATCTCTTGGGTGTTTGTCTGATATTGGTTTAGGCCTTTGGGGCTTGCATTTGGGGGATGTCGAGTTCGACCAGGGTGGTCTGCGTGAGAGATGGATAGTTGTGACGATTTTGCATGGGAGAATATCCTGATTTTCTCTAGGAGTGGAGAAGAACCTGCCCTACATCTTAGCGAAGTATTGGAGACTCTCCAGGCGCATAGTCTTAAGACAGCAAAAGTGAATAGGATTCTTAGCATCCTATGAGTTTGAGATAGCGTACACCCACGGCAAGGGTAACATGGTAGCGGACGCCTTAAGTAGAAAAAGGTTGTCCTCGAGTTCGTGGTTCGTTGAACGACGGAGCTTAGAGTTTATTTCTATGTTTGACTTTAGACCTTCCGTTGACTTTGTACCCGGTTTGCTAGCCTCCTTGGAGGTTAGGCCTACTCTTTTGGGGTATGTTGGCGGAGCACAGCAGGACGACCCGCAGTTGGTTGAGTTAGAAGTTCATGAGGAGGGCGAGTCGTCCAGCCCTTTTGAGTAGGTACACCCTAGATGGTAAGGGGTGGTTGCGTAGAGACGGTAGACTTTGTGTACCGCAAGACGAGGGTTTGAGGAAGACTATTCTTGATGATGCACACCGTTCTAGGAGGACCATTCATCCCGGTGGGGACAAGATGTACCAGGACATGAAGCGGGTTTTCTTCTGGGCCGGTATGAAGAAAGATGTGGTCAAGCAAGTTGCTCGATGCTTGGTGTGCCAACAAGTGAAGGCGGAGCAAAAGAAACCTGGTGGGTTGCTTCACCCATTGGAAGTTCCGCAATGGAAGTGGGATAGCATCTCGAAGGATTTTGTTGACAGGTTACCCAGATCAAGAAAGGGTAATACGGGTATTTGGGTTGTGGTAGATAGACTTACTAAGAGCGCCCATCGTATACCCGTGAAGAGTAAGAGAACTGCTCCATGGCAAGCTTCAGTTTATATTCGAGAGATTATTAGATTGCATGGTGTACCCTCCAGTATAGTGAGCGATCGAGATCCTATCTTCACTAGAGAGTTTTGGAAGAGTTTGCAAGAGGCGGTAGGGACTCAGTTGTGTTTGAGTACCGCATATCATCCTCAGACGGACGGCCAGACCAAGAGGGTGAATCATATTTTAGAAGACCTTTTGAGGCTATGTATCTTAGATTTTGGAGGTACATGGGAGGAGCATCTTCCATTGGTGGAGTTGCCCGACAGACTTAGTGGTGTACATGATGTATTCCATGGGAGGAAGTGCCTACATGAGACCGCAGAGGTGGTAGAGCCGAGCTTGCTTAGAGAAGTGGAAGTAGTGCGTGATGCGACGATTCGACGAGCTCCTACTTGCATCCTTGGGTCAGAGATTTGGAAGTTGAGAAACAGAGAGGTTCAGCTAGTCAAAGTACAATGGGGAGATGAAGAGAGCGACGCTACCTGAGAGACGGAAGCGAAGATGCGTTCGAGGTACCCTTTTCTTTCGGAGGGTATGTCCTTTTGCTTCTCCTTCATCGCATATCTTGTGCTTATCTTATCCTTAGTATGTCCTTAGTATGTCCTCTCGTTAGTACCTTTGACCTTCAGATAGGATAGTCCTATGGTTGAAACATGTGTTTGAGACATGTTATGTATGATGGATGCAAGTGGATGCAAGTGTTTGCTAGTGGTTGCTCGTGGATGCATATACACACACTTTAGGCACTAGATCGGCTCAGTCACTTCATATTGCATATTGCATATTTATGTGTGTAGGTAGCTATATTAATGGATGTATAATGGTTGTGTTATCATATGGATGATGCATTTTGGTGTATGGTTGTGCACACATGTAGAAATAGTATGTGTCAATAGGGTTCTTTCGCATACATATTGGATGCATGGCACTATCATGGTTTGCATATGTTCATACATTAGATAGGGAACATATACACACACTTTTGCATATGCTCATACATCATTAGAAATTTTGATTTAAGGACAATGGATGCCCGTGTTTGATGGATTGAGTAGATGGTTGTTTGGATGGTAGGATATGCATTCTCCTTAGCTTAGAGATTTCGGGGACGAAATCCTTTAAGGAGGGGAGAATGTAACACCCCGAATTTCGGTTAATGCTAAAATTCACTAATTGCAGAATAAATAATCTCAGGTGTGAGAATTGGGGGAAACGGGCTGCGTCATTGCGTTCGTCTCGGAAAAATACGCAGAATAGAGTCCGAAATTTTGTAAATCGGAGTCCGTATGGCCCAGTTATGGCCCAATGAAGTTGGCAGAAAATTCAAGTTAAAAACATATTTAAAATTAAAAATCAGATTTTGAAATTGAAGCCAACAGGGGGCCAGGCGGGAAAATTCCCGCCCTACCCGTGTCGACAGGGCTGTCGACAGGCATGTCGACTGGGGAGTCGACTGCCCTGTCGACTTGCCTGTCGACATGGCGTGTCGAGCCAGTTGGCTTGGGTGCGCCAGATTTGGTTTTCTGGCTAGGGCTGGGCTGGGTTCTAGAGGTTTCCTAAATCTGACGGACCTAATCTAACCTAGGGTTAATCCTATGGTCTAAAACACACCCTAATCCTATAAATACACCCTAAACCTACCCTAATCCATACTAAAAATAGAATTGAGGGCTACATGCCGCCAAATTAAATCTTAGAAGGAGCCTCCACTAATTTATGAAGAGGGTTGCAAGCTAATCACTCTCTAATCAACCTCTAATCCATTCTAAGCATCTTAATCTTCTTCATTTGGAGTGCAAATTTGCTAGTTGTGAGTTTCTATCACTTTGATGATCAATTGTTAAATTAAGTAGATGAGATATGATGAGATCTATGGTTTTGCATGAGGATTAATGGGTTTTCAAGTCATATGATATGATGTGAATATGCTAATCTATGTTTAATATTAATCCTATGTTTATGCAAGTTGAATATGTGAGTTTATGCATGTTGAATATGTGAGTTTATGCAAGTTGAATATGTGAGTTTATGCAAGTTAAGTATGTGGGTTTATGCAAGTTAAGTGGTGGGTTTATGCATAATAAGTAATTGATTCTATGCATGCTAAGTATGTGGTATTATGCATGCTAAGTGTTTGGTATTATGCATAAATCATGACATGCAAGTTTACCCTTTTAAATGTGATGCATACATATGCAAAATGACACCTTTATATGCTATGTATGTATGTGTATATATATATATATATATATATATATATATATATATATATGCATGTTTACCCTCCTTTAAGATGTAAGTCATAAATGCAAGTTCAACATGTTAAGCAAGTTATGTGTATGCTTATATGCAAGAATGTGAATGCTTATGCAAGTTATGTGTATGCTTAAATGCAAGTTTAACATGATATGCAAGTTATGCATGCTTATGCAAGTATGTGAATGCTTATGCAAGAATGTGAATGTTTATGCAAGTTATGTGTATGCTTAAATGTACGTTTAACATGTTATGCAAGTTATGAGAATGCTTATATGCAAGTTCAACATGTTATGCAAGATATGTGTATGATAATATGCAAGTTCATATGCAACATGTTATGCAAGTCATATGTATGATAATATGCAAGTTCATATGCAACATGTTATGCAAGTCATGTGTATGATAATATGCAAGTTTGGGTTAAATGTAGTTGGGTTAATATATGCTCATATATGCAAGTTGACCTCCTCTTAACCCATGACAAAGTTATATGCTAAGATTTGGTGAAACCCATGATATTTGTGATGGATCTTCCCTTTATTATGTCATGAATTGAGAATGATTTACGTGGGGAACGATGGGGTTAATAAATATGTTAATAAAAGTATGATTGGGTATGATTAAGCATACCATAAAAATAAATTAACATAAGTGGGAATTTACCTATTGAGTTAGGTCTACCCCATGGGAATTTACCTATTGAGTTAGGTCTACCCATGTTATGAAAAATTTGATATTAATTAGGGATAATTAATATGGGGGTGATTAATTAGGTGTAATTAATCGACTAAGACACGAGGTTGGACTCATTTGTAGTGTAAAACTGCCCGGACCCTACCGGCTTAACCAGTTGCTACAAATGTCAACCAAATGTGAGAGGTCTTAGCCATGAATTAAATACGTGATTAAAGTAAAGACACGAGGTTAGACTCTGTTATGACGTAAGACTGCCCGGACCCTACCGGCTTAACCAGGCGGACATAACAGCCAGTCTAATGTGGGAGGTCTTTATGGGAGATCACGGTCTTAATTAATTAAGAAACACTTAACCTTATTAGCATGTAGTGGGACATGAGGGGTTAAGTGGGTGCCTTGGGTGGCATGAGGAAATCTAGTGGTTGCCTTAGGTGGCAATAGAAAATACGATTAGAATACTTAACCAAAGTGGAACATGTAATTAAAACATGGTTAAAGGGTTAAGTAAGTGCTTTTGGGTGGCATGTAGAGATCTAGTGGGTGCCTTGAATGGCAATTAAAATATGATTAATGACTTAACCAAAATTTATAACATGTAAGTGGACATGGTTAAAGGGTTAAGTGGGATTCACTAGAAATAACAAGCTTAGGTGGTAGCTTGTGGGGGCCCATTTCAACCAATATCCCAAACGTATCTTAGTAGGCTCGACTCTAGTCGAGTGACGGGACACGCATATTGGGCTTGACTATAAGAGGCCAAACGGGTTAGCGGTGGCAACGCAGGATCAACGGGTTTCATATGCGTGTGTGGACCCGGGCTGGTTGGTAAGTCGTTGTTGCATCGTGTAGATATAAAGCCGTGCACCGTTGATATTATCAGGTGGCCACTTTGGGGAATGATACACCCCATTGTGGGACCAGCACGGGTATCTACGCTAGGGAGCCGATCGCTTGGGAGTAGTGGGTACACCTAGTAAAGATAGGGGCAGACGGCACCTATGTAGGGGTACACGAATCTACTGGGTGAAATTTCTAAGTACACTTAGTGGGATCAACCTTTAAGTAGGAATTACCCTTGGGTGGGTAGAACTGGTGTGGTGCAGTGTAGGAATTACCCTTGGGAGGGTAGATCTGGGGTGGTGAAATCTAGGAATTATCCTTGAGTGGGAAAATGCGTCTTTACGGTTATCTTAGTTTGTCCTAAGTCTGCCAAGCTGCTTAGTGTAGCCATTCATCCCCAGACGTTACCGTATATCAAGCTTATGTCTTCTCTGGTTACTTTAATGATTGTATTGTTAAAGTTATAGGACTCGCTCAGACTTATGTCTGACCCCGTTGTTTTTTTTTTCCAACCCTCAGGTTATCAGAGTGGGCCCAGTACGAGTGGGCTTTGATCAGGCTGCTTTATTCTCTTTTGGAGCTTGGACCATAGGTGTAGAGCTCAGCTTACCCTTTCTTTTATGGCTATCAGTTCATGTATTGGGATTATGTACTTTTATTTATCAGGATGGATATTTTGTACTTGACTCTCATTATGGTTTTGTGATGTAACCAAACATGTTTTACTTTCTGCTGTAATGAAATGACGTTTTGAAATTTTCAAGTATTACTTATATCTGTCTTGCTGTAATTTTTCTGTTCTATATTCACTTAAAATACTCCACCGATGTTATGGCATTCCCTTAGAGAGTGACCATAGCGGGTGTGGGGTGTTACACGTTTAAAGTTTGAAACTAAAATACGCAAATTACCATTGTGCGACAAGCTCTATTTTGACCGTAATAAAAATTATTCTTCCGTACTTCAAAATACCTTAGAAATCCATTATATACTCATATAAATCATTTAAATCATCTAAAGCCATTGAAAGTAATTTACATTGACTTTCCAAATTATTTTGGGTTTAAAATTCAACTTTTTTTTACTTAATAATTCAAATTCCAATTCATTTCTAAATTCAAATAATTTCGAATTAACCATCCCATTCGTCGGATCAGTTAGGGATAGCCAGGGAGAGCAGGAAACTATATTTCCAAACCCAAGCCTAGACACTATCCTCTCTGTCATCCTAGAATGTTCCGGTATTTTTTTATTCATTTAAAGAAACTTTATCAATATATATGAATTCGTACATATGGTCTTTCCCAATTATTAACCTTTAATTTCAATAATAATATTGCTTCTAATTACAAAGGACATTTGTCGATCACCAATGTGATAACATAATTATTGTGTCATAGTGTGCGTGAAACAACATCAACAACCATTTAAACATCCATAGCAACCATCATCAACATAATTAAATAAATCATAACTGTGCACAAGCGTTATAACACTAACGCTTAATAGTGTATGTGGTCTAAACTACCCATCCATCATCCATCACAACGAATATCATCATTAACTACTAATAATTCATCACTATATTTAAATTAGTCTAACCACTAATTAAATATATAAACCATGGTTAAAGAGTTCTCACCTAAAAGCTTTCCAAATCTTCACGGTAGGTGAGCCTAGATGAGCGAACCGTCGGAAGTATTTTGGCGCAATGTCTTCTTCACCAATATATATATATAATATAATATACACTAATCTCTCTCTCTCTCTCTCTTTATACTATAAGAGGAGGAGGAGGAGGATGACTATGAACTTCAGCAAGGTGGTGGTGGAAAAGAGGAAGACTTATGCCATGGAAACCATGACCATAAGCTTAAGAAGAAGGAAGGTAGGAAAAATGAAAGTGGATATCCTTATTATTCTTTTTAATAAACAAAGTATTATCTAATTTTCCTATTTCAAAGTTGGATTGTAACAAATAATTTCTTAATCTACCATACCAAGCCCTGGGGGCCTGTTATAATCCATATAATGTTTTATTTAACTTATATATGTGATTTGGTAATTTTTCGTCTTCAAATAGAGGTGGTTGCTCTACATATACTTCTTCTTTAATAAATCCATTTAGAAAAGCACTTTTAACATCCATTTGATATAATTTGAAATTATTATGGTTTGCAAATTCTAGTAACATCCTAATTACTTCTAATCTGACTACGGAGGAAAAAGTTTCATCGTAATTTATTCCTTCTTCTTGAGTATAACCTTGTGTTGCTAGTTGTGCCTTATTTCTTACAACTTCACCATGTTCATAAATTTTATTTTTATAAAAGAATTTAGTTTCTATTATAGTTTATCCCTTGGTCTAGGAACAAGTTCACATACATCACTCCTAGTAAACTGATTCAGTTCTTCTTGCATAGTAAGTATCCATGAATCATCAGAAGATGCTTCCTTTGGATTCTTAGGTTCAATAATTGAAATAAATGCAGTATTACTTATATTATTTAGTTGGGATTCAATATCTCCTAAGATATTTTATACAAGATGGTCTGTAATTAATCTAATTCATTTATTTGGTTGATATCTTCATGGTTTGTTTCATTAATTTCATATTCACATTCATCTTCAATATTTTGTGTTATATTTTTATAATTTTCATCAAATGATACGTTTAAGGTTTCTTCTATAATATTGGTTCAAGTATTGAAAACTCTATATGCTATACTTCTTTCTGAATATCCAATAAATATTCCTTTATTGGATTTCGAGTCAAATTTGTCTAAATTTTCTTTAGTATTAAGTATATAACATTTACTTCCAAATATTTTAAACTATGATACTTTTGGTTTCTTATTATACAAAAGTTCATAAGGGGTTTTATGAGTTAAGGATCTACTTGAAATTCTATTTAAAATATAACAAGTTGTTGCAACTGCCTCAGTTCAAAAATTTCTTAGTTAATTACTATCAGATAACATAGTTCTCGCACACTCTTGTATCATCCTATTTTTACGTCCAACTACTCCATTTTGTTGAGGGGTTCTAGGAATAGAAAAATTATGGATTATTCCCTTTTTATTACAATATTTTCCAAAAAAATTGTTTTCGAAGTCTCCGCCATGGTCACTACGTAATGTTTTGATTTTTAGTGATAATAAGTTTTGAATTCTTTTAGAAAAAATTTAAATTGACCAAAATCATCACTTTTATTTTTAAGAAACAAAGTCCAAGTAAATCTAGAATAATCGTTGACTATAACGTAAACATATCTATTATGATTTATCGATTGAGTTTGAGATGGATCAAATAAATCCATGTGAATTAACTCTAATGGTTTCGAGGTTGAAATTTCCTCTTTTGATTTAAATGAACTTCTCTTTAATTTTCCGAATTGAAAAGCTTCACATAAATTATTAACTTTAAATTTCATTTTGGGTAATCCTCTAATTAAATCTAATTTAGAAATCCTAGATATGTGTTTGAAATTTATATGACTAAATCTCTTATACCTAATCCAGGGGTCACTTGTATTGGTCATAAGACATAGATTGGAGATTTTCATACTCAATATATAGATTTTTTTTGTCTCCTTCGAATATTGCTTTTGAATTCCTATCTTCTATAAAGCATTTATCCTTTTCAAAGTTTATTTTGTAACCCTTATCGCAAAGTTGACTTATACTTAGCAAGTTGTGTTTTATATTCCTAACTAATAAAACATCAGAAATAATAGGAGTTTCAGAATTACCGACATTGCCGATCCCAATAGTGTATCCTTTAGAGTTATCTCTAAAGTTCACCATTCCACCATCTTCATATATCAGATTATTGAGTAATTCAGAATTCCCCGTCGTATATCTCAAATAGCCATTATCCAGTATCCATTTGTCCTTTTTGATTTCCTCTAATTGATTTCCTGAATTCGAATTCTCAACCGCCATGTAACACACCAGTTTGGAATTTGAATTTTCAACAGCCACCTTTTCGGAATTTGAATTTTCAATAGCCACCATTTCAGAATTTGAATTACCAATAGCCACTTTACCCGTCTTTTAAACTTTTGAATTTTCAAAAGCAATATAACACATCTTTTCTTGTATTGAACAATATTTCAGCAGATCACATTTTTCAACATGATTGTATGCAGACTCTTTGACAATTATTTCAAATTTTCCATTTAGAAAATTTCAAAAATCAGATTATGAACTTTTTGAAAGACCTTACTCTGATACCAATTTTTAGGGATTGCGGAATGGTTCGTTAAGGCAAAACTAACACTAGAGGGGGGTGAATAGTGTTTTTAAAAAATTAAACAAAATCTAAAACTTATTTGACCTATTATATGAATCACATACCATAGAAACAATCACAGAATCAAATACAAACACAAAGATAAACAAAAATTAAATGCAGAAAAGGAAAGAACACACCGGATTTTATACTGTTTCGGATTACTTCTACGTCCAGTCCCATGCAACGCTGGATTTCAAATAAGGGCAACGCTGGATTACTTCTACTATATCAATATCCAAGTACAACCCCTTTGATATCAAGACCACAAGGTTAACACTGATTCCAACACTCTTGATTTCATGGCTATAAGATTAACACTGATTCCCTTGATCAAGTCTATTCCCCTTCATTTCCTGGCTACAAGGTTAACGCCTCTTCGTTTCCTTGATTTCAAGGCTACATGGACACACCTTTTTCCCAAACACTTTCCAAACAATTACAACAACCCTATAACTCTTCAATAACACTTCGTTTCAAAGAGTAATGAGTAGAGAGTGAGAAGAGAAGAATTTTTATATAAATAGAATTGAATTCGACATAGTATAAATGTAGAAATCATAAAAATATGAAATATTAATGGTGTAAAGAAAGGGGATGAAGATGGAGAAGAAGAATGATGAAAAAATTCGAAATCAGCACCTATTTATAAGATTTGAAAGGTTGCAATGCTTCTGGAACATTACAAATAGTGAAAAGACACTTCATTTCAAAATAAAAAAATACTACAGTTATAGTCGACATATCAACATATATATATATATATATATATATATATATATATGTCAACATAACCCTTTACAAAAATTGAGTTTTGAGCATTTTTGAAGTGTTTTGATATATATATATATACATATATATATATATATATATATATATATATATAATTCTTGAATTAAAACATAGTGTTATAAATGAATATTATAAAGTAGAAAATCATTTGAAATCATAAGTATAAATTATATAAACATATTTATACAATTATAAAGTTTAAAACTATATAAATATAAAATATATAAAAGTATAAAACTTATAAACTATATAACTTGAGTTTAAAATCAAAAGTAAAGTATAAAAATAAAAATTAAAGATAGAAATTGAAATCAAAAATTGAAAATTAGAATTTGAATTTGAATTTGAACCTGGAGTGTTATTCAGAGTCTTACATAACTAGAATCTATTATTATATTTATCTTGAACTCTTGAAATTTTGATTACTCATGAGTCTTGAATCATCTCTGAATTTTGAATCTCTAGAAACACTTAAACCGTATAGTCTTCAATTTTAATTCTTGTATATAAATCCTGCATATGTATTTGTGTGTGTATATATATTCAAGATAAAGGTGCTGGTATATATTTTATAATCAATTAATATTGAAATAAGGTTGTTGTCATCAAAACTTCATTCTCTAATACTTACATCCCCATAATCAACATATTAAAATATGAGAATGATCCAACCCTCAGGGAATTAAATAAAAATATTTTACGATCCTCTGATACATAAAATGGGGGCTGTTACACTAAGTAAGGCTTCGTATTTCTAATACCCGAATCTGGGTTTCATATGCTAAGTAGGACTTCATATTTCTATTACTTGAATCTGGTTCCTTAAAACAAGCAAAGCTTCGTATTTCTATTGTCCGAATTTGGGTTCATTAAGGCAAAGCAGACTTCGATTGTAACAGCCTGCCACTTTAACTATCCCGAATCGGTGATTAAATCGACTCAAAGCATTCAAAACGACGGGTTGTTATTTGCTTATAGGGGTTAAAAATAGAATCTAACACAAATTCACTGCACAGAAGAGAGAACAGTATCTCACAAACGAAATTTTATTACAAAAATTAATCAAAGTTCATTAAAAAAAATAGACATCGGAAAATTTTAAAAATGTACATATGTTTCTTTTTATTTCCTAAAGATTGTTGATTTCAGCAGCTTCTTTCTTCAATTAAACAAATCTTTATCCATGTTTGAGAAAGCTTATACAAATCAACACATTCGCTCTCTTTGGATACAAAATCAGAATCAGCTGAACCATGTACACCGTACCATAAGCATATAATTGCTATTTAATGAATAGGTACTATGGATTTAACTGCCAAGTAGCTAAACGTAATTAACAATTCTTGGTGCAGTACATTAGATTAGAACCATCGCACTTAAAATAAATGATGTCCAAAATTGTGAAGATAATCGGACATAAACATAAGGTAACAAAATTCTTATTCCAATATTTGTTAACAAAAGTGGTATATTTATAATGAAACAAAGAAAAGAATATGTCAACTTCAATAGCAGATAAGCAACGAAAAGTTAAGTTCATTTGGTATTGATTGCTTTGATTTGTGAGATGATAATGGAACCAGTTTTATTATCTAAAATTAACACTAGTTGACACTTTTTTTTGGGCATGCATTCCATGCAAATAAAAATAATAATGCATAGAATATGCCATATTATACTACACGGTGCATACTGCAGTATTAACACATTGTAGCTCGATAGTATTTTCACAGTATATGGACAAATTCCACTAATATTAACACTAAATTATAGATTAGATTAATGGCCTTTAAAATGGTTGTTCTCTACAATACTGAAACATTTCGAACACATAGTCATGGCACAGGGAGATGTATGCAAGAAAAACGGCAGCGACAGTCCAGAAACACAAGCCTTTTAGATTCCCACCGTAGCATTGTGTACGATGCCTTTTATTTTAGAATTAGAAATATATCCTACTGGCATGCACCCACAAACTGTTTTGTCACTACAAATGTGAACATTCATGTCTGAATTCCATCAAAAATCCAATAGTTTATCACTACAAGCAATTTTGGGAATAGATCCACCCTGGAGAAGCATATCAAATATTCATGGAATACAGGGAATGATGATGAAAATGCAAGCAATGCTCCTAACTAACCCAACAAAAGGAAACCTGTAATGTCCCGGATTTATCTGATTTTGTTTAAACTATAATCATAGATTTATCTGTAAAAGTAATTTAGATAACTGATATTGAGTGTGAATATTATATAAATTAGAATAATGGTTAGTTAAAGTCCTAGGTATACATTTTTAACTTGCTATTTTTTTTTATTTAGCAAGTAAACAATGCTTTAACATCTTTGTTCATCTCGAAAGCTTATTATGAATTTATTTAACTATTGTATGTGCGTATTAAAGCAAGTAAGTATTTTTGTCCTTTCCTTTAGTGTTTTAATCTTGTTTTTAATTCATGTAAAAATATAAATACTTAAGCAAGTATCTTTTTACTTCACATAACTATTAGAAATGCATGTCTCTTAAATACAAGAAGTCAAATGAAAAGATAACATTTTATTGATTTAAACAACAAAATCAAATACATCCAATGTAGATATCGTGTGCAAAGATTTGACAGCATCAAGTCTATTTATACATAGCTATATATATATATGTGTGTGTGTGTGTGTGTGCGCGCGCGCTATTTTTCTTAGCTATGCATTGTCATCAATAGGATTAGCTTTCATATTTGCTTTCATTTCATTTTAAGCCACCTATGCAGTAGTCTCAAAACACCTACCAAATTAGTACAAGACTACACATGAAATACTTAAGAGCTAAGTTAGGGTGTGTTCTTTGCAAGCGGAAACGGATAATTTGAGCGGAGTATTTGAGCGGAGAATTTAAGCGGAGAATTAAAGTTAGCGGAGAATGCGTTTGGCGCGTTAAGCGGAGGATTTATGCGGAGCATTTAAGCGGACCATTTTATTTTTATTCTGTAATTTAATTAATTAATGGTTAATTAATTTATCATTTGTTTTTAATAAATAATATATATCAATAATTTACACAAATAAATAAATTAATTAAAAAATTGAAAAATTATAAGTTACTCCAATTCAGTTCAAACCAACTCCATTACGTAGAGCATTTCGATACGATCGCAACGCAAAAAACCGCGTCTCAAACGGATCTCGTATGCAAAAGTTATCAATTTTTAAAGTTTATAAAAACTTAAAATAATTAATTAAATTAAATAATTAATAGTTAAATGGGTAATTAATCTGACGCATCGGACGCGTTGGACGCGTCGAGCCCCAACTGACCAGTTTTGGTCCATTGGGGCAATGGTCTAAAATGGACCGTTCTCTAACGGACGCGTCCGACGCATCAGAAGCGTCCGTTAGAGAACGAATCCGTTTTGTAAGAAAGAACAGGCCCTTAGTTTCCATACCTGCACATGGCCGTAGATTTTAACTAAAGCACAATTCTTTTCCATCAATTAAATCATAGTATAGGTAGCCTATAACATATATATATACCTTAGAAGCCAAGCAATATATATTAAAATGCAATTGCACATGGTCGTAACATATAAATAACTGGAAAAATGTATGAATAGCTATGACCAAACCGTACACCCTTTCAAATCATAGCAACACAGCTAAGACGTTACATTACCATGTGTAGTTCATTTCCCTATGCAGACAGTCTAAACTCTACCGTGTTATGACCAAAGCTTGGCTATAGTCTATTATATGTTTCACCCTATTAATACACTTCAATGTCAGTAAGATTCCATAATCTAGAACCAGCTTAAAACAACGTAAAATGAAAGAGAAGTAATAGCCGAGAACAACTTAAAGCAGAGAAGCTAAAACCTGGAATGGCAAAGAAGATATGGGTGAGTAAACATTGTTTTGTTTCTGTTTCAAAGCATTTAATCTGGGTAACTTTAGACAATACGTATGACATTAAATATGTATGAGTTATGTTGATATATATGTATGAGTTTTGCTGATGAAGCATGAATGCTTGATTTAAGAGAAATGACTTAAATTGTTTGATAAGTATGGAATGTAACTAAAAGACAGAGAGCTGTTTTTAAGAGTAAACTTTAATTGGATTTACATATTTTAACTAGGATCTGATTCTTTTTACTATTCAGTGAATAAATATACACTTGTATATCTTGTTGCATGATTTTGATCGTTTTACTATCATTGAAGTACGGGAGGGATTAAATATAAAACTAGAAAAAAAATTAATGTGAGTGAACCCCTTTTTCTTTTGACTATTAAAAACTATCCTTGAATGTTGACTATATATCGTAAGTATATATGCTAATGTATGATAGATCACATTATATTGAATAAAAATCTAAACCGGGAACCTATGTATGGACAAGAACAGAAAAAGTAAGAGGAAAAACTAGTAATAGTTAGAAACAGAGGACCCATATAAACTGTGATATCATCTTTGGAAGTAAAGAGAGAAACCAATAAGGTTAAATAGAAGAATAAAGATGGAGACAAATTAACTGTGATAAAATAAATTAATTGCACATATATTATAGGAAGTAAACTAACAATAAAACTAATGAAGCCTGAAGATCCAAAAGATTTTGAAGCGCTTGGCACATAGAAAGACATAATATAACAAAAGTCAGCCTCGTGTGATAAACTAACGTTTACAACCAGTTTAACAATCTATACAAGCATTCCCCCGTTAAAACATAGATGACTAAATTTCATTTAACAAAACATTGTTGGATGCAAGAACATTTGCAAAGCCTAACAGCAATGTATGACACTTTCTTTCCTGTTTTTCCTGTTATATAACTTACACTCCTTAAATTTTCATTTTTCTATTGACTGTTATATAAGTATTCATGAATCTACATACGTTTTATCATGGTTCAACATTTTTTGTAATTTAATCCCTGTTAATATATATAAAATGCATGAATGGTTAAACAAGTAAATGGTTAAACAAGGGGAGAAATGGATAAGCAGAAGGGAAACACCAACAAAAAAAAGAAATAAAGGAAAGAAGGGATGCTGTGGGAATATACCTGTAAATATTGAGTCTTTAACACAAAACAAAACAAGAGAGTCCTCCCTCATTATACCTCAATAAGATCATATTCCCGTATGTTTCAAAATGGATTTTCAAGTGCATTGATATCCAAGTTGTCTATACAAATTGTACTCTCATACATGCTTTCATGTGAGTAAAATTTGATAGATTCTGGTTCTGCCAGGTCCGTGAAGAAGCGATTTGCTTGTGCCATGTGCAGTTGTGTGTGTTTCTGAGTGCATGTCGTGTGTGTGGGTGAGTTCGATCAAAATGAAGGGGGATGCAGTAGTAAGGAAAGAAAAAGAGTAAGGAAAAGGGAAGCGCAGTTGTGCTCGTGCACATATGCACATGTATACACTATGAAGTAGGAATGTATGCACTGTGAAGTGGAAGGAGATGAAAGAGGTATGGAGACTCAACAGCAAACCAAAGAAAAGAAACTGGAGAAGAAAGGAGGAAACCGCATGGATCGGTCATGACTTGTGAACATGATGTGCAGGTCATGTATTGGATGTGGCATGGAGTTGTAATGTTTTGGCACTGGGAAGGAATGTGTCAGGAGCAAAAATTTGCGTGATCAAGATTTTCGAATGGAGCAAGAAACGAGCAGGTGCCAGGCTAAAAACTAAAGAGAAAAGTTAAAGAAGGGGACGGGCTGAAGAATGGGCTGGGCCGAATAAATTAAAAATAAAATTAAATAAAATATGCAAAGAAAAGAAGTAATATCTGTAGAAGAAACAAAAAGGGAAAAAAAGGAAAGAAGTAGCAAATGAAAGGAAAGAAGGGCAAGTTGAAGAAATGGGGATACAACTTAAATGAAGGCAGAAAATTGATTTTGGCCTGGGATGTAGGAATAGAGAAGATGGGAAAAGAAAGAAAAAGGGAAAACAAGAAGGGGAAAGGGAGTTGGGCCAAGTCTATGGACCGATGGTCTTGAGTTTTAGAGCAATAATATTGAAAGAGAATAAGAGAGAGAGAAAGAAAAAAAACTCAAAAGAAGAGGGAAAATAAAACTGAAGGAAGGGAATAGATTTTTTTTAGAAATTATAACAAAAGAATGTTTCTTTAAAGTATATTAATTTTATAGTAAAGGTATATAAATAGTTATCCAAAATTTTAAAAAAGAAAAAGAAAAGAGGTTAGTATGGATGATGGGATCTGAAATGGCAGATGGTAAGTGATAGGATCGGTGTAAACAAGTTGAGTCGTGTCAATATTAAGCTAAGTTAGTTATAAATAAATTTTAATAAATATGAATTTATTCTTTTATATAATCCAGATGGTTAGTTCAAATCTAATTCATTTAACTATAATAGACGATATGTCATGGTTAATAAATGATGGTTGATCGTGAATGACATGGTGTTGGGATAAACTCAAATAATTATAAATAGACATTTATTCATTTGATCATCTATTTAAAGAAGGGAATAAAAGCTAAATAAATGTTTATATCTCAAAACATAGATTATAACGCTACTGTTAAAACCAATAACTTCTAGAAAGTAGTGGACTCAAAACCTGGATAAATTTAAGATAAATAAAAGATCCCATAACCATTATAAATTGGTAGAAATTTAATTGTCGAGCTATAATCGGCAAGTTATGTTGTGACAAATTGTTTGTTTATTGATTTGATAATTATGTTGTGATTATTTTAACTTGGCTGACACGTTTAAATCATCTTGTACCAGATCACCATTTAAATTTGTAAGTTAAATCTTGTATGTGAAATAATTTAATCAATAAGTTCTGATAATTAATCAGGATATAGAAACCACATGAAATATATTGATAGAAACCACATGAAATATATTGACTTGGTTGCTGTTAAGTATCACTTGACCCTAAAAGATATTAATGTTGTCGTTTCGACGAGTCCGGAAACTATATTCCACTTCAATTTGATTTATACGAGTTAGAGATTATCGAAGACAAGTGAAGACGTAGTTTTTGCAAGGGCTGTTCTATTTACAAAATAGTTCCAAACCTAGGACAACTTGTATGGACGAATGTCTGACAATATATACCTAATGGATCGTGTAAGTTGATCTCTTCAAAACTATGTTGGTGGCGAAGGAATTCGTTTCTCTTAGCTTTATACCCGTAGTTTTTGAGAAATCAATTTGTGATTTGACGGGTTTAACAATGTGGCATTCAAAGTGAAAAGACGTGATATATCTAAAGGTAAGTTTTAGCCTCAAGCCTCACAACCGGGAAATGACAAAATTCGGGCAGGCAACATGGCTATGTGGGTCGCTCCCATTAGGGTGTATAATCACCTATCTAGAGAAAATTCATTTCCTTCTTTAATCTATTCGATGCTGTCCCTTTCGAGAAACAGTTGCTGATCCCAACTGTTGGTGATATACATTTGATACACTCAAGCGAAATGAGTGGTCGGTCATGTGTGGGTTGGGTTGCAAGACGTTCTTGTTGAACCCAGTGTATTCCCCTCTAGAAATACACTATTGGTAGGTGGTTCCAAACATTGTCATAGTCGGAATCCAATCTCCAATAAGCGCCCGCGGTTTTGTTTGTATATTATATATGTGGAGCGTGAGATGCAAGCGTTCTGCTAGATTCTAATTTATTTATGGAAACTCTAGACACTATCATAATATCAGAATAGTTATGATTTCTAAATATTTTGGGTTAAAGTAAAAACCATCCGTGTTGTAACGACCCGGAAATCCGAGCCAATTTAAAAATTTTATTTTGGCAATTTTAGTGAATTTTGAATATTTAAAATGAATTATTTTAAATAATAACGACGAGAAATTTATTTTGAATAGAATTAGAACGTATATATTTATATACGTCGTCGTTAGAATATAAATATTTATTTATATATATATATATATAATGAATTGAAAATGGCGCGGAAGTTCGATAATTCGATTTCTAAATTCAAATGAATGTACCGGGAGCAAAATAAACCGGATTTTAGTGAAACCAAAAATATTTGAATCTAAGAGAGAATATCTTCCCAACGAATCCGAAAAATCGAAATTTCATAGCGAGGATAAAAAGTTATGTCCAGTTGAAATTTCAGAATAGTCGCTATGGAATTCTGGCCATTGAAAATAGTCGTTTTGCAAACGACCTCGGATTTCGACGAAACCACTTTTGTTGGATCCGCAACGTCAAATTAATGCTAGGTTTCAAATTTCATAATTTTTCGAATCAATATGTGAGCGTGGCAAAGGAAAACGCGTTTGACCAATTTCAGTTGATTTTAATCGACTTGAAAATGGCCATTTTTCAAACGGTCTTAGAATCTGAAGAAATTAGTTTTGTTAGGACCATATCGTCAATACGAAGCTAGAAAATATTTTTCGGGAATTTTTAGAGACTGTGTGTGGCCCCGGTAAATTGAAATGTACGTTTAAAATTGAATATATAGGTTTATGTTTTAAATTCAACGAAAACTAATCGTAACGGCCGAATTGGCTCACGCAGCAAATCCCATTGTGTTCGGAATGGGGGTAATTAGCTAGGGACGACAGTCGGTGGGTTCGATTTCGAGTTTGAAATAAAAAGTTACTTTTTATGGAAATTAAAATAATAAATATAAATTTATAATGGCTAGGTCAAAAGGGGTCAACGCCCTTTATAATTTTCACGTGGTCAACAGACCAAAGCCGCCCCCCCCCCCCTTAAATCAAAACCCGATAACCCCAAATCGATCTTCTCAGATCGGAAAAAAAGGGCGACGCCTCCACCTTCGTTCGCCCTGGCCATCGCTCCTCTGATCGTCGAACCCCCTCCCCTAGCGACGCTCAACCTCCGCACCCTCCCCTTCACCTGCATGGACCCCCAAACCTTAACGCCCAAGCCGGAATCCGCACCTCCACCCCCTGCCGCCTGCCGCCGCGCCTAGTCGGACTCCGACCCCCCCTTCTTGCGGTCGCCGCCTACAAACAGCCCTCTCCTCTACCCAAACTTCAACTGTAGGTTTTATTTTATTTTATTCATTACCTTTATTTGTAAACAAGTTTCGATTTTTATTTGCAAACAAGTTTCGATTTTTATTTGCAAACAACTTTCGATTTTTAGTTGCAAACAACTTTCGATTTTTATTTGTAAACAAGTTTCGATTTTTATTTGTAATAAAGTTTCGATTTTTATTTGTAAACCAAGTTGTAATTTTTATTAGGAAGATAGCAAAATAAAAGAATAATTTTTATAAAATAAAAGAATAGATTTTTAAAATGCAAAAAGGTTAGATTTTTGCAAAGAAAAAGATTTTTAAACTAGAAAGAAAGGATTTTAAAAAGATGAAAGGCATGGGTTTTTATCATTGATAAAAGATTTGATTTTTAAATATATATATACATGATGGAGGATATGAAAATATTTTTAACTAGATAATGAGTAGCGAGATAAAAACATAATTTTTATAACATAGAAAGGTTAAAAATATAATTTGTATAACATAGAAAGGTTAAAAATATAATTTTTATAATACAGAAAGGTTAAAAATATATTTTTTATAATATAGAAAAGTTAAAAATATAATTTTTACACTAGTGGCATAATAAAAATATGATTTTTACTTAGGTAGAGTATTAAAAATATGGTTTTTATTAAAGTAGAAATATAAAAAAATATTTTTTTATATAGAAAGAAGAGTTGTAAATTTATGAAGTGAAATAAAAATCTGAACTTTATTTTATCGTGAAGTAGAGAAAATATAAAAATGTGATTTTTATATATGTAGTGAATGTGGACGACGAAAATAACTAGAGGCGAGCACGATGAAGATTTACTACCTATGAAGTGTCGTGGAGTTGGGATAGCTTTGGTGAGAACTTCTCGCCTTTAATTTAATTTTTCTAGTTGAAATATATACTAGGATGCAAACGGTGTTTAGTAGCACCTGACACCCGTCGTCCACAGACCATGGACGGCTTGTTTGTTTGTTTGTTTGGTTGCTATGTTGTGAAATTTGATTGTGTGATGTGAAATGAAATAAAATATTTACATAGTTAAAAAATATTTTATAGTTGAAAATAGAATTTTTAACGTGTATTTAAAATGAAATAAATATAAACAAATCGGGCGATTTGTTTATATACACACATTTGACTGATATTGATTGGGACGATAAATTTTACACATCGCCCAACTGCACAAATAAAATCTGTGTTTGATTGTTTGAAAACCCCACACGGGTATTGGGATGATATATGACATACACTAGTCCCAATGATTAGCATTATGTCGATCGATTGATTGACAAGCTGTTATAAGCGTTAAATATTTATATTTGATGCTTATACAGTGTAGAACGCACTCTGGATGATGGTTGATTATTTATCGTTGTTATTTTATACATGTGTTGTAGAAAATCCATATAATTAACATTATATGGTAATTGATTGGGCCTCATTCCAGTTTTGAAATAGAATACTTGAAATAGAAATATATGAAGCCGTGTTGATTAGATTTATGCCATTTTGACGTGAACGATATTTATATCGATTTTATTCGTTTTATAATGAACATCGAAAGTGATTTCAAAATCTGATATTTTAAATAGAATTGAAATTCGAATTAAATTGAAAAGAACTGAAATTCGAATTAAATTGAAAAGAATTGAAATTCAAATTAGATTGAAATAGAATTGAAATCGTTTTGGAAATGAATTCGAATTGAAATTGAATAGAAATAAATTCGAATTGAAATTGAATAGAATTGGATTCGAATTGAAATTGAATAGAAATGAATTTGAATTGAAATTGAATTAAAAATCGATTTGAATTGAAACCAATTTGAAATGAATTTAAATCGAATTTATAAGGGAAAAATTCAATTTTGATTTGAATTTAAAATGAAGTTGAAATCGTTTTGAAAATGAATTTTAAACGATTTATAGAATACGTTTTAAAAGGAAATCGACGAAGTATATATTATATATAATATATATATATATATATATATATATATATATATATATATATATAATATAATGGCCGAATAGAACGCGCCGCGCCGCGGCAGTTCGCGAATTTCGACCATTGACTTCGAGTGGACATTGCGGAAGATCAGACCGTTGGATTCTCCTAAAACCGGAACCGTTGGGTTCGTATCGAAAATTGCTTTCTAACGAATATTAGAAATTTGGGGTCTAACGGTTGGATTTGGAATTATGTCCAAATCAAATTTGAAAAAGGTCGCTGTAAGTGCAGTTCGATGGCCGTTGATGGAAATCGACTGTACGGGCCTTGATAAAATTATTAAAAATAGTAATAATTTGTGTAAAATCATAAGAAATGATTTGTGAAGAATTGGGATGAAAAACTCCATATTTGAAAAGATAAAAATAGATTTTTATCGAAATGAACTAGTTTTGAACTAGAATAATAATTTATTTATTTTTAAAATAAATAAATTGAATTTGAAAAGGGTTTTAAAAGTAACCAGAATTTTCAATAATTGAAATGGAATAGAATTGAATCGAAATTTTCTTCGGAATATTTCAATGTTGGATTTCATGATTATACAGATGTTGTTATGGAAATTTGAAAGATATATATATATCGTTATTTCCAATACGATATTTGTTAGTCGTAGAATTTGATATTGAATATAAGCCGATATATTTTCTATTCAGAGCCTTGTATTTAATATCAAGTGTGATTTGGGTTTGTCGTGAATGGTGTCTTCATTAACACTATTCTTAAGCCCAGTGGAGAAAAAGATTAAATCTTTTTATTTAGATTTAATGAAGTGTACCAATAAAATAATATTTGATTGGAATTGAATTGGTATTGATTTTTGGGTTTATCGTGA
The DNA here is from genome assembly GCA_030737875.1 of Allium sativum. Lineage (NCBI taxonomy): Eukaryota > Viridiplantae > Streptophyta > Magnoliopsida > Asparagales > Amaryllidaceae > Allium > Allium sativum. Next base: position 970,356,365 of record CM060918.1, on the reverse strand, counting down.
ACAGTGTTTTAAATAGCACTTGTTCTTTAACCCGATAATTAATGGATGGTGATTTTGGGTTTATCGTGAACTGTATTTTAAATGACACTGATTCTTTAACCCAGTTAAAGATTAAAACTAAGTGGAGTTTTAATGAATCTTTAATTAGATTGAAAAGATCGAGAATGGAGTATCACCAGTTTTGCTCCAGGCGATAGTTAAATCTTTAATTAGATTTGAACGTGAAATGGTAATTGAATTTACCGATAACACCGTGGTGTTAGATATGAAGTATGAACAGTTTTACTTCATGGGATGAATAGGTTGGGATTGGGAAATGAAATAAATGATTACTTCGGTGTGGTTCGCTAATCCCGACTAGTTTGAATTGATATTCAAAAGAAGATTAAAGAATAAATTTAAAGACTTTATCTTTGATAAAATTAATGGGAACCTTTCCCAAAATATAAGAATATTTGAATAAAAGAATATTCTGAATTGGAATGAAGTGAATGTTGTGTTTGTGTAACACTTGTTTATTATATACGCGAGTTATTCTGAAAGACCGGGTTTATCCCATTCTGAATAACTGATTCAACGTGGTGTCGAAGATGAAGACGGTGGTCGAAGACCAGAGGTCTTCACGTCGTTTGGGTGGTTACTGATGATCTTGATTGGGCTACACACCCAAGAGGAGAGAATTAGTTAGTAGTCGTCCAGACGTACTTGGAGATCGATGGATATGCGGGGTACTAGGTGCCTCCGGTTTCGTTCAGACCCAGAACGAACTTGTAAATGGACTGTGCGTCTGACATTGGATTTTAGTCTGTGTGATTGATTTCTATAAAATATATATCTGTTTAGCGGCAGAGAATTTATTCTCTTGCTTAACGCCCTTCTCTGAGACGTACGAGCTCAGGGGTTATATATTGATGGATATCAAACGCATGGAGTGAATTGTTTGTGTGGCATGCCTAAGTGGCAAATGATCAAGGCTTCTGTTGAAAAGCAAGTCTTGTGGTTGATGATCAAAGCACGACCTATGTGGCATATTTTTGTGTAGCGTGGATTCGCAAGCCTCACACCCCGGTGTGAACCAAAAATGGGAGAAGGACCTCAGGGAGGACATGCGTTTCTTTCTAGTTAGAAGTGACGTCAGTGGTTTTACACGCCATGACGAGTTTGACTTATGTGGTTGTTGCTGTTGCGAGGCGCCTTGGATTTACCGGTGACTATGTGAAGCCGATGGAGTCATTTGTTGGCTCATTTACACCCCAAAGGGTAGGGAAACGCAGTGTTCAGGCACAATAATCCACATCGGTGGACCGGCCCTGACGATCCAAGGGGCAGTTGCGGCTGTTCCTGAGGGGCGGACTAGACCGTCTCGAATCGGTAGAGGACTATCTTTTGCCTCGGTTCACAGATGGAAATCCAATTTCCAAATACGTGACTTTGCGGTTTTGATTGTAGAACCTAGTATTGGCGACATAGTAGCTTGGGATGCTATGCCGCCTATGATTGATATTTATGATTGAAATTGTTTTGACACTATACACTTATCGTACTATCAAAATAATCTGTTTTAAACGTATCAAGCATTCTTGGCTGTTATAAGGTAAAAACCCTATCCTATGGCTTGCGTTGCATTGTGTGATGGGACCTGGGTCTTATAATAGCTTCATTGTTCTTTATTTAGCATTGCGCTGTTGTTTTATGCACTGATATTCTTGGGAGGAAACCCTTTCCGTGTTATACGGCGTGGTCTCTTGATCTACCTAACTTTAAAATAAAGATTAATAACTGTTTTAGTTCTCACACCAGTCCCATGACTGACCTGGAGTTTATTGTTTTAACCTAAACTCTGGGTGCCCTTATTTTGACACGGGCAGCTAGTAGTTTTGGTTTTGCAGATTTATATCCACAGGATCCCGATTTACAGCTGGAATGATATCCGGAAAGCTTTGTATCCGTCTATCTCCTTCTAGTTGTGTTTTGTATTATTTTCCGCTGCTATGTAATTTATTGTAATCTCTGATATTTGGTAAATGTATATTATTTGTTTATACTCTGTATATTCTTGTATTCTGATGAATTGTTGTAATTAACAATGAAATGTTCTTCCGTCTGCGCTCTTTTGTGTGTTGTTCTCAATTCAATCTGGGATTTCCCGTAAGGGGGATTTCAGATCGTTTCAGATGGTATCAGAGCTTTGGTTTACAAAGCTCAGAGAAAAAGACACATTAGAACCATACGAAAGAATTCATCAGATACTGGATTAGTAATATCCAATGAGAATGACTCGTTAGAGATAGGATCAGTAGTATCCTAGAACGGGTGTAAAGAGTGTTGTTTTGAAAAATAAAATAGAAAACAAGTTTTGTTTCGAAAATTTAATTCAATTATTCATATTTGAATATTTATTTATATTGATTTGGACTATCAGTATATAAAGATTTTGTGTATACATCTGATCCGCGTATGTTCGAAGTTTTAATATACTGGGTAGATATAGAATTACACTCTAGTCGCCCGGAGATGGCACTGATGATAGCACGTGCATCATCAATATTTATATTCGAGTTTCGAAAGTGTGATGTCTATTTATTTCCATTAGAATGGTGTGAGAACCAAAATTAGATAGGGCTTATTGTTGTGATTTTTGACTATATATCAAAGTTATGAATTTGAAATGATAATTCACTAATTGATTGCTGGTTGTGTTGTTTGATTATTGTTTGATTAATTAAATGTTGAACCTTTAGCCAAATTATATCAAATAGTGAATTGTTTTGAAAATTAGTCGCATTTGCTTGCATATACATGTACTTACATTGAACAGGTCATAGCAAGGAGGCTAGAGCAGATGAATAAAATTGTTTGCCCGACAAATAGGTACATGTTTACCATAATTTACTGTTTTGTATGGGTGATGATGATTTTGTGAGCCGATTGGCTTTTTCTTTTTCTTTTTGATTGAAGAAGGCCATGGGAGGCTATATGAAATATCTCGAAGACCCCGGTGCAGGGAAGGTTATGGCGAAATTTTTCGAAAATTTAGGGTGTTAGCCAAATTTTTGAAAAATTTGAAAAGTTCTTAGAAACTGAAAGGTTGAAGAACTTAAGCCATAGCGAAAATACGGGAAGTTGAGTTGAATTGTAAAACAAATTTCGGCTTCGTTCCTTTTCGGGGACGAAAAGTTTTAAGTGGGGGAGATTGTAACGACCCGGAAATCCGAGCCAATTTAAAATTTTTATTTTGGCAATTTTAGTGAATTTTGAAAATTTAAAATGAATTATTTTAAATAATAACGACGAGAAATTTATTTTGAATAGAATTAGAACGTATATATTTATATACGTCGTCGTTAGAATATAAATATTTATTTATATATGTAAAATGAATTGAAAATGGCGTGGTAGTTCGATAATTCGATTTCTAAATTCAAATGAATGTACCGGGTGCAAAATAAACCGGATTTTAGTGAAACCAAAAATATTTGAATCTAATAGAGAATATCTTTCCAACGAATCCGAAAAATCGAAATTTCATAGCGGGGATAAAACGTTATGTCCAGTTGAAATTTTAGAATAGTCGCTATGGAATTCTGGCCATTGAAAATAGCCATTTTGTAAACGACCTTGGATTTCGACGAAACACTTTTGTTGGATCCGCGATGTCAAATTATTTCTAGGTTTCAAATTTCATAATTTTTCGAATCTATATGTGAGTGTGGCAAAGGAAAACGCGTTTGACCAGTTTCAGTTGATTTTAATCGACTGGAAAATGACCATTTTTCAAACGGTCTCAGAATCTGACGAAATTAGTTTTGTTAGGACCGTATCGTCAATACGAAGCTAGAAAATATTTTCCGGGAATTTTTAGAGACTGTGTGTGGCCCCGGTAAATTGAAATGTACGTTTAAAATTGAATATATATATTTATGTTTTAAATTCAATGGAAACTGATCGTAACGGCCGAATTGGCTCACGCAGCAAATCCCATTGTGTTCGGAATGGGGGTAATTATTTAGGGACGACAGTCGGTGGGTTCGATTTCGAGTTTGAAATAAAAAGTTACTTTTTATGGAAATTAAAATAATAAATATAAATTTATAATGGCTAGGTCAAAAGGGGTCAACGCCCTTTATAATTTTCACGTGGTCAACAGACCAAACCCGCCCCCCCGTTAAATCAAAACCCGATAACCCCAAATCGATCTTCTCAGATCAAAAAAAATGGCGATGCCTCCACCTTCGTCGCCCTGGCCATCGCTCCTCTGATCGTCGAACCCCCTCCCCTAGCGACGCTCAACCTTCGCACCCTCCCCTTCACCCGCTTGGACCCCCAAACCTTAACGCCCAAGCCGGAATCCGCACCTCCACCCCCTGACGCCTGCTGCCACGCCCTAGTCGGACTCCGACCCCCCTTCTTGTGGTCGCCGCCTACAAACAGCCCTCCCCTCTCCCCAAACTTCAACTGTAAGTTTTATTTTATTTTATTCATTACCTTTATTTGTAAACAAGTTTCTATTTTTATTTGCAAACAACTTTCGATTTTTATTTGCAAACAACTTTCGATTTTTATTTGCAAACAACTTTCGATTTTTATTTGCAAACAACTTTCGATTTTTATTTGTAAACAACTTTCGATTTTTATTTATAAACCAAGTTGTAATTTTTATTAGGAAGATAACAAAATAAAAGAATATATTTTTAAAATGCAAAAAGGTTAGATTTTTGCAAAGAAAAAGATTTTTAAACTAGATAGAAAGGATTTTAAAAAGATGAAAGGCATGGGTTTTTATCATTGATAAAAGATTTGATTTTTAAATATATATACATGATGGAGGATATGAAAATATTTTTAACTAGATAATGAGTAGCGAGATAAAAACATAATTTTTATAACATAGAAAGGTTAAAAATATAATTTTTATAACATAGAAAGGTTAAAAATATAATTTTTATAATATAGAAAGGTTAAAAATATAATTTTTATAATATAGAAAAGTTAAAAATATAATTTTTACACTAGCGGCATAATAAAAATATGATTTTTACTTAGGTAGAGTATTAAAAATATGATTTTTATTAAACTAGAAATATAAAACTATTTTTTTATATAGTAAGAAGCGTTGTAAATCTATGAAGTGAAATAAAAATCTGAACTTTATTTTATTGTGAAGTAGAGAAAATATAAAAATGTGATTTTTATATATGTAGTGAATGCGGACAACGAAAATAACTAGAGGCGAGCACGATGAAGATTTACTACCTATAAATTGTCGAGGACTTAGGATAGCTTTGGTGAGAACTTCTCACCTTTAATTTAATTTTTCTAGTTGAAATATATACTAGGATGCAGACGGTGTTTAGTAGCACCCGACAGCCGTGGTCCACAGACCATGGACGGCTTGTTTGTTTGTTTGTTTGGTTGCTATGTTGTGAAATTTGATTGTGTGATGTGAAATGAAATAAAATATTTATATAGTTAAAAAATATTTTATAGTTGAAAATAGAATTTTTAACGTGCATTTAAAATGAAATAAATATAAACAAATCGGACGATTTGTTTATATACACACATTTGACTGATATTGATTGGGACGATAAATTTTACACATCGCCCAACTGCACAAATAAAATCTGTGTTTGATTGTTTGAAAACCCCACACGGGTATTGGGATGATATATGACATACATTAGTCCCAATGATTAGCTGTATGTCGATCGATTGATTGACAGGCTGTTATAAGCGTTAAATATTTATATTTGATGCTTATACAGTGTAGAACACACTCTGGATGATGGTTGATTATTTATCGTTGTTATTTTATACATGTGTTGTAGAAAATAAATATAATTAACATTATATGGTAATTGATTGGGCCTCATTCCAGTTTTGAAATAGAATACTTGAAATAGAAATATATGAAGCCGTGTTGATTAGATTTATGCAATTTTGACGTGAACGATATTTATATCGATTTTATTCATTTTATAATGAACTTCGAAAGTGATTTCAAAATCTGATATTTTAATAGAATTGAAATTCGAATTAAATTGAAAAGAATTGAAATTCGAATTAAATTGAAAAGAATTGAAATTCGAATTAGATTGAAATAGAATTGAAATCGCTTTGGAAATGAATTCGAATTGAAATTGTATAGAAATGAATTCGAATTGAAACTGAATAGAAATGAATTCGAATTGAAATTGAATAGAATTGAATTCGAATTGAAATTAAATTGAAATTGAATTAAAAATCGATTTGAATTGAAATCAATTTGAAATGAATTTAAAACGAATTTGTAAGGGAAAAAATAAAATTTGATTTGAATTTGAAATGAAGTTGAAATCGTTTTGAAAACGAATTTTAAACGATTTATAGAATACGTTTTAAAAGGAAATCGACGAAGTATATATTATATATAATATATATATAATATAATGACCGAATAGAACGCGTCACGCCGCGGCAGTTCGCGAATTTCGACCATTGACTTCGAATGGACATTGCGGGAGATCCGACCGTCGGATTCTCCTAAAACCAGAACCGTTGGGTTCATATCGGAAAGAGCTTTCTAACGAATATTAGAAATTTGGGATCTAACGGTTGGATTTGGAATTATGTCCAAATCAAATTTGAAAAAGGTCGCTGTAAGTGCAGTTTGATGGCCGTTGATGGAAATCGACTGTACGGGCCTTGATAAATTTATTAAAAATAGTATTAATTTGTGTAAAATCATAAGAAATGATTTGTGAAGAATTAGGATGAAAAACTCCATATTTGAAAAGATAAAAATAGATTTTTATCGAAATGAACTAATTTTGAACTAGAATAATAATTTATTTATTTTTAAAATAAATAAATTGAATTTGAAAAGGGTTTTAAAAGTAACCAGAATTTTCAATAATTGAATTGGAATAGATTTGAATCGAAATTTTCTTTGGAATATTTCGATGTTGGATTTCGTGATTATACAGATGTTGTTATGGAAATTTGAAAGATATATATATATATATCGTTATTTCCAATACGATATTTGTTGGTCGTAGAAATTGATATTGAATATAAGCCGATATATTTTCTATTCAGAGCCTTGTATTTAATATCAAGTGTGATTTGGATTTGTCGTGAATGGTGTCTTCATTAACACTGTTCTTAAGCCCAGTGAAGAAAAAGATTAAATCTTTTTATTTAGATTTAATGAAGTGTACCAATTAAATAATATTTAATTGGAATTGAATTGGTATTGATTTTTGGGTTTGTCGTGAACAATGTTTTAAATAACACTTGTTCTTTAACCCGATAATTAATGGAAGGTGATTTTGGGTTTATTGTGAACCGTGTTTTAAATGACACTGATTCTTTAACCCAGTTAAAGATTAAAACTAAGTGGAGTTTTAATGAATCTTTAATTAGATTTTAAAGATCGAGAATGGAGTATCACCAGTTTTGCTCTAGGCGATAGTTAAATCTTTAATTAGATTTGAACGTGAAATGGTAATTGAATTTACCGATAACACCGTGGTGTTAGATATGAAGTATGAACAGTTTTACTTCATGGGATGAATAGGTTGGGATTGAGAAATGAAATAAATGATTACTTCGGTGTGGTTCGCTAATCCCGACTAGTTTGAATTGATATTCAAAAGAAGATTAAAGAATAAATTTAAAGAATTTATCTTTGATAAAATTAATGGGAACCTTTCCCAAAATATAAGAATATTTGAATAAAAGAATATTCTGAATTGGAATGAAGCGTATGTTGTGTTTGTGTAACACTTGTTTATTATATACGCTAGTTATTCAGAAAGACCGGGTTTATCCCATTCTGAAAAACTGATTCGACGTCGTGTCGAAGATGAAGACGGTGGTCGAAGACCAGAGGTCTTCACGTCGTTTGGGTGGTTACTGATGATCTTGATTGGGCTGTACACCCAAGAGGAGAGAATCAGTTAGTGGTTATCCAGACGTACTTGGAGATCGATGGATATGCGGGGTACTTGGTGCCTCCGGTTTTGTTCAGACCCAGAACGAACTTGTAAATGGACTGTGTGTCTGACATTGGATTTTAGTTTGTGTGATTGATTTCTATTAAATATATATCTGTTTGGCGGCGGATAATTTATTCTCTTGCTTAACGCCCTTCTCTGAGACGTACGAGCTCGGGGGTTATATATTGATGGATATCAAACGCATGGAGTGAATTGCCTGTGTGGCATGCCTAAGTGGCAAATGATCCAGGCTTCTGTTGAAAAGCAAAGTCTTGTGGTTGATGATCAAAGCACGGCCTGTGTGGCATAGCTTTGTGTAGCATGGATTCGCGAGCCTCACACTCCGGTGTGAACCAAAAACGGGAGAAGGACCGCAGGGAGGACATGCGTTTCTTTCTAGTTAGAAGTGGCATCAGTGGTTTTACACGCCCTGACGAGTTTGACTTATGTGGTTGTTGTTGTTGCGAGGCGCCTCGGATATACCGGTGAGTATGTGAAGCCGATGGAGTCATTTGTTGGCTCATTTACACCCCAAAGGGTAGGGAAACGCAGTGTTCAGGCATAATAATCCACATCGGTGGACCGGCCCTGACGATCCAAGGGGCAGTTGCGGCTGTTCATGAGGGGCGGACTAGAGTGTCTCGAATCTGTAGTGGACTATCTTTTGCCTCGGTTCACAGATGGAAATCCAATTTCCAAATACGTGATTTTGCGGTTTTGATTGTAGAACCTAGTATTGGCGACATAGTAGCATGGGATGCTATGCCGCCTATGATTGATATTTATGATTGAAATTGTTTTGACACTATACACTTATAGTACTATAAAAATAATCTGTTTTAAACGTATCAAGCATTCTTGGCTATTATAAGGTAAAAACCCTATCCTCCGGCTTGCGTTGCATTGTGTGATGGGACCTGGGTCTTATAATAGCTTCATTGTTCTTTATTTAGCATTGCGCTGTTGTTTTATGCACTGGTATTCTTGGGAGGAAACCCTTTCCGTGTTATACGGCGTGGTCCCTTGATCTACCTAACTTTAAAATAAAGATTAATAACTGTTTTAGTCCTCACACCAGTCCCATGACTGACCTGGAGTTTATTGTTTTAACCTAAACTCTGGGTGCCCTTATTTTGACACGGGCAGCTAGTAGTTTTGGTTTTGCAGATTTATATCCACAGGATCCCGATTTACAGCTGGAATGATGTCCGGAAAGCTTTGTATCCGTCTATCTCCTTCTAGTTATGTTTTGTATTATTTTCCGCTGCTATGTAATTTATTGTAATCTCGGATATTTGGTAAATGTATATTATTTGTTTATACTCTGTATATTCTTGTATTCTGATGAATTGTTGTAATTAACAATGAAATGTTCTTCCGTCTGCGCTCTTTTGTGTGTTGTTCTCAATTCAATCTGGGATTTCCCGTAAGGGGGATTTCGGGTCGTTCCACGTGTTTATGTGTGGATTAGTCTTACGATTATCTTTTCTTTCAAAAGAATTTATCCAAGTTAAACAAGCTATTTAAAATCGTTTACTCACACCAGTCCTATGACTGACCCAGAGTTTATTTTTCTGTGTTTTCCCTAAACTCTTGGGTGCCCAAATTTGTACGGGCAGTCAAGTAGTTCAGGATTTTACAGATATCGTGGAAGGAGCTTGGAGCAAGAGGCTTCAATGTCAGATATATAAAGTTATATTCATTTGTATTGTATATGTGATGTACCCTGATGATATATGTATGCACTGATACCAATTTGTGTTTACAAATGATGTTATATATTATATTTTGTCCATTCCGCTGTGAGATACGTGTTACTCTGTTTCTGTTGTGTTTTCTTCTATCTTGTTCCTTCTATTCTACTTTTCTATCTTTCTATTGCTCACCCTCTAACTTCCTTCTAGTAATGATCCGGTATTTCCGATACTTGAATGGTCGACATGTTATGCAGGAGACGTATTTATGTCGATTTTCGGGGTCGAAAATCCCTGGGTCGTTACAAAACCTTAAATAGTTTTTTTTTTAATTCATGAAGAAATAGCAAAGAACAACTGGAAACAATGGATACAACAGACTAAACAAGGACTGAATGTACTATGCGATGAGTGCATTAAACCGTAGGCGATTTCAGTTTAACTCCAATAAGTCATGACTTACGAGTCATCATAATTTCTCTTTGTAGTCACGACTGATATGATATAACATAATAAATCATTAGCAGAGAAGTGGGACTTACCTTAAAAGCTACAAATTTGAATTGGCATTGAGCATGAAAAACTCCATTCTAAATCCAACGCTTGGGGATAAAATCTTCAGTGTCTTCACCCCAAAAATGATTCACCCCATCGCATATGCCATATAAGTAATCCCATCCTCTTTCTTCAACATATAACCATCTAGTAGTGCGTCATCCTCTTCTCTTTGGAAAATACATATCATTACACATTATAGTAGCGCAGAAAAACAGCAGAGCAAAGGGACGTAGGCGGAGGCTCGGGTTTTCATTCTCGACCAGTTTCCCTTTCCCTGTTGCAAACGCCCCTTTTCCAAAACCTATCATTGACCTTCAACACAAGAAGGATCATAGAGATAAGTGGCGTCCAGATGCTACTTCGATCAGAGAGGAGGAGCTCAAAAGGCTTCGCGATGCGTGAGGATGAAGGTGGAAAGGACAGGGTGGCTGCGGAGGGAGGATGAAGGCGTCGGAGAACGGGGGCTGATTACGACGGTGGCGCAGGCCATTGAAGGGATGATTTCCATCGACGGTGGCCATTTTCATTTGATTTGGGTGGAAAAATTAATTTCTAAGTGATCTTAAATTTTGGGAGAAAGTGACGAGGTAAGGGAAAGGATATCCTCCCCCCATGTGTGCCAGGGTATGCACCTTTTTATAATTCAATCCGAAGAATCCAAACACAGCAAGAAGACAACACTTAGTGGTTAAATCAAAGAAAGATGGACAAGTATCAACCAAATTTATCTATGCTCAACAAGTGGCAGAATGAATAAATAAAATCTCAAAGTACATACCATGTAGTATACAATGTACACAAACATAATACAAATATCTTTAATAATTTCAAATTCATATCCAAATTAAATTTAAAAAAAAAACAAGATCAACTAAGAAAATCTATTTGAATTCAATTGTAATTCTCATATTGGAAAAAAAACAAAATTTAAAATTTCTAAAACAACTATTTTAATTGGTTTTAAAAACGTTTAATTTGAGCAACCACTCAGATTCAAATCAATTTCCAGTTAAGTATATTAGATTAAAATTCTAAAAATTAATTTATATTTTCAAATTTATAATTTCTCAACAATATATTTAAATTAGTTTAAAATATTATTACCGTAAAAATTTAACAAAACAAATTTAGAATTAAATATAAAATTTAAATTCACACATACAAAAAAGATTCAGAATGGAATTGAAAATAATCTAAATTTCAAAATCTTAATCAAATATCAAATACATTTTCAAGACTAAATTAAATTACAAGATCCATATTTTTAAGTTGAATTCTACAAATAATTTCAAGTAAGTTAATGACATAAGCATCGTTTTTCTGCCAAACTTTGACAAACGTTCACTCCGCTTTCAACATTGACCAGTGTGCAGAGCACGGGTTTCAAACTAGTATTTGTTGATAACGTTAACTTTGGCAAAATATTTACACTGAGAGTACAAAAGCATTTTTATTTTATTTTTAAAAGTAAATTCTATGTTTAAAAATGGATCGACGTCCAAATCCCAAATACACACATTTAATTTCAACGATTATATCCTAATTTAATTTATTTCTAAACACTAAAATTTTCAAATCTATTACAACCCCCTTCCAAAAATCCGGGTTGTTACAGACTTCCCCCTTAAGGAAATTACGTCCTCGCAATTTACGCAGATCAAAATACAATAATTCAAAACTCCAACGCCGCATCCTAATTTCTTCCTTGATTTATTTAGATTGTTCAACACGAAATTTCCAACTTTGATTACTCACTTTTGCAAAAATTTCAATTCTTATCCCAAGTAAAATATATATATTAGGATACCCACTCCCTGTTTTAATATACGGGTATCGTATATAAATAAATCAAGTCAGAGTATCATATATAAATCAATACGATACTCAAAATAAATATTATACATAAAACAATATGACAAAATAAATCAAATCACAATAGTTGTGATATAGAACAAAAAGTATCGTCATGCTAATTAGAAAAAAGCATGTAAACTTAGAAAACACTTCAATTCAGTTATTGAAGTACACTTTCAAACATTAATTATTCACATGCTCCTTTATCACATCATTTATAATAAGGAAGTAAATCTCACAAACTGAGAATACAAAAACAATTGAATATTCCATATGAGAAATCAAGAGCGTAATCAGAAAAGCATTGCCAAACTTCCCATACCGCTTGGTATTACTAAACCATTTACTCAAAATTCTTATCATATAGAATTTCACTCAAATCCCGATAAAGATTGTGTTTAATTCAAGCCATACATATGTCAAAATAATCAAAAGAAAATAATTAGTTTATACTTGGTTGTTTTATTATTCATTATCACCGACACTCTTTTTTTTATCTCACCAAAAATCTCCTTTTAAAATCAGTTATATATACTTTTCCTTGACGATAAACTTCGGAAATTCTCGTCGCAAAGGCTTCGAGATGGAATTCCAATAAGGAAACTTATATTTTGAAAATATTTCCTTCAAAATATAGATTTATCTTCAAAATCTCTTAGAATAATAATAATTTATGTTTATTCATTTTTTTATAAAATCTCACTAAAATATCTTATTCTTCCCAAAAATGCGCTCTCTCTAGAGTGATTCTAGTGTCTATTCCGCTCATTTTAGGGTATTTCCACTGCATTTCTAAAGAGATTTAAAAGACAATAAGCCATGTTTTATATAAACCATCGCTCTGATACCAAATGTAACAACCCGCCACTTTGACCGTCCCGAACCGGTGATTAAATCGACATGAAGCGTTCAAAACGACGGGTTGTTATTAACTTACAGGGTTTAAAAATAGAATCTAACAAAAAATCGCTGCACAGAAGAGATAACAATATCTCACAAATGAAATTTTATTACAAAAATTTATCAAAGTTTACAAAAAAAATTAGACATCGGAAAATTTTAAACTATGTACATGTGTTTCTTTTTTCCCCTAAAGATTGTTGATTTCAGCGGCTTCTTTCTTCAATTAAACAACTCTTTATCCATGTTTGATAAAGCTTATACAAATCAACCCATTCGCTCTTGGATACAAAATCAGAATCAGCGGCACCATGTACACCGTAAGTATATAATTGTTATTTAATGAATAGGTATTATGGATTTAACTGCCAAGTAGCTAACATAATTAATAGTTCTCTGTGCAATACAATAGATTAGGACCTTCACATTTAAAATAAATGATCCAAAATTGTGAAGAGAATCGGACATAAACATAAGGTAACAAAATTCTTATTCCAATATTTGTTAACAATAGTGGTATATGTATAATGAAACAAAGAAAAGAATATGTCAACTTCAGTAGCAGATAAGCAAGGAAAAGTTAAGTTCGTTTGGTATTGAATCCTTTGATTTGTGAGATGGTAGTGGAATCATTTTTATTATCTAAAATTAACACTAATTGACACTTTTTTTTGGCATTCATTCCATGCAAATAAATAAATAAACAATGCATCAAATATGCCATATTATACTCCATGGTGCATACTGCAGTATTAACACATTGTAGCTCGATAGTATTTTCACAGTATATGGACAAATTCCACTAATATGAACACTAAATTATAGATTAGATTAATGGCCTTCAAAATGGTTGTTCTCTACAATACTGAAACATTTCCAACACATAGTCATGGCACAGGGAGATGTATGCAAGAGAAACGACAGCGACAGTCCAGAAACACAAGCCCTTTAGATTCCCACCGTAGCATTGTGTACGATGCCTTTTATTTTAGAATTAGAAATATATCCTACTGGCATGCACCCACAAACTGTATTATCACTACAAATGTGAACATTCATGTCTGAATTCCATCAAAAATTCAATAGTTTATCACTACAAGCGATTTTGGGATTAGATCCACCCTGGAGAAGCATATCAAATATTCATGGAATACAGGGAATGATGATGAAAATGCAAGCAATGCTCCTAACTAACCCAACAGAAGGAAACCTGTAATGTCCCGGATTTATCTGATTTTGTTTAAACTATAATCATAGATTTATCTGTAAAAGTAATTTAGATAAATGATATTGAGTGTGAATATTATATAAATTAGAATAATGGTTAGTTAAAGTCCTAGGTATACATTTTTAACTTGTTATTTTTTTTATTCAGCAAGTAAATAATGCTTTAACATCTTTGTTCATCTCGAAAGCTTATTATGAATTTATTTAACTATTGTATGTGCGTATTAAAGCAAGTAAGTATTTTTGTCCTTTTCTTTTGTGTTTTAATCTTGTTTTTAATTCATGTAAAAATATAAATACTTAAGCAAGTATCTTTTTACTTCACATAACTATTAGAAATGCATGTCTCTTAAATACAAGAAGTCAAATGAAAAGATAACATTTTATTGATTTAAACAACAAAATCAAATACATCCAATGTAGATATCGTGTGCAAAGATTTGACAGCATCAAGTCTATTTATACATAGCTATATATATATATATATATATATATATATATATTTGTGTGTGTGTGTGTGTATGTGTGTGTGTGTACGCGCGCGCGCGCGCTATTTTTCTTAGCTATGCATTGTCATCAATAGGATTAGCTTTCATATTTGCTTTCATTTCATTTTAAGCCACCTATGCAGCAGTCTCAAAACACCTACCAAATTAGTACAAGACTACACATGAAATACTTAAGAGCTAAGTTAGTTTCCATACCTGCACATGGCCGTAGATTTTAACTGAAGCATAATTCTTTTCCATCAATTAAATCATAGTATAGGTAGCCTATAGCATATATATATATACCTTAGAAGCCAAGCAATATATATTAAAATGCAATTGCACATGGCCGTAACATATAAATAGCTGCAAAATGTACGAACGGCTATGACCAAACCATACACCCTTTCAAATCATAGCAACATAGCTAAGACATTACATCACCAAGTGTAGTTCATTTCCCTACGCAGACAGTCTAAACTCTACCGTGTTATGACCAAAGCTAAGCTATAGTCTATTATATGTTTCACCCTATAAATACACTTCAATGTCAGTAAGATTCCATAATCTAGAACCAGCTTAAAACAACGTAAAATGAAAGAGAAGTAATATCCGAGAACAACTTAAAGCAAAGAAGCTAAAACCTGGAATGGCAAAGCAGATATGGGTGAGTAAACATTGTTTTGTTTCTGTTTCAAAGCATTTAATCTGGGTAACTTTAGACAATACGTATGATATTAAATATGTATGAGTTATGCTGATATATATGTATGAGTTTTGCTGATGAAGCATGAATGCTTGATTTAAGAGAAATGACTTAAATTGTTTGATAAGTATGGAATGTAACTAAAAGACAGAGAGCTGTTTTTAAGAGTAAACTTCAATTGGATTTACATATTTTAACTAGGATCTGATTCTTTTTACTAAAAAGTGAATAAATATACACTTGTATATCTTGTTGCATGATTTTGATCGTTTTACTATCACTGAAGTATGGGAGGGATTAAATATAAAACTGGGAAAAAAATTAATGTGAGTAAACCCCTTTTTCTTTTGACTATTAAAATCTATCCTTTAATGTTGACTATATATCGTAAGTATATATGCTAATGTATGATAGATTACATTATATTGAATAAAAATCTAAACCGGGAACCTATGTATGGGCAAGAACAGAAAAGGGAAGAGGAAAAACTGGTAATAGTTAGAAACAGAGGACCCATATAAACTGTGATATCATCTTTGGAAGTAAAGAGAGAAACCAATAAGGTTAAATAGAAGAATAAAGATGGAGACAAATTAACTGTGATAAAATAAATTAATTGCACATATATTATAGGAAGTAAACTAACAATAAAACTAATGAAGCCTGAAGATCCAAAAGATTTTGAAGCGCTTGGCACATAGAAAGACAGAATATAACAAAAGTCAGGCTCGTGTGATAAACTAACGTTTAAAACCAGTTTAACAATCTATACAAGCATTCCCCCGTTAAAACATAGATGACTAAATTTCATTTAACAAAACATTGTTGGATGCAAGAACATTTGCAAAGCCTAACAACAATGTATGACACTTTCTTTCCTGTTTTTCCTGTTATATAACTTACACTCCTTAAATTTTCATTTTTCTATTGACTGTTATATAAGTATTCATGAATCTACATACGTTTTATCATGAAAGGGTTCAACATTTGTTGTAATTTAATCCCTGTTAATATATATAAAATGCATGAATGGTTAAACAAGTAAATGGTTAAACAAGGAGAGAAATAGATAAGCAGAAGGTTAACAACAACAAAAAAAAGAAATAAAGGAAAGAAGGGATGCTGTATGCAACAACCCGGGAAATGCGAGCCAGTTTAAAATTTTTATTTTGGCAATTTTAGTGAATTTTGAACATTTAAAGTGATTTATTTTAAATAATATCGACGAGAAATTTATTTTGAATAGAATTTGAACGTATATATTTATACACGTCGTCGTTAGAATATAAATTATTATATATAATTATAAAAGGAATTGAAAATGGCGCGGTAGTTCGATAATTCGATTTCAAACTTCAAATGAATGTACCGGGTGCAGAATAAACCGGATTTTAGTAAAACCAAAAATATTTGAATCTAATTATGAATATCTTTCCAATGAATCTAGAAAATCAAGATTTCATAGCGGGGATAAAAAGATATGTCCAGTTGAAAATTCAGAATAGTCGCTATGGAATTCTGGCCCTTAAAAATGGGAAATTTTCAAACGACCTCGGATTTCGATGAAACCACTTTTGTTGGATCCGTGATGTCAAATTATTGCTAGATTCCAAATTTTGTAATTTTTTGAATCAATATGTGAGCGTAGCAAAGGAAAACGCGTTTGGCCAGTTTCAGTTGATTTTAATCGACTGGAAAATGACCATTTTTCAAACGGTCTCAGAATTCGACGAAACTAGTTTTGTTAGGACTGTATCGTCAATACGAAGCTAGAAAATATTTTTCTGGAATTTTTAGAGTTCGCATGTGACCCCGGTAAATTTAAATGCGCGTTCAAATTCAATATATAGAGTTATATGTTGATTTTAACGGAAATTGATCGAAACGGTCGAATCAGCTTACGGTACATATCCCAATGTGTTCGGAATAGGGGTGAAACGCTATGGACGACAGGCAGTGAGCCTCGTTTAGAGGTCAAATGAAAAAGTCAACTTTTTTAAATTTAAATAATCAAATAAATTAAAAATCTCTCTCCCCTTATCTCCTTTCAGCCCCCCCCCCCCCCGGTATCATTTCAAAACTTAGAAAAAAAATCAAATCGCTGCCCCTGGGGCGTTCGCCGCCCACAGCGCTACCGTGCGAGGCGCGCCTCCCCCCTCCAGCAACCCTAGCCTCGCGTCCCCCCCCGTTTAACCATCTCCCCTCTAATTTGAAGCTCCAATCCCTAGCACCCAAACCCCATTCGCCACCGCGCCGCCGCCTCCTACACCATCTCCCCACCCTCCGCATCTCAACCTCCCGCCCCTCTCTCTTCTTCCAACGCGCCCCGTGTTTCACCACAAAACCACCGCGCCCCCTCCTGCTGCTGCCGCCTCCGCTGCTTCTTCTTCCACCTCCTCCCTGACCTGCGTGCCAACAGCAATTCCTCCCCCCTCTTTTTCTTCTGACGAGCAAAGTAAGTTTTAATTAATTATTAGTGTAGAAAAATATGATTTTTCCTATGTGTTTGATTATAAAAGAAATGATTTTTATTTTATAGTGATGATATAAAAATTCGATCTTTGTATAAGAAGTCGAAAGATGTATAAAAATATAATCTTTTATATTGTAGAAGTATAAAAATAAAAAATTTATATAGGTAAGATAGTAAAAATATCATCTTTATATATGTAACGAAATAAAAATCTAATTTTTATTATATATATAATGAAGTAAAAATGTGATCTTTATAGTGATGAAATGAAAAGGGCGAAATCTTTATAAATAAAAATAGAATTTTTATCTATATAGTAGCGATGTAAAAATAGAATTTTTGTCTATATAGTAGCGATGTAAAAATAGAATTTTTATCTATATAGTAGCGATGTAAAAATAGAATTTTTATCTATATAGTAGCGATGTAAAAATAGAATTTTTATCTATATAGTAGCGATGTAAAAATAGAATTTTTATCTATGTAGTAGTAGTATAAAAATATAATTTTTATATACATAGCAACAATATAAGAGTGAGGTTTTTATATATGTAGTGGCTACGGGCAACGAAAGTGACAAAGGGCGAGAACGACGAAGATTTCTACATATGAAGTGTCATGGAGTTGGGATAGCTTTGGTGAGAATTCCTCACTCTAAATTTCTTTTTCTAGTTATATATATACTAGGATGCAGACGGTGCTTAGCAGCACCCGACACCCGTCGTCCACAGACCATGGACGGCTTGTATGCTTGTTTGATGTGTTGTGAAAATTGTTTGTGATGTTGATGTGAAATCGATAATAAATTGTAGATGGTTGAAATAAATTAACTATCGTTAAAAATATAATTTTTAACGTGAATATGAATATAGTGAATGTGAGTAAATAAAAATTTATAAACAAATCGGCCGATTTGTTTATATGCACTGATTTGACTGATATTGATTGGGACGATAAATTTTACACATCGCCCAACTGCACAAATAAAAATCTGTGTTTGTTGATTTGAAACCCCACACGGGTGTTGGGATGATATTTGGCGTACACTAATCCCAATTATTTAATTGTATGTCGATCGATTGTTCGACAGACTGTGTAAGCGTTAATTATTTATATTTAATGCTTATGCAGTTGTGTGGTGAACTTTGGATGATGGTTGATTGTTTATCGTTGCTATTATATACATGTGTGGTATGGAATCCATATAATTAACGTTATATGGTAATTGATTGGGCCTCATTCCAATCGGGAAAATAAGGAATATTTTACATAACAAAAATAGTCATGTGTTGAGGAAAATATTTTAAATAATAAAATTTACATCTTTATCATATTTAAAATTAGAACTACTTCACGGTGGAGTCTAATTAAAAATCAAACGATAGATACCATAGTTTTATAAAATATTTTACATAACAAAAATAGTCGTGTGTTGACAGTACTCATGTGTTAATATTAGTCAGGTGTTGGAAGAAATATATATATTCATGTGTTGAATGGAATAAATATTCATTTGTTGAATAGAATAATGGATTTATTGAAATATATAAAGCCGTGTTGATTAGAGTTGCGCTATTTTGACGTGAACGATATTTATATCGATTATATTCGTTTTTATAATGAATATAGAAAAGAAGTGATTTCAAAATATAACGTTTTGAAAATATTATCATTTATATAGTAATGATACGAAATATTCAATTTTGATTTGAAATTGAATATAGAGTTGAAATGGTTTTGAAAAAGAATTTAAAACGATTTATAAAATACATTTTAAAAAGGAAATCGACGAAATATATATATATTATATATATAATGGCCTGAATAGAACGCGCCGCGGCAGTTCGTGAATTCCGACCATTGATTCGAATGGACTTTGCGGGAGATCCGACCGTCGGATTCTCATAAAACCGGAACCGTTGGATTCGTATCGAAAAGAGCTTTCTAACGAATATTAGAAATTAGAAATCTAACGGTTGGATTTGGAATTATGTCCAAATCAAATTTGAAAAAGGTCGCTGTAAGTGCAGTTCGATGGCCATTGATGGAAATCGACTGTACGGGCCTTGATAAAATTACTAAAATTTGTAATAATTTGTGTAAAATCATAAGAAATGATTTGTGAAGAATTGGGATGAAAAACTCCATATTTGAAAAGATAAAAATAGATTTTTATCGAAATGAACTAGTTTTGAACTAGAATTATAATTCATTTATTTTTGAAATAAATAAAGTGGATTTGAAACGGTTTTGAAATATAACCAGAATTTCCAATAATTGAATTGGAAGGGATTTGAATCGAAATTGTCTTCGGAATATTTCGATGTTGGATTTCGTGATGATACATATATTGTTATGGGAATTTGAAAGATATATTAATATCGTTATTTCCAATACGATATTTGTTAGTCGTAGAATTTGATATTGAATATAAGCCGGTGTATTTTCTATTCAGAGCCTTGTATTTAATATCAAATGGGATTTGGGTTTGTCGTGAATGGTGTCTTCATTAACACTGCTCTTAAACCCAGTTGAGAAAAAGATTAAATCTTTTTATTTAGATTTAATGAAGTGTACCAATTAAATGATATTTAATTGGAATTGAATTGGTATTGATTTTTGGGTTTATCGTGAACAGTGTTTTAAATAACACTTGTTCTTTAACCCGATAATTAATGTGATGTGATTTTGGGTTTATCGTGAACCGTGTTTTAAGTGACACTGATTCTTTAGCCCAGTTAAAGATTAAAACTAAGTGGAGTTTTAATGAATCTTTAATTAGATTGAAAAGATCGAAAATGGAGTATCACCAATTTTACTCCAGGCGATAGTTAAATCTTTAATTAGATTTGAACGTGAGATGGTAATTGAATTTACCGATAACACCGTGGTGTTAGATATGAAGTATTACCAGTTTTACTTCATGGGATGAATAGGTGGGGATTGGGAAATAAAATAAATGATTACTCCGGTGTGGTTCGCTAATCCCGACTAGTTTGAATTGATATTCAAAGAAGATTAAAGAATAAATTTAAAGAATTTATCTTTGATAAAATCGATGGGAACCTTTCCCAAAGTATAAGAATATTTGAACAAAAGAATATTCTGTATTGGAATGAGACGTATGTTGTGTTTGTTTAACACTTGTTTATTATATACGTGAGTTATTCAGAAAGACCGGGTTTATCCCATTCTGAATAACTGATTCGACGTGGTGTCGAAGATGAAGACGGTGATCGAAGACCGGAGGTCTTCACGTCGTTTGGGTGATTACTGGTGGTATTGATTGGGCCGTACACCCAAGAAGATGGAAATAGTTGGTGATCATCCAGATGTACTTGGAGATCGATGGATATGCGGGGTACTAGGTGCCTCCAGTTTCGTTCAGACCCATAACGAACTTGTAAATGGACCGTGTGTCTGACATTGGATTTTAGTCTTGGTGATTGATTTCTATTAAATATATTTCTGTTTGGCGGTGGAGAATTTATTCTCTTGCTTAACGCCCTTCTCTGATATGTACGAGCTCAGGGGTTATATATTGATGGATATCAAACGCATGGAGTGAATTGCCTGTGTGGCATGCCTAAGTGGAAATTGATCAAGGCTTCTGTTGAAAAGCAAAGTCTTGTGGTGATGATCAAATCACAACCTGCGTGGCATAGCTTTGTATTCGCGAGCCTCACACCCCAGTTGTGAACCAAAAACGGGAGAGGACCTCGGGGAGGGCATTCGTTTCCTTCTAGCTAGAAGTGGCGTCAGTGGTTTTACACGCCTTGACGAGTTTGACTTATGTGGTTGTTGCTGTTGCGAGGCGCCTCGGTTAGATCGGACGATCCGGGTCCGATGGAGTCACTCGTTGGCTCACTTACGCCCCATAGGGCGGGGAAACGTAGTGTTCCAGAATTTTAATCCACATCGGTGGACCAGCCCTGACGATCCAAGGGTCACTCGAGCTCTGATCCTGAGACTCGGGCAAGACAGTCTCGAATCGGTTGAGGAGTATCTTTTGCCTCGGTTCACAGACGGAAATCCAATTTCCAAATACGTGATTTTGCGGTTTTAATTATAGAACTAGTATGGCGAAATGATATATGGTACCCATGTCGTCTATGATTGATACTTATGATTTGAAATTGTTTTATACACTATGCACTTGTAATAGTATCAAATGATTTGTTTTAAACGTACTAAGCATATTTGGCTATTATAAGGGAAAACCCTATCCCCCGGCTTGCGTTGCATTATGTGATAGGACCTAGGTCTTATAATAGCTTCATTTTTCCAAAAAGCATTGCGCTTTTTCGTTATATGCACTGTTATTCTAGGGAGGAAACCCGTTCCGTGTTATACGGCGTGGTCCCTTGATATATCTGATTTAAAGTAAAGTTTTAAATAACTGTTTTAGTTCTCACACCAGTCCCATGACTGACCTGGAGTTTATTGTTTTAACCTAAACTCTGGGTGCCCTTATTTTGACACGGGCAGCTAGTAGTTTTGGTTTTGCAGATTTATATTCACAGGATCTTGGTTTACAGCTGGAATGATATCCGGAAAGCTTTGTATCCGTATATCTCTTCTAGTTGTGTATTGTATTATTTTCCGCTGCGATGTATTTAAATGTAATTTAAATCTCTGATATTTCTGTGTAATATTGATTCATACTCTGTATATTCTTGTAATCTGATGCATTGTTGTAATATACAATGAAATGTTCTTCCGTCTGCGTTCTTTTGTGGCTTGTTCTCGAACTATCCGCGCTTTCCTTCACGGGGAAGTTACGGGTTCTTATAGTTGGTATCAGAGCTTTGGTTTACAGAGCTCGAGAACAAGACACATTAGAACCATATGAAAGAATTCATCAGATATTGGATTAGTAATATCCAATTAGAATGACTCGTTAGAGATAGGATCAGTAGTATCCTAGAACGAGTGTGAAGAGTATATTTTTCAAATGAAAACGAATTTTGTTTTGAAAATTTAATTCGTTTTAAATGTATTTGAATATTTATTTATTTTGAATTTGGACAATCCAATATATAAAGATTTCGCGTATACGCGTCATGAACGTATATTCAAAGTTTTAATATACTGGGTAGATATAGAATCACATTCTAGACATCCGGGGATGTTTCTGATGATGGTGCATCATCATCAGTATTCATATTCGAGTTTCGAAGGTGTGATATCTATATATTTCCATTAGACTGGTGTGAGAACCAAAACTTATATAGAATACATTGTTGTGATTTGGCATCAAAAACATGATTTTCTGTATATGTATCAAAATTATGAATTTGAAACGTTAATCCACTAATTGATTGATGTTTGTGTTGTTTGTTTATTTGTTTGATAATTTTGAACCATTTAGCCTAATTGTATCAAATATTGAATTATATTGAAATTGGTCGCATTTGCTTGCATATACATGTACTTACATTGAACAGGTCATAGCAAGGAGGCTAGAGCAGAAGAATAAAATTTGTTTGCCCGACAAATAGGTACATGTTTACCATAATTTACTGTTTTGTTTGGGTGATGATGATTTTATGAGCCGATTGGCTATCCGCTTGGCTTTTTCTTTTTCTTTTTCTTTTTGAGATCAGAGGGCCTATATGGCAATTTCGGGATTTTCCCGTGCTCCCGGTGCAGGGGAGGTTATGGCGAAAATTTTCAAAAATTTAGGGTGTTAGCCAAATTTTTGAAAAATTTGAAAAGCTCTTAGAAACTGAAAAGTTGAAGGACTTAAGCCGTAATCAAAATACTGGAAGTTGAGTTGGTCTTTAAAACAACTTTCGGCTTCGTTCCTTTACGGGGACGAAAAGTTTTAAGTGGGGGAGATTGTAACAACCCGGGAAATGCGAGCCAGATTAAATTTTTTATTTTGGCAATTTTAGTGAATTTTGAACATTTAAAATGATTTATTTTAAATAATATCGACGAGAAATTTATTTTGAATAGAATTTGAACGTATATATTTATACGCGTCGTCGTTAGAATATAAATTATTATATATAATTAGAAAAGGAATTGAAAATGGTGCGGTAGTTCGATAATTCGATTTCAAACTTCAAATGAATGTACCGGGTGCAGAATAAACCGGATTTTAGTGAAACCAAAAATATTTGAATCTAATTGTGAATATCTTTCCAACGAATCCGGAAAATCAAGATTTCATAGCGGGGAAAAAAGATATGTCCAGTTGAAAATTCAGAATAGTCGCTATGAAATTCTGGCCCTTAAAAATGGGAATTTTGCAAACGACCTCAGATTTCGACGAAACCACTTTTGTTGGATCCGTGATGTCAAATTATTGCTAGATTCCAAATTTCGTAATTTTTCGAATCAATATGTGAGCGTAGCAAAGGAAAACGCGTTTGGCCAGTTTCAATTGATTTTAATCGACTGGAAAATGACCATTTTTCAAACGGTCTCAGAATTCGACGAAACTAGTTTTGTTAGGACCGTATCATCAATACGAAGCTAGAAAATATTTTTCTGGAATTTTTAGAATTCGTATGTGACCCTGGTAAATTGAAATGCGCGTTCAAATTCAATATATAGAGTTATTTGTTGATTTTAACGGAAACTGATCGAAACGGTCGAATCAGCTTACGGTACATATCCCATTGTGTTCGGAATAGGCGTGAAACACTATGGACGACAGGCGGTGGGCCTCGTTTAGAGGTCAAATGAAAAAGTCAACTTTTTGAAATTTAAATAATTAAATAAATTAAAAATCTCTCTCCCCTTATCTCCTTTCACCCCCCCCCCCCCGTATCATTTCAAAACCGAGAAAAAAAGAAAAGAAAAGAAAATCAAATCGCCACCCCTGGGGCGTTCGCCGCCGCGCGAGGCGCGCCTCCTCCCTCCAGCAACCCTAGCCTCGCGTCGCCCCCCCCCCCCTGTTTCACCATCTCCCCTCCGATTTGAAGCTCCAATCCCTAGCACCCAAACCCCACTCGCCACCGCCTCCTCCACCATCTCCCCTCCCTCCGCATCTCCTCCTCAACCTCCCGCCCGTCTCTCTTCTTCCAAAGCGCCCCCTCTTTCACCATAAAACCACCGCGCCCCCTCCTCATGCTGTTGCCGCCTCCGCTGCTTCTTCTTCCACCTCCTCCCTGACCTACGCGCCAACAGCAATTCCTCCCCCCTCTTTTTCTTCTTACGAGCAAAGTAAGTTTTAATTAATTATTTGTGTAGAAAAATATGATTTTTCCTATGTGTTTGATTATAAAAGAAATGATTTTTATTTTATAGTGATGATATAAAAATTCGATCTTTGTATAAGAAGTCGAAAGATGTATAAAAATATAATCTTTTATATTGTAGAAGTATAAAAATAAATTTTTTATATAGGTAAGATAGTAAAAATATCATCTTTATATATGTAACGAAATAAAAATCTAATTTTTATTATATATATATAATGAAGTAAAAATGTGATCTTTATAGTGATGAAATGAAAAGGGCGAAATCTTTATAAATAAAAATAGAATTTTTATCTATATAGTAGCGATGTAAAAATAGAATTTTTATCTATATAGCAGTGATGTAAAAATAGAATTTTTATCTATATAGTAGCGATGTAAAAATAGAATTTTTATCTATATAGTATCGATGTAAAAATAGAATTTTTATCTATGTAGTAGTAGTATAAAAATATAATTTTTATATACATAGAAACAATATAAAAATGAGATTTTTATATATGTAGTGGCTACGGGCAACGAAAGTGACAAAGGGCGAGAACGGCGAAGATTTCTACATATGAAGTGTCGTGGAGTTGGGATAGCTTTGGTGAGAATTCCTCACTCTAAATTTCTCTTTCTAGTTATATATATATATATATATATATATATATACATACTAGGATGTAGACGGTGCTTAGCAGCACCCGACACCCGTCGTCCACAGACCATGGACGGCTTGTATGCTTGTTTGATGTGTTGTGAAAATTGTTTGTGATGTTGATGTGAAATCGATAATAAATTGTAAATGGTTGAAATAAATTAATTATCGTTAAAAATATAATGTTTAACGTGAATATGAATATAGTGAATGTGAGTAAATAAATATTTATAAACAAATCGGCCGATTTGTTTATATGCACTGATTTGACTGATATTGATTGGGACGATAAATTTTACACATCGCCCAACTGCACAAACAAAAATCTGTGTTTGTTGATTTGAAACCCCACACGGGTGTTGGGATGATATTTGGCGTACACTAATCCCAATTATTTAATTGTATGTCGATCGATTGGTCGACAGGCTGTGTAAGCGTTAATCATTTATATTTAATGCTTATGCAGTTGTGTGGTGCACTTTGGATGATGGTTGATTGTTTATCGTTGCTATTATATACAAGTGTTGTATGGAATCCATATAATTAACGTTATATGGTAATTGATTGGGCCTCACTCCAATCGGGAAAATAAAGAATATTTTACATAACAAAAATAGTCATGTGTTGACGATGTTCATGTGTTGAAACTATTCATGTGTTGATAAAATTTACATCTTTATCATATTTAAAATTAGAACTACTTCACGGTGGAGTCTAATTAAAAATCAAACGATAGATACCATAGTTTTATAAAATATTTTACATAACAAAAATAGTCGTGTGTTGACAGTACTCATGTGTTGATATTAGTCAGGTGTTGGAAGAAATATATATATTCATGTGTTGAATGGAATAAATATTCATTTTTTGAATAGAATAATGGATTTATTGAAACATATAAAGCCGTGTTGATTAGAGTTGCGCTATTTTGACGTGAACGATATTTATGTCGATTATATTCGTTTTTATAATGAATATAGAAAAGAAGTGATTTCAAAATATAACGTTTTGAAAATATTATCATTTATATAGTAATGATACGAAATATTCAATTTTGATTTGAAATTGAATATAGAGTTGAAATGGTTTTGAAAACGAATTTAGAACGATTTATAAAATACGTTTTAAAAAGGAAATCGATGAAATATATATATATTATATATATATAATGGCCTGAATAGAACGCGCCGCGCCGCGGTAGTTCGTGAATTCCGACCATTGACTTCGAATGGACTTTGCGAGAGATCCGACCGTCGGGTTCTCCTAAAACCGGAACCGTTGGGTTCGTTTCGAAAAGAGCTTTTTAACGAATATTAGAAATTAGAAATCTAACGGTTGGATTTGGAATTATGTCCAAATCAAATTTGAAAAAGGTCGCTGTAAGTGCAGTTCGATGGCCATTGATGGAAATCGACTGTACGAGCCTTGATAAAATTATTAAAAATAGTAATAATTTGTGTAAAATCATAAGAAATGATTTGTGAAGAATTGGGATGAAAAACTCCATATTTGAAAAGATAAAAATAGATTTTTATCGAAATGAACTAGTTTTGAACTAGAATTATAATTCATTTTTTTTGAAATAAATAAAGTGGATTTGAAATGGTTTTGAAATATAACCAGAATTTCCAATAATTGAATTGGAAGGGATTTGAATCGAAATTGTCTTCGGAATATTTCGATGTTGGATTTCGTGATGATACAGATATTGTTATGGGAATTTGAAAGATATATTAATATCGTTATTTCCAATACGATATTTGTTAGTCGTAGAATTTGATATTGAATATAAGCCGGTGTAATTTCTATTCAGAGCCTTGTATTTAATATCAAATGGGATTTGGGTTTGTCGTGAATGGTGTCTTCATTAACACTGCTCTTAAACCCAGTTGAGAAAAAGATTAAATCTTTTTATTTAGATTTAATGAAGTGTACCAATTAAATGATATTTAATTGGAATTGAATTGGTATTGATTTTTGGGTTTATCGTGAACAGTGTTTTAAATAACACTTGTTCTTTAACCCGAGTGATGTGATTTTGGGTTTATCGTGAACCGTGTTTTAAATGACACTGATTCTTTAGCCCAGTTAAAGATTAAAACTAAGTGGAGTTTTAATGAATCTTTAATTAGATTGAAAAGATCGAAAATGGAGTATCACCAGTTTTACTCCAGGCGATAGTTAAATCATAAATTAGATTTGAACGTGAGATGGTAATTGAATTTACCGATAACACCATGGTGTTAGATATGAAGTATTACCAGTTTTACTTCATGGGATGAATAGGTGGGGATTGGGAAATAAAATAAATGATTACTCCGGTGTGGTTCGCTAATCCCGACTAGTTTGAATTGATATTCAAAGAAGATTAAAGAATAAATTTAAAGAATTTATCTTTGATAAAATCAATAGGAACCTTTCCCAAAGTTTAAGAATATTTGAACAAAAGAATATTCTAAATTGGAATGAGGCGTATGTTGTGTTTGTTTAACACTTGTTTTTTATATACGCGAGGTATTCAGAAAGACCGGGTTTATCCCATTCTGAATAACTGATTCGACGTTGTGTCGAAGATGAAGACGGTGGTCGAAGACCGGAGGTCTTCACGTCGTTTGGGTGATTACTGATGATCTTGATTGGGTCTTACACCCAAGAAGATGGAAATAGTTGGTGATCGTCCAGACGTACTTGGAGATCGATGGATATGCGTGGTACTAGGTGCCTCCAGTTTCGTTCAGACCCAGAACGAACTTGTAAATGGACTGTGTGTCTGACATTGGATTTTAGTATGTGTGATTGATTTCTATTAAATATATATCTGTTTGGCGGCGGAGAATTTATTCTCTTGCTTAACGCCCTTCTCTGAGACGTACGAGCTCAGAGGTTATATATTGATGGATATCAAACACATGGAGTGAATTGCCTGTGTGGCATGCCTAAGTGGAAATTGATCAAGGCTTCTGTTGAAAAGCAAAGTCTTGTGGTGATGATCAAAGCACAGCCCGCGTGGCATAGCTTTGTGTAGCGTTGATTCGCGAGCCTCACATCCCGGTTGTGAACCAAAAACGGGAGAGGACCTCAGGGAGGGCATGTGTTTCCTTCTAGCTAGAAGTGGCGTTAGTGGTTTTACACGCCCTGACGAGTTTGACTTATGTGGTTGTTGCTGTTGCAAGGCGCCTCGGTTAGATCAGACGATCCGGGTCTGATGGAGTCACTCGTTGGCTCACTTACGCCCCATAGGGCGGGGAAACGTAGTGTTCAGGAATTTTAATCCACATCGGTGGACCGGCCCTGACGATTCAGGGGTCACTCGAGCTCTGATCCTGAGACTCGGGCTAGACAGTCTCGAATCGGTTGAGGACTATCTTTTGCCGCGGTTCACAGACGGAAATCCAATTTCCAAATACGTGATTTTGCAGTTTTAATTGCAGAACTAGTGTGACGACATGATATATGGTACCCATATCGTCTATGATTGATACTTATGATTTGAAATTGTTTTATACACTATGCACTTGTAATAGTATCAAATGATTTGTTTTAAACGTACTAAGCATATTTGGCTATTATAAGGGAAAACCCTATCCCCCGGCTAGCGTTGCATTGTGTGATAGGACCTGGGTCTTATAATAGCTTCATTTTTCCAAAAAGCATTG
This sequence comes from Allium sativum, assembly GCA_030737875.1. NCBI lineage: Eukaryota > Viridiplantae > Streptophyta > Magnoliopsida > Asparagales > Amaryllidaceae > Allium > Allium sativum. The sequence continues at coordinate 970,326,979 of CM060918.1, read as the reverse complement.
CGCTGTTTCGTTATATGCACTGTTATTCTTGGGAGGAAACCCGTTCCGTGTTATACGGCGTGGTCCCTTGATATATCTGATTTAAAGTAAAGTTTTAAATAACTGTTTTAGTTCTCACACCAGTCCCATGACTGACCTGGAGTTTATTGTTTTAACCTAAACTCTGGGTGCCCTTATTTTGACACGGGCAGCTAGTAGTTTTGGTTTTGCAGATTTATGTTCACAGGATCCTGGTTTACAGCTGGAATGATATCCGAAAAGGTTTGTATCCGTATATCTCTTCTAGTTGTGTATTGTATTATTTTCCGCTGTGATGTATTTAAATGAAATTTAAATATCTGATATTTCTGTGTAATATTGATTCATACTCTGTATATTCTTGTAATCTGATGCATTGTTGTAATATACAATGAAATGTTCTTCCGTCTGCGTTCTGTTGTGGCTTGTTCTCGAACTATCCGCGCTTTCCTTCACGGGGAAGTTACGGGTTCTTACACTGTGGGAATATACCTGTAAATATTGAGTCTTTAACACAAAACAAAACAAGAGAGTCCTCCCTCATTATACCTCAATAAGATCATATTCCCGTATGTTTCAAAATGGATTTTCAAGTGCATTGATATCCAAGTTGGCTATACAAATTGTACTATCATACATGCTTTCATGTGAGTAAAATTTTATAGATTCTAATTTTGCCAGGTCCGTGAAGGAGCGATTTGCTTGTGCCATGTGCAGTTGTGTGTGTTTCTGAGTGCATGTTGTGTGTGTGGGTGAGTTCGATCAAAATGAAGGGGGATGCAGTACTAAGGAAAGAAGAAGAGTAAGGAAAAGGGAAGCGCAGTTGTGCTCGTGCACATATGCACATGTATACACTATGAAATAGGAATGTATGCACTGTGAAGTGGAAGGAAGGAGATAAAAGAGGTATGGAGACTCAACAGCAAACCAAAGAAAAGAAACTGGAGAAGAAAGGAGGAAACCGCATGGATCGGTCATGACTTGTGAACATGATGTGTAGGTCATGTATTGGATGTGGCATGGAGTTGTAATGTTTTGGCACTGGGAAGGAATGTGTCAGGAGCAAAAATTTGCGTGATCAAGATTTTCGAATGGAGCAAGAAACGAGCAGGTGCCAGGTTAAAAACTAAAGAGAAAAGTTATAGAAGGGGACGGGCTGAAGAATGGGCTGGGCCGAATAAATTAAAAATAAAATTAAATAAAATATGCACATAAAAGAAGTAATATCCGTAGAAGAAAACAAAAGGGGAAAAAGGAAAGAAGTAGCAAATGAAAGGAAAGAAGGGCAAGTTGAAGAAATGGGGATACAACTTAAATGAAGGCAGAAAATTAATTTTGGGCCTGGGATGTAGGAATAGAGAAGATGGGAAAAGAAAGAAAAAGGGAAAACAAGAAGGGGAAAGGGAGTTGGGCCAAGTCTATGGACCGATGGGCTTGAGTTTTAGAGCAATAATATTGAAAGAGAATAAGAGAGAGAGGAAGGAAAAAAACTCAAAAGAAGAGGGAAAATAAATCTAAAGGAAGGGAATAGAATTTTTTTAGAAATTATAACAAAAGAATGTTTCTTTTAAGTATATTAATTTTATAGTAAAGATATATAAATAGTTATCCAAAATTTTAAAAAAGAAAAGCGGTAAGTATGGATGATGGGATCTGAAGTGGCAGATGGTAAGTGATAGGATCAGTGTAAACAAGTTGAGTCGTGTCAATATTAAGCTAAGTTAGTTATAAATAAATTTTAATAAATATGAATTTATTCTTTTATATAATCCAGATGGTTAGTTCAAATCTAATTCATTTAACTATAATAGACGATATGTCATGGTTAATAAATGATGGTTGATCGTGAATGACATGGTGTTGGGATAAACTCAAATAATTATAAATAGACTTTTATTCATTTGATCATCTATTCAAAGAAGGGAATAAAAGCTAAATAAATGTTTATATCTCAAAACATAGATTATAACGCTACTGTTAAAACCAATAACTTCTAGAAAGTAGTGGACTCAAAACCTGGATAAATTTAAGATAAATAAAAGATCCCATAACCATTATAAATTGGTAGAAATTTAATTGTCGAACTATAATCGGCAAGTTATGTTGTGACAAATTGTTTGTTTATTGAATTGATAATTATGTTGTGATTATTTTAACTTGGCTGACACGTTCAAATCAACTTGTATCAGATCACCATTTAAATTTGTAAGTTAAATCTTGTATGTGAAATAATTTCATCAATAAGTTCTGATAATTAATCAGGATATAGAAACCGCATGAAATATATTGACTTGGTTGCTGTTAAGTATCACTTGACCCTAAAAGATATTAACGTTGTCGTTTCAACGAGTCCGGAAACTATATTCCACTTCAATTTGATTTATACGAGTTCTAGATTATCGAAGACAAGTGAAGACGGAATTTTTGCAAGGGCTATTCTATTTACACAATAGTTCCAAACCTAGGACAACTTGTATGGACGAATGTCTGACAGAATATACCTAATGGATCGTGTAAGTTGATCTCTTCAAAACTATATTGGTGGCGGAGGAATTTGTTTCTCTTAGCTTTATACCTGTAGTTTTGGAGAAATCAATTTGTGATTTGACGGGTTTAGCAATGTGGCATTCAAAGTGAAAAGACGTGATATATCTAAAGGTAAGTTTTAGCCTCAAGCCTCACAACCGGGAAATGACAAAAATCGGGCAGGCAACATGGCTATGTGGGTCGCTCCCATTAGGGTGTATAATCACCTATCTAGAGAAAATTCATTTCCTTCTTTTATCTATTCGATGCTGTCCCTTTGGAGAAACAGTTGCTGATCCCAACCGTTGGTGATATACATTTGATACACTCAAGCGAAATGAGTGGTCGATCATGTGTGGGTTGGGTTGCAAGACGTTCTTGTTGAACCCAGTGTATTCCCCTCTAGAAATACACTATCGGTAGGTGGTTCCACACCTTGTCATAGTCGGAATCCAATCTCCAATAAGCGCCCGCGGTTTTGTTTGTATATTATATATGTGGAGCGTGAGCGTTCTGCTGGATTCTAATTTACTTATGGAAACTCTAGACACTATCATAATATCAGAATATTTATGATTTCTAAATATTTTGGGTTAAGGTAAAAACCATCCGTGTTGTAACGACCCGGAAATCCGAGCCAATTTAAAATTTTTATTTTGGCAATTTTAGTGAATTTTGAATATTTAAAATGAATTATTTTAAATAATAACGACAAGAAATTTATTTTGAATAGAATTAGAACGTATATGTTTATATACGTCGTCGTTAGAATATAAATATTTATTTATATATATATAATGAATTGAAAATGGAGCGGTAGTTCGATAATTCGATTTCTAAATTCAAATGAATGTACCGGGTGCAAAATAAACCGGATTTTAGTGAAACCAAAAATATTTGAATCTAATAGAGAATATCTTTCCAACGAATCCGAAAAATCGAAATTTCATAGCGGGGATAAAAAGTTATGTCCAGTTGAAATTTCAGAATAGTCGCTATGGAATTCTGGTCATTGAAAATAGCCATTTTGCAAACGACCTCGGATTTCGACGAAACCACTTTTGTTGGATCCGCGACGTCAAATTATTGCTAGGTTTCAGATTTCATAATTTTTCGAATCAATATGTGAGCGTGGCAAAGGAAAACGCATTTGACCAGTTTCAGTTGATTTTAATCGACTGGAAAAAGGCCATTTTTCAAACGGTCTCAGAATCTGACGAAATTAGTTTTGTTAGGACTGTATCGTCAATACGAAGCTAGAAATATTTTTCGGGAATTTTTAGAGACTGTGTGTGGCCCCGGTAAATTGAAATGTACGTTTAAGATTGAATATATAGATTTTTGTTTTAAATTCAATGGAAACTGATCGTAACGGCCGAATTGGCTCACGCAGCAAATCCCATTATTGTGTTCGAAATGGGGGTAATTAGCTAGGGACGACAGTCGGTGGGTTCGATTTCGATTTTGAAATAAAAAGTTACTTTTTATGGAAATTAAAATAATAAATATAAATTTATAATGGCTAGGTCAAAAGGGGTCAACGCCCTTTATAATTTTCACGTGGTCAACAGACCAAACCCGCCCCCTCTTAAATCAAAACCCGATAACCCCAAATCGATCTTCTCAGATCGAAAAAAATGGCGACGCCTCCACCTTCGTCGCCCTGGCCATCGCTCCTCTGATCGTCGAACCCCCTCCCCTAGCGACGCTCAACCTCCGCACCCTCCCCTTCACCCGTGTGGACCCCCAAACCTTAACGCCCAAGCCGGAATCCACACCTCCACCACCTGACGCCTGCCGCAGCGCCCTAGTCGGACTCCGACCCCCCTTCTTGCGGTCGCCGCCTACAAACAGCCCTCCCCTCTCCCCAAACTTCAACTGTAAGTTTTATTTTATTTTATTCATTACCTTTATTTGTAAACAAGTTTCGATTTTTATTTGCAAACAACTTTCGATTTTTATTTGCAAACAACTTTCGATTTTTATTTGTAAACAAGTTACGATTTTTATTTGTAAACAAGTTTCGATTTTTATTTATAAACTAAGTTGTAATTTTTATTAGGAAGATAGCAAAATAAAAGAATAGATTTTTAAAATGCAAAAAGGTTAGATTTTTGCAAAGAAAAAGATTTTTAAACTAGAAAGAAAGGATTTTAAAAAGATGAAAGGCATGGGTTTTAACATTGATAAAAGATTTGAATTTTAAATATATATACATGATGGAGGATATGAAAATATTTTTAACTAGATAATGAGTAGCGAGATAAAAACATAATTTTTATAACATAGAAAGGTTAAAAAATATAATTTTTATAACATAGAAAGGTTAAAAATATAATTTTTATAATATAGAAAGGTTAAAAATATAATTTTAATAATATAGAAAAGTTAAAAATATAATTTTTACACTAGTGGCATAATAAAAATATGATTTTTACTTAGGTAGAGTATTAAAAATATGGTTTTTATTAAAGTAGAAATATAAAAATATTTTTTTTTATATAGAAAGAAGCGTTGTAAATTTATGAAGTGAAATAAAAATCTGAACTTTATTTTATCGTGAAGTAGAGAAAATACAAAAATGTGATTTTTATATATGTAGTGAATGCGGACGACGAAAATAACTAGAGGCGAGCACGATGAAGATTTACTACCTATGAAGTGTCGTGGAGTTGGGATAGCTTTGGTGAGAACTTCTCACCTTTAATTTAATTTTTTTACTTGAAATATATACTAGGATGCAGACGGTGTTTAGTAGCACCCGACACCCGTCGTCCACAAACCATGGGCGGCTTGTTTGTTTGTTTGTTTGGTTGCTATGTTGTGAAATTTGATTGTGTGATGTGAAATGAAATAAAATATTTATATAGTTAAAAATTATTTTATAGTTGAAAATAAAATTTTTAACGTGTATTTAAAATGAAATAAATATAAACAAATCGGACGATTTGTTTATATACACACATTTGACTGATATTGATTGGGACGATAAATTTTACACATCGCCCAACTGCACAAATAAAATCTGTGTTTGATTGTTTGAAAACCCCACACGGGTATTGGGATGATATATGACATACACTAGTCCCAATGATTAGCTGTATGTCGATCGATTGATTGACAGGCTGTTATAAGCGTTAAATATTTATATTTGATGCTTATACAGTGTAGAATGCACTCTGGATGATGGTTGATTATTTATCGTTGTTATTTTATACATGTGTTGTAGAAAATCCATATAATTAACATTATATGGTAATTGATTGGGCCTCATTCCAGTTTTAAAATAGAATACTTGAAATAGAAATATATGAAGCCCTGTTGATTAGATTTACGCCATTTTGACGTGAACGATATTTATATCGATTTTATTCATTTTATAATGAACATCGAAAGTGATTTCAAAATCTGATATTTTAAATAGAATTAAATTGAAAAGAATTGAAATTCGAATTAAATTGAAAAGAATTGAAATTCGAATTAGATTGAAATAGAATTGAAATCGCTTTGGAAATGAATTCGAATTGAAATTGAATAGAAATGAATTCGAATTGAAATTGAATAGAATTGAATTCGAATTGAAATTGAATAGAAATGAATTTGAATTGAAATTGAATTAAAAATCGATTTGAATTGAAATCAATTTGGAATGAATTTAAAACGAATGTGTAAGGGAAAAATTAAATTTTGATTTGAAATTGAAATGAAGTTGAAATCGTTTTGAAATCGAATTTTAAACGATTTATAGAATACGTTTTAAAAGGAAATCGATGAAGTATATATTATATATAATATATATATATAATATAATGGCCGAATAGAACGCGCCGCACCATGGCAGTTCGCGAATTTCGACCATTGACTTCGAGTGGACATTGCGGGAGATCCGACCGTCGGATTCTCCTAAAACCATAACCGTTGGGTTCGTATCGAAAAGAGCTTTCTAACGAATATTAGAAATTTGGGATCTAACGGTTGGATTTGGAATTATGTCCAAATCAAATTTGAAAAAGGTCGCTGTAAGTGCAGTTCGATGGCCTTTGATGGAAATCGACTGTACGTGCCTTGATAAATTTATTAAAAATAGTAATAATTTGTGTAAGATCATAAGAAATGATTTGTGAAGAATTGGGATGAAAAACTCCATATTTGAAAAGATAAAAATAGTTTTTTATCGAAATGAACTAGTTTTGAATTAGAATAATAATTTATTTATTTTTAAAATAAATAAATTGAATTTGAAAAGGGTTTTAAAAGTAACCAGAATTTCCAATAATTGAATTGGAATAGATTTGAATCGAAATTGTCTTTGGAATATTTCGATGTTGGATTTCGTGATTATACATATGTTGTTATGGAAATTTGAAAGATATATATATATATATATCGTTATTTCCAATACGATATTTGTTGGTCGTAGAATTTGATATTGAATATAAGCCAATATATTTTCTATTCAGAGCCTTGTATTTAATATCAAGTGTGATTTGGGTTTGTCGTGAATGGTGTCTTCATTAACACTGTTCTTAAGCCCAGTGGAGAAAAAGATTAAATCTTTTTATTTAGATTTAATGAAGTGTACCAATTAAATAATATTTAATTAGAATTGAATTGGTATTGATTTTTGGGTTTATCGTGAACAGTGTTTTAAATAACACTTGTTCTTTAACCCGATAATTAATGGAAGGTGATTTTGGGTTTATCGTGAACCGTGTATTAAATGACACTAATTCTTTAACCCAGTTTAAGATTAAAACTAAGTGGAGTTTTAATTAATCTTTAATTAGATTGAAAAGATCGAGAATGGAGTATCACTAGTTTACGCACTTTTTTATTGATAACGTTAACTTTGGCAAAATATTTACACTTAGAATGGAATATTTACACTGAGAGTACAAAAGCATTTTTAATTTATTTTTAAAAGTAAATTCTATGTTTAAAAATGGATCGACGTCCAAATCCCAAATACACACACTTAATTTCAACGATTAAATCCTAATTTAATTTATTTTCAAACACTAAAATTTTCAAATCTATTACAACCCCCTTCCAAAAATCCGGGTTGTTACCTCGATCTTCTGTTATTACCCAAATCTAGGTCTTTAAACTGAATGAGACTCTGCTCTTCCCTAAAACTAAACTCTGATGTCCTAATTCCTTACTTCGCACGTTTGGATTTCCTAAACCGAGAGTGGCGCTGCTTTTTATTAGAAGACATAAAAGGATTCAGATTTAAAATCATACAAGGTTTTTAACATTCAAGAGCCATCATAACTTCATCATCAACTTATTAGGTAAATCCTAAAAAATCGAAAGGGTCCCACATTTCCAATATCAAAAAATAAACATCGTCTAAGAAACCAAAGACGGTTTTACACCTCATCATGCTTTCAGAAAAAGTGATACTAGGTACCGCCATAAAAATGCTCAGATAATCAGAATCAACTCCCATTATATATGAGGAGATTATGCATCTGAGTCTACGTTTTTAGATCTTCTAAAGTAATTTAATTTCAAGCTTACAATGACAAATTAGAGGACAACGTTATGTATGCAAAATCCTCAAACAAACTGCTTAAAATTCTTGAAAACATAGGAAGAATTGACGAACAGAATAGAATCCTCCTATATCTTATTAACCCTCAAAGGGAACTTGGTGATCCTATAAACTCTCACTTCGCGCTAAGAAGAATCCTCATACTTTAATTTTTTTAACAGTAGTGAATAGAAGACCTTCTGAAACACTTCGTAATAGTTCACTAACTCAAAGTTTATATTTCTAGTTTATTCTTCAATGAACCCATTACTCAAATCTTTCGAAATGGAGTACAAGTATCGAAATTCGTTCAAAAGGAAGAACGAATCAGTAGAGTGCCGAGGAGATAAACCTAAAATACCATATGGAAATTAATAAGACTTACGTGAATGTTTGTTGCCTCTCAAAATAAGCTTTAAGGGATCAACATCCACCGCCGAAGGGAGCGTTTACACTGTTGTTTCACAAACTTACTTATCCCAAAAGGGAATTGTTTTTTTAAATAGCTCAACCGAAAATTGAAATCTTTTATATCAAGCATTTCATAAGTAAGACGAAAGCTAGAGACTAAATACGAAGTAAATTCTAAAAGACATCGCTTTCCCCGTAATTTGTATAAGCAAAGGGTTGATTTAATATCTTAGTTTAATAAAGCCATTGACAACAACAAGAAGTTTAAATAACGAGGACGTTACATACCATCAAATTGTGATAAAGCAAAAATAGCGCTTTTCGTAAGCATTCTCAAGAAAGTCAAAGTTTTATTCCTTAAAAAATATAGATGGGCCAAGATAAACTAAAGTCTTGTTTAGCATTGGATAAAAGCTTTCGTAAAACAGGTCCTAGAGGTGCAGCCAATAAGAAACCCTCCTAGTGATTTCTTTCTCAATAGATTCTGAATAAACCCAAAATTGTAAAGCTTCTAAAAATTAAAGTATATATAGTTATATCATCAAAAGTCACTTTTTCAATTTACACCAATGATTTACAAGAAACTATACGAATCATAATGTAAATACACATTCAAAATTCATTTTTTCTATAAGACCTAGAGATATTCTCTAGCAATTGCCAAGGAAGACTAACTATCAAATTTTTGCTTCTAAATAAAGTTCATGAGAAAAATCTGAACTCTCAATCCTAATAACAATCAAAGAAGAAAATTATGATATTGTTCAAAAATTTAAGTTTAACTTACTACGTTTGTATAAGTTTAAAAGATAAACAGGTCAAAGGCGTAGTCTGAAGAAAGTTGATTAAGCATCACAGATGGATACTCGAGCCACAAACTAAGAGAATAGGAAGCCATAGCCCCAGGAGGCAATGTTCTCCCTGAAGTGTTAGGCGATGCAGCAGAATCCATAATAGAAGCCAATTAGAATTTTGCAGCATCAAAAGCCAATTTCTTCCCAAGAATGGCAGAGAGCTACAACACTAAGAGGAGAGGGAGGATATCAGTAACAATGGAAAGACATAACATAGAGAAGGGAATCCCTTGTGGCTGAACCAGATGCTTTACCAAACAAGGGATTTAAAAGAAAATTTGAAACGCTTAAAGCACAAGAAAGATTCCTCACAAAGGCTGAAGATGACATTTCCAAAACAGGCATCATCATGTCAACCACGAGGCCAAGAAAAGGCTTTATAAGAGCAAAGAAGTGAAGTTTACGGCATAAAGAAAAATATAGGGCATGGAAATAAAATAAGAAGAGAGAAGGAAAATTATGCTATTTATAAGGAAAACGTCTCCCACGTAAAATCAACGGATCAAACTCAAATGGCCAAAAGGCAATTTCGAAAAATAGAAAATCAAGTAGAATTAAAACGCCAGCTGCAGCAATTCATGACCACGGTCTTAAAGGAAACTTGCAGATGAAAAGACAAAGAAAGAGAAAATTACGGCTTGCACAGAAGAAAAAAAAATGAATAGACCCTTATTGACCAAATCCCAATTACCAAGAGGAAAGTACTGAAAAACGGATATCATGAAAGGACAACACATATCTTTAGGCTAGATGGCTTCAAAGTCAAGAACCCTCGTTCACTAGGGGAGGGAAAACGTTAGCACAAAAATAACCAAAGTAGATCAATAATTGAAATCAAGGTATATGAGTGTTTAGACATAGCGACTCCTCGAAAGAAGCAGTTATAGGCCTCTGGAATATAGAAGGGAGAGAAAAAGGGATTCTCCTTCAAACTGAAAATCCCATTTCGACCATAAATGAAAGGGCACTTGCATCAGACTAGAAATCTTTTTTCGGCCTTCACCGAAAGGGCGTTGGTTCTGAACCTTTTGATCTTACAAGAAAGAATGAAGTGAGCAAGCCAAGGACAAAGCATTAGGAGAAATTGAGAATCATAAGTAGAAGTGTTCGCCACGGATGAAGGCCTTCGGTTATGTCCTGGGAGTCCAAACCTCCATAAACAGAAGGCACTAGTGAAAAAAAATTAATCTCTCAGTTATGAGAGAAGGGAATTCATGCCAAAGCACCACTAGAGGAAGTGAATACCAGGGAAAGAGAGCTCAGGTCCATCCTTGTCGAAGAAGCCGACGATTCAAAGATAGCTGTCGTCATTAGACTAGAGTATGCACACAAATATGTATATCGCTTCTAGTCGACTCGAAGCCGAAAGGAACTACCCTGAGAGTACCAGCGAAAGAGCAACTGACACTAGAAAAGCCTCTGTGTAACCTACTGAAGGATCCCTGAAGCAATAGCGAAATGAAACCCAAAGATTGTCCAAATAAAAGGAGGCAAGGAAAAAAAAGGGAGAGAGGATCTCCAAAAGAAGCTAAAGAAGAGAATGAGAATGAAAAGCGCCCTAGAATTTGCCGACAGCATCATAAATTGCGCAAACATCCCGAGATCCTCTTTTCGAAGGATGACCCGATATAGTTGCCAGAAGGGTCCTTCAAAAGAATCTAAGTGAGGCTTCTGGTACAAGCCTCCAAATTTTCACAATCAGCAACACACAAAGGATGAGGAATACCGATTCAGAACCTTTAAGCACTTCAGATGAAGCATGAGATTACAGCATAAGAGGGGTCGAGAGCCCCTATATGACCACCACTCTTGCGTTCAGTTAAAAGCCCATTTCTTCAAACCCGTCGAAAGAAGCTACTGGAAATTTACCTTAATGAAAAGCCACTAAAGCACTTGCAGAGCCTTCGTAAGCAACCCCTATTGGGTGACTGAAGCAAAGCATTTAAGTTGAAGGAAGGGTCGATTCATACCTATAATAGGACCCAATGACTCAGAATGGGGGATCTTTTTCTTATTCCAAATTCATTTTTCCACATTTATAATCTCTTAATGTAGAAAAAAGCCTAGTTTCTAGATTAATTTAGGAAAAGATTGTAATATCGAATATGCTTAATAAAACGGAGATATATGGCAATTAAGGTAATAATGTGAAATTTTGTTCAATAATGTCCATTGTTACTATTATTTACTAACATTGTAGGTGAAATATGCAAATCATATACATAATTAGATCCATTTCAAATCATAACCTGTGAATGACTGTAGGATCCTTTGTTTATAGGATAGAAATCTCCATTAGCATAATGATCATAGTCGCGACTAGGAATTGTGTTAAGATATCCCAATCTAGAAACTTATTAGGTTTAAATGCTAATTTAAGGTTAGGGCAATGTTTTTGAAATCCCGCTAGTTCTATAAGAATCCAAGGAAAACTTAAGTAAACCAATCATTTGAAGAATGATTTAGATGGATTAGCAACCTAAGGTTCGGATCCGTGAACATTGAGCGCCAAGAGGGACTATTTTAGTACCTTAAGGCAATACTAAGGAAGTATATTATAAATACCCTGTTCAGAAAAATCTATAAGGAGGTTCACAACTGGTTTTGTTCCTAGCAGAGAATTTATTTATAGAATTCTACAGTAGCACTTAAAGATAAGAACTATGAAACATTTGCAGATCTCAAGTTTGAGCTCTTTCCCACCAAAGATCGAATGTTTTATGGTCAGATCTCATTTTGGGTTGTTAACCATAATTTGGCCAACAATTATGGGATGAAAATTCAACATATGTCATAGTCTCAAAGAAATCATGGTCCAAAGTCAGGTTTTATGTTAAACAGCTAATATGTCAATAATATGGATACATATAACATACAGTCACATTGAGAAACCCGTTGGACCCCTCCAACCTGTCCCTCTACATCATAACTCAAATATCAGAACATATACATATAATTATTTAAATAAATAAAAAGTGTTAAAAAAATCATATTTGATCTCTCTAATTTGTCCTCTACATCACATACTACATATAATAATATAATATGAGTTATCCACAGCTAGGCGGGTATATGTAAAAGACCATCCACTTTGGAAGGAATATATCCAAACCAATCGATAAAACAATAAATCATCCAAACAACAATAAAAATTTGTACTACTATATGAAAAATAGTATTCCTAGCTCACCATAACATCCAATTAAAATTTTAAGCATTCTCCAATAGTTCAAATTGAAGATGTTTGATTTTAACTAAATTTTCGATGAGCTCCAAGTGTATTCAATTAAACTCCTATGCGTAAATTTCATCGATATGAATGTAACGCGACTAACCGTGTCCTGATCAAAACACCTATGAAACATATATTGCAGCTACTAGTCTGTACATTAGTCGAATTTAAAACTAAATAAATTAATGAACATCATTAGCTCTAACACTGTCAATAGCCTAAAGTAATCAACCCCTTAATCTATCACCCTTCAAATCGCGAAATTCATAACTGCTCTAAACCTAAACCTTGACATGCACCTCTCTCCGTTGACTGGACCACTCACTGATGTGGAATCATGATTTTGATTCATGACAAGGAGCTTATCTTTCTACAGGGAGATTTGACGATGATTAAAGCGTTAGTAGTAGATTCATACATACAGATTTAAACTATGATGGAAAAGAGACTTCAAACTGGTGCATAGTTCCTTATTTATTGAGTTTTGAGTCTAAGTAAATATTTGTTAAAATTTATCCTCATGTAGTTTAAATGTATATATTAAAAACTTACATATAAACATCTATATATATATATAAAGTGTGCTCATGTGCATTATGCATAAAAATTACCAGGTCAGTTGACTAACCTGGTGATATTTGAGCACCATGCACACATGCATGAGAATTTGAATTTTCAGTCAGCTACCTATAAACTTCAGTCAACTAAATTACTTCCAATAATCAAATTTCCGAAAGGCCATTTCCAATCATGAAGGCTTATGATCTCTACAAAGAGATTTGGATGCCTCTTTTCAATTAAATCTCTTCGCTAGTTGATGTAACTATTTATGTACTATAAATACGTGTTTAATTCACAATCAAAATTACTTTTTCTAAATCTACCAGATCTTAACTTTCTAATTCTATTGTGAATACTCTCTTATAAATTCTAAGCATTCTCAGAATTACGATTGCTTCAGTCCAAGCTTTAATTCTTCATCTCTAAGCAATATTTTCCATTCTTATCATCACAACATAATATATACATATAATATATATATATATATATACACACACACACACACACTTAAGGAAAAGATTATAGGAAGAGGGTAATGTCAGTGAAAATTCCATGTTATCAAGAACACAACAGTCAAAGTTATCTTTTGTATTTTTTAAAGTGTTGCTCGTTTGCTCAGACATGTTTGAAGTCCTCTTAGGTTGCCGAGGTGTGAAATTCTTGTTTGTTTGCTTAGGTGTTGTATACATGTGCTTCTAGGTTAAGTAACGGTTTGTTGTTAGTCGATATTCCAGAACGGGTTTGGGACTGGACGTAGGACGGAGCTCCGAACCCATATAAAAATCTCTAATGTCATTTTTCTTTATTTCTTTTACATTTTCCGATGTTGTTATATTTATTTTTCTGCTGTTATGAGTACTACGCTTTAAATTCCACATATGTATATTGGACATCATCGATCCAGTGCATACCGACAATTAATTTGTAAAGACCCACATTTTATGTATCGAAGGATCATAAAATATTTTTATTTAATTCCCCAATGATCGGACTATTCTCATATTTTAATATGTTGTTCATAGGGACGTGAGACATGTCAATGATTTTTGTCAATTTTATTTATGATCATTTTGCCCTTGTTGTTTTTGTTTAGGGCATAACTTTTTAATGGGATCGAATCAAGAGTTGAGATCGATTTCATTGAATCAGAAATGGTGTTTCCAATTCCATAGAGTGGTCACATTATAGTTTTGGCAGAGCGATTTGGGAGAAATCACTATTTTAGTTTTGTTAGTTTTCTGGATAGAATAATTAGTCATTAGTGGGCTGATTAGTAAATCCCATTTATGCTAGGGGTTGTTGGCTTTAAATATGAGGGTAGAGGTAAAGAGAATGGTTTACTCCCTTCATTTCTCATTTGGTTAGGTGTTTGTGATTCTTCGGCTCAACCAAATACACCTCCACTTCATTTCTTTTCATAGATTTGTGATCCAGGATTGAAGATCAACATCGAGGAAGGGTACATCGCATCAATTGATTGATTTGGAGGTCGTTCTTCGTTGTCCAGATTAGGGATTCAACGATTTGAAGCTATTTTGTGTATTCGGTGAGTGAGAAGCATCTGTCACTCAAATTCAAATGAGTATATGGGTTTGTTTGATCTTAATTTCAAGTTGTTTTCACCTGGATCTAATCGAGGTAAAGTATACTTTGAATTCGTATCACACCATAGGATCTAATCTAGTAATATTATAAGGGTCAATTATGTTAATATTGAAATCATATGTTTATGCAAGTTTAGATCCATTTATTGATTAAGTTATTGTTTAATTATGATTTGGTGAATTCATATGATTGCATGTTGATTGTTTGGTGTGTTAATGGTTCCTGGTGATAGATTTGTCATGTTATTGATTGTTTGATTGAAATTGGTCGATTCAGATGAGATGGATGCACAGATTGTATGGATCGATTGGGCAAAAGTTGATCTGGGCATGGATCGCATGGATTTTGATGGATTGGTGGGGATGGATCGCATGGCTTGTTGCATAAGAAATGATGGATCAACTAAGTCGTGGATACAATGGAATGCAGGTGATGGATCGCTCGTGATCCATGGCATTTTTTGTTGGATTGGTGTGCACAGATGAAGCAATCAGATTGAAGGCACGATTGCAATAGGGGAGGCTTCGAGTTGATGGGTCGTGGATCGGCTTGAGATGGATCGTGCAGAGATGGATCAGCCGGCTTTGCTGAAGTGGATCGAGTGATGAACCGAACGAAGGCATGGATCGGTTGCGATCCATGGGTTGATGGATCGGGTCGTTTTTATGCTTGTAATGGATTGATCGAGTGCAAGTAAGGATGGATCGGTCGAAGAATAGGGCGCGACCCAATGGTGGATTGGTCAGAGCTGGTGAAAAGAAGTTCAGCTTGGACCGGGTGCGATCCATATGGATTGGTTGGCGATCCATAGGGGACGATCCATCAATATGGACTAAATGATGTTTATTTTGGTTCGATGATGGACGTAGCTTCGAGGTGAATTCAGATGGAATATTCAAAGCCAAGTGAAGTGTTCGTCGATCAATGAAATGCAACGAAGTTATGAGGATGACTTAAGATGATTTGAGCTCGTGGATAATGGTTGCTTGAGATGATGTTTGAGTTTATGGATAGTCGTCGTTGATAACGACTAGAATTATTAAAGGCAGAGGGATCGCCATTAGTCGGAGGTTCTAACAGACTCAAAGCAAGGGTATAATGGGGACACCCAAAAGACTAGATGATTCATCGAGTATTATGGTCTGGATGGGCCTAGTTGTCTTCGTCGAGTAAGGCAAACATACGATAGACGTTACCATATGGAGTTTTTGCTAGAACCGGGGCTATCATTAGCCCTTGACGGATGGCAAATATTTAGTCATACGATTATCAATGGTTTCAAAGAAATGCCGATAGTGATAGCCAGAGTCATGAATGTTGATTTTTTACTTGTATCATCTTGTGTGGATATTCGACGTCAAAGGAGATATTTCTTGGGTACTTGTCTGATGCTGGTTTAGGCCTTCAAGGCTTGCGCTTGGGAGATGTTGAACTTGATTAGGGTAGACCATGCTTGATTATTGGTTGCTATGACTGTTACTGTTTGTTTCTTTTCTGATTGTTGGGAAGGCTCTCTCTGTCAAATGTGGAGGAGACGGGTTTGGGTTTCTTCTATGTTGACGTGTTGGTAGATTAGATGATTGATCTACCTATTTCTCATATACTTTATTGATGATATTAGATAGTTGTTTTATCGTTCATTAAGACTGTTGTCTGACTCAAGGTCTCATGTTTCCTCTTTTTACCTTAGGTTGTTCATTCATGTTGTGAATAGGCAGACTGAGTAGTACGTAACAGGTAATAGATATTGATGAGGAAGATAATGCAGAGTGATGACGAGCAGGAAGCTGACGTATTATTTCCTACCATACATACTTGTTGTTTCAGCTGTTATTGTTGATGTATGATACTCTGAGTGAACTTGTAGTGAGGTTTATTGTACAGATTCTGATGTGATCCAATGTTGTATGGTTATTTCATGATGATATGAAAATTTTAAGATTCTGCTCAATTGTGCTTCTCTATTATATCATGTTATATGCTCTATTATATTTTATCCATACGGTGTGTGTTTTTTACCCTTATGGTCATCCATAGCTTCCTGGCTTGTCTTTCAGCGCATTGTTTCCTTTTTAAAGTGCAGGAGTTATAGGAGGTCATCACATAATTTATCGCCGCACCGATTCAATAATTGGTATTAGAGAAAGGAATTATATTGATCGTCGTAACATCATAAAATAATGGCTAGAAAAAGATGTGATCAAAATACAACAAGCAAAAAGTCTCGTATAAGAGAATATACAACAAATAAGGACTGGTATGTTAACTTACAAGTTTTATTAGAAAATAATAATGAATTAATTAGTGTAAATGAGAAGATTTCCAAACTTAAATTCACTATTTTAGCAAAAGATGAAATCTGTCAAACTTGAAAATGACAAATTTAGAGAAGAAAAATTTGATTTAGAAGATCAACATAATATTTTAAAAATAATTTTATAGCTTCTAAATTTTTTATGGATGAACAATATACTATATTTAGAGAAGAAAATAATTTTTTTCAAAAGAAATTTGAGATTCGAAAAGACATAGTAATTTATTATAGTCATCTTTAGATAATTCGACACCTCAAATTAATAGTCTCGTAAATGAAAATTGTACATTGAAAAAGGAGAATTTTGAATTAAATAAGAAGTTGATATTTTGAAAAATAGCCAAATTTCTTTTGAAAATGTCAATCATGACTTTGAAACTAAATTTGAAAAATGTACAAGTAAATTCATGAAATTTAGTAAAGGTCGAACTAATTTAAATGTGATTTTATTTAATTCCAGACCTTTACATAGTAAAAGTGATTTAAGATACAATGAAAATGATAATAGAAATAGTACTACACATGCATTCATGTATAATAAAAATTTTAGTGCTAGAACTAAATTTCGGATAAATTCTGGATCCAAATTTTATAGAAATTCAAGTGCTTATATGAGTAAAAATATTTATAATATTTCTAGAAGTATAAAATTATTAACAGGAAATACAAATAAAAATTATCTAAGTATTTGGGTTCTTGTTAACTGGAAAAATAAAGAGAAATATATAAACAATTATTTGGATTCAGTTGTTAATAAAAAAATATTTTTAAAGGTTCCGTTATACCCTCTTGGGTGTGATTACATCCCATCTAATCCCATGGACCATAATGAAAGAAGTGAGTACCAAAATATATAATTTATTTTTTGTAGGTATCCAAGAGGATCAAAAGATGACATGAATTTGACACAAAAAATATTCCTTACATATGATGGAAAATGGGCATTTCCAGCTAATGGAACTGCAGCAAATTCGGTATATCTAATTCATTTAGGGGTTTATATTTTTTATAAATAAAATATTTATGAAACCGTCTAAGTTATTATATGACCTAAAAATTCTTTTCACTCTTTTTATGACAATGGAGGAGAAAATCGTGCATATTGACAAGGAAAGTATATAAATTTAGATGAAAACATTATTCATCATAGTAATGAGTTAAGGTTTGCACTAAAAATATTATAAGATTATCCTGTTCAAAATAATATTGGAGAAATTAATTCAAATGTAAGAATTATACGGGCAATGTATCATTTCTTTCCAATATAGAATGTTAAAACACCTTGGTATGGTATGTATCCAACTGAAAGTCTATTATATGCTTTGTGATTTGCTATAATATGGTTATGCCCTACTATTCTTTTTTTTTTCGATGACAAAGGAGGAGAAATCTTTATACACTAACTATTTCATGCATGGAAAAAATATACCGCCATATGTTCATTTATAGGTTTTCATTTATAGGTTTTCATCAATCAAAAAGTGGGAGAATGTTGAATAATGGTTTTGATTCATGACAAGGATTTTATCATTTAACCAGGAGATTCAATGACGATTAAAGTGACAAAAGGAAATTCACACGTATTGATTTAAACTACGATGGAGACGAGACTTCAGGCTGGTGCATAGTTCATTATTTATTGAGTTTTGAGTCTTAGTATATTTTTGTTAAAATCTACCCTCGAATATGTTGACCCACCTTTTGGCAAGGCCATCAACCCATGGACCCATCATAGGATCGCTCAAGGCTCGATCATGGGCTTGGACAAGCCCGGCCATTCATGACTCGAAGCTCCTTGGCTCAAGGGCTGTTGGATCGAAATATTTCAGCTCGAAGTACCAAGGCTAGATGGTCTTGAGATCAGCTTACACTACAGCAATGACTTGGTCATGAGATCTATTTAATAGCCTACTTACTTGGTCCAGCTACCTATTCTAAAGCCTATAAACTTGGATCAAGTTATACTTATGTTGCCACATATTGGAGGGGACCTCTCCATGTAATCAAGACTCAAACTCCATCATTTGCTATTCACATGGATCAACTGACACCTGGCAACTTGAATCGTTGAAGCCTACCGCCTATAAATACACCATGCTACATAACAAAGAGGAGGACTTTCGGCAAAGATCCGAGTCTGACTTTATAGCTCATGCATGCCCTCCACAACTCAATCATGGCTGCCAACCACTTTCACCTCAAAAATACTTGCTATATTCATCAAAATCGACTATGTAATGGAGATCATGATGATCTCATTTATTATATCTCCGACTTTATGATATTATTATGAGATTATAAAGTGGACGTAGGCTCGTTAACGCCGAACCACTATAAAAACGTTGTTGTCTTGTTTTTTCTCGCTTTTTCTTATATTTCTTCATATATCATGCTCAAATCTGACTTTTAGTCATTGATGACCACTTTTTGGCATCAAAAGTTTGGTGCTTTGACTGAGAAATGAATTCTCAACGTCTTAGGGGTATTGCTCAACTTTTGGATCACCAAGTCCAAGATGAAATCCTAGTTTCAGTCATCTTCAACAACCATGGTTTCCAATACTTATGTGTATGTTTTGGAAAGCAGAAGCAGCAACATCTGCATAAAAAGAACTGTTTTTTTCCAGTTCTGGGCTCGACCCCAGTCTGGTTGACTCTTCCTGGGACGACATCGACCCGACCAATGGAACAACCAATAGGAATTTCACTTTGGAAAACTCGCGGTATGAAGGTTGGCCCGGAGTAGGTCGTAGGTCGGAGTGAGATTGGTTCGAACACCCATCATCATAATGGTGTTCAAGCCCAGATCGACCAACTACAGATCGACCGACTCTTGTGAAACTCTCCAGGTCGACCAACTCTTCCAAATATACTAACCCGGATTACTAGCCATTACTGAAGCTGTACACATCGAGACGAGCCAGGGTCATTTTCAGAAAAATGCATTTTTCCGATCGTCTCAAAGAAGGCTCGATCTTTCGAAAACGAATGAATCAGGCGGTACCCACATTTTCGACCTAACCAGTTAGGTCAATCGCCGCCGGGACTGTGGGCCCCAGACCCCCACTGGCGCTGCGTTCGGACCTGCTTGACAATTCGCCTTCGACTCGGAGCAAGGCTTTTCTTCGGCTCGGCATATATTTTGACCAACAATAATCGTAAAGACTTATTATCCAAGATTCATCGGATAGTCCGAGAATATCAACAACAAGATAGCAACGGCCAGGATTCTTCCAAGAGTCATCACCCTCATTTACTGAGGTTATTCAATCCTAACCGACTGCTTCAGTCTTACCGGAAGATCAGCAAGTTAAAAGTTTGAAACACTTAATCCTGGATGTTTATTGATTGTCTATATATCAGCTCTCATTCCCCGACGTGGAATCAAAGACATAACCGCGGATGGACGAGGCATGTCTACATTCCTAGCCTCTGTATCGCACTTCCTGACATGGAAAAGACAAAGCTTCTATAAGCATGGATCCATTGTTCTCCTTCTGATCACCGCCTTAGCACTGACAAGATGAGATGCCGCCACTAGCAGTTCTGATCTGACTACCTGACCTTTATTCCTTGCCCTCGACGTGGGGGCAAGAACGCGATTCAAAGGAAACACACCCTTATCATTCACCCTTAAAGGCCACCTGATTGCCTTTATTATCCCAATTCCCCAATCAAGGTCTGATCGTTCTTGGCATTGCCGCCCCATGAGGATTTGAAAAGATTTCCATCATCAATTAAAGCTTCAGCAGTCATCACCTGTCAGAAACGGGACAAGTCAGAATGAACTGGCAAAGGATACGCGATACCATTCTCATTTTGAATAATATCCATTCCCTTAATAGGATTATTTTTTACCAATATGTTTTATCATTACATGCTTTATGAGTTATTTATAATAACTCTTATGAATTTATGTGTGAATGATACAGGTACCCAGAGTCTCGTACTGATCATACTTCCAATACGTGCATGCAGAACTACAGAGCGTTGCTATAACGAGCCTGACTGAAGCGCTCGTTTACAGAACCATGTCATCCGTCCAAGGAAAGTTACACACCTCAAGATGGATCTGACATGACCACCCACTACTCGGCTCATGTGTGGCATGACTCAAGACAATTCTGCATCGACTTTTGCATTTCAAAGTCTGAATCCGACTCGGAATAGATGCAGTTCGACAATCCATATGGCCAGATCCTATGCTTGATGCCATCGGATTACGTGGATCCAAATAGAGGAGGCAGCATCGCCCATCAACATACTTGCTTTACAATCATGCATTTTGCCTTTAACTGCTCCTTGAGTTATTGACATGACTAACTCATGCAAATTCGTATATGAATGATGCAGGTACCCTAATTTTGGTACCAATCACCCCTTCCATAGTTTGATCGAAGGAACGTAAAGTTTGGCGAACGTGATTCAAATATTCACCCTCTTATTCTTGGCCCGACGCGAACAATCTGACATAAATGAAGTTCGATCATCCATTCACTGACTTTTTTGCCCTTAACGTAGGGGGAAAGAAAATAAACGCACATGAGTTCGACGTGTGTTATTTTTACATGGGAATACTAATGAGGCCTCTTCATCCTCTAGCCTTTGATTCGCCAGGAAAGACATAGAAATGTATTCGGGCGTGACATAACAATCTAGCAGATCGATGACTCCATCCCTTGATCCGACGGGAAGAGCGCAACAATAACCGGGATACGATCCCATAATAACTTTTTCCTTCGACGTGGGGACAAAAGAGAAATGTTAAGACGGGGATAATTATGACTCGACCGCTCTCCAACGACATCTTTAACTTTTTCCCATGCTTCCGACGGGAGGAGTCTAAACTCAACTGGGACGTTAACCAACCATTCCTTATGGCGACCTTTGCTCTTGACGTGGGAGCAAAGGGATGATGCCAAGGCAAATGTGACCCGACTGTTTGCCCGGTTAACTCTAATCGTCAGAGCTTGGATAGGAGTATAAATCTAGGACGAGTGTGATGGCGCACCAAGATTTAAGACCACTCGATCCACAACTCTAACCCTGATTGACGAAGGGAGAGTATAAAGGATGAGCCATGACGTCCATAACTCTAACTCTCATGACTTGAGAGAGAGAGTATAAACCTATTGGGTTAGTGTGAATAGTGCACCACGACTTAAGACCACTAAACCCATAAATCTAACTCTCACGACTTGGAAGAGAGTATAAAGGACGATGTTGCGACGTCCACACATTCTCCATTGCCCTCCGGCTGAGGATAGGAGTATAAAAGACTTACGAACCAACATCCGGATGACTTAACCTTGTTCCCAGCGATATTGGGGGCATGGGCATAAACTTCTGAATTAACTTTAAACGCGTCTTAGACGCAACCCATGTTTCAAAGATAAATGGAGGCCACAGACTTTTTACCTCCAAACTACAACACTTAGTACCTTGACACTTTGACATTTAATAATTCTATGTTAGATGGATTAGCACTCAACATGTTTTCATTTCGAGTTACAATTTCTTGTGACTTAAAGATTGACCCAGTAGCTTGCAAGACTAAGCAAACTATTCTTTTTTGAATTACAAGTTCATGTACAAATACCAAACACAGACGTGAGGGCCACACTTACATACACCAACGAAGGGTCATGTTCGAAGGGATGACTTCGATTCCGAATTCTAAACTTCCCATACGGCTCCATGCGACGAGTGAAAGGAGGCATTGAGAGTGGGAGGTTCATCAACACATCACACGACCTAAGGCAATGACCGAAAGAGGGCCTTAAGAGTGATATCTGAGATCGACACACATACCCATATGTGACTGACTATAGCTCAAGTGCAACGAAGAGTTTCATGATGCAAGTACAATGAATAGAAAATGCAATAGCTCGAGCATTTGGATGACACAATCACTTAAGCTTTGATAGCCATACCATTTTATGTATGCATGTCTAAATTTGAAATAGGTGTGGTCTGGCCACCTGTCTTTTGCCATTACCCTCGGACTGAGGGCTTAACTATTAAAAGTATTTACAACCGGCATAACTTATTTGCGTGTACATAACTTATGCTTTGATCTTGACAGGCTACATGTGGACCACGAAAGGGGTGCAGAGTGACAATCCATTGACTGATCCCAACCTACTTCCCATTTGGAAGGGGAAGAATGAGAGCATTCAAAGTGACTACATTATGATCTCTTGCAGCCCAACTTCGATCCTCAGAGCTTGGATGGGAGAGCAGAAACCAGTATGGATTGAATACCAACAAATCATTTTGCATCCAACTCTAACTCACGACATGATGAGGAAGTATGAATACTGAGAAGACATGGATTTGAAGTTCGCTACTCAGTCAAGCCCCCAATGACTAGGGACGAAGAGTGCGAGCCATGAAAAGCATGAATCTACTACTCGACTACTCTATGCACATTTTCAACTTCTTAAAGTTTCGCAGGATCCCAAACTACAACAAAAAATGATGACCTTAATGGAACCGAGCATGAAGAACAAACTCAACAAGAGTATGTTGACTATTTTGGACTATGCTGAAACATGTACAAAGGGAGGTCGACTAACTCCCTAATGACGTTCATTCACTTGTATTTTTTATGAGCTTACTCAAGTTTGCGACTAATCAGATAAGAGTAACTAAGTTCATTGACGCTCAATGAAATGATCCTTACTTTCCGACTAAATTGAAGGAACAATTCCTAGACAAGTGTGATTCGACTACTCGTATGTTCAACTCTAGATCTCGCTGACTCGAGAGAGAGTATAAAATGACTTGGGTTGGCTAAGACTACAAAACCTGCAACTCAAACCAAAACAACGACGGAGAGTATAAAGGCTTAAGGACTAACGTCTGACTGACTTAGCTCGACCCTCACTGACGCTAGAGGCACAAGCATTGGCTTCGTTTGTCACCCATCGACGATATGGGCATAAGCGTCAGCTTACTGACTTTGAACACGTCCTTGACTTGACACATGATTCAAAGGATATATACCATACCTTCCAACTATGACAAGGCTTGGGTTACTCATTCAAGCGAGACAGCTTATGAGTTCAACATGACTTGCCTTACTCATTCAAGCGAGACAAATTATGAGCTAAACATTACTTGGAAGACTCAAATCGCAAGTACATTAAATAGAGAGCGAGACTCACTTTTCTAACTCCTTATGATTTTGACAATCATACTAGACATCGACTCACATGATTTCAACATCTCGTATTGACACGGGTATGATCATTGGACCATAAAAATGATCCGGAGCGATCATGGATTTCATCAAATATGGTTTGACGTGACCATGGATTTCTAGTCTTTTGTTAATATGATCTGGAGTGATCATGATTTTCTGGCTTTATATTGGTAAGATACGGCGTGATCATGGACCCCTTGCCTACTATTCCAATGACTCGGGAAGTAAAAAGCCGTATCCGATGTCAAGTTCACATGGTCATCTCAGATTTTCTACATTATCTCATGATTTGGATAACCGAACCATGCACTGACCTGTGTGAGACTAATGGTCTGACTTGACCTTACACTTGACCATTCTCTTGACTTCTATAAGGAGATGACACTATTTAGCGATGACTTGTTTATGAATGACCACGTGCAGAAGCCAGCAGTCCAGCTTGACTTATGATGATTTCATTCGACCTCTTGAGTTAACGAGGCATAAGTAATTATTTGTTCATCTCAACTACTCCAGCTTCGAACTTTGGCTCGATAGGTACCACAGATGGCGGTGTGATGCATGACATGCTGTTTGGACAAAAAAAAGAAAAAAGAATTCAACCTTCAAGACTACTCCCAAAGACATGACAATTCGACATTGCTTTCCCGAAGATGAATGACATTCCAAAGAGATGTAGTTCGGCTTATTCAAAGTACATCCTATCTTCCACACGATGTACTTTGGGGGGCAAAGTGTTGACCCTCCTTTTGGAAAGGCCGTCAACCGATGGACCCATCACAGGATCGCTCAGGGCTCGAGCATGGGCTTGGACAAGCCCGGATATTCATGGCTCGAAGCTCCTTGGCTCAAGGGCTCTTGGATCGAAATATTTTAGCTCGAAATACCTAGGCTAGATGGTCTCGAGATCAGCTTACACTACAGCAATGACTTGGTCATGAGACCTATTTAATAACCTACTTACTTGGTCCAACTACCTATTCTAAAGCCTATAAACTTGGATCAAGCTATACTTATGCTGCCACATTTGGAGGGTACCTCTCCACGTAATCAAGATTCAGCTCCATCATCTTCTATTCACATGGATCAACCGACACATGGCAACTCGAATTGTTGAAGCCTACCGCCTATAAATACACCATGCTACATAACAAAGGGGAGGACTTTTGGCTGAGATCTGAGCCTGACTTTATAGCTCATGCATGCCCTCCACAACTCAATCATGGTTGCCAACCACTTTAACCTCAAAAATACTTGCTATATTCATCAAAAACGACTATGTAATGGAGATCATGACGATCTCATTTATTGTATCTCCGACTTTATGATATTATTATGAGATTATAAAGTGGACGTAGGCTCGTTAACGCCAAACCACTATAAAAACGTTGTTGTCTTGTTTTTTCTTTCTTTTCCTGATATTTCGTAATATATCATGCTCAAATCTAACTTTTGGCCGTTGATGACCACTTTTGGCGTCAACAGGGTAGTTTTTATATATAACTTATATATAAACCTATATTTATGTGTGTGAGTATATATATATATATATATTGAAACTTGGTATAATTTTTACTAAGGCTATTTCTGCCCAAATAGGACCAATAGGCAAATGATTACAACCGTAAACTGCTCTACAGTTATAACCCACTGAGTTTAGAAATCGACAGCACATCACTTAATTAAACATTAACCCTCCGTCTTCTTTCTTCAAATGCCTCTCACCGAAGAGATTATGGAGGATCTTGGCTTCGAGTTGTTGGATCTAGATTAACCCTAGAGGGAGGGTGAATAGGGTCTATTGAATTTTAGCGAGTTATTATAAAAATTCACAGATCACAGAATATAGCAGAAATAGAAATGCAGAAAGTAAATGACACAAGTTATACCCAGCTTCGGCAAAGTCCTGCCTACTGCTGTATTCCTAAAGTTTCTACTAGGAGTTAATAACAGACCCCGCTTACAAACACTATAAACTCGCACTCCCTGCTCCTGTACTAACCCTACGCTCAAAACCCTAGACTGATGCAATCCCCTGGATCAGATTTTCTCCTAGTTTTAAAGACTCTAGTAAACTGCCTAGTTTTACAGACGAAACTAGAAAACCACCTAGATTTTACAGACTCTAGCAACTGTCAGTTAAACCCCTAACTGAATCCCTAGATTTTACAGACTCTAGAACTATTTGGATGATTTACAAGTGAAAATGAAAAACAAAAGCAATAAAAGTAAACACAAAACAAAACCCTAGTATTAAAAGTCTAGAATTAAAAATAGGGTCATCCCCTTTTTAATCTTGGCCGGCCCATTTCTTTTGCTTTGCCTCTTTAAAACAAATGTCGACTTCTGTTTCCTTCTGAAAATGAAATGGCGGCTAGGTTTCTCTTATTTGATGCTCCAAATCCAATCGCAATTGCTAAGGAAGATGCTGTGACTTCTATGATTTCTTCGATGCTCTGTATTGCTTGCTCAATCGATTTGGAGCTGATTGAATCCCTAAAAATAGCGAGTTTTCCTGATTTTTTTTGCTTCAATTTTTTGTGCGTGGATTCTGTTCTCAACACCTATGATGATAGTGGTGTTAATGTAGGGTCATAGGAAACCCTAATTGATTTCTCTGATTTCATGATAATGACTTGGCTGATTTTGTGCGATTTTCAACTTTTTTCCACTTTTGATTTCTTCGATTGAAAATGAAAATTGTTGCCTTGATTTCCTCGATGAACTTGGATGATACTCTGGACTTGATTGTGGCCTTTAAAAACAGATTTTCCCCTTTTTTAAAATGAACTCTTAGCTTTGATTTGAGGTGGAAAGAATTTTAAAGATGTTGCCTTATTCTAATTCAATAAGTTTGTCCTTTGCACGAATTCTGGAAAACAAACACACCTTTCCAAATTTGGTTTTACCAATATCAAACCGATTAAAAACATGCTCAAAACAAATCATGATTTCTGAAAAAAAAAAATGGTTCCTTGCCTTAAAAAAACATTCATGCAGATTTTTCTGGAAATATAAATTTTCCTTTTTGCTTGATTGATTCCACATATAAAAGAATTGCTGATAAGGCATTGTGAAATCTGGAATCAATTAAACATTTGCCAAACACATTGATGCTTTTATTATGTCTAGAAAGAGTACTTGCCCATTTTCTGTGTTGATTGAATATGTGCATAACATTGGTGTTTTCATGCCATATATGTTTTGTTGTTTGGTGTTCATACATTATGCTGATTTGATGAACCATTGTTGCTGCATTGCTTATCTACCCATGTACAGAATTTGATGACTGCACATTTGTTTCTTGTACCTGCCATAAAAGTTGTTGCTTCATGCTGTGTTGAATACATGCACCAATATATGTTCACTTGACCATATGTGTTTCAATCTTGAAACTATACTTGTAGTATGAAACAGAAATTCCACTTGATCATTAGTTGTCTTGGTTACTTTCCTGTTTTGCACACTGCCTTTTACACATAAATGAATCTGCCTCCATATGAATGTGTGCATGTTTTGACAATTCGGAAATGTTCATATACATGCATGACTCCACTTTTTTGACATGAACTTCACTTTACTTGATTATTTTCCATTCATGTAGTTACACCATGACCATGCTGTGTTGAACATATCTTGTAGCCTCTGTCTTGAACATGTTGCTGCCATGCTTGTTTGTACACCCCTGATCAGTGCTTGTGTTCACCATGAAACAAAAATGATTTGACCCTTTGCTGTGTGTAACATCATGTCCAAATGCTTTGACCATATATGAACTGATCTTAACTTGTACGCCACCATCCATTTGATTTTTCCATATTACTTGACCATGCTTGAAATGGCCTTGCTTTACTGTCTTGAGATCTGGGCTGACTTGTTTGTGAATATGCACTTGTACACTTTGTTAATGTAATTTAACTACTGGCTCGATCATATGAGATTGCTGTGTTGCACCATATATATGCATTTATGTTTTTTTAATTTTCTATAGAAAGTTGAACTGTTTTGATCATGCACTGGGTTGAGCCTGGTCTACGTGGCTGCTCCTCTGTTGCACACTGGATTGGTAAGACAGTGCACATGTGTGTATATATGCACATGTGTATATGCAACCGTCCAGAATAGATTTTCCTGTCTGTGCACTGTAATATGTGTACATACATACACGTGTGTATATACATGTATCGTGCGCAAGCTACATTCATGTATCAGATCAAGTCATGAAAAATGATGAGAAACACACCGAAATTCTGAGGCAAATAAAATTTATATTCGCGTGTATTCTATTTTATTCCTGTTAAGTGTATTGTGTGTGTTTCTGTTTTATTTGACAGGTAAGCAGAAGATGACTGGACTGACAGTGAAGTGCTGTGGAGATTGAAGACTGAAGACAGAAGTTGACAGTAAAAATATACAAAAGCATCTGTATATGAGTGTAACTGAATGTATATAATGAGAGAATTGTACTGGTATTTGTGATAAACAAATTCGATTGAAATAAAATAATATTTTATTGTGTTTAAATAAACTTGTCTATTATATTCAGTTTATTTACAAGTACAATATCTGTGAATGTATATGAAATGTGATGTGTTCAAATAGTGGAGTTATAAACAGTTGTACTGTCTGAATGTTTGAAATAAAAAATTATATTTAAATTAAGTACTATGTAAATTTTAATGTCTGTACGGTCGTATTCTATTTAGATATAAATATTATATTCCTGTCTGTGATGTATACATGAAACAGTACAGTAACAAATACATTTATAATAGAAATATATTTGGTTGTTATCATCAAAAAAAATTCATATAATTGTGTATACAACACCGTTATATACAACAATCTCCCCCTTTTGATGATGACAAACAAATATTAAGATTTTAAATACATTAAATGTGTTTGAAAGTGAAGAACTGAACTCCCCCTATTTGAAAGCTCCTCATATAACAGAAACTCCCTCTATAACTGTGAACGAAAAAAATAATGAAAATTGAATAGATTTTCAAAATTAAAAATATTTATAAAATATTCACTTATAAATCAAAATCTCAACCTATTCTCCCCCTTTTGTTATCATAAAAAAGATTTAGAAATTAAAATATAGATGAAAATGACTAAATAATATAATTTTAGCTTAAGAGGAATAACAGTCTCATAAAACTCAATCAGTCAAACAAAAATCATAATATACCGAGAAATAGTGGCATATTTCACATAGTAGATAATGACGAATTTATGATGAAATTTATATAAATGGGGAGAGTTACAAAAATACGATTTCCAAGAATTTTTGAAAGAATTTTTAAAAAATGAAGTACAAAAACAATAATGGATTTGGACTATAGTTAATAATTCAATTTAAGTGACAAAATCGAATAATCTCAAATCCCAATAGCTATCAATCAACAAATCATAATACATCATAAGATTTCAACACATTTCACAAGTTAGAATATGGATTGATGGGCTGGTTTTTATACAAAAAGGAGGATTTCATATAAAAGATTATTTATTTAATTTCCTTTTCTTTTTTTTATTTAAGAGCACACTGACCACACATAACCAGATCTTGGATTTTTAAATGAGATCAGTTGCAACTTAAATATAAGTAATCTCATAACCATGCATAATCAGAGCTTGGATTTTTAAATGAGGTTAGAGATACACTTATGAATATTATATTTTTATTATTTTCAGTTTCAAAATGAAAAACTCCTCAGTATACAAAACCAATATGGATGATAGAAGAGTGATAGGTACAGAAATGGTTTGTGAAATAAATTTCTAAATTAATTATATTATGAAATAAGCTCGACTGTACCAGAATCATTGAAAATTTTCAATTGTCACTCATTCTTAAAAATAACATAGCCCCATTTCTATCACAGATATTTCCAATGTTAACTCAAAAAAATTTTAGAACATATTATCTCTCCACATTAATATAAAATTATCGTGGATGGCAGAATGATGATGGATAAAGGAGATGGTCGTGAAATAATCGCCAAATCAAAGATATTATAATAACTGTTCAATCATCATGAAAATTTAAATAGAATCTCCTCTTGTTGTGAAGTATGTAGTCATAACTCATCACAATTTTAAGGTCTGATAATAATTTTGAGTGATTTCAATTTCTGAATGAATAATCAATAAATAATTTTAAAATTGAAAATCAAATACAAGAGGGATACGATAGATTTACAAAAGACATGAGGGATATATACAAGATGAGAATAAATCAATGAGTACAGCATATCTAAACTGATACCACATGTTGATGTCTCTATTAATGAGAATTTGAAATATGACACGGGTGTCTAACGAGAGTATCCTAGACAATGAATATTCAATTAGCCCAAGCAGCAAGACTAACAAATTAATTATATTTATTAGAGTAGCAAACAGAATTTACCAAGGCAAGCAGACATTGAGAACATTTTAGATTCATTTATCAGAGCAGCACAAAAAAAATTATTTTCAAAGCAGGCTTGTCAAGAAGATATTCTCAAAAGATGATTCATGATCCAAGATTAAAAATACCATTTACTTCAAAATCATTTGAGGAATATGAAAAGCTCAAGATTCAATGAATCGATCACACCAAATTTCAACTTCAAAATATGTGTGAGACTCAATAAATCAATAATTTCAAATGATTTTAAACAAACAGATATTCAAATCAAATAATCATGAAATAATAGTGAGATTCAAAGAGCATTTTTAAAAAAAACTTTCACAATAGATTCTGACAAGCACAAGAAAAAAATTCAGATCATTTACATCAAGTTTGAAAAAAAATATTCGTAATCCAAAGAATTAACAAAAATTATTTGAAATCACCTGAATCAATGTCAAGTTTTGAGATACAATGAATCAGTCACACAAGATTGATAATTTTAAATTTAAGAGGTGTTTAAACCAAAAATGGTCTAAACACCCAAGGTACTATACTGTACTTTACCAATTCGGTAAGAAATAAGTGGAACCGTGTTTAATCAGTAATCGAAAGTATAAAAATGCGAGAAAAGTAAAGTAGAGACGAAATTTAGAGTGGTTCAGCCGTTAACGAGGTCTACGTCCACTATGAAGGTGATTTCCTGTCTTATAATGAGGATTACAAGATACATCATCTCTCTCTTTTCATACATCTCTATATCCACTCAATATACCCTCGTTTATATATTTCAATCCAAGGAATTATACAAGAGAATGGTAGAATTTGAGGAGAAGAAGGATGGATGAATGATTGAGAAGGAGGATGTCTTGGTTTTCCTTCACCATGAGATTATACTTGACGCCATGGCCGAATCTGTAGTTAATGATGGAATTTAGCAGCGCTTTCTGGTTCTAAGATCCCCCAGATCCGATCCCCCTTATGTTGGTTGTCCTCCCGTATTTATAGGTGAACTCCCCTTGGTAAATGATCTGGAATCCGCTTACCCAGGCTGTGGATCGTTCATTCTGTTAATTACAATCATGCCATTGGCTAGCTGTAGCCAGCTGTCCGTGGTTGTATTCAATTATCATGTGCGGACGACTCGTCGGGGCAAGTGTCTCGTATAACTGAGAGGGTCCATACAAGTGGGTGTTCCTGTGAGAGTGAATGCTTCGGGGAATCTTATAAGGGCAGAATGCGGGGCTGGAGTCGATCCTTCTTTGTTCCTTACGCGACCGTCCTTCTTGGTTCAAGGGCGCTCGTCTTCTTGCTGCCTTTGTCTGGTGCTGTTTGTTCATATAGCTACGCTACAAGATTGCTCCCACCTATGTTGAATGGGCGACTTGTTTTATTTTGGTGTTTGAGCGGTCCACAGGATATGCGACCTTCATCTTTATCGGGTCGCATTCTTCATAGCATGTCATGCCGTTATCTCCGGTCGCACTGGTTGACTTGACCTGGATTTGATATTTGAACGTTTAGGTGCCTTGGATAACATTTCGCACGACCGACCCTGATGATGTCTGCTCCGTATTCTTTACTCAATGTGTGTATGGATTTTTTTAGGGATTAACAAGAGGTGTGTGGGATTCATGATATCAAGAATTTCAGATGATTTCAAACAAACTAACTTCAACCATAATAATCACGAATCAAGATGAAATTCAAGATGTATCACTATGATTCAAGCTAATCCGAAAATCAATGAAATTATCACGAATGATAAGAAGCAGTGTACTGTAATGAGTATAATATTTTAAGCGTTTCGAAAATGAATTGGAAGAAACTCAAAACAACATAAGTGTGTGAAATTTCATTAATTATTCATATCTTCAAAAATTTAGAATTCAAAATAATAGTGTTCAAGATATGATATTAATGCTTCAACACTGTTAAGAATTCAAAAAAAAACTTCAAAAGAATTGCAGATAATTACAGATTTAAATTCAAGATCAGGAACTGATTAAAACAAGAGAGTTTTATTCACATAAAGCAAATTTCCAGAAAATCAAGAATACTACAACTGGAAGTTTAAGAAGCACAGAATAAGAAATAAAGATATAGCAGTGACAAATCAAAACAAAACAAAAAACAAAACAAAAAATAGAAGGGGTAGAAGGAGGAATAAACAAAGAAAACAAAAACAAAGAATATTCACAAAAATGAGTTCAGAGATCATACCTGAAGTCAATGTAAACAAGAATCTCTAACTCGTCAAGCTTGGCTAAGGAACTGTGGATATTCAATGATATGAAGCAGTTTGACTTCAGTTTCCCTTTTTAGCACAGTAGTTCCTCAGCCACCTCTGGTACCTAACAATTTATGGGATCGAGTGGTCTAACAAAATTAGTAAAACCACTCAGAGTTGTATACGTATGTTTTGGTACCCAGACTTGTTTGTTTAACAATCCATCAGAATTTATCTTTGTACCCTTAGGGACCCAAATTCGTTTAGTTTTTCCAAAATCAATTTTATTTCTTTTTTGGGTCCAGGATTGTTTAAATGAATTGTAACCAAACAAATTCTCATCTGGATTGTGATTTAAAAAAACTTTGAAATTTTCCAAATTCAAATTTCCAAAGCGATTGCTTGTAAAACAACTTGAGGAATTTTTAAAATCACAAAAATTCAAATTTTCAAAACCATAAGTTTTCCCAAAACCGAGACCATTCCTATTACCAGAAGAAAACTGATTTTTCAACAACATATTCAAAGATTTTTCACTGGTTGAAAAACGTTTCAAACTCAACTCAAGATTGTTGATTTTAGATTTCAGAAAATTATTCTCATTTAGAAGTTTCTCTGTTTTGGCTTTACTCTCAGAGATCTCAAAATCAAACTGTTTCTGTTTTTCAACCTCAAAGATTTTTAAATTCTCAATTTCATTTTCAAGTTCATTCAGAATTGATTCAGTTTTCAACAAGTTTTGTTTTTCAGCAAAATCACATTTGGAAATTTCAATTGTATTAAAATTTTCAAATTCCTAATATAGAGAATCATTTGAACTTAATAACTCAATCTCGTTCTCTTTTAATATCCGAATTTCATTTTCAAGTTTTTGAATATTTATATTGAGATGAACGAAATCAATTTTTAATTTTAAACAATTTTTGCAATCCGAATTTAAAGAATTTTGAAAATATTCAAGTAAATCATTAATTTTGCTGACCAACTCAAGATTTCTAGATTTTAGAGTTTTGTTTTATGTTGGAGCTTATCAACAGATTTAGTTAAATCAACACACATATAAACCAAATCTTCATAAGAGAAATTTTCTGTTTCACCATCTGTTGATTCTCCATCGTTTGATCTATCTGTTTCTCCTTTCAAGCATAGATCTGAATCTGAATTGACATTTCAGGATTTTGAGCAGCTGTTGTCAATTTGTCCATACTTCGTATTGAGAGTTGTCCATATTTACTGCGCGGTTAAACAATGGGAGATTAGACTGTATTGATCATCATCAAGATAAGAATAAAAAATATGTGTAGCACGAGAATTAAAAACTTAATCTACCATATTGTACCCATTGATAACAACATTCCAACATTTAATATTAACATATTTTAAATAAATTTCCATTTCGGATTTCCAGTTTAAAAATTCTATTTCAGTGAAAATAATTGGAGATGAACTGGACTTACTCTCGCTAGACTGACAACTAGGGTTACCCATGACTCCAGAGTTAAAAATACCTACTCTGATACCACTTGAAGGCCTAGAATGTAATTTATGGCTGTTCAGTGGACCTCAGACACTGGTTTTACATCCGGCCTCTCAACATGGAATAACCAGTAGAAGGACATGTGGGGGTAAGAGTCACTGCTTCACCAACCATATCATTGATCACAAGGCGAGAACCCCATATCATGCATTAACCATCTCTGATACCACTTGTTGGATCTAGACTAACCCTAGAGGGGGAGTGAATAGGGTTTATTGAATTTTAGCGAGTTATTAAAAAAATTCACAGATCACATAATATAGCAGAAATAGAAATGTAGAAAGTAAATGACACAAGATATACCCAGCTTCGGCAAAGTCCTGCCTATTGCTGCATTCCTAAAGTTTCTACTAGGAGTTAATAACATATCCCCCTTACAGACAATGTATAAACTCGCACTCCCTGCTCCTGTACTAACCCTACGCTCAATACCCTAGACTGATCGAATCCCCTGGATCAGATTTTCCCTTAGTTTTAAAGACTCTAGTAAACTGCCAAGTTTTACAGAAGAAACTAGGAAACCACCTAGATTTTACAGACTCTAGCAACTGTCAGTTAAACCCCTACCTGAATCCCTAGATTTTACAGACTCTAAAACTGTTTGGATGATTTACAAGTGAAAATGAAAAACAAAACAACAAAAGTAAACCCAAAACAAAACCCTAGTATTAAAAGTATAGAATAAAAAATAGGGTCATCCCCTTTTTAATCTTGGCCGACCGATTTCTTTTGCTTCGTCTCTTAAAAAAATTATCGACTTCTGTTTCCTTCTGAAAATGAAATGGCGGCTGGGGTTTCTCTTATCTAATGCTCCAAATCCAATTGCAATTGCTAAGGAAGATGCTGTGATTTCTATGATTTCTTCGATGCTCTGTTTTGCTTGCTCAATCGATTTGGAGCTGATCGAATCTCTAAA
Organism: Allium sativum; assembly: GCA_030737875.1. Taxonomy (NCBI): domain Eukaryota; kingdom Viridiplantae; phylum Streptophyta; class Magnoliopsida; order Asparagales; family Amaryllidaceae; genus Allium; species Allium sativum. The sequence continues at coordinate 970,291,633 of CM060918.1, read as the reverse complement.
AATAAACGACCCGTATTCTACGCACAATAGGACCGTAGAATATTTATTTCTTTCACATACGAAGTCGTATGGTCATGTAACTTTGGGAGACGACTATTGGGGTCATTTCCCATGTTCATGATTTTTCCCGATTTTTTTAAATGACCATTTTACCCCTAGTTGGTACTGTTTTGGCCATAACTTTTGACTGGAAAGGAATTTTGATCTAAAACCACCTCCATTGGCTCCGGATAATGGTTTACAATTCCGTAGAGTGGTCACATTAGCCAAACGGACTCACCGTTTGGGAGATATGGCTGAAACAAGTTTCAGATGGTGAAAAACAGCTTAATTGGGCTTAACCGGGTGATTAGCAGCTAGGCCCAGAGGGGAATTTCGGGTTTAGAGGCATAGGAGGGCTGACTAGGGTTAGGAAATCACTTTCATTTTAGTTTTGAGCTGCCACAAACCTTCTTGAGACCTTAGTAATGGCTTCCATCCTCTAAAACCAATCCAAAACACATTTTTAGTGAAGATTAAGCCTAAACTACATCAAAACAAGGCCAAATAGCGGCAGAGCAAGGTTGGAGCTGCTGCTATACATAGGAATTCGACCCAAACAGAGAGTATTTCAGATTTGGTGTTTTATTTTGTGGCAAAGGTGAGTGATTTGCATAGTTTTTGCACTAATTACGGTAATTAAGGGTAATTAGTGAAGATTAGCGAATTTATACACTAATAAATTCTGGAAAAATGTTTTGAAATTTGAAAATAATATTTTATGCCTCTGTTAGAAAATTTGGACGATTTGATTAAGTTTTACTAAGTATGTGCCTAAACATGATTAAATGGGATTATGGGAAAATGTGAGGTTTTAGCCACTTTTGATCCATTTTGATTCATTTGAATTGTTGTTTTGCTGTTTGTGGTTGCTATTACATGTTGCTATGACTCTATGGTGTGTTTTATGATTGATTAGAAGTGTTAGATTTGTCAAAAATGTCGTCGAATGGCGTAAATTACTTGCTGGAAAAGTTGCAAAAAGTTGTGCAGGGTTTCGGATCGGATCGGATATGGGCTCGGATCGGATATGAGACCTGAGCAAGGAACCCGACCCGAACTGGAGCCTGGCACATAAGAGGCTTGGCAAAAAGGAAGGCCATGTTGGTTAAGCTGGGGACCGGACTAACTTAAAGACGAAGGGCTCGGTTCGGATCGACTTAAGGATGAAAGGCTAGGACTGGAGTAAGGCGAAGGGATCGGATCAGCTGAAGGAGTAGGATCGGATCAGATGAAGAAGGAGGGATCGGATCGGAGCACGTGAAGAACGAGGGAGCGGATCGGAGCGGAAGCACGAACTGGAAGGGAGATGGCACCCGACCCGACCCGGAGGAGGACACCCGACCCGACTCGAAGTGGAATACCCGACCCGAACTAATGCGACGCTGTGGGCCCGAACTGAACCACTACAGGAGGAGACTACGAACCGACCCGAAGCAGAGGACCCGACCCGAACCGATGGCTAGAAGGAGAACCCGACCCGACCCAGTATTGACCAATAACCCGAGATGCAAAGGTAGTCCAATATGGGAAGTTAGAGCTCAGGATCTAGTTGGGAACCGATGAGTTCACTTCATGATTGGGCTTTGCTGCGGGACGTGCACCAAGGGGCCATCGATGTCTATGACTTTTGATCACTATGTATGGGAGGTACGTGAGCGGATTCAGGGCCACAGTGGCCTAGGTACGACTAAAGGGCTATAAACCATTGAAGTGGGGTCATTTGTAAAGATTTGGTCATGACTCCATGTGGTAAGCTTGGTAGTAGCAGTAGTTGTACAGGTTGAACTCCGTCACTACTTCAATGGGTCTAGTGATTGACAGTGGTGGACATCGTATGCTTTACGCACTGAGTGAGAGATGTGAGAATGGTTGCTATGGTTGATTTGTTTGCTATCATTATGACATGCACACCCCACCCCCGTATACTTTACACTATTTATTATGGCACCTTAGAGTACTGTACGGTTTGTGGTACTAACTCTTTGGTTGCAGGTCCAGGTTCAGGTATGGTTTAGTATACCTGTTATTATTCTGTTTAGATGCTTATCGCTCATACCAGGCTTTATGTCTGACCCAGAGTTTTATGTCTCCTCTTATTACTCTGGGTGCTCACACGAGCAGACTAGAGACAGGTTAGCTGGTGATGCACCGGTAGATAATCCGGAGACGAGCAGGAGGCTTCCACGTAATATATATAGTATTCTCCCTGTGTTGTTGAAGATCACTGCTTGGGCATTGGTGGTGCATCTTCTACTTTAGCTTTCTTTTGTTTAGAGACAGTAAATTTGGAAAGTTGTAATAAGCTGTATTTGGATTTCCGCTGCTCTGATGTTGATGTTGATTTTAGTTATCAGCTTATGCACTGTCTCACCTGTTTTATGTCAAGTATGTTATTATTATTATATTTTACTCTATGTGCTGTGAGACATTCTACAGGTTCTTGATTAGTTCGTTTCCTTCTTTCCTTTCTTCTGACGACCATCCCGTGCTAGTCGGGCATGTGTACAGCGCACTTTCGGAGGGAAATGCAGGTTGGTGTAGGGCGGGCCGTCACACTTGGTATCAGAGCTCTAGGTTGCGTAGTTAACCTAGGGAAGTTATCAGGGAGAGATAATATACGTATACGACAGAGCGCATTTGTGATTATTATGGTTTTTAAACGCTATAAATATACTATTAGTGGTATAAGAATGAAGTCGTGCTGCACTAGCACCACTATGGGGTCGTTAATCGTTTCCTTTTTCAGATTGACGATGAGCCGATATGTTAGAGTTACCGGTAGAGGGGCCAATAATGGGAATGCTGCTGACATGAGGACGATGTTTACTGACCTCATGAGAGAGATGCTTAGGGATGTGCAGAGGGCAGCTCCCAATGGTGGAAATGGTGGTGGTCCAATAGTGCAGGCGCCGAGAGTCGACTTCGCCAAGCTGAATAAGGATTATACTAGCCTTGGTGGGAAGCCGTTCCACGGAATGGAGTCGGCCACGGATGTTCAAGATTGGTTGGATAGTTGCGAACGTATCTTCGAGGATTTGGGTATCGAGGATGCGATGAAGAGAAAGCTAGCGTCCCGTCAGCTGCAAGGGCGGGCAATGAATTGGTGGAATGCTATAAAGGCAGCTACTCCCGAAGATCAGATTACTTGGGAGCAGTTTAAGTCTCGCTTTAGCGAGAAGTTCATTCCAGCTGCTCAGAAGTCAGTGCTGTTTAAGAAATTCTTGGAGCTCAAGCAAAATGGCAGAGCTGTCTCGGAGTATATTGCTGAATTCGACACTTTGTCGAAGTATGGGTTATCTCTTATTGATACTGCCGAGAAGAAGAATGAGAAATTCATAACCGTTTTGGATTAGTACTTAGGGGAAAGGCTTATTAACCACATCGATGAGACGTTTAAATCGATTGTGGGGAATGCATTGAGGTCAGAAAGTCTCTACCCTAGACCGAAGACTGAGGTTGCATCTGTAGAAGAGCCAAAACCACAAGCAAGTGGTGGAGGCAAGGGTGGTTCCCAGAATAAGAGAAAGCAGAATCAGACTAAGGATGGCCAGAAGAAAAAGAATAAGCAAGATGTTGAGTGCTTCAGCTGTGGTAAGAAGGGCCATTATGCTAGTAATTGTCGGGCAAAGCCAGCGGATAGGAAGTGCTTCAACTGTGGCCAAATGGGACATCACAAGGACAAGTGTCCACAGCCCCCTAAAGAAAAGCAAATGGTGAAAGCCTACGCTCTTAATGCTATTCCTTCTTCGTCGAATGCCCCAACTGCGGCGGAGAAGGGAAAGAATGTCATCATTCAAGGTATGCTTTCTGTTTATGATGTTCCTGTTAGAGTTTTGTTTGATACCGGAGCTTCCAGTTCCTTCATATCTAGTGACCTGGTAGATAGGTTAGGATTGGAGCCCGAGATTGTCGATAGACCTTTAGTGGTGACCAACCCGATTGGTGGTTCGACTAGCCTTAGCATGATTTGTCGTAATGTGGTCTTATCGAGTCATGGATGCATGTTTGTTTGTGATTGCTTTGTTTTGGGCTTTACTGGGTTTGGCATTATTCTGGGAGTAGATTGGCTCCAAAGATACGGGGTGGTGGTAGACTGTGAGGGCTTTTTGGTGACAGCTAGAGCGGATGATGGGAGGAGGATAGTGTTTGGTGGTCTACCCAGTGAGGGGGTACTGGCTAGTTTTCTAAACTCCCTCGACATTCCGCATAGTGAGTTGTCAGGTTTGCCCGTGGTTGGCCAGTATCCGGATGTTTTCGAAGAAGTGACCGGGCTTCCACCACACCGAGAGATTGAGTTCCGTATTGATTTGGTAAAAGATGCCAGACCTATAGTGATGCCACTTTGTCGTATGGCACCAAGGGAGCAGCGAGAGCTCGAGGTGCAAGTCAGCGATCTTTTGAGGAAGGGATTTATCAGAAGGAGTGTTTTTGAATGGGGAGCACCAGTTGTGTTTGCTACCAAGGCGGATGGTTCCCTTCGTTTGTGTGTAGACTACCGCGAGTTGAATAAAGTGACGAGGAAGAACAAGTATCCTCTACCGCGGATAGATGATTTGGTCGATCAGTTGAGTGGCGCGAGAGTATTTTCTCAGTTGGATCTCGCGACAGGTTTTCATCAGCTTAGAGTGGAAGCTGAGAGTATAGCCAAAACGGCATTTCGGACGCCGTCTGGGTTTTATGAGTGGTTGGTCATGCCATTCGGGCTGACCAATGCCCTAGCATATTTTGTGGATCTTATGAATAGGGTATTCAGAGATCAGTTGAATAAGTTTGTCCTTGTGTTCTTTGATGATATTTTGGTCTATTCGAGGACAGAGGAAGAACACAAGGAACATTTAAGAATAGTGATGGAGGTGTTGAGAAAACACCAATTGAAAGCAAAGTTTTCTAAGTGTCACTTCTGGAAGAGGGAAGTGAGGTTCTTGGGCCATGTTGTATCAGAGAATGGTATTGCCGTGGACCCGACGAAGGTGGTTACGGTACAGGATTGGCCTACGCCCAAGAATGCAACAGATGTAAGAAGTTTCTTAGGGTTAGATGGATAATATCGTAAGTTTATCCAAGGTTTCTCCAAGATAGAAGCACCATTGACCCAGTCGACCAAGAAGAATCAAGCTTTTGTCTGGGATGAAAGGTGCGAGAATGCATTCAAGAGTCTAAAGTATAAGTTGACAAGCGCACCGGTGTTAGTCATTCCTAAGGGGAATGAAGAGATGACGGTATACACGGATGCCTGTGGTACCGGACTGGGTGCTGTATTGATGCAAGGCAGTAGGGTTGTAGCTTATGCAAGTCGGCAATTAAAACCGCACGAGAGAAGATACCCTACCCCTGATTTGGAATTGGCAGCGATCGTGTTCGCGTTAAAGATGTGGAGACATTATCTCTTGGGAGAAAGATTTGAGTTGTTTACAGATCATAAGTCGTGGAAGTATCTCTTCTCCCAGAAGGATCTAAATCTCCGGCAACAAAGGTGGTTAGAATTCTTGGCTTCCTATGATTTTGACATTGCATATACACCGGGAAAGGGCAATGCGGTAGCCGATGCGTTGAGTCGAAGACATGCTAGTTTAGGGGCTATGTTCCTTGAATGGAAGCAACTGGAGTATATCGCGGGGTTTGATTTCAGACCAAAGTGCGAATTGGATCCAAAAATGTTAGCAAGTTTGATGATCAGACCCACTTTAATTGAGCGGATCGGCTCTAGTCAGAGGGACGATCCTAACCTATTGGAAATCATCTCCAAGTTAGAGATAGGTATCGATGAGGAGATGAACAAGTATGGGCTTGATCGAGATGGATGGCTTAGAAAGAATGGAAAGCTTGTTGTACCCAATGTCGATGGATTGAGAGATGAAGTGCTTAGAGAATGTCATCACTCAAGACTGACTATACACCCCAGTGTTAACAAGATGTATCGAGACATGAAACAGACCTACTACTGGGAAGGGATGAAAAGGGACATTGGGAGGTTTATATCCAAATGCATGAATTGCCAGCTAGTTAAAGCCGAGCAAAAGAAGCCTAGTGGGTTGTTACAGCCATTAGAAATTCCCGAATGGAAATGGGAGAAAGTCTCGATGGACTTCATCGATGGTTTACCAAGGACTAGATCGGGACATGATAGCATTTGGGTAGTTGTGGATCGACTGACTAAAAGTGCAAGATTTATACCAGTCAAATCGACCAGAACGGCAGCTAAGTTAGCAGAATTGTATATGAAGTGGGTAGTGAGATTTCATGGAGTGCCTAAAAGCATTGTGAGTGACCGAGACCCGTTGTTCACTAGTGGGTTTTGGAAGAGCTTACAAGAGGCTCTAGGGTCAGAGTTACATCTTAGTACCGCATATCATCCTCAGACCGACGGTCAGACGGAGAGGGTGAACCGTATTTTGGAAGATCTCTTGAGAGCATGTATATTGGATTTTGGTGGATCATGGGATGACCATTTGCATCTAGTAGAGTTTGCATATAATAATAGCTACCAATCCAGTATCGGTATGGCTCCGTTTGAAGCTTTGTACGGAAGACCATGCAACTCACCATCATGTTGGATAGAGGTCTGGCAAGAAGTTTATGCTTGGATCATATGTGGTAAGGGAAACTTCAGATAAGATTAAGATTATTCAACAACGAATGAAGGATGCCCAAGATAGGCAGAAGAGTTATGCTGATAAGAGGAGAAGAGACTTAAAATTCTCCGTTGGTGACTTGGTGTTTGTCAAGATTTCTCCGTTAAAGAGCGTAATACGATTTGGCAGGAGAGGCAAGTTGGCACCAAGATTTGTTGGCCCATTCCCTATTCTTGAACTAGTCGGGAATTTGGCATATAGAATTGACTTACCAGAGAAGATGGCGGGAGTTCACAACGTATTTCATGTTTCCCAACTAAGGAAGTTCGTTCACCACCCGGATATGACTATTTCACTTGGTCAGTTAGAGGACTTCGAAGTAGAACCCGAGGCGGTTGGGAACCGCAAGCCGGCCCGTATTGTCGAGCACGACATGAAGCAACTTCGAAGGAAGGAGGTGAAGCTAGTCAAGGTTCAGTGGGGCGAGGACGAGAATGATTGTACTTGGGAGACAGAGGAGAACATTAGGAAGACACACCCAAAACTCTTTGCCTGGTAAGATCTTGACTTCGATTTAGTTTTCCGCATGCTAGGATAGGTTTGTTTGCTTGTTTTGCATATTTGATTGTTGTATGTGGTTGTTAGGCATGCGGGATCCTTTGTATGTTTTGGGTTAAGGAATTTCGGGGATGAAATTTCTTAAGGGGGGAGAGTGTAACGACCCGTATTCTACGCACCATAGGACCGTAGAATATTTATTTCTTTCACATACGAAGTCGTATGGTCATGTAACTTTGGGAGACGACTATTGGGGTCATTTCCCATGTTCATGAGTTTTCCCGATTTTTTTAAATGACCATTTTACCCCTACTTGGTACTGTTTTGGCCATAACTATTGACTGGAAAGGAATTTTGACCTTAAACCACTTCCATTGGCTCCGGATGATGGTTTACAATTCCGTAGAGTGGTCACATTAGCCAAACGGACTCACCGTTTGGGAGATATGGCTGAAACAAGTTTCAGATGGTGAAAAACAGCTTAATTGGACTTAACCGTGTGATTAGCAGCTAGGCCCAGAGGGGAATTTCGGGTTTAGAGGCATAGGAGGGCTGACTAGGGTTAGGAAATCAATTTCATTTCAGTTTTGAGCCGCCACAAACCTTCTTGAGACCATAGTAATAGCTTCCATCCTCTAAAACCAATCCAAAACACATTTTTAGTGAAGATTAAGCCTAAACTACATCAAAACAAGGCCAAATAGCGGCAGAGCAAGGTTGGAGCTGCGGCTATACATAGAAATTCGACCCAAACAGAGAGTATTTCAGATTTGGTGTTTTATTTTGTGGCAAAGGTGAGTGATTTGCATAGTTTTTGCACTAATTACGGTAATTAAGGGTAATTAGTGAAGATTAGCGAATTTATACACTAATAAATTCTGGAAAAATGTTTAGAAATTTGAAAATAATATTTTATGCCTCTGTTAGAAAATTTGGATGATTTGATTAAGTTTTACTAAGTATGTGCCTAAACATGATTAAGTGGGATTATGGGAAAATGTGAGGTTTTAGCCACTTTTGATCCATTTTGAATCATTTGAATTGTTGTTTTGCCGTTTGTGGTTGCTATTACATGTTGCTATGACTCTATGGTGTGTTTTATGATTGATTAGAAGTGTTAGATTTGTCAAAAACGTCGTCGAATGGCGTAAATTACTTGCTGGAAAAGTTGCAAAAAGTTGTGCAAGGTTTCGGATCGGATCGGATATGGGCTCGGATCGGATATGAGACCTGAGCAAGGAACCCGACCTGAACTGGAGCCTGGCACATAAGAGGCTTGGCAAAAAGGAAGGCCATGTTGGTTAAGCTGGGGACCGGACTAACTTAAAGATGAAGGGCTCGGATCGGATCGACTTAAGAATGAAAGGCTAGGACTGGAGTAAGGCGAAGGGATCGGCTGAAGGAGTAGGATCGGATCAGATGAAGAAGGAGGGATCGGATTGGAGCACGTGAAGAACGAGGGAGAGGATCGGAGCGGAACCACGAACTGGAAGGGAGATGGCACCCGACCCGACCCGGAGGAGGACACCCGACCCGACCCGAAGTGGAATACCCGACCCGAACCAATGCGACACTGTGGGCCCGAACCGAACCACTACAGGAGGAGACTACGAACCGACCCGAAGCAGAAGACCCGACCCGAACCGATGGCTAGAAGGAGAACCCGACCCGACCCAACCCAGTATTGACCAATAACCCGAGATGCAAAGGTAGTCCAATATGGGAAGTTAGAGCTCAGGATCTAGTTGGGAACCGATGAGTTCACTTCATGATTGGGCTTTGCTGCGGGACGTGCGCCAAGGGGCCATCGATGTCTATGACTTTTGATCACTATGTATGGGAGGTACGTGAGCGGGTTCAGGGCCACAGTGGCCTAGGTACGACTAAAGGGCTATAAACCAATGAAGTGGGGTCATTTGTAAAGATTTGGTCATGACTCCATGTGGTAAGCTTGGTAGTAGCAGTAGTTGTATAGGTTGAACTCCGTCACTACTTCAATGGGGCTAGTGATTGACAGTGGTGGACATCGTATGCTTTACGCACTGAGTGAGAGATGTGAGAATGGTTGCTATGGTTGATTTGTTTGCTATCATTATGACATGCACACCCCACCCCTGTATACTTTACACTATTTATTATGGCACCTTAGAGTACTGTACGGTATGTGGTACTAACTCTTTGGTTGCAGGTCCAGGTTCAGGTATGGTTTAGTATACCTGTTATTATTCTGTTTAGATGCTTATCGCTCATACCAGGCTTTATGTCTGACCCAGAGTTTTATGTCTCCTCTTATTACTCTGGGTGCTCACACGAGCAGACTAGAGACAGGTTAGCTGGTGATGCACGGGTAGATGATCCGGAGACGAGCAGGAGGCTTCCACATAATATATATATAGTATTCTCCCTGTGTTGTTGAAGATCACTGCTTGGGCATTGGTGGTGCATCTTCTACTTTAGCTTTCTTTTGTTTAGAGACAGTAAATTTGGAAAGTTGTAATAAGCTGTATTTGGATTTCCGCTGCTCTGATGTTGATGTTAATTTTAGTTATCAGCTTATGCACTGTCTCACCTGTTTTATGTCAAGTATGTTATTATTATTATATTTTACTCTATGTGCTGTGAGACATTCTACAGGTTCTTGATTAGTTCGTTTCCTTCTTTCCTTTCTTCTGACGACCGTCCCGTGCTAGTCGGGCATGTGTACAGCGCACTTTCAGAGGGAAATGCAGGCTGGTGCAGGGCGGGCCGTCACAAGTGAGTTTTCCTGATTTTGTTTTTGCTTCAATTTGTTGCGTGTGGATTCTATTCTCAACGCCTATGATGATAGTGGTGTTAATATAGGGTCTTAGGAAATCCTAATTGATTGCTATGATTTCACGATAATGACTTGGCTGATTTTGTGCGATTTTCAATTTGTTTCCACTTTTGATTTCTTCGATTGAAAATGATAAATGTTTCCTTGATTTCCTCGATGAACTTGGATGATACTCTGGACTTGATTGTTGCATTTAAAAACATATTTTCCCCTTTTTAAAAAAGAACTCTCGGCTTTGATTTGAGCTGGAAAGAATTTTAAAGATGTTGCCTTATTCTAATTCAATCAGTTTGTCCTTTGCACGATTTTCGAAAAACAAATACACCTTGCCAAATTTGGTTTTACCAATATCAAACCAATTAAAAACATGCTCAAAACAAATCATGATTTCTGAAAATAATGGTTCCTTGCCTTAGAAAAACATTCAAGCAGATTTTTATGGAAATATAAATTTTCCTTTTTGCTTGATTGATTCCACATATAAAAGAATTGCTGACAAGGCATTGTGAAATCTGGAATCAATTAAACATTTGCCAAACACATTGCTGCTTTGATTCTGTCTAGAAAGAGTACTTACCCATTTTCTGTGTTGATTGAATATGTGAATAATATTGGTGTTTTCATGCCATATATGTTTTACTATTTGGCGTTCATACATTATGCTGATTTGATGAACCATTGTTGCTGCATTGCTTATCTACCCATGTACAGAATTTGTTGACTGAACATTTGTTTCTTGTACCTGCCATAAAAGTTGTTGCTTCATGCTGTGTTGAATACATGCACCAATATATGTTCACTTGACCATATGTATTTCAATCTTGAAACTATACTTGTAGTATGAAACAGAAATTTCACTTGATCATTAGTTATCTTGGTTTCTTTCCTGTTTTGCACACTTCCTTTTACACGTAAATGAATCTGCCTCCATATGAATGTGTGCATGTTTTAAACAACCCGGAAATGTTCATACACATGCATGACTCCACTGTTTTGACATGAGCTTCACTTTTACTTGATTATTTTCCATTCATGTAGTTGCATCATGACCATGTTGTGTTGACCATGTCCTGTAGCCTCTGTCTTGAACATGCTGCTGCCATGCTTGTTTGTACACCCCTGATCAGTGCTTGTGTTCACCATGAAACAAAAATGATTTGACCCTTTACTGTGTGTAACATCATGTCCAAATGCTTTGACCATATATGAACTGATCTTAACTTGTACGCCACCATCCATTTGATTTTTCCATATTACTTGTCCATGTTTGAAATGGCCTTTCTTTACTATCTTGGGATCTGGGCTGACTTGTTTGTGAATATGCACTTGTATACTTTGTCAATGTAATTTAACTACTGGCTCGACCATGTGAGATTGCTGAGTTGTACCATATATATGAATTCTGCTTTTTTCATTTGCTATAGACAGTTGAACTGTTTTGATCATGCACTGGGTTGAGCCTTGTCTACGTGGCTGCTCCTCAGTTGCACCCTGGATTGGCGAGGTAGTGCACACGTGTGTATATATGCACGTGTGTATATGCAGTCGTCCAGAATAGATTTTCCTGTCCCTGCACTGTAATATGTGTATATACATACACATGTGTGTGTATACATGTATCGTGCGCGAACTACATTCATATATCAGATCAAGTCATGAAAAATGATGAGAAACACACCGAAATTCTGAGGCAAATAAAATTTTAAAAATAAAATTTATATTCACGTGTATTCTGTTTTATTCCTGTTACAGTGTACTGTGTGTGTTTCTATTTTATTTGACAGGTAAGCAGAAGATGACTGGAGTGACGGTGAAGTGCTGTGGAGACTGAAGACTAAAGACAGAAGTTGATAGTGAAAAATATACAAAAGCATCTGTATATGAGTGTAACTGGATGTTTATAATGAGAGAATTGTACTGGTATTTGTAATAAACAAATTCTATTGAAATAAAATATTATTTTATTATGTTCAAACAAACTTGTTTTTTATATTCAGTTTATTTACAAGTACAATATTCTGTGAATGTATATGAAATGTGATGTGTTCAAATAGTGGAGTTATAAACAATTGTACTGTTTGAATGTTTGAAATAAAATATTATATTTAAATAAAATACTGTGTGAGTATTTGAATGTCTGTACAGTCGTATTCTATTTAGATATAAATATTATATTCTTGTCTGTGATGTATACATGAAACAGTACAGTAACAAACACATTTATAATAGAAATATATTTGGTTGTTATCATCAAACAAAAATCATATAATTGTGTATACAACACCGTTTTATACAACATGAGTATCAGTACTCCTTCCCAGCGTTGCCTGTTGATCCACCCCACCATTACCATGTCGTCTTGATGCCACAAATCCAGTTAAGCTCGGCCTCCTTGTCGATTTAATTATATTTACTTCAATTTCAGTTAGTTTGATTATCTCCTCTACTGATTTCTTTTTGTGTTGAAACTACCTGCAATTACGCTCCTTCCACACTCGCCACATCGTAGCTACAACGGCAACGCCGCGTATTACTCCTACCGTGTTTTTACTTCTCCATCTGATGCTCAGATATTCAATCAAATCTTCAATTTTCCTTTCTCTGTTTGGGTTTTGTGTAGAATATCCAGAGCAAACATGTTTAATTATGGAACCCGAGTCTCAGTGTATTTCTCACATAAATTACATCCTTTTTCATGCGTAATCCCCCATTTATGCAGTCTATCTTTCGTTGGAAGCCTTCTTTTTATTGCTTTGTAGGCAGTGAACGCCATTTTAGGAGGCAATCATTTTATCCCAAACAATCTTAAACCATTCAACAACATTTTGAGTTTGTCGAGTTTGGTTCCATGCTTATTTAATGCTGAAATCTTTAGACCCATCCCATTTCCATACATCGTGCTCTCTACCAAAGTAAAGAGGCATAAATTCAATTCTTCTCTTTAATTCATGTGAACAAGGAATGCTATCACATTTCCACTGTTCATTTTCCACAATGTCAATTACAGATGTGATGGGGCAGCCATATGCAGAGTATGTGTCCCACCCGAGATGGTTAATCAAGGATTTGTGATCAATCCATGGATCTCTCCATAGGTCTATGTTTGAGCCATCCGCAAATTCCCGCTCTATATTTTCGCAAGTTTGTTTTTAATTCTCAAAATCGCCTTCTGAGTCGTAGATGCATTAGTGTCAATAGCCATCGTCCAGAAATTGTCCTTCATGTATCTTTTTCTCATCCATCTAGCCCACAATCCTTCACCAGTAATAATTTTCCAGGCTTGCATTGAAGTAAAAGCATCTCTCATGTCTTTTAAGCTTCTCAAACCAACGCCTCCTTCTGATTTCGGCTTGCATAAATCACGGTATTTAATTTTGTGCATGCCGCCCCTCCAAATAAAATCAGCACAACCCTCTCGATCTTCTCAATTGAAGCATCTGGCAATTGAAATATCTATAACCAAAAATTAGCCTTAGCTTCTATGATAATGTGCACAAGTTCTATTCTGCCAACAGTAGAAAGAAGGCATGAGCTCCAACCTTGTAGTCGATCTCGAATACTAGTGACTAGAGAAGCACATTCTCTATCAGTAATTTTGTTCGAGGACAAAGGAACTCCAAGATATTTAACTAGTAGACTTCCTTCTCTCACATTAAGAATATTCAAAATAAACTCTTTGGCATGACAATATTTGTTAAAATAGCATTTAGTCTTCAGCTCATTCATTTTCAAACCCACATTTCTCTCTAAATTATCAAATATTTCCTTAATTTTCTGGGCCGTTGAATCTTTTGCTTTTATGCATATGATCAAATCGCCTGCATATACAAGTGACTAATGTACGGTTGAAAATTGTGAATATGCTATATGACTTTCTCATAATGTGAAATCTCTATTTGTAAAGTAAAATATTCCATCGCGACCGCAAGGTCAGCCCCAGATTCTGTCGTCTTTTATGTGTTTTTGCTCTGAAATGCTCTGCGAATCAAGGTGTAAATTGGGAGTTTTATAGGGTAGAAGATTCGAATGGGTTTACTGCTATTTTGTTGTTAATCTACATGACTTAATTGGGCATTTTCGGTCATACTAAAGAGTTGCGAAGTGGAAAAAACTAAGTGGAAACATTTTGGCTTGAGGACGTATGAGTATCGCAGTGCTATTTATAGTTGAACGGGGATTGAAGATAAGGGTGAAGTATGGTCAATAGGTCTGTGGCTATGTGTTGTCTATTCAGGTGGTAGCTGTGCGTCGGTCTGTTGATGTGAGGAGATGGAAGGAGAAAGAGGTACTGCACTGATGGGTTGGTGGCTTGAATTGTCTTCTGAAACAGAGTGTGTGCTACTAAAAAGGATAGACTAGGCATGATGTTGTCTTCTACAGTGCTATCATGTTCTACAATAAATGGAGTCTATTCCATGTTCTAAAGTAGGGTATGGCGTGCTACTGCTAATGAGAGGGTTAGGCTAGGCCTACTGTTTGGTATAGGTGACCTTTTTGCAAAGAGTGTTGTCATTCAATATCGTGGAAGAAATTTGTATAGGTACCAAATATTTACTATTGATGTTTTTGAAATGTTCACGTCAATATGTTTCTTAATTGGTTTGGCAAAATTTTTGGTGTAGAGTACATGTACATGAATAAACTGTTTCTCATTTATTATATTGTCCTTGTTCTTATTTCTTTGATATGGTAATTGGCTCTGTTATTGAATAATTTTGGTTGGGAATTCCGATTAATGTTGTACATGTATACTATTTATTTCTTACAACATCATGTAGGCTTGATTATCACAATCCATTCCTTATATTGCTGCTTTAGATGGTTCTTATTTCCTGTTGCATATACAGTCTATTTCCCTGTTGTATACAACTTAGTTAGTGGTATATGTTGGTTTATTTCGTTATAAGTACATGTGGGAATTAATATCCACCATAAAATCCATTTTATACCGCTGTGCATGTCATACCGTTGCCATTATACAGTAAGGTTTGTGAATAGTTTATAAAATATTATCAATAAATATTTATTTAAATAAATACTGAAACTATTAAATTCAAAATAAATAAATAAATTATCATCGCCGGATATACCTGACCGGAATAATAATTCACTTTAGATTAATCAATATCGGATTATAACTCAGCATCAAAATTTTTAAGTTAACCGCTATTAAATTATATAGGAAACATTATTAAATATATTGTATAAACGTTATCGTTTATTAATGATTTTCATAGCGACTATTTTAAAATTTGAATTAGACATAACTAAAAATTAAAATCCAGATTTTTCTCTTTTATTAGAAAATTATAATCAGACTGATTCAAACGTTTTTCGATTCACAAAATTCCAACATATATCGGATCCTATATATCCAATTGAAGTTCAAAACTGAATATTACGAACTACCATGCCATTTCAAGCTCGTTTATAATTAATATAAATTATAAAAGTTAAACTTCGTTTTAAATAAATGAATTAATTATCTAAAATCCATAAATTTTCCAATTAAAATATTAAAAAAAAAATATCCAAATTACGATTGCCAAAAATCTGGGTCGCTACATTCTTTCCCCCTTAAAAGAATTTCGTCCCCGAAATTGATAAGGTAAGAAAAAAGTCACAACCTATTATATTTCCTAAATCCAATTCGTTTTAAATCTAAAACCAATCCAATATAAAATTTTCCAAAAATATCAAAAAAATTCAAACACTTTCAATTCCCGGAAAATTCGGCAGAGTCTCCCCTGTATGGAGTGACATCTGCGATATCGCAGAAATAAATAATATATATTCATCGACTCACATGGTCAGAAAACAAAATTCAAAATCCCAAAAATTATAATTTCGCATAGGCGTACTTTATGCGAGCGCTATTGAGTATTTGCTCAACTTATTGCGATCTACTTAACCAATATCAATCCTCACTTCCTCCTAGCACCTGTATTCAACTTCATTCATCATGTAAGTGACCATTTCATGAAAATTTTGAATAATACTTCATTAGTCAACCAGTATAATTTGACCAATTTCCAAAGCATCTTCCAGAAAGGTATACGTAAATACAAGTTTAAGTCACCTGGTTTTTAAATCATAAGCAGTTCCATTCATATTTTACTATACCGGAACTTAGTTTTTAACCCATCCAACTTTTTATTTAGCTAGTTATGAATTTATTTCAACCAACCTAATATCCAAATAACAACTAATACACAATCAATTCAACCAATCATTCAATTACATTAAATTCGATTAATATTCAACATTAATATTACTTGACCAATTTAAGTCTCATTTTACATCCAATTACCAAATTGATTTTTCAAACATTTCATTTTATAATTCCAATCCTGATTTTTAATTCAAACACCATCACTCTAACTTATTCTGTTTAACATATCATAAATTCTGATTTCAATTTCATTCTGAAATTCTCATTCACAACTGTATATGTGGAATTTTCTGGTTAAATTCAGATTCCCATTTGAATTCCATTCAAATAAATCAACCAAGCTACTATATCTTAATAAAATTATCTCCTTTCTATACGAAAATATATTTTGCGCAAAATTATTTTATTTACCCTATTTTTCAAAACAATATTGTGTACATTCCCAATCCAACGCTTCTCAACACTTGAACCGTTCAAACAACACAATACAAAACACTTTTTTATATAAAATCTACAAATACGCTCTCATATATATATATACACTCAACTCAATCTAGGGTATTACTAACCCCATCTCTATCGAGTCATGCCACAGAGCTAAGGTTATTACTAAACCAATAGCTCTGATACCACTGTAACGACCCGGTAAGGGATTCGACGCCCGAATTCTGACAACAATACATAATCCCACATTACTTGTCAAAACTCAAGTATCGAAACCACCAGATTGTTATTAGAAAGAATTTAGAGGGTGAGATAAGAAAGAAAGAAATATTAGAATAGAAGAAAAAGAAGATCCATCACGACACAGAGTCTCACATCGCAGCGGAACAAAATATAATATAGAAATAAATCTTTATGAGAGCTTGAAAATATACTTACAATCATTAGAGTACATCACACATTTTGATAGTTATAATAATATGTCTTTATATACAACACACAGCGGAATAATAAAACTTCATATGTCTGAATTCTTCCAGCTCGTCTCTTCAAAGCCTTCGATAACCTGAACCTGTACACCTCGGTCCAACCCGAGCATTACAAATACCGGGTCAGTATGGTGAACCAAAGTGAGAAACCCACTAAGTTTTAACTGTAGCACACAACTTGATTTTAAAGTCAAAATATTTTTGAAAGAAAAGGATAATCGTAAGACCAAATCCACACATAAATACGGACGGTTTTTACCTTACGATAATCCAAAACAGTTTTGAAAATCAATACTTTTCTGATATTATAATAGTGTCTAAATACAAATAAATAGAATCTAGTAGAACGCTTGCATCTCACGCTCTACATATATATAGTATACAAACAAAACCGCGGGCGCTTATTGGAGATTAGATTCCGACTATGACAAGGTATGAAACCACCTGCCGATAGTTTATCTCTAGAGAAGAATACACTGGGTTCAACAAGAACGTCTTGCAACCCGGCCCACACATGACCGACCACTCATTTCTCTTGAGTGTATCGAATATATTATCACCAACGGTTGGGCCCACATAACCGTTATCCGAAGATACAAAAACGAAAGAAGAACAAATAATTAATTTTCTCTAGATAGGTGATAATACACCCTAATGAGAGCGACCCACATAGCCATGTTGCCTGCTCGATTTTTGTCATTTCCCGGTTGATGAGGCTGGAGGCTTAAATTATCTTTTAGAACATCTGGCCACCATTCACTTTGAATGCCACATCATCAGATCCATCAGATATCACTAATTGACGTCCACAAAAATACTCTAGTAGTTAAGCTAAGAGAAGTGCCTCTCTCCGCCACCAACTATAGTTCGTTTGAAGAAATCAACGTACGTAATCCCTATGGAAATAATCTGTTAGACATCCGTCCATTCAAGTTGTCCTGGGATTGGACAAACCGAAGGCACCCTCCTACTGCATCCTACAAATCACCCTATGGATCAATAACGAGTAGTCCTTGCAATCCACAGATTTCAACTACGACAGAATCACAAAACAAATAACTCTGGTTGCAAGCCAGAGAAATTCGGTAAGTAGTCCTTCCGCTTATGAAGATCCATGGTCTTCAACTGCTCCATCTTCAACAAGCATCTTTTACGTATTTGCTGGTTCAGAATGGTTTTCGAATATAAGTTCGATCCCAGTCTTTCCATACCAACAGCGCATTGGCATGATTTTGATAGTCAGTTATTTAACTATCAAAATAAACAATCATAAAAAATAAATAAATCTATTGGTTTATTACACAGCTTCACTTGGCCATTTAAAATAATTGATCAGTTGTAATACCAAAGATAATATAAATATTCTCAAATCATTTAATTAAAATACTTAAAAGAAATACCTTAAAACCTTATCAAATTTTCCGTTACTATCCTTCAAAGCATTTTCCACCATATTACTTATCATTGGGATCAATTCACTTACCATCGTAAACACTCGTTACCAAATCCTCTTTTATTTCGTTACTATGGAAATATCATTTCAAATTCACAAGCCCTTCTTTATTTCCTTTTATTTCGGAACCCCATCATGTATATATATACATATATACACATATGTATATATATATATATATATATATATATATCCAAATGCTTTAGATAATGTAACACTAATACTTTCCCAAACAATTTACTTTAACATCTCCATTATCATGACTCATATCATCCTTTGATAATCCTGAAATTGTTCAAGTTTGGGTATTTTAATTACCTCTCAGACCTTGATCAACATCATTCTTATCTTAAGATAAATATGAATTGTAATTCAAAAATCCCTATTCATTTTAATACCACTTCACTATTGTATTAACATAAGGTTTTATAAAACCTTCTTACTTTTGAATAACTCCTTTTCAAATATATGGTTATTACTAAATTGATGGATTTAGTAAATGGTTAATACACATTAGCTTTAGACTTTAACTTCTTTAAAACTATTTGTCCCAAAATCTGTATTTTTATTTCAAATCTTATTACGATACATTTTACCAAATTCAATTACGGAAATACCTTTTCTAATTCTTTGAATCGTTTCCTACGGGAAATCTTACTTCACTCTCATCCATCACACTTACTATCATTATTATGTAACTTTAATTTACAGTTTAACGCTTTATCTCCCTATCTTCTCATCCACAACTCGTTTATACTCCTTCAGTTTAATATAAAGCCCCTTTGCCATCTCGAGTTCCTTTACTTAAATATATTAAGTAACATTTATTTTAAGCTTACCTTATTCGTTTAAAATCACTTTATAACTTCATTTACCAAATTCGGTTTAAATATAAACCCGTTCATAAACCCCCTCAAATATATTTTATTTCTAACTTAAATTTCTTACTTAAATGGACTTCATTTAAGAAACAACCCCTTAAATTAAATAAAAATTATAATTTACTTCATCATTAACTGGAATTAAATTTCCTTTTTAAAATCTCATTAAGTTAAAAAATTATTCGCTAATTATTTCATTAGATTAATTGGCATAATCCAATTTCATTAAATAATCAAATACTGGTCAAAACAGTTGGCTTGGTAAATCTTAAAACATGATTAACCCGCTGGTCAACTCTAACTCGTTTTTCTATTTAAATTAATAAATAACATTATTGATTCAAATAATCTCATTCACTTTGATTATTATTAAATAGACAATAATCTATTTTAAAATAATCTCATTTTAATTGTTCTTAAAAACAATAAATCCCGATTATTTATCGTCACTAATCCCCACCCACTTTCTTATCAATATTAATATAAAAATCAGCTTTATAAAATTATTCAGTAATTTCGATGAAACACATGCTTCGCACGTGGTAGATTACTGGTACAAAAATAGTGGTTAAAACCAAATGATATATATTTATATGGTTGGTTCGTTTCCTTTTTAAAACCATCATTAAAAAATATATTTAAAAATATATAAAATAAATTCCATAATTTCATTTATATAGATTTACCTGACGGTAAATCAATCTTTATAAAACCATTTTGTATTTGTCCATCTGCTCAACCCAACAAATGTTGCATTTAGGTTTAACAGCCAATTCAATCATACGAGGTTCGACAGTTCATATACTGATCATATGTAAACAAATAATAAACTTGAGGAATCCGGTTGGATTCCTCCAGCCTGTCCACCCCTGCGTACAAATATGTTATTTCAATATAGTCACTATTCATGGGGATATACAACTAAACTGATAATTCCAATAAATATCCAACAATGATAATTCAATGTTAACCAATTAATTTAATACTTTTATAAAAATATAAACGCGACCAATCGGGTAAGTTACCTTAGTTGGTTCTAACTGTTAAAATAACCATTTGGTTTTTAATTAAATTAAACAACCGTTTAATTTAATTTATTCAGTCAATAACAGTATCATTCAGCAATTAGCAAACAGTAAACAACCATAACACGCCAATATTAAACCCTACTTATAAAATATAAGTGGTTGAACTGAGTGAGTTATACTCACTTGGTCTGCGTCGTGTGAACAGGTCATTCCAGACAATTTCAACCTCGTCCAATTTAATTTCATTCCATACCATCGTGCTCGTTAATTTTGGTCCCAGTCTATCTGGAATCGACCAGTTCTTATCAAATATGAATACGTTGTAAATGTTTAAATTTTACTTTATTTTAATAACTAATTAATTTAAATCAACGAACTAATTACTGGGTTTAAAATATTACGGTCCGACTCCTCTATTCACCGCTTCATCCGTCTCTGCCTTGTTCCAAATCGTGACCGCAATTCCAGACCCTGGCCAAATGTTTGTAAATCCTGTTGCGTTTAAATAATATAATTAATAATAGTTTAAAATATAATTAACTTATAATTTCAAATTAATTTGTACGAGTTCCTAATTAATAAATCCTTAACCGGCCATTTCTTTTATTACCACAAATTTGGGTCCCTTCTTTGTATCGCAAGCCCAAGCCCTTAAATCCCATCGCAACCCACACCCGTCCATGTGGAACCCCTTTCCGAATGATAGATGGATCTGCTTTCATTCATACCATGTGTCCCTCATTTTAATCCTCCTGTCCAAATAGAAGAAAACCCGCTACTGCCAAAATGAATCCCAACGCCGCCTCTCCCCCTTTGTTGACCAGATTCTCATCAGCATCCCCCAAACCCAGCGCGATCGTCAGCTCCTCCGTTGTCTTGAACCTCATCCCTCCTAGCCGTATCGTCAAACTACAGTTCGCTCCCAAGGATCCGGTCCTTTACGAGTTTTCGTCAGTTCGATTTCATTAATGAGGTCAGCCAAAGATCCTGTCGTCTTTTTTGTGTTTTTGCTGTTAAATGCTTTGCAAATCAAGGTGTAAATTCGGAGTTTTATGGGGTAGATGATTCGAATGGATTTACTTCTATTTTGTTGTTAATCTGCATGACTTGATTGGGCATTTTTGGTCATACTGAAGAGTTGCGAAGTGGAAAAAAACTAAGTGGAAACGTTTTGGCTGGAGGACGTATGACTATCGCAGTGCTATTTATAGTTGAACGGGAATTGAAGATAAGGGTGAAGTTTGGTCAATAGGTCTGTGGCTATTTGTTGTCTATTCAGGTGGTAGCTGTGCGCCGGTCTGTTGATGTGAGGAGATGGAAGGAGAAAGAGGTACTGCGCTGATGGGTTGGTGGCTTGAATTGTCTTCTCAAACAGAGTGTGTGCTACTGAAAAGGATAGACTAGGCATGATGTTGTCTTCTACAGTGCTATCATGTTCTACAATAAATGGTGGAGTATATTCCATGTTCTAAAGTAGGGTATGGCGTGCTACTGCTAATGAGAGGGTAAGGCTAGGCATACTGTTTGGCATAGGTGACCATTTTGCAAAGAGTGTTATCATTCAATATTGTGGCAGAAATTTGTACATGTACCATATATTTACTATTGATGTTTTTGAAATGTTCACGTCAGTATGTTTGTTAATTGGCTTTGCAAAAATTTTGGTGTAGAGTACATGTACATGAATAAATTGTTTCTCATTTATTATATTGTCCTTGTTCTTATTACTTTGATGTGGTACTTGGCTATGTTATTGAATAATTTTGGTTGGGAATTCCTATAAATGTTTGACATGTATACGGTTTATTTCTTACAACATCATGTAGGCTTGATTATCATGATCCATTCCTTATATTGCTGCTTTAGATGGTTGTTATTTCTTATTGCATATACAGTCTATTTCCCTGTTGTATAAAACTTAGTTAGTGGTATATGTTGGTTTATTTCGTTATATGTACATGTGGGAATTAATATCCACCATAAAAATCATTTTATACCGCTGCGTATGTCATTAGGTTTGTGAATAGTTTATAAAATATTATCGATAAATATTTATTTACATAAATACTGAAACTATTAAATTCAAAATAAATAAATAAATTATCATCGCCATATATACCCGACCGGAATAATATTTCACTTTAGATTAATCAATATCGGATTATAACTCAGCATCAAAATTTTTAAGTTAACCGCTATTAAATTATATAGGAAACATTATTAAATATATTGTATAAACATTATCGTTTATTAACGATTTTCATAGCGACTATTTTAAAATTTGTATTAGACATAACTAACAATTTATAAATTGAAATCCAGATTTTTCTCTTCCATTAGAAAATTATAATCAAACTGATTCAATCATTTCTCGTTTCACAAAATTCCGACTTATATCGAATCCTGTATGTCCAATTGAAGTTCAAAACTGAATATTACGAACTATCGTGCCATTTCAAGCTCGTTTATAATTAATATAAATTATAACATTTAAACTTCGTTTTAAATAAATGAATTAATTATCAAAAATCCATAAATATTCCAATTAAAATATTGAAAACAAAATTAAATATCCAAATTGCGATGGCCAAAAATTTGGGTGGTTACACAAATAATTAATAATCTATACATATGGTAAATCAATATTGTTGCAAAATCTTAAATACAAATATAAATACTTAATCTAGGAGTTGGTTATCCGCAAATTTTTAGATTGAGTTAGTTATAGAGTGTCTGCATATAGTTGTGCAGTTAAAGTGCTTAGCGGTTCTATGGTGGTGGAGGTGCAAAAACGTGTAGCGAGGATAAAGCGGGGCTATAGCGGAAGTACAAAAAGGTTCATTTGATGTTGAAAGCGAATGTTTTAAACTGATTAATTTTCATTTCCATATTTTGTGTGTAGAAAAAACCAATATTAATCAATCTTATATAATTAAACCAAAGAATATCATGGTTACACACACTAGATATGATGACTATTATAGATTTCTATAATATATTAGACACTTAAGCATTAAAATTAGTTATTTACACTAACTTTGTTGATCTTTTTATGAAGAAAACTTATCAAATCAAGCTCTATATATTAATATTGCTAAAGCGGGTGCTTAAAAGCCTTGATTTAGCGGATGTAGCGGAAAATAGCGGAGCTAAAAATAGATCTACCGTTCATCAGCGCAAAACTGAAATAGCGTAGCGGTTGAAGAGCGCTACAAGCTATAGCAGTGATTTTGCGAGGCTTTAGCTGCATAGGTATGTAGCAGGAATGTATGTATTTATATTTATCACTACATGAATGATTGCCTTTAATGAAGGTTTCTAGCCGTCTGCAGCTGTGTATTTGTTGTTGATAAATTCATTTCTTAACTTTTTTACAAAATTAATCTAGGTATGATATTTCTTATTTTTTTAAACTTAATTAGAAACTTTAAATGGTATTTTAAAATTCAATCAACTATTAACCTATCAATGTGTTATAGCCAGTTAATTGTTTTAACTTTCCCAAATCTAACGTGAATGGTGAATTAAGACCCAATTCCCAGTAACCCTAATGCTTAAGAAATGGCGAAGTTTTTACTTTGGAGGCACGACCTCCTCCTCCGCCATCAAAGACCGCCAACATCCCAACCCCTCGACCCCGACCCTCTCCTATTAGGATTTCGGATCGCTCGTCGAAATTGTTGCTCCTCCATCAAAGCCGTCGTTGGATGGTTCGCTCATTCTCCACCGAACTGCACCGTTTCTGGCTTCCTCCATTGCTGGAAAGCGCCTGTAATAACCCGGAAAATCCGAACCAATTAATTTTTTTTATTTTGGCTATTTCAGTGAATTTCGAATAGTTAAAATAATTTATTTTAAATAATAAAGATTAAAAATTTATTTTAATCGAGGTTGGAGAAAATATATTTATTTTGACTTCAAAAGGAATTGGAAATAGTACGATAGTTTGAAAAGTCAAACCTGTACTTTGACTGAATGTACCGGATTCAAAATTTAACGGATATTAGTGAAACCAAAAATATCTAAATCTGTTTGAAAATATCTTTCCAACGAATCCGAAAAATAGAAATTTCACAGTGGGAATCAAAAGTTATAGTCAGTTGTATATTCAGAATGGTCGCTATAGTATAGTTTATTGCCCGTGAAAAAGGCCATTTTTCAAATGACCTCCGTTTTTGATGAAACCACTTTTGTTGGATCTGAAATTTCAAATTATTGCTAAGTTTAATTTTCCAGAATTTTTGGAATTAATACATGAGTGTGGCAAACGAAAATGTGTTTTATCAATTTCAGTCAAATCTGATCGACTTGAAAGTAGCCATTTTTCAAATAGTCTCAGAATTCGACGAAATTAATTTTGATAGGACCGTATCGTCAAACCAAAGCTAGAAATAAACTTTATGGAATTTTCTGAGTTCATATGTGGCCCCGATGAATTTAAATATACGATCGAATTAATTTAATAAAGGATTTAAATATTAAATTAAAGAATTCGGGCCATAGACAGTCGTTTGGGCTGACGGGGAACGGGGGTTATTGGGTAGGATCAACTCTGGTTGGACTAAAATCGGAGTTGTTAAGAGTGTATGGATTTAATTGTAAAATTTACATTAAAATATTATAAATAATGGGAAAATCATTTTCAAAACCATAATTACTGAACAGAGCCGCCGCCCCCTTATCCTATGGCCGTGAACACTCCTTGCTTCCCCCTCTAAAATCCGTCAATCCCCTCACCGAAATCCCTCCCTCGAGTTCAAGCTTTCGCAGAGATTTCCATTCTCTCGAATTTCATACGGTTGGATCATCTTCAAGTGGCTCGAAGACCGAGATACGCGACCCTAAATCCAACCGTTTGAAGCTGTTGCCCTCCCCCTAGGCTCGATAGAGCTGCACTAAAGCGGGTCCCCCTTGTGCGCCGCTCGTAGCCCTTCGATGTGCCGCCTTCCGATCGACCTCTGGTGCTTTTGATTTTGTGCAAACTCGAATCAAAGAATTGAACCCTTTTGAAAACTTACGGCCGTTTTCTGAAAGTGGAAGAAGAAGGTTAATTCCTTTTAATATTTTATTAATTTAATTTAAAAACTATTATCAATCTTGTTTAAATCCTGACTAATTCATACGACATCGAAAATGAACGATTTCGGATTCCGTGCGATCGTAGAGACGAGATCTACGCTGCTGTTCAGACTAGAAGAGATTCTGAGCTGATAACATTTTGACCAAATTTGCGGATCCAAACAATTTAAATTCACGACTGTGAGATTTCTGATTTTTAAATAATTAATCAATTTAATTATTTTACTCGCTATGTAATGATTATATGTATATGATTTAGATCTGCTATGTTCTGAAATTTTGGATGATTGATCTATTGATTGGTGATGAATAATTATAGATCTGTATGTATTAGGTAAATTAAAATACATCATGTTTGTCAATATTTTATTGAATAATATATATTAAACAAAAGTGGATTTTCATGTTTATTGAATTGAATTAGAGTTGTCATTTCAATGAAAAATATCATTTTTGTTTATATTATTGAATTGAAATAGAATTGTCAGTTCAATGGAAAATATCATTTTTGTTTATATTATTGAATTGAAATAGAATTGTCATGTAACGACCCGGAAAATCTGAACCAATTTAAAATTTTTAAATTGGCTATTTTAGTGAATTTAAAATAATTAAAATAAATATTTTAATTAATAATGATGAAAAGTAAGTTTGAATCGACGTTTGAAAATAAATATAATTACTTTGAATTATAAACAAGGCCTGAAATGGCGCGGACGTAGTTTCAAATTTTCAATTCAAACTTTGACAGACTGTACCGGGTGCAAAACAAAACGGATTTTAGTGAAACCAAAAATATTTAAATCTGTTAGTGAATATCTTTCTAACGAATCTGAAAAATCGAAGTTTCATAGCGGAAAGCAAAAGTTATCGCCAAATGAATTTTCAGAAAGGTCGCTATATAATTTGTATAGCCCGTGAAAAGGGCCATTTTGCAAACGACCTCGGAATTTGACGAAACCACTTTTGTTGGATCCGGGATGTTAAATTATTGCTAGGTTTCAAATTTCATAATTTTTGAAGCTAGTATGTGAGCATGGCAAAGGAAAATGTGTTTGGTCGATTTCTATTAAATTGGATCGACCAGAAAATAACCATTTTGCAAACGACCTCTGAATTCGACGAAACCACTTTTGTTGCATCCGGGACATCAAATTATTGCTAGGTTTCAAATTTCATAATTTTTGAAGTTAATATGTGAGCGTGGCAAGAAAAACGTGTTTTGGTCAAATATAGTTAAATTAGATCGACCAAAAATGGGTCATTTTTCAAACGGTCTCAGAATTCGACGAAACTAGTTTTGTTGGGACTGTATCGTCAAAACATAGCTAGATTTATTTTTCGAGAATTTTTAGAATCAGTATGTGGCCCCGGCAAATTGAAATGCACGTTCAAATCAAATATTGAATGTTTTAAATTTTAATTTGAAGGAAAACTAACTGAAACAGTCGAATGGGCCTTCGAAACATATCCCATTGTGTTCGTAATGGGGGTACTTAGCTAGGCACGACAGTCGTTGGGTTTGGATTGGTGTTCGTGTGGGAAAGGGGGTATTTTCGGATTTTAAAATTTATAAATATAAAAAGAAAACCTTGGCCCAATCATATCGCGACAAGTCAACCTTCTCTCTCCCCGTATCAGTTCGTCGAAGGCGGAAAACGCTCGATCCCTTCCTTCCTCGTTTTCTCCTCCTACACGCATCGATAGACTTTGA
This sequence comes from Allium sativum, assembly GCA_030737875.1. Taxonomy (NCBI): domain Eukaryota; kingdom Viridiplantae; phylum Streptophyta; class Magnoliopsida; order Asparagales; family Amaryllidaceae; genus Allium; species Allium sativum. The sequence continues at coordinate 970,264,387 of CM060918.1, read as the reverse complement.
TCCAGTTGGGGTTTTTGAAGAGCTCCCCTCAAGCTTCAAATCCATGGTCGTTGCACCCCCTCTTGTCTGGTGAATCGCGAGATCCAGGCCTCCAAAGTCGCGTCCATTCAACCGCCGCCGCCATCACCTGGAGCCACCGAGCTGGACACCCTCCCTGGCGCACGTGCGCCTCTCCAAGCCCTTCCACGTGGCAGTGGCCGATCGTCGTATCGAGCAACGGATTGCACGAAAATCGCAAACCTAGTTTTGAAGAAAATAGAGAGGTATACGGCTGATTTTAATTAACTAAATTATAGCACTTTAAAGCGCTACGGTTTTTGATTTCTCTGTAAAAATCATATCTTTTTCGTTTCTTGACGAAATTCAGTGAAATAAGAGACAGTGGACTCGTGCGGACGTCTTCTACATTCTAGAAGAGACCGCATATTTTTATGAGCCTTCTGCTATTTTTGGTGGAGTGGAACCCAATGTGAGATTTCTAAATTATGAACGATATGGAAAACGACGATGTATAAATTATATTGTCGATGTATGAGTTATATAAGCGTTGTACACCTCTTGTATAAGCGTTGTATAAGTTGTACGTTCGATGTATAAGTTATATATGCATTGTAAAAATTAAATATGTGTTGAAATAGAAGTGAAATGCTTATATATATATATATATATATATATATATATATATATACGCCCCTCGTCCACAAACCATGGACGATATTTATTGGTTGTGATTGGTGTGAAAATTGGTTGATAGCGAATGGTTGATTAGAATTGTTTGTGGTTGAAATTGATTGATTGTGGTTGAAAAATACCCGTTTGCGGTTGAGAATTATTTGGTTGAAATCAAATAGGATTAGTTTGTGGAAAAGAAAAAAATATACATGTCGCCTGCGTGCGAACTAGATGCATGAAATCCCCATTGTCAAAAGCTGCGAGGCTTTAAGGTAGAGCGAGGAGCCGTACTAGGTACGGCCCCGGTTTTAACTACCCTGCCGTTATGCTGCCGAAATTTTGAATAATATTCATGTGTTAGAATTATTTTCATGTGTTGAAACTACCTTCATGTGTTGAATATAAATTCATGTGTTGAATGGTATTCGTGTTTTAAGTAAATTGTTTTAAATATAAAAATCACCTTTTTATTGTCTATATATAAACTATATAAAATATTCATGTTTTGAAATAAATTGTTTTATAATAAAAATCATATTTTTATCATCTATATATGAACTGTATAAAATATTCGTGTTTTGAAATAAATTGTTTTATAATAAAAATCATATTTTTATCATCTATATATGAACAATATAAAATATTCGTGTTTTGAAATAAATTGTTTTATAATAAAAATCATATTTTTATCATCAATATGAACTATATAAAATATTCGTGTTTTGAAATAAATTGTTTTATAATAAAAATCATATTTTTATCATCTATATGAACTATATAAAATAGTCGTGTTTTGAAATAAGTTGTTTTACAATAAAAATCACATTTTTATCATATACATGAATTGTCAAAAATAGTGAAGTGTTGAAATAAATGTCGATTGAATAAAAATCTCATTTTTATCAAAGGTATGAAAATAAAATGGTTTTGAAATCGAAGAATAGATTATATTTATATATATATATATATATATAAATATAATTTAAAATAAATCGAATAACGAGGCTGCAGTTCGTGTTTTGAAACCGTGATTTCAAACAATTAGTGCGGGAGATCCGACCATCGGATTTTCCCGAAATCAAAACCGTTGGGTTCGCTTTGGAAATATCTTTCCAATGACACCAACTTTGTAAAGATCCAACGGTTGGATTGTCTAGAATGTCTAATTCAAATCTGAAGAAAAACAGCGTCAGAATCGATTATATATATATATATATATATATATATAATTAAATTAAATCGAATAACAACGCTGCAATTCGTATTTTGAAATCGAAACTTCAAACAATTGTACCGGGAGATCCGACCGTCGGATTTTCCCAAAACTGGAACCGTTGGATTCATTTTGAAAAGATATTTCTAATGATATAAATTTTGTGAAGATCGAACGGTCAGATTTTCAGATATGTGTAAATCAAATTTGAAGAAAAACAGCGTCACGGCCGCGTTACGGCCCGAAGCGTCGTTTGAATAGATTGGTTATTTTTAATTAAATAAAAATAGCGATAAATCATTACAAATTATTATAAATGATATGGAATGTGAAATTTAGAAACTAACTGAAGGTTAGCTAAGTCGAATGGTTTCCTGGGTTTTGATCTGATGTTGGTTTCGGCCATCGGGGTTAATATTTGGGAAATCGTTCTCTTACAAATTTACGGTTAGTGACTAATGAACTGGAATAAGGCGTATGTTGTGTTTGAGTAACACTTGTTTATTATATATTGTGACGACCCGTAACTTCCCGTAAAGGAAAGTGTCGGATAGTTCCCACTATGCAAAGATCATATTTTTATCTTTCTACAATATAAAAGATTATATTTTTACTACTTTAAAAATATAAAAATCATACCTTTTAACAAATAAAAATCAAATTTTGCCTTTAAAAATCAAACTTTTCAAATTAAAAATCCAATCTTTTTCTTATGTAAAAATCTTATTTTTATGAACATACATATATAAAAAATCCTATGTTTAATTCACACTAATATGTATAAATATAAAACTGATTTTTATTCCTATATATTTTCTTCTAAGTTGATTACACTAAAAATAAGAAAGGAAACAAATAAAAAGAAATCACCTTTAATTTGATATATTTTCCATTGCGTTGAGGGGGGGGAAGGCTGCTCACGGTTGAGGTTTCTGGTGGTCTGGCGCGGAAATCGAGGCGGGTGGCCTTCTTCGAATGGCGGTGGCGTCCTTGAGCATGAGCGGTTGACGGGGGGGGGGTTTCTGGTGGGTGCGTCGGCTTCAGGGGGGTGGGGGTTCGGGTTCCTGGCGACATCGATTTAGCTGGAGGAGGGCGTCGAGAGAGGGGAGGGGAAGGGAGGTGGGGGTGGCGCGCCTTGGACGCTGGCGGCGGTGGTCAATGTCGCGCCTCCGTCCGTCATCGTTCGATTTCTTTTTTTTTCTTTTTTTTTTCCTGAATAATCGGTTGAAAATGAAAAAGGGGGGCCAGAGCGGGTTAAAGGGGAGAGAGATATATTTTTTTTATTTTTTTATTACTTAATTTCAATATTATATTCACATAAAGTAACTTTTTCTATCGACCTCGAAACGAAGCCCACCGCCTGTCGTACATAGCTAATTACCCCCATTCTGAACACAATGGGATATGTATCGTAGGTTGATTCGGACGTTACGATCAGTTTTCGTTTAAATTAACATTTAAATCATTATATTGAATTTTAAACGTACCTTTCAAATTACCGGGGTCACATACTAACTAGAAAAATTCCAGAAAAATATTTTCTAGCTTCGTATTGACGATACGGTCCTAACAAAACTAGTTTCGTCGAATTCTGAGACTGTTGGAAAAATGGCCATTTTCCAGTCGATTAAAATCAACTGAAACTGGTCAAACGCGTTTTCCTTTGCCATGCTAATATATTGATTCAGAAAATTATGAAAGTTGGAACCTAGCAATAACTTTACATCACGGACCCAACAAAACTGGTTTCGTCGAAATCCGAGGTCGTTTGCAAAATTCCTATTTTTAAGGGCCAGAATTCCATAGCGACTATTCAGAATTTTCAACTGGACATATCTTTTGATTCCCGCTATGAAATTTCGATTACTCGGATTCGTTAGAAAGATATTCTCTATTAGATTCCATTATTTTTGGTTTCACTAAAATCCGGATTGTTTTGCACCCGGTATGCTCAATTGAAGTTTGAAATCGAATTATCGAACTACCGCGCCATTTTCAATTCCTTTTATAATTATATATAATTATTTATATTCTAACGACGACGTATATAAATATATTCGTTCGAATTATATTCAAAATAAATTTCTCGTCAATATTATTTAAAATAATTTATTTTAAATTATCAAAATTCGCTAAAATTGCCGATATAAAATTTTTAAACTGGCCCAGATTTTCGGGTTGTTACAATCTCCCCCACTTAAAACTTTTCGTCCCCGAAAAGGAACAAAGTCGAAAGTGGTTTGATTAATCAACTCTACGTTCGATCTGGCTTCCATTCTCCAACTTTTCAGTTTCTGAGAATTTTCAAAAATTTGGCTAACACCCTAAATTTTCGAAAAATTTCGCCATAACCTCCCCTGCACCGGGAGCCATGGGAAAATCCCGAAATTGCCATATAGGCCTTCTGATCTCAAAAAGAAAAAGAAAAAGCCAAGCGACTAGCTAATAGGCTCATAAAATCATCATCACCCAAACAAAACAGTAAATTATGTAGTAAACATGTACCTATTTGTCGGGCAAACAAATTTTATTCTCTGCTCTAGCCTCCTTGCTATGACCTGTTCAATGTAAGTACATGTATATGCAAGCATATGCGACCAATCTTCAATACAATTCAATATTTGATTCAGTTAGGCATAATGGTTCAAAATTATCAAACAATTAAACAAACAACACAAACATCAATCAATTAGTGAATTATCATTTGAAATTCATAACTTTGATATATAGTCAAAAATCAGATTTTTGATGCCAAATCACTACAATAAGCCCTACCTAGTTTTTGGTTCTCACACCAGTCAATAGGAGATATATAGAGACTACACGTTCGTCACTCGAATATAAATTCTAATGATCGAGCTCCATCATCAAAATCATCTCCGGGCGATTAGAGTGTAATTCTATATCTATCCAGTATATTAAAACTTCAAATACACGTTTGCAAGGCGTATATGCAAAATCTTTATATACTGGACTGTCCAAATCAATTAAATAAATAATCAAATACGAATAGTTGATTTAAATTTTCAAAACAAAATTTGTTTTCATTTTAAAAATATACTCTTCACACTCGTTCTAGGATATTACTGATCCCATCTCTAACGAGTCATCCTCATTGGACATTGCTAATCCAATATCTGATGAATTCTTTCGTATGGTTCTAATGTGCCTTGTTCTCTGCTTTGTAAACCAAAGCTCTGATACCAACTGTGACGACCCGTAACTTCCCCGTAAAGGAAAGTGTTGGATAGTTCCCACTATGCAAAGATCATATTTTTATCTTTCTACAATATAAAAGATTATATTTTTACTACTTTAAAAATATAAAAATCATACCTTTTAACAAATAAAAATCAAATTTTGCCTTTAAAAATCAAACTTTTCAAATTAAAAATCCAATCTTTTTCTTATGTAAAAATCTTATTTTTATGAACATACATATATAAAAAATCCTATTTTTAATTCACACTAATATGTATAAATATAAAACTGATTTTTATTCCTATATATTTTCTTCTAAGTTGATTACACTAAAAATAAGAAAGGAAACAAATAAAAATAAATCACCTTTAATTTGATATATTTTCCATTGCGTTGAGGGGGGGGGGGAGGCTGCTCACGGTTGAGGGTTCTGGTAGTCTGGCGCGGAAATCGAGGCGGGTGGCCTTCTTCGAATGGCGGTGGCGTCCTTGAGCTTGAGCGGTTGACGGGGGGGGGGGGGGGGGGGGGGGTTTCTAGTGGGTGCGTCGGCTTCAGGGGGTGGGGGTTCGGGTTCCTGGCGACATCGATTTAGCTGGAGGAGGGCGTCGAGAGAGGGGAGGGGAAGGGAGGTGGGGGTGGCGCGCCTTGGAAGCCGGCGGCGGTGGTCGATGTCGTGCCTCTGTCCGTCATCGTTCGATTTCTTTTTTTTTCCTGAATAATCGGTTGAAAATGAAAAGGGGGGGCCAGAGCGGGTTAAAGGGGAGGGAGATATATTTTTTTTATTTTTTTATTATTTAATTTCAATACTATATTCACATAAAGTAACTTTTTCTATCGACCTCGAAACGAAGCCCACCGCCTGTCGTACATAGCTAATTACCTCCATTCTGAACACAATGGGATATGTATCGTAGGTTGATTCGGACGTTACGATTAGTTTTCGTTTAAATTAACATTTAAATCATTATATTAAATTTTAAACGTACCTTTCAAATTACCGGGGTCGCATACTAACTAGAAAAATTCCAGAAAAATATTTTCTAGCTTCGTATTGACGATACGGTCCTAACAAAACTAGTTTCGTCGAATTCTAAGACTGTTGGAAAAATGGCCATTTTCCAGTCGATTAAAATCAACTGAAACTGGTCAAACGCGTTTTCCTTTGCCACGCTCACATATTGATTCAGAAAATTATGAAAGTTGGAACCTAGCAATAACTTTACATCACGGACCCAACAAAACTGGTTTCGTCGAAATCCGAGGTCGTTTGCAAAATTCCTATTTTTAAGGGCCAGAATTCCATAGCGACTATTCAGAATTTTCAACTGGACATATCTTTTGATTCCCGCTATGAAATTTCGATTACTCGGATTCGTTAGAAAGATATTCTCTATTAGATTCCATTATTTTTGGTTTCACTAAAATCCGGATTGTTTTGCACCCGGTATGCTCAATTGAAGTTTGAAATCGAATTATCGAACTACCGCGCCATTTTCAATTCCTTTTATAATTATATATAATTATTTATATTCTAACGACGACGTATATAAATATATTCGTTCGAATTATATTCAAAATAAATTTCTCGTTGATATTATTTAAAATAATTTATTTTAAATAATCAAAATTCGCTAAAATTGCCGATATAAAATTTTTAAACTGGCCCAGATTTTCGGGTTGTTACATATACGCGAGTTGCTCAGAAAGACCGGGTTTATCCCATTCTGAATAACTGAATCGACGATAAGAAGTCGAAGATGAAGACGGTGGTTGAAGACCGGAGACCTTCACCTCGTTTGGATGGTAACTGATGTCCTGATTGGGAGGCATCCCGAAATATGGATAATGAGTGGTGATCGTCCAGACGTACGTGGAGATCGATGGGTATGCGAGGTATATAGTGCCTCCGGTTTCGTTCAGACCCAGAACAGACTTGTAAATGGACTGTGTGTAAGACATTGGAATTCATTCTGTGTGATTGATAGCTATCAGTTGCATGGTGTGAATTGCCTGTGTGGCATGCTAAGGTGTAGTGATCAAGGTTCTGTTGAAAAGCAAAGTCTTGTGGTTGATGATCAAAGCACGGCCTGTGTGGCGTAGCTTTGTGTATAACGTGAATTCGCGAGCCTCACACCCCAGTATGAACCCGAAACGAGAGAGGACCTCAGGGAGGGCATGCGTTTCCTTCTAGCTAGAGGTGGTGTCGGTGCTTAAACTGGCTGACATTTATACTATTTTTCACATATGTGGTTGTTGCTGTTGCGAGGCGCTTCGGATATATCGGTCGATCCGGGACCGATGGAGTCATTCGTTGGCTCACTTACGCCCCAAAGGGCGGGAAAACGCAGTGTTCAGGAATTTTAATCCACATCGGCTGACCGGCCCTGACGATCCGAGGGTTTGACTGAGTACTTGCCCTGTGGCTCGGGCTAGAGAGTCGCGAAGTCGGTAAGGACTATCTTTTGCCCTGGTTCATGACGGAAATCCAATTTCCAAATAAGTGGCTTTGCGGTTTTGATTGTATACCTATATATGGTGACATGATATATGGTACCCATGCCGTCTATGATTAATATTTATGATTGTGTATAAAATTAGAAACTAACTGCAAACGAGCTAGGATGGGTGGTTTCCTGAGTATTGGTCTGATGTTGGTTTCGGCCTTCGGGGTTAATACTTAGGGAACCGTTCTCTGGCTAATTTATAGTTGGAGTTTGATTAAGAATTAAATGACAAAGTTTACATTTTAAATGATTTTTTTTGCTCGTATCAAGCATATTTTGGTCGATATAAGGTAAAACTCTATCCTCCGGTTTGCGTTGCATTGTGTGATGGGACTTGAGTCTTATATCGGCTTCATTTTTATAAAAAGCATTACGATGTTTAAAAGATTTAATTGTTTTAAAGCACTGGCAATCCAATGGAGTAAACCCGGTTCGCGAAAGTGGCGTGGTCCTGTGATTAGCCATATTATAAAATGTGTTAAGTAGATTTCTCATACCAGTCCCATGACTGACTCGTAGTTTGTTTCACTTGCAAACTCGGGTGCCCCTTTTTCTACACGGGCAGCCTTGTATTCAGGTTTTTAGCAGGCTCTTTCTGGATGGTTGGAGCTGAAGATGGATTCTATCATTTATCTCTTTTTATGCTGTTCAGCTCCTATTGTACATATTATGTTTGTTTTTCGCTGTAGACATTTATGTATAGCTGAACTGTATTTGTACTAAGTATGATCCTGTATACTGTGTAACTCTGATGATTATTGTTTATCTAGTGATTATTTGTTCATTTTCTGGTGTATTTATTTAATTATGTTCTGTTGTTATCTGTTTATGTGTTATATTCCAAAGATTACCCTTAACACCATCGTACGGGGTTTTGGGGTCGTCACATGTCAATTCAACGAAAAATATCATTTTTGTTTATATTATTGAATTGAAATAGAGTTGTCAATTCAATGAAAAATATCATTTTTGTTTATATTATTGAATTGAAATAGAATTGCCAATTCAATGAAAAATATCATTTTTGTTTATATTGTTGAATTGAAATAGAGTTATCAATTCAATGAAAAATATCATTTTGTTTACATTATTAAATTGAAATAGAATTGTCAATTCAATGAAAAATATCATTTTTGTTTATATTATTGAATTGAAATAGAATTGTCAATTTAATGAAAAATATCATTTTTGTTTATATTATTGAATTGAGATAGAATTGTCAATTCAATGAAAAATATCATTTTTGTTTTTATTATTGAATTGAAATAGAGTTGTCAATTCAATAAAAAATAACATTTTTGTTTATATTATTGAATTGAAATAGAATTGTCAATTCAATGAAAAATGTAATTTTTGTTTATATTTTTGAATTGAAATAGAATTGTCAATTCAGTGAAAAATATCATTTTTGTTTATATTATTGAATTGAAATAGAGCTGTCAATTCAATGAAAAATATCATTTTTGTTTATATTATTGAATTGAAGTAGAATTGTCAATTCAATGAAAAATATCATTTTTGTTTATATTATTGAATTGAAATAGAATTATCAATTCAATGAAAAATATTATTTTTGTTTATATTATTGGATTGAATTAGAATTGTCAATGTAATAAATATATCACTTTGTTTGTTGATTGACAAGACATCACCTTTGTTGTTGTTTGATTGAGTCAGAACTTTCAATCAAATGAAATATTGTTTTGGTGGTTATAATCAAACTTGCAGTAAAAATGGACATTTGGGTAAATAGATAATTTAGTTAAACAAAGGAATAAAATAAAAAAAAATATTTTTATTTACATATTAAATGTAAATAAAAGAATAAAATAAAAGTTATATTTTTATTTACATATTAGATGTAAATAAAAGAATAGAAGAAAAAGATATACTTTTATTTACATATTAGATGTAAATAAAAGAATAGAATAAAAGGGTATATTTTTATTTACATATTAGATGTAAATAGAGAATAGATTGAAAGAAAAAAAGATTACATTTTTTATTTTGCATTTTAGTTGCAAATAAAACATTAGATAAAAGATTACATTTTTTATTCTGCATTTTAGTTGCAAATAAAACATTAGATAAAAGATTACATTTTTTTATTTTGCATTTTAGTTGCAAATAAAACATTAGATAAAAAAATTACATTTTTTATTTGCATTTTAGCTGCAAATAAAACATTAGATAAAAGATTACATTTTTATTTTGCATTTTACTTGCAAATAAAACATTAGATAAAAGATTACATTTTTATTTTGCATTTTAGTTGCAAATAAAACATTGGATAAAAGATTACATTTTTTATTTGCATTTTAGTTGCAAATAAAACAGTAGATAAAAGATTACATTTTTTATTTGCATTTTAGTTGCAAATAAAACATTAGATAAAAGTGTAATAACTCGGAAAATCCGAACCAATTTAAAATTTTTATTTTGGCAATTTTAATGAAATTTAAATATTTAAAATGAATTATTTTAAATGATAACGACGAGAAATTTATTTTGAATAGAATTAGAACGTATATATTTATTTGAATCGACGTTAGAATATAAATATTTATTTTTAATTATAAAAGGAATTGAAAATGGCGCGGTAGTTTGAAAATTCAATTTCAAATTTCAAATGAATGTACAGGATTCAAAATAAACCGGATTTTAGCGAAACCAAAAATATTAGAATCTATTGGAAGATATCTTTCCAACAAATCCGAAAAATTGAAATTTCATAGCGGGGATAAAAAGTTATGTCCAATTGAAAATTCAGAATAGTCGCTATGGAATTTTGGTCCTTAAAAAAATGGAAATTTTGCAAACGACCTCTGTTTTCAACGAAACTACTGTTGTTGGATCCGGGATGTCAAGTTATTTCTAGATTCCAAAATTCATAATTTTCTGAGTCAATATGTGAGCATGGCGAAGTAAAACATGTTTCGACAATTTCCGTCAATTTGGATCGACCAGAAAATGGCCATTTTTCAAACGGTCTTCAAATTTGACGAAATTAATTTTTTTTAGGACCGTATCGTCAATACGAAACCAGAAATAATTTTTCTGGAATTTTTAGAGTCTGTATGTAGCCCCGGTAAATTGAAATCTACGTTTGAATTGAATATTTATAGATTTATATTTTAATTTAAATGGAAACTGATCGAAACGATAGAATTGGCTTACGAAACATATTCCATTGTGTTCGGAATGGGGGTATTTGGCTAGGGGCGATGATCGTTGGGATGGATTTGGAGTTCAAATGAAAACCCACCTTTTTAGAGAATGAAACGAAAATAATAATATAAAATATATATTACTTTATAAAAGTCAAACTCCCTTTCCCCTTTCTCCCTACAAATCGCGATCGACAGAATTGTAAAAAAAACGCAGTCGCCATCCCACCCACGCAACCACCAGTCGCCGGAGGACCGCCCCACCTCGCCGCCGCCTTCTCAGGCGCACTACCTCTCGCCTCCGACCCCCTTTCTTTCTCCTCGCTCTCCCACTTCGAACCCTAACCCGTAACCCCCTCCACCCCGTCGCTCCAGCACCAAAGACCCCGCCGCAGGCCCATAGCCAACACCATGCCCGGCGCTGGAGCCCCACCACCTGCACATCGACGCCGACCCCCTCTCCAACCACAAAACTCGAGAACAGTGAGTGTTTATGTTGTTTTATTTAGTTAAATAATTTAAAAATAGGGTTTTTATGAAAATAAAAACACATTGTTATAAGTATAACAATATGAAGAAAAAGATTTGATTTTTTCTACTTCAAAAGGATTTGATTTTTATTTAGAAGAAGAACTGATTTTCATATTTAAAAAGATAAGATTTTTAACATGAAAAGGAAATGATTTTTATAAAACAAAAATGTGACTTTTAAAAGTAAAAAAAATGATTTTTAAAATTAAAAAGATTAGATTTTTTTTAAACAATAGAAAAATATGATTTACATAATTTGAATAGCAATATAAAAATATACTTTTTATATATGAAGTAGTGGTTTAAAAGTATGATTTTTATAAAGGAATAACGATATAAAAATATTATGTTTAGTTAGATAAGAATATAAATCTTTTCGTATGTATGAGATAATATTTTGAACAGGATAAAAAAAATAGAATTATTATATAAGTAGCGAAATAAAAATCTGATTTTTTATCATATATACGGCGATATAAAAATGTGATTTTTTTTATAGCGTTGATATAAAAATATGATTTTTATATGGTAGATATTATAAAAATACGATTTTTATAAGATAGAGAATATAAAAATACGATTTATATATATGTTGTAGCAAAATAAAAATTCGATTTTTGTATGAGTAGCGGATTGAAAATAGAATTTTTATATAATAGAGAATATAAAAATATAATTTTTATATATGTAGCGAAATAAAAATCTGATTTTTATTATATATAGTGAGATAAAAATGTGATTTTTATCCCTATAACGTTGAAATTAAAATATGATTTTTATTTAGGAACAGCGTGAAAAGGATGCGTTTGAATTTCGAACAAATCCAAACAGTTCAGAAAGAATGGAGGAGTGGAACCCTCGGTGAGAACTCCTCACTTTTATTTTGTTTTCTTGTTAAAATATATACTAGGATGCAGATGGTGCTTAGCAACAACCGACACACGTCGTCCACAGACCATGGATGACTTGTTTGTTTGATTCTGTTGTGAAATTTGGTTGTGTGATATGGAATGGAATAAAATATTTTATAGTTAAAAATATTTTATAGTTAAAAATATAATTTTTAACGTGTATAGAAAATAAAAATTTAAAAACAAATTGGATGATTTGTTTATGTACACACATTTGACTGATATGGATTGGGACGATATATTTTACACATCGCCCAGTTGTACAAATAAAACCTGTGTTTGATTGTTTGAAACCCCACACGGGTATTGGGATGATATTGGACATACACTAATCCTGATATTTAGTTGTATGTCGATCGATTGATTGACAGACTGTTATAGGCATTGAATATTTATATTTGATGCTTATGCAGTGTAGAATACACTTTGGATGATTATTTATCACTATTGTTGCATACATGTATCGTATGAAATCCATATAATCACATTATATGGTAATTGACTGTGTCTGATTCCAGTTCAGAAAGAATGAATATTTTAAAATAACGAATATTTTCAAATAATATTCAGAAAAAAAATCAAAATATCATTTTTGATGTCAGATTTGGGATTGACATTTAAATATATAAAGCCGTGTTGACTAGATTAACGCCATTTTGACGTGAACGACAGTTATATCGATTTTATTCATTTTTTTTATAATGAATATCGAAGAGGAATTGATTTCAAAATATAATGTTTTGAAAATATTATCATTTATATATCGATGATATGGAATATTCAATTTTGATTTGAAATTGAATAAGAAGTTGAACTTGTTTTGAAAACGAATTTAAAACGATTTATAAAATACGTTTTAAAAGGAAATCGACGAAAAATATATTATATATATTATTTATATAATATAATGGCATGAATAGAACGCGTCGCGTTGCGGCGGTTCGCGAATTTCGACCACTGACTTCAAACGGACACTACAGAAGATCCGACCGTCGGATTCTCCTAAAACTGGAACCGTTCGGTTCGTATCGAAAAAATCTTTCTAACAAATATTAGATATTTGAAATCTAACGGTTGGATTTGGAATTATGTCCAAATCAAATTTGGAAAAGGTCACTGAAAGTGCAGTTCGATGTCCGTTTATGGAAATCGACTGTACGGGCCTTGATAAAATTATTAAAAATATCGATAATTTGTGTAAATTCATAAGAAATGATTTGGAAAAAATTAGGATGAAAAATTCCATATTTAAAAAGATAAAAATAGTTTTTTATCGAAATGAAGTAGTTTTGAACTAGAATTATAATCCCTTTATTTTTAAAATAAATAAATTGGATTTGAAATGGTTCTAAAAATAACCATAATTTCCCTTATACAAATTGGAAATGGATATGAATCGAAATTGTCTTTGTAATATTTCGATGTTGGATTTCGTGATTATACAGATATTGTTATGGAAATTTGAAAGATATATTTATATCGTTATTTCCAATACGATATTTGTGGGTCGTAGAATTTGATATTGAATATAAGTCGATATATTTCCTATTCAGAGCCTTGTATTTAATATCAAATGGGATTTGGGTTTGTCGTGAATAGTGTCTTCATTAACACAGTTCTTAAACCTAGTTGAGAAAAAGATTAAATATTTTTATTAGATTTAATGAAGTATACCAATATTTAATTGGAATTGAATTAGAATTGATTTTTGGGTTTATTGTGAATGGTGTTTTAAATAACACTTGTTCTTTAACCCAATTGTTAATGGAATGTGAATTGGGCTTATCGTGAACTGTGTTTTAGCGACATTCGTTCTTTAACCCGATTTACAGTGAAATGGGATTTGGAATTTATAAATCTTTTGTTAAGATCTAAAGGAGATTTTCCAAAGTAAAGTTTTTCCAATTTAGCATATTAAATTGGAATTAAATGGAATTCGATTTGGTAATGATCGAAGTGGACTTCTATCGAGGAAGACTGTTATTATATATGGAATTTAAGAGGCTCTGCCGTTATTCCATTTATAGTATCGCTTGGACATGGAAGTTTGCATCGATTATATCTATCAATTTGTTTTCCATGAAGATTCCATTGTCAATGGAATGTGATTTTGGGTTGTCGTGAATGGTATCTTTAATAATACTATTCTTAGACCCAACGGAGTGAAGAAAATCAGAAACTAACTGGAGATTAGTTAAGTTAAATGGTTTTCTGGGTATTGATCTGATGTTGGTTTTGGCCTTCGGGGTTAATACTTAGGGAACTGTTCACTTGCTAATTTAAGGTTAAGGCTGATGGAATGCAATGTGATTTTAGGGTTTATCGTGAACCATGTTTAAATGACATTGGTTCTTTAACCCAGTTAAAAGACAGGTTATGATTTCCCAAGTTAAATAATCATTGATATTGATTTTTGGGAAGATTAAAACCAAGTGGAGTTTCAATGAATCTTTAATTAGATTGAAATGATCGAGAATGGAGTATCACCAGTTTTGCTCCCGGCGGTAGTTAAATCTTTAATTAGATTTGAACGTGAATTGGTAATTGAATTTACCGATAACACCGTGGTGTTAGATATGAAGTATAACCAGTTTTACTTCATGGGATGAATAGGTTGGGGTTAGGAGATTTAACGAATGATTACTTCGGTAAGGTTCGCTAATCCCGACTAGTTGGGATAAACCATAATTTTGTTTGAATTGATATTCAAAAGAAGATTAAAGAATAAATTTAAAGAATTTATCTTTGATAAAATTAATGGGAACCTTTACCAAAATATAAGAATATTTGAATAAAGGAATATTCTGGATTGGAATGAGGCGTATGTTGTGTTTTATAACACTTGTTTATTATATACGCGAGTTATTCGGAAAGGCCGCGTTTATACCCATTCTGAATAACTGAATCGACGATAAGCCGACAATGAAAACGGTGGTTAAAGACCAGAGGTCTTCATATCGTTTGGATAATTACTGATGATCTTGATTGGGCTGTACACCCAAGAGGAGGGAATCAGTTGGTGATCGTCCAGACGTACTTGGAGATCGATAGATATGCGAGGAATAAGGTTCCTCCGGTTTCGTTCAGACCCAGAACGGACTTGTAAATGGATGTGTGTCTGACATTGGATTTCATTCTTTGTGATTGATATACATGGTTGCATAGCGTGAATTGCCTGTGTGGCATGCTGAGATGCAAATGATCAAGGCTTCTGTTGAAAAGAAGAGTCTTGTGGTTGATGATCATAGCACGACCTTTGTGGCGTAGCATTGTGTGGCGTTAATTCGCGAGCCTCACACCCCGGTGTGGATCAGAAATGGGAGAGGGCTTCAGGGAGGGCATGTGTTTCCTTCTAGCTAGGAGTGGTGTCAGCGTTTTGCACGCCCTGGCATTTTACTTACGTGGATGATGGATAGGAGGCGCCTCGGTTATATCGGTCGATTCGGGACCGATGGAGTCATTTGGCTCATTTACACCCCATAGGGCGGGGAAATGCAGTGTTCAGGCATTATAATCCACATCGAGTGGACCGGCCCTGACGATCCACGGGGCAGTTACGGCTGTTCCTGAGACATGGGCTAGATTATCTCGAAACGGTAAGGACGATCCCTTGCCTTGGTTCACAGATGGAAATCCAATTTCCAATACGTGAAAATTGCAGTTTTGATTGTAGAACCTAGTATTGGCGACATGATATATGGTACCCATGCCGTCTAGGATTGATACATTTATATTTGAAGTTGTTTTATACACTATGCACTTATAAAAGTATCAAATGATTTGTTTTAACGTACCAAACATGTTTGGCTATTATAAGGGAAAACCCTATCCCCCGACTTGCGTTGCATTGTGTGATAGGACCTCGGTCTTATAATAGCTTCATTTTTCCAAAAAGTGTTGTGCTGTTTTGTTATATGCATTGGTATTCTTGGGAGGAAATCCGTTCCGTGTTATACGGCGTGGTCTCTTGATATATCTGATTTAAAGTAAAGTTTAAATAATTGTTTTAGTTCTAACACCAGTCACATGACTGACCTGGAGTTTATTGTTTTAACTTAAACTTTGGGTGCCCCTATTTTCCACACGGGCAGCTAGTAGTTTTGGTTTTGCAGATTTATATTCACAGGATCCTGGTTTACAGCTGGAATGATATTCAGAAAGCTCTGTATCCGTATATTCTTTTCAGTTGTGTTTTGTATTATTTTCCGTTGCATTGTAACTTGTAAATCTCCGATATTTAGTAAATGTGTAATAATTATTCATACTCTGTATATTCTTGTATTCTGATGTAAATTGTTGTAATAAGCAATGAATGTTGTTCTGTTTGTGTTATGATTCGTCTTTATCTCAACTCAATCCGGGCTTTCCTTCACGGGGAAGTTCGGGTCGTGTCAAAAAGATTACATTTTTTTATTTGCATTTTAGTTGCAAATAAAACATTAGATAAAAGATTACATTTTTTATTTGCATTTTAGTTGCAAATAAAACATTAGATAAAAGATTACATTTTTTTTGCATTTTAGTTGCAAATAAAATATTAGATAAAAGATTACATATTTTATTTGCATTTTAGTTGCAAATAAAACATTAGATAAAAGATTACATTTTTTTATTTGTATTTTAGTTGCAAATAAAACATTAGATAAAAGATTACATTTTTTTCTTTTGCATTTTAGTTGCAAATAAAACATTAGATAAAAGATTACATTTTTTATTGGCGTTTTAGTTGCAAATAAAATATTAGATAAAAGATTACATTTTTTATTTTCCATTTTAGTTGCATATAAAACATTAGATAAAAGATTACATTTTTATTTTGCATTTTAGTTGCAAATAAAACAATAGATAAAAGATTACATTTTTTTTTTGCATTTTAGTTGCAAATAAAACATTAGATAAAAGATTACATTTTTTTATTTGCATTTTAGTTGCAAATAAAACATTAGATAAAAGATTACATTTTTTATTTTGCATTTTAGTTGCAAAAAAAAAAAAGATTGAAAGATTACATTTTTATTTGCATTTTAGATGCAAATAAAAACATGAATTAGAAAGTTACATTTTTTTTGGTATTTTAGATACAAATAAAAACATTGATTTAAAAGTTACAATTTTATTTGCATTTTAGATGTGAATAAAAACATTGATTTAAAATTTGTATTTTTGTTAGTATTTTAGATACAAATAAAAACATAGGTAAAAAGGAAAAAAAATTACATTTTTATCTACATGTTAGTTGAAATAAAAGAATAGGTTTAAGTGTCACATTTTTATCGTCATTTTGGATGAAATAAAATAGTAGGATTAAAAGTCATGCTTTTATTGTCGTTTGGTTTCAGCATGAAATGTGAACATTTGGAAAATATATTTTCGATGTAACTTAGTTACCATTGGAAATAATTAGTCATTAAAACATGATTTATTTCAAATTATCATTTTTACCATGTTAGTAGGATAATGAAAATCACATATAAAATCTGTAACATGAATATAGACTGTATTTGGCTTGCATGTGATTGTTTGAAAGTAGTTGAAATCGCCAAACGAATAATATATATATATATATATATATATTAAAATTAAAACGAATCGCGCGCGGTAGTTTGCGTTACGGCAATCGTAACTTCAAACGACTATACCGTAAGATCCGACTGTCGGATTTTCCAAAAACCAGAACCGTTAGGACCGCTTTGGGAAGATCTTTCCATCGATATGAATTTTTTTAAAATCCAACAGTTAGATTTTAAGATAAGTGTAAATCAAATTTTGGTAAAAACAGCGCTAAGGCCGCCCATCGACCCGAAGCGTCGTTAATTAAATTTGGCTATTTTTATGTAAATAAAAATAGCGATTAATCGTTATTAAATACCACTAACGATATAAAATGATTTTAAATTATATATATGCGAGGATCATTTGAAAAGACCAAGTTAAAACTCATTTCAAATGATCATACGACGATCTAAATTGAAGATGTTAAAGACGGTGATTGAAGACCGGTGATCTTCACATCGAAAGGATAACTACTGATGTCTGGCATTGGCTAGCTACCAATAAAGGGTTAAAGTGGTAGTTGTTCGGATGTACTTGTTGATTGTCCGGATACGCGAGCACCTCATTTCCGTATTGGACATACGGGACGAGGAAAAAGGTGACTCCGGATTCGTTCAGACCCAGAACGGACTTGTAAATGGATGTGTGTCCGACATTGAATTTCATGCTGTGTAATTAAATTGATATCTATTAATATATATCTGTGGTGGCGGAGAATTTATTCTCTTGCTTAACACCCTTCTTTGAGACGCACTGGCTCGAAGGTTATATATTGGTAGTTATCAGTCGCATGGTATGGACTGTCAATGTGGCATGCCAAGATGCAATTGATCGAGGATTTTGTTGAAAAGCAGAGCCTTGTGGATGATGATCAAAGCATAGCCTATTTAGGCATAGCTTTGTGTACTATGTTACCTCGCGAGCCTCACACCTCGGTAGAGTCAAAAACGGTACAAGGGAACGTAGGGAATGCACACGTTTCTTTCTAGCTAGAAGTGGTGTTTGGGTTTTTACAAGGCCTGACATTTTTACTTATATGGTTGATGGAATGAGGCACCTTGGATTTTTATTGGTCGCCAATGGACAATTTATAGGTCCAATAGGATCGGGGAGCATGTGTTCAGGCATAACTAATCCACTAAAGTATTTGTGGACCGGCCCTGCTGTATTCAAGGGTTCGCCAGCGTCTGAATCCTAAAACATTGCTAGAGTGTCTCGAATCAGTTAGAAGATCGTCCCTAGCCTTGACTCATGATGGAAACCCAATTTCCAATATGACATTACGGTCTTGATTGTAAACCTTTATATGGCGACATAGTATATGGTAGCTATGCCGTCTAGGATTGATACATTTACTTTGAAGTATTTTTGAAACATTTTAGACACTAATAATAATATTAAAAATATTATTTTCTGCATATCAAGCATTTTTTATCATTATAAGGTAAAACTCTATCCTGCATTTGCGTTGCATTGTGTGATGGGACACGAGTCTTATAATGATTTCATTTTCTAAAAAGCATTGCGTTGTTTTGAATTAAAAATTTATAAACCTTATTCACTGGCAATCCAATGGAGTAAACCCGTTTCGCGTTAGCGGCATGGTCCAGTGATTAGCCATATTATTAGTTTAGTAAGATTTCTCATACCAGTCCCATGACTGACTCGTAGTTTGTTTCACTTTGCAAACTCGGGTGCCCTCTTTCCACATGGGCAGCCAATTGACGGGTTTCAGGTGGGGATGTTTTCTGGACTAGAGCTTGCCGATGAAGATGATGAAGGATCTTTTCTTTTTATCTTTTTATTTATTTCTTGAGACACTGAGGCAGTATTGAGTATTGATGTATTTTGGGAAATTGAAACTTTATTTCTTTCCCTGTTTTAGACATCTATTTTGCTAAATGTATCCTGTACTGCGTACTCTGATGTTCTGTAATGATGTTTGTTATGACATTTCCATTTCCGCTGCAATGATTTTTTTGTTCTGCTATTATCTGAGATCTATTATTGTTTTAATTATGTTATACTCCTATGATTATCCTTACTTTCGTACCATGGAAGTTTGGGTCGTCACATTTGGTATCAGAGCTAAAGGTTAACCTTAGCTACAGAGTATAACATTTTTAGAACGATTCGTGTAGATAGAATCAGTAGTATCCTAAGACGAGTAGCTCATTAGAGATAGGATTAGTAATGTCCTAGAATGAGCACAGCAGAATAGCACATATTAATCAGTCATTACATCATTATCATCTTATCATATGTCTTTATTTTATAACCTTTCCTTTGAAAGTTATCGTTTCTCCTAGTCTGACTCTTTCCTTGACGATACAGACTGATTGAGAAATGAGTACCATAGCATGTACGAGAGCCCGTGGTAGAGGTGGGGTAAGAGGACTTGCCAAAGATGAGACTCCTACGGCCCAAGGAACAGGAACAGGACACTCCAGAGGTTGAGACACCACCCCCACCACCTCCACGTGCCTTTGATCTAGACAAGGTGGCGAAGAAAATCAAGAATCTAGGTGGCGTACATTTCACAGGCCAAGAGAAGGTGACAGAGTCATAAGCATGGCTTAAGATGATTGAGAAAATCTTGGGAGGATTAGAGCTCGAAGATCATAGGAAGCGATTTATGGCGACATGGTTTCTGAAGGACCAGGCCCAGATTTGGTGGGAAACAATTATGGTTGGGGGTAATGAAGCTGATGTAACTTGGGAGAAATTCAAAGAGCTATTCAATGAGAAGTTCATTCCGCCTCACGAAGTTGAACACCTTCATGATGAGTTTGCCCACCTCCAACAGGGGAGTATGACTATTGCTGACTACGTAAAGAAATTCAACGAGCTTTCCAGATATGCCCCAGAGTTAGTCCAAGACCCACTTTAGAAAAATAAGAGGTTTATCAATGATCTGGTGAGGAGGTATCATAATAGGGTGACGACACACATCGAGCATCCATTTGCTAAAGTGATCGAGATGGCCTGCAGATATGAGGAGATTGACCAGAAGGGTTCCCAGCAGGATCGAGAAAAGAATCAAGCCAACAACAAGAAAAAGGAGTCGGACAAGAAACCTGAGGCGGGCAGCTCTTCTACCGCCAAGCCCCAAGAAAAGAAAAGGAGGGACAGGTCGAAGATCAAGTGCTTTAATTGCGAGAGGATAGGGCATCTTGACTATGAGTGCCGAGCCCCGAAGAGACCAAAAAGGAACGAGTCTGGACCGAGTCAGAGCAGTAGACAGAATCCCCTTGGCCCAAGAGAATGTTTTAACTGCCACAAGCCTGGACACCTTATCAAGAATTTCCCTCTGGTCAAGAAATCTCAGGTGGCACATGTCTATGACGGAGCGGCTTCACCGGCTTCTTCCGGAGGAGCAGGTAAGCCTGATGTCTTTGGAGATACTCTTAATATTAAGAACATTCTCATTACAGTTTTGTTTGACATGGGTGCATCTGGAAGTTTCATATCTGTTGACACAATTAAAAATCTTAAATTGAAACCCAAAAAACTCAAAGAACCAATTAGAGCCCATAGTCCGATAGGAGGTTCGCTTATTCTCGATCAATATTGTAAAGTGCATGTTTCTTACTCTCACTTCCAATTTCCTTTTAATCTGATCATCACGAATTTCTCCGGGTATGATATCATACTTGGAATGGATTGGCTAACGAAGTATGAGGCCGAGTTGCTATGCGCAGAAAGAATAGTCAGAATTAAAACCAAATTCGGAAATACGATGACTATACCATGCCACGGCTCAGCCACAGATAGGAAAATATTCTGGTCTTCTCTAGAAATCACTCCTGCTTCTATTGAGGATATTCCTATTGTCAGAGACTACGCGGATGTGTTCGAAGAAGTTGACAGCTTATTTCGCGTAGAGAAATCGATTTCAAAATTGACTTAGTTCTGAATGCAAGGCCCATTGTACACTGCATTCAGAGGATGTCACTGAAAGAAAAATAGGAACTGAGCAATCAAACCAAGCAGCTTTTGTGGAAGGGTCTGATCAGGTCTAGTTTCTCAAGCTGGGGTGCAGCAGTGGTTTTCGTCCCAAAGTGAAACGGTACTCTTTGGCTATGTGTGGACTACCGCGACCTAAATAAGTAGACTCTGAAAAATAAA
The DNA here is from genome assembly GCA_030737875.1 of Allium sativum. Lineage (NCBI taxonomy): Eukaryota > Viridiplantae > Streptophyta > Magnoliopsida > Asparagales > Amaryllidaceae > Allium > Allium sativum. Next base: position 970,242,507 of record CM060918.1, on the reverse strand, counting down.
TACCCACTGCCCTGCATAGATGATCTGCTAGACCGCTTGAATGGAGCACGAGTATTCTCTAGGATGGACCTAGCTACAGGTTTCCACCAATTACACATTTGCTAGGAATGTGTGCCTTTGACAGCTTTCAGAGGACCAGACTTATTTATGAATGGCTAGTGATACCCTTCGGCTTATGCAATGCTCCAGCATACTTCGCAGATCTGATGAACAGAGTTTTCCGCGATGTTTTAAATAAATTCGTGCTAGTGTTCATCGATGATATTCTAATCTTTTCTAAATCCACTGCTGAACACGAGAAGCATCTGAAAGAAGTCTTGGAGATTTTGCATAGAAATGTGCTGAAAGCCAAATTCTCCAAATGCATATTCTGGCAAGAAGAGGTGAAATTCCTCGGCCATGTTGTATCTAAGGAAGGCATCTCAGTAGATCCAGGAAAGATCTTGGCCATCAAAGATTGGAAGCAGCCTACCACGCCCACTAAAGTCAGAAGTTTCTTATGTCTGGCTGGCTATTATCGGAAATTCATTAAGGATTTCTCGAAATTATCTTGTCCATTGACGAAGCTGATTAAGAAGCATACCAAGTTCATTTGGACACCCGAATGTGAGGCAGCTTTCCAAGAGCTGAAACAGAAATTGATCACTGCTCCTGTGTTGACCATTATTGATGGCAATCAGGATCTGAAAGTCTGTACAGACGCTTCTAGAGAAGGTTATCCTTTTCATCTGAATAAACATGTCAGAAATGACATTTTTCTAATGTCAAATCTTATTTTGACATGTTATTCTTTTCTCAATTTAAGGTATTGGTGCGGTGCTAATGCAAAGAGACAAAGTTGTCGCATATGCTAGCCGTCAGTTAAAACCGCATGAAAAGAATTACGCCACTCATGATCTTGAGCTAGTGGCCATCGTATTTGCTCTAAAGATATGGAAGCACTATCTCTTGGGTGAGAAATTTGAGTTGTATACTGACCACAAATCCTTAAAGTATCTGTTCACCCAAAGAGATTTGAACTTGAGGCAGCAGCGTTGGGTTGAATTCCTTGCACACTATGACCTGGACATCTTATATACTCCAGAGAAAGCCAATGTAGTGGCAGATGCTCTCAGCAGGAAAAATACGGCCAGCACCAACCTTATCCTTGCAAATCTCATTATTACCCCTACCTTGATCGATAAGATCTCTTCTCTTCAGAAGAATGTTGAATTTATTCATAGAATCGGCAAAAGAGTCAGGGAAGGCGAACCCACGAGTTTCCAGATTGATGACAAAGGGGTCCTGAGGCTATTGGGCCGAATGTGTGTTCCGAATCATCCTGAGCTCATAAAGGAAGTAATGGACGAATGTCACAAGTCTAAGCTCAGCATTCATCCGGGAGTGAGAAAGATGTACCATGACCTCAAGCGTACATTTTGGTGGAGATCTATGAAGAGAGACATCTCTATATATGTTGCTAGATGTTCCACTTGTCAGCAAGTCAAAAACGATCAGCAAAAGCTAGCAGGTCTGTTGCAATAGCTAGGGGTTCCAAGTTGGAAATAGGATGAAATTTATATGGACTTTATTGATGTCTTGCCCCGGACTAGGAAAGGCAATGAAAGTATATGGGTGATTGTAGATCGCTTCACAAAGACTGCCCATTTCATCCCTGTCAAATCCAATAGAATAGCTCGGAGTTTGGCACAGCTTTATTTCAGAGAGATTGTCAGACTGCATGGAGTTCCCAGTAGCATTGTCAGTGATCGCGATCCGATATTTGCTAGCAAATTCTGGGAAGCTTTCCAAGAAGAGCTAGGGACTAAGCTTAATATGAGCACCGCTTATCACCCTCAGACAGATGGCCAGACTGAGAGGGTGAACCGCATATTGGAAGACTTGTTGCGAGCATGCGTCCTAGATTTTGGTGGGTCATGGGAAGATCATTTTCACTTGGTTGAATTCTCTTATAATAATAGCTACCAAGCAAGCTTGCAGATGTCGCCATTTGAAGCATTATATGGCAGGCTATGCAGATCTCCCGCATGTTGGGTGGAACCCGGCAATCGATTAGTACTAGGCCCCGACATGATTCGCGAAGCACCAAACAAAGTTGATTTCATTAAGAAGCGATTACTTGCTGCCCAAAGCCGACAGAAGAGCTATGTAGACGCTCGAAGAAGGGATTTAGAATTCTCTGTCGGTAATCTTGTATACTTGAAGGTTTCCCCATTGAGAGGTGTAATTCGATTCGGGAAGACTGAAAAGTTGGCGCCGAGATTTATTGGTCCATTTCCTATTCTCGAAAGGATTGGAACTCTCGCTTATAGAGTGTAGTTGCCTGACTGGTTGCCAGGGGTCCACGATGTATTTCATGTGTCACAACTCCGGAAACATGTTCATGATCCAGATTTAGTTGTGGAGGAAGCATCACAACGAGATTTGGAGATTACCCCGATCCTAGCAGTGAGGAGGGAGCCAGTGAAAATTGTGGGCAAAGAAACCCGAGTGCTGAGGAATAGTCAAGGTGCAGTGGAGCGGGGATCCTAGAGACTGTATGTGGGAGACTGAGGATAGCATCAAACAGGCCTATCCCAAGTGCAGAGTGGATATCTCTGAGTAGCTCTTGTGTTGAGGTATGTTTATAATACCTTACATTTTCCGTTTTGTTCCAACTTTACTATTGTTTCCTTTTCGGGGACGAAAAGCTTTTAAGTGGGGGAGATTGTAACAACCCGGAAAATCCGAACCAATTTTAATTTTTTATTTTGGCTATTTCAGTGAATTTTGAATAGTTAAAATAATTTATTTTAAATAATAATAATTAAAAATTTATTTTAATCGAGATTGGAGCAAATATATTTATTTTGACTTCAAAAGGAATTGGAAATAATACGATAGTTTGAAAAGTCAAACCTGTACTTTGACTGAATGTACCAGATTCAAAATTTAACGGATTTTACTGAAACAAAAAATATCTAAATTTGTTAGAAAATATCATTCCAACGAATCCGAAAAATCGAAATTTCATAGTGGGAATCAAAAGTTATGGTCAGTTGTATATTCAGAACGGTCGCTATGGTATAATTTATAGCCCGTAAAAAAGGCCATTTTTCAAACGACCTCCGTTTTCGACAAAACCACTTTTGTTAGATCCGGAATGTCAAATTATTGCTAAGTTTAATTTTTCGGAATTTTTGGAATTAATATGTGAGCCTGGCAAACGAAAATGTGTATTGTCAATGTTAGTCAAATCTGATCGACTTGAAAATGGCCACTTTTCAAACAGTCTCAGAATTCGATGAAATTAATTTTGTTAGGACCATATCAACAAACCAAAGCCAGAAATATTTTTTCTGGAATTTTCTGAGTCCATATGTGGCCCCAGTGAATTTAAATATATGATCGAATTAATCTAATAAAGGATTTAAATATTAAATTAAAGAATTCAGGCCATAGACAGTCGTTTGGGCTGATGGGGAACAGGGGCTATTGGGTAGGATCAACTCTGGTTGGACTGAAATCGGAGTTGTTAAGAGTGTATGAATTTAATTATAAAATTAACATTAAAATATTATAAATAATGGGAAATTCATTTTAAAAACCCTAATTACTGAACAGAGCCGCCGCCCCCTTATCCCATGGTCGTGAACACTCCTTGCTTCTCCCTCTAAAATTCGTCAATCCCCTCGCCGAAATCCCTCCCTTCAGTTCAAGCTTTCGCAGAGATTTCCATTCTCTTGAATTTCATACGGTTGGATCATCTTCAAGTGGCTCGAAGGCTGAGATCCGCGACCCTAAACCCGACCGTTTGAAGTCGCCGCCCTCCCCCTAGGCTCGATCGAGCTGCACCAAAGCGGGCCCCCCTTGTGCGCCGCCCGTAGCCCTTCGACGTGCCGCCTTCCGATCGACCTCTGGTGCTTCTGATTTTGTGCAAACTCGAATCAAAGAATTGAACCCTTTTGAAAACTTACGGTCGTTTTCTGAAAGTGGAAGAAAAAGGTTAATTCCTTTTAATATTTTTTTAATTTAATTTAAAAACTATTATCAATCTTGTTTAAATCCTAACTAATCCATACGACATCGAAAATGAACGATTTCAGATTCTGTGCGATCGTAGAAACGAGATCTACGCTGCTGTTCTGACTTGAAGGGATTCCGAGCTGATAAAATTTTGACTAAATTTGCGGATCCAAGCAATTCAGATTCACGACTGTGAGATTTCTGATTTTTAAATAATTAATCAAATTAATTATTTTACTCGCTATGTAATGATTGTATGTATATGATTTAGATCTGCTATGTTCTGAAATTTTGGATGATTGATCTATTGATTGGTGATGAATAATTATAGATATGTATGTGCTGGGTAAATTAAAATACATCATGTTTGTCAATATTTTGTTGAATAATATATATTAAACAAAACTGGATTGTCATGTTTATTGAATTGAATTAGAGTTGTCAATTCAATGAAAAATATCATTTTTGTTTATATTATTGAATTGAAATAGAATTGTCAATTCAATGAAAAATATCATTTTTGTTTATATTATTGAATTGAAATAGAATTGTCTATTCAATGAAAAATATCATTTTTTTATATTATTGAATTGAAATAAAATTGTCTATTTAATGAAAAATATCATTTTTGTTTATATTATTGAATTGAAATAGACTTGTCAATTCAATGAAAAATATCATTTTTGTTTATATTATTGAATTGAAATAGAATTGCAAATTCAATGAAAAATATCATTTTTGTTTATATTATTGAATTGAAATAGAATTGTCAATTCATTGAAAAATATTATTTTTGTTTATATTATTGGATTGAATTAGAATTGTCAATGTAATAAATATATCACTTTGTTTGTTGATTGACAAGAGATCACCTTTGTTGTTGTTTGATTGAATTAGAACTTTCAAACAAATGAAATATTGTTTTTATGGTTATAATCAACTTGCAGTAAAAATGGACATTTGGGTAAATAGAGAATATAGTTAAACAAAGGAATAAAATAAAAAGTTATATTTTTATTTACATATTAGATGTAAAAAAAAGAATAAAATAAAAAGTTATATTTCTATTTACATATTAAATGTAAATAAAAGAATAGAATAAAAAGTTATACTTTTATTTACATATTAGAGAATAAAAGGGTATATTTTTATTTACATATTAGATGTAAACAGAGAATAAATTGAAAGAAAAAAGATTACATTTTTGATTTTGCATTTTAGTTGCAAATAAAACATTAGATAAAAGATTACCTTTTTTATTTTGCATTTTAGTTGCAAATAAAACATTAGATAAAAGATTACATTTTTTATTTGCATTTTAGTTGTAAATAAAACATTAGACAAAAGATTACATTTTTTATTTTGCATTTTAGTTGCAAATAAAACATTAGATAAAAGATTACATTTTTATTTTGCATTTTAGTTGCAAATAAAACATTAGATAAAAGATTGCATTTTTTATTTGCATTTTAGTTGCAAATAAAACATTAGATAAAAGATTACATTTTTTATTTGCATTTTAGTTGCAAATAAAACATTAGATAAAAGATTACATTTTTTATTTGCATTTTAGTTGCAAATAAAACATTAGATAAAAGATTACATTTTTTTTATTTTCATTTTAGTTGCAAATAAAACATTAGATATAAGATTACATTTTTTATTTGCATTTTAGTTGCAAATAAATCATTAGATAAAAGATTACATTTTTTATTTGCATTTTAGTTGCTAATAAAACATTAGATAAAAGATTACATTTTTTATTTTGCATTTTAGTTGCAAATAAAACACTATATAAAAGATTACATTTTTATTTTGCATTTTAGTTGCAAATAAAACATTAGATTAAAGATTACATTTTTTATTTGCATTTTAGTTGCAAATAAAACAATAGATAAAAGATTACATTTTTTATTTGCATTTTAGTTGTAAATAAAACATTAGATAAAAGATTCATTTTTTATTTTGCATTTTAGTGCAAATAAAACATTAGATAAAAGATTACACTTTTATTTTGCATTTTAGTTGCAAATAAAACATTAGATAAAAGATTACATTTTTTATTTGCATTTTAGTTTCAAATAAAACATAGATTGAAAGATGACATTTTTATTTGCATTTTAGATGCAAATAAAAACATGAATTAGAAAGTTACATTCTTTTTGTATTTTAGATACAAATAAAAATATTGATTTAAAAGTTATATTTTTATTTGCATTTTAGATGTGATTAAAAACATTAATTTAAAAGTTGCAATTTTGTTTGTATTTTAGATACAAATAAAAGCATAGGTAAAAAGGAAAAAAATTACATTTTTATCTGAATGTTAGTTGAAATAAAAGAATAGGCTTAAGTGTCACATTTTTATCGTCATTTTTGACGAAATAAAATAGTAGGATTAAAAGTCATGCTTTTATTGTCGTTTGGTTTCAACATGAAAGGTGAACATTAGAAAAATATATTTTTGATGTAACTTAGTTACCATTGGAAATAATTAGTCATTAAAACATGATTTATTTCAAATTATCATTTTTACCATGTTAGTAGGATTATGAAAATCACATATAAAATCTCTAATATGAATATAGACTGTATTTGGCTTGCATGTGATTGTTTGAAAGTAGTTGAAATTGCCAAACGAATTATATATATATATATATATATATATTAAAATTAAAACGAATCGCGCGCGGTAGTTCGCATTTCGACAATCGTAACTTCAAACGACTATACCGTAAAATCCGACCGTCGGATTTTCCCAAAACCGGAACCGTTAGGACCGCTTTGGGAAGATCTTTCCATTGATATGAATTTTGTTAAAATCCAACGGTAAGATTTTAAGATAAGTGTAAATCAAATTTTGGTAAAAATAGCGCTAGGGCCGCCTATCGACCCGAAGCGTCGTTAATTAAATTTGGCTATTTTTATATAAATAAAAATAGGATTAATCGTTATTAAATACCACTAACGATATAAAATGATTTTAAATTATATATATGCGAGGATCATTTGAAAAGACCGAGTTAAAACTCATTTCAAACGATCATACGACGATCTAAATTGAAGATGTTAAAGACGGCGATTGAAGACCGGTGATCTTCACATCGAAAGGATAACTACTGATGTCTGGCATTGACTAGCTACCAATAAAAAGTTAAAGTGGTAGTTGTCCGGACGTACTTGTTAATTGTCCAGATACGCGAGCACCTCACTTCCGTATTGGACATACGGGACAAGGAATAAGATGACTCTGGATTCGTTCAGACCCAGAACGAACTTGTAAATGGATGTGTGTCCGGCATTGAATTTCATGCTGTGTAATTAAATTGATATCTATTAATATATATATCTGTGGTCGCGGAGAATTTATTCTCTTGCTTAACACCCTTCTTTGAGACACACTAGCTCGAAGGTTATATATTGGTAGTTATCGTTCGCATGGTATGGACTGTCAATGTGGCATGCCAAGATGCAATTATTCGAGGCTTTTGTTGAAAAGCAAAGCCTTGTGGATAATGATCAAAGCATAGCCTATTTAGGCATAGCTTTGTGTATTACGTTACCTCGCAGGCCTCACACCCCGGTAGAGTCAAAAACGGGACAAGGGAACGCAGGGAGTGCACACGTTTCTTTCTAGCTAGAAGTGGTGTTTGGGTTTTTACAAGGCCTGACATTTTTACTTATGTGGATGATGGAATGAGGCACCTCGGATTTTTATTTGTCGCCAATGGCCAATTTATAGGTCCAATAGGATCGGGGAGCATGTGTTCAGGCATAACTAATCCACTAAAGTATTTGTGGACCGGCCCTGCTATATCCAAGGGTTCGCCAGCGTCCGTATCCTGAGACATTGCTAGAGTGTCTCGAATCAGTTAGGAGATCGTCCCTAGACTTGACTCATGATGGAAATCCAAATTCCGATACAACATTACAGTCTTGATTGTAAACCTTTATATGGCGACATAGTATATGGTAGCTATGCCGTCTAGGATTGATACATTTACTTTGAAGTATTTTTGAAACATTTTAGACACTAATAATAATATTAAAAATATTATTTTCTACGTATCAAGCATTTTTGATCATTATAAGGTAAAACTCTATCCTCCGTTTGCATTGCATTGTGTGATGGGACATGAGTCTTATAATGATTTCATTTTCTAAAAAGCATTGCGTTGTTTTGACTTAAAAATTTATAAACCTTATGCATTGGCAATCCAATGGAGTAAACCCGTTCTGCGTTAGCGGCGTGGTCCAATGATTAGCCATATTATTAGTTTAGTAAGATTTCTCATACCAGTCCCATGACTGACTCGTAGTTTGTTTCACTTTGCAAACTCGGGTGCCCTCTTTCCACATGGGCAGCCAATTGACAGGTTTCAGGTAGGGATGTTTTCTGGACTAGAGCTTGCTGATGAAGATGATGAAGGATCTTTTCTTTTTATCATTTTATTTATTTCTTGAGACATTGAGGCAGTATTGAGTATTGATGTATTTTGGGAAATTGAGACTTTATTTCTTTCCCTATTTTAGACATCTATTTTGCTAAGTGTATCCTGTACTATGTACTCTGATGTTCTGTGATGATGTTTGTGATGACATTTCCATTTCCGCTACAATGATTTTTATGTTCTGCTATTATCTGAGATCTGTTATTGTTTTAATTATGTTATACTCCTATGATTATCCTTACTTTCATACCACTGAAGTTTGATCGTCACAGCGCCAACGTCGACCGAGAAGAAGATGTCTACTCCACTAACAGATCTATGGGTCCTTCTACTACAGTGAACATATTTTCCTTTACCAATGGAATCGGTATTCCTTTCTACCACGATTTCGTTGTTTCAACTACTGGTTCAGGGTTGATGGGTCTGTGGGTTGCGTTGCACCCTATGATAAAACCAAACCTCAGATTCTAGATGTTATTATAAAAGGGATCGAAATGATCAAACTCGATAGTAATGGCAACCTTGCTGGCCTGAATCCTGATTTCTTATCTAATGTCTAGTCTGATAATGCTCTAAATAAGAAAAAGAAGTCAAAATGCAACTTTGGAGATTCTCATTTGTTGTGATCGAAGCAGCTACAAATGGGTTCGATGTTGTGGTGGCTGTAATGAAAACGGGCTTGTTAGATGTATGGATTGCTATTGACAGAATAACCGGCTCTTGGGAAAGTTAAAACATAGTAACCTGCTATAGCAAGTTAATAGGCTAATGAGATCAATATAGGAAGGGACCCCCCAAACTTAGAATTAACTAAAAATAAACCAAACTCTAAATTAATATGGGAAGTCACATGAAAATTAGGATTAATCGTGTCAATTTATCCTAAAACTGAAGCTGTTAGTCATGAAAATAATCAATAATCTACACATATGGTAAACAAAAAATCTTGCAAAATCTTAAATCCAAATATAAATACTTATTCTAGGAGTTGGTTATCCGCAAATATTTAGATTGAGTTAGTTGCAGAGTGTCTGCATATAGCTGTGCAGTTAAAGCGCTTAGCGGTTCTATAACGGTGGAGATGAAAAAATTTGTAGCGGGGATAAAGCGGGGCTATAGCGGAAGTACAAAAAGGTTCGTTCGATGATGAAAGCAAATGTTTTAAAATAATTAATTTTGATTTACATACTATGTGTGTAGAAAAAACCAATATTACTTAATCTTATATAACTAAACCAAAGAATATCATGGTTGCACACACTAGATATGATGACTATTATTGATTTCTATAATATATTAGACACTTACGCACTAAAATTAGTTATTTACACTAATTTCATTGATCTTTTTATAAAGAAAACTTGTCAAATCAAGATTTATATATTAATATTGCTAAAGCGGGTGCTTAAGCCTTGATTTAGTGGATGTAGCGGAAAATAGCGAGGCTAAAAACGAATCTACTGTTCATCAACGTTAAACTAAAATAGCATAAAGGTTGAAGAGCACTACGCGCTATAGCGGTGATTTTGCGAGGATTTAGCTGCATAGATATATACTAGGAATGTATGTATTTGTGTATATCACTACATGAATGATTGCCTTTAATGAAGGTTTCTAGCCGTCGGCGGCTGTGTATTTGTTGTTGATAAATTCATTTCTTAACTTTTTTACAAAAATGATCTAGGTTCGATATATCTTGTTTTTTTTAACTAAATTAGAAACTTTAAAACGTATTTTAAAATTCATTTAACTATTAACTTTTTTGTGTAAACTACGACAAACATTATTTTGCAGCAATAAAGAACATTTGCGTAAATTAATCAGTAAGCATATTAATCAATAATTATACACTAATATTTCGATTTTGAATCAGTACTATTTTTTTTATTACAAATTAAACAATTAAACCGCTAATCAACATCCTTAAATCAACTAACACATTATATTATCATCAAGTAATATGCAATAATCATCGATTTCCAATTGATAATCCACTAGTTTCCTAACTTCGAGTTTTAACCATAACCCAAATCAACTAATAATCCATTATTATCATCTAATAACAATTAATCAAGATATTAAAATCCAAAAACATCAAAATTTCCAGAAATATGGTTTAAAAGAATTATATCAACATAACGGAGGAAGCAAATAATAAAGCAGAAGAAGCCGGAGGGCAACAATGGCTGAACGTCAAGCAATGGGCCTAACTGTCTTGTAGGGTTTCATGATATTTTTTTCGCACGAACGAAAAATGATTGAGGAAAATGAATGTTTATTCTTTGGCTCGCGAGTATGTTTCAGGTTGGGCGATGACTAGAGAAGGCTAATGTAGACCATTTTTTTAATTATCCCTAGCATCGGTCATCATTGGCAGAATTTCTTGTAGTGTATGTTTTTATGTATATATTTATGTGTCCTAGCAGTCTCTTCTTGGGGTAAAAGTTTGTTTAGTTCCTGTACTTTTACCAAACTTCCTAGCATGTCTATGCTTGTCTTTTTGCACTATGATCACATGTAAATTCCTTACAAATGGGCACGTAGTGTTAAAAATGTCAAGTTCATTATCAAACCGACCGTTAGGGAGGTTTACTTACTGTCACTTAGAAAAAATCAATTTTTGCAAAGTCCAAAAAACAAGGAACATGTCCGTAACATGTTCCCTTAAATCTCTTCAATCTAATTCACTTAATTTTCTCCATTTTTGTCTCCTTAGATTTTTTTCTGATTTTAAAAATTCTCTATCCATTATCTTTTGATCTTCAACTAAGATCAATAAAGAAAACTAGTTTCTTTTTAACTGCACGATCTAACGGTCGGTTTCTCACCGTTATGCGGTTATAGTAGTAATAACGGCCGTTATGTTGGCTAAAATTTTCAAATTTGTTATACGTAGCCACATCATATGATATTTTAATGGCTTGAACCGATGACCCTCATTAGATCCTACATGACCAATTTGACACCTATAACTTCAAACAACAAATAGATATGACAATTAAAAATAAAAATATGTATATTTTAAATAGTCATCATCAACAAATTTATACAACACTTCATAATGTAGAGTAGTTTGATATCGTCGCCTTGCAAAAAATGCATTTTAAATGGAATTTATTTACATAAATTATTAATTTTAGATAGTTATAAAAATATAAGTTTAATTAGTTTTAACGTTACTAAATAATTAAGGAAAAATATCCAGATGTGGTAAGCAGTAAGTGTTCCTTTTCAGCTATTAAATTTATAATTATATTTATTAATAGTGTATTGATAGATATTTATCCTCAAAGTGGTTGAATTTCTCATGTATATGACCAAAATGTTAAAATTTTCAATTCAAAAATCAGAGGGATCTCCATATTAATGAGGTACATAAATGAAGTAAGAACAGGAATTGCTAAATTATTCATGTTTATCCTTTTTATAAAGTAGGTTATTTAAGGGTCCATAAATATTCATCCAATAAAGGTTTAAAAGATTTTCGAAGAAACAATGAAACCATAGATTTCTTTGTTTTTCACTTTTCAAAACATATGTTTGTTATATTGGCATATTCTTCTCATTATATTTAGTATTACTGAGCATTATAATGAAATAAGCATTATGGGTTAATGTAGTGCACATTTATGAATATAAGTTTAAAGGTTACTAATGAGAATGTATTCAACTATTTTACAGAAGAAAATAATAGATCCTACTGTATAAGGTAAATGATTTTGCAAACGGTAGAGTTATATGAGGTGGAAATGAACGAGAGCTGAATTTAAAGATGTTAACATTGCAAAAATTTGACGATTTTGATCAATTTTGAAGCAACTGGAATTTCAATTATAAAAATAGACCTATTGTATATGGTTGCGGGTCTAAATACGAAGGTGTAGCGCAAGATCATAGCATGCGATCAGGCATAACGAAATCCGGCTCAGAACAGGACTGTTCTTTCTAATGCCAAGTGAATGATACTGAGGTAATGGCACTGGAAAATTGGGCATAGTAGAGGGTGTATTGAACACAATACATTAGTTTGGAGAAGTGGCTTATATGAAACTCAAAGCAGCATCGAATAGGGCTGAAGGTGGATTAGGAAGGATGGGATAGTGGTTGGTGGTCTAGTTTGAAATCCAAGGAGAGGGTGGCTAACAGCCACACAAGCTGAAATCAAGAATCACCTGCACAAGATTACTTACAGTGGAAGGTATTTTTAGTTTAAATGCTTATGTGCATGAAAAGTATATCAATAAGAACGTTTGTATCAGAGAACACATTTGTATCAGTAATCACATTTGACTGTGGGTTGTGCCCTAGATCACCAACTGTCTGCTTGGTATTAACCAATTTTATATTAGACTATTTATCGAAAACATTTTCTTAACCATTCCCAATTAAACTTTATGATATTGAGAGTGATACCGTATTTCGCTAATTTCCATTGCACTCATAATGCTTTCTTTCAATCACATTATTTATTACAAGCTTTGTCTATTTATATGTGAGTACTCATTTATAATTTTCACCAGTACTAGATTTTCAATATCACATGTATGCTTCATTCAAAATCAAGCAGTTGTATATTGAACGTCAAATGTGGTAGGATCAAATCTTAAGACACAGTGCTATTGTTTAATTCATAATTTTATTTCGATTAAACAAGTGATAAAGCATCTCCAAAATAGTTTGACGGTATAATACTATGGTGTTGAGAGAAAAAAATTGGGTAAACGACTGATGACATGAAAGCAACTACGTAATACCGAATTATTATTATGATCACTGTGAAAGTTGAAGAAACAAAAGAAGGTATGCATTAGCTCAAGCCATCATTCTGATCTTACATAAAGAGGGGTTAAGCAGCAATTTGACCAAAAAGCATCCTTCTTATCTCGGGCTTTTTTTTTCGAAAGACCAAATCCAGCCTTGCATCAAGTGTATTTTCGTAGACGATTTTCCCATCTACAGAAGCTAAAACAACTCCTCTAAAGCAGGAAAGTCCATGGACCTCTTGATGGTTAGGAGTAGGAGGAAGAGATATATAAGTATCAACTACTACTTCAGTAGTATGAATGCTAGCCTTTTGCGCATACTCATTCTTTGCAGCCTCGAGCACTGATTTAACAAGCTCAAGGTCAATTTCATGGCAGCGCAGTAACACAACTGGCTCTTTCAATCTCATTAAACTCTGAACAATTAATTCTTTCAAAAGCCTTTTGTATGTATGGTGGTTTTGGCTTATATGCAACAGTTCCTTTCCAGCTGCCTCCTTCATTGAATTAACCAGATCATCCTGAGCTTGAAGTACCTTAAGCCGCGATGTATTCACCTGCATTGCCTCGTACTCTTTAATGTGCTTCAGTGGAGGCTTCTAATGGTTACCTCTTCAATGTGCTTTAATATTTGGTTAAGCTAGCAAGAAGGAATTAAAATAGGCTAAAATTGGTAATATCTGTTTGATTTTCGGGACTACTGCTTTTATTTAATGTGTAACTATATTACTTCTTATTTAACATGTAAATATAAGATAAGGAAATTGAGTGATTGATGCTGACTTCATTTGCTACAAATAAATATGTCAGCTTTTTAAGTTCTACCTTTTGTATATGTACTGTTTAGCTGTTGTATAATTTTTACGTTCCTACCATTCTCATCGTTATTCGTGATTAATTAACTATTTTGATTTCTGAAAATCATTTGGAAAGTTTGCTTGATTTTATAGAATAACTTTGGTTTTAATTTTCTGACTAATTGTGACTTCTTACTATAACTCACCTTAACAGAATAGAAAGGGAATAGCAACGGAAGTTTTAAAAAAATCGATACTAAAACGTCGCTAAGTAGGAACTGAAATTTTAAAGATAGCGACGGTTTACCGATGCATAAAAAAAAGGATATATACGTGTTAATAGATACGGCCGCCGTTAATCCGTCGCTATATAGCTAGGATTTACCTACTGATAACTGGAATGCAAAATGTTTGTTATATGTTTTCTTCGATAACCCCTTGACGTGCATTTAGCGACGGATAAATATTTAATTATTTTATTATGTTATATATAATTGTCGGTAAAACATCAGTGAAAATATTTTAAAATGAAATGTTAATATTTAATAAAACGATGTAAAGTGACGGAGAATCGACGTTAATTTCAGTCGCAAAATTGTGCCTAAAATACCGATGTGTTTTTTAATGACAACCGTATTTTGCTGCAAATCCGTCGCTAATTCCCCTTTAGCGATGGTTTAGCAACAGACTTTTCCGTTGCAAAATCAGTGTTTTTTTGTAGTGCATCCATTTAAATTGGTCCTTGAAATGCTGTCAAAAACAACAGTGCATATTGTTTTATTTTCAAAAAATAGTGATGAAGGCACTTTAAGATAAGATAAACAAATTGTTAAAGTGTTGTTTTTCTACTCCATAACAATCCTTTGAACTCCCCTCAACTATCAAAATGTTTAAATATATGCAGTAACTTGAGAAAGAAAATAGATTTGTTTCCAAACGGTGAGAAGAAAATGCATCGGCATAACCTGTGAAAATGCATGAGAAAAATCATTTTTTTAAAGCATTTGAACAAAGCATTTCTAAAACTCAAAGTCTACAGTGAGGAGGATTATAGTACCAAATTCTTGCAATTTCTTATTTCATACAAACTACTGATTATTTTGTATTTGAACAAAGTTAATTCAAATAAGAGATATGTCAAAACATATGATTTGTAACCATATCAAATGTTAACGTTTAAGAAAAATATAGGGCACTTAAAAAATAAAAATTCACAAATATCCCTAATTTGAATAGAATTCATAAACACCCTTAAAGATTAAACGAGATACTTTTTTGACCTGTAGAATGGAACCCGTCAATACACCAATGTGAAAAGAACAAGAATGCATTAATCAGGAGTACAATAGTAAAAAATAATACATTTACCATCATCATTATTACAGATTTGGATACACATACAAAAGCATGATTCTTTTTTTAAGCAAATTGGAAAGCCATATTACCCATCAACTAAAACGCATCCACTTAACAAAAATTATTCCATAAGACATATTCGCTTATCATGATCATTATGATAATGAAGTGTTAGCATGTATCCACGTGCTTACCAAATGAAAAAAAATGGAAAACAAATGAAATATTACATACAAAGCCATCAGCACCACACCTGGCGCTGTAGTTCACCATAAAATAAAAACAAACGAAAGAGAGGGAGAGGAAAAACATTGTTTACCATGCATCCTGTGGCTCAAGGGAGTAAATCTAACCATAGACATCCACAATTTGCAAATAAGGAAAATAAACTATTACTGCTAACGTCACACCAAGCACTTTGCAAATAAGGAAATAAATATAAAGCATTCAACTAAATGCGCTATTAAAATATAGTTACAAATCAATCTTTATTTGAAAGCAAAATATAACAGTTTTTCACCAGAAGTGTAAAAAAAAAAGTGTATAATAACTCACAACACAATTGATGCTTTGCGTTGCGGTTCACGAATTACCATACATATACCTTTGACAAGCCTACATATTAAATTTACTCTTTGCAAACTATAATTTCTTAGTTTGACGTCTATCATTTCTTTTGAGTTTTAAAACCAACAAATTCTATTTTTGTTTAAAGGACTAAAATCGAAAATGGTCTCACAAATCTCGTGTTACCAGAGTCCTAAAAAGATTGTTTTGATTTGTTTAAAAGTTGAAAATAATGCTGGAAGTTAACTTCTCAAATTGAAATTCCCATGTACAAACATCTGTTTTCATGAAAAAAAATCCAAGTAAATTATAAAATAAATCAACCACGGCTAATAAAATTTCAAAGTGTAGTTATAATAAATTGATGAGACTTCAGTACCAATATCTAAGTGTTTAAATTTATTAATACAAAACAAAGACAAAAAAGACAGAAAGAAATAAAAAAGCAATAACACAGTATATTAAGAGTAAGATAGTACTGGAGATAAAGGACCACAATAAAGAAAAGCGACCAGCATTTACAAAAACACATATAAAAGGATGCTTAGAGCGCATGTTTGGCAACTATCCACGGGTAAAACAAAGTATAAATTGTTAACTAAATTTCATGCATTTGCACATCATCTTGCTATCTTCGGAAAAAAAAATTCTTATATAATGTTTTCTAATAGATTCCATACCCTTAAATTTTATTTCACAATTATGTAAGCGATTACTTGCATAATGTATATACTAAACGCAGGAAACACACACAGTACACATTGAATAACCCATCATATAAAGCAACACTATGCATTATTAAATGTTTTGCAAGGTAGAATTTTTCTCCAGCATCCAAACATTTTAAATTGAAAGAGCAATTTTCTATTTTGGCCCGGTTTTTTTCCCCACGTTTAGCCCTTTTTTTTTGAAATATTGCATATTTAGCCTCCTTTTGGCCAACTCATCGCTGAGTTGGCCAAAAAAGGAGTTTTCCTATGGGCGCAATCATTGACTTCGCCCAGAAATAAACTTTAAAAAAAAAACACATAGGCGTTATCCTTGACTGCGCCTAAAAAGTTTTGGTTTTTTTTATATAAAAGCAGATAGTTATAACCCATTTATACTTACTTTACCTTTCCTTCTTCCGTTTACCATCATAACTCATTTCTCACTCGAAACCCTAAACTTCTAAACCTTTAAAAAATATCAAAATCAAAGTTGATTAAAAATCAAAGTTAAGAGGAAGCTAATTTGGCTATTTGGAGTATCAAAAGGTATGAATTTGGTTTTTTATGGTTAATTCTATTTTACCCGTCCTAGTTAAAATTATTTTGGTTTTAGAATAGATTGGAATGGCGCTAAATTATACTGGAACTATATGCTATTATGATGGAGAATTGGTTATTGATGAACATAAATGTGGAATATATAACGGTGGATCTAGCAAACCGGCAAAAGTTTTAAAAGGGTCAAATTTCGTACAGTTGAAGCAGGCCGTGTATAAATGTACTAAAATTAATCCGGATGAGTTTGACATTGAGTTAGTTTGCAATTGGCCGACAGATTCCGGATCTAAGGCAATTAAAATCAAAGACGACGACGACGGTGAAATTATGTTGTCATCTATGTCAAAATCTATTGAATTATTTGTAATGAAAGAGCAGAGATTGTCAACAAAGCCAGCCGTTACACCAGTGGTATCGGCTCCCGAAGCTTGTTATCCATATCCGACTATGAGTGTTCCCTCGTATGACCAACAAAAAATGTGTTTTGGGTTTAATCCGTACATGAATTTGCATCATCCATCGCTACCGGGCTATCCATATCCGACGCAGGAAAGTGTCCAAAACATAACGCACGGGTAACACGAAATTTAGAATTCTCCCCCTTCACAATACTACCATTGTCTTTTGTATGATTCTAAAAAGTGTGTATATTTCAGGTTTGTACCGAATTACCTCACGACACAAAATTCCGTCGGATCATCTACAAGTTACCGTTGTTCGCTGATGGAGCCAATGCGCACCGAAGTGTATCGGATGACCCAACAGTAAGTTACTAGTGTTATCGCTATAGATTTATGTAGTGTATTAAATGTACTTCAGAATTTGCTGCTTGCGTACTACGGGTATCCCACACAAGCCACCGAAGCAGAATCTAACGTTGAACCCAATATTCCTGATGTAGACATGGAACTAGATGATCAAGATTTGAGAAAGGTAAATCCAGATCCTTCACTTGACAGCATGACCGTTGTTAGCATTCCTGATAATGATATGTCATGGGTTGATGTAATGCGAGTAGACAATGATCCCCTAAATTTTGATTTGGGAGGCGAAGACAACGCGGCCGAAGATAGTGATGAGGAGCTGCCGGAGTTTGAGATACCTTTGGATAATGATCTATGCAATGCACAAATGGCAGCTAGATCCGTGGTTGCAAATATGCAATTCAACAATGAGGTTTTCTCGTCGTCCTGCCTTCAAAATGGTTTCAAAGTAGGTATGATGTTTGAGAGCAAAAGCAAACTCCTTTAACAGTTAAGTGAATGGTCGATTTTGCACGTAGTTTCGTTTAAGTCGATCAGGTCGAACAAAAAGAAATACACTGAAGCAACATGGATCCCAATTGCTCGTGGAGAATACATGTCATAGATTCTACAAAAATGCAGAAAGGTTTGTGGGTTATTAAAAAATACCCAGCTGAACATAGTTGTGTAAACCCGGCAGTGAACTCCAATCATAAACAAGCAACGTCGACTTTTTTGGTTTCGAAGATCATGCCGTTTGTGAAAGCGGATTTGAGTATTACGCCTGGAACAGTGCAAGTTTTAATACAGGAACAACAATTTATAAAAATTGGTTATACGAAGGCATGGAGGGCATTAAGCAGAGCAATCGAAGGCATTTACGGTGACTGGGCCGAGTCATACTCTACCTTCCGTCAATATTTTGATGAACTTATCAAAGCTAATCCGGGGAGTGCTGCCCATATTGTAGCCGAACCATGCATAGTTTTTGTAAGGGCATTTAGGGCTTTTGGGCCATGCATTGAAGGATTTGTGCATTGTCGACCTTTGCTTTCCATAGACGGCACACATTTATGTGGGAAATACAAAGGCACATTACTGGTTGCGACTGCTGTCGATGCAAGCGATTCACTTTACCCGTTGACGTATGGGATTGTGGAGGCCGAATCAACCGATACTTGGGGTTGGTTTTTTGCGTGTATACGAACATTCATCTGTGGTGTTCAAAATCGGCGCATCACTTTCATTTCTGATAGGATGAAGGGTATACTAGTTGCTTTGGAGAATTCTTGGAGATCCCCGCATAAACACAGATATTGTGCCAGACATTTAAAAGCCAATTTTCAATCTGCTGGATTCAAAGATAAAAATTTGACAGGTTTGTTTTATGCAGCAGCATGTGCTTCCGAAGTAGTTGAATATCGAAAGATCCGTGACGAAATTAAACTAACTAATGTTGATGCACATAATTGGATTGAGAAAAGTTTAGGGGAAGAGAATTGGGCTCTATGTTTCGATGACGGTGGTAGATTTCATGTCATGACGACAAATGCTTCTGAAAGCTTTAATGGTGTACTTAGAGGTGCACGATCATTGCCGTCAAAGCTCTAATTGCGCGTACGTTTTTTCGGTCGGTGGATTATTTTTGTAAACGAAGAGAGCTTGTTATGCCGGCAATGGCAAAGCTAACTCCCAAATGGGAGTTGAAGATATGTGAAAGGGAAAATGAAGCTAGATTTTGTCGCATTGTCCGATATAATGAAGGTGAGTGGGGAGTAATTTCGCATGTCGGCAAGGAATACAAAGTATTACTCGATCAAAACAATTGTTCTTGTACGTGTAGAATTCCATTACTTCAGCACCTTCCACGCGAACATGTAATGGAGGCTTGTTCTAATGTAACCAACGGTGCTAATCGACAACACCATGACTTTGCCTTGAAGTGATATTCGGTGAAGAAGTACTACGCAGCTTACAAATCGGAATTTCATCCTATTCCAGATAAACGTTACTGGAGCGAATTTCAGGGACATATTTTATTGCCACCAACAGTGCGTAGAGCAGCAGGGAGACCCAAAGTAACTAGATTTAAAGGAACCATGGATGAAATGCGGACTCCTAAAACGAATAGATGCAGTAAATGCGGAGTGGTAGGTCATAGGAGTAGTCGATGTAATTCAGTAAATTAGGATTTCGTACCGTAGTTAATGTTTGAACTATTTGTAGTAATGTTTGATTACAATCAAATTTATTTCTTTACTCCCGTAACGACAATACAGTGTTGCAATAGCATTTGAATACGATGACTACTGCATTGTTGCAGACTACATCAGCATTTGGATACGTTAATACATTGATACAATAACATTTGGATACGTTAATACACTGATACAATAGCATTTGGATATGATGACTAATACATTGTTGCATACTATAACTGTTTGCGCAAAAAATAACTGCGCCCCAGGCTTAATGTTTTGCAAAACTTTAGCCTGGGGAGCAATTATTATTTGTGCCCAAAGGAACCAGAGAGCATGGTTCCTTAGGCGCAAACAATAACTGCGCCCCAGGCATTACAATTGCAAAACTTCACTATTAACAAAAGCAATAGCAATTACAATTCAACTTCAATAAGAAATGCTCCGCACCGTTTCAAACTATAAACACTCAAATTAAACAATCAAATCAAAACAGGATAGAATGCCAATATATGACATTTTCACTACTACCTTCAAAATTACATTTTTACTACTACCGCATTTCCAAAATAACATCAAAGCAATCGTTCCAACAACTCATACACATCGATCATCCACTTAACAAAAACACATTTTCAATACTACTTGCACAACTTAAAACAAGTCGTCCAGTTCACGCAAATAAAAATAAAACAAGTCTAAATGCCACTTAAAACAAACCCAACTTCAACATCTAAC
The DNA here is from genome assembly GCA_030737875.1 of Allium sativum. Taxonomy (NCBI): domain Eukaryota; kingdom Viridiplantae; phylum Streptophyta; class Magnoliopsida; order Asparagales; family Amaryllidaceae; genus Allium; species Allium sativum. The sequence goes on along the minus strand of CM060918.1, from coordinate 970,221,621 downwards.
GTTTAGTTCTTTTCGGACCACTCAACACAACTTTTCCTCTTTTCCTGGGAGTCCGTTGAGTTGCCCCCGCGACGTGCCTGGCTGCGACGGACTGTGCACGAACTCAATTTGGGCCGGCTCAGAAGATGCCCCTTTTCTTTACCCCATGACTTTTCTTGCGGACTTACGAACAAGAACAACTGGAGGCGATGGTGGTCGAGCAAGCCTGTTCTTCCTCAAAATCGACTGAAGAATGCGGGTAATGCTCATGCACTTAACCTTTGACGGCTCCGGCACCTCCGCCGACAACTCCTCAACCAACGCGGCAGTATGGTAAATTGCATCGGTCTGCAATACACATATTGTAAGCTCGTATTTTAAAATATCATTTGTGTTAAAATACCATATGCAAAAAAATGTACATATAAGACCACGTTCAAGCGGCGCTCTTGGGATGTAAGGTTCATCGCCTTGCGGAACATCTAAAGGTGGATCAATGGAAAGAATAATATACCGCCGTGTGATGTTCCAATACCATGTGTAGTACGCCAAATCGGATAACGGTTCCGCACTTTGCTCTTGGACAAATTCGAAGCGATTGTTCTATGTATTGACTGCCGCTTGATAGGCCCCGTTGTCCCGGGCATCAATCAAGTAGTGTGGTGGTTTCTCGGGAATATGTTGGAGAAGGCCAAACTGTCTCATCACTCTTTCCGGTAGGTGATACGCGACGTCGTTAAAGCAAATGAGCGGAACGCGTGCTTGCCAAAGCTGGACTGAAGCAACGCACAATGCCGGTAAATTAGGAAGTGCCTCGGTGTATGGGGTCCATGAAACAGCGTCGTAATCGAGTACGTCTAACTCGTTACGATAGAACGAAACGTTGTGTCTAGGCGTGAACAACGAGCTCTTCGGCCCAACCCACCTAATGAAAACATTAAATTACATACTTTCTACTGGAATTTTAATAAACCCTATGTTCAATATATACTTTTAGTAATATTACCTCGAAGCAAAAGGCAATGAAACATCAATTGACGCTTTCTTCTTCATAGTTACTCTCCCAACGGGGAGATACGACCAAGACCACGTCTGTAGACAAGTAAAAGTATTATAAAACATAGGACACAACGAGTAAAGAAATATCCCTCAAAAAAGAACACTAAAAAATTAAATACTTGAACTAATGTAAGGCAACCTCCAATTGAATCGAGCCGCCCCAAAGCCATCCGTGTTAGCTCCGCATATGTGAAGCCAAGAATGGCGCTACCCCAAGCATACTCACGGCATAAATCTAAGTCCTCCAAGTAATGTAACCATCTAAGCCAAACACGAGATTTCGAATGGTCGCAAAATAAACGGGGAGTGATAATGTGAAGGATAATGGCCCGCGCACGCTGCTTCGTTTGTTCTTGAGAAGCATCCTAAGGAATGTCTTCGGCTAATTGCTGCCTAAACCACGACATACTAATCATTTCGGACCCGTGCCACTCGACTCCTGAAGGAGAAAGTCCAAGCAAACTATCGCACATTTCTGCATAATCATCGGATTCAGGAGTGGTGAACGGACGACCATCGATGGGTAAGCCAAGCAAAATCGCCACGTCCGCCAATGTGATCGTCATTTCACCACATCTAAGGTGAAATGACGATGTCTCCGGTCTCCATCGATCTACTAAAGCTGTTATATGATGGCGGTCGATTCGTATGGATCCATGACGATGTATCAAGAGAAAACCCGCTCGATCAAGTAGCTCTAACACACCGGCGCGTTTTGAAGTGACCAAGATTAAGGACGATGAGTGCTCGATGGTTTCAACCGCAGTTTTGAGCTGGCACACAATAACAAAAGTGAAATTTTGATTAGTTAACACGCACAAATATTCTCGAGCTCTATAATGAAACTAGTATTGAATGGTGAGTTTTGGTTACCGTCATCAACTCCGGTTTGTTTAAACGATGTTGTGCCTGTAAATATAAGACGTTACCATCAACAGGTCCGGGCGCCATCTTCGCATACTCTGAAATATTTCAGCGCTAACAAATTCAGATATTTCAATTCGATTATCAAGACATTTGAATCTGACTCTTTGTACTTTGCTACTCCCATCTTTCTAATGAAGATATTTATTTCTATGCATATACGTATGCTAAGGCATCTACCCCGACATACAACACCAAGTTTAAAAGCATTGAAGGCAAACAAAATTGCCACAATTAACCAGAATAAAAAGCACAAAATTATATTAATCTGTTCCTACTGATAATCAAAGGCAAACTGAACATACAATTTTCCCTAATTTGCTATAAATTTTACAAATAATTTCTAACACAACAACAGATCCTACCAATTTTCAAATCTACGCATATATATGACCAACACATCAACTATATACACCTGTAAACCATCGGTGTATAAAATTACAAGAAAACCCTAAACCTAAAATCTGAGATAAGCACATAAAAATAATTTCAATAACTACCAATAGTTTGCTCCTGTGTTGAAGAACATGTCATGTTTACTGTAGAAGCTGAAATTACTTGAATATAAATGGGGTTTTAATTTTGGATTTGGAGTTTTGATTTCGGTTTTGGGTTTTAGGGTTTCTTGGATTTTGATGGATGTTTGAAGTTTTACCAAGGGGACCATCGGTTTTTTTTTTTTTTTAAAAAAAAAAAAAACCTTACTGGGCGCAATCAATGATTGCGCCCTTAGGTTTTAAAAAAAAAGGAAAACTTACGCGGTGCAATCAATGATTGCGCCCGTAGGAAAACTCCTTTTTTGCCCAACTCAGCGCTGAGTTGGCCAAAAGGAGGCTAAATTTGAAATTTTTCAAAAAAACAGGCTAAATGTGAAAAAAAAATAAACCGGGCCAAAATAGAAAAATGCTCAGTTCAAAAGATGGTACATCATATATTTTATTCAAATTAGGGTTTCAGAGAATGATACTTCATGTAAACCTGCTTCACATTTACTATAAATAGCTTCCCTATTGTGTTTATACTGTACCTCTACTTCATAGCTGATTCCCTCCACACATGTCATTAAAAGAAGCATGGGTTATTTAATCCTCTTTAACATGTGCATCATTAGTCCAATGCCAGGATGACTCGAAATTTTATCTACCATTTTAAAAACCGAGATAAGTTAAGTGGTATGAATGTTTGTTTCAAACATTGTTAGCAGGTTCGTCGAGTTTAAAATATGATGGTATAAATTAAACAACCAGACTTGAAAATGAATTATTTATATCGGTTTCCATTGTTATTGAAATTACAAATGTTATCTACACATAATTTGGGAAAACAACTCAGGAAAACATATTCTTTATATTTTTTAATCATATTTCTATTTTTAGCTGTAAATAGTTGCCTACTATTATATAGAATTAAATTTCAGGTCATAGTAATAAGTGAAATCGTCCCAAAACCTGCAAGCAGAAACACAGAAACATCAAAAAATGATGTAAACCAGTTAAATCCAATGAATTATAATATCAACTATATTCCAAAACTAAATGAATCAAACAAATAAGAAACATTGTCTTCAAGAATCGAGATATAATGCAATTAATGGTAGAGCAGCAAATAGAACTCAATATGTAAACAGGAGGAACAAAATAATAGAAATTGGTGTGAGGATAATATAAAAAAACATAAATTGATGTTCATGATACCTTGCCACATTATTTGCTTGTAACGCGTTAATAAATGGCATGACATCATAAATCGAGAGGAAAGCACAAAGGACACAACCAGTGGCGGAGGCACATCAAGGCTGGGGAGGGCACGTGCCCTCCCCAGGATTCAAGAAAAAAAACTGAAGGTATGCTAATAAAATTAGTATTTGCAAATCAACTGAAGGAGCCTGCAGATTCTTTAATAATGTCAAAAGACTATAACTAGCAGATGTTCGAATAGGGCCTGACAGTATAAGCTGCAAGCATGATTGGAAATGCCAGTAGTGATTGATGTTTTGACTGTCATGGTGATTCATATTTCCAAATGGTGTTCTCTAAATGGATATGGATGTCACTTCAGTGAAGTGTGAATGAATTAATGCTGCCAATGAGTCCAAAAACAAATAAGCCAATGTCTTTGACACTGCTATATTGTTTCATTTTTGCATGAGCTTAGAAAAAAAGATTCAAAATTGTTGGCTTCTAAGTCTGGAAATTTTCATTGTGCCCTCGCCAGCTAAATTTCCTGGCTACGCCCCTGGACACAACGACTTGGGTAGAAGAAATCGTCAAGGGTTGAAATCAAGAAGATGGTCGGCCAACGGCCAACGGAGAATTCGCTGCCTGGTAGGAGTAAGCGATGGGTGAGGCAAATGTTTGGGGCTCGATCTAAAATTGCTCAGGTAGGATTCGAGAAGGGAATATGGTAAAGGTGACGTTGATGTACTGGTGAGAGGTAGGAACGAATAGAAGCAAATAAAAAACATAATCGTTGGTCTCAGAAAATGCTAAGGCAGAAGGGCTGGAAGTGCTTGCGGTTGATGGAATTGTTATTGCCGTAGGGTTTAAAAAGTTGAAACATGGGAAAGAACAGCTACTATCAGCCGATGGAGTCAGGAAAGAGGGTGGAGGAAAATAATGTAGGAGGGACATCAAATGGAAGCGGAGAAGATACAGGGTATAAGCTGTCACTGATCAGGTTGGGCGATGACTAGAGAAGGCTAATGTAGACCATTTTTTTAATTGCCGCTAGCATCGGTCATCGTCGGCAGCATTTCTTGTAGTGTATGTTTTTATCTTTATATTTACAATTATGCTGCAACGCTCGAATAAAAAATGGACAATTTATGAGGGCTGACGTGGCACTGGAGAATTGTAATTACATGATCTTTTCTTTCTCCTCAAACAGCTTTCTTCCGCGTCAAAGTTTATCGCTCATTCATCAAATTTTTTTCGCTCCTTCATTATTCGTCTGCATCTTCAAATAATGGAAAAAATGAAAATCTCAGCAACTCGTTTTATAGACGGTAAGATATCTTCCCTCATCTTTCGTTATTTTTATTTTTATTTTTCTTTTTTTCTTTTTGTATACTTGAGGAATTGAAAGTTTATGAGAACAATTTTCTACAACCAGTATAATGAAGTGTTCTCATAAATTTCTAGCAAACCAGTATAAGGGTTCTCATAAATTTCTACTTTGGATTGAAAATATATTTATACTGGTTGTAAATTTCTATTTTGGATTGAAAATTTCTAGCAACTAGTATATATTTCTACACTTATTATATACTGTTTGTTCTCATAAATTTCATATCTACAACCAGTATATAAATAATGAAAATTTCTATATCATATACTAGTTGTAAATTTATGAAGTGTTCTAGCAAACCAGTATATATTTATACTGGTTGTAAATTTATAAACCAGTATATAGAACACTTCATAAATTTCATAAATACAAACCTGGTTGTAAATTTCTACTTTGGATTGAAAATTTCTATATCATATACTGGTTGTTCTCATAAATTTCATATCTGCAACCAGTATATAAATAAATTTCTAGCAAACCAGTATATATTTCTACAACCAGTATAAGGGTTCTCATAAATTTTGCATTATTTTCCTATGATTTTTATTTTCAAATAATGAAGTGTTCTCATAAATTTTTCTACAACCAGTATAATTGTATAAGGGTGTTGTTTCATATCTACAACCAGTATGTATTTCTAGCAATCCAAAGTAGAACATTCAAATTATTTCATTTTGATTTATTTAGTGTTTTGCGCTTGATTACATCAATATATATTTTGTCACTTGGTGGTTAATGGTGTATCTTCATTTGCAGAATTAGATGCGGACTCAGTTAACCATTTCGATATAGAATTTTCACACAAAGAATTTGCTACATGTACAAAATCTAATGAAATCGACGGAGTATCAGAAAACTTGGTTGGTGTCGAGAAGGTGAATGAAAATGCAATTGTATTCGAAAAAGAAGTTACTGCACCCAAAATCGGCTCGAAATTTAATACTGTTGAACAAGTATTTCAATGCTTTAAGGATTACGAAAAGCAAATGGGATTTGCAGCGAGACGACGATCAAGCAGGAGAGATGAAAACGGAGAAGTGAAGTATGTGACATTTGCTTGAAGTCGATGCAGGAAACCAGATAGTATGAATCTTGATTATGCAGTTGGAAATCCACTGACGCCACAACCAACAAATAATATAGGTTGCAACGTAAAGCTCACTTCCAGTTTAGGTGAAGATGGAAAATGACGCATTAATAAGATTTTTCTTGATCACAACCATGACTTGAGCCCTACTAAAGCTCGATTCTTTCAATGCTATAGAAACATTGATGATCATGTCAAAGGACAACTCGAAGTTTGTGATATTGCAGGAATTTGTCCTAAAAAAAGTTGTAATGCGTTAGTAGAAGGAGGTGGCCATGAGAACTTAACGTTCATTGAGAAGGACTATAGAAACTATCATGATAAGGCGAGAAAATTGCGCCTCGGAGAAGGGGATGCCGTTGCAATTCAAAAATATTTTCTGAAAATGCAAGCACATAATTCAGAATTTTTTTTTTTTCCAGTATGGATTTAGATGATGATGGACGGCTAAAAAATGTTTTCTGGGCTGATGGCAGAAGTAGAGAGGCTTATAAAGAGTTTGGTGATGTTGTTACTTTTGACACAACATACTTGACGAATAAATACGATACGCCGTTTGCTCCATTTGTTGGGGTAAACCATCATGGCCAGTCAATTTTGTTTGGTTGTGTACTGATTTCAAGTGAGGCAACAAACACTTTTGTATGACTTTTTAAGACCTGGCTTGCTTGTATGTCTAACATAGCTCCTCAATGAATAATTACCGATCAAGACAAGACAATGAAAAAGGCAATAAACATAGTTTTCCCTAATACTAAACATCGACTATGTTCATGGCATATAGTGAAGAAGGTGCCCGAAAAATTTGGAAGTCACGGCGATTATGAGTTAATCAAAAGTAACTTACAAAGAATTGTTTATGATACACAAGAGTTGATGGAGTTTGAAGATAGTTGGAAAATATTGTTGGACAAATTTGCTTTGCATGAGAACACTTGGTTATTAGAAATATACAAAGAAAGACATCATTGGGTGCCATGTTTAGTGAAAATGGATTTTTGGGACGGGATGTCCACCACTCAAAGAAGTGAAAGTATGAATGCCTTTTTTGATGGATATGTTAATGCCAAAACCAGTTTAAAGCAATTTGTGAAGCAATACAATTGTGCATTGAAAGCAAAAATCGAGAAGGAAAGTCGAGCAGATTTCAAATCGTTTTCATGTGTGCATTCGTTGTGCAACTACGTACGATATAGAAAAACAATTTCAAAGTGTTTACACACTCAAAAAATTTAAAGAATTTCAGAAAGAGTTAGTAGCCAAGATGTATTGTGATATATATAATAGTACGGAGACTAGCATGGGAAGAGAATTTGACGTGCACGAAGACGTGGCTTTCGAAAATCATAGGAAAATAATGCAATATAAGGTTTTATTACAAAAAGAGGGTTGTGACGTTAGATGTAACTGTTGTAAGTTCGAGTTTGTAGGGATTTTGTGTCGACATACACTGCTCGTGTTGATTAAAAATAATGTGAAAACGGTTCCAGAAAAATATATATTGGATAGATGGAGAAAAGACAAGTTGAGATCTCATTCAAGAATCCAACTCAATCATTGAGATGAAGAAGTTACTTCCGAATTAGTACGATACAAGAAGATGTGTAATGAATTCTCTAAAGTAGCACATTTAGCAGCAGAGGATGAGAGCCGTTTCAATGTTATTATGGAGTGGTTAGAAAATAATAAGAAATAGTTGTACTCAATCAAATACAATGCACCTCCAAAGGCCCTAGAACATGCAAGCAATAAAGAAAATCATAGTACAAGCAAGACCTGTTTGAAGATGCAAGATCCTGTGCAAAATAGAATAAAAGGCCGCACTCGCGTAAATAGATTAAAATCGTCTCTCGAGAAAAATTCCAAAAAAAGTAGAAGGCCAACCCAACCGAGTAAGGATAGACAGGTATAAGAACAAAATTTATTGTTTGAATACTGAAGATGTCGTTGTAGGGTGAACATCGAAATTTGTATACTTTATACATTTGCAGAGTTGTGGTTATTATTCTTGTGTATACATTCAGTTATCTTAATTTTTTATTGCTATTTACTGCTAAATGTTGACAGTTGTTTTGTTGAATGAAACATAAGGATACTAATTTTGACGATTCAATTTCAATTTCGAAGAAATCAAAACTAGCCAAAAATAGGGAGAATGATACACCAAGATACTATGATAATGTGTCGAATGACAACAACCACTCTTTTCTGCAGCTAGGAGTATCGTCAAATCAGAATATTGAGGTTGGGAATGAAAATTTATCGCAAAACGTTCTTGTTTCACCGTATGCACAGAAGGTACATTTTCAGTATATTTGAATGCTTTAGCATTTCCGTTTTTCTTAACCATAAAATTGGCAGCAATGTTTGAATGTATACTATACTGCAGACGTACATGAATTATATGATGGGATATGGGAAGCATATGCAATGCTTGTATGCTCAACATAATGTCATGGTAAAATTCCACTATACATTTTAATGCTGCACATGTTGATTTTTATTTTACATACTTCATTTTATATATCATGAACCTCATTATTCTGGAAGTAGCAATCCTTATATGTTCACCTCCTCTACGTTCGCACCTTTCTTTCCTCATCAGACACAACAAACAGCTTACGACACCTTTCAGAATTAAGTAGCAAGACCAGGCCAGTAGATGGTGAGCCCATTCTGTGTATACTTTTAATTTTTAAATATATTGTTGTCAGTATATTGAGCTGCTAAAAATTGATTTGACTTAATGGATGCTATGTGTAGGTCAAAGAATGCAATGGAGAAGTTGACAGAGCTAATGCCGTCTTTCCGTATCCTTCCAGGACCTGATGAAGTACACATATGAAGCTGAAATTGAATTGGTGAAGCCGATTTTGATAATCGGTTTTTTTCCAAAATATGTGTGTGGGTGTTTGTTACCTCTGTTATTAGGTTTCATAACAATAACAACAAATATTTGTAACTGTTGTAAGTTTGTTATACCGATAGATTTGATTTTCATAGTTGTTTTTATGATTGATCTGGCGGATTTGTTATCTTTTTTGATATCAGTACCATGCACGCTGCACAAAATTTGATTACATGCGAATGCACTGGAGCATTTTTTGATATCCGTACCATATTTGTTGTGATATAAACTTGACCAAATACCTAAATGAGACTGGTTCAGATCAAAGAATGATGCAAAGTGCATTTCCTTATCCATATTTTTTGGATCCTTTGGCTTCAAAACCTAGAGCTGATGGTGCCGGTTGGAATTATAGATTTCCGGTTGATCGTGAGATAAAATCATGAATTTATTTATAGAGAGGAAATCCTTGGAATCTTGATATTGATGCAGTAGTTAACTCAATTAATGAGGTTGATGCAGTATTTTTCACATGTGTAATATTGTTCACAAACAAATAAATTGGCCGTATACACTTCGTTACTATTTTATTGTCCGTTGTTCCACTATGAACAAAATAAAAGCAATAACGCGGTTCGTCTCGTGCATACACATGTAGTATTATTTTATTTTTATTTTTATTTTTATTTTTTTTATTTTTTATTTTTGTAATTCTCTATGTCAAAGTAATGTAATTCTCCATGACAAACTTTGTCCATTGGAGGGTTGCATAGCTGGATTTAATGCACTAGATTTATGACAAGGAGAATTATCCTTCAACATGTGAGCGGCATAACAAATAGTAGGGAGTGATTTTGGATTGCAGCAGTACAAGGTCCAGGGATGGTGGTATAGGAAACATAGACTTATGAAATTTGCAGGCATGGATGGTGCTATAGGAATAAACTATGGCATGCTAGGAAACAACCTGCCACCACCACCAGCAGTAGTGTCCCTGTACAAGTCAAGAAAAGTGTACAACCTACGAATGCTCAACCCTAACCCTAACGTCACAGTGTTGGAAACACTAAAGAACTCCAAAATATCAGTGATCCTCGGAACATACAATCAAGATCTTCAAAAGCTCGCCACCGACAACTCATTTTCCGAACAATGGGTGATGGAAATCATAACTCCATACGCCAGTACAGTCAAATTCAAATATGTAACTGCTAGCAATGAAGTCATACCTGGAGAGTTAGCAAACTATGTGGTGCCTACAATTCAGAATCTTCATAACGCTTTGAATGTAAAAGCAAATTTCAGGGTCAATGTGACTACGGTTGTTGCAGCCTCAGGGTTCGCTGCTTCTTACCCGCCCTCCAATGGCGCTTTTGCTGATAATGTGCTGCCTGTTATGAGACAACTTGTTTCTCTTTTGCGCCACATTAATGCTCCTCTTTTGATCAATGTCTATCCTTACTTAGCTTATGCTGGTAGAGCTTTAAAATTTTCTCATTTTTAGATCTTTTTCATAACAAATTAGTTAAACGAAAAATTGGTTACCAAGCATAGACGGGAAAATAAAACAAGTTACAGTCAATTGATTAATTGTTCCAAAATACAGTGATTTTGTTCCAAAATATAGTGATTTTGGATTGCAGCCTGCAAATTTCAGGGGAGAAGACAGTGAAAAAGTAGCAACAGTGTCATTCTACTTCAACATAGGATACATTTTTTCTCACGATCAACATAGGAATTGCACTGTCAGCTTCATTGCATTCAACATAGGAATACAAATTTCAGGGGGAAAAATGAAGGAGCGAGATTTTCATTTGGTGAAATGGGATGAGTTGCTCCAGTGCAATGAAATAGGAAATGCAATCCAAAAAGTTAAAAAAATGAAGGAGCTCCACTGTCAACTCCAGTTGCTGAGATTTTCATTTTTCCATTATTTGAAGATGCAGAGTAGTAACGAAGGAGCCAAAAAAAATTTGATGGAGTGAAAAAAATTTGAAGGAGCGATAAAATTTGACGATGGAAGAAAGCTGTTTGAGGAGAAAGAAAAGATCGCGTAAGAACAATTCACCAGTGCCACATCAGTCCTCATAAGTTGCCCATTTTTTATTCGGCCGATGTAGCATAATTGTTATATTTATGTGTCTTAGCCGTCTCTTATTGGGGTAAAAGTTTGTTTAGTTCCTTTACTTTTACCAAACCTCCTAGCATGTCTATGCTTGTCTTTTTGCACTATGATCACATGTAAATTCCTTAGAAATGGTAACATAGTGTTAAAAAGGTCAAGCTCATTATCAAACAGATCGTTAGGGGGGTTTGCTTATTGTCATTTGACCAATATCAATTTTTCTAAAGCCCAAAAAACAGAAAACATGTCCTTAACATGTTTCCTTTAATCTCTTCAATCTAATTTACTTAATTCTCTCCACTTTTGTCTTCTTAGATTTATCTGATTTTCAAATTTTTCTATGCATTATTTTTTATTTTCAACTAAGATCAATAAAAAAAACTAGTTTTTTTTAACTGTGCGATCTAACGGTCAATTTCTCACCGTTATGCGGCTATGTTGGATAAAATTTTCAGATTTGTTATATGCTATCATATTATATTTTAATGGCTTGAACGGTTGACTCTCATATGATCACCTCTAACTTCAAACAACAAATGGATATGACAAATTATAAAAAAAAAATCTGTTTATTTTAAACAGTCATCATCAACCGATTTATACAATACTTCATAATGTAGAGTGGTTTGATATTGTCGCCTTGCAAAAAAAGGCATTTTAAATGGAATTTATTTATATAATTTATTAATTTTAGATAATTATAAAATATAAGTTTAATTAGTTTTAACGTTACTAAATAATTAAGAAGACGCATTGGTATTGACGCCAGCCGATGCCGTCAATGTTTCATTTTTCCATAGCGCCTTAGGGATGTGGTTAACGTAATCAGTGCTTCTAAGCTTTCCGCTCCTAGTCAGCATTAACGTGCTAGAAAAGGCTGGGAACAGCACATAAATTGTTTTTCAACATGGAAGTTTAATATGCTACAACATTGGAACCACTTTTCTATGACGTTGTACAACTGTATGTCACATAATTGTACCATTTCTTCCTATGAAGGCCTCCTTTGCAATATTGATTGAGTCATATTATAGGGTATTATATCAATGCACCTAGGCATGAACATATTCATGTACACGAATTAAAACTATTTACTCACTTCTTTCCGCTATATACACATACCCTAAAACAACTCGATTATTCAACCATTTTCACATTTTACCATATGCAGAATCAGTGCCGGAGCCACTATAGGCCCAGCTAGGGCAAATGCCCTAGTTCAAAATTTATACACCCTATGTAAAAAAATGAATTTTTGGTCCAACTAAAATGGTTTGTCAGCCATTTTATTATTCCTGCCCTACCTGGGAAAAATTCCCAGCTCCGCTACTGTGCGGAATCAAATCTTTGCAATGCCAAATTTTCCTTGCCCATGTCTTTGATCACACTATTTTATAACTATTTTTGTTGCAGCACCTATCAATTTGCATTCAACAGCAACGTACGGATGCTTACCACAGACCAAAATGCTCTAGTATAACCTGAAATTATGTTTTCACCATCATCACCTTGTGTTAAGAAATATAGTAACAGGAGTATTATTCTGTACCACTTTTCCAATTTTGGCTTTTCATAATACCTCAAAATGTACAACATATCATTATATTATATCCATTAAAATGTGTTGATATATCAATTTTCTTCCCCAATGACAACAATGTGCTTCTTATAATCCAGTGCAAGCACTTGATTTGCCTTACTATTAATGCATATCATCTTTCCCCACATGAATTTAGAACTGATAGGTGTAAAATTGAATGCGGATAAAACATATTTACTTCGTGAAATGAAAAGAGATAAAAATCACAATCAAAGCAATGAATTATTGCACCTGCAGTAATTTGTGCTCTTATATAACTACAATGTCCATAGGATGATTCATGATTCGTATAAACTTCATCAATTAAGATTGACTAGTCACTTGTATCCCTTGTTTTGAATTTAACTCATAAATCTTCATCTTATGAAGTATATTATACAGATATTAGAAAGTCAGCGTATTTGTTCTAATTTTGGCCTGGGAGATACTACAGGATGTTGTAGACAGAGAACATCCACGAAAGACCGTGTTTAAACAAAAATAATTGTAAATGCTTTGAACCTGCTCACACAAATTAGCCAACTCAACTTCCTTTGCAACAAGGTAAAAAGAAAGAAAAAATTTGAAGAGTTGGGTATCTAATTACCCTAAAAATTTATAAGTCTCCGCCTTTCTTCTGAGTGAAATAAGGCTTTCACTGTAATGCAAAAAGAAATTAAGATAGTCAGGGTTAGGATCCTGGATTGGGGTATAACTTTCTAGGGTTGCTTCCTGAGTACCAAAGTTGTATAAGTATATAGTTCACCTGTACTATGAGACCTAAAACTTGTTTTTAACAAAACGAAATTGCCACTCATTGAGAATTAGGGGTGTAAATCGGTCGGACCGGACCGGACGGAGGTGTGTTCAGTTTCTGTCCTAAAAAAAATCGGACCGAACACGGACCGGACCAAAAAATTTCTCGGACAAATTTCGTTGTCCTAATTCGTGTCCTAAATAAAATTGGTCGGACACGGACATGTTCGGACCGATCGTACTCGGTCGGACATGGCTATTTATATCACATTTTGTACATTTTACTAGATTTTCTCTCAACTATATGTCGAATTACAAGTAATTCGGACGAGCTCGGACCGGACATGATTTTTTTCTCGTACAAATTTTGTTGTCCTAACTCGTGTCCTAAATGAAAATCGGACGGACTCGGACGGACGTATTTCGGTCACGGACACGAACGGACGTCGGACATTCGAACAAAATTTACAGCCCTATTGAGAATCCAGTTGGATATAGACCATATGGCGTGGGTCCAATATTATAGATTTTATTCCATGACCCCCCTTCAAGCCAAATTCATGCAGCACCCAAATTTCAAAACAATCATTGTCACACGCCATCTCTTCCAAACCTCTAATATAAACTAGTTTTTCATTCAAAAAGTCCAAAGCATAACCCCAAGGTTGAGATTCACAACTATCAGGTATATCAGGTAATGGCATTGTCTTAAATACTTCATTTTTCAAGTCAAATGCAACAAGCAGGCTATCATTATTGTCAGCTCCCACCCAAAAACATGTTCCATCCTTGCTTGTTGCATGCTCTGAATGTTCATTAAGGAACGTGAAAGGCAAAGCTTCATTTTTCTGTATAATTCTCCATGAAAATGATGTCCTTAAGCTGTATACCTCAACTTGTTTGATCTCTGGCCTAGTAGAATGCCAAATGATCCTTAGAACCTTGTAATCATTGGCCCTCACATCAAAACCAAAACCAATTACACTGAACTGCACATCAATGTCTCCTCTCATCAAACGCTGATGTGGAATTGATGATCTAGGTAAAATTCTTACTTGTTTCAGTGCTGGATTCCATAAAGCAACATCCCCAGACCAACCATTATACAAACATAATATACCATCACAAGAATCAACGAGACTTACAATACCACCTTCTGGATTTATACTTGTCCGGAATCGATCATCAAAATCAATATCCGTGTAGATCTCATATTTATTACCAGAGAACATACAAAAATTGAGGCCGCTCGACTTAGAAACAATGTAAACAATGAGAACGTCCTCTCCGCTATGATGATGAAGATGCTGGTTAACAAAAGTTGAGCTTTCAATAAGGGTAAGCCAAGATTTGCATACCGTTTTAAATCTCAATAAGCTTATCACCGGTAGCCATAGTAGTATGTTGAATAAGATTTCTTCAGGCATGTTTTCCATGGTTCCAGACAAAATGAATTAAACATCTGCCAAATATCAGAAAGGTTTAGTAGGTCAATTTCACTCAAAATAAATAAATTGGGTAATAACTAATGTTTGCTGATCGGAACACCGAAAACCACTGGAAGGTGGGGAGGCCATTAATAATAGATTTGAATCGAGGCATATGTTATTAGGTGATACTATATATGTTGAATTGAAGTGGTTGGAAGTAACTTCGTAACAGAGAAAATGGTTTGCAAATCGAAGCTCGTAAGAGGAGGTTGCAGGTGAAAAGGCATAGACGGTTTCAGCTGGCTTCAACTTAGACGTCTGACCAGAAGGGTCAGACGTCTAACCGAGCTGGTATTGCAACCACAGCGTTGCACGAAACATCTGAATTTTTGGACAAATGTTTGGGCTGAAACAAAAGTAGTCAAGACGTCTGAAAAAAAGGGTCAGACGTCTGGAAAAAATGGTCAGACGTCAGGAAAAAATGGCCAGACGTCTGGTCTTAAGCAAATGATTTTCCTGAACCTTCAGTCAGATGTCTGACAATATAACTTAGACTTTTCATGTCGCTTCTGTGTTGTTTCGGGTTGTGGACTTGATATGTTGATTTGTGAAGGTTCAAGAGGTAATTTGGGAAATTGCAAAAAGATTGTCTCTCTGTATATAAGTCATTCTCAGTTCAAAGGAAGTTTAAGGGTTTGATCAAGAATTTTGATCTAGGTTTATTCTAATTAAGGTTTTGGACAATTCTAATCTTTTCAATTCTCATCTCCACAAAATCAGCTTTTTCCTAAATTATTGATCATTGCAATCTACCTCTTGTACTATTCTCATTTGTATTAATAAAAACACTCTCAAGTGACTGTATACTAGCACGTTAGTGGAACCACTATAAATCGGTGTGCGATTTATTTATCGTTATTGCTCGTTATATTGCTTGTTGATTGTTTGTGATTGGATGTCAATTGATCGTATTTGAGTTTAAAATATTGATTGGTTGTTTTTGCACTTCTATCACGATCTAGCTCATTTCCGTTGTGTTGAGGTGTTGTGTTTAAATGATTTCGAATTGGAAAACTCCACAACATTTGATATCAAATCTTTGGTGTTGGTAGGTAGTTGCTGAAATGCTGAGGTCAGGTTCAAGTAGTCCCTCAATGGTTAGTCTAATTGGTATAGCGCCATATGTACGTAGATCACATGCAGCTTTAGGATCATAATTGATTATTGACAAATGCAATAATGATAATGATTTTAAAGTGACAATGGAAGATGAAAGTGATTCTTAAGCGGAATCGTACATAGGGTAGTGTTTGATACACATTGTTGCCAGCGGACATTCAAGATATGGAGAGTGAGGAAATGGAAGAGTGCATTTACTACACTTCAACTTGTTATGAGAGAGAATGTAACATCCAAAATTAGTGATGAGACGTCTACAAAGGGAATTTGGGAAAAGTTGTATGAGTTATATATGAAGAAGCCACTTACTAATCGTTTGATTGTGTTGCGAACGTTTCTTCACCTATAAGATAAAAGAGGGAACTTCACTAAAAGCGCACTTGAATGTGTTTGATGATTTGCTAATGAAGATGAAGGCGGTAGATCTGAAAATAAAGAAGAGCAAAAGACAATGATAGTATTATATTCGTTGTCGGATCGTTATACGAATTTCTCAAATAGTTTGATCTATAGCCGTGATACACCGATATTGAATGATGTCAAGACGAGTCTTCTTAGTGAGAAATTAGGAGATCAAATGGAGTTGAGTGTTGAAATGAGTAGTGCCGGTAATTGTCAAGGTTTATTTGTGGAAAATGAGAGATATGTGAAGAAGTAGATGTTTTGACGGCAATAGCATTAGAGATTTGGGTTAGTGAATTAGTGTTCGATTCGGGGACGTCTTGTCATATGACGTCAAATAGGAATTGTTTTTCTTCTTATGTCGACAAGGAAGGAAATGCAATTGTTATGGAAAATGGTGCTATCTGTAAATCTAAAGGCATTGGTGTGCAAATTAGAATGTTTGACGAAGTGGTTTGTACTCCCACTAATTTGCGTTATGTTTCAGGACTTACGAAGTCTCTTATCTCTTTTGGGCAATTGAATTCTTGGGGATGTAAAATCACTATTGAGAGTGATAAGTTGTGAGTTTTAAAGAATGTGCTTGTGGTAATGAAATGTGCTACGGCCAATGGTGTTTATTCGCTTCAAGGTGAGACAACTGAAGGTGAAACTTGCATTGATGTTGATAGTTCTCGTTGCATGGATGCGGCTAGGTTGTGGCATTAAAGATTGGATCATATCTCGAAGAAGAGTTTGGTCATTCTTCGGAAAAAAGAGATGATTAATGGAGAGAGTTTCAACAAGCTGGAGTTTTGCGAGTACTGTGTCATGTGAAGCAAACTAGAGTATTATTCGGTGAAGGAAAATATGATTCAAGAGGGGTACTTGAGCATGTGTACACAGACGTTTGGCGTCCAACACCAATAGCTTCTTTGGGTGGAATAAGATATTATACTTCCTTTATAGATAACGTTTCACGGAATGTTTGATTGTATGTATTATGTAATGAAGGCAAATGGGAGGCATTTGCAAGGTTCACAACATGGAAAACTCTTGTTGAGAATGAGAGTGGTAAGTCTTTGAAGGTTCTTAAATCCGACAATGTCAGGGAGTATATTTTCGAAAAGTTCTTGGCTTTTTGCAAGCATCATGGTATTCGAATGCATTTTACTACACCAAGAGATCCGCAATCAAATGGAGATACAAAGAGCATGAAATGTACTCTGCTAAAAAAAGCTCAATGCTTGATATTGACATTAGATTCATCTAAGAGATTTCGGGCCGAAGTTTTGCTAACCCTAGTGCATATTGTAAATTGAATTTCATGTTCGGCTACTGATAACAAAATTCCGAAATATGAAAGGGAAAAAGCATTGACTTGAGTTATTTTCATCTGTTTGGAAGTCCGGTTTACGTGTACGATTTGGAAAATGATAAGCTTGCGCCTAGAGCTTTCAATGAGATTTTGCTCGGTTACACAGACGAAGTTAAGGCTATCGGATTTGGAATCAGATAACGAAGAAGATATCAAATTCTCGTCATGTTACTTTTGATGAGTCGTTATGTTCAAGGAGAATGAGGGTTCATCAGATGTTCCAGATTTGCTCATGGTAAATCAAAAAAGAAGAAAATTATTCCCATATTTTGTCCAAGGAGTAGAGAGTAGAGTAGGTGAAGATACCTGTGAGGGTATAGCAGTTGATGGTACATCACATAGTCTATGTGGTTCCTCTACCAAGGCGGGCTATGTGCACGATTATAGAGAAGATTCAGTTCAAGGTGAAGTTGAAGGAAGACCGAGTGAAGGAATTGCTACTTGGGTTGGTCGTCGTGCTATAAGACCACCCGAAAGATACGGTGATTGAAACTATCTTACCTTTTGTGATAGTTGGACTATGCTCTTTATGTAGTCCAAGATGAGCCGATGGACCTTGATGACGTTATGAGTTCAAGTGATAGTTCGAAGTGGATTAGCGCCATGGAAGAAGAGAAACAATCGTTGATGAGGAACCAAACTTGAGAGTTGGTTCCACTTACTAAAGGAAGTCGTGCTATTAGGTGTTAATGGATATACAAACTACAAAGTGAAGGACGATGGAACATACAAAGCTAGACCAGTGGTTAAGAGTTTTGCACAAAGAAAAGGAAAGGAGTATGATGAGATATTCACATTGGTTGTAAGACATACTTCTATCTGAATATTACTTGTCATAGTTGTTATTCACAGTTTGAAATTGGAGCAACTTGATGTGAAAACCACCTTCTTATATGGTGACTTAGATGAAGACATTTACATGGAGCAACCGGAAGGTTTTTGTGTAAATGGTAAATCAAATTTAGTTTGCATGTTGAAAAAATCGCTATACGATTTAAGGCAATCACCAAGGCAATGGTAGAAGAGGTTTGATTATTTTATGCTTGAACGTGGTTTTGATAGAAGCATCAAGGATGTTTGTATTTATCTCAAGATGTCGAAAAACGATGTTGAGTGTATTTATTTTTGTATGTGAACGACATGCTCATTGCTTTTAAGGACAAGAAAGATATCAACAAATTGAAATTGAGATTAAAAACGGAATTCGAGATGAAAGATCTTGGAGAAACAAGAAAAATTTAGTGCATGGAAATTGTTAGGGATCGTAAGCGATTTGAGTTGAAATTGACTCAAAAAGAATATATTAGAAAAATGTCTTGTCGGTTTAGCATTGAGAATGCAAAGACGTCAAATACATTTTTACCTTTGCATGTAAAACTTTCGAATAACGGCTCACCTATCGAGGAGAAAGAAAAGGCTTATACGACAAAAGTGTCATTTACTAGTGCGGTTGGCAGTTTGATGTATGTCATAGTATGTACACGGCCAAATATTGCAAACGTCGTCGAGATGATTAGTCAGTATATGGCTAATTTGGGAAAATCGCATTGAGAAGCGATAGAGTTTATTTTGAGATACTTGAAAAACACAACATCTCACAGTCTAATTTTCGATGGTAGTAAGAAGAAGAATTGCAAGTTGATAGGTTGTTGTGATTCGGACAACACCGATGATAGAGATCGAATAAAGTCAACTTCCGAAAACGTTTTCATACTTGGTGTCGAATAAAGTCAACTTCCGAAAACGTTTTCATACTTGGTGGTACAACCATAAGTTGGAGATCGAGATTACAAACAGTAGTTGTTTTATCCACTACGGAGGCGGAGTTGATAGCAGCGGATGAAGCGACAAAGGATGCACTCTTTGAAGCGATTGTTGTGACTTGAATTTTGAACATAACAGTGTCATGTTTAATGTGATAGCCAAAGTGATAAACATTTGACGAAGAATTTGGCGGTTAGCTCACGGACCAAACATATTTAAGTAAAAAAGTCATTTCTAGTAGTCACGGATGAAAATAAAGTATATCTTCGAAAAATGAACATACAGGACAATGCGGCGGCTATGTTCACTAAGGCACTACCAATCGGAAAAATCAAGCATTGTTCAAACTTGACTCGCTTGGAGAAGTACTAGGTGCCACGAGGTAGCACGAGTGAGAGAGGTTTGACTTTGGATGACAAAGAGTATTGGAGGTTCTACTTTGTCTTTGGTGAGACGGTTTTATAGTCGGTGCTTTCAACAATTCGTTGGTGGTGGAGGTTGTGTCTGAACTCGTCGATGGAGTGCAATGGGTGGTGACATCGCTGGAACTCGTTAGGAAAGCATTCAAGCTTTGTTGAAAGTAGTAATGATAGTTGCATCTATCCAATGATTGGAGATGGCATGATACCATTGGTGTTGGAGTTGGAGATGAATATAGCGTTGAGCTAGAGTGTTGAAATTAGGCGACACTATATAGGTTGAATTGAAGTGGTTGGAAGTAGTTTCGTACTAGAGAAGACGGTTTGCAAATTGAAGTGTATTAGAGAAAGTTGCAAGTGAAAAGGCGGAGGCGGTTTCAGCTAACTTCAGCTCAAACGTCATACCAGAAGGGTCAGACGTCTGACCCTTCTGGTATTGCAACCAGAGCGTTGCATCAGACATTTGAATTTTTGGACATATGTCTGAACTGAAACTAAAGAGGTATCAAACGTCTGAAATAGATGGTCAGACGTCTGGTCTTAGGGAATGATTTTACCAAGCCTTTAGTCAAACGTCTGACCATATAGCTCAGACATCTGAGGCAGCTTTTGAGTTATTTCAGACTGTGGGCTTGGTTTGTTAATTTGTAAAGGTTCAAGAGGCAATTTGGTAAATTGTTAAAGATTTGTTTTTCCCTATATAAGCTAATCTCATATTCAAAGGATGTTTAAGAGTTTACTCAAGGGATTGAGATCTAGGTTTATTTTAATTAGGGTTTTGGACAATCTTAATCTTCTCTAATTTTCGTCTCCACAAAATCAGATTTTTCCTGAATTATTGATCTTTGTAATCAATTTTCTGTACTCTTCTCATTTGTATTAGTAAAAGCTCTATCTTAGGTGGATGTACACGAACATAACGTTAGTGAAACCACTATAAATCAGTGTGTGATTTACTTATCATTATTGCTCGTTATATTGCTTGTTGATTGGTTGTTGAATTGATCGTGTTTCGGTTTGAGATATTGATTGGTTATTTTTGTACTTCTATCACGATCTAGTTTATTTCCGCTATGTTGGATTTGTGCTTGAGTGGTCTTGAATTGGAAAACTCCACAACATTATGTAGGTTGGAATATTATAATTATGTAATTCATGAAGATAAAGGGTTACTTTCCATGAAATCAAAATAGAGATGGGAGTTTGGAGCAAATGGGTATATTCAAATAAAAATCTGATTATAATACTGCAGAACCATAGAGAATAATCACCCTTAGATAATAGAAAAATTAAATAGGTTACTAGTTTTGTAAGACTAGGGCAGTTTTCCTTACCTACAACATTTCATTTACCGCAATTGGATTTGCCAATTTGCCACAGTGTTAATGCATTCATTCCTACAAATAGAATACTCTGGAAGATGCATTGGTCAATGAAGATATTCATGAACATGTGATTATAATAATTCTAAATTCATATAAACAAATAGACAAATGCATTTGTCTATAAAAACTGTTCATAAATTTATGATGATTGTAATTATCTTTGGATCTGGATTACCTACCTTGCTAAGTTACGTACTATATCGTCGTACTATGTCGTCTTTTAAGTTTTAAGATGTTTTCTCACTCTTATAGGTAAGACAAGGTTTAATTTTAAGCAATGCCAGCACCAGAATAGAACAACCAAATGCAGTTTTAACTAAACCTCCGCAATAAGGTTGACTATCAGAATTTTTCGTCATCGGATGATTAAAATATTGCTCACATTTCAACTAACCCTCCGCATTTAGGTTTCGGTCCGTATCCCTATATTTCGGTGGTACCAGGCTGCAACCGGATTGCAACGGTCCGCAGTCGGCGAAGAAATCCTATTCCGAACTGGGACAGTGAAAAGGAAATCAATTTTTTGAAAAAACAAAAACAAAGTTAAATAAGCATTTGAAGAAACAGTGAAATCAAACACAAAAAGAAGCATCAAAGCACCAAAAAAACAAAAAAAAAAACAAAAAAAAAAACAAAAAAAAAAAAAAAAGGTTTACCTGAATCGCGAAATCGATCTTTACTTCGACTCAGCCAAACCGATCTGCACTCCTACTTTGAAACGCTACTTGATTATCTTTTGTATTTTTACATTACGTTCAAAGTTCCCACTGATTTGAAGAATTGGGGCTGCTTTCGCCTTTCAAACTTGATTCGGAGGGAGGGCTGCAGTATAGGTGAATGGACTTATGGACATTTGGGTAGGTGAACGAATGTTTGTATGGGTGAATTTATTGGAGGCTGGATTTCATTTAGGTGGGCTGGATTTAGCTTTGGTGGCCGAGTTTTGATTTTATGTTCTGATTTATGTTTCTTAGTGGGATGGTTTAGGATTCAGTGGGGCTGAGATTCCGAGTTAGTTTTCAGGTTTTCCAACAAAAATAAATATTAGGATCTTATTTAATCTAATTTATGTTGTAATATTTAAGTGTAAAATATGCTCTTTTACTTTAGTTTAGTTCCACGTCTTGAAATTTGTTATATCTCAAAACTCAAATGTGTTATATATAGCACGTTACCAATCTTCAGTTAATAAAATGTTATTCCTCTCATTTTCTAATGGCTTCTCATATTTATATATTTTATTGCACTTTATCAACACGATCTTACATAAAATATCCATTCCAAGTTTTATATCTATTTTCCAATTGAAACTAGATTCAAAAGCTGTCTTAGGTGTTTCTAAACGTTTTAGATAAACAAGCTAGCCAAAATATGGAAATCTGAATCTAAACTAGAACAACGATCCTATGCATTGGTCAACGACATGATCTCTTGATCTAGCTACAATATTTTATCATGGCGATGACAATCTTTGAAGCTTCTGGTTTTTCGAATTTCTAGCAATAATCGCAGATCTACAAACTGACGGTGTCATCTATGGGCGACTATGGATTTACTACAAGAGATTCTAATTTTTCAAGTTTCGTATAAGCCATGTTCGGTCTTTTCTTATCGTAGCCACTTTATATTATACTTCGTAGTAGATCTGGTAAGAACGAATTTTCCTTAACTGTTAAAATATGCAATGGTTATGCATTTATTTTTTTCTTTACAAAGTGGTAATTCTTGATTGCTTTTCACTAGCAGTTGCATCAAATATATCTTTGAAATAAACAAACATGTTCCTAGGCACACGGTAAGAGCATATAAATACAAAATATTTCTTCTCTCCGAAATAATAATATTTATATTAGTTATTGGATATTTATGTTACTATATTAGCTACATTTTTCAGATCACCATTTTAGAAGTGGTCTATATAATTCTGTTAGTACTTTTGATAAGCTTGTATCTTCTAAAAGGTAGTTGTAGGCCCCCCATAATAAGGGTTCTAACTCACTCCTAGCTTTCGTAAATACGTATTATAGCTTCCAACACTTTCATTACCTCAACGTATTATAACAATTTTGTGTAATTTATAATATTATAATTAAGTTTATTTTTAGAATTGTTATCGCATTTTCATTGACAAATCATCCAAAATCGAAACCGACATCGAAATCAAAATTGAAATTTCAAAATTATCCTTTTGTTGTTTCCAAAAACAAATGCTAACGGTATATGATTTTTAAATTTTCAAATAACCAAAACGAAATTCAAAACAGAGTCTTCGAAACTTGACACTAAGGGTATACAATTTTCAAGTTTTTAATGTTACTTGCTAATGGTCAGCGCCTTGTGGTTTGTATGCTACTTAAACATCTAGATGATTGATTTCCCTTTTTATCGTGAGCATTAGATGCGCAAAAAAAAAAACATTTGAGGACTTCCAAATTTGTTCGTAAACCAAGATACATTTTTTTTTTAGTTTCTCAACAACCACCCGGGATAGTTATTTGTCTAAGCAACGACTATTTTGGATTCAAGGACATGTTTTTAAGACCAAATCCACAATATAATCTTCATTGCAATTATGTAGCCCGATCTTCATTTTCGTAACTTTTGATTACATAAGGCTACATTTACTGTTGGTATTTTTTGTGAACCCGGGCAAACCTAAAATCTAGCATTCCACATGAAATTTCACAATTTCGTCTTATAGCTTAGATTCGAAAAGACTCATGTGACTATAGAATTTGGTGAAAACTAGGTTGATTTGTAAGACTACTTGTCTTTTTTGAAATTTGTATATATTCATACATAAGTAAGATTATTTGTCTTTCGAATAACATTCTATATGTTTGAAGTTGACCTAATTGTTGAATATGCTTTATTATATCTTTCGCCACACGTAATATTTATATGCCTTAGGCTGATTTTGTGTGACAAACAAGAGTATAGAAGTGGATCCATCCAAGTCCTAAGCTACCTCAAACTTAGTTCAACATGCCTTAATGCTTCATTTATTTGCATCCATTAGCTAAATAAATAAACATTGTATGCCAACATTTAGTTTTTTTTTTCCTCAAATTTGAGATGATGAGTAACATGTGCTTGCTGACTAAGGAAAAGTACCACGTGAAGTTTCTGTGTATCATATAAATACTTATTCATCTTTCCAACTGCTTATCTTAGTGTTGCAACAGATGGTGTATTAAAAGCGCACAAAACCTAGACAAATGCAATAAATGATTCAATAAATTATTATTTGACTATCAGTGAATTTAAAGACCACTTAGCTAGAAAATTATTATTTAAAGGTGCCACATGCTATAAAGAGCTAAATAAAATAAATACAATTTTGGAGTTTTCAAACTCGTAATTTAATTGAATAAAATGGTTTTTTGGAATTAAATGTGAAATTAGGAATTAAATATAGAATCGAGTTATGAAAAAATGGTGTGTTTGGTTGTTTTATTCTCTTATACATCTTTATCCTCTTGTTCTCTTATACAATCACTATAAAAATTGTGGTTTTAACTTAGCCCACTTTTCCCTTTAACTCTACCTTTTATCCTTTTATACGTCTTTATCCCCTTTTTATGCTCCAAAGCCCTATGCCTTCTCCGCCAAACTAACGTTGGCTATGGAAGAAAAAAAGGGTGTTAATTTGAATGCGAGCTTGATGGTGGATAGGCCAAGCATAAAGGCAAGGCCCATGAAGCTTTTGAGTTGGGTATCCTCTCATAATTGGGAAACATGAAGGGGAAGAAGGACGTTGGTTATGCTTTAAACAAATTCTAGAAAAAGTCAAATAAAATGGATTGGTTGAGTTGTTAAGCAGTTGAGCTTTGAGTAAAGTGGTCTAGATTCAATTCCCATCGATCTAAAAATTATTTATTAGTTTGTCTTTAAATCTTATGTTACTAAGACTATGGAAATTCAAAATCCAGCCTAAAGATGATATGAAGCCGATTTGTCTAAGCTTTCACGAAGGGAAATAATTTTATAGGCATAGGCCTAACCCAGCCCTAGGACTGGCCCTGAAGGTGGATCTACCCGCATGAGTGGGAGGAACTCGATCTTTTAATTTCTAATATGCATAATGAAATCACTGTTGTTTTCCTAATACTGACATCGATGTCTTCATTATATTGCCCATTACCGCACTAACTGATCAATAAGGTATATCGACAAATGACATGGTTGAGTATTACCCTACTATACACATAATTAAAGCATAACGTCATCTATTTCTTCCACTAATATTGTATTTAAAATGTAGCTGCCCCAAATGACAAAAATAACAATCTCATACAATAGTTAACATATATAGATTTACATTGCAGAATCTTCAAATATATCTTCAACTTTAAACTTTAAAATTTTAAAATTATCCTTCAAATCAACATAATAAACTATCTACTTACACATTTAGATGAGTTCATGATCGAAGGTGTCGATTGCACGGTAGGTAAAGGTGTCAATATCAAATGGTTGCCAAACAAACGGTACACTTCCTCAATTTTTTCCCAACAACGTGTAGCATGTTCAACTATATAAGGTAACAAGTAGTAATGTAGCCGGTTGTTTTAATACAACAACAAACTTCATTTTAACAAAGAATTGTCATCATCTAAGAACTGCAAATATGCCTTTGCTAAGAAGGCACTTTTTTTTGGCAAAACCAGCTAGTCTAATAGTGATTGTACCATTTTTTTTATTAATAATAAGAAAGCAGGTACTTGCAGCTTAAGTTGAACACTTCGATTGCAGATTATATTCTCTTCCCCCAACTTCACACTTTGACTCTATTAACTTAAATTGAACATGTTAGCTTAGTTGTGGGAAGTAGAATACGGAAAAATAATTCTATCAAAAAACAAAACACCCCACATATGAAAACTTCGAAGGGATTTCTACATCCTGTAATAACATACAAAAAGGTATTGATCATGTGCTAGCAAATCTTCAAATATAAACTACATCTATTATATTATATGAAAGTTCAATATTACCTAAAGACCTTATGATTCCAGTTTTATGAAAAATTTATATGTTGACACATGTACATTTGATTCAATCACAAGCTTAGACTAGTAAACCTATATTGTTGAAGGCTTTTAGAGCATCTCTAAGAGTGGTCCAAAATTACATTTTCAACAGACACATAGAGCTCTAGTTCTTGTTCAACAGATGCCTCACTTTAGGCATATATTGAAGCAAAATAAGCCTCTTTAATACAATCAATGAGCATTGAGGCAACAACCTCATGACTTATTAAAATATCTATTCCAAATTTTATATCTATCTTCCGATTGAAACCCGCTTCTAAAGCTGCCTCAGGTGTTTATAAACACTTCAGATAAGCAACAGATTATGGAATTTTGAATCAAAACTACAACAACGATCTTATGCATTGGTCAACGACATGATATCTTGATTTAGCTACAGTATTTTATCATGGCGGTGACAAACTTTGAAGCTTTTGGTTTTTCGAACTTCTAGCAACAATCTCAGATCTACAAACTGATAGCGTCATCAATAGGCGACTATGGATTTACTGCAAAAGATTCTAATTTTTCAAGTTTCATATAAGCCATGTTCAGTCTTTTCTTATCATAGCCGCTTTATATTATATTTCATAGTACATTTGGTAAGTATGAATTTTCCTTATATGTTGAAATATGCAATGGACACGCATTTTTTTCTTTACAAAGTGGTGATTTTTGACTCCTTTTCACCAGAAGTTGCATCAAATATCTGTTTGATATAAATAAACATGTTCCCAGGCACATGTTAAGAGCATATAAATACAAAAATATTTCTTCTCTCTTAAATAATAATATTTATATTTGTTATCGGATATTTATGTTACTATGTTAGCTGCATTTTTCAAATCACCGTTTTAGAAGCAGTCTATATAATTTTGATAGTACTTTTGACAAGCTTGTTTCTTCTAAAAGGCGTTAGTTGTAGGACCCTTCAACAGCGGTTGTAACTCACTCTTAGCTTTCGAAAATATGTAATATAGTTTCCATCACTTTCATTACCTCAACGTATTATAACAATTTTGTGTAATTTAGATTATTATAATTAAGTTTATTTTTAGAATAATTATCGCATTATCGTTGACAAATCATCCAAAATCGAAACCGACACCAAAACCAAATCCGAACTTTCAAATTTATTCTTTTGTTGTTCCCAAAAATGATTGCTAACAGTATATGATTTTGAAATTTTCAAATGACCAAAACGAGAATCAAAACAGAGTCTTCGAAACTTGACGTTAAGAGTATATGATTTTCAAGTTTTTTTATAATACTTGCAAATAGTCAGCGCTTTGTGGTTTGTATAGCACCTAAACATCTAGATGACCGATTATTGTTTTCCCTTTTTATCGTGAATATTAGGTACGTAAAAAAACATTTGAGGACTTCGAAATTTGTTCGTAAACCAAGATACAATTTTTTAGTTCTCAACAACTGCTCGGGATAGTTATTTGTCTAAGCAACAATTCAAGGACATGTTTTTAAGACCAAATTTACAATATAATCTTCTTTTGCAATTTTGTAGTCCGATCTTCATTTTAGTAACTTTTGATTACATAAGTCCACCTTTACTTTTTTTTTTTTGTGAACCTAAGAAAGCCTAAAATCTAGCATTCCACACGAAATTTTAAAAATTGTGTTATAGCTTAGATTCAAAAGGACTCATGTAACTACCGAGTTTGGTGAAAACTAAGTTGATTTGTAAGAATATTTGTCTTTCAGATAGCAATCTATATGTTTGAAGTTGACCTGATTGTTGAACTATGCTTTATTATATCTTTTGCCACACGGTTAATTATATGCCTTAGGCTGATTTTGCGTGACAAACAAGAGTATAGAAGTGGATCCATCAAAGCCCTAAGCTACCTCAAACTTAGCTCAACATGCCTTAATGCTTCATTTATTTGCATCCATTAGCTGAATGAATATACATTATATGTCAACATTTAGTTTTTTCCTCAAATTTGAGATGATGAGTAACGTGTGCCTGCTTACTAAGGAAAAGTACCACGGGAAGTTTCAGTATATCATATAAATACATATTTATCTTTCCAACTGCTTATCTTAGTGCTGCAACTGATGGTGTATTAATAGTGTTAATAAAACTTGGACAGATACAATAAATGATTTAATATATTATTATTTGACTGTTGGTGAATTTAAAGACCACTTAGCTAGAAATTTATTATTTAAAGGTGTAATATCCCATAAAGAGCTAAATAAAACAAATACAATTTTTGATTTTCAAAATTGTTATTTAATTGAATAAAATGGTTTTTTGGAGTTAAATGTGAAATTAGGAGTTAAATATTGAACCGAGTTATAAAAAATGGTGTGTTTGGATGTTTTATTCTCTTATACATCTCCATCTTCTTGTTCTCTTATACAATCATTATAAAAATGATGGTTTTTAACTGAGCCCACTGTACCGACCCGACTTTTCGACCCTCGAATGTCAACACTAATACATCCACGCTATTCACGTGCTGAGTACCCAAGTGCCAAAAAGACGAAAAGTTAGGGTGAAATAAATTAAAAAGAAAATAGACTAAGGAAGAAGAGGACACAATATCAAAATCTCACAATGGAACGGTAACATATAATATAAAGAATGATCTTTACAAAATAAAACTGTATGATTACAACTATCAGAGAAGACTAACCTATCATCAACTCGGACAATTATAACAACCTGTCCTCATAAATGTTGATGTACAACATAGAATGCAGAGGATATAAAAAGTGTGGTAAGTTGAACTCCAAGTCTCTTCCAAAAGCTCCAAATCGACCATGGCTAAACCTGGAATATATACTCGGTCTACTCGAAGGAGTACGTGAGGATTTTAGGGAAAACAAAAAAACCAAGCGTAAGACATCAGTCTGGTATGAGAAACTCAAGATACACATTGCATGTAACAACACTGAGGGGGACATGCGGATTACCACTCTGGTTTTTCCCTCAAAAGAAACCAACCATTTATTAAGTTTACTATAGTTGTATAATAGATAATGTCTAGGGTGTAGAATATAAATAATTCATATAGCTGGAATGGTTACATTGGTTACGTTCGACAACTATTAAGTGTACAAACAAAACCGATAAGGCACGTTCGCATATTGGATTTTTCATTGGAGATCTCTCAATATAGATTTGAACTCCATGCATAAGGGTCAGAAAGTACCTCCGATCATCGCATATCTCTAGATAAAATATACAATAAGGTAAACACAACTGACCCACGCACGAAAACACCGAAGTGCACCCCGTGGAATCAAACATACCCAACTCCTGCGCGCAACTTCAAAGAGCTTCGGCAACCATTCGATAATAAGCATACACCTGATATAGAGTCAATATATCCTGCCATAGGTTAGCAAAACCCCATATTGTGCTCCTACTTTGTTTTTAGCCATATCCGATGTCAAGGTTTCGTTCGGCATCTTTCGCACAAGTCTTCAACACTCGAACAGAACAAAAATTCCCAGATGGAATCCTACAGCCAAATAGATCTTAGAATCACACATAAATTCCTTCACAGATCTCAAAATCACACATGGATTCTAATACATGACTAGATCTTGGAATCACACATAGATTCTGTAACAACCAGCAAATCCATACCATTTGAATCGACTGAATACAACTCACATTCAATCCAAATTGTACGGAAATACGAACCATTAATAGAAAGAAATTAGAGAATGAGAAATAGAAAGAAAGAAAATAGATAGAAGATCGAACTGAACAACATCACAGAATCTCACAATCACATCGGAATAAAATATAATATATAAAATCACTTTTGAAATACAAACTGGATTTTCAACTTACATACATCATCAGAGTACATCACATATACAATACAACGGAAATAAACTCTAAATATCTAACGTTGAAGCCTCCTGCTCCAAGATCCTCCAGATAAATCTGTAAAATCCTAAACTATTGGACTGCCCGTACAAATTTGGGCACCCAAGAGTTTAGGAAAACATAGAAAAACAAACTCTGGGTCGGTCATGGGACTGATGTTAGTAAACGATTTTAAAACAACTTGATTTAGATAAAGAATATCTCATAAGATCACGCCGTAAACACGGAACGGGTTTTTCCCTTATGAGAATCCAAACACTTGTTTAACTTTCAAAAACATTTTGAACGAAAGGATAATAGTAAGACCGATCCACACATAAACATGAATGGTTTTTACCTTACGATAACCCAAAACATTTTGGAAACGATATTCTTCTGATATTATAAGAATGTCTAAATACAAGTAAATATCAATCTAGCAGAACGCTTGCATCTCACGCTCTACATATATAGTATACAATCAAAACCGCGGGCTCTTATTGGATAATGGATTTCCAACTATGATAAGGTATGGAACCACCTGCCGATAGTGTATCTCTAGAGAGGAATACAGTGGGTTCAACAAGAACGTCTTGCAACCCGGCCCACATGACCGACCACTCATTTCCCTTGAGTGTATCGAATATATTGTCACCTTACGGCTGCGCAGCTACCGTTTCCCGGGAGATACAGAAATGAAAAGAAACGAATATTCTCTAGATGGTGACAATATACCCTAATGGGAGCGACCCACATAGCCATGCTGTCTGCCTGATTTTTGTCATTTTCCGGTTGTGAAGCTTGAGGCTGAACTTACCTTAGACAAATCATTTCTTTGAATGCCACATCGTCAACACTGCCAACCAATAATTGACTTCCCCAAAAATATATTATGGGTATAAAGCAAGAGAAACGAATTCCTCTACCACCAACATAAATACGTTTGAAGAGATCAACGTACATGATTGGTTAAGCATACTCTGTCAGACATTCGTCCATACAAGTTGTCCTGGGATTGGACAAACCGAAGGCACTATCCTGTAAATAGAACAGCCCTTGAAATACTCCGTCTTCAATGGTCTTCAATAAAATCTCTGACTTATAACGTTTATATCGAATTGAAGTAGAATTTAGATTCCGGTCTCTTTGAAAACGATAACGACAAGGTCTAGATTTGATAGTAGGTTATTTAACTATCAAATATAAAATAAAATAAACAGGTTTTAACACCATTAGATCTGCTAAGTCATAAAATATTTTTTATTTGAACATTAACTTTGTATTTATTTCTGAATTGCTTTATAGAAGTTACGACTTAGCAATTCCCACGGCATATATTAGTTCTTATGACAGATAACATTTGACTTGTTAAATTTAATATGCACAAACGTGCATGTAATACAATGCAATACTTTCTACTGATAATATACATTTCAGCACATATATTTACTGATAAAATATATCAAACTAATTAATAGCAAAACGGTGTTTATTTCTACTAACAGGGTGTTTCAACAATCCAGTCAATAAAATACATAGTGGAACGGTGTTTTAATTCCACTGACAGATGCCAAATACAAATATATAATTACGATTCACGTAATTATAACGACTTAAATAATTAGTTGATAAGTTGAACATATAATTCAATATTTACTGAATTTACAGATTATTGTTTACACGTTAATACAGTTTATAACTAATCATACATTTGATTAAATTTGAAAGATATTTGATATTAAAATTACTTTTAATTTCTTAATAAGTTATTCTAATTTAAATCGAATTGTATAAAACTCGATAAAACTCGATAACTACGTCTAATTTCTTGTGCACACCATCGTTCGACTCAACCACCCGAATCAAAACTATTTAATCGTATATTCTAGATTTAAATGTATACACATCAATATATATGTATATACATATATAATATTCTATATATATTATATTTATAACTTACAACGTATTTTTCTTTTAATTCTTAAATGGGCCGAGCCCTCTTCAGCCCATATGCTATATATGTAAACCAATATATATAGAAAAAAAATATAAACTATAATATTTAAAATTAGATATAATTTAAGCCCATATGTCCTTTTTCCCTTATTTCTTTTAAATTCCCATAGCCCTTAAGCCCATCATCCTTCGGCCCACACTCCCTCTTCTTTTCTTATCTTCCCTTTTTTCTTTGAGGCCCATTTGGCCCATTTCAAAAAACCAGGCTTGTTCCCTCTTTTTTTTCTCTTTTGCCTGGCACCCTTTTTCCTCTACTTCGATCAAAACAGTTTTTCCACTTCTTCTATGATTTCAGTTTACAAATATCAATTTAGAAGATGATCTCTCTTTGTTTATAAAGCCGAGGTCTTACAAATCGGGCACATGTTCTTCAAAATCAGCCACTTTTTGATGCATGTAGTATGGAAGTCATGTCCACATTTGAGTCTACCAACCTCATCCTCTTCTACGTATGCTTCCTGACAAATGCAGCAAGGCTCATCGCTGAATGTTTCTTCAGAGAGTGATATACACTTCCGTCGTTTCAAGGATTTCGTAAATTTTTCTTCACCGAGTCTGTTGTCCACATCTTTGTTTGATCCCTGCTACTGCCTCCCTTCTTTTCTTTCTACTCTACTTTTTCTGGCCTGTCACTTTATCTTCCGTCCCCACTTACACGTTTGTTCTTGCACCATCGAAACAGTCTTGGCAAAATCCATCAGCTCCAGTCACCAGTACCAAACTCTAGGCTACGTCCTTCCATCTCCTTCGCGTGCCGTAAACCTCGTCCCCTTTTACCCATCACAGCAACATGCCATATACATAGGCACTGTCTACACACATATGGATCACACGCTGACTATACATGTGTCTGCACTGAGTACTATCTAATATATGAAATCACGTTTCATTGTTGAGTGGGGAGAAGAACAGTGAACGTTCAGTCACTGGGATTGATACTGCTAATTATACGTGCCTATGTTACAAGAGAAAACGTGGCACCTTATTCAACTCCTGATGCCTCTTTCTTCTATCCATATTGTTACTGTTTTTTTCCTTTTAATGTTCTCATTTTCAATATAAATCCCACTTAACCGTTCTTTTCTTGATCTTCTTCTTTGTTTCTTTACTTCTTTTCATGTTTCCCCCTTACTGTTGATCTTCTTTTCTTCGGTTCTTTTATTTTGTTCTCTGTTTTCTTTTTCTTTTTTGGTTATAAATAATATGTATTAAATATAATACTTAATTTCCCTGTTGTCAATTCTAAACCATGTTATAACCGTTTCGTGCTTCTCCTCTTGTCAATTTCTCTCCATTCTTCTCGTGTTTTTGTTGTTGTTTTATACTTCTTCTTTTCATTTTGTTACCGAATATCTCCTCTTCTCGTTTCCCATTATCTTTATTTTGCACGTTATGAAATTTTGAAGCTCAGTGAATGGTTGGGAACAAGAACAGAGCCTATGTAATTGTTTAAAGGCAATTATCTTTTCCAGTTTTCAATCATGGGAAAAACGAATTGATTTAGTATGTCATATGCAGGGGCATTCGATCATACATACACAAGCTTATACTATCACACACACACACACACACACACACACACACATATATATATATAGAGAGAGAGAGAGAGGAGCATTCAAGAGCACCTCAAATAGTGCAGCACCCCTTTAGCTCTCTTGGTTTTCACCACACATTCTCGTTTCTCTCTCCTTTCACTAATTTTTTCTCCCTCCACTAACGACTATAAATGAGGGGCAAAAGGGAGGCTAAAAAAATGGGGTGCCATATAACCATCCTCATATATATAAATGTGTGTGTTGATCAACAACATTTTCAAGTGGAAAGAATTTATACACAGGAGTTTTGTCCACTGTTCTTATGTATTTTTCCCATTCTCAGTTTTTGCTCGCTGTTTTTGGTCCTCTGTTCTCGCTTATACATTTCAATTTCTTCAACTTCTTACCACCATCTTTATTCGCCTGCTTCATTTTAAATTGTTTCATTCTTAGCTGGATTAACCTATATAACTTCGTAAACACTCCAATACGCTTCCTTCTTCTATCTTATCTATACCTCCTCACAATCCAAAATCACCCTCTTCATTATACAGTGCACGTGTGCAAGTGCATAACCAGGCCAACGATTTCCATGCTACTTCGACCCCCTCCACATACCGCTCGTCACTCACTAAAACTTGAGTTAAGGATTAAAAAGTCAACAGAACATTTTAAGGTCATGTTTATGTATACACAAGCTCCATTCCAAGGTTCAATGTGTGTGTTTTAATCATCTCCAGCTCAGTATACATGTATTATACGTTAAGTAATATATTCACAAACAAACATCCATAGTTAAACAGCTTGTATTATCCCGTATAAATCAACAAAATGTTTTAAATAGAGGGAAAAATGGAGTTTACTTACCAAATTTACTCACTGTTTTCAATGTATACAAGTTACAGGTTTTTTTATTCCAAATTTAAAAATGAAAATTGAATCATTAATATCACACATTCAGGAATGTATAAGCATCTATATATATACATAATTTTATCCTAACATAATCAGAAATAAATAAAATGGGGATTTGTTTACTCACATAATGCTTTCAGTTCCTACCGTTCTTCCCTATGAAATTTGTTTCTTTCCTGGTTCTCTACTTTAGCTGCCATTTGCTCTTGGGTTCTCCAGCATTGTCTTAGTTTCTGTTCATGGATTAGCAAGGGTTGAGGGTGTAAGTTTATAGTGGAGACTTTTGCTTACACTTGAAGGCTTGAATGGTAGTTATAGGCAGAGGTAGCTACTACCATTTTTTGATTGAAGTGATGGACTATTTAGACTTTTACTCATCTAATCCTATAGCCTGGGCTATTAAAGTGTGACGGCCCTCCCCGCACCAGTCGGCATTTCCTTCGAAGGTGCGCTGTACACATGCCCGACTAGCACGGGACGGTCGCCAAAGAAAGGAAAGAAGGGAATGAACTAATCAAGGAACCTGTAGAGTGTCTCACAGCGCATGGAATAAAATACAATAATAATAACATACTTGACATAAAACAGGTGAGACAGTGTATAAGCTGATAACTAAAACCAACATCAACGTCAGAGCAGCGGAAATCCAAATACAGCTTATTACAACTTTCCAAATTTACTGTCTCTAAACAAAAGAAAGCTAAAGTAGAAGATGCACCACTGATGCCCAAGCAGTGATCTTCAACAACACAGGGAGAATACTAGATATATATTACGTGGAAGCCTCCTGCTCGTCTCCGGATCATCTACCCCCGGATCATCTACCCGTGCATCACCAGCTAACCTGTCTCTAGTCTGCTCGTGTGAGCACCCAGAGTAATAAGAGGAGACATAAAACTCTGGGTCAGACATAAAGCCTGGTATGAGCGATAAGCATCTAAACAGAATAATAACAGGTATACTAAACCATACCTGAACCTGGACCTGCAACCAAAGAGTTAGTACCACATACCATACAATACTCTAAGGTGCCATAATAAATAGTGTAAGAATACGGGGGTGGGGTGTGCATGCCATAACGATAGCAAACAAATCATCCATAGCAACCATCCTCACATCTCTCACTCAGTGCGTAAAGCATACGGTATCTACCACTTTGGAACACTAGACAAATTGAGGTAACGACGAATCCCGACTTGTAGAAACCCTGCTGTGACCAAGCTAAACACATGGAGTCATGACCAAACATTTCAATGACCCACTTCATTGGTCGTAGCCCTTGGTTCTACCGATGCCATAATGGCCCTGAATCCGCCTTCATACCTCCTACCATAGTGGTCCAAAGCTATAGACACCGATAACCCCTTGGCACGCGCCCTGCAGCAAAGCCCAACCATGAAGCGAACTCGTTGATTCCCATCTAAATCTTGAGCTCTAACTTCCCATTTGGACTTCCTTTGCATCTCGGGTTTGGTTGAATTGGAGTGGGTCTTCAGAAGAGTTGTCGCGCAGTAGCAGCCCTAGAATTCGGTTCAGTTCGGTAGTCATTACCCTCGTCGGTTCGGTTCGGTAGTCATTACCCTCGTCGGTTCGGTTCGGTAGTCGTTACCCTCCTTCCTTGTCATCTTTCCATTTGGTTCGGGTGCCCCCCTAGTTCGGTTCGGTACACCGACCCGATCCCATCTTTTGTCCTAGCCTCTACTTTCCCCGTTCCGACCCTATGCTCCTCATCTTCATCCCACTCGGTGCTCCAGTCCGATCCGATCTGGCCCCCATTGTTCTCTTGATCCGATCCCCCTTGTCCACTCCAACTCTAAGTAAACGACCTTCCTTCTCACCAAGCCTACTCCAGTGACAAGTTCCAATCCAGTTCGAATTCCCTTGGTCAGTTCACAAATCCGATCCGACCCCTACTCCGATCCGATCCGGTTCGGAACCTACACATTTCTACAACTTTCCAGCGAGCTTTCTACGCCATTCGACGGCGTTTTCGACCAATCTAACTATTCTAATCAATCACAAAACATACCATAGAGTCATAGCAACATGTAAGAGCAACCACAAACACCAAACAACAATTCAAATGAATCAAAATGGATCAAAAGTGGCCAAAACCCCACATTTTCCCATAACCTCTCTTAATCATGTTTAAGCACATACTTAGTAAAACTTAATCAAACCGTCTAAATTTTCTAACAGAGGCATGAAATATTATTTAAGAATTTCTAAACATTTTTCCAGAATTTATTAGTGTATAAATTCGCTAATCGTCACTAATCACCCTTAATTAACTGTAATTAGTGTCAAAACGATGTTATCACTCACCTTTGCCACAAAATAAAACACCAAATCTGAAACACTCTCTGTTTGGGTCGAATCCCTATGTATAGCAGCAGCCCCAACCTTGCTCTGATGCTATTTGGCCTTGTTTTGATGTAGTTTAGGCTTAATCTTCACTAAAAATGTGTTTTGGAGTGGTTTTAGAGGATGGAAGCCATTACTAAGGTTTCAAGAAGGTTTGTGGCGGCTCAAAACTGAAATGAAAGTGATTTCCTAACCCTAATCAGTCCTCCTATACCTTCAAACCCGAAATTCCCCTCTGGGCCTAGCTGCTAATCACCCGGTTAAGCCCAATTAAGCTGTTTTTCACCATCTGAAACTTGTTTCAGCCATATCTCCCAAACGGTGAGTCCGTTTGGCTAATGTGACCACTCTACGGAATTGTAAACCATCATTCGGAGCCAATGGAAGTGGTTTCAGATCAAAATTTCTTTCCAGTCAAAAGTTATGGTCAAAACAGTGCCAGCTAGGGGTAAAATGGTCATTTTAAAAAAATCGGGAAAAATCATGAACATGGGAAATGATCCCAATAGTCGTCTCCCAAAGTTACATGACCATACGACTTCGTATGTGAAAGAAATAAATATCCTACGATCCTATGATGCGTAGAATACAGGTCGTTACAAAAAGTATTTTTTTCTGTACTAATCTCGTCTACAACTGAAGATATTATATAGACGGGGATTAAGATTAATCGAAAATACTGGGCAGTAGGAGAAAATAGGATCTGCTGAAATACCGGGTCAAAAGTTTACCGCTTTATGATAAAGTTGGCTCAGATTTTTTTTTCATAAAAACGGTTTGAAAAAGTCAAGGTTTTCTGGTCCAAAAATATAAGTGTCTACACCACATAGCCAAGGCCCAAGCCCAATCCCAAGCCCGAACAGAACCGAACCGAGCCGGGTCGAGTCGGTCGGTCGCGCGC
This sequence comes from Allium sativum, assembly GCA_030737875.1. Classification (NCBI taxonomy): domain Eukaryota; kingdom Viridiplantae; phylum Streptophyta; class Magnoliopsida; order Asparagales; family Amaryllidaceae; genus Allium; species Allium sativum. Next base: position 970,183,645 of record CM060918.1, on the reverse strand, counting down.
GCATGTGTGATATTCATGATGCATGGTCTCCCTCCTCACAACAAAGCATGCATTAGGAGCCCAAGGCCCCAACATGACTTCTTAGAAACAAGTATAAATACTTGCATCTTTCTTATAATCCCATGATGTGGGACTATTCACATATATGAGCCATCATACACTTATTTCTATATTTTAAATAATTCACATAAATTTCCAACAATCCCCCATTTGAATTTTTCAAAATATTATCGAGCAGTTTCTAATAACATAAGACTGTGCATAAACAAAGGTGTCATCCGACTTGAACCTTTGCATAGTGAGTAAGATTCAATTTTTACTAGAGTGACACGTAGTCTTGAACTCTATTCCTGACATCAAACCACACACAACCTTTTCTATAGTGCAATCAAATAAGCCCGTGCATTTATGGCCATGCACGTCTATCCCAGTTTAGTGAACGCTCTAGAAGTTCTGCCCAAAACTCCATAGGAAACGACCACATTTCCACATTCACACAGGTGAGTCTATCAAGAGTACTCCTGAAGGTAGGTACTCCACTCCAAATAGAGTATAGATCTCATTAAGAGTTTCTATTAACTCATCCTCTAATCACTTCAGGAATACATGGTTCTTAGTTTATTAAATAGCATGTTCTACTTCTATCACTACACAACTTGTTTTTACCCGTTGAACATATTTCTTGGGATCTCCAGTCATTTAGGTCGGGTTACCATTGTTCGTGATTCCACAATCTCAGGGCAATAGTCCCATTCTTTTAGAATTATTAAGGACTTTCTTTCTGGTCGGTCCTTTCGTCAAAGGATCTGCCAAATTATCATCACTTCTTATGTGATGTCCTCTAACAATACTGTGCATACGACTGCCATTTCTTACCGTTGTATTATCGGTTCTGTTTTTCTTTCAATAGTCGTCAAATCTTTCATCACTATATATCTGATGTTCTTTTACAGTATTGTGCTTATGACGTCGTTTTCTACCGTTGTTATAACGGTTCTATACTTTTTGTAATAGCCGCGGAACTATCACAGTCGATTACACCACTGGTGTCTATCTTTCCTGTATAGGGATCTCAACTAGCAGATTTCTTTAGTTCTCTGCTTCTTCACTAGCTGTGGCTAGTGCTCTTATCTCAGTCACTATAGTATACTGAGTCAAGATATTCTGTTTCTTAGATTTCCAAGAAACAGATCTTCCAGCAATGCTAAATATATAGCCACTGGTCGCAATAGAATCATCAGATAAAATATTCCAGTCGACATCGGAATATCCTTCAAGTACAGCTTGAAACTTTTCATAATGTAATCCAAGGTTCATGGTTCGTTTAAGGTATCTCATGACCCTTTCAATAGCATGTCAGTGCTCTATACTGGGTCTACTGGTAAATCTGCATAATAATCCCACGACATAGTCAATGTCGGGTCTAGCACATTCAGTGGCATACCGAAGGCTGCCAATGATGCTCGCAAAATCAGACTGTCTTACACCTTCATCAGTGTTCTTAAATAACTTTACACTGAGACCATATGGTGTATATGCAGGTTTACAGTCAAAATAATTGTATTTCTTTAGAGTATTCTCATTTTAATGAGATTGATCCAAAGAAAATCCCCTTTTTACCCAGTAATCTTAATACCAAGGATTACACTCACCTCACCTAGATCTTTTCATATCAAAAATTGGCATTTAATAAGGATTTGACTGAGTTTATGGCATGAATGTTTGACCCAAAGATGAGTAGGTCATCTACATAAAGTCATATAATAGTGCAAATGTCGTTCTCAGATTTGTAATAAATGCATTTGTCACTTTCATTAATTTTAAAACCATGTGAAATGATTAAAGTTATCAAAATTTTTTTATGTCATTGTTATGTGCTTGTTTTAAACCATATAATGGTTTATCTAATTTGCATACTTTATGTTCTTGACTATGTACTACGAATCCTTCAGGCTGGTCCATATGAATTTCTTCTTCTAATTCACCGTTCAAAAATGCGGTTTTAACATCCATTTGGTGTATTAATAAATTATGAATGAAAGCAAGTGAGATTAATACCCGGATGGATGCTATTCTAGTTACAGATGAAAAAGTGTCAAAGAAATCTATATTTTCTTTTTCTCTAAAACCTTTAGCTAATAGTCGTGCTTTGTATTTATCAATAGTACCATCAGGTTTTAGCTTTCTTTTTAAGTACTCATTTACAGCCTATAGATTTACAACCAGAGGGTAAATATGTCAAATGCCAAGTCTTATTGGATTTCAAAGAATCCATCTCATTATTTATAGCCTCTCGCCAAAAATCGGCATCTAAAGAAGATAAGGCCTCTTGGAGGTTTAAGGGATCCTCCTCTATAGTAAAAGCACAAAATATGAACCAAAATCTTTTACGGTTCTTGCTCTTTTACTTCTTCTAGGTTCAGTTTCAGAACTTTTATTAAGTTCTGTTCTAATAGGCATACTTGATGTGCCCCCACTATTCCTTAATTTAAAAGGAAATTTCGTTTCATAAAAATTGACATCATTTGATTCAAACTATATTATGTGAATTTAGATCATAAATTCTGTATGCTTTGCTATTATATTAACAGCATAGCCTATAAATACACATTCGTATCCTCTATTTGCCAATTTTATTCTCTTAGGGTCTGAAATGCGAACATATGATAGACAACCCCAAGTTCTAATGTATGACACATCGGATTTATAATTCTTTAAAATTTCATAAGGTGAAATTTTATTCTTAGATTTGGGGATTCTATTCAGAACATAACATACAGTCTATAAAATATCCCCCACTAATGTTTTGCTGCACCAAAATTTAATAAAATGACAATTACTAATTCGGTAAAGGTCCTATATTTTTTTTAGCTTTACCTTCCATTTCAGGTGAAAATGGTGCAGTTCTCTTATGTACAATATATCACATAAAAAATCCAGAATAGAATTTGATTCATATTATGTTCCTCTATCACTATGTAGTCTCTTAATTTTCCTATTTGCTTGATTTCAATTTTGAATGTTTCAAACATATCAAATGCATCACATCTTTAAGAATCAATGTCTTTCCAATCATATGTTTTATTTTTATATTACCAGTCTCTACAGCTTAAGTGGTGCGAGAATCTCACAACACACTTTCTGATCGTCAGCAGCCGTGTATATTGTGAATATATCACGATCATAGCACACATGGCGGGAAACACCAATGTCTGCCCAGTAACCCTCTGATTCACCAACAAGGTGAACCTCAGTTATTATAACCATTAGAGGCTCTTCAGTCAGGTTTGCCTGCGGTGCAGGGTCTGGTCTGTTCCGACACTTTCGTGACATATGATCTGGTTTTCTACAGTTGTAATATAGAATAACTGTCCAGAATCATTCATTTGGGTTGATTGCTGCTGTCATTTATGGTTTCCTTATGGATTCCATTCTGTTATTTACTGGTCGGTTGTTGATGCTTACTATTTTTTAGAGATGTTAATATGTTTGAGAATTTAAATTTTCTCATAGGAAGATATTCATAAACTCAGAGACTAACATAAATTATCCACATGTATGCAACAAAGGTGTTCTATATTCTATCTTTTCACTTGTATGCATATAAACTATGTCAATTTATTTGATGCAAAAAAAAACCTATTCATCCAATTAATGCCAATTCTTAAGGACATTATCAAATAACATACACATTCTATTAATGTCAAATTTTTTTAGTGACATTTCCCAATATTATATGTGTTCTATTAATGTCAATTTTAATGACATTTCCATATAATCATATGCATTTCAAATGTATTGACCAATTATTTATTTTGGCCACTTCTTATCTTCCCTAAAAATATATATAAATAAATCTAGAGATTTATGCATCATAATACAGTCTGAACATCGCAATTCATGCATTTCTACTTGCTCAACCTCGTGGTCATCATTTGAGTGTGCAATTACATTTAACCATGTATATGTGCTTCGGCATTCACAACCAATTTATTCAGCATTGACAAAGCACATTACTGTATAAGTTATCATACTTCAAATGTCACATGGAGCAAAAGAAACGATAAAAAATTAAAACCATACCAGGCATTAAGTTGCAAGTAGGAAACAAGTTCTGAAGCTTTACTTCTCTTTATGACCGCGCATCAGCTCTCTCAACTCAACTATCTCATCTTCACCGTACATGTATTTCTTCAGATCTAGGGTATACCCGAAAGCTCAATCAGGCCAAATTATTAGATCTGGGATCTTTAGTGAATATCGAGAGTGGTAACTGCAGTCTGGTATGTACAAATAAACATAGAAATGAATACAGCAAACCCTAGACGGGTATCAGAAATGAGCGAGGTTGAAGATGTTTGGTCGCCGAATGTAAATGGGGCAGTCGAAGCCATTGTTTCACGAATCGTCTTCAAAGTGTTGGGAAACAATGGCTGTGTTGCGGACCAGGTCGCTCTCTTGAAGACGATTCGGCGATCTGGTCGGTGGTGCAAAACCAGTTCGTACTCTCGCCGCCACCTCTAGGATAAAATAGCCTCGTAGAATAGTAACTGATTTGCTTGCACAACAAATCAGTGCAGATTTGCACTTTCGAAATAAATAACTGCTCGAAAATTTCTGTAAGAATATTTTAATGGCGGAGGAGAAAAAAAGTATTTTTTTCTGTACTAATCTCGTCTACAACTGAAGATATTATATAGACGGGGATTAAGATTAATCGAAAATACTGGGCAGTAGGAGAAAATAGGATCTGCTAAAATACCGGGTCAAAAGTTTACCGCTTCATGATAAAGTCGGCTCAGAATTTTTTTTCATAAAAACGGTTTGATAAAGTCAAGGTTTTCTGGTCCAAAAATATAAGTGTCTACACCACATAGCCAAGGCCCAAGCCCAAGCCCAAGTCCGAACAGAACCGAACCGAGCCGGGCCGGGTCGAGTCGATCGGTCGGTCACGCGCGCGTGTGTGGTGTTCATGATGCATGGTCTCCCTCCTCACAACAAAGCATGCATTGGGAGCCCAAGGCCCCAACATGACTTCTTAGAAACAAGTATAAATACTTGCATCTTTCTTATAATCCCATGATGTGGGACTATTCACATATAAGAGCCATCATACACTTATTTCTATATTTTAAATAATTCACACAAATTTCCAACATTTTTTTCCTATGCTACAATTCTAATGTATTTATATTTTTAGTTTACTTACTAATCTTGTTTCTTTGTTAGATTTTGCCTTTTATTTCATTTATATGCGTACATTTAGAGGTATACATACTATAGTACTATACATAATTTACATGTATACTAGTCTCAAGCATCTTGTATGTGTATATATTATTGTGTACATATATTTTAATTTTGCATAAACGAGGATGTTGAAACATTATTCAAATATATAAATAACAAGTAGAATATATGCATGGGATTTTAAACTAATAATTATTCTAATTTATGCAATATTCATATCTAATATCATTTATCTGAATTGCTTTTACAGATAAAATCTAAAATTATAGTTTTAACAAAAATAGTGAAAATCCGGGATGTTACAGATTCCTTCACAGATCTTAGAATCACTATATGTGTTCGAGCATCTCAACAGATCTCGAATCGCCATATAGCCTTCACTTCACAACTGCTTCTAAGACATAGAACCCATATACTGGTTTTGAAGTGGTTTTCGATAAGTATAACACTTACCAATCCCGGTTTCCTCAAAACTAGTCGCTAGATTTAAGGTTAAGTTCTATAATCGAAACCAACTACGATTCACACAATAAAAGATTGTATATGGAAAACAACCTCGCTTAATTTCCATAATAACTGAATAAATATCCAAGGCACTTTCAAGGTCACGAAGCATGATAAACAGCCAAATCACTATCAAGTCACATAGCATTATAATATTCAAAGCACGATTAACTCATGTAAACGACTTCTAACGCCTTTCCCCGTTTAATTAATCATTCGTTAATTAAAACCTCTTTTATTAGTAAAACTCCTTTTAACTAATAAAACTTCATTTGTCAATAAGACTTCATTTATTAATCAACAACTCATACTCGATTAATATTCCTTTATAAACTAGTGTATATATTCAACTTATATATATAAAAGGGTGTATATGTATATATTCTACTAATTCCCTACTCTTTTAGTTTGGACTACTAAAAGGTATTATTATTCTTATCCCTCTGGTATAAGTATAATCATAATTCATTTTCAAGATTTCCTTTCTAACTTCAAAACTTTAAAACGTATTCATATACTTGTCCCTTCGGTATAAGTATATCTACAAATCTTTTCTAAGATTTCCTTTATAACTTCAAAACTTCAAAACGTATTCTTATACTTATCCCTTCAGTATAAGTATATACATAATTCATTTCTAAGATTTCTTAAAATATAATCAAAAAGGTTAAAACCATTGTTTAATAAAGAACCTCTTCTCTTTTATAAGTTTAACATCTTATTCAATATCTTTATCCTAGAAGATTTCTATATTTGTTTCTATCTTTATAATCAGTTATTAAAGATCTAAGTATACTCAAAATCATTAAACCATGTATTCCAATTTAACTATATTCCAAGGGTTTAAAAGAAAGTGTCGCTAAAACACTGTTTATAACAAACCCAAAACAAATCTTTATAATTATCTTTAAATGTTCATTTAAAGATTTAATTATATTTACTTCGATGATATAATATGAGAGGCTTAAAGACGAATGTAATTAACACATTGTCATGACAAAACCAAAACCATTTTATGCTTATAGAAATCACACTTCATACACTTAACTCGTTTCCGACATTATCAACTTAACTATCCCTCGGTCAAGAGTGAGGCCAGGTAAGTTAGAGCACTGGTTGCATATCACCCCTTTCCTAGACATCCCATTCTTAACACTCACAGATTGACAAGCCTACTCGTCGGCTTATTAAAATTAAGCACAATAATCATGATATTCAATAAAAAAAGTAAGTAATCAACATGATTGACACGTTTCGAACATTCCCAACTTATCTATTCCTCGGCTAAGAGGGATGTCCGTAGGTTAGAGCTCTATTGCTCCGTCCTTACTCGACATCAATCTTAACTCTCACAAATAGATAAGCCTACTTCGTTGGATCATTAGTGTTAAGCATTATCAATCACCTTTTAACCTAGTGACTTAATCATGATAAGGTTTAGCAATCCATAACCCTTTCTAACCTTTGTGTTATTTGAAAAGATATTTTCTTTAGAAAGAAGATACTTTAGAAAGAAGATATTTTGAAAAATAGATATTTTGAAAAGAAGATATTTTAGAAAGAAGATATTTTATACTTTAAAATACACTAGTAAGAATTAATAAATCATATTAAAAAGATAAGTACATAAACTTAAAGAACATTCATAAAACTTAGAAATCCAAAAATCAAGGTTAAACGGGTAGTTTTGCACTAGTAAAGTTTTGGTCATTTTCGATAGGTTACTAAGAACTTTACTATCCAATAAATTCAAGGTAGTAAACATAAAAGGAATACAAGATTAATATGATAAGAAATCACTAAAGATATCATCACAAATTTCCATACAAAGTGTTGAAAACACAACAATTCAAACTGCATCTATAGCGACTATCACTATAAGTGCACTTTCAAGTTCAAGTCCATAATATGTCAATTGCATACTAATCCTTATGTGCTTTGTTTCAAGTCCATTCCACTTGTTATACAAGTAAATTCAAATCCAATTCCAAGTCCATTCAAGTACATTCCAATCCATTAACAGGATCACATATGTCGCTTATTTTTAAAGTAAGAATCAAGTTAACATTTTTAACATAAGTTACCAACATTTAAGCAACTTTAAGTATAATTAAAAACATGAAAAAGGGTTTATGTTTGCTGTCCTAAATAGTGAGAAAACTCACTGTAATCCTTAGCAAATCTAAGATCCAAGAATAAGAACAAAGATCCAAGCTAACAACCTCCTTACTTTCCTTGTTTTTCCTTGCTTCCCTTCCTTATAAAGCTCACGACCTCTTATGCAAAATGGAGAAAGGCTTGGATTTTTCAACTTCTAACTGGCTAGAAGGTCTTGCAATGGTGTAGGAAGGCTTCACTCAAAGTTTGAGTTGATTTGGAGTTGCTTTGAGTATAGTTTGAGAAAGTTAGTAAGGAAGAGGAAGAAGATGAAGAGAAGCCATTAAAACCTTCATTTTTGCTTAGGAATTTTTTGTAAGAAAGAAGAATGCATACCCCTCCTCATATAGGAAAAGGAAGGTGAATGGGAAAAGACCAAAATGCCCTTAAAACCCTAATAGTAATTATGATAGATGGGATGATGTGTAAGTGATTTGAAAGATGTATAAGTGATGGTAAGTTTGCTTTTTCTTATGTACATACACTTAGGATATTTTATAAACCTTTGATGTGACTAATTATGCATGTGTATATGCACATATACAATTATATCAAACAACGTTGCACGATATGAAACAACTTCTATTCAACGATAGGTGGTAAATCTGAAAGTGGAACTTCAGTCATATTTTTATTTCCTAATCTAATTATTTATTTAAGTAAACAAAACCTAAAATTAAATTCCTTATCTTATTTAAATAATTAAAACAAGGATATTTGAATTATAAAACACTTATTTGAATATTTAAATACTCAAAATACAAAAACTTTCCTTAAATGCTCATTTTTTAAAATGATGACATCATTAAAATAGTTAGCCATAAATATGAAAAATATCTTCATTTGCTAATTAATTTCCTAATGATTAGTTAGACATTCACTAAAATTTTCAACAACTTTTATTGAGAAAATAGCTATATATCGATAAAACGGTTTTCGGTCACATTTTCCACATTTTTCCAGAAAATATATTTTTGAAAGCATTTTCCCGAAATGAGTCTAGGATCATTGATTATTAATGACAAGATGTTTAATAAGGTTTTAATATACTATTTATAACATTTAATAATATTCCAAATAGTTACGATATTTGGAGATTAAGTGTTCGATTTTCTCGGGTCTTTACACCGACTTTACTCTTAACTCTACCTCTTATCCTTCTATACTCCTTCATCTCCTTTTTGTGCTCCAAAGACCTAAGCCTTCTCCCCCAAATTAACGTTGGCCATGAAAAAAAATGTGTTGATTTGAACATCAACTTGATGGTGGATAGGTCAAGCATATGGGCAAGGCCCATAAGGCTTTTGAATTGGGTATCCTTGCATAATTGGGTAATATGAAGGAGAGGAAGAACGTTAGTTATGGTTAAAAAAAATTCTATAAAAAGTCAAATAAAACGGATAAGTTGAGTTGTTAAGATGTTGAGCTTTGAGCAAAGTGGTCTAGATTCAATTCCCATTGACCTAAAAATTATTTATTAGTTTGTCTTTAAAATCTTATGTTAATGGGACTAAGGAAATTCAAAAGCCAGCCTAGAGATGATTCAAAGCCCATTAGTCTAAGCATTCACGAAGGGAAATAATCTTCTTGGTTTGGGCCAACCCAGCCCTTGGACTGGCCCTGAAGGTGGATCTACCCACATAAGTGGTTGGAACTCGGTCTCTAAACTTCTAACTATGCATAATGAAATCACTGTTGGCTTTCCCAATACTAGGATACCAAAGTCTTCCTTGTATTGCCCATTACTGCACCAACTGATCAACAAGGTATATCGATAAACAACATGGTTGAGTATTACCCCACTATACACATAATTAAAGCATAACATCATCTATTTCTTCCACTAATATTGTATTTAAGTTGTAGCTACCCCAAATGACAAGAATAACAATCTCATATACAAATAATTAACATATATAGATTTACATTGTTGAATCTTTAAATATATCTTCAACTTTAAAATTTTAAAATTGTTCTGCATATCAACATAATAAACTATCTACTTCACACTTAGATGAGTTCACTCTCGAAGGTGCTGATTGCGTGGAAGGTAAAGGTATCAACATCAAACGGTTGCCAAACAAACAGTATACTTCCTTAAAAATTTCTCAACAACATGTAGCATGTTCAACTATAATAAGGTAACTAGTACCAATGTAGCCAGTTGTTTTAATACAACAACAAAATTCATTTTTAGCAAAGATATGCCATCATCTAAGAACTAGAAACATTTGTGCCTCTGCTGAGAAGGTAATTTTTTTGGCAAAACCAGCCAGTCTTACAGTGATTACACCATTTTTTTAATTAATAATATGATAACAGGTTCTTGTAGCTTAAGTTAAACACTTCGACTGCAGATTATATTCTCTTCCCCTAACTTCACACTTCGACTCTATTATCTAACTTAAACTAAACATGTTAGCTTAGTTGTAGGAAGTATAATACGAAAAAAAGATTCTATTTAAAAGAATAACACCTCACCCATGAAAACTTTAAAGGGATTTGGACATCCAGTAATAACATACAAAGCAGTATTGATCGTGTGTTAACCAATCTTCAAAATAAGAACTACATCAATTATATTATATGAAAGCTCCATATTACCTAAAGAGCATTTGATTCCAGTTTTATGAAAAATTTATATGTTGACACATGTACATTTGGTTCAATCATGGGCTTAGATTAGTAAAAAAATAACGTTGAAGGCTTTTAGAGCATCTCCAAGACTGCTCCAAAATTACATTTTCAACAGACACACGTAGTTCGAGTTCTTGTTCAATAGACAACTCACTTTAGGCATCTATTAAAGCAAAACAAGTCTCTTCTATATAATCGATGGGCATTGAGACGACAACCTCGTGACTTATTAAAATAGAGAATATAGCTCCCTTTTCTTTACAAAGTAAAGCTCTGAAAATAAACCGCTTAGACACAATGGAGAGGTGAGGAGGTGTAGTCTCTTTATTAAATTAACGTTCAAGAAAGGATCCTTCCGGCACAACCGGAAGGTTCGATGGGTATTGTTAACCGGCCTTTTGGTCTGGTTCCCAAAAGTACAAAAGACATGCTCGACTCAACATATCGCGTGATGTTACAGCCCGGAGTATCCCCAAGGAGTTATGGAAACAAGCCGAGAAGGGGTCACGCAAACAGGAACCTCACTGCTCCTCAAAGCAATGCCAAACCTATGCTTCGAACCCCAAAAGCCTCAAGTCGCCCTAGCCTCGCCTCCTCCAGATTCATACTAGAATCCCACGTACCCCTCTGAATACGAATTTCGTACCCCACGGGGTACAAATTTCGTACCCCACGGGGTACAAATTTCCAGGGAACGAGGGGAGGGGTCCGAGCTTTCTATGCTCTGTGTTCTAGGGTCCGAGATTTCCTAATGTGGTCCCCTAATCCTACCTACTCCCACCTAACCACTCCACTATAAATACCCATAAGCTCACACTTCAAAGGGGTTGGAAATTGGTTGATTTAACATCTCTTGAGAGCTCCAAGTGACCTCTTTAATGGAACCCATACTTTGAGTAAGGAGAAAGGCATAAGTGTCTTTTTCCTAATATTCATATATGACAATTATGAACTCAAATTACTTGGAAATGTTTGTAAAGGGATGTCATGTAATAGTCTTAAACTTGTAACTCTTTATTGTCATTAAAATATCAGCGACTCTTCCAAAGTGGACGTAGTCCCCTCACATGACCGAACCACTATAAATCTCTTGTGTTATTTACTGCTTTCCGCACTTATATTTCCACACGAAACTATACTTCTTAAGTAATTAGGAATATTGGGTGTTTACGACATATTTTGCAATCAACATTCTGGTGCTTTCACTGAGAAATACTCAGATTCGCATCTTTGTCGCACATCTCCATCTCGACTCCGACGCTCCTTAGGTTCTGTTCATAACCTGCCATTGGGTCCTCTTACGATGGTTAAGCGAACAATGAATCAAATGATCAGCTCTTCTACCGTAGCCGAAGGCAGAACATCTCAGCAACCTTAGCAAGAGGATATCCCGGCCGAAACCGATACCCTTCCTCCTGTGGACCGCGAAGCTCCTGCAACACAAGCGTAGATCCATGCGTAACTACGAGGTATGAAACTATGACTCACGAGCTCAATCAGACGCTGAAGAATAACATCGACCTCATGTGCCAACTCCAAGAAAGCCAACGCATCATCACTCGACTTCAGCTTGCTCAGAACAATGCCTGGCCACGATGTACTATCTCAGAAACCTCTTCTTTCGAATCGAGGGATCCACATCAAAGAAGAAGGTTCAGTCTCATCAACAATGTCATCATCCGCTCCAAGGCTCATACCAATGGCAATGACAATGGTAATGGTGATCGGACTACCGTTACATACATCGGGGGAACACAACACTGTGACCGTTTCCGGTTGATTATCAATGACGAACCAAGTTCGAGTAACCGACCCCCTCCTCGGCAGGACCCAATTATCATCGCTCAGGACCAGGGGCCTACGCTTCCGACAACCCAACCAACCTAAGTCCCTTTGAATCAGGGTGCACACCAACCCGCTCGACCTCACCAGACATATCAAAACCAGGCCATCGATGTTGACTACATGGAAGAGGACGATCCAGTTGTGCGTCACAGAAGGTGTCCACGAAACCAAACTTCTGAAGTTTGACAAAACTAATGGATTCCACCAGAAGACCACTATCCAACATATCTCCCTGATATGGTCCGAAGGATCATGAGGGATCTACGTAGGAACGCGAAGGACTCGTGGGAAAACCACTTAAGGGGTAATCCCTTCACTAGGATCGTACATGAAGCCGAGTGGCCACAACGCTTCAACATGCCATGAATGACACTCTATGACGGCACGACCGACCCCTACGCCTTCTTAAACTGCTATGAATGGCAAATGGACTCTAGTCAGGCTACCTACGTGGTTAAATGCATATGCTTTCCAGTCTTCTTATCAAGCACAGCTTGCTTTGGTTTTCTCGCCTTCCACTCTGTTCTGACAACAAATTCAGCCAGCTGGCCACAGAATTGGTTAAGCAATTCAGATTGCACATCTCGACTCCAAAGAACGCCCACATATGTCTAATCTTTACCAAGGGCCTATAGATTCACTTAAGAGCTACCTCTCGCGGTTTAATATTGCCCTTCCCGAGGTCAATGACCCCAAGCCTCGCGTCGTACTTTTCCAGCTTGCGAAAGGTGTCCTTCCTACTTCTGAATTTGGAGCCTGGATCGAAGGAAACAACCTAAGAATCCTGATCCTTTCTATGAAAAGGCCGGATAGTTCTTGTGCCGAGAGGAAGCAAGACGTAGTCGAACTATTCTGACCAACCATTCCAATGATCCACAAAATGGCACCATCGACGACAACATCAAAGGGAAACAAGTTGGAGAGCCCTTTAACAAGGATAAACGAGAAGTTCCATATAGACCAAAGTCGAACAGTTGCAGGCAGAGCGGCCGCAACAACAATCTGGTTCCAATAGGTCCCAAGAAGCTCAGTCGCTACCAAGCTTATGGGACCTACAGTCCATTGAGTGAATACTTACCTACAGTCCATTGAGTGAAGACTTGGAGACAATCTACTTGGAAGCATGTAATATGCTCCGGTATATGAAGCCAAATTCTAGGGAATCCACTGACCGCGAGATGAATTCCGGTAGATATTTCTGATCGCACGACATGTATAGGAATAATACTAACGATTGTCGTCAACTCAGGGACGCGATTGAAAAGCTCATCTGTGAGAAGCGCCTCGAACAATACGTTTAAGACCCTCTTCCTCCGGAAAAAACCACAGGTCCTTCTACACCCGTGCCTCCAACACCTGCCAAAGGCGGGGCATCATAATTAACACTATCTGCGGCGGGACTTACCCTAAGCATGTAAGCTTCCGAAAAATGTAAGAGTAAGTAAGCTCTATAAACACGCCACCTATGAAGCTTGCTCCACTCCGGACGAGTCCGTCCCCGCCAAACTTCATAAAACAATGCGGGACGACATCGTCTTTCACGAAAGGGAGTCTATGGGAATTGAGATCCCAACTACAGACCCTCTCGTGATCACAACTCAAATCGGCCCTGACTCTATCCTTAGGATATTGATCGACTCGGGAAGCTCGGTCAATGTCATCTTCAAAACTACTTACGATCAGATGAAGTTGGAGACCAAAGACTTGAACCCCTGCCATGCCATGATCCACGACTTCAATGGATCCTCTATTCACCCAGTAGGCATGGCTGACCTTCTTGTTAAGCTTGGGGATGGGATCAGAGCCGGGTCGGAATCCTCATCTTTGTGGTTATCGACATCATCTCTCCCTATAATGTATTCTTTGGACGTCCCTTCCTCGTAGAATTCCGGGTCTGTATGTCACCATGGTCCCTTCTAATGAAATTCCAGACAGAGAATGGAATCAGTACAGTCAAGGGCGTCTAGGCCACAACTCGAGATTGTTACATGATAGAATGGAAGAACGCACACAATAAAGACAAAGGCAAAGTCGTGTCTCCGCCTTCTTGTGCCAAAACCATCTTCGCATAGCGATCAAAGGTGTCTGAGTCTTGGCTCAGGTGACATTGCCGTCTTTCCAACGATCTTGACCCAAGGAAAGACGAAGAGCCGAACTCCGAAAGGGCTACCCCAGTCGAACCTACTATGGATGCTCTGGTCAGCCCCGACGACCCGTCAAAGTTCTTTAAAATAGGATCGCAATTCCACCCCATAGTAAGAGAAGATCTTGTGGAATTCTTGGTCAACCTAGACGTGTTTGCTCGGACCCACTCTGATATGTGTGGCATCGACCCCGCAATCGCTTGCCACCAGCTAGCTCTCGACCCCTTATAACCTTCATTCAAGTAGAAACGTCGATTCTTGGGAATTGAAAGATCCAATGCACTCAAGAAATAGGTAGACAGGCTACTCAACAACAACTACATCCACAAAGCCGACAACCCCGAATGGATCTCCAACCTAGGTTGGTTAAGAAGGCAAATGGAAAGTGGCGAACGTGCGTTGATTTCTTTGACCTGAACAAGGCATGTCCCAAGGACGGCTTCCCACTTCCAAAGATCGACCAACTTATTGACTTGACCACTGGATACCAGTTCTTATCCTTCCTAGACGCCCATTCAGGCTACAATCAAATTTCGATGTATCTCCTCGGCCAGGATCACACCTCTTTCATAACCTACCTCGGGCTCTACTGCTATCGCATTGTGCCTTTTGGTCTTAAGAATGCAGAAGCTACTTATCAGCGAATGGTTAACCACATCTTTAAGAACTAGATCAGAAAATCCATAGAGGTATATGTGGATGACATGCTGGTAAAATCAAAAATATCGAGCGACCACGTTCGTGACCTCTCCGAAATGTTCGATGTCCTCTGCCAGCATGACATGAAACTCAATCCCTTGAAATTCTCTTTTGGAATTGCTTCAGGAAAATTCTTGGGTTTCATTGTCAACTCCGAAGGCATCGAAGCCAATCTAGACAAGATCAAAGCTATCTGGGACATTCAGGCCATTCAGAACATCAAGAATGTTCAAAGTTTAAACGAGAAGGTCGTCGCTTTACGTCGATTAGCCTCCAAAGCCACTGACAAATGCATTCCCTTTTTTGATTTGCTTCGAAAAGGGAAGCACAACTTCTAATGGACCTCAGAATGCATCGCCGCATTCAAGGACCTTTTGAATCACTTAGAGCGGCCACCTATCTTGTCCAAACCTGTGGACCACGAGGACTTATACATTTATTTGGATGTTTCCATGCATGCAATCAGCTCGGTACTGGTATGCGTTGAAGAACTTGTCCAACGATCCGTTTACTACATCAGCATGTGATTGACAGAGGAAGAAAAGAACTACCCAAAGCTCGAGAAACTAGCCTACTGCTTGTTGACCTCCTCCCGGAAGCTATGACCATACTTTAAGTCTCACCCTATAAAAGTCTATATTGACCAACCGCTACGACGGGTCTTGCAACAACCTGAGGCATCCAAATGACTACTAAAGTGGAATATAGAGATGAGTCAGTTCGAGATAACATTCATCCCTCGTCGAACCATCTCGGACAAGCTCTTGCTAATTTCTTAGTGGAATTCACCACCCTCGAGGAGTCTCCTCCAAAAAGCATCGAAGCTCTAGACATTAAATGGATATTGTTTCTATATGGATCTTTCAATAATAAATGCTCTAGTGCCGGAGTCGTGCTCATCACTCTAGAGAAGCGCCCAATATGCTATGCCCTAAGCCTTCTACAGTGAGTTAGTTCATTGAATATTAGTTGATTGAACTTCTAGTTTTAACTGAAATGTAGTGTATCGCAAAGCTCATAATGACTACATTACAGAGTGTTATTATGATAAAAATGTTTTAAAACAGATAAATATTTGATAGTAAATATCCTTTTTGTCTTCTGATAACTCATGTTTTTGGTACAGATTCAGGATGTGCAATTTACACATCAATAACGGTTCAAGCAGTTTGTTTCTAAAAGAAAAGCTAGGATGGAGGTGCCTACAAATAATCATTTCATGTTATATATGGTTATAAATATACAGGTATGTAAATATATCCTCTCCAATAATGCTTTTTTACATCAATTCTTTTATGCAGAGCCAATAAAAAAGTGGCCATAGCTTTGCTGCAGCATGATTGGCTGCTAAATCGAATGTTCCTGGATGGATTTTTGAACAAATAGGAGGTGAAAGTAATGTTTGATAACAGATAAAATAACGAAAAATTATGACCCTCATCCTCCATTTTTTTGGACAAAATTACGTAGCTTAAGTCCTTTACTACCCCATTGTTTTTGTTCCTATCATTTCTAGATCAAATTGCAAATTTCAATATAATGTATGTCGAAAATTATCTTGATCTATCAAAGTTGATTTACAAATTTCATGCTAGTTATAACCATGACATCACTGTTTATGAATCAGATATTAGTTCTAGGGAAAGTACTCTCTCTCACACACACATACACACACGTACATATATATATACATATATACATACACACACATACACACACATATATACATGTATATATGTACATATAATCAATTAAGAAAATCGGCTTGGTCGAATACTATTGAATTTAAAATGTGTTTGATTCATAAATCAAGTGAATTTGAGTCGAAGTTTCCTAATTTTTTTGATGCTTGCTGGTGTGCAAGTCTGGAAATTGGTGATTGGCGCTGATTTGATGAGGTGATGTGGTAGGATTTGAGTTCGGGTGCTGCGATTTCATGAGCTGGGTAGAGTTTGTAGCTCGCACGTAGGTGTTGTTCTATGGTGGTAGTGCTTGGTTTTTAGTAGTTGTTCAGGTGGAAGTAGATGTAGTGGGTTTGGGGTAGATTTTGAATGGAGTTGAGGTTGATGTATAATGACGTGGTAGGGATACTGGGGTATTATTGTATTGGTTGTTTGTGTAGGGGGAAGGTAATGTGTAATGAAGGTAGTGGAAGTAGGGCAATGAAGGGGTTCAGCAAAGGTTGGGTTCTGGTGCTTTTGGCTTGGTTGATGTGCAGAGATAGTTGGCAGTTTGGAAGTAGAGGTTGTATTGTTGTGTGGCGAAGGAGTTGGATATTGCATGGAGATGGGGTGCATGCTCAGGTAGTGTATGATGGTTTGAAGAATTCAAGGGAGTTTGAGTTACGCGACTTGGTTACGGGTTAGGTGTTGAATTGGTAATGAATTGTTGAAATGGGGCTAATGATGTTTGCAGTTGATATGTGAGGAAATGAAGGGATATGTTTCAGGTGATTATTGTGTGTATGGATTCAAGTGGAGATAAGTGATATCAGGTATGGCAGTTCAGTTGTAGGAGTATGGTACTTTTTGTGGAGTTTTGCAGTCGGGTAAGTCGATTCATGGATGAATAGAACTAGGTGCAATATGTGTGGTGCAAGCTTATTATACTGCGAATGAAGGAGATTGGTTTGATGTTTTGGTAGTCGAACTGTGTGGTAAGTGGCTATAGAGGGGTGGTGGCAATGGTTTGAAGTCTGACAGAGGGATATATTTGTTGTTGAGTTGTAGATGATGGCAAAATGGATTTCGACAAGCTGTCCATAATTCATGAACATGTTATTCAATTTTTTTCATATTACCTAAAATATATGCATAAGCTATCATTTCACGTAATATGATTATTTGCTAAACTTCCTTTCTTTTACCTTTTTTGCTTAAAGTAAAATCAGCTTACTATATACAAATTAACTACTACTACTATCTTTTTAGATGTTTGAAATTTGAAATGCATATTTATTGTTATAACTTATATTATATTTATTAATGGTTTTCAACTTGGAAGATTAAATTATGTATTTTAATAGAATCTAGATTATATTGTTTTATAGTTAAAATTTAAACACCTTTACCATAGAGTCATTCCAATACTCCTTTGGTCATTTATGTTACATACATGTATGCTTATTATTTGACAGCTAGTTGAATTTACATGATTTTCCAATTGTATGTGCATTGCTTGATTGCAAGAATATATTTTTAATATGAATGCCCATAATAGAAACACATTATAACATAACTATTCAATCCCAAGAGGTGATATTACATATCTGACTCATATTTGCTTGTGTTTTAGAAGGTATAGAGCTTTAAACACATGCAATAGATTTTCTAAAATACTCAACTTAAATGCATGTTCATGTACCTGGTTTAAAAAATTTGGTTGTTTCAAAAGCATGAGTTAAACATATAACTATCTATCTGCATGGACAGGTGGATATGTTATGTGTTTCTGTCCACCTATGCATGCAGGTGGACAAGTGTCTAGCAAGTGCAGGACTTCAATAACAATTTATAATCCGCCAAAGCTACTTTCACCCCATGGAAAAATGCTAGAAAATGCAGTAAATCATTAGGGATTTTAGCACAACCGAGAAACCAGTGTCACCATTAATCTTGATTGAAATTTCAACTCTTTCATTCATTATAATAATCTGAAATATTTCCAGAAATATTTTAGGGCTTGTAAAAGGGAAAATATAAATCATCCCAAACTTGTCTTTCATATCATATGCTTTGTACATGTACCATATACTTGTCTTCTCAGCATTAAATGAACATTGTGATCCCATTGCACCACAGTGGTGAACTACACCACATAGTGGTGCATCTGCACCATTGTAGTGGTGCAGCAACACCACCATGTGGTGCGTCTGCACCATCTTCCTCACAATAGTGATGCACGCACCATTGCAGTGGTGCAGATGGTGCAAATGCACCATATAGTGGTGAAACTGCACCAATGTAATGGTGCAGATGCACCACTATGTGGTGCATTCACCACTGCTGTGCATTTGCACCACAGTAGTGGTGCACTTGTGCACCATTATAGTGGTGAAAATGCACCGTAGTGGTGAACTGCAAGCATAGTGGTGCAGCAGCACCACTATGTGGTGCATCTGCATGGTGTGGATGCAATAAATAATGGTGCTGATGCACCACTGACAAGCTGTTTTACCCTGTTTTAAACATCGAGATAAAAATTTATATATCCTTATAAGCTTCTAATGTTGTATTACCAGGTTATACATGGTACATCAATATGTTGTGGATTAATTTTTTTTGTTCTTTCGACGTTTACACACGACTCAGTGGTTAGTTATAAAATGTCTAATTTTTTATCTTGTGCAATTTTTATAATTGTTGTAGGTAATTAAAGACTTCCAGAGAAGACGATAAGCATGTATTTGCATTCTCAAGTGTTTGAAGTCTTTTGTAGTAAGCGAATGATTTTCTTTTGGTTTGGTAAACTTTGGTATGCAATGGATATGTGAAAATATGGTGTATGAATATTTTGCAAATTTGAATATTTATTATATTGTGTGAATTTTCATATTTTGTTTACATGATTATTGTTTGAATATGTTCTTATATATTTAGAGTTCTATGATATTATTGTATAATGTTATTTTACTGTTTAATGACATCAATAATAATGAATATCATGGGGGTAAATGTAGTGAAAACAATGTAGCATATGCACATTGTTTAAAAAATGGTAAGGAAAAGTAAATGGTGAAGTATACACAACATTTAAGAAATGTTGACAAAAAGATATGGAGAGGTATACACAGCATTTCATAAATGCTAAGAAAAGGAAATGGTGAATTACAAACGTCTAAATAACAACATAGTCTTAACGTCGTAAACATTAGTGTTTTATAGTGCTTCTAGAAGTGCAATTAAAAGTTCAGGCCCTATTACCACATGTCTTTATACAACGTTCTTAATTCCACTGTTAAAACCTTTTACAGTGTTATTCCGACGCTGTTAAAAGTCTTTTTTCTTATAGTGCTTCAATCTTAGCTAAATCCATGGACAACACTTCTCAGATACCACATAACCAAGAAACTTCACTTCTTCGTCCTAGAAATGACACTTATAAAACTTAGCCTTTGGTTGGTGCTTCCTTAATGTCTCGAGAAAAATCTGAAGATGAGTCATGCGATCTCTCTTATCTTTTGGGAAACACTAAAATATCATCCACGAAGACCAACACAAACTGTTAACAACCAAAATGGATGCTAACACCCCAAAATGTGTATACAATTATGATAAACAAGGTTAAGAGGATAAATGTGCAGAAAATAGCAAAGTAGAGAGCTTTTATTGTGGTTCAACCTCATATTTGGCCTATGTCCACTTTAATCGATGATTTCATTATCATTTCTCTTACAATACACATTCAATCTCATTTTGTACATTTTCCATCTCTTTTACAATCATTCTCTCTTTTCTTTCTACAACTTCTCGATAATTATCTATCTTTCCCTTTCTTCGGATGAATACTAGAATTCATGCTAGTAGCGGCAATTGTTGAAGTAAATCTTCGATAATCGTGCACGATGATGTTCTTCGATGAATTCTCGATGAAGATGTTGATGGAGATGCTTGAATTAAACTTGAAGATGCTTTAATGGAGTTGAAGATGTTTGAGTAATGTCGAAGATCGAAAATGGAGGCCCTTCAAGAAGAGAAAAATGTGTCCCCCTTATGTGTGATGTGGTGATGTATTTATAGACGAAGGGTGAAGTGAGGTAGAGCTTGAAATAATGTGTGCCCCCTATATGGATCGACTTGCGATCCATATTTAGCAAGAATGACCATCCTTCTTCGGCCATTGATCCATGCTACTGGATCGGTAAACGACCAAAATATGTCCATGTTTCCAGGCTTTGCGATCCATGCTTGCCGAATTTACATGACCCATGTATTCATGTTTAGCCTGGTCCCTTTTAACTGATCCATGTGTACCAGCTATCTTCTGTACGTGCACAGGTGATCAACTAATCAAACGATCCATGGATCGTTTTCACATAAACTTGTGACCCCATACAGATCACACGGCCCATATATTTCTAAACAACTCACGCCAAATGCTTACGTGGAGAGCTCCAATCCATGCCTGGTATGTGATCATTATTTTTACCATATTAATGCAAAACCATTAGCACAACCGACCGGTTATTCCATCATAGTGTAAAATAGGGAACCAACCTATCATATAACAGGAACGATCCATGCTGCACGTGCCTACCATAATCTTGCAGGATGCATCTTTTATAGTTTGCGCCACGTGTTTTCCAATGATCCCACAATCATGCATCCATTCACGTGATCTTCCTTTAACTAACCGACCCAATCATGGAACTCTTGCATACGATTCATGCTAATGTAAGCAAAATACACACCAACGATCCATCAAAGCTAGCTCGTGATCCACTGTTTTTCATGTAAACGACCCATGCTTTATATATATATATATATATATATATATATATATATATATATATATATATGTATGTATGTATGTATGTATGTATGTATTACGCAGTCCACGAATTTGTGTACAACTCTGGTGTATGACATTAGCAACCGATCCATGGATGGATCAGTTTGACTTGATCCATCAGAGTTTTCTGCATTTACTGTGTCACCGACCCATTCACATGTTATACTACCCAATGTTTTACTCTTGAATCGCGTTTTTAATAGGATTAACATTTGCCCCTCGAAGCTTATGTTTTTACGTAAACTTCGAAATTGATGATTCCCTATGGATCACGAATGCATTTTCTTAAGCGATTGTTAATTTCCCGATTAGGTGGATCACACGGGCCTTTTTCCGTAACAACTTTATATTTTCTTAGATCCGGTTTAATTTAGCTTCGTTGAGCTTCTATTAATGTTTGCATTCAAGATCCAATCATCTTCGGTCATTTCAAACTGTTGTAAGTGTGATTTCTTTTGGTTTTTTACATTGATCCGATTTCAAGCGATCGGAATTTTTTGAACTGGATCGGATTTTTGGGGGTATTGCTTGGGTTGTATCTTCGGACTGGTTTCAGTGATTGGATGTTTATGTCGATTTAATGGTTTGTATTTAATAATCATGCTTAAAGTTTGCGTACAACGTCTTTCAATTGACAGCTTATGTTTTAATTGGGATTTGGCAATTTTGACATTTCAGATGCTGGTACTCAGTTGTAATTTTATGTTGATCACTTGTCTTGGTGAACAATGATTCAGTTTGATCTTGAACTTTGATATTGCGGTGATGAAGTTTAATTGTAGTTTTGCAATTTTTGGCACGCTGATTGTCTTGCATTTTGATGGTGAATCCTTCACTTTGTACTTGTCAACTTTGACGTTGTGTTGATGCGTGAATCTTTATGCTGATTGGTGCCTCAATTGATCGCACTTTGAGTTTGGCCACGACTTCGATGGATCAGATGCTCATGGTCCACGATGAAACACCCCACCTCCGTTAGGGTCACTCACAAAGGGAATGCCCTAATTTTGGTGGAGGTTTATAAGTATAAGTCACAGATATACAAGACAGATATAAATACACATATTTTTAAATAGCGGAAACAACAACAACTTTTATTTCATCAAAATACGTGTTACACAAACCAAACCATAATTGTCTTACAATACTTCCAAAAACATTACATTTCCATAACTGTCTTGATTAACAAAGAAGCATAAAACATAAAGTAAAGCAACAAAATCCCCATAATGATATCCAAAGCCATGATCCAAGCCAAAGAGATCCAAACCGTACATCTACTGCCTTCAAGCTTGCAAAAGAGTCTGACTAGGTTGAGTTGTTTCCTCCCTGTAGACCTGGGGTGGGGGGGAGGGGGAAACGAAAGAAAAGAAGACGAAAAGAAAAACGGAGTCAGACATAAAGCCTGAGTAAATCTAGTGATTTTTCAGTATATGAATAAGAAAAGGATATGATAGACATAAACTGAAAACAGGATAGTATCATAACTAAGGGAGTGTAGTCTAGAATCGAATATACTATCGAACCCACACCATATCTCTGCATTTACTAGTATTACTCTAACCGACACCCTATGCTGAGGGTGAAGTGATCCTTTTTTGTTTTCTAAAGATCGGCTCCTACTCGTACGTGTGTCTTACAACTACCCCAAGAAGTGTAGATACCTATGCTGGTCCCACCATGGGGTGTATCAAGACCCATGGTGGCGGCCCCGACACAATTACTAGAAGGCATAGGATATACTACTGGTGCCCCCAGTGCCCTGCTTGTCTGCTCCGGAGTGCGTGCACGACCGCACACCGTTAGACCTACACTGTGCACCTAACATTGCCGTTATTTGACCGCTTACAATCAGCCCAGTAATCGTGCCCCACCCTGCCTAGTTTCAGGGTACCGTTGATACCTAAATTGGGTTACTGCTGAAACGGGTCCCTACGTTACCAGGGTTTTCTAGTCAAACATGTTAAGTGGTTAAGTGTATGTATATACATAACCCCCACCCATCAGTATTTGTTAACATGTTGAATCTTTGGTTAAGTGTTTCAGTTGACTTAACCCTACCACCTGTCCTTAGCCTTTTAGAGCACCGACCACTCACATTAGACAGTTATCACTATGGTTACTGGATGTGCCGGTTGGTTCCGGGCAGGTTTACACCGTAGTTCAGTCTAACCTCGGGTCTTAATTGTGCTCAATGTTTAACCACCCACATTGGATAGGTATTGTTGTGACTACTGGACAGCCGGGCGGGTCCGGGCAGGTTTATGTCACAACTCAATCCAACCTCGGGTCAAACATGTCGTTTTTTCTAGGTTTACATATTTCATTATTTATGTAAATGTCATGTCGTCTTTTAATTTGGGTATAACAATTTATACCGCAAAAATGTCACAGTCGTTGGCACGCGCCAAACATGCCAACATATTTATTTATATCTTGTTTTACACCCAACGCTATTACCCCCGTTTGTACGTACTACTGTTGGGCTCGACACAATTCAACCCAACTTGATAAACGTGAGAAAAGGGGAAATTCATAACATATAATATTTGTATGATACGTAGAAGGTGTAGCGCATGAACTTGCAAATTAGCATTAACATAAACATTGGAGCATGTGAACTTGCATTCAAAATTGGCACACAACTAAATGGGTGTCACATAGAATGGCATATGTAGACTTATACAAACTTGGGTTTTAACATATTAACTTGGCATAACGTCGAACACAAAACTAGCATGTTGTAAATTAACCCAAAATGTCCAAATCTAATATATATAGTCTATTTCCACATGAACTTGCATAGTTTATGTAGCCCAAACTGCATTTAACATAGTTCTAATCATACTTGTAATGGATCTAAGATGTATACATCAGTTCTGAGTCATGTAGCATAAAGGATCTCAAATCTAGGGTGTGTTTACATAAGTATATGACCCATGATATCAACATAAACATAAAGGGGATATTAACATAAACATGAGAGGGATCTAATCATAGACTTTGCCACAAAACTTGCAATTACCATCGCTTTCATATACAAACGTATAATAAACTTGCATCGATCCATTTATGCCACAAATCAATTCACCAAAACAATCACGATAGAAACATTACAATACACAAGATCTACATCATTACAATGATACAATTCTATTCCCAATTACATCGTATCACATCATAATTTTATTCAAACTCTGAAAGACCACTATACTTACAACGTGATGAGATCTTGTTTTCTGATTTCTGTTTTCTGAATTTGGAGATGCTCTCCTTTGGGTAGCAATTTGTTGATTGATTTAATTAGACCTTAATTTGCTTCTTAGTTTGATTCTTGGCGGCTACGATCAACTCCTTCTAGACAGCATGACGACTCCTCTCTTATTTTCTTATGTGAATTAGTTGAGTCTTAGTGTGTATTTATAGAGTTTTCAAGTAAATTTGAGCCGTCAGATGCAAACAGGGAGGGAAATCAGACCGTACAGCACACCAGAGTCGAACCAGGGTCAGACCCACCTGGTCAGGCTGACCAGGCAAGTCGACCTGCGGGTCGACACCCAAGTCGACTGCGAAGTCGACTTGGGGGGGGGGGGGGAGGGGGGGCAGGTCGACTGCCCAGTCGACACTAGTGTCGACCTGGTCACTGGGCGGGAATTTTCCCGCCCAGCCCAGTTTGAACTCGAATTTGAATTTTAAACCTGTTCTGAGCTGTTTTTGAATTTCAAATTTATTCTGAAACTTCCGGAGATCATAACTCCTTCATACGGAGTCCGTTTCACGCAAACTCAGACTCTATCTCAACCAGAATTTCGAGATGAACGCAATGGCTTAAGCCATTTCCCTTAATTCTTTCATTAGAATTAATTATACTTTAATTTATGAATTTCACTGTTATAGAATATACGGGGTGTTACACACGATGTATTGGATGCTCACGGTCCATGATGGATCGGATGCTCATAATACATTTATGGATTGCGCACTTATGACCGATTCATGGATTGCACATTCATGATCCATTGGTGGATTGCCTGCCTTAGAGATCTTTTGGTCGTCGAGTTTTCTGAAACAATCCAATTTTTTTATAGGTGATTAACAATTTAAACCTTCCACTTATAACTCGAATGTGCCTTTCCACTGCTAATTATCTTGTAATAAGACAAGCGCTTGCACATTTCTAGGTGAATATTTTGCCATCGATTTCCCACATCGACGACAGATTAGTTTAATAATTAAAAATGAGTTATAACGAATTTCTTGACTCGAACCGAATGAAGTGCCTGTACAAAATCGTTTCGTTCAACCATTTATAACTTGTCGAACATTGTTTGCATAAACATAACATTTTATTTTGAATTCGTAATAATTCTTGAGATTTGCTAATCGATATATGCCGACTATAGATTTCAAGCCTCATTTTTTAATAATTCATATAATTTTGCATGACGGTTCATATTTCATGAAGCGTGTACCAGTAATTTGTTTTTAAAAAATGAGGTTCCATGTGCAGAGTGAATACCAGGCAGAAGATTAGTTATCATTCTGGAAAGGAAATCATTTTGGCTCAAATTGGAGCTTCAATTTGAGTTTCTAAGGCTAGAGTGATGGAAACTTCAAGATTGTAGACGAAACAGTCTTTTGTTATTCCCCCTCCTTTTGACAATTTGCCGAAGAGATGCCCTTCAATGCTAACTTAGTGTGCTTTTAATTAAGCATGCATTCGGTTTGGGATTCCTGAATCAGATGCAAAATTGCTAAGGAAAGAGGGATTTTCTTATTGTTCGTCTTTAGGATTTTTTGTAGTAGCTTGTTTGGTGCCTTTCGAACTTTGAGTTAACTCCATGTTTTGGTGCGATAATATATTTTTTGGGCTCGGTAATTTGAGCTGGAATTTGCGCATGGCCTTTAAGATAGACAATGATGCACAATAGACTCATTTGGACCCTTTGTCTCATTTTAATGAAGAGTTGTGCAACATTGTTCCAACTTTATTGGAAAGTTTTGCTTGACATGTGTGCCCTTCAAGAGAACCTATAATGAAAAGCTTTTGCATGCATTTGGCGGCTAATTCGTTGTCGATTACTCAAGACGGCAATGGGTTAGTCTAATAAAAAGAGATAGATTATGAGAATCATCTACAAACTCAAGTGTGTTATCAACGTGAGACTGTTTTGTTTGAGAGTTTATGACTCACTAGGTGCAGTTTACGTTGGTAGAACACTTCGTTTGCTTATTGTTAACACTTGAGATTCGTTAGTCTAGATCTTGGACTGCGAGTTCTAAGCATCACCTTTTTGAACTGTCATTACGCAACATTCAATATTTATGAAAGGTGCGTACCTGACAATTTATTTGATGAGAATTTTGAGTCTAGTCTGACTCATATGATTATTAGTGATGCCCTAGTCAGCATAGCTTAATACAATTATTAGCGTTGCCCCAGTCAGCATAACTCATGTTCTCCGCCTCTTTTTGGCAGTGATGACCGTAGGATTTTCAGAAAACTGAGTGGCTTATGTGTATCGCTTAATAAGTTGTACTAAGTTGGTATTTTATATTTATCTTCTACAACATCCATCCTGAGAACTGTAAGACTTGGAGATAGGTTTTTGAATTTAAATGCAGTGGAGAAATGAATTGCTTCTTTCATTATTCCTGCCTTTTAGTAGATTGGCTTTCTCCGTTTCCTGGGATGCATTTTGTATATTGCAGCCTCATGGTATGTTATCTCTTCCTACGGTGTTTGATACAATGGATTATCCTGGATTGTATAAAATTTGGATCTCAACTTCATGGAGGCTTACCCCTGGCGTATGATTGTTGCTCGATATTCTTTTTATATCTCATGTTGACACCGTTGATGGATATTAGCTTCAATTCCTTAGGAAGCGTTATTGCTCTATTGTATTCGAACTATGCTATGTTCGCACAGTCTCCTTTTAAGCATCTCTTATCCTTAGGTTTGAAGTAGAATACCATCGGGTTTTTTGAGTTATTTATGATTGGAACTTTCCAGACGAGGAAGCCTTTGTGTTGATAGATACTGGATTTGCTCAGCGAAGGAGCTCATTCTCGAAAGTGATTGCTTTTAATTTGACTTGACTGGCGTATTTACCGCTCCTCTTTTTTGAGGCTCATAGCTAGTCAGTGATAACCAGTTGGATTTCCAAGGTTAATCTTCATCAGTGTAATGAATCTTATCGACATATCGAACATATCGATTTTTTCTAATTATCAAATGCCCCGCTTTTGGATGTGAGGTCTTTTTGTCAGGTTTTTAAGGTGAGATCTCTTATTTGCTGCACTCTAGCTCACATATTTCCAAGTGTATTCGTCTCTTTATTGAGTGCAAGTTGTTTTTTTTCTTATTACATTTTTTTCTGAGCATCATCCAATCCCAATGTGATTGTGTTGCCCTCATACCATGGGTCATCACGAGTTGCGAAAATTAGATGTGAACAGTTTGTCGAGTTCCTTTAATTTTGGTTGACACTATAGAAGTTTCTGCTTTGTTGATGAGAGCTCTTTGTTCTTGCCAACATGCATGGAGCTTCTGAGTTTGTCAACGTATTAGGAGGCTCGACTTTATTAGCTAATGAAGTGCTTCTTCTTAGGAAATTTTTATCTCCCGTGCCCCTACTGTGGAAGGACATTTTGCTTTGCCCTTGCTACCGGAGGGCTTTTATCTCGCCTCTGCTATGGGAGGACTTTTATTTTTCCTCTGCTATGGGAGGACTTTTATCTCACCTCTACTATGGAAGGACTTTATCTCGCCTCTACTATAGGAAGATTTTATCTCGCCTTTACTATGGGAGGACTTTTTATTTTTCCTCTGCTATGGGAGGACTTTTATCTTGCTACTACTATGGGAGGACTTTTATCTCACCTCTACTATGGGAGGACTTTTTATTTTTCCTCTACCATATGAGGACTTTTATCTCGCCTCTGCAATGGAAGGACTCTTTATTTTTCCCCTACTATAAAGGGACTTTTATCTCACCTCTGCTATGAGAGGACTTTTTTATTTTGCCTCTGCTATAGGAGGAATTTTATCTTGCCTCTACCATAAGAGGACTTTTGTCTCGCCTCTGCTATGGGAGGACTTTTTATTTTTCCCCTGCTATGGAGGGACTTTTATATCGCCTCTGCTATGGGAAGACTTTTCATTTTTCCCATGCTATGGGGGGACTTTTATCTTTTCTCTACTATTGGAGAATTTTTATTTCCCCTCTTCTATGGGAGGACTTTTTATTTTGCCCCTACTATGGGGGGACTTTTACCTCGCCTCTACTATGGGAGGACTTTTTATTTATCCAATGTTCGTCTTTACTAGCCGAGTAAATCAAGCATCGGAGAAATTAGATTAGATGCCCCCAAACAGGTCTTATTACCTAATGTTTGTCCCCATCAGTCGAGTAAATCAGGCGCTGGAGACAAGGTTGGGTGCCCCCTGGCATGTCTTTTCCTTTATTGTGCTTGCTTGCCCTGCTTTCCGTCGGTTGACTCTAAGTGGCTCCCCCATTCTATCTACAAGGCGATGCACTTCATCCTCGCGTTTGTGCAAAATGATGTTTATGGCACTCGACACTTCAGTTGTCTTTGTCGGGATGTGTTGTAGAGGTCACCACGTCTTATCGGATTGTGAACGAGTGAACATCTTTTAGATAGCCTATAATGTTAAATCGATTTTTAGCCACTTTTTACTTATTGTCATAATCAAAATAAAGCTAATGTAGACTTCTTATTAACAGAAATGAAAATGTTCGATTACAACTTCCCCTTAAGAATGAGGGGTTTATACTTATAAAACAAAACTAAACAAAACTACAAAATTTTTTAATAGAAATGAGTAATGCTCAAAGTAAAATATTGATACCAATAGCCATTATTCAATGCTCTTGGACTTTTGAACTTTATCAGCAATTGTTGACTTGATTTCTCCCTTGAGCAGTTGTAAAGGCGTCCATTGCTTGCGGTTTTCTCACATATTGTTGCAGCTTATTCTTCTTAATCAATACCACAATCGAACTCTTTAAATGTCGACACTCATTAATGCTGTGACCAGGCTGGTTGTGGTAGTGGCAGAATTTTCTATAATTTGCTGCCTTGTCATTTATCCTCAACGGTCGTGGTGTTATATAATATCTTGCATCTCTAGTGGCAAAGAAGATGTTTTCTAGTGTGTCACTTAAAGGAGTCAACTCTTTGGGTTTGAAAAGGCGAAGCCTCTTGCTATTGTTGTTTTCTTCCCCTTTATTTCCCTTTTTGTGCCCTTTGGAATCTTCCTTATTGTCCCGAGTATGATTGCTTTTCTTAACTTCCATGGTATTGCTTTCAACAACATTCTGGATAGTTGAGTCTATTTTAATCGGATAACTCATCAGCCTTCTTGTAATGCCGAGTCTGTTGGGTTCCTTCATTTTCACCCATTTCCCGAATTCAGTCTTCTTATCCACAGCTCGCAGTCGTGCCATTAATACCATGCGGGGCTCTAAATTTCCAACCTCCACTACAACAACATTGAAACAAGTAAGAAAAGCCTTCACCGACTCTCCTGGATTTTGTTCCATCCCTGATAGCGACATGACATCCTTGACCTTTGAAGCATACAATCTAAGTTCCTCTCTAAACCTCTTTGCCAAGTTGGAAAATTGGTCTACAGACTTCAGTGGTAGCTTGGTGAACCATAGCAAAGGTACTCCCACTAGATAGACGGGAAAATGAAGACACTTGAGATCGTCTATTGCCCTTGCACCATCCATGTGATCGTTATACTTGAATAAGAATAGATTAGGGTCAGTGGTTCTGTTATACATGGGGATAGTTAGAGGGATAAACTTCTTCGAAAACTCGGCCTTTTGGATCCTTTCCGTAAACAGAGTTTTACTTGGAGCAAACCCCCACACTTGTTTATCATTATCTCTGGTTAAGATTTCCTTCATGATCTGCTTGATTTTCCCCAAAACATACTCCTTATTGCTGCATCATTCTACAGGGCGGATGCCTTTCTTTTTCTTGAATGCTTGTTTCGTTATGGGATTACGGTTAGTGAGCTAAGGCCTTGTACCTCCAGCTTAAGGAGGTGCCCTTCGGTAGGACTTGCAACTTTTTGAGAAGCGTGTTTTCTAGAGTGATTCTCTCTCAATGGGACATGTTTGAGAATTTCTGCATTCGCCTTGGAATCCTCAATCTCGGCATCATTTCTTCCGCTTATTAAGTCATCCATCTCCTCAACATAATGATCACGGTTACGCTCCATGGTCGAGGATCACACACCCTCATCTAAATAAATCTCAACTCTTCGAGGCGCAGAATTAGTTTGAGCAGTGAGGAGAGCATCTGTCTTATCCATTAAAGCTTTATTTGATGTCTCCGCTTGTTGATTCAAACCGGTCACGACTACATCCAATTAATTTCGAGTTACGCCAGCTCCCGAAGTTCGGACAACATTCGGATTATTAGCTTGAGAAGTGGTTGTAGCATCACTAGGAGCATTCTCCAAAACCCTTGCAGATTTAATTCCTTTCTTTGATGGTGAAATTATATCGTACAACATTTTCTAAGCTTCGTAGAAATCCTTTGAATGGGCTTAACTTTTAGATCGTGCGGATCTATCGTAAAAGAGCAAGCTTCCAATCCTCAAAATCCACCAAAGCTCTTAATCTTGTGGTCGTGGGTTCGAGCCCCATGGTGGGAGCCAAAAATGTTAACAACCAAAATGGATGCTAACACCCCAAGGTGTATTAACACTTTACAATTATGAAAAACAAGGTTAAGAGCATAAATGCCCACAAAATAGCAAGGTAGAGAGCATTTATAGTGGTTCGACCTCATATTTGGCCTACGTCCAATCTAATCAATGATTTCTTTATCATTTCTCTTACAAGGTACACATTCAATCTCATTTTATGCATTTTCCATCTCTTTTACAATAATTCTCTTTTTTCTCTCTACAACTTCTCGATGATTCCCTATCTTTCGATTTCTTTAGATGAATACTCAAATTCACGCTAGTAGTGGTGATTGTTGAAGTAGTTCTTTGATAATCGTTCATAGCGGTGATCTTCAATGAATTCTGGATGAAGATATTAATGGAGATGCTTGAATTAAGCTTGAAGATGCTTTAATTGAGTTGGAGATGTTTGAGTAATGACGAAGATTGAAAATGACGGCCGTTCGAGAGGAGAAAAATGTGTCCCCCTATGTGTGAGGTAGTGTTGTATTTATAAGCGAAGGGCGAAGTGAGGTGGGGCTTGAAATAAAGTGCGCCCCTATGGATCGACTTGCGATCCATATTTAGCAAGAATGACCCATTGTTCTTGGACCAACGATCCATGCTACTAGATCGGTTAACCACCCAAATATGTTCATGTTTCCACGCTTTATGATCGATGCTTGCCGAATATACATGACCCTGTATTCACATTTAGCCTGGGCCCTTTTAACCGACCCATGTGTGCCATCTATCTTCTATACATGAACAGCCGATCGACTATTCAAACGATCCATGGATCGTTTCCACATTAACTTACGACCCATACTGTAAGAACATGCATATTTAATGACAATATATTTGGATGTTTTATTCAAATATAACATCGTTAATCGTTAATCGATTATGTGTCCAAAAGGTCACATTTTGCATACGGATAAATTTGGATTTGAAACCACTTCATTTGAGTTCAAAATGTCGTTTGTGTATTCGAAAACTATAAGCATGTTTCGAGCTTGTGAAATTGGGACTTTGGTTATGTCTTGGTTTAACTAACCTAGTCTACCTTATAACCCCCAAACTAACCACTCACTCTTCATTCACTTCCAAACCTTCAAGAGAAATAAAAGTGGGGAGTGGAAAAGGGAAATAGAAATTCCTAAACCTAGCATAATCCTTGAAGCTCCAATTCTTGAGGAAATCAAGTGTAGAAGCTTAGGTAAGCCTCCTCTTCATCTTCTCTTTCTCCAGCTACTTTCTGTCTCTCCAATTTCTGAAATTTCATATGACCTAACTTCTAGGAAGTATGTGTGTTCATGTTTAGTGTAACACCCCATAATTTTAAAAAGACACTATAATGATAAACTAAAGATTGCTTAATTAAATATCGGGGACTAAGTAAAATGGACTGCGCCATTGCGTTTATCTCAGAATTCTTCTTAAGATAGACTCCGAGTTTGCGTAAATCAGACATCATATGAAGAAGATATTAAGGTTTGAATTATATATACACATCAACAATTTATATATAAAGAAACCAATCTAGAAATCAAAATCGGAAGGCGAGAAGGAGTGGGAAATTGGCTCGTTATGGGTCGACCCTATGCCCCATGGGTGTTGAGCCACGGGTCAACTCCTACAAGGAGGTGTCGACCCAAGGGTTGACCCTGGGGTCGACCCCACCCTGATCGGGGGAAGATCCATTTCTGTGAACGTGGACTTGTTTGTTGACCAAATTCATTGACCGTAGGTTATAAATAAGACCTCATTTCTATTTTCATAAAAAAATGGATACAATGAGGTGCTGCCCCAACTCAGATTGAATTAGCCTATTCTTCTGCAACAACAACTTATAAGCATACAAGAATCTCTTATACAACATCAACAGTCAATTCTCTATTCTTTAGATCCAATCACAGTGAGTTTATGTTATTTTTAGATATAAACATGTAAAAAGCAGTCCTGACATGTTCATAAGTTGGATATAAATCAGTGCCTGTTAATAACTTGAATCATAACTAATCATATCTTCCATTACTTATACACCTAATATACTGATCAGTTCTCATATGCCTATTCCTGATATTCCTGTCCTGTTATCATGCCTAATTTTTTCATTATATGCCCATTCAGCTAATATGCCTATTCCAGTCACTGTATGCCTACTTCTGTCATCTTGTTCTTGTTTTGTTATTATGCTTATTCCTGTCCTCCTTTCTCCCTCCTTCCTTTTTATTTTTATAGCCAGCCTACATTCGAGCCTAGGCCTACCGCTTAAATATACGAACGAACGAAATTCGGAATGGTTGGGAATGATATTGGGGTATAATTTATATTATGAAACATGACAGGGATTTAGGGGCATAATCTATACCTTGATCTAAAACTTTAATTTGGGGGCATAACTTGTATTGTGACAATGACTGGGATTTAGGGCATAACATTGGATGAATATGAAAAATTGTTTAATAATGAACATGCTTAATTTACAGCAAATAGAAACTATAACTGCACTTAGACATGAGGTTAGATTACGCTTGTGGTAGAAGTCTGCCCAAAACCGCCCGACAAATCCAGCATCCACAAGTGGTTAATCTAATGTGAGGGGTCTAATGCATAAATGTACACGTAACGGTGCTAAGACACAAGGTTAAGTCCGACTTGTGGTAGAAGTTTGCCCAGAACCTACCGGCATATCCAGCATCTACAAATGGTCAACTTAATATGAGAGGTCTTGTGCATTAACATGCATAAATGGAAATAATAACTTGTTAACCTGTAATACTTAACCTGTTTAACATGGGGGTTTATGAACCTGTTAAAATTGTGTAAGGATTGTGTATACTTGCTTGAATCAATGGGGGGGGGGGGTTAAGTACTTGCTTGAATATGAAGGGGATTATATAAACCCAACAAACTTAACCTGTTTTACATAATGGGGTTATGCGGTCTTGTTAATCTATTAGGCATAACCTATTAAAATCCTAGTATTGGGGATGCAAGCCTAGGGGGTAGCATGTATCATATGTTGTATGGACCCGTTTCAGTGACTAACCCATCTTGGTATCGAAAGTAGGACCCTGAACTAGGTAGGGGTCAGGGCACGATTACTGAGTTGATTATAAGAGGTCACTTGAGTGAGGGTGTTGACAGCACATTCCATCGGATTCATGTGCGTGCATGAGTCCGCTTGACTTAGGGATGATAAGACACTGTGACATCAGTTGGTATGGCTGTGCATCTTGAAAGTAACAGGGTTTCCACCTTGGGAAGTGATACATCCTACTATGGGGCCATCACAGGGTATCTACGGGATAGGGAGCCGATCGATTAGGGTAGTAATTATGGTACATCTAGTCTTGCTTGTATAGGAGCGGGTTATTATCGTTCGGGGTAACACCTGTCATTTCTGTTGGGCTACCTGTTATTATTGTTGGGGGTAAAATCCATCACTAGATGTACACCTAAGTCTACCATCTTGTTCTTGTTGGAATCATCTTGTTCTTGTTATACTAGCATTGGTGCAGAGAAAAGTATTCAGGAAGCGCAATATATATTATGTCCGGATTATTTAGTTTATCCTGCTCAGTCTGTTATACCTGCCTTATGATGTTGCTATCTCTCTCATCCAGTTTATATACCTGTCATGATGCAGTTACTTATTTATATGCTAAAAGCAACTGGACTCGCCAGACTTTATGTCTGACCCATTTTGTTTCCTTTTCTCTCTCTTCCTCTTCTCCCCCAAGTTCTCAGGGTGGGAATACTCAGGCTTGATTAGGATTCTCTTTTCTATTATCGCTTGGAGCTACTTAGATGTAACTCTTTGATTACCTGTCTAATTTGATATGGCTCTTTTTGGGGACTATGCTTTTATATTACTGTACTTTGTTGATTTTAGTACAAGGCAGATACTATAAATTTATGTAATGGGTTTTCTGTATTTCAAACTTATGTTGTAACTGAATTGGACCACGACGTTTTCTGTTTGAAAAATAAAGTTTTAAATTCCACTGTTATTTTATATCTTTCTTGTGATGTTTCTCTTTCTGTTTGCCTATAATGCTTTATGAAATTTAATTCATTCTGTTAAAGAGTGACATTAACAGACATGGGGTGTCACATTTAGGTTGGAGATTAGCAAGCTATATTGGAAGAGAGGTTGGTTAGCTAAGCTTTGGATTTATTTCTTGCTTTTAGCAAGCAAAGGTGAGTTCTTAGACATGAGGTTAGATTACGCTTGTGGTAGAAGTCTACCCGGAACCTCCAGACAAATCCAGCATCTACAAGTGGTTAATCTAATGAAAGGGGTTTAGTGCATAAACGTACACATAACGGTGCTAAGGCACGAGGTTAAGTTTGACTTATAGTAGAAGTCTGCCCGAGACCGACCGGCATATCCAACATCCGCAAATGGCTGACGTAATGTGAGAGGTCTGGTGCATTAACATACATAAATGGAAAGTGATAATAACTAGTTAACCTGTTTAAATTCATAGGGGTTATACGAACCTATTAAAGTATGTAAGTGTAACAACCCGCATCTCCGTTCACGCAAGATATTGTCCCTAACTTAGCCACCGTACAGGTGTGGGGTTTTGTTCCCCAAAAGGCCTCGGCGTTAGTAAGAGATGGGCTCTACTATATGAATACCCACTTCACATAGGCTTCCACGATGTGGGACTTAGGGGTGTTACATTCTCCCGCCTACAAAGCCCAACGTCCCCGTTGGCTCACAAACACCTCACCCAGGCATTGTGGTCCACACAGGAGCCACAATTCGATTGGGTATTGGCTCTGATACCACTATAACAACCCGCATCTTCGTTCACGCAAGATAGTGTCCCCAACTTAGCCACCGTATAGGTGTGGGGTTTTGTTCCTCAAAAGGCCTCGTCATTAGTAAGAGATGGGCTCTACTATAAAAGTACCCACTTCACACAGGCTTCCACAATGTAGGACTTAGGGGTGTTACATTAAGGGTTGAGTAAACTTGCTTGAATCAATGGAGGGGTTACGTACTTGCTTAAATATGTAGGGTGTTATATAAGCCCGACAAACTTCACCTGTTTTACATGGTGGGGTTATGAGGGCTTGTTAATATGTTAGGTATAACCTATCAAAATCCTAGAAGTGGGGATGCAAGCCTAGGCGGTAGCTTGTATCATATGTTGTGTGGATCCATTTTAGTCAGTAACCCATCTTGGTATCGAAAAGAGGACCCCGAACTGGGTAGGGGTTAGGGAACGTTTACTGAGTTGATTATAAGAGGTTACTTGAGTGAGGGTGTTGACATCACATTCCATTAGATTCATGTGCGTGCATGAGTCCGCTTGACTTAGGGATGATAAGACGCTATGACATCAGTTGGTATGGCTGTGCATCTTGAAAATAACAGGGTTTCCACTTTAGGAAGTGATACATCCTACTGTGAGCCAACACAGGGTATCTACGGGATAGGGAGCCGATCGATTAAGGTAGTAATTATTGTACATCTAGTCTTGCTTGTTTAGGACTCCGTTATTATCGTTGGGGTAACACCTATCATTTCTATTGGGCTACCTGTTACTATTGTTGGGGGTAAAACTCGTCACTAGACGTACACCTAAGTCTACCATCTTGTTCTTGTTGGGATCATCTTGTTCTTGTTATACTAGCATTGGTGTAGAGAAAAGTATTTAGGAAGCGCAATATATATTATGTCCTGATTATTTAGTTTATCCTGCTCAGTCTTTTATACGTGCCTTATGATGTTGTTATCTCCCTCATCCAGTCTATATACCTATCATGATGCTTTTACTTATTTATATGCTAAAAGTAACTGGACTCACCAGACTTTATGTTTGACCCATTTTGTTTCCTTTTCTCCCCTAGGTTCTCAGTGTGGGAATACGCAGGCTTGATTAGGATTCTCTCTTCTATTACGGCTTGGAGCTGCTTAGATGTACCACTTTGATTACCAGTCTACTCTAATATGGCTCTTTTTGGGGACTATGCTTTTATATTACTGTACTCTGATGATTTTAGTACAAGGCAGATACTATAAATTGATGTAATGAATTTTTTGCAGACTTATGTTGTAACTGGAATTGGACCACGATGATTTTTGTTTGGAAAATAAGGTTTTAAATTTCGTTGTTATTTTATATCTGTCTTGTGATGTTTCTTTTTCTGTTTGCTTATAATGCTTCACGAAACTTAATGCATTCTATTAAAGAATGACATTATTGGACGTGTAGCGTCACGTTTGGTATCAGAACTGAAGGTTACTAGATCAGATTAGAAGGTTTTGAAAATTGTTTTCAAAAGGTTTTAAAAGAATGCATTTTCAAAAGAAAACTCTGCTTTGAAAAACATATTACCCAAAGCCATATGAAATATCTTTTGACTCTCTGTTTGAATCCCTTTTTGCTTTTCTTTTCAGCATGTCTGTGGAACTGATTCTTCCTGAGGACGTTACGATAACGGCTTGGTTCCGTAGGTATCTTGAGGCTACGACGCCAGCCGGAGGCCAAGCAGACGCCCCTCCCCTAGCTGCAGCCGCTGTTCCTCCTCCTCCTCCTCCGCGAGTGGATAATTTCTCCAAGATATGCAAGGATTTTTGTGATATGGGAGGAAAGCCATTCCGAGGAACTGAGACTTTTGTAGAAGCAAGGAATTGGCTTAAAGAGACAGAGGATTTGTTTGGGATTTTTGAAGTTGGCAACCGTAGTAAGATTCAGCTGGCCATTTGGCAGCTAAAAGATGAGGCTTCATTTTGCTGGGAAGTGACATAAGTAGGGCATCCAGTTGAGACTTGAGATGGTTTTCGAGAGAGATTCAAGACGAAGTTTCTTTCTAAAGCTGAACAAGTACGAAAATGGAAAGGTTTCTGACACTTAAGCAAGGAGGCATGTCTATCAAAGAGTATGTCAGTAAGTTCAATCAATTGACAGGGTTTGGTTTGGAGCTAGTGGATACTCCGCACAAGAAAGCTTTGATGTTTGCAAGAGGATTGAATGAAACCCTCCGTGGATTGGCTATGTCTCATATTCCAATAGGGGCAACTTTCGAGAAACTCGTTGATATGACATTGACGCACGAAGAAGATAAAGGTGAAAAGAAAGAGACTAAGATTAATGAAACACAAAACAAGAAAGTATGGCCCAAGAAAGAACAACAATAACAAAAGAAGGGCGGAAAGAATGACAAAGCCCAAGAATGAAGGAAATGTTATAATTGTGGACGCGTGGGTCATTTGAGCAAAGATTGCAGAAAAAGAAAGAATATTTGTTTCCAATGTGGAGAGGTCGGAAACCTTATTAAAGATTGCCCGAAGAAGCAAGGACAGGGCCAAAGGGCAAGATCTTCCAGAGGGCAGGTTCATGATCTCATGGTAGGTGTACCAGATAGAGGTTGGAAAGTTTCTGTTGGAGGTTTGACTTCTCTTTCCGATCATCTTGTTAGAACTATTTTTGATTTTGGCGCTTCACATTCTTTTATATCTGGTTCTGTGGTTGAGTCTCTGCACCTTGGTACTAGTATGGTTTTGGATCCCATTGTTG
The DNA here is from genome assembly GCA_030737875.1 of Allium sativum. NCBI lineage: Eukaryota > Viridiplantae > Streptophyta > Magnoliopsida > Asparagales > Amaryllidaceae > Allium > Allium sativum. The sequence goes on along the minus strand of CM060918.1, from coordinate 970,144,643 downwards.
TCTCAAACCCCATTGGGGGTACGACTCATCTGTCTTTGATTTTTCGGGGTTAGAAAATATTTGTGTTGTGTGTTGAGTTTGAGTGCGATGCATATGTGCTTGATTTCATAGGCTATGATTTGATTCTAGGGATGGATCGACTAGCCATGTATGGTTCCATTCTAGACTGTGTGAGGAGGGTTATTAGACTTTTGACTTGCCATGGGAGGACTCTCGAGATTTCTTGTGACCCAAAGGGGTCTGTCATGCTTAGTTTCTTAGAATCAATTGATGCATCTATCGATGACTTGCAATCTGTACCGGTAGTCTGTGAGTATTCAGATGTTTTTGAGGAGGTTCAGGGCTTACCTCCGAGGCGCGAGATTGATTTTCGAATATTCTTGGTGGACAATGCAAAGCCAGTTGCATTGCCAGTGCACCACATGGCTCCAAGAGAAAGGAGGAAGCTCAGCAAGCAAGTAGGGGAGCTACTTGAGAAAGGATTTAATAGGCGAAGCATATCTAAATGAGATTCTCTAGTAGTATTCGCCACTGAGGCGGATGCTTCGCTATGTTTATGCGTGGATTACAGGGAGTTGAATAAGCTCACTAAGGAAAATAGGCACCTACTTCCGAGGATAGATGATCTATTGGACCATCTTGTTGGTGCATTTGTTTTCTCTCAGTTAGACTTGGCCATGCGGTTTCATCAGTTGAGGGTGGCCGAGGAAAGTATAGACAAGACTGCTTTTAGAACTGCAGATGGTTTCTTTGTGTGGCTCGTCATGCCTTTTGGGTTGATGAATGCACCCGCCTTTTTTTCGATCTGATGAGTAGGGTGTTTCGGGAGTTTCTAAATAAGTTCATTGTGGTCATTGTTGATGACATCTTGATTTTGTCGAAGAATGAGGAAGAGCACGCCTACATCTAAGGGAGGTTTTGAAGACTCTCCCAACGCACCAGCTTAAGGCAAAATTATCCAAATGTCATTTTTGAAGAAAGTAAGTGAGATTTCTAGGGCATGTTATTTCCAAGGATGGGTAGCAGTGGATCCCACGAAAGTAGTTGCAGTTCAAAATTGGCAGACTCCAAAGAATACAACAGAGATGAGGAGTTTTATTGATTTAGCGGGCTATTATAGGAAGTTCATTAAGGAATTCAACAAAGATATCAGCCCCACTCACCAGGCTGATGAAGAAGAATCTGACATTTTTTTGGGATATAGACTATGAGAATGCTTTTCAGGGATTGAAGAGGGCTTTGACAACAACCACAGTCTTGACTTTGCTTGATGGAAACAAAGTGTTCACAGTATACACCGATGCATGTGGTACGGGGATTAGTGCTGTTTTGATGCAAGAGGGAAGGGTAGTATGTTATGGTGGTAGATAGTTAAGAGTTCATGAGAAGAACTACCTTACCCATGACTTAAAGTTGGCTTCCATTGTATTTGCCCTTATGATTTGGCGTTATTATCTACTTGGGGAGAAGTTCGAGCTATATACCAATCATAAATATCTCAAGTACTTGTTCTCGCAGAAGGTTCTCAACTTGAGGCAGCAAAGATGGATGGAGTTCCTAGCGTCTTATGACTTTGAGATTGCTTATAACCCTGGCAAGGGTAATGTAGTGGCGGGCGCACTGAGTAGGAAGAGGATGACTTTAAGTCCACTATTCGTAGAGAGGCAGAGCTCAGAATATATATCGACCTTTGATTTTAGGCCATCTACGGATCTTATACCTGGTTTGTTGGCATCGTTAGAGGTGCGACCTACTCTTATAGATCATATAGGAACTTCATAGCTAGAGAACCCACAGATAGCAGACATCTTCGATAGGCTCAATAGTGGGGAAACTTCTAGTCACCTCAGTAGATATTCCACATATGATAGAGGGTGGTTGCGACGAGATGGAAGGCTTTGTGTTCCCCGAGTTAGGAGTTTGTTGAAGACAATCCTCGAGGAAGCCCATCATTCTAGGATGACTACCCATCCAGGCGATAATAACATGTGTAGAGTTATGAAAAGGGGTTTCTTTTGAGCTGAGATGAAGAAAGATGTAGCAAAGTTTGTTTCACGATGTTTAGTTTGCCAGCAAGCCAAAGCTAAGCAAAAGAAGCCCGGTGGTTTATTTCATTCTTTTGAGGTCCCACAGTCGAAGTGGAAGTGCGTCTCTATAGATTTCATTGATGGTTTGCCTAGATCAAGGAAAGGCATCACCAGTATTTGGGTTATAGTTGACATGCTTACTAAGATCGCTCATTTCATTCCTATTAAGAGTAAGAGGATGACAACATGGTTGGTAGCAGTTTATCTTTGTGAAATAGTTCGTCTACATGGTGTACCTTCAAGTATAGTGTGTGATCGTGACCCCATATTCACTAGTAAGTTTTGGAATAGCTTGCAAGAGGCATTAGATACATAGTTGTGTTTGAGCATCGCTTATCACCCTTAAACCAATGGGCATACGAAAAGGGTAAATAGAGTTCTTGAGGATCTTTTAAGACTGTGTATCCTAGACTTCGAAGGAACATGTGAGCAATATCTTCCTTTGGTAGAGTTTTCCTACAACAATAGTTATCGGACTAGTATTGGCATGACATCCTTCGAGGCATTGTACGGACAACCCTGTAGAACACTGACTTGTTGGTGGGAGTCTACAGAAAGGCTTTTACTTGGACCTAAGGTGATTAGAGAAACTTTAAAGAAGATTGATCTTATTCGCAGACGCATGAAGACAGCTCAGAACAGGAAAAAGTCCTATGCAGATAAGAGAAGAACTGATATTGAGTTTGAGGTGGGAGACATGGTTTTCATCAAGGTGTCACCTTTAAGGAATGTAGTTCGCTCTAGATCTATTGGGAAATTGGCACCAAGGTTTGTAGGGCCATTTCCCATAATAGAAAGGATTGGCCAAATAGCCTATAGAGTAAAGCTACCAAAGATATTGACAGGTATTCACGTTGTTTTTCACATTTCTCATTTATGGAAGTGCCTGCATGATACCGCAAAAGTAGTTAAGTCGTATATGCTTGAAGAGGTAGAGGTGGAACGGGAGGCGACAGTTAAACGAGTTCCTACCCATATTCTTGGATCGGAGGTTAAGAAGCTACGCAACCAAGAGGTCAGGTTGATGAAAGTGCAATAGGGATATGACCATGAGGATGCAACTTGGGAAACCGAAGACAAGATTCACGCTTCATACCCTTTTCTTTTCAAGGGTATGTTTTTAACTTCTTTTTCCAAAGCTTTTATTCGTACTTGCTTCTATCATTTAAGTATATCCTATTGATCGAATCTTCGACCTTTAGGTAGAAACCAATGGATGTAAACAGTTGTTTATAACATGTTATGTTTGATGGGTGCAAGTGGATGCAAGTGTTTGCTAGTGGTTGCTCGTGGATGCATATACACACATTAGGCAGTAGATCGACTTAATCACTCTCATACTGCATACGGTTGTGTGTGCATTTTTTTCTCTTTTATGGATTGAAATGGATGTATCATCACATGGATGTTGCATTTGGATGAACGATTATGCACTCATATATAACTTACATGTTGTACTAGGATTATTTGCATATATGTTGGATTCATGGCACTAACATACATTGCATTAAGGAGGTCAACTGAATCAGTAGACCACCTGATCTTTCGCATTAGTATAGGGACACATACACACACACCTTTGCATATGTTCATATAAGCATTAGAAATCTTTTAAGAACAATGGATGCCTGTGATTGGTGGATGAGTAGATGGACGATGCATGTTAGGATAAACATTCTTCTTAACTTGGAGATTTCGAGGACAATATCCTTTAAGTAAGGGAGAATGTAACACCCCGTAATTTTAAAAAGACACTATAATGATAAACTAAAGATTACTTAATTAAATAACGAGAATTAAGTAAAATAGACTATGCCATTGCGTTCTTCTCGAAATTCTGCTAAAGATAGACTCCGAGTTTGCATAAATTAGACATCGTATTAAGAAGATATTAAGGTTTGAAGTTTGTATGCATATAATCAATTTATATATAAACAAACCAGTCCAGAAATCAAAATCAGAATGCGAGAAGGAGCGGGAAATCGGCCCGTTAGGAGTCGACACAATGCCCCACAGGTGTCGAACCATGGGTCGACCCCTACAAGGGGGTATAGACCCCAGGGTCGACCCCGGAGTTGACCCCACCCAGATCTAGGGTAGATCCATTTCTGTGAACATGGACTTGTTTCTTGACCAAATTCGTTGACCATAGGCTATAAATAGGACCTCATTTCTATTGTTTTATTCATCAAAAACAATGGAGACAACGAGGTGCTGCCCCAACTCAAATTGAATTAGCCTATTCTTCTGCAATAACAACTTATAAGCATGCAAGAATCTCTGCTACAACATCAACAGCCAATCCTCTGTTCTTTAGATATAGTCACGGTGAGTTTATGTTATTTTTAGATATAAACATGTAAAGAGTAATCCAGACATGTTCATAAGCTGGATCTAAATCGGTGCATGTTAATAACTTGAATCATAACAAATCAGATCTACCGTTACTTGTACACCTAATCTACTGATTAGTTCTCATATGCCTATTCCGGATATGCCTGTTCTGTTATCATGCCTATTTTTTTCATCATATGCCTATTCAGCTACTATGCCTATTCCTGTCACTGTATGCCTATTCAGTTAGTATGCCTATTTCTATCATCATGTACCTATCTTATTGTTATGCATATTCCTATTCTCCTCTCTCCCTCCTTTTTATTTTTATAGCTAGCTTACCTTTGAGCCTAGGCCTACCGCTGAAATATGCGAATGATCGAAATTAGGAATGGTTAGGAATAATATTGGGGTATAATTTGTATTATAAAACACGACTGGGATTTAGAGGCATAATCTATACCTTGATCTAAAACTTTAATTTGGGGGATAACTTGTATCATGAACATGACTGCGATTTGGGGCATAACCTTGGATGAACATGAAAAATTGTTTAAGAATGAACATGCCTAATTTACAGCAAATAGTAACTGTAACTGCACTTAGACACGAGGTTAGATTACGCTTGTGGTAGACGTCTGCCCGGAACCGCCTGGCAAATCCAGCATCCATAAGTTGTTAATCTAATGTGAGGAGTCTAGTGCATAAATGTACACGTAACGGTGCTAAGACACAAGGTTAAGTCCGACTTGTGGTAGAAGTCTGCCCAGAACCTACCGGCATATCCAGCATCCACAAATGGTCGACTTAATGTGAGAGGTCTAGTGCATGAACATGCATAAATGGAAATAATAACTTGTTGACCTGTAATACTTAACCTGTTTAACATGGGGGTTATATGAACCTGTTAAAATTGTGTAAGGGTTGAGTAAACTTACTTGAATCAATAGGGGGAGGGGTTAGTACTTGCTTGAATATGAATATAACCCGAAAAACTTAACCTGATTTACATGGTGGGGTTATGCGGTCTTGTTAATCTGTTAGGCATAACCTATCAAAATCCTAGAAGTGGGGATGCAAGCCTAGTGGGTAGCTTGTATCATATGTTTTGTGGACCCATTTCAGTCAGTAACCCATCTTGGTATCGAAAGGAGGACCGCTAGGTAGGGGTCAAGGCGTGCTTACTGAGTTAATTATAAGAGGTCACTTGAGTGAGGGTGTTGACAGCACATTCCATTGGACTTATGTGCGTGCATGAGTCCGCTTGACTTAAGGATGATAAGACGTTGTGACATAAGTTGGTATGGTTGTGCATCTTGAAAATAACGGGGTTGCCACTTTAGGAAGTGATACATACTACTGTGGGGCCAGCACATGGTATCTAGGGATAGGGAGCCAACCGATTGGGGTAGTAATTAGGGTACATCTAGCCTTGCTTGTTTAGGAGCGTGTTATTATCGTTGGGGGTAACACCTGTCTTTTCTGTTGGGCTACCTGTTATTATTGTTGGGGGTAAAGGTAAAACCCATCATTAGATGTTCACCTATGTCTACCATCTTGTTCTTATTGGGATCATCTTGTTCTTGTTATACTAGCATTGGTGCAGAGAAAAGTATTTAGGAAGCGCAATATATATTATGTCCTGATTATTTGGTTTATCCTGCTCAGTCTGTTATACCTGCCTTATGATGTTGTTATCTCTCTTATCCAGTTTATATACTTGTCATGATGCTGCTATTTATTTATATGCTAAAAGCAACTGGACTTACCAGACTTTATGTCTGACCCGTTTTGTTTCCTTTTCTCCCTCTTCCTCTTCTCCCCCCAAGTTCTCAGGGTGGGAATACTTAGGCTTGATTAGGATTCTCTGTTCTATTATCCCTTGGAGCTGCTTAGATGTACCGCTTTGATTACCTGTCTACTTTGATATGGCTCTTTTTGGGTACTATGCTTTTATATTACTGTACTCTATTGATTTTAGTACAAGGCAGATACTATAAATTTATGTAATTAGTTTTCTATATTTCAGACTTATGTTGTAACTGGAATTGGACCACGATGTTTTCTGTTTGGAAAATAAAGTTTTAAATTCCACTGTTATTTTATATCTGTCTTGTGATGTTTCTATTTTCCTATAACGCTTCATAAAACTTAATGCATTCTGTTAAAAAGTGACATTAACGGATGTGGGGTGTCACATTTAGGTTGGAGATTAGCAAGCTATATTAGAAGAGAGGTTAATTAGCTATGCTTTGGATTGATTTCTTACTTTTAACAAGCAAAGGCGGGTTCTTTAATGAACTCACATCTATGCCATAAGCCTAGAGGCTTGTAAAGTGTAATTTAGGTTCATTTTGATTTGTGTATATGCATATGAATTGGATAGATAAGTATGCACTCTCCAGATTATTAGTTTTAGTTTCAATAAATTGGAATTTCTCATTTAGGTTGTGTACACAATCAAATTCATATGCTATGAGTTGAATTGGTGATATTGTAAAGCTCTGTTGTCACCACGGCAATGTCCTAATTCTTTATTAGTCATTTGAATCACTTTTCCATACTTTGGTTTGGAATTTAGTTCACTTTTGAGCTTATAATCAAAATCATTGCAATCTCATGTATATAAGTTTATGCATGTTTGTTTGTATTCTTGAGTTGTTTCGATGAGCTTATGAGGCCTTATTATCATCTAGATCAAGTGCATAGCCTCCGTAGTTCGCCATAAACAATTCATATATGATTTAGCTAAAAAATAGCCAAAATGGACACTTTGACAGCCACCAGTCGACTGGTTAAAATGGACCAGTCGACTGGTACCTACTACCCGAGAAAAAATAAATTTGATGTCTGCTGGTAAGTTAACCAGTCGTCTAGTCAAAAAAGAACCAGTCGACTAGTCCTGCTGTTTTTTGACAGTAGACCAGCGGAGACCATGGTCTACTGTATAGGTTGTTTCAGGCTCTTTCCTTGCCAAGTTTCGACCTGTTTGGCCTTTTTATGTGACTTTTCAGTTTCTCTGATTTATAGATTTCAAGAGCTTGATTATTGACCTTTTATAAAGTTTCGATTGATTCGTGGTGAACAAATTTATAATCGATCGTCATGAGATTTAATTTACGTTATTAAAACTTGAATTCTTTGCTCGATCATCATTTCAATCGCTATTTCACGAGATTTGCCACTGTCGAAACTATATAAAAGGGTTTCTAAATTATTTGTAGATACCATATCTTTTACTAAATGGTTTTTTATTCTACTTCATTATATGAGGTTATTTTCCAAATTGTTTTACTATCTACTAGTATATGATTTCATAAACCTTTTCCTCGTTCATACGAGAAATCTAATAAAACGCTTTAGTAAAAACAAGGACTATGATCCCTTGTGTTTGCTTCGATGGTTACTTCTTGGACTCATTCGATTGAACATCGTGGTAATGATCATTTCGTATTTCTTGTGGAATATACAACTTGTTCGTAAATATTAGAGTAGAGCAAGTGGTATGGGACATGTAGCCCGACTCTTATATTTACTAACTTGGCATAGTTTACACTATACTTGATCAATTCTGATCGATACGACCTTCGGGTCACTTTGATGATCCTCTGATCATCCTGAGAAACTTCGGTTCATCTTGAGAGTCTTCAGACTAATTAAGGAACTTCTGTTCCATCTTATCGTTGGAACTTCAGTTCCAATGGATATTCAGATCATTCTGATGATTTCCAGATCATCCCGAGGAACTTCAGTTCATTTGTCTGTATCGATGATGTCCATATCATCCCGAGGAACTTTGGTTCATTTGATTATATCGATGATTTCTATGTCATCCTGAGGAACTTCGGGTCATTTGATTTTATTGATGATGTTTGGATCATCTTGAGGAACTTCGGTTCATTTGAGTTTTATCGATACTATGTTATCAATCTGAGTTATCAATTTCATGTAGATTTGATGGGTGACATCATTTCTCCTGAATATCCATGTGTTGATATCGTATTTTTTGTTTCATATAGTCTTGATGGGTGAGATCATTTATCGTGAATATAGCTATATCTTTAGAGTGTGATAATCTTTTATAGCATCAAGATTTCTGTGAGATATATTGTAGATATTTTATCGAGCCATCACATTCTTCATGCGAATATTGTTGTTTTTGCATGTATGTCATTTTTTTGTTTATATCTCTATTTCTATCTCTGTTTATTATGATGGGTACAGCTAGACTGATCCGTTTGTTGTTTATTTTCTTATAAATAATACTTTGGTCAGACCGAGGTATTACATGTTGTGTATAACATTGTTGTATACATAATTATATGATTTTTGTTTGGTGATAACAACCAAATATATATTATTATAAATGTGTTTGTTATTGTACTGTTTTATATATATATCACAGACAGGAATATAATATTTATATTTAAATAGAATACAATGTACATAAATTCAAATATTCACATGGTATTTTATTTAAATAAAATATTTTATTTAAATAAAATATATTTTATTTCAAACATTCAAACAGTACAACTTTTATAACTTCTCTATTTGTACACTCCACTGATATATTTCATTTCATACGTATACAATTTCATATACACGGCTCTTTACTACAGTTCATTCAGTCACTCTCACATATACAGTTTCATTTACACATACATATTGATACTCTCTTTCACTACTTCATCTTCCATCTTTTGTCTTCATAGCTCATCGTCAATCCAGTTATCTACACCAGTCATATACAGAATCACACACGCAGAGTAACTGAAATAGAAATAATTTCGTATTCTAGTAGATATAATTTTTATTTTAAAATTTTATTTGCCTCAGTTTTCTGGTGTGTTTTCTCATCATTTTTGATGACTCGATCTGATTTATTAATCCATCTAACTATGTCTAGACAGCTTGTGATATTCACAGTGATACACTATAAATACCACATGGCAGACAGTGTGTACATATATATTTCATTGCAGGGACAAGAAAACTATTCTGATGGCTGCATATACACACGTGTATAGATATAAACGTGTGCATTGCCACGCCAATCAGTATACAGTATGGCAACTGAGGATTAGCCACGTAGACCATCTCAAGTCAGTGCAACAAAGTCAACAAAGCCAAGTGTCGAGCAAAGCAATAATGGATACTCATGCAAAGCCAAAATAGCAAAAACAAGGGTGATCAAGGCTAAATGGTCGAGCCATGTGTATGAACATGTTCAGCAAATTCAAAATAGAAATGATCAATGCAGAGTGCACAAGAATGGACAAGCATTCCAGTACAACAATGTGTACAAGCCATAGTGAAATAGCAAGTTCAAGAATGCATGGACATCAACAAGCCCAGATCAGCCCAAACAAGTTGACAAACATATAGGATCATATTCAGATCAAGTGTAACTAGCATGGCATGATGGCATCGGCTACATGATTCAGCAGCTAGAACAATACTCAAGTGAACGAGCAAATCTGAGTAAACATGGCAAGCAGATACACAAGAAAGTAAAGCAACATAGCAGGTACACATGCATGTGTCAAAATGATAGTGACAACGCAAGGATTGGTTTTGCACAGCAAGAAGTGGTGCATGGTCATAGCTCAATGATGGAGATGAAGCAAATAACATGGCAGTATATAAAATCCCAGTGACACAAGCATTAATGCACATGAAGACACACACACAGCGAAACATGTATGCATAGTCAGACAACCACAAGTGAACAATGCAGCAAGCTCAACTCAGACAAATACAATGTGTGACATGATGTGGCAATGGACAAGTTAAGTTTCAGGTGCAAACAAGATCAAGCATATACAACAACAAAAGGTATTTCAGCAGCTATACATGGTCAAATAAGAGGCAGCATGGTCTGTATAACATGGTCAAACAGTGTAATACATACAACAAGTACAAATGGAGCTGCAACATTTAACAAGGTAAGGAAATGCAAAACTATTTTGAGCAAGTGCCAAAAGAAACACAAGTGCACAATGAAGCAATGCATGCATGACACAAGCTTAAATAAGTAGCATGCAGTTTGAAGATAAACAATGAAGCAATCAAGTTTTTTTGGGCAACATATAAATCTTTCCAGAAAATCAGAATTATCATATATGGAAAATATCAATGGCTTTTATAACCTATTTTAAATGGGAATTGCTAGTAGTAACCAAGGTAAAATCAATTTCAATTGTTTTGGCAAGTATCAATTTATTTCTAGAATTTAGATATCAGAGAAAACATGTTTGGTGCATCATATTTGTTCTAGGAAAATCATCATAGTTGCACATGTCCACGACATTCAATCAAGCTACACAAAGGGAAACTATTTCCGGAGATTCTTTTTAAAGATAGAGCAAAAAATTATGCAAGATGTAAATAAAATCCATCTTTGGCAAGTTTTTAATTCATTCCTGAAATTGACTAATCATGTATGGCAAGAGCAATCAAAGGGTTTCCTAAAATCATGCTTATTCGAAATGATTCAATTTATTCAATTTGGGACCAGAGTTTTTTTTATTCATGATATGGTTCAAATCTCACAAGAAAACATTTAGCAAGTGTTTAACAATTTCTAGAATTCTCTCAATCTATATCAAAGCTATGGAAAACAGAAAGCCAAAATCATGCATGTTTTCTAAAGCCAAGGAATTCAAATACATATAAGAGACAATTCTCATTCAATTCATGGAAAACAAAAGGAGGAAATCGAGCTAATCAATCAGCAAGTCAATTAATTCGAAATCAGAGCATTTTAGGGATTTCTAAACCCTATATGTTATCACCAAATCATCATCGGCAGAATATAGAGAAGGGATCGAAAACACAAGCGAAACATCCAAGAACAAAATCGAATAATCAATTCAGAGAACCTCACTAAATTTATCCATCGTTTTTAGATAACCAGTATCCCAAATCGAAGCATCAAAGAGCTACACAGATTCGAGCATCAAAGGGGAACTTTAAGATTAACATCACGATCGAGATTTGGGATTGGAGAAAACCCTAGTTTGAGAAGCTGCCGCCATTTTCAGTTTTTAGAAGAAAAGAAAACAGGTTGAACCAAAATGCAAAGAGGCCGACCATCTTTTAATTGAAAAGGGGATAACCTTTATTTTTAACTCCCAAGGTTTTAGTTTGTTTTATTTTGTATTGTTTTTTAGTTCTGTCTTCTTTGTAAACCATTTGAACAGTTCTAGAGTCTATAAAATTCTAGGGAGTCTAGTTAGGGTTTTAACTGGCAGTTTACTAGAGTCTGTAAAAACTAGGGATACAGGTTATGGGTTTGTAATCCGGGGAAATCTGATCTAGGAGATATAGATCAGTCTCGAGTTTTGTGCGTAGGATTAGAATAGGAGCGAGGGTTCGCGAGTTTACATGGTCTTGTAAGCAGAATCTGTTCTATTTCCCAGTAGAAACCTTAGTGAATGCAGGAGTAGGCAGAGTCTGCCGAAGCTAGGTAAAACTATGTGTCATTTACTTTTTGCTTTTATACTTATTGTTGCTACCTGTTACGATATTTATTTTAATATCCTGTAAGATTTGAACTCAGCAATAAAATTCAATAAACCCTATTCACCCTTCTCTGGGGTTAATCTAGATCCAACAACTGGTATCAGAACAGGTATTCTATTAACTCTAGAGTAAATGGTGATTCCTAGTTGTCAGTCCATAGAGAGTAAGTCCAGTCGTATTCCAACTATTTTTAATGGTGTAAATTTTTTGAATTGGAAATCAGAAATGGAATCCTATTTAGAATCTTTTGATATTAAATGTTAGAATAGCATTATAGATGGGTATGATATGGTCAGTAGGAATGATATTGGATTTAATTCTCGTGCTATTCATATTTTGTATTCTTATATTGATGATGTCTAGTATAACCTTATCTCTCATTGCTTGACTGCACAAGAAATCTAGAATACTCTCAATATGAAGTATGGACAAATTGACAACAGCAGCTCGAAACCCAAAATGGTCAACTCAGATTCAGATCTATGCTCGGGAGAAGAAACAAATGAAAATTCAAGTAGATCAGACAATGGAGACTCAACAGACAATGATACTGAAAGCTTCTCATATAAAGATTTGGTTTATATGTGTACTGATTTAACAAAAATCATTGATAAACTCCATCGTAAAAAAATATATTTAAAATCTAAAAATCATGAGTTGAATACCAAAATTAACTATTTGGAATCAGAATTAACAAATGTCATAAAATTAGATAATTTTGATTATGAAAATTATTTGAAATTGAATAGTGATCTCGTTCATCTCAATAAAATCATTAAAAAGCTTGAAGAAGAAATTCTTATTTTAAAAGATAACGAGATTGAGTTAAAAGATCCAAACATTTCTTTGCAAAAAGAATTTAATAATTTTAAGGCCATTAAAAATTCCAAACATGAAATTGCTGAAAAAGAAAGCTTGTTAAAAAGTGATTTGATTTTAAATGAGCTTGAAAATTTTCAAGAAACTTGAATTCGAAAAACAAATTAAATTTTAATCTGAAATCTTTGAGTCCAAGACCAAAATCAAACTACTTGAAAACGAAAATTTGTTTTTGAAACAAAATGATACTGAAAGTAGAAAGTTCAACATTAATCATTGTTTAAATCTGATAAAAGAAAATTCTGATCTTAAATCCAAATTCAACGATTAGAATCAACTTTGGATAAATTTTCTAATGGGGAAAAATCGTTGAATATGCTGTTATAAAACCAATTTTCAGTTGGACATAAACGAGGTCTTGGTTTTAGGAAAACAAATGTTTTTGAAAATTTGAAATTGTTTCATTTTAAAATTCCCTCAAACTGCTTTGGAAAGAGTCATTTTGAAAATTTAAACTCTAAAAGGTTTTTGAATCACAATCGAGATGTTAATTTGTTTTATAACAAACCATTTGAACAATCTTAGATCCTGAAAGAAAATAATACGTACTTTGTTAAATTAAAACAAATCTGGGTCCCCAAATATACAAAAATTGATATGAATGGATTGTTATACAAACACGTTTAGGTACCGAAAGATGTGAATACAACTATGAGTGGTTTTACTGCTTTTATTAGACCACTCAATCCTCCTAACAGTTAGGTACCGAAGGAGGTTGAGGAACTGCATTGCTAAAGAAACACTGGATTCAAATTTCTACATATCACAGAATCATTCACGGTTCCTTAGCCATATCTTTTGAGTTAGAGATTCATTTTGCTTACACTGATTCCAGGTAAGATCTCTGAACTCATCTTTGTAAATATTTTTTTTGATTATTCCTCCCTTCTATCTCTTCTTCTTTTTATGCTTATTTGATTTGACATTGCCATATACCCTTTTTCTTTTATTCTGCGCTTTCTTAACTTCAAATAGCAGAATTCATGATTTTCTGGAAGTTCGCTTCATTTGAATAAAACTCTGATGTTTTAATCATTTCCAGATTTTGAGTTTAAACTTGTAAATCTCTGCAATTGTTTTGAAGTTTATTTCCTGATTTCTAAATTCATAACAGTGTTGATGTATTCTTGTCATATCCTGAACACTGTTGTTTTGAATTTTAAATTTTTTGAAGATCTGAATAATTAATGAAATTTCACACATCTCTGCTGTTTTGAGTTTCTTCTAGTTCATTTTAGAAAATCTTGAAATATTACACTCATTACAGCACACTGTTTCTTCTCAGTTGTGATAATTCCATTGATTTTCAGATTGGCTTGGATATTTTTTTGTCTTAAATCATTGCTTATATCTTGAAATTCACTTCTATTCATGATCATCTGGTTTGAAGTTTTGTTTGTTTGAGATCATTTGAAATTCCTGATATTGTGAATCTCACACATCTCTCAGACCTGAAATTATTAATCCTGTGTGATTGATTCATTGCATCTTATGATTTATATTTGTTCATATGATTTCTAATAAACCATTATTTTTGGATCATGAATTATTTCTCAATCTTGATGTAAAGAAATTTGAAATAATGATTCAGACAATTCAGAAAATAATGAAATCTCTCTTGTGCTTATCAGAAGCTTTTCTGAAAAATTCTTTGGAAAATCTGTTCCTTGAAATTTATTATTTCATGGTTATTTGATTTGAATATCTGTTTGTTTAAAATCATTTGAAATTATTGATTTATTGAATCACACACATATCTTGGATCTGAAATTAATAATCTGGTGTCATCGATTCATTGAATCCTGATACCTTCATATTCCATCAAATGATTTAAAATAAATGGTATTTTTAATCTTGGATCATGAATCATTTTTTGTGACCGTCATCCTGATAAGTCTGCTTTGAAACTGTTTGTTGTGCTCTGATATTTCTTTTGAAATATGTTTTCAAAAATCTTCTTGTTTTTGATTGCTGCTCTGATAGATAAAACTAATATGCTTGATTTGTTAGTCCTGTCTGCTTGGGCTTTGTGATTGGTTTATACTATCTGAGATACCCTTGTTTGTCTGTAGTATCATGTTAAAATCCTCATTAATAGAGACATCAAGTGTTATCAGTTTAGAAGTGCTGAATTTTTTTTGTATATATTTTTTAATCCCTCATATCTTGTATACATCTTCATATCCCTCTTGTAATTGATTTTCAGTTTTAAAATTATTTATAGATTATTCATTCATAAATTGAAATCAATAACCAAATTAAACTGTATTTATAATTCATTAAAACTATTATCATATTTTGAAATTGTGATGAATTGTAACTGCAGTATATTTCACAACAAGAGGAGATTTTATTTAGATTTTTCATGATGGTTGAACAGTTATTATAATATATTTGAATTGGCAATTATTTCACGACCATCTCCATTAACTACCATACTTCTGCCATCCATCATGATTTTATATTAATGTGGAGAGTTAATATTTTTTTAAAAATATCGTGAATAAATAGTGGAAATATTTATGATGGAATTGTGGTTATATTATTGTTAAGAATTAGTGATAATTGAAAATTTTCGATGATTGCGGTATAGTTGAGCATATTTCATAGTATGATTAATTTAGAAATTTATTTCACAAACCATTCTTGTACCTACCACATTTCTATCATCCATTTTGGTTTTATATACTGAGGAGTTTTTCTTGTGGAGTGAAAATAATAAATATAATTAATAAATAAGTGTGTCTCTAACCTCATTTAAAAATCCAAGCTCTGGCATGCTTGGTTATGAGACAACTTATAATTTAAGCTGCGACTGACCTCATTTAAAAATCCAAGCTCTGGTTATGCGTGGTCAGTGTGCTCTTAAATAAAAAGGAAAAGAAATTAAATAATGTGGTATAAATAGAAATTAATGAGAATTTCTCTTTTGTATGTAAAAATCAGTCAATCAATCCATCTTCTAACTTGTGAAATGTGTTGAAAACTTATGAAATATTATGATTTGTTGACTGACACTACTGGGATTTGAGATTACTTGATTTTGTCACTTAAGTTGAATTCATAAGCGTAGTCTAAATCCATCACTTTTTTTGTGCTTCATTTTTTTAAAAGTTCTTTTGAAAATAATTTAAATCATATTTTTATAACTCTCTCCATTTGTACAAATTTCATCATAAATCCGTCATTTTCTACAATGTGAAATATGCCATTAGTTCTTAGAATATTATGATTTTTGTTTGACTGATTGAGATTTATGATGACCGTTCTTCCTCTTAAGTTGAAATTATATTTTTTTAGTCATTTTTCATCTATATTTTAAGTGCTGCATCCTTTTGATGATAACAAAAGGGGAAGAATGGATTGAGATTTTGATTTATGAGTGAATATTTTATAAATATTTCAATTTTGAGAATATCAATTCAATTTACATTTTTTCATTCTTTTCACTCATGCACAGTTATAGGGGGAGTTTCTGTTGTAGGGGGATCATTCAAATATGGGTAGTTCAGTTCTTCACTATCAATCACATTTATTATATTCAAAATATTAATATTTGTTTGTCATCATAAAAAGGGGGAGATTGCTGTGTATAACATTGTTGTATACACAATTATATGATTTTTGTTTGATGATAAAAACCAAATATATATTATTATAAATGTGTTTGTTATTGTACTGTTTCATATATACATCACGAAGAGGAATATAATGTTTATATTTAAATAGAATACGACTGTACAGAAACTCAAATATTCACACAACATTTTATTTAAATAGAATATTTTATTTCAAAAATTCAAACAGTACAACTTTTATAACTTCATTATTTGTACACTCCACTGATATATTTCATTTCGTACATATATAATTTCATATACACAGCTACTTACTACAGTTCACTCACTCACTCTCACATATACAGTTTCATTTACACATACATATTGATACTCCCTTTCACGGCTTTATCTTCTGTCTTCACAGCTCACTGTCGGTCCAGTCATCTACACCTATCATATACAGAAACACACACAGTATCTAGAACAAAAATAATTTCATATTATAGCAGATATGATTTTAATTTTAAAAAATTTATTTGCCTCAGTTTTTTGGTGTGTTTTCCCATCCTTTTTCATGACTCGATCTGATTTATTAATCCATCCGACCATGTCTAGACAGCTTGTGATATTCACAGTGATACAATGTAAATACCATAAGGCAGACAGCGTGTACATATATATTTCAGCGCAGGGACAAGAAAACTATTTTGATGGCTGCATATACACACGTATATAGATATACATGTGTGCAGTGCCTCGCAATCAGTATACAATATGCCAACTGAGGAGTAGCCACGTGGACCATCTCAACTCAGTGCAACATAGTCAACAAAGCCAAGTGTCGAGCAAAGCAATAATGGATACTAATGCAAAGACAAAATAGCAAAAACAAGGGTGATCAAGGCCAAATGGTCGAGCCATGTATATGAACATGTTCAACAAATTCAAAATAGATTTGGTCAATGCAGAGTGCACAATAATGGACAAGCATTCCAGTACAACAATGTGTACAAGCCAAAGTGAAACAACAAGTTCAAGAATGTATGGACATCAACAAGTCCTGATCAGCCTGAACAAGTTGACAAACATATAGGATCATATTCAGATCAAGTGTAACTAGCATGGCATGATGGCATCTACTACATGATTCAGCAGCTAGAACAATACTCAAGTGAACAAGCAAATCTGTGTAAACATGGAAAGAAAATACACAAGCAAGTAAAGCAACATAGTAGGTACACATGCGTGTTTCAAAATGATAGTGACAATGCAAGGATTGGTTTTACACAACAAGAATTGGTGCATGGTCATAACTCAATGGTGGAGATAAAGAAAATAACATGGCAACATATAAAATCTCAGTGACACAAGCAATAATGCACATGAAGACACACACACACAGTGAAACATGTATGCACAATAAGACAACTACAAGTGAACAATGTAGCAAGCTCAAGTCAGACAAATACAATATGTGACATGCTGTAGCAATGGACAAGCTAAGTTTCAGGTGCAAACAAGATCAAGCCTATACAACAACAAAAGGTATTTCAGCAGCTATACATGATCAAATAAGAGTGCTGCATGGTCTGTATAACATGGTCAAATAATGTAGTACACACAGCAAGTACAAATGGAGCTGCAACATTTAACAAGGTAAGGGAATGCAAAACTGTTTTTAGCAAGTGTCAAAAGAAACACAAGTGCACAATGAAGCAATGCATGCATGACACAAGCTTAAAGAAGCAACTTGCAGTTTGAATATGAACATTGAAGCAACCAATTTTTTTTGGGCAATATCTAAATCTTTCCAGAAAATCGGAATTATCATATATGGAAAATGTAACGACCCGGAAAATGGCGATCTTGGTTATCCGATATACAACACATATCGAACATCCAAAGATAAAAAATAACCGGAAAGTTAACAGAAAGAAGTTAGAGAGTGAGGAAAGATAAGATAGAAATTTAGAATAGAAGAAGAAGAAGAAGATACAACATCAGAGTAACACGAATATCACAGTTGAACGAATAACATATAATAGATAACATATCCTTGAAATAAAATCAGTATATGTATACAGTAACATTATCAGAGTACAACACTTACAACACAACGGAAATAACTATAGCTATATAATCCTGAAGCCTCCTGCTCCAAGCTCTCCAAGTATATCTATAAATTCCTGACTACTTGACTGCCCGTACAAAATTGGGCAACCAAGAGTTTAGGGAAAACAAAATAAACTCCGGGTCAGTCATGGGACTGGTATGAGTAAAACAGTTTAAAACAGTTTGAACAAGTAAGCGATATCTCACAAGACCACGCCGTATAACGGAACGGATTTTTCCCTTATGAGAATCCACAATATCTTTATATCTAAAACCTTTTGATATTATGATAATGTCTATCAAACACAATATAATAATCATCTAGCAGAAATGCTTTCATCTCACGTTCTACATATATAGTATACAATCAAAACCGCAAGCACGTATTGGGTAATGGATTTCCAACTATGACAAGGTATGCAACCACCTTTCGCTAGTGTACCTCTAGAGAGGAATACACTGGGTTCAACAAGAACATTTTGCAACTCGACCAAACATGACCAACCACTCATTTTGCTTGAGTGTATCGAATGTATATCACCAACGGTTGGGATCAGCAACCATTTCCTGAATGGGACACCAATTGACAATAGATTTTTAGAAGTAAACGAAACTCTGGATCAGGTGATTATACACCCTAATAGGTGCGACCTACATAGCCATGCTGCCTGCCTGATTTTTGTCATTTCCTGGTTGGAGGTTAGAGGCCACGCTTATCTCTGATAGATCACACGTTTATTCACTTTGAATGTCACATCGTCATACCCGCCAAATCACAAATTGATTTCCCCAAAAATACCACGGGTATACAGCTAAGAGAAACGAATTCCTCCGCCACCAAACGTAAATACGTTTGAAGAGATCAACTTATGCGATCTATTAAATATACTCTGTCAGACATTCTTCTATACAAGTCGTCCTGGGACCGGACAAACTGAAGGCACTATTCAGTACAGCCATCTTAGGCAATCTTTACCTAAGATTTATACAACAGCCCTTGTACTTGACTCCGTCTTCAATTATCTTTGGCATATATGATTCGCAACGCTTATGCCAATATGGAGTGGTTCTTCGGATTATAATCCAACCGGTCTCTCCATATTAACAACGTTAAAATGGTCGAAAACTTCGATAGTCGATGAGTTAACTATCAAAGAAAAACACGTGTACAAACAACGATCTTATTTCCAGATGGAAATTACATCGATCAATCACCAATCAACTTTTATCCTTTAAATTAATTTATCATTAATTTATTTCATTTGTCATTTCTTGTTTCCATATATTCAACATTTCTTGTTTTCTCAATTTAGAAAATATATGTTATTAACACTGGAAAACATTTCCATTTCTTGTTTTCTATATTAGAAATTTTTTTGATTCTTATTTGGAAAACATTTCCAAAACTCTAACATTGGACTTAGACAGATGTTTAAACAAACCATCGCTATGCCAACTCAAACCATTACACTCATTAACTAAATTTACTTAACCATACTTTACTATAAAACCTTAGCCCTTTCCTTAGTTAAGAAGGAAGTCAATCAAGTTAGGGTATAATTACCTCTCAGACCTTAACTGAACAACATTTTAACTTCGGAATAGACAAACTTTATCTTTTAAACCTTTAACAAACTTCCTTACGTAACTCTCTTTCGAATAAACCTCCATCCAATAACTCTTTCTTTCTAATAAACTATATTCGATAATCTCTCTTCTTCGAATAACCTATATTCGAATAGCTCTATTCAATTAACACTACTCGATTAACTCTAATCGATTTACTCTTATCAGTTAGCTCTATTCAATTAACTCAATTCTATTAACTCTATTTGATTAACTCTATTGAATTAACTCTATTTGATTTACCCTATTGGACTAACTCTATTCAATTAACTCTAGCTAATTTACTCTTATCAATTAACTCCTTTCAAATAAACTATATTCGATTAACTCCTTTCGAATAACTAATATTCGATTAACTCCTTTCGAATAACTAATATTCAATAACTCCTTTCGAATAATTAATATTCGAATAACTCTAATATGACTAACTCTAATTCAATTAACTCTATTCGAATAACTCTTATTCGATTTAACTCTAATTGATTAACTCTAACTGATTAACTCCAACTGGTTAACTCTAACTGATTAACTCTAACTGGTTAACTCTAACTGATTAGCTCTAACTGGTTTACTCTAACTGATTAACTCTAACTCTAATCGATTAACCCTTCTAACTCATTTTGATTAATACATTTTGATTAACTCCTTTGATTAACTCTATGTTCATATTCAGTTTCAAATATCGATGTTGAAATCAATTCTTACTTTCTATATAAGCCCTGACTTATATATTCTATTTATCCAATGATAAATATTTTATTTAATTTATAAAATATTGTTTATAAATTAACCTTCTCAATATATTGGTTACAACCGATTCAATTTAAAATCTTTGCTTTAAATCTATACCATGTTATACTCGTGCGCAAAGCATGGGTCTAAACTTTCTTCATGTAAAATTCTATTCATTTGCCAAATATTTCCTTATATGACATTCTTTTCATTTTACAATAAATTCCTTTTATAACTCTATTTATTTTCTACATAAATATCTCCTTTTATAACCCTATTTATTTAACAAATAACTATTATTTTCCCATCCTATTTATTTAACAAATAAATATTTTCTTTTCAACTCTATTTGTAAATGTTTTACAAATATTCCTTTTCGAAATCTATTTGTAAATGGTTTACAAATATATCCTTTTCATTTCTATTTGTAATGGTTTACAAATATACCCTTTTTCATTTCTGTTTGTAAATGGTTTACAAATATAGCCTTTTCATTTCTATTTGTAAATGGTTTACAAATATATCCTTTTCATTTCTATTTGTAATGGTTTACAAATAAACCCTTTTCATTTCTATTTGTAAATGGTTTAAAAATAAATCCTTTTCTATTTGTTTTACACATATTTCCCTTTTATATTTGTTTTACAAATATTTTCCTTTATATTTGTTTTTCAATTATTTTCCTTTATAAAATCCCTTGATTTTATAAATATTCCTTTATATAAAATCCTTTAATTTTATAAATATTCTATTTTAGTATACAGTTTGTAATCTTCCTTCTATATAAAATCTTTTGATTTTATAAAATATTTTATTTCAATGTAGTTATTTGAAATTTTCCTTTTTCATCCCAGGGTTTTCTTACGGTATTTAAAATACCAAACAACAGTGATCGATATCATTCAAACACACATAATCAACAACAGATCATATATCACATCATATATCACAATATATGAAACAAAACAGAATTATATATATTGTGGAACCCAGTTGGATCCCTCCAACCTGTTTCCCTGCATCACAGATGTTAAATAATATAATTAACATCGATTTCATTTCAATATGAAATATTCTGCTAACAGAATCAATATTTGATTAACGATTTATATCTATATCGTTATCTATGATTTCAACCAGTACACAAGCAATTCAACCAAACAGTTAACACACAACAATCAACAGATGATTAACAGTTCTAAAAATATGTTATATAAATATGACTGTTCAGAGTTGGTGAGTTTTACTCACACTGGACGATCGTCGTTAATAATGATAACCATCGCTCGATTTGATTCAGACGGACAATTTATTTTGCAATAAATTGTAACGAGCTTCGATTCATTCCTCGTCAGTTCCATCGTGTAGCGCTCATCCATACGATCCTAACGTGACTGACCGTTCGAAATTCTGATATAGTATGATAAAGTTATGCTATTAAGAAGTTAATACATATTTTAAATTTAAAAATAAACTTAATTTATAAAAGAAATGGGCTTTACCCATAATTGTCCGGCTTATTAAAACTTAAAACTTCCAACACGTTACCTCTCTTCCCCCTAAACGTTTACCCCATCAGGCCCACATCCATTTACAAGCCCACCACCGAAATGCTTCTTCTCCAATATCGAACTGCTCCAGAACATTTCCCTCACCCATTTCCGTGATTTCAACCAACAACCGGTCCTCCGTTCTTCGACGAAAATCAACAAACACCACACCAATCTTCTTCTCATTCCATCCTCCTTCATCTTAAGCCAAGCATCCCCAGTTCTCATCATCCTTGCGAAGTGCGACATCGAGCATTCTCGATGCTGTACAGGGAGACACCGAACGCAATTTTCACCAAAATGCCTCAAAAAACCACAAACTCTTCCATTCTCCACCCTGAATCTCAATATAATAACCATACATTGAATTGATGCTTAAATCCCTAGATTTCTCAAACCCTAGGTTGTCTGGTTCTACTTCGCACAGCAAAACCTGCTGTCGCACCCAGTTAGAGCCCTACCGGATTGAAGCTTACACGGATACGAATACAAATATACTACTCTTGGAATTTAAGGGATTTGATTTGATTTTGAAAGGATTTTCCAAATATTATTTTCTCATGTTTTTAAGAAGGGGAGGCGACGGGGATTCTATTCTGACCAGAGAAATGAATTTGCAAGGGGTAAGTAAGGATAGGAAGTGTATTTATAGTGTAGAAGGTGGCTTGTTGAAAGAGCATCATCCATTCAATTTCTTTATTTACTTTTATATCACTTGTATTTGCCTTCTAAAAACCCGTGTGCTCACATATGATACCTAAAAATCACGAAACTGGACATGCAACTACAGTTCGACATTATGGTCCCAACAAAACTGGTTTCGTCGAATTCCGACTCCGTTTGCTCACACAACGTATTTTTAACTGTCAAAATACTGACTGTTTTTCACATTAAAATCCCATACGGCCACATACTGACTTCAAAAATCACGGAAATTGAAATCTAGCAATAATTTACCATTGCGGATCCAACAAAATTAGTTTCGTCGAATTCCGACTTCGTTTGCAAAAGTGGCTATTTTTAAAGCTCTAAATAACCCATTTAAATATATAAATATATTTAAATATGATTAAATTAAATATAAATAAATTTACATTATCGTATATATTCACAGTAGAATACTATACAGCTCCTGAATAATCCTACATGGATTTCTAACTCGATATTCAAATCCCGGTTGAATCGATATTCAAATTTATATTGAAATTCCTTATATATATCGTTATAAATTATAAAGGAATTCCATAGCGACTTTTCTAAAATTTAATTTGGACATACATCAAAATCTACACAATGAAATCCCGATTTTTCTCTTCCACTAGAAAATATACTTTACTAGCTCCTAACATTTCTTGTTTCATAGAAATCCGATTTAAAATGGCTTATGTATATTCGTTTAAAGTTTGAATCGCCAATTTACCACTGCAACGCCACTTCGAGCTCGATTTTAATTATAATATAATTATACGTTCAAACTTCATTTAAATAATATATTCATTATTATAATTCAAATCTAAACTGAATTATATATTTTGAATTTCCCAATTCACACCATATCGCCATTTCAGCCAATTCTGATTATTTCAGAATTAAATATATTATTTAATTATTATATTAATTAAATATTCAATGTTATTTAATTTTAACGACCATTAAATTCTCTAAATCACTATTTAAATAATTAAATAAATTAATTATTATATTGTTGAAAAATGCAGGTCGTTACATTCTTCCCCACTTAAAATAATTTCGTCCTTGAAATTGCTAAGGTAGAAACAAACCCTATTAACTGGTTAGAACTTATCTGTTCACTTCTTAACTTCAGTTTCAACTGAACCAATTTAATTTCAATTAAATATTGATTAATTCTTATCAACGAAAATTTTCAAAAATCCTGAAAATTTTCTAACGCCTTAACTTTTCGAAAAATTTCGTTAGCACCTCCTTTGTACGGCTCAATCGGTACAACCACAACTCGCCTCTCTAGGCCTTCTCCAACCCAAAAGAAAGTCAAACAGCCAAGCGGCTTGTCAATTCGGCTCATAAAACTCTCATGCTATATGAAATATAAACTTGTACCTTTTTGATGGGCATATCAATATATCCTTAACATCTGCTGCTAATTCAGCATATACCAGTGTCATCCTAATCAAACTCCAATCACTTTTATCTCCAACACAACCATCCGCTTATATCCAAGCCAAATATCATTTCAAACTTGAGTTTCATTCTCGATTCCAAACTCTTAACTTGATTATCAAATTATACTTCAAACTCGAATCTCACAAATCCTATTTGTCTCGATATCATTCTAATTCAATTTCAGTTACCACTAAACTGACTTTATTTCAAATTTCGAATTTGCTTTCACAAATTTATATATAACTTGTTTTTAATTCAAACTGCTCTTTTCTGGGAGTTTTAAATAGTTTACCATATCAAAATCAAACTGTCCCTTTCAGCATTTCAAACAACTTGTCTTCCCAAAACCATTCAAAAACAAAATCTTTGGTAGTAATCCGTCACTTATAGCTTGAAATTGAACACCGATGATGTTGCGCAGTCGTCATCGGAATTATTTCCAGGTGATCAAAGTGAGTTCAATGCTATATCACTTTTCAAAAATCATATTTTTAAACACTTCCATTTTGAAATCTATTTCAAAATACCATTCACAATGTTTGTAAAACAATTAAAATCTCCCAGGATTTTAAAATTCTCATATACTTAATTTAACTCCATTTACAAACACCTTTCAAATTCCAAGGTTTTAATTTCAACTCTGATTTTAATTTCAGATTTAATTCAATTCATTATACTTATCTGAATTCTGATCGGTTATTTACATAACCACTTCACATTTTATAATCTTATTCGATTATAATAACAACCAATATATCCAATATATATATTCATTCCAATATATATATCTTCTCTATATCAAAATATACTTTGGGTAAAATTATTCTGTTTGCCCTATTTTCAAAACATATCGTGTCGACCCATCGTATTCGAGTGTTTAGAAACTCCTATCGATACAGTGGATCAAACTGATCGACCAGAACCCATAAACAACTCGACCAATAAATCTCCATAATATAAAACAATTTTTATATCAAATAACAAATACGTTCACTTGTATATATATACTCAAACTCAATCTAGGGTATTACTAACCCCATCTCTACTGAGTCACACCACAGAGCCAAGGTAATTACTTAATCTTGAGCTCTGATACCAACTGTAACGACCCGGTTTTTGTCGACTTTGGTCATCGCAATAAACTCAATGAAGACTAATCAAACATCAAAAAATACCGGAAAATTAATAGAAAGAAGTTAGTGGGTGAGGAAAGAAAAGATAGAAACTTAGAACAGAAGAAGAAGAAGATACAACATTAGAGTAACACGGATCTCACAGTGGAACGAACAACATATAATAGATAACATATCCTTGAAATAAAATCAGTATATGTATACAGTAACATTATCAGAGTACGACACTTACAACACAGCGGAAATAACTATAGCTATATAATCCTGAAGCCTCCCGCTCCAAGCTCTCCAAGTACAAAATTGGGCACCGAAGATTTTAGGGAAAACAAAACAAAATAAACTCCGGGTCAGTCATGGGACAGGTATGAGTAAAACAGTTTAAAACAGTTTGAACAAGTGAACGATATCTCACAAGACCACGCCGTATAACGGAATGGGTTTTTCCCTTATGAGAATCCAGAATATCTTTATGTCAAAAACCTTTTGATATTATAATAATGTCTATCAACCGCAATATAATAATCATCTAGCAGAAATGCTTTCATCTCACGTTCTACATATATAGTATACAATCAAAACCGCAGGCACGTATCGGGTAATGGATTTCCAACTATGACAAGGTATGGAAACACCTTTCGCTAGTGTACCTCTAGAGAGGAATACACTGGGTTAACATCTTGTAACCCGACCACACATGACCGACAACTCATTTCGCTTGAGTGTATCGAATGTATATCACCAACGGTTGGGATCAGCAATCGTTTCCCAAATGGGACAGCATTGACAATAGATTTTTAGAAGTTAATGACACTCTAGATCAGGTGATTATACACCCTAATAGGTGCGACCTACATAGCCAAGCTGCCTGCCCGATTTTTTTCATTTCCCGGTTGTGAGGCTAGAGGCCACGCTTATCCCTGACAGATCACACGTTTATTCACTTTGAATGTCACATCGTCATACTAACCAAATCACAAATTGATTTCCCAAAAAATACCATGGGTATACAGCTAAGAGAAACGAATTCCTCCGCCACCAAACATAAATACATTTGAAGAGATCAACTTACGCGATCTATTATATATACTCTGTCACACATTCTTCTATACAGGTCGTCCTGGGACTGGACAAACCGAAGGCACTATTCAGTACAACCATCTTAGGCAATCTTTACCTAAGATTTATACAACAGCCCTTGAACTTGACTCCATCTTCAATTATCTTTGGCATATATGATTCACAATGCTTATGCCAATGCGGAGTGGTTCTTCGGATAATAATCCAACCGGTCTCTCCATATTAACAATATTAAAATGATCGAAAACTTCGATAGTCGATGAGTTAACTATCAAAGAAAAACACGTGTGCAAACAACGATCTTATTTCCAGATGGAAATTACATCGATCAATCACCAATCAACTTTTATCCTTTTAATTAATTTACCATTGATTTATTTCATTTGTCATTTCCTGTTTCCATATGTTCAACATTTCTTATTTTCTCAATTTAGAAAATATATGTTATTAACACTGGAAAACATTTCCATTTCTTGTTTTCTATATTAGAAATTTTTTTGATTCTTATTTGGAAAACATTTCCAAAACTCTAACATTGGACTTAGACAGATGTTTAAACAAACCATCGCTATGCCAACTCAAACCATTACACTCATTAACTAAATTTACTTAACCATACTTTACTATAAAACCTTAGCCCTTTCCTTAGTTAAGAATGAAGTCAATCAAGTTAGGGTATAATTACCTCTCAGACCTTAACTGAACAACATTTTAACTTCGGAACAGACAAACTTTATCTTTTAAACCTTTAACAAACTTCCTTACGTAACTCTCTTTCGAATAAACCTCCATCCAATAACTCTTTCTTTCTAATAAACTATATTCGATAATCTCTCTTCTTCGAATAACCTATATTCGAATAGCTCTATTCAATTAACACTACTCGATTAACTCTAATCGATTTACTCTTATCAGTTAGCTCTATTCAATTAACTCAATTCTATTAACTCTATTTGATTAACTCTATTGAATTAACTCTATTTGATTTACCCTACTGGACTAACTCTATTCAATTAACTCTAGCTAATTTACTCTTATCAATTAACTCCTTTCAAATAAACTATATTCGATTAACTCCTTTCGAATAACTAATATTCGATTAACTCCTTTCGAATAACTAATATTCAATAACTCCTTTCGAATAATTACTATTCGAATAACTCTAATATGACTAACTCTAATTCAATTAACTCTATTCGAATAACTCTTATTCGATTTAACTCTAATCGATTAACTCTAACTGATTAACTCTAACTGGTTAACTCTATCTGATTAACTCTAACTGGTTAACTCTAACTGATTAACTCTAACTGGTTAACTCTAACTGATTAACTCTATCTCTAATCGATTAACTCTAATCTCTAACCGATTAACTCTAATCTCTAATCTATTTGTAAATGGTTTACAAATATATCCTTTTCATTTCTATTTGTAATGGTTTACAAATATACACTTTTCATTTCTATTTGTAAATGGTTTACAAATATATCCTTTTCATTTTTATTTGTAAATGGTTTACAAATATATCCTTTTCATTTCTATTTGTAATGGTTTACAACAAACCCTTTTCATTTCTATTTGTAAATGGTTTACAAATAAATCCTTTTCTATTTGTGTTACACATATTTCCCTTTTATATTTGTTTTACAAATATTTTCCTTTATAAAATCCCTTAATTTTATAAATATTCCTTTATATAAAATCCTTTGATTTTATAAATATTCTATTTCAATATACAGTTTGAAATCTTCCTTCTATATAAAATCTTTCGATTTTATAAAATATTTTATTTCAAAATAGTTATTTAAAATTTTCCTTTTTCATCCCAGGGTTTTCTTACGGTATTTAAAATACCAAACAACAGTGATCGATATACCATTCAAACACACATAATCAACGACATATTATATATCACATCATATATCACAATATATGAAACAAAACATTATTATATATATTGAGGAACCCAGTTGGGTCCCTTCAACCTGTTTCCCTGCATCACAGATGTTGAATAATATAATTAACATCGATTTCATTTCAATATGAAATATTCTGCTAAACAGAATCAATATTTGATTAACGATTTGTATCTATATCGTTAACTATGATTTCAACCAATACACAAGTAATTCAACCAAACAGTTAACACAAAGCAATCAACAGATGATTAAAAGTTCTAAAAATACCTTATAAAAATATAACTGTTCAGAGTTGGTGAGTTTTACTCACATTGGACGATCGTCGTTAATAACGATAAGCATCGCTCGATTTGATTTAGACGGACATTTTATTTTGCAATAGATTGTAACGGGCTTCGATTCATTCCCCGTCAGTTCCATCGTGTAACGCTCGTCCATACGATCCTAACGTGACTGACGGTTCAAAATTCTGATACAGTATGATAAAGTTATGCTATTAAGAAGTTAATACATATTTTAAATTTAAAAATAAACTTAATTTATAAAAGAAATGGGCTTTACCCATAATTGTCTGGCCAATTAAAACTTAAAAGCTTCCAACCCGTTACCTCTCTTCCCCCTAAACGTATACCCTGTCAAGCCCACATCCATTTAGAAGCCCACCACCGAAATGCTTCTTCTCCAATATCGAACTGCTCCAGAACATTTCCCTCACCCATTTCCGTGATTTCAACCAACAACCGGTCCTCCGTTCTTCAACGAAGATCATCAAACATCACACCAATCTTCTTCTCATTTCATCCTCCTTCATCTTAAGCCAAAGACATGCATCCCCAGTTCGCATCATCCTTGCGAAGTGCGACATCGAGCATTCTCGATGCTGTATAGGGAGACACCGAACACAATTTTCACCAAAATGCCTCAAAAAACCAAAAACTCTTCCATTCTCCACCCTGAATCCCAATATAATATCCATACATTGAATTGATGCTTAAATCCCTAGATATCTCGAACCCTAGGTTGTCTAGTTCTACTTTGCACAGCAAAACCTGGCGTCGCACCCAGCAAGAGCTCTACCAGATTGAAGTTTACACGGATACGAATACAAATATACCACTCTTGGAATTTAAGGGATTTGATTTGATTTTGAAAGGATTTTCCAAATATTGTTTTCTCATGTTTTTAAGAAGGGGAGGAGACGGGGATTCTATTATGACCAGAGAAATGAATTTGCAAGGGGTAGGTAAGGATAGGAAGTGTATTTATAGTGTAAAAGCTGGCTTGTTGTAAGAGCATCATCCATTCAATTTCTTTATTTACTTTTACATCACTTGTATTTTCCTTCTAAAAACCCGTGTGCTCACACACGATACCTAAAAATCACGAAACTGGACATGCAGCTACAGTTCGACATTACGGTCCCAACAAAACTAGTTTCGTCGAATTCCGACTCCGTTTGCTCACACATCGTATTTTTAACCGTCAAAATACTGACTGTTTTTCACATTAAAATCCCGTACAGCCACAACTGACTTCAAAAATCACGAAAATTGAAATTTAGCTATAATTTACCATTGCGGATCCAAAAAATTTAGTTTTGTCGAATTCCGACTTCGTTTGCAAAAGTGGCTATTTTTAAAGCTCTAAATAACCCATTTAAATATATAAATATTTTAAATATGATTAAATTAAATATAAATAAATTTATATTATATTCACAATGGAATACCATACAGCTCCCGAATAATCCTATATGGATTTCTAACTCGATATTCAAATCCCGGTTGAATCGATATTCAAATTTATATTGAAATTCCTTATATATATTGTTATAAATTATAAAGGAATTCCATAGCGACTTTTATAAAATTTAATTTGGACATACATCAAAATTTACACAATGAAATCCCGAGTTTTCTCTTCCACTAGAAAAATATGCTTCACCAGCTCCTAACGTTTCTTGTTTCACAGAAATACGATTTAAAACGGCTTTTGTATATTCGTTTAAAGTTCGAATCGCCAATTTACGAACTGCAGCGCCACTTCGAGCTCGATTTTAATTATAATATAATTATACGTTCAAACTTCATTTAAATAATATATTCGTTATTATAATTCAAATCTAAACTGAATTATATATTTTGAATTTCCCAATTCACACCACATCGCCATTTCAGCCAATTCTGATTATTTCATAATTAAATATATATAATTTAATTATTATATTAATTAAATATTCAATGTTATTTAATTTTAATGACTATTAAATTCTCTAAATCACTATTTAAATAATTAAATAAATTAATTATTATATCGCTGAAAAATGCGGGTCGTTATAGAAAATATCAATGGTTTTTACAACTTGTTTTAAATGGGCATTGCAAGCAGTAATCAAGGCAAAATCAATTTCAACTGTTTCTTCAAGTATCAATTTATTTCCAGAATTCAGATATCAGAGAAAACATGTTTGGTGCATCATATTTGTTCTAGGAAAGTCATCATAGTTGCACAAGTCCACGACATTCAATTAAGTTATACAAAGGGAAACTATTTCCAGAGATTCTTTTTAAAGACAGAGCAGAAATCATGCAAGAGGTAAATAAAATCCATCTTTGGCAAGTTTTTAATTCATTCCTGAAATCGACTAATCATGTATGGTAAGAGCAATCAGAGGGTTTCCTGAAATCATGCTTATTCGAAATGATTCAATTTATTCAATTTGGGACCAGAGTTTTTTTTATTCATGATATGGTTCAAATCTCACAAGAAAATATTTGGCAAGTGTTTAATAATTTCCAAAATTCTTTCAATTTATATCAAAGCTGTGGAAAATAGAAAGCCAAAATCATGCATGTTTTCTAAAGCCAAGGAATTCAAATACATACAAGAGACAATTCTCATTCAATTCGTGGAAACCAAAAAGAGGAAATCGAGCCAATCAATCAGCAAGTCATTTAATTCGAAATCAGAGCATTTTCAGGGATTTCTAAACCCTATATGTTATCATCAAATCATCATCAGCAAAATATAGAGAAGGGGTCGAAAACACAAGCCAAAAATTCAAGAATAAAATCGAATAATCAATTCAGAGAAACTCACTAAATTTATCCATCGTTTTTCGATCACCAATATCCTAAACCAAAGCATCAGAGAGCCACACATATTCGAGCATCAAAGAGGAACTTCTAGATTAATATCACGATCGAGATTTGGGATTGGAGAAAACCCTATTTTGAGAAGCCTCCACCAATTACAAGTCTCAGAAGAAAAGAGAATGGGTTGAACCAAAATGCAAAGAGGTCGGCCATCTTTTAATTGAAAAGGGGATAACATTTATTTTAAACTCCTAGGGTTTTAGTTTGTATTGTTTTTTAATTTTGTTTTCTTTATAAACAATTTGAATAGTTTCTAGAGTCTGTAAAATTCTAGGGAATCCAATTAGGGTTTTAGCTGGCAGTTTACTAGAGTCTGTAAAAACTAGGGATACAGGTTTGTAATCTTGGGAAATATGATCTAGGGGATATAGATCAGTCTGGGGTTTTGTGCGTAGGATTAGAATAGGAGCGAATGTTCGCGAGTTTATATGATCTTGTAAGCGGGATCTGTTCTATTACCTAGCACGAACTTGGTGAATGCAGCAGTAGGCAGAGTCTGCCGAAGCTGGGTAAAAACTGTGTGTCATTTACTTTCTGCTTTTATACTTACTGCTGCTATTTGTTCTGATATTTATTTTAATATCCCATAAGATTTGAACTCAGCAATAAAATTCAATAAACCTTATTCACCCCTCCTTTAGGGTTAATCCAGATCCAACATTACAGGTACATCTCACGACTTCTAACGGGATCATTCTTGGCTCTTGCTGTCTACATTCGAGTTGTAGTTATTTATTTTTATCAGTATATGAGATAGTGACATCTTTATATGCATATTCTTTTGGCTAGAGCTTGTACCCATTCTTTTGTTACATAGTGGGCTGAATATAACAAGTATATTTGTATTAATACTCTTATGATGTTATTCGTATCTATTTTCGCCTTAGTGATATGAATATCTATATCTGACTCTGATTTTGTTGTTATGTATTTTATATTGCTTTCCAAATTATATATAACCACTGTGTAGTACATTCGAAGTTAAATTATATGTGTTGGATTACCTCATGAGATTTAAAAGGTAAGACCATATTATCTGACATGTTTAACACTCGTTCAAAGCTAATATACAGATGGTCACTCTCAACAGCTTTATTCTTCGGGTTACTTTACACTATTGCTTGCAATGGCCTTGGCTAACGCGAGCATAGAGGTGGGACGTTGCACTTGGTATCAGAGCTGAGTTCAGAACAATATAAGATATTATAGCAAGGATCATTATCCTAAGTTTCTTAGTAAATCATGTTTAGGATTTTATTCGAGTCTTAGGACTCGTCATATCCTATCTTATATCTTTATCCTTTGTTTGACAAATCAACTTTATTTGAATCTAACCTTTTTCCTCTTCTCACTTTTAGAGGAGAAGAATGGTTAAAACTTCTCGTTGCGATGTTGGCTCTTCAAGCAATACCCCGCAAGAAGGAGCCTTTATGTCCTCTCATTAACTCTTGGATCTTGTGACTAGTGCTCATGTTGTCAGAGCTGCTACCGTGCCTACCCATCCTAGACCCAGGTTTGCACGATTATGTGGTGATTTCAACAAGCTTGGAGAAAAGCCATTTAAAGGATTTGGAGATGTTATTCAGGTCCAATCATGGTTGAGGACATGCGACCGCATCTTTACACACATGGATCTTTCAGACTTGCATCCGATTCGAGTCGCTTCTAGTATGCTCGAAAATTGAGCTCTCGAATGGTACGAGCTTATGACTTCTAAAATTCAAGAAGCAGACCTAACTTGGAAACAATTCCGAGAAAAGTCTGAAGCCAAGTTCGTGCCCGAGAGTGGGAAAAAGACATTAGTCCGACGTTTTATAGACCTTGTTCAGAGCGATTCTTCCATGGCCGAGTATGCTGCATCTTTCGACTCTCTCTCCAAATATGGGCTTGATTATATTGATACTACAAAGAAGAAGAATCAAAAATTTGTTCGTGGGCTCAATAAGAACCTCAAAAATTCTTTGCTTCTTAAATCAACCGAGCCCTTTGGCAAGTTAGTGGATATCGCACTTAGTCTTGAGGAAGCCGATAGGGATAGCGATGATGATGTCGCGGTTGCTAAGAAGAAAAGGAGGAAGGAAACTTCAACATCAAAAGCTTCTACCCCAAGTCGTGGGGCATGTTTCAATTGTGGTGCTAAAGACCACTTCGTGAGTGATCGTTCGGAGCCCCTCTTTTGTCGCTATTGCAAAAGCTTGGGCCATCTTATTTCAATATGCCTTGAACTCCAAAATAAGAAAAAGAAGTGGTCCTCCTTGACTACAATACATTTCTTTCTACTATTGTGTTGTTGTCATTTTTTTTGTAGTTTCCTTTCCTGGATTTCTTTGATATGGGCCAAGATGGCTCATGGACGCGTTGTCCTTAAATATTACAAATTAGGGATTTGCATATTTGCTTTGAGCTTTCGTTACCTATTTGTTTTGCTATCGAGATGTCTTTAGCTTTCCTTGGGTAATGATTGAGTATTCTCTATTACTTTTGAGCTTTACTCGTTTCAAACAAATAATCTCGTCTTTTCGATTGAGTAAGGAATTTAATTAAACGTCTTGGTAAAAACGAGTGGGTTGACACACTTGCGTTTACTTCGTCAGTTAATTTTTGGACTTAGTTAGTTGAGATTTGGCTTTATTATTGGGTTAAAATCTTAGGATTTTGAGGACCATCTTGTGGAGTTCTCCAGCTCTCACTTTGTGGAGTTCAGGTCCCCATTTTATAGAGGGCCCCCACTCGGTGGAGTCTTAAGGCTCTCACTTTATGAGTCTTTACTTTCCTTTGATTTATCATCTTTGTTGATTCTCATGTGTTGTGTATCTTTATATGCATCCCTGAGAGATCTCGTGTGTTGTATATCTTTATATACATCCTCGTTGACCATCTTTGTAGTCTCAAGTGTTGTGTATCTTTATATGCTTCCCTGAGAGATCTCGTGTGTGTATATCTTTATATAGGTCCTCATTGATCATCTTTGTAGACTTTTGTGTTGTTGTAATGGCCCGCATTGGCAGAGGTATTATAATTAACTTATTTAATTATTGAAATGGTGGTTTAGAGAATTTAATGGTCGTGGAATTAAATAATGGTGAATATTTAATTAAAATAATAAATTAAATAATATATTTAATTCTGAAATAATCAGAATTGGCTGAAATGACGATATGGTGTGAACCGGATCATCTGTGATATTTAATTCAGCTTGGAATTGAATTTGAATAACGAATATATTATATAAATGAAGTTTGAACGTATAATTTTATTATAATTTAAAATCGAGCTTGAAATGGCGCTGCAGTTCGAAATTTGGCGATTCGAACTTCAACTGAATATACAGAAGTCGTTTTAAATCGAATTTCTGTGAAACAAGAAACGTACGGAGCTGGTGGAGTATATCTTTCTAGTGGAAGAGAAAATCGGGATTTCGTCATGTAGATTTTGATTTATGTCCAAACAAATTTTAGTAAAGTCGCTGCGGAATTCCTTTATAATTTATAAAGGAATTATTTATATTTTAAAAAGGAATTTCAATATAAATCGAATATCGGGTTGACCCAGATTTGAAATATCAAGTTAAAAATTCATATAGGAATATTCTGAGATGTATGGTATTCCACTGTGATTATAGACAATAATATTTATTTTTAAATATTAAATTTAATTATATTTAAATATATTTATATATTTAAAATGGGTCATCCAGAGCTTTAAAAATAGCCGTTTTGCAAACGAAGTCGGAATTCGATGAAACCAGTTTTGTTGGGACCGTAATGTCGAACTTTAGCTGCATGTCCAGTTTCGTGATTTTCGGGGTATCATATGTGATCATAAGAAATTTATTTCGAGAGGAACACATAGCGATATAATAGAAATGGAATATGCTAATGGAATATTCCTATCTCTAATCCTATAAATACACCACTATACCTCCTTAAGACCTAAATACTTCACTCTCCGGTCAATGCTTTTTTGAGCCACCACATCTAATATGAAAACGAGATCTACAGAAAATCAAAATAAATCCAAAACATGATGAGATCAAACCCTATATGATTCATTAGCCTCTATAAACTTGGAGCTTCCGTCTGGTACTTGTTTGATTGAGTTCGACGCTACATTTTTCGCTAATTCTTGTAAAGCGTCGGTTCATTTTTCTAGGGTTCGTTCAATCTTGACTTTGAAGCTTTAATCGACGAAACTGAGGTGCTAGTGAGGTTTAGGAGAGTGAATGGAGGCAGGTAGCAAAGTTTGTTAGTATCGGTGATTTAAAAATGTCATGAGTACTGAAGTGTATCGGGGGAAATACCGTCGAACGCGATTGGCACGGGGGAGTTGAGATGGATGATGTTGGCATGAGGAAGAAGAGGAGACGGAGAGAAGAAGAGTGGTGATGTTTGTTTGGGATTTCATGAAGTATTTGAGGGTACGGTTTGAGCTTGAGGAAATCGAAGTGGCTCTGGTGATTAACTGGAAACGTGAAATCAGTTTGGGGAAGATGGGTCTGGTGTGGAGCGGGTGGGTTTTGTTTGAGTATAATGATGGACCAGTTAAAGTAATGGTAAGGCCCATGATCAAATTTAGTTTTAAATTCCATATCAAAGAAAGCAAATTTTGTGTAGTGAGGAAGTGGGTTGAAAATGGGCTGAAACAAATGGGTATGAGCAGAAGGTTTAGAAGCTAAGTAAGGTGTGGGTTTGTTGAAAAGAGCCGGGCCGAATTTATTGGATTGACGAACCGTAAGTTGCGTTGGGACCGTATGGACGAGAGCTTCACAATAAAGCTGACTGGAAGTGGATTGGGGCTCGTTTGAATTTACGGCGAATTAAATTGTTTGATTAAAATCAAATAACAGTTTACCGTTCTTTAACGATAAACTGCGAATGTGAGTAAATCTCACTAACTCTGAACAGTTTATAATTTCATGTTGTATTTTAGAACTGTTAGATATTGGCTGATTGACTGTGTTGACTGTTTGATTTAACTGCTAGTCAGTTAGTTGAATTTCTATATTTGATTCTGTTTAACAGAATATATCATATGGAACTGAAAGTGATGTTATCTATATTGTTTAACATCTGTGGATGCAGGGAGATAGGTTGGAGGAATCCAATTGGATTCCTCAATATTTATTTTACTGTGATTCATATATTGTAATATATGATGTGATATATAATCTGTTGTCAATTATATGTGTTTGAACGATATTGATCATCGTGATTTGATATGTTGAATACCATAACATACCGGAATGGTGAAAAGGGAATTTTCAAAATGAATATTGAAAATAGAATTATTTATAAAATTAAAGGATTTTATAAAAGAGATAATATATATAACAATCAAAGGAGATTTTATAAAAAAAGGAAACATTTAGAAAATAAATAGAGTTATAAAAAGGAAATTTGTTTATAACCGAATAGGATGTTATGAAAAGGAAAACGTTATAAAAAGGAAAACGTTACTAAAAATGAAATCATTTGTAAAGTGAAGAACCGTTACTAAAAGTAAATCTTTTTAAATGAATAATTTATTCGAAAAGGAGTTAATCGAATTTAGTCATTCGAATAGAGTTAAATCGAATATGGTATTTGAAGGGAGTCAATCGAATAAGGTATTCGAAAGTTAGTAAATCGGATATGTTATTTGAAAAGGGGTTAGTCGAGTCGAGTTAGTTGAATAGATTTAATAGAATATTTGTTATTCGAATAAGAGTTAACCAGTTAGAGTTAATCAGTTAGAGTAAATCGAACTAGAGTTATTCAAATGGAGTTATCAGATATTAGTTTATTCGAATAGAGTTAAAGGAAAGGAATTATCGATTATTAGTAAATCGAAAGGAGTTATCGATTTTTAGTTAATCGAAGGAGTTATCGATTATAGTTTAATCGAAAAGAGTTATCGATTAGTTTAATCGAAGTGAGTAATCGAATATAGTTATTCGAAAGGAATTATCGAATTTGGTTATTCGAAGGAGTTATCGAATTTAGTTATTCGATGGAGTTAATCGATTAGAGTTAAAATAAAGGAGTTAATCGAATATATAGTTTATTCAAATAGAATTAAAAGAGTTATCGAATATAGTTTATTCGATAGGAGTTAAGTGAATAGAGTTAGAGTTAAATCAAAAGAGTTAACTGAATAGAATAAATTGAATAGAGTTATCGAATATACCTTATCGAAGGAAAGAATTATCGAATAGAAAAGATTTGAAAGAGAGTTACGTAAGGAAGTTTGTTAAAGAATTAGAAGGGTGAACTTTGTCTATTTCAAGGTTAGAAACGTTGTTCAGTTAAGGTCTGAGAGGTAGTATTACCCCAACTTGATTGACTTCATTTTTAACTAAGGAATGGTTAAGGTTCGATAGTAAAGGATGGTTAAGTGAATTTAGTAATTAAAGGAAATGGTTTGAGTTGGCATCGCGATGGTTTGTTTAAACATCTGTCTAAGTCCAATGAAGAAGCTTTGGAAATGTTTTCCAAATAAGAAACCAGAAATGTTTTCTAATAAAGAAAACAAGAAATGGAAATGTTTTCCATTGTTAATAACGTATATTTTCCAAATTTAGAAAATAAGAAATATTGAATATAGGGAAACAGGAGATAAGTAAATTAATGAAATAAAGAGATAAATGTTTAATGATGTTTGATCGATATAAATTTCCATTTGGAAATAATATCGTTGTTTGCACACCTATTTTTCCTTCGATAGTTAAATCACAGACTATCGAAGTTTTGACCATTTTAACGTTGTGAATATGGAGAGACCGGTTGGATTATTATCCAAAGAACCACCCTGTATTGGCATAAGCATTGCGAATCATATATGCCAAAGGAAATTGAAGACGGAGTTATGCAAGGGCTATCCTGTTTACAAAATAGTGCCTTCGGTTAATCCTGTTCCTGGATGACTTGTATGGACGGATGTCTGACAGAGTATTTCCTGACGATCACGTATATTGACTTCTCCAACCGTACCAAGAGTGGAAGCGGAGAAGGAAACTTCTTTTAGCTAACACATAATGTTTGGTTGAGGACTTCAATCGGTGATTTGATGGATTTGACGATGTGGCATTCAAAGTGAATCTGGTGTAATGATAAAGCGTAGCTTCTAGCCTCACAACCGGTAAATGACAGAAATCGCGCAAGCAGCATGGCTAAGTCGGTCGCACCGAAGTAGGGTGTATAATCACCTGATCTAGAGTTTCATTTATTTCTAAAAATCTATTGTTGATGCTGTCCCATTCGGGAAACAGTTGCTGATCCCAACCGTTGGTGATATACATTCAATACACTCAAGCGAAATGAGTGGTCGGTCATGTGTGGCCGGGTTGCAAGATGTTCTTGTTGAACCCAGTGTATTCCTCTCTAGAGGTACACTAGCGAAAGGTGGTTCCATAACTTATCATAGTTGGAAATCCATTACCCAATACGTGCTTGCGGTTTTGATTGTATACTATATATGTAGAACGTGAGATGAAAGCGTTTCTGCTAGATGATTATTATAGTTGTGGTTGATAGACATTATTATAATATCAAAAAGTTTTTGATATAAAGATATTTTTGGATTCTCATAAGGGAAAAACCCGTTCCGTTATACGGCGTGGTCTTATGAGATATCATTTACCTGCTTGAATTGTTTTAAACTGTTTTACTCATACCAGTCCCATGACTGACCCGGAGTTTATTTGTTTGTTTCCCTAAACTCTTGGGTGCCCAATTTTGTACGGGCAGTCAAATAGTCGGGATTTACAGATATACTGGAAGAGCTTGGAGCAGGAGGCTTCAGGATTATATAGCTATAGTTATTTCCGCTGTGTTGTAAGTGCTGTACTTTGATAATGATATGTATATTCAAGTACAGATTTGTATTTCAAAGTTATGTTATGAAACATATTTATTCGTTCCGCTGTGAGATTCGTTTTACTCTGATATTGTGTCCTTCTTCTTCTTATATTCTAGGTTTCTATCTTATCTTTCCTTACCCTCTAATTTCTTTCATTAATGAGCGGTATTTTTTGATGTTTGATTAGTCGTCATTGAGTTTATGGCGATAACCAAAGTCGACAAAATCCCGGGTCATTACAGTTGGTATCAGAGCTTAAGTTAAGTGAATTACCTTGGCTCTGTGGCGTGACTCAGTAGAGATGAGGTTAGTAATACCCTAGATTGAGTTGAGTGTATATATACGAGTGAATGTATTTGTTATTGATATAAAAATTGTTTTATATTGTGGAGATTCATTGGTTGAGTTGTTTATGGGTTCTGGTCGATCAGTTTGATCCACTGTATCAGTAGGAGTTTATAAACACTCGAATACGATGCGTCGACACGATATGTGTAACACCCCACCTCTGCTAGGGTCACTCACAAAGGGAATGCACTAGGTTTGGTGAAGCATTATCAAGGTAAACATGCACAGAAATATTACAAGACAGAACATATATAAAACAGCGGAAGTAAAACAAATTTCATTACCTTATAAAATAAGGTCTAAAGCCTTTTACATCAGAATACATCAAAACCTGTCTTGCAATAATAAAGAAGCATAAAACCATTTCATGAATTATTCCCTAAGTAAAACAGTAAAGTAGCCATAGCCAAGAAAAGTCCAAGCCATGCGTGATGACCTTCAAGTAGAAGAAGTCCGCACTAGATAACAGTGTTTCCTCCCTGAAACCTAGGGGGGGGGGGAACGGAAGACAAAGAGGCGAAACAAAACGGGGTCAGTCATAAAGACTGGTAAGTCCTATCTACTTCCAGTATAAAAACAGGTAAAGGTAACATGACATGCATAAACTGAAAGTAAACATAAGGATGACGACAAGATAGATAAGCTAAACCAAGATAACTGGATGAACTACTGTAGCAAGATGAACTAAGGTATCATGATAAACTGCGGTGTCATGATAAATCAAGATATCACGTCGTCAGGTTTCTATCAAGTATACTATCCCAAGGTATCTATCCTGTATAACATCCCACGGTATTTATCATGTATATTTGCTCTGCACCTCTCATACTAGTATCTCAACCCGCGTTATGCGTTAACTATGAATGTCCCTTGCCTAATGTCATGTAATGGTCCATGTCAACCTAATATATAGCATATGTAGGGTTTTCCAACTCGTGTGTTTCTTTCCATGTATAAGTTCAGTCCTTTGCCGTAGGCCGTACGGGCTTCCCTATGTAAATCTATACCGCCTCCACGTAGTACCATTTTATCCTTGAAGTTGTTTTGGACTGCTACCCTTGATCTAGTTATGTTTTCTTACCATGAACTATCGATTTATGCCACCTAGGACCACTAGGGATTACGCTACATAATGAACGCTTCCATGTCTCGGTTTGGGTTTTTGCCACCTAGGGCTACTAGGGATTATGCTACCCGTCAACCGCGCCCTTTTATCCCACGTATGTATCGTGAATCGTTTCCATGTCTAGACGCACATGTGTCTCAATGTGCCATCCGAGTTCCGTGCCAGGGCAAATCAAGAAATACGGAACTCGGTCGGGAGTTTTAAGTCATCCGCCGGTGCAGATATCAAGGTCTGTTTTTGTATCCGTGGCTATGGTCCCACGTGACCCCTCCCTCAATTACTGAAAGGCAAAACAAGAAAAGTCATGTATGAGAACTACGCTACAGCCATCGCTCCCCTCATTCCGGACGGCTAACCTCACCCATACCCAGATAGCCGGTATGGTTTGTTGGGTGTTCTCTGCCTTTCCGTACGTACACGATTGACTTAAGATGGTAGGTGGCCAACGAATGTGCTATCCAGGGCTACCGTGAAAATATCGCCGACCCCACGCTAATCCACCCCAGTCTTTAGGTTGCTCGCACAGCAACCAAGGCATACCCTTGGCTCTTCTACCGCAGACCTTAACCTCGGTGAGGCCTGGTTTCATGGACCATCCCCAACCTCACAGAGGGATACCAAGAGTATCCTCACGTTCCCCGAAGCTACCGCTTCGTCACCCAGTTCGTTGGAGCCTTTATCTAAATCAGATATTGCTCCACCTCGTGTTTTAAGCGATGACCTACCGTACCGGGTTACTCATCTATTCATGAACTAGTCCCATGTTCTTGGCTAAGAATTATTACTTAGTTATACTTAACTAAGGTTTACCACTTAGCTTCATTTCCTCGTTACCCTTGATTAACTACGATTTTCTACCTAGTTTCTCTACTAGGGTTTTGCCTATTGGGTTAAGTGCTGTTATTCAAGTTCATGGCTTAGCCCGCCTATGAATCATGTCAAGATTGGCTAAGTATTCAAGTCCAAGACCTAGCCCTACAAGTTGGTTAAGTATACCAAGGAACTCATGACTTAACCCTATTAAATCATCAAGTCAATTTGGTTAAGTACTTGTTTATCTTATCCCTACCAGGTTATCGTGTTAGATTGGTTAAGTACAGATTATCTTAACCTCATCGGATTATCGAGTCAGATTGGTTAAGTATAGGTTAACTTAACCCCATCCACTAATCGTATTATAATGGTTAAGTATATTTAAAAGGTCTTATGACTTAACCCTACCAGGTCCGCATACTAGATTGGTTAAGTATAGGTTACTTAACCTCATCAAAACATCATGTATAATTGGTTAATTATAAGTTACTTAACCCCATTAAATTATCATGTTACGTTGGTTAAGTGTTGGCTACTTAACCTCATTAAATTACCAAGTTTAGATTGGTTAAGTGTTTGATTTAACCCCATCGAAGTACTGTGTTTAACTTAGTTAAGTGTAGGTTACTTAACCCCGTCTAATTACCGTGTTTAGATTAGTTAAGTCTTAATTACTTAACCCCATCTAATTACCGTGTTTAGATTAGTTAAGTCTTAATTACTTAACCCCATCTAATTACCAAGTTGGATTAGTTAAGCGTGAATTACTTAACCCCATCCCCTAATTGTCTTGTATGGTTAAGTGTCATTAAGAAATCAAGCCCGGTCCCACTTAACCTACCCATTCGTGTCATATCGGTTAAGTGTCATTAGTCAAATTTACTTAACCTTATCATGTGGCATTAATTTAATTAATGCACTCTCAACCTCTCACATTAGACCTTGTTGTGGTTACTAGTTAAGCCGGGCGGGTCCGGGTAGATTTACACCACAACCTAGTCTAACCTCGGGTCTTAAGCGCGACATGACCAACTTCTCACATTGGATCCTATTGTTTGTAGCCACTAGTTAAGCCGGGCGGGTCCGGGTAGATTTATGCTACAAACTCAGCCCAACCTCGAGTTGGCCACTTTCATCTTTGGTCTAGTGTTATATTACACTTACAACCCACCCATGTCTAGTTCAAGTTCCATGTTTACCCCACATGCCATGTCCCCATTTTGGTTCAACTTACATGTCGTGTTCACATGTAACCTCAAGTCAAGTTTTTCGCGTCATTCTCATGTTTGTCTATCCTACCCCAAATCGTGTTTTCACTTGAGTAAAAGCGAGTCAACATAGTAGGTATACTATGGCTACATGTAGACCCCAAAACATGCACGATGCCACAAAAGGGATTGGCCCCAAACATGCATGGTATCATAAGGGGGTTTGGCCTTAAAACATGAATGATAGTGTCATATAGGGATTGGCCATAAGCATGCATAACATAAAAGGGGATTGGCCACAAGCATGCATAATGTCATAAAGAGGGTAACTTGCATAAGTGTTCATGCCATAAACCTATCATGAAGGGATAAACATGCACATGTTACTTATGTCATAAAAAGGGTAAACTTGCTTATTATCATAAGGGACTTCGGGTTCATATACTTGCATAGCCTCAAAGTCACATTCATGCACATGTTTCATGAGTCAAAGTGGTTTCAAGTGTGCATGCTAACATACCACAAGCAAAGGTCCAATCTTGCATGGCAAACTAGGTCCAATGCAACATGAATAGCATGGTTTAATCGCTAAAACACAACCTAAAGTCCAATGTTCATGTTAAA
Source organism: Allium sativum (assembly GCA_030737875.1). Classification (NCBI taxonomy): domain Eukaryota; kingdom Viridiplantae; phylum Streptophyta; class Magnoliopsida; order Asparagales; family Amaryllidaceae; genus Allium; species Allium sativum. Next base: position 970,100,855 of record CM060918.1, on the reverse strand, counting down.
GGAGCAAACTAGGCTCGCATAGGTTATAGCATTCATGTTTAACCACATTTTATTCCATGCCATGATTAAATTACCGTTAACATCTAGAAGTAGCTAGAACTTACTTAGCGAGGCTTAGGAAAGGATCATGCATCATCTTGACGAAGAAAGGTGGCTCCTTTGTCGAAGAATCGTCATAAAACCGTCGTAGCAACGTTGATTTGGCCTCTATATGGTGTAGCAAGCTTGCACCTTTCGATTCAGATCCGATTTGCATGCATAGGCTTTCGGAGTTGGAGATGGAGGCCATGATCACTTGGCATTTGGGCAGCACTTCGTGGCATGAGTGATTTGTGAGGGTTTAGGTTAGGATTAGGGGTCTTTTTATAGAGATTAGGAGTAGTTTAGGCCGTTAGATTAACCCTAGGATAGATCCAAGCCCTCAAAAATCGTCACAAGCCTCCAAAACCGAGCCAAACAGCAAAACAGGTGCACCAGGCTGCCTGGGTCCGACCACGCAGGTCGACCCCCAGGTCGACCCTGGGGTCGAATCCCTAGTTGACCTGGTCCCACCTAGGTCGACACCCAGGTCGACCCCCTGGTCGACCTGGTCTGGGCGGGATTTTTCCCGCCTACCCTGATTTTCTGAAAATTTGAATCTGTTTTGAATTTGAATTTTTCGTGAAACTTCGCGAGGCCATATCTCGGTCATACGGACTCCAATTTACGAAATTTCGGACTCTATTTCGCGTATTTTTCCGAGATGAACGCAATGGCACAACCTGTTTAACCTGATTCAGATTTTATAATTTAATTCTGCCTTGATTCTTGTCTTAACACGTTGCAAAAATTCGGGTTGTTACATCCTCCCCAACTTAAAGGATTTCGTCCCCAAAATCTCCAGGTTAGGAAGAACGTATCCTACCATCCATCTACTCAAAACATCATCCACAGGCAACCATGGTCCTTAGATGATTTCTAATGCCGTATGAACATATGTAAGAAAGTGTGGTTATATGTTCCTTAACTAATGCTAATGACCAGGCCTGAATGATCTTCTAATGCAAATTATGTTTGGTGCCATGAATCCAACATGTATGCAAATAGTCCTAGTCATATAAACACTATATGTGTGCACAACCATTCATTCATATGCAACATTCACATGATAACACATTCAATTTCATCCATAAACATGTATAAATACTCGTGCATATGCACATGAAACGTGACCGCGTAAATCTAGTATCTAACGTGCATTCGCGCATCCACGAGCAACCACTTGCAACCATTTGCAACCATGTCAATCATAACATGTTTCAAACACATGTTTACATCCATAGGATTCTACCTAAGGTTCTCACGATAGGATCGAGGAGATAAACAAGGTAAACTCCCTACGGGGTTTGCAACAGAAACAGGACCGAGAGGATATTCACCAAAAGATAACATGCAAGCAAGCTCTGTAGGAAAAACCAGGGATCAAGGATACACTCTTTAAAAAGAGGTACTATGCGCGTGTCTAGCCTTATGTCTTCTAAGTCGCGTTTCCTTGAGCTTAATTCCTCGGTGCCTTGACCATCTTTTTAACTCCATGATTTCGTAGCTCCTTGATTCCTATTTCCAAGATATGAGTTAGAACTCATTTCATTTTCGCCTCTTATTCCACTTTCACTTATCCTTCCCTAGTATACTTGGCTCAAACGTATCCACTTACTCATGCAAGCTCTCCAAAATTCACTAGGGAATTCTGGATCTCGTTTGCCGATGCCAATCCATGTTGCCAAGAGTACTTACTAGGGTGATTCCCATAACTCATGCATAAGCGAAACGAACCATCCGCCTTAGCGGCGAATTCTATTTGAACGGATTACCAACAACTGCATTCTGAGATTCTAGGTATCTAACCATGACAGAACCCAAAAGGTTACACGAGACTTCGAGGGTATCACCAAGGTGGGTCGAGAGTCTAACTACCCTCTTTCCAAAACCGAGAATGGCACCCCTTATTGGGTGACCACTTTATCCCTAGAATCCATCCGTAGCCGAGACATGTCATTCTCAAATCCAAACAAGTCATGAAGAAATGGACCAACTCTCCAACCAGATTTTTGGGACAAAAACTGGGATCCTCTACCATGCTAGTACTAAGGTGCAGAGACTGAACTATCCAAGCAGACTTAAATGATACGATGATCAAGACAAAGTCTGGACGGGATGATAGAAAAGAACGACTAAACCTTTACCAGAAACGGTACCATTTCTTTTAGGTACCCTAGAAATGGGAGCGTACAATTGCCCTCTCCGATGATCTTGTCCTTGTCCTCCTTGATGGACTAAGCCATAGCAACAGTTGCCTATCCTTAAGCTCGCATCCTTTATCCTTACTCTTATTATCCTTCCTTGTACCACGGCAACAGGTCTCTCGAGAACCACCTCCATCGTGCGGAAAACACCTACGTGGCTAGACAAGGATTAGTCACAGTTAAAACTACTGTGACTACAGATGGAGGAAAGAAAAGAAAAGAGATTCAATCAAGGAATCTAAGGATAGTGCTAATGGCTTTTGGGGAATAGCCTTTAAAAACTTTTCTTGAAAAAAAATGCTTCTTTGTAAACGGTTTTTCAAATAGTTTAAGAAGGTTTTAAAAACTTTTGCTGTAACACCCCGCCTCCGCTAGGGTCACTCGCAAAGGAATGCACTAGCTTTAGAGGGGCATTATTGGTAAACATGCACAGAAACATCACAAGACAGAACATATAAAATAGCGGAAGTAAAATCGAACTTTCATAAATTCAATAATTAAGGTCTAAAGCCTTTTACATCAGAGTACATCAAAACCTGTCTTGCAGTAGTAAAGAAGCATAAAGACTTTTTAATAAATTATTCCCCAAATAAAACAGTAAAGTAGCCATAGCCAAGAAAGCCCAAGCCATCCATGATGACCTTCAAACAGAAGAAGTCCGAACTAAACAGCATTGTTTCCTCCCTGTAACCTCGAGGGGGGGGGGGGAACGAAAGAAAAGAGGCGAAACAAAACGGGTCAGTCAAAAAGACTGAGTAAGTCCTATCTACTTCCAGTATAAAAACAGGTAAAGGTAACATGACATGCATAAACTGAAAGTAAACATAAGGATAACTACAAGATAGATAAACTAAACCAGGGTAGCCGGTTGACTGCTGTGGCAAGGTGAACTAAGGTATCATGACAAACTACGGGGTTATGATAAGTCAAGATATCACATCATCAGACCTCTATCGAGTACATTATCCCAAGGTATCTGCCCCGTCTAATATCCCACGGTATTTATTATGTATATTCTTCCTAGTTCTAACATATATATCCGCTCTGCACCCTCCGTACTAGTATCCCAGCCTTGTTATGTGTTAACCAGGAATGTCCCTTACTCAAAGTCATGTAATGGTCCATGTCAACCCAATATATCGCATATATAGGTTACTCAAATCATATGTTTCTTTCCATGTATATAGGTTCAGTCCTTTGCCGTACCTCGTACGGGCTTCCTCATGTCGTATTATCCTTGAAATCGTTTGGACTGTCACCCTTATTCTAGCTAGGCTCTTCCATATGAATCATCGTTTGAACTACTAGGACTTATGCCACCTAGCACCACTAGGGATTACGCTTTACCTATTGCACGCTTTCGTATTTCGGTTTGGGTTAAACCACCTAGAGCACTAGGGATTACGCTAACCCTCAACCGCGCCCTTTTTCCCACGCATCCATCGTGAATCGTTTTTCTATTACTGTACGCACATGTAACACATCGTGCCACCCGAGTCCTATCACAGGGCAAACCAAGAAATACAGGACTCGGTCGGGAGCTTTAGATTTATCTGCCGATGCAGATACTAAGGTCTGCTTTTCTACACGTGGCTATGGTCGCACGAGACCCCTCCCTCAACTAGTGAAAGGCAACACAAGAGAAAATCTTGCATGAGAACTACACTCCGGCCAGCCCACATCCTACGGCCTACCTCACCCATAATTAGATAGCAATTATGGTCTGTTGGGTGTTCCCTGCCTTTCCGTACGTACACGCTTGACTCAAGATGGTAGATGATCGATGAACTTGCTATCTCGGGCACCTTATGTATTCGTCGACTCACTGCTATCCACCCCAGTCTTTAGGTCGCTCGCATAGCAACCAAGGCATATTCTTGGTTCTTCTACCGCAGACCTCAACCTCTCGTGAGCCTAGTATAATGACCTGGCAGCTCACAGAGGGATCCCAAGAATATCCTCACGTTCCCCGAAGCCGCTGCTTCGTTACCCAGTTCGTTGGAGCCTTTATCTAAATCAGATAGCCTGCTCCTACACGCATACTTAAACGTTGACCTAACGTATCGGGTTACTAATCTATCTAAGAAATGGTCCAAATTTCCTTGACTAAGGATTATTACTTAGTTTCCCTTAACTAAGGTTTACCACTTAGCCTTATTTCCCTTATCCTTGTTAACTATGGTCATTTACCCAATCCTCCGAATTGGGGTTTGTCTAACGGGTTAAGTGTTACTTAAGAAAATTTACTTAACCTTATCAAGTTATCGTGTTGGATTGATTAAGTGTTAGTTAACTTAATCCCGTCCATTAGTCGTATAAAAATGGTCAAGTGTCGTTAGGCAAATCAAGTTACTTAACCTACCCAACCCTGTCATGTTTTGTTAAGTATCATTAGCCTAATCAAATTACTTAACCCATTTGTCCATGTCATATTTGGTTAAGCCTCATTAATCAAATTAACTTAACCCTATTATGTGGCATTAATTATTTAATGCACCCCAACCTCTCACATTAGACTTTGTTGTGGTTACTAGTTAAGCCGGGCGGGTCCGGGTAGATTTACACCACAACTTGGTCTAACCTCGGGTTCAAGCACAACATGACCAACTTCTCACATTGAGTCCTATTGTTTGCAACTACTAGTTAGGCCGGTCGGTTCCGGGTAGTTTTACGTTGCAAACTCAACCCAACCTCGAGTTGGCCGCTTTCATGTTTAGTCTAGTATCATGTTCATAGTCAAGTTTTCAAGCAATTGGGTAGACCTAACTTAATAGGTAAATTCCCAATGGGTAGACCTAACTTAATAGGTAAATTCCCAAGCTTATGCTTTTATGCATACTTACATGTCAACTTCCATGTTACATTTCAAGTTATGTTTTCAAGTATAAACACATGTCATATTTAACGTTACATGTTATCACATTTATACCCATTTACCCAAATTATGGTTCATGTCATGTTTAGCTCGTCTATCATGTTTTCATGCAACTTCGAGTTAAGTTTTTCATGCTATATTCACGCTTGTCTAACCTCAACCCAAATCGTGTTCCAACGCAAGAATGGACGAGTCACATCGTAGAGATACTATGCTACACAATGACCCCAAACATGCTTAGTATCATGAGAGTTTGGCTCAAAACATGCATAGGTTCATAAAGGTTTGGCCACAAGCATGCATAACATGAAAAGAAAAGGGAATTGGCCATAAGTATGCATAATGTCATAAAGGATTTGGCCACAACTTGCATGTTAACATTAGGGGTTTGGGTTCATAAACATGCATAAGCCCCAAAATCTAGTCTTAGCCCATATTTCACAAGTAAAAATGGTTCCTAAAGGTTCATGCTAGCATTTCATGCATAAATATCCAAACTTGCAAGATAAACTAGGTTATGCATAGCATGAGAGGCATGATTAAGTCACTCACATGGCCTAAGATCATAAATATGAACACAAGAGGCATGGTAAGGTTCATGTAGGTTCGCATAATCATGTTTAGCCTCATTTTATCCCATGTCAACATTAAAAATACCGTTTTGATCCAAAAGTAGCTAGAACTTACATAGTTAGGTCTAGGGAAAGAAGCATGAATCATCTTGGCTAAGAAAGGTGCCTCCTTTGTTGAAGAATCGTCATGGAACTCACATAGCAACGTTGATCTTCCTTCCATTTGGTGTAGCTAGCTTGCACTACTTGATTTGAACCAGATTTGAGTGCTTAGGCTTTAGGAAAAGGGAATGGAGGCCATGATCACTTGGCATTTGGGCAGCACTTCGTGGAGAGAGTGATTTATGAGGGTTTAGGAGGGGGCTTAGGGGTGTTTTTATAGAGATTAGGAGTGTTTTAGGCCATAGGATTAGATCTAGGATAGATTAAGACCATCAGATCTCGGAAGCTTCCAGAATCAGCCCAAGAACAAGACCAGGTGAGACAAACAGGTGCGCCAGGCAAATTGCCCCGGCCACCCCCTGTCGACAGGCAAGTCGACAGGGCTGTCGACTTAGTCTGGGCCCAAGTCGACATGCCTGTCGACAGCCCTGTCGACATGGCCTAGGCGGGGAAAATTCCCGCCTAACCCCAGATCTGGTTTTCAAACCTATTTCCGAATTTCAAATTTCCACTAATCTTCTTTGGGCCTTTAACGGGTCATACGGACTCCGATTCTCGAAAACTCGGACTCTATTTCGCGTATTTTTCCGAGACGAACGCAATGGTGAATCCCGTTTACCTTAATTCTAGAAGTATAAACAGAATATCTTTTATCTTTATGCTTTACTGGTTTATATGCTTTGCGTATCATCGTGTATGTAAATTTCTTACTTTTTAAAATGTAAAAATACGGGGTGTCACAGTCTTCCTCCCTTAAGGAATTTCGTCCCCGAAATTCAATAGTAGTAGGATTTATGTCCCCATATTAGCATCCAGAAGTGTTCAGCCAATTGTTGCAAACATGTGCACATGTGCAAAAGTGAATCACATTGTAGAAAAATATGTATGCCTAACTTGTGGTACCACCTACATGAATGCAATTTCTTAAAAATTTCTTTTTCAAACCATGATGCTCTCATCCTAAATATACTTGCAGTTCTATATGAATGCAAAAATTTGAAAAAGTAATTTCATCCAAATTTTCCCACACCCTTATAAAATAAGAGTGAAGTTCATCCAATTTGTGTATCCAAGATCCTACCATCCATTATTAATTTAGAAAAGTCTAACTTTCTAAATTTCTATGTAATGGAGAGATATCCCGTTTTGTTGTTTTCATTGTTCTACGTTACCAGACATTATCGTTCAATATTTCATAATCACATTAGACACAACAAATTGCATAAACAAACAACGTACAAACTTTATTAAGATAGTTTCAGTACATCGTTACAACTAGACAACAAAGGAAACAACTAAACAATACTGAAATAAAATACTATCCTACGGATAACTGATAGAAGTCAATCCTGATGGAAATAGCTACGGATGAGCTCCTCTAAGCTATCAAGCCTCTCTTCATGTCGTCGGTTCCCTTGCCTAAGTTCTAACTGTAGGTCCTGTATCCCAGCCCCCAACTGATCATAAGAGGAGCTCATATCCTGAAGCATCTGCTGTTGTGTCTGAGCCATGGCTACCTGTGACTCCAGCGTCTGCTGCTGTGACCTCATAATATCCTGGTGGCTCCTCATCAAGCGAGCCTGCTGCTGTGAAACATACCTCAGCTCAGTCCTCCAGTCTGGGTCCCTAGTAGCCCATGGATCCCAGGCACCTGTATCTGGAGCCCCCTGTGCCGGGCCCTGATGAGCCCAGGCTCCATCCCCAGCCTGCTCACCATCATGCTGTGGTGCCTGATGGGGGTCCTCAAAGTGTCCAAACTGACCATCATATGGCTCCTCCTCTTGCTCCTCTTCCTCGTCATCCTCACCCTCTCCCTCATCTAACCCTTCTTGCTCCATAGGCTGTGGCTCCTCTTGGAGTTCGTGCATATTTATACTCATCCTCCCTAGTGCAGCTTCAGTGATGATAACTGAGGGATGGTTAGAAAGTGTCACATAATCCTCATCATGCAAATCCACCCCAAACCAGCGGAAAACTATGGTCCATAAGTTCCCAAAACAAATATTGGAGTGCCTTGCTCCCCTAAAGATCTGGTACTGCTGTAAGATGGTCCTTGCCCAGTTTATTTGTATGCCCCCAAAAATAGCATAAGTAGCGGCCTTAACAACTACTGGGACTCTGTCAAACCCATGATTCTGCCCCGCAATATTATATTGCAATATCCTGATCACAAACCTAGCTAGGGGGCGCAAATGTGTACTATCCCATTGCCTATCAAGTCCATTAAGAAAAATCCTACCCCACACATTCAAATCATCCATCTCCAGATCATTTATATCGAGTCCCGTACCCCGGATATTCAAAATTTCCCCAAATTGGACCTCATTCATAAATATATGGGTACCCTTAACCCATGAACTATAGGTTATCAACCCGTTATCATCCACATCAATTTGCAAATGAGCATCAAAAAGTCTTACCATACGCTTGTAGCCTCTCCTCTCGGCTGTGTGCGTATCCAGAATATGAATAAGACCCGCATTAACAAACAAACTTTCCACGGCGGTTCCGGCAAAATCCGCAAACCTCACGGGTCGGCCTAAAAGCAAATTCCTAGTGGCAAGCTGCATGTAGTTCTCAATTATCCCTGGTTGCTCGTCACACCACTCTACCTCTTGCGCGGTTAGTTGAGGGTAAAGCTCGTAGGGATTGGGTTGATTGGCCATGGTGATTTAAACACGAATTGGAAGAGGGGAACTATAGATCCGGATGGAGAGGGTCTCTAGCTTCGATTTGAGATTAATTTTATGAAGAACGGTGGAGAAACGAGGTGATGGGAGGTGGTGGAATTGGTGAATTTTCGGTTTTGGTGGCTGGGAGGGAAGGAGAAGAGAATTGGGGGTTATGAGCTGAAGCTCTCGGCCTTCGGGCTTATATATTTTTTTGATCTGCAGGCGCGTCGTGTCGACAGCCCTGTCGACTGGCCCTCTCTCTTTTTTTTCTTTTTTCTTCTTGCCCTGCCATCCTTCCCTTTCCTTACTTCCTCCTAACTCAACTCCATTTTCTCAAGAACTATTCCCCCATCATAAAGAAAACACTTTTCTAACTCAAAAACTACTTGTGACCAAAGCCAACATGACTATCGATGGGAGAGAGAAGGGAAAAAGAGGATTTCAACTAATGAAACAAGGACATTGCTAATGGCTTTTGGGGAATAACTTTTAAAACAAAGTTTTTCTTGAAAAATGCTTCTTCGTAAACGGTTTTTCAAATAATTTTCAGAAGGTCTTTAAAAACTTTTGCCCAGCCTGGTAACCTTCTGCTCTGATACCAAATGTAACACCCCGCCTCCGCTAGGGTCACTCGCAAAGGAATGCACTAGCTTTAGAGGGGCATTATTGGTAAACATGCACAGAAACATCACAAGACAGAACATATAAAATAGCGGAAGTAAAATCGAACTTTCATAAATTCAATAATTAAGGTCTAAAGCCTTTTACATCAGAGTACATCAAAACCTGTCTTGCAGTAGTAAAGAAGCATAAAGACTTTTTAATAAATTATTCCCCAAATAAAACAGTAAAGTAGCCATAGCCAAGAAAGCCCAAGCCATCCATGATGACCTTCAAACAGAAGAAGTCCGAACTAAACAGCATTGTTTCCTCCCTGTAACCTGGGGGGGGGGAACGGAAGAAAAGAGGCGAAACAAAACGGGTCAGTCAAAAAGACTGAGTAAGTCCTATCTACTTCCAGTATAAAAACAGGTAAAGGTAACATGACATGCATAAACTGAAAGTAAACATAAGGATAACTACAAGATAGATAAACTAAACCACGGTAGCCGGTTGACTGCTGTGGCAAGGTGAACTAAGGTATCATGACAAACTACGGTGTTATGATAAGTCAAGATATCACATCATCAGACCTCTATCGAGTACATTATCCCAAGGTATCTGCCCCGTATAACATCCCACGGTATCTATTATGTATATTCTTCCTAGTTCTAACATATATATCCGCTCTGCACCCTCCGTACTAGTATCCCAGCCTTGTTATGTGTTAACCAGGAATGTCCCTTACTCAAAGTCGTGTAATGGTCCATGTCAACCCAATATATCGCATATATAGGTTACTCAAATCATATGTTTCTTTCCATGTATATAGTTTCAGTCCTTTGCCGTACCTCGTACGGGCTTCCTCATGTCGTATTATCCTTGAAATCGTTTGGACTGTCACCCTTGTTCTAGCTAGGCTCTTCCATATGAATCATCGTTTGAACTACTAGGACTTATGCCACCTAGCACCACTAGGGATTACGCTTTACCTATTGCACGCTTTCGTATTTCGGTTTGGGTTAAACCACCTAGAGCACTAGGGATTACGCTAACCCTCAACCGCGCCCTTTTTCCCACGCATCCATCGTGAATCGTTTTTCTATTACTGTACGCACATGTAACACATTGTGCCACCCGAGTCCTGTCACAGGGCAAACCAAGAAATACAGGACTCGGTCGGGAGCTTTAGATTTATCTACCGATGTAGATACTAAGGTCTGCTTTTCTACACGTGGCTATGGTCCCACGAGACCCCTCCCTCAACTAGTGAAAGGCAACACAAGAGAAAATCTTGCATGAGAACTACACTCCGGCCAGCCCACATCCTACGGCCTACCTCACCCATAGTTAGATAGCAATTATGGTCTGTTGGGTGTTCCCTGCCTTTCCGTACGTACATGCTTGACTCAAGATGGTAGATGATCGACGAACTTGCTATCTCGGGCACCTTATGTATTCGTCGACTCACTGCTATCCACCCCAGTCTTTAGGTCGCTCGCATAGCAACCAAGGCATATTCTTGGTTCTTCTACCGCAGACCTCAACCTCTCGTGAGCCTAGTATAATGACCTGGCAGCTCATAGAGGGATCCCAAGAATATCCTCACGTTCCCCGAAGCCGCTGCTTCGTTACCCAGTTCGTTGGAGCCTTTATCTAAATCAGATAGCCTGCTCCTACACGCATACTTAAACGTTGACCTAACGTATCGGGTTACTAATCTATCTAAGAAATGGTCCAAATTTCCTTGACTAAGGATTATTACTTAGTTTCCCTTAACTAAGGTTTACCACTTAGCCTTATTTCCCTTATCCTTGTTAACTATGGTCATTTACCCAATCCTCCGAATTGGGGTTTGTCTAACGGGTTAAGTGTTACTTAAGAAAATTTACTTAACCTTATCAAGTTATCGTGTTGGATTGATTAAGTGTTAGTTAACTTAATCCCGTCCATTAGTCGTATAAAAATGGTCAAGTGTCGTTAGGCAAATCAAGTTACTTAACCTACCCAACCCTGTCATGTTTTGTTAAATATCATTAGCCTAATCAAATTACTTAACCCATTTGTCCATGTCATATTTGGTTAAGCCTCATTAATCAAATTAACTTAACCCTATTATGTGGCATTAATTATTTAATGCACCCCAACCTCTCACATTAGACTTTGTTGTGGTTACTAGTTAAGCCGGGCGGGTCCGGGTAGATTTACACCACAACTTGGTCTAACCTCGGGTTCAAGCACAACATGACCAACTTCTCACATTGAGTCCTATTGTTTGCAACTACTAGTTAGGCCGGTCGGTTCCGGGTAGTTTTACGTTGCAAACTCAACCCAACCTCGAGTTGGCCGCTTTCATGTTTAGTCTAGTATCATGTTCATAGTCAAGTTTTCAAGCAATTGGGTAGACCTAACTTAATAGGTAAATTCCCAATGGGTAGACCTAACTTAATAGGTAAATTCCCAAGCTTATGCTTTTATGCATACTTACATGTCAACTTCCATGTTACATTTCAAGTTATGTTTTCAAGTATAAACACATGTCATATTTAACGTTACATGTTATCACATTTATACCCATTTACCCAAATTATGGTTCATGTCATGTTTAGCTCGTCTATCATGTTTTCATGCAACTTCGAGTTAAGTTTTTCATGCTATATTCACGCTCGTCTAACCTCAACCCAAATCGTGTTCCAACGCAAGAATGGACGAGTCACATCGTAGAGATACTATGCTACACAATGACCCCAAACATGCTTAGTATCATGAGAGTTTGGCTCAAAACATGCATAGGTTCATAAAGGTTTGGCCACAAGCATGCATAACATGAAAAGAAAAGGGAATTGGCCATAAGTATGCATAATGTCATAAAGGATTTGGCCACAACTTGCATGTTAACATTAGGGGTTTGGGTTCATAAACATGCATAAGCCCCAAAATCTAGTCTTAGCCCATATTTCACAAGTAAAAATGGTTCCTAAAGGTTCATGCTAGCATTTCATGCATAAAGATCCAAACTTGCAAGATAAACTAGGTTATGCATAGCATGAGAGGCATGATTAAGTCACTCACATGGCCTAAGATCATAAATATGAACACAAGAGGCATGGTAAGGTTCATGTAGGTTCGCATAATCATGTTTAGCCTCATTTTATCCCATGTCAACATTAAAAATACCGTTTTGATCCAAAAGTAGCTAGAACTTACATAGTTAGGTCTAGGGAAAGAAGCATGAATCATCTTGGCTAAGAAAGGTGCCTCCTTTGTTGAAGAATCGTCATGGAACTCGCATAGCAATGTTGATCTTCCTTCCATTTGGTGTAGCTTGCTTGCACTACTTGATTTGAACCCGATTTGAGTGCTTAGGCTTTAGGAAAAGGGAATGGAGGCCATGATCACTTGGCATTTGGGCAGCACTTCGTGGAGAGAGTGATTTATGAGGGTTTAGGAGGGGGCTTAGGGGTGTTTTTATAGAGATTAGGAGTGTTTTAGGCCATAGGATTAGATCTAGGATAGATTAAGACCATCAGATCTCGGAATCTTCTAGAATCAGCCCAAGAACAAGACCAGGTGAGACAAACAGGTGCGCCAGGCAAATTGCCCCGGCCACCCCCTGTCGACAGGCAAGTCGACAGGGCTGTCGACTTAGTCTGGGCCCAAGTCGACAGGCCTGTCGACATGGCCTAGGCGGGGAAAATTCCCGCCTAACCCCAGATCTGGTTTTCAAACCTATTTCCGAATTTCAAATTTCCACTAATCTTCTTTGGGCCTTTAACGGGTCATACGGACTCCGATTCTCGAAAACTCGGACTCTATTTCGCGTATTTTTCCGAGACGAACGCAATGGTGAATCCCGTTTACCTTAATTCTAGAAGTATAAACAGAATATCTTTTATCTTCATGCTTTACTGGTTTATATGCTTTGCGTATCATCGTGTATGTAAATTTCTTACTTTTTAAAATGTAAAAATACGGGGTGTCACATTTGCCCAGTCTGGTAACCTTCTTCTCTGATACCAAATGTAACACCCCACCTCCGCTAGGGTCACTCACAAAGGGAATGCACTAGGTTTGGTGAAGCATTATCGAGGTAAACATGCACAGAAATATTACAAGACAGAACATATATAAAACAGCGGAAGTAAAACAAATTTCATTACCTTATAAAATAAGGTCTAAAGCCTTTTACATCAGAATACATCAAAACCTGTCTTGCAATAATAAAGAAGCATAAAACCATTTCATGAATTATTCCCCAAGTAAAACAGTAAAGTAGCCATAGCCAAGAAAAGTCCAAGCCATGCGTGATGACCTTCAAGCAGAAGAAGTCCGCACTAGATAACAGTGTTTCCTCCATGAAACCTGGGGGGGGGGGGAACGGAAGACAAAGAGGCGAAACAAAACGGGGTCAGTCATAAAGACTGGTAAGTCCTATCTACTTCCTATATAAAAACAGGTAAAGGTAACATGACATGCATAAACTGAAAGTAAACATAAGGATGACGGCAAGATAGATAAGCTAAACCAAGATAACTGGATGAACTACTGTAGCAAGATGAACTAAGGTATCATGATAAACTGCGGTGTCATGATAAATCAAGATATCACGTCGTCAGGTTTCTATCAAGTATACTATCCCAAGGTATCTATCCTGTATAACATCCCACGGTATTTATCATGTATATTTGCTCTGCACCTCTCGTACTAGTATCTCAACCCGCGTTATGCGTTAACTATGAATGTCCCTTGCCCAATGTCATGTAATGGTCCATGTCAACCTAATATATAGCATATGTAGGCTTTTCCAACTCGTGTGTTTCTTTCCATGTATAAGTTCAGTCCTTTGCCGTAGGCCATACGGGCTTCCCTATGTAAATCTATACCGCCTCCACGTAGTACCATTTTATCCTTGAAGTTGTTTTGGACTGCTACCCTTCATCTAGTTATGTTTTCTTACCATGAACTATCGATTTATGCCACCTAGGACCACTAGGGATTACGCTACATAATGAACGCTTCCGTGTCTCGGTTTGGGTTTTTGCCACCTAGGGCTACTAGGGATTATGCTACCCGTCAACCGCGCCCTTTTATCCCACGTATGTATCGTGAATCGTTTCCATGTCTAGACGCACATGTGTCTCAATGTGCCATCCGAGTTCCGTGCCAGGGCAAATCAAGAAATACGGAACTCGGTCGGGAGTTTTAAGTCATCCGCCGGTGCAGATATCAAGGTCTGTTTTTGTATCCGTGGCTATGGTCCCACATGACCCCTACCCTGATTTTCTGAAAATTTGAATCTGTTTTGAATTTGAATTTTTCGTGAAACTTCGCGAGGCCATATCTCGGTCATACGGACTCCGATTTACAAAATTTTGGACTCTATTTCGCATATTTTTCCGAGACAAACACAATGGCGCAACCCGTTTATCCTGATTCAGATTTTATAATTTAATTCTGCCTTGATTCTTGTCTTAACACGTTGCAAAAATTCGGGTTGTTACAATATGTTTTGAAAAGAGGGTAAATTAAAATAAGTTTACCCAAGGTATATCTTGATATAGGGAAGATATATATATATATATATATATCAAAATTATAATATATTGGATATATTGGTTATTATTATAATCGAGTAAGATTATAAATTTAATGGTTATGTGAATAACCAATTAGAATTCATATAAGTGAAATACGTGAAATCAGATGAGTTAAATCTGAATTTAAATCAGAATTTAAATTAAAATTCTGGAAAATTGGATAAGTGTTTGTAAATGGATTTGGATTAAAAATAAGGAAAATTTAAGATCCTGGGAGATTTTAAATTGTTTTACTAGCAGTGTGAATTATATTTTGAAATGAATTTCAAAGTGGAAATGTTTAAAAATGGTTTTATAATATTGAACTCACTTCGATCGCTGGAAAATAGATTCTGATGATGACAGCTGCATCATCAGTATTCATTTTCGAGTTGTAAGTGAGGAATTACTACCAGAGATACTGCTTTGAATTTGTTTTGGGAAAGACAAGTTGCGTTGAATTTCAAAATGGGATTTATAATATAGAATTTGAATAATAGAATTTGATATATAGAATTTGAATAATAGAATTTGATATATAGAATTTGAATAATAGAATTTGATATATAGAATTTGAATAATAGAATTTGATATATAGAATTTGATATATAGATTTGAATAATAGAAGTGATATAAAATTTGAATAGAAATTGAATAGAATTAACTAAGTCGAAGAGGAATTAGTTAATCGAGTTTTGAATTTGAAGTTGAACTTTGAAAGGTGAATTGGATTTGTAAATGGATATTCGAAATCGAATATAGAACTTAAATTTGAAATTTGGATTCAAATTAGTTAATAAGCAAGTTAAAATATATTTGAACATGTCATGTTCAAGTATAAAAGTGAAATAGACTAAAGAGTTAATTAACAAATTAATTAACGAATTTAGTTAAAACGATCAGGTATAGTTAAAATAGATTGGGCAGGTATAAATATACATGAGATAGGTATGGATAAGGTGTGAAGGTATATAAAAAGAATGCTCGACGAAAAAAGTATGTATTTAATTCATATATGAGATTTTATGCGCCGTATCGGCTGGCTGCTTGGTTTTTTCTTTTTCTTTTGGATTGGTGAGGGCCATGGGAGGCTATTTGAAATATCCCGATGCTCCTGGTACAAAGGAGGTTATGGCCAATTTTTCCTGGGAATTTAAGGAGGTAGAATATTTTTAAGATAATTTGATAGTTAGAAATCAACGTATCGATATATATATAGAAGTCGATAAGGAAACGAACTTAGAAATAGAATAGTAAAATAAAAAAGGAAGACTAAGAATAAAATCTCGTAAGAATAAAAAGAGAAGGTGTATATGTGTTTAACAGTGAAGAATTAGTTATATGGTATTGATTATTCGAGTAAGTGGTCATATCTGTTTTGACGTTATAAATGTTATTCAGTCAAGGTCTGAGAGGTAGTTATACCCCAACTTGATTGATTTCATTAACAAATAAATAGTAAGATTTCAGGCTCGAAGATCAATGTTGAATAAGAGTTAGTTGAATATAGTATTTGGGTTGTCGTAACGATGTTTTACACAACATCCGTTTTAACCTAAATAAGAGTAAGCTTGGAAATATAATAAAGAATATTTCCTAAGTATAGAAATAAACGAGATCGGAAAAGAGATAAGTAATTGGAATATTTTCCAGTTATAAATAGCATATATTTTCTAAAGTTTCGAAAATAAAGGAAGGCGATATTCGGAAATGTAATAACCCAGAAAATCTGGGCCAGTTTAAAATTTTTATTTTGGCAATTTTAGCGAATTTTGAATATTTAAAATGGATTATTTTAAATAATATCGACGAGAAAATTTATTTTGAATTTAATTCGAGCGTATATATTTATACGCGTCGTCGTTAGAATATGAATATTTATATATAATTATATATAGAATTAAAAATGGCGCGGTAGTTCGATAATTCGATTTCAAACTTCAATTGAATGTACCGGGTGCAAAACAATCCGGATTTTAGTGAAACCAAAAACATTAGGATCTATTTTAGAATATCTTTCCAACGAATCCGAAAAATCAAAATTTCATAGCGGGAATCAAAAGATATGTCCAGTTGAAAATTCTGAATAGTCGCTATGGAATTCAGGCCCTTAAAAATGGGAATTTTGCAAACGACCTCGGATTTCGACGAAACCACTTTTGTTGGGTCTGTGATGTTAAATTATTGCTAGGTCTCAAATTTCATAATTTTTTGAATCAATGTGTGAGCGTGGCAAAGGAAAACGCGTTTGACCAGTTTCAGTTGATTTTAATCGATTGGAAATTGGCCATTTTTCCAACGGTCTCAGAATTCGTCGAAACTAGTTTTGTTAGGACCGTATCGTCAATACAAAGCTAGAAAATATTTTTCTGCAATTTATAGAGTTAGTATGTGACCCCGGTAAATTGAAATGTACGTTTAAAATTCAATATAGTGATTTAAATGTAAATTTAACGGAAACTGATCGAAATAGTTGAATCAACCTACGATACATATCCCATTGTGTTCGGAATGGGGGTTAAACGCTATGGACGACAGGCGGTGGGCCTCGTTTCGAGGTCGTATGTAAAAGTCAACTTTTTGCAATTAAAATAAATAAATAAAAAAAAACCCCTCTTCCCTTTTCCTTAACCAGGCCCCCCCCCCCCCCCCCGTGGAAATCATTTGCGAAAAAAAGAAAAAAAAAGAAAAAATAACGGAAGGGGGCGCGATCGATGCCGCCGCCCCCTCCGATGAGTCGCCGCGCCCAGGGCGGCGCAGCTACCACCAAGCCCCCCTTTCTCCTCCTCGACCGACGAGACCCCCAACTCCCTCCGCGATGAAACCCAAACCCACCTCGTCCCAGCCCTCCGTCGCCACCAAGGACGCGCCGCACCCCCCTAGACCCGAACCCGCACCCCCCTTGGCCAAAAACCCGACCTCCGACCACCTCAGACGCGGTGAAGCCCCCCAGCCTTCGATTTTGACTGTAAGCCCTTTTTACTTATTTATTTTATTTCTTTTTTCTATGTAATTGGTATTAGCAATTATAAAAATCAGTTTTTGTATATTTTTCAAATATAAAAGTTAGGATTTTTCAAATATAGAAGACGTGATTTTTAAAATATAAAAGATTAGATTTTTAAAGGAAGAAAGACGATATTTTTAAATGGAGAAAAATATGATTTTTATATATTGAACATCGAAGTAAAAATATGATTTTTATATATTGAACATCGAAGTAAAAATATGATTTTTATATATTGAACATCGAAGTAAAAATATGATTTTTATATATTGAACATCGAAGTAAAAATGTGATTTTTATACATGTAGTGGCTACAGGCAACGAAGATGACAAAGATGCGATAACGATGAAGATTTCTATAAAAGAAGTGTCGTGAAGTTGGATAGCTATTGGTGAGAATTTCTCACTCTTTAATTTCTTTTCTAGTTATATATATATACTAGGATGCAGACGGTGCTTAGTAGCACCCGACACAATCATCCACAGACCATGGACTTGTTTGTTTGGTTGTATAGATTAGTTAGATGATTTGATTTGAATTTGGTTGTTTGGTGATTTTGATTGATGTGTGAATGGCGTGGGCCTTCACTAGACCGGGGATAAGGCTAGGCCTTGTCCCGTTTCTAGTATCGTGCCGTTATGCCGCCGAAATTTCCCAAAATATGTTAGAAAAATAAAAATATCATTTTTATTGTGTAAACGAACAGAATAGGAATTCATGTGTTGAAATAAAATATTTTATCGTTAAAAATATAATTTTTAACGTGAAAGTGAATAAATGAATATTTATAAACAAATCGGCCGATTTTTTTATATATACACTGATTTGACTAATATTGATTGGGTCGATAAATTTTACACGTTGCCCAACTGCACAAATAAATTCTGTGTTTGATTGTTTGAAACCCCACACGGGTGTTGGGATGAAATTTGAAGTTCACTCATCCTGATTGATTAAATATGTCGATCGATTGATTGACAGGCTATTATAAGCATTAGATATCTATATTGGATGCTTATACAGTGTAGTGCACTTTGGTTGATGGTTGATTATTTTTCAACGCTATTATATACACGTGTTGTATGGAATCCATATAATTAACATTATATGGTGATTGATTGGGCCTCATTCCAATCGGGAAAATAATAAATATTTTAAAATAAAATTCATGTGTTGAATATAAAAATAGTCATGTGTTGACGATGTTCATGTGTTGAAAATATTCATGTGTTGAGTGAAATATTTTAATAATAAAATTCACATCTTTATCATATTTACAATTAGAATCTACTTTACGGTGGAGTCTAATTAAAATCAAACGATAGATACCATAGTTTTATAAAATATTTTACATAACAAAAATAGTGATGTGTTGACAGTACTCATGTGTTGAGATTAGTCGCGTGTTGAAAGAAATATAGATTCATGTGTTGAATGGGATAAATATTCATTTGTTGAATAGAATAAAGAAGTTTTTGAAAATTATAAAGCCGTGTTGATTAGAGATGCGTTATTTTGACGCGAACGATATTTATATCGATTTTATTCGTTTTATAATGAATATGGAAAAGTGATTTCAAAATTTAATATTTGAAATGAATTCAAATTGAATTGAATAGAAAGTGAATTTGAATTGAATTGAAATGAACTCGAATTGAATTGAAATCAAATTGATTTGAAATTGAAGATGAAGTTGAATTTGTTTTGAAATAAATTTAAAACGATTTATAAAATACATTTTAAAAAGGAAATCGATGAAATATATATAATATATATATATATATATTATATATATAATGGCCTGAATAAAACGCGCCGCGCCGCGGCAGTTCATGAATTTCGACCATTGACTTCGAATTGACGTTGCGGGAGATCCGACGGTCGGATTCTCCTAAAACCGGAACTGTTGGGTTCGTATCGAAAAGAGATTTCCAATGAATATTAGAAATTTGAAATCTAACGGTTGGATTTGGAATTATGTCCAAATCAAATTCGAAAAGGGTTGATGTAAGTGCAGTCCGATGGCCGTTGTTGGAAATCGACCGTACGGGCCTTGATAAAATTATTAAACATATTAATAATTTGTGTAAAATCATAATATGTGAATTGGAAAGAACTGGGGTGAAAAACTCCACATTTGAAAAGATAAAAATAGATTTTTATCGAAATGAACTAGTTTAGAACTAGAATTAAAATCAATTTATTTTTGAAATAAATAAATTGAATTTGAAAGTGATTTTAAAAATAACCAATATTCCCAATATGTGAATTGGACTAGGGTTGAATCGAAATTATCTTCGGAACATTTCGATGTTGGATTTCGTGACTATATATATATTGTTATGGGAATTTGAAAGATATATTTTATATCGTTATTTCCAATACGATATATGTTGGTTGCAGAATTTGATATTGAATATAAGCCGATATATTTTCTATTCAGAGCCTTGTATTTAATATCAAATATGATTTGGGTTTATCGTGAATCGTATTTTAGAAGACATTGGTTCTTTAACCCAGTTAAAGGCAAGATATCGATTTTTGAGAAGATTAAAACTAAGTGGAGTTTTAATGAATCTTTAATTAGATTAAAATGAGAATTGATAATTTAAATTATCAAATCTGAAAAGTGATCGAGAGTGGAGTATCACCAGTTTTGCTCCAAAGCGATAGTTAAATCTTTAATTAGATTTGAACGTGAAATGGTAATTAATTTTACCGATAACACCGTGGTGTTAGATATGGAGTATCACCAGTTTTGCTCCATGGGATATATAGGTTGGGATTGGGAAATAAAACAAATAATTACTTCGGTGTGGTTCGCTAATCCCGACTAGTTTGAAATGATATCCAAAGGAAGATCAAAGAATAAATTTAGAAGAATTTATCTTGGATAGAATTAATGGGAACCTTTCCCTAAGAAAGTGATTTTGTGAATAAAAGGATATTCTGAATTGGAATGAGGCGTTCATTGTGTTTGTGTAACATTTGTTTATTATATACGTGGGTTATTCAGAAAGGCCGGGTTATACCCATTCTGAATAACCGATTCGACGAGATGTCGAAGATGAAGACGGTGGTTGAAGACCGGAAGCCTTCACATCGTTTGGGTGATTACTGATGATCTTGATTGGGCTGTACACCCAAGATGAGGGAAACAGTTGGTGATCGTCCAGACGTACTTGGAGATGGATGGATATGCGAGGAAAGTGCCTCCGGTTTCGTTCAGACCCAGAACGAACTAGTAAATGGATTGTGTGTCTGACATTGGATTTTATTCTGTGTTGATTGATCTCTATTAAATATACATCTGTTTGGCGGCGGAGAATTTATTCTCTTGCTTAACGCCCTTCTCTGAGACGTACGAGCTCATAGGTTGTATATCGATGGACATCAGTCGCATGGAGTGAATTGCTAGCATGGCACGCGTAAGTGGCAATTGATCAAGGCTTCTGTTGAAAAGCAAAGTCTTGTGGTTGATGATCAAAGCACGGCCTGTGTGGCATAGCTTTGTGTATAACGTGAATTCGCGAGCGTCACACCTCGGTATGAGTCAAAAACGGGATAGTGACTGCAGGGAGAGCACGACGTTTCTTTCTAGCTAGGGTGGTGTCAGTGACCTACCAGCCCTGATATTTATATACTTTTCACCTGTGTTGTTGTTGGAATGCAAGGCGCCTCGGATATATGTCTGTAAGGACCGGGAAACGTGTGTTCAGGAATAACTAATCCTCAAAAGTAAGAGAGGACCGGCCCTGAAGATCCAAGGATCATAGTGAGGTCCTGAGGCATTTGCTAGAGTGTCTCGAACGCGGAGAGGAGCTTGCCCCTTGCCTCGACTCATGATGGAATCCAATTTCCAATACGTGTGTTTCGGTTTTATTTGTAGAACCTAGTATGGCGACATAGTGGTATGGGTCATTCATGCCGCCTATGATTGATATTTATGATTGAAATTGTTTTGACACTATACACCTATAATAGTATCAAATAATGTGTTTTAAACGTATCAAGCATGCTTTAGCTGTTATAAGGTAAAAACCCTATCCTTCTGCTTGCGTTGCATTGTGTGATGGGACCTGGGTCTTATAACAGCTTCATTTTTCTTTATTTAGCATTGCGTTGTTTGTTCAATGCACTGGTATCCTTGGGAGGAAACCCGTTCCGTGTTATACGGCGTGGTCCCTTGATTTACCGAACTTTAAAATAAAGAATTATAACTGTTTTAGTTCTCACACCAGTCCCATGACTGACCTGGAGTTTATTGTTTTAACCTAAACTCTGGGTGCCCCTATTTTCCACACGGGCAGCTAGTAGTTTTGGTTTTGCATATTTATATTCACAGGGTCCTGATTTACAACTGGAACGATGCTCGGAAAGCTCTGTATCCGTGTATCACTTTTAGTTGTGTTTTGTATATTTTTCCGCTGCTATGTAAGTTATTGTAATCTCTGATGTTTGTCGAATGTAATTTAATCATTTATACTCTGTATATTCTTGTATCTGATGGAATTGTTGTAATAACAATGAAATGTTCTTCTGTTTGCGTTCTATTTTGTCTTGTCCTCAATTCTAACCGTGCTTTCCTTCACGGGGAAGTTCGGGTCGTCTCAGGAAATGTTTTCCAAATCACATAAAAGGCCAATATGATTATTGAAAATATTTGGTTAACAAATATTGATAAAGAAATAGAGAAGTGATTTAACTAATGGAATATTAATTAAGGGCTCAGTGACATGTTCAAAAGGAAAATTTGATTTTTTGAAAGGAGTAAACTATTTTAAAACTCCCAGGGAAAGACTGTTTGGATTAAAAACAAATTTAACAAAAAATTGTGAAAGCAAAATTGAATTAAAGCAAAGCCAGTAAAGTGGTAACTGAGAATGAATTAGAATGATATCAAGACAAATTGGATTATGAGATTTAAATTTGAAATGTAATGGGATAATCAAGTTAAGAGTTGGGAATCGAGAAGAAACTCGAGTTGAGATGATATTTGGCTCGGATATAAGCGAATGGTTGGTGTTGTGGATAAAAGCAGATTGGAATTTGATTGGGATGAACCTTGTATCCGCTGAATTGATAACATGTGGAAAGGATATAATGATATGCCGACAAAAGGTACAAGTTTATATTTCTATTGGATATAAGATTTATGAGCCGAATTGGCTAGCCGCTTGGCTGTTTGATTTTCTTTTGGGTTGGAGATAGCCCAGAGAGGTAAGTTGGAGTTTGACCGATTGACCAGTACAAAGGAGGTGCTGGCGAAATTTTTGAAGAGTTAAGGCGTTAGAAAATTTTCAGGATTTTTGGAAATTTTCGATGATAAGAATTAATTAATATTTAATTGAAATTAAATTGGTTCAGTTGGACACTGAAGATAAGAAGTGAACAAATATGTTCTAACCAGTCGACAGGGTCATCCTCTACCTTAGCAATTTCGAGGACGAAATTATTTTAAGTGGGGAATAATGTAATGATCCGCATTGGCAGAGGTATTATAATTAATTTATTTAAATATTGAAATGGTGATTTAGAGAATTTAATGGTCGTGGAATTAAATAATGGTAAATATTTAATTAAAATAATAAATTAAATAATATATTTAATTCTGAAATAATCAGAATTGGCTGAAATGACGATATGGTGTGAACCGGATCATCTGTGATATTTAATTCAGCTTGGAATTGAATTTGAATAACGAATATATTATATAAACGAAGTTCGAACGTATAATTTTATTAAAATTTAAAATCGAGCTTGAAATGGCGCTGCAGTTCGAAATTTGGCGATTCGAACTTCAACTGAATATACAGAAGTCGTTTTAAATTGGATTTCTGTGAAACAAGAAATGTACGGAGCTGGTGGAGTATATCTTTCTAGTGGAAGAGAAAATCGGGATTTCGTCGTGTAGATTTTGATTTATGTCCAAATCAAATTTTAGAAAAGTCGTGGTGGAATTCCTTTATAATTTATAAAGGAATTATTTATATTTTAAAAAGGAATTTCAATATAAATCGAATATCGGGTTGACCCAGATTTGAAATATCAAGATAGAAATTCATATAGGAATATTCTGAGATGTATGGTATTCCACTGTGATTATAGACGATAATATTTATTTTTAAATATTAAATTTAAATATATTTATATATTTAAAATGGGTCATCCAGAGCTTTAAAAATAGCCTGCTTTGCAAACGAAGTCGGAATTCGACGAAACCAGTTTTGTTGGGACCGTAATGTCGAACTGTATCTGCTTGTCCAGTTTCGTGATTTTCTGGTATCATATGTGATCATAAGAAATTTATTTCAAGAGGAACACATAGCGATATAATAGAAATGGAATATGCTAATGGAATATTCCCATCTTTAATCCTATAAATACACTACTATACCTCCTTAAGACCTAAATACTTCACTCTCCGGTCAATGCTTTTTTGAGCCGCCACATCCAATATGAAAACGAGATCTACAGAAAATCAAAATAAATCCAAAACATGATGAGATCAAACCCTATATGATTCATTAGCCTCTATAAACTTGGAGCTTCCATCTGGTACATGTTTGATTGAGTTCGATGCTACATTTTTTCGCTGATTTTTGTACAGTGTCGGTTCATTTTTCTAGGGTTTGTTCATTCTTGACTTTGAAGCTTTAATCGACGAAACCGAGGTGCTAGTGAGGTTTAGGAGAGTGAATGGAGGCAGGTAGCAAAGTTTGTTAGTATCAGTGATTTAAAAATGTCGCGAGTACTGAAGTGTATCGGGGGAAATACTGTCGAACGCGATTGGCACGGGGGAGTTGAGATGGATGATGTTGTCATGAGGAAGAAGAGGAGATGGAGAGATGAAGAGTGGTGATGTTTGTTTGGGATTTCATGAAGTATTTGAGGGTACGGTTTGAGCTTGAGGAAATCGAAGTGGCTGTGCTGATTAACTGGAAACGTGAAATCAGTTTGGGGAAGACGAGTCTGGTGTGGAGCGGGTGGGCTTTGTTTGAGTATAATGATGGGCTGGTTAAAGTAATGGTAAGGCCCATGATCAAATTTAGTTTTAAATTCCACATCAAAGAAAGAAAATTTTGTGTAGTGAGGAAGTGGGTTGAAAATGGGCTGAAACAAATGGGTATGAGCAGAAGGTTTAGAAGCTAAGTAAGGTGTGTGTTTGTTGAAAAGAGCCGGACCGAATTTATTGGATTGACGAACCGTAAGTTGCTTTGGGACCGTATGGACGAGAGCTTCACAATAAAGCTGACTGGAAGTGGATTGGGGCTCGTTTGAATTTACGGCGAATTAAATTGTTTGATTCAAATCAAATAACAGTTTATCGTTCTTTAACGATGAACTGCAAATGTGAGTAAATCTCACTAACTCTGAACAGTTTATAATTTCATGTTGTATTTTAGAACTATTAGATATTAGCTGATTGACTGTGTGTTGACTGTTTGATTTAACTGCTAGTCAGTTAGTTGAATTTCTATATTTGATTCTGTTTAACAGAATATATCATATGGAACTGAAAGTGATGTTATCTATATTGTTTAACATCTGTGGATGCAGGGAGACAGGTTGGAACAATCCAATTGGATTCCTCAATATTTATTTTACTGTGATTCATATATTGTAATATATGATGTGATATATAATCTGTTGTCAATTATATGTGTTTGAACGATATTGATGTTCGTGATTTGATATGTTGAATACCATAACATACCGGAATGGTGAAAAGGGAATTTTCAAAATGAATATTGAAAATAGATTTATTTATAAAATCGAAGGATTTTATAAAAGAGATAATATTTATAATAATCAAAGGAGATTTTATGAAAAAGGAAACATTTAGAAAATAAATAGAGTTATAAAAAGGAAATTTGTTTATAACCGAATAGGATGTTATGAAAAGGAAAACGTTATAAAAAGGAAAACGTTACTAAAAAGGAAATCATTTGTAAAGTGAAGAACTGTTACTAAAAGTAAATCTTTATAAATGTATAGTTTATTCGAAAAGGAGTTAATCGAATAGAGTTAAATCGAATATGGTATTTGTAGGGAGTCAATCGAATAAGGTATGCGAAAGTTAGTAAATCGAATATGTTATTTGAAAAGGGGTTAGTCGAGTCGAGTTAGTTGAATAGAGTTAATCAAATATTTGTTATTCGAATAAGAGTTAACCAATTAGAGTTAACCAGTTAGAGTAAATCGAACTAGAGCTATTCAAATGGAGTTATCAAATATTAGTTTATTCGAATAGAGTTAAAGGAAAGGAATTATCGATTATTAGTTAATCGAAAAGAGTTATCAATTTTAGTTAATCGAAGGAGTTATCGATTATAGTTTAATCGAAAAGAGTTATCGATAAGTTTAATCGAAGTGAGTAATCGAATATAGTTATTCGAAAGGAATTATCGAATTTGGTTATTCGAAGGAGTTATCGAATTTAGTTATTCCATGGAGTTAATCGATTTGAGTTAAATAAAGGAGTTAATCGAAAATATTGTTTATTCAAATAGAATTAAAAGAATTATCGAATATAGTTTATTCGATAGGAGTTAAGTGAATAGAGTTAGAGTTAAATCAAAAGAGTTAAGTGAATAGAATAAATTGAATAGAGTTATCGAATATACCTTATCGAAGGAAAGAATTATCGAATAGAAAAGATTTGAAAGAGAGTTACGTAAGGAAGTTTGTTAAAGAATTAGAAGGGTGAACTTTGTCTATTTCAAGGTTAGAAACGTTGTTCAGTTAAGGTCTGAGAGGTAGTATTACCCCAACTTGATTGACTTCATTTTTAACTAAGGAATGGTTAAGGTTCGATAGTAAAGGATGGTTAAGTGAATTTAGTAATTAAAGGAAATGGTTTGAGTTGGCATCGCGATGGTTTGTTTAAACATCTGTCTAAGTCCAATGAAGAAGCTTTGGAAATGTTTTCCAAATAAGAAACCCGAAATGTTTTCTAATAAAGAAAACAAGAAATGGAAATGTTTTCCATCGTTAATAATGTATATTTTCCAAATTTAGAAAATAAGAAATATTGAATATAGGGAAACAGGAGATAAGTAAATTAATGAAATAAAGAGATAAATGTTTAATGATGTTTGATCGATATAAATTTCCATTTGGAAATAATATCGTTGTTTGCACACCTGTTTTTCCTTCGATAGTTAAATCACAGACTATCGAAGTTTTGACCATTTTAACGTTGTGAATATGGAGAGACTGGTAGGATTATTATCCAGAGAACCACCCTGTATTGGCATAAGCGTTGCGAATCATATATGCCAAAGGAAATTGAAGACGGAGTTATGCAAGGGCTATCCTGTTTACAGAATAGTGCCTTCGGTTCATCCTGTTCCTGGATGACTTGTATGGACGGATGTCTGACAGAGTATTTCCTGACGATCACGTATATTGATTTCTCCAACCGTACCAAGAGTGGAAGCGGAGAAGGAAACTTCTTTTAGCTAACACATAATGTATGGTTGAGGACTTCAATCGGTGATTTGATGGATTTGACGATGTGGCATTCAAAGTGAATCTGGTGTAATGATAAAACGTAGCTTCTAGCCTCACAACCGGTAAATGACAGAAATCGGGCAGGCAGCATGGCTAAGTCGGTCGCACCGAAGTAGGGTGTATAATCACCTGATCTAGAGTTTCATTTATTTCTAAAAATCTATTGTTGATGCTGTCCCATTCGGGAAACGGTTGCTGATCCCAACCGTTGGTGATATACATTCGATACACTCAAGCGAAATGAGTGGTCGGTCATGTGTGGCCGGGTTGCAAGATGTTCTTGTTGAACCCAGTGTATTCCTCTCTAGAGGTACACTAGCGAAAGGTGGTTCCATAACTTATCATAGTTGGAAATCCATTACCCAATACGTGCTTGCGGTTTTGATTGTATACTATATATGTAGAACGTGAGATGAAAGCGTTTCTGCTAGATGATTATTATAGTTGTGGTTGATAGACATTATTATAATATCAAAAAGTTTTTGATATAAAGATATTTTTGGATTCTCATAAGGGAAAAACCCATTCCGTTATACGGCGTGGTCTTATGAGATATCATTTACCTGCTTGAATTGTTTTAAACTGTTTTACTCATACCAGTCCCATGACTGACCCGAAGTTTATTTGTTTGTTTCCCTAAACTCTTGGGTGCCCAATTTTGTACGGGCAGTCAAATAGTCAGGATTTACAGATATACTGGAAGAGCTTGGAGCAGGAGGCTTCAGGATTATATAGCTACAGTTATTTCCGCTGTGTTGTAAGTGCTGTACTTTGATAATGATATGTATATTCAAGTACAGATTCGTATTTCAAAGTTATGTTATGAAATATATTTATTCGTTCCGCTGTGAGATTCGTGTTACTCTGATATTGTGTCCTTCTTCTTCTTCTATTCTAAGTTTCTGTCTTATCTTTCCTTACCCTCTAATTTCTTTCATTAATGACCGGTATTTTTCGATGTTTGGTTAGTCACCATTGAGTTTATGGCGATAACCAAAGTCGACAAAATCCCGGGTCATTACAGTTGTGTATCTTTATATGTATCCTAGAGAGATCTCATGTGTTGTATAGCTTTATATACATCCTCATTGATCATCTTTGCAATCTCATGTGTTGTGTATATTTATTTGCATTGCTGAAAGATCTCGTGTGTTGTATATCTTTATATACATCCTCGCTGATCATATTTGTTGATTCTCATGAGTTGTGTACCTTTATATGCATCCCTGAGAGATCTCGTGTGTTGTATATCTTTATATACATCCTCATTGTTCATTTTTGATTGATTACATGTGTTGTATATTTTATATACATAGATGTTGATCACTTTCGTTGGAGCTCGCATGTTGTTCTTTATGTACATCGACGAGAACCTTATGTATTCTATAGTAGATAAATGGCTGACAAAACTGCTTTTGGGAGGTGTCAGCAACCTATCCATTGTAGACAAAACTGCTTTTGGGTGGTGTCAGCGACCTTGTCGTCATGGTCAAATTGCTTTTGAGAGTAGTCAGCGACCTTGTCTAATGCCATGGGTATCAGACCACCTTGTCAAATGACTAAAACACTCCGTGCGATGATTTATAGTGTATTTTGCAATTTGTTTTAAATACTTGAGTTAAGCTAGTGTTTATGGGTCATTTGGCTAAACTCTCATATTTACTAACATAATGTAAAATTTCGCTTTCTTTGTTGAACGTTTATGATCACTTTTCTATTTATGGAATTTATTGCTCTCATTTATTATCTTTCGATCATCTTTCCATATTTAGAATCTTCTAGATCTATTTGTGTGATTTCTGGAATTTGAGTGATTCGAGTTTTCATATAAAAATTATCTCGAATCTTCTTTAGACAAATGATAAACTTTAATTTTCTTATCTATTTTAGTCTCTTGTTTCAGGATTTCGGATTCGCCATCTCCGGGCTCTTGTTAAATATGGGTTAACGAATATTCTAGTTTAATTTGTTAATCTTATTAGACAATTTTTCGAGAACATAACCTGACTTGTTTGACCTCATTCTTCTTGGTAATGTCCTTGTGAATTTGTAAACCAAAAGTCTTCGAATTTTATGAAATTCTTCCAACTTCTACTATTTTATCATGTTTACATGATTTAGAAGTTGTTCGTGAAATATTAGAAAACATGCTAATATTTCCTGTTTTGGGTGTATAACCCGGATTTTAATTTCATGATCTTTTTTCCTCAACGAGATCGCTTATCCTTTTACGTTTAAGGAAATTCTTGTAAGCTAGAATAATTCCAAGGAGATTCTAAGTGATGAAATTTTCTAGCTAAAATGTGATAGAGAAGGTTTGACGATTTTGGACAGTCGATATTTCTAAGTTGAATTTGAATGATTAATTAGTTTGTGTAGAAAATGTAAGAAAACAGGTTTATAATTTATAAACTTATTGAACATTAAACAAATTAATAATTTTTTATTAAAACCAGCTTGCAGCATAGCAATATTCGTAATTTTGAGAAATGAATTTGAAACGAGTATATAGAATCCAATACAAGTCGAAATTCTTCTAAACAAAAATTATCCAAATCTATTGGATTATAGTTCTATATGAAAAGAAAAATATTTGAGTTTCATCTTGTAGATTTTGAGATATGTCCCAAAATTTTAGAAAAATCGCGGTAAGGTAGTTCGTGATTGAAATTTAAACAACTATTGAAATTGAGGTTTATAATATATAGAATTGGAGTAAGAAAATACTAATTTCTTAAAAATACTTTTGGGAAAAATAAATTAGTTGCTCGTATATGTTCGTGACTTTTATTTGAACATTATACATATACAAATTTAAGTTATATAGTGATTTATAACTCAAAGTTAAAATTTTAATTGAAAGTGAAATTTGAGTTAACCTACCTTTAAATAGGCCTTGTTGATGCGTGGTTGTTATCTATATTGAGTTTTTCCTTAAGTCATTGCAAGGACGCAATTTCTTTAAGGGGGAAGTTTGTAACAACCCTCATATTTAGCGATAATATATTTAGATGTTTTATTTAAATATAACGTCGTTAATCGTTAATCGAATGTGTGTCCAAAAGGTCACATTTTGCATACGAATGAATTTTGATTCGAAACAACTTCCATTGAGTTCAAAATTCCGTTTGTGTGGTCGAAAACTATAATCATCGATATGTTTCGAGCTTGTGAAAATTGGGATTTTGGTTACGTCTTGGTTTAGCTAACCTAGCCTACCATATAACTCCTAAACTAGCCACTCACTCTTCATTCACTTCCAAACCTTCAAGAGAAATAAAAATGTAGAGCGGAAAAAGGAAATAGAAATTCCTAAACCTAGCCTAATCCTTGGAGCTTCAATTCTTGAGGAAATCAAGTGTAGAAGCTTAGGTAAGCTTCCTCTTCATCTTCTCCTTCTACTTTCTTTCTCTCCTATTTCAGAAATTCCCTATGACTTAACTTCTAGGAAATTTGTGCATTCACGTTTAGGTTGGAGATTAGCAAACTATATTGGAAAAGAGGTTGATTTAGCTAATCTTTGGATTGATTTCTTACTTTTAGCAAGAAAAGGTGAGTTCTTTAATAAACTCACATCTATGCCACAAGCCTAGAGGCTTGTAAAGTGTAATTTAGGTTCATTTTGATTTGTGTATATGCATATGAAAGTATACACTCTCTGGTTCATTAGTTTTAGTTTCATCAAATAGGAATTTCTATTTTAGATTGTGCACACAATCGATCATATGCTACGAGTTGAATTGGTGATATTGTGAAGCTCCGTTGTCGCTACGGCAAAGTCCTAAGTCTTCATAAGTCGTTTGAATAACTTTTGCATGCTTTGGTTTGGAATTTAGTTCACTTTTGAGCTTATAATCAAGATCACTGCAATCTTATGTATGTAAGTTTGTGCATGTTTGTTTGTGTTCTTGAGTTGTTTATGAGGCGTTATTATCATCTAGATCAAGTGCATAACTTCAAACTGGACACATTGACAGCCACCAGTCGACTGGTCAAAATGGACCAGTCGACTGGTACCTACTACCCGAGAAAAAAGAAATTTGACGTCTGCTAGTAAGTTGACCAATTGACTGGTCAAAAAAGGACCAGTCGACTTGTCCTACCTTTTTTGTCAGTAGACCTGTAGAGACCATGGTCTACTTTATAGGTTGTTTTAGGCTCTTTCCCGACCGAGTTTCAGCCCGTTTGGCCTTTTTGTGACTTTTCAGTATCTTTGATTCATAGATTTCAACAGCTTGATTATCGAACTTTGATGGACTTTTGATTGATTCGTGGTGAATGAATTTATAATCGATAGTCACAAGATTTAATTTACGTTATTAAAACATGAATTCTTTGTTCGATCGTCATTTCGATCGTTTTTTTATGAGAATTTCCACTTTGAAAACTATATAAAAGGGTTTCTAAATTTACCAAATCTTTTACTAAATGGTTTTTAATTATACTTCATTATATAAGGTAAAATTTCAAATTGTTTTACTATCTACTTGTATATGATTTCATAAACTTTTTTCTCATTCGGATGAGAAATCTAATTAAGCGCCTTAGTAAAAACAAGGACAATGACCCCTTGTGTTTGCTTCGACGGTTAATTCTTGTACTCATTCGATTGAACCCCATAGCAATGATTGTTTCATATTTCTAGTGGAATATACAACTTGTTCGTAAATATTTGAGTATAGAAAGTGGTTATGGGACATTGTACTTGATCAATTCTGATCAATCCAACATTCGGGTCACTTTGATGATCCTCTGATCATCCTGAGGAACTTCGGTTCATCTTGAGAGTCTTCGAACTAATTGAGGAACTTCAGTTCCATCTTATCCTAGGAACTTCGGCTCTGGTGGATCTTCGGATCATCTTGAGGATCTTCGAATTATTCTGACCTTCGGGTCATTCTGATGATTTCCAGATCATCTTAAGGAAAC
Organism: Allium sativum; assembly: GCA_030737875.1. Classification (NCBI taxonomy): domain Eukaryota; kingdom Viridiplantae; phylum Streptophyta; class Magnoliopsida; order Asparagales; family Amaryllidaceae; genus Allium; species Allium sativum. Next base: position 970,068,660 of record CM060918.1, on the reverse strand, counting down.
TTCAGTTCATTTGATTGTATCGATGATTTCCAGATCATCCCGAGGAACTTCGGTTCATTTGATTATATCTATGATTTCCGTATCATCCTGAGAGACTTTGGTTCATTTGATTTATTCGATGATCTTCGAATCATCTTGAGGAACTTCGGTTCATTTGAGTTTTATCAATCTAAGTTATTTATTTCATGTAGATTTTATGGCTAACATCATTTCTCATAAAATATCCATGTGTTAATATCGTATTTTCTATTTCATGTAGTCTTGATGGGTGACATCATTTCTCGTGAATAGCTATATCTTTAGAGTGTGATAATCTTTTATAGCATCAAGATTTATATGAGTTATATTATAGACATTTTATCGAACCTTCACATTCTTCATGCAAATATTGTTGTTTTTGTATATATGTCATTTTCTGTTTATATCTCTATTTCTATCTCAATTTATTATGATTAGTACAGCTAGTCTAATCCGTTTATCGTTTATTTTCTTATAAATAATACTTGGGTCAAAATGATGTATTACAAGTACATCTCATGACTTCTAGTGGGGCCATTCTTGCCTTTTTCCATCTACATTCGAGTTCTAGTTATTGATTTTTATATGGATATGAGATAGTGACATGTTTGTATGGATATTCTTTTGGCTAGAGCTTGTACCCATTCTTTTGTTACATAGTTGGTCGACTATGACCACTATATTTGTATTTATGCTCTTTTGTTATTATTCATATCTATTTCTGCCCTAGTGATTTGAATATCTGTGTCTGACTCTTATTTTATTATTATGTTTTTTATATTGCTTTCCGAATTATATATAGCCACTGTGTAGTAGATTTGAACTTGAATTAGATATATCGGATTTCCTCATGTGATTTGAAAAGTAAGACCACATTATCTGACATGTTTAACACTCATTAAAAGATAATATACAGATGGTCGCTCCTCAACAGCCTTATTCTTCGGGTTAGTTGACACCACTACTTGCAATGGCCTTAGCTAACGCGAGCGTAGAGGCAGAGTGTTAAACATATAGATCACGGGACCCACATATTTCTAAATGACCCATGCCTACTGCTTATATGGAGAGCTCCGATCCATGCTTGGTATGCGATCCATACTTTTACCACATTAATGCAAACCATCAGCACAATCGACCCATTATTTTATCACAGTATACAATATGAAACCGACCCATCATGTAATAGGAACGATCCATGCTGCATGTGCCTTTTATAATCTTGCACGATCCATCTTATACAGCTTGCACCACATGTTTCTAGCGATCCCATAATCATGCATCCATTTACGTGATCCGCCTTAAACTAACCGGCCCAAAGCATGGATCTCTTGTGTACGTTCCATGCTGATGTGAGCAAAATACACACCAATGATCCATCATATATTTCGTACGATCCATCATAAATCTAGCATCACGGTCCACAGTTTTGCATGTGAACGACCCATGCTTTATATATATATATATATATATATAGCACGGTCCATGAATTTGTGTGCACATCTGGTGTATGATCTTAGCAACCGATCCATGGATAGATCGGTTTGACACAATCCATTAGAGTTTCCTATGTTTACCGTGTCATCGACCCATACACATGTTATACGACCCAATGTTCTATTCTTGAATCGCATTTTTAACGGGATTAACACAAACCTAACCAAACGCTCTCGAAAAACTCAGTTCATCAGATCCATGAAAAAAGCAGGCACATTAATCAAACCGAATGGCATGACTGTCCATTCGTAATATCCATATCTTGATCAAAATGTTGTCATCGGGATACTCTTTTGCGCTACATGCGGTTGGTGAAAACCAGTAGCCAAATCTAATTAAGAAAATACTTTAGCTCCACTCAATTGATCAAACAGACTATTAATTATTGGAAAAGGATGAATATTCTGCATGTCTTCTCGTTGAGCTTATGATAGTCAATGCACATCCTCAAAGACCCATTCGGCTTCTTCACAAACGCTATAGCTACATCTTATGGTGAACTACTTAGATAAATGAAATTATTTCCCTCCAAATCCACTAGCTTCACCTTAAGCTCACTAATCTTTGTACGTGTCATTTGGCAAGGCATCTAGTTATGGGTTCAGCTCCGGGTATAAAATCAACTCTGAACTCGATAGCTCTTATTGGCAATAAATCCATGGAAGGTTCAAAAACAACTGCAGATTCCTTGAAGATAGGAACTCGCCTTACTATGTCTTCCAAATATAGTGCACTCAATAAAGCTAACTATAATAACCCGGAAAATCTGAGCCAGTTTAAAATTTTTATTTCGGCAATTTTAACGAATTTTGAATATTTAAAATGAATTATTTTAAATAATATCGACGAGAAATTTATTTTGAATATAAATAGAATGTATATATTTATATACGTCGTCGTTAGAATATAAATATTTATATATAATTATAAATAGAATTGAAAATGGCGCGGTAGTTCGATAATTCGATTTCAAACTTCAATTGAATGTACCGGGTGCAAAACAATCCGGATTTTGGCGAAACCAAAAATAATAGGATCTAATAGAGAATATCTTTCCAACGAATCAGAAAAATCGAAATTTCATAGCGGGAATCAAAAGTTATGCCCAGTTGAAAATTTAGAATAGTCGCTATGTAAATTATACATGGCCCAAAAAGTCAAATTTTGCATATGAATGAATTTGGACTCGAAACCACTTCCATTGAGTTCAAAATGCCATTTAGAACTCCGAAAAGTATAAGCTTTGATATATTCCGATATCCGGAATAGTGGCTATGGGCTGGAGTTGTTCGGTTAACAAAACATAGCCCTAAAAAAGTGAAATTTTGCATACGAGCTCAGAATTCGACGAGATAAATTTTTATGGATTCATAATGACAAATCATGGTTGAGTTCCAAATGGCGCGTCGAACGGAGTTAGTATGTGCCCGTGCGAGCTGAAACAGTTCCGGGTAAAGCGAGAAGTCATTTTACAAAGGAACATTATTGATACGACCTCAGAATTCGATTTCGTTTTTTTTATGGATTCGTATCGTCTAATAATGGTTAAATCCAAGATGGCTTGATTTTTCGAGTTAGCATGTGAGCGTGCGAGAAGAAAAGGTGTGCCAAAATCGCATTTTGTGATTTTTTTTGAATGGTCAAACGAACTCGGAATTCGACAAAACTTGTTTCGTTGGACTCGTCTTCACGTCTACTATCTCGTGTCCGAAATCCGCGGCCATAGGAGATCGCTAGCATTCAGGCGATACGCGAGAAACTAGCATATAAACACTTTTACTTCCTTTTCTTCTTCACTTTCTTCTTCTTCCTCTTTCTTCAAAAAAACTCATTAATGGCCTCGTCCTCCCACCGCCGCTGCCCTCCTCCACCAGCGCCACCACCAGCCTCCGGCGAGCCGCCGCACCCCCTCCTCCTCCTCCCCTCCTCCTCTCTCTCCTCTCTCCATTTGCAAACCCTAAGCCCCAAATCACCAACCACCACCACCGCGGCCACCACGGGCCCCACCGCCACCACCAGCACCCTCCCCCACGTCCATCAGGCCGGCGCCACCCCTCAGTCCACCCAACTCCGGCCGTGGGCACCGCTACACCCAAAAATCCATTTTCACCAAAAATCCCGTTTTGCAAATAACACCCTGTCACCATTTCGCGAATAACTCCCAAACGGTGCATTTCTGGCCAAAGACCCTCTTGATCAAAGTTGTAGAGCACGAAATTTCTTCGATTTGGCTAATGGAAGTCATGTATTGGAGTCCGGAGCTGCTCGGAAAACGCGTTCGAAGTCTGCTGTTCAAAAGCTGAAAAAATCGTGTACTTTTGCGAATTCTGGCGAATTGGAGCATTTTTGGCAAAAAGTCTCTTAGGCGAAAGTTGTCCGGAATGGCGCGTTTAAGCTAGAAAAAAAGTTGGTGTGAAGATTGAAGCTCGTTTGCAAATTCTGGAACCCGAACAGCGAATCCGGGCGTTAGAAAAAATGTGAGTTTTCTCCATTTTAAAGCTTCTACAGTTTTTGACATATGAAGTAGAATAAAAATATGATTTTTATATTATAGGAAGAATAAAAATATGATTTTTATATAGTAGAGATAATAAAAATATGATTTTTATAGCATATAGATAGTAAAGATTTGATCTTTACTATATGAACAGCGGTATAAAAATATAATTTTTATCTATATAGTAGTAGTATAAAAATGTGATTTTTACATACATAGCAACAATATAAAAATGTGATTTTTATATATGTAGTGACTACGGGCAGTGAAATAGGCAAAAAGGCGAGCACGACGAAGATTTCTACATAAGAAGAGTCGTGGTATTGGATTAGCTATCAGTGAGAATTTCTCACTCTTCAATTTCTTTTTCTAGTTATATATATATATATATATATATACTAGGATGCAGACGGTGCTTAGTAGCACCCGACACAATCGTCCACAGACCATGGACTTGTTTGTTTGGTTGTGTAGTTGGTTAGATTGTTTGATTTGAATTTGATTGTTTGGTGAAAGGAAATTGATTTGATTGATGTGTGAATGGTGTGGGCCTTCACTAGACCGGCGATTAGGCTAGGCCTCGTCCCGTTTCTAGTATCGCGCCGTTATGCCGCCGAAATTTTCTAAAATAAGTTAGAAAAATAAAGATATCATTTTATTTAATAAATGAACTGAATAGAATATTTTCATAGGCTGAATAAAATGTTTTATCGTTGAAGATAAAAATTTTAATGTGAATGTGGATAAATAAATATTCATTTACAAACCGGACGGTTTGTTTATGTACACTTATTTGAAGGACATTGATTGGGACGATAAATTTTACACATCGCCCAACTGCACAAATAAAATCTGTGTTTGATTGTTTGAAACCCCACACGGGTATTGGGATAAAATACGGCATACACTAATCCCAATAATTAGTTGTATGTCGATCGATTGATTGACAGGCTGTTATAAGCGTTAGATATCTATATTTGATGCTTATACAGTGTAGTGCACTTTGGATGATGGTTGATTATTTATCGTTGCTATTATATACATGTGTTGTATGGAATCCATATAATTAACTTTATATGGTAATTGATTGGGCCTCATTCCAATTTAGAAAATAAAGAATTTTATAAATTAAAGGTTCATGTGTTGACAGTACTCATCCGTTGAGATTAGTCATGCGTTGAACGAAATATTTTAACAATAAAATTTACATCTTTATCATATAAAATTAGGAACTAACTGGAAAATAGATAAGATGAGTGGTCTCCTGGATATTTATCTGATGTTGGTTTCGGCCTTCGGGGTTAATATTCAGGGAATCGTTCTCTTACTAATTTACGGTTGGAGTCTGATTTAATATCAAACGATAAATACCTTAATTTTCATAAAATATATTAAATAACAAAAATAGTCACACGTGGACAGTACTCATTCGTTGAGATTAGTCATGTGTTGACAAGAATAAATATTCATTTGTTGAATAGAATAACGGAATTATTGAAATATAAAAAGCCGTGTTGATTAGAGATGCGCTATTTTGATGCGAACGATATTTATATCGATTATATTCGTTTTTATAAATTGAATAGAAAAGAAATTTGAATTAAATTGAATATATAACGAATTTGATTTGAATTGAATATACAACGAATTTGATTTGAATTGAATATATAACGAATTTGAATTGAATTGAATTGAAAAGAAAACGAATTTGAATTGAATAGAAAACGAATTTGAATTGAATAGAAAACGAATTTGAATTGAATATATAACGAATTCGAATTGAATTGAATTGAAAAGAAAACGAATTTGAATTGATTTGAATTGAATAGAAAACGATTTTGAATTGAATTGAAAAGAAAACGAATTCGAATCGAATTAAAATCGATTTGAATTGAAATCAAATAGAAATGAAAGTAAGAAGAATTTATAATAGAAAATTCAATTTTGATTTGAATTTGAAATAAAGGTTGAAATTGTTTTTGAAACGAATTCAAAACTATTTATAAAATTCGTTTTAAATAGAAATCGACGAAATATATATTATATATATATAATATAATGGCCTGAATAGAACGCGCCGCGCCGCGACAGTTCGCGAATTTCGACCATTAACTTCGAACGGACATTACGGGAGATCCGACCGTCGGATTCTCATAAAACCGGAACCGTTGGGTTCGTATCGAAAAGAGCTTTCTAACGAATATTAGAAATTCAAAATATAACGGTTGGATTTGGAGATACGTCCAAATCAAATTTGGAAAAGGTCGCTGTAAGTGCAGTTCGATGGCCGTTGATTGAAATCGACTGTACGGACCTTGATAAAATATTAATAATTTGTATAAAATCACAAGAAATGTTTTGGGGAAGATTGGGATGAAAAACTCCATATTTGAAAAGATAAAAATAGATTTTTATCGAAATGAACTAGTTTAGAACTAAGGTAACAACTCATTTATTTTAAATAAATAAATTGGATTTGAAACGGGTTTTAAATTGAATTGATTAGTGGGTTTATCGTGAAGAGTGTTTTAAATAACACTTGTTCTTTAACCCGATAATAAATAGGATGTGATTTGGGTTTGTCGTGAACTGTGTTTTAAAAGACATTAGTTCTTTAACCCAGTAAAAGGAGTTTTAATGAATCTGCAATTAGATTGAAATGTGAATTGATAATTTAAATTATCAAATTTGGAAAGTGAACGAGAATGGAGTATCACCAGTTTTGCTCCAAAGCGATAGTTAGATCTTGTAACGACCCGCATTCTACGCATCAGAGGATCGCAGAATATCTATTTCTTTCGCATACGAAGTCGTATGGTCATGTAACTTTGGGAGACGACTATTGGGGTCATTTCCCATGTTCATGATTTTTCTCGATTTTTAAATGACCATTTTACCCCTAGTTGGCACTGTTTTGGCCATAACTTTTGACTGGAAAGGAATTTTGACCTGAAACCACTTCCATTAGCTCCGGATGATGGTTTCTCTTTCCGTAGAGTGGTCACATTAGCCAAACGGACTTACCGTTTGGGAGATATGGCTGAAACAAGTTTCAGATGGTGAAAAACAGCTTAATTGGGCTTAACCGGGTGATTAGCAGCTTGGCCCAAGGGGAATTTCGGGTTTAGGGGGATATAGGTGCTGACTAGGGTTAGAAAACATTTCTTTAGACATTTTCCAGCCGCCACTTTCATTTCCCTTAACCTAGCCATGGCCTCCACTCTCTAAATCTTTCTAAAACACCCAAAAATCACCTTCTAATTGAAGATTAGGCTTAGCAAACATTAAATTAAGAAGAAAAAGCACCAAAGCAAGGTTGGAGCTGCTGTATTAGATTGGGAACAGCGCCAAATCAAAGAATATTTCAGTTTTGGGGTCCTAGTTGTGGCAAAGGTGAGTGATAGCATCATTTTGACACTAATTACGGTTAATTAAGGGTAATTAGTGGAGATTAGCGAATTTATACGTAAATAAATTCTGGAAAAATTATTAAAATTCTAAAATAATGTTTTAAGGCTCTGTTAGAAATTTGGGTTAATTTCGATGTGTTTTGCTAATCGTATGCTTAAAACATGATTAAGAGGGATTATAGGAAAATGTGAGGTTTTGGCCACTTTTGATCCATTTTGATTCATTTAAATTGTTGTTTGTTGCTTGTGGTTGCTGTTATATGTTGCTATGACTCTTTGGTATGTTTTACGATTGATTAGAATAGTTAGATTGGTCAAAAACGCCGTCGAATGGCGAGGAAACTGTCGCTGGAAGTCGCAGGAAGTAGTGCAGGAAATCGGATCGGATCGCCCCTACCCGAACCGAACCGCCCATTTCCCTCCACCACGAACCGATCTGCCTGAAGTGATGGCACCACGACCGAGCTCTCGCGTGCGAACCGACCTGGCATGAAGAAGGTTCCGACCCGATCCGAGGAGTCGCGATTCAAGGCATGGTGATTGAAGACTCCGACCCGATCCGCCTGGAGGGATAACGACACGATCCGATCTGATCACCTTGAGGATAACGAACCAGAGACTCGAAGGAGGGCGAAGGACTTGGAGCTATGACCAGGAGGCGTGACCCGAGCCATGGCGTGGTGGAGAACCCGATCCGATCCAGATGGGACTGGAAGCCACGAACCGATTCAGTGTACCATGAAGGACTCCGATCCGACCCGGAGTAGCAGTCACGAACCTAGACGATGAAGACCACGATCCGACCCGAGCGTGAAGGATGATCCGAACCGACCCGAGGTTGATGGCTACGAACTGAATGAAGACCGATCCGGAAGTGAAGACTATAACCCGAGATGCAAAGGAAGCCCAAATGAGAAGTTAGAACTCAAGATTCAGATGGGAATCAACGAGTTCGCTTCATGGTTGGGTTTTGCTGCGGGACGCGTGCCAAGGAGTTATCGACGTCTATAGCTTTGGACCACTATGGTAGGAGGTACGAAGGCGGATTCAGGGCCATTATGGCATCCGTAGAACCAAGGGCTACGACCAATGAAGTGGGTCATTGAAATGGTTGGTCAATACTCCAAGTGTTTGGCTTGGTCACAGCGGGGTTTCTACAAGTCGGGATTCGTCGTTATCTCATTTTGTCTAGTGTTCCAAAGGGGTAGATGTCGTGCGCTTTACGCATTGAGTGAGAGATGTGAGGATGGTTGCTATGGATGGTTTGTTTGCTATCATTATGACATGCACACCCCACCCCCGTATCCTTACACTATTTATTATGGCACCTTGGAGTGTTGTACGGTAAGTGGTACTAACTCTTTGGTTACAGGTCCAGGTTCAGGTATGGTTTAGTATACCTGATATTATTCTGTTTATATGCTTATCGCTCATACCAGGCTTTATGTCTGACCCAGAGTTTTATGTCTCCTCTTATTACTCTGGGTGCTCACACGAGCAGACTAGAGACAGGTTAGCTGGTAATGCACGGGTAGATGATCCGGAGACGAGCAGGAGGCTTCCACGTAATATATATATATATATATATATATATAGTATTCTCCCTGTATTGTCGAAGATCACTGCTTGGGCATTGACGGTGCATCTTCTACTTCAGTTTTCTTTTGTTAGAGACAGTAAATTTGGAAAGTTGTAATAAGCTGTATTTGGATTTCCGCTGCTCTGATGTTGACATTGATTATTAATTATCAGCTTATGTACTGTCTCGCCTGTTTTATGTCAAGTATGTTATTATTATATTTTATTCCATGCGCTGTGAGACATTCTACAGGTTCTTTGATTAGTTCATTCCCTTCTTTCCTTTCTTATGACGACCGTCTTGTGCTAGTCGGGCATGTGTACAGCGCACTTTTGGAGGAAATGCAGGCTGGTGCGGGGCGGGCCGTCACAAATCTTTAATCAGATTTGAACGTGAAATGGTAATTAATTTTACTGATAACACCGTGGTGTTAGATATGGAGTATTACCAGTTTTGCTTCATGGGATGAATAGGTTGGGATTGGGAAATAAAATAAATAATTACTTCGGTGTGGTTCGCTAATCTCGACTAGTTTGGAAAACCATAATTTGGTTTGAAATAACATCCAAAGGAAGATTAAAGGATAAATTTTAAAGAATTTATCTTGGATAAAATTAATGGGAACCTTTCCCTAAGGATATGAAATTTGCGGTTAGTGGCTGCTGAATTGGAATGAGGCGTATGTTGTGTTTGTGTAACATTTGTTTTAATATACGCGGGTTGTTCGGAAAGTCCGGGTTTATTCCCATTCTGAATAACCGATTCGACGATATGTCGAAGATGAAGACGGTGGTTGAAGACCGGAAGTCTTCACATCGTTTGGGTGATTAATGATGATCTTGATTGGGCTGTACACCCAAGATGAGGGAATCAGTTGGTTGTCGTCCAGACGTACTTGGAGATGGATGGATATGCGAGGAAAGTGCCTCCGGTTTCGTTCAGACCCAGAACGAACTTGTAAATGGATTGTGTGTCTGACATTGGATTTTATTCTATGTTGATTGATTTCTGTTAAATATATATCTGTTTGGCGGCGGAGAATTTATTCTCTTGCTTAACGCCCTTCTCTGAGACGTACGAGCTTAGAGGTTATATATCGATAGATATCAATCGCATGGCATGAATTGCCTGTGTGGCACGCTGAGTTGCATGGATCAAGGCTTCTGTTGAAAAGCAAAGTCTTGTGGTTGATGATCAAAGCACGACCTATGTGGCAGCTTTGTGTATAGCGTGGATTCGCGAGCCTCACACCTCGGTATGAGTCAAAAACGAGATAAGGACTGGAGGGAGAGCACGACGTTTCTTTCTAGCTTTGGTGGTGTCAGTGACTTACCAGCCCTGACATTTATACACTTTTCACCTATGTGGTTGTTGGATGAGGCGCCTCGATTATAGGTCTGTAAGGACCGGGAAACGTGTGTTCAGGAATAAATAATCCTCTAACGTAAGTGAGGACTGACCCTGAAGCATCCAGGGTTACCTAGAGTGTGTAGTCCTGAGGCATTTGCTAGAGTGTCTCGAAGCGGAGAGGAGCTTTCCCCTTGCCTCGACTCATGACGGAAATCCAATTTCTAATACGTGTATTTCGGCTTTATTTGTAGAGCCTAGTATGGCGACGTAGTGGTATGGGGCACTTATGCCGTCTATGATTTATATTTATGATTGAAATTGTTTTGACACTATACACTTATTATAGTATCAAATGATTTGTTTTAAACGTACCAAGCATGTTTAGCTGTTATAAGGTAAAACCCTATCCTCTGGCTTGCGTTGCATTGTGTAATGGTCCTGGGTCTTATAATAGCTTCATTTTTCGAAAAAGCATTGCGCTGTTTATTCTATGCACTGGTATTCTTGGGAGGAAACCCGTTCCGTGTTATACAGCGTGGTCCCTTGAATTCCTCTCTTTCAAAGTAAAGTTTTAAATAACTGTTTTAGTTCTCACACCAGTCACATGACTGACCTGGAGTTTATTGTTTTAACCTAAACTCTGGGTGCCCTTATTTTCGACACGGGCAGCTAGTAGTTTCGGTTTTGCAGATTTATATTCACAGGATCCTGGTTTACAGCTGGAACGATATCCGGAAAGCTCTGTATCCGTATATCACCTTCAGTTGTGCTTTGTATTATTTTCCGCTGCTATGTAATTTATTGTAATCTCTGATATTTATCGAATGTAATTTATTCATTTGTACTCTGTGTATTCTTGTATCTGATGCATTGTTGTAATAACTATGAAATGTTCTTCCGTCTGCATTCTGATTTGTCTTGTCCTCACGGTAATTCGGTCTTTCTCATCTCTTCGGAGACCGGGGAAGTTCGGGTCGCTACACTAACATTTATGAGTTTGTATTCTCCATTGATTATATAATCCAACTACCATAGTTAGGATGTTTCAATGATATCACCCTATCTTGATAGAATATTTTATCATCATAACGAACTAATCAATCCATACCAAATGATTCCAAAGCCTATGAAATCAAACTCATCTAGAGCATAACAAAAATGTAACCTAGCAACTGAAATTATAAGAAAAAATGTAACCTAGTAACTGAAATTATAGGCTAGGCAATGAGGGTTCTAAAGCAAATAACTTCACTTTAACTATGTTTGAACACCTCTTCTTAAAGTGTCTCAGTTGACTGCAGTTGTAGCATCTCACATTCTTTGCGGCATCAGCTTTGATCCTACTAGTCCAACATTTCTTAGCGTAATTCCCCTTCTTATCGCATTTGAAGCAAATGACATCATCCATACTCCTTTTTGCCTTGCCACCCTTCTAATCTTTCTTTCCCTTGGATAGCTTTCTCTTCTTTTCGTGGAAGCTCTAGTTCTCAGAAGGTTTCTCACAGTCAATAGTCTACTCCTCATTTTTATTTCCATATCTATGATGACGTCACGGTGATCTCTTAGATTTGGCATAGTTTCACTGGTAATATAGAGTCTCAACTCCTTAATAAAGTTATCGTTCCTTTTGATGAATGTGTATCAATTGTCCCATGAGCATAGCGAGACAAATCATCAAATCTAGCAGCATACTTCACCATCGTCATCTTTCCCTGAACTAATTCAGCGAACTTTCTAGGTAACACAAAATGGGCATCTTTTGATGCAAGTCTGGCTCTAAGCCTTTTTTGGAATTCAGGCCAAGTAACTGTTAGAGTTTGTGTCCTAGAGGAATCCGTTTGATGTGATTGAATAACATTATTTATGTTATGTTTTATCTTGAATAAAAGATTTTATTATGTTATATTTACTGTGTAGTATAAATATTAACATAATATAAGTCCTTAGAATAATATTACACAAATTTGTACTTTCAATTAACTGACTTGAGCCTGAGATTATATAATATGTTAAGTATTGTGATTCTTGAATGTCTCTAGTCAAGTTTTGTTGTAAATAGGATAACAACGAAACATTAAGATTAGTATGTTGCTTGAATGATGATTATATCTCATTGATAATTAATATATGAGATATTAATGTCAATACATAAATATGTGTTAGAGAACAGTGTATTGGGCAGGCCCAACGTGAGAAAACTTCATGGAGTGTTGTTAATAGTGTCATAAGTGATTCTCATAGTAACAATGATGTAATGGTCCTCAGACCTAAAATCATTATACATTATATTCGAGGATATTTTCATTTTGATATCATCAGAAGTTACTTGTTAATGATATTTTTCGTCAACACCAGAGGTAGGTTGATGGGGATGGACCTAAAGGGAGAAATTGGTTGTTTGGTCTTCTCGAGGTTGAATTAGATCACCGTTCCTAGGTATTAAGGTCTGAGAGAGATGGATCACTAAGCACGATTCTTGATAAAGGACTTAATGGATGGTGGAGAGGAACTCTGCACCAAGCTCGCTAAAAGATCTAAACTCGTAGGGATGGTCTAAGCTTGTAGGAAAGGCTCAAACATATAGGAAAAGGTGATGCATCCAATATGCGGGAAGATTTGGACAAGGATCCATGCATACATAGGAAACAAGCAATAAATCATAGTAATGACAATTAAGAAATAACATAATCAACTTACAGAGAAGTACTATAAGTGCAGATCCACTTTTTATTAATCTTCTATTTTTGAGTACATGAACAACATAGAAGAATCTTTCAATTGATCTCAATACTGGGGTTTTAAGAAGAAGAGCACAAGAGTTAGAGTTCGTCCTCTCTAATGTGACCTCTGGGGTCTTATTTATAGGGAACTTGGAGCCCCTTCCGCTGTTGGGCCGTTGGGCCTTCAGGAGCCTTTGTCGGTCGCCTTTTTCCTTGGTCTCAGATGTTTTTGCTTTGGAAGGATGGGCTCTAGGTCACTCTCTTCACTGATGCTTCAAAACTTCCACCTTGAACTCGTCAAAGAAAACCTATTGAATGTTGAATCTCGATCGATGTCAAAAACCGGCCGCTTTGTGGTGCTAATTATAGCTTCCACAATGAAGGTTTCGACTAGTCGGGAGCCTCTTCGAGATTGATATGTGCTTGCTATTGTAGTATCCCTTCGGAAGGTACTTTGAGTTTTTGGTTGTAAGCTCTCGGTCATAGACTTTCAGATATAGGCTTCCGGTTTTCCCGTGAATACTCAGAGGAGCCTTCCCTTATTGTATGTAGATAGCTACCGATTCAAAATCATTGTCTGTGCTAAGTAGATTAGTGTGGATAACTTGTATCCCTTCCGGGGTTCCGGTCTGCTTTTCGGTGGGATTTCCAGGTATAGCCTGATGCTCCAGAAGGTTGCGCTAGGTGATTTGTCTGATGTTTATCAATACGTCCTCTCTGCATTTATGCAGTAGGTGTTTCGGAAATTGGTTCCAGATAATCTTAATGTGTTTCTGGCTTGATGCTCTTGGTGTTTTAGCCTCTTGATATATCGGTATTAGACGAGTAATACTGAAGGTCCTTTCGAACCTCAACTGACGGAACTCTTGCCTTCGCCTTTCTTGGATTATGACTTGGATATCCTTTTGCCGCAGGACCTCCTGCCGAGTTGACGCTGTTGGAAGGACGCTGCTGGTTAGATCCCGTAGCTTTTATGATCCTTTCTCCTAGGAAGATCTCGGTTGATGTGGCGTTCGGACCATTTCTCCCTACTCTTGACTCCTCTTAGTATTTGACCCAGCTTTCTGAAGGATTCCTATACGCTTGCGGTCACCCGATACCCCTTCACCGTCAGCCTATTTCATTGCTAACTTTGTTAGTAACATTACTCTTAACATTGTGAACAATAAAGGTGATTATTGGGTACATCTATAATCGATTGAAAATATGAATGATCTAGATGGAATTTAACCCTACAATATAAGTAGCGATTCCGTGGGCCTCTTGATTGAGTAAGATTATGAAATGCATGTCCATGCTCAAATACTAATTTGTTTTATATAATCTGCTCATAGATCAAGTTAAAGGATTAAACTATGAAGTGGATGATGTGTTCCATGCCTTGAGTTTAATCTTGGATATAATTGTTAAAAGGATTAAATTGCGTTGAAACATTGGTCATAGAGAAAGGTTGTATCGAATCGCTGATTTTATTATAACTTGGTAACAAAGATGTATTACTAGATATCGCTCATTGTTTATAATTTTAAATGTAATTACCAATGTTATAGTAACCTTTAAAGGTCACAACTTAAAACGTTAAAAAGTGAAGAACCATTCTTTAAACGATTTAAATATCAGCCGGTTGGTATTTCAAATTGCAAGAGAAATGGTAGTCGTATTCTTTGTTTGCTTTTACTTGGTTCACGTATATTTAAAAGGGAGAAAGTCACTATTTTTAGACATACAACAAAAAATCGAAAATCAAATAAAACTAAGAATATCGACCTTGGTTAGTACCTCCTCCTCTCACGTCGATTATGTATGACAATAGAAGAAGCGTTTGTGTGGACATTGTAGAGACGCCGTCCGATTTAGGGAGCATTCGTGATTTGTGCGATTCAGATGTTTATCGATTTCATGATTTCTGCAAATCAAATAGGTATGCAACACTTGATTTATTCATTTTTTGCTTGGATCCTGAGTTCTGGGTTTAATTGATTTTGATTTCCGCTGCCGATTTGATCAAGAAAATCCTAACAGTAACCTCCTCCTTTGAAGTATTAGCGGTGATATTATTCCACCAGTGCAATGCATTCCCTTGCAGCTGCCTCAAAGCAACTCTCCTTTTCTGCACATAATCCAAGTGTAGATCTATAAAAATCCTTTCGTAGTGTAACAATTATATGTACAAAGAACCAATACATGTTCCCCATATCTAGGGAGGGTTACATCACCTTTATTCCCATTAGCCTGGCAACCTTGATCCACTTTAGGTCAAGCATTCCCATTATTTGTTGTACTTCCACCATTAAGATACAGTCTTGAGCTCCTTCTCTCAACAGCTTACTTTTTATCGGTAGAAGAACCTTTGTAAGATGCCAAATAATGACCCTGAAACTCTTAGATGTGTATATATACTTATACAATACCAGTATAAGTATGTTATAATATCAATACCCCACACCTGGAAATTTACTAATCTTTGGATTTTAGTTTGAAAATTATTCTAGGAATATGATGTTTTTAAGTTGCAAAAGCCTATACTTTGACACCAAGTTGTAATACCCTATTTTATAAGGCCTAAATCTAAGTGCTATAGATGCTATATTCATCTACAATATTAACTTTCAATGGTAGAAGGTGAATATGTTGATGAATTGTAATATCAGAGAATACAGGAATATAAAATTTTCTAAAACACATTCATTCATAAGTATTCATTACAATTCCCTTTCGCAAACATCATTCAGATCAAAATACAATTATTACAAAATATAATCTCTAAGTGCGACATGTGAAGAAGCCCCTTGGACGATTAGAGTCAAATATATAAACATTAACATTCATGCCTTTACATATAGCTAAAAATGATATAGCAAACAGTGGAAAAGAACCCCTAGAATAACTATTGCCTCCTGCACACCTTCAAAATTTTATTCATAGAAGAGAAACCTAAAAGACCATTTCACTCTGTATACTCAAATGAGTACCCATGAATTAAAGGAGAGAACAAAATTTTGGTCCAGCTAATAGACTGGTGTAAATAATAATTTATCTACCCGATTCAAATTGATATCTAGCGAGACCATCCCGCTTAGTGGAATGGATAACACCTTGCTAGTATCCTTCATAACCTAACGTTCCTTATGGCCCTACACCCATAATGGTTAGAATAACATAGTAGTTATGCAGAAGTACACCAAAAGTGTGAATCACCCTAACCTACCCCATTGTTTTACCCTTTGGATGACTATAAACCCTTATCACCATATACTAGGAAAAACATAGTTATACATCCTTTGTTTTGTTAAGACATGCCGGGAAACACCATAACACCATACATATGCCAAAGTTTTATGCATATAATACTAAGAAATTTCTGAAGTACCAATACATGTTGGGAAACACCATACATGTGCCATTATTTTATCCATAGGATGACTAAGAACCTTTTGACATGAACCGAGTAGTACAATACTAGTAATCAAACTTCGTTTATCAACATATATTGGGGAAAATTCATGGTTAACATCCCAAAATGGTGTATTTATGTATATTCATTTACTTGAGATATGGTCAGATCAGGCCTGGATAACATTTTTGTAACAAAGTTCATGTAGAGCGCTTTCGATGATTTCCTAAAGCGGGTTACTTTATAAAACAAGATATGATAATTAGACATATATGATGGAAGATGGAAGACCATCTGGAAGAAGGTTGAATTCTCTTATATGCTGGATTTGATAAATGATTCACTGCTAGTTCCAGACATATCCTTTCGGTCAAACCATAAGCCCTTGATGTAGGAGTTTCGAGATTCTTAACATTCCTATGATGAATTATTAAGTAGATCTCTTAAATACTATTTCGAAGGGATTTGATGAAGGGATTTGACGAGGGGTCTTTTGGTCTTATGAAAGGGTCTTGGAGTCCTTATTAATTTGTTTTATCTTAGGAAATCATCATTTAGTTATGCTTTTGTGTGGTTTCAGATATTTTGATCTCATAGTAGATACAATTAACTCGTTTCAATACTTAAGGCCTTTCCGATCTTCAGAAATTGTCCCCTTCGGAAAGCTTTGATATCGAACCTGCAATGTTATCAAAAAGTAATAATATAATAATTAGGAAATTAACATTTCATTAGCTCAATTGCTGGGAAAAGTTCTTTGTTGATAAATTATGAGATTACATATTTTTTGTCCAAATTGATTTAGAAATTAGGGCTATAACTCAAACTTATAGATACAAGATGGGAATGAGAAATCTGATTATGATTCTATACCCTTAGCATCATATTTATAGGTACAGGTTGGCCCTCCCCTTGTCATACGGGTTTCGTCCCAACTTTCTTGTTGAAGCTAATGTGGAGGTTTAGTGAATGCATAATCCACTATCCCTTGGAAAAGTAGTATAGTGTCGCTGTAGTTTTCTCTAAAGGACCTTTTCCAAAACTGAAAGCTTTGGCTAGTTGCTAGGATGTGAGCTTGTGGGAACTTCAGGCTTCACTCCTACAAATCTTTTTTATTGCTTTGCCTTATTTGCATTGGTTGTTGTATTAACAACCAGAGCAAAAACTATTTTTTGCTACGGATCTAGAATAACAACGGCGCAATTGTTACAGGAAAACAATAAGATAAATAAAAAATATAAGTAGCTTTGTTTTTAATTAAAAAATGGTGCAAATAAGGAGAAACAAGTACCGTTATTTGCATTGGTTGTATGTTTAACTGGTGCAAATATTATGTTTGCATCGGTTTTCCATTTGGTTTCCACAACCTGTGCAATTTAGTATTATTTTGAACCATATTGGCCTAAACCTTTAATGTAATGCCCCATCACGAGACCCACCTAATAAAGAGCATTACCTAGTAATATTCTCTATTAGAGCGGAGAATAGGGATGGTTAAGGGCGACCACTCGTAGAATTGCATTAGCAAGTTCTAAGTATGTCAATAAATTGATTGCTATTTTTTCCCTTCAAGAGGCTCGACATACTTAATACTTTATGTAGTATAGTTCTACGGTGACTCTAGAATCAGTTCAGAACATAATACATATAAATACACCATCACAGATCATGGAACAGTCGCATAATATTACATCGTTAGAGTACAACAATTACATGTGCTACAAAAGAATAGATACGACTCAATCCCTTACAATATGTTACAACAATTAAATAATAGAGAGCTCAACAATGAATCAATAGAAAACTCTAGAACTCGAACCCGACTGGAAGCTGCAACAGATAAGATAGATCAAAAGAATGGATGCTAACGTCAAACTTAGTGACTACACCTGAAATATCTCGGTCTGACCCAAGGAATACACATAGGCCAGTCTAGTTTACAAATCAGTATAAGAAATAAATAAGAACAAGATATACAACTCTTTACCCTAAGAGTTGTGATTATGATGACATAAAGGGATTAGTTAGTTTCAGTTCACATGACATAACTAAAGAGAAAAATATATAAGTCTCGAGGACTATATCTAGGCTAAGTATATCACCATACTCGAGCCACTAAGAAAACATAACACCAATTCCATCAAAATTATCATATACATCTCTAACGAGTTAAATAATCAATAAAAGAGTATCCCACTCCAAAGCATCTAAAACTCAAAATATATTGGATTAGAAATCCAATTGCTCTTTGTGAATGTACGATCATCCCAATCGAGTTAAAATCATCGAACCCAAATAATAAAAGAAATCATAAGAAATTTACATATGCCATAATAATGAAGCCCATCCCAAGCTATAATGTTGCTGCTCCCGAGCAATAACCATGTATTAACAAATGAAAATCATCAAAATCATCATATAACTTAAGTGAGTCATATATCACAAAGGAGCATCACACTCCAACATAGAAAATCACAAAATGTTTATGTAAATTTAAACTCCAATAATCTTCAATGTATGATCATATTGATCAAATCACAAAATCTCATCACAATATGGATCCATTAGAATTAAATTTGCACGTGCAATCACATAATAATATAGCTCCCACCGAGCTTAGCTCAGTACTTATACGTATTCAAGTTAGGCGACTACCACTGCAACCCCTCGGTCGAGTGTATCTTGACCCCCCTGGTCAAGTGAATACGTATACATGACTCCCCCCGAGTCTCGGCTTCCCCCTGAAGCAAAGTACCGGTTTAACAAACACAATATGTGTAATTGACTCACAGTCAGTAACCCGAGTAGTGGTAACAATGTGTCCCATACCACACGATCTCACTACTGGTTCACCAGCTTCTTATTAGCTTCACAATTGAAAACATCAAAAACACCATATCATCGAAAGCACCAAACCATCGAAAGCACCAAACCATCGAAAGCACCAAATCATCGAAAACACCAAATCATCAGATTCATTCTAACTTTGCTGGAATTAACCGACTTCGTATACTTCCGTGTCCCATACCACGGAGTGCACAATGTCGTTTAATATCCAGTACTTTATCTTGAAGGGTGCAAGATTATGTAGTTTATATATAAGCAAATATTTGAATTAATAGAGCCACATATAAAACGATTGTTTGAAATTCTGTTGTATTCTTCCTTGAATTCTTTTTACTTAAATATAGCTTTTCATACTATTATTTTGAGGCCATTTATATTCTAAAACTAAAACAATAAACTCTTTAGCCTCAAAACTACAAGAAAAAATACATATTCGTATATTTTCAAAATTAGTCTAAAACGTGCGAAGTGTGCTCAATCACCTTAAGATGTCAACCACGAATCATCACACATTTCCTCATAATATGGAGTTTAGGATATAAAAAATACAAACATGGTTTATTAAATCAATATGATGGTAAAACAAATTACAAAGGCATAGAAAAATAAAGAAAAACACATATCACGGCTCAAAAATGCACGAAGAAACCAATTCTGATTGCAACTTTGAGGTTAGTTCGGCATGACCAAACGATATTTGATTGGTCTAAAACTTGACTGCACAAACTAGGATAGTATGTCTTTCAATAAAAAAAAAATCGTTGAATTCCGATGTAATACGGAGAAGATACAGAGCTTCAAACATGGACTCATACTCTAGTTTTGACCTGATCTAAAATCGCATCTGGTTATGACTTTGAGGCTAGTTTTGAATGACCAAACGACGTCCAATTGGTCTAAAATTCGACGTATGCAAACTAGAATCATATATCTCTCAATATAAAAAAGATTCACTCAAATAGAATCAAGGACCATGAAGTTATAATAGTCCAAAATTACAGTTTGGCTGTGATTTCGGTAATTAGAACAAAATGAACAACAATCACGACGAAACCCCAAGTTTAGCAATATGTTTGCCCACCCAAATCAACCGATAATGACACCAAAATTTGCAGTATTATAGACAAGATTCCAAGCTTAGAAACAAAAAAGAAATCACTCAATTACGATAAAAAAACGAAGGATATACAGCACACCAAAGTCGGACCTAGGCGCTGTTTTGATTTAGGTCAAAATCCCAGCAAAACCTCAACTTTGGTGACCCGTTTACCCACATAAATTAACTCGAAATGGCACCAAAATTTGCAGGTATACTGAAAAGTAGATGGACGATAACATCCAAAAATAATCAAGTAAAACACTTAAGGAACAAAAAATTATGATGGCTCAAACACGGGGTTTCGCTGTGATTTCAGCATAGCAACAAAAATGACCAATATGTTTAAGAAAATCTAAGAATTTTATACGGACAATAATTTGACTCAATAATAAAATTAAAATAATGTAAACTAGAAAGTGTGAATCCACTGACTCACTTTGATTGGTAATTTAGAAGGAATCCCTTTGATTTGAAGATGTAGGAGGCCAAATCGGAGCATAAAATTACAAAAGAGGAATACCACTACAAGAAAATATGGTATGCATAACATTATATAATAGCCTTATATTAAAGTGCTATAATAAATTACTTAAACAAAAAATAATAATGCATAAATTGTGCTATATAAAAAAAGAAAAAAATAACAAATAAATTAAGCTATACGTACAGATATTCCGCTATGTTAACGTTATTCATCTAAAAAGCGGGAGCGAAAAAACAACGCGGGACAAAATGAAACATAAGGCTGCGAAAGTAAAAGAAAAAGAATCCCTCCATCACTTTCGTTTGTACAAAACTTACCCCCAAATGCCTAAAAATTTCAGATTTCCATAAACTCCCTCTACAGATTCTTCCAAACCAGTAGTGGGCATTTTTGAAATCGGTAATATTTTTATTACTTTCTTCCTTTTATTAATTGGCTTCGGTCGCTATTTTTTTCTCGTTCAACCGAAACCCTAACAATCGATCCATGGTAATAGCAATTAGTATATCCAGCTTTATTCGAAGATGTCATCTTCAGATTTGTAAAAAATCTTGAACTTCTTCACTTTTATTTTGAATATCACTGTTTTTAATTTGGATTTGATACGTTACTTCTATACGTCGTTTGAATCTTTAAAAATAAGGGAATTTTTTTGATGCTATGGAGGATGTTTTCTGGGTAATTGATGTCAAGATTTATGGCCAGCGGTTTACCAAAGGAAAGGAGGTTCTTTTTAGTTGTCTGCTGTAACTGATCCTATTAGTCAGACTAGGATTTTTTTTAAATCGTGTTGGCACTAGAGCTGGCACATAAATGTATTTCAAAGGGGTATATTATTTATTAACTTGTACAATATATTGTAATTGTTCCATGTATTTGAATGTATGTTTTTTTCTAAAATTGATGATGTATGTTAATGAATATTTAATGATGCAGAATATCGATGACTCCTTTCATGATGCTCATAACTTTTGCTATGTTATCTCACTAGTGGATGTGGTAATTTTTTTTACCCAGTTATCATATTTTTGATGTATAAATTGTTTTAATGGCTACATGTGTGTATTTACTATTTGCGCATCTCATTCAAAATCCCAAAATGTTAATCAAGTGAACTAGCATTTGATCTCAAGGTATGTATCATCAGGTTGACATTCTTAACAATAAGATAGAAATTGAGTTATCTATGTGTTTTCAGAAATCATGGAATATTTTGCTTGAAATATTTATCAATTTCCATAAATTTTTTGTAAGAGAATAGCATACTATCTTTTTAGACATTTAGTACGTTTGTTTGATTGAACTGGGGCATGATTAGCGTACATGTTTGACTTGATAGCCCGTCAAATGTAAAGGGAGCAAACCAACACCAAATTACTGTTCAGAAGTAATCTTGTTGAAAGGCTATTGAATTGACATGCTAATATTTGTATAATACTTTTGTTTGAACAGGTTAGGATTTTGACTGTTCAGAAGTAATGTAGGTACTTTGATTGTTAGAGTTAGGATTCAGATTCTAGAGCAGGTAATTTCTTTATAATGAATAGCTAATTAGTTTACATGGATTTTCACTCTTTATAGACTAGCTAGGAAATGTCAGTCCTAGAAAATTATTCTCCTTTAGTATCTACATCTGTTGATTTGCTAGCAGCACTGACTTGCTAACTTTGTTAGTTCATAACATAAAAATTGAATTGAGCCAGCTGCAGAGCAAGTTCGTGCTGACTGTGCGTTCAGAGCATGCACTGGCAGCTCTCCTTTATCAAAAAGTGTTTATAGTAAGTTCGCTTCATTCAATTGTGAAATCCAATCATGTCACATGTAAATGCTACGTAAAAGTTTAAACAAATGTAAATTCTATTCTCAGAATATCAAATATATATGTAGTGTTGAAGACCTTTTGCTAGGCAATGATAAATTGTTTTTTGCTTTTTAAAGGCAATTATTGAAAAGTTTATTTCAACAGGCGAAAGATTATAAATGCTTGCTTCTCCTTTTGTATAGTGGCAGATCAGCAGTAACAATTTTCAGGTATAATTGTGGCAAATCTCCTTTTCTTTCTCTTTAATCTCATATTCTAAATAAAATAAGTCTATTGTGGAAGTTTCTCAGTTTATCTTTGTTATCCTTTGATGATCTTGTACTGATGCTGAAAAAGACAAAGAAGTGGAAATAATTTGAAAAGGGGGAAAAATTATATAGCAAGGGTGGATCAAATGGAGGAATGCTGATATAAAAGGTTTTTCATATGCTAACGTGGATTTCTGCTTCTTTAGGCCTTGAACTTTGCATTTAAGGACTACTTCAAAAGGTTGTTCAACTTCAAAAAGGACAAGGATGGTTACTGGAAGTGGTTTGTTGGCTATCTTGCCTTAGGTGGCGCAGCTTGTGCGTCCTCGCTATTCTTCATCTATTCGCTTGACTTTGCTCGTACTCGTATGGCCAACGATGCTAAAGCTGCCAAGGGTGGAGGCGAAAGATAGTTCAATGGCCTTGTTGGTGTCTATCATAAGACATTGAAGTCCGATGGAATTGCTGGTTTGTACCGTGGATTCAACTTCTCTTGTGTTGGTATCATTGTGTATCGTGGCCTCTATTTTGGAATGTATGATTCTTTGAAACCTCTTCTTCCTGAAAAGATGCAGGTATGACTATAGTTTACATTTTTAATTTATCACATGTAAACTTGTGCTATTTGGTATATTATTGCTTATAAACTTTCTTAATTTCATATATGTTATTTTTCTTCAAGAGTGTACCTAATATCAACATCCTATTTAGTTATAATTTGTCGTTCATATAAAGCACCTTCAAAAGATTATGTGCCTCGATATAAAGGCGCCTAATCCCACAGACCTTAAATAAATGGGTAAAGTTTCTTGAGCCAGCTCCAACATCAGAGTGTACATTTGTGTATGAGTTAAGATTGCATTACGTTTCTTTAACTGGAAATGCGATATTAAGACCCTTGATTAAAAAAATGGCTCGTTTGGAACAAAATTTTCAGTTGCCTTATGTCACTTCTGTTTATTTAGCGCTTTCGATAATAAATAGCTACTTGAAACGGTTGTTTCCATATTTACTCAATTGTCTGTTTTAGTTCGTATAAACTAATTCATCTTATTATGTTAAATAATATATTATTCATGGTGTATGAATTATGTATTTTTTAGCATAAGATATTGGCTCCACAAAACAAATTCCTGCTTAACAGGCAACTAACAAGCATTCAGTTAAACCTTACATTGGTTTATCTTTATATTTTTATTATTTTCTTGTGTAGTGATTGAAACATGCGATTCAAATTGTGTTAGAGATCCAATTGCAAGGCTTTTGAATTGTAGCCTTTCACTGATATATTTTTAATCAAGCATATTCTGATTTTTTGTATATATTATGGTGTTTATATGTATAGCAATCTAGATATGCGGGTATACATTATTTTTTATTGTTTTTTGATCTGGTTTGCAAAACATACTAGAAGTGTTTGAGAAAATGTATATAAGAGTAATGGAAATGAATAGGCAAACGTAAAGCATAACTAGTTTATTCGATGATTGAATAGTGATATTAAATTACATTTTTTGCGTATCCATGATTCTGTTAATTTTGTTTCCATGAGATATATTTAAAAAAAGGGATTATCATCATATTTTTGTTTATACTTCGGTTCTACTAGATCAATATGACATGAACAATTTATAATTCAAAGAGAGTTCTGTTTATTGATTTCATGGGGCTGGTATTTTTGGGTTACTTATATTGGAGGACTGCCTCGAATTCTTGGTTGAGTTCTATTATGTTTTGGTTGGTTGAAGTCCTCTAGCTCTTCTTCTGGGTGTTCCAATAGAATATGCTACTCCTAGTGTCATATGACTGCTTCTGTTGTCTCGCTCACAAACTGTTGCTTCTGTTGTTAAATTACGTTATGCTTGGTGACCCGAACCATTATTCTCATAAGTGTTTTATAATCCCGAAACACCAGTTTTTTTTTGGTTTGTTAATCACCCCTCCTTAGAAGGGTCCACACCTCTCTACTATATAGTATATCAGGATCATAGGTAGAGATGAAATATTCCCAACTGTATCAACAGATTGAATAACTCAACCTGCAGTTCTATCAACTATTCCTAGTCTTCATCGTTTCAATATATAGTCAATATGGTATAATGAAGTAAATTCCTTGATCTACAATTTATTTGCATTTTATTACAGTTTGGAAAAGAAATGGAAGTGTTTTGTGAGAGTATATTCTTCCTACATTCAGCTTGAATTGTTGTCTTTAAGTGAATTAAATATTTCACCGAATATGGACTAAAATGTTGTCAAAAGGCATCTATTGACCTGTGAATTGTATAAGTAAGTCAACTCAGTTGGATTTTTGTTTAAACATTCAAATTTTCTTAAATGGGACGGATGCAATTCATGGGTATTCACTGTTGAAATTTGTGCCCTTCACTCTTCCGGCCTCCAACAATGTATTTAACAACTCTCCCATTCTTTTGAACTAAGGTGCATTTTTGGACTAGTGAAGGAATATCTTGAAGGAGGAACTTTAACAAAACAAAATGGTGTTGTTGTGTTATAAAAAAGTAGATTGGTAGGGAAATGCTATTATTTTTATTATTTTGTATTCTTTTAAATATTATAGAATAATTTCTAGAATGATTAATTATAATCTAGTATAGAAAACATGAATTTAGAAAAACTTGCATATGTGTTATTTTTGCAGGGATACTGAGATCTGCTTTGCTTTGAAAAGTAGTTTATTTACTTTTGCTTAACTGATTTCCTGCCATCATTAATTATTTTGTAGATCATGGATCTTATTAGTATTCTTCACTAACACAAGAAAACCTGCTCTATAAATGTGATGGTAAAATCCTTATCAGCTTTCAACAGTTTTTGTATTCATCACCAATGGATGCATCAGATTATCAACTAATCACTTTCTCGATTGCGATCATTGCAGAGGTATACATATTCTTCCACTCCCTCTCTATGTTTTCTTTTATCATTTTTTATTTATTTTACATAGGTGTATTGGTTTTAAAGATGTGAACCATTGATTCAACTTTCTTTGCTGTGATTGAATAATTGAAATTTGCAGGGCGCGATGGTTGACCAGCTAATCTAGCTTATAGTGCTTGAAATAGGTGCAAGTAGTTTCATCGCTGATATTGTAAGGATGTTCAGTATTGATTGTGAGGATTAGTTCGCTAATATCCAACATTTATTGTAAGTTGGTTATGATTATTTTAAATTTCTAGTTAATACCTTACAAAGGAAATAAACGTAAGACTAACCTGCTTTGGTCAGAATAATCGGTTTATTATTGAAGGTAATCAATTCACCTGTTAGTATATGTGTTCATATCCCACTAGCATGTCAAATACAGTTTGCACAATGTATCTTCTAAATAAGTTTTTTTTTTAGTCAGGAGCCCATTGCTTTGATGTGTTTGAAAGAGCTGAAGCGAGTGCATCAGTGACTTTGTTTGATAATATTTTTTAGCATAAGATATTGGCTCCACAAAACAAATTCCTACTTAACAGGCAACTAACAAGCATTTAGTTAAACCTTACATTGGTTTATCATTATATTTTTATTATTTTCTTGTGCAGTGATTGAAACATGCTATTCAAATTGTGTTAGAGATCCAATTGCAAGGCTTTTGAATTGTGGCCTTTAACTGATATATTTTCTCAGATGTCAATCAAGCATATTTTTAATTAGCCTTTCAGTAACATTTTCTCAAAATTAAGATGTCAATCAAGTTTTTAATTATTTTGACATCTGGGTTATTGAATTTCCTTCTGTAGGATTATTTCAGTTGTGGATCCAAACAGAAGCCGGGCTAGTCGATGGTTGAGGATAGGTAACTGTTAACAGTTATAACATGGACTAATGGTGACGTGAAAGTGATATGTTTTATCAACTTGGTTAAGTTTATGTGAAATACCTATGGCTACCATTACGGGTCATGTAGGTTAAGTTTATATGAAAGCATTTCTATTTTTTTGGTTTATTGGGCTGGTAGGTCACGTTTAAATATACAAATTGAATTGTAGGCAGTTTATCTAATTGATAGGCAGTTAAATATACAAAATTTTGAAACTTGACTTAGTTTAGGAGACATATGGATGAGCTTAAATTGTGTTTTTTTGCATTTTTCTTTGTTATAAGACTGTAACTTGTGCTTGTGCATTGCAGGTTCTAGAAGTTGGACGAGCTTACAAGCTGAAGATTTAGTGATTTTTCATGTAACCTTGTTTTGAAACGATGTTTGAAGATGAATGTTGACTTATTTCTATATTAGTAGATTTATTAACTACGACTTCAAATATGCTTTTGGTATTAGTTTTTTGCTATTGACAATTTTGTGTTGTAAATTTACTGCTTTATTGTTTGGATTGTGCACAAATTAAAGATGAGATTTGCTATATAAAGATTATAGTTGAAATATGTGCTATAATATTATAAATATTAATAGCGGAAAACTGTACTTGTGGAAATAAACGTGAAATGTTATGTAACAAATTAAATAGCGTAGAAAATCTTTTCATATCATTGAATGTGTGCTACGAAACATTTAAACCGCTATATATACTATCAATTTTCATAGCAGAAAACCACTCTTATGGAATCAAAATGTGGAATGCTATTAAACCGTGTGGAAAACTTTCCATATCACCGAATATGAGCTATGAAAAGAGTGATAATGCTATAAAAAAAACTGAGATTTTAGTAAGCAAATATAATTGCAAGGTCTGAACGCTATGTAAAACATTTCATGGTGGTGAACATGCGCTATAAAATGTATAATATTATAGCGTTTAGATTAGAGATATAAGATATAACAGGGCTATTATAACATGTCGTTATATAGCGTCGTCACTAATGCTATGATAGCTTATTATAGCGTTTTTCACGTGCTATTAAAAGCAAAATCTGTTGTAGTGTACGTAGCAGCGATGGCTTCTTGAAACTTAGAAACCTTGATCTTCTCTTCATTGGAGAATGCTTTTGGACTGAAATTGGCCAGAGAATTGATTAGAGAGTAGTTAGATTGTTTTGGAACTCAAAATTTCATTATTCATGAGGCTAGAAGAGAGATTGAGGAGAAGGAGGACATAGTTGTTTCTCTCAGGAAGTTTTCTGCAGGAAGGAACGAATAATGGAGGAGAAATGATACGTTCCAGTCTTTATTTTCTTAGGTTTCCAGAATACTCCTTAACAAAATAAGGATCGTGGCAAGTAAAACTCTAATTAAGCCCCTAATTAATTAATTATGCTTAAATATAGTAAGTAGTGCACTCAAGCCCCTCTATTTTCCAAGAATCCACACATTTATACTTGTAAATATACACAATCTTTACCTCAAGATACTTATTAATTTTTTTTCTTAAGTTAATATTTTCAAATAATCATAAGTATAACATTCCTAAATACAATTTCAATCCGAGACACACTGCAACATTGGTTTACAATCACTCAAACGTTAATTTTTAGCGCAAAGTATTATTATAACCATGTTTACATTTTAGCAACTAATTTTTTTACATACAAACACGTTTACACTTGTTAAGTTGTGTTAATCTAACAACTCAACACAAAAATTAACACATAAAACACATTTACTCTATTTAATTGTCAAATTCAACATAATTTACCAAAATAAATGTGTTCAACAAAATATCTTCATTTATTTATAATCTTTACAACACAATAAATAAATGTCACCAATGCCTCATTTAACAAAATACATCATTAATTTTTTTATTTTTAAGCCTAAAAATTTTTAACACTTAAGATTTATACAATAATATATGATAGCGCAAAATTACAATGATTATTGGCATTGAAAACACAAATTTCCTAATTTATCAGTACAACAATGTTATTGTACATTTTATTTACTCAATAATTTAAGTTTATTGTTAACTATAATAAAATGCACCATGCCTATAAGTATTGATTCACATCAATATTTATATTCTCATGTAATCAACAAACCAATTAATTCATTGATAAACGTTTTAAAAGCCACATGTAAACTTTAAATTCATTAATTTAATTTAGACGCAATTCTTCTGCTAATACCATTATCAAAGATACATCTAGTATTTAAAACCTCAATTAATAATTTAATAATTACAACCAACAATTAATCTCAAATATTGAAAATATATTTTCCCCTTTAAGTATTAATTCCCATTCAGTATACATATATATTTTCAATATGCCCTCAATTATTTAATTACAATCTTAAGAATCACAAAACCCAATATATCTGCATTTTCCAGTTACTTGAAAATCTGGGTTGTTACAGACTTCTCTCCTTAAATAAATTGCATCCTCGCAATTTATTAAAATTAAAACCCCCAAAATTTATATTCTACAAGTTATTTCTTAAGAATTTCTCGATTTAAGAAATTTCCCCATGGAACCCAAATTTATTTTTTTGAATACATTTTATTTAAACATCAAAACTTCCAACTTGAATTTACTCAAATCATAATAAAAGTTTTAATTAACTCATTAATATCAAGTTTTAAACAACACAACTTATTTTTCAGAAGACATACAATGAGATACAAACTCAAGATTCCGCTCCCACGTCATTTCTTGATGCTACCTTGCCATCGAAATTATCTAAATTTTCTCGACTATGGCTACTACTTGGATTTTTTTTCAGTCATCAAATAGACTCTCCAATCCTTGGGGTCAATATCCAATTCAATGGTAGGAACTTACCAAGTGAGTGTAATTATGAATGTGTATTTCAAAAAGTAACACACTAGCTACAGAAAGTTATGTATTTAAAACTCTATTATATTCAACCCATTTTTATTTCATATTTACAATTTGATTGAGATAACATTAAACTACTATTTTCCATCAATCCTTATTAGTACTTGGCTGCGATGTCAGCAAATCATCACCATCGCCTCACCAAAGTCACCATACTCCTCATCCCATGTAGTGGTTTAACATTATTCCAGCATGATAATTTCGTATCTTACTTTCCAACAAATCATATTTCACTGCTCATCTTCAGTGTTATATAGTCTCAAATAAGTGTTTAAGTAATTTCTATCGATATCGTTGATCAGACGTATTGACCAAAACCTTTAGAGATTCATCGGACCATTCAACACCTAAAATGATCACCAATTTAATTTCATCCAAAGGTTGTTTTTATTATTACACATCAACACCCATTCTTAAGGTAAAACCACTTTTAAATTCTAAATTTTAAATGCCCACAGATTCCCTTCTTACCAAACTGAGAAACCAACTCAGATATCAAGGATAAGGTGAAAAAAATTTCCTGATTTTTTTAATTTTTTACCCAAAGGTTCAAACTTTGGGAGATAAGGAGGATGGAAAGATTCTCTTATCAAATCACATTATGAAAAGAGATATCAAAAATGGAATACTTCTGGAACAAACCCCTTATTCCTAGTTTTATTCCTCAACTATAAGGATCCCCATGACTCTCAGATAAGAAACTCATGATAGGATAACAAAGGAAACGATAAAGTGGAAACAATTGCTATTCTTCCACGCTGTAACACATGTAATACTTTGGTTCTATTCTGTATCTAATGTACATTGTTCTGAACTTCTGCTCTGATACCATTTTGTAATGGCCCACTCCGAGACCCACCCTAATAAAGAGCATTACTAGGGAATGCTATCTATTAAAGCGGAGAATAAGGCCGGTTAAGGGCGACCACTTGTAGAATTGCATTAGCACGTTCTAAGTATGTCGATAAATTGATTTCTATTTTTTTTCTTCAAGAGGCTTGACATACTTAATATGTAGTACAGTTCTACGGTGACTCTAGAATCAGTTCAGAACATAATACATATAAATACACCATCACAGAACACAGAACAGTTGCATAATTCTACATCGTTAGAGTACAACAATTACATGTGCTACAAAAGAGTAGATACGACTCAATCTCTTACAATATGTTACAACAATTAAATAATAGAGAGCTCAATAATGAATCAATAGAAAACTCTAGAACTTGAACCCGATTGGAAGCTGCAACAGATAAGATAGCTCAAAAAAATGGATGCTAACGTCAAACTTAGCATCTACACCTGAAATATCTCGATCTGACCCGAGGAATACACACACGGGCCAGTCTAGTTTACAAATCAGTATAAGAAATAAATAAGCACAATATATACAACCATTTACCCTAAGAGTTGTGAATATGATGACATAAAGGGAGTAGTTAGCAGTTCACATGACATAACTAAAGAGATAAATATATAAGTCTTGAGGACTAGATCTAGGCTAAGTATATCACCATACTCAAGCCACTATGGAAACATAACACCAATTCCATCAAAATTATCATATACATCTCTAACGAGTTAAATTATAAATAAAAGGAGTATCCCACTCCAAAGTATCTAAATCTCAAAATATATTGGATTATAAATCCAATTTCTCTTTGCGAATGTACAATCATCCCAATCGAGTTAAAATCATCTACCCAAATAATAAAAGAAATCATAAGGAATTTACCCATGCCATAATAATAAAGCCCATCCCAAGCTATAATGTTGCTCCTCCCGAGCAATAACCATGTATTATCAAATGAAAATCATCAAAATCATCATATAACTTAAGTGAGTCAAATATCACAAAGGAGCATCACACTCCAACATAGAAAATCACAAAATGTTTATGTAAATTTAAACTCTAATAATCTTCAATGTATGATCATATAGATCAAATCACAAAATCTCATCACAATATGGATCCATTAGAAATAAATATGCATATGCAACCACATAATAATATAGCTCCCGCCGAGCTTAGCTCAGTACTTATACGTATTCAAGTTAGGCGCCTACCACTGCACCCCCCCCCCGATCGAGTGTATCTTGACCCCCCTGGTCAAGTGAATACGTATACATGACTCCCCAGAGTCTCGGCTTCCCCCCGAAGCAAAGTACCGGCTTAACAAACACAATATGTGTCATTGACTCACAGTTAGTAACCCGAGTAGTGGTAACAATGTGCCCTATACCACATGTTCTCACTACTGGTTCACTAGCTGCTTATCAACTTTGCAATTGAAAACATCGAAAACACCATATCTCGAAAGCACCAAACCATCGAAAGCACCAAACCATCGAAAACACCAAATCATTAGATTCAATCTAACTATACTAGAATTAACCAACTTCGTATACTTCCGTGTCCCATACCACGGAGTGTACAATGTCATTTAATATCCAATACTTTATCTCGAAGGGTGCACGATTATGTAGTTTATATATAAGCAAAATTTTGAATTAATAAAGCCACATATAAAACGACTGTTTGAAATTCGGTGGTTTTCTTCCTTGAATTATTTTTACTTAAAAATAGATTTTCATACTATTATTTTGAGGCCATTTATATTCTAAAACTAAAACCATAAAATCTTTAGCCTCAAAACTATAAGAAAAAATATATATTCATATATTTTCAAAATTATTCTAAAATGTGCGAAGTGTGCTCAATCACCTTAATATGTCAACCATGAATCATCACATATTTCCCCAAAATATGGGGTTTGGGATATACAAAATACAAACATGGTTTATTAAATCAATATGATGGTAAAAAAAAATCACAAAGGCATAGAAAAATCACGAAAAACACATCACGGCTCAAAAATGCACCAAGAAACCAATTCTGGTTGCAACTTTGAGGTAAGTTCGGCATGACCAAACGATGTTCGATTGGTCTAAAATTCGACATGCACAAACTAGGATAGTATGTATTTTAATGAAAAAAAATCGTTGAATTCCGATGTCATACGTAGAAGATACAGAGTTTCAAACATGGACTCATACTCTAGTTTTGACTTGATCTAAAATCGCGTTATGATTTTAAGGCTAGTTTTGAATGACCAAACGACGTCCGATCGGTCTAAAATTCAACGTGTGCAAACTAGAATGATATGTCTCTCAATATAAAAAAGATTCACTCAAATAGGATCAAGTACCGTGAAGTTATAATAGTCCAAACTTATACTTTGGCTGTGATTTCGGTAATTAGAACAAAATGAACAACAATCATGACGAAACCCCAACTTTAGCAATATGCTTGCCCAACCAAATCAACCCAGACACCAAAATTTTTAGTATTATAGACAAGATTCCAAGATTTGAAACAAAAAAAGAATCACTCAATTCTGATCAAAACAGAAGGATATACAACACACCAAAGTCGGACCTGGGCGCTGTTTTGTTTCAGGTCAAAATTCCAGCAAAACCTCAACTTTGGTGACCTGTTTACCCACATAAATTAACTCGAAATAACACCAAAATTTGCAGGTGTACTGAAAAGAAGATGGACAACAATGTCCAAAAAGAATCAAGTAAAAACACTTAAGGACCAGGAAGTTATGATGGCTCAAACACGCGGTTTCGCTGTGATTTCAGCATAGCAACAAAAATGACCAATATGTTTAAGAAAAGCTAAGCATTTTATACGGACAGTAATTTGAATCGATAATAAAATAAAAATAATGTAAACTAGAAAGTGTGGATTGGTAATTTAGAAGGAATCCCTTTGATTTGAAGATGCAGGAGACCAAATCGGAGTGTAAAATTGCAAAAGAGGAATATGTAGCAGCGATGGCTTCTTGAAACTTAAAGACCATTCTCTTCATTGGAGAATGGTTTTGGACTACAATTGGCTAGAGAATTGATTAGAGAGCAGTTAGATTGTTTTAGAACTCAAAATTTCATCATTCATGAGGCTAGAAGAGAAATTGGGGAGAAGGAAGCCATAGTTTTTTCTCTCAGGAAGTTTTCTGGAGGAAGAAACGAATAATGGAGGAGAAATGATACGTTCCAGTCTTTATTTTCTCATGTTTCCATAATACTCCTTAACAAAATAAGGATCAAGGCAAGTAAAACTCTAATTAAGCCCGTAATTAATTAATTATGCTTAAATATAGTAAGAGTGCATTCAAGCCCCTCTATTTTCCAAGAATCCACACACTTATACTTGTAAATATACACAATCTTTACATCAAGATACTTATTAAATTTTTTTCTTAAGTTAATATTTTCAAATAATTATATGTATAACATTCTTAAATACAATTTCAATCTGAGACGCATTTCAACATTGGTTTACAACCACTCAAACGTTATTTTTTAGCGCAAAGTATTATTATAACCATGTTTACATTTTAGCAACCAATTTTTTTACATACAAACACGTTTACACTTGTTAAGTTGTGTTAATCAAACAACTCAACGCACAAATAACACATAAAACACATTTACTCTATTTAATTGTCAAATTCAACATAATTTACCAAAATAAATGTGTTTAACAAAATATCTTCATTTATTTATAATTTTTACAATGCAATAAATAAATGTCACCAATGCCTCATTTAACAAAATACATCATTAAAACAATTTTTTTTTATGCCTAACAAATTTGAACACTTAAGATTTATACAATAATATATCATAGCGCAAAATTATAATGATTATTGGCATTTAAAATACAAATTTCCTAATTTATCAGTACAGCAATGTTGTTGTACATTTTATTTACTCAATAATTTAAATTTATTGTTAACTATAATAAAATGCACTATGCCTATAAGTATTGATTCACATCAATATTTATATTCTCATGTAATCAACAAACCAATTAATTCATTGATAAACATTTTAAAAGCCACATGGAAACTTTAAATTCATTAATTTAGTTTAGACGCAATTCTTCTGCTAATATCATTATCAAAGATACATCTAGTATTTAAAGCCTCAATTAATAATTTAATAATTACAACCAATAATTAATCTCAAATATGTTTTCCCCTTTAAGTATTAATTCCCATTCAATATACATATATATTTTCAGTATGCCCTCAATTATTTAATTACAATCTTAAGAATCACAAAACCCAATATATCTGCATTTTTCGGTTACCCGAAAATCCGGGTTGTTACATTTAACGATGCTTGATGCTTAATTAACGATCCTTGGTCCAGACTCATTCATCCATTCGTTGTATTTTTTCAAAGCAAAAAATGTTAAATCACGTGACTCTGAATCCACGTTTCTTAAGTTATGTACTCCATCACCACGTCTTCTAATTAGTTTACGCCCTCTTATTACCAGATTACGACACCGAAGCCAAATAGTGGCGAAGGTGTATCAGAGCACAACTAGCACTAGAAGAATGACTCCGATGTACAAGATCGACATTAAAGCAACAAGACCACCACTGATACTGGAAGCAAGAGGGGAAAGAGTTTGGTCCATATGCTATTGGTACCAACATGGAAAGCACGAGCTTGGTACCGATACTAGAAAAATAGTGACAAAGCAGTGCCGAAAACAACATGCAATAAGCAATCAAACGAGGTTACAAAACCGATGCCGAAAGCAATCAACCTGATCTCACTTCTAAAAGTATATATTTTGATATCGAAACTCAAAGCCATATAAAGGAAAGCACGGTACCAAGTTGGGTTGGAGCAAAGAGCTATTGATACCAATATACTTGGTATTGATACCAAAACCAAGAAGCAACTACAGAGCCATCAGAGAGATTCCTTAAACAGTGGCGTTTCAAAGCCGGTACTGACACCAAAGGGGATACCAAAGTCATAAAAAATATAAGAGCAATACTCAAAAGCCATAAAAACAAGGCAGAACCTAGGACTTGCTATCGGAGCAGCTGCTATCAGAACAGAGGCTTGTTGTCAAAATCGAAAGCAATAAGGAAAGCTATCAATACCAATTTTCTTGGTATTGATACATTATACGGAGGCGAAACTAGAGTTACAAACCACTAGAGATCAAAACCGACACCCGAAAGTAAAAGCGGGTCGATACCGTCACTCAGTAATAACTACCAAACCCGAAAGCTCCCAAAACAGGGCTTATGCTGACCGCAACCAAAAGGAGGCCCAATTTGTCTATAGGTAAGACCTCATGGGTCTCATTTAGGGGGATGTTTTCTCATTCCACAATCTTATATTGAATTCTTAGGAAGAAAACTCTAATTTGTAAATCAGTTCGGGGATTTTACTTGTAATCACTTATGTATTCATGCACATGATCCATAAAGGGAGAATTAACACTTGTGATCAATTTCATCCCTTTCCTTACTGCTTACGTTAATTGCTCGCTTATTGCCTTTCCACGAAAAAGCTTCACACGTAAGCCTAATTACCAAAATAACCTTCCACAAGTCGTTTAGCTTCCTAACTTGTTTTGCGCTTAGGGAACCCTTATCCTAAGGAAACTGTTGGTCCTTGAGTCTCGTAAGCGTGATACTCACCTCTTTGAAGGAAGAGTAACTAATTTTCGGGCTTAAGGCCTTAATATATAGGAAACGGTGGACTAACTCAAGCTTGTAGGAACTAAATGATCATTTAATTCTTGTAGATCCATATCCTTAATCTTATTTCCCGTGTTGACGAAAAATAATGTTAACATTTTGGAACTAGGAGGGCTTGAACCACTGATTCTTTGGATAACCTACCACATCCCTGGCTGTTCCCTCCTGGTTGGATTAAGATTTAAAGAAACAAAACCATGGATAAAAGGTCTCGTCAAGGGTCTTATGAATCTCGATTGGCTACGTCAAGCATCAGTTACCCAAGAACTATAGAAGGACAAAAGCTGAGAATGGAAGCTTTAATAATCCTAAACAAGAAAAGGGAAGTAGAGCAATACGATCCTGACCATTGGAGGATCAACTTTTTCAACATAGGACCAACCCCAATCTTTGCTTTAAGTGGTTCTACATCAAAGGAACATAACATGTTCTCTCACATTAAGGAATCCATCCATGCATAGGCTAAGGGAGCTATATTTGGACAAGGAATAAAGAGATTTCAACTGCTTTACTTCTAAATGGTCTAAAAGAATGGCACTTCTAACTCAAGATACATTGAAAAGAAGATGCGATGATGAAGCAACAAGGCTGAGTAACAAAAGGGCCAAGTTCCAACGTTGAAAGGGAATCTTTGAGGCAAGACTGCCTAAAGAATGCAGCCTAATCACATCAATTGAGAATGTCTACTTCTAACCAAACACGTGCTTAACTTTTGGCCATCAACAAAGAAGAAGCCCAAGTATGAAAGAAAATCAGGAGGGCCTTACTGCCATTACCACATGATGAATGAACATGAAACCAATCACTATAGAGTTCTAGAAGGAATGATTATCAAGTTCTTCAATAAAGGCCAACTACAAAGAGTTGTAAAAGGATAAAACTAATTCCAACAAAGGATTCCTTAATGAAAGAGTATCTACATGGACAGGAGTATGCGAAACTTCTTAAAAATTGGAACCACCTGAAACGGGTGAAGCTACCTACAATGATAGAAAACCCTTGTCATCACCAAGATGACCAGGGCGAGGCACCCCTCGAAAGGGGTTGGGTGTAATCCTTTAACTACGTCCAATTCAGAAAGGGCCAGGTTAAGACACCAAAAGTGTAAGCCTCCATCCCTGGGGCAGAGTGACTAGAACCCTTACTACCGCCTATGATGGTCTGGGTAAGGAAAACCTTGGAGGGGGTGAGTATAAGCCTTTTTCTGCATCCAAATCAGGCAGGGTTGGGGTAAAGCATCGAAAACCCTTATCCACGCCTATGATGGTCAGGGTAGAGCAACAAAAGAATTAGCCTTTAGCCATTCCTACGATGGCCAGGTTAAAGCATCTAAGCCCTTATCATTGGCTAAGATGGCTAGGGTAAGTCACCTCCTGGAGGGAGTTCGGGTAAGTCCTTAGGCTCCGATTGAAAATAAGCTATCCAAGCACACCAAAAACATAAGCCTAATGAGTGGCTAACAAAGCACGTACATCCTTTTCTTTGGAAAAGCACAGAGAGTGGCTTAGTAAGCACGTACATCGTCTGCCTGCATCTAATCATGCAAAGGGGAACAAAGCTCCGAAGGAGTGTTCTAAGCACGCAGTTACCTCTGCTTACATCAATATCCTGTGGGGATGGAACAAAAGCTTGAAGGTAGAGCACTTAAAGCACGTACAACCTCTACTTTAAAGAATAAACCTAGGATTGGCAGAAACAACAACAAATACCTGAATTTTGGTTATGGTTTAGGACTTTTACTAATTGCCAGAAGTGGATTCCGGGTCTTCTGTCTAACACCCGAACATAGGTTTGGTTCGACACTTCTATTAATTGCCAGAAGTGGATTTCTAGTCTTCTATCTAATACCCGAATCTAGTTTTGGTTCGGGGCTTCAATTAATTACCAGAAGTGGATTTCTAGCCTTCTATCTAATACCCGAATCTTGGATTGGTTGGGGATTTTTATTAATTGCCAGAATTGGATTTCTGGTCTTCTATCTAATACCTAAATCTGGGTTTGGTTCAGGACTTCTATTAATTTCCAGAATTGGAGTTCTGGTCTTCTATCTAATACCCGAATCTGGGTTTGGTTCGGGACTTCTGTTAATTGCCAGAAGTGGATTTCTGGTCTTCTATCAAATATCGAATCCGGGTTTGGTTCGGGACTTTTGTTAATTGCCAGAAGTGGATTTCTGAATCTGGGCTTATTTCGGGATTTCTATCTACTATAACTAGAAGTGAATTTCTAGTCCTCTATCAGAAATGCCTAAATATGGGCCACAAAACACTTATTTAGGACTTCCATAAGAGGGTTTCTAGATCCTTATTTTAACACCCTAATCTAGTCCTAAGACTGCAATATTCTCATTTCTGAAAAAGGATTTGTTAAACAATACCTGGCTTGTTATCTCAGGTCCTATACACTAATATCTTCTGACGAAGGGTTATGATTTCTGATACCTTTCATAGGGAGATGTTCTAAACCTAAACATATAGGATCACTATGTGTTATTACGATAAAATATGGAATGCAATTAGTCGCATTACCCTATAACAGAGATTTACCTATTACTTTATTACAACCCAAATAAGGGTTCGTATACACTAAACAAACTATTTCTTACATCTTACTGCTGACATAAGACTAATACATAATATTGTGGCCATAATCCTATGTAGAATAATGCAGAAGAAATCCAAGATAAGGATATCCAAAACACCCACAAGGTTATATATCAGGTGATATCCATACAACTTATGAAATCATTTTACAAGATCATTCCATAAATAGTCAAATGAAGAAGTTAGATCTTGACATAACCCTTATTAACAGTTCTCTTTATAATACAATTTTAATTAAAGCAATGTTTGCCGAAGTATCAGTAAGAGGTTAAAGCATTATATAAGTAACTAAAGCCAAAGTTATTAGCCATTGTATTTAGGTGTAAAAGAAATTCTTAATGCGGATTTTCATGACAAGGATAAGAGTTATGCACAACATCAGGTAAACATAAACCAAGGGTTTAGTCACAAAAGCACTATGCCAAATAATTACATCCAAAAGATACGTAACAACATAATATTGGTATCAGAACTCAAAAAGTTCCATGATCGAATCCTCAAAAGCATGATTTCAAGTGATTTGAGTAACCTTTATGCCAAGAAACAACTCTCTTAACCTTGCTCAACGAATTAGCACTAAGAGCAAGTGTGGAATCGAATGGAATTCTGATTCCATCAGGTGTGTAAGAAGGGGGTTAGTTGTAATAGTCCCATTCTCCAATCGGTGGACTGTCATAATCCCATATCAACTTCGAATGATATGTTCGAATTTCTTTTAAAAATTTGTCCTTCTTTTAGAAACCTTCTCAAGGTCCCTAGTGAAACAATATCTTACCAATTTATAAGATTTAATAAGGAAAGACTTCTCATAGTATTTCTCTTTTCAGTCTAACATAGCTTCCCAGGAAGTCCCAAGAAAACGAACCCGTCATAGGAGATGAACACTCGAAAATTATCAAAAATATCAAGGAAAAAGCAAATTCATTACAATAGCACTAGAAATTGAAGGAATATACATATTACAAATATTCCGCTTTTTCATAGAAAACAGATCTCTTAAAAGTTTCGGACACAAATCTATTATTGTTAAACTTAAGTTTGTCTAAAGGAAATTCTCTGGGAATCAAGTGGACCCATGGGATATTCCAGCAAGCTCCTGAGTGGAGATCGACACCACGATCATCTAAGCACCTTTTGTGGAGATGTCTGAGCAAACCGCTACTACGATCACCTAAAAAGGAAAAATCTACCGTTTCATATCTAATATAAACATCATATAGAAAGTCCATTAGAATGTCCCTATATTCGATCAACATCCAGAACAGGGTCACTAACTCATCATTCTATTTCAAAAGTCTTTCACAACGCAGTCGGGCAGCCTTCAACCTAGGAGCAACTTCATTTTATTTGAAAGATAATATCTTGTAGCCCTCTTGTCAAGGTGATGATATCTATTAGACAAGGTGTTATATTCACTCGTTTGCTTATTTAACTCTCTAGTAAGACGAATTACTTCTGATCGTTCTCTTCCAAGCTTAACACCCTTAATACCTAACTTTTTCCTTCTCACCTAATCAAAAAAGGGGATAATTATTGAGAAATATGAGCGAAAAGGACACAATAGAAATTATCTTACCTTGGAGAAAGAAACAGAAGCTTGGTGGGCTCGGTAAGTTATCAGATTTGTCTTGGTGGGTGTTTTCGATGTGGAGATGGCAATCATTTTGCGAGGTGTTGTAGAAATCAAATTGGATGCTTTAATTGTGGACAATTGGGGCATCGAAGGGGTAATTGTTCGGAATCTGTAAGAGGGGCTTTTTCTTGGCAAAACAGACAAAGTTCAAATAAGCACAACACCATATTCAGAGCTCTGGTATGATCTTATTAAAGAATTTTTCAAGCCTTAATGAACAGGTGCAAATCGTTAATAAATGTCAATAATTAGGATTTGGCGATGGAGGATTCTATAGGTCATGTTATGAGAATGGTGCTAGGTTAAATCTTTATATGATGTGTTTGGGTAAATATTGGAATCCGCAATCTAGACTATATGTAACGGCGGGATTTTCGACCCAGAAAATCAACATAAAAACACACTGTTGACTATTCAAGCATCGAAAATACCGGGACATTAATAGAAGAATTTAGAGGGTGAGAAAGAAAAGATAGAACTAATAGAATAGAAGAAGAAGAAGATCATAACTGAACAGAATCATAGTAACACGAAACTCGCAGCGGAACAAAATAAGATGTATTATATAACATAACTTTGAATACAAAACTGTATTATTGTATATACATACCATTATCAGAGTACAATACATCATATCACAGCGGAAATAACTCTACATAACTAATGGTGAAGCTTCCTGCTTTTGAGCTCCTCCAAGTGAATCTGCAAAGCCTGAAACACTTGACTGCCCGTACAAATTTGGGCACCCAAGAGTTTAGGGAAAATAACAAAATAAACTCTGGGTCAGTCATGGGACTGGTGTGAGTAAATTCTAACCATAGGGTTTTACTTTGAAGAAAATCCTTTTGAAACAAAAGGATAATAGTAAGACCAGTCCACACATAAACATGGACGGCTTTTACCTTACTATAACCCAAATTACTCTGATATCAAAACCAGTGATATTATAATAATGTCTAAGCACATAAATATCCAAGTAGCAGAACGCTTGCATCTCACGTTCCACATATATATGTTATAAAATCATAAACCGCAGGGCGCTTATTGGAGAATGAATTTCAACAGACAAGGTATGGGAGCACCTTCTGAATAGTGTACTCTAGAGGGGATACACTCAGGGTTCAACAAGAACGTCTTGCAACCCGGCCACACATGACCGCTCACTCATTTAGCTTGAGTGTCGCGAATATATTATCACCACGGTTGTAGGCCATCCAACCGTCATCCGAAGATACAGAATCGAAAAGAAGTATAAATATGAATTTTCTCTAGATCGATGACAATACACCCTGCTTGGGGATGACCCAACTAGCCATGTTGCCTAGCCCAACTTCTGTCATTCTTGGTTGTGAGGCTAGAGGCTACGTCTATCTTCAGAACATCTGATCACCATTCACTTTGAATGTCACATCGTCAAATCCGTAATCACACATCGATTACACAAATGCACACTGGGTGTAAAATAAAGAGAAGTTATCTTCTCCCCACCAACTTGGTATATTCGTAAAATCAACGGCATGACCGTTGGAAATACTCTGTCAGACACTCGTCCATACAAGTTGTCCTGGGACTGGACAAACAAAAACACACCATTCTATAACTGGACGATCCTTGCATTTAACTCCGTCTTCAATTATCTTCAGCATATCTAATTCGCAACGATTATGCCTATACGGAGTGGTTTTCGAATAATATATCCAACCGGTCCCTCCGTATTGACAACGATGGTCAAAACACTTCGATAGTTGGTTATTTAGCTATCGGAGTAAAAACAAACATTCATTCAAATGAATAACTAACATCACACAACCACGGGCACTTTTATTTAACATTTCGTTTTATTGTTCAAATTCCCATATCTTACCAGATATTTCTCAAATCCCGTTTTAGCCTTTTCATACTTCTTGGAAAACATTTCCAGTTATTATAAACTCTTATTCTTTCATGTTCCAGAAACATACGTTATTAACGTTCGAACTCTTTCCATTAATTTCACATTCTTTATTTCTATACTTGGATAATCTACCCTCTTTATATTGGAAAATATTTCCAATTTCATTATAAATATTTTAATCGGCCAAACGTTTACCTTTAAAAACATTATTCACTTAAAAATGTGAATACCATTCCTGTTATATAAATCTGAATACCTTTATCAAATAACTCTTTATTTAGAAAATCAATAGCATTATCTCGTCTACCGAAATCTCTTTCATACTTTATATTCACAATCCACTTTATAAACTCTGTTCTCTAAGTCAACTTCTTATCAATATCCAGTTGATAACTAAATATTGATTCTTATCCTATTAACATTTATTTATTTAAAACTAAATGTTAATTATCCTATCAGATTATAATTCCTAAAAATAATTTACTTTTAATACATTCGACATCGTCGAATCCCAGTTCCAAATCCTAATGGTTTAATTCTAATCACATTTCGAACATCGAAATGTTGTCATTAGTTTCTAATACGATTCCCCAATTCTTTTTCTAAACTCTTTCTTATATTTCTTTGAACAAACGTCGTTACTTATTACTCTAGAATAAGTGGATTTCAAACCAAACTGTTACATTTCCTAGGAAGTGCTGCTATATATAAAAGTCATGCTTAAGTCAAATCAACAGCAG
Source organism: Allium sativum (assembly GCA_030737875.1). Taxonomy (NCBI): domain Eukaryota; kingdom Viridiplantae; phylum Streptophyta; class Magnoliopsida; order Asparagales; family Amaryllidaceae; genus Allium; species Allium sativum. The sequence continues at coordinate 970,025,494 of CM060918.1, read as the reverse complement.
TAAATTTGTCGCTATAGTTCTAAACTTGTCATACGCTATAATATTCTTATAACTAATTACAGTCACACTTACCTTATCAACAGCGTTATTTTATTGCTATAGTTCAACTTGTCATACGCTGTAATATTCTTTGTTATAACTAATCTTGACATAACAGTCACACTTATCTTATCAACAGCGTTATTTTATCGCTATAATTCTAAGACTTGCATACGCTGCCATATTCCTTTTATACTAATCTTGACATCTATTTCTGTCACAAAAATCTTGACATCTCTTTCTGTTACAAAAATCTTGACATCTCTTTCCGTTACAAAAATCTTGACATCTCTTTCCGTTACAAACTGATATCGTTCCTCGGTAATAGCGAAGCCGTTCAAGTTGGGGTATTTTATTTACCTCTCAGACCTTGATCGACAACGTTCTTACCTTAGAACCGATACAAGTCTGTATTCAAATTCCTTATTACTTAATATGTTTATTAAATCGTATTTCCTTGTTGTATTTTGGAATATGGTTTTACAACACCATATCCTTACTTTGAAATCTCTGTGGTTTAAGCATATTTAATTTAAACATTAACTCTTTGCTTTCTCCATTCCCCAGTTCTTATCTATAACTTCTTAAATGGTAATTAACTCTCATTAATTTCAATAAACTTATTTCTAACATGTTTTCATTAGATTAATTAAAGTCCAATTAATCTAATAATCATGTTCCCAAATAACAGTTGATTAAATCAACTTATTTCCATCAGTAAATTCATTAACTGATTTTAATTACTTCTTAACATTAGATTAATCTAATTAATCTAATGATATCTCTAAATTATTTATCTTAAATATAATTATCCAAATATTTAATCGTCGGATAGTTTTTACTTTATAAACTTGTTTAAATGTCAACAATCGCTTTTATTTGCTTTATAAAAACGAACTCTAAAATACTGGTTTATAATAGAACTTCTATTATAATTTAAAACTTCACTTTAATTATAAAAATATAATTTCTATAATTAACTTCATTGATTTGCCTGACGGTAAATCAGTTTCTTAACAAAACGATGGTTTTACGGTCGACTGTTAACACTTTCTAAATCGATATCGTTTATTTATTTAATCTAAACAAATGTTGAATTTCTGTTCAACATCAATATTCACACCGGGTTTTAAATATAATTCGGGTTCAAATAGTGCATACAAAACAAACAGTACATATAAATATCGAGGAATCCGGTCGGATTCCTCCAACCGGTTTCCGCATCCACAGATATCAGTCAACACAATTTACACTAACTCTATACTATGGGGTATTCTAATCAGTGGAATCAGTGTCCAACTGATGATGTGTACATATATATAACGGTATATAATATTCAACCGAATTAATTGTAATCAACCTAATCAACCATCACACAGCATTCAAACAACATTAAAAAATAGATCAAAGTTAGTGATTTTACTCACCTTTGCGCGTTAACCGTTAAATAACGATTTGCGGTCAATTTGTTCGGTTGGACATCTTCTTTTGCTTAGAATTGAAATGATCTTCGATCGCTCCATACTAGTTCTGGTACGCTGTAACACCCCGAATTTCGGTTAATGCTAAAATTCACTAATTACAGGATATATAATCTCAGATGTGAGAATTGGGGGAAACGGGCTGCGTCATTGCGTTCGTCTCGGAAAAATACGCGAAATAGAGTCCGAGTTTTCGAAAATCGGAGTCCGTATGGCCCAGTTATGGCCCGATGAAGTTTGCAGAAAATTTGAAACTAAAAACAGATTTATAATTTAAATTCAGATTTTAAAATAGAGCAGGCGGGGCCAGGCGGGAAGATTCCCGCCCTACCCATGTCGACAGGGCTGTCGACAGGCCTGTCGACAGGGGTGTCGACTTGCCTGTCGACTTGCCTGTCGACAGGGGGGCGACGCCCAGTGAAACTGGGTGCACCAATTTGGGTTCTTGGGCTGGCTTGGAGGGTTGGTTCTGGAAGCTTCTTGGATCTGATGGTCCTAATCCTATCTAGGGTTAATCTAAGGGTCTAAAATGCAACCTAATCCTATAAATAACACCCTAGTCCTACCCTAATTCATTCATAATTAAATCTTGTAACTAAACTATGGCAAAATGAAACTTGATCATGGCCTCCACAAATCAATGAAGAGGAAAGCAAGCTAATCAACCTCTCTAATCAACTTCTAATCCATTCTAAGCATCTTAATCTTCTTCATTTGGAGTGCAAATTGCTAGTTGTGAGTTTCTATCACTTTGATGATCAATTATTAAGATAAGTAGATTAGGTGTAATGAGACTTATGGTCTTGAATGCGGATTTGTGAGTTTGAATCATTTGTAATGATATGCTAATCTATGTATAATATTAATCCTAAGTTGAATATGTGAGTTTATGCATGTTGAATATGTAAGTTATGCAAGTTGAATATGAGAGTTTATGCAAGTTGGATATGTGGGTTTATGTATAATAAGTAATTGATTTTATGCAAGTTAAGTATGTGGTTTTATGCATGATGAGTATGTGATTCTATGCATGCTAAGTATATGATATTATGCAAGTTTAGTATGTGATTCTATGCATGCTAAGTATGTGATAATATGCATGATTAATGAGTTGTTTTATGCATATTTAACAAGTGGGTTTATGCATGTTAAACAAGTCCATATGCAAGTTACATGTATGTTAATATGCAAGATATGCTATGCAAGTTACATGTTTGTTAATATGCAAGATATGCTATGCAAGTTACATGTTTGTTAATATGCAAGTTACATGTATGTTAATATGCAAGATATGCTATGCAAGTTACATGTTTGTTAATATGCAAGATATGCTATGCAAGTTACATGTTTGTTAATATGCAAGTATGTGAATGCTTATGCAAGTTATGTGTATGCTTAGATGCATGTTTAACATGTTATGCAAGTTGTGAGAATGCTTATATGCAAGTTCAACATGTTATGCAAGTTATGTGTGCTTACGCAAGTTATGTGAATGCTAATATGCAAGTTCAACATGTTATGCAAGATATGTGTATGATAATATGCAAGTTCATATGCAATATGTTATGCAAGTCATGTGCGATAATATGCAAGTTTGGGTTAAATATAGTTGGGTTAATATATGCTCATGTATGCGAGTTGACATTCTCTTAACCCATGACAAAGTTATATGCTAAGATTTGGTTAAACCCATGATGTTGTGATGGATCTTTCCTTTTAGTATGTCGTGAAATGAAAACGATTTGCGTGGGGAACGATGGGGTTAATAAAGATGTTAATAAAAGTATGATTGGGTATGATTAAGCATACCATAAAAACAAATTAACATAAGTGGGAATTTACCTATTGAGTTAGGTCTACCCTATGGGAATTTACCTATTGAGTTAGGTCTACCCATGTTATGAAAAACTTGATATTAATTAGGGATAATTAATATAAATTATGGGGGTGATTAATTAGGTGTAATTAATCGACTAAGACACGAGGTTGGACTCAGTTGTAGCGTAAAACTGCCCGGACCCAACCGGCTTAACCAGTTGCTACAAATGTTAGCCCAATGTGAGAGGTCTTAGGCACAAACTAAATACGTGATTAATGTAAAGACACGAGGTTAGACTCGGTTATGACATAAGGCTGCCCGGACCCAACCGGCTTAACCAGCGGTCATAAAAGATAGTCTAATGTGAGAGGTCTTTATGAGGATCACGGTCTTAATTAATTAAGAAACACTTAACCATATAAGCATGTAGTGGGGCTTGAGGGTTAAGTGGGTGCCTTGGGTGGCATGAGAAAACTAGTGGGTTGCCTTGGGTGGCAATAGAAAACACGTTTAGAATACTTAACCAAAGTGGAACATGTAATTAAACATGATTAAGGGGTTAAGTAAGTGCCTCGGGTGGCATGTGGGAATTAAGTAAAGGACTTGGGTGTCATGTGGAAATCTAGTGGGTGCCTTGAAAGGTAATTAAAATATGATTAATGACTTAACCAAAGTATTTATAACATGTAAGTAGACATGGTTAAAGGGGTTAAGTGGGATACACTAGAAAAAAAAATAATAATAACAAGCTTAGGTGGTAGCTTGTGGGGGCCCATCTCAACCAATATCCCAAACGTATCTTTGTGGGCTCGACCCAAGTCGGGTGACGGGACACGCATATTGGGCTTGACTATAAGAGGCCAAAAACGGGTTAGCGGTGGCAACGTGGGACCAACGGGTTTCATATGCGTGTGTGGACCCGGGCTGGTTAGTAAATCGTTGTTGCATCGAGTAGATATAAAGCCGTGCACCGTTGATAATATCAGGTTGCCACTTTGGGGAAATGATACACCCCATTATGGGACCAGCACGGGTATCTACGTTAGGGAGCCGATCGCTTGGGAGTAGTGGGTACACCTAGTAATGATAGGGGCAGACGGCACCTATGTAGGGGTACTAGAAACTACTGGGTAAAAATTACTAAGTACATTTAGTGGGATCAACCTTTAAGTAGGAATTAATCTTAGGTAGATAAAACTGGTGTGGTGCAGTGTAGGAATTATCTTTGAGTAAGTCTGGGGCGGTGTAATTTAGTAATTACCCTTGGGTGGGTAAATGCGTCTTTACGGTTATCTTAGTTTATCCTAAGTTTGCCAAGCTGCTTGGTGTAGCCATGGATCCCCAGGTGTTACCGTATATCGACTTATGTCTTATCTGGTTATTTTAATGATTGTATTGTTAGGGTTATAGGACTCACTCAGACTTATGTCTGACCCCGTTGTTTTTATCTTTTTCCCCCAACCCCAGGGTATTAGAGTGGGCCTGGTGCTAGTGGGCTTTGATCGGATTACTGTATCTATTCTTTGGAGCTTGGACCGTCGAAGTGAAGCCCAGTTCATCTTTTCTTTTATGGCTATTAGTTATGTAGTGGGACTATGTACTTCTATTTTATCAAGATGGATATTATGTACTTGACTTGAGTTTATGGTTTTGTGATGTAACCAAACATGTATTACTTTCCGCTGCAATGAAATGATGTTTTAAATTTTCAAGTATTACTTATATCTGTCTTGTTGTAATTTTACTGTTCTATATTCACTTAAAATACTTCACCGAAACTAAGGCATTCCCCTGGTATGAGTGACCTTAGCGGACGTGGGGTGTTACACGTGGTATCAGAGCTTAAGGTTACCGGAACAGATAAAATTTTTAGAAAAACTATTTTTCTAAGAAAATTTTTGAAGGAGTATTTTCAAAAACATGTCTTTTAAGAGAAAGGTTTTTGAAAGAAAAGCATAATCCCCAATAGCCATATCTATATCTTTCGAATTCTCCGTTTTGAATCTTTTCCTCTCTCGTTTTGAGTTTCCCCTCCGTGTGTAGATGATCTTTCTAAGATAGATAAGAATGGAAAACCGCTTCAAGGGACTTAGACGTAAATCAGATTAGAAGTTGGTTCAAGAAGGAGGAGGACTTGTAGGTACTTATTGGATGGACGATGGGAGGAAGGCTCTGATAGTTGTTTGGTTAATAAAGGACGAAGCCTCATTGATGGGAGGTTACGAGTGGAGAATGGGAAGGAGAAGGCTAGTAGTTATCCTTTTGGGAGGAATAGGACACCTTATTAGGACTGACCAAAGAAGCAAGGACAAGGTATGGAATCTTCTGGAGGGTAGTTGTATTCTCTCACGACTAGGGTGACGGATGGGGATAAGACCGTCTAGGTTGGAATTTGGATTTCTTTATTATCCGATTCGAACTTTATTTGATTTGGACGCATTAAGTTCGTTTATCTCATCATTGTTAGTGAGTCACTGCACTTAGACACCAGTTTAGTAGATGATCCCTTAGTTGTTTCAAACCCAATTGGGCTCCATGATGTGTTTGGGTTTGAAAGTTTCTATACTTAGCGTTGAGTTTAGGTGTGATGCTTGTTGGACTTCACGGGCTATGGGTTAGTTTTGGGCATGGACTGGTTATCCAGTAGGGGTGCCGTTCTTGATTTTGAAGGGAGAGTTGTTAGGCTTATGACCCGCTTGGGTAACACTCTCGAGATCTCTTGCAATCCCATAGAATCTGTTATGCTAAGTTATCTAGAATCGCTGGACACGTCGGTCGAAAGTTTGCGATCTGTTAGAAGTGGTCCGGGAATACTCGGATGTGTTTGAGAAGGTGAAGGGCTTACCTCCGGAGCGGAAGATTGACTTCCGAATACATCTGGTAAACACTGCCAAACCAGTGACTTGGCCAGTGTGCCACAAGGCTCCTCGTGAGAGGAGGGAACTCCATAAGTAAGTAGGCGATTGCTTGAGAAGGGGTTCATAAGAAGAAGTATATCGGAGTGGGGCGCTCCAGTAGTTTTCGCCATGAAGGCGGATGGGTCCCTCAGACTTTGTGTAGGCTAAAGAGAACTAAATAAACTCACAAAGAAGAATAGACACCCATTGCCAAAGATTGATGATCTCTTTGATCAGTTGGTTGGCGCCTCAGTATTTTCGCAGTTGGACTAAGCCACATGGTTTCGTCAGTAAGAGTGGCTGACGATAGTATAGAGAAGATTGCCTTTAGGACTCCGGATGGATTTATGAGTGGCTGGTGATGCTATTTGGTTTGACGAACGCCCCCGCATACTTTGTTGATTGGAAGAGAAGGGTGTTCAGGGAGTACCTAAATAAGTTTGTGATGGCCTTTGTAAAGGACATCTTGGTCTTTTCAAGGAGCGTAATAAGTTTTCGTATGTGCTCAATAGGGTGAGCAAAGTCAGTTATAGGATAAACGGTGGTTTTGGAGCGAGACTGGCAAGGACATCCAAAGTTGGTCAAAGGCTTAATTGTTTAGCCATTATTATTATTATTTTTAGTATCATCTCACGTAGGTTGCCTGAACTCGAAGGAGATGTCCCTTGGGTGTTTGTCTGATATTGGTTTCGGCCTTTGGGGCTTGCATTTGGGGGATGTCGAATTCGTCTAGGGTGGTCTGCGTGAGAGATGGACAGTGGTGACGATTTTGGATAGGATTCTTAGCATCTTATGAGTTTGAGATAGCGTATACCCCTAACAAGGGAAACAGGGTAGTAGACGCCTTAAGAAGAAAAAGGTTGTCCGTTGAACTATAGAGTTTAGAATTTATTTCTATGTTTGACTTTAGACCTTCCGTTGACTTTGTACCCGGTTTTGCTAGCCTCCTTGGAGGTTAGGCCTACTCTTTTAGGCGGATTGGCGGAGCATAGCGAGACGACCCACAGTTGGATGAGTTAGTAGAGAAGCTCACGAGGAGAGGGTCGTCCAGCATTTTGAATAAAATACACCCTAGATGGTAAGGGGTGGTTGCGTAGAGACGATAGACTTTGTGTACCGCAAGACGAGAATTTAAGGAAGGCTATACTTGATGATACACATCGGTCGAAGATGACCATTCATCCCGGTAGGGACAAGATGTACCAAGACATGAGGCGAGTTTTCTTTTTGGCCAATATGAAGAAAGACGCGGCCAAGTATGTCGCTAGATGCTTGGTATGCTAACAAGTGAAAGTGGAACAGAAGAAACCCGGAGGGTTGCTTCACCCGTTGGAAGTTCCGAAATAGGAAGTAGGATAGTGCCTCGTTGGATAACCGAAATCAAGGAAGGGTAATACGGGGATTGGGCTTATGGTAGATAGACTTACTAAGTGTGCCCATTTCATACCCGTGAAGAGCAAGAGGACTATTCCATGTCTAGCTTCAGTTTACCTTCAAGGGATTATTAGATTGCATGATGTACCTCCCAGTATAGTGAGCGATTGAGATCCTATCTTCACTAGTGAGTTTTGGAGAAGTTTGCAAGAGGTGGTAGGGACTCAGTTGTGTTTGAGCACCGCATTTCATCCTCAGGCGGACGGTCAGACCAAGAGGGTGAACCATATCTAGAACATCTTTTGAGGTTATGTATTTTGGATTTTGGAGGTACATGGGAAGAGCATCTTCCGTTGGTGGAGTTCGCATATAATAGCAGCTTTCAGTCCAGTATTGGTATGGCTCCTTTCAAAGCCCTTTTTGGAAGGCCTTGTCGATCTCCTAGATGTTGGTGGGAATCTACGGATAAGATCTCGCTTGGGCCAGATATGGTTAGAGAGACTTCAGAGAAGATGGGTTGGATTCGAAGAAGGATGAAAGCGGCGGAATCTTATGCGGACAAGAGGAGAACAGAGCTTGAGTTTGATATTAGGACATGCTTTTTATCAAGGTGTCTCCGTTACGGAATGTGGTTCACTTTGGATCTGTTAGGAAGTGAGTACCAAGGTTTGTAGGGCTATTTCCCATTAAGGAAAGAATTGGACGGATGGCATATAGAGTGGAGTTGCCTGACAGACTTAGTGGTGTACCGGATGTATTTCATGTGTCCCATTTGAGGAAGTGCCTACATTAGACCGCTGAGGTGGTAGAGCCAAGTTTGCTTAAAGAAGTAGAGCTAGAGCACGATGAGACGATTCGACGAGCTCCTACTCGCATCATTGGGCCAGAGACTAGGAAGTGGAGGAACAGAGGAGTTTAGCTAGTTAGAATGCTACTTGGGAGACGGAAGCGAAAATGCGTTCTTTGTATCCATTTCTTTTGGAGAGTATGTCTTTTAACTTCTCCTTTATCGCTTGCCTAGTGCTTATCTTATCTTTAGTAGGTCCTCTCGTTAGTCCTGTTTGACCTTTAGATAGGGAAAACCTATGGTTGAAACATGTGTTTGAGACATGTTATGGTTGATGGATGCAAGTGGATGCAAGTGTTTGCTAGTGGTTGCTCGTGGATGCATATATACACACTCTAGGCACTAGATCGGCTCAATCACTTCATATTGCATATTGCATAAAATTGTGTGTGGTTAGCTATATTTATGGATGTATAATGATTGTGTTATCATATGGATGATGCATTTTGGTGAATGATTGTGCACTCATATAGATACTGTATGTGTCGATAGGGTTATCTCGCATACATATTGGATGCATGGCACTATCATGGTTTGCATATGTTCGTACATTAGATAGGGAACATATACACACACCGTTTGCATATGCTCATACATCATTAGAAACTGTTTAAGGACAATGGATGCCCGTGGTTGATGATTTGAGTAGATGGTTGTTTGGATGGTAGGATATGCATTCTCCTTAGCTTAGAGATTTCGGGGACGAAATCCTTTAAGGAGGGGAGAATGTAACACCCCGAATTTCGGTTAATGCTAAAATTCACTAATTACAGGATATATAATCTCAGATGTGAGAATTGGGGGAAACGGGCTGCATCATTGCGTTCGTCTCGGAAAAATACGCGAAATAGAGTCCGAGTTTTCGAAAATCGGAGTCCGTATGGCCCAGTTATGGCCCGATGAAGTTTGCAGAAAATTTGAAACTAAAAACAGATTTATAATTTAAATTCAGATTTTAAAATAGAGCAGGCGGGGCCAGGCGGGAAGATTCCCGCCCTACCCATGTCGACAGGGCTGTCGACAGGCCTGTCGACAGGGGTGTCGACTTGCCTGTCGACTTGCCTGTCGACAGGGGGGCGACGCCCAGTGAAACTGGGTGCACCAGTTTGGGTTCTTGGGCTGGCTTGGAGGGCTGGTTCTGGAAGCTTCTTGGATCTGATGGTCTTAATCCTATCTAGGGTTAATCTAAGGGTCTAAAATGCAACCTAATCCTATAAATAACACCCTAGTCCTACCCTAATTCATTCATAATTAAATCTTGTAACTAAACTATGGCAAAATGAAACTTGATCATGGCCTCCACAAATCAATGAAGAGGAAAGCAAGCTAATCAACCTCTCTAATCAACTTCTAATCCATTCTAAGCATCTTAATCTTCTTCATTTGGAGTGCAAATTGCTAGTTGTGAGTTTCTATCACTTTGATGATCAATTATTAAGATAAGTAGATTAGGTGTAATGAGACTTATGGTCTTGAATGCGGATTTGTGAGTTTGAATCATTTGTAATGATATGCTAATCTATGTATAATATTAATCCTAAGTTGAATATGTGAGTTTATGCATGTTGAATATGTAAGTTATGCAAGTTGAATATGAGAGTTTATGCAAGTTGGATATGTGGGTTTATGTATAATAAGTAATTGATTTTATGCAAGTTAAGTATGTGGTTTTATGCATGATGAGTATGTGATTCTATGCATGCTAAGTATATGATATTATGCAAGTTTAGTATGTGATTCTATGCATGCTAAGTATGTGATAATATGCATGATTAATGAGTTGTTTTATGCATATTTAACAAGTGGGTTTATGCATGTTAAACAAGTCCATATGCAAGTTACATGTATGTTAATATGCAAGATATGCTATGCAAGTTACATGTTTGTTAATATGCAAGATATGCTATGCAAGTTACATGTTTGTTAATATGCAAGTTACATGTATGTTAATATGCAAGATATGCTATGCAAGTTACATGTTTGTTAATATGCAAGATATTCTATGCAAGTTACATGTTTGTTAATATGCAAGTATGTGAATGCTTATGCAAGTTATGTGTATGCTTAGATGCATGTTTAACATGTTATGCAAGTTGTGAGAATGCTTATATGCAAGTTCAACATGTTATGCAAGTTATGTGTGCTTACGCAAGTTATGTGAATGCTAATATGCAAGTTCAACATGTTATGCAAGATATGTGTATGATAATATGCAAGTTCATATGCAATATGTTATGCAAGTCATGTGCGATAATATGCAAGTTTGGGTTAAATATAGTTGGGTTAATATATGCTCATGTATGCGAGTTGACATTCTCTTAACCCATGACAAAGTTATATGCTAAGATTTGGTTAAACCCATGATGTTGTGATGGATCTTTCCTTTTAGTATGTCGTGAAATGAAAACGATTTGCGTGGGGAACGATGGGGTTAATAAAGATGTTAATAAAAGTATGATTGGGTATGATTAAGCATACCATAAAAACAAATTAACATAAGTGGGAATTTACCTATTGAGTTAGGTCTACCCCATGGGAATTTACCTATTGAGTTAGGTCTACCCATGTTATGAAAAACTTGATATTAATTAGGGATAATTAATATAAATTATGGGGGTGATTAATTAGGTGTAATTAATCGACTAAGACACGAGGTTGGACTCAGTTGTAGCGTAAAACTGCCCGGACCCAACCGGCTTAACCAGTTGCTACAAATGTTAGCCCAATGTGAGAGGTCTTAGGCACAAACTAAATACGTGATTAATGTAAAGACACGAGGTTAGACTCGGTTATGACATAAGGCTGCCCGGACCCAACCGGCTTAACCAGCGGTCATAAAAGATAGTCTAATGTGAGAGGTCTTTATGAGGATCACGGTCTTAATTAATTAAGAAACACTTAACCATATAAGCATGTAGTGGGGCTTGAGGGTTAAGTGGGTGCCTTGGGTGGCATGAGAAAACTAGTGGGTTGCCTTGGGTGGCAATAGAAAACACGATTAGAATACTTAACCAAAGTGGAACATGTAATTAAACATGATTAAGGGGTTAAGTAAGTGCCTCGGGTGGCATGTGGGAATTAAGTAAAGGACTTGGGTGTCATGTGGAAATCTAGTGGGTGCCTTGAAAGGTAATTAAAATATGATTAATGACTTAACCAAAGTATTTATAACATGTAAGTAGACATGGTTAAAGGGGTTAAGTGGGATACACTAGAAAAAATAATAATAATAACAAGCTTAGGTGGTAGCTTGTGGGGGCCCATCTCAACCAATATCCCAAACGTATCTTTGTGGGCTCGACCCAAGTCGGGTGACGGGACACGCATATTGGGCTTGACTATAAGAGGCCAAAAACGGGTTAGCGGTGGCAACGTGGGACCAACGGGTTTCATATGCGTGTGTGGACCCGGGCTGGTTAGTAAATCGTTGTTGCATCGAGTAGATATAAAGCCGTGCACCGTTGATATTATCAGGTTGCCACTTTGGGGAAATGATACACCCCATTGTGGGACCAGCACGGGTATCTACGTTAGGGAGCCGATCGCTTGGGAGTAGTGGGTACACCTAGTAATGATAGGGGCAGACGACACCTATGTAGGGGTACTAGAAACTACTGGGTAAAAATTACTAAGTACATTTAGTGGGATCAACCTTTAAGTAGGAATTAATCTTAGGTAGATAAAACTGGTGTGGTGCAGTGTAGGAATTATCTTTGAGTAAGTCTGGGGCGGTGTAATTTAGTAATTACCCTTGGGTGGGTAAATGCGTCTTTACGGTTATCTTAGTTTATCCTAAGTTTGCCAAGCTGCTTGGTGTAGCCATGGATCCCCAGGCGTTACCGTATATCGACTTATGTCTTATCTGGTTATTTTAATGATTGTATTGTTAGGGTTATAGGACTCACTCAGACTTATGTCTGACCCCGTTGTTTTTATCTTTTTCCCCCAACCCCAGGGTATTAGAGTGGGCCTGGTGCTAGTGGGCTTTGATCGGATTACTGTATCTATTCTTTGGAGCTTGGACCGTCGAAGTGAAGCCCAGTTCATCTTTTCTTTTATGGCTATTAGTTATGTAGTGGGACTATGTACTTCTATTTTATCAAGATGGATATTATGTACTTGACTTGAGTTTATGGTTTTGTGATGTAACCAAACATGTATTACTTTCCGCTGCAATGAAATGATGTTTTAAATTTTCAAGTATTACTTATATCTGTCTTGTTGTAATTTTACTGTTCTATATTCACTTAAAATACTTCACCGAAACTAAGGCATTCCCCTGGTATGAGTGACCTTAGCGGACGTGGGGTGTTACATACGCAGTCCTTGATTATACAATCCCAGCGGATCCGGTTTCGTTAAATCCGTAATTAAGATAACCGCTGCCTCCACTGTAAACAAACCCAGGCAACTCGCTCTTAACAGTTCATCGGCTTCCACCGTTTCAACAACCCACTTCAATGTTAATCCCATCTTCTTCTCTATGGGAACACCACCACCGTACTACTTCCTCGCGCAAACCGATTCCATCAACTAGAGGCCGTCGAACAGTCCCACTTCATGAACGCCCGGTGTGCCATCTTCTAACTTGCATCTCCTGAGTTCGCCACTTCCGCAATATTTCACTCCATATACTGTCACCTGTGTAGTAACTCCCTTACCTTCTCAATTGTTAGAACCCGTACCCACTTCTTTACAAACCCCATTATCCTTGCTGTGAACATCACTCACAGTCACTCAGTATTGGCCCACGTGTATAAACTTCACCCCTGTAGATCTGAAGCCAACATTACCCTGAGGCCGACTGTATCATTTTCATGCAAGGCCCTTCATGATCCACGTTCCTCATCTTTACATGCATAAACCCCACTGCCTCACGTCCATACACTGCTCATGTCCCCTCCTCTCTTCAAGTCCTTCCCATGCAAATACATGAGCACGCTAAACTCACTAAAACCGCTTACAGCCATGCATTCAACGTCATCTTCATCATAAAACCTCCGACGGTTTCCTCCACCAACCAAACGCCTTTCACCTCCCTCATATTTCTCTCTCCTTTTACGCCACTCATCCAGTATGCCTTCATCATCCCGGTTTTCAACATCCCCTTTAACGCTACTGTTGTTATTCTCCGCCATGACCGCACGTTCAAGCCCTCCTTCCTCTTACAGTATCAGCCGCGAGCTCAGGTACAACCCCATCTTGCCAAGCCTATTCACTCCTCTTTCTTAAAAACGTACGCTGCCACACCTTTTAAAACACCCGAACCAGGAGGGAAACAGCGCCATGTCCTTCATCCTCGTCGTCCAGAGCTCGAGCTTACTGCAACAGTTCTTGTCGCGGTCGCAGGTCAGTTTCACGGCAACCAAGGAGCTGGAAGCGATGTGATTCCCTGGTGGCACTGAGTTTTGAATGAAAAAGCAGGTTTCGTATTTGCAGTGTTTTCAGAATGAGAATAGGAGGGCTCTGATTTGGGAAAGAAACAGAAGAAGCAGTGAGAAGAAATGTTCAGATCTGGGAAGGATTTCAGTGGACGATGGGGTATTTATAACTTCAGTACCCTTAGTTGTTAAGTAATAGGGGTAATGGCTAACATATAGGTTTGCACATCTCTGTGATTTAACTAGGCGAGTAGACTGTGTCCTTTCCCATTCTTAAGCATTAAGTATTAGGCCATAGCGTTATTGTGGTAGGGTAGGTGTATGGTCTTATAGAGTATAGACTGATGGTGCTGCATGTGCTCTTGTCTGTGCAAGGATAGGTCTAAGTATGGGTTTCGGTATATGGGAAGGTATGGTGAAAGTGAACTGCATGTGCATGTTATACGGATGGTATTTTGGGAGGACTCTTTTCCATATGCGTTTGCATCATGAATGTATTTATTTGCTTTTACTCTTCACGTTTTATTTTATGATCCATGAATACCGCATTGTATAAATCTTTGTTCATGTCCGAGCTGGTCTGGACAGAAGTAAGAACACGGTTGTGACCAGTGAGGTGTCAGGATCCCAAAAATATAATAATACCGGTAAATTGACTCATATTTTGAAATCCCGAAATACCGATACAGGGTGCACAATACTCCAAATAAAAAGTTGCATATTTAATTAATTAAAAATTACAGTAAAATTCTAAAAATTAAATTATCGCTGCGCCTCAAAAGAACCTTGTCCCGGTTTGCATCCGATATCAAGTTATATTCAAATAACTGTTACGGTCGATATACGATTTCATAGCGACTTTCTGAATATTTGATTTGGACATATCTTGCAATCCAGACGACGAAATCTTGGTTTTTCACTTCTGTTAGAGAAATACAGTTCAACAGATTCCAATGTTTCTTGTTTCGCAGAAATCCGACTAATAACGAGTCCGGTACACTCAGTTGAAGTTCAGAATATTAAATTACGAACTGCAGCGTCGTTATGAGCTCGATTATATTATATATATATATATTTTTATACGTTCAATTTCGTTTTAATTAATATATAAATCCATTTATATTTCGAATTCGATATTTAAACTGATTTAAATATTCAAATATGAACCGACAAAAATGCGAGACGTTACAGACCTTCCCCCTTAAAATAATTTCGTCCTCGAAATTGCTAAGCAGGGAAAATGCTACAATCTCTGTTATAACATGGTTAAAAACCTTTTTGGTTTACTTCATAATTCCAGTTTCCACTGAACTGATTATTTCCAACTAAAATATTAATTCCTTATTATTTCGAATATTTTCAAAATTTCTGAAAATTTCCTAACAGCTTAAATTTTCAGAGAATCTCGCCAGCATCTCCTCTGCACGGCTCACTCGGTACTACACAACTTGCCACTCCAGGCCTTCTCCAATCCAAAAGAAAATCAAATAGCCAAACGGCTTATCCAAACTGACTCATAAAAATCTCATACTCGTATGTAAACGTGTACCTTCTCTGTTGGGCATTCAACCCTATCTCTGCCATCTGCTATCAAACCAGCATATCCAAGCATCCTTGGTTGATCTCCCATCAATCCGTTCTCAAACCAGTCTTTCGCTTTTACTAAGCCAAAATTATATTTCAACTCTGATTCCACTCTCAGTTCTTAACCTTGTTAAGTTTTATTATAACATTCCATTTACTGATTTATTTCTCAAATCAGTTATCTCCATCTCTAATTCAAAATTCGATTCTTATTCTCCAAGAATCAATTCATTTTTAATAACTCGAATCTCCAATATTTTTCTTTTATAATTTTCATTCTGGATCTTTCCAAATTCAGTCCAATTTCGTTTATCTTAGTTTAAATTCTACTTTTACCATTTGAACTTCATAAGTTAAATTTTTATTTTCAGAATTCAAATCCCTGGGATTTATTTCAAATCAGTTTGAAATCATATATAATTCAAAACATTTGAATTTCTGACAACTTGTTTCTCAAACAATACAAAACAAAATCTTTGGTAGTAATCCGTCACTTACCAGCTCGAAAATGAACACCGATAAATGTCGCGATCATCATCGGAATTTATTTTCCAATCATCGAAGTGAGTTCAATACTTTACTACTTTAAAAACTCATTTATAATCACTCTATTTTTGAAATTACTTCAAAATATCTTTCATAGCACTTGGAAAACAAATTTTCAAATCTCCCAGGATTTTAAAATTCCCTTATATTTAATTCACATTCAATTTCAATTCTTTTCCAAGTTTCTAGAGTTTTATTTCAATTCTGGTTTTTAATTCAGATTCGGCTCATCTGATTTTGCATATCATACTTATATAATATTTCTTTTGGTTATTTATATAACCAACTCAACTATAAGTCTTATTTGATCATAATAATGATCATACATCTAATATACTATAATATTCTCAAGATATATACTTCTTTAATAGCAAAATATATTTTGGGTAAAAATTATTTTATTTACCCTCTTTTCAAAACATACTGTGTCGAATTACTCTGTTCAAGAGTTTAGAAACACCTATTGATCCAGTTTGCATTACTGTTTCGACCAGAATTCATAAACCACTCGACTGACCAGTCAACACAATATAAAACAGTTTTTATATTAATTCACAAATACGCGCTCATATATATACACTCAAACTCAATCTAGAGTACAACTAACTCCATCTCTATTGAGTTACGCCACAGAGCCAAGGTAATCACTTAACCTTATGCTCTGATACCATCTGTAACGGCGGGATTTTCGACCCAGAAAATCAACATAAAAACACACTGTTGACTATTCAAGCATCGAAAATACCGGGACATTAATAGAAGAATTTAGAGGGTGAGAAAGAAAAGATAGAACTAATAGAATAGAAGAAGAAGAAGATCATAACTGAACAGAATCATAGTAACACGAAACTCGCAGCGGAACAAAATAAGATGTATTATATAACATAACTTTGAATACAAAACTGTATTATTGTATATACATACCATTATCAGAGTACAATACATCATATCACAGCGGAAATAACTCTACATAACTAATGGTGAAGCTTCCTGCTTTTGAGCTCCTCCAAGTGAATCTGCAAAGCCTGAAACACTTGACTGCCCGTACAAATTTGGGCACCCAAGAGTTTAGGGAAAACAACAAAATAAACTCTGGGTCAGTCATGGGACTGGTGTGAGTAAATTCTAACCATAGGGTTTTACTTTGAAGAAAATCCTTTTGAAACAAAAGGATAATAGTAAGACCAGTCCACACATAAACATGGACGGCTTTTACCTTACTATAACCCAAATTACTCTGATATCAAAACCAGTGATATTATAATAATGTCTAAGCACATAAATATCCAAGTAGCAGAACGCTTGCATCTCACGTTCCACATATATATGTTATAAAATCATAAACCGCAGGGCGCTTATTGGAGAATGAATTTCAACAGACAAGGTATGGGAGCACCTTCTGAATAGTGTACTCTAGAGGGGATACACTCAGGGTTCAACAAGAACGTCTTGCAACCCGGCCACACATGACCGCTCACTCATTTAGCTTGAGTGTCGCGAATATATTATCACCACGGTTGTAGGCCATCCAACCGTCATCCGAAGATACAGAATCGAAAAGAAGTATAAATATGAATTTTCTCTAGATCGATGACAATACACCCTGCTTGGGGATGACCCAACTAGCCATGTTGCCTAGCCCAACTTCTGTCATTCTTGGTTGTGAGGCTAGAGGCTACGTCTATCTTCAGAACATCTGATCGCCATTCACTTTGAATGTCACATCGTCAAATTCGTAATCACACATCGATTACACAAATGCACACTGGGTGTAAAATAAAGAGAAGTTATCTTCTCCCCACCAACTTGGTATATTCGTAAAATCAACGGCATGACCGTTGGAAATACTCTGTCAGACACTCGTCCATACAAGTTGTCCTGGGACTGGACAAACAAAAACACACCATTCTATAACTGGACGATCCTTGCATTTAACTCCGTCTTCAATTATCTTCAGCATATCTAATTCGCAACGATTATGCCTATACGGAGTGGTTTTCGAATAATATATCCAACCGGTCCCTCCGTATTGACAACGATGGTCAAAACACTTCGATAGTTGGTTATTTAGCTATCGGAGTAAAAACAAACATTCATTCAAATGAATAACTAACATCACACAACCACGGGCACTTTTATTTAACGTTTCGTTTTATTGTTCAAATTCCCATATCTTACCAGATATTTCTCAAATCCCGTTTTAGCCTTTTCATACTTCTTGGAAAACATTTCCAGTTATTATAAACTCTTATTCTTTCATGTTCCAGAAACATACGTTATTAACGTTCGAACTCTTTCCATTAATTTCACATTCTTTATTTCTATACTTGGATAATCTACCCTCTTTATATTGGAAAATATTTCCAATTTCATTATAAATATTTTAATCGGCCAACCGTTTACCTTTAAAAACATTATTCACTTAAAAATGTGAATACCATTCCTGTTATATAAATCTGAATACCTTTATCAAATAACTCTTTATTTAGAAAATCAATAGCATTATCTCGTCTACCGAAATCTCTTTCATACTTTATATTCACAATCCACTTTATAAACTCTGTTCTCTAAGTCAACTTCTTATCAATATCCAGTTGATAACTAAATATTGATTCTTATCCTATTAACATTTATTTATTTAAAACTAAATGTTAATTATCCTATCAGATTATAATTCCTAAAAATAATTTACTTTTAATACATTCGACATCGTCGAATCCCAGTTCCAAATCCTAATGGTTTAATTCTAATCACATTTCGAACATCGAAATGTTGTCATTAGTTTCTAATACGATTCCCCAATTCTTTTTCTAAACTCTTTCTTATATTTCTTTGAACAAACGTCGTTACTTATTACTCTAGAATAAGTGGATTTCAAACCAAACTGTTACATTTCCTAGGAAGTGCTGCTATATATAAAAGTCATGCTTAAGTCAAATCAACAGCAGTAAATTTGTCGCTATAGTTCTAAACTTGTCATACGCTATAATATTCTTATAACTAATTACAGTCACACTTACCTTATCAACAGCGTTATTTTATTGCTATAGTTCAACTTGTCATACGCTGTAATATTCTTTGTTATAACTAATCTTGACATAACAGTCACACTTATCTTATCAACAGCGTTATTTTATCGCTATAATTCTAAGACTTGCATACGCTGCCATATTCCTTTTATACTAATCTTGACATCTATTTCCGTCACAAAAATCTTGACATCTCTTTCTGTTACAAAAATCTTGACATCTCTTTCCGTTACAAAAATCTTGACATCTCTTTCCGTTACAAACTGATATCGTTCCTCGGTAATAGCGAAGCCGTTCAAGTTGGGGTATTTTATTTACCTCTCAGACCTTGATCGACAACGTTCTTACCTTAGAACCGATACAAGTCTGTATTCAAATTCCTTATTACTTAATATGTTTATTAAATCGTATTTCCTTGTTGTATTTTGGAATATGGTTTTACAACACCATATCCTTACTTTGAAATCTCTGTGGTTTATGCATATTTAATTTAAACATTAACTCTTTGCTTTCTCCATTCCCCAGTTCTTATCTATAACTTCTTAAATGGTAATTAACTCTCATTAATTTCAATAAACTTATTTCTAACATGTTTTCATTAGATTAATTAAAGTCCAATTAATCTAATAATCATGTTCCCAAATAACAGTTGATTAAATCAACTTATTTCCATCAGTAAATTCATTAACTGATTTTAATTACTTCTTAACATTAGATTAATCTAATTAATCTAATGATATCTCTAAATTATTTATCTTAAATATAATTATCCAAATATTTAATCGTCGGATAGTTTTTACTTTATAAACTTGTTTAAATGTCAACAATCGCTTTTATTTGCTTTATAAAAACGAACTCTAAAATACTGGTTTATAATAGAACTTCTATTATAATTTAAAACTTCACTTTAATTATAAAAATATAATTTCTATAATTAACTTCATTGATTTGCCTGACGGTAAATCAGTTTCTTAACAAAACGATGGTTTTACGGTCGACTGTTAACACTTTCTAAATCGATATCGTTTATTTATTTAATCTAAACAAATGTTGAATTTCTGTTCAACATCAATATTCACACCGGGTTTTAAATATAATTCGGGTTCAAACAGTGCATACAAAACAAACAGTACATATAAATATCGAGGAATCCGGTCGGATTCCTCCAACCGGTTTCCGCATCCACAGATATCAGTCAACACAATTTACACTAACTCTATACTATGGGGTATTCTAATCAGTGGAATCAGTGTCCAACTGATGATGTGTACATATATATAACGGTATATAATATTCAACCGAATTAATTGTAATCAACCTAATCAACCATCACACAGCATTCAAACAACATTAAAAAATAGATCAGAGTTAGTGATTTTACTCACCTTTGCGCGTTAACCGTTAAATAACGATTTGCGGTCAATTTGTTCGGTTGGACATCTTCTTTTGCTTAGAATTGAAATGATCTTCGATCGCTCCATACTAGTTCTGGTACGCAGTCCTTGATTATACAATCCCAGCGGATCCGGTTTCGTTAAATCCGTAATTAAGATAACCGCTGCCTCCACTGTAAACAAACCCAGGCAACTCGCTCTTAACAGTTCATCGGCTTCCACCGTTTCAACAACCCACTTCAATGTTAATCCCATCTTCTTCTCTACGGGAACACCACCACCGTACTACTTCCTCGCGCAAACCGATTCCATCAACTAGAGGCCGTCGAACAGTCCCACTTCATGAACGCCCGGTGTGCCATCTTCTAACTTGCATCTCCTGAGTTCGCCACTTCCGCAATATTTCACTCCATATACTGTCACCTGTGTAGTAACTCCCTTACCTTCTCAATTGTTAGAACCCGTACCCACTTCTTTACAAACCCCATTATCCTTGCTGTGAACATCACTCACAGTCACTCAGTATTGGCCCACGTGTATAAACTTCACCCCTGTAGATCTGAAGCCAACATTACCCTGAGGCCGACTGTATCATTTTCATGCAAGGCCCTTCATGATCCACGTTCCTCATCTTTACATGCATAAACCCCACTGCCTCACGTCCATACACTGCTCATGTCCCCTCCTCTCTTCAAGTCCTTCCCATGCAAATACATGAGCACGCTAAACTCACTAAAACCGCTTACAGCCATGCATTCAACGTCATCTTCATCATAAAACCTCCGACGGTTTCCTCCACCAACCAAACGCCTTTCACCTCCCTCATATTTCTCTCTCCTTTTACGCCACTCATCCAGTATGCCTTCATCATCCCGGTTTTCAACATCCCCTTTAACGCTACTGTTGTTATTCTCCGCCATGACCGCACGTTCAAGCCCTCCTTCCTCTTACAGTATCAGCCGCGAGCTCAGGTACAACCCCATCTTGCCAAGCCTATTCACTCCTCTTTCTTAAAAACGTACGCTGCCACACCTTTTAAAACACCCGAACCAGGAGGGAAACAGCGCCATGTCCTTCATCCTCGTCGTCCAGAGCTCGAGCTTACTGCAACAGTTCTTGTCGCGGTCGCAGGTCAGTTTCACGGCAACCAAGGAGCTGGAAGCGATGTGATTCCCCGGTGGCACTAAGTTTTGAATGAAAAAGCAGGTTTCGTATTTGCAGTGTTTTCAGAATGAGAATAGGAGGGCTCTGATTTGGGAAAGAAACAGAAGAAGCAGTGAGAAGAAATGTTCAGATCTGGGAAGGATTTCAGTGGACGATGGGGTATTTATAACTTCAGTACCCTTAGTTGTTAAGTAATAGGGGTAATGGCTAACATATAGGTTTGCACATCTCTGTGATTTAACTAGGCGAGTAGACTGTGTCCTTTCCCATTCTTAAGCATTAAGTATTAGGCCATAGCGTTATTGTGGTAGGGTAGGTGTATGGTCTTATAGAGTATAGACTGATGGTGCTGCATGTGCTCTTGTCTGTGCAAGGATAGGTCTAAGTATGGGTTTCGGTATATGGGAAGGTATGGTGAAAGTGAACTGCATGTGCATGTTATACGGATGGTATTTTGGGAGGACTCTTTTCCATATGCGTTTGCATCATGAATGTATTTATTTGCTTTTACTCTTCACGTTTTATTTTATGATCCATGAATACCGCATTGTATAAATCTTTGTTCATGTCCGAGCTGGTCTGGACAGAAGTAAGAACACGGTTGTGACCAGTGAGGTGTCAGGATCCCAAAAATATAATAATACCGGTAAATTGACTCATATTTTGAAATCCCGAAATACCGATACAGGGTGCACAATACTCCAAATAAAAAGTTGCATATTTAATTAATTAAAAATTACAGTAAAATTCTAAAAATTAAATTATCGCTGCGCCTCAAAAGAACCTTGTCCCGGTTTGCATCCGATATCAAGTTATATTCAAATAACTGTTCCGGTCGATATACGATTTCATAGCGACTTTCTGAATATTTGATTTGGACATATCTTGCAATCCAGACGACGAAATCTTGGTTTTTCACTTCTGTTAGAGAAATACAGTTCAACAGATTCCAATGTTTCTTGTTTCGCAGAAATCCGACTAATAACGAGTCCGGTACACTCAGTTGAAGTTCAGAATATTAAATTACGAACTGCAGCGTCGTTATGAGCTCGATTATATTATATATATATATATTTTTATACGTTCAATTTCGTTTTAATTAATATATAAATCCATTTATATTTCGAATTCGATATTTATACTGATTTAAATATTCAAATATGAACCGACAAAAATGCGAGACGTTACACTATATGGAGATAGGCGGTTAATCGATGGTGTTATTGCTCCTGAAATTCCATCAGAATTCATAAAGATGGTTAGTGATACCATGATATATGCAAATAAAGAATTTGTAGACAAGGGTGGAAAAGCCGATGTTTTACCATTTTTACATCCTGATGTCTGTATTGTCAACTATTATAATATTGATGGGAAACTAGGATTGCATCAGGATAAGGATGAAGGCAATGAAAGTCTCTCACGTGGACTTCCAGTAGTCTCCTTTTCTGTAGGAGATTCGACCGAATTTGTATACAAGGATGAGAGATTCAAGGGATTAGACAGGAAAATTATACTTGAATCAGGAGATGTTCTTATATTTAGAGGAAAATCAAGGGGAATTTTTCATGGCATCCCAGGCATTCACAAGGATTCAGCTTCGGCTTTGCTTAGAGAAAAGACCAATTTGAAAACGGGTTGGCTGAATTTAACTTTCAGACAGTGTGTGGTTTCAAACGAAGAGGAGAGACCAAATATTGCATGCAGTCATTCGCAGCTGAATTATTCAAAGTTGTATCGGTCTTTTGCAGATGTAGTTAGGCAACCACTGTCTTATATGCCCAATTGGAACTCGGCTTTGCCGAAAGATGTTCGTTTTAGAAAAAATATAGGTGGTCGTTTTTTCTTTCGTTGTGGTGATTCCTCTCATGTAGCGAGGGATTGTCGAAATGGTATGCGATGTTTTAACTGTGGTGGTGTGGGTCATCGTAAGAATGGCTGTTGTAACAACCCAAATTTTTATAACATGTTGAACTAGAAATCAAGGCAGAATTAATTTTTAAAACAAGAATCAAGGGAAACGGGTTGCGCCATTGCGTTTGTCTCGAAATTTTACATGAAATAGAGTCCAAGTTTTCGAAAATCGGAGTCTGTATGAGGGAGATATGACCCTTCGAAGTTTCAGGAATTTTCAGAATCAAAAACAGCTCGAAATTCGAATTTGAAATTCGAATTCAAACCCCAGATCAGACTGGGCGGGAAAATTCCCGCCCATGGACCAGGTCGACCTGGGGGTCGACTATAGTGTCGACCTCCCATGGACCAGGTCGACCTGGGGGTCGACCTGCCTCCCGAACCACTTTTCTGAACCAGATGCATTCTGATGTATTTAGGCTCGTTTTCTGACCAGATTCATCTGCCTAACCCTATATAAACAGCCCCCTAGCCTCATTTTCTCCACACCATTTCTTTCTGTCCTTATGCTGCTTCTAAGATAATCAAAATAATAAGATAAAAAGGAAGAAAAAGGACTGCTCCTTCTCCATCAAGACTACGCTTAGGAATTTGCAAATTGGGGGATTTCAATTCGAACACAATCAATCAAATAGAGATTCAACAATCAAATTCTGCTTTCTAATTCTCGATCCACGCACTGTAAGTTCTAGTTGTTTTTAGATTTAAACATTTAATTATAATATGAACATGAAATAAAATGGAATTGGATCTAAGTATGTTTATCGATTCTGATCTATTTCTGTTGCTCTTTGAATCTTCTGTTTTGGGACTTGTCTATCTTTATGTTCATGACAAGTATGTCTATCTTCTGTTTTGGGACTTGTTTATCGATTATGATTTAAACATTTCTTTTCATGAACCTTGGTCAATTTCGGACCTTGGCCTAAAATCGCGATTTGCGTACGATATGTATACGGGGGAATTATAAGATTATTGCCTATATGAATATGATGTAATAATTGGCAACATGAAATTGGATATTATCATTGTATTTACAAGTTTGGGCTTGATCTGTAAATTTTGGCAACATGAAATTGTCTATCTTTATGTTGCTCGTGGTTGCATAACACACATTAGGCACTAGATCGGCTCAGACACATTTTCATATTGCATATGCATGAGTGTTTATACTTGTTTATGGATGGAATTGAATGTGTTATCATGTGGATGTTGCATATGGATGGATGTTTGTGCACACATATAGTGTTTATATGACTAGAACTATTTGCATACATAGTGGATTCATGGCACTAAACATATTTTGCATTTAAAAAGATCAATCAGGCCTGATTATTTGCATTAGATAAGGAACATATACACACACTTTCTGCATATATTCACACCGCATTAGAAATCTCTTAAGGACAATGGATGCCGGTGATTGATGATTGAGTTGATGGATGATTGGATGGTAGGACACATTCTTCTTAACTCTAAGATTTCGGGGACGAAATCCTTTAAGGAGGGGAGAATGCAACAACCCAAATTTTTATAACATGTTGAAACTAGAAATCAAGGCACAATTAATTTTTAAAACAAGAATCAAGAGAAACGGGTTGCTCCATTGCATTCGTCTCAAAATTTTACATGAAATAGAGTCTGAGTTTTCGAAAATCGGAGTCCATATGAGGGAGATATGACCCTCCGAAGTTTCAAGAATTTTCAAAATCAAAAATAGCTCGAAATTCGAATTTGAAATTCGAATTCAAACCCCAGATCAGACTGGGCGGGAAAATTCCCGCCCATGGACCAGGTTTACCTGGGGGTCGACTATAGTGTCGACCTCCCAGGGACCAGGTCGACCATAGTGTCGACCTGCCTCCCGAACCACTTTTCTGAACCAGATGCATTCTGATGTATTTAGGCTCGTTTTCTGACCAGATTCGTCTGCCTAACCCTATATAAACAGCCCCCTAGCCTCATTTTCTCCACACCATTTCTTTCTGTCCTTATGCTGCTTCTAAGATAATCAAAATAATAAGATAAAAAGGAAGAAAAAGGACTGCTCCTTCTCCATCAAGACTACGCTTAGGGATTTGCAAATTGGGGGATTTCAATTGGAACACAATCAATCAAATAGAGATTCAACAATCAAATTCTGCTTTCTAATTCTCGATCCACGCACTGTAAGTTCTAGTTGTTTTTAGATTTAAACATTTAATTATAATATGAACATGAAATAAAATGGAATTGGATCTAAGTATGTTTATCGATTCTGATCTATTTCTGTTGCTCTTTGAATCTTCTGTTTTGGGACTTGTCTATCTTTATGTTCATGACAAGTATGTCTATCTTCTGTTTTGGGACTTGTTTATCGATTCCGATTTAAACATTTCTTTTCATGAACCTTGGTCAATTTCGGACCTTGGCCTAAAATCGCGATTTGCGTACGATATGTATACGGGGGAATTATAAGATTATTGCCTATATGAATATGATGTAATAATTGGCAACATGAAATTGGATATTATCATTGTATTTGCAAGTTTGGGCTTGATCTGTAAATTTTGGTATAATCTTGTTATGAACAAATTTGCATAAATATTGTATACATGGAATTTGGCACAAATAGGATCTATGTAATGTAACATGATATTTGGTATATATAACATGTATATAATTTGGCATGTAAATTAAACCACGAGTTCGGACCTATGTAAATTAAATCAAAAGATTTGGCTTACGATTGGGCATATGTAGAATTGGGGATTTGAATATAAAAGCGATTGTAAATTTGATAATTGGCATAAATATGTATTATGAACTTGGGTAGTTAGTGTGTGTTGTAATAAAAAGATTACAATTTGGGATAACCACATCATGAATCATGATTTGGGTTTATTTGGGCATGATACATGCAATTTTGGCTAGAACTCGATATGGGTGAAATAGCATAAACTTGGCATACATGTAAATAGGCAAGAATTGGACATATGTAAACTGACTAGAGTTGGGTATATATATCCATATATATATATATATATATATATATATATATATATATATATATATATATATATTGGCATGTAATTTTGGAACTTGGGCATATGTTTATTAATATGTAAAGTTGGGAATTTGAAACATGAAAATGACTGTGTATTGGATAATTGACTTGAACACGAACATTTCTATATGTTAAACACATGAACTGATATTGGGATTTTGGGGGAAATACGACCATTAATGAACCTATGACACGAGGTTAGACTCGGTTCGTGGTGTAAATCTTCTCGGAACCGCCCGGCAAATCCAGTAGCCACAAAGTTTAGTCTAATGTGAGAGGTCGAAGGCCAAATTGTAGGCGTAACGATTTATGACACGAGGTTAGACTCGGTTTGTGGTGTAAATCTGCCCGGAACCGCCCGGCAAATCCAGTGGCCACAAAGTGCACGGTCTAATGTGAGAGGTCATGATTCGTTCATCATAATGAATGAATTAAGGAATACTAACCATAATAAGACGTGGGTATGGTTAGAGGGTTAGGTGGGATAACATGGAAATTTGACATGTAAATGTGGACCTAACCGGTATGAGTTAAGAACATATAAAACTTACAAGTGTAGGCTTAACCAACGTAACAGTTAATCAGACTAATGGGTGGGTTAAGTAATATGACTAGACTAATGACACTTAACCAATATTACATGACACGTGGCATGGTTAAGTCAACTGAAACATATAGATAATACTTAACCAACTTTGCATGATACGTGGGCGGGTTAAGCCATGAATTACTTGAATATACTTAACCAATTTGACACGATGATTTGATAGGGTTAAGTCATGAACCACTTGAATATACTTAACCAATTTGACACGATGATTTAATAGGGTTAAGTCATGAATCGCTTGAATATACTTACCCAATTTGACACGATGATTTGATAGGGTTAAGTCATGAACCACTTGAATATACTTAACCAACTTGATAGATGATTCGTAGGGCTAAGTCATGAACTTGAACGATAACACTTAGCCAATTTGACATGACATGTAGACGGGTTAAGTCACGAACTTGAATGACAACACTTAACCAACTTGACATGCTAGACCGATGGGGTTAAGTCTCGAATTTAAATGACAACACTTAACCTACTAGACGGAAACCCTAGTTACGCGGTCCGTTTCAGCAGTAACCCGCTAGATGTATCATGGTACCCTGGAACTAGGCAGGGTGGGGCACGATTACTGGGCTGATTGTAAGCGACCAGAATGACGGTTGTGTGGGTGCGCCAGTGTAGGTTCTAACGGAGTGCGGGCGTGCACACACTCCAGAGCAGAAAAAGCAGGCATTGGGCATTAGAAGGTTTATCTGTGCGTGCTTGATTCGTGTCGATGGTTGGCACCATAGGGCTTGATATACTATATGGTGGACCTAGCACAGGAGACTACATTTCATGATTGGGCCATATGACACATACACATGAACGAGCTAGGACTTGTAGGGAGCCGATCGATTAATAGATCGTTACGTGGAATTCGTTAGGTAGCATAATCCCTAATGGTCCTAGGTGGCATAAATCCTAATCAATCTAGAAAACGTTCAATAGGTAGCATAATCCCTAGTGGTCCTAGGTGGCATAAATCCTAGTTGAACACGCGATAGTTCATGATAAGGAAACCTAGCCAGAACAAGGGTGACAGTCCAAACGATTTTAAGAATGGTGGTACTACGTTGAAGTAGTATAGAAATACGTGATGAAACCCATACGATATACGGCAAGAGACTATACATATGCATGGAAAGGATGATACGGGTTGGGGTACTAGTACAGTTGGTGCAGAGAATATAGAAAATCAAAGAAAATAGTGGAATGGTGAAGCTTAGAAATCTTGCGATGTTATACTTAATAGAAACCTTGCAATGTTATACTTGATTCATCGTGCTTGTAGCTTACCTTGTCATCATGCCTATGTTTACTTTCAGTTTATTCATGCCATGTTATCTTTACCTGTTTTTATGCTGAAAGTCACTAAGACTTACTCGGTCTTTATGACTGACCCAGTTTGTTTCGCCTCTTTTTCTTCCGTTCCCCCCCCCCCCCCCCCCAGGTTCTCAGGAAGGAAGCACTACTACTTAGTTTGGACTTATTTCTGCTTCAAGATCATCATATATGGCTTGGACCTTTCTTGGCTATGGCTGCTTTACTTGGGGAATGATTTATGACTATGGTTTTATGCTTCTTTATTATTGCAAGATAGATTTCGATGTAATGGATTTAATGGCATTTCGATGTAAAAGGCTTTAGACCTTACTAGATTTTAAAGAAATGAAATTTGGTTTTTCTTCCCCTGTTTTATATATGTTCTGTCTTGTAATATTTCTGTGTATGTTTACCTAGATAATGCTCCACCAAAGCTAGTGCATTCCCTTTGTGAGTGACCCTAGCGGAGGTGGGGTGTTACATTTGGTATCAGAGCAGAAGGTTACCAGATTGGGCAAAAGTTTTTAAAACCTTTTGAAATTATTTTCAAAACCATTTACAAAGAAGAATTTTTCAAGAAAAATTTTATTTTTAAAGGTTATTCCCCAAAGGCCATTATCATTATCCTTTGTTTCCTTGTTTGAATCCCTTTTCCTTTCTTTCCTCCATCTGTAGTCACATTAGTTCCATCTGCGACTAACCTTATTTCAAGCTTTGAAGGGTTGCTGTGCGATGGAGGTAGTTCTCGAGAGACCTATTAACACGTTTAATAAGAGGGGATAAGGGTGGTTAAGGCGAAAGAGGCTCAGAACAAGAAGGTAGAAATGTTTCTGTAGGAAAGCTTAGTTTATCTTTCTATCCTGTCCGTACCCTTTTTGATTATGGTACATCGCATCCTTTTTATTTCTGCTTCGATAGTTGAGTCTCTGCACCTTAGTACTAGCGTAGTAGAGGATCCCGTTTTTGTCTCAAATCCCGTGGGGAATCAGATCATTTATTCATGACTTGTTTGGATTTGAGAATGTCTATGCCAAGTGTTGAGTTTAGAAGTAATGCTTATGTTTTTGGGCAATGGGTTGATTCTAGAGATGGAGTGGTTTCCCAAAAATGATACCATTCTCGAGTATTAAAAGAGGGTAGTTAGACTCTTGACTTGCCCCGGTAATGTCCTCGAAGTCTAGGGTAACCCTTAGGGTTCTTCCATGCTTAATTACCTAGAATCTCTTGATACATTTATCAATCCGTTCTTGATACATTTATCGATCCGCTCGAGTAGTGTTCGCCACTAAGGCGGATGGTTCATTTCGCTTATGCATGAGTTATAGAAAATCACCTTAGTAAGTACATTTGGCAACATGGTTGACATTTGTTTGTTTTCAAGAGATAGTTCTTCTGCGTGGAATACCTTATAGTGAGTAAACGAGATCCAGGATTCACTAGTGAATTTTGGAGAGCTTGCATGAAACCATGAGTACGCAGTTATGTTTAAGCCGAGTATACTAGAAAAAGAATAAGGGAAAGTGGAATGAGAGGCGACAGTGAAATGAGTTCCAACTCATATTTTGGAAACAAGAAGATATGAAATTGTGAAGTTAAAGACGGTGAAAGCACAATGGAGTTAAGCTCAAGGAAATGTGACTTAGAAGATTGAAGACTAGATACGCGCATCACATCTCTTTTTAAGAGTATATCCTTGATCCCTCTTTTCCTGTAGAGCTTACTTGCATACTATCTTTCAAGTATATCCTCTCGGTCCTATTCTCAATCCTATTTTTGTTGCAAACCCCATAGGAGGTATGACTTATCTGTTAGTAATACATGTTAGGGCTTCAGGGTGTCCGTTGGGTTGACTAAACTTTTTGGGTTTGATAGGATATGGACTGGTGCTTAGGGATTTCTTCTCCTGTTCAGTATATATGTGACGTAAATTTCCAGCTTTGACATTGTCTGATGGGCACAAAGTTTTTACTTGCTTCTATCATTCGGCTATATCTTTAGGTAGGAACAATTGGGTGAAACATGTGTTTGAGACATGTTATGATTGATGGTTGCAAGTGGTTGCAAGTTGTTGCCCGTGGTTGCATAACACACATTAGGCACTAGATCGGCTCAGACACATTTTCATATTGCATATGCATGAGTGTTTATACTTGTTTATGGATGGAATTGAATGTGTTATCATGTGGATGTTGCATATGGATGGATGTTTGTGCACACATATAGTGTTTATATGACTAGGACTATTTGCATACATAGTGGATTCTTGGCACTAAACATATTTTGCATTTAAAAAGATCAATCAGGCCTGATTATTTGCATTAGATAAGGAACATATACACACACTTTCTGCATATATTCACACCGCATTAGAAATCTCTTAAGGACAATGGATGCCGGTGATGGATGATTGAGTTGATGGATGATTGGATGGTAGGACACATTCTTCTTAACTTGAAGATTTCAGGGACGAAATCCTTTAAGGAGGGGAGATTGTAACAACCCAAATTTTTATAACATGTTGAAACTAGAAATCAAGGCAGAATTAATTTTTAAAACAAGAATCAAGGGAAACGGGTTGCTCCATCGCGTTCGTCTCGAAATTTTACATGAAATAGAGTCTGAGTTTTGGAAAATCGGAGTCCGTATGAGGGAGATATGACCCTCCGAAGTTTCAAGAATTTTCAGAATAAAAAACAGCTCGAAATTCGAATTTGAAATTCGAATTCAAACCCCAGATCAGACTGGGCGGGAAAATTCCCGCCCATGGACCAGGTTGACCTGGGAGTCGACTATAGTGTCGACCTCCCAGGGACCAGGTCGACCATAGTGTCGACTTGGGGGTCGACCTGCCTCCCGAACCACTTTTCTGAACCAGATGCATTCTGATGTATTTAGGCTCGTTTTCTGACCAGATTCGTCTGCCTAACCCTATATAAATAGCCCCCTAGCCTCATTTTCTCCACACCATTTCTTTCTGTCCTTATGCTGCTTCTAAGATAATCAAAATAATAAGATCAAAAGGAAGAAAAAGGACTGCTTTTTCTCCATCAAGACTACGCTTAGGGATTTGCAAATTGGGGGATTTCAATTGGAACACAATCAATCAAATAGAGATTCAACAATCAAATTCTGCTTTCTAATTCTCGATCCACACACTGTAAGTTCTAGTTGTTTTTAGATTTAAACATTTAATTATAATATGGACATGAAATAAAATGGATTTGGATCTAAGTATGTTTATTTATTCTGATCTATTTCTTTTCATGAACCTTGGTCAGTTTCGGACCTTGGCCTAAAATCGCGATTTGCGTACGATATGTATACGGGGGAATTATAAGATTATTGCCTATATGAATATGATGTAATAATTGGCAACATGAAATTGGATATTATCATTGTATTTGCAAGTTTGGGCTTGATCTGTAAATTTTGGTATAATCTTGTTATGAACAAATTTGCATAAATATTATATACATGGAATTTGGCACAAATCGGATGTATGTAATGTAACATGAGATTTGGTATATATAACATTTATGTAATTTGGCAAGTAAATTAAACCACGAGTTCGGGCCTTTGTAAATTAAATCAAAAGATTTGGCTTACGATTGGGCATATGTAGAATTGGGGGTTTGAATATAAAAGCGATTGTAAATTTGATAATTGGCATAAATATGTATTATGAACTTGGGTAGTTGGTGTGTGTTGTAATAAAAAGATTACAATTTGGGATAACCACATCATGAATCATGATTTGGGTTTATTTGGGCATGATACATGCAATTTTGGCTAGAACTCGATATGGGTGAAATAGCATAAACTTGGCATACATGTAAATAGGCAAGAATTGGACATATGTAAACTGACTAGAGTTGGGTATATATATCCATATATATATATATTGGCATGTAATTTTGGAACTTGGGCATATGTTTATTAATATGTAAAGTTGGGAATTTGAAACATGAAAATGACTGTGTATTGGATAATTGACTTGAACACAAACATGAACATTTCTATATGTTAAACACATGAACTGATATTGGGATTTTGGGGGAAATACGACCATTAATGAACCTTTGACACGAGGTTAGACTCGGTTCGTGGAGTAAATCTTCCCGGAACCGCCCGGCAAATCAAGTAGCCACAAAGTTTAGTCTAATGTGAGAGGTCGAAGGCCAAATTGCAGGCGTAACGATTTATGACACGAGGTTAGACTCGGTTTGTGGTGTAAATCTGCCCGGAACCGCCCGGCAAATCCAGTGGCCACAAAGTGCACGGTCTAATGAGAGAGGTCATGAT
Source organism: Allium sativum (assembly GCA_030737875.1). NCBI lineage: Eukaryota > Viridiplantae > Streptophyta > Magnoliopsida > Asparagales > Amaryllidaceae > Allium > Allium sativum. The sequence goes on along the minus strand of CM060918.1, from coordinate 969,992,756 downwards.
TCGTTCATCATAATGAATGAATTAAGGAATACTAACCATAATAAGACGTGGGTATGGTTAGAGGGTTAGGTGGGATAACATGGAAATTTGACATGTAAATGTGGACCTAACCGGTATGAGTTAAGAACATGTAAAACTTACAAGTGTAGGCTTAACCAACGTAACAGTTAATCAGACTAATGGGTGGGTTAAGTAATATGACTAGACTAATGACACTTAACCAATATTACATGACACGTGGCATGGTTAAGTCAACTGGAACATATAGATAATACTTAACCAACTTTGCATGATACGTGGGCGGGTTAAGCCATGAATTACTTGAATATACTTAACCAATTTGACACGATGATTTGATAGGGTTAAGTCATGAACCACTTGAATATACTTAACCAATTTGACACGATGATTTGATAGGGTTAAGTCATGAACCACTTGAATATACTTAACCAATTTGACACGATGATTTGATAGGGTTAAGTCATGAACCACTTGAATATACTTAACCAATTTGACACGATGATTTGATAGGGTTAAGTCATGAATCGCTTGAATATACTTAACCAATTTGACACGATGATTTGATAGGGTTAAGTCATGAACCACTTGAATATACTTAACCAACTTGATAGATGATTCGTAGGGCTAAGTCATGAACTTGAACGACAACACTTAGCCAATTTGACATGACACGTAGACGGGTTAAGTCACGAACTTGAATGACAACACTTAACCAACTTGACATGCTAGACCGATGGGGTTAAGTCTCGAATTTAAATGACAACACTTAACCTACTAGACGGAAACCCTAGTTACGCGGTCCGTTTCAGCAGTAACCCACTAGATGTATCATGGTACCCTGGAACTAGGCAGGGTGGGGCACGATTACTGGGCTGATTGTAAGCGACCAGAACGACGGCTGTGTGGGTGCGCCAGTGTAGGTTATAACGGAGTGCGGGCGTGCACACACTCTAGAGCAGAAAAAGAAGGCATTGGGCATCAGTAGGTTTATCTGTGCGTGCTTGATTCGTGTCGATGGTTGGCACCATAGGGCTTGATACACCCTATGGTGGACCTAGCACAGGTGACTACATTTCATGATTGGGCCGTATGACACAGACACATGAACGAGCTAGGACTTGTAGGGAGCCGATCGATTAATAGATCGTTACGTGGAATTCGTTAGGTAGCATAATCCCTGGTGGTCCTAGGTGGCATAAATCCTAATCGAATCTAGAAACGTTCAATAGGTAGCATAATCCCTAGTGGTCCTAGGTGGCATAAATCCTAGTTGAACACGCGATAGTTCATGATATGGAAACCTAGCCAAAACAAGGGTGGCAGTCCAAATGATTTTAAGAATGGTGGTACTACGTTGAAGTAGTATAGAAATACGTGATGAAACCCATACGATATACGGTAAGGGACTGTACATATACATGGAAAGGATGATACGGGTTGGGGTACTAGTACAGTTGGTGCAGAGAATATAGGAAATCAAAGAAAATAGTGGAATGGTGAAGCTTAGAAATCTTGCGATGTTATACTTAATAGAAACCTTGCAATGTTATACTCGATTCATCGTGCCTGTAGCTTACCTTGTCATCATGCTTATGTTTACTTTCAGTTTATTCATGCCATGTTATCTTTACCTGTTTTTATGCTGAAAGCCACTAGGACTTACTCAGTCTTTATGACTGACCCAGTTTGTTTCGCCTCTTTTTCTTCCGTTCCCCCCCAGGTTCTCAGGGAGGAAGCACTACTACTTAGTTTGAACTTCTTTCTGCTTCAAGAACATCATATATGGCTTGGACCTTTCTTGGCTATGGCTGCTTTACTTGGGGAATGATTTATGACTATGGTTTTATGCTTCTTTACTATTGCAAGACAGATTTCGATGTAATGGATTTAATGGCATTTCGATGTAAAAGGCTTTAGACCTTACTAGATTTTAAAGAAATGAAATTTTGTTTTTCTTCCGTTGTTTTATATATGTTCTGTCTTGTAATATTTCTGTGTATGTTTACCTAGATAATGCTCCACCAAAGCTAGTGCATTCCCTTTGTGAGTGACTCTAGCGGAGGTGGGGTGTTACAGCTATCCATAGAGGTATACTGGCAAAACAATCAGGGAGCTATTGCACTTCAACTATCTGAAAATAACTGAAATTCTAGATTTGTACGCAAGGGATTTCTCTGTTGGTGAAAACGATGGTGCTTACCTGATTTTGTTGTTGGGGTGGAATCTAGAAGGGCTAGTTGATGGGATCCTGTGGAGAAAGGGGGTGGATTCAGTGAATGCATATCCTCCATTACCTAGTCCGTTGACAAGGAAAGAACATGCTTTTTATTTCAGTCTAAATCTCATTAAGCTGAGAAGGCTAAATGTTGATTGTAGTGTCAGTAATATGAGGGAAGTTCTTCGATTGTTGGATAAGATTCTAGAACACTTTGATACTTTAAATACATTCATTAACTGCGATTACAGTGATGATAGTCTTCAGTTCTAGGCTGAAAGTTCTTTACAGATTAATGATGTGATGGGAAATAGTGTTCAGACAGTGGAGGATATGGGTGTTAACTCAGATTTGGGCTTTGTTAGTGGAGCGTTTTTTGAAAAAGAGTTAATGGATGAGGTTGGTGTAATATGGCCTTCGTTGAATGATCCAATGATTCATGATCCGCGTGTAATGAAATGTATGGGACTCTGTGTTGATGCCTGTTTTAATGATGGTTTTAATGGCGACAAGATCATCAATAATGGGAAAATCAGAGAAGTAATGATAGGGGTGGACGAGGAGGATATGGGTGGTTATTCTGACTGTGTCTCTGGTTTTGAGCATGTTAGTTAGACTGGTATGGTAGAGGGGATGGACTGGGTTGTGGCTAAGGATGTTGAGATCTCAAATAGGTTTGAATTGTTGGGCGATTGTGAGGACAGATTGAATTCAAGGATGGAGGAGATAGGTGGTTCTAAAGTTGGTTCTAAAGTGGTGGCTGCTTTGAAGTCTGGCAACATGTCGAGGAAGGGTTTCCGAGTTGGCAGGATAAAAAGTGGTAGGGTAGTTCAAATGAAGGTGTTGAGAAATTCCAGATTTGCGCGAGACATTGATGGGATGATGAACCATTAGAGTAAGGTCGAGGATTCATGTTGTAATGTTAAAACTGATGGTTCAGGTGAGTTGTAGAAGGCAATGCAGTTGGGTCGCGTTTGTAATGAGGTTGAAGAGGTGGTGGAACTGAATAGAAGTCCAGTATTCAATGTGGCTTCCAGAGAGGATATGGTATTTGTGGACAACGGTCTAGTTAGTTTCAACTCTTCATCGAACTGTCATTCGTATGCTTTTTCTATTTCATGGGACATGGGACCATGCACTGTGTTGGTGAGTGAGAAGCTCATGAAGCTCTTCTCCTTATATGTGAGACCGAACTATTGTGTGTCTAGTTGGGTGGCTGAATTATTTAGCTCAGAGTTTATCACTGGAGTTGATTCTAGTCCCTTGAGTTGTGAAGGATTTTTGGAGCCTAGTGAGATTCCTTTTCAGGGTAGGGATGTTGCCTCTTCATCGGCTAGAAGGGGAAGGCGTAGGAGAGTAGCTCCCAGTTCTAGAGTGATTCGTCGTAGTGCAAGGATCAGATCTAGCTCCTCTACATTTCGATGTAGGTCCCAGAGTACGAATGGTAGTAGTAGCAATTCAGTTTTGGGCTCAGGTATGACTTCTACTTATGGCAGTGATTATCCTCCTTATGCATTGAGTAGCCTTTTGACTGGTCAGCTGGTTCAGCTTGCCAATGATACAGCCTTTATTTTTTCTGATATTGAGTTAAATGCTGACTTCATTAGGAGTAGGGAATTAGAGAGAGTCTCTTCTTTGAGTAGATGAGGATTGTTAGTTGGAATATTAGGGGTTTAAATGAACCTAAAAAATGTGCTAAAGTTAGGACTTTCTTTGTAGATTATCATATTGATATTGCTTTGCTTCAAGAGACTAAAATTGAAAGTCCCGACTTTAGCTTTTACGCTAGATTAGGTGGATCTCATTTTCGTAACTGGGCCTATCTACCGTCAATTGGCAGTGCAGGAGGGCTTGTGATTAGTTGGAAAGATAACCAATATAGACTTATGCAGGGATTTTCTAAGTTACATTCAGTACACATTATATTAATTTCACTTAGTGATAATTCCTTATTGGGCATTACGAATGTGTATGGCCCTCACACTAAGATTGAGAGCAGACTTTTGTGGGATGAATGTTCCGAATTTAGGAATCTTGTCCCAAATCTTTGGATTGTAGGGGGGATTTTAATGTTACTAGGTTTTTAGGTGAGAGATCTCCTAGAGAAGGTAATTTCTCTGACATGGAGGAATTTAATGATTTCATACTTGATAATAATTTGATTGAGATTCCGCTTAACAATAGATCATTCACTTGGTCTAATGATAGGGATAGTCCGTCTTTTGCCTTACTAGATAGATTATTTATAAGTACTGAGCTTGATGATAGATTTCCTATTTGTAAAGTAAAGGGTTTACCTTTTTTATATTCGGATCATTGTCCTTTAATTCTCTCGTGCGAATCAAATATTTTAATTAGTAATAATTTTAAATTTGAAAAAATGTGGCTTTTGGATACCAGTTTTATTAAACTAGTCACTGTCAAATGGAATTCGTTGTTCTATTTTAATAATTTGTACAAGGGAAATTCAGCAAAGATTTTTGTCGCAAAACTTGGTAAATTAAGATTTTTTTCTTAAGAGGTGGAATAAATATATTTTTGGAAGTGTTAGAATTAAGAAAGATAAGATTTTATGTGAGATGTTAGATTTAGATAAGTTGGGTGAGTCTAGAACTCTTAATCTAGTTGAGAAAGATAGACTTAGTAATCTTAGAAATGACCTCAAACTGATTATGGAAAAGGAAGAAATAATGTGGAAGCAAAGATCACGTGTTCAATGGATTAAGGAAGGTGATAATAATACGAAATTTTTTCATAGTATGGCTAATAAGAGGAGACGTGATAATTTGATTCATTCTATTTTCTTAAATAACGAGGAATTGACAGTTAAGTGTGATTTAAATGAAGCTTTCACCAATTATTACAAACAAATTGTTGGGACTAGGATCAAGAGAAGAGTTAACGTTAATTGGAAGGACATCTACCCTAATGATGTTAGGGGAGAGTTATTAGATTTAGATAAATCTTTTTCTGAGCAGGAGATTTGGAAGGCTATTTGTGATATGCCTAGTGACAAAGCTCCGGGGCCTGATGGTTTTTCTGTTTTATTTTACAAGCAATTTTGGGAGGTTTTGAAATCTGATGTTATTAAATTATTTAATGATTTTTATAGCGGAGACTTGTGTCTAGGTAACTTTAATTTTGCTAATGTTATCCTTATTAAGAAGAGATAGGGTGCCAAATTTTTAAAGGATTTTAGACCTATCTCTTTGATAAATGTATCTGTTAAGATTATTTCTAAAGTTCTAGAGAATAGGCTTAGTAGGAAGATGAATGATCTTATAGATCATTCGCAAACTGCTTTTATTAAGGGTAGACAAATAGTGGATGGAGTGGCAGCTGTACAAGAGTACATTAATGTATGTGTTAAAAATATTTTTTCATGCGCTATTTTGAAATTAGATTTTGAGAAGGCATTTGATTCTATTGACTGGGATTACATATGTGAAGTATGTCTTAATAGAGGTTTTAGTGTCAGATGGATTAATTGGATAATGCTTTTACTTATGTCTAGTAGTTCTAATATTGTTGTCAATGGGGTTATGGGAAAGAAGATCCAATCTAAGAGGGGTCTTAGACAGGGAGATCCCCTGTCACCTCTTTTATTTAATTTAGCGGTTGACGTTTTTTCTAGAATTATTAAGAGAGCTGGGAGATTAGGTGTTTTGGGCAATGTTGGTAATGAGGAATTTAACAATGAGTTATCTATACTTCAATTCGCGGATGATACTTTGTTATTTTCTTCTCACCTTCCTAAGAACACTATTGCCCTCAAGTTTATTCTTTATTGTTTTGAGATGTTATCAGGTCTTAGGATTAATTTTGACAAGAGTTTTGTTATGGTCATTAATGATTTTGGTAATGTAGAGGCTATGGTTACTAGCATCTTAAACTGTTCTGTCATGAAATTTCCTTTTGATTATTTGGGTTTTAAGATTAGGCCTTCGAAACAAAAGAAGGAGGATTGGTTAGTCATAATCGATAATATTAATAGTAGACTATCAAGTTGGAACAATAGAATTTTGTCTGGAGCAGGTAGACTACTTTTGGTTAATTCAGTATTATCTGCTATCCCTGCTTATTGGATGTCTGTACATAGATTTCCTCAATGGGTTATTGAAAAGATTGATAGAATAAGACGTAATTACCTATGGAGTGGGGTTGGTGATCCTATTTGTAGGGGTTTCAAATGTTTAGTAAACTGGGAGGTGTGTTGTAAACCTAAGAAAGATGGGGGATTGGGGATCATTAATTTAGTTAATTTTAACTCTTCCTTATTAGCCAAACGGTTGTCGAAATTTAGGTGTCCTATAGTGTCGACTACGTGGAAGGTTATTGCATCTAAATTTTACTATTGAGGAGGAGAGTTTATTGTGGGATCTAGGGATAGTTGGTATAATAGATTATCTTACTTATAGAAATCAGTATTAAAGTGCTTTGATTTTTTTAACCTAGGTTATAAGGTGATTGTTCATTTGGGTTATATGACTTACTTTTGGCATGATATGTGGATCTCTCGTTTACCTCTTAAAATTGAATTTAGGGAACTCTTTAATAATTGTAGATTTAAAAATGCGTTGATTAAAGATGTTTTTAGAAGAGATTTGGATCCCCCATGGGAGTTTTCTTTTGATAATATCTTAGAAGGGGAAATTTTAAGACAATTAGCGTTACTATATGCTAAGTTATCATTATATCACATTGATGAGTATAGGGACTTTATTAGTTGGGGTATGGATAAGAGTCAAGTTTATTCGGTTAATTCTATGTATAACTTTATAAATTTTTCGGGAATCTCATTTCAGCCTTTTAAGTTTATTTGGAAATCTAATTCTCCTCCTAAAGCTAAATTTCTGATGTGGTTAATCATTCATAAGAAACTTAATACGGTTGAGGTTCTAAAGAGGAAGAATATCATTTTTGATGTTAAGTGTTATTTTTGTAATCTTTTGAACGAGGATGTTGATCATTTATTTTTCTCATGCAATATCACAAATTTTATATGTAATATGGTCTTAAGGATATTTGTTTTTGATTGTCCTAATTCTTACAATAGTTGTGTCGAATATTGGGATTCTTATAGATTTATTTATTATGGTAATAAAAGATACATTTTAGATTCTTTAGTCACTATCATAAGTTGGTTCATTTGGTTTGAGAGAAATCAGAGATGTTTTCACTCTACTTCTGTTTCTACGGATAATTTAATTATTAAAATAGTTTACTTTTGTTTGGAATGGATGTCTAATTTACATTACAAGCTATTTGGGAAATTGGACTTTGAGAGTTTATTGATTAAGGTTAGATTTAACTTGTATCTATTTATTAGAATCAGCAGATCGCATTGGTTGTTAATTTCTTTTATTAGTTTTTTCATTGTATTTTTCCTCTACACATATATGTATGGTAGATAAACATGTATAAATATATATATATGCTTATATATAATATATATTTTTATACACATATATTTCCATATATATATATATATATATATATATATATATATATATATATATATATGTGTGTGTGTGTGTGTGTGTGTGTGTGTGACAAATTACTAATAGTTTGTTGAGCTTTTCGCAGATTCAGATTGTTGATTAAGAGGAAGTACTTAGCGGATAGCTGGATAGATTGGTAGCAGTTATTGTGGGGATGTTCAAGTTGATGGATATTATTGTGGAGCTTAGAGGATTGCTGTTTGGATTGAAGATTTGCTATTCATTTGTAGTCTTTTGGGCTTATTTTTTGAGAGTTTTTTGATGTTCTACTTCATTATTTTTGCTATTACATAGAGAGTATGGATTATTGTATTGGTGTAGATATACTTCAATATCGGGTGGTGGCCTTGCTGGAATTCGATATTGGAGTAGATGGGCGGTGGTTTATCTGGAGCTCATCTATCTATGATCCTTTACATCCCTAGAGCCGTGTTAGTTTTTATCCTGTATTTTTATGTATTATAGTCGGACTCTGTATCTTTGATTTTATTATATATATGTGTGCTCTCTTCTCTTCAGAAGATCACACATTTTTGTTTCAAAAAAAGCATGTTATTTTCTAGGTTGTAATCCAAGGTCTGTAATCTACAATCTCTTTATATTATTCATTTTCTGATTCCATAATTACAATAACATGTTCTACTTAATATGTAATAAAGTATACTTTATCTCAATTCACCTGTTTTCTGTTTAACATGTCACTTTTTATTTACGATTAAATATAAATTATTTCGTCCCATATATTCAACTCGTTCTTTCTTATCTAATCATAATTCCATCATACAATGTTACTACAACTTGTCGTTGTTTACTTATTAACTTAGTTCTCTTAACTAAGGTGTACTAATAAGTTTCCTTTCCATTTATTATAGTTTATGTTATAATTTCCACTTGTCCCTTGGACAAGCCTACCTATTATATAACATTCTCATTAATGTAATTAATTATAATAGGTTATTATCATTCCCCGTTCATTCCAGTCCTTTTACCGTTGTAACTTTCATTCAATTCCTTTCATTTCAATTAATTATAATTAATGCCATTATATCTATATTGTTATTTACATATATATATATATATATATATATATTTATGCACTAGTCCTCTCACATTAAGCCTACCACTAGTGGTTGGTGGATTTGCCGGGCGGTTCCGGGCAGTCTTCTACCACAAGTTGACTTATGCTCGTGTTTTAGCACTGTTACATATATATTTACACACTAGACCCCTCACATTAAATTAACAACTTTCGGATACTGGATTTTCCGGGTAGTTTCGGGCAGACTTCTACCATAAGTTGAATTTAACCTCGTGTCTAAATACAGTTACAGTTTTCTATTTACTTTAAATTTAGGTGTATCCATGCTTCCAAATTTTTACTGTACTCTATAATTACATGTCATACTTAGTATCATATTAAGTCCATTTTCTTATTATCTTGTCTCATATGTGATTATCAATTCAGCATTAATATCGAGTACTTCATCATATGTAGGAATTTGTACCTCATCTTCTGCTGCCATGAAACAAATATTTGCTTGTTCATCTTCCGTATCACTTTAACTTTCTGATGAATACGAGTCTGAATAATCCCATGTTACTGAGAATGCTCGTTTATTTGACTTGTCCTTCTTGTATTTGAAATTGTCATTTTCTGACTTCTTCTTTTCTGGACAATCTTTGTGCATGTGCCCCTTTTTGTGGCAGTTAAAACATTCTATAGAGGATGATGATGGTTTATTTGATCCACTCTTCTTTTTGCTATGACGACTAGCTTTTCGTTGCTTTAGGAATTTTTTGAAACCCTTAGCAATGAATGCCAAATCTTCATCCTCAGACTCTGATTCATCTTCTTCTTTTTCAGCATGGAATGCTACATTTTTCTTTTCTTCTTTCTGTTCCTTTCTAGCCTGCAAATTTGCTTCATAGGACATTAGATTCCCTATCAATTCATATGGCTTCATGGTGGAAAGGTCATTAGCTTCTTCAATTACTAATATCTTTCCTTCTCATTCACTAGTCAGAGAATGTAGAACTGTTGAAACAACATCAAAATCGGAATATTTTTGTCCTAAACCAATAAGTGCATGATGGATAGTTTGAAGCCGTGAATACATATCATTGATTGTCTCATTTGGCTTCATTTTGAAATTTTGAAACTGACTTTTCAGCATGGCTATTTTGGCTTGTTTAACCTTGTTAGTACCTTCATGAGTAGTTTTCAATGTTTGCCAAATTTGATATGCAGTGGTGCAGATACTATCACGGTTATATTCATTTTGGTGTAATGCACAAATAAACATGTTTATTGCTTTTGCATTTACACCTGCTGTTGTTTTCTCAGCAGGTGTCCATTCTGAATAATCAGTTGTTGGATTCACTATTTCATTTTGGGTAGCATTCCCGGCATCATAGTTATTTGCTTGCATAAAGAATGCTATGCGTGTTGCCCAATAGCTATAGTTGAGACCATTAAAGAATGGAGGTCTTTGTGTTGATTGACCTTTTGTGTTAGTGGTAGTGCTAGTGCTTGCATTATTTTGACATATTACTAGAATATATCAAATAACCGTGTTACAGTTATATGATGACTGTGCTCTGATACCAAATGAAAATCCGTGTATGTGGATTGTGTAATATGGTATATCACATACAAGTATAAGATAACAACGAATCACAGATATGATAACGGAAAATGCAGTAACATAGAAAAATCGCACCAGGGATTTTTATACTGGTTCGGAGCACCATCCTACGTCCTGTCCCAGACTTCTATCTGGATTTTCACTAAAGCAACAACCTTATTTCACCTGGAAGAACAGGTATACAACACCCGAGTAGACAAACGGGATTTCACACCTCTAATAATGCTGAGGACTTCAACACTTGCCTCTCACAACACCAAGGACTTCAACAGAGATGAATATAATTGTAGTTGACGATATGTGTTCTCAATAACACAATTTTGTCGCTTGTAGTATAGACTTCCAATAATCTTATCCTTAATTAGTATATTTGTGTATACAAAGATTTGGAAGTGGATATCTGTAACAACCCGGATTTTCAGAACAAATTTTTTATTTTTTTTATTTTAGCAATTGTAATAGATTTTGAATGTTTAAAATAATTCATTTTAAATAATAACGATCAAAAATTTATTTAAATCAAAGTTATAATGAATTTTTTTTAATTTATTATAAAAGGAGTTAGAAATGGTGCAGTAGTTTGAAAATTCGATTTCAAATTTCAAATGAATGTAAATGATTCAAATTAAATCAGATTTTAGTGAAACTAAAAATATTTAAATCTGTTTAAGTCTATCTTTCCAACGAATCTAAAAAATTGAAATTTCATGGCGGGAGTTGAAAGTTATGTCCAGTTTAAAATTAGAAATAGTCGATATGGAAGTTATATATATATTTTAATATATTATAAATTGCCATTTTGCAAATGACCTTCGTTTTCGACGAAACCACTTTTGTTGGATTCGGAATGCCAAATTATTGCTAGATTCTAATTTTCATAATTTTTGGAATCAATATGTGAGCATGGCAAAGGAAAACGTGTTTTGTCAATTTCAGTCAAATTGGATCGACCAGAAAATGGCCATTTTTCGAACGATCTCCAAATTCGATGAATTAGTTTTGTTAGGACCGTATCGTCAAAACAAAGCTAGAAATATTTTTTTTGTAATTTTTGGAGTCAGCATGTAGCCCCGGTAAATTAAAATGTACATTTAAATTCAATATATATTGATTTATTAAAGAAAAACTGATCAAAACATTAGAATTGGCTTACGAAACATATTCCATTGTGTCCGGAATAAGGGTATCTAGCTAGGGGCGAAAGTCGTTGGGTCTCTTTTGGAGTTTAGATGGTTTAACAAATTATTTTCTTGAATTAACTAATTAAATAATATAAAATACTCTATAAATACTCTTGAAATACGCAATACACAGAAAACCCTAACTCTCTCTTCAAAATACACGCAGCCGCCACTTTCATTTCAATGGCTAAGAAGCTTCCATTTTGATTTGTCAATTTCTTCCAATTCTCTTCTGATATGATTGAACTTCCAAAGAAAATATTCTGGAGCTTCGCGAGCTCTTTGATTTCGTATGGAGATGATGGGTTTTTACAAGGTGGTTCGTTTAAATTTCTTTCACAAAGAAGCACAGCTCATGTAACGACCCGCAAATTCGTACTATCTCAGTTGACTAATAACACCACACATCCAACCCAAATTGTACAGAAATACGAATCATTATTAGAAAGAAGTTAGAGAATGAGAAATAGAAGAGAGAAAAGTTAGAATAGAAGAAAAACGAAGAACACAAATCTCACAGAGGAACGAATAAAATATATTATATAACATAACCTTTGAAATACAAATCAGTAACTGTATATACATACCATTATCAGAGCACAACAGTTATTCCTGGAACAGTTATAAACACCTGTTTCCAGATACAACATAATACACAGCAGAAGTATAATAGTCTATAGCTAACTGGTGAAGCCTCCTGCTTCAAACTCCTCCAAGTGAATCAGTAAACTCCCGACTACTTGACTGCCCATACAAATTTGGGCACCCAAGAGTTTAGGAAAAACAAACAAAGTAAACTCTGGGTCAGTCATGAGACTGGTGTGAGTAAACTCTAACCAATTATTTAACTTTCAAAATCCTTTCGAAAGAAAGGATAATAGTAAGACAAGCCCACACATAAACACAGACAGTTTTTACCTTACTGTAACCTAAAACACTTTGATACGAAAATCCAGTGATATTATAATAGTGTCTAAATCAAATTAATAACAATCTAGCAGAACGCTTGCATCTCACGCTCCATATATAATATAAAATCAAAAACCGCATGGCGCTTATTGGAGATTGGATTTCCAACATGACAAGGTATGGAACCACCTGCCGATAGTGTATCTCTAGAGAGGAGTACGCTGGATTCAAAAAGAACATCTTGCAAGCCAACCCACATATGATCGACCACTCATTTCGCTTGAGTGTATCGAATGTATATCACCAACGGTTGGGATCAACTACCGTTTCCCGAATGGGATAGCATCGAAAAGAATAAGAAATTGAATGAATCTCTAGATAGGTGATACCCTAATGGGAGCGACCCTCATAGCCATGCTGCCTGCCTGATTTTTGTCATTTCTCGCTTGTTGAAACCTGAGGCTACGATTACTTATCATTCACTGATAGCACAATCACTTTGAATGCCACATTGTCAGATCCGTTAATTACTAATTGATTTGCATAAATATATTCTGGATATTATGCTAAGGGAATAAATCCGTTGCCACCATGTATATTTATACAGACCAACATATTCGATCATTGGAAATACTCTGTCAGACATTCGTCCATTTACGTTCGTTCTGGGATTGAACGAAACCAAAGGCACAATTTCTATTAATAGAAAAAGCCCTTGCATTTTACTCCGTCTTTGATTATCTTCATATAATCTGATTCGCAACGCAACTGTCAATACAGAGTGGTTCTCGGATAATAATCCAACCGGTCTCTCCATATTGACAACGATATTGGCAAATACTTCGATAATCGGTTATTTAACTATCGAAGGTAAACAAACATCCATTCAAAGCATCAAACAAATCACTGGGCCTTTTAATTAATATTTCATTAATTAATTCACTTCTCTATTTTTGTTAACCAAATATTTTCAGTAATCTTACTGGTCTCTTACGCTATTTGAAAAAAAAACATTTCCATGTATCGCCTTCTTTTATTTTCTGTATTTAGAAAATATATTCTATTTGCAATTTGAAAACAATTTCAATCACTTATCTCTTTTCTGACTACTTTAATTATACTCAGGAAATATTTACTTTTATATTACCAAAATTCCACCACTTGGGTTAAAACAAATGTTGTGTAAAACATCGTTACAACAACCCAAAATATTTTATTCAACTAACACTTATTCAAACATTTCTCTTCAAGACTGGATCTTGCTATTTATCAACTAAAAATGAAATCAATCAAGTTGGGGTATAACTACCTCTCAGACCTTGACTGAAAACATCCTTAACTTCAAAACAGACAAAACCATTATTCCCGAAATATCAACACCATACAAACCCATTATTCATTTTTAAACGTATATATGTTTCTCTTTCTATTACCAGATTATCGATTTCCTTTTTGTTTATAATATTATATTTTAAATTCGTTTCCTTATTGAATTCAATATATATTGATATATTGATTTCTAACTATCAAATTTTCTTAAAAATATTCTAACTCCTTAAATTTTTGGAAAATTTCGCCATAATCTCCTTTGTATCAGCAGCATTGGGAAAATTCCCAAACCGCCACACAGGCCTCTCCAATCAAAAAGAAAATCAAAAAGCCAAGTGGCTTGCTGATTCAGCGCATAAAACCTCATATGCAATTTAAACGTGTACCGTTTTGTCGGGCACACGAATTATAAATCTTCATACACTTTATATGCTTCATTCCATACCTGTCTAATCTATGTTCACCTGTTTGCCAATTTATCTCAATTCAGTCATTTTAACTCAATTTACTAATCTATTCTTTAATTAGCTAATTTGCCCATTTCACTTTTATTTGAACATATCATGTTCGTATATATTTTTAATTCGCTTATAAACAGGTCGAATCTCATTTCCAACTCAAGTTTCCTTTTTGATTTCGAATAAAATTTCTCAAACCACCTTTACTTATTCAAAGCCCAATTTCTTATCAAATTTCGATTTACTAATTATTATTCAAATTAGCTAGTTCTATTCAATAATTTAAAATATGATTTTTGTTCCAAAAATCATTTCATTACACCACTTGAGTTCGTATTTATTTTACAACTCAAGTCTGGATTTTTTCTAATGGAAATTCGGATTTTATTTACTTAAAACCCTTTATTTATTTAAATAAACCGTTATGGTTTTATAATGGTTCTGGCACTGTTTTTATGAAAATTTGATTTTGACATAACTCAAAATCTATCAGACGAAATCCAGATTTTTCTCTTTCATTATAAAACTATTATCAAATCGGTCCTGGCGATTCTTGGTTCAAAGAATCCCGACTTAAACTGAGTTCTATACACTCAATTGAAGTTCGAAATGCCAAATTACGAACTACCGCATTGCGGTGAGTTCGTTTTAATTATATTTAATATATAAACGTTTTAAACTTCGTTTATAATAATTTCAACTCCATTCTGATATATTTTTAATATATATCAAATCAGTTTCCCAATTCAACATAATATTTTAGAATATTTATAATTGTTGATTTTTCCTTACTCGGCAATATATTTATTTATACTTCGATCTTCTATATATTTAATTCCAATTCCTTTTTCAATTTATAAATCCTTTGGATTTATTTCTATTCTGTTTAAAAATCCACATTCTGAAATATATTTCGTCGTTCCTATTTCGAAATGATTTCAACTTTCTATTTTCAAATTCTATTTTCAATTCTATTTGAATTTTCTATATTCAAATTCCATTTAAATCTTCTATATTAAAATTCCATTTGAATCTTCTATATTCAAATTCCATTTGAATTTCCTATATTCAAATTTCATTTGAATTTCCTATATTCAAATTCCATTTTTAAATTCATATTTGAATTTACATATTCAAATTATCTCTTGATAATTAATTCATTATATTTATAAACACCATTTTATAAATTTCCTTGTTTTATATTCAAAATGCCTATTTCGAAAGCTATTTAAAACCAACATCTTATTTTGGAAATTTATAGTTATAATAATTTATATATATAATACCCAATTTATTTTCATATTCAATTTAACTCCTATTTAAATAAATTCAAATTAATCGAATTCAAATCATAAATCCTTACGAATTTATTTTAGTTCAATTTATATTCTGAACATTAGAATAACTTCCATCGTTTATTTCTTTAAAACTATTTCTCCATTTCTATTTTTTAACTCACATTTGAACTTAAATACTCGAATTATCAAATGATAATTTTTCCACTTTATTTGTAAACACCGTTTTTAAATTCATTTCACTTTTCTGCATTATTAATTTATAAACCAAGTTTATAAATTCATTTCAAATCCCGCATTATCGATTTATAAACAACGTTTATAAATTTCAATACTTGATTTAGATTCAAAACAAGTTAATATTTTTATAGCCCATTCAAAATTCAAATTTTATTTTTAAAAATGGTTTCCCCTTTTAAATATCAAATATCCTTTTCATGATATTTTTATATATCACCATTTTGGCCCCAGTGATATTTAACAATCAAATCACTCAATTATCAATCAACACATCATATATGATAACATATGTGAAAACAAACAAATAATAATATTTTGAGGAATCCAGTTGGATTCCTCCAACCTGTTTTCCTGCATCCACAGACGTTAGTCACAAAAACAATACCCATCCTGCTTCGAGGCACGATATCACGGTATGAGGGTCATCCACTAATATATATTTATGGGGCATAGGGAAATCATTTGCTAATGGTAGCGCGGCATCCACTAATAATACTGCGGGAATCCAACCAATCACCAATATATATAATAACCACAACAAGCCTAAATAACTAATATATAATAGCCACACAAATATTTAAACGCATCCAAGCAACCAACAATTATTTTTAACGATTAAAAATAATTCTAAATAGCAAATTTGAGTGAGATTTACTCACCGTCATTTTATTGTCGGAATAGTGATTCGTTTTCGATTAAATTAAACAATTGTTTAATTTAATCGAAGATCCCCATCAGCTCCAAGTTGCTTCGTATAAATTCCAAAGCGATGTCTACATCCACACGAACCCCACATACCTTGTTTCGTGAAACTCTGTAATCATATGAATTTTATATAATGTTCGGAAATCTTGACAGAACCAAATTATCGTTAAAAATCAATTAATTTTAATTAAATAATAAATATGTCACCTAATTTTCAATTCCTTTCTGCCTGTAACCTTCACCATTGTTGTCCACTTCCCTTATGCCTATAATCGAACACAACAACCCCCGTTTCATCCTCCATGAACCCAGTAACAAATCCCAATTTCGTTGCTAGTTATTTTTTCCTTTACTGTCCCTTACTAAATACCACATCCAACCCTCTCCATCAATATTCCTTCTACCAGCCAGTCCCACGAAATTCCTTCCCTCCTTCATCCCAAAACCTTATGCATCACAACAGTAAACTCCCGCCACCAGAATAGAATGCGTCTCCCCTTACGAACACTGCTGAACCACTTTCTTATGAATCGCGACTCCCCATAAGCCACTGCCTCAAACGAAAACGCCACCAAATCCCTACTCGAAGATCCATAAACCTCGCGACCCTCTTCCAGACTTCGAACCATCTCATCGCACTTCGATTCTATTTCCCTTTTCAACGCTACTCGAAACACTTACAGGCCGTCGACACCTCCTGCTCTACAATCGCACCAAATTTCCCCAAACTCTCTTCGAATGACATTGAACAAATAAAGACCTAATCTTATTGTCGAGCTTCATGAATTCGCAGTCGCCCCTCAATATCCCTAACTCCACTTTGAATCGATGCTAAATGCCAGCACAAACGACGCCTCCAAACCCCTTACCAACATCGAGTACCCCAAATCTCCCTGACATCGCGTGCATCTTTCCTGGCATCGAATTCAGAAGACCTCGCAGTCTCGATTTTAGATCGCGAGCCCTTTTTATTTACGAAAATTGATTTCCGTTTAAGGGGAGATTAAGATTGGAAAGGAGGAATCACGGTTAAGGGAAATGAACGAGAAATAAATAGAAGAGCTTAAAGGGGATTTCGATTTTGTAAATGAGGAATGGAGGATCGGCATATAAAAGTGAAGAACAAGGCTGAGCGAAATCAAAGATGCAAGCTTTAGAGTTTTATTTGTTTTGAGAACGAAAATTAGAAGAGAATGTAAAAGGGAGGTTGCGATTTTATAGGAGAAAGAAGGGAACAGGAAGCACACGGTATTAAATGGTGGTTGGGTTAAGTACATAGCAAATATATTTAAAAAGATTTGATTTTGATTTTAACTATAATTTAATTTAATTTGATTTGACTTAAAGAGATTTTTATTCTTTTTAGATGTATATCGATTTGATTTCGATCCTATACACTAAAAATATTGGGGTTCATAACTCGACATCACGAACCGCTATTTTAACCTACCGATCGATGTTTCAACATAAATTCACTATTCTGACTCAACAGAATAGAGGATAAAATTTAATTCGATCGTATACATAAAATAATCATATTAAATTGATATAATATAATTTAAATTCAAAACAAATAAATTCTTCGATAATAAATTTATATTATTATTCTAATTCAAACAGAAGTTTGTATAAATCACCTGAACTGTTTCAATTCAGTTTTAAATTCAAATAAATTCATTTTCGTATTTCGATAATTATATATATTAGAAATAAATCGTATATCGATTATTAATTCGATGGCTCATTATAAAATTCATTTATATTGTCAACATAATATTTAAAAAATATATCAAATATTCAAAATAAATTAATCAGAAAAACCCTGGTTGTTACATTCTTCCCCCCTTAAAAGAATTTCGTCCCCGAAATTACCAAGGTAGGAAAAGTGCTACAAAACCATTTAATTTTCAAAATCTCATTTATGTTGAAACTCATCTCTTCATATTTCAACAAATTTTAGTTTTACCAAAACTTTTGGTTTTCAATCCTATCATCCTATATACTCACATTCATTTTATTCGAATGATTTACATTCAATATGTTTACACCCAATTCATATTCCATTCATATGAATTTAAATCCATTCAAATTGATTCTTATCAATTTATTTTCTTCGTTCCATTTAACTTGCTTTAAGTTAAATTTAAATTTTAGAATTCAAATTCCCAGGTTTTCATTTCAAACCCTTTTGAAATCATATAAATATGTACATATATTTATTTCCCTTCAAATTTAAAACATTTGAATATTCAAACCAACTTGTTTTCTTCCAAACAAATCTCCATCAAAACTTTTCTAAGGTAGCCATTCGTCACTTAGAACTCGAAAATGAACACTAATGATGCTGCAGTCATCATCAGAATTATTTTCCAGTCACTGAAGTGAGTTCAGTGCTTGATCACTTTCAAAATTCATTCAAAAATGATTTTGATTGAAAAATTCTTTCAAAACAAACTATATTATTTTAATATACTTCATAAAATATGTTTCAAATCTCCCAGGATTTAAATTCTTAATTCAAATTCTAAATCAAATTTTAATTCATTTCATTTATATATTTCATTCACACACAAATTCAGTTTTGGTTATATTTAGCCATTCCAATTTTGATAATCTAATTTGATTATAATAGTAACATCCAACACATCCATATATTTCAATAATTTCAAAAAATTATTCTTTATACATCAAAATAGAATTTTGGGTAAAATTACTTCATTTACCCATTTTAAAACAATATTGTGTTCGATCTTCTGTTCAAGTATTTACAAACTCTTATCGACATCTTGGCGTCCCACGATTCGACCAGAATTCATAAATCACTCAACAGACTAGCCAACACAATATAAAATACTTTTTATATCAATTTACAAATACGCACTCTCGTATATATACACTCAACTCATTCTTGGGTACTACTGACCCTATTTATAATGAGCACAACCCCATCAAGCCTAGGTATTCGCTCAACCTAAGCTCTAATACCAACTGTAACGACCCGCAAATCCGTACTATCTGAGTTGACTAATAACACCACACATCCAACCCAAATTGCACAGAAATACGAATCATTATTAGAAAGAAGTTAGAGGATGAGAAATAGAAGAAAGAAAAATAGAATAGAAGAAAAACGAAGAACACGAATCTCATGGCGGAAAGAATAAAATATATTATATAACATAACCTTTGAAATACAAATCAGTAACTGTATATACATACCTTTATCAGAACACAATAGTTATTCCTGGAACAGTTATAAACACCTGTTTCCAGATACAACATAGTACACAATAGAAGTATGATAGTCTATAGCTAACTGGTGAAGCCTCCTGCTTCAAACTCCTCCAAGTGAATCAGTAAACTCCGGACCACTTGACTGCTCGTACAAATTTGGGTATCCAAGAGTTTAGGAAAAACAAACAAAATAAACTCTGGGTCAATCATGGGACTAGTGTGAGTAAACTCCAACCATTTATTTATCTTTCAAAATCCTTTCGAAAGAAAGGATAATAGTAGGACCAGCCCACACATAAACACGGACGGTTTTTGCCTCACTATAACCCAAAACACTTTGATACGAAAATCCAGTGATATTATAATAGTGTCTAAATCAAATATATAACAATCTAGCAGAACGCTTGCATCTGACGCTCCATATATAATATAAAATCAAAAACCGCATGGCGCTTATTGGAGATTGGATTTCCAACATGACAAGGTATGGAACCACCTGCCGATAGTGTATCTCTAGAGAGGAATACACTGGATTCAACAAGAACATCTTGCAACCCGACCCACACATGACCGACCTCTCATTTCGCTTGAGTGTATCGAATGTATATCACCAACGGTTGGGATCATCAACCGTTTCCCGAATGGGATATGTAATGACCCGCATTGGCAGAGGTATTATAATTAATTTATTTAATTATATAAATGGTGATATAGTGAATTGAATGGTAGTGGAATTAAATAATGATGAATATTTAATTAAAATAATAAATTAAATAATATATTTAATTCTAAAATAATCAGAATTGGCTGAAATGACGATATGATGTGAACTGGATCACCCGTGATATTTAATTCAGCTTGTAATTGAATTGGAATAACGAATATATTATATAAATGACAGTTTGAACGTAGAGTTATAATATAATTAAAATCAAGCTTGAAATGGCGCTGCAGTTCGTAAAGTGGCGATTCGAACTTCAACTGAATGTACATGATTCATTTTAAATCGGATTTCTATGAAACAAGAAACGTGTGGAGCTGGTGGAGTATATCTTTCTAGTGGAAGACAAAAATCAGGATTTCGTCGTATAGATTTTGATTTACGTCCAAATCAAATTTTAAAATAGTCGCTATAGAATCGTTTATCGACCGTAACGGTTTATTCGATATAACTAGAGATTGGGTTTGAATTTAGATAAGGTTCTTTTGGGACATAGTGATAATTTAATTTTTAGAATTTTACTGTAATTTTTAATTAATTAAATAAGCAACTTTTTATCTGGAGTATTTTGCTGTAATAACCCGAAAATCTGGGCCAGTTTAAAATTTTTATTTTGGCAATTTTGGCGAATTTTGATTATTTAAAATGAATTATTTTAAATAATATCGACGAGAAATTTATTTTGAATATAATTCGAACGTATATATTATACGCGTCGTCGTTAGAATATATAATATTTATTTATAATTATAAATCGAATTGAAAATGGCGCGGTAGTTCGATAATTCGATTTCAAACTTCAATTAAATGTACCGGGTGCAAAACAATCCGGATTTTAGTGAAACCAAAAATGATAGGATCTAATTGATGATATCTTTCCAACGAATCCGGGAAATCAAAATTTCATAGCGGGAATCAAAAGATATGTCCAGTTGAAAATTCTGAATAGTCGCTATGGAATTCAGGCCCTTAAAAATAGTCATTTTGTAAACGACCTCGGATTTCGACGAAACCAGTTTTGTTGGGTCCGGGATGTGAAGTTATTTCTAGGTTTCAAATTTCATAATTTTTCGAATCAATATGTGAGCGTGGCAAAGGAAAACGCATTTGACCAGTTTCAGTTGATTTTGATCGACTGGAAATTGTCCATTTTTCAAACGGTCTCAGAATTCGACGAAACTAGTTTTGTTAGGACCGTATCGTCAATACGAGGCTAGAAAATATTTTTCGGGAATTTTTAGGGCTTGTATGTGACCCCGGTAAATTGAAATGTGCGTTTAAATTGAATATATAAAGATTTATATTTTAAATTCAACGGAAACTGATTGTAACGGTCGAATTAGCTTACGCAGCATATCCCATTGTGTTCGGAATGGGGGTAAAACGCTAGGGATGACAGTCGGTGGGTTCGATTTCGAGTTCGAAATAGGAAGTTGCTTTTGAAAATTAAATAATATAATTAAATATATATATATTCAAAAATCTCTCTCTAACCTAGGTCAACTCCCCCATACCTCAGTCAAAAGTAAAATTGAATAAGGAAAAAAAACGGATCTGACAATCCCGTCGCCCCATTCGATGGAGACGCCGCGGCCACCGTTGACCGGCCTGCCCATGGCCGAGCTCCTCCCACACTGCGCCTCGCCTGGCCACCCTCCTCTTCAGCACGAACCCCAAAACCGCCCCTCCGCTAAAAACCCAAACCCGCCCAATCCCTGACCAAATCACGCTGCGCCGCCACCTAGCCCCGGTGCCCAGCCACCCGCCGCCGTACCCTTGACCAACAGCCCCATTCCGACCATCCCCAGCCACCGCCACCCATCCGGCGAACGGTGAACCTCCCCCCCTCCCCCCGACCGCTGCAATGCACGTGAACCCTTCTCCCCCTCTGTAAACTGTAAGCTTTCTTATTTAGATTTATTTTAATTTTTCTTTTAAGTAATTTCGATTTTTAACATTAAAAAGAGTATATTTTTAACATATAAAGATATGACCATGACTCATAGAAAAGTATGATTTTTCTTATAGCAAAAGTATGATTTTTCTTATAGCAAAAGTATGATTTTTCTTATAGCAAAAGTATGATTTTTCTTATAACAAAAGTATGATTTTTCTTATAGCAAAAGTATGATTTTTCTTATAGCAAAAGTATGATTTTTCTTATAGCAAAAGTATGATTTTTCTTATAGCAAAAGTATGATTTTTCTTATAGCAAATTTATGATTTTTCTTATACAAAGTATGATTTTTATAATAAAAACATGGCCATAAAAGATTCGATTTTTTTTAAAGAAGTAGAAAAGAAATGATTTTTATATGTTGAACTTCAAATAAAAATGTGATTTTTATATATTGAACTTCGAATTAAAAATGTGATTTTTATATATTGAACATCGAAGTGAAAATTCGATTTTTATATATTGAATAACGAAGTAAAACTTCGATTTTTCCATATGTAGTGGCTACAGCAACGAAGATGCGATAACGATGGAGATTTCTATCAAAGAAGAGTCAAGAGGATTGGATAGCTATCTGTGAGAACTTCTCACCTTTCAATTTAATTTTTCTAGTTATATATATATACTAGGATGCAGACGGTGCTTAGTAGCACCCGACACAATCGTCCACAGACCATGGACTTGTTTGTTTGGTTGCATAGATTAGTTATATGATGTGATTTGAATTGGTTGTTTGGTGATTTTGATTGATGTGTGAATGGCGTGGGCCTTCACTAGACCGGGGATAAGGCTAGGCCTCGTCCCGTTTCTAGTATCGTGCCGTTATGCCGCCGAAATTTTCTAAAATAAGTTAGAAAATAAAAATATCATTTTATTGTGTAAATGAATAATAGAAATTCATATGTTGGAATAAAATGTTTTATCGTTAAAAATATAATTTTTAACGTGAGAATTAATATAGTGAATGTGAATAAATAAATATTCATTTACAAATCAGACGGTTTGTTTATGTACACCTATTTGAAGGACATTGATTGGGTCGATAAATTTTACACATCGCCCAACAGCACAAATAAAATATGTGTTTGATTGTTTGAAACCCCACACGGGTGTTGGGATGAAATTTGAAGTTCACTCATCCTGATTGATTAAATATGTCGATCGATTGATTGACAGGCTGTTATAAGCGTTAGATATCTATATTTGATGCTTATACAGTGTAGTGCACTTTGGTTGATGGTTGATTATTTTTCAATGCTATTATATGTGTGTAATGTATGAAAATCCATATAATTAACTTTATATGGTAATTGATTGGGCCTCATTCCAATTTGAAAAATAAAGAACAATATAAAATAAAGGTTCATGTGTTGACAGTTTCATCCGTTGAGATTAGTCATGTGTTGAACGAAATATTTTAATAATAAAGTTTACATCTTTATCAATATAAAATAAAGGTTCATGTGTTGACAGTTTCATCCATTGAGATTGGTCATGTGTTGAACGAAATATTTTAGTAATAAAATTTACATCTTTATAATATAAAATAAAGGTTCATGTGTTGACAGTACTCATCCATTGAGATTGGTCATGTGTTGAACGAAATATTTTGATAATAACAACTATTTTGAAAAAGAAATATTTGAAATAGAATATTTGAAAATAGAAATATGTGAAGCCGTGATGATTAGATTGACGCCATTTTGACGTGAACGATATTTATATCGATTGAAAACGATTTCGAAATGAATTGAATTGAAAACGATTTCGAAATGAATTGAATTGAAAACGATTTCGAAATGAATTGAATTGAAAACGATTTCGAAATGAATTGAATTGAAAACGATTTCGAAATGAATTGAATTGAAAACGATTTCGAAATGAATTTAATAGAAAACGATTTCGAAATGAATTGAATTGTAAACGATTTCGAAATGAATTGAATTGAAAACGATTTCGAAATGAATTGAATTGAAAACGATTTCGAAATGAATTGAATTAAAAACGATTTCGAAATGAATTGAATTGAAAACGATTTCGAAATGAATTGAATTGAAAACGATTTCGAAATGAATTGAATTGAAAACGATTTCGAAATGAATTGAATTGAAAACGATTTCGAAATGAATTGAATTGAAAACGATTTCGAAATGAATTGAATTGAAAACGATTTCGAAATGAATTGAATTGAAAACGATTTCGAAATGAATTGAATTGAAAACGATTTCGAAATGAATTGAATTGAAAACGATTTCGAAATGAATTGAATAGAAAACGATTTCGAAATGAATTGAATTGAAAACGAATTCAAATTGAACTGAAAGCGAATTGAAATGAATTCAAATTGAATTGAAATTTGAATTGAATAGAAAGGAATTTTGAAACGAATTTAAAACTATTTATATAATTCGTTTTAAATAGAAATCGACGAAATATATATTATATATATTATATATATAATATAATGGCCTGAATAGAACGCGCCGCGCCGCGGCAGTTCGTGAATTTCGACCATTTATTTCAAACGGATATTACGGGAGATCCAACCGTCGGATTCTCCTAAAACCGGAACCGTTGGGTTCGTATCAAAAAGAGCTTTCTAACGAATATTAGAAATTAGAAATCTAACGGTTGGATTTGGGGTTACGTCCAAATCAAATTTGAAAAAGGTCGCTGTAAGTGCAGTTCGATGGCCATTGATGGAAATCGACTGTACGGGCCTTGATAAAATTATTAAAAATAGTAATAATTTGTGTAAAATCATAAGAAAGGATTTAGAAAGAATTGGGATGAAAAACTCCATATTTGAAAAGATAAAAATAGATTTTTATCGAAATGAACTAGTTTTGAACTAGAAATATAATTCTATTTATTTTTAGGTAAATAAATTGAATTTGAAAAAGGTTTTAAAAATAACCAGGATTTCCAATGATTGCATTGGAATGGATTTGAATCGAAATTGCCTTCGGAATATTTCGATGTTGGATTTCGTGATGATACAGATATTGTTATGGGAATTTGAAAGATATATATATATATCGTTATTTCCAATGCGATATTTGTTAGTCGTAGAATTTGATATTGAATATAAGCCGGTATATTTTCTATTCAGAGCCTTGTATTGAATATAAAATGTGATTTGGGTTTGTCGTGAATGGTGTCTTCACTAACACTGTTCTTGAACCCAGTAGAGAAAAGATTAAATCTTTTTATTTAGATTTAATGAAATGTGCCAATTAAATAATATTTAATTGGAATTGAATTGATATTGATTTTTGGGTTTATCGTGAACAGTATTTTAAAATAACACTCGTTCTTTAACCCGATAATTAATGGAATGTGACTTTGGGTTTATCGTGAACCGTGTTTTAAATGACACGGATTCTTTAACCCAGTTAACGATTAAAACTAAGTGGAGTTTTAATGAATCTTTAATTAGATTGAAATAATCGAGAATGGAGTATCACCAGTTTTGCTCCAGGCGATAGTTAAATCTTTAATTAGATTTGAACGTGAAATAGTAATTGAATTTACCGACAACACTGTGGTGTTAGATATGAAGTATTACCAGTTTTACTTCATGGGATTAATAGGTTGGGATTGGGAAATTAAAACAAATGATTACTTCGGTAAGTTTCGTTAATCCCAACTAGTTTGAATTGATATTCAAAAATAGATTAAAGAATAAATTCAAGAAATTTATCTTGGATAAAATTAATGGGAACCTTTCCCTATGAATGTGAAATTTAGAAATTGACTGTCGGTTAGCCAAACAGAATGGTTTTCTGAATATTGATCTGATGTTGGTTTCGGCCTTCGGGGTTAATATTTGGGGAATTATTCTCTTGATTAATTTACGGTTAGTGACTAATGAATTGGAATGAGGCGTATGTTGTGTTTGTGTAACACTTATTTAAAATATACGCGAGTTATTCGGAAAGTCCGGGTTTATCCCATTCTGAATAACTGATACGACGATAAGTCGAAGATGAAGACGATGGTCGAAGACCAGAAGTCTTCACGTCGTTTGGATAATTACTGATGATCTTGATTGGGCTGTACACCCAAGAAGATGGAAACAGTTGGTGATCGTCCAGACGCACTTGGAGATCGATGGATATGCGGGGTACTAGGTGCCTCCGGTTTCGTTCAGACCCAGAACGGACTTGTAAATGGACTGTGTGTCTGACATTGGATTTTAGTCTGTGTGATTGATTTCTATTAAATATATACCTGTTTGGCGGCGGAGAATTTATTCTCTTGCTTAACGCCCTTCTCTGAGACGTACGAGCTCAGGGGTTATATATTGATGGATATCAAACGCATGGAGTGAATTGCCTGTGTGGCATGCCTAAGTGACAATTGATCGAGGCTTCTGTTGAAAAGCAAAGTCTTGTGGTGATGATCAAAGCAAGGCCTTTGTGGCGCAGCTTTGTGTAACGTTTACTTCGCGTGTTTCACACCTGGTATGAACCAAAAACGGGAGAGGACGTCAGGGAGGGCATGCGTTTCTTTCTAGCTAAAAAGTGGTGTCAGTGGTTTTACACGCCCTGACGAGTTTGACTTATGTGGTTGTTGCTGTTGCGAGGCGCCTCGGATTGATCGGTCGTTCTCGAACTGATGGAGTCATTTAGTTGGCTCATTTACACCCCAAAGGGCGGGGAAACGTATTGTTCAGGCACTATAATCCACATCGGTGGACCGGCCCTGAGGATCCAGGGGGCAGTTGCGGCTGTTCCTGTGGCTCGGGCTAGAGAGTCACGAATCGGTTGAGGACTATCTTTTGCCTCGGTTCATAGATGGAAATCCAACTTCCAAATACGTGACATTTGCGGTTTTAATTGTAGAACTAGTATGGCGACATGATATATGGTACCCATGCCGCCTAGGATTGATACTTATGATTTGAAGTTGTTTATACACTATGCACTTATAATAGTATCAAATGATTTGTTTTTAAACGTATCAAGCATTCTTTGGCTGTTATAAGGGAAAACCCTATCCCCCGGCTTGCGTTGCATTGTGTGATAGGACCTGGGTCTTATAACAGCTTCATTTTTCTTTATTTAGCATTGCGCTGTTTGTTTTATGCACTGGTATTCTTGGGAGGAAACCCGTTCCGTGTTATACAGCGTGGTCCCTTGATTTACCTAACTTTTAAAATAAAGAATAATAACTGTTTTAGTTCTCACACCAGCCACATGACTGACCTGGAGTTTATTGTTTTAACCTAAACTCTGGGTGCCCTTATTTTGACACGGGCAGCTAGTAGTTTTGGTTTTGCAGATTTATATTCACAGGATCCTGGTTTACAGCTGGAACGATATCCGGAAAGCTTTGTATCCGTATATCTCTTTCTAGTTGTGTATTGTATTATTTTCCGCTGCGATGTATTTAAATGTAATTTAAATCTCTGATATTTCCGTGTAATATTCATTTATACTCTGTATATTCTTGTATTCTGATGCATTGTTGTAATATACAATGAAATGTTCTTCTGTATGCGTTCTGTTTTGTCCTGTTCTCAAACGATAGGGCGTTTCGAACGGTCTGGGTCGGTTTAGCGACTGGTTCGGGCCGAGCGAAATTCCTTGCCGTCACAGTTGGTATCAGAGCTTTGGTTTACAGAGCTCGAGAACAAGGCACATTAGAACCATACGAAAGAATTCATCAGATATTGGATTAGTAATATACAACGAGAATGACTCGTTAGAGATAGGATCAGTAATATCCTAGAACGAGTGTGAAGAGTATATTTTTAAAATGAAAACAAGATTTGTTTTGAAAATTTAAATCAACTATTCGTATTTGATTATTAATTTTAATGAATTTGGACAATCCAGTATATATAGATTTTGCGTATACGTCTGATCCGCGTGTATTCGAAATTTTAATATACTGGATAGATATAGAATCACACTCTAGTCGCCTGGAGATGATGTTGATAATGACCATGGCATCATCAATATTTATGTTCGTGCTCCGAAGGTGTGATTTCTATATATTTCCTATTGACTGGTGTGAGAACCGAAATTAGATAGGGCTCATTGTTGTGATTTGGCATCTAAACATGATTTTTTGTATATGTATCAAAATTATGAATTTGAAACGTTAAATTCACTAATTGATTGATGTTTGTGTTGTTTGTTCATTCGTTTGCTAATTTTTAACCATTTAGCCTAATTGAATCACATATTGAATTATATTGAAAATTGGTCGCATTTGCTTGCATATACATATACTTATATTGAACAGGTCATAGCAAGGAGGCTAGAGCAGAGAATAAAATTTGTTTGCCCGACAAATAGGTACATGTTTACTACATAATTTACTGTTTTGTTTGGGTGATGATGATTTTATGAGCCTATTGGCTAGCCGCTTGGCTTTTTTTTTTTTTTTTTGAGATCTGAAGGACCGGGGAAGCTATTTGAAATTCCCCGATGCTCCCATTGCATGGGAGGTTATGGCGAAATTTTTCGAAAATTTAGGGTGTTAGCCAAATTTTTGAAATTTTGAAAATTCTCAGAAACTGAAAAGTGGGAGAATGAAAGCCAGATCGAACGTAGAGTTGATTAATCAAACCACTTTCGACTTTGTTCCTTTTCGGGGACGAAAAGTTTTAAGTGGGGGAGATTGTAATAACCCGAAAATCTGGGCCAGTTTAAAATTTTTATTTTGGCAATTTTGGCGAATTTTGATTATTTAAAATGAATTATTTTAAATAATATCGACGAGAAATTTATTTTGAATATAATTCGAACGTATATATTATACGCGTCGTCGTTAGAATATATAATATTTATTTATAATTATAAATCGAATTGAAAATGGCGCGGTAGTTCGATAATTCGATTTCAAACTTCAATTAAATGTACCGGGTGCAAAACAATCCGGATTTTAGTGAAACCAAAAATGATAGGATCTAATTGATGATATCTTTCCAACGAATCCGGGAAATCAAAATTTCATAGCGGGAATCAAAAGATATGTCCAGTTGAAAATTCTGAATAGTCGCTATGGAATTCAGGCCCTTAAAAATAGTCATTTTGCAAACGACCTCGGATTTCGACGAAACCAGTTTTGTTGGGTCCGGGATGTGAAGTTATTGCTAGGTTTCAAATTTCATAATTTTTCGAATCAATATGTGAGCGTGGCAAAGGAAAACGCGTTTGACCAGTTTCAGTTGATTTTGATCGACTGGAAATTGGCCATTTTTCAAACGGTCTCAGAATTCGACGAAACTAGTTTTGTTAGGACCGTATCGTCAATACGAGGCTAGAAAATATTTTTCGGGAATTTTTAGGGCTCGTATGTGACCCCGGTAAATTGAAATGTGCGTTTAAATTGAATATATAAAGATTTATATTTTAAATTCAACGGAAACTGATTGTAACGGTCGAATTAGCTTACGCAGCATATCCCATTGTGTTCGGAATGGGGGTAAAACGCTAGGGATGACAGTCGGTGGGTTCGATTTCGAGTTCGAAATAGGAAGTTGCTTTTGAAAATTAAATAATATAATTAAATATATATATATTCAAAAATCTCTCTCTAACCTAGGTCAACTCCCCCATACCTCAGTCAAAAGTAAAATCGAATAAGGAAAAAAAAAAGGATCTGACAATCCCGTCGCCCCATTCGACGGAGACGCCGCGGCCACCGTTGACCGGCCTGCCCATGGCCGAGCTCCTCCCACACTGCGCCTCGCCTGGCCACCCTCCTCTTCAGCACGAACCCCAAAACCGCCCCTCCGCTAAAAACCCGAACCCGCCCAATCCCTGACCAAATCACGCTGCGCCGCCACCTAGCCCCGGTGCCTAGCCACCCGCCGCCGTACCCTTGACCAACAGCCCCATTCCGACCATCCCCAGCCACCGCCACCCATCCGGCGAACGGTGAACCTCCCCCCCCCCCCCGACCGCTGCAATGCACGTGAACCCTTCTCCCCCTCTGTAAACTGTAAGCTTTCTTATTTAGATTTATTTTAATTTTTCTTTTAAGTAATTTAGATTTTTAACATTAAAAAGAGTATATTTTTAACATATAAAGATATGACCATGACTCATAGAAAAGTATGATTTTTCTTATAGCAAAAGTATGATTTTTCTTATAGCAAAAGTATGATTTTTCTTATAACAAAAGTATGATTTTTCTTATAACAAAAGTATGATTTTTCTTATAGCAAAAGTATGATTTTTCTTATAGCAAAAGTATGATTTTTCTTATAGCAAAAGTATGATTTTTCTTATAGCAAATTTATGAATTTTCTTATACAAAGTATGATTTTTATAATAAAAACATGGCCATAAAAGATTCGATTTTTTTTAAAGAAGTAGAAAAGAAATGATTTTTATATGTTGTACTTCGAATTAAAAATGTGATTTTTATATATTGAACTTCGAATTAAAAATGTGATTTTTATATATTGAACATCGAAGTGAAAATTCGATTTTTATATATTGAATAACGAAGTAAAACTTCGATTTTTCCATATGTAGTGGCTACAGCAACGAAGATGCGATAACGATGGAGATTTCTATCAAAGAAGAGTCAAGAGGATTGGATAGCTATCTGTGAGAACTTCTCACCTTTCAATTTAATTTTTCTAGTTATATATATATACTAGGATGCAGACGGTGCTTAGTAGCACCCGACACAATCGTCCACAGACCATGGACTTGTTTGTTTGGTTGCATAGATTAGTTATATGATGTGATTTGAATTGGTTGTTTGGTGATTTTGATTGATGTGTGAATGGCGTGGGCCTTCACTAGACCAGGGATAAGGCTAGGCCTCGTCCCGTTTCTAGTATCGTGCCGTTATGCCGCCGAAATTTTCTAAAATAAGTTAGAAAATAAAAATATCATTTTATTGTGTAAATGAATAATAGAAATTCATATGTTGGAATAAAATGTTTTATCGTTAAAAATATAATTTTTAACGTGAGAATTAATATAGTGAATGTGAATAAATAAATATTCATTTACAAACCAGACGGTTTGTTTATGTACACCTATTTGAAGGACATTGATTGGGTCGATAAATTTTACACATCGCCCAACAGCACAAATAAAATATGTGTTTGATTGTTTGAAACCCCACACGGGTGTTGGGATGAAATTTGAAGTTCACTCATCCTGATTGATTAAATATGTCGATCGATTGATTGACAGGCTGTTATAAGCGTTAGATATCTATATTTGATGCTTATACAGTGTAGTGCACTTTGGTTGATGGTTGATTATTTTTCAATGCTATTATATGTGTGTAATGTATGAAAATCCATATAATTAACTTTATATGGTAATTGATTGGGCCTCATTCCAATTTGAAAAATAAAGAACAATATAAAATAAAGGTTCATGTGTTGACAGTTTCATCCGTTGAGATTAGTCATGTGTTGAACGAAATATTTTAATAATAAAGTTTACATCTTTATCAATATAAAATAAAGGTTCATGTGTTGACAGTTTCATCCATTGAGATTGGTCATGTGTTGAACGAAATATTTTAGTAATAAAATTTACATCTTTATAATATAAAATAAAGGTTCATGTGTTGACAGTACTCATCCATTGAGATTGGTCATGTGTTGAACGAAATATTTTGATAATAACAACTATTTTGAAAAAGAAATATTTGAAATAGAATATTTGAAAATAGAAATATGTGAAGCCGTGATGATTAGATTGACGCCATTTTGACGTGAACGATATTTATATCGATTGAAAACGATTTCGAAATGAATTGAATTGAAAACGATTTCGAAATGAATTGAATTGAAAACGATTTCGAAATGAATTGAATTGAAAACGATTTCGAAATGAATTGAATTGAAAACGATTTCGAAATGAATTGAATTGAAAACGATTTCGAAATGAATTTAATAGAAAACGATTTCGAAATGAATTGAATTGAAAACGATTTCGAAATGAATTGAATTGAAAACGATTTCGAAATGAATTGAATTGAAAACGATTTCGAAATGAATTGAATTAAAAACGATTTCGAAATGAATTGAATTGAAAACGATTTCGAAATGAATTGAATTGAAAACGATTTCGAAATGAATTGAATTGAAAACGATTTCGAAATGAATTGAATTGAAAACGATTTCGAAATGAATTGAATTGAAAACGATTTCGAAATGAATTGAATTGAAAACGATTTCGAAATGAATTGAATTGAAAACGATTTCGAAATGAATTGAATTGAAAACGATTTCGAAATGAATTGAATAGAAAACGATTTCGAAATGAATTGAATTGAAAACGAATTCAAATTGAACTGAAAGCGAATTGAAATGAATTCAAATTGAATTGAAATTTGAATTGAATAGAAAGGAATTTTGAAACGAATTTAAAACTATTTATATAATTCGTTTTAAATAGAAATCAAACGAAATATATATTATATATATTATATATATAATATAATGGCCTGAATAGAACGCGCCGCGCCGCGGCAGTTCGTGAATTTCGACCATTTATTTCAAACGGACATTACGGGAGATCCAACCGTCGGATTCTCCTAAAACCGGAACCGTTGGGTTCGTATCGAAAAGAGCTTTCTAACGAATATTAGAAATTAGAAATCTAACGGTTGGATTTGGAGTTACGTCCAAATCAAATTTGAAAAAGGTCGCTGTAAGTGCAGTTCGATGGCCATTGATGGAAATCGACTGTACGGGCCTTGATAAAATTATTAAAAATAGTAATAATTTGTGTAAAATCATAAGAAAGGATTTAGAAAGAATTAGGATGAAAAACTCCATATTTGAAAAGATAAAAATAGATTTTTATCGAAATGAACTAGTTTTGAACTAGAAATATAATTCTATTTATTTTTAGGTAAATAAATTGAATTTGAAAAAGGTTTTAAAAATAACCAGGATTTCCAATGATTGCATTGGAATGGATTTGAATCGAAATTGCCTTCGGAATATTTTGATGTTGGATTTCGTGATGATACAGATATTGTTATGGGAATTTGAAAGATATATATATATATCGTTATTTCCAATGCGATATTTGTTAGTCGTAGAATTTGATATTGAATATAAGCCGGTATATTTTCTATTCAGAGCCTTGTATTGAATATAAAATGTGATTTGGGTTTGTCGTGAATGGTGTCTTCACTAACACTGTTCTTGAACCCAGTAGAGAAAAGATTAAATCTTTTTATTTAGATTTAATGAAATGTGCCAATTAAATAATATTTAATTGGAATTGAATTGATTTTTGGGTTTATCGTGAACAGTATTTTAAAATAACACTCGTTCTTTAACCCGATAATTAATGGAATGTGACTTTGGGTTTATCGTGAACCGTGTTTTAAATGACACGGATTCTTTAACCCAGTTAACGATTAAAACTAAGTGGAGTTTTAATGAATCTTTAATTAGATTGAAATAATCGAGAATGGAGTATCACCAGTTTTGCTCCAGGCGATAGTTAAATCTTTAATTAGATTTGAACGTGAAATGGTAATTGAATTTACCGACAACACTGTGGTGTTAGATATGAAGTATTACCAGTTTTACTTCATGGGATTAATAGGTTGGGATTGGGAAATTAAAACAAATGATTACTTCGGTAAGTTTCGTTAATCCCGACTAGTTTGAATTGATATTCAAAAATAGATTAAAGAATAAATTCAAGAAATTTATCTTGGATAAAATTAATGGGGACCTTTCCCTATGAATGTGAAATTTAGAAATTGACTGTCGGTTAGCCAAACAGAATGGTTTTCTGAATATTGATCTGATGTTGGTTTCGGCCTTCGGGGTTAATATTTGGGGAATTATTCTCTTGATTAATTTATGGTTAGTGACTAATGAATTGGAATGAGGCGTATGTTGTGTTTGTGTAACACTTATTTAAAATATACGCGAGTTATTCGGAAAGACCGGGTTTAACCCATTCTGAATAACTGATACGACGATAAGGCGAAGATGAAGACGATGGTCGAAGACCAGAAGTCTTCACGTCGTTTGGATAATTACTGATGATCTTGATTGGGCTGTACACCCAAGAAGATGGAAATAGTTGGTGATCGTCCAGACGTACTTGGAGATCGATGGATATGCGGGGTACTAGGTGCCTCCGGTTTCGTTCAGACCCAGAACGGACTTGTAAATGGACTGTGTGTCTGACATTGGATTTTAGTCTGTGTGATTGATTTCTATTAAATATATATCTGTTTGGCGGCGGAGAATTTATTCTCTTGCTTAACGCCCTTCTCTGAGACGTACGAGCTCAGGGATTATATATTGATGGATATCAAACGCATGGAGTGAATTGCCTGTGTGGCATGCCTAAGTGGCAATTGATCGAGGCTTCTGTTGAAAAGCAAGGTCTTGTGGTGATGATCAAAGCAAGGCCTTTGTGGCGCAGCTTTGTGTAACGTTTACTTCGCGTGTTTCACACCCGGTATGAACCAAAAACGGGAGAGGACGTCAGGGAGGGCATGCGTTTCTTTCTAGCTAAAAAGTGGCGTCAGTGGTTTTACACGCCCTGACGAGTTTGACTTATGTGGTTGTTGATGTTGCGAGGCGCCTCAGATTGATCGGTCGTTCTCGAACCGATGGAGTCATTTAGTTGGCTCATTTACGCCCCAAAGGGCGGGGAAACGTATTGTTCAGGCACTATAATCCACATCGGTGGACCAGCCCTGATGATCCAGGGGGCAGTTGCGGCTGTTCCTGTGGCTCGGGCTAGAGAGTCACGAATCGGTTGAGGACTATCTTTTGCCTCGGTTCATAGATGGAAATCCAACTTCCGAATACGTGACATTTGCGGTTTTAATTGTAGAACTAGTATGGCGACATGATATATGGTACCCATGCCGCCTAGGATTGATACTTATGATTTGAAGTTATTTATACACTATGCACTTATAATAGTATCAAATGATTTGTTTTTAAACGTATCAAGCATTCTTTGGCTGTTATAAGGGAAAACCCTATCCCCCGGCTTGCGTTGCATTGTGTGATAGGACCTGGGTCTTATAACAGCTTCATTTTTCTTTATTTAGCATTGCGCTGTTTGTTTTATGCACTGGTATTCTTGGGAGGAAACCCGTTCCGTGTTATACGGCGTGGTCCCTTGATTTACCTAACTTTTAAAATAAAGAATAATAACTGTTTTAGTTCTCACACCAGTCACATGACTGACCTGGAGTTTATTGTTTTAACCTAAACTCTGGGTGCCCTTATTTTGACACGGGCAGCTAGTAGTTTTGGTTTTGCAGATTTATATTCACAGGATCCTGGTTTACAGCTGGAACGATATCCGGAAAGCTTTGTATCCGTATATCTCTTTCTAGTTGTGTATTGTATTATTTTCCGCTGCGATGTATTTAAATGTAATTTAAATCTCTGATATTTCCGTGTAATATTCATTTATACTCTGTATATTCTTGTATTCTGATGCATTGTTGTAATATACAATGAAATGTTCTTCTGTATGCGTTCTGTTTTGTCCTGTTCTCAAACGATAGGGCGTTTCGAACGGTCTGGGTCGGTTTAGCGACTGGTTCGGGCCGAGCGAAATTCCTTGCCGTCACATTTGCACCCTGTAGTCAGCATTTTGGGGTTTCACAAAAGAAGTGTTTGCTAACGTTTTTCTTTCCTTTTGAAGAAAAAATGTTATGCGAAGTGAAATCACAGTAGTTCACTCACATAGGCAGGACATGATATCGGTTTCAAACGTACAACAGTGATATGAAAGTATAAAATAAGAAGAAGAATAAGAAAAGAAAAGAAAAACGATAGATATGTTTTTCCTTCACCCCTAAGTCTTCGTACGCCCATCCCATCCCTTTCAAAACGCAGACTACCACCTCAACTCAATGAATGGTCGGCATCTTTCAGCGTGCCTAGTTTACAACCACAAAGTTTTCAAACTGTATAAATAGACTACAATTCCCTTAAGACCTGAAAAGTAAACCCGCTGCGATCAAAAGCAGGAGCCGCCACCGATTTCTGAAAACATGGGAAACAGATCTTCACAGCTTAACATTTCCAGTTGGATATGGAAGACACGGAGACTGATGGTAGCAGCAAATGGAAGACATGGGGACTGATGTACCATTAGGAAAATGGACGTAAGGCTTGCGGAGGCGTTCTTAGGGGGTTCTGTCCAATTGTGACTCCATGGCAGAGTCCCTTTTTGCTGCAGTCTGCAAAGGAGGAGGGACGCTTCGATTTCCAGTGGTGGACTGGTGACTGCAGTGTTGAAATGAACGGAGGACGCAGTTCCAAGCTGACATGCAAGTAGGGATCCGTGAGGCTGAGGTTGAGGAGAAAACGTAAGGGAGTTGATGGGTTCAATGTTGTGAATAAGGGAGGTAAACGAGATGGAAGGAGTTGAAATCGGTGAGGAGCAGGAGTCAAGTTCGGGGAAGAAGCTTCAGTTTGCGGGTTGGGTTTTTGAGGCGGTTTCGTTTGAGATGCGGGTAGGCCATTTGTGGGCTTAAGGAATGGGGAATGGGCTGAATATAGGTAAAGGCCCCATTTGTTTTAAAATTAAAATAGAATTCAAATTGTAATCAAATTGGTGTATAACTTGTAATATTCATAACTTTGTCCTACGATGTCAGAATTTAGCGCGGTCAGAAGCGTTAGAATCGTATGGACGACGACTACCAACTGAGACTGACTGGAAGTCCATCGGAGCTCATTACAATTTATGGAAAAATAAATTGTCTGACTGAATCAAATAACGCAAACCGTTATTTAACGGTTAACGCGCAAAAGTGAGTAAATCTCACTAACTCTGAACAGTTTATAATTTCATGTTGTATTTTTAGAACTGTTAGATATTGACTGATTGACTGTGTGTTGATTGTTTGATTGAACTGCTAGTCAGTTAGTTGAATTTCTATATTGATTCTATTTAACAGAATATATCATATAGAACTGAAAGTGATGTTATCTATATTGTTTAACATCTGTGATGCAGGGAAACAGGTTGGAGGAATCCAACTGGATTCCTCAACATTTATTTTACTGTTTTCATATATTGTGATATATGATGTGTTATATAATCTGTTATGGATTATGGGTGTTGGAATGATATTGATCATTGTTATTCGATATTTTAAATATCATAAGAAACCCTGGGATGTAAAAAAAAAAGAAGTATTTCAATGTATATTGAAATAAAGGAATTTTATAAAATCACAGGATTTTATAAAAGGAAATATTTATAAAACGAACACGGTTTTATAAAAGGGATATTTATTTAGAAAATAAATAGAAATAGAAAAGGAATATTTATTTAGAAAATAAATAGAAGTTATAGATAGGAAATATTTGTAACGGTAAATAGAAGTTATAAATAGGAAATATTTGTAATGGTAAATAGAAGTTATAAATAGGAAATATTTGTAACGGTAAATAGAAGTTATAAATAGGAAATATTTGTAACGGTAAATAGAAGTTATAAATAGGAAATATTTGTAACCGTAAATAGAAGTTATAAATAGGAAATATTTGTAACGGTAAATAGAAGTTATAAATAGGAAATATTTGTAACGGTAAGTAAACGTTATAAAAAGGAAATAGTTGTAACGGAAAACGTAGTTTATTAAAAGGAGCTAATCGATGTTAGTTAATCGATTAGAGATAAAGTAAAAAGGAGCTAATCGATGTTAGTTTAATCGATTAGAGATAAAGTAAAAAGGAGCTAATCAATGTTAGTTTAATCGATTAGAGTTAAAGTAAAAGGAGCTAATCGATGTTAGTTTAATCGATTAGAGTTAAAGCAAAGGAGCTAATCGATGTTAGTTTAATCGATTAGAGTTAAAGCAAATGAGTTAATCAAATATAGTTATTCGAATAGAAAGTAAAAGGAATTATCGAATATAGTTTATTCGAAAGGAGTTAAGCGAAATGAGTAAATCAATAGCGTTAGTCAAATAGAGTTAATCCAATAGTGTTAGTCCAATAGAGTTAATTGATAAGGGTTAATCGAATAGAGTTAAGTGAAAAGAGTCAATCGAATATAGCTATTCGAAGAGGGTTAAGTAAGGAAGTTAGTAAAAGGAATAAAGTGAACTTTGCCTATTTCAAAGTTAGAAATGTTGTTCAGTTAAGGTCTGAGAGGTAGTTCTACCCCAACTTGATTGGCTTCGTTTTTATTAAGGAATAGTTAAGGCTCGTCAGTAAAGGAAATGGTTTGAGTTGGCATCACGATGGTTTGTTTAAACATCTGTCTAAGTCCAATGAAGAAGCTTTGGAAATGTTTTCTAAAGAAGAAACCAGAAATGTTTTCTTATAAAGGAAACGAGAAATGGAAATGTTTTCCATTGTTAATAACATATATTCTCCAAATTTAGAAAATAGGAAATATTGAATATAGGGAAACCGGAGATAAGTAAAATTAATGAATTAAAGAGATAAATGTTGAACGATGTTTGATCGATATAATTTCCGTTAGGAAATAATATTGTTGTTTGCACACTTGTTTTTATTCGATAGTTAAATCACAGACTATCCAAGTTTTGACCATTTTAACGTTGTTAATATGGAGAGACCGGTTGGATTATTATCCAAAGAACCACTCTGTAGTGGCATAAGCGTTGCGAATCATATATGCCAAAGGAAATTGAAGACGGAGTTATGCAAGGGCTATCCTGTTTACAGAATAGTGCATTCAGTTCATCCTGTTCCTGGATGGCTTGTATGGACGGATGTCTGACAGAGTATGTCCAGACGATCACGTATATTGATTTCTCCAACTGTACCAAGAGTGGAAGCGGAGAAGGAAACTTCTTTAGCTAACACATAATGTATGGTTGAGGACGTCAGTTGGTGATTTGATGGATTTGATGATGTGGCATTCAAAGTGAATCTGGTATGATGATAAAGCGTAGCTTCTAGCCTCATCATCCGGTAAATGACAGAAATCGGGCAGGCAACATGGCTAAGTCGATCGCACCGAAGTAGGGTGTATAATCACCTGATCTAGAGTTTCATTTGCTTCTAAAAATCTATTGTTGATGTTGTCCCATTCGGGAAACGGTTGTTGATCCCAACCGTTGGTGATATACATTCGATACGCTCAAGCGAAATGAGTGGTCGGTCATGTGTGGCCGGGTTGCAAGATGTTCTTGTTGAACCCAGTGTATTCCTCTCTAGAGGTACACGAGCGAAAGGTGGTTCCATACCTTGTCATAATTGGAAATCCATTACCCAATACGTGCTTGCGGTTTTGATTGTATACTATATATGTAGAACGTGAGATGAAAGCGTTTCTACTAGATGATTATTATAGTTGTGGTTGATAGACATTATTATAATATCAAAAGGTTTTTGATATAAAGATATTTGGATTCTCATAAGGGAAAAACCCGTTCCGTTATGCGGCGTGGTCTTATGAGATATCGTTTACATATTCAACCTGTTTTAAACTGTTTTACTCACACCAGTCCCACGACTGACCCGGAGTTTATTTGTTTGTTTCCCTAAACTCTTGGGTGCCTAAATTTGTATGGGCAGTCAAGTAGTCAGGAATTTGCAGATATAGTTGAAGAGCTGGAGCAGGAGGCTTCAGGATCATATAGCTATAATTATTTCCGCTGTGTTGTAAGTGATGTACTTTGACAATGATATGTATATTCAAGTACAATTTTGTATTTCAAAGTTATGTTATGAAATATATTTATTCGTTCCGCTATGAGATTCGTGTTACTCTGATGTTGTCTTCTTCTTCTTCTATTCTAAATTTCTATCTTATCTATCCTCACCCTCTAATTTCTTTCACTAATTACCAGGATTTTTCCGTGTTTTGCTTATCGACATTGTGCTTATGTCGATAACCAAAGTCGCTCAAAATCCGGGTCGTTACAGTTGGTATCAGAGCTTAAGTTAAGAATTACTTGGCTCTGTGGCGTGACTCGGTAGAGATAGGGTTAGTAATACCCTAGACTGAGATTGAGTGTATATATACGAGTGAACGTATTTGTTATTGATATAAAAATTTGTTTTATATTGTAGAGATTCATTGGTTGAGTTGTTTATGAGTTCTGGTCAATCAGTTTGATCCACTGTATCGGTAGGAGTTACTAAACACTCGAGTACGATGGGTCGGCACAGTATGTTTTGAAAAGAGGGTAAATTAAAATAAGTTTACCCAAGGTATATCTCGATATAGAGAAGATATATATATATATCAAAATTATAATATATTGGATATATTGGTTGTGATTATAATCGAGTAAGATTATAAATTACATGGTTATGTAAATAACCAATCAGAATTCATATAAGTGAAATACGTGAAATCAGATGAGTTAAATCTGAAATTTTAACCAGAAATTGAATTTAAAACTCTAGAGAATTGGATAAGTGTTTGTAAATGGATTAGGATTAAAAATAAGGAAAATTTAAGATCTTGGGAGATTTTAAATTGTTTTACAAGCAGTGTGAATTATATTTCGAAATGAATTTCAAAGTGGAAATTTTAGAAATGGTTTTATAGTATTGAACTCACTTCGATCGCTGGAAAATAGATTCTGATGATGGCAGCTGCATTATCAGTATTCATTTTCGAGTTGTAAGTGATGAATTACTACCAGAGATACTATTTTGAATTTGTTTTGCGAAAGTCAAGTTGTGTTGAATTTCAAAATGGGATTTGAAAAATAGAATTTGAATTTTTAAATAGATTTGAAATATTTACTTGTTTTAAAAGAAATAAAACGAGAAGTTCCTTTATAAACGAAGTTTATAAATAGTTCTTTTATAAACGAAGTTTATAAAATGAAGTGAAAAGAATTATCATTGGATAATTCAGAAATAAAAAAATACAAGTATGAAATAGAAAGGGAAATCTATTTTCCAAAGATAGAAATATCGATTTCAAAAGGAATTGAAACCGAGACTTATTTAAGGAATTTGAATAAAGGAAGTTCAAACATAGAATGTAAATAAGAAAATTCAAAGGGGATTTGAATATCGAAAGTGAAATGAAATTTGAATGTCGAGGATTCAAATAGAATTGAAAACGGAATTTGAATGTCGAGAATTCAAATAGAATTGAAAATGAAATTTGAATAAAGAGGATTCAAATAGAATTAAAATTGAAATTTGAATATAGACGATTCGAAGGGAATTGAAATGAAATAAAGAGAATTCAAATAGATTCCAATAATGAAATTCAAATATAGAATTTGAATAAGAAAATTGAAATGGAATTTGAATATAGGAAATTTAAATAGAATTGAAATGGAATTCAATTAGTTGATAAACAAGTTAAAATATATTTGAACATGTTATACTCAAATATGAAGGTGAAATGGGCAAACCAGTAATTTGAAAATCACTTAACGAAATAAGTTAAAACGATTGGATTAAGTTGGAATGAATTAGAAATGTATGGATATACATGAGATGGGTATGGATAAGGTATAAAGGTTTATAAATAGAATGCCCGACGGAAAGGTACGTATTTAATTTCCATATGAGATTTTATGCACCGTATCGGCTAGCCGCTTGGCTTTTTCTTTTTCTTTTAGACTGGTGAGGGCCATGGGAGGCTATTGGAAATATCCCGATGCTCCCAGTACAAAGGAGGTTATGGCGAATTTTTCCGGGAATTTAAGGAGTTAGAATATTTTTAAAGATAATTTGATAGTTAGAAATCAACGTATCGATATATATAGAAGTCGATAAGGAAACAAACTTAGAAATAGAATAGTATAATCAAAAAGGAAGACTAGGAATAAAATCTCGAAAGAATAGAAGAGAAAGTTTATATGTGTTTAAAAGTGAATCAGTAGTTGTATGGTATTGATTATTCGAGTAAGTAGTCATATCTGTTTTGACGTTATAAATATTTTTCAGTCAAGGTCTAAGAGGTAGTTGTACCCCAACTTGATTGATTTCATTATTAACAAATAAATAGTAAGATTTCAGGCTCGAAGATCAATGTTGAATAAGAGTTAGTTGAATATAGTATTTGGGTTGTCGTAACGATGTTTTACACAACATCCGTTTTAACCCAAATAAGTGTAAGCTTGGAAATATAATAAAGAATATT
The DNA here is from genome assembly GCA_030737875.1 of Allium sativum. Taxonomy (NCBI): domain Eukaryota; kingdom Viridiplantae; phylum Streptophyta; class Magnoliopsida; order Asparagales; family Amaryllidaceae; genus Allium; species Allium sativum. The sequence goes on along the minus strand of CM060918.1, from coordinate 969,950,300 downwards.
TCCTAAGTATGGAAATAAACGAGATCAGAAAAGAGATAAGTAATTGGAATATTTTCCAATTATAAATAGCATATATTTTCTAAAGTTTAGAAAATAAAGGATGGCAATATTCAGAATGTTTTCCAAATAACGTAGAAGGCCAATATGGTTATTGAAAATATTTGGTTAACAAATATTGATAAAGAAATAGAGAAGTAATTTAACTAATGGAATATTGATTATGGGCTCAGTTGAATTTCAAAAAGGAAAATTTTGATTTTTGGAAAGAGTAAACTGTTTAAAAACTCCGAGGGAAAGACTGTTCGAATTAAAAACAAATTTAACAGAAATTTGTGAAAGAAAATTTGAATTAAAGTAAAGCCAGTAAAGTGGTAACTGAGTTTTGAATTAGAATGATATCAAGGAAAATTTGATTGTGAGATTCAAATGTGAAGTGTAATGTGATAATCAAGTTAAGAGTTGGGGATCAAGAACGAAACTTGAGTTGAAATGAAAATTTGGCTTGGTAAAAAGCGAATGGTTGTGTTGAGGATAGATTGATTAGAGTTTGGTTTGATTAATATTAGTATATGCTGAGATGATAGCATATGGAAGTGATGGGGTTGATATACCCGACAAAAAGGTACAAGTTTATATTCCTATTGGATATAAGATTTATGAGCCGAATTGGCAAGCCGCTTGGCTGTTTGATTTTCTTTTGGGTTGGAAATGGCCCAGAGAGGCGAGTGGTGATTTGACGTATTGACCAGTACAAAGGAGGTGCTGGCGAAATTTTTCGAAGAGTTAAAGCGTTAGAAAATTTTCAGGATTTTTGAAAATTTTCGTTGATAAGAATTAATTAATATTTAATTGATATTAAATTGGTTCAGTTGAAACTGAAGTCAAGGAGTGAACAAATATGTTCTAACCAGTCGATGGGGTCGTCCTCTACCTTTTAGCAATTTCGAGGACGAAATTATTTTAAGTGGGGAAGATTGGAATGACCCGCATTGGCACAGGTATTATAATTAATTTATTTAACTATATAAATGGTGATATAGTGAATTGAATGGTAGGGGAATTAAATGATGACGAATATTTAATTAAAATAATAAATTCAATAATATATTTAATTCTGAAATAATCAGAATTGGCTGAAATGATGATATGATGTGAACTGGATCACCCGTGATATTTAATTCAGCTTGTAATTGAATTTGAATAACGAATATATTATATAAACGACATTTTGAACTTAGAGTTATAATATAATTAAAATCAAGCTTGAAATGGCGCTGCAGTTCGTAAAGTGGCGATTCGAACTTCAACTGAATGTACATGATTCATTTTAAATCGGATTTCTGTGAAACAAGAAACGTGTGGAACTGGTGGAGTATATCTTTCTAGTGGAAGACAAAAATCAGGATTTCGTCGTATAGATTTTGATTTACATCCAAATCAAATTTTAAAATAGTCGCTATAGAATCGTTTATCGACCGTAACGGTTTATTCGATATAACTAGAGATCGGGTTTGAATTTAGATAAGGTTCTTTTGGGACATAGTGATAATTTAATTTTTAGAATTTTACTGTAATTTTTAATTAATTAAATAAGCAACTTTTTATCTGGAGTATTTTGCACCCTGTAGTCAGCATTTTGGGGTTTCACAATATGAGTCAACCTACCGGTATTATTATACTTTTGGGATCATGACACCGAGCTCGACACAACGGTATTTTCGTTTCTGTCCGTACGTAAGTGGAGTTTTACGTAACGGGCTACTGGATAAATCTAACTTTTTATAAAGCGGCAATAACTATGTGAATGAGCAGCGATGTTTTCGGCTAGCACCTCTATTTCCGTTGAACTGTATTTATATTGACTTTCTTCTTCAAATATGCTATTGTACTCCAAGCATGAAGCCTACTTTGCTCCTTACCTTATAATAACTTCAAAGCGGGAACCGTTATGTTTGAGACGAGTTCTGTTACTACCATTTAGTTATGTTACTACTATTTAGTTGATTATATTAAGGGGTAATATATGTTATATTTACAAAAGAAGTGTTTTCTAACGTTTTTCTTTCCTTTTGAAGAAAAAATGTTATGTGAAGTGAAATCACAGTAGTTCACTCACATAGGCAGGACATGATATCGGTTTCAAACATACAACAGTGATATGAAAGTATAAAATAAGAATAAGAATAAGAAAAGAAAAGAAAAACGATAGATATGTTTTTCCTTCACCCCTAAGTCTTCGTACGCCCATCCCATCCCTTTCAAAACGCAGACCACCACCTCAACTTAATGAATGGTCGGCATCTTTCAGCGTGCCTAGTTTACAACCACAAAGTTTTCAAACTGTATAAATAGACTACAATTCCCTTAAGACCTAAAAAGTAAACCCGCTGCGATCAAAAGCAGGAGCCGCCACCGATTTCTGAAAACATGGGAAACAGATCTTCACAGCTTAACATTTCCAGTTGGATATGGAAGACACGGAGACTGATGGTAGCAGCAAATGGAAGACATGGGGACTGATGTACCATTGGAAAAATGGACGTAAGGCTTGCGGAGGCGTTCTTAGGGGGTTCTGTCCAATTGTGACTCCATGGCAGAGTCCCTTTTTGCTGCAGTCTGCAAAGGAGGAGGGACGCTTCGATTTCCAGTGGTGGACCGGTGACTGCAGTGTTGAAATGAACGGAGGACGCAGTTCCAAGCTGACATGCAAGTAGGGATCTGTGAGGCTGAGGTTGAGGAGAAAACGTAAGGGAGTTGATGGGTTCAATGTTGTGAATAAGGGAGGTAAACGAGATGGAAGGAGTTGAAATCGGTGAGGAGCAGGAGTCAAGTTCGGGGAAGAAGCTTCAGTTTGCGGGTTGGGTTTTTGAGGCGGTTTCGTTTGAGATGCGGGTAGGCCATTTGTGGGCTTAAGGAATGGGGAATGGGCTGAATATAGGTAAACGCCCCATTTGTTTTAAAATTAAAATAGAATTCAAATTGTAATCAAATAGGTGTATAACTTGTAATATTCATAACTTTGTCCTACGATGTCAGAATTTAGCGCGGTCAGAAGCGTTAGAATCGTATGGACGACGACTACCAACTGAGACTGACTGGAAGTCCATCGGAGCTCGTTACAATTTATGGAAAAATAAATTGTCTGACTGAATCAAATAACACAAACTGTTATTTAACGGTTAACGCGCAAAAGTGAGTAAATCTCACTAACTCTGAACAGTTTATAATTTCATGTTGTATTTCTAGAACTGTTAGATATTGACTGATTGACTGTGTGGTGATTGTTTGATTGAACTGCTAGTCAGTTAGTTGAATTTCTATATTGATTCTGTTTAACAGAATATATCATATAGAACTGAATGTGATGTTATCTATATTGTTTAACATCTGTGATGCAGGGAAACAGGTTGGAGGAATCCAACTGGATTCCTCAACATTTATTTTACTGTTTTCATATATTGTGATATATGATGTGTTATATAATCTGTTATGGATTATGGGTGTTGGAATGAAATTGATCATTGTTATTCAATATTTTAAATATCATAAGAAACCCTGGGATGTAAAAAAAAAGAAGTATTTCAATGTATATTGAAATAAAGGAATTTTATAAAATCACAGGATTTTATAAAAGTAAATATTTATAAAACGAACACGGTTTTATAAAAGGGATATTTATTTAGAAAATAAATAGAAATAGAAAAGGAATATTTATTTAGAAAATAAATAGAAGTTATAAATAGGAAATATTTGTAACGGTAAATAGAAGTTATAAATAGGAAATATTTGTAACGGTAAATAGAAGTTATAAATAGGAAATATTTGTAACGGTAAATAGAAGTTATAAATAGGAAATATTTGTAACGGTAAATAGAAGTTATAAATAGGAAATATTTGTAATGGTAAGTAAACGTTATAAAAAGGAAATAGTTGTAACGGAAAACGTAGTTTATCAAAAGGAGCTAATCGATGTTAGTTAATCGATTAGAGATAAAGTAAAAAGGAGCTAATCGATGTTAGTTTAATCGATTAGAGATAAAGTAAAAAGGAGCTAATCGATGTGAGTTTAATCGATTAGAGTTAAAGTAAAAGGAGCTAATCGATGTTAGTTTAATCGATTAGAGTTAAAGCAAAGGAGCTAATTGATGTTAGCTTAATCGATTAGAGTTAAAGCAAATGAGTTAATCAAATATAGTTATTCGAATAGAAAGTAAAAGGAATTATCGAATATAGTTTATTCGAAAGGAGTTAAGCGAAATGAGTAAATCAATAGCGTTAGTCAAATAGAGTTAATCCAATAGTGTTAGTCCAATAGAGTTAATTAATAAGGGTTAATCGAATAGAGTTAAGTGAAAAGAGTCAATCGAATATAGCTATTCGAAGAGGGTTAAGTAAGGAAGTTAGTAAAAGGAATAAAGTGAACTTTGCCTATTTCAAAGTTAGAAATGTTGTTCAGTTAAGGTCTGAGAGGTAGTTCTACCCCAACTTGATTGGCTTCGTTTTTACTAAGGAATAGTTAAGGCTCGGCAGTAAAGGAAATGGTTTGAGTTGGCATCACGATGGTTTGTTTAAACATCTGTCTAAGTCCAATGAAGAAGCTTTGGAAATGTTTTCCAAAGAAGAAACCAGAAACGTTTTCTTATAAAGGAAATGAGAAATGGAAATGTTTTCCATTGTTAATAACATATATTCTCCAAATTTAGAAAATAGGAAATATTGAATATAGGGAAACCGGAGATAAGTAAAATTAATGAATTAAAGAGATAAATGTTGAACGATGTTTGATCGATATAATTTCCATTAGGAAATAATATTGGTGTTTGCACACTTGTTTTTATTCGATAGTTAAATCACAGACTATCCAAGTTTTGACCATTTTAACGTTGTTAATATGGAGAGACCGGTTGGATTATTATCCAAAGAACCACTCTGTATTGGCATAAGCATTGCGAATCATATATGCCAAATGAAATTGAAGACGGAGTTATGCAAGGGCTATCCTGTTTACAGAATACTGCCTTCGGTTCATCCTGTTCCTGGATGACTTGTATGGACGCATGTCTGACAGAGTATGTCCAGACGATCACGTATATTGATTTCTCCAACTGTACCAAGAGTGGAAGCGGAGAAGGAAACTTCTTTAGCTAACACATAATGTATGGTTGAGGACGTCAGTCGGTGATTTGATGGATTTGACGATGTGGCATTCAAAGTGAATCTGGTATGATGATAAAGCGTAGCTTCTAGCCTCATCATCCGGTAAATGACAGAAATCGGGCAGGCAGCATGGCTAAGTCGGTCGAACCGAAGTAGGGTGTATAATCACCTGATCTAGAGTTTCATTTGCTTCTAAAAATCTATTGTTGATGTTGTCCCATTCGGGAAACGGTTGCTGATCCCAACCGTTGGTGATATACATTCGATACGCTCAAGCGAAATGAGTGGTCGGTCATGTGTGGCCGGGTTGCAAGATGTTCTTGTTGAACCCAGTGTATTCCTCTCTAGAGGTACACGAGCGAAAGGTGGTTCCATACCTTGTCATAATTGGAAATCCATTACCCAATACGTGCTTGCGGTTTTGATTGTATACTATATATGTAGAACGTGAGATGAAAGCGTTTCTACTAGATGATTATTATAGTTGTGGCTGATAGACATTATTATAATATCAAAAGGTTTTTGATATAAAGATATTTGGATTCTCATAAGGGAAAAACCCGTTCCGTTATGCGGCGTGGTCTTATGAGATATCGTTTACTTATTCAACCTGTTTTAAACTGTTTTACTCACACCAGTCCCACGACTGACCCGGAGTTTATTTGTTTGTTTCCCTAAACTCTTGGGTGCCTAAATTTGTATGGGCAGTCAAGTAGTCAGGAATTTGCCGATATAGTTGAAGAGCTGGAGCAGGAGGCTTCAGGATCATATAGCTATAGTTATTTCCGCTGTGTTGTAAGTGCTGTACTTTGACAATGATATGTATATTCAAGTACAATTTTGTATTTCAAAGTTATGTTATGAAATATATTTATTCGTTCCGCTGTGAGATTCGTGTTACTCTGATGTTGTCTTCTTCTTCTTCTATTCTAAATTTCTATCTTATCTATCCTCACCCTCTAATTTCTTTCACTAATTACCAGGTTTTTTCCGTGTTTTGGTTATCGACATTGTGCTTATGTCGATAACCAAAGTCGCTCAAAATCTGGGTCGTTACAGGATAGCATCGAACAGAATAAGAAATTAAATGAATCTCTAGATAGGTGATAATACACCCTAATGGGAGCGACCCACATAGCCATGCTGCCTGCCTGATTTTTGTCATTTCCCGGTTGTTGAGACCTGAGGCTACGATTACTTATCATTCACTGATAGCACAATCACTTTGAATGCCACATTGTCAGATCCGTTAATCACTAATTGATTTGCATAAATATTTTCTGGATATTATGCTAAGGGAATAAATCCGTTGCCAACATGTATATTTATACAGACCAACATATTCAATCATTGGAGATACTTTGTCAGACATTCGTCCATTCACGTTCGTTCTGGGATTGAACGAAACCGAAGGCACAATTTCTATTAATAGAAAAAGCCCTTGCATTTTACTTCGTCTTTGATTATCTTTATATAATCTGATTCGCAACGCTACTGTCAATACAAAGTGGTTCTCGGATAATAATCCAACCGGTCTCTCCATATTGACAACGATATTGGCAAATACTTCGATAATCGGTTATTTAGCTATCGAAGAAAAACAAACATCCATTCAAAGCATCAACCAAATCACTGGGCCTTTTGATTAATATTTCATTAATTAAATCACTTCTCTATTTCCTTATCAGTATTTGTTAACCAAATATTTTCAGTAACCTTATTGGTCTCTTACGCTATTTGAAAAAAAAACATTTCCATGTATTGCCTTCTTTTATTTTTTGTATTTAGAAAATATATTCTATTTGCAATTTGAAAATAATTTCAATCACTTATCTCTTTTCCGACTACTTTAATTATACTCAGGAAATAATTACTTTTATATTTCCAAAATTCCACCACTTGGGTTAAAACGAATGCTGTGTAAAACATCGTTACAACAACCCAAAATATTTTATTCAACTAACTCTTATTCAAACACTTCTCTTCGAGACTGGATCTTGCTATTTATCAATTAAAAATGAAATCAACCAAGTTAGGGTATAACTACCTCTCAGATCTTAACTGAATACATCCTTAACTTCAAATCAAACAAAACCATTATTCCCGAAAAATCAATACCATACAAACCCATTATTCATTTTTAAACGTATATATGTTTCTCTTTCTATTACCAGATTATCGATTTCCTTTTTGTTTATAATATTCTATTTTAAATTTGTTTCCTTATCGAATTCAATATATATCGATATATTGATTTCTAACTATCAAATTTTCTTAAAAATATTCTAACTCCTTAAATTTCGGAAAATTTCGCCATAACCTCCTTTGTACCGGGAGCATCGGGAAAATCCCAAACCACGACACATGCCTCTCCAATCAAAAAGAAAATCAAAAAGCTAAGTGGCTTGCCGATTTGGCGCATAAAACCTCATATGGAATTTAAACATGTACGAATTATAAATCTTCATATGCTTCATTCCATACCTGTCTAATCTATGTTCACCTGTTTCCCAATTTATCCCAACTCAATCGGGTCATTTTAACTCAATTTACTAATCTATTCTTTAATTAGCTAATTTGCCCATTTCACTTTTATTTGAACATATCATGTTCGTATATATTTTTAATTTGCTTATAAACAAGTCGAATCTCATTTCCAACTGAATTTTCCTTTTCGATTTCGAATAAAATTTCTCAAACCACATTTACTTATTCAAAGCCCAATTTCTTATCAAATTTCGATTTACTAATTATTATTCAAATTAGTTAGTTCTATTCAATAATTTAAAATATGATTTTTGTTCCAAAAATCATTTCATTACACCACTTGAGTTCGTATTTATTTTACAACTCAAGTCTAGATTTTTTCTAATGGAAATTCGGATTTTATTTACTTAAAATCCCTTTATTTATTTAAATAAACCGTTATGGTTTAATAATGGTTCTGGCGCTGTTTTTTTGAAAATTTGATTTTGACATAACTCAAAATCTATCAGACGAAATCCAGTTTTTTCTCTTTCATTAGAAAACTATTATCAAATCTGTCCTGACGATTCTTGTTTCAAAGAATTCCGACTTAAACTGAGTTCTATACACTCAATTGAAGTTCGAAATGCCAAATTAAGAACTACCGCGTTGCGGTGAGTTCGTTTTAATTATATTTAATATATAAACATTTTAAACTTCGTTTATAATAATTTCAACTCCATTCTGATATATTTTTAATATATATCAAATCAACTTCCCAATTCAACATAATATTTTTGATTATTTATAATTGTCGATTTTTCCTTACTCGGTAATATATTTAATTATACTTCGATCTTCCATATATTTGATTCTAATTCCTATTTCAAATTATAAGTCCTTTGGACTTATTTCTATTCTGTTTAAAAATCCACATTTTGATATATATTTCGTCGTTCCTATTTTGAAACGATTTCAACTTTCTATTTTCAAATTCTATTTTCAATTCTATTTGATTTTTCTATATTCAAATTCCATTTGAATCTTCTATATTCAGATTCCATTTGAATCTTCTATATTCAAATTCCATTTGAATTTCCTATATTCAAATTCCATTTGAATTTCCTATATTCAAATTCCATTTTTAAATTCATATTTGAATTTAAATATTCAAATTATCTCTTGATAATTAATTCATTATATTTATAAACACCATTTTATAAATTTCCTTGTTTTATATTCAAACAAGCCTATTTCGAAAGCTATTTAAAACCAACATCTTATTTTGGAAATTTCTATTTATAATAACTTATATATATAAAATACCTAATTTATTTTCATATCCAATTTAACTCCTATTTAAATAAATTTGAATTAATCGAATTCAAATCATAAATCCTTACGAATTTATTTTAGTTCAAATTATATTCTGAACATCAGAATAACTTCCATCGTTTATTTCTTTAAAACGATTTCTCCATTTCTAATTTTAAACTCACATTTGAATTTAAATATTCGAATTATCAAATGATAATTTTTCCACTTTATTTATAAACACCGTTTTTAAATTCATTTCACTTTTCTACATTATTAATTTATAAACCAAGTTTATTAATTCATTTCAAATCCCGCATTATCGATTTATAAACAACGTTTATAAATATCAATACTTGTTTTAGATTCAAAACAAGTTAATACTTTTATGGCCCATTCAAAATTCAAATTCTATTTTTAGAAATGGATTTCCCCTTTTAAATCTCAAATATCCTTTTCACGATATTTTTTTATATCAACATTTTGGCACTAGTGATATTTAACAATCAAATCACTCAATTATAAATCAACACATCATATATGATAATATATGTGAAAACAAACAAATTAAAATATTTTGAGGAATCCAGTTGGATTCCTCCAACCTGTTTTCCTGCATCCACGGACGATAGTCACATAAATAATACCCATCCTGCTTCGATGCAGGATATCGCGGTATGAAGGTCATCCACTAATATATATTTGTGGGGCGCATAGGGAAATCATCCGCTAATGGTACCACGGGCATCCGTTAATGATACTGCGGGAATCCAACCAATCACCAATATATATATAATAACAACAACAAGCCTAAATAACTAAAATATAAAAATCGCACAAATATTTAAACACATCCAAGCGACCAAAAATTATTTTTAACGATTAAAAATAATTATAAACAGTAAATTTGAGTGAGATTTACTCACCGTCATTTTATTGTCGGAATAGTGATTCGTTTTCGATTAAATTAAACAATTGTTTAATTTAATCGAAGATCCCCATCGGCTCCAAGTTACTTCGTATAAATTCCAAAGCGATGTCTACATCCATACGAACCCCACTGATCTTGCTTCGTGAAACTCTGTAATCATATGAATTTTATATAATGTTCGGAAGTCTTGACAGAACCAAATTATCGTTAGAAATCAATTAATTTTAATTAAATAATAAATATGTCACCTAATTTTCAATTACTTTCTGCCTGTAACCTTCACCATTGTTGTCCACTTCCCTTATGCCTATAACCGAACACAACAACCCCCATTTCATCCTCCATGAATCCAGTAACAAATCCCAATTTCATTGCCAGTTATTTTTCCCTTTACTGTCCCCTACTGAATACCACATCCAACCCTCTCCATCAACCTTCCTTCTACCAGCCAGTCCCACGAAATTCCTTCCCTCCTTCATCCCAAAACCTTGTGCATCACAACAGTAAACTCCCACCACCATAATAGAATGTGTCTGTAACGAACTGAGATTTTCGACCCAGAAAATCAACATAAAATCCATGTTAACTTTTCAGGCATCGAACATTCCAGATCATTAATAGAAAGAAATTAGAGGGTGAGAATAGTTAAGATAGAAAATTAGAATAGAAGAAGAAGAAGAACACAATCAGAGTAAACACGAATCTCACAGTGGAACGAATAAAATATATTATAACATAACTTTGCAATAAAACTAGTATGTATACACCATGTTTATCAGAGTACAACACTTACACACAACGGAAATAACATTAGCTATATAATCCTGAAGCCTCCTGCTTCAAACTCCTCCGAGTATATCTGTAAAGACCTGAACTACTTGACTGCCCGTACAAATTTGGGCACCCAAGAGTTTAGGGAAAACAAAAAAATAAACAAACTCTGGGTCAGTCATGGGACTGGTGTGAGTAAACTCAAATCATCGGTTTAACATTTTGAAATCCTTTTCAAAAGAAAAGATAATCGTAAGACCAATCCACACATAAACACGGACGGTTTTTACCTTATGATAACCCAAAACACTTTTGGAAATCAATACTTCTCTGATATTATAATTGAAGCGACCCGAACTTCCCCGGTCTCCGAAGAGATGAGAAAGAACGAATTACTATGAGGACAAGACAAAATAGAATGCATACGGAAGAACATTTCATTGTTATTACAACAATTCCATCAGATACAAGAATATACAGAGTATAAATGAATAAATTACAGTCGATAAATATCAGAGATTACAATAAATTACACAGCAGTGGAAAATAATACAAATACACAACTAGAAGTGATACACGGATACAGAGCTTTCCGAGCATCGTTCCAGCTGTATACCAGGAATCTGTGAATATAAATCTGCAAAACCAAAACTACTAGCTGCCCGTGCGGAAAATAGGGGCACCCAGAGTTTAGGTTAAAACAATAAACTCCAGGTCAGTCATGGGACTGGTGTGAGAACTAAAACAGTTATAATTCTTTATTTTAAAGTTCGGTAAATCAAGGGACCACGCCGTATAACACGGAACGGGTTTCCTCCCAAGAATACCAGTGCATAAAATAAACAGCGCAATGCTAAAATAAAGAAAAATGAAGCTGTTATAAGACCCAGGTCCCATCACACAATGCAACGCAAGCCGGAGGATAGGGTTTTCCCTTATAACAGCCAAAGCATGCTTGATACGTTTAAAACACATTATTTTGATATTACTATATGTGTATAGTGTCAAAACAATTTCACATCATAAATATCAATCATAGGCGGCATGGGTACCATCTATCATGTCGCCATACTAGTTCTACAATTAAAACCGCAATACACGTATTGGAAATTGGATTCCGTCATGAGCCGAGGCAAGGGGCAAGCTCCTCTCCGCGTTCGAGACACTCTAGCAAATGTCCCAGGACCCCACTATGATCCTTGGAATCGGCTGGGCCGGTCCTCTCTTACTTTTGAGGATTGGCAATTCCTGAACACACGTTTCCCGGTCCTTACAGACCTATATCCGAGGCGCCTCGTATCCAACAACCACACAGGTGAAAAGTATATAAATGTCAGGGCTGGTAGGTCACTGACACCACCCTAGCTAGAAAGAAACGTCGTGCTCTCCCAGCGGTCCGTCTCCCGTTTTTGACTCATACCGAGGTGTGAGGCTCGCGAATTCACGTTATACACAAAGCTACGCCACACAGGCCGTGCTTTGATCATCAACCACAAGACTTTGCTTTTCAACAGAAGCCTTGATCAATTGCCACTTACGCATGCCACATTGGCAATTCACTCCATGCGACTGATGTCCATCGATATACAACCTCTGAGCTCGTACGTCTCAGAGAAGGGCGTTAAGCAAGAGAATAAATTCTCCGCCGCCAAACAGATGTATATTTAATAGAGATCAATCAACACAGAATAAAATCCAATGTCAGACACACAATCCATTTACAAGTTCGTTCTGGGTCTGAACGAAACCGGAGGCACTTTCCTCGCATATCCATCGATCTCCAAGTACGTCTGGACGATCACCGACTGTTTCCCTCATCTCGGGTGTATAGCCCAATCAAGATCATCAGTAATCGCCCAAACGATGTGAAGACTTCCGGTCTTCAACCACCGTCTTCATCTTCGACATCTCGTCGAATCGGTTATTCAGAATGGGTATAACCCGGCCTTTCTGAATAACCCACGTATATAGTAAACGAACGTTACACAAACACAACAAACGCCTCATTCCAATTCAGAATATTCTTTTATTCACAAAATCACATTCTTAGGGAAATGTTCCCATTAATTTTATCAAAGATAAATTCTTCTAAATTTATTCTTCAATCCTCCTTTGGATATCATTTCTAACTAGTCAGGATTAACGAACCACACCGAAGTAATTATTTATTTTATTTCCCAATCCTAACCTATATATCCCATGGAGCAAAATTGGTGATACTCCATTCCTAACACCACGGTGTTATCGGTAAAATTAATTACCATTTCTCGTTCAAATCTAATTAAAGATTTAACTATCGCATTGGAGCAAAACTGGTGGTACTCCATTCTCGATCACTTTTCTGATTTGATAATTTAAATTATCAATTCACATTTTTAATCTAATTAAAGATTCATTAAAACCACACTTAATCTTAATTCTTTCAGAAATCAACATCTTGCCTTTAACTGGGTTAAAGAACCAATGTCATCTAAAACACGATTCACGATAAACCCAAATCACATTTGATATTAAATACAAGGCTCTGAATAGAAAATATATCGGCTTATATTCAATATCAAATTCTGAAACTAACAAATATCGTATTGGAAATAACGATATAAAATATATCTTTCAAATCCCCATAACAATATTTGTATAGAGACGAAATCCAACATCGAAATATCCCGAAGATAATTTCGATTCAACTCCAGTCCAATCCACGTATTGGAAATAATGATTATTTTTAAAATCACTTTCAAATTCAATTTATTTATTTCAAAAATAAATTGATTTTAATTCTAGTTCAAAACTAGTTCATTTCGATAAAAATCTATTTTTATCCTTTCAAATGTGGAATTCTTCAGCTCAATTTTTCCCAAATCATATATTATGATTTTACACAAATTATGGATATTTTTAATAATTTTATCAAGACCCGTACAGTCGATTTCCATCAACGGCTATCGAACTGCACTTACAGCGACCTTTTTCGAATTTGATTTGGACATGATTCCAAATCCAACCGTTAGATTTCAAATTTCTAATATTCATTGGAAAGCTCTTTTCGATACGAACCCAACGGTTCTGGTTTTAGGAGAATCCGACGGTCGGATCTCCCGCAATGTCCGTTTGAAATAAATGGTCGAAATTCACGAACTGCCGCGGCGCGGCGCGTTCCATTCAGGCCATTATATTATATATATAATATATATAATATATATTTTGTCGATTTCTATTTAAAACGAATTTTATAAATCGTTTTAAAATCATTTCAAAGCAATTTCAACTTTCTTTTCAATTCAAATCAAAATTGAATTCTTCTTTATAAATTCGTTTTAAAATTCATTTCTATTCAATTCAAATTTTAATTCAATTTGAATTCATTTCAATTCACTTTCAATTCAATTTGAATTCGTTTTCAATTCAATTCATTTCGAAATCGTTTTCAATTCAATTCATTTCGAAATCGTTTTCAATTCAATTCATTTCGAAATCGTTTTCACTTCAATTCATTTCGAAATCGCTTTCACTTCAATTCATTTCGAAATCGCTTTCACTTCAATTCATTTCGAAATCGTTTTCAATTCAATTCATTTCGAAATCGTTTTCAATTCAATTCATTTCGAAATTTCAATTTCAAAATATTTAATTTCGAAATCACTTTTCAATATTCATTATAAAACGAATAAAATCGATATAAATATCGTTCACGTCAAAATGGCGCAAAACTAATCAACACGGCTTTATATTTTTCACAACTTCTTTATTTTATTCAACAAATGAATATTTATCCCATTCAACACATGAATCTATATTTTTTTCACCACACGACTAATCTCAACACATGAGTACTGTCAACACATCACTATTTTTGTTATGTAAAATATTTTATAAAACTATGGTATCTATCGTTTGATTTTCAATTCAGACTTCTACTGGGAAGTAGTTCTAATTTTAAATATGATAAAGATGTAATTTATTTTATTTAAAATATTTTACTCAACACATGAATAGTTTCAACACATGACTATTTTTATATTCAACACATGAATTTTCTTTTCTAATATTCATTATTTTCCCGATTGGAATGAGGCCCAATCAATCACCATATAACGCTAATTATATGGATTCCATACAACACATGTATATAATAGCATTGAAAAATAATCAATCTTCAACCAAAGTGCACTACACTGTATAAGCATCAATTATAGATATCTAACGCTTATAACAGCCTGTCAATCAATCGATCGACATATTTAATCAATCAGGATGAGTGAACTTCAAATTTCATCCCAACACCCGTGTGGGGTTTCAAACAATCAAACACAGATTTTATTTGTGCAGTTGGGCGATGTGTAAAATTTATCGACCCAATCGATATTAGTCAAATCAGTGTATATAAACAAATCGGCCGATTTGTTTATAAATATTCATTTATCCATTTTTACGTTAAAAATTATATTTTTAACGATCAAACTATTTTATTTTAACACTTGAATTTCTATTCAGTTCATTTATTCAATAAATGATTATTTTTATTTTTCTAACATATTTTAGAAAATTTCGGCGGCATAACGGCACGATACTAGAAACGGGACGAGGCCTAGCCTTATCCCGGGTCTAGTGAAGGCCCACGCCATTCACACATCAATCAAATCACTTTCGTTATGCAAACCACTAAATTTGGAGTAAGAGTCTAACCTAGCCTTACTCCTTCGCCTTATAACGGCGCACGTCTAATCCTAACCAATTTATCGATTCGATTTTTCACACCACAAACCACATTCAAACCAATATCTCAATCAATCACCAAACAGCCAAACAAACAAGTTCATGGTCTGTGGACGATTGTGTCGGGTGCTACTAAACACCGTCTGCATCCTAGTATATATATATATATATATATATATATAACTAGAAAGTAAATTGAAGAGTGAGAAATTCTCACCTAAAGCTATCCAATACCACGACACTCCTATTGTAGAGATCTTCGTCGTTCTCGCCTTTTCTTCTTCTTTGTTGTCCGTAGCCACTATATATAGAAATCACACATTTTTATATTTCGATGTCTTTAAAATAAAAATCACATTTGTATTTATTCACTTTCAATTTAAAAATCATATTTTTATAATCACTTCATATATTTAAAAATCGAATTTTTACTATGCTATTCAATATATAAAAATCGAATTTTTACTACGATGTTCAATATATAAAAATCATATTTTTATCATGCTATTTTCTATATAAAGATTTCGCCTTTATAAATTTAAAGATTTCACCTTTTGAAATTTAAAGATTTCGCCTTTTTAAATTTAAAGATTTCGCCTTTTTAAATTTAAAGATTTCACCTTTTTAAATTTAAAGATTTCGCCTTTTTAAATTTAAAGATTTCGCCTTTTTAAATTTAAAGATTTCACCTTTTTAAATTTAAAGATTTCACCTTTTTAAATTTAAAGATTTCGCCTTTTTAAATTTAAAGATTTCGCCTTTTTAAATTTAAAGATTTCACCTTTTTAAATTTAAAGATTTCGCCTTTTTAAATTTAAAGATTTCGCCTTTTTAAATTTAAAGATTTCCCCTTTTTAAATTTAAAGATTTCCCCTTTTTAAATTTAAAGATTTCACCTTTTTAAATTTAAAGATTTCGCCTTTTTAAATTTAAAGATTTCGCCTTTTTAAATTTAAAGATTTCACCATTTTAAATTTAAAGATTTCGCCTTTTTAAATTTAAAGATTTCGCCTTTTTAAATTTAAAGATTTCACCTTTTTAAATTTAAAGATTTCACCTTTTTAAATTTAAAGATTTCGCCTTTTTAAATTTAAAGATTTCGCCTTTTTAAATTTAAAGATTTCACCTTTTTAAATTTAAAGATTTCACCTTTTTAAATTTAAAGATTTCGCCTTTTTAAATTTAAAGATTTCGCCTTTTTAAATTTAAAGATTTCGCCTTTTTAAATTTAAAGATTTCGCCTTTTTAAATTTAAAGATTTCACCTTTTTAAATTTAAAGATTTCACCTTTTTAAATTTAACCACTTTATCTCAACGTAGATAAAATAAAAATCAGATTTTTATTTCGTTACATACACAAGGATGATATTTTTATATTCTCTATCCTATAAAGATTATATTTTTAATACTTTAAAAATATAAAAATCTTATTTTTAATATTTCTATATAGTAAAGATTATATTTTTAATACTTTAAAAATATAAAAATCATATTTTTATTACTCCTTCAATATAAAAATATCGATTCATTACACCATTCCTAGCTTCATGTCAAAATCATATATGTAAAAATAGTTCCTTTGTTTCAAAACAATACATGTAAAAATCGTATTTTTACATAGTGAAAAATCTTATCTTTACATGGTGAAAAATCGATTCCTTACACTTATGAAATCCTATTTTTACATTCATGAAAACCATACTTTATATATACTAAAAATTACAAATTGCCATAAATAAAAATTATATTTTTATGTCCTAATAATATATATGTAAACTGGTTTTATTTACTTACTAAAATCCATTTGAACTAAATAAACAAAATAAAACAAAATAAAATAAAATAGAAATCACCTCTTCGAAGGGTGGAGGACGCTCGGCTCTGGTGGTCCGTTCGGAGGCGAGGGTTGGCGGTTGTGGTGGGTTCCGGGTCTGGTGGCGTCGGGTTTTAGGGCGTGGGGCTCGTGGGTACGGTCGCGAGAGGGGGGAATCGTGGCGCGGTGGTTCTGGGTGAATTTGGGGCTCGATTTGGGGGTTGGGGTCTCCAGGGCTCGCGTGGGGAGGGAGGAGGCTAGGGGAAGGGGGTGCGGTGGCCCACCTGGGCGGCGGCGCTCGTGGTGGGGTCCCGCGATGGTGAACGGCGGCTGGAGCTTGCCGCGTTATGGCCGGTTCCTCTTTTCTTTTTTTTTTCTTTTTTTTTTATTTTGAAACTTCTGGTCTGAGGGAGGAATAGGAAGAAGGGGGGGGGTTGGTTATAAATATATATATTTAATTTATTTTATTTTCTCCTAAACGTTACTTTTCATTTTGAACACCAATTTGAACCCACCTACTGTCGCCCCTAGCTAATTACCCCCATTCCGAACACAATGGGATATGTATCGCAAGACAATTCAGCTGTTACGATCAGTTTCCATCAAAATCAAAATATAAATCCTTTATATTTTGAATTTGAACGCACATTTTAATTTCCCGGGGTCACATACTAGCTCGAAAAATTACAGAAAAATATTTTCTAGCTTCGTATTGACGATACGGTCCTAACAAAACTAGTTTCGTCGAATTCTGAGACCGTTTGAAAAATGGCCATTTTCCAGTCGATTAAAATCAACTGAAACTGGTCAAACACGTTTTCCTTTGCCACGCTCACATATTGAATCGAAAAATTATGAAATTTGAAACCTAGCAATAATTTGACATCACGGACCCAACAAAAGTGGTTTCGTCGAAATCCGAGGTCATTTGCAAAATGTCCATTTTTAAGGGCCTGAATTCCATAGCGACTATTCAGAATTTTCAACTGGACATATCCTTTGATTCTCGCTACGAAATTTTGATTTTTCGGATCCGTTGGAAAGATAATACCAATTAGATCCTAATGTTTTTGGTTTCACTAAAATCCGGATTGTTTTGCACCCGGTACATTCAATTGAAGTTTGAAATCTAATTATCGAACTACCGCGCCATTTTCAATTCTATTTATAATTATATATAATTATTTATATTCTAACGACGGCGTATATAAATATATACGTCGAATTCTATTCAAAATAAATTTCTCGTCGATTTTATTTAAAATAATCTATTTTAAATAATCAAAATTCACTAAAATTGCCAAAATAAAAATTTCAAACTGGCTCGCATTTTCGGGTTATTACAATCTCCCCCACTTAAAACTTTTCGTCCCCGAAAAGGAACAAAGTCGAAAGTGGTTTGATCAATCAACTCTACGTTCGATCTGGCTTCCATTCTCCAACTTTTCAGTTTTTGAGAATTTTCAAATTCTTCTAAAATTTGGCTAACACCCTAAATTTTCGAAAAATTTCGCCATAACCTCCCCTGCACCGGGAGCATCGGGGAATTTCAAATAGCTTCCCCGGTCCTTCAGATCTCAAAAAGAAAAAGAAAAAGCCAAGCGGCTAGCCAATAGGCTCACAAAATCATCATCACCCAAACAAAACAGGAAATTATGTAGTAAACATGTACCTATTTGTCGGGCAAACAAATTTTATTCTCTGGCTCTAGCCTCCTTGCTATGACCTGTTCAATGTAAGTATATGTATATGTATATGCAAGCAAATGCGACCAATTTCAATACAATTCAATATTTGGTTCAATTTAGGCATAATGGTTAAAAATTAGCAAACAAACAAACAAACAACACAAACATCAATCAATTAGTGAATTAGAGTTTCAAATTCATAATTTTTGATATATATACAGAAAATCTTGTTTTTGATGCCAATTCACAACAATGTGTTCTAACTATATTAGTTTTGGTTCTCACACCAGTCTAATGGAAATATATAGAAATCACACCTTCGAAACACGAACATAAATACTGATAATGCGGCCGCATTACCAGAATTATCCCCGGGTGTCTAGAATGTGATTCTATATCTATCCAATATATTAAAACTTCGAATATACGTTCATGACGCGTATATGCAAAATCTTTATATATTGGATTGTCCATATTCAAAATAAATAAATATTCAAATACGTTTAAAATGGTTTAAATTTTCAAAACAAAAATTGTTTTCAATTGAAAAATATACTCTTCACACTCGTTCTAGGATACTACTGATCCTATCTCTAACGAGTAATTCTAATTGGATATTACTAATCCAATATCTGATGAATTCTTTCGTATGGTTCTAATGTGTCTTGTTCTCGAGCTCTGTAAACCAAAGCTCTGATACCAAATGAAGCGACCCGAACTTCCCCGGTCTCCGAAGAGATGAGAAAGAACGAATTACTATGAGGACAAGACAAAATAGAATGCATACGGAAGAACATTTCATTGTTATTACAACAATTCCATCAGATACAAGAATATACAGAGTATAAATGAATAAATTACAGTCGATAAATATCAGAGATTACAATAAATTACACAGTAGCGGAAAATAATACAAATACACAACTAGAAGTGATACACGGATACAGAGCTTTCCGAGCATCGTTCCAGCTGTATACCAGGAATCTGTGAATATAAATCTGCAAAACCAAAACTACTAGCTGCCCGTGCGGAAAATAGGGGCATCCAGAGTTTAGGTTAAAACAATAAACTCCAGGTCAGTCATGGGACTGGTGTGAGAACTAAAACAGTTATAATTCTTTATTTTAAAGTTCGGTAAATCAAGGGACCACGCCGTATAACACGGAACGGGTTTCCTCCCAAGAATACCAGTGCATAAAATAAACAGCGCAATGCTAAAATAAAGAAAAATGAAGCTGTTATAAGACCCAGGTCCCATCACACAATGCAACGCAAGCCGGAGGATAGGGTTTTCCCTTATAACAGCCAAAGCATGCTTGATACGTTTAAAACACATTATTTTGATATTACTATATGTGTATAGTGTCAAAACAATTTCACATCATAAATATCAATCATAGGCGGCATGGGTACCATCTATCATGTCGCCATACTAGTTCTACAATTAAAACCGCAATACACGTATTGGAAATTGGATTCCGTCATGAGCCGAGGCAAGGGGCAAGCTCCTCTCCGCGTTCGAGACACTCTAGCAAATGTCCCAGGACCCCACTATGATCCTTGGAATCGGCTGGGCCGGTCCTCTCTTACTTTTGAGGATTGGCAATTCCTGAACACACGTTTCCCGGTCCTTACAGACCTATATCCGAGGCGCCTCGTATCCAACAACCACACAGGTGAAAAGTATATAAATGTCAGGGCTGGTAGGTCACTGACACCACCCTAGCTAGAAAGAAACGTCGTGCTCTCCCAGCGGTCCGTCTCCCGTTTTTGACTCATACCGAGGTGTGAGGCTCGCGAATTCACGTTATACACAAAGCTACGCCACACAGGCCGTGCTTTGATCATCAACCACAAGACTTTGCTTTTCAATAGAAGCCTTGATCAATTGCCACTTACGCATGCCACATTGGCAATTCACTCCATGCGACTGATGTCCATCGATATACAACCTCTGAGCTCGTACATCTCAGAGAAGGGCGTTAAGCAAGAGAATAAATTCTCCGCCGCCAAACAGATGTATATTTAATAGAGATCAATCAACACAGAATAAAATCCAATGTCAGACACACAATCCATTTACAAGTTCGTTCTGGGTCTGAACGAAACCGGAGGCACTTTCCTCGCATATCCATCGATCTCCAAGTACGTCTGGACGATCACCGACTGTTTCCCTCATCTCGGGTGTACAGCCCAATCAAGATCATCAGTAATCGCCCAAACGATGTGAAGACTTCCGGTCTTCAACCACCGTCTTCATCTTCGACATCTCGTCGAATCGGTTATTCAGAATGGGTATAACCCGGCCTTTCTGAATAACCCACGTATATAGTAAACGAACGTTACACAAACACAACAAACGCCTCATTCCAATTCAGAATATTCTTTTATTCACAAAATCACATTCTTAGGGAAATGTTCCCATTAATTTTATCAAAGATAAATTCTTCTAAATTTATTCTTCAATCCTCCTTTGGATATCATTTCTAACTAGTCGGGATTAACGAACCACACCGAAGTAATTATTTATTTTATTTCCCAATCCCAACCTATATATCCCATGGAGCAAAACTGGTGATACTCCATTCCTAACACCACGGTGTTATCGGTAAAATTAATTACCATTTCTCGTTCAAATCTAATTAAAGATTTAACTATCGCATTGGAGCAAAACTGGTGGTACTCCATTCTCGATCACTTTTCTGATTTGATAATTTAAATTATCAATTCACATTTTTAATCTAATTAAAGATTCATTAAAACCACACTTAATCTTAATTCTTTCAGAAATCAACATCTTGCCTTTAACTGGGTTAAAGAACCAATGCCATCTAAAACACGATTCACGATAAACCCAAATCACATTTGATATTAAATACAAGGCTCTGAATAGAAAATATATCGGCTTATATTCAATATCAAATTCTGAAACTAACAAATATCGTATTGGAAATAACGATATAAAATATATCTTTCAAATCCCCATAACAATATTTGTATAGTCACGAAATCCAACATCGAAATATCCCGAAGATAATTTCGATTCAACTCCAGTCCAATCCACGTATTGGAAATATTGATTATTTTTAAAATCACTTTCAAATTCAATTTATTTATTTCAAAAATAAATTGATTTTATTTCTAGTTCAAAACTAGTTCATTTCGATAAAAATCTATTTTTATCCTTTCAAATGTGGAATTCTTCAGCTCAATTTTTCCCAAATCATATATTATGATTTTACACAAATTATGGATATTTTTAATAATTTTATCAAGGCCCGTACAGTCGATTTCCATCAACGGCTATCGAACTGCACTTACAGCGACCTTTTTCGAATTTGATTTGGACATGATTCCAAATCCAACCGTTAGATTTCAAATTTCTAATATTCATTGGAAAGCTCTTTTCGATACGAACCCAACGGTTCCGGTTTTAGGAGAATCCGACGGTCGGATCTCCCGCAATGTCCGTTTGAAATAAATGGTCGAAATTCACGAACTGCCGCGGCGCGGCGCGTTCCATTCAGGCCATTATATTATATATATAATATATATAATATATATTTCGTCGATTTCTATTTAAAACGAATTTTATAAATCGTTTTAAAATCGTTTCAAAGCAATTTCAACTTTCTTTTCAATTCAAATCAAAATTGAATTCTTCTTTATAAATTCGTTTTAAAATTCATTTCTATTCAATTCAAATTTTAATTCAATTTGAATTCATTTCAATTCACTTTCAATTCAATTTGAATTCGTTTTCAATTCAATTCATTTCGAAATCGTTTTCAATTTAATTCATTTCGAAATCGTTTTCAATTCAATTCATTTCGAAATCGTTTTCAATTCAATTCATTTCGAAATCGCTTTCACTTCAATTCATTTCGAAATCGCTTTCACTTCAATACATTTCAAAATCGTTTTCAATTCAGTTCATTTCGAAATCGTTTTCAATTCAATTCATTTCAAAATATTTAATTTCGAAATCACTTTTCAATATTCATTATAAAACGAATAAAATCGATATAAATATCGTTCACATCAAAATGGCGCAAAACTAATCAACACGGCTTTATATTTTTCACAACTTCTTTATTTTATTCAACAAATGAATATTTATCCCATTCAACACATGAATCTATATTTTTTTCACCACACGACTAATCTCAACACATGAGTACTGTCAACACATCACTATTTTTGTTATGTAAAATATTTTATAAAACTATGGTATCTATCGTTTGATTTTCAATTCAGACTTCTACTGGGAAGTAGTTCTAATTTTAAATATGATAAAGATGTAATTTATTTTATTTAAAATATTTTACTCAACACATGAATAGTTTCAACACATGACTATTTTTATATTCAACACATGAATTTTCTTTTCTAATATTCATTATTTTCCCGATTGGAATGAGGCCCAATCAATCACCATATAACGCTAATTATATGGATTCCATACAACACATGTATATAATAGCATTGAAAAATAATCAATCATCAACCAAAGTGCACTACACTGTATAAGCATCAATTATAGATATCTAACGCTTATAACAGCCTGTCAATCAATCGATCGACATATTTAATCAATCAGGATGAGTGAACTTCAAATTTCATCCCAACACCCGTGTGGGGTTTCAAACAATCAAACACAGATTTTATTTGTGCAATTGGGCGACATGTAAAATTTATCGACCCAATCGATATTAGTCAAATCAGTGTATATAAACAAATCGGCCGATTTGTTTATAAATATTCATTTATCCATTTTTACGTTAAAAATTATATTTTTAACGATCAAACTATTTTATTTTAACACTTGAATTTCTATTCAGTTCATTTATTCAATAAATGATTATTTTTATTTTTCTAACATATTTTAGAAAATTTCGGCGGCATAACGGCACGATACTAGAAACGGGACGAGGCCTAGCCTTATCCCCGGTCTAGTGAAGGCCCACGCCATTCACACATCAATCAAATCACTTTCGTTATGCAAACCACTAAATTTGGAGTAAGAGTCTAACCTAGCCTTACTCCTTCGCCTTATAATGGCGCACGTCTAATCCTAACCAATTTATCGATTCGATTTTTCACACCACAAACCACATTCAAACCAATATCTCAATCAATCACCAAACAGCCAAACAAACAAGTCCATGGTCTGTGGACGATTGTGTCGGGTGCTACTAAACACCGTCTGCATCCTAGTATATATATATATATATATATATATATATATAACTAGAAAGTAAATTGAAGAGTGAGAAATTCTCACCTAAAGCTATCCAATACCACGACACTCCTATTGTAGAGATCTTCGTCGTTCTCGCCTTTTCTTCTTCTTTGTTGTCCGTAGCCACTACATATAGAAATCACACATTTTTATATTTCGATGTCTTTAAAATAAAAATCACATTTTTATTTATTCACTTTCAATTTAAAAATCATATTTTTATAATCACTTCATATATTTAAAAATCGAATTTTTACTATGCTATTCAATATATAAAAATCGAATTTTTACTACGATGTTCAATATATAAAAATCATATTTTTATCACGCTATTTTCTATATAAAGATTTCTCCTTTTTAAATTTAAAGATTTCACCTTTTTAAATTTAAAGATTTCGCCTTTTTAAATTTAAAGATTTCGCCTTTTTAAATTTAAAGATTTCGCCTTTTTAAATTTAAAGATTTCGCCTTTTTAAATTTAAAGATTTCGCCTTTTTAAATTTAAAGATTTCGCCTTTTTAAATTTAAAGATTTCGCCTTTTTAAATTTAAAGATTTCACCTTTTTAAATTTAAAGATTTCACCTTTTTAAATTTAAAGATTTCGCCTTTTTAAATTTAAAGATTTCGCCTTTTTAAATTTAAAGATTTCGCCTTTTTAAATTTCAAGATTTCGCCTTTTTAAATTTAAAGATTTCACCTTTTTAAATTTAAAGATTTCGCCTTTTTAAATTTAACCACTTTATCTCAACGTAGATAAAATAAAAATCAGATTTTTATTTCGTTACATACACAAGGATGATATTTTTATATTCTCTATCCTATAAAGATTATATTTTTAATACTTTAAAAATATAAAAATCATATTTTTAATATTTCTATATAGTAAAGATTATATTTTTAATACTTTAAAAATATAAAAATCATATTTTTATTACTCCTTCAATATAAAAATATCGATTCATTACACCATTCCTAGCTTCATGTCAAAATCATATATGTAAAAATAGTTCCTTTGTTTCAAAACAATACATGTAAAAATCGTATTTTTACATAGTGAAAAATCTTATCTTTACATGGTGAAAAATCGATTCCTTACACTTATGAAATCCTATTTTTACATTCATGAAAACCATACTTTATATATACTAAAAATTACAACTTGCCATAAATAAAAATTATATTTTTATGTCTTAATAATATATATGTAAACTGGTTTTATTTACTTACTAAAATCCATTTGAACTAAATAAACAAAATAAAACAAAATAAAATAAAATAGAAATCACCTCTTCGAAGGGTGGAGGATGCTCGGCTCTGGTGGTCCGTTCGGAGGCGAGGGTTGGCGGTTGTGGTGGGTTCCGGGTCTGGTGGCGTCGGGTTTTAGGGCGTGGGGCTCGTGGGTACGGTCGCGAGAGGGGGGAATCGTGGCGCGGTGGTTCTGGGTGAATTTGGGGCTCGATTTGGGGGTTGGGGTCTCTAGGGCTCGCGTGGGGAGGGAGGAGGCTAGGGGAAGGGGGTGCGGTGGCCCACCTGGGCGGCGGCGCTCGTGGTGGGGGCCCGCGATGGTGAACGGCGGTTGGAGCTTGCCGCGTTATGGCCGGTTCCTCTTTTCTTTTCTTTTTTATTTTTTTTTTATTTTGAAACTTCGGGTCTGAGGGAGGAATAGGAAAAAGGGGGGGGGGGTTGGTTATAAATATATATATTTAATTTATTTTATTTTCTCCTAAACGTTACTTTTCATTTTGAACACCAATTTGAACCCACCTACTGTCGCCCCTAGCTAATTACCCCCATTCCGAACACAATGGGATATGTATCGCAAGACAATTCAGCTGTTACGATCAGTTTCCATCAAAATCAAAATATAAATCCTTTATATTTTGAATTTGAACGCACATTTTAATTTCCCGGGGTCACATACTAGCTCGAAAAATTACAGAAAAATGTTTTCTAGCTTCGTATTGACGATACGGTCCTAACAAAACTAGTTTCGTCGAATTCTGAGACCGTTTGAAAAATGGCCATTTTCCAGTCGATTAAAATCAACTGAAACGGGTCAAACACGTTTTCCTTTGCCACGCTCACATATTGAATCGAAAAATTATGAAATTTGAAACCTAGCAATAATTTGACATCACGGACCCAACAAAAGTGGTTTCGTCGAAATCCGAGGTCATTTGCAAAATGTCCATTTTTAAGGGCCTGAATTCCATAGCGACTATTCAGAATTTTCAACTGGACATATCCTTTGATTCTCGCTACGAAATTTTGATTTTTCGCGTTCGTTGGAATGATAATACCAATTAGATCCTAATGTTTTTGGTTTTACTAAAATCCGGATTGTTTTGCACCCGGTACATTCAATTGAAGTTTGAAATCTAATTATCGAACTACCGCGCCATTTTCAATTCTATTTATAATTATATATAATTATTTATATTCTAACGACGGCGTATATAAATATATACGTCGAATTCTATTAAAAATAAATTTCTCGTCGATTTTATTTAAAATAATCTATTTTAAATAATCAAAATTCACTAAAATTGCCAAAATAAAAATTTCAAACTGGCTCGCATTTTCGGGTTATTACAATAATAATATCTAATCACAAGTAATTAACAATCAATCAGAACGCTTACATCTTGTGTTCCACATATATAATATACAAACAAAAACCGCGGGCTCTTATTGGAGATTAAATTCCGACTATGACAAGGTATGGGACCACCTGCCGATAGTGTATCTCTAGAGGTGAATACACTGGATTCAACAAGAACGTCTTGCAACCCGACCCACACATGACCGACCACTCATTTTGCTTGAGTGTATCGATTGTATATCACCAATGGTTGGGAGCTACCCACCGTCTTCCCGAAAAGGGACAGCATCGAACATAGATAAAGAATGAAATGGATTTTCTCTAGATAGGTGATATATGCCCTAATAGGAGCGACCCACTTAGCCATGTTGCCTGCCCGATTTTTGTCATTTCCCGGTTGATGAGGCTTGAGGTCATAACGTATCTTTTGAAACACTAGACCACCATTCACTTTGAATGCCACATCGTCATACCCATCAAATCACAAATTGATTTCTTCATAAATACCACGGGTATAAAGCTAAGAGAAACGAATTCCTCCGCCACCAAACGTAAGTACGTTTGAAGAGATCAACTTACGCGATCCGTTAGATATTCTCTGTCGGACATTCGTCCATTCACATTTGCCCTGGGACTGGACAAACCGAAGGCACCATTCTGTAAATAGGATAGCCCTTGCATAACTCCGTCTTCAATTATCTTCATCATAATTGGTCGCACCGCTAACATCCATACAGAGTGGTTTTCAAATAAAAATCTGATCCCGGTCTCTCCGTATTGACGACGGAAAAATGGTCAAAAACTTCGATAGTCGGTGATTTAACTATCAAAGAAAAATAGGTGTGCAAACAACGATATCATTTCCAGATGGAAATTCTATCGATCAATCATCAGTCCATATTTATCTCTTTCTATAAAATTATCTTTAATTTATCCATTTCCCCATTTCTATATATTTGTAAATTCATATTTTCTAAATTTAGAAAATATACATCATCAATTATTGGAAAACATTTCCATCTCTGTTTCACGTATCACTGTCATTCCAGTACTCTTTCTCATCAACATTTCATTTTCTATGATTAGAAAATATCTCTGATTTTATTTGGAAAATGTTTCCAACATCTATTCATTTGATTTAAAATAGATGTTAAATAAAACATCACTAAGCCAATTTAAACCATCACACTCATTAACTAAATTCACTAAATCAATCTTCACTATCGAACCTTACCCATCCCTTAGTTAAAAACGATGTCAATCAAGTTGGGGTATAATTACCTCTCAGACCTTCACTGAACAACATTTCCAACCTTAGAATAGACAAAGTTCACCCTTCAATTCTTTAACCAACTTCCTTATGAAACTCTCGGATTCTATTTATGAATCCACTCCTTTATTTTAAGACATTGGTTATAACTATAGTGTTATAATTCCTTTCTTCTTAAATATCCAACTTCAAAATATAACTTTTATTTCTTAATTTAACTAAGTAACCAAACCACTAATTTATCAATAAATAAGTAAATCTTGATTAAATCGGAAAGCAAATATTTCTTTCCCGCATTCGATATAATCAAATTCAACGTATAATTCTCTTTTTCGAGTAATCTCTATTCGATAGCTTCTTTTCGAATAAACTATATTCAATAACCTTTTCTTCGAATAACTATATTCGATCATCTCTCTTCGAATGATTTACATTCGATTAATCTCCTTTGAAATAAACTATATTTGATTAACTCCTTTAACTCTATTCGAAAAAATTATTTCGAATAACCCCTTTGGATTAACTCATTTGGATTAACTCGGTTTGGTTAACTCATCTTGACTAACTCAACTCGATTAACTCAACCTAATTAACTTACTTGATTAACTCAACTTATTTAATTCCTATCGAATAAATAATATTTGATTAACTTATATTCGAATAACTATGTCTATTTTAACTTTATTTCGAATGACTAATCTTCAATTTAACTCCATTCATTTGACTCTAGATCGCAGCGATCACAATGGTTACGCCTGATTCCCTCAGGAAACATCCGACCACCGTAGGCTATCTGCAGCCCTGCGAATTACGCTAGCAGTCGTACGAAATGGTAACACATTCTAAATAACTGTGTTTGCCTAACTCTATCTCAAATAACTATATTTGATCAACTCTAATTAAATAACTAATATTCAATTAATTCTAATTCGATTAACTACCTTCAGTTAATTTTAATTCGATTAATTTAACTCTAATCGATTTACTCTAACTGATTAACTCTAATGGATTAAATTCTTTGATTAAATCTAATGGATTAACTCCTTTGATTAACTCTACGTTTATTTAGTTTCAAATATCGATGTTGAAATCGATTCTTACTCCTCTAAATAAGTCCTGACTTATATATTCTATTTATCCATGATAAATATTTCGTTTAATTTATAAAATATTATTTATAAATTTATCTTTCTCAATCTATCGGTCAGAATAGATTCTATTTAAAATCATTGCTTTAAATCCATAGTATGTTATACCCGTGTGCGAAGCACAAGTTTAAATCTTTCAAGTGTAAAATTCTCCTTTTATATAAGTCTAGTCACTTTTTCAAGTATTTCCTTTTATAATGTATTTATTTACAAATAAATCCCTTTTTGATAATTCTGTTTATTCTATAAAATATTTTCTATTTATAAAATCTATTGATTTTATAAGTAATTCCTTTGATGATCTAACTATTTCCTTTCATTTATTTTACACAAATTTCCTCTTCTTTTCTATTTATTTCCAAACAAATATCCCCTTTAAATTCTATTTGTAAATAGTTTACAAATATTTCTTTTTTCCAATTTCATTTGTAAATAATTTTACAAATATTTCCCTTCAATTCTATCTATTTGATTTACAAATAAATATCCCTTTTTTAATCTATTTATTTCAAAATAAATAGTTTTCTTTTTATAAAATCTTTTGATTTTATAAATATTTCTTTTTCAATATAACATTGAAATTTTCCTTTTTAACATTCCAGTAATCCCTATGGTATTTAACATACCATACAAAATTGATTAGCATCATTCAACCATACAAAATCAACAACAGATTTCATATCACATCATATAACACAATATATGAAATAAACAGTAAAATAAATGTTGAGGAACCCAGTTGGGTCCCTCTGACCTGTTTCCCTGCATCCACAGATGTTAAACAATAAAATTAACATCAATTTCATCTTACTATGAAATATCCTGCTAAACAGAATCAATATTGGATTAACGATTTATATCTATATCGTTATCTATATTTTCAATCAACTGACTAGCAGTT
This sequence comes from Allium sativum, assembly GCA_030737875.1. Lineage (NCBI taxonomy): Eukaryota > Viridiplantae > Streptophyta > Magnoliopsida > Asparagales > Amaryllidaceae > Allium > Allium sativum. The sequence continues at coordinate 969,920,280 of CM060918.1, read as the reverse complement.
CAACCAAACATGCAACACACAGCAAACAACCATTATTTATCAGTTATAAAAGTACGTTATAAAAATATAACTGAGAAGAGTTAGTGAGTTTTACTCACCTTGCATGGTTATCGTTAATTAACGATAATTGGTCACTGATTTGATTCAGGCGTTTAATTCCACCATAAATCCAAACAAGCTCTAATTCACTCCCGGTCAGTTTCATTGTGAAGTCCGCATCCCTACGGTCCCAACGGATCCGACCGTTCATGATTCTGATATCGTATGAGCACAGTATGATATCATTAAGTTTGTATGTATATTTAAATAAAATTAAACTAAATTTCCTTTATAACTTATAATTGGGCCTTTACCTTTTTAAATCGGCCCAACTACATCCCTTAAGACCCAAGGTCGCACTACTTTCTTCCCAAACGATCGTGCTCCAAATCAAAAATTGAACGCCATTCCCCAACTTCCTCCATCACGTTCTCCTTCTACAATGCACGAAATCCTACAATGTCTCCACCAAAGTCCTCCTCTTCGAAAACCCGATCTCCCCATACCCTAAAATCACAACTCGCACACACGGATGAAATTCCGTTCTCAGGTCCCAACTCGTGCTACAGTAAGGAAGTCGCGACACTTTCCTTCTCGAAATTTCCTCAAACTTCCCAAACACACTCCAATTCGCACCACGAATCCATCGATAATACTCAAATGATGAATCAATGCTCACAACTTAAGTTTTTTTGAAACCTAGATGTAACTACCCGGATTTTCGGCGACTTTGGTTATCGACATAAGCTCGATGTCGATAACCAAAACATCAAAAAATCCCGGTAATTAATGAAAGAAATTAGAGGGTGAGAATAGATAAGATAGAAACTTGGAATAGAAGAAGAAGAAGAAGAACACAACATCAGAGTAACACGAACCTCACAGCGGAACGAACAACATATAATAGATAACATAACTTTGAAATATAACAGTTATGTATACAATAGCACTTATCAGAGTACAACACTTACAACACAGCGGAAATAAACTATAGCTATATGATCTTGATGCCTCCTGCTCCAAGCTCTCCAAGTATACCTGTAAACTCCTGACTACTTGACTGCCCGTACAAATTTAGGCACCCAAGAGTTTAGGGAAAATAACAAAGTAAACTCCGGGTCAGTCATGGGACTGGTGTGAGTAAAATAGTTTAAACAGGTATATGAACAAGTAAACGATATCTCATAAGACCACGCCGCAGAACGGAACGGGTTTTTCCCTTATGAGAATCCAAAATATCTTTATATCAAAAACCTTTTGATATTATAATAATGTCTATGTACAAATAGATATCAACTAGCAGAAAAGCTTTCATCTCACGTTCTACATATAGAGTATACAATCAAAATCGCAAGCACGTATTGGATAATGGATTTCCAACTATGACAAGGTATGGAACCACCTTCCGATCAGTGTACTCTAGGAACGATACACTGGAGTTCAACAAGAACATCTTGTAACTCAGCCACACATGACCGACCACTCATTTCGCTTGAGTGTATCGAATGTACATCACCAATGGTTGGGATCAGCAACCGTTCCCGTATATATATGGGACAACATTGATAGATTTAAGAAACAAATGAATATTCTCTAGATAGGTGATTATACACCCTACTTCGGTGCGACCGACTTAGCCATGCTGCCTGCCCGATTTCTGTCATTTACCGGTTGATGAGGCTAGAAGCTACGCTTTATCATTACATCAGATTCACTTCGAATGCTACATTGTCAAATCCATCGAAATCACTAATTGACGTTTACAACAGTACATTACGTGTCAGCTAAAAGAAGTTTCCTTCTCCGCTTCCACTCTTGGTACGGTTGAAGAAATCAATGTACGTGACATTTCTGGAATTACTCTGTCAAACATCCATCTTCATTTACTTAAAATGTCACATCGTCATACCCACCAAATCACAAATTGATTTATCCAAAAGTAACACGGGTATACAGCTAAGAGAAACAAATTCCTCCGCCACCAAACGTGAATACGTTTGAACAGATCAACTTACGCGATCCATTGGATATACTCTGTCAGACCTTCGTCCATACAAGTTGTCCTGGGACTGGACAAACCGAAGGCACTATTCAGTATATCCATCTTAGTCACTGTTATCTAAGACTTATACAACAGCCCTTGCACTTTACTCCGTCTTCAATTATCTTTGGCATATATGATTCGCAACGCTTATGCCAATACAGAGTGGTTCTTTGGATAATAATCCAACCGGTCTCTCCATATTAACAACGTTAAAATGGTCAAAACTTCGATAGTCTGTGATTTAACCATCAAAGAAAAACAAGTGTGCAAACAACGATATTATTTCCAAATGGAAATTATATCGATCAATCATCAACATATATCTATATATATATATATATATATATTCACATTGCCTTATTTTCTATGTTTAGAAAATATATGTTATTAACACGGGAAAACGTTTCCATCTTCTTATTTACAAATCACTACTCTTCCCCAACTATCAGTCCCTAACTGTGAACTAGTATGAGAACAATCCCCTAAGTATAAATCCCGAAGGCCGAAACCAACATCAGATAGGCACTTAGAAAACCATTCAATTTACTAATCTCTAGTCAGTTCTAATTTTACTTAACTCTATTTGATTAACTCTGATTGATTTACTCTAACTGGTCAACCTTAATTAATTAACTATAACTGGTTTTACTTGGTTTGACTAACTCCATTTATTAACTCGACTGACTAATTCAATTCGATTAACCTAACTTGATTTACTTATCTCGATTAACTGAACTAATCACTTTGATTTACTTGACTAATTCACTTTGGTTAACTTAACCAATTCACTTAACTAATTCACTTAGTTTAACTTAACTAATTCACTTAACTCCTATCGAATAAACTATATTCGATAACTCCCCTAACTCTATTCGATTAACTCATTTACTCTATTCGAATAAACTATATTCGATAACTCCTCTAACTCTATTCGAATAAACTATATTCGATTAACTCATTTACTCTATTCAAATAAACTATATTCGATAACTCCTCTAACTCTATTCGAATAAACTATATTCGATTAACTCATTTACTCTATTCGAATAAACTATATTCGATAACTCCTTCGATTTAACTAATATTCTATAACTCACTTCGATTAACTAATAATCGATAACTCCTTCGAATAAACTACATTCGAAAATCTCCTCTCGAATAAACGATATTCGATAATCTTCCCTTTCGATTTAACAAATCGATAACTCCTTTTCGAATAACTAAATTCGATAACTCCTTTCGATTTAACTAATCGATAACTCCCTTCGATGAAACTAACATCGATACTTCTTTCGATGAAATTAACATCGATACTCCTTTCGATGAAATTAACATCGATACTCCTTAACTCGACGAACTTAACTCGACTCACTTATCTCGATAATCTAACTCAAAAACTTAACTCCTATCGAATAACTAATATTCGATTTAACTTCATTCGCTTGACTCTAGATCGCAGCGATCACAATGGTTACGCCTGACTCCCTCAGGAAACATCCGACCACTTTATGCTATTTACAGCTCTGCGAATTACGCTAGCAGTCGTACGAGATAACAACTCATTTGGATTAACCTTAACTGATTAACTCTAACTGATTAACTCTATTTGAATAACTCGACTCGACTAACCCCTTTCAAATAACATATTCGATTAACTAACTTCGAATACCATATTCGATTAACTAACTTCGAATACCATATTCGATTAACTAACTTCGAATACCATATTCGATTAACTAACTTCGAATACCATATTCGATTAACTAACTTCGAATACCATATTCGATTTCTCCTTTTTTTTGATAACGTTTATCCATTGAAAAGATTCCCTTTTAACAACGTTTATTCATTTATACAGATTTACTTTTTCGTAACGGTTCTTCACTTTATAAATGTTCCTTTTTATAACGTTTCCTTTTCAATTCTATTTGTAAATGGTTTACAAATATTCCTTTTTCAAATTTATTCTTGAAATATTCTAGCTCCTTAAATTCTCTGAAAAATTAGCCATAACCTCCTTTGTAACGGGAGTATCGGGAAAATCCCCAAACCCCCCACACAGGCCTTTCCATTCAAAAAGAAAATGGTTTGAAATTATTTCCTTTTTGAATATCTCTTATTTATAAATATTCCAATTTTATAAATATTCCTTATTTATAAATATTACTTATTTATAAATATTCCATTTATAAATATTTTTATTTCAATATCACTTGAAATTATTCCTTATCAACATTCCGGTATGTTATGGTATTCAATCATATCAAATCACGATGTTCAATATCGTCCAAACACATATCGTCAACCACGGATTATAAACTACATCATATATCGCAATATATGAAAAACAATAAAATAACTGTTGAGGAATCCAGCCGGATTCCTCCAACCTGTCTCCCTGCATCCACAGATGTTACACAATATGATTATCATCACTTAGAGTTCAATATAAATTATTCTGATAGCATAATCAATATATAAATATTTAACGGTTTATATATATATAATTATATATATATATATATAATTTTCACTAACTGACTAGCAGTTCAATCAAACAATCAACACACAGTCAAACAGACAATTTTAACAGTTCTAACAATACAACATGAAAATAGAACTGTTCAGAGTTGGTGAGTTTTACTCACCGTTGCGCGTTAACCGTTGAATAACAGTTTGCGTTATTTGACTCAGTCGTACAATTTATTTCGCCATAAATTGTAACGAGCTCGGATTCACTCTCGGTCAGTCTCATTTTGTTGCTCCCGTCCATACGATCCTATTGGATCTTGTTTCGTTGAATTCTGATATCGTATGATGGAGATATGATCATTACAGGTTTAATACAAATTTAAATAAAATTAAAAACTTTAGAATTAATTTGCAAGGTCCTCACCCCTTTATAAACTTCGGCCCACCAGCCCAATACCCAACCCGACATCAACCCTTCTTCCCCTAGATGATTTCGCAAACACAATATTTGCTCTTCCACTATTTGGCCGATTTTCACACTCCTCTCCACCACTCTGTACATCACCGAACCACCCCCAACCATCACCATTGTTCTTCTCTTTCCATGCTCAACCTCATCATACCCCTTAGATGCAACTCGCACCATCCCTGGCAACTGCGTCGCATCCCCCAAATCACGGCAGTCCAGACAACCACCGAACTCACTCTCGACGATATCTGTAACACCCCACCTCCGCCAGGGTGGCTCTTGCAAGCACTCTGACTTTGGAGGGGCGTTTGTACCGGGTAAACATGGATAATGATATATCAAGGCAGAACAAGAACATATGTATATATGTAAACAGAGTAAATAAGATAAGTAAAACAGCGGAAGATTTCAAACTATTTCAAAACAAGTCTGGTACAACATAATGTCAACTTTCCAAATACACAAGTCTAGATAAAAACAACATCACTGAAAAACTGAAATACATAAGTACTATCCCCAAAATAAGTGATAACCATAGCTAGCTTCATGTCAAGACCGTACATGAGCTAAAATCCCACAAGCAAGCGATCAGAAGTCCAAGCTAAGCTCCAATATTCCCACCCTGAGAACCTGGGGGGGGGGGGGGAGACGGAAGAAAAGAGGCGAAAGAAAAACAGGTCAGTCAAAAAAGACTGAGTAAGCCCTACTACAATCAATGTAAACTGATAAAGTTAACTGGGATGAGAAGCAGGGATGAACATAAGGATAACAACATACTAGCATGATGATTAACTAACAAGGTAGATAAAGGTGTCATCGCATAATCAGGTTTAAGGTTTTTGCACCACAGGTGTACTAGCAAACTAACATGACTTGAATAAACAAGTATTGATCCCTTGGCCCAAGCTTTGGCCCAATAACATGAAATGACCCTAATACGAGGTCCAACCAAATGGTCTAATCGATCGGCTCCCTAAGCCTAACTCGTCACGTGATGGTGTCAATGCGGCCCAAACATAATTGTAGTCGGACTGTGCCGGGTCTCCCGTCGGGTGTATCAAGCCCTAGGGTGTCAACCGCTGGACACCATAAACATAAGTGCACAGTCTCGATCTACTGGTACCCATGCTTGACTTCTCCAAATACGGACTACGTGCACGACCATAGTCCGTCCGGAACTACATCGGCGTACCACTCGACCGTCGTTTTGGTCACTTATACCAGTCCAGTAATCGTGCCCCCACCCTAGCCTAGTCCCTAGGGTCTTAATGATACAAACTTGGGATTACTGCTGGAGTGGACCCCCATTGCTAGGATTTTCTAGTGGGTTAAGTACGGTTTAACCCTTTTACTAATCATGGATTAACTTGGTTAAGTGTAACGATGAGTTCACGACTTAACCCTGATTAATCTACCAAGCCCAAATTGGTTAAGTATTAAGTGGACCATGACTTAACCCTAATCATGAGGCATTAATTAATTTAATGTGCCTTAACCTCTCACATTAGACCTTGTTGTGGTTACTAGTTAAGCCGGGCGGGTCCGGGTAGCTTTACACCACAACTTGGTCTAACCTCGGGTTCAAGGTACAACATGACCAACTTCTCACATTGGGTCCTATTGTTTGTAGCAACTAGTTAAGCCGGTCGGTTCCGGGTAGTTTTACGCTACAATCTCAACCCAACCTCGAGTTGGTAACACTTATATTTTCTAAGTGTCATGTCCATCATGTTTCCAAAACACATTACAAGTTTTCAAGAATTTGAGTAGACCTAACTTAATAGGTAAATTCCCAATGGGTAGACCTAACTCAATAGGTAAATTCCCAATCTTATGTTTTCATGTCTTTTAAGTTTACCCAACCCCTAACGCAATCCCATCGCTTACATAATCGCAATAGCGCATAAAGGATAGAAAGAGGGAACTTGGCATAAAGATGACAAATGGTGTTAAAGCTACAAGTTTAACATGGTGGCATATGAAATGTACATATGTTCATATACTTGCATATTGCATCATTAGGCCTCAAAAGTATGCATAAAACAAAACTTAGCATATAAGTGATACATGGTGATAAATGACATGTAGAAGTTGCCATAAGTTCGCATTTAGCCTCACATGCAAGTTATCATAAGGGATATGATAACTTACATGTTGCCAAAATGCAACCTTTCGCATAAAGCTTGAAGCTTTAAGCTCATAAACCCAAGATAAGCTTGCATAACATGATAACATGAGCAAAATGATCAACCCAAACTTGCATAACATGACTTGCATATCATATGGCAAACTTGCATATCATAACATAGCAAACTTGCATAACATAACATGATAAACTTGCATATCATAACATGGCAAACTTGCATAACATAACATGATAAACTTGCATATCATAACATGGCAAACTTGCATAGCATAACATGGTAAACTTGCATATCATAACATGGCATACTTGCATAACATGATAAACTTGCATATCATAACATGGCAAACTTGCATATCATAATGATCAACCAAACTTGCATCATTCATTTAACTTTAGAATTTAAATATGAAAGTAGAAAAGGGCTTACAATGCTTATGAAGACTCAAATGAGTATAAGCAAATATAAGATTGAGACAAAGCCCTTATGCAATCAAATCAACCCAATATGAAAGCTCCAAATCAATAAAAACCCTTGCTTTATGATGTAAATATGGAAACTTGACTTGAATGCAAGCTAATGATGCTCATACAAGCTTGAAAACACTTGTATGCATGGAAAATCTCTCATAGAAATTTATTTAGGAATTTTATGAAGAGAGTGGAGGCCATGAGAGGAATGATTTTGCCATAGTTTAGTTGTATGAATGAATAATGATGATTTAGGGTTAGGTTAGGGTCTTATTTATAGAGATTAGGATTAGTTTTAGCCTTAGGATTAAACCCTAATTCCAATCTCAGCCCTTAAAACCGAATTTGGCCCCAAAACCTAACCAAAACCCCAAAATGGTGCACCAAGCAAAACTGCCCGGCTGAGCCAAGTCGACAGGGCTGTCGACTTGGGTCCAACCAAGTCGACAGGCCTGTCGACTTGGTTGGCTTGGCGGGAAATTTCCCGCCTAGCCTTCCAGGCCCGAAATCCGAAATTTGAACTTGAAATTCAAATCTGTTTTGAACTTGAAATTTTCTGAAAACTTCATTGGGCCTTAATCGGGTCATACGGACTCCGATTTTCGAAAACTCGGACTCTATTTCGTGTATTTTTCCAAGACGAACGCAATGGCATAGCCCGTTTCCCTTGATTCAGATTTATAAATTAAATTCTGCCTCGATTTACGTTATAACAGGTTATTAAAAATACGGGTTGTTACATTCTCCCCTCCTTATAGGATTTCGTCCCCGAAATCTTCAAGTTAGGAAGAACGTATCCTACCATTCAACATCCATCTACTCAAAACATCAACCACGAGCAATCATTGTCCTTACAAGATTCTAAATGTTGTATGAACATATGCAAAGGTGTGTGTATATGTACTTGTCTAATGCAAATATCATCAATGCAAATTATGTTAGTGAAATGAATCCATATGTATGCAATTCCTAACATAATGTATAACATCTATATGTGTGCACATAACATACATCCGTATGCAACATCCATGTGATAACACAAAAATTTTCATCCATGAATAAGCATAAACACTCATGCATATGCAATATGAGGAGTGTGTGAGCCGATCTAGTGCCTAACGTGTATAATGCATCCACGAGTAACCACTTGCAAACACTTGCAACCACTTGCAAACATCAAGCATAACATGTTTCAAACACATGTTTCATCCAAAGGGTTTCTACCTAAGGTTCTCATGACAAGATTAACACGATATAGATAGCGAAAGAAAGATATGCTACAAAGAGATCGGGAAGATAAGCAAGATATACTCCTTTTGGATTACAAGAAATCCCTTCCTAACCCAACCCCAATCCTATAAAAGCCCAAAAGGTTTAGTCAACCTAACGGACCCCTTCAAACCTTGACATGTATTACTAACCGATGAGTCATACCCCCTTATGGAGTTTACAACAGAAATGGGATCGAGAACGGGACCGAGAGGATATATGTAAAAGATAACATGCGAGTAAGTTCCACCGGAAAACAAGGATCAAGGATATGCTCTTAAAAAGAGATATGATGCGCGTATCTAGCCTTCAGTCTTCTAAGTCACGTTTCCTTGAGCTTAACTCCACTGTGCTTTGACCGTCTTTTACCTCATGATTTCTTAGCTTCTTAACTCTTATTTCCAAATATGAGTTGGAACCCATTTCATTGTCGCCTCTCGTCTTCCTCTTTCACTTACTCTTCTATCATTCTTGGCTTAAACATAACTATGACCTCATGGTTTCATGCAAGCTCTCCAAAATTCATCAGTGAATCCTGGATCTCGTTTACTTACTATAAAGTATTCCACGCAGCAGAACTTTTCTTGAAAATACCAATCCACGTTGCCAATTGCTCTTACTAACGTGATTTTCTATAACTCATGCTTGAACGAAATGAACCATCCGCCTGTGAATGATAGGCCGTACTTAGATTCAGTTGCTTGCCCATGACTTCCCGTAGACTATCCCAAAACTGGCTAGTGAAGATTGAGTCATGGTTACTAACTATACTTTAGGGAACCTCGTGCAACCGCTTTATTTCTTGAAAGTAAACTGTCGCTAGCTATGATGCAGTCCTTTCGCTCTTTACCGGAGTGAAATGAGCACTCTTCGTGAGTCTACCTACTATGACCCACATGCTCGTATTCTCTTTCCTTGACCTTGGCAGTCCATCCACGAAATCCTTCGTGACGCTTTACTACTTCCATTGCGGGGACCTCCAATGGATGTAATAGCCCACCGGGCTTTTTATGACTCGGCCTTAATCTGTTGGCACAACATGCACCTTGGGACAAACTCGGCCACCTCCTCGAGTGATGTGCATCTTCAAGAGCCTTCTTTCTCTCATCACGTCTTAGCCATCCCTTGTCATCTATAGCGAGGTGACTTATCATCTTGCCTCGAATCAACTTGTCCATGATCTCGACTAACTGCGGGTCTTCTTTCTGTGAAGTCCCTACTTGATCCAGAAGGGTAGGTCTAAGCTCAAGGGATGCTAACTAACTAATTAAACTGAGAGAACTTCTTACTTCAATTGTCCTCGTCGGAGCTTTTCGGTTTTGAACCGCGACCACTTTAGCAGGATCCACCACTAAGCCTTGCTTAGAAACTATGTGCCCAAGAAATCTAACTCCTTTTTCTCCAAAATGACATTTGGAGGACTTGGCTTTCAACTAATGCGCTCTAAGCGTATCCATCACCTCCTTGAGATGTCTAGCATGTTCTTCCTCGTTCTTTAAGAAAGTCAGGATATCTTCTACAAAGATTACCACAAACTTGTTCAGGAACTCCCTAGGCACCCTACTCATCAAGTCCACGAAGTAGGCGGGTGCATTAGTCAAACCGAATGGCATGACCAGCCATTCTAAGAATCCATCTAGAGTTTTGAACGCAGTTTTGTCTATACTATCCTCAGCTACTCTGAGCTGATGGAATCCAGTAGCAAGATCAAGAGAAAGCAGATGTTCCTACAAGCTGATCAAACAAATCATCGATCCTTGGTAATGGTTGTCTATTCTCCTTGTTCTACTCACGATAATCAACATACGGGCGAAGCGAACTGTCCACATTAGTAGCGAATACTACTAGAGCATCTTCCTCGGAAATGCTTCATCGTATGAAGTTCTTCTCAAGCAACTCCTTGACTTGCTTTCTTAACTCTCATCTCGCGGGACCATGTGCCTAACCGGCCACGTAACTGGCTTGGCATTATCAACCAGATAAATGCGGAAATCAATCTCTCGCTTAGGGGTAACCCCCCTTCACTTCACCCAAGATATCAGGATATTCTCGGACCACCCTCACCGATTGCAAACTATCGATAGACGAGTTGAGGGATTCAAGATAACACAACATGACGGGACCCATAGGGTTACAAGAAATTTTTAGGGTATTACCGAGGCGAGTCATGAGCCTCACAACCCTATGCTCAAAAATCAAGGATGGCTCCAAAACTGGACAACCCATCCATGCCCAAAAATCAACCTATACCCCATGAAACCGAGAATATAAGCATCACACGAGAACTCTACACTAAAGATAGAGATTTTCAAATCCACGTAGATAATAGACAAATGGGCGGAAACCCCAATTGGATTTGGAACACACACAGGATCATTAACTAGACTAGTACTTAGGTGCAAACTTTCAACTAGATCAGATGAAATAAACTATGCGATGTGCCAGAATCAAACAAAGTACAAACAGGAAAATCAGAAATGTAAACAAGACTTTCAACAGAAACACTACCTCGATCATGAGCTGAAAGAACGATGTTGAGGGGATGAACTCGCCCTCCAGATGGTCTTGCACACTGAGTCTGACCTTGCCCTTGCTTCTTCGGGCAATCTTTGCTGAAATGTCCAGTCTCACCGCAGAAAAAGCATTCACCATTCTTCCTTTTCCTCTTCTTACAATCCTTAATAAGATGAGTCGAACTTCCACAAGTAATGCATTTCTTTTCCTTCTTTTTCATTTCCTTTTTGGGCCCCGTTTTCTTGTTTTGGGACTCATTCACCTTGATTTCCTTCTTGTCACTCCTATTCTCTTCATTGAGTAGGGCCACATTCACCAAACTCTCGAAGGTCGCTCCGATGGGTATATGAGATATGGCCAAACCGCGCAATGGCTCGTTTAGTCCTAGAGCAAAGTGCATGGCCTTCTTCTGAGCTGTGTTAACCAAGTCTAAACCGAACCGAGCAAGTTGATTAAACTTATCCACGTATTCCCTAATGGTCATGTCCCCTTGCTTTAGTGATAGGAACCTCTCCATCTGAAGGTTCTCCTCTACTGACGATAAAAACCTCAGTCCAAACCTTCTTTTAAACTCATCCCAAGTCTCAATTGGTCTAGTAGTGGTGGTGACTACCCACCAATAAGCAGCTTCCCCTTTCAATAACCATACCGCCAACAGAACTTTCCTACGATCTTCTATATCTAAGATAGCAAAGAGGTTTTCAGTTTCCTTTAACCAGTTTCTTGCCTCAACAGAAGTCTCCATCCCAACAAAATTCTTGCAACCCATCGCCTTAAAGTCTTTGCAAATCTCCGCGAAATCCTCTTACGGATGCTGAGGGGGAGGAGGAAGAGGAACCTCAGCGACAGGAGGAGGAGGAACATTAACTACCGGAGGAGGAGGAGGGGGAACATCGGCGGGGCCGGCTTCGGTCGCCCTAGCCTCCAAAAGTCTCCTATACCAAACAGGTACGTGTACTCCCTCCGGAATGGCAAAGTTATTGGCCATACTGAAAATGAAGAAAAAGATAGATTCAGAATGGAGAAAAAAGAAGGAATTTTTGCTAATGGCTTTTTGGGGAATAGCCTTTAAAATAAACTAGACTTTTCTTTTGGAAAATACTTTATACTTGGTTTTGAAAATAGTTTTCCAAAAGTTTTCTAAAAACCTTTTTGTTCCTTCTCGTAAACCATATGCTCTGATACCAAATGTAACACCCTACCTCCGCCAGGGTGGCTCTTGCAAGCACTCTGACTTTGGAGGGGCGTTTGTACCGGGTAAACATGCATAATGATATATCAAGGCAGAACAAGAACATATGTATATATGTAAACAGAGTAAATAAGATAAGTAAAACAGCGGAAGATTTCAAACTATTTCAAAACAAGTCTGGTACAACATAATGTCAACTTTCCAAATACACAAGTCTAGATAAAAACAACATCACTGAAAAACTGAAATACATAAGTACTATCCCCAAAATAAGTGATAACCATAGCTAGCTTCATGTCAAGACCGTACATGAGCTAAAATCCCACAAGCAAGCGATCAGAAGTCCAAGCTAAGCTCCAATATTCCCACCCTGAGAACCTGGGGGGGGGGGGGGGACGGAAGAAAAGAGGCGAAAGAAAAACAGGTCAGTCAAAAAGACTGAGTAAGCCCTACTACAATCAATGTAAACTGATAAAGTTAACTGGCATGAGAAGCAGGGATGAACATAAGGATAACAACATACTAGCATGATGATTAACTAACAAGGTAGATAAAGGTGTCATCGCATAATCAGGTTTAAGGTTTTTGCACCACAGGTGTACTAGCAAACTAACATGACTTGAATAAACAAGTATTGATCCCTTGGCCCAAGCTTTGGCCCAATAACATGAAATGACCCTAATACGAGGTCCAACCAAACGGTCTAATCGATCGGCTCCCTAAGCCTAACTCGTCACGTGTTGGTGTCAATACGGCCCAAACATAATTGTAGTCGGACTGTGCCGGGTCTCCCGTCGGGTGTATCAAGCCCTAGGGTGTCAACCCCTGGACACCATAAACATAAGTGCACAGTCTCGATCTACTGGTACCCATGCTTGACTTCTCGAAATACAGACTACGTGCACGACCATAGTCCGTCCGGAACTACATCGGCGTACCACTCGACCGTCGTTTTGGTCACTTATACCAGTCCAGTAATCGTGCCCTCACCCTAGCCTAGTCCCTAGGGTCTTAATGATACAAACTTGGGATTACTGCTGGAGTGGACCCCCATTGCTAGGATTTTCTAGAGGGTTAAGTACGGTTTAACCCTTTTACTAATCATGGATTAACTTGGTTAAGTGTAACGATGAGTTCACGACTTAACCCTGATTAATCTACCAAGCCCAAATTGGTTAAGTATTAAGTGGACCATGACTTAACCCTAATCATGAGGCATTAATTAATTTAATGTGCCTTAACCTCTCACATTAGACCTTGTTGTGGTTACTAGTTAAGCCGGGCGGGTCCGGGTAGCTTTACACCACAACTTGGTCTAACCTCGGGTTCAAGGTACAACATGACCAACTTCTCACATTGGGTCCTATTGTTTGTAGCAACTAGTTAAGCCGGTCGGTTCCGGGTAGTTTTACGCTACAATCTCAACCCAACCTCGAGTTGGTCACACTTATATTTTCTAAGTGTCATGTCCATCATGTTTCCAAAACACATTACAAGTTTTCAAGAATTTGAGTAGACCTAACTTAATAGGTAAATTCCCAATGGGTAGACCTAACTCAATAGGTAAATTCCCAATCTTATGTTTTCATGTCTTTTAAGTTTACCCAACCCCTAACGCAATCCCATCGCTTACATAATCGCAATAGCGCATAAAGGATAGAAAGAGGGAACTTGGCATAAAGATGACAAATGGTGTTGAAGCCACAAGTTTAACATGGTGGCATATGAAATGTACATATGTTCATATACTTGCATATTGCATCATTAGGCCTCAAAAGTATGCATAAAACCAAACTTAGCATATAAGTGATACATGGTGATAAATGACATGTAGAAGTTGCCATAAGTTCGCATTTAGCCTCACATGCAAGTTATCATAAGGGATATGATAACTTACATGTTGCCAAAATGCAACCTTTCGCATAAAGCTTGAAGCTTTAAGCTCATAAACCCAAGATAAGCTTGCATAACATGATAACATGAGCAAAATGATCAACCCAAACTTGCATAACATGACTTGCATATCATATGGCAAACTTGCATATCATAACATAGCAAACTTGCATAACATAACATGATAAACTTGCATATCATAACATGACAAACTTGCATAACATAACATGATAAACTTGCATATCATAACATGGCAAACTTGCATAGCATAACATGGTAAACTTGCATATCATAACATGGCATACTTGCATAACATGATAAACTTGCATATCATAACATGGCAAACTTGCATATCATAATGATCAACCAAACTTGCATCATTCATTTAACTTTAGAGTTTAAATATGAAAGTAGAAAAGGGCTTACAATGCTTATGAAGACTCAAATGAGTATAAGCAAATATAAGATTGAGACAAAGCCCTTATGCAATCAAATCAACCCAATATGAAAGCTCCAAATCAATAAAAACCCTTGCTTTATGATGTAAATAAGGAAACTTGACTTGAATGCAAGCTAATGATGCTCATACAAGCTTGAAAACACTTGTATGCATGGAAAATCTCTCATAGAAATTTATTTAGGAATTTTATGAAGAGAGTGGAGGCCATGAGAGGAATGATTTTGCCATAGTTTAGTTGTATGAATGAATAATGATGATTTAGGGTTAGGTTAGGGTCTTATTTATAGAGATTAGGATTAGTTTTAGCCTTAGGATTAAACCCTAATTCCAATCTCAGCCCTTAAAACTGAATCTGGCCCCAAAACCTAACCAAAACCCCAAAATGGTGCACCAGGCAAAACTGCCCGGCTGAGCCAAGTCGACAGCCAAGTCGACAGGGCTGTCGACTTGGGTCCAACCAAGTCGACTGCCAAGTCGACAGGCCTGTCGACTTGGTTGGCTTGGCAGGAAATTTCCCGCCTAGCCTTCCAGGCCCGAAATCCGAAATTTGAACTTGAAATTCAAATCTGTTTTGAACTTGAAATTTTCGGAAAACTTCATTGGGCCTTAATCGGGTCATACGGACTCCGATTTTCGAAAATTCAGACTCTATTTTGCGTATTTTTCCGAGACGAACGCAATGGCATAGCCCGTTTCCCTTGATTCAGATTTATAAATTAAATTCTGCCTCGATTTACATTATAACAGGTTATTAAAAATACGGGTTGTTACAAAATCACTCTGAACTTGCTACACAGTTTCCATTTCCTTCCACAACCACTAATTCGAACTCAAATCCGAAGATCAGAACCTCAAATCCCGAGATTTTCTTAACCCTAGACCGCGCGTTCAATAACCCAACCTCAAAAAAAAATGATCGAGCCTGTCGAAATACGTATTAGAATGAAGAGAAGGCTTCCAGCGTCTCGAATATATATGTATTTTAATTTGTAGTATTTTCTTTTGATTTCTTTTTGATTTTTCATTGATCCAAATATTTTCTGTGAAGAGAAAAACCACGGCGGTTTTTAGGGTTGACTTAGAAATGAAATTAGGTTTAGAAAGGTAGGTGGTCTATTTATAAGGGAACTAAATATCTAGATATTTTGAGGTAGGGAATATTCTCGGCATATTCTTTTGTTAATTCGTCTTCTAAAAATCCGTACGATCACATACGGTACCTAAAAATCACGAAAACTGGACATGTGGCTACAGTTCGACATTACGGTCCCAACGAAACTGGTTTCGTCGAATTCCGACTTCGTATGCTCACACAGCGTATTTTTAACTGTCAAAATACTGACTGTTTTCCACTCTAAAAATCGGTACGGCCACATACTAACTCTAAAAATCACGAAACTTGACATCTAGCAATGATTTGATGTTGCGGATCCAACAAAATTAGTTTCGTCGAATTCCGACTTCGTTTGCAAAAGTGGCTATTTTTAAAGCTCTGAATGACCTATTTAAATATATAAATATATTTAAATAAAAATTGAATTAAATAAAAATAAATTTATATTAACGTATATCTTCACATATGATATCGTACAGCTCTAGAATCTCATATCAGAATTTACAGTTTGATATTTTAGATTTTAGATTTATCGATATTCAGTTTATATCGAAAATCCTTTTATAACGTAAATAAAGCGTTGCAAATTATAAAGGAATTCTACAGCGACTATTCTGAAATTTGATTTGGACGTAAATCAAAATCTACATGACGAAATCCCAATTTTTCTCTTCCACTAGAAAGATATACTCCACCAGCTCCACACGTTTCTTGTTTCACAGAAATCCGGCTTAAAACGAATCCTGTACATTCAGTTGAAGTTCGAATCGCCAATTTACGAACTGCAGCGCCATTTTGAGCTCGATTTTAATTATATTATAATTCTATGTTCAAAATGTCGTCGATTGAATATATTCATCAATATAATTCAACTCTAAGCTGAATTAAATCTAAGGGACGACCCCGTTCACAGAATATTGTGATTTCCAATATTTCTGATTATTTCTGAATTAAATATATTATTTAATTTATTATTTTAATTAAATATTCCCAGTTATTTAATTCCACGACCATTAAATCCTTTAATTCACCATTTATATAATTAAATAAATTAATTATTCCCCTGGAAAATGCGGGTCATTACATTCTTCCCCACTTAAAATAATTTTGTCCTCGAAATTGCTAAGGTAGAGGACGACCCTATCTATTGGAATTCCTAAGATTTGTTTACCCCTTATTTCTGATTTCAACTGAACCAATTAATATCGACTAAAATATTAATTCCTTCCGACTAACTAAAAGTTTCAAAAATTCTAAAAATTTTCTAACACTTTATATTTTCGGAAAATTTCGCCAGCACCTCCTTTGTACAGCCCTATCGGTAAAACCACAACTCGCCTCTCTATGCCTTCTCCAACCCAAAAGAAAATCAAATAGCCAAGCGGCTTGCCAATTCGGCTCATAAATTCCAAACTTATGTAAAATATAAACTTGTACCTTTTTGTTGGGCATATCATTATATCCCTACCATCTGTAATCAACTCAGCATATACAAATGCCATCCCAATCAAACTCAATCTCTTTTATATCGTCAAACCAAATCATTCGCTTATACTCAAGTCGAATCCCATTTTCAATCTCAAGTTTCATCCCTGATTTTCAAATTCTAAGTCCAGCTAAATTTCAAATTCTTGACTTATCCATTCAATTATATTTAACTTAGTTCAAATTAAATTTCAATTTATTTTTACCATCTCACTTTATTTAACTTCATAAGTCAAATTTAAATTCCAAAACTTAAATTCCTGGGTAAACTTCAAATCAATTTGAAATCATAATACCTATTCAAAACCTTTGAATTTCTAAACAACTTGTTTTCTCAAAACA
Source organism: Allium sativum (assembly GCA_030737875.1). Lineage (NCBI taxonomy): Eukaryota > Viridiplantae > Streptophyta > Magnoliopsida > Asparagales > Amaryllidaceae > Allium > Allium sativum. The sequence goes on along the minus strand of CM060918.1, from coordinate 969,902,373 downwards.
ATTCAAATCAAAATCTTTGGTAGTGATCCACCACTTAGAACTCGAAAATCACACCGATGATACTGCGCAGTCATCATCGGAATCATTTTCCAGCGACCCAAGTGATCTCAATACTATATCATTTTCAATACCATTACTAAATACTTCCATTTTGAAAACATTTCAAAATCTCCCAAGAACTTAAAATTTCCTTATTTTAATTCCAAATCTGATTTAAATTCATCTTTAATTCATCTTATTTCATATACTTTACTTATATGATTCTGATTGGTTATATATAACCATTTCACTTTATAATCTCATTCGATTATAATCACAACCTATATATGATAATATATCACATATCCATACTGTGTCGGTCCATCGTATTCAAGTATTTATTTACTCCTACCGATATAGTGGATCAAACTGATCGACCAGAACTCATAAACAACTCAGCTAATGAATCCCCACAATATAAAACCATTTTTATATCAAATACAAATACGCACTCGTATATATACACTCAACTCAATCTAGGGTATTACTAACCCTATCTCTACCGAGTCACGCCACAGAGCCAAGTAATTCTTAACTTAAGCTCTGATACCAACTGTAACGACCTGGATTTTCGGCGACTTTGGTTATCGACATAAGCTCGATGTCGATAACCAAAACATCGAAAAATCCCGATAATTAATGAAAGAAATTAGAGGGTGAGAATAGATAAGATAGAAACTTAGAATAGAAGAAGAAGAAGAACACAACATCAGAGTAACACGAACCTCACAGCGGAATGAACAACATATAATAGATAACATAACTTTGAAATATAACAGTTATGTATACAATAGCACTTATCAGAGTTCAACACTTACAACACAGCGGAAATAAACTATAGCTATATGATCTTGAAGCCTCCTGCTCCAAGCTCTCCAAGTATACCTGTAAACTCCTGACTACTTGACTGCCCGTACAAATTTAGGCACCCAAGAGTTTAGGGAAAACAACAAAGTAAACTCCGGGTCAGTCATGGGACTGGTGTGAGTAAAATAGTTTAAACAGGTATATGAACAAGTAAACGATATCTCATAAGACCACGCCGCAGAACGGAACGGGTTTTTCCCTTATGAGAATCCAAAATATCTTTATATCAAAAACCTTTTGATATTATAATAATGTCTATGTACAAATAGATATCAACTAGCAGAAACGCTTTCATCTCACGTTCTACATATATAGTATACAATCAAAATCGCAAGCACGTATTGGATAATGGATTTCCAACTATGACAAGGTATGGAACCACCTTCCGATCAGTGTACTCTAGGAACGATACACTGGAGTTCAACAAGAACATCTTGTAACTCAGCCACACATGACCGACCACTCATTTCGCTTGAGTGTATCGAATGTACATCACCAACGGTTGGGATCAGCAACCGTTCCCGTATATATATATGGGACAACATTGATAGATTTAAGAAACAAATGAATATTCTCTAGATAGGTGATTATACACCCTACTTCGGTGCGACCGATTTCTGTCATTTACCGGTTGATGAGGCTAGAAGCTACGCTTTATCATTACATCAGATTCACTTCGAATGCTACATTGTCAAATCCATCGAAATCACTAATTGACGTTTACAACAGTACATTACGTGTCAGCTAAAAGAAGTTTCCTTCTCCGCTTCCACTCTTGGTACGGTTGAAGAAATCAATGTACGTGACATTTCTGGAATTACTCTGTCAAACATCCATCTTCATTTATTTAAAATGTCACATCGTCATACCCGCCAAATCACAAATTGATTTATCCAAAAGTAACACGGGTATACAGCTAAGAGAAACGAATTCCTCCGCCACCAAACGTGAATACGTTTGAACAAATCAACTTACGCGATCCATTGGATATACTCTGTCAGACCTTCGTCCATACAAGTTGTCCTAGGACTGGACAAACCGAAGGCACTATTCAGTATATCCATCTTAGTCACTGTTATCTAAGACTTATACAACAGCCTTTGCACTTTACTCCGTCTTCAATTATCTTTGGCATATATGATTCGCAACGCTTATGCCAATACAGAGTGGTTCTTTGGATAATAATCCAACCGGTCTCTCCATATTAACAACGTTAAAATGGTCAAAACTTCGATAGTCTGTGATTTAACCATCAAAGAAAAACAAGTGTGCAAACAACGATATTATTTCCAGATGGAAATTATATCGATCAATCATCAACATATATCTATTTATATATATATTCACATTGCCTTATTTTCTATGTTTAGAAAATATATGTTATTAACACGGGAAAACGTTTCCATCTGCTTATTTACAAATCACTACTCTTCCCCAACTATCAGTCCCTGACTGTGAACTAGTATGAGAACAATCCCCTAAGTATAAATCCCGAAGGCCGAAACCAACATCATGTAGGCACTTAGAAAACCATTCTATTTACTAATCTCTAGTCAGTTCTAATTTTACTTAACTCTATTTGATTAACTCTGATTGATTTACTCTAACTGGTCAACCTTAATTAATTAACTATAACTGGTTTTACTTGGTTTGACTAACTCCATTTATTAACTCGACTGACTAATTCAATTCGATTAAACTAACTTGATTTACTTATCTCGATTAACTGAACTAATCACTTTGATTTACTTGACTAATTCACTTTGGTTAACTTAACCAATTCACTTAACTAATTCACTTAGTTTAACTTAACTAATTCACTTAACTCCTATCGAATAAACTATATTCGATAACTCCTCTAACTCTATTCGAATAAACTATATTCGATTAACTCATTTACTCTATTCGAATAAACTATATTCGATAACTCCTCTAACTCTATTCGAATAAACTATATTCGATTAACTCATTTACTCTATTCGAATAAACTATATTCGATAACTCCTCTAACTCTATTCGAATAAACTATATTCGATTAACTCAATTACTCTATTCGAATAAACTATATTCGATAACTCCTTCGATTTAACTAATATTCTATAACTCACTTCGATTAACTAATAATCGATAACTCCTTCGAATAAACTACATTCGAAAATCTCCTCTCGAATAAACGATATTCGATAATCTTCCCTTTCGATTTAACAAATCGATAACTCCTTTTCGAATAACTAAATTCGATAACTCCTTTCAATTTAACTAATCGATAACTCCCTTCGATGAAACTAACATCGATACTTCTTTCGATGAAATTAACATTGATACTCCTTTCGATGAAATAAACATCGATACTCCTTAACTCGACGAACTTAACTCGACTCACTTATCTCGATAATCTAATTCAAGAACTTAACTCCTATCGAATAACTAATATTCGATTTAACTTCATTCGCTTGACTCTAGATCGCAGCGATCACAATGGTTACGCCTGACTCCCTCAGGAAATATCCAACCGCCTTAGGCTATTTACAGCCCTATGAATTACGCTAGCAGTCGTACGAGATAACAACTCATTTGGATTAACCTTAACTGATTAACTCTAACTGATTAACTTTATTTGAATAACTCGACTCGACTAACCCCTTTCAAATAACATATTCGATTAACTAACTTCGAATACCATATTCGATTAACTAACTTCGAATACCATATTCGATTAACTAACTTCGAATACCATATTCGATTTCTCCTTTTTTTATATAACGTTTATCCATTGAAAAGATTCCCTTTTAACAACGTTTATTCATTTATACAGATTTACTTTTTCGTAACGGTTCTTCACTTTATAAATGTTCCTTTTTATAACGTTTCCTTTTCAATTCTATTTGTAAATGGTTTACAAATATTCCTTTTTCAAATTTATTCTTGAAATATTCTAGCTCCTTAAATTCTCTGAAAAATTCGCCATAACCTCCTTTGTAACGGGAGTATCGGGAAAATCCCCAAACCCGCCATACAGGCCTTTCCATTCAAAAAGAAAATGGTTTGAAATTATTTCCTTTTTGAATATCTCTTATTTATAAATATTCCAATTTTATAAATATTCCTTATTTATAAATATTCCTTATTTATAAATATTCCATTTATAAATATTTTTATTTCAATATCACTTGAAATTATTCCTTATCAACATTCCGGTATGTTATGGTATTCAATCATATCAAATCACGATGTTCAATATCGTCCAAACACATATCATCAACCACAGATTATAAACTACATAATATACCACAATATATGAAAAACAATAAAATAACTGTTGAGGAATCCAGTCGGATTCCTCCAACCTGTCTCCCTGCATCCACAGATGTTACACAATATGATTATCATCACTTTCAGTTCGATATAAATTATTCTGATAGCAAAATCAATATATAAATATTTAACGGTTTATATATATATATATAATTATATATATATATATATATAATTTTCACTAACTGACTAGCAGTTCAATCAAACAATCAACACACAGTCAAACAGACAATTTTAACAGTTCTAACAATACAACGTGAAAATAGAATTGTTCAGAGTTGGTGAGTTTTACTCACCGTTGCGCGTTAACCATTGAATAACGGTTTGCGTTATTTGACTCAGTCGTACAATTTATTTCACCATAAATTGTAATGAGCTCGGATTCACTCCTGGTCAGTCTAATTTTGTTGCTCCCGTCCATATGATCCTATCGGATCTTGTTTCGTTGAATTCTGATATCGTATGATGGAGATATGATCATTACAGGTTTAATACAAATTTAAATAAAATTAAAAACTTTAGAATTAATTTGCAAGGTCCTCACCCCTTTATAAACTTCGGCCCACCAGCCCAATACCCAACCCGACATCAACCCTTCTTCCCCCAGATGATTTCGCAAACACAATATTTGCTCTTCCACTATTTGGCCGATTTTCACACTCCTCTCCACCACTCTGTACATCACCGAACCACCCCCAACCATCACCATTGTTCTTCTCTTTCCATGCTCAACCTCATCATACCCCTTAGATGCAACTCGCACCATCCTTGGCAACTGCGTCGCATCCCCCAAATCACGGCAGTCTAGACAACCACCGAACTTACTCTCGACGAAATCACTCTGAACTTGCTACACAGTTTCCATTTCCTTCCACAACCACTAATTCGAACTCAAATCCGAAGATCAGAACCTCAAATCCCGAGATTTTCTTAACCCTAGACCGCGCGTTCAATAACCCAACCTCAAAAAAAAAAAATGATCGAGCCTGTCGAAATACATATTAGAATGAAGAGAAGGATTCCAGCGTCTCGAATATATATGTATTTTAATTTGTAGTATTTTTTTTGATTTCTTTTTGATTTTTCATTGATCCAAATATTTTCTGTGAAAAGAAAAACCACGACGGTTTTTGGGGTTGACTTAGAAATGAAATTAGGTTTAGAAAGGTAGGTGGTCTATTTATAAGGGAACTAAATATCTAGATATTTTGAGGTAGGGAATATTCTCGGCATATTCTTTTGTTAATTCGTCTTCTAAAAATCCGCACGATCACATACGGTACCTAAAAATCACGAAAACTGGACATGTGGCTACAGTTCGACATTACGGTCCCAACGAAACCGGTTTCGTCGAATTCCGACTTCGTATGCTCACACAGCGTATTTTTAACTGTCAAAATACTAACTGTTTTCCACTCTAAAAATCGGTATGGCCACATACTAACTCTAAAAATCACGAAACTTGACATCTAGCAATGATTTGATGTTGCGGATCCAACAAAATTAGTTTCATCGAATTCCGACTTCGTTTGCAAAAGTGGCTATTTTTAAAGCTCTGAATGACCTATTTAAATATATAAATATATTTAAATAAAAATTGAATTAAATAAAAATAAATTTATATTATCGTATATCTTCACATATGATATCGTACAGCTCCAGAATATCATATCAGAATTTACAGTTTGATATTTCAGATTTTAGATTTATCGATATTCAGTTTATATCGAAAATCCTTTTATAACGTAAATAAAGCATTGCAAATTATAAAGGAATTCTACAGCGACTTTTCTGAAATTTGATTTGGACGTAAATCAAAATCTACATGACGAAATCCCGATTTTTCTCTTCCACTAGAAAGATATACTCCACCAGCTCCACACGTTTCTTGTTTCACAGAAATCCGGCTTATAACGAATCCTGTACATTCAGTTGAAGTTCTAATCGCCAATTTACGAACTGCAGCGCCATTTTGAGCTCGATTTTAATTATATTATAATTCTACGTTCGAACTGTCATTGATTGAATATATTCGTCAATATAATTCAACTCTAAGCTGAATTAAATCTAAGGGACGACCCCGTTCACAGAATATTGTGATTTCCAATATTTTTGATTATTTCTGAATTAAATATATTATTTAATTTATTATTTTAATTAAATATTACCAATTATTTAATTCCACGACCATTAAATCCTTTAATTCACCATTTATATAATTAAATAAATTAATTATTCCCCTGGAAAATGCGGGTCATTACACCTAGAAATACGCTGTAAAAATAACAGCGCATAAATTTGTGTCGAACCCACTATTGGGTATATAGAAATGATGAGAACCTCATTGGCAACTCAAAAATACTAATCTCATGATTTATTGATTTCTCTACGATTTGTTGTGGATTTTTGAAGTCACGATTTTGGGTATTTTGAGGATAAGAGTGGCGGCGTGAGTGATTGACCAGAGAATGAAAATGGGTAAGGGTTAGGAAAGGTAAGGATATTACATAGGATGATTTTATTATTTTTTTATTCGACTATTCAATTTTATTCTAAGCAAACACTATTTTTCTGAGTCCTCTAAAATTCTTGTGATCACCCACGATACCCAAAAGTCACAAAAAAGGGCATGCAGCTATAGTTCGACATTGCGGACCCAACGAAACTGGTTTCGTCGAATTCCGACTTCGTTTGCTCACACAGCGTATTTTTAACCATCGAAATGCTGACTGTTTTTCACTCTAAAAATCCGTACGGCCACACAGTGACCCTAAAAATCACCAAACTTGGAATCTAATAATAAATTAATATTATGGATCCAACAAAATTAGTTTCATCGAATTCTAAGGTCGTTTGCAAAACTGGCTATTTTTAAAGCTTTGAATGACCCATTTAATTATATAAATATATTTAAAAACATTTAAATTAAATACAAATAAATTTATATTATCGTATATACTCATAGTGGAATACCATACAGCTCTACTGGGATTTATAACTTGATATTTCAAACCCCGATTAAATCAATATTCGATTAAAAATGGAATTCCTTTTTTTTTAAATATAAATAATTCCTTTAAAAATTATAAAGGAATTCCACAAAGACTTTTCTAAAATTTGATTTGGACATAAATCAAAATCTACACGATGAAATCCCGATTTTTCTCTTCCACTAGAAAAATATACTTCGCCAGCTCCTAACGTTTCTTGTTTCACCGAAATCCGATTTAAAATGGGCTCTGTACTTTCAGTTGAAGTTCAAATCGCCAAATGGCGAACTGCCCTGCAATTTCGAGCTCGATTATAATTATATTATAATTATACGTTCAACTGTCATTCAAATAATATATTTGTTATTCTAATAAAATTCTAAACTGAATTAAATATCATAGATGATCCAATTCACACTATTTTGTGAATTTCACTATTTCTGACTATTTCAGAAATTAAATATATTATTATATTATTTATATTAATTAAATATTCAATATTATTTAGTCCTGGGCATTGTAAATAACCAAAACAATTATTTAAATAATTAAATAATTTATTTATATCACTGAAAAATGCGGGTCGTTACAGTGTCTCCCACTACGAACACTACCGAACCACTTTCTTATGAATCGCGACTCCCCATAAGCCCCTGCCTCAAACGAAAACGCCACCAAATCCCGACCCGAAGACCCATAAACCTCGCGACCCTATTCCAGACTTTGAACTATCCCATCGCACTTCGATTCTATTTCCCGTTTCAATGCTACTCGATACACTTACAGGCCGTCGACACCTCCTGCTCTACAATCGCACCAAATTTCCCCAAACTCTCTTCGAATGACAGTGAACAAAAAAGACCTAACCTTATTGTCGAGATTCATGAATTCGCAGTCGCCCCTCAATATCCCTAACTCCACTTTGAATCGATGTTAAATGCCAGCACTAATGACGCCTCCAAACCCGTTACCAACACCGTGTGACCCAAATCTCGCTGACATCACGCGCTTCTTTCCTGGCATCGAATTCAGAAGACCTCGCAGTCTCAATTTTAGATCGCAAGCCCTTTTTTTATTTACGAAAACTGATTTCTGATTGAGGGGAGATTGAGATTGGAAAGGAGGAATCACGGTTAAGGGAAATGAACGAGAAATAAATAGAAGAGCTTAAAGGGGATTTCAATTTTGTAAATGAGGAACGAAGGATCGACATATAAAAGTGAAGAACAAGGCTGAGCGAAATCAAAGATGCAAGCTTTAGAGTTTCAGAGTTTTATTTGTTTTGAGAACGAAAATCAGAAGAGAATGTAAAAGGAAGGTTGCGATTTTATAGGAGAAGGAAGCGAACAGGAAGTACACGGTATTAAATGGTGGTTGGGTTAAGTACATAGCAAATATATTTAAAAAGATTGGATTTTAATTTTAAATATAATTTAATTTGATTTGACTTAAAGAGATTTTTATTCTTTTTAGATGGATATCGATTTTGATTTCGATCCTATCCACAAAAAATATCGGTGTTCATAACTCGACATCACGAACCGCTATTTTAACCTGCCGACCGATGTTTCAACATAAATTCACTATTCTGAACTCAACAGAATAGAGGATAAAATTTAATTCGAACGTATACATTAAATAATCATATTAAATTGATATAATATAATTTAAATTCAAAACAAATAAATTCTTCAATAATAAATTTATATTATTATTCTAATTCAAACAGAAGTTTGTATAAATCACCTGAACTGTTTCAATTCAGTTTTAAATTCAAATAAATTCATTTTCGTATTTCGATAATTATATATATTAGAAATAAATCGTATATCGATTACTAATTCGATGGCTCTATATAAAATTCATTTATATTACCAACACAATATTTAAAAAATATATTAAATATTCAAAATAAATCGATCAGAAAACCCGGGTCGTTACAGTTCAGATGCATTTTTAGGGGACAACGGGGGTGCGAGGCCGCCTGATTTCATGGTGAAGGACGGCGACAGGAAGCCGCGTCGCGTGGCAAACTTGGCTCATCTTCCAGTTGCTTGTGGCGGCGGGTGGAGAAGCGTTTAGGGCATGAGGATGAGTAGCAGCAAATGTTCGATGTCTGGAGGGTTTAACAAATGGTAGGGACGGATTAAAACGTGATTAAAGAATTTAATTACACTTTAATTATGTTATTAATATAGTTAATTATATTTAAATTGTCTAAAACTTTAAACAACCGTATCTTCTTCATACGGAAACATAATTCAGTGATTTTCGAAGCGCTGGAACCGTGATGACGATATCTACAATATGGAGCAGACCAGATCTGAATAAGAGACCATTTGGATTTTTGATAAAATTAAACATCGGTTTAATTTTATTAAAATAATGGTTGTTCAACGATTTCGAAACCGACCACATGAGAACTCCTTTCACTCTAATTTTTTTTACAGTTAAATTTATACTGGGATGTAGATGGTGCTTAGCAGCACCCGACACCATTGATTGTATAAACCATGATTGTTTGTTTGGATTGTTATTGTTTGATATAAAAATTATTTCTCTCTCTCTATATATATATTATCACGAAAAGAAAATAAAATATTCATTGTTTAAAATGGATCAAGTTTACAATAAAAAAAATTACATTTTTATTGTATGTAGAAATGATGACAAATATTCATTTTTTAAAATGGACCAAGTTTACAATAAATTTTTTTACATTTTTATTGTATATAAAAATGATGACAAATATTAATTTTTTTATTGAAATATGTTAACAATAAAATTTACATTTTTGTTGTTTATGAAGGAATGATTACAAAGATTCAAGGTTGAAATGAAATGTTTAAACAATAAAAGATTTCATTTTTATTGCATTAATGAATCATTAAAAAAGGTCAAGTTTAGAATAAAATGTTCGAAAATAAAAATCACAATTTTATCGTATGTATAGACCAATAAAAAGAATCATATGTTTTATTTGATAAAAATGTCCCTTTTTAACATATTAGTTTAGAATAAAAATCGTGATATGTTAATCATATGTTTTATTTGATAAAAATGTCCCTTTTTGACATATTAGTTTAGAATAAAAATCATGATATGTTAGTCATATATTTTATTTGATAAAAATGTCCCTTTAACATATTAGTTTAGTATAAGATAATTATACGTTAATCATATGTTTTATTTGACAAAAATGTCACCTTTATCATATTAGTTTAGAATAAATGAATTATTTATTAATATATGTTTGTTGAGAAAAATGTCATCTTTATCATGACAATGTAGAATAAAAGAATTAATTATTAATATATGTTTACTGAGAAAAATGTCATATTTATCATGACAATGTACAATAAAAGAATTACTTATTAATATACGTTTTGTTGATAAAATTTGTCATCTTTAACATGTTAGTACAGAAAATAAAATAAAATATTTGCGTTTAAAAGATAAGGATTTTTTTACAATAAAAATCACACCTTTAATGTATGTTTTAAATCATTAAAAACATTCATTGTTTGAACTAAAATATGTTAGTAATAAAAATATACATTTTTTGTAATGACCCGAAAATCCGGTAGAATTTGAGCTGACCAAAAACACAAGTCCAACCCCAAATATCACGGAAATTCGAACCATTAATAGAAAGAAGTTAGAGGGTGAGGATAGATAAGATAGAAACTTAGAATAGAAGAAGAAGAAGAACACAACATCAGAGTAACACGAATCTCACAGCGGAACGAATAACATATAATATGTATAACATAACTTGAAATATACATCTGTACTTGAATATACATCAATATCAAAGTACATCACTTACAACACAGCAGAAATAACTATAGCTATATGATCCTGAAGACTCCTGCTCCAAGCTCTTCCAGTATATCTGTAAATTCCCGACTACTTGACTGCCCATACAAATTTAGGCACCTAAGAGTTTAGGGAAAACAACAAAGTAAACTCCGGGTCAGTCATGGGACTGGTATGAGTAAACAGTTTAAAACAGTTTCAGAAAACTAAATGATATCTCATAAGACCACGCCGTATAACACGAAACGGGTTTTTCCCTTATGAGAATCCAAACACTTGATTTATCTTTATATCAAAACTCTTTTGATATTATAATAATGTCTAAATCAAGTAAATAACAATCTAGTGGAAACGCTTGCATCTCACGTTCCACATATATAATATACAATCAAAACCGCAAGCACGTATTGGGTAATGGATTTCCAACTATGACAAGGTATGGGACCACCTTCCGCTGGTATATCTCTAGAGGAGAGTACACCGAGTTCAACAAGAACATCTTGCAACTCAGCCACACATGACCGACCACTCATTTCGCTTGAGTGTATCGAATGTATATCACCAACGATTGGGATCAGCAACCGTTTCCCGAATGGGACAGCATCGACAATAGATTTTTAGAAGTAAATGAAACTCTAGATCAGGTGATTATACAGCCTAATAGGTGCGACCTACATAGCCATGTTGCTTGCCCGATTTCTGTCATTTACCGGTTGATGAGGCTAGAAGCTACGCTTTATCATCACACCAGATTCACTTCGAATGTCACATCGTCAGATCCATCGAAAATCACTAATTGACGTCTACAACAGTACATTACGTGTCAGCTAAAAGGAGTTTCCTCCTCCGCTTCCACTCTTGGTACAGTTGAAGAAATCAATGTACGTGACCTTTCTGGAAATACTCTGTCAGACATTCATCCATACAAGTCACCCAGGAACAGGATGAACTGAAGGCACTATTTCTATTTATAGAAAAAGTCCTTGCACTCTACTCCGTCTTCGATTATCTTTATATAATCTGATTCGCACGCTACTGCCGATATGGAGTGGTTCTTCGGATAATAATCCAACCGGTCTCTCCATATTGACAACGATGGTCAAAACTTCGATAGTCTGTGATTTAACTATCGAATAAAAACAAGTGTTTCGATAGTCGATGATTTAACTATCGAATAAAACAAGTGTTCATCCAAACATCCAACAATCACTGAACCTTTAATTAATATTCCATTAATTAAATCAATTCTCTATTTCTTTACTAATATTTGTTAACCAAATATTTCAATAACCATATTGGCCTTATACGTTATTTGGAAAACATTTCCATATATCGCCTTCTTTTATTTTCTAAACCTTAGGAAATATTCATTTTTCTATTTCCAAGCTTTGCACATATTTGGGTTAAAACAGATGTTGTGTAAAACATCGTTACGACAACCCAAATACAATATTTAACGAATTCTTATTCCACATTGATCTTCGAGCCTGAATCTTGCTACTTATCGGTATATCATGAAATCAACCAAGTTGGGGTATAATTACCTCTCAGACCTTGACTGAATAACATTTAACGTCAAAACAGACAAGACTACTTACTCGAATAATCAATACCATACAACTGATTATTCACCTTTAAACACATATACATTTTCTCTTTCTATTCTTACTAGATTTTATTCTTATACTTTCCTTTTTATTTTACTACTCTATTTCTAAGTTCGTTTTCTTATCGACTTCTATATATATCGATACGATGATTTCTAACTATCAAATTATCTTAAAAATATTCTATCTCCTTAAATTCCCGGAAAAATTCGCCATAACCTCCTTTGTACCGGGAGCATCGGGAAATTTCAAATAGCTTTCCCGGTCCTTCTCATCTCAAAAGAAAAAGAAAAAGCCAAGCGGCTAGCCGATACGGCGCATAAAATCTCATATATGAATTAACTACGTACCTTTTTTGTCGGGCAATCTATATATATACCTTCTAACACTTTATTCCAAACCTGTCTCCTGTATATTTATGCATGTCCAATCTATTTTAACTATACCAATCGTTTTAACTCAATTTGTTAATTAAATCTGTTGCTTAACTTTTCAGTCTATTTCACTTTCATATTTGAACATGACATGTCCAAATATATTTTAACTGCATATTAACAAATTCTAATTATACTCATACTCTCGTTTCCTTATCGACTTCTTATTCAAATTCCAATTCAATTTTATTTGAATTCTCTTTATTTAAACTTCATTTGAATTCTATTTGCATCCCTATATTTAAACTTCATTTGAATTCTATTTTCAAATTCTATAGTTAAACTCCATTTGAATTCTATTTTTCAAATCTATTCAAATTCTATTGTTTAAATTCCATTTAAATCCTATATTCAAAACGTTTAAAGTCCATTTGAATTTCTATATTCAAATCTATAGTTAAAGTCCATTTGAATTTCTATATTCAAATCTATAGTTAAAGTCCATTTGAATTTCTATATTCAAATCTATAGTTAAAGTCCATTTGAATTTCTATATTCAAATCTATAGTTAAAGTCCATTTGAATTTTCTATATTCAAATCTATAGTTAAAGTCCATTTGAATTTTCTATATTCAAATCTATAGTTAAAGTCCATTTGAATTTTCGGCATTTATTTATAAACAACGTTTATAACTCAAATTCAAATCCCACCTTTCCATTTATAAACAAAGTTTATAAATTCGATTCAAATCCCATATTTTCATTTATAAACAAAGTTTATAAATTCGATTCAAATCCCATCTTTCTATTTATAACCAAAGTTTATAAATTCAATTACTTGTTTTATATACCTTCAAAACAAGTAAATATTTTCTATAGTTTTATTAAAAATTCAAATTCTATTTATAAAAATAGAATTTCCTTTTTTAATATCAAATACCCTTTCCGATATTTTATGAATCAATATTCAAGCCCTAGGGATATTTTAAACAATCGAATCAACCAATTTTCAATCATTTGATTTTTAACACATCATATATGAATATATATGAAATCAAACAAACAACAAACAGATAATATATTTTTGAGGAATCCAGTTGAATTCCTCCAACCTGTTTTCCTGCATCCACAGATGTTAGTCAACATAGTACTACCCATCCTGCTTCGAGGCAGGATATCGCGGTATAGAAGGTCATCCACTAATCATAGCGTGGGGCGTATAGGGTAATCATCCGCTATGGTACCGCGGGCATCCGCTAATGAAACTGCGGGAATCCAACCAATCATCAACCCAATATATATATATATATATATATATATATAAATAATAGTCAAAGAATCCTAGATAACTAATATATTTTTAACAGCAATAAATAAATATTTAAAGCATCCAACAATCAACAAAATAATTATTTTTAACTGATAAAAATAAATTCTAAATAAAACAGAGTGAGATTTACTCACCAGAGTTTTAATTGCAATTTGATCCAGTTATTTCCATATTTTCTCCATCGAATCATGTCCATTAAATATGTTTATACCTTATCCTTGTTTTAAATTCTTCTTCCCTCTGCTCACAGTACAAGACCCGACCCGCTTCTTTCTGTACATGAATATACCCTTACGATTTCAACCTCCCAGGCTTTCACGTTCATCGAGACCCATACCCAGCAAAACAAACATAACCAGGTAGGCTTTGAATTCCTCTTCAGTCCATGGTTGCCACTTCGACAGCCCCCCCGTCCACCATTCAACGTTGTCAGCTTCAAATTCGGAACTCTCCAAAATCTCAAGTAAAAACCGCGACTTAACATCCCAAAACGGAGGCCGAACCCCAACTCTTTCTGCTCACGGTTTCAGTAGTCGGAGCTCCCATCCACGATGCCAGCAGGGTGCGCCTGCTTCCATGAAGTCAACCTCATCATGATTTCAACTTCAGGTTCGGAATCTTGCCCAGAAAGTTTATCGCGCCCTCACGAAATCGAAATCAATTTGGGTCTTTCTTTTTTTTATACGGTTGATTTTGATTTTCAGTAGGAAAGGGCTCGCGATTCCTGAGTTTAAAGAGGAAGACGGGTTTTTGATTAGAAGAGGGGAATGGATTTGTGAACAAATGGTTCGATTTCCAGAAAATAAGTGAACCAAGGAAAATAGAAGAAAGGGATATGCTGTGATTTAAATAGACGAGATGAAGACTTCAGGTAGAAGGAACAAATTCGTATGTGAATAAGGCATTCCACGTTAAACGAGAGGAAAGGAAGAATGAAGACCACGTTTTTATTTCTTGTCCACTTAAAGCTATGATATTTTATTTATTTTAATTCGTTTAGGACCGGTGTCCTTAAATCAAAATACCAACATGATTCAGAACTCCTCTCTGAACCCAAAAACTGACAATCCTAGGGTAAAACCACTAATCTGAACCCACTGGGATATGTCACGAAGTCTGATTCGATTGCCTATGGAAGATATTTATTTAAATTAATATAAATTAATTTCAGACAATTTATTCTCCTCGATAATAAATAAATATTATTCTTCTAATTAAAACAAGAGTTTGAATTGATTTTTTTGAACTGTTTTCAATTCAAATTAAAATTTGAATTCAACTAAATCCATTTTCGTATTCCGTTATTTAATATATTCGATTTTAAATCGAAATTGATTATTAAATTAATAACATAATATAAAATTCCATTTATATTATCCCCCCCCCCCCCAATATTTAAAACTGTATTAAATGTTCAAATCTAACTGACGGAATATCCGGGTCATTACATTCTTCCCCACTTAAAATAATTTCGTCCTCGAAATTGCTAAGGTAGAAAAAGTGCTACAAACCCATTATTTTTTTCAAAACTTATTTATGTTGATACTCAACATTTCAAACTTCCTTGCATAACTCTCTTTCGAATAAATCCTTATTCG
This sequence comes from Allium sativum, assembly GCA_030737875.1. NCBI lineage: Eukaryota > Viridiplantae > Streptophyta > Magnoliopsida > Asparagales > Amaryllidaceae > Allium > Allium sativum. Next base: position 969,886,434 of record CM060918.1, on the reverse strand, counting down.
ATAACTCCTCCCTTCGAATAACTATATTCGATAATCTCTCTATCAAGTAACTGGATTCGAAAACCTTTCTTTGAATCAACTATATTCGATTTACTCTATTCAATTTACTCTTATCAATTAACTCTATTGGATATAATTCTTATCGATTAACTCCATCGAATAATTAAATTCTACAACTCCTTCGAATAACCAATATTCTATAACTCACTTTGATTAAACTAATCGATAACTCCTTTCGATTAAACTATAATCGATAATTCCTTTCGAATAAAACTATATTCGATAACTCCTTTAATTCTATCTGAATAAACTAATATTCGATTAACTCCTTTAATTCCATTCGAAAAACTAATATTCAATTTGACTCCATTCGCTTGACTCTAGATCGCAGCGATCACAATGGTTACGCCTGATTCCCCTAGGAAACATCCGACCGCCTTAGGCTATCTGCAGCCCTGCGAATTACGCTAGCAGTCGTACGAAATGGCAACTTATCCTGAGTAACTATGGTTGACTAACTCTATCTCAATAACTATATTCGATCAACTTAAATTGAATAACTAACATTCAATTAAATCCTAATTCGATTAACTAGGTTCAATTAACTTTATCTGGTTAACTCTTAACTTGAATAACAAATATTCGATAAATTCTAATTGAATAACTAATATTCAATTTACTCTACGGATTTACCCTAACTGATTAACTCTAACTGGTTAATTCTTACTCTAATCGATTTATTCTAACTCTAATCGATTATTTCTAACTCCAGTCGACTTCTCCTATTCGAATAACTCCTATTCGATAGCGTTTATTCATTTATAAAGATTTACTTTTAGTAACGGTTCCTCACTTCATAAATGTTCTCTTTATTAGCGTTACTTCACTTATACAAGTGTTGTGTACCCCTTCTATTTAAAACTATCGGTGTTAAAAACCAATATCTCTTCTCCATATAAGTTCAGACTTATATATTCCACTTATCGAATGATAGATATTTAATTTAATTTATAAACTGTTATATAAATTAATCTTTTCTATTTATCTGTTAAAACAGATTTCCATTTTCTATTCATCTTCTGAATATTCCTCTGATTAAATTCTATTTATTTAACAAATAAATATCTCATGTATAACATTCTATTTATTTTCTATAAATAAATATTTCCATTGAATCTATTTGTAAATGTTTTTACAAATATTTATCCTTCTATTTGTTTGCACATAACTTCCTTTGTATTTGTTTTACAAATACATTTCCTTTATATTTACTTTACAATATATTTTCTTTTTAACTCTTTTGGGTTTTCCTTTATTCATTCCCAATTCATATTTCATTCACATTGATTTTACTCAGTTTATCCATTTCGATCCATTTAACTTACTTAAGTTAAATTTTAATTTCAATCATTCAAATTCCCATTAACTAGTTGCTAATTAATCCTTTTGCCTATTTCACCCTTTTTATTTGAATATAACTTGTTCAAATATATGTTAACTTAATTATAAACTAATCTAACTATATTTCAACTTGGGTTATATATTCGATTTTGGATATAAATTCTCAATCTCTTCCACTAATCCAAAAACCCAATTTCGATTCAAATTTCCTTTAACTAATTATTCTCCCATTTAGTTAATTCTATTTAACCATTTAAAATATGATTTTTGTCTTAAAAATCATTTTACTTACTTCACTGGAGTTCATATTTATTTTACAACTCAAGTCTATATTTTCCTCATGGCCGTTCGGATTTTATTTACTTTAAAAATCCTTTTACTTATATATATAAACCATTGTGGTTTTTAATGGTTCTGGCGCTGCTTTTCAAAAAATTTGATTTTGACATAACTCAAAATCTATACGACGAAATCCTGATTTTTCTCTTTCATTAGAAAACTATTATTCAACCGGTCCCGACGATTCTTGTTTCAAAGAATTCCGACTTCAATTGAGTTCTGTATACCAAATTGAAGTTCGAATCGCCAATTTACGAACTGCCGCGCTATAGCGAGCTCGTTTTAATTATATTTATAAATATAAACGTTTTAACTTTGTTTATAATAAATTCAACTTTATTCTGATATATTTTAAATATATATCCAATCCATTTTTCCATTTCAACATAATATTCCCGATCTATTTCCCTACTATTTGAAATTCTATATATTTACCATATTCAAATTCCATTTGAATTTCTTTATTCAAACTCATTTGAATTTCTTCTATTCAAATTCCTATTTGAATTTTCTTATCTTCAATTCCTATTTGAAATCCTTTATTCAAAAATCCATTTCAAATCCCTTATTCAAATTCCATTTGAAATCCTTTATTCCATTTCTATTTAAATTCCTTTGAATTTAAATTCTATTTTAACTCCTTTGAATTCAAATCCTATTAAATTTCACTTTGAATTCAAAATCTATTTAACCAAATTCCATTTGAATTCTAATATTCAAATCTCTATTTGACTTTCTTTATTCAAATCCATTTGAATTCCTTTGAATTCAAATTCAACAACAACAACAACAAAGCCATATATTTCTATTTGAATTCCTTTTGAATTCAAATTCCATTTCAATTTTTCTTATGCAATTTCTATTTGAATTTTTCCTTTATTCAAACTCATTTGAATTCCTTTGAATTCAAATTCTATTTCACTTCTATTTGAATTATATATATATTCAAATTCCTTTATTTTACTTCTATTTGAAATCTATATTCCCATTTCACATTTCAAAATTCCTTTGAAGTTATATAAATATATACATATATTTATACCTATCCCAAATTCAAAACATTTGAATTTTCAAACAACTTGTTTTCTTTTCAACAAATTTCCATCAAAATTTCTCTAAGGCAGCAATTCGTCACTTAGAAACTCGAAAATGAACACTGGTGATGTTGCGACCATCATCAGAATTATTTCCCAGCTACTGAATGAGTTCAGTGCTTAATTTTTTTCTCAAAATCCATTTAGAAAAATAATTTCCAAACTCCCAGGATTTTAAATTCTGAATTCTGGTTGGAATTCAACTTCAATTTATCTCATTTGTATTTGCTTTCATATACAAATTCCATTGGTTATATATATAACTATTTCTGTTTTATAATCTAATTCGATTATAATCCTAACAATCAACTTAACTATTTGAAAACAATATCGTGTTCAATCTTCTGTTCAAGTGTTTATAAACTCCTATCGATATTGTGGCGTCCCACGATTCGACCAAAATTTATAATCCACTCAACAGACTAGTCAACACAATATAAAACAGTTTTTATATCAAATAACAAATACGCTCTCTTGTATATATATACACTCAACTCATTCTAGGATACTACTGATCCTATCTCTAATGAGCACATTTCCACACAGCCTAGGTATTCGCTCAACCTAAGCTCTGATACCAACTGTAATGACCCGAAAATCCGGTAGAATTTGAGCTGACCAAAAACACAAGTCCAACCCCAAATATCACGGAAATTCGAACCATTAATAGAAAGAAGTTAGAGGGTGAGGATAGATAAGATAGAAACTTAGAATAGAAGAAGAAGAAGAACACAACATCAGAGTAACACGAATCTCACAGCGGAACGAATAACATATAATATGTATAACATAACTTGAAATATACATCTGTACTTGAATATACATCAATATCAAAGTACATCACTTACAACACAGCAGAAATAACTATAGCTATATGATCCTGAAGCCTCCTGCTCCAAGCTCTTCCAGTATATCTGTAAATTCCCGACTACTTGACTGCCCGTACAAATTTAGGCACCCAAGAGTTTAGGGAAAACAACAAAGTAAACTCCGGGTCAGTCATGGGACTGGTATGAGTAAACAGTTTAAAACAGTTTCAGAAAACTAAATGATATCTCATAAGACCACGCCGTATAACACGGAACGGGTTTTTCCCTTATGAGAATCCAAACACTTGATTTATCTTTATATCAAAACTCTTTTGATATTATAATAATGTCTAAATCAAGTAAATAACAATCTAGTGGAAACGCTTGCATCTCACGTTCCACATATATAATATACAATCAAAACCGCAAGCACGTATTGGGTAATGGATTTCCAACTATGACAAGGTATGGGACCACATTCCGCTGGTATATCTCTAGAGGAGAATACACCGAGTTCAACAAGAACATCTTGCAACTCAGCCACACATGACCGACCACTCATTTCGCTTGAGTGTATCGAATGTATATCACCAACGATTGGGATCAGCAACCGTTTCCCGAATGGGACAGCATTGACAATAGATTTTTATAAGTAAATGAAACTCTAGATCAGGTGATTATACAGCCTAATAGGTGCGACCTACATAGCCATGCTGCTTGCCTGTAACACCCCGCAAATTCTATAACTGTGAAATTAACAAATTAAAGTATAATTAATTTTAATCAAAGAACTAAGGGAAACGGGATACGCCATTGCGTTCGTCTCGGAAAAATACGCGAAATAGAGTCCAAGTTTTCGAAAAACGGAGTCCGTATGAAGAAGATATGGCCTTCGGAAGTTTTTGAATTAAGTTTAAAATTCAAACAGAATAAAATAAGCTCAGAAAACAAAAATGAGGCCCAATGGGCCAGGGCGGAAAAAGTCCCGCCTGACACACCCAGGTCGACTGGGCTGTCGACCTGGTCTAACCAGGTCGACAGGCCTGTCGACAGGGCTGTCGACAGGGGTGTCGACCTGGTCCAGACCAGGTCGAACCCAGTCTAACCCGGCTGGCCTATTCTCTGTTGGTCGATTTTCTGTGGTCTGCTTTGTCATTAGGGCTAGGTGGCAGGCTCTAATTGGTCTCTCCTTAGGATGAATGGCTACGATCAATCCAAGCAACATCAATGGTCCTAATCAGTTCATTTCCCCTATAAAAACAACCCTAGACTAACCCTAATCTATTCATTCAAAAATAAGAACAAAGCCGCCATGTTGCTGAGGAACGACTAGGGGTAGCCACCAATTGGAGAGAGGATTAGGAGGCAAATTCTAAGGCATAAAGCAACTCAATCAAATCAAACCGCATCTTCAAATCCCTAAAATTGAGAATTCGCCACACCATTGTAAGTAGAGTATTACTTTGGTATGAACAAATGATTGTGTAGATATGTATACTTGATTTGCGGCGATAAAGTAATTCATATTTGTGCGTTGGAATATTGTATACGTTTGGATATTCTTGAATTATGTTGTTCATTATGAAAAACTACATGCTGTAGTTTTATGCAAGTATGACGTTTGGATATTCGCAAAATATGTAATTTATGTTGAAGCTACATGTATGTAGTTGTTAAATTGAAAATAATGCAAGTTTGGGGTTTTGCTATTATGCCATTATAATGTGTATTTTTATACAAACATCATTTTTGTGAAGTAATTGGAATAAGTTTGGATTATCATAATCCATATGAAATTATGTTGAAGATTTGGCATCATGTATTAAGCCATGCTTTTGTACTAGAAAACCGATTTGCAAACTTATGACTAGGCTATGATTGATAATTTGCATAATTGAAATTGTTAACAAGAATTATATGATGACATATGTGGTACATAGCTAGGTTAGATTCAAAAATCCCTTTTTGCAAGTTTACATGGCTAAAGTAAAAATCATGATTTCATGTTAGAAATATTTATGCCATGGTTATGTGAACAAATTTAACTATACTTATGCCATGCTTATGTTTGACATTATGCCATGCTTATGTTTGACATTATGCCATGCTTATGTTAGAAATATTTATGCCATGCTTATGTTTGACATTATGCCTAAATAAAAATATAGGTTCATGTTGTAGTTATGACTATGTGTCAATAATGATACCCAATTTAGATTCTTATCTCAACTACAAGTTCACATGCTTTGATTCATGTCACCTATGCTTTATGACCAAAGTATATGTCATTACTATGCAAGTACACCAGTTTCTATTTTGTATTTCCAACGTCATATTGCAAGTTCATGCGCTCACATTCCCCTCTTTGTGTATGTAATCACGCTTTAAGCCTCCCCTTTTCGCATGGCTAAGTTGGGCTTTAAAAGGCTAAGCCCAATATATATATAATAAACGGACGTGTAAAACGGGGGAAAATAACGTTGGGTTAAAATTACTAATGAATGGAAATATAAAATAGAAGGGCCCAAATTCAAGCATGGGTTGGGCCCATGATTGGTGTAACCTTTACACCATTAACTTAATAATTGGCCGCAAATATTTACATATAAGAAAATAAAGAAGAAAGACAAAATATGTAAGTGTAGAAAATACGATGTGTTTAACCCGAGGTTGGATTGAGTTGTGATGTAAACCTGCCCGGAACCGCCCGGCTGTCCAATAGTCACAACAATACCTATCCAATGTGGGAGGTTAAACATGGAGCCCAATAAGGACCCGAGGTTAGACTGAGTTGTGGCGTAAGACTGCCCGGAACCAACCGGCAACAGGTAGCCACAACAATACCTGTCTAATGTGAGAGGTCAGGGCCTTAATAAGACAATTAAGGCTGAGTCGGGATTGTTAGGATTAAGTGAACTAAAGACTTAATCAAAATGGAACATGCTAAACTAAACGGACTGGTGGGGGTTAGGTTAGAAAAACACTTAACCAACTTAGCATGTTGGCTAGAGATAGAAAACCTAGTAACGGGGGACCCTTTTCAGCAGTAACCCTAGAAGGCGTATCAGGATACCCTGAAACTAGGCAGGGTGGGGCACGATTACTGGGCTGATTGTAAGAGGTCAAATCGACGGTGGTGGTGTAGCAGTGTAGGTTCTAACGGGGTGCGGGCGTGCACACACTCCGGCGCAGAAAAATAAGGCACTGGACACCAGTAGCATACCTGTGCACTCTAGGATTGTGTCGGGCCGCCACCATGGGACTTGATACACCCCATGGTGGGACCAGCATAGGTAACTACAACATCGGGGGCCGTAAGACACATGTAACTATGCGAGTAGGAGCCGATCATCATTGAATGGATCACATCACCCTGATTATGGGGTGCCAGTTGGAAACTAGTTTATATGGGTTCAGAGATTAACATGGGGTACGATAGTATATTCGACCCTAGACAACTTAACCAAGTTTATAGTGCTTGCCCACTTCTTGTTTATACTTATCATACCCAGTTCTTTATTCATAGACAAAATAGTACTAGACTTACTCAGGCTTTATGTCTGACTCTACTTTTCTTTCGTCTTCTTTTCTTCCGTTCCCCCCTCCCCAGGTCCACAGGGAGGGAACACAGCAGCTTGACCAACCTTAACATCCAGCTTGAAGAAGAGAAATGTATTGCTTGGACTTTCCTGTTTTGAACTATGGCTTTGGACAATCCACTATGGGGCTTTTGCAGTTTATCTATGTTTTATTTATGCTTCTTGGAAAAGATGTAATCAAGACAGATTATGAAAGTGTTATGTTATGTTTTTGGAAAGGATGTTGTTGTAACACGTATTTGACTTTATGAAATAAAGTTTGTTGTTTTTCCGTTGTTTACAAATGTGTGTTCTTATATCTGTCTTGTATATCTGTGACTTATACTTATAAACCTCCATGAAAATTAGGGCATTCCCTTTGAGAGTGACCCTAACGGAGGTGGGGTGTTTCACTTGGTATCAGAGCATAGGTTTACCAGATAAGATAAAAAGTTTTGAAAAATTATTCTCAAAAAGAAAATTTAAAGAAGCATTTTTAAAAGGAAAATATTATTTTAAAAAGGCAAAGTCCCCCCAAAGCCATAGGTACTATCTCTTATCCTTCGTTTTGAATCTATCCTTTTTGTTTCAGCATGTCCGAAGATCTTAACTTGCCGGAAGGGGTGCCAATACCTGGTTGGTTTAGACGGTTCTTAGAAGCAAGAGCCACTCAGCCAGGTCCTACCATTCCTCCTCCCCCAGCTGCGGGAAATCATCCAGCTGCAGCGGCACCTTTTCCTCCACCTCCTCCTCGGGGAAACGCGTTTGCTAAGATATGTAAAGATTTTAAAGCTATGGGAGGAAGGGATTTCCATGGAACTGAGTCCTCCGTGGCAGCCAGAAATTGGCTGAAAGAAACTGAGGACCTATTCATCATCTTTGAGGTAAAGGATAGACAAAAAGTACAATTGGTAGTATGGCTATTGAAGGGCGAGGCTTCCTACTGGTGGGAAGTCACTAATGCTGAAAGACCAGTGGAGACATGGGAGGACTTTAGGGCAAGGTTTGAAACTAAATTTCTCTCAGATGCAGAAAGAAGTTTGCAGTTGGAAAAATTCTTATTTCTTAAGCAAGGGGACAAGACAGTCAGAGAGTATGTGAATCAGTTCGATGAGCTGGCTAGGTTTGGGCTTGACCTAGTCAACACCCCGCACAAGAAGGCTCTCCGTTTCGTCAAAGGGTTGAATAAGCCATTACACAGTTTGGCCATGACCCATATACCCATGGGAGCCACGTATGAAAGATTGGTGCAAATGGCATTGCTGAATGAAGAGGATAAGGGCAAGAAGGAGACGAAGGCAGAAAGCTCTCAAGGGAAGAAAGAGGGTTTGCAGCCCAAGAAGACAGACTTTAAGAAGGGCGGAAAAGGCAACAAAGAGAAGAGGAAGTGCAATTTCTGTGGCAAACTGGGGCACTTAGTAAAGGACTGCCGGAAAAAGAAGGCCAAGGAGAATGGTGGGTGCTTTTCTTGCGGTGAGGCGGGCCATAGGGCTAAGGACTGCCCAAAGAAACGAGGACAGGGGCAGAGGGCTGGATCCACCCCAGGGGCACAGGTTCATGTGCTGGAAGCACCACCTCTGCAACAGCGAGGTATAAATGCTTCTGTAGAAAGTGTAGTTTATCTTTATGATCACCCCGTTCGCACTTTATTTGATTCTGGCGCATCACACTCCTTTATCTCGTCTGCTTTAGTAGAATCTCTGCAACTAAAAACTAGTATGGTAGAGGACCCCTTAATTGTTTCAAACCCAATTGGGGGCCCAGCTCATTTGTCTATGATCTGTGTGGGATTGAAAATTTCTATTCTAAGCGTAGAATTTCTATGTAGTGCCTTTGTTTTGGGCTTTTCGGGTTATGGTTTGATTTTGGGTATGGATTGGCTATCCAGTAATGGGGCCATCCTTGATTGTGAGAAAAGGGTTGTTAGGCTCCTAACCCAGCTCGGTAATACTTTGGAAATTTCTTGTAATCCCTCGTATGCGGTTATGCTTAGTTATCTTGAATCGCTAGATGCCTCTGTTGAAAATTTGCAATTAGTTAGAGTGGTCCGGGAATATCCGGATGTCTTCGAAGAGGTGAAGGGCTTGCCTCCGAAGCGGGAAATAGACTTCCGCATATATCTTGTAGATAATGCAAAGCTCGTTGCGTTGCCCGTTAGACACATGGCTCCACGAGAAAGGAAAGAGCTCAGTAAACAGATTAAAGAGCTTCTAGAAAAGGGGTTCATTAGGAGGAGCATTTCAGAATGGGGCGCTCCGGTGGTGTTCGCTACAAAGGCGGATGGTTCACTCCGTCTATGTGTTGACTATAGGGAGCTCAACAAGCTAACGAAAAAGAATAGGCACCCTCTCCCTAGAATTGACGATTTGTTTGACCAGCTTGTAGGAGCGTCTGTTTTCTCCCAACTCGATTTAGCAACCGGTTTTCATCAGCTAAGGGTGGCTGAAGATAGCATCGATAAAACGGCGTTCAGAACCCCAGACGGCTTCTTTGAATGGCTTGTCATGCCTTTCGGCTTGACAAATGCACCTGCTTACTTCGTGGACCTGATGAGTAGGGTATTTAGAGATTTCCTCAACAAATTCGTAGTGGTCTTCGTAGATGATATCCTTATCTTCTCAAAGAGTGAAGAGGAACATGCTCAACACTTAAGGGCAATCATGGAAACTTTGCGAGTCCATCAACTAAAAGCCAAATTCTCCAAATGCCACTTTTGGAGAGAAGAGGTGAGGTTCCTTGGGCACATAGTATCCAAACAAGGGTTAGCAGTGGACCCCGCTAAGGTAGTGGCGGTACAGGATTGGAAGACACCAAGGAATGCAACTGAGGTCCGAAGCTTTCTAGGACTAGCGGGTTTCTATCGAAAATTCATAAGGGATTTTGCGAAAATCTCAGCTCCGCTCACGAAATTGACTAAGAAGAATCTAGTGTTCAATTGGGATTTGGATTGCGAATTTGCTTTCCAACGACTAAAAAGGGCTCTCAAAACAGCCCCAGTTTTGACGCTGCCAGATGGGAGCAAGATGTTCACTGTTTATACGGATGCATGTGGGACAGGGCTAGGCGCCGTCTTAATGCAAGAAGGAAGGGTAGTAGCTTATGGCGGGAGGCAGTTGAAAGTGCACGAAAAGAACTACCCAACCCACAATCTTGAGTTAGCCGCCATCGTCTTTGCACTCAAGTCTTGGCGACACTATCTCCTAGGTGAGAAGTTCGAACTTTACACTGACCATAAATCGTTGAAATATCTTTTCTCGCAGAAGGATCTTAACTTGAGGCAACAAAGATGGATGGAGTTTCTTGCCTCGTACGATTTCGAAATCTCCTACACTCCGGGCAAAGGCAACGTAGTAGCAGATGCGTTGAGCCGAAAGAAATTGACCCTAAGCCCGTTGTTTGTTGAAAGACAAAGTCTAGAGTTTATAGCCAGCTTCGACTTTAGGCCTTCCTCCGATTTCGTACCAGGCTTGCTAGCATCTCTCGAAGTGCGCCCAACTTTAGTGGATTCGGTAGGGACAGCACAACGCGAAGACCCTCAGCTTGTGGAAATAATGGATAGGCTAATTAGGGGTGAGACTTCAAGTCACCTCAACAGATACTCCATCGACGATAAGGGTTTGCTAAGGCGAGACGGAAGACTATGCGTCCCACAGACAAAAGATTTGATAAAGAAGGTTCTCGAGGAAGCACATCACTCCAAGATGACGATACACCCAGGCGGAGATAAAATGTACAAAGACATAAAAAGGACTTTCTTCTGGAACTGCATGAAAAAGGACGTGGCAGAGTTCGTTTCTAAGTGTATGGTGTGCCAACAGGTTAAGGCAGAACAGAAAAAGCCTGGCGGACTGCTACATCCTTTGGAGGTCCCGTAGTGGAAGTGGGATAGCATCTCAATGGACTTCATCGATGGGCTGCCTAGGTCTAGGAGAGGCAACACTAGCATTTGGGTAATAGTGGATAGGCTTACTAAAAGCGCCCACTTTTTACCTGTTAAAAGTAAAAGAACTGCCTCATCCCTAGCATCACTTTACCTCAAGGAAATCGTTCGACTCCATGGAATACCATCTAGCATTGTTAGTGACCGAGACCCCATCTTCACTAGTGAGTTTTGGCGGAGTCTGCAAGAAGCGGTAGGAACGCAGTTGTGCTTGAGCACAGCCTATCATCCCCAAACCGACGGCCAAACAGAGAGAGTGAACAGAGTTTTGGAAGACCTTTTAAGGCTATGCGTCCTTGACTTCGGAGGGACATGGGAAGACCACCTTCCTTTGGTGGAATTTGCCTACAACAACAGCTATCAAGCAACCATCGGAATGGCGCCCTTCGAAGCTTTATATGGAAGACCGTGCCGATCGCCCACTTGTTGGTGAGAGTCTACTGATAAGCTCGTACTTGGACCAGATATGATCCGAGAGACTTCAGAGAAAGTAGACTTAATACGAAGGAGGATGAAGACGGCCCAAGACAGACAAAAGTCCTACGCCGACAAGAGAAGGACCGACCTTGAATTTGAAGTTGGAGACAGAGTTTTTCTCAAGGTATCACCGCTAAGGAACGTTGTTCGTTTTGGAACCACAGGAAAACTGGCACCAAGGTTCGTAGGGCCATTCCCTATTATCGAGAAAATTGGGAAAATGGCCTATAGATTAGAGTTACCCGAGAAGTTGGCTGGAGTCCACAACGTTTTTCACGTTTCACATCTCCGAAAATGTCTACATGAGTCAGCTGAAGTGGTAGAGCCAAATATCCTCGAAGAGGCTGAAGTGGAACGCGAAGCAACCATAAGAAAAGTTCCAACCCGCATCTTAGGAACGGAAGTGAAGAAGCTACGCAACCATGAAGTCAAGCTCGTCAAAGTTCAGTGGAGCGACGCCGAGGGAGACGCGACTTGGGAAACTGAAGCTAGAATCCGTACAGCCTACCCTTTTCTATTCGAGGGTACATCCTTGATCTTTCTTTTTCCTTAAGTTGCGCTTTTATCTATCTTTTTAGGTATATTTCCTCGACCGTATCTTTTAGGTAGAAACCCTTTGGATGGAAACATGTAATTGAAACATGTTATGGATGATGGTTGCAAGTGATTGCTAGTGGTTGCTCGTGGTTGCATATACACACACAATCTAGGTTTTAGATTGGCTCAGTCACTTCATATTGCATATGCATATATGTTTGCATTCGTATGTGGTTGAACTTTAATGTGTTGTCATGTGGATGCTGCATTTGAATTGAATGATTGTGCACTCATGTAGAATCATGAATAGGGAAATTTGCATACATAATGGATTCATGGCACTTACATAATTCGCATTAAGGAGGTCAACTGAATCAGTAGACCGCCTGATTTTGCATTAGATAAGTACATGTACACACACACTTCGCATATGATCATGAAGCATTAGAATTCTTTTAAGGACAATAGATGCTCGTGTTTGATGGATGAGTAGATGGATGATTGGATGTTAGGATATACATTCCTCCTAACTTGAAGATTTCGGGGACGAAATCCTTTTAAGTGGGGGAGAATGTAACACCCCGCAAATTCTATAACTGTGAAATTAACAAATTAAAGTATAATTAATTTTAATCAAAGAACTAAGGGAAACGGGATACGCCATTGCGTTCGTCTCGGAAAAATACGCGAAATAGAGTCCGAGTTTTCGAAAAACGGAGTCCGTATGAAGAAGATATGGCCTTCGGAAGTTTTTGAATTAAGTTTAAAATTCAAACAGAATAAAATAAGCTCAGAAAACAAAAATGAGGCCCAATGGGCCAGGGCGGAAAAAGTCCCGCCTGACACACCCAGGTCGACTGGGCTGTCGACCTGGTCTAACCAGGTCGACAGGCCTGTCGACAGGGCTGTCGACAGGGGTGTCGACCTGGTCCAGACCAGGTCGAACCCAGTCTAACCCGGCTGGCCTATTCTCTGTTGGTCGATTTTCTGTGGTCTGCTTTGTCATTAGGGCTAGGTGGCAGGCTCTAATTGGTCTCTCCTTAGGATGAATGGCTACGATCAATCCAAGCAACATCAATGGTCCTAATCAGTTCATTTCCCCTATAAAAACAACCCTAGACTAACCCTAATCTATTCATTCAAAAATAAGAACAAAGCCGCCATGTTGCTGAGGAACGACTAGGGGTAGCCACCAATTGGAGAGAGGATTAGGAGGCAAATTCTAAGGCATAAAGCAACTCAATCAAATCAAACCGCATCTTCAAATCCCTAAAATTGAGAATTCGCCACACCATTGTAAGTAGAGTATTACTTTGGTATGAACAAATGATTGTGTAGATATGTATACTTGATTTGTGGCGATAAAGTAATTCATATTTGTGCGTTGTAATATTGTATACGTTTGGATATTCTTGAATTATGTTGTTCATTATGAAAAACTACATGCGGTAGTTTTATGCAAGTATGACGTTTGGATATTCGCAAAATATGTAATTTATGTTGAAGCTACATGTATGTAGTTGTTAAATTGAAAATAATGCAAGTTTGGGGTTTTGCTATTATGCCATTATAATGTGTATTTTTATACAAACATCATTTTTGTGAAGTAATTGTAATAAGTTTGGATTATCATAATCCATATGAAATTATGTTGAAGATTTGGCATCATGTATTAAGCCATGCTTTTGTACTAGAAAACCGATTTGCAAACTTATGACTAGGCTATGATTGATAATTTGCATAATTGAAATTGTTAACAAGAATTATATGATGACATATGTGGTACATAGCTAGGTTAGATTCAAAAATCCCTTTTTGCAAGTTTACATGGCTAAAGTAAAAATCATGATTTCATGTTAGAAATATTTATGCCATGGTTATGTGAACAAATTTAACTATACTTATGCCATGCTTATGTTTGACATTATGCCATGCTTATGTTTGACATTATGCCATGCTTATGTTAGAAATATTTATGCCATGCTTATGTTTGACATTATGCCTAAATAAAAATATAGGTTCATGTTGTAGTTATGACTATGTGTCAATAATGATACCCAATTTAGATTCTTATCTCAACTACAAGTTCACATGCTTTGATTCATGTCACCTATGCTTTATGACCAAAGTATATGTCATTACTATGCAAGTACACCAGTTTCTATTTTGTATTTCCAACGTCATATTGCAAGTTCATGCGCTCACATTCCCCTCTTTGTGTATGTAATCACGCTTTAAGCCTCCCCTTTTCGCATGGCTAAGTTGGGCTTTAAAAGGCTAAGCCCAATATATATATAATAAACGGACGTGTAAAACGGGGGAAAATAACGTTGGGTTAAAATTACTAATGAATGGAAATATAAAATAGAAGGGCCCAAATTCAAGCATGGGTTGGGCCCATGATTGGTGTAACCTTTACACCATTAACTTAATAATTGGCCGCAAATATTTACATATAAGAAAATAAAGAAGAAAGACAAAATATGTAAGTGTAGAAAATACGATGTGTTTAACCCGAGGTTGGATTGAGTTGTGATGTAAACCTGCCCGGAACCGCCCGGCTGTCCAGTAGTCACAACAATACCTATCCAATGTGGGAGGTTAAACATGGAGCCCAATAAGGACCCGAGGTTAGACTGAGTTGTGGCATAAGACTGCCCGGAACCAACCGGCAACAGGCAGCCACAACAATACCTATCTAATGTGAGAGGTCAGGGCCTTAATAAGACAATTAAGGCTGAGTCAGGATTGTTAGGATTAAGTGAACTAAAGACTTAATCAAAATGGAAATTGCTAAACTAAACGGACTGGTGGGGGTTAGGTTAGAAAAACACTTAACCAACTTAGCATGTTGGCTAGAGATAGAAAACCTAGTAACGGGGGACCCTTTTCAGCAGTAACCCTAGAAGGCGTATCAGGATACCCTGAAACTAGGCAGGGTGGGGCACGATTACTGGGCTGATTGTAAGAGGTCAAATCGACGGCGGTGGTGTAGCAGTGTAGGTTCTAACGGGGTGCGGGCGTGCACACACTCCGGCGCAGAAAAATAAGGCACTGGACACCAGTAGCATACCTGTGCACTCTAGGATTGTGTCGGGCCGCCACCATGGGACTTGATACACCCCATGGTGGGACCAGCATAGGTAACTACAACATCGGGGGCCGTAAGACACATGTAACTATGCGAGTAGGAGCCGATCATCATTGAATGGATCACATCACCCTGATTATGGGGTGCCAGTTGGAAACTAGTTTATATGGGTTCAGAGATTAACATGGGGTACGATAGTATATTCGACCCTAGACAACTTAACCAAGTTTATAGTGCTTGCCCACTTCTTGTTTATACTTATCATACCCAGTTCTTTATTCATAGACAAAATAGTACTAGACTTACTCAGGCTTTATGTCTGACTCTACTTTTCTTTCGTCTTCTTTTCTTCTGTTTCCCCCCCCCCAGGTCCACAGGGAGGGAACACAGCAGCTTGACCAACCTTAACATCCAGCTTGAAGAAGAGAAATGTATTGCTTGGACTTTCCTGTTTTGAACTATGGCTTTGGACAATCCACTATGGGGCTTTTGCAGTTTATCTATGTTTTATTTATGCTTCTTGGAAAAGATGTAATCAAGACAGATTATGAAAGTGTTATGTTATGTTTTTGGAAAGGATGTTGTTGTAACACGTATTTGACTTTATGAAATAAAGTTTGTTGTTTTTCCGCTGCTTACAAATGTGTGTTCTTATATCTGTCTTGTATATCTGTGACTTATACTTATAAACCTCCACCAAAATTAGGGCATTCCCTTTGAGAGTGACCCTAACGGAGGTGGGGTGTTTCATTGCCCGATTTCTGTCATTTACCGGTTGATGAGGCTAGAAGCTACGCTTTATCATCACACCAGATTCACTTCGAATGTCACATCGTCAGATCCATCGAAAATCACTAATTGACGTCTACAACAGTACATTACGTGTCAGCTAAAAGAAGTTTCCTCCTCCGCTTCCACTCTTGGTACAGTTGAAGAAATCAATGTACGTGACCTTTCTGGAAATACTCTGTCAGACATTCATCCATACAAGTCACCCAGGAACAGGATGAACTGAAGGCACTATTTCTATTTATAGAAAAAGTCCTTGCACTCTACTCCGTCTTCGATTATCTTTATATAATCTGATTCGCACGCTACTGCCGATATGGAGTGGTTCTTCGGATAATAATCCAACCGGTCTCTCCATATTGACAACGATGGTCAAAACTTCGATAGTCTGTGATTTAACTATCGAATAAAAACAAGTGTTTCGATAGTCGATGATTTAACTATCGAATAAAACAAGTGTTCATCCAAACATCCAACAATCACTGAACCTTTAATTAATATTCCATTAATTAAATCAATTCTCTATTTCTTTACTAATATTTGTTAACCAAATATTTCAATAACCATATTGGCCTTATACGTTATTTGGAAAACATTTCCATATATCGCATTCTTTTATTTTCTAAACTTTAGAAAATATTCATTTTTCTATTTCCAAGCTTTGCACATATTTGGGTTAAAACAGATGTTGTGTAAAACATCGTTACGACAACCCAAATACAGTATTTAACGAATTCTTATTCCACATTGATCTTCGAGCCTGAATCTTGCTACTTATCGGTATATCATGAAATCAACCAAGTTGGGGTATAATTACCTCTCAGACCTTGACTGAATAACATTTAACGTCAAAACAGACAAGACTACTTACTCGAATAATCAATACCATACAACTGATTATTCACCTTTAAACACATATACATTTTCTCTTTCTATTCTTACTAGATTTTATTCTTATACTTTCCTTTTTATTTTACTACTCTATTTCTAAGTTCGTTTTCTTATCGACTTCTATATATATCGATACGTTGATTTCTAACTATCAAATTATCTTAAAAATATTCTATCTCCTTAAATTCCCGGAAAAATTCGCCATAACCTCCTTTGTACCGGGAGCATCGGGAAATTTCAAATAGCTTTCCCGGTCCTTCTCATCTCAAAAGAAAAAGAAAAAGCCAAGCGGCTAGCTGATACGGCGCATAAAATCACATATATGAATTAACTACGTACCTTTTTTGTCGGGCAATCTATATATATACCTTCTAACACTTTATTCCAAACCTGTCTCCTGTATATTTATGCATGTCCAATCTATTTTAACTATACCAATCGTTTTAACTCAATTTGTTAATTAAATCTGTTGCTTAATTTTTCAGCCTATTTCACCTTCATATTTAAACATGACATGTTCAAATATATTTTAACTGCATATTAACAAATTCTAATTATACTCATACTCTCGTTTCCTTTTCGACTTCTTATTCAAATTCCAATTCAATTTTATTTGAATTCTCTTTATTTAAACTTCATTTGAATTCTATTTGCATCCCTATATTTAAACTTCATTTGAATTTGTAACGACCCGTGTTTTTCGACCATTTGAATATGAATATTTAAATTAGTTTTAAATATTATGTTGGGAATATTAATGGAATTTAATATTTAATTCGTTATTAAAAACGAAGTTGAACGTTATAATTTATATATAATATAAAATCGAGCTCGAAAATGGCGTGCAGTTCGTAAATTGGAGTTTTGAACTTCAACTGAGAATACAGAGTCCGATATAAGTCGGATTTCTATGAAACAAGACACGTTGGAACCGTATTGGCGATAATTTTCATATGAAAGAGAAAAATCCAGATTCCATGTTATAGATAGCAAGTTATGGCCAAATCAAAATTTGAAATAGTCGCTATGGAAAATCGTTATTAAATTATAAGCCTTTAAAATAGCCGTTTTGCAAACGGACTCAGATTTCGACGAAACCAGTTTCATTAGAACCGTATCGCTGAATTATTGTATGGTAGTGAATTGCGTGGAAAACCGATATCGTATGTGACCACAACAACCTTAAACGCCCGTTCAAATTCTATAGTGCGCATTCAAATAAATAAAGGGACATTTGAGTGTAACTTGAGCAGATGATCGAATTAGGCCACGAAACCAGTTCCGTTGAGTTCGTATCGTCGGTTAGAGTCAGGATAGGTATATAGTTTGTTATTTTTAGAGATCGAGAAATTTGGCGTTAAAAAGGGTAGGGCGGTTCGGGGTAAAAATAGCCTACCGGGACAACAGTCTCAGAATGCGACGAAATTAGTGCCGTTGGGTTCGTATCGAAAAGTTATTGCAAGATATCAAGATTTCAAGTTGATTTGATTTATCTGGTGACCGTGGAAAAATAAAATGCGTGTTTATTTCTGGTTTCATAAAGGAAAAATTTTCATATGACCTCGGATTTCGACGAAACTTGTCCCATTTGATTCGGAATACTTTTTTACACTAAGATTAGCCTTTTTATCGATAAACAGAAATCGTCTATAGTTAGTTTTGCTTGTTACTTCGCAACGAAGTTTCACGAATAATATTTTACTATATATATTCTAACCTTATATATATATACAGTATGTCTTCAGCACCTTCATCGTTTTTCATCGGTCAGAAGCACTCAACAATCAACATATTAAGCACAACCTACCCAAATGTTCTGCAGGCCGCGCATTAAAATTGACAGCCTATTTTGATATAGTACCTCTCGACAAGCATTTATTAGTGATAACGACATCTCATTTACCTTGCCGACCAAGTGAACATTGGAAACCTGACCTACTCTATTGTATCAGCTTCTATGTATTCCTTGGCGGCCACGGGTCTCGTTCACTATATAAATATGCTTCTCCATTGTTTTTCTCCACCACTTCAATACTGGGAAAAAAAAAAGGGGAACGTGATCAAATGAAGGGGTGCTGGGCGGTATTTTCATGTGGAGACTGGGCGCAGTGAAGAGTATTGTGTGGGCGCAAGTAACAGGGAAGGGGTATGGTGTATAAGGTGGCAGCATGCGCGGCATATGGTGGTGAACCCGGTGTAGGCAGCATGCAGTGTAGTGACACTCGAGCCGAGGTGCTTTTATGGGAACAAAAAGAGGATGTGGGAAGAAAAGAAGAAGCGGGGTTCTGTGAACATGAGGGGAGGGTTGGTGGTGAATCACAGCAGGCTCAGGGCGAAGGGGAAAGAGGGTGTGTGGTCCTGTTTCTGATGGGAACGACGAAGGTTCTGAAGCCTAGTTTTTTTCTTTGAAGGGGTGAACGGGCCAGAACGAAGAAGTCAGCTTCAAGAATAGGCCGTTTGTTTAAGCAGTAATTAAGCAATTAAAATGGTGATTTGTTTTAAGTTAATGTAGGATTAATAAGTAATTAATTTACTTTAGTTTGCCAACACAGAAGCATCCCAGGGGCAAGAAGGTCAAGCCTACGGGTTTGGGAAATCAAATGAAAAGGAATCAGCCTTGTGGCCCGGTCAGTTAGAATCACACTATAAAGTATGTCGGCTTGAATGTTTTATTTTAACTTGCTTTAAGCCAATATATGATTATTAATAATAAACTAATTACAATGTAAATCATCACAGGAAGGAACGTGACAACGAAGATGATCAGCATGCTGAAATAACAGTATTCGGCCAGTTAAACATCCCCCAAAGTAAATTGACCAATTAATGTTATAATTTATAAATGATTAGTAATTAAAATAGCGAATATTAAAATATTAATAACTCTATCATATATATGATCAGAATTGGACAAAACAGAAATGCTGGAATCGTCTTGGCCAGTACTACGTCATGAAACGAATCTGGATGGAACTGAAATTAGTTGGAATTTTTAATTAGATTAAACGACTGTTTAATTTAATTAAAACAAGCCGTGGACAGCAACAACAGAAATCAGGTGAGTTAAACTCACTCAGTTACCCTTTTTATATTTTATATAAATTGGGTGTTTTTATTTTGTGTGCTCTGCTTGCCAATGGTTGACTGTTTTGTTAGTTATTTATCTGTTGATTTAA
This sequence comes from Allium sativum, assembly GCA_030737875.1. Lineage (NCBI taxonomy): Eukaryota > Viridiplantae > Streptophyta > Magnoliopsida > Asparagales > Amaryllidaceae > Allium > Allium sativum. Next base: position 969,866,312 of record CM060918.1, on the reverse strand, counting down.
CTAATGAAGTTAAACTGTGTTTAATTTCAATGAAATACCAAATCGTTATGTTAACGATTGGTTCCAATAAAGGTGACTCACCTTGGTTGGTCACGTTTATAAAATAAACGTGTTTTCGTTTGAACTGGAGGAACTGATGAAAATGTTTTGTTGGTTAGTTGATGTAAAATGGTTGCTAATTGCTATGATATATCAGTTAAATGGAATTGTTTGACCTGGTTGGTGATAACCATTTGAATACAGGGAAGAAAAGGTTGGAGGGATCCAACCGGATTCCTCAAAATGTATTATTTATTTTCATATGATCATATGTGAACTGATCTGTTTGTGTGATTGATTTGATGGTTGATTATTGACTGAATATCCAACATCTGTTTGGTTTAAACCAATGGGCGGTGTTGGTTAAGTGTTTGGCAGAGTATGGCCTTTAAAACCAATCGAGTTATAGATATTGATTCACCGACAGGTGAATCAATAGAGTTGAGGTTATAAAAATTTATTTTATAACCAGAGTTAGATTTGAATTATATTATTTGGATAAAAGTTATTTAAGAGAAATAAATAAATATTTTATTTGTTTAAGACTTTGATTTGTTATGAATTTATTTCGCAAAGCAAATGCTGATGTTAATCAGATTTACCAGTGGAAGAATAAGAAATGAATTAAATGGCTGAACCTTGGAAATTTGTTTTGTAAAGAAAACAAATAATTAGAATCTATTTAATTAATTATATTTTTAATTGATTTAAAGCAAGGATTGTTGAAATCGGTTAAGAAGATAATCAAGTTTTTGAGTTAGTTAAATCGACTGTTTGGAATTAGAATTGTTTATCAAGGTAATGTGTTTTGACTAAAATAGTTAAATGAATATTGTTTGAATTTAAATAAGGATTTAAAGGGGATTTAATAATTAATTTAGTTAATAAAGGGATTAACTACTAAAGTAGTTAATGTTTGAAATAAGTTATTATTTTAATTAATGATGAAGTTAGGAATATATTTTTAAATGGGAATTCATTTAAAAAGGTTACCGAATGTGAGGTGCAAGCCAATTGAAGGGGAAAGGAAATAAACGTACTCAATTGTTTGAATTAAGTCGAAGGAGATTTCGATAAAAGGGTTTAAGATAAACCAAAACATATAAATGAGTTTCAAAGTGTTAAGACGTTAATTTTACATTAACGTTATTTGAAAACGAGATCTAGAAAAAAGAGAATTTTAAATGAAATTTCAAAATGGGAAATTGAATATAGTTATTCGAGATAGAATTAGCCAAACATAATTCGGCTGAGTTGCCAATTCGTACGACTGCTAGCGTAACTCGCAGGGCTGCAGATAGCCTACGGCGGTCGGATGTTTCCTGAGGGAACCAGGCGTAACCATTGTGATCGCTGCGATCTAGAGTCGAGCGAATAGAGTAAGTCGAATGTTAGTTAATTGAAATTAGAGTTATTCAAATATCGTATTGTTGAATATTTAAAGAATTGGAAGTTTCAATTTAACAAAAAGGAAATTAGTTTGTTAAAGGCCAAGTGATGCTGAATGCTGAATCAGTGAACTCATTGGAGTGTCATGATTGAAACACTGTATATTTTGATAGTTAAAACACCGACTATCAAATCTGTCCAATACGATTGTTGGTATGGAAAGACCGGGATCGAATTTATATTCGAAACCCATTCCGACCAACAAATACGTGAAGATATCAGAAGATGATCGAGATGGTGCTGTGAAGACCGTGGATTTTCACAAACGGAAGAACCACTAATATTCTCTGCCTGGCAAGCAGAGGAAAGCTGTGATTCTGTCGTGGTTGGAATCTACGGGTTGCAAGGACTTCTCGCTACTGATCCATGGGGTGATTCCTATATGGATGCAGTAGGAGAGTGCCTTCGGTTCATCCTGTTCCTGGATGACGTATATGGACGAATGTCTGACAGAGTATTTCCGAAGGATCACGTACGTTGATTTCTTCAAACGTGCTATGGTTGTTGGCGGGGAATCGCCGTTCTCTTAGCTTACTGCTAGAGTATTTTTGGGGTCGTCAATTAGTGATATCTGGCGGATCTGACGATGTGGCATTCAAAGTGAGTGATGACCAGATGTTCAGAAGTATTCCGACCTCAAGCCTCATCAACCGGGAAATGACAAAAATCGGGCAGGCAGCATGGCTATGTGGGTCGCTCCCATTAGGGTGTATGATCACCTATCTGGAGGAAATCCTATTTGCTTCTTTAATCTATGTTTCGATGTTGTCCCTTTTCGGGAGACGGTTGCTGATCCCAACCGTCGGTGATATACATTCGATACACTCAAGCGAAATGAGTGGTCGGTCATGTGAGGGCCGGGTTGCAAGAAGTTCTTGTTGAACCCAGTGTATTCGTCTCTAGAGATACACGTGCGGAAGGTGGACCCATACCTTGTCAAGTTGGAATCCAATCTCCAATAAGCGCCTGCGGGTTTTTGATTGTATACTATATATGTGAAGCGTGAGATGCAAGCGTTCCACTAGATTGTTATTTACTTGTACTTAGACATTATTATAATATCAGACAAGATATTGGTTTCAAAACTGTTTTGGGTTATCGTAAGGTAAAAACCGTCCGTGTTTATGTGTGGATTTGGTCTTACGATTATCTTTTTCTTTTGAAAGATTTTTGAACTTAAAAATCATGATTGGATGATTCACCCTTATACTGTGCGAGTTTATCTCACTCTGGTTCACCAGAGTGACCCGGTGTTTTGTAAATGCTCGGGTTAGACCGGGTTGTACAGGTCCAGGTTATCGACTGCTGTGGAGAGACGAGTTGAAAGAGTCCAGACGTATGATATTACTATTCCGCTGTGTGTTATATGAGGACAGCTTAGTATCACTGTCCAGATGTGTACTCTGATATTGTAAGTATTTCAAAAGCTTTCAATAAAGGTTATGTAGCAACCCGGATTTTCGGCGGCTTTGGTTATCGACGTAAGCCCGACGTCGATAACCAAACCATCGAAAAATCCCGGTAACTAATGAAAGAAATTAGAAGGTGAGGATAGATAAGATAGAACTTATAGAATAGAAGAAGAAGAAGAACATCACATCAGAGTAAACACGAATCTCACAGCGGAACGAATAAAATATAACATAACATATCTTTGAAATAACATCAGTATATGTATACAATAACACTTATCAGAGTACAACACTTACAACAACAGCGGAAATAATAATAGCTATAGAATCCTGAAGCCTCCTGCTCCAAGCTCTCCAAGTGTATCTGTAAAATCCCGACTACTTGACTGCCCGTACAAATTTAGGCACCCAAGAGTTTAGGGAAAAACAACAAAATAAACTACGGGTCAGTCATGGGACTGGTGTGAATAAACTTAAATCATTTAAACAGGTATATGATATCTCATAAGACCACGCCGTGAATACGGAACGGGTTTTTCCCTTATGAGAATCCAAATAACTTTTCAAGCAATATCATTCTGATATTCTAATAATGTCTAAGTACAAATATATATCAATCTAGCAGAAACGCTTGCATCTCACGTTACTACATATATAGTATACAATCAAAACCGCAAGCACGTATTGGAAAATGGATTTCCAACTATGACAAGGTATGGAATCACCTTCCGATCAGTGTACTCTAGGAACGATACACTGGAGTTCAACAAGAACATCTTGCAACTCAGCCACACATGACCGACCACTCATTTCGCTTGAGTGTATCGAATGTACATCACCAACGGTTGGGATCAGCAACCGTTCCCGTATATATATATATATATGGGACAGCATTGATAGATTTAAGAAACAAATGAATATTCACTAGATAGGTGATTATACACCCTACTTCGGTGCGACCGACTTAGCCATGCTGCCTGCCCGATTTCTGTCATTTACCGGATGTGAGGCTAGAAGCTACGCTTTATCATCACAATAGATTCACTTCGAATGCTACATTGTCAAATCCATCGAAAATCACTAATTGACGTCTACAACAATACATTACGTGTCAGCTAAAAGAAGTTTCCTTCTCCGCTTCCACCCTTGGTACGGTTGAAGAAATCAATGTACGTGACCTTTCTGGAAATACTCTGTCAGACATCCATCTTCATTCACTTAGAATGTCACATCGTCATACCCGCCAAATCACAAATTGACTTATCCAAAAATAACACGGGTATACAGCTAAGAGAAACGAATTCCTCCGCCACCAAACGTGTATACGTTTGAACAGATCAACTTACGCGATCCATTGGATATACTCTGTCAGACCTTCGTCCATACAAGTTGTCCTGGGACTGGACAAACCGAAGGCACTATTCTGTAAACAGGATAGCCCTTGCATTTTACTCCGTCTTCAATTATCTTTGGCATATATGATTCGCGACGCTTATGCCAATACAGAGTGGTTCTTTGGATAAAAATCCAACCGGTCTCTCCATATTAACAACGTTAAAATGGTCAAAACTTCGATAGTCTGTGATTTAACCATCAAAGAAAAACAAGTGTGCAAACAACGATATTATGCCCAGATGGAAATTATATCGAACAAACATCATTTAACATTAATCTCTTTAGTTCATTTATTTACTTATCTCCTGTTTCCCTATATTCTAAATTCTTGTTTTCTTTTATCAGAAAACATTTCTGATTCTCGTTTGGAAAACATTTCCAAAACTCCTTTACGATCAAACCTTACCATTTCTTAGTTAAGAAGGAAGTCACTCAAGTTGGGGTATAATTACCTCTCAGACCTTAACTGAACAACGTTATAACTTCGAAATGGTCAAAGTTTATCTTTTAATTTTTAACAACTTCTTTACGCCTTTCTCGGATTCAATTTTACTAGTCCACTTCTATATTTAAAACATTGGTTATAACGATAACTTTATAATCCCTACTTTCGAATTATCTAACTTTAATTATAACTTCTATTCTTATTAGTGAATAATTAACCTAACACTTGTTTATTTATAAATAAATAAATCTCTATTTAAACACTGGAAAGTATAAGTACTTTCCCGAATTCGATATAATCGAATTTGCCGATTAACTCTCTTCGAGAAATCTCTATTCGATTAACTCTTCTTCGAATAACCTATATTCGATTAACTCCTTCTCGAATAAATTATATTCGAAAATCTCTCTTCGAATAACTAATATTCGATAACTCTTCTTTTTCAAATATCTCATATTTGAAAATCTTACTTCGATTAAACTATAATCGATAACTCCCTTCGATGAAACTAACATCGATAACTCCTTTCGATGAAACTAACATCGATAACTCCTTTCGATGAAACTAACATCGATTAATTTAACTCGACGAACTGAACTTATTTACTTAACTCGATCATCTTGACTTGCTAACTTAACTCGATTATCTTAACTAAATCACTCATATCGAATAACTAATATTCGATTTAACCCCATTTACTCTATTCGAATAACTACTATTCGATTAACTCTATTCCTCTCTATTCGAATAAACTATATTCGACTAACTCTATTTAACTCCATTCGAATAACTATTATTCGACAACTCTATTATTCGACAACTCTATTTAACTCCATTCGAACGACTATTATTCGACAACTCTATTTAACTCCATTCGAACGACTATTATTCGACAACTCTATTTAACTCCATTCGCTTGACTCTAGATCGCAGCGATCACAATGGTTATGCCTGATTCCCTCAGGAAACATCCGACTGCCTTAGGCTATTTACAGCCCTGCGAATTACGCTAGCAGTCGTACACGATGGAAACTTACCCTGAATACTATGTTTGACTAACTCTGTCTCAAATAACTATATTTGATTAACTCAAGTTCGTTTTAACTCTAACGAATTAACTCCACTGGTTAACTCTAACTGGTTAACTCTAACTGGTTAACTCTAACTGATTAACTCTAACTGGTTAACTCTATTTGATTAACTCTAACTGGTTAACTCTATTTGACTAACACGACTCGACTAACCCCTTTCGAATAACTTGTTCGATTAACTAACTTTCGAATACTATATTCGATTAACTAACTGCGAATACCATATTCGATTAACTAACTTCGAATACCATATTCGATTTACTAACTTCGAATACCATATTCGATTAACTAACTTCGAATACCATATTCGATTTACTTTATTCACTTTATAAAGATTTCCTTTTTAACAACGTTTTATTCATTTGAAAAGATGTACTTTTAAATAACGGTTCTACACTTTAAAAATGATTTCCTTTTTATAATGTTTCCTTTCCAATTCTATTTGTAAATGGTTTACGAACATTTCCTTTTCAAATTTATTCTTGAAATATTCTAACTCCTTAAATTTCCTGAAAAATTCGCCATAACCTCCTTTGTATCGGAAGCATCGGGAAAATCCCCAAACTCGCCACACAGGCCTTTCCATTCAAAAAGAAAAATGGTTTGAAATTATTTCCTTTTTGAATATCTCCTATTTATAAATATCCCAATTTATAAGCATTTCTTATTTATAAATATTCCACTTTATAAATATCTCTTATTTATAAATATCCCAATTTATAAATATTCTGTTTTCAATATCACTTTGAAAATTCCCTTATCAACATTTCGGTATGTTATGATATTCAATCATATCAAATCACGATGTTCAATATCGTTCAAACACACACAATCAACAACATGTTATAATTCACATCATATATCAAAATATATGAAAAACAATAAAATAACTGTTGAGGAATCCAGTCGGATTCCTCCAACCTGTTTCCCTGCATCACAGATGTTACACAGTATAATATACATCAATTTCATCCCAACATGAAATATACTGATAATCAGAATCCATATTTGATTGACGGTTTTCTATATATATAACTATATCTACGTTTTCAATCAAATCTATTTAACAGTCCAATTTAACAGTCCAATTTAACAATCAATACACAGCAATCAATCATTAAAAATAAAGTACAGTTTATACAAATATAAACTGAACAGAGTTAGTGAGATTTACTCACCGTTGCGCGTTAACCGAAAAATATCGGTTTGCGTTCATTGGTTCAGTCGAACAATTTATTTCGCCATAAATTGTAACGAGCTCGGATTCACTCCCGGTCAATCTCATTGTGTTGCTCCCGTCCATACGATCTTAATGGATCTTGTTTCGCCCAGTTCTGACATCGTATGACGAAGTTATTCAACTTCGAAGTTCACACACAATAAAATAAATAAAAACTTGGGTTTCAAAACAAATGGGCCTTCACCTCTTGAACCCCATCCGGCCCATAAACCCCTCAGCCCAGACCCGCTTCTACAGCTTCTCCCCCGATGTTTAAACACCTCGCCTGCTGCCATTTCCATACTTCAACCACCGATGGCTCCCTCGTCCTTCACCGAATTCGAAAACCAAACCCACCGTTCATCACCTCATCCAAGCCTCTTCCTCCTCAGCACCACGAAATCCAATCCGATGCCCAAAATGAAATCGCGAACGTCGAGCTCAGCTACAGGACATCGACAGAAATAGTCGTCGATCCCTCCAAATTTCCGCAAGTAGGTGCGGTATACTTTGCTAAACCCGAAACAAGTAACGAGAGCATGAAATCGAAGCCCCAACAACACCATCGATCAACCCTAGCCGACGCTGTACGAAATCTCAGCGTGAAAAGAAGAACGTCGATCTCCATGATTCATATACCAGAATAAAGAGAGACTAAGTATGAATCCAATCATATATAATTTAGGATTTATAGAATTTAACTTGAATTTCTTTTGATTTGTTCTTGAACGATGGTTTTTCTGTGAGGAAAACAACGGCGGTATTTTTTTGTGTTGACTTAGAAATGAGAAAATTAGGTTTAGAGGGAGTTGAAGTTATTATATAGGATTTTTTTTTATATAATTTATTATTCGATTATTAAATTCCTATTTAAGCAAACGTTATAGATACCCGTCCTCTAAAATTCCTGTGACCACATACGATACCCAAAAATCACGAAACTGGACATGCAGCTACAGTTCAACATTACGGTCCCAACGAAACTGGTTTCGTCGAATTCCGACTTTGTATGCTCACAAAGCGTATTTTTAAACGTCAAAATACTGACTGTTTTACACTCTAAAAATCCGTACGGCCACACAGTGACTCTAAAAATCACGGAACTTGGAATCTAACAATAATTTGACATTGCGGATCCAACAAAATTAGTTTCGTCGAATTCCGACTTCGTTTGCAAAAGTGGCTATTTTTAACGCTCTAAATGGCCTATTTAAATATATAAATATATTTAAATATAATTAAATTAAATATAAATAAATTTATATTCTTGTATATCTTTACAGATGATGTCGTACGGCTCCAGAATATCCTGCCAGAATTTATGACTTGATTTCCAGAATTCTGATTTGATCGATATTCAATTCGTATCGAAAAATCGATTTATAACGTATATAAAGCGTCGCAAATTATAAAGGAAATCCATAGCGACTTTTCTGCAATTTGATTTGGACGTAAATCAAAATCTACACAACGAAATCCATATTTTTCCCTTCCACTAGAAAGATATACTCCACCAGCTCCACACGTTTCTTGTTTCACAGAAATCCGATTTAAAACGAATCCTGTATACTCAGTTGAAGTTCAAATCGCCAAATAGCGAACTGCAGCGCCATTTCAAGCTCTAATTTAATTATATTATAAATTATAAATTCAATTGGCTTATATAAATATATTCGTCAATATAATTCAATATAACTGAATTATATATTTTCAACTGTCCAGTTTACACAGTATTGTCAATTCCAATATTTCTGACTAATTCAGAAATAAATATATTTTATCCTATTATTTAAATTAATTAAAAAAAATCATTTTTATTTAATTCAGGTCGTCGATATCGCCAAAACGATATTTAAATAATTAAATAATTTAATTATCGGCAGCTAAAATGCGGGTTACTACAATCTTCCCCCCTTAATAAAATTTCGTCCTCGAAATTGCTAAGCTAGGGGATGACCCTATCTTCTAGGTAAAAATTTATCTGTTTACCTCTTGTCTCCGGTTTCAACTGAACCAATTAATATCGACTAAAATATTAATTTATTCCCACTAACTAAATTTTCAAAAATTCTGAAAATTTTCTAACGCCTTAACTTTTCGAAAAATTTCGCCAGCACCTCCTTTGTACTGGTCGATATCTCAAATTCCAACTCGCCTCTCTGGACCTTCTTTAACCCAAAAGAAAATCAAACAGCCAAGCGGCTTGCCAATTCGGCTCATAAATCTCATATCCATATATAAAATGGTACCTTTTTGTCGGGCATATCATTATATCCCTTCAATCTGTTATCACTTCAACATATACCGATGTTATTCCAATCAACTCAAATCGATTTATTCTCAAATCCAATCATTCGGTTATATCTAAACCAAATTCCATTCAAACTCCAATATCAATTTCAAATTCTTAACTCATCAATGAAATTCCATTTCAGATTATTCTCTTATCACCCCAGTTTTACTTAACTTAACAAGTTAAATTTTAAATTCTAGAGTTTAAATCCCTGGGCTCTTATTTCAAGTCAATTTGAAATCATAATACCGATTCAAAACATTTGAATTCTTAAACAACTTGTTTTCGCAAAACAAATTTGAAAATAAAATCTTGGGTAGTAATCCGTCACTTATAACTCGAAAATCACACTGATGATGTGTACACCATCATCAGAATTATTTTCCAGCGATCAAAGTGAGTTCAATACTATATTCATTTTCAGATTGAAAAACATTTTCAAAATCTCCCAGGAACTTAAAATTTCCTTATTTTAATTCCAATCTGGTTTAAATTCAGATTTTTCTTTATTTTATTTTATATACTTTACTTATATGAATTCTGATTAGTCATTTATAATCATTTTACCTTTTTATAATCTTACTCGATTATAATAACAACCAACACATCCAATTTACTATGTTAATTTCAAAACATACCATGTCGGTTCATCGTGTTCAAGTGTTTATAAAACTCCTACCGATACAGTGGATCAAACTGATCGACCAGAATTTATAAGCCACTCAACCAATAAATCTCCACAATATAAAATCATTTTATATTAACTAACAAATACGTTCACTCGTATATATATACTCATACTCAGTCTAGGATATTACTAATCCCATCTCTACTGAATCACGCCACAGAGCCAAGGTAATAACTAAACCAATGCTCTGATACCAACTGTAGCAACCCGGATTTTCGGCGGCTTTGGTTATCGACGTAAGCCCGACGTCGATAACCAAACCATCGAAAAATCCCGGTAACTAATGAAAGAAATTAGAAGGTGAGGATAGATAAGATAGAACTTATAGAATAGAAGAAGAAGAAGAACATCACATCAGAGTAAACACGAATCTCACAGCGGAACGAATAAAATATAACATAACATATCTTTGAAATAACATCAGTATATGTATACAATAACACTTATCAGAGTACAACACTTACAACAACAGCGGAAATAATAATAGCTATAGAATCCTGAAGCCTCCTGCTCCAAGCTCTCCAAGTGTATCTGTAAAATCCCGACTACTTGACTGCCCGTACAAATTTAGGCACCCAAGAGTTTAGGGAAAAACAACAAAATAAACTACGGGTCAGTCATGGGACTGGTGTGAATAAACTTAAATCATTTAAACAGGTATATGATATCTCATAAGACCACGCCGTGAATACGGAACGGGTTTTTCCCTTATGAGAATCCAAATAACTTTTCAAAGCAATATCATTCTGATATTCTAATAATGTCTAAGTACAAATATATATCAATCTAGCAGAAACGCTTGCATCTCACGTTACTACATATATAGTATACAATCAAAACCGCAAGCACGTATTGGAAAATGGATTTCCAACTATGACAAGGTATGGAATCACCTTCCGATCAGTGTACTCTAGGAACGATACACTGGAGTTCAACAAGAACATCTTGCAACTCAGCCACACATGACCGACCACTCATTTCGCTTGAGTGTATCGAATGTACATCACCAACGGTTGGGATCAGCAACCGTTCCCGTATATATATATATGGGACAGCATTGATAGATTTAAGAAACAAATGAATATTCACTAGATAGGTGATTATACACCATACTTCGGTGCGACCGACTTAGCCATGCTGCCTGCCCGATTTCTGTCATTTACCGGATGTGAGGCTAGAAGCTACGCTTTATCATCACAATAGATTCACTTCGAATGCTACATTGTCAAATCCATCGAAAATCACTAATTGACGTCTACAACAATACATTACGTGTCAGCTAAAAGAAGTTTCCTTCTCCGCTTCCACCCTTGGTACGGTTGAAGAAATCAATGTACGTGACCTTTCTGGAAATACTCTGTCAGACATCCATCTTCATTCACTTAGAATGTCACATCGTCATACCCGCCAAATCACAAATTGACTTATCCAAAAATAACACGGGTATACAGCTAAGAGAAACGAATTCCTCCGCCACCAAACGTGTATACGTTTGAACAGATCAACTTACGCGATCCATTGGATATACTCTGTCAGACCTTCGTCCATACAAGTTGTCCTGGGACTGGACAAACCGAAGGCACTATTCTGTAAACAGGATAGCCCTTGCATTTTACTCCGTCTTCAATTATCTTTGGCATATATGATTCGCGACGCTTATGCCAATACAGAGTGGTTCTTTGGATAAAAATCCAACCGGTCTCTCCATATTAACAACGTTAAAATGGTCAAAACTTCGATAGTCTGTGATTTAACCATCAAAGAAAAACAAGTGTGCAAACAACGATATTATGCCCAGATGGAAATTATATCGAACAAACATCATTTAACATTAATCTCTTTAGTTCATTTATTTACTTATCTCCTGTTTCCCTATATTCTAAATTCTTGTTTTCTTTTATCAGAAAACATTTCTGATTCTCGTTTGGAAAACATTTCCAAAACTCCTTTACGATCAAACCTTACCATTTCTTAGTTAAGAAGGAAGTCACTCAAGTTGGGGTATAATTACCTCTCAGACCTTAACTGAACAACGTTATAACTTCGAAATGGTCAAAGTTTATCTTTTAATTTTTAACAACTTCTTTACGCCTTTCTCGGATTCAATTTTACTAGTCCACTTCTATATTTAAAACATTGGTTATAACGATAACTTTATAATCCCTACTTTCGAATTATCTAACTTTAATTATAACTTCTATTCTTATTAGTGAATAATTAACCTAACACTTGTTTATTTATAAATAAATAAATCTCTATTTAAACACTGGAAAGTATAAGTACTTTCCCGAATTCGATATAATCGAATTTGCCGATTAACTCTCTTCGAGAAATCTCTATTCGATTAACTCTTCTTCGAATAACCTATATTCGATTAACTCCTTCTCGAATAAATTATATTCGAAAATCTCTCTTCGAATAACTAATATTCGATAACTCTTCTTTTTCAAATATCTCATATTTGAAAATCTTACTTCGATTAAACTATAATCGATAACTCCCTTCGATGAAACTAACATCGATAACTCCTTTCGATGAAACTAACATCGATAACTCCTTTCGATGAAACTAACATCGATTAATTTAACTCGACGAACTGAACTTATTTACTTAACTCGATCATCTTGACTTGCTAACTTAACTCGATTATCTTAACTAAATCACTCATATCGAATAACTAATATTCGATTTAACCCCATTTACTCTATTCGAATAACTACTATTCGATTAACTCTATTCCTCTCTATTCGAATAAACTATATTCGACTAACTCTATTTAACTCCATTCGAATAACTATTATTCGACAACTCTATTATTCGACAACTCTATTTAACTCCATTCGAACGACTATTATTCGACAACTCTATTTAACTCCATTCGAACGACTATTATTCGACAACTCTATTTAACTCCATTCGCTTGACTCTAGATCGCAGCGATCACAATGGTTATGCCTGATTCCCTCAGGAAACATCCGACTGCCTTAGGCTATTTACAGCCCTGCGAATTACGCTAGCAGTCGTACACGATGGAAACTTACCCTGAATACTATGTTTGACTAACTCTGTCTCAAATAACTATATTTGATTAACTCAAGTTCGTTTTAACTCTAACGAATTAACTCCACTGGTTAACTCTAACTGGTTAACTCTAACTGGTTAACTCTAACTGATTAACTCTAACTGGTTAACTCTATTTGATTAACTCTAACTGGTTAACTCTATTTGACTAACACGACTCGACTAACCCCTTTCGAATAACTTGTTCGATTAACTAACTTTCGAATACTATATTCGATTAACTAACTGCGAATACCATATTCGATTAACTAACTTCGAATACCATATTCGATTTACTAACTTCGAATACCATATTCGATTAACTAACTTCGAATACCATATTCGATTTACTTTATTCACTTTATAAAGATTTCCTTTTTAACAACGTTTTATTCATTTGAAAAGATGTACTTTTAAATAACGGTTCTACACTTTAAAAATGATTTCCTTTTTATAATGTTTCCTTTCCAATTCTATTTGTAAATGGTTTACGAACATTTCCTTTTCAAATTTATTCTTGAAATATTCTAACTCCTTAAATTTCCTGAAAAATTCGCCATAACCTCCTTTGTATCGGAAGCATCGGGAAAATCCCCAAACTCGCCACACAGGCCTTTCCATTCAAAAAGAAAAATGGTTTGAAATTATTTCCTTTTTGAATATCTCCTATTTATAAATATCCCAATTTATAAGCATTTCTTATTTATAAATATTCCACTTTATAAATATCTCTTATTTATAAATATCCCAATTTATAAATATTCTGTTTTCAATATCACTTTGAAAATTCCCTTATCAACATTTCGGTATGTTATGATATTCAATCATATCAAATCACGATGTTCAATATCGTTCAAACACACACAATCAACAACATGTTATAATTCACATCATATATCAAAATATATGAAAAACAATAAAATAACTGTTGAGGAATCCAGTCGGATTCCTCCAACCTGTTTCCCTGCATCACAGATGTTACACAGTATAATATACATCAATTTCATCCCAACATGAAATATACTGATAATCAGAATCCATATTTGATTGACGGTTTTCTATATATATAACTATATCTACGTTTTCAATCAAATCTATTTAACAGTCCAATTTAACAGTCCAATTTAACAATCAATACACAGCAATCAATCATTAAAAATAAAGTACAGTTTATACAAATATAAACTGAACAGAGTTAGTGAGATTTACTCACCGTTGCGCGTTAACCGAAAAATATCGGTTTGCGTTCATTGGTTCAGTCGAACAATTTATTTCGCCATAAATTGTAACGAGCTCGGATTCACTCCCGGTCAATCTCATTGTGTTGCTCCCGTCCATACGATCTTAATGGATCTTGTTTCGCCCAGTTCTGACATCGTATGACGAAGTTATTCAACTTCGAAGTTCACACACAATAAAATAAATAAAAACTTGGGTTTTAAAACAAATGGGCCTTCACCTCTTGAACCCCATCCGGCCCATAAACCCCTCAGCCCAGACCCGCTTCTACAGCTTCTCCCCCGATGTTTAAACACCTCGCCTGCTGCCATTTCCATACTTCAACCACCGATGGCTCCCTCGTCCTTCACCGAATTCGAAAACCAAACCCACCGTTCATCACCTCATCCAAGCCTCTTCCTCCTCAGCACCACGAAATCCAATCCGATGCCCAAAATGAAATCGCGAACGTCGAGCTCAGCTACAGGACATCGACAGAAATAGTCGTCGATCCCTCCAAATTTCCGCAAGTAGGTGCGGTATACTTTGCTAAACCCGAAACAAGTAACGAGAGCATGAAATCGAAGCCCCAACAACACCATCGATCAACCCTAGCCGACGCTGTACGAAATCTCAGCGTGAAAAGAAGAACGTCGATCTCCATGATTCATATACCAGAATAAAGAGAGACTAAGTATGAATCCAATCATATATAATTTAGGATTTATAGAATTTAACTTGAATTTCTTTTGATTTGTTCTTGAACGATGGTTTTTCTGTGAGGAAAACAACGGCGGTATTTTTTTGTGTTGACTTAGAAATGAGAAAATTAGGTTTAGAGGGAGTTGAAGTTATTATATAGGATTTTTTTTTTTATATAATTTATTATTCGATTATTAAATTCCTATTTAAGCAAACGTTATAGATACCCGTCCTCTAAAATTCCTGTGACCACATACGATACCCAAAAATCACGAAACTGGACATGCAGCTACAGTTCAACATTACGGTCCCAACGAAACTGGTTTCGTCGAATTCCGACTTTGTATGCTCACAAAGCGTATTTTTAAACGTCAAAATACTGACTGTTTTACACTCTAAAAATCCGTACGGCCACACAGTGACTCTAAAAATCACGGAACTTGGAATCTAACAATAATTTGACATTGCGGATCCAACAAAATTAGTTTCGCCGAATTCCGACTTCGTTTGCAAAAGTGGCTATTTTTAACGCTCTAAATGGCCTATTTAAATATATAAATATATTTAAATATAATTAAATTAAATATAAATAAATTTATATTCTTGTATATCTTTACAGATGATGTCGTACGGCTCCAGAATATCCTGCCAGAATTTATGACTTGATTTCCAGAATTCTGATTTGATCGATATTCAATTCGTATCGAAAAATCGATTTATAACGTATATAAAGCGTCGCAAATTATAAAGGAAATCCATAGCGACTTTTCTGCAATTTGATTTGGACGTAAATCAAAATCTACACAACGAAATCCATATTTTTCCCTTCCACTAGAAAGATATACTCCACCAGCTCCACACGTTTCTTGTTTCACAGAAATCCGATTTAAAACGAATCCTGTATACTCAGTTGAAGTTCAAATCGCCAAATAGCGAACTGCAGCGCCATTTCAAGCTCTAATTTAATTATATTATAAATTATAAATTCAATTGGCTTATATAAATATATTCGTCAATATAATTCAATATAACTGAATTATATATTTTCAACTGTCCAGTTTACACAGTATTGTCAATTCCAATATTTCTGACTAATTCAGAAATAAATATATTTTATCCTATTATTTAAATTAATTAAAAAAAATCATTTTTATTTAATTCAGGTCGTCGATATCGCCAAAACGATATTTAAATAATTAAATAATTTAATTATCGGCAGCTAAAATGCGGGTTACTACAGGTTATTTCTGTATTATATATTTGTTCCGCTGCGATGTGAGACTCTGTGTTGTGTTGCTTTCTTCTTCTTCTTCTATTCTAATATTTCTGTCTTATCTATTCTCACCCTCTAACTTCTTTCTATTAATGATCTGGAATGTTCGAAGTCTGAATGGTCAACATGGTAGTTTGATGTTGATTTTCGGAGTCGAAAATCCCGGTTCGTCACAGTGGTATCAGAGCTTAAGGTTAAGTAATTACCTTGGCTCTGTGGCGTGACTCAGTAGAGATGGGGTTAGTAATACCCTAGATTGAGTTTGAGTGTATATATATGAGCGCGTATTTGTAAATTGTTTATATTGTGTTGATTGGTTTGTCGAGTAGTTTATGAATTCTGGTCGATACAGTAATGCAAACTGTGTCGATAAGTGTTTCTAAACTCTTGAACAGAATAATTCGACACTGTATGTTTTTGAAAGAGGGTAAATGGGAATTTTTACCCGAAATATATTTTGATATAAACAAGGTATATATATTAAAATTATTATAATGTATATATTGGTTGTGTTAATTTGTTAATATAATTGAATCAGATTAATCAAGATGGTTATAAATAACTAGTCAGGATTAGTGCAAATGTAATAAATCAGTAAGATGAATTAAATTTGAAGTTGAACCAGAATTTAGATTGAAATTGTGAAAAATTAGAAAAGTGTGAAAAAGAATTTTGGATTAAATATATGGGAATTTTAAGATCCTGGGAGATTTTAAATTTGGTTTACGAGCATCGTGAATGATATTTTGAGATATTTCAAAATGAAAGTGTTTAAAATTGGAGTTTTGAAATGATATAGTATTGAACTCACTTCGATCGCTGGAAAATAATTCTGATGATGACGGCCGCATCATCAGTGTTCATTTTCGAGTTCTAAGTGACGGATTACTACCAAAGGTTTTGTTTTGAATTGCTTTGAGAAAGAAAAATTTGAATCCTGAAAAAAAAAATTTATTTGATTTTTGAAAGAGCTGAACTGTTTGAAAACTCCCAGGGAAATTGTTTGAACAAGGCAAAATTAAATAGAAATTGTGAAAGCAAATATGAATTGAATTAAAACCAATTAATTAGAAATTGAATCGGGAGATAATATATCGAGTAGAATCAGATTTTGAATTGTGAGACAGGGATCTGAAATGGTGGTGGACTGATAAGTTAAGAGATGAAATTGGTAATGGATGGAAATTGAGTTAAGAATGGTATTTGGCTTGGACGCGTGAAGGATTTGGTTTCAAGGATAAAATTGGAATTTTGGTTGGAGAATACATTTGTATAAGCTGACAGAGTAGCAGATGGAAAGGATATAATGATATGCCCAACAAAAAGGTACACGTTTATTTTATATGGGTTGGTGATTTATGAGCCTATTTGGCAAGCCGCTTGGCTGTTTTATTTTCTTTTGAAGTGGAGAAGGCCTAGAAAGGCGAGTTGGAGTTGTACCGATTGAGCCGTACAGAGGAGGTGCTGGCAAAAATTTTCGAAAATTTAAAGTATTAGAAAATTTTCGATATTGTTGAAAATATTTATTTACGATATTGAATTGAGTTTCAATTTATAGTAAAATTGGATTTGAAAATAAATGATTTATAACGTTCTTTCTTACCTTAGCAATTTCGAGGACGAAATTATTTTAAGGGGGGAAGAATGTAACGACCCGTGTTTTTCGACCATTTGAATATGAATATTTAAATTAGTTTTAAATATTATGTTGGGAATATTAATGGAATTTAATATTTAATTCGTTATTAAAAACGAAGTTGAACGTTATAATTTATATATAATATAAAATCGAGCTCGAAAATGGCGTGTAGTTCGTAAATTGGAGTTTTGAACTTCAACTGAGAATACAGAGTCCGATATAAGTCGGATTTCTATGAAACAAGACACGTTGGAACCGTATTGGCGATAATTTTCATATGAAAGAGAAAAATCCAGATTCCATGTTATAGATAGCAAGTTATGGCCAAATCAAAATTTGAAATAGTCGCTATGGAAAATCGTTATTAAATTATAAGCCTTTAAAATAGCCGTTTTGCAAACGGACTCAGATTTCGACGAAACCAGTTTCATTAGAACCGTATCGCTGAATTATTGTATGGTAGTGAATTGCGTGGAAAACCAATATTGTATGTGACCACAACAACCTTAAACGCCCGTTCAAATTCTATAGTGCGCATTCAAATAAATAAAGGGACATTTGAGTGTAACTTGAGCAGATGATCGAATTAGGCCACGAAACCAGTTCCGTTGAGTTCGTATCGTCGGTTAGAGTCAGGATAGGTATATAGTTTGTTATTTTTAGAGATCGAGAAATTTGGCGTTAAAAAGGGTAGGGCGGTTCGGGGTAAAAATAGCCTACCAGGACAACAGTCTCAGAATGCGACGAAATTAGTGCCGTTGGGTTCGTATCGAAAAGTTATTGCAAGATATCAAGATTTCAAGTTGATTTGATTTATCTGGTGACCGTGGAAAAATAAAATGCGTGTTTATTTCTGGTTTCATAAAGGAAAAATTTTCATATGACCTCGGATTTCGACGAAACTTGTCCCATTTGATTCGGAATACTTTTTTACACTAAGATTAGCCTTTTTATCGATAAACAGAAATCGTCTGTAGTTAGTTTTGCTTGTTACTTCGCAACGAAGTTTCACGAATAATATTTTACTATATATATTCTAACCCTATATATATATATATACAGTATGTCTTCAGCACCTTCATCGTTTTTCATCGGTCAGAAGCACTCAACAATCAACATATTAAGCACAACCTACCCAAATGTTCTGCAGGCCGCGCATTAAAGTTGACAGCCTATTTTGATATAGTACCTCTCGACAAGCATTTATTAGTGATAACGACATCTCATTTACCTTGCCGACCAAGTGAACATTGGAAACCTGACCTACTCTATTGTATCAGTTTCTATGTATTCCTTGGCGGCCACGGGTCTCGTTCACTATATAAATATGCTTCTCCATTGTTTTTCTCCACCACTTCAATACTGGAAAAAAAAAAGGGGGAACGTGATCAAATGAAGGGGTGCTGGGCGGTATTTTCATGTGGAGACTGGGCGCAGTGAAGAGTATTGTGTGGGCGCAAGTAACAGGGAAGGGGTATGGTGTATAAGGTGGCAGCATGCGCGGCATATGGTGGTGAACCCGGTGTAGGCAGCATGCAGTGTAGTGACACTCGAGCCGAGGTGCTTTTATGGGAACAAAAAGAGGATGTGGGAAGAAAAGAAGAAGCGGGGTTCTGTGAACATGAGGGGAGGGTTGGTGGTGAATCACAGCAGGCTCAGGGCGAAGGGGAAAGAGGGTGTGTGGTCCTGTTTCTGATGGGAACGACGAAGGTTCTGAAGCCTAGTTTTTTTCTTTGAAGGGGTGAACGGGCCAGAACGAAGAAGTCAGCTTCAAGAATCGGCCGTTTGTTTAAGAAGTAATTAAGCAATTAAAATGGTGATTTGTTTTAAGTTAATGTAGGATTAATAAGTAATTAATTTACTTTAGTTTGCCAACACAGAAGCATCCCAGGGGCAAGAAGGTCAAGCCTACGGGTTTGGGAAATCAAATGAAAAGGAATCAGCCTTGTGGCCCGGTCAGTTAGAATCACACTATAAAGTATGTCGGCTTGAATGTTTTATTTTAACTTGCTTTAAGCCAATATATGATTATTAATAATAAACTAATTACAATGTAAATCATCACAGGAAGGAACGTGACAACGAAGATGATCAACATGCTGAAATAACAGTATTCGGCCAGTTAAACATCCCCCAAAGTAAATTGACCAATTAATGTTATAATTTATAAATGATTAGTAATTAAAATAGCGAATATTAAAATATTAATAACTCTATCATATATATGATCAGAATTGGACAAAACAGAAATGTTGGAATCGTCTTGGCCAGTACTACGTCATGAAACGAATCTGGATGGAACTGAAATTAGTTGGAATTTTTAATTAGATTAAACGACTGTTTAATTTAATTAAAACAAGCCGTGGACAGCAACAACAGAAATCAGGTGAGTTAAACTCACTCAGTTACCCTTTTTATATTTTATATAAATTGGGTGTTTTTATTTTGTGTGCTCTGCTTGCCAATGGTTGACTGTTTTGTTAGTTATTTATCTGTTGATTTAACTAATGAAGTTAAACTGTGTTTAATTTCAATGAAATACCAAATCGTTATGTTAACGATTGGTTCCAATAAAGGTGACTCACCTTGGTTGGTCACGTTTATAAAATAAACGTGTTTTCGTTTGAACTGGAGGAACTGATGAAAATGTTTTGTTGGTTAGTTGATGTAAAATAGTTGCTAATTGCTATGATATATCAGTTAAATGGAATTGTTTGACCTGGTTGGTGATAACCATTTGAATACAGGGAAGAACAGGTTGGAGGGATCCAACCGGATTCCTCAAAATGTATTATTTATTTTCATATGATCATATGTGAACTGATCTGTTTATGTGATTGATTTGATGGTTGATTATTGACTGAATATCCAACATCTGTTTGGTTTAAACCAATGGGCGGTGTTAGTTAAGTGTTTGGCAGAGTATGGCCTTTAAAACCAATCGAGTTATAGATATTGATTCACCGACAGGTGAATCAATAGAGTTGAGGTTATAAAAATTTATTTTATAACCAGAGTTAGATTTGAATTATATTATTTGGATAAAAGTTATTTAAGAGAAATAAATAAATATTTTATTTGTTTAAGACTTTGATTTGTTATGAATTTATTTCGCAAAGCAAATGCGGATGTTAATCAGATTTACCAGTGGAAGAATAAGAAATGAATTAAATGGCTGAACCTTGGAAATTTGTTTTGTAAAGAAAACAAATAATTAGAATCTATTTAATTAATTATATTTTTAATTGATTTAAAGCAAGGATTGTTGAAATCGGTTAAGAAGATAATCAAGTTTTTGAGTTAGTTAAATCGACTGTTTGGAATTAGAATTGTTTATCAAGGTAATGTGTTTTGACTAAAATAGTTAAATGAATATTGTTTGAATTTAAATAAGGATTTAAAGGGGATTTAATAATTAATTTAGTTAATAAAGGGATTAACTACTAAAGTAGTTAATGTTTGAAATAAGTTATTATTTTAATTAATGATGAAGTTAGGAATATATTTTTAAATGGGAATTCATTTAAAAAGGTTACCGAATGTGAGGTGCAAGCCAATTGAAGGGGAAAGGAAATAAACGTACTCAATTGTTTGAATTAAGTCGAAGGAGATTTCGATAAAAGGGTTTAAGATAAACCAAAACATATAAATGAGTTTCAAAGTGTTAAGACGTTAATTTTACATTAACGTTATTTGAAAACGAGATCTAGAAAAAAGAGAATTTTAAATGAAATTTCAAAATGGGAAATTGAATATAGTTATTCGAGATAGAATTAGCCAAACATAATTCGGCTGAGTTGCCAATTCGTACGACTGCTAGCGTAATTCGCAGGGCTGCAGATAGCCTACGGCGGTCGGATGTTTCCTGAGGGAACCAGGCGTAACCATTGTGATCGCTGCGATCTAGAGTCGAGCGAATAGAGTAAGTCGAATGTTAGTTAATTGAAATTAGAGTTATTCAAATATCGTATTGTTGAATATTAAAAGAATTGGAAGTTTCAATTTAACAAAAAGGAAATTGGTTTGTTAAAGGCCAAGTGATGCTGAATGCTGAATCAGTGAACTCATTGGAGTGTCATGATTGAAACACTGTATATTTTGATAGTTAAAACACCGACTATCAAATCTGTCCAATACGATTGTTGGTATGGAAAGACCGGGATCGAATTTATATTCGAAACCCATTCCGACCAACAAATACGTGAAGATATCAGAAGATGATCGAGATGGTGCTGTGAAGACCGTGGATTTTCACAAACGGAAGAACCACTAATATTCTCTGCCTGGCAAGCAGAGGAAAGCTGTGATTCTGTCGTGGTTGGAATCTACGGGTTGCAAGGACTTCTCGCTACTGATCCATGGGGTGATTCCTATATGGATGCAGTAGGAGAGTGCCTTCGGTTCATCCTGTTCCTGGATGACGTATATGGACGAATGTCTGACAGAGTATTTCCGAAGGATCACGTACGTTGATTTCTTCAAACGTGCTATGGTTGTTGGTGGGGAATCGCCGTTCTCTTAGATTACTGCTAGAGTATTTTTGGGGTCGTCAATTAGTGATATCTGGCGGATCTGACGATGTGGCATTCAAAGTGAGTGATGACCAGATGTTCAGAAGTATTCCGACCTCAAGCCTCATCAACCGGGAAATGACAAAAATCGGGCAGGCAGCATGGCTATGTGGGTCGCTCCCATTAGGGTGTATGATCACCTATCTAGAGGAAATCCTATTTGCTTCTTTAATCTATGTTTCGATGCTGTCCCTTTTCGGGAGACGGTTGCTGATCCCAACCGTCGGTGATATACATTCGATACACTCAAGCGAAATGAGTGGTCGGTCATGTGAGGGCCGGGTTGCAAGAAGTTCTTGTTGAACCCAGTGTATTCGTCTCTAGAGATACACGTGCGGAAGGTGGACCCATACCTTGTCAAGTTGGAATCCAATCTCCAATAAGCGCCTGCGGGTTTTTGATTGTATACTATATATGTGAAGCGTGAGATGCAAGCGTTCCACTAGATTGTTATTTACTTGTACTTAGACATTATTATAATATCAGACAAGATATTGGTTTCAAAACTGTTTTGGGTTATCGTAAGGTAAAAACCGTCCGTGTTTATGTGTGGATTTGGTCTTACGATTATCTTTTTCTTTTGAAAGATTTTTGAACTTAAAAATCATGATTGGATGATTCACCCTTATACTGTGCGAGTTTATCTCACTCTGGTTCACCAGACTGACCCGGTGTTTTGTAAATGCTCGGGTTAGACCGGGTTGTACAGGTCCAGGTTATCGACTGCTGTGGAGAGACGAGTTGAAAGAGTCCAGACGTATGATATTACTATTCCGCTGTGTGTTATATGAGGACAGCTTAGTATCACTGTCCAGATGTGTACTCTGATATTGTAAGTATTTCAAAAGCTTTCAATAAAGGTTATTTCTGTATTATATATTTGTTCCGCTGCGATGTGAGACTCTGTGTTGTGTTGCTTTCTTCTTCTTCTTCTATTCTAATATTTCTGTCTTATCTATTCTCACCCTCTAACTTCTTTCTATTAATGATCTGGAATGTTCGATGTCTGAATGGTCAACATGGTAGTTTGATGTTGATTTTCGGAGTCGGAAATCCCGGTTCGTCACAGAATTCTATTTTCAAATTCTATAGTTAAACTCCATTTGAATTCTATTTTTCAAATCTATTCAAATTCTATTGTTTAAATTCCATTTAAATCCTATATTCAAATCGTTTAAAGTCCATTTGAATTTCTATATTCAAATCTATAGTTAAAGTCCATTTGAATTTCTATATTCAAATCTATAGTTAAAGTCCATTTGAATTTCTATATTCAAATCTATAGTTAAAGTCCATTTGAATTTCTATATTCAATCTATAGTTAAAGTCCATTTGATTTTCTATATTCAAATCTATAGTTAAAGTCCATTTGAATTTTCTATATTCAAATCTATAGTTAAAGTCCATTTGAATTTTCGGCATTTATTTATAAACAACGTTTATAACTCAAATTCAAATCCCGCCTTTCCATTTATAAAAAAAGTTTATAAATTCGATTCAAATCCCATATTTTCATTTATAAACAAAGTTTATAAATTCGATTCAAATCCCATCTTTCTATTTATAACCAAAGTTTATAAATTCAATTACTTGTTTTATATACCTTCAAAACAAGTAAATATTTTCTATAGTTTTATTAAAAATTCAAATTCTATTTATAAAAATAGAATTTCCTTTTTTAATATCAAATACCCTTTCCGATATTTTATGAATCAATATTCAAGCCCTAGGGATATTTTAAACAATCGAATCAACCAATTTTCAATCATTTGATTTTTAACACATCATATATGAATTTATATGAAATCAAACAAACAACAAACAGATAATATATTTTTGAGGAATCCAGTTGAATTCCTCCAACCTGTTTTCCTGCATCCACAGATGTTAGTCAACATAGTACTACCCATCCTGCTTCGAGGCAGGATATCGCGGTATAGAAGGTCATCCACTAATCATAGCGTGGGGCGTATAGGGTAATCATCCGCTATGGTACCGCGGGCATCCGCTAATGAAACTGCGGGAATCCAACCAATCATCAACCCAATATATATATATATATATAATAGTCAAAGAATCCTAGATAACTAATATATTTTTAACAGTAATAAATAAATATTTAAAGCATCCAACAATCAACAAAACAATTATTTTTAACTGATAAAAATAAATTCTAAATAAAACAGAGTGAGATTTACTCACCAGAGTTTTAATTGCAATTTGATCCAGTTATTTCCATATTTTCTCCATCGAATCATTTCCATTAAATATGTTTATACCTTATCCTTGTTTTAAATTCTTCTTCCCTCTGCTCACAGTACAAGACCCGACCCGCTTCTTTCTGTACATGAATATACCCTTACGATTTCAACCTCCCAGGCTTTCATGTTCATCGAGACCCATACCCAGCAAAACAAACATAACCAGGTAGGCTTTGAATTCCTCTTCAGTCCATGGTTGCCACTTCGACAGCCCCCCCATCCACCATTCAACGTTGTCAGCTTCAAATTCGGAACTCTCCAAAATCTCAAGTAAAAACCGCGACTTAACATCCCAAAACGGAGGCCGAACCCCAACTCTTTCTGCTCACGGTTTCAGTAGTCGGAGCTCCCATCCACGATGCCAGCAGGGTGCGCCTGCTTCCATGAAGTCAACCTCATCACGATTTCAACTTCCGGTTCGGAATCTTGCCCAGAAAGTTTATCGCACCCTCACGAAATCGAAATCAATTTGGGTCTTTCTTTTTTTTATACGGTTGATTTTGATTTTCAGTAGGAAAGGGCTCGCGATTCCTGAGTTTAAAGAGGAAGACGGGTTTTTGATTAGAAGAGGGGAATGGATTTGTGAACAAATGGTTCGATTTCCAGAAAATAAGTGAACCAAGGAAAATAGAAGAAAGGGATATGTTGTGATTTAAATAGACGAGATGAAGACTTCAGGTAGAAGGAACAAATTCGTATGTGAATAAGGCATTCCACGTTAAACGAGAGGAAAGGAAGAATGAAGACCACGTTTTTATTTCTTGTCCACTTAAAGCTATGATATTTTATTTATTTTAATTCGTTTAGGACCGGTGTCCTTAAATCAAAATACCAACATGATTCAGAACTCCTCTCTGAACCCAAAAACTGACAATCCTAGGGTAAAACCACTAATCTGAACCCACTGGGATATGTCACGAAGTCTGATTCGATCGCCTATGGAAGATATTTATTTAAATTAATATAAATTAATTTCAGACAATTTATTCTCCTCGATAATAAATAAATATTATTCTTCTAATTAAAACAGGAGTTTGAATTGATTTTTTTGAACTGTTTTCAATTCAAATTAAAATTTGAATTCAACTAAATCCATTTTCGTATTCCGTTATTTAATATATTCGATTTTAAATCGAAATTGATTATTAAATTAATAACATAATATAAAATTCCATTTATATTATCCCCCCCAATATTTAAAACTGTATTAAATGTTCAAATCTAACTGACGGAATATCCGGGTCATTACATTTTTATTGCGTATGTAGATTAGATTAAAACATTGTCATGTTAGCGACGTTAATAATAAAATGTTCATGTTTGATAAAATATATTTATACAATAAAAATTATATTTTTACTGTATATGTGAATCAATAAATATTCAATTACAAATCAGACGATTTGTTTATGTACACCCATTTGACTGATAAGAGATTGGGATGATAAATTTCATACATCGCCCAACTACACAAATAATAAACTGTTGTTGTTTAAAAACCCCATACGGGTATTGGGATGATATTTGACATACACTGATCCCAATATTTAGCTGTATGTCAATCGATAGATTGACAGTCTGTGATGAGCATTATTTATTTGTTTTAATGTTCACACAGTTGTAAATTGCACTCTGGATGTCGTATTAATTTTTAATGATTGTATACATGCGATGTATGAAATCCTTATAAATAACATTATGTGGTAATTGATTGGGTCTCATTCCAATTTGGAAAATAAAGAATATTTTTAATATTCAGTAAATATTGAAATGTGAAGCCGTGTAAAGTAGTTAAACGCCATTTTTAAACGATAGATATTTACATTGATTTTATTCATTTTATAATGAATATCAAAATATGATAATTTGAAAATATTATCATTATTAGAATGATATAATATATTCATTGTTTGAAACAAAAATCTGTAACAATAAAAATTTGCATTTTACTGTATGAAGGTTAGATTAAAATATTGTTATTAACATGTTAGCGATGTTAATATAAAAATAATCATACGTTAAAAATATGATTTTGTTCACTTACAAATGTAACCTTTAACATGTAAGTGAAGTTAAAAAGATGAAGGATTGAAGAAAATAATTAGACAATAAAGATTTCATTTTTATTGTACTGTTGATTCATTAAAAAAAGAATCATATGTAAAAGAATATGTTGTCACAATAAAAATTATATTTTTATTAATTTTTATTGTACTGCTGAATGATCAAAAAGTTTCATGTTTAAAAGATAATGTTTTTATAACAAAAATCACATTTTTATTGTATATTTAAGTCATTAAATTATTCATTGTTTGAAATAAAATATATTAACAATAAAAGTATACATTTTTATTGCGTATGTAGGAATCATTTAAATTATTCATTGTTTGAAATAAAATATATTAACAATAAAAATACACATTTTTATGGTGTATGCAGGAATGATTGAAAATATTCAATGTTTTAAATAAAATGTTTAAACAATGAAATTACATTGTTATTGTATTATAAAATCATTAAAATGTAAATCATTTACATGATAGCAAAGCAGAAAATATTATCATTTTAATATGATAAAATGTGGAATATTCAATTTTGATTAAAAAGTGAAAATGAAGTTTAAATCATTTTAAAATTAAATTATAAACGATTTATAAAATAAGATTTAAATGGAAATCGCTGAAATATATATAATACATATATTATATATATAATGGCCTGAATATAACGCGCCGCGCAACAACTGTTCGCGAATTTCGACCATTAACTTCAATTTGACATTACGGGAGATCCGACCGTCGGATTCTCCTAAAACCGGAACCATTGGGTTCGTATCGAAAAGAGATTTCCAATGAATATAAGAGATTTGAAATATAACAGCTAGATTTGAAGATATATCCAAATCAATTTCAGAAAAGGTCGCTATGGATGCAGTTCGGTGGCCGTTATTGGAAACTGATTGTACGGGCGATAATAAAATTATTTAAAATATGGAAAAATTATGTAAAATCATAATAAATGATTTGGAAAGATTTTTTGATGAAAAATTCTAATTTTATAATGATAAAAATATATTTTTATCAAAATGAACTAGTTTTTAACTAGAATAATAATTTAATTATTTTTAGAAATAAATAAATTAGATTTGAAAAGGGTTTTAAAATAATCGGAATTTTCCTATATATAATTATATATATTAGAATGGATTTGAATGGAAATTATCTTCGGAATATTTCGATATTGGATTCCGTTATTATACGAATATTATGAGGAATTTGGAAGATATATATATATTTATATCGTTATTCCCAATACAATATTTGTTGGTTTCAGAATTTGATATTGAATATAAGCCGATATAATTTCTATTCAGAGCATTATATTTAATGTCAAATTGCATTTTGGGTTTGTCGTGAATGGTGTCTTTAATAACACAGTTCTTAAACCCAGTTTAGAAAAGAATAAGTCTTTTAATTAAGATTTAGGAAATTTTACCAATTAATTAATATTTAACTGGGATTGAATTGAAATTGGATTTTGGGTTTTTGGTGAACAATTTTTTAAATAACATTTATTCTTTAACCCAATTAACAGCGAAGAAATAATTTGGAATATATAAATCTTTTATTAAGATTTTAACGGGAATTTTCCAAAGTGAAGTTTTTCCAATTTAATATATTATATTAAAATTGAATGGAATTCGATTCGGTAATAATCGAGATGAGCTTCTGTGAATGAAGGTTGTTATTATATATGGAATTTAAAAGGCTTAGTCATTATTCCATTTATATTATTAGTCCGATACGAGAATTTATATCGATTATATACTGTTATGATTTCAGTGTAGATTCCATTTTAATGGTAGATGAATCTGGGGTTCATTGTGAACAATGTTTTTAAAAGACATTAGTTCTTTAACCTAGTTAAAGATAAGATTAATTTCTTAAATTCGAATAATCATTATATAATGATTTTTGAGATTAAAAAGAATAAATTTAAAGGTATTTATCTTTGATAAAATTAACGGAATCCTTTCCCTAAAAATGTGAATATTTTATTAAAAAAATATTCTGAATTGGAATGAGGGGTTGGATGTGTTTTTATAGCACCTGATTATAAATTATGCGAATTATTTGGAAAGACCGGGTTTAACCCATTCTAAATAATGAATACAACGAATAACAGACGAAGAGATTGAAGACGGTGCAAGACCGACGATCTTCACATCAAATGGATGAGTTGCTACTTATGCTTGTGATTGGAGTAGCTACCTTGAAGGGGCTATAGTGGTGGCCGTCCGGACGTACTTGTTGATTGTTCGGATATGTGAGGACCTCTCTCCCGTATTGGACTTATGGGACGAGGAATAAGGTGCCTCCGGCTTCGTTCAGGCCCAGAATGGACTTGTAAATGGATGGTATGTCTGACGTTGTATTCCTTTTACGTTGTATTCGTTGATCTCTGCTAATATATATCTATTTGGTGACAGAGAATTTATTCTCTTGCTTAACACCCTTCTCTGAGATGTATAAGCTCAGAGGTTATATATTGGCAGAAATCAATGGTATGGTACGGATTGACAACGTGGCATGCTAAGATGCATTGATCAAGGCTTTTTTTGAAAAGCAAAGCCTTGTGGATGATGATCAAAGCACAGCTTTATTTGGCATAGCTTTGTGTAGCGTAACTTCGCGAGCCTCACACCCCGGTATGATGGTGAACTAATGGTCAGATCAGTATGCTTTCGATATTAGTTTGGATTCGATCGACCGTGATGAGGGATAGGGCATTTCCCCCAATTCCCATATAGGGATAGAGTAAGCGGTGTTTTCTCTCGCTGGGACGCAAGCCGCGGTGATTCTTGATTTCCCAAAAGTGTGAATGTGCATTACGGTGTTTTCTCTAGATGGGACGTAAGCCGTGGAGTATTGCACTACAAGATAGATCTATTGAATCAGGAGCCATCATGATAGAAACCCACTTTCCAATACGAGCTTTGCGGTTTTAATTGTAAACCTATATATGGCGACAAGTGGGATGGGGCACTCATGCCATCTATGATTGATACATTTACTTTCGAAATTGATTTCTACACTATGCACTTATAGTAATAATAAAAGAGAATTTTCACGTACCAAGCATATTTGGCTGTTATAAGGTAAAACTCTATCCTCCGGCTTGTGTTGCATTGTGTGATGGGACCTGAGTCTTATAATAGCTCCATTTTTCCAAATAGCATTGCGCTGTTTATTTTATGCACTGGTATTCTTGGGAGGAAACCCGTTCCGTGTCATACGGCATGGTCCCTTGATTTACCTAACTTTAAAATCAAATTTAATAACTGTTTTGAGTTCTTATACCAGTCCCTTGACTGACCTGGAGTTTATTGTTCCTTCCTAAACTCTGGGCGCCCATATTTTCCATATGGGCAGTCAGTAGTTTTGGTTTTACAGATTTCTGTTTAACAGGATTCTAGATTATAGCTGGAGCTATATTCGAAAAGCTTTCCCGCTACACATTATACTTATGTCTAATTTTCCGCTGCTTTGTAATTTTGATCTATGATATTGTATTTCCAATGTGTAATATTTATTTATACTCTGATAAATTCTTGTACTCTGATGTAATAGTTGTAATAAGCAATGAAATGTTCTGTTGTTTTGTGATCTAATGGGTCGTGCTCTCAACTCAATCCGGGCTTTCATGTAAGGGGAAGTTTGGGTCGTTTCATTTGGTATCAGAGCTTTGATTTACAGAGCTCGAGAACAAGACACGCTAGAACCGAACGAAAGAATTCATCAGAGATTGGATTAGTAATGTCCAAAAGAATGACTAGTTAAAGAGGGGATAGTGGTATCCTAGAATGAGTCCGAAGAGTGTTATTTAAAAAAAACGAAAACAAATTTAGTTTTGAAAATTTTATCTTAAAATTCGTATATGAGTATATAGAGATTTTAATATACGTCTGATCCACGTGTATACGAAGTCTCAAATATACTAGATAGATATAGAATCACACTCTAGTCGCTCGGAGATGATTCTGGTGATATATATATATATATATATATATCATCACCAGTGTTTATATTCGAGTTTCGAAAGTGGGATATCTATATATCTCCAATTGACTGGTGTGAGAACCAAAACTAGATAGGGTTTATTATTGTGATTTGCACTAAAAATATGATTTTTTTACCACGTATAAAAATTATATATATTTGAAAAGTTAATCACCTAATTGATTGTTGGTTGTGATGTTTGATAATTAGTTTAACTAATTAAATTATTAGAATGATAATTAATTTAACCAATATGAGAAAGAATGATAAATTTAGCTAAATCGAATTTAATATCGAACTGAATTGAAAATTGATTAGATTTGAAAGTTGAGTTGGTTTGTTAAATAACTTTCAACTCCGTTCCTTTTCAAGGACGAAAAGATTTTAAGTGGGGGAGATTGTAATAACCCGGATTTTCAGAACAAATTTAAAATTTTTATTTTAGCAATTTTAACAGATTTTGAATGTTTACAATAATTTATTTTAAATAATAACGATTAAAATTTTATTTAAATCAAATTTAGAATGATTTTTTTGAATTTAATTATAAAAGGAATTAGAAATGGCGCGGTAGTTTGAAAAATTCGATTTCAAATTTCAAATTTCAAATGAGTGTAGAGGATTCAAATTAAATTGGATTTTAGTAAAACCAAAAATATTTAAATCTGTTTAAGTATATCTTTCCAACGAATCTGAAAAATTGAAATTTCATAGCGGTAATTGAAAGTTATGTACAGTTTAAAATTAGAAATAGCCGCTATGGAATTTATATATGTTTTTTAATATATTATAAATAGCCATTTTGCAAACGACCTCCGTTTTCGACGAAACCACTTTTTTGGATTTGACATGTCAAATTATTTCTAGATTCCAATTTTCATAATTTTTGGAATTAATATGTGAGCGTGGCAAAGGAAAACGTGTTTTGTCAATTTCAATCAAATTGTATCGACCAGAAAATGGCCATTTTTCAAATGATCTCCAAATTCGACGTAATTAGTTTTGTAAGGAACATATCATCAAAACGAAGCTAGAAATAATTTTTCTGTAATTTTTGGAGTCAGTATGTGGCCCCGGTAAATTAAAATGTACGTTTAAATTCAATATATATTGATTTATATTTTAATTTAAAGAAAAACTGATCAAAACATTAGAATTGGCTTATGAAACATATTCCATTGTGTCCGGAATAGGGGTATTTAGCTAGGGCCGACGGTCGTTGGGTCTCGTTTGGAGTTCAGATGGTTTAACAAGTTATTTTCTTGAATTAACTAATTAAATAATATAAAATACTCTATAAATACTCTTGAAATATGCAATACGCAGAAAACCCTAACTCTCTCTTCAAAATACATGCAGCCACCACTTCCGTTTCAATGGCCAGGAAGCTTCCATTTTGATTAATCAATTTCTTCCAATTTTCTTCTGATATTATCGAACTTCCAAGGAAAATATTCTGGAGCTTCGTGAGCTCTTTGATTTCGTATGGAGATGATGGGTTTTTACGAGGTGGTTCGTTTGAATTTCTATCACAAAGAAGCACGGTTCGGATGGGTTTTTAGGGGACCACAGGGGTGCGAGGCCGCCGGAGTTCATTGTGAAGGATGGTGACAGGAAGCCGCGTCGCGTGGCATACTTGGATCATCTTCCAGTTGCTTGTGGCGGCGGGTGGTGGAGCGTTTAGGGCATGAGGATGGGTTGCAGCAAATGTTCGACGTCTGGAGGGTTTAACGAATGGTAGGGACAGATTAAAACGTGATTAAAGAATTTAATTACACTTTAATTATGTTATTAATATAGTTAATTATATTTAAATTGTCTAAAAGTTTAAATAACCGTATCTTCTTTATACAGAAAAAGAATTCGATGATTTTCAAAGCATTGGAACCGTGATGACGATCTCTACAACATGGAGCAGACCAGATCTGAAATAGAGACCATTTGGATTTTTGATAAAATTAAACACCAGTTTAATTTTATTAAAATAATCGTTATTCAACGATTTCAAAACCGACCACGGTGAGAACTCCTTTCACTCTAAATTTTTTTTACAGTTAAATTTATACTAGGATGTACACGGTGCTTAGTAGCACCCGACACCATTGATTGTACAAACCATGAATGTTTCTTTGGATTGTGATTTGGATTGTTATTATTTGATATAAAAATTATTTCTATATATATATATATATATAAATTATCATGAAAATAAAATAAAATAAAATAAAATATTCATTGTTTAAAATGGACCAAGTTTACAATAAAAATTTTTACATTTTTATTGTATATAGAAATGATGATAAATATTCATTGTTTAAAATGGACCAAGTTTACAATAATTTTTTTACATTTTTATTGTATATAGAAATGATGACAAATATTCATTTTTTAATTAAAATATGTTAACAATAATATTTATATTTTTGTTGTTTATGAAGGAATGATTACAAAGATTCAAGGTTGAAATGAAATGTTTAAACAATAAAAGATTTCATTTTTATTGCATTAACGAGTCATTAAAAAGGGTTATGTTTAGAATAAAATGTTTGAAAATAAAAATCACATTTTTATCGTATGTATAGACCAATAAAAAGAATCATATGTTTTATTTGATAAAAATGTCCCTTTTTAACATAATAGAATAAAAATCATGATATGTTAATCATATGTTTTATTTGATAAAAATGTCCCTTTTTAACATATTAGTTTAGAATAAAAATCATTATATGCTAATCATATGTTTTATTTGATAAAAATGTCCCTTTAACATATTAGTTTAGTATAAGATAATTATATGTTGATCATATGTTTTATTTGACAAAAATGTCACCTTTATCATATTAGTTCAGAATAATAGAATTATTTATTAATATACGTTTATTGAGAAAAATGTCATTTTTATCATGATAACGTAGAATAAAAGAATTAATTATTAATATATGTTTGTTGAAAAAAATGTCATCTTTATCATTACAATGTAGAATAAAAGAATTACTTATTAATATATGTTTTGTTTATAAAATTTGTCATCTTTATCATCATGTTAGTAAAGAAAATAAAATCAAATATTTGTGTTTAAAAGATAAGGATTTTTTTACAATAAAAATCACACCTTTATTGTATGTTTTAAATCATTCAAAGCATTCATTGTTTGAACTAAAATATGTTAACAACAAAAATACACATTTTTATTGTGTATGTAGATTAGATTAAAACATTGTCATGTTAGTGACGTTAATAATAAAATGTTCATGTTTAATAAAATATATTTATATATTTTTACTGTATATGTGAATCAATAAATATTCAATTACAAATCGGATGATTTGTTTATGTACACTCATTTGACTGATAAGAGATTGGGATGATAAATTTCACACATCGCCCAACTGCACAAATAATAAACTATTGTTGTTTGAAAATACCACACGGGTATTGGGAACCCACACGGGTATTGGGATGATATTTGATACAATGATCCCAATATTTAGCTGTATGTCAATCGATGGATTGACAATCTGTGATGAGCGTTATTTATTTGTTTTAATGCTCACACAGTTGTAAATTGCAATCTGGATGTCGTATGAATTTTTAATGATTGTTTATCAATATTGATGTATACATGCGATGTATGAAATCCATATAAATAACATTATATGGTAATTGATTGGGTCTCATTCCAATTTGGAAAATAAAGAATATTTTTAATATTCAGTAAATATTGAAATGTGAAGCCGTGTTAAGTAGTTAAACGCCATTTTTAAACGATCGATATTTATATCGATTTTATTCATTTTATAATGAATATTTAAAAGTGATTTCAAAATATGATATTTTGAAAATATTATCATTATTAGATTGATATTATATATTCATTGTTTGAAACAAAAATATGTAACAACAAAAATTTACATTATACTGTATGAAAGTTAGATTAAAATATTGTTATTAACATGTTAGCGATGTTAATATAAAAATAATCATATGTTAAAAATATGATTTTGTTCACTTAAAAATGTAACCTTTAACATGAATGTGAAGTTAAAAAGATGCAGGATTGAAGAAAATAATTAGACAATAAAAATTACATTTTTATTGTACTATTGATTCATTAAAAAAGAATCATATTTAAAAGAATATGTTGTCACAATAAAAATTACATTTTTATTATACTGTTGAATGATCAAAAGGTT
Source organism: Allium sativum (assembly GCA_030737875.1). Classification (NCBI taxonomy): domain Eukaryota; kingdom Viridiplantae; phylum Streptophyta; class Magnoliopsida; order Asparagales; family Amaryllidaceae; genus Allium; species Allium sativum. The sequence continues at coordinate 969,831,305 of CM060918.1, read as the reverse complement.
TCATGTTTAAAAGATAATGTTTTTACAATATTTAAGTCATTAAATTATACATTGTTTGAAATAAAATATATTAACAATAAAAGTATACATTTTTATTGCATATGTAGGAATCATTTAAAGTATTCATTGTTTGAAATAAAATATATTAACAATAAAAATATACATTTTTATAGTGTATGTAGGAATGATTGAATTTCAATGTTTTGAATAAAATGTTTAAACAATTAAATTACATTGTAATTGTATTATAAAATCATTAAAATGTAAATCATTTACATGATAGCAAGGCAGAAAATGTTATCATTTAATATGATAAAATGCGGAATATTCAATTCTGATTAAAAAGTGAAAATGAAGTTGAAATCATTTTAAAATGAAATTATAAACGATTTATAAAATATGATTTAAATGGGAATCGCCGAAATGTATATAATATATATATTATATATATAATGGCCTGAATAGAACGCACCGCGCAGCGACCGTTCGCGAATTTCGACCATTAACTTTAATTTGACGTTACGGGAGATCCGACCATCGGATTCTCCTAAACTGGAACCTTGGGTTCGTATCGAAAAGTGCTTTCCAATGAATATAAAAGATTTGAAATCTAACAGCTAGATTTGGAGATATGTCCAAATCAATTTCAGAAAAGGTCATTATGGATGCAGTTCGGTGGCCGTTATTGGAAACCGACTGTACGGGCGATAATAAAATTACTTAAAATATGGAAAAATTATGTAAAATCATAATAAATGATTTGGAAAGATTTTTTGATGAAAAATTTTAATTTTATAAAAATATATTTTTATCGAAATGAACTAGTTATTAACTAGAATAATAATTTAATTATTTTTAGAAATAAATAAATTAGATTTGAAAAGGGTTTTAAAATAACCAGAATTTTCCTATATATATTTATATATATTAGAATGGATTTGAATGGAAATTATCTTCGGAATATTTCGATATTGGATTCTGTTGTTATACGAATATAAGCCGATATAATTTCTATTCCGAGCCTTATATTTAATGTCAAATTGCATTTTGGGTTTGTTGTGAATGGTGTCTTTAATAACACTTTTCTTAAACCCAGTTTAGAAAAGAATAAATCTTTTAATTAAGATTTAGGAAATTTTACCAATTAATTAATATTTAATTGGGATTGAACTGAAATTGGATTTTGGGTCTTTCGTGAACAATGTTTTAAATAACATTTGTTCTTTAACCCAATTAACAGTGAAAAAATAATTTGGAATATATAAATCTTTTATTAAGATTAAATGGGAATTTTCCAAAGTGAAGTTTTTCCAATTTAATATATTAAATTGAAATTGAATGAAATTCGACTCGGGAATAATCGAGATGAGCTTCTGTGAATGAAGGCTGTTATTATATATGGAATTTAAAAGGCTTTGTCGTTATTCCATTTATATTATTAGTCTGATACGGAAATTTATACCGATCATATACTATTATGATTTCCGTATAGATTCCATTTTAATGGAAGATGATTTTGGAGTTTATTGTGAACAATGTTTTTAAAAGACATTAGTTCTTTAGCCCAGTTAAAGATAAGATTAATTTCTTAAATTCGAATAATCATTGAATAATGATTTCTGAGATTAAAATGAATAAATTTAAAGGGATTTATCTTTGATAAATTTAATGGAATCCTTTCCCTAAAAATGTGAATATTTTATTAAAAGAATATTTTGAATTATAATGAGGCGTTGGATGTGCTTTTATAGCACCTGATTATAAATTACGCGAATTATTCGGAAAGGCCGGGTTTAACCCATTCTGAATAATGAATACGATGAATAACAATCGAAGAGATTGAAGACAGTGCAAGACCGACGATCTTCACATCAAATGGATGAGTTGCTACTGATGCCCATAGCTACCTTGAAGGGGCTACAGTGGTGGCCATCCGGACATACTTGTTGATTGTTCGGATATGTGAGGGCCTCTCTCCCATATTGGACTTATGGGACGAGGAATATGGTGCCTCCGGTTTTGTTCAGACCCAAAACGGACTTGTAAATATATGGTATCTCTGACATTGTATTCCTTTTACGCTGTATTCGTTGATCTCTGCTAATATACATCTGTTTGGTGGCGGAGAATTTATTCTTTTGCTTAACACCCTTCTCTGAGACGTATGAGCTCAGAGGTTATATATTGGCAGAAATCAATGGTATGGTATGGATTGAAAATGTGGCATGCTAAGATGCATTGATCAAGGCTTTTGTTGAAAAGAATAGCCTTGTGGATGATGATCATAGCACAGCTTCATTTACCATAGCTTTGTGTAGTGTGACTTCGCGAGCCTCACACCCCAGTATGATGGTGAACTGATGGTCAGATCAGTATGCTTTCGATATTAGTTTGGATTCGATCGACCGTGATAAGGGATAGGGCATTTACCCTGATTCCCATATAGGGATAGAGTAAGAGGTGTTTTCTCTCACTGGGACGTAAGCCGCGGTGATACTTGATTTCCCAAAAGTGCGGATGTGCATTACGGTGTTTTCTCTAGCCGAGACGTAAGCCATGGAGTATTGCACTACGCGATAGATCTTTCGAATCGGGAACCATCATGATGGAAACCCAACTTTCCAATACGAGGTTTGCGGTTTTAATTGTAAACCTATATATGGCGACATAGTGGGATGGGGCACTCATGCCATCTATGATTGATACATTTACTTTCGAAATTGATTTCTACAATATGCACTTATAGCAATAATAAAAGAGAATTTTTGCGTACCAAGCATATTTCGATATTATATGGTAAAACTCAAACCTCCGGCTTGCATTGCATTATGTGATGGGACCTGAGCCTTATATTAGCTTCATTTTTCCAAAAAGTGTTGCGCTATTTATTTTATGCACTGGTATTCTTGGAAGGAAACCCGTTCCGTGTCATACGTCGTGGTCCCTTGATTTACCTAACTTTAAAACCAAATTTAATAACTGTTTTGAGTTCTCATACCAGTCCCATGACTGACCTGGAGTTTATTGTTCCTTCCTAAACTATGGATGCGCATATTTTCCACACGGGCAGTCAGTAGTTTTGGTTTTACAGATTTCTATTTAACAGGATCTTGGATTACAACTGGAGCTATATTCGGAAAGCTTTCACGCTACGCATTATACTTATGTCTTATTTTGCACTACTTTGTAATTTAAATATCTGATATTGTATTTCCAATGTGTAATATTTATTTATACTTTGATAAATTCTTGTACTCTGATGTAGTTGTTCTAATAAGCAATGAAATGTTATGTTGTTTTGTGTTCTGATGTGTCCTGTTCTCAACTCAATCCGGGCTTTCCCGTAAGGGGAAGTTTGGGTCGTTTCAATATCGTATTGAATCAAAAGAATATTATATCAATTCTAGGATTCAAAATGATATATTGAAGAATACGAGCACTTTAGCACTTAGAGAGTAAGAAATTGTGATCAAGAGTATAGAGATTAAACTGATAGAATTTTGGTAAATTGGAATGATGAAATCATGATGTATATATAAGGAATAAAAAATTGTAACTATTTGTGAAAAGTTACAAGTAATGGTCATGATCATCGGTGAAAAGAAAGAGAAGAAACTCTTGAAGAAATGGAAGTGTCTATACGAAAGGTCGCTTCTGTTTAAAAATGGTCGACAAGTTAAAAATAACTGGTAGACAGGAATTTGAATATATATATATATACGTTATGTGTATATGTGTGCACGTTTATTATGCAAACTGGGTAAAAATGGTCGACTGGTCCATTCTGGGCGGTCGACCGGTTATGCCCAGTTTGCACAATCATTATGCATATATATACATAATTGTGTGTATATATATATATTGATTATTTGAGGATAGATTTTAACATGAATAATACTTCTAAATAATCAACTTCTAAAGTAAAATACCCTATGTAGATCTTAGTCTCTTGAAATCAATGAATATCTTCTTTTTGTTGATCACGACTATTCTTTTTGTCAGAAATCAAAACTCCTAAAAAATTCTTGACTCAACAGTGTCATCTTGAATTAAGCCAAATAAAGATGTTTTAACAGCAAGAGAAGCATTTTGATGCAATTCGGTGGCTAATCTTCTCTCTTTTCAAAGATGAAGATAACAATCATGCAAAGGGACCACCAGTCAAAGAAGATGAAGATTGGGAAGTCATCAAGAAGGATCCAATCTTTGGAGAAGACGGTTGGGTAGAAGTCCGAAGAAACGTTTAATTTTTTGGTATGGATGATTTGATTGATCTGTTTGAATTCATTTAATTTGAATCAAAAACTTGTATATATTAAACATATGGTGTGGTGTGCTTTGATTTGTTTGGCATGGTTTGTATATATGACATCAAAAATATGTAATTATTGGATTGGTTAGTATTGATGATTGATAATCATATTATATGATTTTATAGATAGATTAAGGACTTAGGGGGCATGTTTTACTTTAATTTAGAATTATTTAGACAACGATAGGACTCGAGGGGAGTAGTTTTAGAATTTTTTTTTTGATAATGCCAAAGGGGGAGAAATTATAAAATATAAAATTAGTTTATAGGATTCATATAAACAGAGGGTGTATTAAAAAGAGAGTATTAGAAGGATCATCATAAACAGGTATGCATAGGTATGATATTTAATAAACTAAGGTTGTCATCATCAAAAAGGGGGAGATTGTTAGAGAATGGAGTGTTGATGACAACAACCTTATTTCAATGTTAATTGATTATGAAATATATACTAACACTTTTATCTAGAACATATATATATATATATATGTATATGTAGGATTTATAAATAGGAACTATTACTGAAGACTGTACAGTATAAATATGTTAGAGATTCAGAATTCAGAGATGATTCAAGACTCATGAGTAATCAAGATTTCAAGAGTTCAAGATAAATATTGTAATCGAGTCTAGATTATGTAAGACTCTTAATAGCGCTCCAGGTTTTCAAATTCTATTTTTCAGTTCTTGATTTCAAATTTTATTTTCAAATTCTATCTTCAATCTCTATCTTCTCTATTTTACTTTCATTACTTTATTTTTGATTCCAAACTCAAATTTTATAAGTTTTATATATTGTATACTTTATATTTATATAGTTTTAACTCTATAATTTTATAAATATGTTTATATTGTTTATATTAATGTTTTCATATGATTTTCTACTTTGTAATATTGATTTATAACACTATGTTTTAATTCAAGAATTATATATATATATATATATATATATATATATATCAAAACACTTAAAAAATGCTCAAAACTCAATTTTGAACAAGGATATATCGTCATACATTTTACCCTATGTCGATATATAACTATCACTTTTTGAAAATTGGAAGGAAGTGCCTTTTCACTACTTGTGACGCTACAAAAACGTTGCAACCTTTCAAATTTTGTAAATAGGGGCTGATTTCGAGTTTATTTCATACTTCTTCTTCTCCATCTTCATCTCCTTTCTCTATACCATTATATTTCTTATTTTTATGATTTCTACACCTATACTCTGTCGAATTCAATTCTCTTTACATAAAACTTTTTCTCACTCTCTACTCATTACTCTGAATCAAAATGCTATTGAAGAGTTATAGGGCTATTGTAATCACTTGGGAAGTGTATGTAATCGGTATGACCCTTATAGCCGTGAAATCAAGGAGGTTGGAATCGGTGTTACCCTTGTAGCCGTGAAATCAAGGAGGTTGGAATCGGTGTTACCCTTGTGGCCGTGAAATCAAGGGTAAGATTGTAATTGGATATTGATATAGTAATAAAACTCTGCGCAATCCAGCGTTGTGTGGGACTGGACGAAGAAGAAATTCCGAACCAGTATAAAATCCAGTGTGTTCTTTCCTTTTTCGGCATTTTATTTTTGTTTATCTTTGTGTTTAATTCTATGTCTGTGATTGTTTTCGTGGTGTTTGATCCATATAGTAGATCATATAAGTTTTAGATTTTGTTTAAAGTGTCAAAAGCAGTATTCACCACCCCCTCTAATGTTAGTTTTTCCTTAACGATCCATTCCGCGTTCCCTATCAAGAACATTATTCCAATAAGGATAGAAGTCATTGATATATAGGGTCTAAGCTACAAAATTGTTGCAGTACCATAAACCATGCATCTACAACTAGCTTAACTATAGATTAACAGACACTCTTTGATACAAGTTGAGAGTTTTCATGGTTAATAAAATTAATCTTAAAGCATGTTTGACAACTTTTTATAAGTAGTCAAAATTAATTATAGGTAGCATTGAAAACCTAGAAAATTGAAATTGAAGGAGAAACTATTTGTGATTGATAACTTATAATAGAATCTTTGTTCCTCAGTGTTCTTTGCTATAAAGAATGTTAACTTATTATGATAAAATCATTTGGACATGGCTATACTGCAAAATTAAAAAAATGATATACATCTCTTTAAATGTACATTTTATATATTAATTTCCTTCTTGCATCCTCGGGTTTGCAAGTAGATTGACAAGATTGAAAAATAACTCCCTATTCGAAAAAATAACCGGCACCATAACCCTGGGCCTCAAACACTAGTATAAGAAGTAAAAGTCAATCACACTGTAAAATGAATGTATGTATGGCATGCCATAGTAAGAGTCAAGATTGATGAAATGGATAGGGACATACATGATTCAACTATATTTCCAAGTCAAGCTATGATTGGACTTTAGCTAGCTAACAGGAAGTTCGACTACTTGGAGGTCAACCTTTTATCTAAGCTACCTACAGGTAGGATGGTTTGTTTGTCCATTATTCCTATTTTTTGTTCGAGATAGATGCCACTTTACTAAGAAATATATGATCATGATTAGTTTTGATTCATTTGATCTCCCATGGCAAGCTATGATGTTATTTTAGGCATTTACTCTTATGCCAAACTTGTAGTTCATTCATATATAGCGCGCCATTATTTTACATCCTAATTGTTCTTTTTTTTAGCAGGACCAACAAGATTGAATGGTCCCCTATCATCTTATTGCAACATCAAGAATGCAAACAGGAACAACAAACCAAGCGAGACAGCCGTCTACACTTACAAAGAAAAAAGAGAAAACAGGTGCAACAATACACAAGAAGCACAGAAAAAACAAAAAAAGGACATGGAAAAAGAAAATTCTGGTAATATATAAGTTGCACAAACCAGAAAGAAACCTTTCTCTCTTTAATTGGAAATGTTAACTTCGTAACTGAAATGTCCATGGGGATAATGGTAACTTAACTTCACAACAGTGTTGCGTTGACTCCTTAGAGACAAGGAGACACATAAAAGAAACCTACTCCATAATTATTCTTTTAATTAGTTAATCCATTCAGCAAGTCCACTTTCTTTCTCCTAGTGGCAGGAGCTTTGAGATCTTTATAACTAGGTATTGTAGCTGACAGTGGAGAGTTTGAGAAATCATCTACTTATGAAGGAGTGACAAAAATTCCATCCTTACAAGCGTGTGGGAGTCTATAAGAAGTTGGCGGCATAACATGAGCATAAGGGTGCTTTGAATTTGTTTATGTTTTGACTTTTGGATTTTGAGTCTCTCTTTGAAGAGGAGGGAAGGGAGTACGATTTGACATTTCCTTTCAATACAAAGGGAGACTGAATGAAGCAATTAGTTTTGTTGGCCACTCACAATACACTAAAACGTACCACAAAATTGTGCTTATTTAGAAACTCTGGTTTAAAACGGAAGGAGTTGACCACTGTAACATGTATAACATCATTAGAAGGGAAATTATGAGCTTGTAAATTCTTCTCCTGCAGTTCAACACATGAATTAAACAATTCATGTACTATTTGCGAGTCAATGTTAGAAGAAGTCCAATCATCCATAGGCAATTTACCTTTTCAATCTACTGCAGTATCATACTTAACTCTAATAGCTTTATACATAGCCATTCAATTACTTGCTACAAATAATCCTTTTGAACTAACACATTGTTTTGTTCCAAACACATAGGCAGCATGTCTCCGACATGAATAGAATTGCTCACATTATCATTCTTCACATTTATATCCTTATCAACATGTATCTTCTTTTGACTTTCATTACATTCAACTGTGCTATTATTCTCCACTTTGCCTTGTGAGACTTTAATGCACTGCTTCTTACTCTTTTCTTTCACTCTGCTAAGGCTCTCAATGTGTATAATCAATTCGACTTCTTCCAATTCTAGATGATTGTCATGGGGAGCTAACCCAACACCAACCACAGTAGCATGTTCTAGGGCAACACATTTGTTGATTAAGAATATATTATCACCATTAAAATCCTTATCAAATTTACCATTTCCATTTTTATTCATTTTCACACTGTCATGCTTGCTGCTAGCAAGTTCAGATTGATCACCGTTTCAGGAAGAGAACACGGTCATTTCAATTCCATAATTTTAATCTTATCCAAGCCACGAATAAGATTGGACTCATTTATCTAGTTTCTGCCACTTACTCTTTTCCGTGGTTGCTTCTTTTTAACCAAAGGCACTATGCCAATTCACTTCTTCTTGACAACTTCTTACCCTGCTTTATCACCCTCCAAAACATTTGCAATATTCTTGATCTTTTCACTATCATTAACAACTTTCCTACTTGCAACCAAAAAGACCAAAAAAAACTGCAATGTGTACATTTTATCGGTTTCTATAATTAAAGCACTTGAATAATATGCTCACTAACGTCTACTAACTGGACAGGGACTTCGTTGGATAGGTTATGGTTCGGCGTAACTTCAACCATACATTTCGCATAATCTATTCTATCAATTCTTTTCTAAGATTCATCCATGCATAGAAACTTGCTAACCCTAGTTGCTAACCATCTTATGCCTAATAAATACCAAGCATATATAGGTATATTCATCAATTTTATCTATTGAAGAATTTCACGGTTTCACTATGTTCCTAATAATACTGTAACAACCCAGGGGATCTTGTTCCTAAACTTTTGGGTGCCCAAAATTTTATGGGCAGTCAAGTGTTTCTAGCTTTTATAGATATACTTGGAAGAGCTTAAAGCAGGAGGCTTCACCATTAGTTATTTAGAGTTATTACGCTATCATGTATACGTGTTGTGCTCTGATATGGTATGTATATAAAATACAATTTTGTATTTGAAAGGTTATTCAATGTATTATATTTTATTCTTTCCGCTGTGAGATTTGTGTTTACTCTGGTTCTTTTCTATTGTGTTTTTCTTTTATCCTAGTTTTCTTTCTTTCTAATTGTCACCCTCTAACTTCTTTCAGTTAATGACCGGTATTTTCGATGCTTGAATAATTGACATGGTATTTAGGTCAATTTTCGAGGTCGAAAATTTCTTGGGCCATTACAAATAATAGTGTTGTCTTCAATAGTATTTGTTCTGTTTTCAACACATGATAAATTTAAGAAAAATAAGTACGTGTTCGATTTGACATTAATTGCTCCCTTCGGCTTCCAGATTCTCTTAAAATGGTTGACTATGACTATGTAGGAAAGATGTTTATCGAGGAAGAAGCCAAAGAGATAATATTTCCATACTTACCAGTGTTGACTATTGCTTCATAGGGAACATAAAATTTACTAGAAAAGTGTAAGGGAAATTCCAAGGGAGTGGGCTAACTAGCAATTTTAGATTTAGCATAGAATAAGGAGGACCAATAATGACCCAAGAATTTCGATGCTCGAATTTCAACACTAATACTTTTGTATTCACTTGCCTAAGCTCAAGTATCAAAAATCAGATAGTTAGAAGAAAGAAGTTAGAGAGTGAGAAGAAGAAAGAAAGAAATGTTAGAATAGAAGAAGAAGAAGAAGAAGAAGAAGAAACACCAACACTATAGAATCAGAGCTGAATAGAATCTCACAGCGGAATAAATAAAATATAATATATCTATACTCTTTGTACAAGACAAAATTGTGTATACATGATTACAAAATCAGAGTACCTAACTAGATCAACCTATACAATCTGTTTGTATAGTGTTCATAAATACAACACACACATCGGAATTAAATTAATACGAGAAAATATGGGAATGTATCCCAATTTCGGCTCTTCTCCTGCAGCTCCAACCAAACCCAATGAAACTTGGAAAATATACTCGGTTTTACCCGAGCACATTTTGAGGAAAGCAAAATCACCCGAATCAGTCTGGAATACTTTTAGTGATGAAACTTACATCCCAAACAATTTTCTTAATTTTTAGAAATCCTTTGAAAGAACGAAACTCTAGCAAAACACGACCACACATAAACATGGCACATGTTTTCCTTTACTATAACCAAATCACTTTTATTATAAATCCAATAATATTATAACAATGTATAAAATCTACAAATAAAAAGAAATATAGTCGAAAAGCTTGCAGCTCACTTTTCGAAATAGATGGTTTACATTTAAAACCTTACGGGTCATATTGGAGTTTGGATTTCTATACTAGACTATGTAAGGAACTACCTCCCAAACATTGTTCTTCTAGAGATAAAAACAATAGGGTTCAATACGAACATCTTGCAACACGGCCACACAGAATAGACCACTAATTCAACTTGAGTGTATTGAACATATCACCACCGTGGTTTGGTCCAGTCAACCATATTCATTCCGAAGCAGACAAAAGGGACAACTAATTTCTCTAGATCATGTGATGTTAAACCCTAATGGGAATGACGCACATAGCTTTGCTGCCTGGCCGATTTCAATGTTTTTCGGTTGATGAGGCTTAAGGATACGCTTACCTTTTTTAAATATCACATTCAACTTTGAATACCACATTGTTAGATCCGTCAATCACTAATTGATTTGCAAAAAATACTTTAGGTGTTTAGCTAAAAGAAGTCTCGTTCTTCACCACCAACAGATATACACTCATAAAAATTAACGTACGTAGTATAAAAATACAATCTCATACATTTTTCCATACATGTTGTCTAGAATCAGGACAAACCAAAGGTACTTTTTTACTACATCCTGTTGGGATAACCCCTAGGATTAGTAACAAGAAGTCTTCGCATTATGCATAACCCAGAACGTAGGGACCACTGTTATAAGTATAATATTGGTAGTTGACCAGAGACAACAGCGAGCACACCTTTTTTCTCCGAAGGTCCACACCTTTAAATAATCTTAATATTCATAAGCATACCAGCAAATTTAGTTTTCGAACACAGTCCGTTCTAAGTGGTTTTGGATCAGGTTCCAATCTCAGTTCCTCGAACCAACACGTTATAATTTAAAAGGTATAAATATATATTGATAGTCAGTTCTTTAGCTATCAAATCAAATTAGTATAGTTTAGTACTTCAGGAGCACAAACCCTTTTAATTAAAACCATTTATTAAAATTATTTCATTGATTCTTAAAAAACGATTCCATGGGATAAGTATATTCACAAATCTCTTAATTTCATTACCTTGAAAATGATAGCCGTACACTTATCTCCTTAGAATAAGCGTATTAACAAAACCATATTATTTTCCTTACTTTGGAAAATAATGCTATGTACTTAACCAAATGGTACTAGTATAATCACAATTCATATCTGGGCCAAACAATATTATATGGTACATTGTTTGCTGTAAAATACCAAACAGTTTTATTTAACTTATAAACTTTGGAAATTAAAGTTTATAATATCATTTATGGAAATAATAACATAATTTCAAACATATAATTTGGTTTCAAACTTGTACCATCCTTTAAATAACAACAAAGTCATTCAAGTTAGGGTATTTTATTTATCACTCCGTACTTGACTCTAAACATCCTTATTGTAACGAACCGCCAAATTCCCAATCCTAATTATCGATATAAATACCATATCGACTGGCCAAGCACCAGAAATTTACCGGGTAATTTAAAAGAAAGAAGTTAGAGAGTAAGAGTAGAAAATATAGAAAATTAGAATAGAAGAAAAAGGAGAACACAAAAGAATAAGAGTAACACGAATCTCATAGCGAAATGAACAAAATATAATATATAATATCGTTTGAAATACAAAATGGTATTTGCACTTACTTACACCATCAGAGTACATCATATATACAACACAGTGGAACAAAATTCTATATAGCTAACACTGAAACCTCCTGCTCCAAGCTTCTTCCAAAATCTGTAAAATCCTGAACAACTTGACTGCCTATACAAATTTGGGCACCCACGAGTTTAGGAAAAACATAGAAAAATAAACTCTAGGTCAGTCATGGGACTGGTGTGAGCAAACGATTTAAACAGCTTGTTTAACTTGGAAAAATTCTTTTGAAAGAAAAGATAATCGTAAGACCAATCCATACATAAACACGGACGATTTTATCTTACGATAACCCAAAACATTTTGAAATCATAACTATTATGATATTATAATAATGTCTAGGGTTTTTCCACAAATAAATTAGAATCTAGCGGAAAGCTTGCATCTCACGCTTCACATATAAATTATACAAACAAAATCGCTAGCACTTATTGGAGATGGGATTCTAACTATGACAAGGTATGGAACCACCTGCCGATAGTGTATCTCTAGAGGGGAATACGATGGGTTCAACAAGAACGTCTTGCAACCCGGCCCACACATGACCGACTACTTATTTCGCTTGAGTGTATCGAATGTATATCACCAACGGTTGGGATCTGCAACCATTTCTCAAAAGGAACAGCATCGATTATAATAAAGAAGGATACGAATTTTCTCTAGATAGGTGATTATACACCCTAATGGGAGCGACCCACACAGCCATGTTGCCTGCCCGATTTTTGTCATTTCCCGGTTGTGAAGCTTGCGGTTACAATTTACCTTTAGAACATTTCGCTATCATTTACTTTGAATGCCACATTGTCAGATCTGCCAAATCACTAATTGACATCCACAAAAATACTCTAGGAATTATGCTAGAGAAGAGTCTTCTCCGCCACCGAACAGAAGTGCATTTGTAAAAATCAATGTACATGATTCTTAAGAAATACTTTGTCAAACATTCGTCCATTCAAGTTGGCCTGGGACTAGACAAACCGGAGGCACTATTCTGTAAATCCATCTTAGGCAATCTCTACCTACGATTAACAAAACAGCACTTGCATAATTCCGTCTTCAATTGTCTTCAAAATCTCTGACTTGTATAAATCGAATCGAAGTGGAATATAGTTTCCGGACTCTTCGAAACGATAACGCTAATATCTTTTTGGGTCAAGTGATATTTAACAGCAACCAATCAACATATTTTATTTGGTTTCTATATCTTAATTGATTATCAGAACTTATTTAATAAAATCATTTCACATATAAGATTCAACTCAAACATTTAAATAATGATCTAATACAGGATGGGTTAACATCAATGTTTACTTTAAATTATTCAAGTTAGAATAATCACATCATAATACATCAATCAATCGACAATCCATTTTCACAACATATCTAACATCTCTAGTTTGGCAATTCCAATTCAATCGATCGTCGTTTAAATATATTGGTTAATCCTGGATAAGGATTATTCCATATTTTATTCGTCTAGAATTTTTCTTTTTTTTAGATAAGTAAATAATTTATTGAATCTTTATTTAAAATGAAAAATTAATGATACTTACCTGAATTCGATACAATCGATTTATTATTCACCCTCTCTTCCCAATTAATCTTCATTTTATCTATTTTCCGAATGTTTGGAATAACCGTACCATTTCAGGGTTATCTGATTCCCCTTTTCAAATTCCTTTTACAACAGTCGTATCCTGCAACATTTGTTTCTATGGTTATTCACTTAGAAATGTGAATATCATTCCGTCGGGTCTCCTTTTATTTAGTCATCTTGATTTCATTTGGAATTATTACTAGCGCCGTTCATCAAGTTATTTAATCGTTTTGAAATTTCATTTCTTACTTATTACCTGATTCTAAAACAATTATCAACTTAAATCAATAAAATTTAAGTAACACATCGACATTTATTTCAAAATGTTGGGCTCATCGGTGATATTCATCTTCTTCCCGAAATCATGACACATTCTTGATTTTATTCTAACACATTTGATTTTTATCAATTATCTAGCTTTGAAAAATAATCGAATAAACTTCATTACCTTATTATTTAATTTTAAAAAGATAAATTTAAATCCAATAACTTTAATAAATATATATACTCCTTTATGAAAGCTTATCTTCAAGTAATGTTTACGGTTTCTAATTACTATTCCCAATTTGCCATTTAATCAATATGATCAAATTTTACTAAATAAATTTATGTATATATATATATATATTACATTTTTGTAAAATAAACAACTCATTAAAATATAAACTTGGAGATTTAAAAACCATTTGATTTTCCTCAACATCGGTCAACTCTCCCTTATTCTTTCTATCTACTTTCCCTTTTTTCTATCTAATTTCTTATATTTAGTTTCCTTAGGCCATTTCTTCGGCCCATTTCCCTTTTTTTTTCTTTTTACTGGGTTGAAGCCCAGTTTCATATACGAACCGCACACCTTACCTTAACCACGATCAGACAAAACTTGGCCAACTCCCCATTTCTTCTATCCTGTCGCTCCCCTTTCCTTTTTACTCTTTTTTTTCTATTGTCTTTTTTTTCAAATTCCTTTACTGTCTTTCCTTGCTTCATTTCACCTGCTACTTTCTTCTGTCAATACTCCTACTTTTCACGCATATTGGCACCACTGCTCCCCATTTTCACACATCAATACATGAGCAGCCCCTCTTCCCTTTATAGTTTCTACTGCCTCTCCTCCCTTATGCTTTGTTAATGTGACGACCCGAAACTTCCCCGTAAAGGAAAGGCTGGATTACTTTGAGAACAACACACATCAGAACACAAACTGAAGAACATTTTATTGCTGATTCCAATAATAACATCAGAGTACAAGAAAATCACAGAGTATGAATATATATATTACACAATAGGAATACTATAATATCAGAGATTTAAATTACATTTAGATAGCAGCGGAAAAATATTACAAATATACAACTGAAAGGAATACACGGATACAGAGTTTTCCGAATACCGCTTTAGCTGTAAACCAGGATCCTGTAAATATATCTGCAAAAAGCTACTCGACTGCCCGTGTGGAAAATAAGGGCACCCGAGTTTGCCAGTGAAACAAACTACAGGTCAGTCATGGGACTGGTATGAGAAATCTTAACTTAACTATCTAATAATAAGGCTAATCACCGGACCACGCCGCTAAGCGGAATGGGTTTACTCCATTGGATTGCCAGTGCATAAAATAAAGTAAAACGTTAAACAACATAATGCTTTTTAGAAAAATGAAACCATTATAAGACCCAAGTCCCATCACACAATGCAACGCAAAGCGGAGGATAGGGTTTTACCTTATAATGGTCAAAAGATGCTTGATACGATAAAACGGATTTAATTATTAGTGTGTATATATGTGGGTATATATATTTCAAATACATTTTCAATCATAATGTATCAATCATAGACGGCATAGTACCTCATCCTACTATGTCGCCATACTAGTTCTACAATCAAAACCGCAAGGTCGTATTGGAAATTGGATTTCCATCACGAGTTGAGGCTAGAGGCAAGCTCCTGTCCGATTCGAGACACTCTAGCAAATGCCTCAGGATCCCCCGCAGTGAACCCTTGGAGCGGTAGGGCCGGTCCCCGCCTATCGGCAGTGGATTGGTTATGCCTGAACACAAGTTTCCCGGTTCCTTTGAACCTATAGTATGACCACTAACGGCCTATAAAAATCTGAGGCACCTCAAAATCCATCATCCACATAAGTAAAATGCCAGCTAGTTTAAGCACTGACACTACCACTAGCTAGAAAGAAACGTGTGCACTCCCTACGGTCCATATCCCGTTTTTGACTCATACCGGGGTGTGAGGCTCGCGAAGTCACGATACACACAAAGCTATGCTGTAATAGGCTATACTTTGATCATACCACAAGGCCCTGCTTTTCAACAAAAGCCTTGATCATTTGCATCTTGGCGTGCCACATTGACAATCCACGCCATGCAATCGATCACTATTAGTATATACTAGGGTGTTAAGTAGAGAATAAATCCTCCACCACCAAACAGACATACATTAACAGAAATCGATTTAATTCACATGGAACGAAATCCAATGTCAGACACGCATCCATTTACTAGCTTATGCTCTGGGTCTGAGCGAAAACCAAATCTGAACAATCAAAAATAGTCCGGACGGCCACCACTGAAGCCCCTTCAAGGTAGCTACTCCCATCAAGGGTCTCTGTAGCAACACATCCATTTGATGTGAAGATCGTCGGTTTTCAACCACCGTCTTCATCTTCGACGCTTCATCGTCGTAGTAATTATTCGGAATGGGTTAAACACTGTCTTCCGGAATAACTCGCGTATTTTATAATTAAAAATCGAGTACTATAAAAACACATCCAACGCCTCATTCCAATTTAGAATATTCTTCTAATAAAATATTCGCATTATTTTATCAAAGATAAACTCTTTAAATTATTCTTAAATCTTAATTTTAAAGATTTATTAAGAACCCAATTTGGTTTTAAATATCACAATTCATTATTCAATGATTAATTAAATTTAAGAAATTAATCTTATCTTTAACTTGGTTAAAGAACTAATGTCATTTAAAACATAGTTCACGGTAAACCCAAAATCATCTTCCATAAATATGGAACCTTCACAGAAATCAAATCAATATATAATCGTTATACATTTCTGTATCCGACCAATAATATAAATGGAATAACGGCAAAGCCTTTTAAATTCCATATGTAGTATCGGTCTTCTTTTACAGAAACTGATCTCAGTTATTATTAATTCGAATTCCTTTCAATTCCAATTTAATATATATTAAATTGGAAAACCTTACTTTTGGAAAATTCCCATTTAAACCTTGATACAAGATTTATAAATTCTAAATCATATTTCATTGTCAGTTGGGTTAAAGAACAAATGTCGCTTAGAAACACAGTTCACAATAAACCCAACTCACATTTCATCTTATTCCAATTACTAAATATAATTGAAAACTTTAATAATCTTAATTAAAAGATTTATTCTTTTCATACGAGGATTAAAAACAGTGTTATTTAAGACACTATTCACGACAAACCCAAAATCCAATTTATTTAATTTAACTTCAGTTAAATATTAACATATTGGAAAACTTTATTAAATCTAAATTTAATGATTTATTCTAGTTAATAACTAGTTCATATCAATAAATATGTTTTTCTAAAATATATTCTTTTTCTAAAATAGTTACTTAAATATTCTTTTCTAGAATATTCTTTATTGGAATGTGACTCAACCAATAAACATATATTGCATGAAATCAACAAGCATGATAAATAAATATCAAACATCCAATTAACAACCAAAGTGAATTCTACACTAAATGGTGGGACTAGTGTAGATCAAATATCGTCCCAACACACGTGTGGGGTTTCATCCAGCAATCAGATAATAAATTATTTGTGCACTTGGGCGATGTGTAAAAATTATCAACCCAATCACATAAACAAGTCGGATAACTTGTAAATGGAAGTGTAACATCTCAGCACCATAAACATATATAATGAGGAATCATTTCATGTAACACCCCACCTCCGTTAAGGTCACTCACAAAGGGAATGCCTTAACTTTGGTGGAGCATTTTAGTAAACAAAAACAGAATATTACAAGACAGATAAACAGTACTTGAAAAATTATAACTTTATTTCAAACAGAAGCTTAGTTACATCCTTTCAAATCACAATATCAGAATTCAAGTACAAAATATCAGTCTTGTACAAAAGCCTTCAGAATGCATAGTTTAAAATCATAATCCCCGCAGAAGAAGACAAGCCATACTTTAAGCACTGCAAGCGGAAGAAATCTGGATCAAGCTAGAGTATTCCCTTCTACAAAACCTTGGGGGAGGGGGGGAACGGAAGAAAGGAGGCGAAACAACAAGGGTCAGACAAAAGTCTGGCAAGTCCAGTGATTTTCAGTTATGAACAGATAATAATAACATGACATGAAAATAAAACTGGATGAGAGATAACTGTAACAGATGTAGTAGATATAACAGAAGAACAGAATGATATAAGCTATTGCTTTACACTTCTCTGCACTAATACTAGTATAACCGAATTAGTTGTCACCCTAATGTCTAAACTGAAACAGAAACGGGTACAGAATAATTTAACTGAAACAGAATGCTAATAATGGGCCTTTACTACCCGATCAGAAACAGACAGAAGCAGAAAAAGATTAATCCCTACGGAAACAGAATGTAGAATTAGGTGTACACTAGTAATGGGCCTTTACCACCCGAACAGACGGTACCACGCAAAAACAGATAGGTGTTACCACCCAACAGAAACAGACGGTACCAACAGAAACAGACAGAACTAAGTGTACCCTAAAACCCTACCCCTAGAGATCGGCTCCCTAATACATAAATATCCTGTGTCGGCCCCACAGTAGGGTGTATCACTCCCTAAAGTGACAACCAATTGGCACAGACCTATTTACAGATGTCACGGCGTCTTACATCCTCAGAGGCAGACCGGGATACATGCACGCACATGACCCGGTTGGAACGCACCATCAACACCCCTCGCCATTTTCAGAATGAACCGCTTATAATTAGTTCAGTAAGCGTGCCCGGACCCTACCTACTGTTGGGTCAAAGTTTTGATACCAGAAAGGGTTACTGACTAATATGGGTCCCAAACAACAGATGACACAAGTAATTCCCCTCCTAACCTTGTGTCCCCAGACTAACAGATTTCAGATTAACTTGTTTACAAGTTCAGACATACAGAATTCAGATCAACCAGTTCACAGACAAGTTTTCAGACTAACGGATCAGATATACAGATTTAACAGACTTACCGATTAACCAGTTACAGATTAACAGACTTACAGATTTGTCTAACTTTGTAATTGGACCTACAGATTCACGGAACAGATTTATTAAATTCATCAGTCTAGTGGGTTTAATCCTATCCGCCCAACACGTTTTAGACATCATGTTTATCTCAGATTTTCATTAATTAATTATTAATGCCCAGACCTCTCACATTAGACTGACAGTTTGCGGCTACTGGTTAGGCCGGTTGGTTCCGGGCAGATTTCTGTCGCAAACTGAGTCTAACCTCAGGTTTCAAGCACGTTATGACTAACTTCTCACATTATAACCTATTGTTTGCGGCCACTGGAATATGCCGGGCGGTTCCGGGCAGAATTACGGCGCAAACTCATTCTAACCTCAAGTTAGCCATGTTTATCTTTGCGGCCAATTAATTAATGATTTACCATTTATACCCACGCCTAATATACATGTCAATTATTCATAGCTAATTCAGATTATGTCAATAACAGACTGAATATATCAACTTAACAGACATAGCAGATAACAAGTTTAGGCGACTTAACGGATTCAGCAGAATAAGCAACTAGCAGATTTAGCAGATAACAGATTAGGCATCTCAACAGATTTAGGTTGGCATTCTTAACAGAATTAGCAGATGACAGATTTGGCAGATGAACAGATCTAGCAGACTAGGCAGTAGCGCAGAACTAGCAGATTGAGCAATATAACAGAACTAGCAGATTAGGAAAATATAGCAGAACTAGCAAATTAGGCAAATATAACAGATTTAATCATTCCTTAAAGTTTCACAACATATCTTGCCTAATTATAAATCTTGCCTAAGTTCACATGCATAAATAATAGTCATGATTCACAATATGATCATATACCCCATGTTTGCATTAAATTTGCATGTCACAGATTAAGGCATAATTTACACGTCCCAATTTAGTTCAACTTGCCTAGTACAAAAGATTCACATATAAATTATACCAAATATAGCTATTGACAAAAATCTCCTACTTAGGTATTATTCACATTTGATAGATATCCTACTTTAATGTAAATCTTTATACCTAAACCATATTTTCTTTGTCTCAAGTCACATGTTAACATACCATGGTTCCTCTTCTTCCAATTCACAGAATATGCATAGATCTAAATCTAGTTTACAACCTATGTCCTTTTTCTTAAATCAGTCATAGATTAACCAACTTCTCAAGTCGTATGTTCAATATTCTTTATGCCACAAACTCAAGTCATAGGTTCCATTATATGCCTTAGATTTATGTCCTAAGTTCCAAGTTCAACCTATGTTCTTTCCTCAACTCAGTCACATATCGGGCATGCCCATTTCATGCATTATTCATTTTATTGTCCCAAATATTTTAGCGTATGTTAATCTCTTAGGAGATTGGCGCAGGCTCGTAGTAGCCTGGCTATAGAACAGAAAGAAGAAGAGATAAAGAATAAAATAGATCAGAACAGAACATACACAATCTCAAATTCATATTTACAATCATGTCACAGTTATGATTAAAGTTTATATCGGAAAATAACTGCACTTGCCTTGGTTGGATTCTAAAAGAAAAAGGTGTTGTAGCTGTTCTCTTTTAATCCTAATCAGAATTGGAGAAAGAAGAAGCACAAGTCCTAGCTTAGGTTTCAGCAGAGTAGAGACGCCATTGATTTATTTATTTTTAGAGAGGAAGAGAGCAATGGAGGCTAGAGAATTGTATATGAGATTTAGGTTTAGGTTAGGGATGTATATATAGGTGTAGGAAGTTATTTAGGACCATTAGATTAACCCTGAATCATGAGAACCATTCAAATGCAAAATCTGCATTTGAGCGAATCGGCCCACGGGATGACAGCCAAACACCCTGGATTAACCCCTAGTCGGCCCAGCAGGGCTCGGGTCGACCTCAAAAATGGGCTGGTTCGGTTATTCCCCCTCCCAATTCGATGTTTTGAACCTTTTTTTGCATGTTTATTTTTTTAATTTTTATATAAATCTATATATATATCTCTCATATGCATATAAACTTCAAGGCTTAATAACTTCTTCATAATTAACCATTTTTTTTTTACATTCTCAGAAAATACGGGGTGTTACATTTCATATATAATAAAAATGTAAGCTCTCATGTTATCATAATTTATCCAAAAACCATAAATCTTTTCTACTGATTTATTTACATTAGAAATGTGAATGCTAATGTTGACTCACTTACAATGAAATGTAATCTCTTTATATTACATAAAATGATATTCTTTTTACATTGTAAAAAAAATGAAATCTTTATATCACATTAAAAATGTAATTCTTTGATTTTATCATTTTTATAATAACTAAAGTGTGGATAAAAATGTACTTTTTGATTTCATGTTTTATTTGCAATAGAGAATGCAAATAAAATATAACCTTTTTATCTCCTGCTTTATTTGCAGTAGAGAATGCAAATAAAGATTCAACTTTTTAATTCAGGTTTATTTACATCGAGGAATGTAACTAAAAATTGTAACTTTTTATTTCGAGTTTTATTTGCAACAAGGAATGCAAATAAAAATATAACTTTTAGTTTTAATGTTTTGTTTACATCTAAAGTTGTAAACAAAATGCATCTTTTTCCTATGGTGTTTATTTGCCTCTAAATTTGCAAATAAAAATATAATCTTTTAACAACGATGTTTATTTGCAACTAAATATTCAAATAAAAATATCATCTATATTAATTGTTTTGTTTGCAACTAAATTTACAAATAAAAATGTATATTTCTATTTCTAACTAAAATACAAAAAAAAATGTAATATTTGTTTGCATCTAAAATTGCAAACAAAAATGTAACTCTTTAAATCATATTTGCTTTCAACTAGTATAGATTTATAAAAGTGTTTGTTTTGTTTCAACTAGTGTAAAATGACAAAAATGAATAATTTGGTTTAACTACTTTAAATTGGCCCTAAAATTCCGGGTTGTTACAGTTAACTTCTGTCTGATTCCACCACCGAACCATCACTGACCAACGTGACTCAATTTTCCTATCCATTTTCTTTGGTTAACTGTCGCTGATTCTCTTTTCCACATTTGCTACTGGGTCCCTTTTTGTGTTTTTCCCATTTGTTTACCCATCCCTGTACACCACCGGTGCGTGCCGTGCACACATTCACGGCCTCAATCACCACAGAGCCATCGAATCGCAGCTGCATTACCGTGAACATGTCCCAGCACCACCAGCAATGCCACTGGCCTACTGTTGTGCTTCCATGAGGCCGACCAGGATACCATCGAGTGCATTGGCTATGACTGGAATTAAAGTGAATGCAGTCCATTCATAGTACAATCCATGCTCCTTCATGGCTTCATCAGCTGGTGACTTGAATATACTTGCTAATAAGCATATTGTTCCAATAAATGACATTGCTACAATCATTAAGTACCACTTAAGCTTCTTCACCTGAACAGTCCACTGAAAAAAAGTTGATGCCAAACAAGAAAGCACAGAAGCAACTAATATAGGAATTTTTCGATAAAACAATACTTGATTATTTTCAGTTCCACGTATTTCTTATATTTGTCCAAGTAATGAACTTAGTAAACTGCAGTTCATCTACTCCTTTTTACGTCTACACTTCCACGTCCATGCACATACATGAGCACACTTTTATTTCTGTAAACCCATGTTCTATTTTTAAATATTACATATTCAATTATAGGATGATATTACCAACCTACATACGATACTATAAAAGGAACAAGTGCATTGCCAGGTTCACTCATGATATTTCATGTACGCCGTACATATTCAAACACCAACAAGCTAACATTAGTATCCATGATCAGCTCCATTCTTTTCATTTCTTTTGCAAATGAACCAATAATTTAACTCCGCTTCTATTGTCATATTTATAATCATTTGACTCCTGTGCATATGCTAGTTTCAAGTGGCATTGTTCGTGCTTAAACAGTCCTTGGACTCAATGATTTTAATTTGGTTAATGTGGCATTTAATTATGAAGTTTACTTAGACAAAGGCCATAACGTTAACACACCATAAAAACACAAATATATCTCAACACAAGTCGTGTGTATACCTAAATTAAATGCAGATACCATATGTAAGACAGAGGAGTGGGAGTTAATTCTCTATTTCTATTTCTGTTTTCATGATTGGTTTTTCAGACTTGTTATGAAAGTTAGTTCAGCTAAACATAATCCTTTTAAAGTATATAAGTTGGTGTATATCTCTTTATTATATTTTATACAATCATATTCATCAGTGGTAATGATTAAAATGGGTACAAGGGAAATTTTGCGCATATACTGCTTCCACCACGACCACAAGGGTCTCCTTAAACTCCATCACATGTTGCCGACTCGAAGCTCGACGACTTCGTCATGGTGCGACGTCCTCCGGTGATTTAACTTAATCAATGTTTTGATAAATGGCTTATTGCTTATCATAAGAAATACATTTCCTTCGCATAGAAATTAGAAACATAATATTCAACTTATTTCTTTTGATTTTCTGACTAGTTTGTTATTCATTTTAGTTTATGTATTTTGATTGATCAGCGAGTCCACATATTTTGATTGATCAGTGAAGCTGAATGCATGTTGAAGCAACTTCAATCAAAGAAAACATGTGTTAATCCATACCATACATCTACTTTTGCAAGAACTCATCCACAGCAAATTAAATGCATCCACTGTCTGCACACACAAATCATGCTTACATACGAAAGAACAAAGTAGTTTCTTTGATTATTCTAGCTAACCGCCCCACATATGAAACAACAATCTTCAAATTACTTGTTATACATAACCACAGCATACACCTATATTAATTTAATTTACTTTAATCTATTGACACCATAAAATACTATCACGTTTTTGGCCACCACTGCTGCCGATGTACTAGTGTTAACAAGGGAGTTTTCTTACTACATTCTACTACTGTTGTTTTGAATATTTGTACACTGGTTAAACTTTTCAGTTCACATATTTTGTTTCCAGATTTACGTAAGGATCTAACTAAGAATTTCAAACATACACACTTATACATATGTATTTCTAAATCATATAAAAAAAACTGATTCAAGTGGAAAAACAGGGGAGAGTTTACTCACCCAAAACTGCTCATTGCCTTGGTACATTTCTCACTGCTTTGCTACCATTTCCACTTCCTGTTTGGTTAAATGAATCCAATGAATATATCCCATAACTAGATGAGTATTTATAGTTGCAAACAAAAAATAAAATAATGGGATAGCTTAGGCTGGGTTAGGGATAGACATAGGGCAGATTTGAGAAGTGTTAAGGCTGCTACATATATTTTTGAAAGTGATGTCTTGCTAAGGCTTATCAGGTGAAAATTCACTCCATACCTGAAGTGTACGCCATGACATTTGCAGTACACACTGTCTATTCATTTATGCACAAAGATGCTAAAAGAACTAGGCTTGGCTAAGGGGAAAGACTTTGTGGTTCTAGGCTGTCTTATTTTCTAGACAACATGTAACTTCATTTGATTACTATACAGCTAGTTCATAGCTGCAAATATGGTAAAAAAATTATACTGTTGTAAGTTTATAAAAATTAAACTTAGCTCTTAAGTATTCAGACCCATGTCGATTGAAAAGATATACACTTAGGCTAATTTAGGATGCTAGTTTGTAGCTGTAGTGCAATTTTGATTGAAAAGAGTTTAGGGGAAATCTTTCACTAATCTTCTGCATAGCTATTATATAGCTGTGTGTTAATAGCTGTTCATTTATTACTTGTCACATATAAAAATAAATGTAACATATTTGATTAATATTTACTGGAAATTTACATTTTTTGTTTGTCTTTTATCATATACTTGTCATTGTAAATTCTTTACTTTAGTATACTAGGAAATGAAAGTTGTGGACCACTTTAGTCTTACCTGTTCATATGTTTTTATGTGAATCAAACTAATTTTACACAAGAATGTACATATATATATATCTATATATATCTATTTATCTATTTTCTTACAAGAGCAAAAAGAAGTTTTTACCAAAACAAAACGATTCCATACTTATATATTTACGTATATACACATTCGTATATATTTACATATATACACTCATATATATGCATTTATTTATGCAAAATTTAAACAACTTAAATCAAGACGTAGATTTGATAGAATGTCAAAACGACATTTCATATATATACATACGACTTTAAAAACCATGATTATCATATTTTTTCTAAAGTATTCAAATTAAATATTATTCTACTGAATTAAATTGCAAGATATAATCTAAATTTATAGATTATAAAATTGGTCGAAAAACTAGGAAGTTACATTCCTTCCCCCTTAAAGGAATTTCGTCCCCGAAATTAAAGCGTAACGAGAAAATTCCAGTTATACTTAGAATCATATACTTATATCAAATCCACACATGGGTCATCCCCTAACAATCACAACAAACAAGGCATTTTAAACACACAGGTTATCTACTAGAATAATTCACTGCAATCAAAATATTTAACACATTAGTGATTGGTTGTAAATCACGGTTATTTCATAACTAGAAACATCTATTATTATAATTTGGAAAACATTTTCATTTCTCATTCATGTAATCAACCCTTCAATATTCATCAGTCTCTAACCATAAATTGGTAAGAAAATAATCCTCTGAATATCAATCCCGAAGACCGAAATCAACATCAGATCAACACTCCAAAAATTATTTAACTCGACCAGCTTCCAGTTAGGTTCCGATTTCTTAACTCCATTGTTGAACGCCTTATCAATTCCTATTACCCTATTTTAAATTCAAACCTTTGAATTTTCAACTTCTTGTTTACCTTAAGCAATTTTCCGACTTTCCAGAATTTCAAATTAAATTTCCGGTTTGTCTTATTTGTATATTCATCTTTATATAAATTCTAGTTTGATTATAATTAACCATCTCAATGATATAATATGATTATCAGATTAAAATAATAACCAACATTGCTATTTAAAATAATTTCAGAAAATTATTCTTTTCATATCAAAATATAATTTTGGGAAAAAATATTTCATTTACCCAGCTTTTAAAAACAATACTATGTCGAATTACTCTATTCAGAGTTTAGAAGAACTTTTTGATCTAGTGTTCGACGGACAAACCAATCATCATAGTATAAAACAGTTTTTATACAATATACAAATACACGCTCATATATATATATATATATATATATATATATATATATATATATATATTCAAACTCAATCTAGGGTATTACTAACCTTATCTCTATCGATTTACGCCACAGAGTCAAGGTTACTACTCAACCTGGCTTTGATACCACTATAACGAATCGCCAAATTCCCAATCCTGATTATCGATATAAGTACCATATCGACTAGCCAAGCACCAGAAATTTACCGGGTCATATAAAAGTAAGAAGTTAGAGGGTGGGAGTAGAAAAGATAGAAAATTAGAATAGAAGAAAAAGGAGAACAAAAAAGAATTAGAGTAACACGAATCTCATAGTAGAATGAACAAAATATAATATATAATATCATTTGAAATACAAAAATGGTATTTGCACATACATAGACCATCAGAGTACATCATATATACGACACAGCGGAACAAAACTCTATATATCTAACACTGAAGCCTCCCGCTCCAAGCTTCTTCCAGAATCTGTAAAATCCTGAACAACTTGACTGCCCATACAAATTTGGGCACCCAAGAGTTTAGGGAAAACATAGAAAAATAAACTCTGGGTCTATTATGGGACTGGTGTGAGCAAACGATTTAAACAGCTTGTTTAACTTGGAAAAAATCTTTTGAAAGAAAAGATAATCGTAAGACCAATCCACACATAAATACGAATGGTTTTTATCTTACGATAACCCAAAACATTTTTAAATCAAAACTATTCTGATATTATAATAATGTCTAGGGTTTTTCCACAAATAAATTAGAATCTAGCATAACGCTTGCATCTCATGCTCCATATATATAGTATACAAACAAAATCACGGGAGCTTATTGGAGATTGGATTCCGACTATGACAAGGTATGGAACCACCTACCGATAGTGTATCTCTAGAGGGGAATACACTGGGTTCAACAAGAACGTCTTGCAACCCGACCCACACATTACCGACCACTCATTTTGCTTGAGTGTATCGAATGTATATCACCAACGGTTGGGATCAGAAACCGTTTCCCGAAAGGGACAACATCGAATAGAATATGGAAGGAAACGAATTTTCTCTAGATAGGTGATTATACACCCTAATGGGAGCGACCCACATGTCCTGCTGCCTGCACGATTTTTTTCATTTCTTGGTTGTGAAGCTTGAGGTTAGAATTTACCTTTAGAACATTTGGCTATCATTTACTATGAATGCCACATTGTCAGATCCGCCAAATCACTAATTGACATCCACAAAAATACTCTGGGAATTACGCTAGAGAAGAGTCTTCTCCGCCACCAAACAGAAGTGCATTTGTAAAAATCAATGTACGTGATTCTTAAGAAATACTATGTTAGACATTCGTCCATACATCTTGTCCTGGGACTGGACAAACCGAAGGCACTATTCTGTAAATCCATCCTAGGTAATTTCTACTTAGGATTAACAAAACAACCCTTGCATAACTTTGTCATCAATTGTCTTCAAAATATCCGACTCGTATAAATCGAATCGAAGTGGAATATAGTTTCTGGACTCTTTGAAATGATAACGTTAATATCTTTTAGGGTCAACTGATATTTAATAGCAATCAATCAACATATTTTATTTGGTTTCTATATCATAACTGATTATCAAAACTTATTTAATAAAATCATTTCACATATAAGACTAAACTCACAGATTTAAATAATGATCTAATACAGGATGGGTTAACATCAATGTTTACTTTAAATTATTCAAGTCAGAATAATCACATCATAACGCATCAATCGATCGACAATCAATTTTCACAACATATATAACAACTCTAGTTTGGCAATTCCAATTCAATCGATCATTGTTTAAATATATTGGTTAATCCTGGATGAGGATTATTCCATATTTTATTTGTCTAGAATTTGTCTTTTTTTAGATAAGTAAATAATTTATTGAATCTTTATTTAAAACGGAAAATGAATGATACTTTCCTGAATTCGTACAATCGATTTCTTATTCACCCTCTCTTCCCAATTCATCTTCGTTTTATTTATTTTCCGAATGTTCGGAATAACCTTACCATTTCAGGGTTTATCTGATTCCCTTTTTCAAATTCCTCTTATAACCATCGTATCCTGCAACATTTGTTTCTATGGTTATTCACTTAGAAATGTGAATATCATTCCGTCGGGTTTCCTTTTATTTAACCATCTTGATTTCATTTGGAATCATTACTAGCACCATTCATCAAGTCATTTAACCATTTTGAAATTCCTTTTCTTACTTATTACCTGATTCTAAAACAGTTATCAGATTAAATCAATAAAATTTAAATAACACATCGATATTTATTTCAAAATGTTCAACTCATCGGTGATATTCATCTTCTTCTCGAAATCATGACACATTCTTGATTTTATTCTAACACAATTGATTTTTATCAATTATCTAACTTTGAAAAATAATTGAATAAACTTCAGTGCCTTATTATTTAATTTTAAAAAGATAAATTTAAATTCAACAAATATAACTTTAATAAATATATATATTGCTTTATGAAATCTTATCTTCAAGTAATGTTTACGGTTTCTAATTACTACTCCCAATTTGCCATTTAATCAATATGATCAAATTTTATTAATTTTTTTTATTTATATATATATATTACATTTTTGTAAAATAAACAACTCATTAAAATATAAACTTGGAGATCTAAAAACCATTTTATTTTCCTTAACATCTATCAACTCCCCCTTATTCTTTCTATCTACTTTCCCTTTTCTTTCTATCTAATTTCTTATATTTAATTTCATCAGGCCATTTCCCTTTTCTATTTTTTTCTTTAATTTAATTACTGGGCCGAAGCCCAGTTTCATATACGAATCGCCCACCTTACCTTAAATATGATCAGGCAAAACTTGGCCAACTCCCCATTTCTTATATCCTGTCGCTCCCCTTTCCTTTTCACTCTTTTCTTTTTCTATTGTCTTTTTTTCAAATTCCTTTACTATCTTTACTTGCTTCATTTTACCTGCTACTTTCTTCTGCTAATACTCCTACTTTTCACGCATATTGGCACTACTGCTCCCCATTTTCATGCATCAATACATGAGCAGCCTCTCTTCCCTTTACAGTTGCTACTGCCTCTCCTCCCTTATGCTTGGTTAACTTCTGTCCGGTTCCACCACCGAACCATCACTGACCAACGTGACTCAATTTTCCTACCCATTTTCTTTAGTTAAATGTCGATGATTCTCTTTTCCATGTTTGCTACTGCATCCCTTTTTGTGTTTTTCCCATTTTTGTACCCATCCCTGTGCACCACCGGTGCACGCCGTGCACACGTTCATGGTCCTCAATCATCACAAAGCTATCGAATCACGGCTTCATTACCACGGACATGTCCAAGCACCACCAACAATGCCACTGGCCTACTGCAGTGTTTCCACGAGGCCGACCAGGATACCATCGAATGCATTGGCTATGACTGGAATTAAAGTGAATGCAGTTCATTCATAGTACAATCCATGCTCCTTCATGGCTTCATCACCTGGTGACTTGAATGTACCAGCTAATAAGCATATTGTTCCAATAAATGACATTGCTACAATCATTAATTACCACTTATGCTTCTTCATCTGAATAGTCCATTGAAAAAAAACTGATGCCAAACAAGAAAGCATAGAAGCAACTAACATAGGAATTTTTCCATAAAACAATACTTGATTATTTTAAGCTCCACGTATTTTTTATATTTGTCCAAGTAATGAACTTAACAAACTACAGTTCACCCACTCATTTTTACGTCCACACTTCCACGTCCATACACATACATGAGCACATTTTTATTTCTGTAAACCCATGTTTTGCTTTTAAATCTTACATATTCAATTAGAGGATGATATTACCAACCTACATATGATACTATAAAAGGAACAAGTGCATTTCCAGGTTCATTCATGATATTTCATGTACGCCGTACATATTCAAACAAGACAACAAGCTGACATTAGATTCCATGATCAGCTCCATTCTTTTTGTGTCTTCTACAAATGAACTAACAATTTGATTTCGCTTCTACTGGTCATATTTACGATCATATGACTCCTGTACTTATGCTAGTTTCAAGTGGCATTGTTCATGCTTAAACAGTCCTTGGACTTAATGATTTTAATTTGGTTAATGTGGCATTTAATTAAGCAGTTTACTTAGACAAAGGCCATAATGTTAAAACACCATAAAAACACAAATATATCTCAATATAAGTCGTGTGTATACCTAAATTAAATGCAGATATCTAATGTAAGACAGAGGAGTGGGAGTTAATTATTATTTTCTGTTTCTGTTTTCATGTTTGGTTTTTCATACTTGTTGTGAAAGTTAGTTCAACTAAACATAATCCTTTTAAAGTATATAAGTTAGTGTATATCTCTTTATTATATTTTATACAATCATATTCATCAGTAGTAATGATTAAAATGGGTACAAGGGAAATTTTGCGCACATAATGCTTCCCCAACGACCACAAAGGTCTCCTTAAACTCCATCACATGTTGCCGACTTGAAGCTCGACGACTTCGTCATGATGCGGCGTCCTCCAGTGATTTAACTTAATCAATGTTTTGACAAATGGTTTATTGCTTATCATAAGAAATACATTTCCTTCGCATAGAAATTAGAAACCTAATATTCAACTTATTTCTTTTGATTTTCTGACTAGTTTGTTATTTATTTTAGTTTATGTATTTTGATTGATCAGCGAGTCCACATATTTTTATTGATCAGTGAAGCTGAATGCATGTTGAAGCAACTCAATCAAGGAAATATGTGTTAATCCATACCATACATCTACTTTTGCAAGAACTCATCCACGGCAAATTAAATGCAGCCACTGTCTGCACACACAAATCATGCTTACATATGAAAGAACAAAGTAGTTTCTTTGATTATGCTAGCTAACCGCCCCACATATGAAATTGTAATCTTCAAATTACTTGTTATACATAACCACAGTATACACCTATATTAATTTAACTTACTTTAATCTATTGACACCATAAAATACTATCGCGTTTTTGGCCACTATTGCTGCCGATGTGCTAGTGTTAATAGGGGAGTTTTCTTACTACACTCTACTACTGTTGTTTTGAAATCTTTATACACTGGTTAAACTTTTCAGTTCACATGTTTTGTTTCCAAATTTACATAAGGATATAACTAAGATTTTCAAACATCTACACTTATACATATGTATTTCTAAATCATGTAAACAAAACAGATTCAAATGGAAAAACAGGGGAGAGTTTGCTCACCTAAAACTGCTTATTGCCTTGGTACATTGCTCACTGCTTTGCTACCATTTCCACTTCCAGTTTGGTCAAATGAATCCAATGAATATATCCCATAACTAGATGAGTATTTATAGCTGGAAACAAAAAATAAAATAATGGGATAGCTTAGGCTGGTTTAGAGATAGACATAGGGCAGATTTCAGAAGTGTGAAGATTGCTACATATATTTTGAAAGTGATGTCTTGTTAAGGCTTATCAGGTGAAAATCCAGTCCAGACCTAAAGTATATGCCATGACATTTGTAGTACACATTGGGTATTCATTTATCTGCAAAGATGCTAAAAGAACTAGGCTTGGCTAGGGGAATGACTTTGTGGTTCTAGGCTGTCTTATTTTCTAGACAACATGTAACTTCATTTGATTGCTATACAACTAGTTCATAGCTGCAAATATGGTACAAAATATATACTGTTATAAGTTTATAAAAATTAAACTTAGCTCTTAAGTTTTTAGACCCATGTCGATTGGAATTGTAACAACCCGGAAATGCGAGCCAGTTTAAAATTTTTATTTTGGCAATTTTAGCGAATTTTCTATATTTAAAATGAATTATTTTAAATAATATCAACGAGAAATTTATTTTGAATATAAATAGAATGTACATATTTATATACGTCGTCGTTATAATATAATAATTATATATAATTATAAAAGGAATTGAAAATGGCCCTGCAGTTCGATAATTCGATTTCAAACTTCAAATGAATGTACCAGGTGCAAAATAAACCGGATTTCAGTGAAACCAAAAATAATAGGATCTATTTGAGGATATCTTTCCAACGAATCCGAAAAATCAAGATTTCATAGCGGGAATCAAAAGATATGTCCAGTTGAAAAATCTGAATAGTCGCTATGGAATTCAGGCCCTTAAAAATTGCCATTTTGCAAACGACCTCGGATTTCGACGAAACCACTTTTGTTGGATCCGTGATGTCAAGTTTTTGCTAGATTCCAATTTTCGTAATTTTTCGAATCAATATGTGAGCGTGGCAAAGGAAAACGCGTTTGACCAGTTTAAGTTGATTTTAATCGACTGGAAAATGACCATTTTTCCAACGGTCTCAGAATTTGATGAAACTAGTTTTGTTAGGACCGTATCGTCAATACGAAGCTAGAAAATATTTTTCTGGGATTTATAGAGTTAGTATGTGACCCCGGTAAATTGAAATGTGCGTTCAAATTCAATATATAGAGTTATATGTTGATTTTGACGAAAACTGATCGAAACGATCGAATCAGCCTACGATACATATCCCATTGTGTTCGGAATGGGGTTAATTAGCTCGGGACGACAGGCGCTGGGTTTGATTTCGAGTTCGAAATAAAAAGTTGCTTTTTGATAATTAAATTATTTAAATAAATATATTTATACACATCTCACCCCTCTCTTTCCTTTACCAAGTCAACGCTCAGTTAAATTAAAAAAAAAAAACAAAAGAAACCCTCGATCCCGCGGAAGGCCCCGTCGACGCCCTAGCGCCGCACCCCTGGAGACAGCGTCGCCTCGTCGGAAACCCCCTCCCCTCTCTCGCGCCTCCTTCTCCTTCCACCTCCAATCGATCGAGCCCCAATTCCCAATAACCGCCGCACCCACTCGCAGTTGACCATCCCTGAGCCGCCCCGACCTTCAACATACCCCGCCGCCTCTAACACTACTCTGCCGCCCCTTCTGAGATCACCCGCCACCAGTAAGTTCTTTTCCTTTTTTTTATTTTATTTTGATTAATTTATCTTTATTAATTTAAAACTAAGTAGTTTAGAAGGAAGGGATAAATAAAAAAATCAGTTTTTGGCATTGCTTAAGAGTTTGACTTATGTAAACATATAGTGGAAAGAAAAAAAATTTATTTTTATATGAATTGATTTTTAATTTCAGTTTTTAAATTCAATTCTCTTCATATAAATACTGATTTTTATTAGGGTAAGAATAAAATTTTGATGAGGAAGAATATAGGATTTTTAGTATAGGAAAGATACGATCTTTATGAAGAAATAATATGATTTTTAAGTAGGTAAAAACCAGATTTTTAATCGCTTGAAGATTGGATTTTTAATGAAGCAAAGACTTGGTTTTTAACGAAGTCAAAATGAAATCTTTATATTTGAAAAGGCGAAATCTTTATATTTGAAAAGGAGAAATCTTTATATTTAAAAAGGCGAAATCTTTATATTTGAAAAGGCGAAATCTTTATGTTTGAAAAGGCGAAATCTTTATATTTGAAAAGGCGAAATCTTTATAATAGAAAAGGCGAAATCTTTATATTTGAAAAGGCGAAATCTTTATATTTGAAAAGGCGAAATCTTTATATAGAGGATAGCGTGATAAAAATGTAATCTTTATTATTTGAACACCGTTATAAAAATAGAATTTTTATCTATATAGTAACGATGTAAAAATAGAATTTTTATCCATATGGAGTAATTATAAAAATATGATTTTTATATACATAGCAACAATATAAAAATGTGACTTTTATATATGTAGTGGCTACGGGCAACGAAAGTGACAAAATGCGAGAACGGCGAAGACTTCTACATAAGAAGAGTCGAGGTATTGGATTTAGCTTTGGTGAGAACTTCTCACTTTAAATTCTCTTTTTCTAGTTTTAAATATAAATACTAGGATGCAGACGGTGCTTAGCAGCACCCGACACCCGTCATCCACAGACCATGGATGGCTTGTTTGTTTGATTGATGTGTAGTGAAAATTGTTTATGATGTTGATGTGAAATCGATAATAAATTGTAGATGGTTGAAATAGATTAATTATCGTTGAAAATATAATTTTTAACGTGAAAGTGAATAAATGAATATTTATAAACAAATCGGCCGATTTGTTTATATACACTGATTTGACTGATATTGATTGGGATGATAAATTTTACACATTGCCCAACTACACAAATAAAAATCTGTGTTTGTTGATTTGAAACCCCACATGGGTGTTGGGATAATATTTGGCGTACACTAATCCCAATTATTTAATTGTATGTCGATCAATTGGTCGACAGACTGTGTAACCGTTGATTATTTATATTTGATGCTTATGCAGTTGTGTGGTGCACTTTGGATGATGGTTGATTGTTTATCGTTGCTATTATATACATGTGTTGTATGGAATCCATATAGTTAACGTTATATGGTAATTGATTGGGCCTCATTCCAATCGGGAAAATAATGAATATTATAAAAGAAAATTCATGTGTTGAATATAAAAATAGTCATGTGTTGACGATGTTCATGTGTTGAGTAAAACATTTTAAATAATAAAATTTACATCTTTATCATATTTAAAATTAGAACTACTTTCCAGTAGGAGTCTAATTAAAAATCAAACGATAGATACCATAATTTTATAAAATATTTTACATAACAAAAATAGTTGTGTGTTGACAGTACTCATGTGTTGAGATTAGTCATGTGTTGAAAGAAATATAGATTCATGTGTTGAATAGAATAAATATTCATTTGTTGAATAGAATAACGAATTTATTGAAATATATAAAGCCGTGTTGATTAGAGTTGCACTATTTTGACGTGAACGATATTTATATCGATTATATTCGTTTTTATAATGAATATAGAAAAGGTAGTGATTTCGAAATATAATGTTTTGAAAATATTATCATTTATATAGTAATGATATGAAATATTCAATTTTGATTTGAAATTGAATATAGAGTTGAAATGGTTTTGAAAACGAATTTAAAACTATTTATTAAATATGTTTTAAAAAGGAAATCGACGAAATATATATAATATATATATTATATATATAATGGCCTGAATAGAACGCGTCGCGCCGCGGCAGTTCTTGAATTTCGACCATTGACTTCGAATGGACGTTGCGGGAGATCTGACCATCGGATTCTCCTAAAACTGGAACCGTTGGGTTCGTATCGAATAGAGCTTTCCAATGGATATTAGAAATTTGAAATCTAACGGTTGGATTAGTAATTATGTCCAAATCAATTTCTGAAAAGGTCGCTGTAAGTGCAGTTCGATGGCCGTTGTTGGAAATCGACTGTACGGGCCTTGATAAAATTAATAAAAATATTAATAATTTGTGCAAAATCATAATATGTGAATTGAAAAGAACTGGAATGAAAAATTCCACATTTGAAAAGATAAAAATAGATTTTTATCGAAATGAACTAGTTTTGAACTAGAATTAAAATCAATTTATTTTTGAAATAAATAAATTGAATTTGAAAGTGGTTTTAAAAATAATCAATATTCCCAATACGTGAATTGGACTGGAGTTGAATCGAAATTATCTTCGGAATATTTCGATGTTGGATTTTGTGACTATACAAATATTGTTATGGGAATTTGAAAGATATATTTTATATCGTTATTTCCAATACGATATTTGTTGATTTCAGGATTTGATATTGAATATAAGCCGGTATATTTTCTATTCAGAGCCTTGTATTTAACATCAAATACGATTTGGATTTGTCGTGAATGGTGTCTTCATTAACACTATTCTTAAGCCCAATAGGGAAAAAGATTAAATCTTTCTATTTAGATTTAATGAAGTGTATCAATTAAATAATATTTAATTGAAATTGAATTTGAATTAGTTTTTGGGTTTATCGTGAGCGGTGTTTTGAACAACACCTGTTCTTTAACCCGATTAACAATAGAGTGTGATTTTGGGTTTATCGTGAATCGTGTTTTAGATGACATTGGTTCTTTAACCCAGTTAAAGGCAGGATATTGATTTTTGAAAAGATTAAAACTAAGTGGAGTTTTAATGAATCTTTAATTAGATTGAAATGTGAATTGATAATTTAAATTATCAAATCTGAAAGGTGATCGAGAATGGAGTACCACCAGTTTTGCTCCAAAGCGATAGTTAAATCTTTAATTAGATTTGAACGTGAAATGGTAATTAATTTTACCGATAGCACTGTGGTGTTAGATATGAAGTATGACCAGTTTTACTTCATGGGATGAATAGGTTGGGATTGGGAAATAAAATAAATAATTACTTCGGTGTGGTTCGCTAATCCCGACTAGTTTGGAAAACCATGAAATGGTTTGAAATCATATCCAAAGGAAGATTAAAGAATAAATTTAGAAGAATTTATCTTTGATAAAATTAATGGGAACCTATTCCCTAAGAATGTGATTTTGTGAATAAAAGAATATTCTGAATTAGAATGAGGCGTTTGTTGTGTTTTGTAACATTTGTTTATCATATACGTGGGTTATTCAGAAAGGCCGGGTTTATACCCATTCTGAATAACTGATTCGACGAGATGTCGAAGATGAAGACGATGGTTGAAGACCGGAAGTCTTCACATCGTTTGGGTGATTACTGATGATCTTGATTGGGCTGTACACCCTAGATGAGGGAATCAATTGGTGATCGTCCAGACGTACTTGGAGATGGATGGATATGCGAGGAAAGTGCCTCCGGTTTCGTTCAGACCCAGAACGAACTTGTAAATGGATTATGTGTCTGACATTGGATTTTATTCTGTGTTAACTGATCTCTATTAAATATACATCTGTTTGGCGGCGGAGAATTTATTCTCTTGCTTAACGCCCTTCTCTGAGACGTACGAGCTCAGAGGTTGTGTATCGATGGACATCAGTCGCATGGAGTGAATTGCCAGTGTGGCACGCGTAAGTGGCAATTGATCAAGGCTTCTGTTGAAAAGCAAAGTCTTGTGGTTGATGATCAAAGCACGGCCTTTGTGGCATAGCTTTGTGTATAACGTGAATTCGCGAGCCTCACACCTCGGTATGAGTCAAAACGGGAGACGGACCGTTGGGAGAGCACGACGTTTCTTTCTAGCTAGGGTGGTGTCAGTGACCTACCAGCCCTGACATTTATATACTTTTCACCTGTGTGGTTGTTGGAATGCGAGGCGCCTCGGATATAGGTCTGTAAGGACCGGGAAACGTGTGTTCAGGAATTGCCAATCCTCAAAAGTAAGAGAGGACCGGCCTAGTCGATTCCAAGGATCAAAGTGGGGTCCTGAGACATTTGCTAGAGTGTCTCGAACGGAGAGGAGCTTGCCCCTTGCCTCGACTCATGACGGAAATCTAATTTCCAATACGTGATATTGCGGTTTTAATTATAGAACTAGTATGGCGACATCTTATATGGTACCCATGCCGTCTATGATTGATATTTATGATTGAAATTGTTTTGATACTATGCACTTATAATAGTATCAAATGATTTGTTTTAAACGTACCAAGCATGTTTGGCTATTATAAGGGAAAACCCTATCCTCCGGCTTGCGTTGCATTGTGTGATGGGACCTAGGTCTTATAATAGCTTCATTTTTCCAAAAAGCATTGCGCTGTTTTGTTATATGCACTGGTATTCTTGGGAGGAAACCCGTTCCGTGTTATACAGCGTAGTCCCTTGAATTACTATCTTTTAAAGTAAAGTTTTAAATAACTGTTTTAGTTCTCACACTAGTCCCATGACTAACCTGGAGTTTATTGTTTTAACCTAAACTCTGGGTGCCCCTATTTTCCACATGGGCAGCTAGTAGTTTTGGTTTTGGAGATTTATATTCACAGGATCCTGATTTACAGCTGGAACAATGCTCGGAAAGCTCTGTATCCGTGCATTACTTCTAATTGTGCTTTTGTATTATTTTCCGCTGCGATGTATTTAAATGTAATTTAAATCTCTGATATTTGTCGAATGTAATTTATTCATTTATACTCTGTATATTCTTGTATTCTGATGGAATTGTTGTAATAACAATGAAATGTTCTTCTGTCTGCGTTCCGATGTGTCCTGTTCTCAAAGTATCCGCTCTTTCCTTCACGGGGAAGTTACGGGTCCTTACAGGAATGATATACACTTAGGCTATTTTAGGATGCTAGTTTGTAGCTGTAGTGCAATTTTGACTGAAAAGAGTTTGGGGGAAATCTTACACTGATCTTTTGCGTAGCTATTGTATAGCTGTGTGTTAATAGCTGTTCATTTATTACTTGTCACATATAAAAATAAATATAACATATTTGATTAATCTTTACTGGAAATTTACATTTTTGTTTTGTCTTTTGTCATATACTTGTTATTGTAAATGCAAGCAT
Source organism: Allium sativum (assembly GCA_030737875.1). Lineage (NCBI taxonomy): Eukaryota > Viridiplantae > Streptophyta > Magnoliopsida > Asparagales > Amaryllidaceae > Allium > Allium sativum. The sequence goes on along the minus strand of CM060918.1, from coordinate 969,792,849 downwards.
TAGTTTACGAGGAAATGAAAGTTGTAGACCACTTTATTCTTACTAGTTCATATGTTTTTATGTGAATCAAGCTAATTTTATACAAGAATTTACATATATATAGATATATTTATTTATCTATTTTCTTACAAAAACAAAACCAAGATTTTACCAAAACAAAATGACTTAATACTTATATATTTACGTATATACACATTCATATATATTTACATATATGCACTTATATATATGCATTTATTTATAAAAAATTTAAACAACTTAAATCAAGACGTAGATTTGACAGAATGTTTAAATGGCATTTCATATATATAAATATGACTTTAAAAACCATGATTGTCATATTTTTTTCTAAAATATTCAAATTAAGTATTATTAAACTGGATTAAATTGCCAGATATAATCTAAATTTATAGATTATAAAATTGGTCAAAAAACTGGGACGTTACACTTATCTTCAAGACAAATAGAAGTTCGTTGACATAACACCTAATATTCACTAAATGTTACAATAAGTTCCATTTACTATTCAATTTCAATATGGTTTTAAAACCTTTTCTTGCATTTGAAAAATCTCTTTTCTATCACAATCACTTTTACTTAATTTAATTATTAAGTAAGCGCTTATTTAAAACCATCACATTAGCTTTAAATCTCTTTTATAAATCTTTTTTACAAAATCTAGATATATTGTAAAATCCTTTTATAAAACCCTTTTTAAAATTCAATTAAAAACTCATTTCAAACTTGATATATTTCCTTTAATAAATTCCATTTTAAAAAGGAAATAACTTTCATTATTATTTATTAAAATAATAATTAACTTCAACATTAACTAATGTAAAAGTAGTTTACTTCACTATTAATTAAAAAATGGATAGTTAATCTGTAACACCCCATAATTTAATACACCATAATTATAAAATAAAGACAATAAAATTAATATTAATTAATAAAATATTCATTATTGAGTGAAATCAATTATCGTTGCATTTGTTACGGAATTCTAGTTCAGATAGCTCTTGATTTTCGTAAATCGGATAATGTATGAGGAAGTTATGGGCTTAAGAAGATTAAAATTATATGTAAAATCCAAATAAATAAATAAATAAAAACAAGAACCAACGGTAAATGGGCGACCCAACCCGAACTAGGACGACACATGGGTCGACCCAGGTGTAAGGTAGGTCAACACATGGGTCGACACAATGGGCAGGTGGATGACCCACCTACATGCAGGGTGGATTCCTATGACTGTATTCGAAATATATATATATATATATATATATAGGCTTAGCTTGAGGTGTACAGTTGGATTTATAAACCTAATATCCAATGGTTTAGAATTATCTTAGTTAATTTATAAATAGACTAGCTACCTCCCTCATTTTCGTGCACACAAACAATCTTCATCTTCTTTGTAACACCCCATAATTTTATAACATTAAAATTCACAAATTAAAGTATACTTAATTTTTAGAAAAGAATTAAGTGAAATGGGTTGCGCAGAGAAATATATATATATATATATATATATATATATAAATTAAATAAATAAATATGCGAAAAAGTTCAAAACAGCGAATTGGGAGGGGGAATAACCGAACCGGCCCATTTTTGAGGTCGACCCGAGCCTTGCTGGGTCGACTAGGGGTTAATCCAGGGTGTTTGGCTGTCAACCCGTGGGCCGATTCGCTCAAATGCAGATTTTGCGTTTGATTGGTTCTCATGGTTCAGGGTTAATCTAATGGTCCAAAATAACTTCCTATACCTATAAATACATCCTAATGCTAACCCTAAACCTAATTAAAATAGAATAGTTACCGTCGCCATGGAAATCAATGGAGCCGCCGCCAACTAAGAAAGAAGAAAAGCAAATTCAATTCTAATTCTCTCAACCCTAAAGCAAAGCAAAACTCTCTCTTTTCTTCTCTAAATTTTGAGTATGATGATCTTAACAAGATTATTATCATTTTAATTAGGTTGAGTTATGAATGGATTATGAGTAGATGATGTGAATTATCATATATGTTGTTGTAAACCCCTTTTTCTATCATGTATATTGTAAATCCAATGTTATGTGATGATGATATCTTACATGTTGTAAATCATGCTATGATGATGTTATGTATGTTGAAAGTTTCTATGCTAAGTTGTGATGAATCATACATGTTAAAAAGGCCATGATGTTACCATCTATGCTAGTTAGTTCATATTAATTAAATCATCATGTTTGGGTTATGTTGATCTATATGACAAGTCACATATGCAAGTTAGATTGATTAGAAAAGTTATGAACATATGCCAAGACATCTATTATGACATCTAGAATTATGCTATGATATATGTGATATCCTATGCTAGTTCACACCATCATTATGTTGCCTAAAAACCCCATATGCAAGTTTATGTATAGATTTGGGCTATGATCATATCATGTAAATTGAGACATTTAACAAGTTGACACCTTTTGATCCTTAACATGTGTAGTTTATGCAAGTTCCACCCCTATTATAATTAGATTTATTTTAATTGTCTATATGTTGTGATAATTTATCTTTGTGCTATGTGTTAGACTATTCAAGTCTAGCCTATATTATGTGTTGAATAAGCGAACGTATAAACGTGGGGTAGGGGTAATATTAAGGATTTAATATTAAAAAGTTGGGGTGCAATTGATATGATTTTGCATGCCATAAGTGGATGACCATAATTGAGTCAATTATGGACATCATTAAAAGTTGACTTAATTAATAATTTGAATAGGGAATTATTAAAACTGGGGTAAAAGATTTTAAGTGTTAATCAATGCTTAGGGCACGAGGTTGGACTCGTTTGTGACGTAAACCTGCCCGGACCCGCCCGGCAAATCCATTGGTCACAAATGTCAGCCCAATGTGAGAGGTCCTAGGCCTAAACTAAAGCATAACGATTGCAAAGACACGAGGTTAGACTCTTTTATGGTGTAAGACTGCCCGGACCCGCCCGACAAATCCAGCTGCCATAAATGCCAGTCTAATGTGAGAGGTCTTTATGAGGTTATGGCCTGAATGAATTAAGAAATACTTAACCAGATAAACATGTAAGGTGGGACATGGGGGTTAAGTAGGTGCCTTGGGTGGCATGAGGAATCTAGGGGGTGCCCTTAGTGGCATGTTAAATACGATTAGTAAGACTTAACCAAACACACATGTAAATGAACATGACTCAGAGGGTTAAGTGGGATATACTAGTGACAAGCTTAGGTGGGTAGCTTGTGGGGGCCCATTTCGACCAGTATCCCAAATGTATCTTTGTGGGCTCGACCCAAGTCGAGGACGGGACACGCATGCTGGGTTTGACTGTAAGAGGCCGAAACGGGGAGCGGTGGCAACGCAAGTCCAACGGGTTTCGTATGCGTGTGTGGACCCGGGCTGGTAGGTAAGACGTTGTTGCATCGTGTAGGTATAAGCCGTGCATTCTCAAGTTGTATCGGGTTGCCACTTTAGGGGAGTGATACACCCCACTGTGGGGCCAGCACGGGTATCTACGAGTAGGGAGCCGATCGAAAGTGGGTAGTGGGGTACACCTAGTGGAGATAGGGGCAGACGGCACCTATGTAGTCAGCTAGGGGTACGTAAGGCTATTTATAAAGTTTCTGTGTGAAGCAAGTGGGATCAGACAGTAGGGTGACTGGTGTGGTGCAGTGTAGTAATGTGCGGTGTAGTGTAGTAATCATTCGTTAGTAATTAGGTGTGCCTTTACCGTTATCTTTAACGTTATCTTAAACGCTATCTTTATCTTCCTAAGAGTTCATAGACATTTACTTGTCTTCCAGCTTATGCCTTAGTCTAGTTATTTTGATAATAGTATTGTTAGAATTATCATACTCGCCAGACTTTATGTCTGACCCCCTCTATTTCTATCCTTTTTCCCCCTCCAGGACCTCAGGTTGGGCCCAGCTCTAGTGGAGTTTGATTGAATTGCTTCATCTCTCTTTGGAAAGCTTGGACCGTTGAAGTAAAGTCCAGCTTGTTATCTTTTTAATGGCTATTTATGTAATAGGATTATGTATTTTGTTTTTATGAAGATGGATATTGTACTTGGTTATGATCTATGGTTTTATGATGTAACAAACATGTCTAATTTCCGCTGCAATAAAATGAAGTTTTAGATTTCCAAGTACTATTTATTATCTGTCTTGTTGTAATTTTTCTGTTCTATATTCACTTATAACCTCCATGGAAGTTAATGCATTCCCTTTGTGAGTGACATTAATGGACGTGGGGTGTTACACGTGGTATCAGAGCTTAAGGTTACCAGAACAGATAAAATATACTTTAGAAAAATAGTTATTTTTGGAAGAAGTGCTTTCAAAAACATGTTTTAATGAGAAATTTAAAGAGAAAGGTTTTTAAGAAAAAAAACATAATCCCCAATAGCCCATATCTTTATCTTTCGAATTCTCCATTCTGAATCTTTCCTTTTTCGTTTCAGCATGGCTGAAGATCTTAATCTACCCAACGGTGTAACGATACCGGGATCGTATTGGAGGTTATTAGAGGCTAGGGCCGCTGCAGGTCCAGCCAATGTTCCTCCACCACCAGTTGCACCCGTTCCTCCTCCTCCTCCTCATGTAGATACTTTTGCAAAGACGTGCAAGGAATTCAAGGCTATGGGTGGAAAACCATTTCAAGGGTCAGAAACGTTTGTGGAAGCTAGAGATTGGCTTAAGGAGGTGGAAGAATTGCTAGAAATCTTTGAAGTAGAAGAAGGGAAGAGAGTTCATTTAGCAGCTTGGCTGATGAAGGGAGAGGCCTCGTTTTGGTGGGAGGTAACTAATGGGGAGCGTCCCGTTGACTCTTGGGAAGAATTCATACGTAGGTTCGAGGCGAAGTTTCTCTCAAGGGCGGAAGAAAATCTATATATGGAAAGGTTCTTGACATTGAAGCAAGGAAGCTCATCAGTGAAAGAATATGTCAATAAATTTAATCAGTTAGCAAGGTTTGGCTTGGACTTAGTAAACACGCCGGAGAAGAAGGCTCTAAGGTTCGTTAATGGCTTGAATGAACCATTGCAAGGGTTGGCTATGACCCACATCCTGATGGGGGCCACTTTGAGAAGTTAGTAGAAATGGCGCTCATGCATGAGGAGAAAAGCGCTAAAGCTGATAAGGCACCCGAGAAGAAGGGGGATCAGAAGAAACCACAACAGCAAAACAAGAAGGGTGGAAAAAGACAATAATGGCAAGGGAAAGAAGAAGTGCTTTAACTGTGGAACCCCAGGCCATCTCAGCAAGGATTGCCGAAAGAAAAAGAAGACAGGCTATTTTCATTGTGGCGATGCGGGAAATTTAGTGAAGGACTGCCCAAAGAAGGGGCAGAGGGCAGGAGCTACCTCGGGAGGACAGGTGCAGGCTCTTATAGCACCAGGGCAGGCAAGGGGACAAGTTCAGGCTCTCGCGGTCCCCACTGCTGCAAGAACGAGGTAGAACCATTTCTGTTGAAAGCTTAGTTTTTCTGATTGATCATCCTGTTCGTACCTTATTCGATTCGGGCGCATCACATTCGTTTATCTCTACATCATTAGTTGAATCACTACACTTAAACACCAGTTTAGTAGAGGATCCCTTAGTTGTTTCGAATCCAATAGGGGGCTCAGCTTATTTGTCCATGATGTGTTTGGATTTGAAAATTTCCAAACTTAGCGTTGAATTTAGATGTGATGCTTATGTGTTGGGCTTCACGGGCTATGGGCTAATTTTAGGAATGGATTGGTTATCCAGAAATGGGGCCGTTCTTGATTGTGAAAGGAGAGTAGTTAGGCTCGTGACTCGCCTTGGCAACACTCTCGAAATCTTTTGTAATCCCATAAATTCGGTTATGCTAAGTTATCTAGAATCGCTTGACACGTCTGAGGAAAATCTACGATCTGTTAGAGTGGTCCGAGAATATTCGGATGTGTTTGAGGAGGTGAAGGGCTTGCCTCCGAAGCGGGAGATAGATTTTCGAATATATCTTGTGGATAATGCGAAACCAGTATCTTTGCCAGTACGCCACATGGATCCACGTGAAAGGAGGGAACTCGGTAAGCAAGTGAAGGAGTTGCTTGAGAAGGGGTTCATAAGACGAAGTATATCGGAGTGGGGTGCTCCAGTAGTATTTGCCACGAAGGCGGATGGGTCCCTTAGACTGTGTGTGGACTATAGAGAACTTAATAAACTTACTAAGAAGAACAGACACCCACTGCCGAGGATTGACGATCTCTTCGATCAGTTAGTTGGCGCCTTAGTGTTTTCGCAGTTGGACTTAGCCACTGGGTTCCATCAGTTGAGAGTGGCTGAGGATAGCATAGACAAGACTGCCTTTAGGACTCCGGACGGTTTCTATGAATGGCTAGTGATGCCCTTCAGTTTGACAAACGCCCCAGCATATTTTGTTGATTTGATGAGTAGGGTGTTTAGGGAGTACCTTAACAAATTTGTGGTAGTCTTTGTAGATGACATCTTGATCTTTTCTAAGGATGAAGAAGAGCATGCCCTACATCTTAGGGAAGTGTTGGAGACTCTTCGAGCGCATAAGCTTAAAGCTAAATTTACTAAGTGTCACTTTTGTAGGAAGGAAGTACGGTTCTTAGGACACGTGGTTTCCAAAGAAGGGATAGCTGTAGATCCCACGAAGGTGGTGACCATCCAAGATTGGAAGGTCCCTAAAAATGCTACCGAAGTGAGAAGTTTCTTGGGGTTGGCTGGCTACTATAGGAAGTTTATCAAAGACTTCGCAAAGATATCAGCTCCACTGACACGCTTGACGAAGAAGAACCTAGTTTTCACATGGGACGTAGATTGTGATGATGCGTTCCAACGTTTGAAGAGAGCTTTGACTTCAGCCCCAGTCTTAGTATTGCCAGATGGGAGTAAGCCGTTTACCGTTTATACTGATGCTTGTGGGACAGGACTAGGCGTAGTCTTAATGCAAGAGGGTAGGGTAATAGCCTATGGTGGAAGGCAGTTGAGAGCGCATGAGAAAAATTATCCTACACATGACCTAGAATTGGCAGCTATTGTTTTCGCGCTTAAGTCTTGGCGTCATTATCTTCTTGGCGAGAAATTCGAATTATTCACTGACCATAAGTCTTTAAAATACCTATTCTCTCAAAAGGACTTGAACTTAAGGCAGCAAAGGTGGATGGAGTTCTTAGCGTCCTACGACTTTGAGATAGCATATACCCCTGGCAAGGGTAACGTGGTGGCCGATGCCTTAAGTAGAAAAAGATTATCCTTAAGTCCTTTGTTTGTTGAGCGGCGAAGTTTAGAATTCATTTCGGTGTTTGACTTTAGACCTTCCGTTGACTTCGTACCCGGTTTGCTAGCATCCTTGGAGGTCAAACCTACGCTTTTGGGACGGATTGGCGAGGCACAGCGAGACGACCCGCAGTTGGTTGAGTTAGTAGAAAAACTCAAAGGAGGGGAGTCATCAAGCCATCTCTGTAGGTATACCCTAGACGATAAGGGTTAGTTACGTAGGGACGGTAGACTTTGTGTACCAAAAGACGATGACCTAAGGAAGACTATTCTTGACGAAGCACATCATTCGAAGATGACCATTCATCCCGGCGGGGACAAGATGTACAAAGACATGAAGAGAGTTTACTTTTGGGCCGGCATGAAGAAAGACATGGCCGAGTATGTCGCTAGATGCTTGGTATGCCAACAAGTAAAAGCGGAGCAAAAGAAACCCTGTGGGTTGCTTCACCCATTGGAGGTTCCACTATGGAAGTGGGAGAGTGTCTCGATGGATTTTGTGGATGGATTACCGCGATCGAGGAGGGGTAATACGGGGATTTGGGTTATAGTAGATAGACTTACTAAGAGCGCCCATTTCATTCCCGTGAAGAGTAAGAGGACTGCTCCATGGTTAGCTTCTGTATATGTCCGAGAAATAGTTCGGTTGCACGGTGTTCCTTCTAGCATAGTGAGCGACCGCGATCCTATTTTCACTAGCGAATTTTGGAGAAGCTTACAAGAGGCGGTAGGGACTCAGTTATGTTTGAGCACCGCATATCATCCTCAGACGGACGGCCAGACTAAGAGGGTGAATCGCATTCTAGAGGATCTGTTGAGGCTATGTATCCTAGACTTTGGGGGTACATGGGAAAAGCATCTTCCATTGGTTGAGTTTGCATATAATAATAGCTTTCAGTCCAGCATTGGTATGGCACCATTCGAAGCTCTATATGGACGACCTTGTCGTTCACCTACATGTTGGTGGGAATCTACGGATAAGATCTTACTTGGGCCCGATATGATTAGGGAGACTTCGGAGAAGATCGACTTGATTCGAAGGAGGATGAAAGCAGCGCAAGATAGGCATAAATCTTATGCGGATAAAAGGAGGACAGATCTCGAGTTTGAAGTTGGGGACATGGTCTTTGACAAAGTATCTCCATTACGAAACGTTGTTCGCTTTGGGTCCGTTAGGAAATTAGCACCAAGGTTTGTAGGGCCGTTTCCTATTAAGGGGAGGATTGGACGGATGGCGTATAGAGTGGAGTTGCCCGAGAGACTTAGTGGTGTACATGACGTATTCCATGTGTCACATTTGAGGAAGTGCTTGCACGAGACCGCGGAAGTGGTAGAGCCGAGATTGCTTAGAGAGGTGGAGATAGAGCGTGATGCGACAATTCGACGAGCTCCTACGCGCATTCTTGGGTCGGAGATCAAGAGGTTGAGGAATCGAGAGGTCAGACTAGTCAAAGTGCAATGGGGAGATGATGAGAGCAACGCTACTTGGGAGACGGAAGAGAAGATGCGTTCACGATACCCTTTTCTTTTTTAGGGTATGTCCTTTAATTTCTCCTTTATCGCTTAGCTTGTACTTATCTTTAGTATATCCTCTCGCTAGTATCTTTGACCTTTAGTTAGGATAATCCTATGGTTGAAACATGTGTTTGAGACATGTTATGTATGGTGGATGCAAAGTGGATGCAAGTGTTTGCTAGTGGTTGCTCGTGGATGCATATACACACACTATTAGGCACCAGATCGGCTCAGTCACTTCATATTGCATATTGCATATATATGGATGTATTTAGTAAAATGGATGTATAATGGTTGTATTATCATATAGTTGCTGCATTCGGGTGGATGGTTGTGCACGCATATAGAATTAATATGTATCATTAGGAATCTTTTGCATACATATTGGACGCATGGCACTATCATGAATTGCACTAAGGAGGTCGACTGAATCAGTAGACCGCCTAATTTTGCATTAGATATGGACATATACACACACTGTGCATATAAACATTAAAGCATTAGAAGTCTTTTAAGGACAATGGATGCTGGTGTTTGATGGTTGAGTAGATGGACGATTAGATGGTAGGATATACATTCTTCTTGACTTGGAGATTTCGGGGACGAAATCCTTTAAGGAGGGGAGAATGTAACACCCCGAAATTTTATAACATTAAAATTCACAAATTAAAGTATACTTAATTTTTAGAAAAGAATTAAGTGAAATGGGTTGCGCAGAGAAATATATATATTGATATATATATAAAAATTAAAAATTAAATAAATAAATATGCGAAAAAGTTCAAAACAGCGAATTGGGAGGGGGAATAACCGAACCAGCCCATTTTTGAGGTCGACCCAAGCCCCGCTGGGTCGACTAGGGGTTAATCCAAAGTGTTTGGCTGTCAACCCGTGGGCCGATTCGCTCAAATGCAGATTTTGCATTTGATTGGTTCTCATGGTCCAGGGTTAATCTAATGGTCCTAAATAACTTCCTACACCTATAAATACATCCTAATGCTAACCCTAAACCTAATTAAAATAGAATAGTTACCGTCGCCATGGAAATCAATGGAGCCGCCGCCAACTAAGAAAGAAGAAAAGCAAATTCAATTCTAATTCTCTCAACCCTAAAGCAAAGCAAAACTCTCTCTTTTCTTCTCTAAATTGTGAGTATGATGATCTTAACAAGATTATTATCATTTTAATTAGGTTGAGTTATGAATGGATTATGAGTAGATGATGTGAATTATCATATATGTTGTTGTAAACCCCTTTTGCTATCATGTATATTGTAAATCCAATGTTATGTGATGATGATGTCTTACATGTTGTAAATCATGCTATGATGATGTTATGTATGTTGAAAGTTTCTATGCTAAGTTGTGATGAATCATACATGTTAAAAAGGCCATGATGTTACCATCTATGCTAGTTAGTTCATATTAATTAAATCATCATGTTTGGGTTATGTTTATATGACAAGTCACATATGCAAGTTAGATTGATTAGAAAAGTTATGAACATATGCCAAGACATCTATTATGACATCTAGAATTATGCTATGATATATGTGATATCCTATGCTAGTTCACACCATCATTATGTTGCCTAAAAACCCCATATGCAAGTTTATGTATAGATTTGGGCTATGATCATATCATGTAAATTGAGACATTTAACAAGTTGACACATTTTGATCCTTAACATGTGTAGTTTATGCAAGTTTCACCCCTATTATGATTAGATTTATTTTAATTGTCTATATGTTGTGATAATTTATCTTTGTGCTATGTGTTAGACTATTCAAGTCTAGCCTATATTATGCGTTGAATAAGCGAACGTATAAACGTGGGGTAGGGGTAATATTAAGGATTTAATATTAAAAAGTTGGGGTGCAATTGATATGATTTTGCATGCCATAAGTGGATGGCCATAATTGAGTCAATTATGGACATCATTAAAAGTTGACTTAATTAATAATTTGAATAGGGAATTATTAAAACTGGGGTAAAAGATTTTAAGTGCTAATCAATGCTTAGGACACGAGGTTGGACTCATTTGTGACGTAAACCTGCCCGGACCCGCCCGACAAATCCAGTGGTCACAAATGTCAGCCCAATGTGAGAGGTCCTAGGCCTAAACTAACGCATAACGGTTGTAAAGACACGAGGTTAGACTCTTTTATGGTGTGAGACTGCCCGGACCCGCCCGGCAAATCCAGCTGCCATAAATGTCAGTCTAATGTGAGAGGTCTTTATGAGGTTATGGCCTGAATGAATTAAGAAATACTTAACCAGATAAACATGTAAGGTGGGACATGGGGGTTAAGTAGGTGCCTTGGGTGGCATGAGGAATCTAGGGGGTGCCCTTAGTGGCATGTGAAATACGATTAGTAAGACTTAACCAAACACACATGTAAATGAACATGACTAAGAGGGTTAAGTGGGATATACTAGTGACAAGCTTAGGTGGGTAGCTTGTGGGGGCCCATTTCGACCAGTATCACAAACGTATCTTTGTGGGCTTGACCCAAGTCGAGGACGGGACACGCATGCTGGGTTTGACTGTAAGAGGCCAAAACGGGGAGCGGTGGCAACGCAAGTCCAACGGGTTTCGTATGCATGTGTGGACCCGGGTTGGTAGGTAAGACGTTGTTGCATCGTGTAGGTATAAGCCGTGCATTCTCAAGTTGTATCAGGTTGCCACTTTAGGGGAGTGATACACCCCACTGTGGGGCCAACACGGGTATCTACGAGTAGGGAGCCGATCGAAAGTGGGTAGTGGGGTACACCTAGTGGAGATAGAGGCAGACGGCACCTATGTAGTCAGCTAGGGGTACGTAAGGCTATTTATAAAGTTTCTGTGTGAAGCAAGTAGGATTAAACAATAGGGTGACTGGTGTGGTGCAGTGTAGTAATGTGCGGTGCAGTGTAGTAATCATTCGTTAGTAATTAGGTGTGCCTTTACCGTTATCTTTAACGTTATCTTAAACGCTATCTTTATCTTCCTAAGAGTTCATAGACATTTACTTGTCTTCCAGCTTATGCCTTAGTCTAGTTATTTTGATAATAGTATTGTTAGAATTATCATACTCGCCAGACTTTATGTCTGACCCCCTCTATTTCTATCCTTTTTCCCCCTCCAGGTCCTCAGGTTGGGCCCAGCTCTAGTGGAGTTTGATTGAACTGCTTCATCTCTCTTTGGAAAGCTTGGACCGTTGAAGTAAAGTCCAGCTTGTTATCTTTTTAATGGCTATTTATGTAATGGGATTATGTATTTTGTTTTTATGAAGATGGATATTGTACTTGGTTATGATCTATGGTTTTATGATGTAACAAACATGTTTAATTTCCGCTGCAATAAAATGAAGTTTTAGATTTCCAAGTACTATTTATTATCTGTCTTGTTGTAATTTTTCTATTCTATATTCACTTATAACCTCCATGGAAGTTAATGCATTCCCTTTGTGAGTGACATTAATGGACGTGGGGTGTTACATTCTTCCTCAAACTATGTTTTATAATTAAATAATAAAAATGTTGAGGTGCTGCCTAAAGATATATTAAAGGGCTACAACAACTTTCTCAAAGACTTTCTTCTGGATCTAGCATATATCTCTATGAGTTCTAGTTATTTTTAGATCTGCTATTTTTAACAATATTGTGACAGTAAATGATCTGGATTTGAAAAGTAATAGGGTTTATATGTTTATATGATATTTTCAGTTATCTCCTCAGTTTACAGTTGTTATATGTTCGTATACATCTTTTTCCCTTACTTTTTTCTTTCTTTATTTATTTACAGTCTTTTCTATGCCTATTTATTCAGTTTGAGTTTGGATCTGTTTTCTCCTTTTCCTTTCTATTTATGCTGAGCCTAGGCCATCGAGAGCCTAGGCCATTTCCGATAGAATTGCGTATAATTGGGATAAATTGGAATAAATTGTAATGATAAAAAGAAGAATTAGACTTATTATGACATGGGAACCTTTTAATGTAAAATTGGAGTAATTACAAAAGGGAAGAGTATGCAAATATGTTAATTTGAATAGGTTGGACTTAAGTTAAGATAAAGTTGAACATGTTATATATGTGGATCAGATGTAATTAGGTAAAATGAGTTATTATAACCTATATACATCTGAGCAGGTGCTTGTCTTTTTTGGGGGATGGGTTGTGCCAGAATAATATTTATAGGAATGTCATTTACAACCATGCTTATTAATGAACTTAAACCTGCTAAGTTAAAATTGTTAATTAATTAGCTAATAGCTTGCATATCTTGATGTTTATATCTGGTTTTGGAACTTTTAAAATCCTAGTTGGGGGCACAAGCCTAAGGGTGGCTTGTGTCAATCTTGCTTTGTGGAGCTTGTATCTGTCAGTATCCATGTTAGTATCATAGAGGGGCCTTGCATTAGGTATGGTCCAGGACACGCTTTAAAAATCGAGATTATAAGAGTTTCAAAAGGTGGAAGGTAGGTACGGGCGCATTCCGGTGGAATCATCAGCGTGCACGGGTCCGATAGGGGAAACTAAGACGTTGTAACACCAGCGAATAAGTCTTGTGTCTTATAAGTCGACGGGCTAGGGAATGATATCGCCTACTGTCATGGATGATACAGGATATTTGCATAGTAGGGAGCCCATCGCATTGGTCGCAATTAAGGTAAAACCTAATCCCGATATTCTAGTAGTGGTGCAGAAAACTTGTTCTTAGGATATGAATGAGAAGCTTACTTGATCTTTACCTTGCCTTGTTATCTCGTTTATCTCATCATTTCGTACTTACATACTTTACTGTATTTTCATATCCAGTATCATTTATCCGTCTTGATACTTCTTATCTTATGCTTCTGCTGAAAATCACTGGAACTCGGCAGACTTCATGTCTGACCTATTTTGTTTTCCTTCTCTCTCTTCCTTCCCCCCTAACATTCTCTAGGTGGTAGTGTTCAGCCGTGACCGTGAGTTCTTTTAGCTTGGATTTGGATTTCTTCTGACTAGATGTATTGCTTTGACCTCTGTTCTGTCTCGTTATGGATTTTGAGGAGGGATATGATTTTATGGTTTTGTACTTCAATGGTTTCTATCATGAGATAAATGGCTATAACTATTGGTTTTGGTTTTTGAAATTTTAATGATGTAATGATGATTTTATAACAATAAAAGTTTTTCTACTGCATATTTATATTCTGTCTTATGAAATTAGTCATTGTATTAATATTGCGCTTCACAAAACTTAATGCATTCTCATATGGGTGACATTAAGGGATGTGGGGTATCACATTTGGTATCAAAGCCTAAGGTTACAAGATCAGAGAAAAAGTTTTTTTTTAAATATTTTCAAATGAAACCAATTTTTGGAAAAATATATCCACTCAAGTAATTGAAAATGATCCTTCGTTCCCATTTTTGAAATCATTGTTTCATCTTTTTAGCATGTTTGAAGCTCCTAACCTTCCTGAGGGCATTTCGCTTCCGACATGATTCCATAGATATTTAGAGGCTATGACACCTGTCGGAGTGCAAGGAGATCCCCTAGCTGTAGCCGCAGTAGCTCCACCTCCTCATATAGTAAACTTTTCTAAGCTTCGTAAGGATTTCTGCGCGATGGGAGGCAAGTTATTTCTTTGTACTAACAGTTTCGTGGAGGCATGCAAATAGCTTAAAGAAATAGAGAATGTGTTTGATTTATTGGAGCTCGATGAGAGGAAAAAGATTCAGTTGGTTGCTTGGCAATTGAAAGAGGAAGCTTCATACTGGTGCGAGGCAACTCAAGCGGGGCAAGCAGTAGTTACTTCAGAGGTGTTCAGACATCGATTCAAGTTTAAGTTCTTGTCTCAGATAGAGGAAGGAATGCAAATGGAATTTTTTTTCGAATTTGAAACAAGGATATATGTCAATAAAGGAATATGTGAACAACTCTAATCAGTTAGCAAGGTTTGGATTGGATTTATTAAACACTCCTCATAAGAAGTTTGGATCGTCTAGAGGATAAGTTCAAGCTCTAGAGGCTGGTGGACCGGATCGTGGTAGGAAGGTCACCGTCGAAGTTTGGATCGTCTAGAGGATAAGTTCAAGCTCTAGAGGCTGGTGGACCGGATCTTGGTAGGAAGGTCACCGTCGAAGTTTTTATTTCTCTTTTTGACTATCCTATTAGGACTCTCTTTGATTTCGGTGCTTCTCATTCATTCATATCCAATTCTGTGGTAGATAATCAAGACAATGGTATTGTTTCTGATCCTGTTGTGATCTCAAACCCCATAGGACGTACGGCTCATATATCTGTGAAATGTAGGGGTTTGAGAATTTTTGCTTTGGACGTTGAATGTGACGCATATGTTCTTGGATTTATGGGTTATGGGTGAATTATAGGAATGGATTGGCTAGTCATGTATGGTGCCATTCTAGATTGTGAGAGGAGAGTTGTTAGGTTCCTGAAGTTCCATGGGAGAACTCTTGAGATATCTTGTGACACACGAGGGTCAGTTATGCTCAGTATCCTGGATTCACTTGATGGTTCAGTTGACGATCTTCGATAAGTACCCATACTCAGAGACTATTCGAACATGTTTGATGAGTTTAGGGGATCACCTCCTAGGCAAGAGATAGATTTCCATATTTACATGGTAGAGAATGCAAAGCCAGTCACTTTACCAGTGCGCCAAATGGCTCCTAGAGAGAGAAGGGAGCTCAACAAGCAAGTAAGGGAGCTATTCGAGAAATGATTCATTAAACGGAGCATATCTGAGTGGGGAGCTCCAGTCATCTTTGCAACCAAGGCAAACACCTCTCTACGTCTATGAATGGACATAAAGAGTTGAATAAACTTACCAAGAAGAATTAGTACCCACTTCCGAGGATTGATGACTTATTTGACCAGCTAGTAGGCGCCTCGTTTTTCTCACAGTTAGATCTAGTGATGGGATTTCATCAATTGAGGGTAGCAGATGATAGTATCGATAAGACTGCTTTCAGGACTCTAGACGATTTCTTTGAGTGGCTGGTTATGCCTTTCGGGCTGACCAATGCACCCGTGTACTTTGTTGACTTGATGAGTAAGGTGTTTAGGGAGTGTCTGAACAAGTTTGTAGTAGTCCTTATGGACAATATTATGTATTTATCAAGGAGCAAGGAAGAACATGTCGTGCACTAAGAGGAGGTTCTCAACACTCTCAGATCGCATCAGCTTAAGGCTAAATTTTTTTAAGTGTCATTTTTGGAGAAAGGAAGTAAGGTTCCTAGGGCATGTTGTCTCCGAGGATAGAATAGCGGTGGACCTAGCTAAAGTTGTCATGGTTCAAGATTGGAAAGTCCCTAAGAATGCGACGAAGGTTAGGAGTTTCCTTGGATTAGCAAGTTATCACATGAAGTTCATTGAGGACTTTGAAAGGATATCATCTCCGCTCACCCGTCTGACGAAGAAGAACTTGGCTTTCGCTTGAAGCATTGATTGCGAGGATGCTTTCCATAGGTTAAAGAAGGCTTTGACCTCAACCCATGTTCTGATTCTTCCCGATGGTAGTAAGGTGCTTACGGTCTACACGGATGCTTGTGGCACGAGGTTAAGTGTCGTGTTGATGCAAGAAGGTAGGGTGGTCTACTATGGGAGTAGGCAATAAAGGGTTCATGAGAAGAACTACCCTACCCACAACTTGGATTTGGCGCAATAGTGTGCGCACTTAAGTCTTGGTGACACTATCTATTTGGAGAGATATTTGAGCTATACATAAATCACAAGTCACTCAAATATTTGTTCTCGCAGAAGGATCTCAATTTAAGGCATCAATGATGGATGGAGTTCCTTGCGTCCTACGATTTTGAGATAGCTCATACCCTAGGCAAGGGTAATGTGGTTGCGGATACGTTGGGGTGGCAAAGGATGACCTTGAGTCCTTTGTTCGTAGGGAGGCAGAGCATGGAGTTTATCTCGACCTTTAATTTTAGGCCATCTACGGATTTTACACCTGGTTTTATGGCATCATTGGAGATACAGCCTACTCTTATGGAGCATATTGGATACATGCAGCGAGAGGATCAACGGTTGGTGGACATCTTGGATAAATTGGGTGGAGAAGAGACCTCTAGCCACCTAGCTAGATATTTTATGGACGAGAAGGGGTGGCTACATCGAGATGGAAGGCTTTGTGTTCCCAGAGTTATAGACATGTTAAGGACAGTTCTTGAGGAGGCTCATCACTCTTGGATGACTATCCATCCGGGTGGTGACAAGATGCATAGAGATATGAAGAGAATTTTCCATTGGATTGGTATGAAGAAGGACCTGGCCGAGTTTGTGGCTCGATGTTTGACTTGCCAGAGTAAAGGTTGGACAAAGGAAACATGGCGGATTGGTTCAGCCCTTGGATATCCCACAATGGAAATGGGAGAGCATCTCTATGGACTTCCCAGATCGAGGAAGGGCAATACTAGTATTTGGGTTATATTTGCTAGACTTACTATAAGCGCTCACTTTATCCCAATCTAGAGCAATAAGATAACATCTTGGCTAGCATTGGTATACCTTAGGGGAGATCGTCCGACTTCATGGGGTACCTTCCAATATAGTTAGTGACTATAACCCCATCTTCACGAGTGAGTTTTGGAAGAGTTTCAAGAGGCACTAGGTACATGGTTACCACTAAGCACGGCTTATCACTCTCAGATCGATGGACATATTGAGAGGGTCAATAGAGTTCTTAAGGATTTATTGAGACTGTGTACTCTAGACTTCGGAGGGACTTGGGAGGAACATCTCTCTTTGGTTGAGTTTACCTACAATAATAGTTATCAGTCGAGCATAGGGATGGCGCCCTTCGAGGCACTTTATGGACGACCTTGTAGATTACTGACATGTTGGTGGGAGTTTGTGGACAGACTTCTACTTGAGCCTGAAATGGTGAGAGAGACTTCTAAGAAGATAGAACTTATTCGCACACGGATGAAGGCGGCTCGGGACAGGCAGAAGTCATAGCCGATAGAAGGAGGACTGACTGGGAATTTGAGATAGGAGATATGGTCTTTATCAAGGTATCTCCTCTAAGAAACGTTGTTCGCTTCGGCTTAGTTGGAAAACTGGCGCCAAGGTTTGTAGGGCCATTCCCCATAGTTGAGCGGATAAGCCTGATAGCCTATAGAGTCAGACTACTGGAGAGGCTGGCGGGAGTTCATGACATATTCCATGTTTCCCATTTTAGTAAATGTCTACATGATTAAGCGGAGGTAGTAGAGCCAAGTACTTTAGAGGATGTTGAAGTAGAGAAGGAGGCATCAGTTAGGAAAGTTCCTACCCATATTGGTGGATTAGAAGTTAAGAGATTACGCAATAAGAGGATCAAATTAGTGAAGGTACAACGGGGAGAAGATCGAGACAATGTGACATGGGAACCCGAAGACAAGATTCACATTTCTTACCCTTTTCTATTTGAGAGAACGTTCTTAATTTGCCTTTCTAAGTTTTTTTTCAAATCTGTTATTTCTATCATTCAAGTATGTTTATCCTATCTTTCAAATCTCGATCCTTAGGTAGAATCCATTGATTGGAAACATGTGTTTGAGACATGCTATATTTTATGGTTGCAAGTGGATGCAAATGTTTGCTAGTGGTTTCCAGTGGATGGATATACACACACATTAGGCATTAGATCGGCTCAAACAGTTACATGTTGCATATGGTTGTGCGTATTTTAAATTTTCAATGGATGAAAATGGTTGAATCATCACATGGATGTTGCATTTTGGTGAATGGTTATGCATACATATAGAACTTATATGTATCATTAGGATTCTTTTGCATATATATTTTATACACGACACTAATGTATATTGCATTAAGGAGGTCAACTGAATCAGTCGACCGCCTAATTTTCTCATTATTGTAGAGACATATACACACAACATCTTTGCATATGTTCATATAAAGCATTAGAAATTTAAGGACAATGGATGCCAGTGTTTGATGCATGAGTAGATGAATATAGGTATTTGCTAAATAATATTATTCTTCTTAACTTGGAGATTTAGAGGACGAAATCCTTTAAGGAGGGGAGAATATAACACCACATAATTTAATACACCATAATTATACAATAAAGACAATAAAATGAATATTAATTAATGAAATATTCAATATTTTGTAAAAATGACTTTACTATTGCATTCGTCAGAAATTCTGGTTCATATAGACTCTTGGTTTTCGTAAATTGAATAATGTATGAGGAAGTTATGGGCTTAAGAAGATTAACATTATATTGAAATTTTAAATAAATAAATAAACCCAGGCACCAATGGTAAATGGGCGACCCGGCCCGAACTGGGTCGACACAATGGGTAGGTCGGTCGACCCACCTGCATGCAGGGTGGATTCCTGCGATTGTATCTGAACTATTCTATATATTATATACATATGTGACTCAGCTTGATGTGTACGGTTGAATTTATAAACCTAATATCTAATGGTTTAGAAGTATCCTAGTTAATCTATAAATTGGGTAGCTGCTGCCCTCAATTTCTTGCACACAAACATTCTTCATTTTCTTCCTCCAAACTATGTTCAATGATTAAATAAGAAAAATGTTGAAGTGATGCCGAAAGATAGATTAAAGGGATAACTCTGTCTCTAGTTTTTCTACAACAACTTTCTCAAAGACTTATTCCTAGATCTATCATACAACTTTGTGAGTTGTGGTTATTTTATATCTTCTATTTTATACAGTATTGTGACAGTAAATGATTTGGATCTGAAAAGTAATAGGGTTTATATGTTTATATGTTATTGTCAGTTATCTATTCAGTTTACAGTTATTATATGTTCATATACATCTTTCTTCCTTATCCCCTTCTTGTCTTTTATTTATTTGCATTCTTTTCTATGTCTATTTATTCAGTTTGAGTTTGGATTTGTTATCTCCTTTTCTTTTTATTTACGGTGAGCCTAGGTCATCGGGCGCCAAGGCCATTTTCGATAGAATTAAATATAATTGAGATAATTTGGAATAACTTGTCATGATAAGAAGGGGAATTAGGCATATTATGACCTAGGAACCTTTGACTATAAAATTGGGGTAATTACAAAAGGGAAGAATATGCAAAGATGTTAATCTTAATATGTTGGACTTAATTTAAGATTAAGTAGAACATGTCATATATGTGGATCAGATATAGTTAAGTAAAACGAGTTACTATAACCTATATACATCTGAGCAAGTGTTTATCTGGTTTGGGGGAGGGGTTGTACGTAGAATAACATTTATAGAAAATGTCATTTAAAACCATGCTTATTAATAAACTTAAACCTGCTAAGCTAAATTTGTTAATTAATAAGCTAAGAGGTCCCACGTCTTGTTGTTTATATCCGGTTTTGGGACTCTTAAAATCCTAGTTGGGAGCATAAGCCTAGGGAGTGGCTTGTGCCAATCTTACTGTGTGGAATCCGTATTAGTTAGTAATCCCTATTGGTATTATAGAGGGGCCTCGTACTAGGTTGGGGCTAGGGCACGCTTTATTGATCAGAATTATAAGATGTTCAAACAGTAGAAGGTGGGCACAGGCGCATTCCGACGGAGTCATTGGCGTGCACGAGTTCGATAGGGGAAACTAAGACTCCATAACACCAGCGAATAGGTTTGTGTCTTATAATTCATTAGGTTAGGGGCTGATATCCCCTACTATCGTGGCCGGCATAGGATATTTACGTAGTAGGGAGCCGATTGCATAGGTAGTAATTAGGGTAAAACCTACTCCTGATATTCTAGTAGTGGTGCAGGAAACTTGTTCTTGGGATATGAATGAGAAGCTTACTTGATCTTTACCTTGCCTTATTATCTCGTTTATCTTGTTATTTCGTACTTATATATTTTACTGTATTTTTATATCTAGTTCATTTTATCTGTCTTGATACTTTTTATCTTATGCTTATGCTGAAAATCGCTAGAACTCACCAGACTTTATGTCTGATCTATTTTGTTTACCTTCTATCTCTTCCTTTCCCCCTCAGGTTCTCAGGGTGGTAGTGTTTAGCAGTGACCGTGATTTCTTTCATCTTGAATTTGGCTTTCTTCTGACTTGATCTATTGCTTTGGCTTTTATTCTATCTAGTTATGGCTTTTGAGGAGGGATATGATTTTATGGTTTTTTCACTTTGATAGTTTGTGTCATGAGACAGATGGTTATAACTATTGTTTTTGGCATTTGAAATTGTAATGATGTAATGGTGATTTTATAATAATAAAAGTTTTTCCGTTGCATGTTTATATTCTATCTTATGAAATCAGTCTTTGTATCATTATTGCGCTTCACAGAACTTAATGCATCCTTATATGGGTGACATTATAGGACGTGGGGTGTCACATAATCTCTTTTAAAAAGTTACTAAAATAATAACCAACTTTGTAAATGATTATCAGCTGGATAGTTGAAACGACCCGAACTTCCCCTTATGGAAAAGCCCGGATTGAATTAAGAACACGACAAATCAGAACACAAACAATAGAACACTTCATTGTTGTTATAACAATTTACATCAGAGTATAAGGATATAACATAGTATGGAAAAATAATATACATCAGAAAAATATTAGAGATTAAAATACATTACATAGCAATGGAAAAATAATACATAACACAATCGAAAGAAATATATGGACACAAAGCTTTCCGAATATAGCTCCAGTTATAAACCTGGATCCTGTGAAATAGAAATCTACAAAACCAAAACTACTAGATGCATATGTCGAAACCCAGAGTTTAGGTTAAAACAATAAACTCCAGGTCAGTCATGGGACTGGTGTGAGAACTAAAACAGTTATTTAAAACTTCACTTTAAAATAAAGTAAATCAAGGGACCATGCCGTATAACATGAAACGGGTTTTCTCCCAAGAAAACCAGTGCATAAAATAGTTTATAATCAACGCAATGCTTTCGAAAAATGAAGCTATTATAAGACTCGGGTCCCATCACATAATGCAACGCATGCCAGAGGATAGAGTTTTCCCTCATAGTAGCCAAATATGCTTGGTTCGTTTAAAACAAATCATTTGATACTATTATAAGTATATAGTGTCCAAAACAACTTCAAATGTAAATGTATCAATCATAGATGGCATGGGTATCATATATCATGTCGCCATACTAGTTCTATAATTAAAACTGAAATGTCACATATTGGAAATTGGATTCCATCTATGAGTCGAGGCAAGGGATGGCTCCTTACCAATTCGAGACACTCTAGCAAATGCCTCAGGATCCCCCGTAGTAAACCTTTGGAACTTCAGGGCCGGTCCACAATTACGTTAGTGGATTTGTATTCCTAAACACACGTTTCCCGGTCCTATCGAACCTATCCATCGGCCCCGTAGTGACCGATATATCCAAGGTGCCTCGCTATCCATCATCCACATAGGTAAAAATATAATAATTGTCTAGGATCCATACCATGACGCCACCCATAGCTAGAAAGAAACGCCGTGCACTCCCTGTAGTAACGATCCTGTTTTGGATTCATACCGAGGTGTGAGGCTCGCGAATTAACAATATACACAAAGCTATGCTATTTAAAGACGTGGACCACAAGACTCCACTTTTCAATAGAAGACTTGATCATTTGCATATCAGCATGCCACACAGGCAATTCACGCCAAGCGACTGACATCTATCGATATATAACCTCTAAGCTCGTACGTCTCAGAGAAGGGTGTTAAGCAAGAGAACAAATTCTCCGCCACCAAACAGATATATATTTAATAGAGATCAATCAACATAGAAAAAAATCCAATGTCAGACACACATCCATTTACTAGTTCGTTCTGGGTCTGAACGAAACCGGAGGCACCTTATTCCTCATCCCATATGCCCAATATAGGAGAGAGGTCCTCGCATATCCGGTCGATCTCCAAGTACGTCTGGACGATCACCATTATTACCTTGTCTTGGGTGTATAGCCCAATCAAGACATTAGTAATCATCCAAATGATGTGAAGAACTCCGATCTTCATCCATCGTCGACTTATCGTCGAATCAATTATTCAGAATGGCCGGCCTTTCCGAATAATTCACGTATTTTATAATCAAGTGCTATAAAAACATAACATACGCCTCATTCCAATTCTGAATATTCTTTTATTCAAATATTCACCTCATTAGGGAAAGGTTCCCATTAATTTTATCAAAGATAAATTCTTTAAATTTATTCTTTAATCTTCCTTCAGATATCAATTCAAACCAAATTAAGGTTTATCCAAACTAGTCGGGATTAGTGCACCTTACCGAAGTAATAATTTGTTTAATTTCCCAATCCCAACCTATTCATCCCATGGAGCAAAACTGGTAATACTCCGTATCTTACACCATTGTGTTTCCGGTAAAATTAATTACCATTTCACGTTCAAACCCTATTAAAGATTTTACTATTGCCTAGAGTAAAACTGATGGTACTCCATTCTCGATCATTTCACAAATGTGATAATTTAAATTATCATATTCACATTCCAATTTAATTAAAGATTCATTAAAACTCCATTTAGTTTTAGTCTTCCAATAATAATTATTTAATGATTATTTAACTTTGGAAATACAAACATGCCGCATCGACAATCCACACCGTACCATTGATTTCTGCTGATATATAACCTTTAAGCTCGTACGACTTAGAGAAAGGGTGTTAAGCAAGAGAATAAATTCTCCGCCACCAAACAGATATATATTTAGCAGAGATCAACAATACGGTTCTAAATACAATGTTAGACATGCAATCCTGTCTTTAACTAGGTTAAAGAACTAATGTCATTTAAAACACAGTTCACGATAAACCCAAAATCGCATTCCATTAATTATGGAATCTTCATGGAAAACAGATTAATATATAATCGAAATCAATTTCTGTATCTGACTAATAATATAAAAGGAATAACGACAAAGCCTATTAAATTCCATATATATTAACAGTCTTCCTCCATAGAAGCTCACTTCGATTATTACCATATCGAATTCCATTCAATCCCAATTTATTATATTAAATTGGGAAACTTTACTTTAGAAAGTTTCCCTTAAATCATAATAAAAAGATTTATAAATTCCAAATCACATTCTTTTCACATTCTAATAATCTTAATTAAAAGATTTATTCTTTTCACACGGGGTTTAAGAATAGTGTTATTGAAGACACCGTTCACGACAAACCCAAAATCCAATTCTTTTATTCAATTCCAATTAAATATTAATAAATTGGAAAACTTCACTAAATCTTAATTAAATGATTTATTCTTTTCTCAATTGGGTTTAAGAATAGTGTTATTTAAGACACCGTTCACAATAAACCCAAAATCCAATTTAATATTAAATACAAGGCTCTGAATAGAAATTATATCAGCTTATATTCAATATCAAATTATGAAACTAACGGATATCGTTTTGGGAATAACGATATCTGTATCTTCCAAATTCCCATAACGATACCTATATAACCACGAAATCAAATATCAAAATATTCCGAAGATTATTTCCATTCCAATTTATTCATTGAAAAATTCTGGTTATATTAAAACCCTTTTATAAATCCAATTTATTTATTTAAAAATTATTGGATTATCCTTCTAGTTAATAACTAGTTCATTTTTATAAAAATGTATTTTTATCTTTACAAACGTGGAAATTTTCATCCCAATTCTTTCCAAATCATTTACTATGATTTTACACAAATTATTAATATTTTTTATAATTTTTTAAGGCCCTTTTAGTCGGTTTCCATCAACGATCATCGAACTGCACTTACAGCGATCTTTTCCAAATTTGATTTGGACATAATTCCAAATCCAACCGTTAGATTTCAAATCTATTATATTCATTGGAAAGCTCTTTTCAATAAGAACCCAACGGTTTTAGGGGAATCCAATGTACGGATCTCCAATAAAGTCAATTCAAAGCCAATAGTCGAAATTTGCAAACGGTCGCAACCCGGCGCGTTCTATTTAGGCCATTAAATAATATATATATATATATATATATATATATCGTTGATTTCCATTTAAAACGTATTATAAATTCATTTTAAAACGATTCCCACTTACATTTTGATTTTAAATCAAAATTGAGTACTCTTTATCATTATTATAGTTAAATGATAATATTTTCAAATATGTGATTTTGAAATCATTTCCTTTTCGGTATTCATTATAAAAATGAATAAAATTGATATAAATATCATTCACGCTAAAATGGTGCAAATCTAATCAACACGGCTTCACACATTTCAATATTTTCGTGTCCATCCCAAATCGGACATCAAAATCATATTTTAATCCTTTATTGAATATTATTTTAAAATATTCGTTATTTTAAAATATTCTTTATTTCAAAATATTAGTTCTTTCTGAATTGGAATCAGACCCAATCAATTACCATACAATTTATTTATATGGATTTCATACACACATGTACACAACAATAATGATACACAATCAACCATCATCCAGTGTAATGAACCGGAAAATTCGATGCTCGAATTTTCGACACAACTACATCCCATGTCCCAACTCGAGTATTGAAAATCCAGAACGTTAAAGAAAGAAGTTAGAGGGTGAGAAAAAGATAAGAAAGAAAGATTTAAATAGAAGAAAAATAAGAAGAACAACTCACATCGCAGCGGAATAAAATATATAATACAGAAATAACTCTTTTGTTGAAAACTTGAAATAATACTTACAATTCATCAGAATACAGCGGCCATTTAATTCATCTGGACAGTTATAACAGTCTGTCCTCATTTACAACACACAGCGGAATACTATTTATATATGATACATCTGAACTCCTCCATCTTGTCTCTTGAAGTCCATATCATCTTACCCTGAACCTGTAAACTCGGTCAGACCCAACTCGGTCTGACCCGACATTACAAACGCCACAGGTCAATCTGGTGAACCAGCGTGAGAAAAACCCACTAAATTATTGGTATCATCCATCTTGACTTTTAAAGTTAAAAATCATTTTCGAAAGAAAAAGATAATCGTAAGACCAGCCTACACATAAATAAGGACGGTTTTTACCTTACGATAACCCAAACCATTTTTGAAATCATAATTTATCTGATATTATGATAGTGTCTAAATAAATATCAATCTAGCAGAACGCTTGCATCTCACGCTCCACCCATATAGTATACAGTCAAAACCGTGGGCGCTTATTGGGAACTGGATTTCCAACTATGACAAGGTATGGGACCACCTGCCGATAGTGTATCTCTAGAGGGGAATACACTGGGTTCAACAAGAACGTCTTGCAACCCGGCCCACACATAACCGACCACTCATTTCTCTTGAGTGTATCGAATATATTTTCACCTATGGTTGCTAGCAACATAACCGTTCCCGGGAGATATAGAAGAGAAAAGAAGTAACAAATATGAATATTCTCTAGATGGTGACATTCCCGGTTTTTGTCATTTCCCGGTTGTGAGGCTTGAGGTTATAATCGTACTTCTATATCATCTGGATAACATTCACTTTGAATGCCACATCGTCAGATCCGTCAGATATCACTAATTGACGTTCACAAAAATATTCTAGTGTTCAAGCTAAGGGAGTGGCCATTCTCCGCCATCAACAGAAATACGATTGTAAAAATCAACGTAGGTGATCCCTTGGGAAATACTCTGTCAGACATTCGTCCATACAAGTTGTCCTGAGACTGGACAAACCGAAGGCACTCTCTTACCACATCCTAGGAATCACCCTATAGATCGGTAGTGATTAGTCCTTGCACTCTGTCAATTTCAACCACGACAACATCACTATTAGAATATCTCCGGGCGCGACTCCAGAAAATTCGACGTAGTCCTTTTGCTTATGAAGATCCACGGTCTTCATTGCTCCATCTTTAATCAGCATCTTTCACGTATTAGTTGGTTTAGAATAGTTTTCGAATATATTCGATCCTGGTCTTTCCGTACCAACAATCGTATTTGGCTAGATTTGATACTTAGTTATTTAACTACCAAATAAAACAATCATTCGTCCATAAAAGAAAATTGAATTCGCTGATTAAATATCCATTATCATTTTAGCCTCTTTTTTATTAACCATTTCTTAATTCAAAATTTCTCTTCCTTTTCCGTATTTCAAATATCCTACTCACAACCACGATTTTCCACGTTGCTATGACTATTGTCGAATACTCCATTTAAAGATATGATTTGCAAAAACTTTGCTAAGTATTTATTCATTTATTTCTAAATTGGAATAATTTTTTTCTTATAACAATATTACTTCATTAATTACCTCTTCGTAAAAACAAGGGTTTATGCCAATAATCTTTATTCATCTCAACTTTATTTCAATAAACTGCATTCTATATCTAAAATATACGTATATAAATATCATTTGCCAATTCTTGCTATTCATAATAATTTTCTAAAATTTTTATATAAGATTCTTTAATATAATCTATATTATATTCCAATTCAGTTCGACTTGAATTCCCTTAGAAATTTATAAATTTAAAACAACTCTTATTTCTAATGATTATCATTTGCAAGATATTTTGCTTTTCCCCCTAATTTGCCTCAATCTTTAACAATATCTCTTAATACAAGTTCACATTTCACTCTTTTGGTCAATCTGAATTCATCCTTGCAATTTCAAGTTTCATTTTTATTTATCACTTCTATTGAGTTATTTCATAAAATCTCCTCTATATTTTCCCTTGGAATTGGAAAATTTTACTCCATTTCAAATGTTAGTTTCAAACCACGTTTTCATTTCCTTTTCCAAATCTATTCTCAAATTATAACTTTCAAATACTTCCAACATATGGTTTTCACTTTTTATAAATATCACTTATAAAATAAAGTTTTCATCTTATTTGTTAAAACAACATTTACTTTTCAATTATATTTAATTTGGTTTCTAAGTAAATATTTCTATTTGAAAATAAATATTTTCTTCTTTAAGTTCTTTTAATACTTCAATTCTATTTTGAAATCCATATTTTCCAAATTCTCAAATGGTAATCGTTCATTCCTTTATAAACATGGTTTATAAAATTACCTCATTAACACATTTGTTTAAACAAATCATTACCATTAAATTATAATATAATTTGGATTTCAGATGAACATTTCTATAAATATTTCCTTTAAACTCTTTATATATTTCATATTTCTATTTTCAACTTTTTTGCTTTAACGTCTATTCACCTCACCCATGAATAATATTTTTCAATGAAAATCCATACTTTACTTATTTAGTCAAATTCATTTTTACTTGAAACTTATCTATAACTTCTAATTATAAAATCTCTTTTATATTTCCCTTTTAACAAATCTACATTTGTAGACTATTTGCATTATTCCCTATTCACTCCACCCATGAATAAAATCCATTCTTGACTTGTTTAGAATTCATTTTTGAAATTTCCAGTTTCAAATTTTAATTTATAACTTCGAATAATAAAGTTATTCTCATATAAGCTTGCCAATAAATTCCATTTGTAATTGAAAAATTCAAATCTATTTAAATAACGATTTTGAAACCTAATTCCCGTATATCTTCCAAATTCATATTCAGATTATATTTTCTGAATTTTTTAATTATTATTATTATCCCTATTATTATCATTTCACCTTTTTTTAAACGTTGCTTATAAAATCAACCTTTCGTTTTATTTGTCAAAACAAATCTTTGTTGTTTAATTCCATTTATAATTTGGCTCCAAATAACATTTCTATTTGAAAATGAATTTTTCTTTAAATACTTTTACATATTTAAATTCTATTTTTGAAATTCATCTATTATTTTTTTGACATTCAAGAATATCAAAAATCAAGGTCAAATGTTAACACACATCCAAACATGTCGTACACTATCACAGGTTATCAATCATGTCATATAATAGCTCACATGTAAAAATAATTAAATAAATGTTGAGGAACCCAGTTAGATCCCTCCAACCTATTTTTCCTGCATCCACAGATGTTAGTCAACAATAATAATACCCATCCTACTTCGAGGCAGGATATCGCGGTATAGAAGGTCATCCACTATATATATTGTGGGGCACATAGGGAAATCATCCGCTAATGTTACTACGGGCATCCGATAATGGTACTGCGGGCATCCGCTAATGGTACTGCGGGAATTATCCAATCACCAATATTATTATTATATACTATTAAAACTTTATATCAATAATTATCAGCCAACAAGCAATAAAATAAATTTGAACTATTAAAAACAGTTCAAATAATTTACTGATTTTAACTCACCTCGGTTTGTCGTGCTGAATATCCTGTATAAAATCTCGTACTTCGCGGCTATACGTTTGTTCGTCTTGTCATATTTGAATTTATCACCTACGATAATTTAATTAATCGATTACGTAATTATTTAAATTAATTACTATCGTAAATAAATAAATTATCCCCTACAAATTTAAATTTGTAAAATCTTTTACCTTATGGTTATTGGAGTTCCCTCAACCCATATGATGAATCTAATTGCCGAATAGTTCCCGAAGACTCTAATCAGCTCCGGTACGGCATTTCATTGAGCATCATCTTTGCAAACTTATCATCACATGTCACGGCTTAAACGCCCCCAGTCCATCCTCAAATCCTAATCACGTCATGTGCATTTTCATTCCTATTGAAAATGCCATACACCATCATCCTATTGCCAAACAATTCTTCTCAAATCAACAAACCAAATTTTGGTCATCTGCCCGCATCCATCTCCCACGGATCTCCATTCGAATCCCAGTTTAAATGAACTCCAAGTCTGCAGCATCTCCATTTATCAAACTCCACCATCATCTCGTTATTGTTTGAACTCCTTTCCAAACAAAAACAAACTGCAAATGTCCACATCTTCAACCTGTACATCGCAATTCCAACATCCGGTGTCACTCCATCTTCCCCAAAATTCAATACCATTCCATCATCAGCCGAACTCACCAATATTTGCATTACCGTACTCAACTCCACTTAGTAAATAAAACCTGTTTAGCAATCAATTTCTAGCACCCCAAAATTCAATACAGACATTGCACCATTTAGTTCGACCTAAAAATCAGATCGAACTTCCCACATCCTCACTAATGCACACCATTCATCATAAAAAGAAAATCGATCTTTACCTGGTTCAAAACTTTAATAGTCACATCTCCTTAACCCTCATAAAACCTTACTGTACCCCAAAAACGTTGACATCTCCTGAGCAACTTCGAACACCATTCTCGCTTTTAATTCGCGGGTACCTTTTCTTCATCGTTGGGTAACAGAATTAGTCGCGGTCGCGGTGTGGGTTTCATTTCGTGGTGCTCCACTTCAATTTGATTTCCCTTTTTATTAAAAGTAGACTGGTTTCGATTTTCCCCTTTTTATTTTTATCGAATGATTCGGTTTGGGTAACTACGTGACTAGGAGAAGGAAATAAACGGAGGAAAGAAGTAGTGACTTGGATTTGTTTTTTCCTGATTTGAGAATGGGGAGAAATCGGAGACCTGCCTTGGTTTATATAATGCGAAAGTTGAAGGACAAGAATGAAGTCGAAATCAAATGGTACTGGTAGGTTAGCATTAGGCCTGAGGGAGAGGTAGAAGAAAGACATCGATATATGATTTGAAAGAACAAGGCAGAGGCTAGGATAGTTTTCAGAATTCCTTCGGCAAGAAGGAATAGAGTTGTAGCTCAAAATTAGCCTGCATTTGGAAAGTAGGTCATCCCTATGTTTTTTTTATATTTATTTTTTACCGACTTTCCTTTAAACAAAAATATATGATGATTTCGAACCCCAATTTCAGCGCAACAAATGTCACTTCTAGGGTTTAACCATCAACTTGAACACATTGAAACAATTTTCACGGCGTAATTCGACCATATGGAAAAGATATTATTTTCAGCTAACCAAAAAAATTAATTAAATTAAATTAAATATAAATCAACTCAATTAAAAATAATTCTATTGATAATAAATTATTATTAACATATAAATATACACAAACTGAATTCATAAAATTTCCAGAATACACTAACTCGAAATTTTAAACTTAATATTTTATTTTCATGTTAAACCAATATTAAATTAATATAAAATTAATTTATTTTATCAAATAAAATCGTTATTGTTTACAAAGGATTTCACAGCGATTATTTCAAAATTTGACTTGGTCATAACTCTCAATATAAAATACGAAATTCTGATTTTTCTCTTTCATTACAAAATTATAGTTCAACAGATTCAAATATTTCTTGTTTCGGCGAATTACGACTTCAAACGGATCATGTATACTCAGTTGAAATTCAAATCGTAAATTTCGAACTACCGCGCCACTTTGAGCTCGTTTATATTATATATATATATATATATATATATATATAATTATATGTTTTAAACTTCGTTTTAATTAATATAAAAGTCCATTTATATTACGAATCAATAATTAAACTAATTTAAATGTCCAAACACAAGTTGATAAAAATGCGGGACGTTACATTCTTTCCCCCTTAAAAGAATTTCGTCCCCGAAATTACTAGGTAGGAAAAATGGCTATGTCTTATTAACTTCTCCCAATCCATTCATGCAACTCAATACTCACTTCAATACCCTTACTACTCAATCAACTCGCTAGTTTCCAATTCCAATCAAAAACCCTTAACTTCGATCAACTTTTGTTAACAAAAATTTTCCAAAACTATAGAAATTTTTTCTAACTCCCTAAATTTTCGAAAAATTTCGCTAGCACCTCCCTTATACAGGTCAATAGTTCAAACATCAACTCACCTCTCTATGCCCTTTTCATTCAAAAAGAAAATCGAAAAGCCAAATGGCTTGCCGATTCGGCACATAAAAGCTCATATTGAATTAAACATGTACCTTTTTGTCAGGCATCTCATATTTATTCTTCACACTTGCTCCTATCCAATAAACCTGCTCAACTATATACATGTCCATTCCTATTTTGTCACAATCCATTTAACTTCCTTTTGATCCTAATTTGCCAATTCATCCATTAATTGGTTTCCCGCTTAACTTGTGATAGTTTGAAACAAACATGTCTTACTTACAACAAGTCAAGTTCCAAGTTCAATTCACACTTCATTTAAATTTTCACTTGAGTTCCCAGTTTTATTTTTAATTTACAAGTCCTTTTAAATTTACACTTGAGTTCCAAATTCAATTAAATTTGATTCATACTTCTTTCAATTTCAACTCAACTCAAATTTATACAATCCGAGTTTATATTCACTACTCAATATTCATTCACTTCTATTTCAAGATCAAATTCCATAGCCTAACTCAACTGAATAATATTTTAAGTTATATTCAATTATTACTACTCAACTTGGACTTATTTTAATTCACTTCTTACTCGACACATTCAAGCTGTATGCATTGAGCTCTATTTAGTTTATCAACATCCAACTAATTTGAATTCACGAATTTTCATTCCATACTGATTCAATTCCGTTTTAGTTTAACATAGTTTCATTTTCAATCCCAAAACAATTTAACTTACTCTTCAGTCAAGGTTTAATCCATACAACTCATTTATATTGGAATTTGTTTCAATGGCTTCCCATTTATATTTTTATTTCAAAAATCAGTTACTTTATCCTTTGGTTATGTTTACCACAATTCGAATTTCATTTGGATTCCATTCAAATTTATTAGGCAATCAAATATCAATAATAATTTGATTAAATTATTTCTTTACTATATAAAAATATAATTTAGGCAAAATTATTTCATTTGCCCGCTTTTCAAAATAATATTGTATCAGTTTCCAGTTCAATGCTTTTCAACACTTGAACCGATCAACCAACACAATAAAAAAACATTTGTATATGAAATCTACAATTACGCTCTCATATATATACACTCAACTCAATCTACGGTGTTACTAAACCTATCTCGAGTTACGCTACAAAGCCAAGGTTATTCCTAAACCATTGCTCTGATACCACTGTAACGAACCAGAAAATTCGATGCTCGAATTTTCGACACAACTACATCCCATGTCCCAACTCGAGTACCGAAAATCCAGAACGTTAAAGAAAGAAGTTAGAGGGTGAGAAAAAGATAAGAAAGAAAGATTAGAATAGAAAAAGAACAACTCACATCGCAGCGGAATAAAATATAATACAGAAATAACTCTTTATTGAAAACTTGAATAATACTTACAATTCATTAGAGTACAGCGGCCATTTAATTCATCCGGACAGTTATAACAGTCTATCCTCAATTACAACACACAGCGGAATACTATATATATGATATGTCTGAACTCCTGCATCTTGTCTCCTGAATTCCATATCATCTTACTCTGAACCTGTAAACTCGGTCAGACCCAACTCGGTCTGACCCGAGCATTACAAACGCCACAGGTCAGTCTGGTGAAACAGTATGAGAAAAACCCACTAAATTATTGGTACCATCCATCTTGATTTTTAAAGTTAAAAATCATTTTCAAAAGAAAAAGATAATGGTAAGACCAGCCCACACATAAACAAAGACGGTTTTCAACTTATGATAACCCAAACCATTTTTGAAATCATAATTTATCTGATATTATGATAGTGTCTAAATACAAATAAATATCAATCTAGCAGAACGCTTGCATCTCACGCTCTACATAAATAGTATACAATCAAAACCGTGGGTGCTTACTGGGAATTGAATTTCCAACTATGACAAGGTATGGGACCACCTGTCGATAGTGTATCTCTAGAGGGGAATACACTGGGTTCAACAAGAACGTCTTGCAACCCGGCCCACACATGACCGACCACTCATTTCTCTTGAGTGTATCAAATATATTGTCACATACGGTTGCTAGCAACATAACCATTCCCGGGAGATGCAAAAGCGAAAAGAAGTAACAAATATGAATATTCTCGGGATGGTAACAATACACCCTAATGGGTGCGACCCGCATAGCCATGCTGCCTGCCCGATTTTTGTCATTTCTCGGTTGTGAGGCTTGAGGTTATAATCGTACTTCTAGATCATCTGGCCTACATTCACTTTGAATGTCACATCGTCAGATTCGTCGGATATCACTAATTGACGTTCACAAAAATATTCTAGTGTTCAAGCTAAGAGAAATGCCATTCTCCGCCATCAACAGAAATACGATTGTAAAAATCAACGTACGTGATCCCTTGGGAAATACTCTGTCAGACATTCATCCATACAAGTTGTCCTGGGACTGGACAAACCGAAGGCACTCTCCTACCGCATCCTAGGAATCACCCTACAGATCGGTAGTGAGTAGTCCTTGCACTCCGTCAATTTCAACCACGACATGATCACTATTAGAATATCTCGGAGCGTGACTCCATAGAATTCGGCGTAGTCCTTTCGCTTATGAAGAACCACGGTCTTCATTGCTCCATCTTTAATCATCATCTTTCATGTATTAGTTGGTTCGGAATAGTTTTCGAATATATTTGATCCCGGTCTTTCTGTACCAACCATCGTATTTGGCCAGATTTGATAGTTGGTTATTTAACTATCAAATAAAACAATCATTCATCCATAAAAGAAAATTGAATTCGCTGATTCAATATCCATTATCATTTTAGCCTCTTTTTGATTAACCATTTGTTAATTCAAAACTTCTCTTCCTTTTCCATATTTCAAATATCCTACTCACAACCACGATTTTCAACACGTTGCTACGACTATTGTCGAATACTCCATTTAAAGATATGATTTGCAAAAACTTTGCTAAGTATTTATTCATTTATTTCTAAACTGGAATAATACTTTTCTTACAATGACATTACTTCGTTAATTACCTCTTCGTAAAAACAAGGGTTTATACCAATAATCTTTATTCATCTCAACTTTATTTCAATAAACTGCATTCTTTATCTAAAATATGTATATAAATATCATTTACCAATTCTTGCTATTCATAATTATTATCTAAAAATCTTATATAAGATTCTTTAGTATAATCTATATTATATTCCAATTCAGTTTGACTTGAATTCCCTTAGAAATTTATAAATTTAAAACAACTCTTATTTCTAATGATTCTCATTTGCAAGATATTTTGCTTTTCCCCCTTATTTGCCACAATCGTTAACAATATCTCTTAACACAAGTGTAACACCCCACGTCCATTAATGTCACTCACAAAGGGAATGCATTAACTTCTATGGAGCGTTTTAAGTGTGTATAGAACTGAAACTTAATAGCAAGACAGATATAAACAGTACTTAAAACTTTGAAACTTTATTCATTGCAGCGGTAAACACATAAGTTTGATTACATCATCAAATACCAGAGTCAAAGTACATAATATCCATCTTGACTAAATCAAAGTACATAAATTGAAAGACATAACCCCAATACAAAATAGCCATAAATAAGATAGGTTGAACTTTTACTTGACCGATCCAAGCAACTTCTAAAAGCAGAGATATAGCTGTCCAAAATCAAGCTCCACTGGTGCTAGTTCCACCCTAAGCACCTGGGGGGAAATGAAGAAAAGAGGTGGAAACAAAGGGGGGGTCAGACATAAAGTCTGGCGAGTGCGATAATTTTAACAATATAATTACCAAAATAACTAGGCTAAGGCATAAGTTGGAAAATAAGGAAATGGCTGTGAACAATTGAGTATGGCAGAGTAAACAAGGAAATAAGATGAACAAAGATAACGTTAAAGGCGCACCTAAACCACAATAAGATAATTACTATACTGCACCACCACTAGTCACCCTAAGGTTGATCCCGCCTACAAAACTTAATAATGATAATGGTAGTTTCGTGCACCCCTAGTTGCCTTCATAGGTGCCGCCTACCCCTATCTCCACTAGGTGTACCCACTACCCCCAAGCGATCGTCTCCATAACTCGTAGATACCTGTGTTGGTCCCACAGTGGGGTGTATCACTCCCCAAAGTGGCAACCCGATACCACCAATGATGCATGGCTTATACCTACACAATGCAACAACGTCTTACCTACCAGCCCGGGCCCATACACGCACATGAACCCGTTGGACTTGCGTTGCCACCGCTAACCCGTTTTGGCCTCTTATAGTCAAGCCCAGTAGCGTGTCCCTTCCTGGACTTAGGTCGAGCCCACAAAGATACTTATGGGTTACTGGTTGAAATGGGCCCCCATTACTTGACACAAGCTATCCACCTAGGCTTGGTCCCCTCTAGTACATCCCACTTAACCCTCTTCTTATTCATGTTCATGTATCAATTTTGGTTAAGTGCATATAATCGTATTTCAAATGCCACCCAAGGCACCCTCTGAATTCCACATGCCACCCAA
Organism: Allium sativum; assembly: GCA_030737875.1. Lineage (NCBI taxonomy): Eukaryota > Viridiplantae > Streptophyta > Magnoliopsida > Asparagales > Amaryllidaceae > Allium > Allium sativum. The sequence continues at coordinate 969,756,790 of CM060918.1, read as the reverse complement.
GGCACCCATTTAACCCCCTCATGTCCTACAACATGTTTATCAGGTTAAGTGTTTCTTAATTCATTATGTAACAACCTGGAAAATCTGAACTAGTTAAAAAAATTTAAATTGGCTATTTTAGTGGATTTTAAATATTCAAAATAAAATATTTTAAATAATAACGACGAAAAGTATGTTTCAATCGATGTTTGAAAATAAATATAATTATTTTGAATTATAAGCAAGGCCTGAAATGGCGCGGCAGTTTCAAAATTTCAATTCAAACTTTGACTGACTGTACCGGGTGCAAAATAAAACGGATTTTAGTTAAACCAAAAATATTTAAATCTGTTAGTGAATATCTTTCTAACGAATCTGAAAAATCGAAGTTTCATAGTGGGAATCAAAAGTTATGGCCAAATGAATTTTCAGAAAGGTCGCTATAGAGAATATATAGCCCTTGAAAATAGACATTTTGCAAACGGCCTCAGAATTCGACGAAACCAGTTTTATTGGATCCGGGATGTCAAATTATTTCTAGCTTTCGAATTCCATAATTTTTGAAGTTAATATGTGAGTGTGGCGATGGAAAATGTGTTCGGTCAATTACAGTTAAATTGGATCGACCAGAAAATGGCCATTTTTCAAACGGTCTCAGAATTCGATGAAACTAGTTTTATTGGGACCGTATCGTCAAAACATAGCCAGGTTTATTTTTTGGGAATTTTTAGAATCAGTGTGTGGCCCCGGCAAATTGAAATGTACGTTCAAATCGAATATTGAATGTTTTATATTTTAATTTGAAGAAAAACTGACTGAAATAGTCGAATGGGCTTATGAAACATATCCCATTGTGTTCGGAATGGGGTATTTAGCTAGGGACGACAGTCGTTGGGTTTGGATTGGAGCTAATATGTGAAAAGGGGTATTTTAGAATTTTAAAAATATATAAATAAAATAAAAAATCCTATTAGCCCCCACTTCTTCTCTCTCCCCGCTTTTTCCTCGAAATCTCGCATTGAACGGCGGAAAACGTTCGGATCTTCCCTCCTCCTTATCTCCCTCCACACGCACCAAAACACCATAGCCCTTTGGAGTTATTTATAGCCCTCGACCTCCTCTTCAAATTCGTACAAGTGGCGCCCCCCTCGTTCCTCCGCCACCGAGATCTGTTGACCGAAAGTTCACGACTTTAAACAGCTGCCGCGCCTCCCTGAGGGTGTCGATCTGGACCCCACCACCGGCGCCGGGGACCCTGTTCCTCCCTCTACGACGTCATACAACCTGATCGCCTTCAAGCGCCTCGGATTTCACGAAAAACTAAAACCTAGTTTTGAAGAAAGCAGAAAGGTAACGGCTTATTTTATTTTAAACTGATTATAGCACTTCTAAGCACTACGGATTTTGATTTCACAATAAAAATCATATCTTTTTGCTATGTGGTCGAAATCCAGTGAAACAAGAGACGCCGGGACCGTGAGGACGTCTTCTACATTCTAGAAGAGACCACATATTTTTCTGAGCCTTCTGCAATTTTTGGTGGAGTGGAACCCAATGTGAGATTTATGAATTATAAACGATATGGAAAACAACGATATATAAATTATATAGTCGAAGTATGAGTTATATAAGCATTGTACACCTCATGTATAAGCGTTGTATAAGATATATGTTCGATGTATAAGTTATATATGCATTGTAAAAATTATATATGCGTTGAAATGAAGTGAAATGAAATTGAAATATATTTATATACGAATATATACACTCCCCTCGTCCATAGACCATGGACGATATTTATTGGTTGTGATATTGTTTGGATTATTGGTTGATGTGAATTTGGTGAAAATCATGAATGGTTGATTGTGGTTGAGAAATACCTGTTTGTGGTTGAGAATTATTTTGGATGAAACCACATAGGATTAGTTTGCGGAAAAGTAAAATAAACATGCTCGTCTGCGTACGAATTAGATGCATGAAATCCCCATTGTCAAAAACCGCTAGGTTTTTAGATAGAGCGAGGAGTCGTACAAGGGACGGTCCCGGTTTTAACTACCTTGCCATTATGCTGCCAAAATTTTCAATAATATTCATGTGTTAGAATTATTTTCATGTGTGGATACTATATTCATGTATTGAATAGAAATTCATGTGTTGATTATAAATACATGTGTTGAATGAAGTTCATGTGTTGAATAAATTATTTTGAAAGATAAAATAACATTTATATTATATATATAGACTATATAAAATATTAGTATTTTAAATAAATGGTTTTAACACCAAAAACAACATTTTTGTTATATATATGGACTATATAAAATAATTGTGTTTTGAAATAAATTGTTTTACAGTAAAAATCACATTTTTATTATATATATCAACTATAGAAAATATTCGTGTGTTGAATAAAAGACTAGAACGATAAAAATCATACTTTTATCGTGTGTGTGAAGTTGAAAACATTCATATGTTGAATATATAGATTGAACAATAAAATCTACATTTTTATTGTGAATATAAAGTGCTAAAAATATTCATGTGTGGAATAAGTATTTTTGATGATAAAAATATCATTTTTATCAAATATATTAAGTGGATATGGTTTTGAAATCGAAGAAAGATTTATATTTATATATATTTATATAAATATAATTAAAATAAATCAAATAACGAAGCTGCAGTTCGTGTTTTGAAACCGTGATTTCAAACGATTGTTGTGGAAGATCCGACCATCGGATTTTCCCGAAACCGAAACTGTTGGGTTCGCTTTGGAAATATCTTTCCAACGACACCCACTTTGTGAAAATCCAACGGTTGGATTGTCTGGAATGTTTAATTCAAATCTGAAGAAAAACAGCGCCAGAATCGATTATATTTATATATAAATATAAATATAATTAAATTAAATCGAATAACGATGCTGCAGTTCGTATTTCGAAATCGTAACTTCAAACGACTGTACCGGGAGATCCGACCGTTGGATTTTCCGGAAACTGAAACTGTTGGATTCACTTTGAAAAGATCTTTCTAATGATATAAAATTTGTGAAGATCCAACGGTTAGATTTTCAGATATGTGTAAATCAAATCTGAAGAAAAAACAGCGCCATGGTCGCGTTATGGCCTGAAGCGTTGTTTGAGTGAATTGGCTATTTTTAAATAAATAAAAATAGCGATAAATCGTGATAAAATATTATAAACGATATGGAATGGAGATAAACTGAATTTGCTTGGTTTATGTGATATTTGATGGTTGAAAGTGTTTGGCTTGAAAATTACATTAAAGAACAGAATTAGTGATATCGAATAATTTAACCATTGAAATGAATTGATTTGAAATTCTAAATATACGTGAATTATTTGAAAAAGCCGAGTTGATTCTCATTTCAAATAATTGATCGACGATTGAAAGTTGAAGATATGAAGACGGTGCAAGACCGATGATCTTCACGTCGAATGGAGGGGTGCTACTGATGCTCATGATAGGAGTAGCTACCTTGAAGGGGCTGAAGTAGTAGCCGTCCGGACGTACTTGCTGATTGTAAGGGTATGCGAGGTATTAAGTGCCTTCGGTTTCGTTCAGACCCAGAACGAACTTGCAAATGGACTGTGTGTCTGACATTGGATTTTGTTATGTGCTAATTGATCTCTATTAAATATATATCTGTTTGGCAGCAGAGAATTTATTCTCTTGCTTAACGCCCTTCTCTGAGACGTACGAGCTCAGAGGTTATATATCGGTAGAAATCAGTCGCATGGAGTGAATTGCATGTGTGGGATGCCTAAGTGGAAGATGATCAATGCTTCTGTTGAAAAGCAAAGTCTTGCGGTTGATGATCAAAGCACGGCCTGTGTGGCATAGCTTTGTGTAAAACGTTGATTCGCGAGCCTCACACCCCAGTATGATCCTGAAACGGGAGAGGGCCACAGGGAGGACCTGTGTTTCTTTCTAGCTAGGGGTGGTGTTTTGGGTTTGACATGCCCGGTCATTTTACTTATGTGGATGATGGATAGCGAGGCGCCTCAGTTAGATCGGTATCTTCGGAGCCGATAGTTTGGTCGATGGATGACCAGTTTTCGCCCCATAGGGTGGGGAAACGCAGTGTTCAGGGTTTAAGTTTAATCCACATCGGTGGACCAGCCCTGATGATCCAAGGTGCAGTTGCGGTTCTTCCTGAGACATGGTAGACTAGACTGTCTCGAAACGGTGAGGACGATCCCTGGCCCTGGTTCATGAAGGAAATCTAATTTCCAAATACGACATCGTGCGGTTTTGATTGTATATATATATATGGCGACATGATATATGGTACCCATGCCGTCTATGATTGATAGTTATGATTGAAATTTGTTTTTGAAACATATAAACACTAGTAACAATATCAAATGCTTTTGTTTTATTCGTATCAAGCATATTTTGGTCATTATAAGGTAAAACTCTATCCTCCGGTTTGTGTTGCATTGTGTGATAGGAACTGAGTCTTATAATGGCTTCATTTTTATAAAAAGCATTGCGTCGTTTAGAGATTTACTTGTTTTGAAGCACTGGCAATCCAATGGAGTAAACCCGTTTCGCAAAAGTGGCGGGGTCCTGTGATTAGCCATATTATAAAATGTGTTTAGTAGATTTCTCATACCAGTCCCATGAATGACTCGTAGTTTGTTTCACTTGCAAACTCGGGTGCCCTTATTTCTACATGGGCAGCCTTGTATTCAGGTTTTAGCAGGCTCTTTCTGGATAGCTGGAGCTGAGGATGGATTCTATCATTTATCTCTTTTTATGTTGTTCAGCTCCTATTGTACATATATGTTTATTTTCCGCTGTAGACATTTATGTATAGCTGAACGGTATTTTGTACTAAGTATGATCCTGTATACTGTGTAACTCTGATGATTATGTCTATCCCGTGTATTCTATTGTACATTATCTGGTGTATTTAATTATTTCTGTTCCGCTATTATCTGTTTATGTGTTATATTCCAAAGATTACCCTTGCCACCGTCATATGGAGTTTGGGTTTGTCACAAACATGGTATCAGAGCTTTGGTTAAGCTTAGCTCAAGAATATAACATATTAACGAACTCGTCAGAGATAAAACCAATAGTGTTCTAGGACAAATAACTCATTACAGATTGGATCAGTAATATCCTAGTATGAGTATAGCAGATTCAGAATAACTCGTTAGGGATGGGGTCAGAAATGCCCCAAAACGAGTTGAGAGTTATATGTTTATAAGTAACGTATTTGTGATTATATATATAGTCTGGTTTTAGAAATATGATTTTTGAATATATAAAAGATATATTTTTGAAAAGTTAATCAACAAATTGATTGTTATTTGTGTTGTGTGATTGTGAATTTGATTAATTGAATTATTAGAATGATAGTTAATTTAATCAATAAAGGAATGAATGGTAGATTTATGCAATTAAATCACACATTGAATAGATAGAAATATATACATGTACATTATATATGTTTGAATAGGTAAATGGATTAGCTGTTGAGTAAAGAATTTATTTGTGTGCCCGACAAATAGGTAAACCTTAATGAGTTGGTTGCGCGATTTTATTATTATATCAACTCCTGTGAATTCCATTGGATGCGGAGTGCTGGTTGTTCTGTGTGTAATAATAAACGTCGCCATATGATAGCAACAATTAATTTTGAACTACATTACATGGAATACTTCTTGAAGATAGCATACTTCATCATATACCACATAAGCATTTGGAGCTTGTGTAGCGAGGTTGAAGATTTACCATACGAGCGAGAGGCTTGTATGGCGATGACTATATTTTACAGGTTGAACTAATGACTGATATTGACAATGTAATATATAACGGTAAATTTCCAGATCCATAAAAACCCCACACGGGTCTGGAGATGACAATAAATACGTCTCGCTGGTCATTAAGGCACAAAAAAACCATTTATAGGGTGACGAGAATTTATTCTCTGGAGTTATGATCTATACACACTCCCCTGTGGACACCGGAATATATCACTATAAATATGGGCATGCTTATTAGGATTTATTGGGTACCTAATACGGCCCAATAAATTTCCAAATCCCTCCCCGTACAAAGGAGGCTATGGCGAAATTTTTCGAAAATTTAGGGTGTTAGCCAAATTTTTGAAGAATTTGAAAATTCTTAGAAACTGAAAAGTTGGAGAATGGAAGCCAGAAGGAAAGTAGAGTTGGTTAATTAAACTACTTTCGACTTTGTTCCTTTTCAGGGACGAAAAGTTAAGTGGGGGAGATTGTAACAACCCGGAAAATCTGAACCAGTTTAAAAATTTTAAATTGGCTATTTTAGTGAATTTTAAATATTTAAAATAAAATATTTTAAATAATAACAATGAAAAGTATGTTTGAAAATAAATATAATTATTTCGAATTATAAACAAGGCCTGAAATGGCGCGGCAATTTCAAAATTTCAATTCAAACTTTGACTGACTGTACCGGGGGAAAATAAAACGGATTTTAGTGAAACCAGAAATATTTAAATCTGTTAGTGAATACCTTTCTAACGAATCTGGAAAATCGAAGTTTCATAGCGGGAATCAAAAGTTATGGCCAAATGAATTTTCAGAAAGGTCGCTATAGAGAATATATAGCTCTTGAAAATAGACATTTTGCAAACGACCTCAGAATTCGACGAAACCACCTTTGTTGGATCCGAGATGTCAAATTATTTCTAGGTTACAAATTCCATAATTTTTGAAGTTAATATGTGAGCGTGGCGAAGGAAAATGTGTTCGGTCAATTACAGTTAAATTGGATCGACCAGAAAATGGCCATTTTTCAAACGGTCTCAGAATTCGATGAAACTAGTTTTGTTGGGACCGTATCGTCAAAACATAGCCAGGTTTATTTTTTGGGAATTTTTAGAATTAGTGTGTGGACCCGGCAAATTGAAATTTACGTTCAAATCGAATATTGAATGTTTTATATTTTAATTTGAAGAAAAACTGACTGAAACAGTCGAATGGGCCTACGAAACATATCTCATTGTGTTCGGAATGGGGGTATTTAGCCAGGGATGACAGTCGTTGGGTTTGGATTGGAGCTAGTATGTGAAGAGGGGTATTTTAGAATTTTAAAAATATATAAATAAAATAAAAAATCCTATTGGCCCTCACTTCTTCTCTTTCCCTGCTTCTTCCTCGAAATCTCACGTTGAACAGCAGAAAACGTTCGGATCTTCCCTCCTCCTTATCTCCCTCCACATACACCAAAACACCATGGCCCTTTGGAGTTATTTGTAGCCCTCGACCTCCTCTTCAAATCCGTACAAGTGGCGCCCCCCTCGTTCCTCCACCAGCGAGATCCGTTGACCGAAAGTTCATGACTTTAAACAGCCGCTGCGCCTCCCTAGGGGTGTCGATCTGGACCCCACCACCGGCGTTGAGGACCCTGTTCCTCCCTCTACGACGTCATACAACCTGATCGCCTTCAAGCACCTCGGATTTCACAAAAAACTAAAACATAGTTTGAAGAAAACAGAAAGTTAATGGCTTATTTTATTTTAAACTGATTATAGCACTTCTAAGCGCTACGAATTTTGATTTCACAATAAAAATCATATATTTTTGCTATGTGGTCGAAATCCAGTGAAACAAGAGATGCCGGGACCGTGAGGACGTATTCTACATTCTAGAAGAGACCGCATATCTTTCTGAGCCTTCTGCAATTTTTGGTGGATTGGAGCCCAATGGAAAACAACGATGTATAAATTATATAGTCGAAGTATGAGTTATATAAGCGTTGTATAAGTCGTATGTTCGATGTATAAGTTATATATTTGTTGTAAAAATTATATATGCGTTGAAATGATTGAAATGAAATGAAATTGAAATATATTTATATACAAATATATATAAGTATACTCCCCTCGTCCACATACCATGGACGATATTTATTGGTTGTGATATTGTTTAGATTATTGGTTGATGTGAAATTTGGTGAAAATCATGAATGGTTGATTGTGGTTGAGAAATACCTGTTTGTGCTTGAGAATTATTTTGGATGAAACCACATAGGATTAGTTTGTGGAAAAGAAAAATAAACATGCTCGTCTGCGTAGGAATTAGATGCATGAAATCCGCATTATCAAAAACCATGAGGTTTTAAGGTAGAGCGAGGAGCCATACTAGGGACGGTCCCGGTTTTAACTACCCTACCGTTATGCTACCAAAATTTTCAATAATATTCATGTGTTAGAATTATTTTCATGTGTTGATACTATATTCATGTGTTGAATTGAAATTCATGTGTTGATTATAAATACATGTGTTGAATGAAGTTCATGTGTTGAATAAATTATTTTGAAAGATAAAATAACATTTATATTATATATATAGACTATATAAAATATTAGTATTTTAAATAAATGGTTTTAACACCAAAAACAACATTTTGGTTATATATATAGACTATATAAAATAATCGTGTTTTGAAATAAATTGTTTTACAGTAAGAATCACATTTTTATTATATATATCAACTATAGAAAATATTCGTGTGTTGAGTAAAAGACTAGAACGATAAAAATCATATTTTTTTTTCGTGTGTGTGAAGTTGAAAACATTCATGTGTTGAATATATAGATTGAACAATAAAATATACATTTTTATTGTGAATATAAAGTGCTAAAAATATTCATGTGTGGAATATGTATTTTTGATGATAAAAATATTTTTATCAAATATATAAAGTGGATATGGTTTTGAAATCGAAGAAAGAATTATATTTATATATATTTATATAAATATAATTAAAATAAATCGAATAACGAAGCTGCAGTTCGTGTTTTGAAACTGTGATTTCAAACGATTATTGCGGACGATCCGACCATCGGATTTTCCCGAAATCGAAACCATTGGCTTCGCTTTGGAAATATCTTTCCAACGTCACCCACTTTGTAAAGATACAACGGTTGGATTGTCTGGAATGTTTAATTCAAATCTGAAGAAAAACAGCGCCAGAATCGATTGTATTTATATATAAATATAATTAAATTAAATCGAATAACGACGCTGCAGTTCGTATTTTGAAATCGTAACTTCAAACGATTGTATCGGGAGATCCGACCGTTGGATTTTCCCGAAACTGAAACCGTTGGATTCGTTTTGAAAAGATCTTTCTAATGATATAAAATTTGTGAAGATCCAATGGTTAGATTTTCAGATATATGTAAATCAAATCTGAAGAAAAACAGTGCCACGGCCGCGTTATGGCCTGAAGCGTCGTTTGAGTGAATTGGTTATTTTTAAATAAATAAAAATAGCGAAATATCGTGATAAAATATTATAAACGATATGGAATGGAGATAAATTGAATTTGCTCGGTTTATGTGATATTTGATGGTTGAAAGTATTTGGCGTGAAAATTACATTAAAGAACAGAATTAGTGATATCGAATAATTTAACCATTGAAATGAATTGATTTGAAATTCTAAATATACGTGAATTATTTAAAAAGGCCGAGTTGATTCTCATTTCAAATAATTGATCGACAATTGAAAGTCAAAGATATGAAGACGGTGCAAGACCGATGATCTTCACGTCGAATGGAGGGGTGCTACTGATGCTCATGATAGGAGTAGCTACCTTGAAGGGGCTGAAGTAGTAGCCGTCCGGACGTACTTGTTGATTGTATGGGTATGCGATGTATTGAGTGCCTCCGGTTTCGTTCAGACCCAGAACGAACTTGTAAATGGACTGTGTGTCTGACATTGGATTTTGTTCTGTGTTGATTGATCTCTATTAAATATATATCTGTTTTGCGGCGGAGAATTTATTCTCTTGCTTAACGCCCTTCTCTGAGACGTACGAGCTCAGAGGTTATATATCGATAGAAATCAGTCGCATGGAGTGAATTTCCTATGTGGCATGCCTAAGTGGAAGATGATCAAGGCTTCTGTTGAAAAGCATAGTCTTGTGGTTGATGATCAAAGCACGGCCTGTGTGGCATAACTTTGTGTATAAAGTTGATTCGCGAGTCTCACACCCCGGTATGAGCCTGAAACGGGAGAGGACCTCTGGGAGGACCTGCGTTTCTTTCTAGCTAGGAGTGGTGTTTTGGGTTTGACACGCCTGGGCATTTTACTTATGTGGATAATGGATAGCGAGGCGTCTCAGTTAGATCGGTCTCTTCAGAGCTGATAGTTTGGTCGGTGGATGACCAGTTTACGCCCCATAGGGTGGGGAAATGCAGTGTTCAGGGTTTAAGTTTAATCCACATCGATGGACTGACCCTGATGATCCAAGGTGCAATTGCGGATGTTCTGAGACATGGTAGGCTAGATTGTCTCGAAACAGTGAGGATGATCCCTGCCCCTGGTTCATGACGGAAATCCAATTTCCAAATACGACATCGTGCGGTTTTGATTGTATATATATATAGCGACATGATATATGGTACCCATGCCGTCTATGATTGATAGTTATGATTGAAATTTGTTTTTGAAACACATAAACACTAGTAATAATATCAAATGCTTTTGTTTTAATCGGGCATATTTTGGCCATTATAAGGTAAAACTCTATCCTCCGGTTTGTGTTGCATTGTGTGGTGGGAAGTGAGTCTTATAATGACATCATTTTTATAAAAAGAATTGCGATGTTTAAAGATTTACTTGTTTTGAAGCACTGGCAACCCAATGGAGTAAACCCATTCCACGAAAGTGGCGGGGTCCTGTGATTAGCCATATTATAAAATGTGTTTAGTAGATTTCCCATACCAGTCCCATGACTGACACGTAGTTTTTTCACTTGCAAACTCAGGTGCCCTTATTTCTACACGGGCAGCCTTGTATTCAGGTTTTAGCAAGCTCTTTCTGGATAGCTGGAGATGAGGATGGATTCTATCATTTATCTCTTTTTATGTTGTTCAGCTCCTATTGTACATATATGTTTATTTTCCGGTGTAGACATTTATGTATAGCTGAACTGTATTTTGTACTAAGTATGATCCTATATACTATGTAACTCTGATGATTATGTTTATCCAGTGTATTCTATTGTACATTATATGGTGTATTTAATTATTTCTGTTCCACTATTATCTGTTTATGTGTTATATTCCACAGATTACCCTTGCCACCGTCTTATGAGGTTTGGGGTTGTCACATATTAACACTGTAACCTTGTAAAGACCTCCCACATTAGACTAGCATTTGTGGCAGCTGGATTTGCCGGGCGGTTTCGGGCAGTCTTATACCACAAAAGAGCCTAACCTCGTGTTTTTACAACTATCACGTATTTAATTTATGCCTAAGACCTCCCGCATTAGACTGGCATTTGTGGCAGCTGGATTTGCCGGGGGGGGGGGTCCGGGCAGTCTTACACCACAAAAGAGCCTAACCCCGTGTCTTAGACGATTAATTACACCTAATTAATCATTCCCCAATTTGAATTAATTTCCCTATTCAAATTATCAATCAATTCCAAATTTAACTATGGCCATAATTGACTCAATTATGTCCATCCATTTATGGTATGCTAAATTATACCAATTATCACCACAAACTTATTTTATGCCATTTAAGGCATTATGCCAAATTCTCAATATTAAATCTTTTAATATTATCCCATTACCCCACGTTGTACGTTTATTCGTTAAAATATACATTAGACTCGAATAGTCTAACTCATGGAATAAAAAGAAAACATCACAACATACATACAGACAAAACTAGATCTAAACATAAGGAGTGAACTGTAACACCCCGCCTCCGCTAGGGTCACTCGCAAAGGAATGCACTAGCTTTAGAGGGGCATTATTGGTAAACATGCACAGAAATATCACAAGACAGAACATATAAAATAGCGGAAGTAAAATCGAACTTTCATAAACATGAATACATAAGGTCTAAAGCCTTTTACATCAGAGTACATCAAAACCTGTCTTGCAATAGTAAAGAAGCATAAAGACTTTTTCATAAATTATTCCCCAAATAAAAACAGTAAAGTAGCCATAGCCAGGAAAAGTCCAAGCCATCCATGATGACCTTCAAGCAGAAGAAGTCCGAACTAAACAACAGTATTTCCTCCCTGTAACCTGGGGGGAAACGGAAGAAAAGAGGCGAAACAAAACGGGTCAGTCAAAAAGACTAAGTAAGCCCTATCTACTATTAGTATAAAAACTAGTAAAGTTAACTGACATGAGAAACTGAGATGAACATAAGCATGATAACAAGATAGATAGGCTAAATCAAAATAACAGGATGAACTACTGAACTCAGGTAAACTAAGGTGTCATGATAAATTACGATGTCAAGATAAAACAAGGTATCACATCGTTAGGTTTCTATCAAGTATAATATCCCCAAGATATCTATCGCGTATAACGTCCCATGGCATCTATCCTGTATATCCGCTCTGCACCTACCGTATTAGTATCCCAACTGTATTACGTGTTATCCGTGAATGACCCTTACTCAGAAGTCATGTAATTGTCCCTGTCAACCTAATATGCTGCATATATAGGTTACTCAACTCATATGTTTCTTTCCATGTATAAGTTTAGTTCTTTGTCGTAGGCTGTACGGGCTTTCCCATGTAAACGGTTTATCCTTAAAGTTGTTTTGGACTGCAACCCTTGATCTAGTTGTGTTTCCCTACCATGAACTATCGCGCGTCCACTTAGGATTTATGCCACCTAGGACCGCTAGGGATTATGCTACCTAATGAACGTTTCCGTGTCTCGGTTTGGGTTTTGGCCACCTAGGACCACTAGGGATTACGCCACCCGTCAACCGCGCCCTTGATCCCACGTATGTATCGTGAATCGTTTTCCATGTCTAGATGCACATGTTCCCCAATGTGCCATCCGAGTTTCGTGCCAGGGCAAATCAAGAAATACGGAACTCGGTCGGGAGCTTTAAATCGTCTGCCGATGCAGATGTCAAGGTCTGTTTTTGTACCCGTGGCTATGGTCCCACGTGACCCCTCCCTCAACTACTGAAAGGCAATCCAAGAAAAATCATGTATAAGAACCACTCCACGGCCCCACTATAGCCCACTTTCCTACGGGCCAACCTCACCCATGACTCGATAGCAAGCACATGGTCTGTTGGGGGTTCCCTGCCTTTCCGCACGTACACGATTGACTAAAGATGGTAGGTAGTCGGCGATGTGCTATCCAGGGCAAAAACAAGAATCGTCGACTCCACGCTAATCCATCCCAGTCTTTAGGTTGCTCGCATAGCAACCAAGGCATACTCTTGGTCCTTCTAACGCAGACCTTAACCTCTCATGGGCCTAGTATAATTACCTGGCAGCCCACAGAGGGATCCCAAGAATATCCTCACGTCCCCCGAAGCTTCCACTTCGGCACCCAGTGCGCTGGAGCTTTTATCCAAGTCAGATAACTTGCTCCCCCTCGTATACTAAGCGATGACCTACCATATCAGGTTACTCATCGTTTTGAGAATTAGTCCTATGTCCTTAGCTAAGAATTATTACTTAGTTACCCTTAACTAAGGTTTACCACTTAGCTTCCTTTCCCGTTATCCTTGATTAACCACGGTTTTCTACCTAGTTCATCTAGCTAGGGTTTGTCTATTGGGTTAAGTGTTATCATTCAAGTCCATGACTTAACCCGCCCACGAATCACGTCAAAGATTGGCTAAATATTTAAGTTCAAGACTTAGTCCCACAAGTTGGTTAAGTGTACCCAGAGGCTCATGACTTAACCTTATCAAGTCAAATTGGTCAAGTACTGGCTTACCTTAATCCTATCGGATTATCTTGCTAGATCGATTAAGCATAGATTATCTTAATCCCATCAAATTATCGAGTCGGATTGGTTAAGTATAGGTTGGCTTAACCCCATCCTCTAATCGTACTATAATGGTTAAGTATATTCTAAAAAGGTCTTGTGACTTAACCTTATCAGGTCCGCGTATTAGATTGGTTAAGTGTAAGTTACTTAACCCCATCAAATCATCATGTATAATTGGTTAAGTATAAGTTGCTTAACCCCATTAAATTATCACGTTAAGTTGGTTAAGTATTGGTTACTTAACCTCATTGAATTACCGAGTTTAAATTGGTTAAGTGTTTAACTTATCCCCATCGAATTACCGCGTTTAAATTAGTTAAGTGTAAATTACTTAACCCCATCCCCTAATCATCTTGTATGGTTAAGTGTCATTAAGAAAACTTACTTAACCTTGCCAAATTATCATGTTGGATTGATTAAGTGTTGGTTAACTTAATCCCCGTCCATTAGTCGTATAAAAATGGTTAAGCGTCATTAGGCAAATCAAATCACTTAACCTACCCAACCTTGTCATGTTTTGTTAAGTATCATTAGCCTAACCAATTTACTTAACCCATTTACCCATGTCATATTTGGTTAAGAGTCATTAATCAAATTAACTTAACCCTATCATGTGGCATTAATTACTTAATGCACCCCAACCTCTCACATTAGACTTTGTTGTGGTTACTAGTTAAGCCGGTCGGTTCCGGGTAGCTTTACACCACAACTTGGTCTAACCTCGGGTTCAAGCACAACATGACCAACTTCTGACATTGGGTCCTATTGTTTGCAACTACTAGTTAGGCCGGTCGGTTCCGGGTAGTTTTACGTTGCAAACTCAACCCAACCTTGAGTTGGCCACACTTATATTATCTAAGTGTCATGTTCATCATGTTTCCAAAACATGTTACAAGTTTTTCAAGCATTTGGGTAGACCTAACTTAATAGGTAAATTCCCAAAGGGTAGACCTAACTTAATAGGTAAATTTCCAAGCTTATGATTTTATGCATACTTACATGTCATCTTCCATGTTATATTTCAAGTCATGTTTTCAAGTATAAACACATGTCATATTTAACGTTACATGTTGTCATGTTTATACCCATTTACCCAAGTCATATTCATGTCATTAGGTTTCCCCATAATGTGACCCCAACGCTTTTTAAACTAGCATATACGTTCGCAACAACGTGATGGATTAAAAGAAGAGACTTGGCAAAGGAATGACAAAAATGGGTATTAAGCCACAAGTTAATCATGGTGGCAAATGAGGCACAAATGTGTTCATTACCTTGCATGTTACATTCTTAAGCCTCAAAAACATGCATCAACCCAAACTTGGTACATAAGCGAATCATGGTGACAAAAGACATGGAATGATGGCTAGAAACTCGCATATATCATCATATAAGGATTATGACTTCATATGCAAGTTGACATAATGATTATGAAGATTCTCATGTTGCATAATGCAACATTTCAACATAAAGGTTGTGGCTTTTAGCTCATAAGACCAAGATAATGACTTCATAAACTTGCATAACATGATAGCATGCATCATTCTAATTAATCAAACCCAAACTTTCAACATGAACATTTAACTTCATAGTTAATATCTAAGAGTAGAGAAGGGCTTACATTGCTATGAAGGCCTAAATCGATTAAACTAAAGCTTGTGATGAAGCCTATGCATGCCATCACCCAAAAAACCCAAAGATGGATGCTCCAAATCAACAAAAACACCATCTTTATGAACAAAGATCAAAGCTTTTGCCTTGGAATCAACTTGAGAAGCTCTCATACTAACATAGGGACTCTCTAACACTCTCAAGATCATGAAACCTTTCATAGAAATGAAGTGGAGGCTAGGATAGTTGAGTGGAGGCCATGAGAGTAGAAATTTGGCCATAGTTTAGTTACATGAGTGAATAATGAGGGTTTAGGGGGGTTTAGGGGCTTATTTATAGAAGATTAGGCTAGTTAGGACCCTTAGATTAACCCTAGGATAGATCCCAGCCCTCAAAAATCGTCACAAGCCTCCAAAACAAGACCAAGGGCCAAAACAGGTGCACCAGGCCAGCCAGGGTCAAGCCAGAAGGTTGTGCAGGTTTCTGGCTCGACACGGGCGCACTTCCCAAGTGCGCCAGTGTATTTTTGTGCTGGCGCACTTCACAAGTGCGTCAGTGCATTCTGGCTTGTTTTCGGTTTTTCTGCCTAACTTCGTTCGTCCATATCTTCTTCATACGGACTCCGATTTACGAAATTTCGGACTCTATTTCGCGTATTTTTCCAAGACGAACGCAATGGCGCAAGCCGTTTATCCTGATTCAGATTTTATAATTTAATTCTGCCTTGATTCTTGTCTTAACACGTTGCTAAAAATTCGGGTTGTTACATCCTCCCCAACTTAAAGGATTTCGTCCCCGAAATCTCCAAGTTAGGAAGAACGTATCCTACCATCCATCATTCATCTACTCACAACATCATCCACAAGCAACCATTGTCCTTAGATGATTTCTAATGCTGTATGAATATATGCAAAACGTGTGTGTACGTGTTCCTTAGCTAATGCTAATGATCAAGCCTGAATAATCTTTCTAATGCAAAATATGTATAGTGCCATGAATCCAACATGTATGCAAATAGTCCTAGCCATATAGCTACTATATGCGTGCACAATCATTCATTCATATGCAACAACCGCATGATAATACATTCGATTTCATCCATAAACAGGTAT
The DNA here is from genome assembly GCA_030737875.1 of Allium sativum. NCBI lineage: Eukaryota > Viridiplantae > Streptophyta > Magnoliopsida > Asparagales > Amaryllidaceae > Allium > Allium sativum. The sequence goes on along the minus strand of CM060918.1, from coordinate 969,740,290 downwards.
AAATGCTCGTGCATATGCAATATGAAATGTGACCGAGTCGAGCTAGTATCTAATGTGTATTCACGCATCCACGAGCAACCACTTGCAACCACTTGCAACCATATCAATCATAACATGTTTCAAATACATGTTTACATCCATAGGGTTCTACCTAGGATTCCCTGGAACAGGGTCGAGAAGAAAAACAATACAAACTCCTTACGGGGTTTGTAACAGAAAATAGGACCGAGAGGATGTCCACAAAAGATAGCCTACAAGTAAGCTCTACAGAAAACAGGGATCAAGAATATACTCCCAAAAAGAGATATCATGCGTGTATCTAGTCTTTGACCATCAAAGTCGTATTTCCTTGGGCTTAATCCCATTGTGCCTTGACCGTCTTTTAACTTCGTGATTTCGTAGCTTCTTATTTCTTGTTTGCATAACATGATCTAGAACTCATTTCTTCGTCGCCTCTCATTCCACTTGCACTTATCCTTTTTCTAGAATACTTGGCGCAAACATGACTGCGTACGCATGATCTTATGCAAGCTTTCCAAAATTCACTAATGAATCTTGGATCTTGTTTATATACTATAAGGTATTCCATGTAGAAGAACTTCTTCTTGAAAGTAAACAGATGTCAACCAGGTTACCAAGCGCACTTACTAGGGTGATTTCCATAACCCATGCATAAGTGAAATAAACCATCCATCTTATCGGCGAACACCACTCGATCGGGCTTCAAATTTCCAATAAAGGCATCACGGGATTCTAAGTAACTAATCATGACCGAACCCAAAAGGTTACACGAGACTCCGAGGGTATTACCAAGGCTAGTCAAGAGTCTAACTACCCTCCTATCAACCGAGAGTGGCACCCCTTACTGGATAACCACTTCATCCTTAGAATCCATCCATAGCTTATAAACATAAGCATTATTTCCAAGCTCAACACTTGACATAGACATTCTCAAATCCAAACAAGCCATGAATAAATGGACTGATTCTCCAATAGGACTTTGAGACAAAAATGGGATTCTCTATTACGTTAGTACTTAAGGTGCAGAGACTCAACTATCGAAGCAGACTTAAATGATACGATGATCAAAACAAAGTCCTAACGGGATGATAGAGAAGAAAAGCTAAACCTTTAACAAGATCGTTACCCTCCTTCCGAGGTACCCTAGAAATAAGAGCATACTATTACCCTCCCGATGATCTTGTCCTTGTCCCATAATACTTAACTATCCACCTCGTTTTACCATGCCAAAGGTAATCTCTCGTCATGGGTTTCATTGTTCATCTTTCTCCCTCCTTTGAGGATTAAGCCATACCAACCAGTTGCTCATCCTTAAGCTCGTATCTTTTATCCTCTTTCTCACTATCCTTTCTTATAACGCGGCCACTGGTCTCTCGAGAACCACCTCCATCGCATGGAAAGAACTTTCGTAGATAGAAAAGACTAGTCGCAGTTAAAACCACTGTGACTACAGATGGAGGAAAGAAAGGAAAAGAGATTCAATTAAGGAAACAAGGATAGTGCTAATGGCCTTTGGGGAATAGCCTTTTTCTTTTAAAAGAAAATTTTCTTGAAAAATGCTTCTTTATAAATGATTTTCAAATAGTTTTCAGAAGGTCTTTAAAACTTTTGCCCAGTCTAGTAACCTTCTGCTCTGATACCAAATGTAACACCCCGCCTCCGCTAGGGTCACTCGCAAAGGAATGCACTAGCTTTAGAGGGGCATTATTGGTAAACATGCACAGAAATATCACAAGACAGAACATATAAAATAGCGGAAGTAAAATCGAACTTTCATAAACATGAATACATAAGGTCCAAAGCCTTTTACATCAGAGTACATCAAAACCTGTCTTGCAATAGTAAAGAAGCATAAAGACTTTTTCATAAATTATTCCCCAAATAAAAACAGTAAAGTAGCCATAGCCAGGAAAAGTCCAAGCCATCCATGATGACCTTCAAGCAGAAGAAGTCCGAACTAAACAACAGTATTTCCTCCCTGTAACCTGGGGGGGAAACGGAAGAAAAGAGGCGAAACAAAACGGGTCAGTCAAAAAGACTGAGTAAGCCCTATCTACTATTAGTATAAAAACTTGTAAAGTTAACTGACATGAGAAACTGAGATGAACATAAGCATGATAACAAGATAGATAGGCTAAATCAAAATAACAGGATGAACTACTGAACTCAGGTAAACTAAGGTGTCATGATAAATTACGATGTCAAGATAAAACAAGGTATCACATCGTCAGGTTTCTATCAAGTATAATATCCCCAAGATATCTATCGCGTATAACGTCCCATGGCATCTATCCTGTATATCCGCTCTGCACCTACCGTACTATTATCCCAACAGTATTACGTGTTATCCGTGAATGAACCTTACTCAGAAGTCGTGTAATGGTCCCTGTCAACCTAATATGCCGCATATATAGGTTACTCAACTCATATGTTTCTTTCCATGTATAAGTTTAGTTCTTTGCCGTAGGCTGTACGGGCTTTCCCATGTAAACGGTTTATCCTTGAAGTTGTTTTGGACTGCAACCCTTGATCTAGTTGTGTTTCCCTACCATGAACTATCGCGCGTCCACTTAGGATTTATGCCACCTAGGACCGCTAGGGATTATGCTACCTAATGAACGTTTCAGTGTCTCGGTTTGGGTTTTGGCCACCTAGGACCACTAGGGATTACGCCACCCGTCAACCGTGCCCTTGATCCCACGTATGTATCGTGAATCGTTTTCCATGTCTAGATGCACATGTTCCCCAATGTGCCATCCGAGTTCCGTGCCAGGGCAAATCAAGAAATACGGAACTCGGTCGGGAGCTTTAAATCGTCTGCCGATGCAGATGTCAAGGTCTGTTTTTGTACCCGTGGCTATGGTCCCACGTGACCCCTCCCTCAACTACTGAAAGGCAATCCAAGAAAAATCATGTATAAGAACCACTCCACGGCCCCACTATAGCCCACTTTCCTACGGGCCAACCTCACCCATGACTCGATAGCAAGCACATGGTCTGTTGGGGGTTCCCTGCCTTTCCGCACGTACACGATTGACTAAAGATGGTAGGTAGTCGGCGATGTGCTATCCAGGGCAAAAACAAGAATCGTCGACTCCACGCTAATCCATCCCAGTCTTTAGGTTGCTCGCATAGCAACCAAGGCATACTCTTGGTCCTTCTAACGCAGACCTTAACCTCTCATGGGCCTAGTATAATTACCTGGCAGCCCACAGAGGGATCCCAAGAATATCCTCACGTCCCCCGAAGCTTCCACTTCGGCACCCAGTGCGCTGGAGCTTTTATCCAAGTCAGATAACTTGCTCCCCCTTGTATACTAAGCGATGACCTACCGTATCAGGTTACTCATCGTTTTGAGAATTAGTCCTATGTCCTTAGCTAAGAATTATTACTTAGTTACCCTTAACTAAGGTTTACCACTTAGCTTCCTTTCCCGTTATCCTTGATTAACCACGGTTTTCTACCTAGTTCTTCTAGCTAGGGTTTGTCTATTGGGTTAAGTGTTATCATTCAAGTCCATGACTTAACCCGCCCACGAATCACGTCAAAGATTAGCTAAATATTTAAGTTCAAGACTTAGTCCCACAAGTTGGTTAAGTGTACCCAGAGGCTCATGACTTAACTTTATCAAGTCAAATTGGTCAAGTACTGGCTTACCTTAATCCTATCGGATTATCTTGCTAGATCGATTAAGCATAGATTATCTTAATCCCATCAAATTATCGAGTCGGATTGGTTAAGTATAGGTTGGCTTAACCCCATCCTCTAATCGTACTATAATGGTTAAGTATATTCTAAAAAGGTCTTGTGACTTAACCTTATCAGGTCCGCGTATTAGATTGGTTAAGTGTAAGTTACTTAACCCCATCAAATCATCATGTATAATTGGTTAAGTATAAGTTGCTTAACCCCATTAAATTATCACGTTAAGTTGGTTAAGTATTGGTTACTTAACCTCATTGAATTACCGAGTTTAAATTGGTTAAGTGTTTAACTTAACCCCATCGAATTACCGCGTTTAGATTAGTTAAGTGTAAATTACTTAACCCCATCCCCTAATCATCTTGTATGGTTAAGTGTCATTAAGAAAACTTACTTAACCTTGCCAAATTATCATGTTGGATTGATTAAGTGTTGGTTAACTTAATCCCCGTCCACTAGTCGTATAAAAATGGTTAAGCGTCATTAGGAAAATCAAATCACTTAACCTACCCAACCTTGTCATGTTTTGTTAAGTATCATTAGCCTAACCAATTTACTTAACCCATTTACCCATGTCATATTTGGTTAAGAGTCATTAATCAAATTAACTTAACCCTATCATGTGGAATTAATTACTTAATGCACCCCAACCTCTCACATTAGACTTTGTTGTGGTTACTAGTTAAGCCGGTCGGTTCCGGGTAGCTTTACACCACAACTTGGTCTAACCTCGGGTTCAAGCACAACATGACCAACTTCTCACATTGGGTCCTATTGTTTGCAACTACTAGTTAGGCCGGTCGGTTCCGGGTAGTTTTACGTTGCAAACTCAACCCAACCTCGAGTTGGCCACACTTATATTATCTAAGTGTCATGTTCATCATGTTTCCAAAACATGTTACAAGTTTTTCAAGCATTTGGGTAGACCTAACTTAATAGGTAAATTCCCAAAGGGTAGACCTAACTTAATAGGTAAATTCCCAAGCTTATGTTTTTATGCATACTTACATGTCATCTTCCATGTTATATTTCAAGTCATGTTTTCAAGTATAAACACATGTCATATTTAACGTTACATGTTGTCATGTTTATACCCATTTACCCAAGTCATATTCATGTCATTAGGTTTCCCCATAATGTGACCCCAACGCTTTTTAAACTAGCATATACGTTCGCAACAACGTGATGGATTAAAAGAAGAGACTTGGCAAAGGAATGACAAAAATGGGTATTAAGCCACAAGTTAATCATGGTGGCAAATGAGGCACAAATGTGTTCATTACCTTGCATGTTACATTCTTAAGCCTCAAAAACATGCATCAACCCAAACTTGGTACATAAGCGAATCATGGTGACAAAAGACATGGAATGATGGCTAGAAACTCGCATATATCATCATATAAGGATTATGACTTCATATGCAAGTTGACATAATGATTATGAAGATTCTCATGTTGCATAATGCAACATTTCAACATAAAGGTTGTGGCTTTTAGCTCATAAGACCAAGATAATGACTTCATAAACTTGCATAACATGATAGCATGCATCATTCTAATTAATCAAACCCAAACTTTCAACATGAACATTTAACTTCATAGTTAATATCTAAGAGTAGAGAAGGGCTTACATTGCTATGAAGGCCTAAATCGATTAAACTAAAGCTTGTGATGAAGCCTATGCATGCCATCACCCAAAAAACCCAAAGATGGATGCTCCAAATCAACAAAAACACCATCTTTATGAACAAAGATCAAAGCTTTTGCCTTGGAATCAACTTGAGAAGCTCTCATACTAACATAGGGACTCTCTAACACTCTCAAGATCATGAAACCTTTCATAGAAATGAAGTAGAGGCTAGGATAGTTGAGTGGAGGCCATGAGAGTAGAAATTTGGCCATAGTTTAGTTACATGAGTGAATAATGAGGGTTTAGGGGGGTTTAGGGGCTTATTTATAGAAGATTAGGCTAGTTAGGACCCTTAGATTAACCCTAGGATAGATCCCAGCCCTCAAAAATCATCACAAGCCTCCAAAACAAGACCAAGGGCCAAAACAGGTGCACCAGGCCAACCAGGGTCAAGCCAGAAGGCTGTGCAGGTTTCTGGCTCGACACGGGCGCACTTCCCAAGTGCGCCAGTGTATTTTTGTGCTGGCGCACTTCACAAGTGCGCCAGTGCATTCTGGCTTGTTTTCGGTTTTTCTGCCTAACTTCGTTCGTCCATATCTTCTTCATACAGACTCCGATTTACGAAATTTCGGACTCTATTTCGCGTATTTTTCCGAGACGAACGCAATGGCGCAACCCGTTTATCCTGATTCAGATTTTATAATTTAATTCTGCCTTGATTCTTGTCTTAACACGTTGCTAAAAATTCGGGTTGTTACATGAACTTGCATGTGTGAATGAGGTTCTACATCTAAAACTTGCATAGGACAAAGTCACAAACTTGCACAGAACTACATATGTCATAGATCCAAATCTAAAGGTGTGAACTTGTTTAGGCAATAGTCATAAACTTGCATAAACCATGTATGTCATGGATCTAACCATAAGGGGTAAACTTGCATAGGCATGATTCCTATTCCAAACATATATATATATATATATATATATATATATATATATATATATATTTGCATATGTGATTTATGCAACATAATGATGGTGTAAACTTACATCTAAACATGTAACCTAGCATGTAGAATTTAGCATATAACTCACACATGTCATAGCCTAACTTTAGGTCTAAAATAGATGTCATGAAACATGTAAGGTTATATATAAAATCTCACTAACTTGAATATGATCCATGCCTCAATTAACATCCGAACTTGCATACATACATATGATTTATCATATGAATCAACATAACCAAACTAGCATATGAAACATGATTATACATAAGCCAATCATAGAATTACAACACAGATGATAACATCACAACTTTACAACATAGATGATAGCATCATAGAATTTACAACATATATGATAACATCATAGATTTTACAACATAAATGATAACATCACAATTTTACAACATAGAATGATAACATGCGGTCAATAATTCACAACATAACCATATAATTTGCATCATATCTCAATCCAATTAAATTGTTAATTATTTTATTAAAGAAATCGAACTCACAACTCAAAGAAGGTCTTGAGTTCTGAAATCTAAGTTCTGAAGTTGAATTAGCTTTCCTTTGAAGTAGATTCGTTGTTAGAGCTAAATAGATTTGAATTTGATTAGCTTTCTTCCTCTCCAATTGGTGGCGGCTATTCTAGGTTGCAAGGTGACGGCATGGAGGCCATGGCTCTAATTTTAATTTGATTTTAGGGTTTGAGTCTACATGTCTTTTTATAGAGTTTAGGATTAATTTAAGCCGTACGATCAACCCAGAATTAATCCTAGCCAATCAGAGCAGATCAGAAACCCTAATGACTCAGCATACAGTCAAAAACAGGTCATCAAACAAATCTACCCGGAGGGGAGGGGGCAGGTCGACCCCTAGGTCGACCCTTTGGTCGACTTGGTCAGGGCAGGTTGACCCTCAGGTCGACCCTATAGTTGACTTGGCCCTGGCGGGAAATTTCCCGCCTAGCCCATTCTGACTCTGAAATTTGAATTTTGAAATCTGTTTTGAATTTTCTAAAACTTTCGATGGCCATAACTTTCTCATACGAAGTCCAATTCATGCAAACTTGGACTCTATCTCAACCAGAATTCCGAGACGAACACAATGGCACAACCCGTTGCCCTTAATTCTCACATCTGAGATTGGTTATTCTTTAATTTGTTATTATAGTGTTAACAGAAATACGGGGTGTTACATTCTCCCCTCCTTAAAGGATTTCGCCCCCGAAATCTCCAAGTTAAGGAGAATGCATATCCTAACATCCAAACAACCATCTACTCAATCATCAAACACAGGCATCCATTGTCCTTAAAAGATTCCTAATGCTGTATGAAAATATGCAAGAAGTGTGTGTATATGTTCTTTATATAATGCAAAATCAAGCGGTCTACTAATTCGGTTGACCTCCTTAATGCAAACCATGATAGTGCCATGCGTCCATTATGTATGCAAAAGAATCCTATCGATACATATTTATTCTTTATGTGTGCACAACCATTCACCAAAATGCAGCATCCATATGATAGTACAACCATTATACATCCATTAACTTAAATATGCACACACATTTATATGCAATATGCAATATGAAGTGACTGAGCCGATCTAGTGCCTAAAGTGTGTGTATATATATCCACGAGCAACCACTAGCAAATACTTGCATCCACATGCATCCATCATACATAACATGTCTCAAACACATGTTTCAACCATAGGACTACCCTATCTAAAGGTCAAAGATACTAGCAAGAGGACATACTAAATATAAAACAAGTACAAGCTAAGCGATAAAGGAGAAATTAAAGGACATGCCCTCAAAAAGAAAAAGGTACAATGAACGCAACTTCTCTTCCGTCTCCCAACTAGCGTTGCTCTCATCATCTCCGCATTGCACTTTGACAAGCTTGACCTCTCGATTCCTCAACTTCTTAATCTCCGACCCAAGAATGCACATAGGAGCTCGTCGAATCGTCGCATCACGCTTTATCTCCACCTCTCTAAGCAAGCTCGGCTCTACCACTTCCGCGGTCTCATGCAAGAAATTCCTCAAATGTGATACATGGAGTACAACATGTACAACACTAAGTCTCTCGGGCAACTCCACTCTATACGCCATCTGCCCAATCCTCTCCTTAATAGGAAACCGCCCTACGAACCTTGGTGCTAACTTCCCAAAGGACCCAAAGCAAACGATATTCCGTAATGGAGACACCTTGACAAAGACCATGTCCCCAATATCAAACTCAAGATATGTCCTCTAAGATTTCTTCCTATCTTGCGCCGTCTTAATCCTCCTTCGAATCAAATCGATCTTTTCCGAAGTCTCTCTAATCATATTGGGCCCAAGCAAGATCTTATCTGTAGATTCCCACCAACATGTAGGTGAATGACACGGCCGTCCATAAAGAGCCTCGAACGGTGCCATGCCAATGCTAGACTGAAAGCTATTATTATATGCGAACTCCACCAACGGAAGATGTTCCTCCCATGTACCTCCGTAGTCTAAGACACACAACCTCAATAAGTCCTCTAGAATACGATTCACCCTCTCGTCTGGCCGTCCATCTGAGGATGATATGCGGTGCTCAAACATAACTGAGTCCCTACCGCCTCTTGCAAGCTCTTCCAAAACTCACTAGTAAAGATAGGATCGCGGTCGCTCACTATGCTAGAAGGAACACCGTGCAAACGAACTATCTCTCGAATGTATACGGAGGCTAACCATGGAGCAGTCCTCTTACTCTTCACGGGAATGAAATGGGCGCTCTTAGTAAGTCTGTCTACCAAGACCCAAATTCCCGTATTACCCTTCCTCGACCTCGGTAACCCATCAATAAAGTCCATCGAGACACTTTCCCACTTCCATTGTGGGACCTCCAATGGGTGAAGCAACCCACCGGGCTTCTTTTGCTCTGCTTTTACTTGTTGGCACACCAAGCATCTAGCGACAAACTCAGCCACATCTCCCTTCATGCCGGCCCAAAAGTAAACTCGTCTCATGTCCATGTACATCTTGTCCCCGCCGGGATGGATGGTCATCTTCGAACGATGTGCATCATCAAGAATGGTCTTCCTCAAATTCTCGTCCCGTGGTACACAAAGTCTACCGTCCCTATGTAACCAACCCTTATCATCTAGGGTATACCTACGTAGATGGCTTGATGACTCCCATCTTTTGAGCTTCTCTACTAACTCAACCAACTGTGGGTCATCTCGCTGTGCCTCACCAATCCGTCCCAAAAGCGTAGGTCTGACCTCTAAGGATGCTAACAAACCGGGTATAAAGTCAATGGAAGGTCTAAAGTCAAACGTAGAGATGAACTCTAAGCTTCGTCGCTCAATAAACAACGGACTTAAGAATAACCTTTTCCTACTTAAGGCGTCTGCCACCACGTTACCCTTGCCAGGGGTATATGCTATCTCGAAATCGTAGGACGCTAAGAATTCCATCCACCTTTGCAGCCTTAAGTTCAAGTCCTTCTGAGAGAACAAGTATTTTAGTGATTTGTGGTCAGTGAACAATTCAAATTTCTCGCCAAGAAGATAATGGCGCCAAGACTTAAGCGCGAAAACAATAGCGGCCAACTCTAGGTCATGTGTAGGGTAATTTTTCTCATGCACTCTCAACTGCCTCCCTCCATAGTCTATTACCCTTCCTTCTTGCATTAAGATTGCACCTAGTCCTATTCCACAAGCATCGATATAAACGGTAAATGGCTTACTCCCATCTGGAAACACTAAGACTGGGGCTGTGGTCAAAGCTCTCTTTAAACGTTGGAACGCATCATCACAATCTACGTCCCATGTGAAGACTAAGTTCTTCTTCGTCAAGCATGTTAATGGGGCTGATATTTTTGCGAAGTCTTTGATAAACTTCCTATAGTAGGCAGCCAACCCTAAGAAACTCCTCGCCTCCGTAGCATTTTTAGGGACCTTCCAATCGTGGATGGCCACTACCTTCGCGGGATCCACAACTATCCCTTCTTTGGAAACCACGTGCCCTAAGAATTGCACTTCCTTCCTCCAAAAGTGACATTTAAAGAATTTAGCTTTAACAACACTTCCCTAAGATGTAGGGCATGCTCTTCCTCGCTCTTAGAAAAGATCAAGATGTCGTCCACAAAGACTACCACGAATTTATTAAGGTACTCCCTAAACACCCTACTCATCAAGTCAACAAAATATGCGGGGGCGTTTGTCAAACCGAAGGGCATCACAAGCCACTCGAAGAAGCCGTCCGGAGTCCTAAAGGCAGTCTTGTCTATGCTATCCTCAGCCACTCTCAACTGATGGAAACCAGTGGCGAAGGCCAACTGCGAAAACACTGAGGCGCCAACTAACTGATCGAAGAGATCGTCAACCCTAAGTTCTCTATAGTCCACACAAAGTCTAAGGGACCCATCTGCCTTCGTAGCAAATACTACTGGAGCACCCCACTCCGATATACTACGTCTGATGAACCCCTTCTCAAGCAATTCTTTCACTTGCTTACTGAGTTCTCTTCTCTCTCTTGGAGCCATATGGTGCATTGGCAATGCAACTGGCTTTGCATTATTTACTAGATATATTCGAAAGTCTATCTCAAGTTTTGGGGGTAAACCCCTCACCTCATCAAAGACATCAACATATTAACGGACTATACGAACATAATGTAAATCATCATCGGATGCGTCAAGGGATTCTAGGTAGCTAAGCATTACTGGACCTCTAGGGTCACAAGAAATATCAAGGGTCTTTCCACAACGAGTCAACAATCTAACTACCCTTCTTTCACAATCTAGGATGGCCCCATATCTAGTTAGCCAATCCATACCTAGAATCAAGCCATAGCCCATGAAGCCAAGAACAAAGGCATTGCATTCAAACCCAATGCCCAAGATAAACACTCTCAAATCCTGACAAATCATAGAAAGATGAGCCGAACCACCAATAGGATTCGAGACTACTAAGGGATCGGTAACTAAACTAGTTTCTAGGTGCAGTGTTTCAACTAATGATGCAGAGATAAACGAATGTGATGCGCCAGAATCGAATAAAGTAAGGACAGGATGATCAAATAGAAAAACTAAACTTTCAACGGAAATTGCTCTACCTCTTTCTTGCAGCGGTGGGACCACGAGAGCCTGAACTTGCCCCCTTGCCTGCCCTAGTGCCATGAGAGCCTGCATCTGTCCTCCCGAGGTAGACCTTGCCCTCTTCCCTTTCCTTGGGCAGTCCTTAATCAGATGTCCCACTTTCTTGCTTAGATGGCCTGGTTTCCCACAGTTAAAACTTCTTTTCTTTCCCTTACCATTGTTGCCTTTACCACCTTTCTTATTCTGTTGTTGCTATTGCGGTTTCTTTTGATCCCCTTTATTCTCGGGTGCCTTATTAGCATTGGCGCCCTTCTCCTCTTCATGCATAAGCTCCATGTCAACTAGTCTCTCAAAGGTAGCCCCCATGGGGATGTGGGTCATAGCTAACCCATGAAGCGGCTCGTTCAAACCCTTAACAAATCTCAGGGCCTTCTTTTCTGGTGTATTCACCAAGTCCAAGCCAAATCTTGCTAACTGGTTGAATTTGTTGACGTATTCTTTCACCGATAGATTCCCCTGCTTCAATGCTAGAAACCTCTCCATGTATAGATTCTCTTCAGCCCATGAGAGAAACTTTGCATCAAACCTCCGCCTAAAATCTGGCCATGTATCGATTGGACGTTCTCCATTAGTGACCTCCCACCAAAACGAGGCCTCATCCTTCATTAGCCAAGCAGCTAACTGGACCTTTCTTCCATCTTCCACTTCAAAGATTCCAAACAATTCTTCCACCTCCTTTAGCCAATTTCGTGCTTCAACAAATGTCTCTGTCCCATGAAAAGGTTTTCCATCCATTGCTCGAAAGTCCTTACATATCTTAGAAAAAGTATCAACACGAGGAGGAGGAGGAGGAGGGGGAGGAGGAGGAGGATTTGTTGGACCTACGGTGGTGGCCCTAGTCTCCAAATACCTCCTAAACCATCCTGGTATCGGTATCCCCTTGGGTATCTCGGGAATTCCAGACATGTTGAAACGAAAAAGGAAAGATTCAATACAAAAGAACCGAAGGAAAGATATAAGGCTCTTGGGGTTATGCTTTCTAAAATAAGCTTTTCTCTTGAAAATACTTTCCTTAAAACATACTTTTGAAGGTACTTCTTTATAAAAGTGTTTTTGAAAAACAGTTTTTCAAAATTCATATCTGTTCTGGTAACCTTCAGCTCTGATACCACGTGTAACACCCCACGTCCATTAATGTCACTCACAAAGGGAATGCATTAACTTCTATGGAGCGTTTTAAGTGTGTATAGAACAGAAACTTAACAACAAGACGTATATAAATACTACTTAAAACATTAAAACTTTATTTATTGCAGCAGTAAACACATGAGTTTGATTACATCATCAAATACCAGAGTCAAAGTACATAATATCCATCTTGGCTAAATCAAAGTACATAAATTGAAAGACATAACCCTAATACAAAATAGCCATAAATAAGATAGGCTGAACTTTTTCTTCAGCGATCCAAGTAACTTCTAAAAGCAGAGATACAGCTGTCCAAAATCAAGCTCCACTGGTGCTAGTTCCACCCTGAGCACCTGTGGGGAAAGGAAGAAAAGAGGTGGAAACAAAGGGGGGGTCAGACATAAAGTCTGGCGAGTGCGATAACTTTAACAATATAATTACCAAAATAACTAGGCTAAGGCATAAGTTGGAAAATAAGGAAATGGCTGTGAACAATTAAGTATGGCAGAGTAAACAAGGAAATAAGATGAACAAAGATAACGTTAAAGGCGCACCTAAACCACTATAAGATAATTACTATACTACACCACCACTAGTCACCCTAAGGTTGATCCCGCCTACAAAACTTAATAATGATAATGGTAGTTTTCTGCACCCCTAGTTTCCTTCATAGGAGCCGCCTGCCCCTATCTCCACTAGGTGTACCCACTACCCCCAAGCGATCGGCTCCCTAACTCGTAGATACCCGTGTTAGCCCCACAGTGGGGTGTATCACTCCCCAAAGTGGCAACCCGATACCAACAATGATGCACAGCTTATACCTACACGATGCAACAACGTCTTACCTACCAGCCCGAGCCCACACACGCACATGAACCCGTTGGACTTGCATTGCCACCGCTAACCCATTTTGGCCTCTTACAGTCAAGCCCAGTACGCGTGTCCCGTCCTCGACTTGGGTCGAGCCCACAAAGATGCTATGGGTTACTGGTTGAAACGAGCCCCCATTACTTGACACAAGCTATCCACCTACGCCTGGTCCCCTCTAGTACATCCGATTTAACCCTCTTCTTATTTATGTTCATGTTTCAATTTTGGTTAAGTGCATCTAATCGTATTTCAAATGCCACCCAAGGCACCCTCTGGATTCCATATGCCACCCAAGGCACCCACTTAACCCCCTCATGTCCTACTACATGTTTATCTGGTTAAGTGTTTCTTAATTCATTAACACCGTAACCTTGTAAAGACCTCCCACATTAGACTGGCATTTGTGGCAGCTGGATTTGCCGGGCGGGTCCAGGCAGTCTTACACCACAAAAGAGCCTAACCTCATGTCTTTACAACTGTCACGTATTTAATTTATGCCTAAGACCTCCCACATTAGACTGGCATTTGTGGCAACTGGATTTGCCGGGCGGGTCCGGGCAGTCTTACACCACAAAAGAGCCTAACTTCGTGTCTTAGACGATTAATTACACCTAGTTAATCATTCCCCAATTTGAATTAATTTCCCTATTCAAATTATCAATCAATTCCAAATTTAACTATGGCCATAATTGACTCAATTATGTCCATCCATTTATGGTATGCTAAATTATACCAATTATCACCACAAATTTATTTTAAGCCATTTAAGGCATTTATGACAAATTCTCAATATTAAATCTTTTAATATTATCCCATTACCCCCACGTTGTACGTTTGTTCATTTAACGTAAAATATATGTTAGACTCAAATAGTCTAACTCATGGAATAAAGAGAAAACATCACAACATACATACAGGCAAAACTGGATCTAAACATAAGGGGTGAACTTGCATGTGTGAATGAGGTTCTACATCTAAAACTTGCATAGGACAAAGTCACAAACTTGCATAGAACTACATATGTCATAGATCCAAATCTAAAGGTGTGAACTTGTTTAGGCAATAGTCATATTGCATAAACCATGTATGTCATGGATCTAACCATAAGGGGTAAACTTGCATAGGCATGATTCCTATTCCAAACATATATATATATATATATATATATATATATATATATATTTGCATATGTGATTTATGGAACATAATGATGGTGTAAACTTACATCTAAACATGTAAACTAGCATGTAGAATTTAGCATATAACTCACACATGTCATAGCCTAACTTTAGGTCTAAAATAGATGTCATGAAACATGTAAGGTTATATATAAAATCTCACTAACTTGCATATGATCCATGCCACAATTAGCATCCTAACTAGCATACATACATATGATTTATCATATGAATCAACATAACCAAACTAGCATATGAAACATGGTTATACATAAGCCAATCATAGAATTACAACACAGACGATAACATCACAACTTTACAACATAGATGATAATACAACATAGATGATAACATCATAGATTTTACAACATAAATGATAACATCGTAATTTTACAACATAGAATGATAACATGCGGTCAATAATTCACAACATAACCATATGATCCGCTCCATATCTCAATCCAATTAAATTGTTAATTATTTTATTAAAGAAATCGAACTCACAACTCAAAGAAGATCTTGAGTTCTGAAATCTGAGTTCTGAAGTTGAATTAGCTTTCCTTTGAAGTAGATTCGTTGTTAGAGTTGAATAGATTTGAATTTGATTAGCTTTCTTCCTCTCCAATTGGTGGCAGCTATTCTAGGTTGCAAGGTGACGGCATAGAGGCCATGGCTCTAATTTTTATTTGATTTTAGGGTTTGAGTCTACATGTCTTTTTATAGAGTTTAGGATTAATTTAAGCCGTCCGATCAACCCAGAATTAATCCTAGCCAATCAGAGCAGATCAGAAACCATAATGACTCAGGTCATCAAACAAATCTCCCCAGGGGGGTTGGGGGGGAGGCAGGTCGACCCCTAGGTTGACCCTATGGTCGACTAGGTCAGGGTAGGTCGACCCCCAGGTCGACCCTATAGTCGACCTGGCCCTGGCGGGAAATTTCCCGCCTTGCCCATTCTGACTCTGAAATTTGAATTTTGAAATCTGTTTTGAATTTTCTGAAACTTTCGATGGCCATAACTTCCTCATACGAAGTCCAATTCACGCAAACTCGGACTCTATCTCAACCAAAATTTCGAGACAAACACAATGGCGCAACCCGTTTTCCTTAATTCTCACATCTGAGATTAGTTATTCTTTAATTTGTTACTATAGTGTTAACAGAAATACAGGGTGTCACAACAAGTTCACACTTCGCTCTTTTGTTCAATCTGAATTCATCCTTGCAATTTCAAGTTTCATTTTATTTATCACTTCTATTGAGTTATTTCATAAAATCTCCTCTATATTTTCCCTTGGAATTGGAAAATCTTACTCTATTTCAAATGTTAGTTTCAAACCACATTTTCATTTCCTTTTCCAAATCTATGCTCAAATTATAACTTTCTCAAATACTTCCAATATATGGTTTTCGCATTTTATAAATATCACTTATAAAATCGAGTTTTCATCTTATTTGTTAAAACAACATGTACTTTTCAATTATATTTAATTTGGTTTCTAAGTAAATATTTCTATTTGAAAATAAATATTTTCTTCTTTAAGTTCTTTTAATACTTCAATTCTGTTTTGAAATCCATATTTTCCAAATTCTCAAATGGTAATCGTTCATTCCTTTATAAACATGGCTTACAAAATTACCTCATTAACACATTTGTTTAAACAAATCTTTACCATTAAATTATAATATAATTTGGATTTCAGATGAACATTTCTGTAAATATTTCCTTTAAACGCTTTATATATTTCATATTTCTATTTTCAAATTTTTTTGCTTTAACGCCTATTCACCTCACCCGTGAATAATATTTCTCAACTCAACTCCATACTTTACTCATTTAGTCAAATTCAGTTTTACTTGAAACTTCGAGTTCAATATATTTAAAACTTCTAATTATAAAATATCTTTTATATTTCCCTTTTAACAAATCTACATTTGTAGACTATTTGCATTATTCCCTATTCACTCCACCCGTGAATAAAATCCATTCTTGATTGTTCAGAATTCATTTTTGAAATTTCCAGTTTCAAATTTTAATTTATAACTTCGAATAATAAAGTCATTCTCATATAAGCTTGCCAATAAATTCCATTTGTAATTGAAAAATTCAAATCTATTTAAATAACGATTTTAAAACCTAATTCCCATATATCTTCCAAATTCATATTCAGGTTATATTTTCTGAATTCTTTAATTATTATTATCATCCCTGTTATTATCATTTCACCTTTTTTTTAAACATTGCTTATAAAATCAACCTTTCGTTTTATTTGTCAAAATAAATGTTTGCTGTTTAATTCCATTTATAATTTGGCTCCAAGTAACATTTCTATTTGAAAATGAAATTTTCTTTAAATACTTTTATATATTTAAATTCTATTTTTAAAATTCATCTATTTTTTTTTTTGACATTCAAGAATATCAAAAATCAAGGTAAAATGTTAACACATATACAAACCTGTCGTACACTATCACAGGTTATCAATCATGTCATATAATAGCGCACATGTAAAAATAATTAAATAAATGTTGAGGAATCCAGTTGGATCCCTCCAACCTATTTTTCCTGCATCCACAGATGTTAGTCAACAATAATAATACCCATCCCGCTTCGAGGCAGGATAACGTGGTACAGAACGTCATCCACTATATATATTGTGGGGCGCATAGGGAAATCATCCGCTAATGGTACTGCGGGCATCCGCTAATGGTACAGCGGAAATTATCTAATCACCAATCACCAATATTATTATTATATAATATTATTATATACTATTAGCACTTTATATCAATCAATTATCAGCCAACAAGAAATAAAATAAATTTGAACTATCAAAAGCAGTTCAAATAATTTACTGAGTTTAACTCACCTCGGTTTGTCGTGCTGAATATCCTGTATAAAATCCCATACTTCGCGGCTATACATCTGTTCGACTTGTCTTATTTGAATTTATCACCTACGATAATTTAATTTATTGATTACGTATTTATTTAAATTAATTACTATCGTAAGTAAATATATTATCCCCCAAAAAATTAAATTTGTAAAAGCTTTTACCTTATGGTTATTGGAGTTCCCTCAACCCATATGATGAATCTAATTGCCGAATAGTTCCCGAATACTTTAATCAGCTCCATTATGGCATTTCATCGAGCATCATCTTTGCAAACTCATCATCACATGTCACGGTTTAAACGCCCCCATTACATCCTCAAATCTTAATCACGTCATGTGAATTTTCATTCCTACCGAAAATACCATAAACCATCATCCTATTGCCAAACAATTCTTCTCAAATCAACAGACCAAATTTTGGACATCTGCCGCATCCATCTCCCACGGATCTCCATTCGAATCCCAGTTTAAACGAACTCCAAGTCTACAGCATCTCCGTTTATCAAACTCCACCATCATCTCGTTATTGTTTGAACTCCTTTCCATACAAAAACGAACTGCAAATCTCCACACCTTCAACCTGTACATCGCAATTCCAACATCCGGTATCACACCATCTTTCCCAAAATTCAATACCATTCCATCATCAGCCGAACTCACCAATATTTGCATTACCGTACTCAACTCCACTTAGTAAATCAAACCCATTTAGCAATCAATTTCCAGCACCCCAAAAATTCAATACAGACATTGCACCATTTAGTTCGACCCAAAAATCAGATTGAACTTCCCACATCCTCACTAACGCACACCATTCATCATAAAAAGAAAATCATTCTTTACCTGGTTCGAAACTTTAACAATCGCATTTCCTTAACCCTCATCGAACCTTACTGTACCCCAAAAACGTCGACATCTCCTAAGCAACTTCGAACACCATTCTCGCTTTTTATTTGCCGGTACCTTTTCTTCATCGTCGAGTAACATAATTAGTCGTGGTTTCGCATCGCGTTGTGGGTTTCATTTCGTGGTGCTCCACTTCAATTTGATTTCCCTATTTATTAACAGTGGACTGGTTTTGATTTGCCCCTTTTTATTTTTATCGAATGATTCGGTTTGGGTAACTGCGTGACTAGGAGAAAGAAATAAACGGAGGAAAGAAGTAGTGACTTGGATTTGTTTTTTCTGATTTGAGAATGGGGAGAATCGGAGACCTGCCTTGGTTTATATAGTGCGAAAGTTGAAGGATAAGAACGAAGGCGAAATCAAATGGTACTGGTAGGTTAGCGTTAGGCCTGAGGGAGAGGTAGAAGAAAGACAGCAATATATGATTTGAAAGAACAAGGCAGAGGCTAGGATAGGTTTCAGAATTCCTTCGGCAAGTAGGAATAGAGTTGTAGCACAAAATTAGCCTGCATTTGGAAAGTAGGTCATTCCCTATATTTTTTATTTTTTTATTTATTTTTAACTGGCATGCCTTTAAACAAAAATATCTAATGATTTCGAACCCCAAATTCAGCGCAACAAATGTCACTTCTAGGGTTTAACCATCAACTTAAACACAATGAAATAATTTTCACGGCATAATTCGACCATACGGTAAAGATATTAATTTAAACTAACCGAAAAATAATTAATTAAATTAAATTAAATATAAATCAAATCAATCAAAAACAATTCTATTGATAATAAATTATTGTTAACATATAAATATACACAAACTGAATTCATAAAATTTCCAGAATACGCTAACTCGGAATTTTAACTCGATATTTTATTTTCACGTTAAACCAATATTAAATTAATTTAAAATCAATTTATTTTATCAAATAAAATCGTTATTGTTTACAAAGGATTTCACAGCGATTATTTCAAAATTTGATTTGGTCATAACTCTCAATATAGAACACGAAATTCTGATTTTTCTCTTTCATTACAAAATTATAGTTCAACAGATTCGAATATTTCTTGTTTCGGCGAATTCCGACTTCAAACGGACCATGTATACTCAGTTGAAGTTCAAATCGTAAATTTCGAACTACCGCGCCATTTCGAGCTCGTTTATATTATATTGTGTGTATATATATATATATGTACATATATTTATATGTTTGAAACTTCGTTTTAATTTAGTATAAATGTCCATTTACATTATGAATCAATAATTAAACTAATTTAAATGTCCAAAAACAAGTTGATAAAAATACGGGACGTTACATCCAAAGTGCATTACAACTGCATAAGCATTAAATATAAATAAGTAACGCTTACAACAATCTGTCAACCAATCGATTGACATACGACTAAACAATTAAGATTAATGTACATCAAATATTATCCCAATACCCGTGTGGGGTTTCAACCAACAAATATTGAATATTATTTGTGCAGTTGGGCGACGTGTAAATTATTGACCCAATTGATATCACAAAAATAGGCGAGCAATCAAGTCATCCGACTTGTAAATGGAAGTGTAAACTTATTTTTAACTATCCAAGAATTATTTTATTTATCGCAATTATAAGCTAAAACTAATATTTTCAACTAACTAAATTTTTCTAACGCTTTTTAGAAAATTTCGGCAGTATAACGGCACGATACTAGAACCGGAATAAGGTCTAGCCTTATCCCTCGCTTAATACTAGCTCGCGCCATACGCAAACAAATTTCAATCCAATTCACATCCAAATCAAATCGAAACAAATAAATCAATCAATATCCAAATTTTCACAATACAGTCCAAACAAGCAACCGCGATTTGTACAATAAAATAGTGTTAGGGGCTTCTAAGCCCGATCTGCATCCTAGTATATATTTATTTGTAAAATAATCGAGTGAGAAGGAGTTCTTACCTTTGGTTTCCACTTCATCGGTCTTTTAACGGTTTAGATTAGGATTTGTTCCAGTGCGTAGTGATATTCACCTTGATTCCAACGCAATCTATTTCACGCGATTTATATTAAAAATTATATTTTTAAAAATGCTATATATATTTAAAAATCACATTTTTATAATGCTACTACATATATAAAAATCATATTTTTATAACGCTACTACATATATAAAAGTCACATTTTATAACTCTACTACATATATAAAAATCGTATTTTTATAACACTACTACATATATAAAAATCACATTTTTATAACACTACAACATATATGAAAATCATATTTTTATAACGCTACTACATATATAAAAATCATATTTTTATAACGCTACTACATATATAAAAAACATATTTTTATAACGCTACTACATATATAAAAATCATATTTTTATCTTTCTCCAAATATTTTCATGTCATACACTAGTTAAAAATCATATTTTTAACTTACTAAAAATATTTGCATACCATGAACTAGTTAAAAATCACATTTTTAACTTACTAGAAATATTTGCATATCATGAACTAGTTAAAAATCACATTTTTGACTTGCTAACAATGTTAAATCAAAGAACTAAAACTAGAAAACTGACATATTTTTAGGGTTTTGGCAAATGGAGGGGGGTCCACGGTGGCGTTGGTGGTCAGAGTAGGTGGCGGTGGAGGTCCGTTCAGGTGGCGGCGGTGTGGCAAGGAGGCCAGAGCATGGATTTTGGGGCGGTTTCCGTTTAAAGAAGGGGAAATAGGAGAGAGGGAGGTGGAGGAATGAGGGTGGTGGCCGAAGGGCGTGCGGCGGTAGCCTTGAGGAACGGCGGCGGTGGGCGGCTCAGCCTGGAGAGAGGTGGCACTGGGAACGACGTCTTTTGTTTTTCTTTCTTTTCGTTAGTTCTTCCTTTGAACGATGGGGAGAATGAGGGGTTGACTTCGAGTGGAGAGATAAAAGGGTTTTGACCCTTATATATATATATATATATATATATATATATATATATAATTCTATAAAGTAGAATTTTCGCCCAGACTCCGAATCAAACTCAACGACTGTCGCCCTAGCCAAATACTCTCATTCCGGACACAATGGGATATGTCGCGCAAGCCAATTCGACTGTTTCGACCAGTTTTTCTTCAAATTAAAATATAGATTAATATAATGTTTAAAATTGATTTTAACGTACATTTTAATTTATGGGGGCTACATATTGACTCCAAAAATTCCAGAAAAATAAATCTAGCTATGTTTTGACTATACTGTCCTAACAAAACTAATTTCATCAAATTTGGAGGCCGTTTGAAAAATGGTCATTTTCCAGTCAATTAAATTCAAACTGAAATTACCAAACACGTTTAAATTCACCACGCTCACATATTAATTCCAAAAATTGGCATATAACAATAATTTGGCATTCCGGATCCAACAAAAGTGGCTTGGTCGAAAACAGAGGTCGTTTGCAAAATGGCTATTTTTAAGGGCGATATATTATATTAAAATATATATGTATTCCATAACGACTTTTTTGAATTTTAAACTGGACATAGCTTTCAATTTATATTATGAAATCCAAATTTTTCACATTCGTTATAAAGATATTATTAAACAGATTCAAATATTTATGGTTTTATTGAAATCCAATTTATTTTGAATTCTGTACATTCAGTTGAAATTAGAAATTGAATTTCCAAACTACAGCGCCACTTCGGGCTCGTTTTATAGTTAAAATAAATTTATACATTCTAACTTCGATTAAAATAAATTTTTAATCGTTATTATTTAAAATAAACCATTTTGAATATTCAAAATCCATGAAAATAGCTAAAATTAAAATTTTAAATTCGTTCTGAAAATCCGGGTTGTTACAATCTCCCCCACTTAAAATCTTTTCGTCCTCGAAAAGGAACAGAGTTGAAAGTTGTTTAACTAATCAACTCAACTTTTATTCTAGCTTTCATTCTTCAACTTTTCAATTTCTAAGAATTTTCTAATTTCTCAAAAATTTGGCTAACACCCTAAATTTTTGAATTTTTTTGCCATAACCTCCTTTGTACGGGGAGACCTTTAAAACCGCAACTTGCCTCACATGGCCCTCACCAATCCAAAAGAAAAAGAAAAACCAAGTGGCTAGCCAATCGGCTCATAAAATCATCAAAACCCAAGAAATACAGTAAACATATACCTATTTGTCGGGCATACAATTTTATTCCTCTTCTTAGCTTCCATGTTATGATCTATTCACACATATATATGTACATATATGCAATTTCAAACAATTTTCAATTTTGTTCAATATTTGATTCAATTTGGCTAAATTTACCATTCATTCCCATTTTGGTTAAATTAATTATCATTCCAATATTTTTATTAGTCAAACTAATTATCATGCAACACAACCATCTATCAATTAGTTGGCTAACTTTTTAATCATATATCTTTAATATATATACTCAAAAATCCAATTTTTAGTGTCAAATCACAATAATAAATCCTATCTAAGTTTTGGTTCTCACTCCAGTCATTTGGAAATATATAGATATCCACTTTCAAAACTCGAAAATAAATGTTGATGATGTCGCGACATTACCAAAATTATGCCCGAGTGACTAGAATGTGATCCTATATATATCCAGTATATTTAAGACTTCAAATTCACGTGGATCAAACGTATATTAAAATCTCCATATACCCGATAGTCCTAATCAATTTAAAATAAAATACTCAAATTCGTATAATAAGTTTTAAATTTTCAAAAAAATTGTTTTCATTTTTATTTTAAAAAAACACTCTTCACACTCGTTCTAGGATACTACTGATCCAGTCTCTAACGAGTCATTCCTATTGGATATTACTAATCCGATCTCTGATGAATTCTTGTGTTTGGTTCTAATGTGTCTTGTTCTCAAGCTCTGTTAACCAAAGCTCTGATACCAAAATGAAACGACCCAAACTTCCACTTACGGGAAAGCCCGAATTGAACTGAGAACACGACAAATCAGAACATGAACAATAGAACACTTCATTGTTGTTACAACAGTTTACATTAGAGTACAAGAATATAACAGAGTATGAATAAATAATATACATCAAAAAAATATCAGAGATTAAAATATATTACACAGCAGCGGAAAAATAATACATAACACAACCGAAAGAAATATACGGATATAAAGCTTTCTGAATATAGCTCCAGCTGTAAACCAGGATCCTGTGAAATAAAAATTTGCAAAACCAAAACTACTAGCTGCCCGTGTGGAAAATAGGGGCACCCAGAGTTTAGGCTAAAACAATAAACTCCAGGTCAGTCATGGGACTGGTGTGAGAACTAAAACAGTTATTTAAAACTTTACTTTAAAAATAAAGTAAATCAAGGGACCAGGCCGTATAACACGGAATGGGCTTTCTCCCAAGAATAACAGTGCATAAACCAGTTTATAATCAGCGCAATGCTTTTTGAAAAATGAAGCTATTATAAGACTCAGGTCCCATCACACAATGCAACGCAAGCCGAATGATAGAGTTTTCCCTTATAATGGCCAAATATGCTTGGTACATTTAAAACAAATCATTTGATACTATTATAAGTATATATTGTCAAAAACAACTTCAAATATAAATGTATCAATCATAGATGGCATGGGTACCATATATCATGTCGCCATACTAGTTCTACAATTAAAACCGAAATGTCACGTATTGGAAATTGGATTCCATCTATGAGTTGAGGCAAGGGATGGCTCCTCACCAATTCGAGACACTCTAGCAAATGCCTCAGGGTCCCCTGCAGTGAACCTATGGGTCTTCAGGGCCGGTCCACATATTAGTGGATTTGTATTCCTGAACACACATTTCCCGGTCCTATCGGACCTATCCATCAGCCTTGTAGTGACCGATATATCCGAGGCGCCTCGCTATCAATCATCCACATAGGTAAAAGTATAATAAATGTCTAGGCTCCATACCACGGCACTACCCATATCTAGAAAGAAACGTCGTGCACTCCCTGCAGTCACGATCCCATTTTTGACTCATACTTGTAACACCCCGTATGTCGAATAACTTGCTATAATAGAAAACAGGGAAGAATTAAATTTTAAAATCTGAATCAGGGGAAACTAGCTATGCCATTGCGTTCGTCTCGGAAAAATACGCGTAATAGAGTCTGAGTTTTTGAAAATCGGAGTCCGTCTGACCCAGTTAAGGCCCAAAGAGGCTTTCAGAAAATTCAAAACAGATTTAAAAACGAAAATTTCACATTTCAGAAGTGGCGGGAAAATTCCCGCCAGACCCAGGGAGTCGACCTGGGGGTCGACTGGGGAGTCGACCTGGGGGTCGACTGGGGAGTCGACCTGCCCACCAGGTCGACTGGGGAGTCGACCCTAGTGTCGACCTGGGGGTCGACCTCCCTGGTCGAGCCCAGGTGACCTGGGTGCATCAGTTTGGCTTTTGGGCTGGGTTTTGGTGGCTAGGACGAGATCTGACGGCTCTAATCTAATTTAGGATTAATCTAATGGCCTAAAACACCTAACTACTCTATAAATACACCCTAAGACTACCCGAATTCATACTAAAAATAGAAACAATGCCGTCATGCCGTCAAAATGCAACTTGAAGGAGCCTCCATCAAATTGTAGAAGAAGATAGTATCTCAAATCAACCTATAATCAACTCTAGCAACTTAATCTTCTTCTTTGGAGTGCTAATCAACAAGTTGTGAGTTTTCTATAGCCTTAATGACCAATTGTTGAAATGATTATGATATGATATAATGAGGTTATGGCTATGAATGTGGATCAATGCATGTTATGCAAGTTATATGCTATGTGTTAATGATGTTATGCATGTTATGCAAGTTATATGCTATGTGTTAATGATGTTTTGCAAGTTTTATGCTACAAGTTCATGATGTTATGCAAGTTATGCAAGTTATGCAAGTCATATGCTATGTGATCATGATGTTATGCAAGTTATGCAAGTCATATGCTGTGTGATTATGATGTTATGCAAGTTATGCAAGTCATATGCTATGTGTTCATGATGTTATGCAAGTTATGCAAGTCATATGAGAAACATTGATCCATTATGACACCATGATATGCAAGTTTGGTGTATGATTATATGCTAGTTCATACATGATATGTTATGCAAGTTTGGTGTATGATTATATGCAAGTTCACATATGACATGTTATGCAAGTTTGGTGTTTGATTATATGCAAGTAACATGTGCAAGTTTACACCTTAGTATGATATGCATACATATGCAAGTTAACCCCTTTGTATGTCATACATACATATGCAAGTTTACCCCTTTGTATGACATAAATAACTTATGCAAGTTAACCTCCTTATGACATATGTGATTCATGCAAGTTTGGGTTGATTATTTATGCTAGTTGGGTTTGATGCTATATGCATGTTGACACCTTTAAACCCATGTTGATGCTAATGTTATGCAAGTTGAACCCATTATATTTGTGATGAATCTTCCCTTTTATGTCATGTTAGCGAATTACGTGGGGAACGATGGGGTTAATATACATGTTAATGAAATGGTGTGAAGTTGGTATGATTATGCATACCATAAAGTGGATGGACATAATTGAGTCAATTATGTACATCGTTAAAATTGGAATTAATTAGGGAAAATTAATTCGGGGGTGATTAATTAGGTGTAATTAATCGACTAAGACACGAGGTTGGACCCTTTTGTAGCGTAAGACTGCCCGGAACCGACCGGCAAATCCAGCGGCTACAAATGATTGGCCCAATGTGAGAGGTCTTAGGCACAAACTAAATACGTGACATGTGTATAGACACGAGGTTAGACTCGGTTATGGCGTAAGGCTGCCCGGACCCAACCGGCAAATCCAGCTGCCATAAAAGATAGTCTAATGTGAGAGGTCTTTACAATGGTTACGTTCTTAATCAATTAAGAAACACTTAACCAGATAAGCATGTAGTGGGCATGAGGGGTTAAGTGGGTGCCTTGGGTGGCATGTGGAAATCAAGTAAGTGCCTTGGGTGGCATGAGGAAATCTAGTGGGTTGCCTTGGGTGGCAATAGAAAATACGATTAGAATACTTAACCAAGTGGAAACATGTAATTAAACATGATTAAAGGGTTAAGTGGGATGCACTAGATATAATGACAAGCTTAGGTGGTAGCTTGTGGGGGCCCATTTCACCCAGTAACCCATATGTATCTTATTGGGCTCGACCCATGTCGAGGATGGGACACGCGTACTGGGCTTGATTATAAGAGGCCAAAACGGGTTAGCGGTGGCAACGCAAGTCCAATGGGTTTCATATGCGTGTGTGGACCCGGGCTGGTAGGTAAGACGTTGTTGCATCGTGTAGGTATAAGCCGTGCACCATTTGTTGTATCGGGTTGCCACTTTGGGGAGTGATACACCCCATTGTGGGGCCAGCACGGGTATCTACGGTAGGGAGCCGATCGCTTGGGAGTAGTGGGTACACCTAGTGGAGATAGGGGCAGACGGCACCTATGTAGTCAGCTAGGGTACACGAAACTACTGGGTAAATTCTCTAAGTCCTTGGGTGGGATCAACCTTTAAGTAGGAATGACTGGTGTGGTGCAGTTAGTAATTACCCTGGGGTGGGTAGATGCGTCTTTACCGTTACCCTAGTTCACCTTATGTCTAGTTGGCTACTTAGTGTAGTCATTTATCCCCAGTCATCCCGTGCCAAGTTTATATCATACCCCAATTACTTTAATGATTGTGTTGTTAAAGTTATAGGGCTCACTTAGACTTATGTCTGACCCCGTTGTTTTTATCTTTTTCCCCCTCAGGTCCTCAGGTTGGGCCTAACACTAGTGGGCTTTGATCAGACTTCTTTATCTATCTTCTGGAGCTTGGACCGTGATGTAAAGCCCAGCTTATCTTTTCTTTTATGGCTATTGTTTATGTAGTGGGATTATGTACTTATGTTTTTATCAGGATGGATATTTAGTACTTGACTCTTTATGGTGTTGTAACTAAACATGTTTACCTTCTGCTGCATTGAAATGATGTTTTAGATTTTCAAGTATTTATATCTGTCTTGTATAATTTTTCTGTTCTATATTCACTTAAAATGCTCCACCAAAGTTAAGGCATTCCCTTAGTGAGTGACCTTAGCGGGTGTGGGGTGTTACACGTGGTATCAGAGCGAAGGTTACCATAACAGATAAAACTTTTAGAAAAACTATTTTTCTAAAAACATTTTTGGAAGAAGTATTTTCAAAAACATGTCTTTTAAGAGAAAAGTTTTTGAAAGAAAAGCATAATCCCCAATAGCCATATCTTTATCTTTCGAATTCTCCGTTTTGAATCTTTCCTTTTTCGTTTCAGCATGGCTGAAGATCTTAACTTTCCGGAGGGTGTGACGATACCAGTATGGTATAGGAGATTGATGGAGGCTAGGGCCGCCACTGCGGGTCCAGCAAATGTTCCTCCACCAACCGTAGCACCCGATCTTCCTCTTCCCCCTCCTCCTCCTCGCACGGATACTTTTGCTAAGACTTGCAAGGAATTTAAAGCTATGGGAGGGAAACCTTTTCAAGGATCAGAAACTATTGTGGAGGCTAGAGATTGGCTTAAGGAGGTGGAAGAGTTGATAGATATCTTTGAGATGGAAGAACGAAAGAAAGTCAAGCTAGCTGCTTGGTTAATGAAGGTAGAGACCTCATTCTGGTGGGAGGTCACTAATGGAGAATGCCCCGTTGACTCTTAGGCGGATTTCAGGCAAAGATTTGTGGTAAAGTTTCTCTCAAGGGCGGAGGAAAACTTGTATATGGAAAGGTTCTTGACTCTAAAGCAAGGAAACCTCTCGGTGAAGGAATATGTCAACAAGTTTAATCAATTGGCAAGGTTTGGCATAGACATGGTGAATACACCGGAGAAGAAGGCTTTGTGGTTCGTTAAGGGCTTGAATGAACCGATGCATGGATTGGCTATGACTCACATCCCTATGTGGGCCACCTTTGAGAAGCTAGTAGACATGGCACTCATGCATGAGGAAGAGAAGGGTCCCAATGCTAATAAGGCACCCGAGAAGAAAGGAGATCAAAAGAGACCACAGCAACAGCAAAACAAGGGTGGAAAAGGAAACGGTGGCAAGGGGAAGAAGAAGTGCTTCAATTGTGGGATACCAGGCCACCTGAGCAAAGATTGTCGGAAGAAGAAGAAGACTGGCTGCTACCACTGTGGTGAAGCAGGGCATCTAGTGAAGGATTGCCCTAAGAAGGGGCAAAGGACGGGATCTACCTCAGGAGGACAGGTGCAAGCTCTTATGGCACCGGGTCAGGCAAGGGGGCAAGTTCAGGCTCTCGCGGTTCCACCAGCTCAAGAAAGAGGTAGAACTATTTCTGTTGAAAGTATGGTTTTTCTATTTGATCATCCTATCTGTACATTGTTTGATTCTGGCGCGTCGCATTCGTTTATCTCATCATCATTAGTTGAGTCACTGCACTTAGACACCAGTCTAGTAGATGATCCCTTGGTTGTTTCAAACCCAATTGGGGGCTCCACTTATTTGTCCATGATATGTTTGGGTTTGAAGATTTCTATACTTAGCATTGAGTTTAGATGTGATGCTTTTGTTTTGGGCTTCACGGGCTATGGGTTGATTTTGGGCATGGACTGGTTATCCAGTAATGGTGCCGTTCTAGATTGCGAAAGGAGAGTTGTTAGGCTCATGACCCGCTTGGGGAACACTCTTGAGATCTCTTGTAATCCCATGGATTCTGTTATGCTAAGTTATCTTGAATCGCTTGACGCTTCGGTCGAGAGTTTGCGATCTGTTAGAGTGGTCCGGGAGTACTCGGATGTGTTTGAGGAGGTGAAGGGCTTACCTCCGAAGCGGGAGATTGACTTCCGAATATATCTGGTGGATAATGCTAAACCAGTATCTTTACCAGTGCGCCACATGGCTCCTCGTGAGAGGAGGGAACTCCATAAGCAAGTAGGGGAGTTGCTTGAGAAGGGGTTCATAAGACGAAGTATATCGCAGTGGGGTGCTCCAGTAGTTTTTGCTACGAAGGCGGATGGGTCCCTCAGACTTTGTGTAGACTATAGAGAACTCAACAAGCTCACAAAGAAGAATAGACATCCATTGCCAAGGATTGATGATCTTTTTGATCAGTTGGTTGGCGCTTCAGTATTTTCTCAGTTGGACTTAGCCACGGGGTTTCATCAGTTGAGGGTGGCTGAGGATAGCATAGACAAGACTGCCTTTAGGACTCTGTATGCTTTCTATGAGTAGCTGGTGATGCCATTTGGTTTGATGAATGCCCCTGCATATTTTGTTGATTTGATGAGTAGGGTGTTCAGGGAGTACCTTAATAAGTTCATGGTGGTCTTTGTGGATGACATCTTAGTATTTTCTAAGAGTGAAGAAGAGCATGCCCTACATCTTAGGGGAGTGTTGGAGACTCTTCGAGCGCATAGCCTTAAGGCTAAATTTTCTAAATGTCACTTCTGGAGGAAGGAAGTGCGGTTCTTGGGGCACGTGTTCTCCAAGGAAGGGATAGTTGTGGATCCCGCAAAGGTAGTATCCATCCAAGATTGGAAGGTTCCGAAAAATGCTACCGAGGTGAGGAGTTTCTTGGGGTTGGCTGGTTACTATAGGAAGTTTATCAAGGACTTCGCGAAGATATCAGCCCCATTAACTTGCTTGACGAAGAAGAATCTAGTCTTCGCATGGGACGTAGATTGTGATGATGCGTTCCGACGGTTAAAGAGAGCTTTAACCACAGCTCCAGTCTTAGTGTTGCCAGATGGGAGTAAGCCATTTGTTGTCTATACCGATGCTTATGGGACTGGACTGGGCGCAGTCTTAATGCAAGAGGGAAGGGTAATAGCCTATGGTGGAAGGCAGTTGAGAAAGCATGAGAAAAATTACCCTACCCATGATTTAGAGTTGGCCGCTATTGTTTTTGCGCTTAAGATTTGGCGCCATTATCTTCTGGGAGAGAGATTCGAATTGTTCACTGACCACAAATCATTGAAGTACTTGTTTTCTCAGAAGGATTTGAACTTGAGACAGCAAAGGTGGATGGAGTTCTTAGCATCCTATGATTTCGAGATAGCGTATACCCCTGGCAAGGGTAACGTGGTGGTAGACGCCTTGAGTAGAAAAAGGTTGTCCTTGAGTCCATTGTTCGTGGAACGACAAAGCTTGGAATTTATCTCGATGTTTGATTTTAGACCTTCCGTTGACTATATACCCGGTTTGCTAGCATCCTTGGAGGTCAGACCTACTCTTTTGGGACGGATTGGCGAGGCACAGAGGGACGACCTACAGTTGGTTGAGTTAGTAGAGAGGCTCATAAGGGGGGAGTCGTCCAGCCATTTGAGTAGGTACACCCTAGACGATAGGGGGTGCTTGCGTAGAGACGGTAGACTTTGTGTACCGCAAGACGAGGGTTTGAGGAAGGCTATTCTTGATTATGCACACCATTCTAGGATGACCATTCATCCCGGTGGGGACAAGATGTACCAAGACATGAAGCGAGTTTTCTTTTGGGCCGGTATGAAGAAAGATGTGGCCGAGTATGTCGCTAGATGCTTGGTGTGCCAATAGGTGAAAGCGGAGCAAAAGAAACCAGGTGGGTTGCTTCACCCATTGGAAGTTCCGCAATGGAAGTGGGATAGCGTCTCGATGGATTTTGTTGATGGGTTACCTAGGTCAAGGAAGGGTAATACGGGAATTTGGGTTGTGGTAGACAGACTCACTAAGAGCGCCCATTTTATACCCGTGAAGAGCAAGAGGACTGCTCCATGGCTAGCTTCAGTTTATCTTCGAGAGATAGTCCGATTGCATGGGGTACCCTCTAGCATAGTGAGCGATCGAGATCCCATCTTCACTAGCGAGTTTTGGAGGAGTTTACAAGAAGCAGTGGGGACTCAATTGTGTCTGAGCACCGCATATCATCCTCAGACGGACGGCCAGACCGAGAGGGTGAATCGTGTTCTGGAAGACCTTTTGAGGCTTTGTATCTTAGATTTTGGAGGTACATGGGAAGAGCATCTTCCATTGGTGGAGTTCGCGTATAATACCAGCTTTCAGTCCAGTATTGGTATGGCTCCTTTTGAAGCTCTTTATGGAAGGCCTTGTCGATCACCTACATGTTGGTGGGAATCTACGGATAAGATCTTGCTTGGGCCTGATATGGTTAGAGAGACTTCGGAAAAGATTGATTTAATTCGAAGAAGGATGAAAGCAGCGCAGGATAGGCAGAAATCTTACGCGGATAAGAGGAGGACGGATCTTGAGTTTGATGTTGGGGACATGGTCTTTGTCAAAGTATCTCCATTACGGAATGTAGTTCGCTTTGGGTCCGTTGGGAAGTTAGCACCAAGATTTGTTGGGCGGTTTCCTATTAAGGAAAGGATTGGACGGATGGCATATAAGGTGGATTTACCCGAGAGACTTAGTGGGGTACATGACGTATTCCATGTATCACATTTGAGGAAGTGCCTACATGAGACCGCAGAGGTGGTAGAGCCGAGCTTGCTTAGAGAAGTGGAGGTAGAGCGTGATGCAACTATTCGACGAGCTCCTACCCGCATCCTTGGGTCAGAGATTAGGAAGTTGAGGAACAGAGAGGTGCGGCTAGTCAAAGTGCAATGGGGAGAGGATGAAAGCAATGCTACTTGGGAGACAGAAGCGAAGATGCGTTCACTATACCCATTCCTTTATGAGGGTATGTCTTTTAACTTCTCCTTTATCGTTTGTCTAGTACTTATCTTATCTTTAGTATGTCCTCTCATTAGTACCTTTGACCTTTAGATAGGGTAAACCTATGGTTGAAACATGTGTTTGAGACATGTTATGTTTGATGGATGCGTGTGGATGCAAGTGTTTGCTAGTGGTTGCTCATGGATGCATATACACACACTTTAGGCGCTAGATCGGCTCAATCACTTCATATTGCATATTGCATAAAATTGTGTGTAGGTAGCTATATTAATGGATGTATAATGGTTGTGTTATCATATGGATGATGCATTTTGGTGAATGATTGTGCACTCATGTAGAAATAGTATGTGTCGATAGGGTTCTTTCGCATACATATTGGATGCATGGCACTATCATGGTTTGCATTAAGGAGGTCAACTGAATCAGTAGACCGCCTGATTTTGCATTAGACAGGGAACATATACACACACACTCTTTGCATATGTTCATACAGCATTAGAAACTCTAAGGACAATGGATTCCAGTGTTTGATGGTTTGAGTAGATGGTTGTTTGGATGGTAGGATACGTTCTTCTTGACTTAGAGATTTCGGGGACGAAATCCTTTAAGTAGGGGAGAATGTAACACCCCGTATGTCGAATAACTTGCTATAATAGAAAACATGGCAGAATTAAATTTTAAAATCTGAATCAGGGGAAACGGGCTATGCCATTGCGTTTGTCTCAGAAAAATATGTGAAATAGAGTCCGAGTTTTCGAAAATCGGAGTCCGTATGACCCAGTTAAGGCTCAAAAAGGCTTTCAGAAAATTCAAAACAAATTTAAAAACGAAAATTTCACATTTCAGAAGTGGCGGGAAAATTCCCGTCAGACCCAGGGAGTCGACCTGCCCACCAGGTCGACTGGGGAGTCGACCCTAGTGTCGACCTGGGGGTCGACCTCCCTGGTCGAGCCCAGGTGACCTGGGTGCATCAGTTTGGCTTTTGGGCTGGGTTTTGGTGGCTAGGACGAGATCTGACGGCTCTAATCTAATTTAGGGTTAATCTAATGGCCTAAAACACCTAACTACTCTATAAATACACCCTAAGACTACCCTAATTCATACTAAAAATAGAAACAATGCCGTCATGCCGTCAAAATGCAACTTGAAGGAGCCTCCATCAAATTGTAGAAGAAGATAGTATCTCAAATCAACCTCTAATCAACTCTAGCAACTTAATCTTCTTCTTAGGAGTGCTAATCAACAAGTTGTGAGTTTTCTATAGCCTTAATGACCAATTGTTGAAATGATTATGAAATTATATAATGAGGTTATGGCTATGAATGTGGATCAATGCATGTTATGCAAGTTATATGCTATGTGTTAATGATGTTATGCAAGTTATATGCTATGTGTTAATGATGTTATGCATGTTATATGCTACATGTTCATGATGTTATGCAAGTTATGCAAGTCATATGCTACATGTTCATGATGTTATGCAAGTTATGCATGTCATATGCTATGTGATCATGATGTTATGCAAGTTATGCAAGTCATATGCTATGTGATTATGATGTTATGCAAGTTATGCAAGTCATATGCTATGTGTTCATGATGTTATGCAAGTTATGCAAGTCATATGAGAAACATTGATCCATTATGACACCATGATATGCAAGTTTGGTGTATGATTATATGCTAGTTCATACATGATATGTTATGCAAGTTTGGTGTATGATTATATGCAAGTTCACATATGACATGTTATGCAAGTTTGGTGTTTGATTATATGCAAGTAACATGTGCAAGTTTACACCTTAGTATGATATGCATACATATGCAAGTTAACCCCTTTGTATGTCATACATACATATGCAAGTTTACCCCTTTGTATGACATAAATAACTTATGCAAGTTAACCTCCTTATGACATATGTGATTCATGCAAGTTTGGGTTGATTATTTATGCTAGTTGGGTTTGATGCTATATGCATGTTGACACCTTTAAACCCATGTTGATGCTAATGTTATGCAAGTTGAACCCATTATATTTGTGATGAATCTTCCCTTTTATGTCATGTTAGCGAATTACGTGGGGAACGATGGGGTTAATATACATGTTAATGAAATGGTGTGAAGTTGGTATGATTATGCATACCATAAAGTGGATGGACATAATTGAGTCAATTATGTACATCGTTAAAATTGGAATTAATTAGGGAAAATTAATTCGGGGGTGATTAATTAGGTGTAATTAATCGACTAAGACACGAGGTTGGACCCTTTTGTAGCGTAAGACTGCCCGGAACCGACCGACAAATCCAGTGGCTACAAATGATTGGCCCAATGTGAGAGGTCTTAGGCACAAACTAAATGCGTGACAAGTGTATAGACACGAGGTTAGACTCGGTTATGGCGTAAGGCTGCCCGGACCCAACCGGCAAATCCAGCTGCCATAAAAGATAGTCTAATGTGAGAGGTCTTTACAATGGTTACGTTCTTAATCAATTAAGAAACACTTAACCAGATAAGCACGTAGTGGGAATGAGGGGTTAAGTGGGTGCCTTGGGTGGCATGTGGAAATCAAGTAAGTGCCTTGGGTGGCATGAGGAAATCTAGTGGGTTGCCTAGGGTGGCAATAGAAAATACGATTAGAATACTTAACCAAGTGGAAACATGTAATTAAACATGATTAAAGGGTTAAGTGGGATGCACTAGATATAATGACAAGCTTAGGTGGTAGCTTGTGGGGGCGCATTTCACCCAGTAACCCATATGTATCTTATTGGGCTCGACCCATGTCGAGGACGGGACACGCGTACTGGGCTTGATTATAAGAGGCCAAAACGGGTTAGCGGTGGCAACGCAAGTCCAACGGGTTTCATATGCGTGTGTGGACCCGGGCTGGTAGGTAAGACGTTGTTGCATCGTGTAGGTATAAGCCGTGCACCATTTGTTGTATCGGGTTGCCACTTTGGGGAGTGATACACCCCATTATGGGGTCAGCACGGGTATCTACGGTAGGGAGCCGATCGCTTGGGAGTAGTGGGTACACCTAGTGGAGATAGGGGCAGACGGCACCTATGTAGTCAGCTAGGGGTACACGAAACTACTGGGTAAATTCTCTAAGTCCTTGGGTGGGATCAACCTTTAAGTAGGAATGACTGGTGTGGTGCAGTTAGTAATTACCCTGGGGTGGGTAGATGCGTCTTTACCGTTACCCTAGTTCACCTTATGTCTAGTTGGCTACTTGGTGTAGTCATTTATCCCCAGTCATCCTGTGCCAAGTTTATATCATACTCTAATTACTTTAATGATTGTTTGTTAAAGTTATAGGGCTCACTCAGACTTATGTCTGACCCCGTTGTTTTTATCTTTTTCCCCCTCAGGTCCTCAGGTTGGGCCTAGCATTAGTGGGCTTTGATCAGACTTCTTTATCTATCTTCTGGAGCTTGGACCGTGATGTAAAGCCCAGCTTATCTTTTCTTTTATGGCTATTGTTTATGTAGTGGGATTATGTACTTATGTTTTTATCAGGATGGATATTTAGTACTTGACTCTTTATGGTGTTGTAACTAAACATGTTTACCTTCTGCTGCAATGAAATGATGTTTTAGATTTTCAAGTATTTATATCTGTCTTGTGTAATTTTTCTGTTCTATATTCACTTAAAATGCTCCATCAAAGTTAAGGCATTCCCTTAGTGAGTGACCTTAGCGGGTGTGGTGTGTTACAATACCGAGGTGTGAGGCTCGCTTATTAATGCTATACACAAAGCTATGTTATTTAAAGCCATGCTTTGATCATCAACCACAAGACTCTGCTTTTCAAAAGAAGCCTTGATCATTTGCATCTCAACATGCCACACAGGCATTTCACGCCATGCAACTAATGTCTATCGATATATAACCTCTAAGCTCGTACGTCTCAGAGAAGTGTGTTAAGCAAGAGAATAAATTCTCTTCCACTAAACATATATATATTTAATAGAGATCAATCAACATTGAAAAAAAATCCAATGTCAGACACACATCCGTTTACTAGTTCGTTCTAGGTCTGAACGAAACCGAAGGTACCTTATTCCTCATCCTATATGTCCAATACAGGAGAGAGGTCCTCGCATATCCGGTCGATCTCCAAGTACGTCTGGACAATCACCACTTATTACCTTGTCTTGGGTGTACAGCCCAATCAAGACATCAGTAATCATCCAACCGATACGAAGAACTCCTGTCTTTGACCATCATCTTCATAGTCGACTTATCATTGAATCAATTATTCAGAATGGGTATAAACCCGGCGTTTCTGAATAATTCACGTATTTTATAATCAAGTGCTATAAAAACACAACATACGCCTCATTCCAATTTTGAATATTCTTTTATTCAAATATTCACGTCATTAGGGAAAGGTTCCCAATAATTTTATCAAAGATAAATTCGTTAAATTTATTCTTTAATCTTCCTTTGGATATCAATTCAAACCAAATTAAGGTTTATCCAAACTAGTCAGGATTAGCGCACCTTACCGAAGTAATCAATTGTTTAATTTCACAATCCCTACCTATTTATCCTATGGAGAAAAATTGGTAATACTCCATAGCTAACACCATGGTGTTACCGGTAAAATTAATTACCATTTCACATTCAAATCCAATTAAAGATTTTACTATCGCCTGGAGTAAAACTGATAGTACTCCATTCTCGATCATTTCACAAATGTGATAATTTAAATTATCATATTCACATTCCAATCAAATTAAAGATTCATTAAAACTCCACTTAGTTTTAATCTTCCAACAATCATTATTTAATGATTATTTAACTTCAAACATGTCGCATCAACAGTCTACACCGTACCATTGATTTCTGCCGATATATAACCTCTAAGCTCGTACGTCTTAGAGAAGGGTGTTAAGCAAGAGAACAAATTCTCTACCACCAAACAGATATATATTTAGCAGAGATCAACAATAAGATTTGAAATACAATGTTAGACATGTAATCCTGTCTTTAACTGGGTTAAATAATGAATGTCATTTAAAACATAGTTCACGATAAACCCAAAATCACATTCCATTAATTATGGAATCTTCACAGAAAACAGATTAATATATAATTGACTTCAATTTACGTATCCGACTAATAATATAAATTGAATAATGACAAAGCCTTTTAAATTCCATATATATTAACAGTCTTCCTCCATAGAAGCTCACTTCGATTATTACCAAATCGAATTCCAATCAATCCCAGTTTATTATATTAAACTGGAAAACTTTACTTTGGAAAATTTCCCCTAAATCTTAATAAACTTTTTTTATAAATTCCAAATCACATTTCACTGTAAATCGGGTTAAAGAACGATTGTCGTTAAAAATACAGTTCACAATAAACCCAATTTACATTCCATTTTATTCCAATTACTCATTATAACTGGAAACTCTAATAATCTTAATTAAAAGATTTATTCTTTTTACATGGGGTTTAAGAACAGTGTTATTGAAGACACGATTTACGACAAACCCAAAATCCAATTCTTTTATTCAATTCTAATTAAATATTAATTAATTGGAAAACTTCACTAAATCCTAATTAAAAGATTTATTCTTTTCTCAACTGAGTTTAAGAACAGTGTTATTTAAGACACCGTTCACGACAAACCCAAAATCCAATTTAATATTAAATACAAGGCTATGAATAGAAATTATACAGCTTATATTCAACATCAAATTCTGAAACTAACGAATATCGTATTGGGAATAACGATATCTGTATCTTCCAAATTCCCAAAACAATACCCGTATAACCACGGAATCCAATATCGAAATATTCCGAAGATTATTTCCATTCCAATCCATTCTAATTTATTCATTGGAAAATTCTGGTTATATTAAAACCCTTTATAAACCCAATTTATTTATTTAAAAATTATTGGATTATCCTTCTAGTTAATGTTCATTTTTATAAAAATGTATTTTTATCTTTACAAACGTGGAAATTTTCATCCCAATTCTTTCCTATCATTTATTATGTTTTTACACAAATTATTAATATTTTTAATAATTTTATTAAGGCTCTTTCAGTCGATTTCCATAAACGGTCATCGAACTGCACTTACAATGACCATTTCCAAATTTTATTTGGACATAATTCCTAATCCATCTGTTAGATTTCAAATCTCTTATATTCTTTGGAAAGCACTTTTCGATACGAACCCAACGGTTCTAGTTTTAGGAGAATCCGACGGTCGGATCTCTCGTAAAGTCAATTCGAAGTCAGTGGTCGAAATTCGCAAACGATCACGACGCGGCGTGTTCTATTCAAGCCATTAAATATATATATATATATATATATTTCATCGATTTCCATCTAAAACATATTTTATAAATTCGTTTTAAAACGATTCCCACTTTCATTTCAATTTTAAATCAAAATTGAATACTCTTTATCATTACAATATTTAAATGATAATGTTTTCAAAATATCTGATTTTGAAATCATTTCCTTTTCGATATTCATTATATAATGAATTAAATCGATAAATATCGTTCGCGTTAAAATGGCGCAATTCTAATCAACACGGCTTCACACATTTCAATATTTTCGTGTCCATCCCAAATCGGACACCAAAATCATATTTTAATCCTTTACTGAATATTATTTTAAAATATTCGTTATTTTAAAATATTCTTTATTTTAAAATATTTGTTCTTTCTGAATTGGAATCAGACTCAATTAATTACCATATAGTTTATTTATATGGATTTCATACACACATGTACACAACAATAATGATACACAATCAATCATCATCCAGAGTGCATTACAACTGCATAAGCATTAAATTTAAATAATTAACACTTACAACAGTTTATCAACCAATCGATTGACATACACTAAACAATTAGGATTAGTGTACACCAAATATCATTCCAATACCTGTGTGGGGTTTCAACCATCAAATACTGAATATTATTTGTGCAGTTGGGCGATGTGTAAAATTATCGACCCAATCGACATCACAAAAATAGGCGAGCATAAACAAGTCAAGCGACTTGTAAATGATGTGTAAACATATTTTTAACTATCCAATAATTATTTTATTTATCGTAGTTATAAGCTAAAACTAATGTTTTCAACTAACTAAATTTTTCTAACGCTTTTTAGAAAATTTCGACGGCATAACGGAACGATACTAGAATCAGAATAAGGTCTAGCCTTATCCCTCGCCTAATACTGGCTCGCGCCATAAACAAACCAATTTCAGTCCAATTCATATCCAAATCAAATCTAAACAAATAAATCAATATCCAAATTTCCACAATACAATCCAAACAAACAACCATGGTTTGTACAACAAAATAGTGTCGGTGGCTTCTGAGCCCCGTCCGCATCCTAGTATATATTTAACTGTAAAATAAATTGAGTGAGATGGAGTTCTCACCTTTGGTTTTCACTCTGTCGGTCTTTAATTTAACGGTTTAGATTTGGATTTGTTCCAGTGCGTAGTGTACTTCACCTAGATTCCAACGCAATCTGTTTCACGTGATTTATATTAAAAATTATAGTTTTAACAACGCTATATATATTTAAAATCACATTTTTATAACGCTACCACATATATAAAAATCACATTTTTAAAACGCTAC
The DNA here is from genome assembly GCA_030737875.1 of Allium sativum. Taxonomy (NCBI): domain Eukaryota; kingdom Viridiplantae; phylum Streptophyta; class Magnoliopsida; order Asparagales; family Amaryllidaceae; genus Allium; species Allium sativum. Next base: position 969,700,507 of record CM060918.1, on the reverse strand, counting down.
TACATATATATAAAGCACGTTTTTATAACGCTACTACATATATAAAGGTCACATTTTATAACGCTACTACATATATAAAAATCACATTTTTATAACGCTACTACATATATAAAAATCACTTTTTTATAACGCTACTACATATATAAAAATCACTTTTTTATAACACTGCTACATATATAAAAATCATATTTTTATAACGCTACTACATATATAAAAATCATATTTTTATCTTTCTCCAAATATTTTCATGTCATACACTAGTAAAAAAATCATATTTTTAACTTAGTAAAAATATTTGCATGTCATGAACTAGTTAGAAATCACATTTTTAACTTATTAAAAATATTTGCATATCAAGAACTAGTTAAAAATCACATTTTTAACTTACTAAAAATATTTGCATACCATGAACTAGTTAAAAATCACATTTTTAACTTAGTAAAAATATTTGCATATTATGAACTAGTTAAAAATCACATTTTTAACCTGCTAACAATGTTAAATCAAAGAATTAAAATTAAAAAACTCACATACTTTTAGAGTTTTTGGGGGGGTCCGCGGTGGCGCTGGTGGTCGGAGGAGGTTATGGTGGGGGTCCGTTCAGGTGGCGGCGGCGTGGCTAGGAGGCCGAAGGCATGGATTTTTGGCTGTTTTCCGTTTAGAGAAGGGGAAAAGAGGAGAGAGGAGGTGGAGGAAGGAGGGTGGTGGTCGGTGGGCGTGCGACGGTAGCCTTGAGGAGCGGCGGCAGTGGGCGGCTCAGCCTGGAGAGCGGTGGCACTGGGAACGACGGCTTTCTTTTTTTCTTTTCGTTCTTCCTTTGAACGACGGGGAGAATGAGGGGTTTACTTCAAATGGAGAGATAAAAGGGTTTTGACCCTTATATATATATATATATATTTAATTCTAAAAAGTAGAATTTTCGCCCGGACTCTGAATCAAACCCAACTACTGTCGCCCTAGCTAAATACCCCCATTCCAAACACAATGGGATATGTCCCGTAAGCCAATTCGATTGTTTCGATCAGTTCCTTTAAATTAAAATATAAATTAATATAACGTTTAAAATTGATTTTAACGTACATTTTAATTTACCTGGGTTACATATTGACTCCGAAAATTCCAGAAAAATAAATATAGTTATGTTTTTATGATACGGTCCTAACAAAACTAATTTCGTCGAATTTGAGGTCATTTTCAAGTTAATTAAATTCAAAGTGAAATTACCAAACACGTTTAAATTCACCACACTCACATATTAATTCCAAAAATTATGAAAATTGGAATATAATAATAATTTGACATTCCTATCCAACAAAAGTGGTATCGTCGAAAACAGAGGTCGTTTGCAAAATGGCTATTTTTAAGGGTTCTATATTATATTAAAATATATATAAATTCCATAGCGACTATTTTGAATTTTAAACCGGACATAACTTTCAATTTATATTATAAAATCTGAATTTTTCACATTTGTTAGAATGATATTGTTAAACAGATTCAAATATTTCTGGTTTTACTGAAATCCGATTTATTTTGAATTTTGTACATTCAATTGAAATTAGAAATTGAATTTCCAAACTACCGCGCCATTTCAGGCTCCTTTCATAATTAAAATAAATTTATGTGTTCTAACTTCGATTAAAATAAATTTCTAGTCATTATTATTTAAAATAAACCATTTTAAATATTCAAAACATTAAAATAGCTAAAATACAAATTTTAAATTGGTTCTGAAAATCCGGGTTGTTACAATAGTTATCTTTAAACACAGTTAATTAGGTGATTAATCAACTTTTAAGATATCTTATTAAGTTTAAATAATTGTTTGTTAAAACTATTTCTATTAGGTTAAATGAAACAAATAAATTTAGTAACCAATTTCAATTAACATAGTTGACTTAGTCAACTTGGAAAACATAATTAACTTGTAAACGGATTTCAATTAATCCTTCTTTTAAATAAATTAATAACGTAATTAATTGAACATAATCTCACTTAATTGTTTCTTCAAATCAATTATTTAAGACTATTAACCCTTGGTTTAATTTTTGACGTACTTGCTTATAAAACTTATTTAAAAACACAAGAATTTGCTTCATAAATCATATTATGATTACTTTACAAAACTAACTATAAATATGGATTTATTTATAAAACCTTTATTTTACATAACTTATATAAAAATAAAATTTAAAATCTTGCTTCAGCTATAAAAATAAATTTTTATGACTTCAACTTAGTCAATTCGTCTGACGGTGAATCAACATTTTAAAAAGATGGGTTTTAGGCCATCTGTTATGAATCACTTAATCAATAATGATTATTAATTAATAACACATCGGTGTTGACTTTGATTTAATAATCATCAACCAAATCAGATTTTAATGTTACATATGTTAGAAAAAACATATTTGAATAACATGAAAGCAGTAACATTCAGAACATTTGAGAAATCCTATTGGATCCCTCTAGCCCATCACCCTACATCACAGCTCATAATATCATTTTATATATGCATATGAAATAGAAATTATAATCTAATTCATTTAAGATGAATCTTCCACTTAAAAGAAAGTAGTGTCAAAGGTCACTGTTCATAAACGAGAATATAAATATCGACAATCACTAACAAAGTAATAAATCATCCAAAACATCCAAACATACAATTTTTATACTAATAACAATGAATATTATTATACGAAGTAAAAATATTCAGAAGAATTTCAGAAAGTGTGAGAGTTAGCTCACTATTCATTCCAATTTGACAATTTACGGTGTTTTATCTAATTTTAAACGAGGTTTCAAATTAGACAAAATCCAAAATAACCTAGAATGCTTCCAATCCATCATGCACGCATAGCATTCATGAATAGATCCTAACGCCACTTGTTTCGCCTCAATCTGATATCGTATGATTAAGATATAGCCATTAAAAAATTATGTACGAAATAAATTAATATATTTATAACTAATGATGGTTATTAGCCTTTAATCGCCTTTCTTAAGTTAATTAATCGTAGCCAAATACGTTTTATTTCATTCTAGGTTCAAATGAAACTTCGACACCTTCAAATGGCCATTGCCGCCACCTCCTGCAGCCGGACCTTCGTCGCTCCTCCATGCCACCTTCATCTCACCATGGCGCTCCACCACCCAAAGACGCTCCAACTCGCCAAAAAACACTATTGAATGGATTTCTTTCATCTGTTAATTTCCACCCCTATGAGCCACCGTTCGCCATCCCACCACTGGCGTTGGAAAGCCTACCCCCTTCCTTCACCACCAACCTCACCTCGAACATCACAGCCGTTAGTCAGAAAACAACCAAAAATACAACTCCCTTTATCCTTGAAATTGGCCACTACACGCCTCTATTCTCCGATTGAACTCCAGCAATGGACTCCTCACATCACGGCACTCCTCTTCTCAGTTGAGGCCATCATCTGATAATGTCTGGATCGATTGAAGGCTGTTGGATGCTCAAGAGGCAGTGGAGGCCACAAAATAACCTAGGGTTTCAGAACTATGAAACGAACTAAGCCTTGTATTTATAAGAAATTATGAATAACAGTTTGCGAAAGAAAACGGGCGAACTCCAAATGAAGTGTGATTACTGTCATTGCCTACTAATTACCCATATTCTGAACTCAATGGAACTAGTTTTAGAAGCTAATTTGGACATATTTAACAGTTATTCTTAAAATCAAATTATAAATCAATATAGTTTCAAATTGACTACCAATACACGTTTATATTGTGCGTGCACACATGACAGCTGTGATTGATATAAAAATTGAAATCTTACAACAGTTTAACATTCCAGACCCGAGAAACTCGTTTCGTTAATTTATGAGGTCATTTGAAAAATGGACATTTTCACGTTTTAAATCAAATCGATAAATTATAAAAATCAATTTCAACATGATCAAATCTATTGATAATAAATTATTATTATCGTATATATTCAAAAAGAATTTTATATAGCTTCAAACTAAACAAATTTGGATTTTAAACTCAACAACATAAATTTTAAGTTAAATCGACTTCCAAATTCTTATTTAAATTAATTTCAAGTCATTAACTCTTAAAATTAATCATTTTAGATATTTAAATTAATTAAATATTCATTGTTAAAAAACCATATTGTTACATTCTTCCCCCATTAAATGGATTTCGTCAACAAAATCACTAATTAAGTAAATTTTTATAAACCAATTAATTTTACTTCAAAAACATTCCATACTAAAATTTGTTATATTTTTCTAACACCTGAAATTTTCAAAAAAATTATGTAGCATCTCTCTTGCACGGCTCAATCTGAAAAACCTCAAATGCCTCGCTGGGCCTCACCCAATTCAAAAAGAAAACAAATGCCAAGCGACTACCCTCATCTAGGACATAAAATCATCCAAACAAATCATAACATAAACATGTACCTATTTGGCGGGCAATTGAACCCTTATTTATGAAACCAAAAACTATAAGCAAATTAACCAGATTTTGTCTCCATATACATGTATATACTTACATAACCCAAAAGAGAGTTAAGCAAATAAACAAGCAATATAATAATAACCAATATCCTCATAAACAAGCATATCCATCAAATGCAACTACCAAACATGATACAACCGGCAAAAATGATGCAAATCAACAAACAACACATATGTAACATAATGTTACATGCAATCATAATCAATCAATACATATCATTATCACATAGTGTTATAAACACTTATAATCTTAACTCGGGATTTATTCAAAATATAAATCTTATCATCACACAAGGATGATAAACAACCTGTTAAGCATCACCATCAACTCAACAACTGAGGTTATTACTTAACCGATCATTCATGCTACCTTAAGCAACTCCAAAATTCAAGTCCAAACTCACCATAAGTTAATAAGAAGGTATATTTTATTAATGGAAATCCCAATTTTATCCACTTAAAATTCTTCCATTTTATTAAATAAATCATTATAGTTTATAAACTACTAAACCTGTTTTTTTTTTTTTTGAAAAATTGATTTTGACATAACTCAAAATTTACAAGATAAAATCTCGATTTTTCTCTTTTATTAGGAAACTATAATCTAATAAATCTGAAAGATTCTCATTTCAATGAATTCCGACCTATATTAGATCTTATATCCTCATTCAAAGTTCAAATATTAAAATTACAAACAACCACTACATGACGTGCTTGTCTTACTTTTTTGATTTAAATTAATTTATTTGTTTAATTTCGTTTAGTAAATAATTTATAATCGTATTCACTTAAGTTTTTAATATAAACTGGCTGTGTTTTCAAATCTAACTTGAAATTTTCGACTGTCCAAAATCTTCGAATGTTCCATTACAAACCTACGAAACATCACATCAAGTCAAATGCAAAATCAAATAAATCTAAACTTATAATATAAATGCATCCATATTATAATTTGGCTGAAAATTTTGGACCCAAACTTCAGATTTCAAAATCATAAATTATGGATTCAAAACTAACTTTCGTTTTAATCCAACAACTTGTCTATGGTAGCACGTCTTACTTAGAAACACGGAAATGAACACTGATGATGTCACGGTCATCATCAGAATTATTTTCTAGCGACACGAGCAAGATCTATGCATTTTCAAAAATATCTTTAAAATCCATTTACATACATAAACACCTTCAAATAATCATAGTATTTCTTTTTGAAAAAACATTTTCAAAACTCACCGGAAATTCATATCCTTCCATTCTCAACTCAAATCCATTTCCTGTTTATAAACCTCATTTATAAATTTCACTTATATACTTCTAGTTATATATAAGAATGCTTCACATAGGTTCCTCATGGGTTTACGACATATTAAACACTTTACTAAATATAATTCTCACACAACCCATGCAAAAAGAGTGATAAGATTTCTCTTACCCGAACAAGTAGCTTAATACCCTTAAACTGGTCGGGCACACTACCAATCAATTAAGAATAGTCAACGCGCAAAAGTGAGTACGACTCAACAATAAATGATAATAATATAATAATATCATTTCCAATTGAATCAATCATCCGTAAGCTATATTTTTATAACGACCCAAACTTCCCCATGTTGGAAAGCCCGGGCTGTTTTGAGAACACGACAAATCAGAACACAAACAACAGAACATTTCATTGTTATTACAACAATTACATCAGAGTACAAGAATATAACAGAGTATGAATAGATAATATACATTTGATAAATATCATAGATTTAAATTATACTACAGCTGAAAAATAATACATAACACAACTGAAAGAAATACACGAATACAGAGCTTTCTGAATATAGCTTCAGCTGTAAATCCAGGATCCTAGAAAAATAAATCTGCAAAACCAAAACTACTAGCTGCCCTTGTGGAAAATAAGGGCACCTAGAGTTTAGGTTAAAACAATAAACTCCAGGTCATTCATGGGACTGGTGTGAGAACTAAAACAGTTTTTTAACTTTACTTTAAAAATAAAGTAAATCAAGGGACCACGCCGTATAACACGGAACGGGTTTCCTCCCAAGATTATCAATGCGTATAAAAAACGGCAATGCTTTTTGGAAAAATGAAGCTATTATAAGACCCATGTCCCATCACACAATGCAACGCAAGCTGGAGGATTGGGTTTTCCCTTATAATAGCCAAGCATGCTTGGTAAGTTTAAAAACAAATCATTTGATACTATTATAAGTGCATAGTGTCAAAATCAACTTCAAATATAAATGTATCAATCATAGACGGCATGGGTACCATATATCATGTCGCCATACTATTTCTACAACTAAAACTGAAATGTCACGTATTGGAAATTGGATTTCTGTCATGAGTCGAGGCAAGGGATGTACTCCTCGCCGGGTTCGGGACACTCTAGCAAATACCTCAGGGTCCCTCGCATTGAACCCATGGATCCTCCAAGGCCTGTCCTATAGGACTTATCCATTTGCTCCATAATAACCGATATATCTGAGGCGCCTCGCTATCCATCATCCAAATAGGTAAAAAAAATATAATAAATGTTTGGGCTGCATACCATGACACCACCCATAGCTAGAAAGAAACGACATGTCTCCTTGGGTCTGTTATCCTGTTTTTAACTGATACCGAGGTATGAGGCTCGCGAATTAACGCTATACACAAAGCTATGCTATTTAAAGCCATGATTTGATCATCAACAACAAGACTTTGCTTTTCAACAGAAGCCTTAATCATTTGCATCTCAGCATGCCACACAGGCAATTCACGCCATAAGATTGATGTCTATCGATATATAACCTCTAAACTCATACATATCAGAGAAGGGTGTTAAACAAGAGAATAAATTCTCCGCCACCAAACAGATATATATTTAATATAGATCAATCAACATAGAATAAAATCCAATGTTAGACACATATCCATTTACTAGTTCGTTCTGGGTCTGAACGAAACCGGAGGCACCTTATTCCTTGTCCTATATGTCCAATACAGGAGAGAGGTCATCGCATATCCGGTTGATCTCCAAGTACGTCTGGACGATTACCACTTATTACCTTGTCTTGGGTGTATAGCCCAATCAAGACATTAGTAATCATCCAAACAATGCGAAGATCTCTGGTCTTCAACCACCGTCTTCATCATTGACTTATTGTCGAATCAGTTATTCAGAATGGGTATAAACCCGGCCTTTCCGAATAACCCGCTTATATTATAATCAAGTGATATAAACACACAGCATATGCTTCATTCCAATCTAGAATATTCTTTTATTTAAATATTCTTTTCACGATTTAAACCAAATTAAGGTTTTCCAAACTAGTCGGGATTAGCGAACCTTATCGAAGTAATCATTTGTTTTATTTTGCAATCCCAACCTATTCATCTCAAGGAGCAAAACTGGTAGCACTCCATATCTAACACCACGGTGTTATCGGTAAAATTTAATTACCTTAATTAACACCTGCCAACGCCGGAACCTAGTTCCCGGCCTAGGGTTGAACTTCCCGCCGCCTACACTGACTTCGACGACGATCTGGAGCTTCCCCGTGTTGTACCTCCACACCACCAGCCTCCACCGTGAGCAGCGTTCAACTCGGTGGACCCCTCCTCCTTGAAAAAGAGCTCGAACACAGCTCCTTGCTGCTCGAAATTCTCCTGTTTCACGCAACCAATAATGATCACACTTGTACAGAATTGTAGATCTCATTTAGCTCTTGGATTTCCCCTTAGATTTTTTTATTAATATGGAACGGATCGAAAGAAAAGAGATGAGAAAGGATTGAAGAATATCCGTCGTTCGTATTAGGAGAGGTGGCTTCAGATGGTTTGACCGCGCGATGACCCCTTTAACCTAGGTTTTAGTTAGAAAATGGATATATATATATATTATATTTTAAATATTGTTTAATTCAAACCTTATATGTTTAATGCTTTGAACTCCAAATGAGACCCAACAACTATCGTCTCGAGCTAAATACCCTCATTCTGGACCCAGTGGAATATGTTACATAAGCCAATTCTAATATTTGGATCAGTTTTATTTAAATTAAAATATAAATCAATGTATATTGAATTTAAACGTACATTTTAATTTACCGGGGCCACATACTGACTCCAAAAATTATAGGAAAATAAATCTAGCTATGTTTTGACGAAGCGGTCCTAACAAAACTAATTTCGTCGAATTTGGAGACCGTTTGAATAATGGTCATTTTCTGGTCGATCCAATTCAACTGAAACTGATAAAACACATTTTCTTTTGTCATGCTCACATATTAATTCCAAAAATTATGAAAATTGGAATCTAGCAATAATTTGATATTCTGGATCCAACAAAAGTGGTTTTGTCAAAAATGTAGGTCGTTTGCAAAATGGCTATTTTATGGGCTATATATTATATAAAATATATATAAATTCCATAGCGACTATTTTAAATTTTAAACTAGACATAACTTTCGATTTATAAAGTGAAATCTTAGTTTTTCACGTCCATTAGAAAGATATAATCAAACAGATTCAAATATTTCTTATTTCATCCAATTCAGACTTATATTGAATTTTATATATTCATTCGAAATTTGAAATCGAATTTTCAAACTAACGCACCATTTCAGGCTCGTTTTATATTTAAATAAATTTTTAGTCATTATTATTTAAAATAAATCTTTTTAAATTCTTAAAATCCATTAAAATAGCTAAAATAAAAATTTTAAATTGGTTCTGAAAATCCGGGTTGTTTCAATCTCCCCCACTTAAAATCTTTTCATCCTCAAAAAGGAACAAAGCAGAAAGTTGTTTAACTAATCAACTCAACTTTCATTTTGGCTTTCATTCTTCAACTTTTCAGTTTTTAAGATTTTTCTAATTTTTCAAAAATTTGGGTAACACCCTAAATTTTCGAAAAATTTCGCCGTAACCTCCTTCGTACAGGGAGACCTTTAAAACCGCAACTTGCATCGCAGGTCCCTCATCAATTCAAAAGAAAAAGCCAAGCGGCTAGCCAATCGGCTTATAAAATCATTAAACCCAAGCAAAACAGTAAATATGTACCTATTTGTCGGGCATATAATTTTATTCCTCTTCTTAGCTTCCTTGTTAAGACCTGTTTAATATATATGCATGTACATGTATGAAATTTCCAATCAATTTTCAATAAGTTTCAATATTAAATTCAATTTGGCTAATTTTACCTTCCATTCGTTCTTTTATTGGTTTAAATCAATTATCGCTCCAATATTTTTATAAATCAAACCAATAATCACTCATCACAACCAGCAATCAATTAGTTGGTTAACTTTTCAAACATATCTTTGATATATATAGTCAAAAATCATATTTTTATTGCAAATCACAAACAGTAAACCCTATTTAGTTTTGGTTCTCACACCAGTCAAATGGAAATATATAGACATCCCACTTTCGAAACTCAAACATAAATACTGGTGATGGTGTACTTCATCATCAGAATCATGCCAGAGCAACTAGAGTGTGATTCTATATCCATCCTGTATATTTGAGATTTCTAATATACGCTAGCTAGGCGTATATGCAAAATCTTCATATACTCGATTGCCCAAATTCAATTTAAAATAAAATATCAAATAAGAATAATTGATATAAAAGTTTAAAACTAAATTTGATTTTTAAAAATAACACTCTTCACACTCGTTCTAGGATACTACTGATCCTATCTGTAACGAGTCAATCTTATTAGATATTACTAATCCAATATCTGATGAATTCTTTCATTTGGTTCTAATGTGTCTTGTTCTCCCGCTCTGTAAACCAAATCTCTGATACCAAAATATAACAACCCAAACTTCCCCATGTTGGAAAGCCCGGGCTGTTTTGAGAACACGACAAATCAGAACACAAGCAACAGAACATTTCATTATTATTACAATAATTACATCAGAGTACAAGAATATAACAGAGTACGAATAGATAATACACATTTGATAAATATTAGAGATTTAAATTAAACTACAACGAAAAAATAATACATAACACAACTGAAAGAAATACAAGGATACAGAGCTTTCCGAATATAACTTCAGCTGTAAATCCAGGATCCTAGAAAAATAAATCTGTAAACCAAAACTACTAGGTACCCATGTGGAAAATAGGGGCACCTAGAGTTTAGGTTAAAACAATGAACTCCAGGTCAATCATAGGACTGGTGTGAGAACTAAAACAGTTATTTAAAACTTTACTTTAAAAATAAAGTAAATCAAGGGACTACGCCATATAACACAGAACGGGTTTCTTCCCAAGAATACCAGTGCATAAAACAAACAGCGCAATGCTTTTTGGAAAAACGAAGCTGTTATAAAACCCAAGTCCCATCACATAATGCAACGCAAGCCGGAGGATAGGATTTTCCCTTATAATAGCCAAACATGCTTGGTACGTTTAAAAACAAATCATTTGATACTATTATAAGTGTATAGTGTCAAAATCAACTTCAAATATAAATGTATCAATCATAGACAGCATGGGTACCATATATCATGTTGCCATACTAGTTCTACAACTAAAACCGAAATGTCACGTATTGGAAATTTGATTTCCGTCATGAGTCGAGGCAAGGGATGTACTCCTCGCCGACTTCGAGACACTCTAGCAAATGCCTCAGCGTCCCCCGCAGCGAACCCTTGGATCCTCCAAGGCCTGTCCTCTCTTACGTTTGAGGATTAGTTATTCCTGAACACACATTTCCTGGTCCTATAGTACCTATCCATTGGCTCCGTAGTAACCTATATATCTAAGGCGCCTCGCTTTCCATCATCCACGTAGGTAAAAATATAATAAATGACTAGGCTCCATACCATGACACCACCCATAGCTAGAAAGAAACGTCATGTCCTCCTTCGGTCGCTTATCCCTCTTTTAACTCATACCGAGGTGTAAGGCTCATGAATTAACGCTATACACAAAGCTATGCTATTTAAAGTCGTGCTTTGATCAGCAACCACAAGACTCTTCTTTTCACCAGAAACCTTGATCATTTGCATCTCAACATGCCACACAGGCAATTCACGCCATGCGACTAATGTCTATCGATATATAACCTCTAAGCTCGTACGTCTCAGAGAATGGTGTTAAGTAACAGAATAAATTCTCTACCACCAAACAGATATATATTTCATAGAGATCAATCAACATAGAATAAAATCCGATGTCAGACACACATCCACTTACTAGTTCGTTCTTGGTCTGAACGAAATCGGAGGCACCTTATTCCTCATCCCATATGTCCAATACAGAGAGAGGTCCTCGCATATCCGGTCGATCTCCAAGTAGGTCTGGACGATCACCACTTATTACCTCATCTTGGGTGTACAGCCCAATTAAGACATCAGTAATCATCCAAACGATGTGAAGATCTTTGGTCTTCAACCACTGTCTTCATCGTCGACTTATTGTCGAACTTGTTATTCAGAATGGGTATAAACCTGGTCTTTCCGAATAACCCGTGTATATTATAATCAAGTGATATAAACACACAACATACGACACATTACAATCCAGAATATTCTTTTATTCAGATATTCTTTCACAATTTAAAACAAATTAAGGTTTTCCAAACTAGTCGGGATTAGCGAACTTTATCGAACTAATCGTTTGTTTTATTTCGCAATCCCAACCTATTCATCTCATGGAGCAAAACTGGTAGCACTCCATATCTAACACCACAGTGTTATCCGTAAAATTTAATTACTTTAATTAACACCTGCCAACATCGAAACCTAGTTCCTAGAATAGGGTTGGATTTCCCACCGCCTACACTGACTTCAACGACAATCTGGAGCTTCCTCGTGTTACACCTCCACACCACCGTCCTCTACTGTGAGCAGCATTCAACTTGGTGCACCCCTTCTCCTTTAAAATAAGCTCGAATGTAGCTCCTTGCTGCTCAAAATTCTCCTGTTTCACGCAACTAACAATGATCACACTTGTACAAAATTGTAGATCTCATTTATCTCTTGGATTTCCCCTCAGAAAATTTTCATTAATATGGAACAGATCGAAAGAAAAGGGGTGAGCAAGGATTGAAGAATATCCGTCATTCGTGTTGGGAGAGGCGGCTTCAGAGGGTTTGACCGTGCGATGACCCCTTTGACCTAGGTTTTAGTTAGAAAATGGATATATATATATATATTATAAATATTATTTAATTCAAACCTTATCTGTTTAACGCTCTGAACTCCAAATGAGACCCAACAACTGTCGCTCCTAGCTAAATACTCCCATTCCGGACACAATGGAATATGTTTCATAAGCCAATTATAATGTTTTGATCAGTTTTTTTAAAATTAAAATATAAACCAATTTATATTGAATTTAAACGTACATTTTAATTTACCGGGGCCACATATTAACTCCAAAAATTACAAAAAATAAATCTAGATATGTTTTGATGATACGGTCCTAACAAAACTAATTTCGTCGAATTTGGAGACCATTTGAAAGATGGCCATTTTTGGTCGATTCAATTCAACTGAAATTGACAAAACACATTTTCTTTTGTCGTGCTCACATGTTAATTCCAAAAATTATGAAAATTGAAATCTAGCAATAATTTGACATTCTGGATCCAACAAAAGTGGTTTCATCGAAAACGGAGGTCGTTTGCAAAATGGCTATTTTTAAGGGCTATATATTATATAAAATATATATAAATTCCATAGCGACTATTTTAAATTTTAAACTGGACATAACTTTAAATTTATAAAGTGAAATCTCGGTTTTTCACATCTTTCAGAAAGATATAATTAAATAGATTCAAATATTTCTTATTTCGTCCAATTCCGACTTATATTGAATTCTGTATATTCATTTGAAATTTGACATCGAATTTTCAAAGTACCACGCCATTTCAGTCTCATTTTATATTTAAATAAATTTATTCGTTCTAACTTCGATTTAAATAAATTTAGTCATTATTATTTAAAGTAAACCATTTTAAATTCTTAAAATCCATTAAAATAGCTAAAATGAAAATTTTAAATTGGTTTCTGAAAATCTGGGTTGTTACAATTTTGTTTGAAAATTCTTTCATATATAAAATCTTGGAAAAAATATTTCATTTACCAACTCTTTAAAGCAATATTATGTCGATTTGCCTCGTTCAACTGTTTAGAAATCCCTATCAACAATGTCGATCAAACACGTCAATTTGGAATTTATATACCACTCAACCGATAAACAAACATAATATAAGACATTTTAGAACACTAAGAAGTACGCTCTCTCATATATATATGTATATACAGTCAAACTCGATCTAGAGTATTACTAACCCCATATCTATTGAGTTACACCATAGAGCCAAGGTTATCACTTAACTTTGCTCTAATACCAACTGTAATGACCCGGAAATTTCAATGCTCAAAATTTGACATTAATACTCCTGTATTCACGTGCCTAAACTCAAGTATCAAAAACTCATAAAGTTAGAAGAAAGAAGTAAGAGGGTAAGAAGAAGAATGAACGAAATGTTAAAATAGAAGAAGATGAAAAAAATAACACTACATAATCAGAGCAGAATAGAATCTCGTAGCAAAATGAATAAAATATAATATATCAATATTCTTTACACAAGAGAAAACTTTATATACATGATTACAAAATCAGTGTACACAACCAGATAAGCCTATACAATCTGTCTGTACAATGCAGATAAATACAACACATACAATGGAAATAAATTAATACGAGAAATTAGGGGAATACGTTCCGACTTCGACTCCTCTCCTGCAGCTCCAAGCAAACCCAATGAAACCTAAAAATTATACTAGGTCTTACCCAAGCACATTTTAAGGAAAGCAAAATCACTCGTATCAGTCTGGAATACTTTTGGTGATATAACTCACATCAAAAAAAACTTGCATAATTTTTGGAAATCCTTTGAAATATTGGAACTTTAGTAAGACACGACCACATATAAATATGATGTAACAACCCGTATTTTTTTATAACATGTTAAAACTAGAAATCAAGGCAGAATTAAATTTTAAATCAGAATCAGGGAAACAGGTTACGCCATTACATTCGTCTCGACGTTTTACATGAAATAGAGTCCGAGTTTTAGAAAATCGGAGTCCGTATGAGGGAGATATGACCCTCTGAAGTTTCACGAATTTTCAGAATCAAAAACAGCCTGAAATTCGAATTCGAAATTCGAATTCAAACCCCAGAACAGGCTGGGCGGGAAAATTCCCGCCCAGGGACCAGGTCAACCTGGTGGTCGACCATAGTGTCGACCTCCCAGGGACCAGGTCGACCATAGTGTCGACCTGCCTCCCGAGTCCACTTCCTGAACCTGATGCATTCTGATGTATTTGACCTCGTTTTCTGTCCAGATTCGTCTGCCTAATCCTATATAAACTCACCCCTAGCCTCATTCTCTCTACACCATTTCATTCTGTCCTTATGCTGCTTCTGAAATAATTAAATTAAAGAGAGAATGGCTACTTCTTCTTCGTCAAGACAACATCTAGGAATTGCAAATTAGGGGTTTTCAACTAGAACAAGACTAAACAAACAGAGATTCAACAACTGCAACAACCATTTCTAGAATCAAATCTTTGCACTCTAATTCTCGATCCGCGCTCTGTAAGTTCTAGTTGCTTTGAGATTTAAACTTGTTAAATTTAATGTGGGCATGGAATGAAATGAAATTGGACCTAAGCTTGATTATCTATTTAGATCTGTTCTTGTCTCTTCTTGAATCTATGATTTTGGGTTATTTCTTATCGATTGAATCATGCCTATTCATGTTGTTGGACCTACTTTATTATTCAAACGCAAGATTGTAACGTAAATTCTTGGATCTTGACTATTGGGAATATTGTCTACGACGTTGAAACTATTGTTAATGACATTAGACTTTGACTATGCCTATGACTGTGGACATAAGATTTTGTCTATGCCTATGACTATGAACATAAGACTATGCCTATGCCTATGATAGTGAACATAAGGCTATTGCCTATGACTATGACAAGGACAATTGTGGCTAATCACCAATGACTCTTGACTATGAGAATTATTACCTATGATTATGAACATAAGGCTATTATCTATGACCATGATTTTGAAACTATTACTGTTAATTGCCTATGACTATTTGCCTAGAACTATGTTGGATAATTATCCATGACTATTGTGATTAATCGCTTATGATTCACAACTATGAGACTTTTACCTATGACCATGACCATGACTACTGGGGTTAATTGCCTAAGACTATTATAGTTGATTGTTCATGCCCATAACACTATAGTTGAAAATCATGTTGTACAACGAATTGGCATTTTGTTGGATTGTATACCTAGGGTGTGACTTGCTTAGTTTATTCGCAGTTAACCAACTGGATCCATTATCCTTGTATTTGGCTTGCTTTTGCATGCCTATTCTTTTATGTCAGCGTATACCATGACTATCGCCTTATCTTGCTAGATTTGAAATCCTATATGCCAGTGATGTTGTAACCAATTATCTCAAGTTATGTCATGCTAGTCTTGTAACCCCTTTTATCGCTTTATTCTCGTCCCTCTTGCCTATCAAAGTTTTGATGTTATTATGAGATTTGGATTTATTTGTAGTATGGATTGATCACGTTTACATGCGATGGGAACACGATTTGGGTGGAATAGGCAAAAACATGAATTGGTTATGAACATGAATTACGAACTTGATAAAAGGCAAAACTTGAAACATGAACGCTGTTATAACCTGAACCTGGATATGGACATGAAACTCGCCATGAAACTTGACACGAACTTGATATGAAAACTGAACATGGACATGACACTAGAATGAACATGAAAATGGCCAACTCGTGGTTGGGTTGAGTTTGCAGTGTAATTCTGCCCGGAACCGCCCGGCAAATCCAGTTACTGCAAAAAAAATAGGATCCAATATGGGTAGTTGGTCATATCGCACTTGAAAACCCGAGGTCAGACTGAGTTATAGTGTAATTCTGCCCGGAATCGCCCGGAAACGCCCGGCATATCCAGTGACCACAACAACAGGTCTGATGTGAGAGGTTGGGGTGCATTAACGAATTAATGCCACATGATAGGGTTAAGTCATGAACCGCTTGAATATACTTAACCAGTTTGACATGATGATTTGATAGGGTTAAGTCATGAACCGCTTGAATATACTTAACCAATTTGACACGATGATTTGATAGGTTAAGTCATGAACCGCTTGAATATACTTAACCAATTTGACACGATGACTTGATAGGGTTAAGTCATGAACCGCTTGAATATACTTAACCAATTTGACACGATGATTTGATAGGGTTAAGTCATGAACCGCTTGAATATACTTAACCAACTCGATACATGATTCGTAGGGCTAAGTCATGAACTTGAACGACAACACTTAGCCAATTTGACATGACACGTAGGCAGGTTAAGTCACGAACTTGAATGACAACACTTAACCAACTTGACATGCTAGACTGATGGGGTTAAGTCTCGAATTTAAATGACAACACTTAACTTACTGGACGGAAACCCTAGTTACGCGGTCCTTTTCAGCAGTAACCCACTAGATGTATCATGGTACCCTGGAACTAGGCAGGGTGGGACACGATTACTGGGCTGATTGTAAGCGACCAGAACGACGGTTGAGTTGGTGCGCCATTGTAGGTTCAGGCGGACTATGGTCGTGCACGTAGTCCGAAGTTGAAAAAGCAGGCATTGGGCACCGGTAGGTTTACACTATGCGTGCTTGATTCGTGTCGGTGGTTGGCACCCTAGGGCTTGATACACCCTATGGTGGACCTAGCACAGGTGACTACATTTCGTGATTGGGCCGTACGACACAGACACATGAACGAGCTAGGACTTGTAGGGAGCCGATCGATTAATAGATCGTTACGTGGAATTCGTTAGGTAGCATAATCCCTAATGGTCCTAGGTGGCATAAACCCTAATCGAATCTAGAAAACATTCAATAGGTAGCATAATCCCTATTGGTCCTAGGTGGCATAAATCCTAGTTGAACACGGATAGCTCATTATAAGGAAACCTAGCCAGAACAAGGGTGGCCGTCCAAACGATTTCAAGAATGGTGGCACTACGTTGAAGTAGTATAGAAATACGTGATGAAACCCGTACGATATACGGAAAGGGACTGTACATATACATGGAAAGGATGATACGGGTTGGGATGCTAGTACAGTTGGTGCAGAGAATATAGGAAATCGAAGAAAATAATGGAACGGTGGAACTTAGAAATCTTGCGATGTTATACTTAGTAGAAACCTTGCAATGTGATACTTGGTAGGAACATTGTGATGATACTCTTGATAGGAAGCATGGGATTTTATACTTGATTCATCGTGCATGTAGCTTACCTTGTCATCATGCTTATGTTTACTTTCAGTTTATTCATGCCATATTATCTTCACCTGTTTTTATGCTAAAAGCCACTAGTACTTACTCAGTCTTTATGACTGATCCGGTTTGTTTCGCCTCTTTTTCTTTCGTCCCCCCCCCCCAAGTTCGCAGGGTGGGAATACAGCTTAGTTCGGATCTTACCAAGCTCTAAGGCTCTTTCATGTACTGCTTGGATTTCTCTTGGCTAAGGCTTGCTTTGCTGCTTTATTGGGGAATGATTTATGACTATGGTTTTATGCTTCTTTACTATTGCAAGACAGATTTTGATGTAATGGATTTAATAGCATTTTGATGTAAAAGGCTTTAGACCTTTCTAGATTTTAAAGCAATGAAATTTAGTTCTTCTTCCGCTGTTTAATATGTTCTATCTTGTAATATTTCTGTGTATGTTTACCTAGATAATGCTCCACCAAAGCTTATGCATTCCCTTTTGAGTGACCCTAGCGGAGGTGGGGTGTTACATTTGGTATCAGAGCAGAAGGTTACCAGACTGGGCAAAAGCTTTTAAAAACCTTCTGAAATTATTTTCGAAACGTTTACAAAGAAGCATTTTTTTTAAAAGAAACGTTTTGTTTTACGAAAGGCATATTCCCCAAAGCCATATGCACTATCTTTTGCTTCTCTCCTTGAGTCTCTTCTCTCTTTCTTTTTCACCATAGTTTGTAGGCATGCGACACATGTCGGAGGGCAAAGTAGTGTCCAACCTCCATCTGTAGCCGCATTTGTTTTACTTGCGACTAACCTTATCTCAAGTTTTGTAGGGTTGCCGTGGAGGGAAGTAGCTTTCGAGAAACTTTTCAACAAGCTATACAAAGATAGTAGGAACGAGGATAAAAGAGCACAAGCCTAAGGATAAGAAACTTGTTGATATGGCTTAATCCACGAAGGAGGAAAAAGTGAAAAGGAAGAGGCCAAAGTGAAAGAATAATAAAATCCATGACAAGAAAGAGTATCGTTAGTATGGTAAAAAGGGACATGTAGTTAAGTATCATAGGAAAAGGACAAGGTCAAAGAACAAGATCGTCAAAAGGGCAATTGTATGCTCTCACTACTAGCATACCTAAGAAAGGTGGTAACGTTTTTGTTAAAAGTTTAGCTTCTCTTTCCTATCATACCTTGGGAACTTTGTTTTTGTACATCGCATCCTTTTTAATTCTGCTTCGATAGTTGAGTCTCTGCACCTTAGTACTAGCGTAGTAGAGGATCCCATTTTATTCTCGAATCCTGTTAGGGAATCGGCTCATTTATTCATGACTTGTTTGGATTTGGGAACGGTTATGCTAAGTGTTGAGTTTAGAAGTAAAGCTTATATCTTTAGGCTATGGGTTGATTCTAGGGATGGAGTGGTTATCCAGAAATGGTACCATTCTCGAGTATGAAAAGAGGGTAGTTAGATTCTTGACTTGCCTTGGTAATGCCCTCGAAGTCTAGTGTAACCCTTAGGGTTCTGCCATGCTTAGTTACCTAGGATCTCTTGACACATTTATTGATCCGCTCGAGTAATGTTCGCCACAAAGGAAGATGGTTCATCTCGCTTATGCATGAGTTATATAAAATCACCTTAGTAAGTACACTTGGCAACATGGTTGACATCTGTTTATTTGCAATAGATAATTCTTCTACATGGAATACCCTATAAACGAGATCCGAGATTCACTAGTGAATTTTGGAGAGCTTGCATGAAACCATGAGTACGCAGTTATGTTTGAATCGGGTATACTAGAAAGAGAATAAGCGAAAGTGGAACGAGAGGCGATAGTGGAATGAGTTCCAACTCATATTCTGGGAACAAGAATTAAGGAACTACGAAATTATGAAGTTAAAGACGGTGAAAGCACAATGGAGTTAAGCTCAAGGAAATGCGACTCAGAAGATTGAAGACTAGATACGTGTATCATATCTCTTTTTAAGAGTATATCCTTGATCCCTCTTTTCCTGTAGAGCTTATTTGCATGCCATCTTTCAAGTATATCCTCTCGGTCCTATTCTCAATCCCATTTCTGTTAGAAACCCCATAGGGAGCATGACTCGTCTGTTAGTAACACATTTTGGGGCTTGAGGGTGTCCGTTGGGCTGACTAAACTTTTTGGGTTTTATAGGATATGGGCTGGTGCTGAGGGAGTTCTTCTCCTATTTAGTATATATGTGACGTAGATTTCCAGCTTTGACATTGCCTAATGGGCACAAAGTTTTTACTTACTTCTATCATTCGGCTATATCTTTAGGTAGGAACAATTGGGTGAAACATGTGTTTGAGACATGTTATGATTGATGGTTGCAAATGGTTGCAAGTGGTCGCAAGTGGTTGCTCGTGGTTGCATAACACACATTAGGCACTAGATCGGCTCAGACACATTTTCATATTGCATATGCATGAGTGTTTATATTTGTTTATGGATGAAATTGAATGTGTTATCATGTGAATGTTGCATATGGATGGATGTTTGAGCACACATATATTGTTTATGTGATTAAGGCTATTTGCATACATGTTGGACTCATGGCACTAAACATATTTTGCATTAAGAAGATCAATCAGGCCTGATCATTTGCATTAGACAAGGAACATATACACACACTGCTTGCATATGTTCATACAGCATTAGAAATCTTTTAAGGACAATGGTTGCTTGTGAATGATGGTTGAGTAGATGGATGATTGCATGGTAGGACACATTCTTCTTAACTTGAAGATTTCGGGGACGAAATCCTTTAAGGAGGGGAGAATGTAACAACCCGTATTTTTTTATAACATGTTAAAACTAGAAATCAAGGCAGAATTAAATTTAAAAATCAGAATCAGGGGAAACGGGTTACGCCATTGCGTTTCGAAATTTTACATCAAATAGATCCGAGTTTTCGAAAATCGGAGTTCGTATGAGGGAGATATGGCCCTTTGAAGTTTCACGAATTTTCAAAATCAAAAACAGCCCGAAATTCGAATTCGAAATTCGAATTCAAACCCCAGAACAGGCTTGGTGGGAAAATTCCCGCCCAGGGACCAGGTCGACCTGGGGGTCGACCATAGTGTCGATCTCCCAGGGACCAGGTCGACCATAGTGTCGACCTGGGGGTCGACCTGCCTCCCGAGCCCACTTCCAAAACCTACTGCATTCTGATGTATTTGACCTCGTTTTCTGTCCAGATTTGTCTGCCTAATCCTATATAAACTCACCCCTAGCCTCATTCTCTCCACACCATTTCATTCTGTCCTTATGCTGCTTCTGAAATAATTAAATTAAAGAGAGAATGGCTACTTCTTCTTCGTCAAGACAACATCTAGGAATTGCAAATTGGGGGTTTTCAACTAGAACAAGACTAAACAAATAGAGATTCAACAACTACAACAACCGTTTCTAGAATCAAATCTCTACACTCTAATTCTCGATCCGCGCTCTGTAAGTTCTAGTTGCTTTGAGATTTAAACTTGTTAAATTTAATGTGGGCATGGAATGAAATGAAATTGGACCTAAGCTTGATTATCTATTTAGATCTGTTCTTGTCTCTTCTTGAATCTATGATTTTGGGTTATTTCTTATCGATTGAATCATGCCTATTCATGTTGTTGGACCTACTTTATTATTCAAACGCAAGATTGTAACGTAAATTCTTGGATCTTGACTATTGGGAATATTGTCTACGACGTTGAAACTATTGTTAATGACATAAGACTTTGACTATGCCTATGACTGTGGACATAAGATTTTGCCTATGCCTATGACTATGAACATAAGACTATGCATATGCCTATGATAGTGAACATAAGGCTATTGCCTATGACTATGACTTTTACCTATGACCATGACTATGACTATTGGGGTTAAATGCCTAAGACTATTATAGTTGATTATTCATGCCCATAACACAATAGTTGAAAACCATGTTGTACAACGAATTGGCATTTTGTTGGATTGTATACCTAGGGTGTGACTTGCTTAGTTTATTCGCAGTTATGTACACCAAACCAACTGGATCCATTATCCTTGTATTTGGCTTGCTTTTGCATGCCTATTCTTTTATGTCAGCGTTTACCATGACTATCGCCTTATCTTGCTAGATTTGAAATCCTATATGCCAGTGATGTTGTAACCAATTATCTCAAGTTATGTCATGCTAGTCTTGTAACCCCTTTTATCGCTTTATTCTCGTCCCTCTTGCCTATCATATTTTTGATGTTATTCTGAGATTTGGATTTATTTGTAGTATGGATTGATCACATTTACATGCGATGGGAACATGATTTGGGTGGAATAGGCAAAAACATGAATTGGTTATGAACATGAATTACGAACTTGATAAAAGGCAAAACTTGAAACATGAACGCTGTTATAACCTGAACCTGGATATGGACATGAAACTCGCCATGAAACTTGACACGAAATTGATATGAAAACTGAACATGGACATGACACTAGAATGAACATGAAAATGGCCAACTCGTGGTTGGGTTGAGTTTGCAGTGTAATTCTGCCCGGAACCGCCCGGCAAATCCAGTTACTGCAAAAAAAATAGGATCCAATATGGGTAGTTGGTCATATCGCACTTGAAAACCCGAGGTCAGACTGAGTTGTAGTGTAATTCTGCCCGGAATCGCCCGGCATATCCAGTGACCACAACAACAGGTCTGATGTGAGAGGTTGGGGTGCATTAACGAATTAATGCCACTTGATAGGGTTAAGTCATGAACCGCTTGAATATACTTAACCAATTTGACATGATGATTTGATAGGGTTAAGTCATGAACCGCTTGAATATACTTAACCAATTTGACACGATGATTTGATAGGTTAAGTCATGAACCGCTTGAATATACTTAACCAATTTGACACGATGACTTAATAAGGTTAAGTCATGAACCGCTTGAATATACTTAACCAATTTGACACGATGATTTGATAGGGTTAAGTCATGAACCGCTTGAATATATTTAACCAACTCGATACATGATTCGTAGGGCTAAGTCATGAACTTGAACGACAACACTTAGCCAATTTGACATGACACGTAGGCAGGTTAAGTCATGAACTTGAATGACAACACTTAACCAACTTGACATGCTAGACTGATGGGGTTAAGTCTCGAATTTAAATGACAACACTTAACCTACTGGACGGAAACCCTAGTTACGCGGTCCTTTTCAGCAGTAACCCACTAGATGTATCATGGTACCCTGGAACTAGGCAGGGTGGGGCACGATTACTGGGCTGATTGTAAGCGACCAGAACGACGGCTGAGTTGGTGCGCCATTGTAGGTTCAGGCGGACTATGGTCGTGCACGTAGTCCGGAGTTGAAAAAGCAGGCATTGGGCACCGGTAGGTTTACACTGTGCGTGCTTGATTCGTGTCGGTGGTTGGCACCCTAGGGCTTGATACACCCTATGGTGGACCTAGCACAGGTGACTACATTTCGTGATTGGGCCGTACGACACAGACACATGAACGAGCTAGGACTTGTAGGGAGCCGATCGATTAATAGATCGTTACGTGGAATTCGTTAGGTAGCATAATCCCTAATGGTCCTAGGTGGCAAAAACCCTAATCGAATCTAGAAAACGTTCAATAGGTAGCATAATCCCTAGTGGTCCTAGGTGGCATAAATCCTAGTTGAACACGGATAGCTCATTATAAGGAAACATAGCCAGAACAAGGGTGGCAGTCCAAACGATTTCAAGAATGGTGGCACTACGTTGAAGTAGTATAGAAATACGTGATGAAACCCATACGATATACGGCAAGGGACTGTACATATACATGGAAAGGATGATACGGGTTGGGATGCTAGTACAGTTGGTGCAGAGAATATAGGAAATCAAAGAAAATAATGGAACGGTGAAACTTAGAAATCTTGCGATGTTATACTTAGTAGAAACCTTGCAATGTGATACTTGGTAGGAACCTTGTGATGATACTCTTGATAGGAAGCATGGGATTTTATACTTGATTCATCGTGCATGTAGCTTACCTTGTCATCATGCTTATGTTTACTTTCAGTTTATTCATGCCATATTATCTTCACCTGTTTTTATGCTGAAAGCCACTAGGACTTACTCAGTCTTTGTGACTGACCCAGTTTGTTTCGCTTCTTTCTCTTTCGTCCCCCCCCCCCCCAGGTTCGCAGGGTGGGAATACAGCTTAGTTCGGATCTTACCAATCTCTAAGGCTCTTTCATGTACTGCTTGGATTTCTCTTGGCTAAGGCTTGCTTTGCTGCTTTATTGGGGAATGATTTATGACTATGGTTTTATGCTTCTTTACTATTGCAAGACAGATTTTGATGTAATGGATTTAATAGCATTTTGATGTAAAAGGCTTTAGACCTTTCTAGATTTTAAAGCAATGAAATTTAGTTCTTCTTCCGCTGTTTAATATGTTCTATCTTGTAATATTTCTGTGTATGTTTACCTAGATAATGCTCCACCAAAGCTAGTGCATTCCCTTTTGAGTGACCCTAGCGGAGGTGGGGTGTTACATATGACACGTGTTTTTCCCTTACGATAACCAAATCACTTTTATTATAAATCCAATGATATAATAATAATGTCTAAAATCGACAAAATAATAATAGGAATATAGCCGAAAAGCTTGCATGTCACTTTTCGACATAGTTGGTAAACATCTAAAACTGTAACACTCATATTGGAGTTTTTATTTCCATACATGACTAGGTAAGGAACTACCTTCCGAGCAATGTTCTATAGAGATAAAAAAATACTGGGGTTCAACAAGAACATTTTACAACCCGGCCACACAGAACCGACCTTTCATTTAACTTGAGTGTATTGAATGTATCATTACCACGATTGGGGCGAATCAACTATATTCATTCCAATGTATACAAAAGGGATAACCGATTTCTGTATATCAAGTGATGATATATCCTAAAGGGAATAATCCACATAGCTCTGCTGCTTGCCTGATTTCAGTCATTTCCTGGTTGACGAGGCTTTGAGGCTATGCTTACCTTTTGGAAATATCACATTCAACATTGAATGTCACATTGTCAGATCCGTCAATAACTAATTTATTTGCACAAATATACTTTGAGTGTTAAGCTAAAAGAAGTTGTCTTCTCTGTCGCCAACAAGTATACATTCGTAAAAGTCAATGTACATAGTTTAAGAAATACAATGTCAGACATCCGTCCATACAAGTTGTCTGGGATCAAAACAAACCTAAGGTTGTCTTTTACTACATCCGGTCGGGATAACCCCTAGAATTAGTAACTAGAAATCCTCGCATCATGTAGAACTCAGATGGTATGGACTACTACTACAAGTATAATCCTGATAGTTAACCAGAGACATCAATGAGCACCCCTTTTCACTTTGAAGGTTTACACCTTCAGACCATCTTAATAGGCATAAGCATACTTGCAAATTCAGTTTTCGAATGCAAAGTCTGTTCGAAGTGGTTTTGGATCTGGTTCCAATCCTGGTGCCTGGAACTAACACGTTATAAGTTAAAAGGAATATTTAATGATGGTCGGTTCTTTAACTAATAGTTAAGTACATCAGCAGCACAGGCCCTTTTAATTAAAACCATTTATTAAAATTATTTCATCGATTCTAAAAAATTGATTCCATATACTTATCTCATCGGGATAAGTATATTCATAAATCTCTTATTTTTGTTACTTTGACAACGATAGCCACACACTTATCTCTATAGAATAAGCATATCAACAAAACCATATTATTTTCCCAACTTGGGAATATAATGCTATATACTTAACCGAATGGTATAATTACAATCATAATTCATATTTGGGCCAAACAATATCATATGGTACATTGTTTGCTATAAAATACCAAATAGTTTTATTTAATTTATAAACTTTGCAGATTAAAGTTTATAATATCATTTATGGAAATAATAATGTGATTTCAAACATCTACTTCCATTTTATACTTGTATCATCCCTTGGACAACAACGAAGTCATATAAGTTGGGGTATTTTATTTATCTCTCAAGCCTTGACCCGACAACATCCTTATCTTCAAGATAAATAGAAGTTCGTCAACACAAAATTGGATATTCAATAAAAGTTACAATAATTTCCATTTACTACTCAATTTAAATATAGGTTTAAAACCCTTTCTTGTATTTGAAAAATCTCTTTTCAATCACAATCACTTCTACTTAATTCAATTATTAAGTAAGAAATTATTTAAAACCATGGCAGTAAGTTTAAATTTCTTTTATAAACCTTAATTATAAAACTTGGATTTATTATAAAATCCCTTTGTAAAACCCTTTATAAAATTCAATCAAAAACTCATTTCGAACTTTGTGAATTTCCTTGAATGAATTCCATATTAAAAAGAAAATCACATTAATTATTATTAATTAGAATATTAATTAACTTCAACATTAACTAATGTAAAAGTAGTTCACTTGATTATTAACTAAAAATAGGATATTTAATCTCTTTTGAAAAGTTGTTAAAATAATAACTAGCTTTATTTATAATTATCAACTCGATAATTATCTTTAAACATAGTTAACTTGGTGATTAATCAACTTTTAAGAAATCTTATTAAGTTTAACAAGTGTCTGTTAAACCTACTTCTATTAGGTTAAACGAAACAAATTAATTTAATAATCAATTTCAATTAACGTAGTTAAATTAGTAACCTTAGAAAATAATGTTAATTTGTTAACTGATTTAGATTAATCCTTCCCTTTAAATAAATTAATAACATAATTAATTTAACATAATCTCACTAAATAGTTTCTTTAAAACAATTATTTGGACTATTAACCCTTCGAATAATTTCTGACTTACTTGCTTATAACTTATTTAAAAACACAAGAATTTGCTATATAAATCATTTTATAATTACTTTACGAAACCCAATTATAAATATTGATTTATTTATAAAACCTTTATTTTATATAACTTATATAAACAAAAATTAAAACCTTTCTTCAGTTATAAAAATAATTTCATTTTTAACTTCAACTAAGCCAATTCGCCTAACGGTGAATCAACATTTTAAAAAGATGAATTTTAGGTCATCTGTTGCCGATCGCTTAATCAATATTGATTATTGATTAATAACACATCAGTGTTGAATTTAGTTCAGAAATCATCAACCAAATCAGATTTTATTGTTACTTATATTAGACAGTTCTTATTTGAATAACATTAAAGCACGTAACATTCAAAACATTTGAGGAATCCTGTTGAGTTCCTCTAACATGTCCCCCTGCATCACGGCTCACAATATCATTTTATATATGCATACATAATAGAAATTCTAATTTGATTCATTTAAGATGAACATCCATTCATGGATGGGAATATAAATATCGACAATCACCAACAAAGTAAAAAGTCATCCAAAACATCTGAACACACAATTTTTATACTAACAACAACGAATATTATTATATGAAATAAAATATTCAACAGTATTCCAAAAAGTGTGAGAGTGAACTCACCATCCATTCCAATTTGACTAACTAATTTTAAATGAGTGTTTAAAATTAGACAAAATCCCAAACGGCATAGAATGCTTCCAATTCATCATGCACGCATAGCCTTAGTGAACCCGAACCCAACGCCACTTATTTGGCCTCAATCCGATATTGTATGAATAAGATATAACCATTAGAAATTTATATACTAATTAAACAAGTATATTTATAAACTAGTGACCATCATTAGACCTTAATCACCTTGCTTAAGTTAATTAATCATGGTCTAATACATTTTGTTTCATTCCAAGTTGGAACGAAATTTTGGAACCTTCAAATGACCATTGTCGTCGCCTCTACAACCAGACCTCCACCGCTCCTCCATGCCACCTTCGCCTCACCACGGCGCTCTACCACCTGAAGGCACGACCCCCAAAGACGCTCCATTTCGCCAGAAAACGCTAACGAATGGATTTCGTTTATCCGTCAATTTATGTCCCTACGAGCCACCGTTCATCACCGCACCACCAATGTTGTAAAGCCTAACCTCCCATCTTCCTTCTCCACCAATCTCACATCGAACCTCACAGCCATTTGTCTAAAAACAACCAAAAACCCAGCGCCCTTTATCGCCATAAATTTTCCACACCTGCCTCCATTCCCAGATTGAACTCCAACAATGAACGGAACTCCTCACATCACGGTGCTCCTCTTCTCTGCTGAGGCCACCACCTGATAATGCGTGGATCGTCTAGAGAAAACCAAGGCTATTGTATGCTCAAGAGGCAATGGAGACTACAAAATAAACTAGGATTTTGGAACTATGAAAAGAACTAAGCCTTGAATTTATAAGAAATTATGAATCACTATTTATAGACGAAAATTGACGAATTCCGAACGAAGAGTGCGCACTGTTGTTACCTACTAATTACCAATATTCTGAACTCAATGAAACTAGTTTCAGAAGCTAATTTGGACATATTTAATAGTTAAAACTCAAATTATAGATCAATATAAATTCAGATCGATTATCAGTACGCATTTATATTGCATATGCTCACATAGTAACCCTAATTGATACGAAAATTAAAATCTGACAACAGTTTAACATTCCGGACCCAAAAAAACTGATATCATCGAATTCCGAGATTGTTTGAAATAGTTATTTTCACATTTTAAATTAAATCGATAAAATGTAAAAATCGATTTCAAAATGATCAAATCTATTGGTACGAAATTATTGTTATCGTATACATTCAAATAGGATTTTATATAGCTTCAAACTAAGAAAAATTGGATTTTAAACTCAACAATTTAGATTTCAAGTTAAATCGACATCCAAATTCTCATTTATATTAATTTCAAGTCATTAATTCTTAAAATTAATCTTATTAAATATTTAAATTAATTAAATATTCATTATTAAAAATCTGGGTTGTTTCAACTTTTGCCTTGTTATCCAAACAAAGCCAGAAAGGAAAGAAACAGGGGCGGAGGTTCGGGCGATAGAGGAATTGGTTCTAGCAGTGGATCGGTTGTAAGAAGCGATTAATGAACAGTGAAGTGATGGGATAGGAGAAAAGTCGGGAGAGAGAAAGAGAATCTTCCATTTATAAAAGATTTAACATGCTTTTCAAATAGGTATATATTTATTAATCCTAATTATTCCTTTTTACTTTTCTATATAGATACACAAAAAACTATTTTGCTATATGTAAGACTGTTAGCCAAAATTGTTAATAAATGGTATGTTTTATGTAATTAAATGCATACACCATTATGAAGTATATTTTGTTATATATGTATAGAATCATTCTTGTTTTGATCGTGTAAATACATATTCAATTTAGGTGAATGGGAAAGCACTAACCCTACAAAGGAGGTGTTACCGAAAATTCATGAAAACCAATGAAATTTATAAGAATTAACTTAGTTAATCAAGTTACATAAAAAATAAAAAAATTATAAAAAATTAAGCAAGATATATAAAAGTTAAATAAATTTATGAGAATTAACTAAGTTATATAAATTTTAACAAAGTTTTATAAAAATAAAATAGTATCTAAATATTAACAAAATTTTATAAAAATTAAATAAATTTATAAAAATTAGCAAAGTTACAATTTTAACTAAATTAATTAAGTTATATAAAAATTAATTTTTTTACCTGATTTATAAAAGTTAACTCGCAATCAAGTTTTATATGTATTTTACTAGATTAACTAAAAGTTTATAAAAACTAACTAATTCTTATAAAATTTAACCAAGTTATATAAAAATCGACTAATGTTATCTAGCTAATTGATAAACCAAGTTCTATAAGTATTTAACTATGTTAATTAAGTGAGTTTTATAAAATTTAACTTAAGGTATATAAAGTTAACTAAATTAACTTAGTATTATAAAATTAACTAAATTACATTTTTTTTAATTAAATTGATTAAAGTTTATGAATTTACCTATGTTCAATTATAGTTAAATTAGTTTTATAAAAACCATGTTCACTATTTTGAAATATTTGTTAAACTGTCACAAAAATTAACTAAGTTTTATAAAAAATTATCTAATTTTATAAAAAATTAATTAAGTTAACTAAGTTTCATAAAAAATAATTAAGTTTATAAAAGTTAGCTAAGTTTATAACAACAACAACAAAAACAATAATAATAAAGTAACTAAGTTAATTAAGTTTTACAATAATTAAATAAGCTCACTATTTTTTAAAAATTAGATAAGTTTAAAAAATTAAAATTTTATAAAAGTTAGAATTATAACCATTGAATAAAATATTTAAAAAAATTACATCTATTTAATGAAATTCCATATGTCATTGATATCAATTCCATATTTTTATATAAATTAAATAAATTTAATAAAACTTACTAAATTAATTTAGTTTTTGTAAATCAAATAAGTTTCATATAAAAAAATTAAGTTTCATAAAATTAAGTAAGCCTATATAATTAAGTTTCTCTCCCTGACACACACACATATATATAGTTATAATTGCTAATTGTTCGATTTCTTTTTCATAGGTAATCTACCTATCTATGATGTACATAAATGGCAACATGCTGCATGACAACATATTGCAGTATATTAGCGATTTGAAGTTATTTTGAAGTAACAACTTTATTGGTTTGTGAAACAACCCGAAACTCCCCGTAAAGGAAAGCTTGGATTGAGTTGAGAACATGAAAAATCATAACACAAACAGAAGAACATTTCACTGCTTATTACAACAATTACATCAGAGTACAAGAAAATAACAGAGTATGAATAAATAATTTACGTTTGACAAATATCAGAGATTTAAATTACATTTAAATACATAGCAGCAAAAAAATAATACATAACACAACTGAAAGAAATACACGGATACAGAGCATTCTGAATATAGCTCCAGCTGTAAACCAGGGTCATGTAAAATAAGATCTGCAAAAACCAAAACTACTAGCTGCACGTGTGGAAAATATGGGCACCTAAGGTTTAGGTTAAAATAATAAACTCCAAGTCAGTCATGTGACTGGTGTGAGAACTAAAACAGTTATTAAAACTTGATTTTTAAGTAAGGTAAATCAAAGGACCACGCCGTATAAGACGGAACGGGTTTCCTCCTAAGAATACCAGTGCATGAAACAAACAGCGCAATGCTAAATAAAGAAAATGATGCTATTATAAGACTTAGGTCCCAACACACAATGCAACGCAAGATGGAGGATAGAGTTTCACCTTATAATAGCCAAATAATGCTTGATACGTGAAATTTCATCTTTTATTATTACTATAAGTGAAGAAATCAACTTCAAATATAAATGTATCAATCATAGATAGCATGAGTATCATATATCATGTCGCCATAGTAGTTCTACAATTAAAACCGAAATGTCACGTATTGAAAATTGGATTCCATCATGAACCAAGGCAAGGGACCATCCTTATCGAATTCGAGACTCTCTAGCCTAAGCCTCAGTATTAGAACGCATCGGTCCTTAGGAAAATGCAGGGTTGATCCACCTTAGTGGATTAGTAATCCCTGAAAAATAAGTTTCCCCACCCTATGGGGCGTAAATCTGGTCAGTATGTCCTCTCTGCCGTCCTCTCCCATTTCTGGTTCATACTGGGGTGTGAGGCTTACAAATTAATGCTACACAAAGCTATGCCCTTTAAGGTCGTTCTTTGATCATCAACCACAAGATTATGCTTTTCAATAAAAGCCTTGATCACAGCGTCTCTGTATGCCACACTGACAATTCACGCCATGCAACTGATGTCTATCGATATATAACCTCTGAGCTCGTAAGTCTCAGACAAGGGTGTTAAAAAAGAGAATAAACTCTCCGCCCTAAACAGATATTTATTTAATAGAGATGATTCAACACAGAATAAAATCCAATGTCAGACGCACATCGATTTAATAGTTTGTTATAGGTCTGAATGAAACCGAAGGCGCCTTATTCCTCGTCTCATATGTCCAATACAGGAGAGAGGTCCTCGTATATCCGGTCGATCTCCAAGTACGTCTGGATGATCACCACATATTACCTTGTCTTGGGTGTACAACCCAATCAAGACATCAATAATCATTAAAACGATGTGAAGACCTCTGGTCTTTAACCACCGTCATCATTGTCAACTTATCGTCGTATCAGTTATTCAGAACGGGTATAAACCCATCCATTCCGATTAACCCGCGTATGTTATAACCAAATGATATAAACACACAACATACACCTCATTCCAATCCAGAATATTCTTTTATTCAAATATTTTCATCATTAGGGAAAGGTTCCCATTAATTTGATCAAAGATAAATTCTTTTAAATTTATTCTTTAATCTTTCTTTGGATATCCAAACTAGTCAGGATTATCGAACCTTACCAAATTAATCATTTATTATATTTTTCAATCCCAACCTATTCGTCCCATGGAGAAAAACTGGTAATACTCCATATCTAACACCACGATGTTATCAGTAGATTTAATTACCATTTTACTTTCAAATCTAATTAAAGATTTAACTATCGCCTGGAGTAAATCTGGTGGTACTCCATTCTTGATCATTTCTCGAATTTGATAATTTAAATTATTTCATTCACATTCCAATTTAATTAAAGATTCATTAAAACTCCACTTAGTTTTAATCTTCCCAAAAATTAATATTAATGATTATTTAACTTTGGGAAATCAAACATGCCACATTGACAATCTACACCGCACTATTGATTTCTGCCTATATATAACCTCTAAGCTCATACGTCTCATAGAAGGGTGTTAAGAAAGAGAATAAATTTTCCGCCACCAAACAGATATATATTCAACAAAGATCAACCATACAGTTTGAAATACAATGATCGACATGTAATCCTGTCTTTAACTAGGTTAAAGAACCAATGTCAAATAAAACACAGTTCATGATAAACCCAAAATCACATTCCATTAATTATGGGATCTTCGCGGAAAAAAGATCAATATATAATCGATATCAATTTCCGTATCCGACTAATAATATAAATGGAATAATGACAAAGCCTTTGAAATTCCATATATATTAACAGTCTTCCTCAACATAAGTTCATTTCAATTATTACCATACCGAATTCCATCCCATTCCAATTAAATATTAATTAATTGGAAAACTTTCCCTTGGAAAATCCCATTAAATCTTAGTAATAAGATTTATATATTCCAAATCATATTTCACTACAAATCAGGTTAAAGAACGAATGTCGTTAAAACACAGTTCACAATAAACCCAAATTACATTCCATTTTATTCCAATTAAATCTTAATTAACTGGAAACACTAATAATCTATTTTAAAAGATTTATTCATTTCACACGGGGTTTAAGAACAGTGTTATTTAAGATATCATTCACGACAAACCCAAAATCCAATTCTTTTATACAATTCCAATTAAATATTAATTTATTGGAAAACTTCTCTAAATCTTAATTAAAAAATTTATTCTTTTCTCAATTGGGTTTAAGTACAGTGTTACTGAAGACACCATTCACGACAAACCTAAAATCTCATTTGATATCAAATACAAGGCCCTGAATAGAAATTGTATCGGCTTATATTCAATATCAAAACCTAAAACCAACAAATATCGCATTGGGAATAACGATATGTATATATATATCTTCCAAATTTCTCCACAATATCCGTATAATCACGAAATCCAATATAAAAATATTCGGAAGATAATTTCGATTCAAATCCATTCCAATTTATATATTGGAAATTCTGGTTATTTTTAAAACCATTTCAAATCCAATTTATTTATTTAAAATATTGGATTATGATTCCAGTACATAACTAGTTCATTTTGATAAAAAAATATTTTTGCCTTTACAAAAGTGGAATTTTTCATCCAAATTCCTTCCAAATCATTTATTATGATTTTACACAAATTATTAATATTTTTAATAATTTTGTTAAGGCCCGTACAGTCGATTTCAATAAACGGTCATCGAACTGCACTTACAATGACCTTTTCCAAATTTGATTTGGACATAATTTCACATCAACTTTTTAGATTTCAAATCTCTTATAGTCGTTGGAAAGCACTTTTTGATACGAACCCGATGGTTCCGGTTTTAGGAGAATCAGACGGTCGGATCTCCCGTAATACCAATTCGAAGTCAATGGTCGAAATTCGCGAACGGTTGCGACGCGGCGCGTTCTATTCATGCCATTAAATATATATAATATATATTATATATTTCATCGATTTCCATTTAAAACGTATTTTATAAATCGTTTTAAAAACGATTCCAACTTCATTTTCAATTTAAAATCAAAATTGAATATTCTATATCATTATAATATATAAATGATAATATTTTCAAAACATTAGATTTTGAAATCATTTCCTTTTCAATATTCATTATAAAAATGAATAAAATCGATATAAATATCGTTCACGTTAAAATGGCACAAAACTAATCAACACGGCTTTAAATATTTTAATATTTCCATGTCCATCCAAAATCGGACACTAAATTCATATTTTAATCCTTTACTGAATATTATTTTAAAATATTTGTTCTTTTCGAATTGGAATCAGACCCAATCAATTACCATATAATTTTATTATATGGATTTCATACAACACATGTATATATCTACAATGAAAATAACCAACCATCAGCAAGAGTGCACTACACGACTGCATAAGCATTAAATATAAATAATTAACGCTTACAACAGTCTGCCAACCAATCGTTTGAAATACAACTAAACAATTGGGAATAGTGTATGTCAAATATCATCACCCGTGTGGGGTTTCAATCAACACATACATATTTTATTTGTGTCGTTGGGCGATGTGTATAATATATCGTCCCAATCAATATCAATCAAATGAGTGTACATAAACAAATCATCCGATTTGTAAATGAATATTTATCCTCATTTATATACTCGTTAAAAATTATATTTCTAACGTTAAAATATTTATTTCAACACATGAATATTTTATACAATTCATTTATACAATAAAAATGATGTTTTTATAGTTCTAACATTTTTTAAAAAATTCGGCAGCATAACGGCACGATACTAGAACCGGAATAAGGTCTAGCCTTATCCCTCGCCTAATACTGGCTCGCGCCATACACATACCAATTCCAATCAATTCATTTCACTTCCCAAACCAAATTCAAACAAATAAACCAATCAAACAAAAAACCAAACAAACATGGTTTCAATGATTAAAAATGCCATGTTTATACCACTACAATATATATAAAAATCACATTTTACTGCTAAAAATCATGTCTTTACATCATTAATAATCATATCTTTACATCGTTAAAAATCATATCTTTATATTGCTTCCATATATATAAAGATCATATTTTTATTGCGCTATTCCTATAATAAAAATTGTATTTTTATATCGCTACTCATATATAAAAAACATATTTTTATAATTCTACTTCATATATAAAAATTATATTTTTATATCGCTACTCAAACAATAAAAATCATATTTTTATCCTACCATTTAAACAATAAAAATCATAACTTTACCTTCATAAAAATGATAACTTTATGTAAGTATAAAACTCACTTCTTTTTATTATTAAAATTTTTGTATAAAAATCAGATTTTTGTCTACATAAATAAAACAAAATTAAAAATTCACCTTTATGTTAAAATTTCATCTTTGTCGAAGGATAGGGGGTCCCATGGCGGAGAGGTGGCGCAGGCCCAGTGGGAGGCGGCGGATGGCTGTGGCAGTCGGAGGCAGGGTCCATGGGGTGTAGCGGTGGCTGCTTTTTGTTGTAGGGGGATTTGGACTTGAAGAGAGGGGAATGGGAGAGGCGATGGCACAGCAGTGGGGAGCGGTGGTCATCGACGGTTGGGGGAGGAGATCCTGCGGTTGGTGTGGGGCGCTGATGCTAGAGGAGGCATTGCGAGATTGGGAAGGGGGCTAGACCTGAGCGACGGGGTGATAGCGGGTTTTTTTTATTTAGGTTTAGAGATGATGGGGGGAGCCTAGTTTATATATTTAATTATATTTTTTCGTTTTATTCTCCAAAAATGTTGACTTTCCATTTGTACTCCAGACGAGACCCAATGATTGTTATCCCTAGCTAATTACCCTCATTCCGAACACAATGGGATATGTTTTGTAACCCAATTCGGCTGTTACGAACAGTTTCCACTAAATTTAAAATATAAATCAATATATTTTAAATTCAAACGCACATTTTAATTTACTGAGGATATACACTGACTCCAAAAATTCCAGAAAAATAAATCTGGCTATGTTTTGACGATAAGGTCCTAATAAAACTAATTTCATCGAATTTGGAGACCGTTTGAAAAATGGACATTTTCAGGTCGATCCAAATTGACTAAAACTGTTAAAACACGTTTTCTTTTGCCACGGTCATATATTAATTCCAAAAATTATGAAAATTGGAATCTAGCAATAATTTGAAATTTCGGATCCAACAAAAGTGGTTTCATCAAAAACGGAGGTCGTTTGCAAAATGGAAATTTTAAAGGGCTATATATTATATAAAATATATATAATTTCCATAGTGACTTTTCAGAATTTTCAACTAGACATAACTTTTTATTTCCGTTATGAAATCTGGATTTTTCAAATTATTTGGAAAAATATTTTCAAACAAATTCAAATATTTCTGGTTTTACTGAAATCCGATTTATTTTGAATCATGTATATTCATTTGAAATTTAAAATCGAATTTTCAAATTGCCATGCCATTTCGCATTCGTTTTATAATTAAAATAAATTTATTCATTTTATCTTCGTTTAAAATAAATTTATAGTTGTTATTATTTAAAATAAATCATTTTAAATATTCAAAATCTATTAAAATTGCTAAAATGAAAATTTTAAATTGGTTCCGATTTTCCGGGTTGTTTCAATCTCCCCTACTTAAAATCTTTTCGTCCTCGTAAAGGAATGGAGCTGAAAGTTGTTTAACTAACCAACTTGGCTTCATTCTTCAACTTTTCAGTTTCTAAGAATTTTCTAATTTTTCAAAAATTTGGCTAACACCCTAAATTTTGGAAAATTTCGCCATAATCTCCTTTGTACGGTGAGACTTTTAAAACCTTAACTAGCCACACAGGGCGCTCATCATCCAAAAAGAAAAAGGAAAAAAGCCAAGTGGCTAGCTAATTGGCTCATAAAATCGTCCAAACCCAATAAATTAGTAAACATGTACCTATTTGTCGGGCATACAATTTTATTCCTCTTCTTAGCTTCCCTGTTATGACTTGTTCAATGTGTATATTCATGTACATGTATGCAATTTCAATTAATTTTCAAGTCAATTCAGTATTTGATTCAATTTGGCTTGAGTTACCTTTCATTCACATATTGGTTCAATGAATAATCATGCAACACAATCAGCAATCACTTAGTTGGTAATTGTTTCAAATACATAACTTTATATATAGTCAAAAATCCCATTTTGTGTGTCAAATCACAACAATAAATTCTAGCTAGTTTTGGTTCTCACACCAGTCAATTGGAAATAGATAGACATCCCTTTTTCGAAACTAGTACATAAATGCTGATGATGACATGCCATCATCAGAATCATTTCCGAGCAACTAGAGTGTGATTCTATTTCTATCCAGTATATTTAAGGCTTCGTACATACGTTCATGACGCGTGTATGCAAAATCTCTGTATACTCGATTGTCCAAATTCGATTTAAAATAATATACTCAAATACGTATTATTAATTTAAAATTTCAAAACTAAATTTGTTTTTAATTTTTATTTTAAAAATAACCCTCTTCACACTCGTTCTAGGATACTACTGATCCTAACTCTAACGAGTCATTCTCATTGGACATTACTAATCCAATCTCTAATAAATTCTTTCACTCGATTCTAATATGCCTTGTTCTCGAGCTCTGTAAACCAAAGCTCTGATACCAACTAAAACAACCCGAAACTCCCCGTAAAGGAAAGCCCATATTGAGTTGAGAACACGACAAATCAGAAAATAAACAGAAGAACATTTCATTGCTTATTACAACAATTACATTAGAGTAAAAGAATATAACAGAGTATGAATAAATAATATACATTTGAAAAGTATTAGAGATTTAAATTACATTTAAATACATAGTAGCGGAAAAATAATACATAACACAACTGAAAGAAATACACGGATACAGAATGTTTCGAATATAGCTCCAGCTATAAACCAGGGTCCTGTAAAATAAGATCTGCAAAAACCAAAACTACTAGCTGCCCTTGTGGAAAATATGGGCACCCAGAGTTTAGGTTAAAACAATAAACTCCAGGTCAAACATGTGACTGGTGTTAGAACTAAAACAGTTATTAAAACTTGATTTTTAAGTAAGGTAAATTAAAGGACCATGCCATATAACACGGAACATGTTTCCTCCTAAGAATACCAGTGCATAAAACAAACAACGCAATGGTAAATAAAGATAATGAAGCTATTATAAGACTTAAGTCCCATCACACAATGCATAGCAAACCGGAGGATAGAGTTTTACCTTATAATAGCCAAATAATGCTTGATACGCGAAATTTCATCTTTTATCATTACTATAAGTGAAGAAATCAACTTCAAATATAAATGTATCAATCATAGACGGCATGAGTATCATATATCATGTCGCTATACTAGTTCTACAGTTAAAACCGAAATGTCACGTATTGGAAATTGGATTCCATCATGAACCAAGGCAAGGGACCGTCCTTACCGAATTCGAGACTCTCTAGCCTGAGCCTCAGTATCAGAACGCATCAATCCTTAGGAAAATGCAGGGCCGATCCACCTTAGTGGATTAGTAATCCTTGAACAATAAGTTTCTCCGCCCTATGGGGCGTAAATCTGGTCAGTATGTCCTCTCTGCCGTCCCCTCCCATTTTTGGTTCATACTGGGGTGTGAGGCTCATCAATTAATGCTACACAAAGCTATGCCCTTTAAGGTCGTGCTTTGATCATCAACCACAAGTCTCTACTTTTCAAAAAAAGCCTTGATCACTTCATCTTTGTATGCCACACTAACAATTCACGCCATGCAACTGATGTCTATCGACATATAACCTCTGAGCTCGTACGTCTCAGAGAAGGGTGTTAAGCAAGAGAATAAATTCTCCGCCACCAAATAGATATATATTTAATAAAGATCAATCAACACAGAATAAAATTCAATGTTAGATGCACATCCATTTAATAGTTCGCTCTGGGTCTGAACGAAACCGGGGGTTCCTTATTCCTCGTCCCATATGTCCAATACAGGATAGAGGTCCTCGTATATCTGGCCGATCTCCAAGTACGTCTGGATGATCACCACTTATTACCTTGTCTTGGGTGTATAGCCCAATCAAGACAACAGTAATCATCTAAATGATGTGAAGACCTCCGATCTTCAACCACCGTCTTCATCGTCGACTTATCGTCGTATCAATTTTTCAGAATAGGTATAAACCTAGCCTTTCCAAATAACTTGCGTATATTATAATAAAGTGATATAAACACACAACGCCTCATTCCAATCCATAATATTCTTTTATTCAAATATTCTCATCATTAGGGAA
The DNA here is from genome assembly GCA_030737875.1 of Allium sativum. NCBI lineage: Eukaryota > Viridiplantae > Streptophyta > Magnoliopsida > Asparagales > Amaryllidaceae > Allium > Allium sativum. The sequence continues at coordinate 969,661,089 of CM060918.1, read as the reverse complement.
AGGTTCCCACTAATTTTATCAAAGATAAATTCTTTTAAATTTATTCTTTAATCTTTCTTTGGATATAATTTCAAACCAAATTAAGGTTTATCCAAACTAGTCGGGATTAGCGAACCTTACCGAAGTAATCATTTATTATATTTCTCAATCCCAACCTATTCATCCCATAGAGCAAAACTAGTAATACTCCATATCTAACACCACGTTGTTATCGGTAAATTTAATTACCATTTACGTTCAAATCTAATTAAAGATTTAACTACCACCTGGAGTAAAACTGGTGGTACTCCATTCTTGATCATTTCCCGAATTTGATAATTTAAATTATCTCATTTACATTCCAATCTAATTAAAGGTTCATTAAAACTCCACGTAGTTTTAATCTTCCCAAAAATCAATATTAATGATAATTTAACTTTGGGAAATCAAACATGCCAAATTGACAATATACACCGCACTATTGATTTCTGCCTATATATAACCTCTAAGCTCATAAGTCTCAGAGAAGGGTATTAAGAAAGAGAATAAATTCTCTGCCACCAAACAGATATATACTCAGCAAAGATCAACCATACAGTTCGAAATACAATGATCGACATGCAATCCTGTCTTTAACTGGGATAAAGAACCAATGTCATTTAAAACACAGTACGCGACAAACCCAAAATCACATTCCATTAATTATGGAATCTTCATGGAAAATAGATCAATATATAATCGATATCAATTTCTGTATCCGACTAATAATATAAATGGAATATTGACAAAGCCTTTTAAATTCCATATATATTAACAGTCTTCCTCCACGGAAGTTCATTTCGATTATTGCCATATCGAATTCCATCCCAATCCAATTAAATACTAATTAATTGGAAAACTTTCCTTTGGGAAATCCCATTAAATCTTAATAAAAGAATTATATATTCCAAATCAAATTTCACTGGAAATTGGGTTAAAGAATGAATGTCGTTAAAACACAGTTCACAATAAACCCAATTCACATTCCATTTTATTCCAATTAAATGTTAATTAACTGGAAACACTAATAATCTTAAATAAAAGATTTATTATTTTCACACGGAGTTTAAGAACAGTGTTATTTAAGACACCATTCACGACAAACCCAAAATCCAATTCTTTTATACAATTCCAATTAAATATTAATTTATTGGAAAACTTCTGTAAATCTTAATTAAAATATTTATTCTTTTCTCAGCTGGGTTTAAGAACAGTGTTACTAAAGACACCATTCACGACAAACCCAAAATCTCATTTTATATTAAATACTAGGCTCTGAATAGAAATTATATTGGCTTATATTCAATATCAAATTCTGAAACCAACAAATATCGTATTGGGAATAACGATATATATATCTTCCAAATTCCTCCACAATATCCATATAATCGCGGAATCCAATATCGAAATATTTGGAAGATAGTTTTGGTTCAAATCCATTCCAATTCATATATTGGAAATTCTGGTTATTTCTAAAACCATTTCAAATCCAATTTATTTATTTAAAAATATTGGATTATAATTCTAGTTCATAACTAGTTCGTTTTGATAAAATATATTTTTACCTTTACAAACATGGAATTTTTCATCCAAATTCCTTCCAAATCATTTATTATGATTTTACACAAATTATTAATATTTTAATTGATTTTATCAAGGCCCGTACAGTCGATTTCCATAAACGGTCATCGAACTGCACTTACGGCGACATTTTCCAAATTTGATTTGGACATAATTCCAAATCCACCATTAGATTTCAAATCTTTTATATTCATTGAAAAGCTCTTTTCAGTACGAACCCAACGGTTCCAGTTTTAGGAGAATCAAACGGTCGGATCTCCCGTAATACCAATTCGAAGTTAATGGTCGAAATTCGCGAACGCGGTGCGATGCATTCTATTCAGGCATTAAATATATATATAATATATATATATATATATATTTCATCGATTTCAATTTAAAATGTATTTTATAAATCGTTTTAAATTCGTTTTAAAAATGATTCCAATTTCATTTTCAATTGTAAATCAAAATTAAATATTCAATATCATTATAATATATAAATGATCATATTTTCAAAACATTAGATTTTGAAATCATTTCCTTTTCGATATTCATTATAAAAATGAATAAAATCGATATAAATATCGTTCGCGTTAAAATAGCGCAAATTTATTCAACTTGGCTTCAAATATTTTGATATTTCCATGTCCATTCAGAATTGGACATCAAATTCATATTTTAATCCTTTACTGAATATTATTCTAAAATATTTGTTATTTTAAAATGTTTGTTCTTTCCAAATTGGAATCAGACCCAATCAATTACCATATAATTTTATTTATATGGATTTCATACAACACATGTATATATCTGCAATGACAAACAATCAACCATCAGCCAGAGTGCACTACACGACTGCATAAGCATTAAATATAAATAATTAACGCTTACCGCAGTCTGTCAACCAATCGATTGACATACAACTAAACAATTGGGAATAGTGTATGTCAAATATCATGCCAATACCCGTGTGGGGTTTCAATCAACACACATAGATTTTATTTGTACCGTTGGGCGCTGTGTAAAATATATCGTCCCAATCAATATCAGTTAAATGAGTGTACGTAAACAAATTGTCCGATTTGTAAATGAATATTTATCTTCATTTATATACTCGTTGAAAATTATATTTTTAATGATAAAATATTTATTTCAACACATGAATATTTTATATAGTTCATTTATACAATAAAAATGATATTTTTATTGTTCTAACATTTTTTAGAAAATTTCGGCAGCATATAGAACCGGAATAAGGTCTAGCCTTATCCCTTGCCTAATACTGGCTCGCGCCATACATATACCAATTCCAATCAATTCATTTCACTTCCAAACCAAATTCAAACAAATAAACCAATCAAACAAACAACCAAACAAACATGGTTTCAATGAAAGGTGTCGGGTGCTACTAAGCACTGTCTGCACCCTAGTATATATTTAATTGTAATCAAAATTAGAGTGAGAATATGTTCACACCTTTGGGATCCACTCCTCCAGTTTTATTTCTGAATTTCTGAACAGTTTGGATTTGCCCAAAATTCCAACGCAATCTTTTTCACGTTGTTCATAGTAAAATTCACATTTTTAATATGATGTTTATATGTTTAAAATTCGCATTTTTATCTAAGATGTACATGATTAAAAATGCATTTTTATACCACTACGATATATATAAAAATCACATTTTTATACTGCTAAAAATCATATCTTTACATCATTAAAAATCATATCTTTACATCGTTAAAAATCATATCTTTATATTGCTTCCATATATATAAAGATCATATTTTTATTGCGCTATTCCTATAATAAAAATCATATTTTTATATCGCATATAAAAATCTTATTTTTATAATGCTACTTCATATATAAAAAATATATTTTTATAATGCTACTTCATATATAAAAATTATATTTTTATATTGCTACTCAGACAGTAAAAATCATATTTTTATCTTACCATTTAAACAATAAAAATCATAATTTACCTTCATAAAAATTATAACTTTATGTAAGTAAAAAAATCACTTCTTTTTATTATTAAATTTTTTGTAACAACCCGGAAAAATCAGAATCAGTTTAAAAAATTTAATTTGGCTATTTTAGTGGATTTTAGATATTTAAAATAAGTTATTTTAAATAATAAAGGTCAAAAATCTATTTGAATTGATGTTTGAAAATAAATATAATTATTTTAATTATAAACAAGGCCTGAAATGGCGCGGTAGTTTCAAATTTTGAATTCAAACTTTGACTGACTGTACCGGGTGCAAAATAAAACGGATTTTAGCGAAACCAAAAATATTTAAATCTATTTATGAATATCTTTCTAACGAATCTAAAAAATCGAAGTTTCATAGCGGGAATCAAAAGTTATGGCCAAATTAATTTTCAGAAAGGTCGCTATAGAGAATATATAGCCCTTGAAAATAGCCATTTTGCAAACGACCTCAGAATTCGACGAAACCACTTTTGTTGGATCTGGGGTGTCAAATTATTTCTAGACTTCAAATTCCATAATTTTTGAAGTTAATATGTGAGCGTGGCAAAGGAAAATGTGTTTGGTTGATTTCAGTTAAATTGGATCGATCAGAAAATGGCCATTTTTCAAACGGTCTCAGAATTCGAAGAAACTAGTTTTGTTGGGACCGTATCATCAAAACATAGCTAGATTTATTTTTCTGGAATTTTTGGGTTCAGTATGTGGCCCTAGCAAATTGAAATGTATGTTCAAATCAAATATTGAATGTTTTAAATTTTAATTTGAAGGAAAACTGACTGAAACAGTCGAATGGGCTTACAAAACATATCCCATTGTGTTCGGAATGGGGGTATTTAGCTAGGAGCAATAGTCGTTGGGTTTGATTTGGAGTTTGTTTATGAAAACCCTAATTTTTGAAATATATATGGGCGAATAGGAAAATTCCATTCATAAATTAAAAATATAAAAAAAATACGTAAAACCCCCTTATCAGCCTCGACCGACGGCAGCTGTCTTCCAAATCTTCCAGGCTACATTCCGGTTGCCACGATCATCGTTAGCCCCGACCCCTTAGCAACTTTTGAAGCTCTCTTCCTCCTCTTCAAATCAACACCAACTACACCACCTACCGTCTCGCCACCGGCGAGAATCACCTCACTGAACTTTCGACCTTTGAAGCATCGCCCCGTCTATTTCCGACCACCGAACTAGCCGCGACCACCACCCCTTGACGCGCCTCACTCCTTTCGTCGACGTCCAACTCCCTGATCATCATCTAGTTCAACAGATTTGCCTAAAAATTGAAACCTAGTTTGGAAGCATCGTGAAAGGTATATGGCCAGGTTATTATTTAAAGGCCACAACACTTTTAAGTGTTGCAAACCATGATTTCCAAATAAAAAAAATCGTATCTTTTTGCTATGTTGACGAAATTCGATGAAACAGGAGACAGTGGACTCGTGCGGACATCTTCTACATTCTAGAAGAGACTGGATATTTTTCTGAGCCTTCTACAATTTTTGGAGGAGTGTAATCCAATGTGAGATTTCTGTTTTGTAAACTATATGGGAATGACGATGTATAAATTATATAATCGATGTATGAGTTATATAAGCGTTGTACACCTCATGTACAAGCGTTATATAAGTTGTATGTTCGATGTATAAGTTATATATGCATTGTAAAAAAATTATACATGCGTTAATATGATATTGAAATGAATTGAAATGAAATCGAAATATAATTTTGTATGTATATCTATACATATACACACACACACACACACTCCCCTCGTCCACAGACCATGGAGGATTGATTGACATTGAAAAGTGTTTATTTTATTACTCTTATGCTTTATCTTTTGTAAATAAATAAATGATACTTTGGGTATTTTTTATGTGTTTTTACAGATTTCAAGCGTTGCCTCCTTCAATTCAAATCAAAGGCCAACTACAAGAAAGAGCTACTTCCTCACATCAAACTCATTTCAATTGCAAAAGAAGTAGTAGCTCACTGGTAAAGGCATAGGAATTGGTGCTGAGAGACCTGAGTTCGAACCCCGTCAAGCTCACTTTTTGCCAAAGAAACGGAGCGCGTTCACACTGGCCCTTAGCTTTGAGAAATATCTATATTAGTGTTATGTTATATATATACATACACATATTCATGTGTATGTATTTATGATGTGCACCAATTAACATTTCAGCAATAGCCATATTCTTATCATGGAATTAAATTCAAATCAGTCAATTTCAATTAGAAGAATTTCTGATTGAATTGTTGCCAAGAAGAAAAATCAATTTTGAAGATTTTATCTTATATTGCCTTTGGAGTCTGACAAGCGTCCTTGTTTGGAAGAATTAATTAGATGCAATCTTCTATCAATCAATTAGCCACATGGGAAAATTGAAAGATATGGAAAATATTTACCATGATATGCCCAGATTTTCTCCAATCAAGTTAGTCAAGGAAGGCAAGAGATATTCATGAATGAGGAGGCCCATTTATTTATAGACCTAATTAGGGTTTTCCCATTCTCATCTATAAATATGTGATTGTAACCATTGTAAAAAATCATTCATTCTTCTGTACTCTCTTTCAGTCTTAATAAAGCTTTCTTTTCTTTAGTTTCTGCATTCTATTTCCATGGCAAATTGTGTTGTCTAGTCAATTAGATTTGCTAGAACACAATTTGCTATTGCTTCTATTTTCTTACTAGTGATTGACCGTCTGATTAGATTCAGCGGTAATCCTAGTTTTTATTTTCAGTTGTTGATTTCTTTTATGCAATTTTATTTCCAGTGTTCTATTTTATTTTAATCATTGAATTTATTACAGATCCGATTAGATTCGAATCTATGGTGAATTCAATTGCATCTTTTATTCGTAGTTTCAGTTTTTATTTGCTTTGCGAAAAAAATCAACCTCTAAGCTTTGTCTAACTCGCCCAAGAGAATAAATAGATAATAATTTTTAATTACACCTCCCTGTGTTCGACCTGTATGCTACACACCTGTACGCTTGCAGTAATTATTTAAAATGTCGCGCTTTTCTAACTCATAGACTAGCGTCGATCAAGTTTTTGGCGCCGTTGCCGGGGAGGTAACAATTGAATTTTATTGTTTATTTTATTTCTGATTCGTGTTAGTTTTGTTTTTATTTTTGTTTGATTTTGTTAAAAAAAAAAATCTTTGCTTTATTTCTTTCCATCATATAGTTTCTTTCCACATTAAAAAAAAAATTTACAAAAACTTTCTTTGCAATTTCCTTCCACTTCTCTTCTCTGCACAATTAGCATCATACCATCCTCACGCACAGTCCACCTTCACAAACCAACTCCACGCAAATTGCCTTTTTGCCAATCCCCCGTCCATCCTCACAAAAATTCCGAGCATACATCACCAATTCTCCCTCAAAACCTTCACGCCAATCACAAACATCAACAGTTCATAAACAACCTCCACCGAAAGCTTCCACAATCCCCTCAAATCCAATAGCCAACCCACGTTTTTACCTCAAATCCCCTCCTCGCTACAAACGAAAATCACTTTTCCACTATTTCCTACCACATAGCTCGCCCACACCACAAATTCACAAAACCACATCACCGTCCACTCGCCGTAACTTCACATCACACTTACAACATCCGATCCCATCACCTCATCCTTCAATACCTCTCCATCACCAACGCAGGTCAGCCCATCCAAAAGCAAGCACCTGAACAACTCTTCAGCCATAACCACACTTCGAAAACACCCAAAGTTTAATCATCCTCACAAACACCATTCAACCCACGTACCCTACAGCAGCAAAGCCCCTGTCCTTCTCCTCCTGAACCAGGTTCCAGCTACAACCGAACATCTCAAATCGAGACCAGATCCGTCATCAAAATTTTCGAAAAGAAAGAATCAGAGGGGGGCGTCATTTTTGGGTTGGGCGTGACAAGTAGGGACTTACGGTTCCTTTTATTGAGGGGCGAGACTTTTTCTTTCTTTCTTTCTTCCGTTAGATTCAACTCCTGCTTGATTGTCGTGTTTCGTAGAACCGAGTAGAAGAATAGTTTGTGGTGATTTGTTTCTTATTACACTGAAGCATTAATTTGCTCACATTTGTATTTCCAGTATTTGTTTTGGAAAGGAATAAAGGAACGTGAGTCTGTTTCTATGGAGGCGTGATAAATACATATTGGGAAGGGAAGATTGCATCGCTTTTGATTTAGAGAATTTAGGGGTGATTTTGCCGTGATTTGTTCTTTTGGAATTATCTGTTTCCATTCTTTGAATTGCGTGCTTGACTTTTGTGCCAACCTTACTTTGGTTGAGTGCAAGCCTTAATCTAGCGTTAGTTTGAAGTGTTCAGCCGAGCTGTGTTGCTCGTTAAACTTAGTTCCTTTGTTTGTTTTTAGTACTGAATTTTATTTTGGTTGTCTGGTCAAATTCCTTTTAGTTTCTGAATTAGTCCTTTCTTTTCTTTAAAAAAAAAAGGAGAATTTTTCAAAAACAGGTACAGCTGAAATTTAAAAAAAAAAGGGTCTTAAAAAAATTTTTAGGCTCCTAGCCCGAACCCGTGCCGCAGCGCAGTCAAGCAATTAATAGAAGGGGACAACAACAGAAAGCAGCGGACGATTCAGATGGGTTGGAGCGGTTGCACACCAAGTGGGGTGTGAACGCGCTAGCGCTTCCCAAATTCACTGGAGGACTGCCGATCAAGGTGAAAGCTTTTAAAACTCTACAGGTGCTGTGCTACAAAAGAAAAAAATAAAAATATAGACAATTGTTGTAAAATTTTCTGCAGGGGCAGCGGCTTTGAATGTACAATTTTTTATGTTTGCAATTATTTTGCGTTATTTCTGCATCTTTTATTCATTCTGTTAAGGGCAATACCCCAATTCACATAAGGTGAGGGATTTCATCACCCTTTCCTTGGCCCACAAATTGCATTTCATCGTAGAATCTGACTAATAATAACGGTTAGACATTGGACTTAAGGGAGTCACGGGCTCATATAGGGCTTAATTATATTGTGATAGTTGATTCATTTGGAACGAATTATTTCTTGGTGTCTAGACTACGGCAGAGAAATAACCGTTTATAAATATTACGGTGATTCGTAAATATTATATCGGTTGTTACTCTGAAGGTACTTAAACCTTCGGCTGCATTGCTAGGGTGATTCCTGGTGCACCGATAACTCCTGTCCGTTAACTGGCTAAGAAATCTTTTGATCTAAGTAATCAAACGTGTCACTTTATAATTTTGGGTTAAGAGCCAATAAGGACAGAAAACTTCATTGTAGCTAATTTTTGTGCTTGCATTTAACAACAATGAGTGAAAAAAGTGTTAGCCAACAAAATTCTCCTAGGGGTTCTCGAATCAACCAAAATTTTCCAACCGAATTGGATCAAAATCGAGTGAATCAAAATTTTCCAATCTTTGGGGATCAAAATCAAATGAATCAAAATTTTCAAAATCTCAATATCCAAGTGGATAGACCCTTGTCTCTTCGTGATCGATGTTATCCTACTAGGACCGTTCAACCCTCTGTCATCGTGTTCCCACCAGCTGAAGGAAACAATTTTGAGCTAAAACACTCTTTTATCCAAGGGGTACCAAAATTTACTGGGTCTGAAAATGCTTATGAATTTCTGAGTGAATTTGAATTGTATGCCTCCACAACAAAAATGCAACAACTATCTAACGAATCGATCAAGCTAAGGCTAATTCCATTTGCACTACTTGAAAGCGCTAAAAGATGGCTAAACTCTCTTCCACGACATTCTATAAGAAGTTGGGATGAATTTGTCACTGCATTCTTGAAAAAGTTTTTCCCTTTTCATAAAACTCTAAAAATCCGAACCGAGATAAATCAATTTTGTCAAAATGAGGGGGAAACTTTTTCAAAATACTTTGAGAGATTCAACCAGCTATTATATAGTTGTCCTCATCATGGAATTCTAAAAGATCACTTATGTCAAATTGCATATGAAGGGCTAAACTATCAAACTAGAACTCAACTAGAATCAATGTGTGGAGGAGATTTTATGTCTAAAACAGCCGATGAAGCTTGGCAATTCTTAGAAGATTATTCTGAAAAGGACATGCAGTGGGAATCGATTCGTGTTCCCATTCGTACTTCTACTAGAGGAGTGCATGTGGTGGACCCAAGCCAAATTTCCTTAGAAAATCAAACTCCTCAAACCGGAGAAGGGTTACCCCACTATTACTCTCAAGACCAAGCCAATGCCATAGCTCAAAATAATCCTTACTCATCCACGTACAACCCTGGTTGGAGGAACCACCCAAATTTTTCCTAGTCGAACCCCAATAATTCGGCTAACCCATCTCACGTGCAACCCTTTATTCCCAATCCGAATTACCAAGCTCCACCCCCCAATTCTCAAACCTCTCAAGCTACACCTCAATCCAAACAACCTTATAGGCACCCCAATTTTCAATCATCAAACCAATCATCTCAATCTTCTCAACCATCATAAGATATTGGGCGTCTAGAAAAACAGATGAATTCTTACGAAGCTAAAATAAACTCGCAAGACGCTAAAATGGACCAAATGTTTAATATGATGAAGGAATTTATGAAAACTCATGAGAAGGGAAAATTGCCGAGTCAACCTGAGGTGAATCCAAAATATAACTCTCGTGCTGTAAATTCTTGTGAGGACGAAAATCAAAATCCAGTCAATGCTATTACCACCCTTCGATCTGGAAAGAGGATTGATAACAACATAGGTAACCCTGGCGAGCCTTCTAACTCGACCCCAACCCCTAATCTTGATGACCACCCATTGGCTTCGAATGCCAATTCTTCTAAACCTCAAGTTCCCTTAAATGTTGGCAATCCCAACAGTTCTTCTACTTGTGTCGGCAAACACGACCCACCTTCGAAAGTTGATGTTGGCAATCCCAACATTTCATCTTCTACACCCCTACCACCTTCTTCCTCGAATGATGAAACTCATCACAGAGTCGAAAAACTAGTAGCTCCTTTTCCTCATAGACTCAATAATAAGAAGAAAGCGGCAAATTTCGATAAAATTCTGGAAATTTTCAAACAAGTCCGTGTGAACATTCCTCTTTTAGACACCATTGAACAAATTCCTCAATATGCTAAATGTCTTAAGGAATTGTGCACACAAAAACGTGCGACCAATGTCCCAAAAACAGCTTTTCTAACTGCAAATACAAGCTCTGTTCTTTCGAATCTTGCCCCAGTCAAGTACAAAGACCCTGGCTGCCCTACGATTGATTGCAAAATAGGAAACACCCACATCTCTCGTGCCCTACTCGACCTTGGTGCCAGTGTCAACCTTCTCCCTTATACTGTCTATCGTCAACTTGGACTAGGGGAGATTAAACCAACAAACATCACTCTTCAACTAGCTGATCGATCTGTCAAAAAGCCATTGGGAATTATCGAAGACGTCTTGATACAGATCGAACAGTTCTACTTCCCTGTCGATTTTATAGTTCTAGAAACAGAGCCTGTCTCAAATCCCAACATTCAAATACCATTGATCTTAGGACGCCCCTTCTTAGCAATCTCTAATGCTGTCATTAATTGTAGGAATGGTCAGCTTCGACTTTCCTTCGGGCACCTAACCATTGAGCTAAACATCTTTAATCTCAACAAACAACCTAGGGATTATGGGATCGATGAAATTGACATGATTCAAACCACAATTGATGAGACCTCTAGTGACACTTCTGAAGCCCTGAAAATGTGTCTTAACCATTTCGATATTTGATTTCGATGAACTCGAATACATTTCTGAACTAAACAAAATTCTTGACTCCGACACTTCGTCACCTGAATCTAACCAAGGAATGTTGACCAATGTTGATACACAAGAACTTCCTAAGTTAGACCTCAAACCCTTGCCACCAGACCTTAAGTATGCCTACCTAGACTCCTCAGAAACTTTCCCCGTAATCTTGGCCTCTGATCTTACCGAAGACCAAGAAGAAAAAGTTTTGGAAACTTTACGGGAAAATAAGGACGCCTTGGGGTGGGAAATTAGCGATATAAAAGGAATTAGCCCATCAATTGTGGAACATCGCATACATTTAGTTGATGAGGCTAAATCCACCCGTGAGGCTCAAAGGCGATTAAACCCGAACATGAGAGAAGTGGTCAAGGAGGAGATAATCAAATGTCTAGACAATAACATCATCTATCCCATCTCTGATAGTACTTGGGTGAGTCCGGTACAAGTTGTACCAAAGAAGTCGGGAGTCACAGTGATCAAAAACGACAGTAATGAACTCGTCCCAACAAAAATCAAAACCAAATGGCGTGTGTGCATCGACTATCGAAAGCTTAACTCAGCCACACGAAAAGACCATTTTCCCTTGCCTTTTATTGACCAAATGCTCGAACGCTTAGCGGGACATGAGTACTACTGTTTTCTCGATGGATACTCTGGTTATAACCAAATTCCTGTTGCTTTAGAAGATCAACATAAGACCACCTTTACTTGTCCCTTTGGAACCTTTGCTTATCGTCGCATGCCTTTTGGTCTTTGTAATGCCCCCGCGACTTTCCAAAGGTGTATGATGAGTATTTTCTCTGATATGGTGGAAGAATTCTTGGAAATATTCATGGACGATTTTTCAATATATGGATCATCTTTTACCCAATGTCTCACTCATTTAGAACTCGTCCTTAAGCGTTGTAAGGAGAAATCACTCGTGCTTAATTGGGAAAAATGCCACTTTATGGTAAAAAGGGGGATAGTTCTAGGTCATGGCGTCTCCAAGGATGGCCTAGAAGTCGATAAATCCAAAATCGATTTGATTGCTAATTTACCTCCTCCTAAGTCTGTCAAAGATGTACGTTCATTTCTTGGCCATGCAGGATTCTATCGAAGATTCATTAAGGATTTCTCAAAGATTTCAAAACCTCTCTCGAATTTACTTGCCAAAGACGTAAAGTTTGAATTTTCCAATGATTGCAAAACATCTTTTGAAACTCTTAAATCACTCTTGACCACAACTCCCATCATTCAACCTCCTGATTGGACTCAACCCTTCGAACTTATGTGCGACGCTTCTGATTTTGCTATTGGAGCCATCTTGGGTCAGCGTATCGATAAACTCCCTCGAGTCATTTATTACGCTAGCAAAACTTTAAACAAGGCCCAATTGAATTACTCAACTACTGAAAAGGAATTTTTGGCAGTTGTTTTCGCTCTTGAGAAATTCAGACCATACCTCATTGGATCCAAAGTCATAGTTTACACTGACCATGCTGCCCTACGATATTTGCTTTCTAAAAAGGATGCCAAGGCCCGCTTGATTCATTGGATCCTTCTTCTTCAAGAATTCGATATGGAAATATGAGATAAAAAGGGTTCTGAAAATGTCGTAGCTGATCATCTCTCTCGAATTGTGCACGAAAATGATAACGACACCCAAATCGATGACTATTTTCCTGACGAACAACTCCTTTCGATTTCTAACACCCCTTGGTATGCTGACATTGTGAACTATCTTGTCACACAACAAACACCCGCTGAATGGTCGAAACAAGATAAACAAAAATTTCTCTCGAAAGTTCGAAACTTCTATTGGGACGACCCATATCTTTTCAAATACTGCCCAGACCAAATCATTAGAAGGTGTGTGCCTGATCATGAACACCAAAGTATTCTCTCCTTCTCACATGACCATGCTTGTGGCGGTCATTTTGGCGTAAGAAAAACTGCTGCAAAAGTTTTGCAAAGCGGTTTTTATTGGCCCACACTCTTCCGTGACGCTTTCGAATTTTGCTCTAAATGTGAGCGATGTCAAAGAACGGGTCGAATCTCTAAGCGAAACATGATGCCTCTCAACCCTATTTTAGTGATTGAGTTATTCGATGTTTGCGGCATCGATTTCATGGGACCATTCCCTAATTCATTTGGGAATCTTTACATCTTACTTGCGGTAGATTATGTATCAAAATGGGTTGAAGCCATTCCGACCAAAACCAACGACAACAAGGTTGTTGTCAAATTCCTCAAATAAAACATCTTTTCATGCTTTGGTACACCTCGAGCTATCATTAGCGATAATGGCACTCACTTCTGTAATCGTGCTTTTGAGTCCTTGCTCAAGAAATACTCAATCACACACAAGCTGTCAACACCTTACCATCCACAAACTAGTGGACAAGTAGAAGTTTCCAATAGACAAATCAAACAAATTCTTGAGAAAACAGTGAATTCCAATAGAAAAGATTGGTCCGTAAAACTGATTGATGCACTTTGGGCTTTTCGCACTGCTTATAAAACCAATCTAGGGATGTCACCATATCGATTAGTCTTTGGAAAGGCTTGTCACTTACCTCTTGAATTAGAGCATCGTGCTCTTTGGGCTATAAAATTTTTGAACTTTGACTTAGAAAAGGCCGGCTCACATAGGAAGTTACAAATTTTTGAATTAGAGGAATTAAGAAATGAGGCATATGAAAATGCGAAAATCTACAAAGAAAGAACCAAAGCCCAACACGACAAAAACATACTTCGTAAGGAATTCAACGTAGGTCAAAAAGTTCTTTTATACGACTCTAGACTTCACTTGTTTCCAGGAAAACTCAGATCTCGATGGACTGGACCTTATGTCGTGAAAACAATATATCCTCATGGAGCGGTTGAAATTGAAAACCCTAGGGATGGAAAAGTCTTCAAAGTAAACGGTCAACGACTGAAACCATTTTTGGAATTCGAGCAATATGACGAAGATGACTCTATCGATCTACATGATCATCCACCATGAAATCAGGTGGTACACGTTCTTCTTCTTTTATTTTTCTTTTTCATTTTTTTTTATTTTATTTTTTTGTTTTTCTGCCTTAGACAGTTGGGACACTGTCTGAATCAAGTGTGGGGGGGGGAGTCTGCATTTCATCCATTTTCATTTTTCTTTGTTTTTATTTCTTTTTATTTTCAGCCATTTAAGTAGGACCATCATACATTTTAGATTGTAGTAACATACCATAATTTTTTTTTCAATACGACTCATTTTCAATTGATACAACAAAATAAGTTTACAATTTTTAGCCAGTGATAGTATTTTTCTCTCTCAGCTAAGTTCGAATTTGAAATGTAATGAAAAGTTTAATTTTGAGGGATAATAGTGTAACCGGTACATAGGAAGATTCTTAGGTGATGGCCATGAAATCTATTCTATATTGTAGACTTTGTTTAAATAAGTGGAGGACTTAAAATACTTATATTGGCTTTTCAAATCTTTAAAACTAAGTTGTGTTAAGTTGAATTCGCGTAACTCTCTTTTATGCTTATATTTTCGATAATAATAATAATAGCATTCCAAGGGTATCCAACATTGCTTGTATATCAAGCGTTGGTGTGCAAACCCGCCAAGCTCTATCCGACACGTTGTTGACAAAGTCAAAGTTGGAATATCTTGGTCTCATTTTATGAGATTGGACACCTAAGGATTACCGACACGTTGTTGACAAAGTCAAAGTCGGCCTGCACAATCCGCCAAGCTCTTTACCCACTCTCCGTTAGTCCGCGAGGCAGTGCATGGGTGGTAAACCTTGGTCTTTTTAGTTAGGTGTATGTACTTAATCATAAATCTTAAAATTTTATAGAATAAAGAATAAGCGATGATACCCAAACACTTCTTGACCTTATTGATTTGACTAGCCACACATGAGAAAATTAGAATACCACTTTGCAAACTGTGCCAAGCAAACTAAGAATTTATTTCATGGCTGCACTATGTTATCGACCGAACTAACTGGCCAAACTGGAATTTAACATTTAAAAACTTGATTTATATTGAAAATTTGTGACAAGTCGAGGTATCTAAAATAAAATCAACTGACTAGAAATTGTTAACTTAATTTGTTGTACCACTTTCTTGAAACAAGTTGTGTTTTCATTTTTCGTCTTTATTTGCATATGTCCATTGCATTCATGTAGTTTCATTAGAATCATAGCATACTGCATTTGGATTTTGTGGGTAGTATCCGCTGAAAACCCTCACGAGACACCACTCGTCCTACTAGGGACACCTAGAGGTTTAACGGCTTGTTGCATACGCTCAATGCAATCGTGTTTCCTACGAAAGTGTGACCTATCTAGTTTAGTTTTTCATTTTTGTTTTACTCGAGGATGAGTAAAAGATAAGTGTGGGGGTATTTGATTGACATTGAAAAGTGTTTATTTTATTACTCTTATGCTTTATCTTTTGTAAATAAATAAATGATACTTTGGGTATTTTTTATGTGTTTTTACAGATTTCAAGCGTTGCCTCCTTCAATTCAAATCAAAGGCCAACTACAAAAAAGAGCTACTTCCTCACATCAAACTCATTTCAATTGCAAAAGAAGTAGTAGCTCACTGGTAAAGGCATAGGAATTGGTGCTGAGAGACCCAAGTTCGAACCCCTTCAAGCTCACTTTTTGCCAAAGAAACGGAGCGCGTTCACACTGGCCCTTAGCTTTGAGAAATATCTATATTAGTGTTATGTTATATATATACATACACATATTCATGTGTATGTATTTATGATGTGCACCAATTAACATTTCAGCAATAGCCATATTCTTATCATGGAATTAAATTCAAATCAGTCAATTTCAATTAGAAGAATTTCTGATTGAATTGTTGCCAAGAAGAAAAATCAATTTTGAAGATTTTATCTTATATTGCCTTTGGATTCTGACAAGCGTCCTTGTTTGGAAGAATTAATTAGATGCAATCTTCTATCAATCAATTAGCCACATGGGAAAATTGAAAGATATGGAAAATATTTACCATGATATGCCCAGATTTTCTCCAATCAAGTTAGTCAAGGAAGGCAAGAGATATTCATGAATGAGGAGGCCCATTTATTCATAGACCTAATTAGGGTTTTCCCATTCTCATCTATAAATATGTGATTGTAACCATTGTAAAAAATCATTCATTCTTCTGTACTCTCTTTCAGTCTTAATAAAGCTTTCTTTTCTTTAGTTTCTGCATTCTATTTCCATGGCAAATTGTGTTGTCTAGTCAATTAGATTTGCTAGAACACAATTTGCTATTGCTTCTATTTTCTTACTAGTGATTGACCGTCTGATTAGATTCAGCGGTAATCCTAGTTTTTATTTTCAGTTGTTGATTTATTTTATGCAATTTTATTTCCAGTGTTCTATTTTATTTTAATCATTGAATTTATTACAGATCCAATTAGATTCGAATCTGTGGTGAATTCAATTGCATCTTTTATTCGTAGTTTCAGTTTTTATTTGCTTTGCGAAAAAAATCAACCTCTAAGCTTTGTCTAACTCGCCCAAGAGAATAAATAGATAATAATTTTTAATTACACCTCCCTGTGTTCGACCTGTATGCTACACACCTGTACGCTTGCAGTAATTATTTAAAATGTCGCGCTTTTCTAACTCATAGACTAGCGTCGATCAAGGATATATATTGGTTGTGATATTGTTTGGATTATTGGTTGATGTGAAATTTGGTGAATATCATGAATGGTTGATTGGAAATGATTGATTGTGGTTGAATCCCAATAGGATTAGTATATGGGAAAATTTTGTCTGCATACAAACTAGATATTGAAATCCCCATTATCAAAAGCTGCGAGGCTTTAAGGTAGAGCGAGGAGCCGTACTCGGGACGGTGCCGGTTTTAACTACCCTCCCGTTATGCTGCCGAGATTTTCAATAATATTCATGTGCTAGAATTATTTTCGTGTGTTGAAACCATATTCATGTGTTGAAACTATATTCATGAGTTGAATAGAAATTCATATGCTGAATAAAATTCATGTGTTGAATGACATTCATGTATTGAATAAATTCTTTGAAAGATAAAAATAACATTTTTCATATATATAGACTATATAAAATATTAGTGTTTTGAAATAAATTGTTTTACAATAAAAATCACATTTTAATTATATATAGAAATTGTTAAAAATATTGATGGGTTGAAATAAATATCTATTGGACAAAAATATCATTTTTATCACATATATGAAAGGAATATGGTTTTGAAATCGAAGAATGAATTATATTTTTATATACTTAAATATAATTAAAATAAATCGAATAACGAAGCTGCAGTTCGTATTTTGAAACCGTGATTTCAAACGATTATTGCGGGAGATCTGTAATAACCCGAAAAATGTGAACCAATTAAATTTTTTTAAATTAGGTTATTACCAAAGAATTTGAATAATTTAAATAGCCTATTTCCATAAAATATAGAATTGGGTATAATAATGGCAGTTTGAAATTTTGAATACAAACTTTGTCTGATTGTACCGGGTGGAAAATATAACGGATTTTAACGAAACTGAAAATATTTAAATCTGTTTATCAATACCTTTCTAACGAATCTGAAAAATCGAAGTTTCATAACGGAAATCAAAAGTTATGGCCAAATGAATTTTCAGAAAGGTCGCTATATAATATATATAGCCCTTGAAAATTGAGATTTTGCATACGACCTCGGAATTCGACGAAACCACTTTTGTTGGGTCCGGGATGTCGAATTATTGCTAAGTTTCAAATTTCATAATTTTTGAAGCTAGTATGTGAGCGGGGCAAGAGATAATGTGATTGGTCAAATTCTGTTAAAAAGGGTCGACCTAAAAATGGCCGTTTTTCAAACGAGCTCAGAATTCGACGAAATTGATTTTGTTAGGACCGTATAGTCAAAACAAAGCTAGATTTATTTTTCTGGAATTTTTCGATTCAGTTTGTGGCCCTGGCAAATTGAAATGTACGTTTAAATTAAATATCGAATGTTTTATATTTTAATTTGAAAAATAACTGACTGTAACAGTCGAAATGGCCAACGAAACATATCCCATTGTGTCTGGAATGGGGGTATTTAGCTAGGGGCGACAGTCGTTGGGTTTAAAAAGGAGTCCGTTTGCAAAAACACTATTTAAAAATTTCTATAAAGCTCTGGCCAATAGGAATTTTCCTTTTAAAAAAAATCCCAAATCCCTAGCCGCCAGAGACGAAACCGACGATCCTCGTTGCTCCACGCTTCTCCTCCCTTTTCCGATTGCCACAGGCGACGCTAGGCCGCGCCACCACCACCAGTCGATAGCCCTTCACCTCCTCTCCACATCCGACCAAACGTCGCCCCCTATCGTCAGCTCCTTCGCCTGAACGACGTCGAGGAAGTTGTCGACTTCCCAGAGCCGCCGCCGCCTCGATTCGCCATCGCACCCCCTCAAACTACCAGTGCCGGAAAGCTCTTCCCTCCCTCGACGACGTCCAACAGTCTGATCATCCTATAGAGCAACGAATCAAGAGAAAAATTCAAACCTAAATTTGAGCAGGTTTGAAAACTAACGGCTTATATAATTTTAAACTTTTTTAACACTATAAAGCGTTGCAAAGCTTTGAAAAATAATATCTTTTTCGTTCTTTAACGAAATTCGATGAAACAGGAGACACCGTGACCGCAAGGAGGCTCTCTACATTCTAGAAGAAGCCGCGGATTTTTCTGACCTTCCTACGATTTTTAGCACTGCAATAACCAATGTGAGGAATTTAAACTATTTGTGAGAATGAAATCGCGTTGTATAAATTATATAAGCGAAGTGTAAATTATATACGCATTGTATACCTCATGTACATGTGTTGTATAAGTTATATTAGCGATGTATAAATTATACAAGCGTTGTTTGAAACATATATGCTTTGAACTGTGATGAAATGCAAGTGAATTATTATAATATATATATATACTCCCCTCGTCCACAGACCATGGATGATATTTATTGTTTGTGATTGACGTGATATTATATGGTATGACGAATGGTTGGAAATAATTGTTTGTGGTTGATTTTGTGGTTGAAAAATACCTTTGTGGTTGAAAAATACCCTCTTGTGGTTGAAACAAAATAGAATAGGATTGTGGAATTGAAAATAAAACATGCCGCCTGCGTGCGAACTAGATGCATGATCACCATTGTCAAAAACCGCGAGGTTTTAAGGTAGAGCGAGGAGCCGTACTAGGGACGGTCCCGGTTTTAACTACCCTGCCGTTATGCTGCCGAAATTTTCTGTAATATCTATGTGTTAGAATAATTTTCATTCGCTGAAATATATATACAAACTATATCGAATATTCATGTGTTGAGTTGCAATTCATTCGTTGGGTTGAAATTCATGTGTTGAATATTATTTGAATTTAAACAAATGGCTTTAGCGATAAAAATCACATTTTTATATATATACAAACTATATAGAATATTCATGTGTTGAATTGCAATTCATTCGTTGAGTTGAAGTTCATGTGTTGAATGTTATCATCTTTTAAAAATAAAATGAATCGACAATGAAAACTATATTTTTATAGTGAATATGAAGTGTTAAAAATACACACGTGTCGAATAAATATTTTTGATGATAAAAATATTCCTTTTATCATGTATAGGCTTAGTTAAAAATATACATGTGTTGAAATAAATAATAGTTTGCTAGAAATATTATTATTAGCTTTGTTCTGCATATATATACATGTGATGAACAGGAAAATGGATTAGCTGTACAGTAAAGAAATTATTTGCGTGCCCGACAAATAGGTAAACCTTGATGAGTTGGCTGCGCAATTTTATTTATATATCAACTCCTGTGAATGCCATTGGATGCGGAGTGCTGGTTTTTCTGTGTGAAATAATAAATAACGCCATAGGATAGTAACGATTGATTTTGAACTACACTACATGGCATACTTCTTGATGATAGGCTTACTTCATCATATTCCACATAAGCAATTGGAGCTTGTGTGACGAGGTGGAAGATTTATCATACAAGCAAGAGGCTTGTATGGCGATGACTATGTACTACAGGTTGAACTGATGACTGATATGGACTATATAAATTATAACGATAAATTGCCAGATTAATAAAAACCCCACACGGGTCTGGAGTTGACAATAATCACGTCGCTCTAGCTATTAGATACGGCACATGGACTATTTATTTCCACACGAAAATGGGGTGACGGGAATTTATTCTCTGGAGAGATTATCAGTACATGCTCCCCCGTAAACACCAGAATATATCACTATAAATATGTGAATGCTTTTTAGGATTTATTGGGTACCTAATACGGCCCAATAAATTTCCAAACCCCTCCCCGTA
Source organism: Allium sativum (assembly GCA_030737875.1). Lineage (NCBI taxonomy): Eukaryota > Viridiplantae > Streptophyta > Magnoliopsida > Asparagales > Amaryllidaceae > Allium > Allium sativum. The sequence goes on along the minus strand of CM060918.1, from coordinate 969,640,391 downwards.
CAAAGGAGGTTATGGCGAAATTTTTCGAAATATTAAGGCGTTAGTGAAATATTTGAAGTGAAAACGAAGTTGAAATTATAGAATGAACTATAGTTGAAATAATGGAATGAACTATATATATATATATAAATATAAATATAATTAAAAGGAATAGAGGCCATGCAGTTCGCGTTTCGGAATCGTAATTTGAAACGATTAGTACGAGAAATCCGACCATCGGATTTTCCCGAAACCGCAACCGCTGGGTTCGCCTTGGAAATGTCTTTCCAACGGCACCAACCTTGTAAAAATCCAACGGTTGGATTGTCCGGAATGTTTAATTCTAATCTGAAGAAAAACAGCGCCAGAATTGTTTATATTTATATATAAATATAAATAAATTTAATCGAATAACGACGCTGTAGTTCGAATTTTGAAACCGTAACTTCAAACGACTAGTGTGGAAGATCCGACCGTCGGATTCTCACGAAACTGGGACCGTTGGGTTCGCTTTGGGAATATCTTCCCACTGATATAGACTTTGTAGAAATCCAACGGTTAGATTTTCCGATATGTGTAAAACAAATTAGGAGAAAAACAGCGCCAGTGCCACGACACGACCTGAAACGTCGTTTAATTAAATATGGCCATTTTTAAATGAATAAAAATGGCGAAAAATCGTTATAAAATATTATAAGCAATATTGATTGAGAATAAACCAAATGGGCTTGAATTGTTTGATATTTGATGGTTGTTTGTGTATGACATGAAAATAACACTAAAGAACCGAAAGATGGATGTCGAATAATATAACCATTAAATGAATCGATTTAAATTCTAATGACGTGAATTATTTGAGAAGGCCGAGCTAACCCTCATTTCAAATAATTTATTGAGCGATTCGAATTGGAAAATGCAAAGACGATTCAAGACCGACGATCTTCGTATCGGTTGGATGGGCGCTACTGAGGTTCCTAACCGGAGTAGCTACCGGAAAGGGACGGAAGTAGTAACCGTCTGAACGTATGTGTTGATTGGACGGATATACGAGGAATTTGACGCCTCCGGTTTCGTTCAGACCCAGGACGGACTTGTAAATGGACTGTGTGTCTGACATTGGATTTTGTTCTGTACTGATTGATCTCTGTTAAATATATATCTGTTTGGCGGAGGAGAATTTATTCTTTTGCTTAACGCCCTTCTCTGAGACGTACGAGCTTAGAGGTTATATATCGATGGAAATCAATCGTATGGAGTGGACTGCCTATGTGGCATGCCAAGATGCTGTGATCAAGGCTTCTGTTGCAAAGAAAAGTCTTGTGGATGATGATCAAAGCAAGGTCTACGTGGCCTAGCTTTGTGTATTTCGTAGATTCGCGAACCTCACACCCCGGTATGAGTTAAAAACGGGATACGGGCTGCAGGGAGAGCACGATGTTTCTTTCTAGCTATGGTGGTGTCAGTGACTTACCAGCCCTGACATATATATCTACTTTTCACCTTTGTGGTTGTTGGAATGCGAGGCGCCTCGATTATAGGTCTGTAAGGACCGGGAAACGTGTGTTCAGGAATTTCCAATCCTCTAACGTAAGTGAGGACCGGCCCTGAAGCATCCAGGGGTTACCCAGAGTGTGTAGTCCTGAGGCATTTGCTAGAGTGTCTCGAAGCGGAGAGGAGCTTGCCCCTTGCCTCGACTCATGACGGAAATCCAATTTCCAATACGAGATAACAGACTTGATTGTAGAACTAGTATGGCGACATAGTATATGGTAGCTATGCCGCCTATGATTGATATTTATGATGTTATTCGCTTTTGAAACATATATGCACTAGTAATAATATCAAATGATTTTGCTTTATACGTATCAAGCATATTTGGCTATTATAAGGTAAAACTCTATCCTCCGGCTTGCGTTGCATTGTGTGATGGGACCTGAGTCTTATAATGGCTTCATTCTTTCTAAAAGCATTGCGTTGTTTTAACAGAATTTACTTTGTTTTGAATGCACTAGCAATCACTGGAGTAAACCCGTTCCGCGAAAGTGGCGAGGTCCTATGATTTGCTATTTACTATTGTTTAACTGTTAAATAGATTCCTCATACCAGTCCCCATGACAGACTCGTTGTTTGTTTCACTTTGCAAACGCAAGTGCCCTTATTTTCACACGGGCAGCCTAGTACACAGGTGAGAGGTTGTTTTTGGCTCTGCACTGCGGCATAGAGTGCATTTTTGGCTCATGGCGAGGCTGACTTCACAGAGATGACTTTGACATTTTCCGCCATTACTGTACTTATATTATGATTCCGCCACGGGCGATGCAGACTGATTTACTTTCCGTATTTCTTATTGTATGTATATGTACCGCCTTCGGCGATGTAGACTGATACCCTTATTATGTCTCACTGCATGTATGTATTCCGCCTCTGGCGATGATGACTGATCACTTTCCTTTTTATTTACTAAGTTATATTCCACGTTATGCTATTCTGATGTTTTTACATGTTGTGATTCCGCTGTCATATCCACGTAAAATTATTTTATTTATTGTTTCTGCTATTATCTGTACTCTGCTATGATGATTAATGTGTTATATTCCAATGATTATCCTTAATACCGCCCCTCAGATTTTGGGATCGTCACAGTTGGTATCAGAGCTTTGGTTAACCTTAGTTCCGGGATCTAACACATTAAACACCTCGTCAGAATAGAATTATTAGTGTTCTAATGCGAGTAGCTCATTAGAGATAGGATTAGCAATGTCCTAGAATGAGCTAAGCAGATTAGCAAAACAATTCGATCAGTTCATCATCATTATCTTTTCTTATATTCCCCTGCTTTATCATTTATGAAAATTATCAAATCTGTGAGCTTGACTCTTTTCTTGCTTATACAGTATTCTCTTAGATGGCTACACGAGCAACAGCAGCTAGAGGAGGCCGTGGAGGCCGAGGAGTGGCAGCAGGAGGACGGGGGAATATCCCCGTAGTGGTAGAAGGCCCTACTGTTCAGCCACCAGCACCCGAAGACTTTGAGCTAGATAAAGTAGCAAAGAGGTACAGAAATCTTGGGGAAAAACCCTTTACTGGCACTGGTACAGTGACCGAAGCTATAGCTTGGTTGAAAACCTGTGAGAAAATCTTTGAAGGCATGGGTATGGGAACCAACAACAAAGCCCGACTTGGCATTTGGCTCCTTCAGGAGGAAGCAGAGCTGTGGTGGGATGTTATTACCTCAGTGGATGCAGCTGGTACTGTCAGGACTTGGGAGCAATTCAGAACTATGTTCAATGAGAAGTTTGTACCGGAACAGGCTCTAGAGAGGATGCGAGAGCAATTTGCTAATCTCCAGCAAGGAGATCTCTCTATTCAGGATTATCTAAATAAGTTCACCCAATTGTCGCGCTATGCTCCAGAGCTGATTACGACCAACAAAGCAAAGAACAAGAGATTCATATTTGGGCTGAAGCGCAAGTACCATGATAGAGCTATGAGCAACATCAAACTCTCCTTTACAGAACTAGTAGAGATGGCTTGCAATTACGAAGACATGGATGAGAGGCACGCTAGCCAAGACCGCGCCAAAAGCCAAGCTGGAAATAAGCGCAAGGCTTCAACCGATCAACCCGAATCTAGCATTACCGCGGCCGCTACTCAGAAACCTGCAAAGATCCCGAAAGGAAATTGCTACAACTGCGGGATGCCAGGTCACTTTTCTAATGTATGCAAAGCTCCGAGGAAGCCAAAGGCAAATGACTCAGCCGAATGCTACAACTGCCATAAGAAGGGGCACTATAGCAGGAATTGTCCTCTGAAGCAGAATGCACAAGTGGCTCATGTCTATGACGGGAAGACCCCGCCAGCTATCACCGATGGATCAGGTAAACCCGATGTCTTGGGAGGTACCCTTACTATAAAAAATATTCCTGTTTCTGTACTTTTTGATACGGGTGCATCACGTAGCTTCATTTCTGGTAACCTTGTTCACAAGTTAAAATTAAAACGAAGAAAGCTTAAGGAACCAATTAAAGTTCGAAACCCAATAGGAAGTTCTGTTAGTCTCAGTTTATGTTGTAGAGTGCCTATCTCTTATTCTTGCTACAAGTTTTCTTTTGATTCGATTGTCATGGTCCTTTCCGAATTTGACATTTTACTGGGGCTGGATTGGTTGACACAATATAAGGCCGAAGTTAGATGTGCCGAGAGAATCGTTAAAGTCGAAACGAAGCTTGGACCTATATATATACCATGCCATGGCTCAGAAATTAATAGAACAGAATTTTGGGCTTCTTTAGAAGTTACTCCTCTTTCATTAGAAAAGATACCGGTCGTTCAAAACTATGCGGATGTGTTTGAAGAAGTAGAAAATTTACCGCCGCAAAGAGAAATTGAATTCAGAATAGATCTAATTCCTAACGCCCGACCAGTAGTACATCCAATAAGAAGAATGGCCCCGAAAGAAAAAGAAGAGTTAAGTAGTCAAACCCGAGAATTACTTTGGAAAGGTCTAATCAGACCGAGCTTTTCAGCATGGGGAGCAGCAGTGATATTTGTCTCAAAATCAGACGGTACTCTAAGACTTTGCGTTGATTACCGAGATCTCAATAAGCAGACACTGAAGAACAAATATCCCTTGCCCCGAATAGATGATCTGTTAGATCAATTAAATGGAGCAACAGTATTCTCCAGAATGGACCTAGCTACAGGTTTCCGCCAATTACGTATAGCCGAAGACTGTGTTCCTTTAACAGCCTTCAAGGGTCCCGATTTATTCTACGAATGGTTGGTAATGCCGTTCGGCTTGTGCAACGCTCCGGCATACTTCGTCGATCTTATGAACAGAGTGTTCCGTGTTGTATTGAATAAATTTGTTCTAGTCTTCATCGATGACATTTTAATCTACTCCAAGTCAGAAGATGAACATGCAAAACATTTAGAACAAGTGTTGAAAATCCTAAGGAGAAATGTCTTGAAAGCTAAATTTTCTAAGTGTGTCTTCTGGCAGAATGAAGTTAAATTCCTAGGCCATGTCGTATCAAAAGAAGGGATTGCTGTAGATCCAAGCAAAATTACAGCGATTCAGAACTGGAAACAACCTACTACGCCCACTGAAGTTCGAAGTTTCCTTGGGTTAGCTAGTTACTATCGGAAATTCGTTCAGGATTTTTCAAAGATATCAGGAGTATTGACAAAGCTTACAAAGAAGCATGAGAAATTCAAATGGACACCCGAATGTGAGGAAACTTTCCAGGAGCTGAAACTGAAGTTGACAACCGCTCCAGTATTGACAATTATAGAAGGCAACCAAGACTTGACTGTATGGACAGATGCTTCTGTTAGAGGGCTAGGCGCGGTGTTAATGTAAAAAGGCCAAGTGATCGCTTATGCCAGCCGTCAACTAAAGCCGCATGAAAGAAACTATGCTACTCATGACCTTGAGTTATTAGCTATCGTGTTTGCTTTAAGAATCTGGAGGCACTATTTACTGGGCGAGAAGTTCGAACTATTTACCGATCATCAATCCTTGAAATACCTGTTCACCCAGAAAGATCTAAATTTGAGACAACAGCGTTGGTTAGAATTCCTTGCAGCATACGATTTTGAAATTCTATACACTCCAGGGAAAGCCAATGTTGTAGCGGATGCGCTCAGCAGAAAGAATGAAATCATCGCCAGTTTTGTCATCACGTCTTCATTAATAGACTGGATCTCGACCCTTCAGAAAGACGATGAATTTATTCAAAGAATCAGTCAGAGAGTCAAAGGAGGTGAATCCACAAGTTTTCGACTCGATGACAAAGGAGTTCTAAGATTAAAGGGCAGAATTTGCATCCCAAACCTTCCCGAGCTCAGGAGAGAAATACTTGACGAGTGCCACAAATCCAAATTAAGTATCCATCCCGGTGTGAGCAAAATGTATAACGATATCAAACGCACATTCTGGTGGAGGTCAATGAAAAGAGATATCTCATTATATGTTAGCAGATGCCCCACTTGTCAGCTAGTTAAGAGTGATCAGCAGAAATTGGCTGGATTATTACAACCATTGGAAATTCCAGGATGGAAGTGGGAACAAATCTCGATGGATTTCATCGATGGCTTGCCACGAACTAGAAAAGGAAACGACAGTATATGGGTAATCGTAGATCGCTTCACGAAGACTGCCCATTTCATACCTATCCGATCCAACAGAATGGCTCAAAGTTTAGCACAGATTTACTTCAAAGAAATAGTTAAACTTCATGGAGTGTCGCTCAATATAGTCAGTGATAGAGATCCCCTATTTACTAGCAAATTCTGGGAAGCATTCCAGGAAGAATTGGGAACCAAATTAAATCTAAGCACCGCTTATCACCCACAGACAGATGGCCAAACTGAGCGGGTGAATAGAATTTTAGAAGATTTGCTGCGGGCTTGCGTTATCGATTTTGGAGGCTCATGGGAAGATCACTTACATTTAGCAGAATTCTCTTACAACAATAGCTATCAAGCAAGTTTGGGAATGTCTCCATTTGAAGCATTATACGGTAGACCGTGCAGATCTCCCGCATGTTGGGTAGAACCTGGCAATAGACTTGTGTTAGGGCCCGATATGATTCAAGAAGCATCGGATAAAGTCGATTTCATTAAGAAGAGATTGAAAATAGCGCAGAGCCGACAGAAAAGTTATGCTGATGCGAGAAGAAGGGATATATCGTTTGCCGTTGGCGATTATGTTTATTTAAGAGTTTCTCCAATCCGGGGGTAATCAGATTTGGCAAGACTGGGAAGTTGGCACCAAGATTTATTGGTCCCTTTCCTATACCTGAACGGATTGGAACTCTTGCATATAGGGATTCATTACCTAATTGGTTGCCTGGTGTACATGATGTGTTCCACGTGTCACAACTCAGAAAACATGTTCATGATCCCGATCTTGTTGTGGAAGAAGCAGCACAACATGATATTGACATAACTCCAGAATTATCACTCAAGAGAGAGCCATTGAAGATAGTTGGCAAAGAAACTAGGGAGCTAAGGAGGAAAAAGATACATTTAGTCAAAGTGCAGTGGAGTAGTGATCCTAGAGACTGTACTTGGGAGACTGAGGAAAGCATTAAACAAGCCTATCCCAAATGCAGAGTGGACATCTCTGACTAACTCCGGTGCAAGGTACCCTTACAATACTTTGCATTTACATTTTATTTCCTGCTTAACTGTTATTTTCTTTTCGAGGACGAAAAGTTTTAAGTGGGGGAGATTGTAATAACCCGGAAAATGTGAACCAATTTAAAAATTTTAAATTAGGTTATTACCAAAGAATTTGAATAATTTAAATAGCCTATTTCCATAAAATATAGAATTGGGTATAATAATGGCAGTTTGAAATTTTGAATACAAACTTTGTCTGATTGTACCGGGTGGAAAATATAACGGATTTTAACGAAACTGAAAATATTTAAATCTGTTTATCAATACCTTTCTAACGAATCTGAAAAATCGAAGTTTCATAACGGAAATCAAAGGTAATGGCCAAATGAATTTTCAGAAAGGTCGCTATATAGTATATATAGCCCTTGAAAATTGAGATTTTGCATACGACCTCGGAATTCGACGAAACCACTTTTGTTAGGTCCGGGATGTCAAATTATTGCTAAGTTTCAAATTTCATAATTTTTGAAGCTAGTATGTGAGCGGGGCAAGAGATAATGTGATTGGTCAAATTCTGTTAAAAAGGGTCGACCTAAAAATGGTCGTTTTTCAAACGAGCTCAGAATTCGACGAAACTGGTTTTGTTAGGACCGTATAGTCAAAACAAAGCTAGATTTATTTTTCTGGAATTTTTCGATTCAGTTTGTGGCCCTGGCAAATTGAAATGTACGTATAAATTAAATATCGAATGTTTTATATTTTAATTTGAAAAATAACTGACTGTAACAGTCGAAATGGCCAACGAAACATATCCCATTGTGTCCGGAATCGGGGTATTTAGTTGGGGGCGACAGTCGTTGGGTTTAAAAAGGAGTCCGTTTGCAAAAACACTATTTAAAATTTTCTATAAAGCTCTGGCCAATAGGAATTTTCCTTTTTAAAAAAATAAAAATAAAATCCCAAAACCCTAGCCGCCAGAGACGAAACCGACGATCCTCGTTGCTCCACGCTTCTCCTCCCTTTTCCGATCGCCACAGGCGACGCTAGGCCGCGCCACCACCACCAGTCGATAGCCCTTCGCCTCCTCTCCACATCCGACCAAACGCCGCCCCCTATCGTCAGCTCCTTCGCCTGAACGACGTCGAGGAAGTTGTCGACTTCCCAGAGCCGCCGCCGCCTCGATTCGCCATCGCACCCCCTCAAACTACCAGCGCCGGAAAGCTCTTCCCTCCCTCGACGACGTCCAACAGTCTGATCATCCTATAGAGCAACGAATCAAGAGAAAAATTCAAACCTAAATTTGAGCAGGTTTGAAAACTAACGGCTTATATAATTTTAAATTGTTTTAACACTATAAAGCGTTGCAAAGCTTTGAAAAATAATATCTTTTTCGTTCTTTAACGAAATTCGATGAAACAGGAGACACCGTGACCGCAAGGAGGCTCTCTACATTCTAGAAGAAGCCGCGGATTTTTCCGACCTTCCTACGAAATTTAGCACTGCAATAACCAATGTGAGGAATTTAAACTATTTGTGAGAATGAAATCGCGTTGTATAAATTATATAAGCGAAGTGTAAATTATATACGCATTGTATACCTCATGTACATGTGTTGTATAAGTTATATTAGCGATGTATAAATTATACAAGCGTTGTTTGAAACATATATGCTTTGAACTGTGATGAAATGCAAGTGAATTATTATAATATATATATATATATACTCCCCTCGTCCACAGACCATGGACGATATTTATTGTTTGTGATTGACGTGATATTATATGGTATGACGAATGGTTGGAAATAATTGTTTGTGGTTGATTTTGTTGTTGAAAAATAACTTTGTGGTTGAAAAATACCCTCTTGTGGTTGAAACAAAATAGAATAGGATTGTGGAATTGAAAATAAAACATGCCGCCTGCGTGTGAACTAGATGCATGATCACCATTGTCAAAAACCGCGAGGTTTTAAGGTAGAGCGAGGAGCCGTACTAGGGACGGTCTCGGTTTTAACTACCCTGCCGTTATGCTGCCGAAATTTTCTGTAATATCTATGTGTTAGAATAATTTTCATTCGTTGAAATATATATACAAACTATATCGAATATTCATGTGTTGAGTTGCAATTCATTCGTTGGGTTGAAATTCATGTGTTGAATATTATTTGAATTTAAACAAATGGCTTTAGCGATAAAAATCACATTTTTATATATATACAAACTATATAGAATATTCATGTGTTGAATTGCAATTCATTCGTTGAGTTGAAGTTCATGTGTTGAATGTTATCATCTTTTAAAAATAAAATGAATCGACAATGAAAACTATATTTTTATAGTGAATATGAAGTGTTAAAAATACACACGTGTCGAATAAATATTTTTGATGATAAAAATATTCCTTTTATCATGTATAGGCTTAGTTAAAAATATACATGTGTTGAAATAAATAATAGTTTGCTAGAAATATTATTATTAGCTTTGTTCTGCATATATATACATGGGATGAATAGGAAAATGGATTAGCTGTAGAGTAAAGAAATTATTTGCGTGCCCGACAAATAGGTAAACCTTGATGAGTTGGCTGCACAATTTTATTTATATATCAACTCCTGTGAATGCCATTGGATGCGGAGTGCTGGTTTTTCTGTGTGAAATAATAAATAACGCCATAGGATAGTAACGATTGATTTTGAACTACACTACATGGCATACTTCTTGATGATAGGCATACTTCATCATATTCCACATAAGCAATTGGAGCTTGTGTGACGAGGTGGAAGATTTATCATACAAGCAAGAGGTTTGTATGGCGATGACTATGTACTACAGGTTGAACTGATGACTGATATGGACTATATAAATTATAACGATAAATTGCCAGATTAATAAAAACCCCACACGGGTCTGGAGTTGACAATAATCACGTCGCTCTAGCTATTAGATACGGCACATGGACTATTTATTTCCACACGGAAACGGGGTGACGGGAATTTATTCTCTGGAGAGATTATCAGTACATGCTCCCCCGTAAACACCAGAATATATCACTATAAATATGTGAATGCTTTTTAGGATTTATTGGGTACCTAATACGGCCCAATAAATTTCCAAACCCCTCCCCGTACAAAGGAGGTTATGGCGAAATTTTTCGAAATATTCAGGCGTTAGTGAAATATTTGAAGTGAAAACGAAGTTGAAATTATAGAATGAACTATAGTTGAAATAATGGAATGAACTATATTTATATATATAAATATAAATATAATTAGAAGGAATAGAGGCCATGCAGTTCGCGTTTCGGAATCGTAATTTGAAACGATTAGTACGAGAAATCCGACCATCGGATTTTCCCGAAACCGCAACCGCTGGGTTCGCCTTGGAAATATCTTTCCAACGGCACCAACCTTGTAAAAATCCAACGGTTGGATTGTCCGGAATGTTTAATTCTAATCTGAAGAAAAACAGCGCCAGAATCATTTATATTTATATATAAATATAAATATAAATAAATTTAATCGAATAAGGACGCTGCAGTTCGAATTTTGAAACCGCAAATTCAAACGACTAGTGTGGAAGATCCGACCGTCGGATTCTCAGGAAACTGGGACCGTTGGGTTCGCTTTGGGAATATCTTCCCACTGATATAGACTTTGTAGAAATCCAACGGTTAGATTTTCCGATATGTGTAAAATAAATTCGGAGAAAAACAGCGCCAGTGCCACGGCACGACCTGAAACGTCGTTTAATTAAATATGGCCATTTTTAAATGAATAAAAATGGCGAAAAATCGTTATAAAATATTATAAGCAATATTGATTGAGAATAAACCAAATGGGCTTGAATTGTTTGATATTTGATGGTTGTTTGTGTATGACATGAAAATAACACTAAAGAACTGAAAGATGGATGTCGAATAATATAACCATTAAATGAATCGATTTAAATTCTAATGACGTGAATTATTTGAAAAGGCCGAGCTAACCCTCATTTCAGATAATTTATCGAGCGATTCGAATTGGAAAATGCAAAGACGATTCAAGACCGACGATCTTCGTATCGGTTGGATGGGCGCTACTGAGGTTCCTAACCGGAGTAGCTACCGGAAAGGGACGGAAGTAGTAACCGTCTGAACGTATGTGTTGATTGGACGGATATACGAGGAATTTGACGCCTCCGGTTTCGTTCAGACCCAGGACAGACTTGTAAATGGACTGTGTGTCTGACATTGGATTTTGTTCTGTACTGATTGATCTCTATTAAATATATATCTGTTTGGCGGCGGAGAATTTATTCTTTTGCTTAACGCCCTTCTCTGAGACGTACGAGCTTAGAGGTTATATATCGATGGAAATCAATCGTATGGAGTGGACTGCCTATGTGGCATGCCAAGATGCTGTGATCAAGGCTTCTGTTGCAAAGCAAAGTCTTGTGGATGATGATCAAAGCAAGGTCTACGTGGCCTAACTTTGTGTATTTCGTAGATTCGCGAACCTCACACCCCGGTATGAGTTAAAAACTGAATACGGACTGCAGGGAGAGCACGACATTTCTTTCTAGCTATGGTGGTGTCAGTGACTTACCAGCCCTGACATATATATCTACTTTTCACCTTTGTGGTTTTTGGAATGCGAGGCGCCTCGATTATAGGTCTGTAAGGACCGGGAAACGTGTGTTCAGGAATTTCCAATCCTCTAACGTAAGTGAGGACCGGCCCTGAAGCATCCAGGGGTTACCCAGAGTGTGTAGTCCTGAGGCATTTGCTAGAGTGTCTCGAAGCGGAGAGGAGCTTGCCCCTTGCCTCGACTCATGACGGAAATCCAATTTCCAATACGAGATAACGGACTTGATTGTAGAACTAGTATGGCGACATAGTATATGGTAGCTATGCCGCCTATGATTGATATTTATGATGCTATTCGCTTTTGAAACATATATGCACTAGTAATAATATCAAATGATTTTGCTTTATACGTATCAAGCATATTTGGCTATTATAAGGTAAAACTCTATCCTCCGGCTTGCGTTGCATTGTGTGATGGGACCTGAGTCTTATAATGGCTTCATTCTTTCTAAAATCATTGCGTTGTTTTAAAAGAATTTACTTTGTTTTGAATGCACTAGCAATCACTGGAGTAAACCCGTTCCGCGAAAGTGGCGAGGTCCTATGATTTGCTATTTACTATTGTTTAACTGTTAAATAGATTCCTCATACCAGTCCCCATGACTGACTCGTTGTTTGTTTCACTTTGCAAACGCGGGTGCCCTTATTTTCACACGGGCAACCTAGTACACAGGTGACAGGTTGTTTTTGGCTCTGCACTGCGGCATAGAGTGCATTTTTGGCTCATGGCGAGGCTGACTTCACAGAGATGACTTTGACATTTTCCGCCATTACTGTACTTATATTATGATTCCGCAACGGGCGATGCAGACTGATTTACTTTCCGTATTTCTTATTGTATGTATATGTACCGCCTTCGGCGAAGTAGACTGATACCCTTATTATGTCTCACTGCATGTATGTATTCCGCCTCTGGCGATGATGACTGATCACTTTCCTTTTTATTTACTAAGTTATATCCCACGTTATGCTATTCTGATGTTTTTACATGTTGTGATTCCGCTGTCATATCCACGTAAAATTATTTTATTTATTGTTTCTGTTATTATCTGTACTCTACTATGATGATTAATGTGTTATATTCCAATGATTATCCTTAATACCGCCCCTCGGATTTTGGGATCGTCACAAGATCCGACCATCGGATTATCCCGAAACCGTTGGGTTCGCTTTGGAAATATCTTTCCAATGGCAGCAACTTTGCAAAGATCCAACGGTTAGAATGTCTGGAATGTTTAATTCAAATCTGAAGAAAAACAGCGCTAGAATCGATTATATTTATATATATATATATATATATATATATGAATATAATTAAAATAAATCGAATAACGATGATGCAGTTTGTATTTTGAAATCGTAACTTCAAACGATTGTACCGGGAGATCCAACCGTCGGATTTTCCCAAAACTGGAACCATTGGATTCGATTTGAAAAGATCTTTCTAATGATATAAAATTTGTAAAGATCCAACGGTTGGATTTTCAGATATGTGTAAATCAAATCTAAAGAAAAACAGCGCCACGGCCGCGTTATGGCCTGAAGCGTTGTTTGAATGAATTGGCTATTTTTAAATAAATAAAAATAGCGATAAATCGTGATAAAATATTATAAACAATATGGAATGGAAATAAACTGAATTTGCTTGGTTTATTGGATATTTGATGGTTGAATTTGTTTGACGTGAAAATTACATTAATGAATTGAATTATTGGTGTCGAATAATTTAACCATTGAAATGAATTGATTTGAAATTCTAAATATATGTGAATTATTTGAAAAGGCCGAGTTAATTCTCATTTCAAATAATTGATCGACGATTAAAAGTCGAAGATATGAAGATGGTGCAAGACCGATGATCTTCACGTCAAATGGAGGGGTGCTACTGATGCTCATGATAGGAGTAGCTACCTTGAAGGGGCTGAAGTGGTAGCCGTCCGGACATACTTGTTGATTGTACGGATGTACGAGGAATAAAGATCCTCCGGTTTCATTCAAATCCAGAACGGACTTATAAATGGATGTGTGTCTGACGTTGTATATTGACAACATGGCATGCAGAGATGATGTGATCAAAGCTTTTGTTGAAAAGCAGAGCTTTGTGGTTGATGATCAAAGCATGGCTTTGAATAGCTAGCTTTGTGTTTAGCGTTGTTTCGCGAGCCTCACAGCCCGGTATGAGCCAGAAACGGGAGAGGACTGCAGGGAGGACATGCGTTTCCTTCTAGCTAGGAGTGGTGTTGGTGTTTTTACACGGCCTGACATTTTACTTATATGGATGATGGATAGCGAGGCGCCTCGGTTATATCGGTCGATCCGGGACCGATGGAGTCATTGGGCTCACTGACGCCCCACAGGGCGGGGAAACGCATTGTTCAGGCATTTTAATCCACTCCATGTGGACTGGCCCTGAAGATCCAAGGGTCACTCGAACTCTGATCCTGAGACACGGGCTAGAGCGTCTCAAAGCGGTAAGGACAATCCCTTGCCTTGGTTCATGACAGAAATCCAATTTCCAAATACAACATCGTGCGGTTTCGATTGTATACCTATATATGGCGACATAGTGGTATGGGGCATTAATGTCGTCTATGATTGATATTTATGATTGAAATGGTTTTTGAAACATATAAACACTATAAATAATATCAAATGATTTGTTTTGCTCGTATCAAGCATATTTTGGCCATTATAAGGTAAAACTCTATCCTCCGGTTTGTGTTGCATTGTGTGATAGGAACTGAGTCTTATAATGGCTTCATTTTTATAAAAAGTATTGCGATGTTTAAAAGATTTACTTGTTTTAAAGCACTGGCAATCCAATGGAGTAAACCCGTTCCGCGTTAGCGGCGTGGTCCTGTGATTGGCCATATTATAAAATATGTTAAGTAGATTTCTCATACCTGTCCAATGACTGACTCGTAGTTTGTTTTACTTGCAAACTCGGGTGCCCCTATTTCTACACGGGCAGCCTTGTATTCAGGTTTTACAGGCTCTTTCTGGATAACTGGAGCTGAAGATGGATTCTACTATTTGTTTCTTTTTATGTTGTTCAGCTCCTATTGTACATATTATGTTTTGATTCCGTTGTGGACATTTATGTAAAGCTGAACTGTATTTTGTACTAAGTATGATCCTGTATACTGTGTAACTCTGATGATTATGTTTATCCAGTGTATTATTTGTACATTATCTGGTGTATTTATTTATTTCTATTCTGCTGTTATCTGTTTATGTGTTATATTCCAAAGATTACCCTTGCCATCGTGGAACGGGGGTCTGGGGTCGTCACATTTTTTGTATAAAAATCAGATTTTTGTCTACATAAATAAAACAAAATTAAAAACTCACCTTTATGTAAAAATTTCATCTTTGTTGGAGGATGGGGGTCCCACGGCGGAGAGGTGGCGCAGGCCCAGTGGGAGGCGGCGGATGGCTATGGCAGTCGAAGGCGGGGTCCATGGGGTGTGGAGCTGGCTTCTTTCCATTGTGGGAGGCTTTGTACTTGAAGAAGGGGAAAGAGGAGAGGCAGTGGCACAGCAGGGGGGAGCGGTGGTCGTCGACAGCTGCGGGAGGAGATCCTTCGGTTGGCGCGGCGGCGCTGATGCCAGAGTAGGCAGCGCGAGATTGGGAAGGGGCTAGGGCTGAGCGACAGGGTGATAGCAGATTTTATTTTTTTTTAATTTTGATTTAGGTTTAGAGATAATGGGGGAGCCTAGTTTATATATTTAATTATATTTTTTTCGTTTTATTCTCCAAAAATGTTGACTTTCCATTTGTACTCCAAACGAGACCCAACGACCGTCGCTCCAAGCTAATTACCCTCATTCCGAACACAATAGGATATGTTTCGTAACCCAATTCAGCTATCACAAATAGTTCTCGTTAAATTTGAAATATAAATCAATATATTTTAAATTCAAACGCACATTTTAATTTACCAGGGCCACATACTGACTCCAAAAATTCTAGAAAAATAAATCTGGCTATGTTTTGACGATATTGTCCTAACAAAACTAATTTCATAGAATTTGGAGACCGTTTGAAAAATGGCCATTTTTAGGTCGATCCAGATTGACTAAAACTGTTTAAACACGTTTTCTTTTGCCATGCTCACATATTAATTCCAAAAATTTTGAAAATTGGAATCTAGCAATAATTTGAAATTCTGGATCCAACAAAAGTGGTTTCATCGAAAACGGAGGTCAGTTGCAAAATGGCTATTTTTAAGGGCTATATATTATATAATATATATAATTTCCATAGCGACATTTCTGATTTTTCAACTGGACATAACTTTTTATTTCCGTTATGAAATCTGGATTTTCCACATTCGTTGGATAAATATTTTCAAATAGATTCAAATATTTCTAGTTTTACTGAAATCCGATTTATTTTGAATCATGTACATTCATTTGAAATTTTAAATCGAATTTTCAAACTGCCGCGCCATTTCGTGTTCGTTTTATAATTAAAATAACTTTATTCATTTTAACTTCGTTTAAAATAAATTTATAGTCGTTATTATTTAAAGTAAATCATTTTAAATATTCAAAATCTATTAAAATTGCTAAAATAATAAATTTAAATTGGTTCCGATTTTCCGGGTTGTTACAGTTTGCATACTTAATCGTCATTATAGTACAATCTTTCATCACTTGTATTATATACACTTATAATGTAATGTTCATATTATGAATTATTTTATATGAAAGTTGAATGGTTAGCTAGTTCTTGTTTAATGTGATTTATATTATTGTGTGAAATGATACTCTATGTCTATGTAAATTTATCAATTATAGTGTGATAATTGATACAACCGTTACGGTACGCGCTTTGCGCATATGTTATTTCCCTTATAAATCTCATATGTTTAACCCATTCACAATAAAATTATTTACATGTATAATTTAGTGTTAAAATCATAATTTTTTAATTTAAAATTTTATGTTGCAATATCTTATGATTTATTATGTGTGAATCTTCCTTTCAATTATTTGTTAATAAAAAATAAATTTTATATAAAGTTAATTTGTTAGATCCTATTTGTAAGTGGTATAAAGACTTGTTAATATATATAGATGAATGTTTTGAATTTATAAATAAATTTCATGTGTAAAATCCTAATTTTAAACGATAATATGACATAATAGTAACTGTAAATTAACAAGTTGAATTAGTAAGTGAAATTTATTTCTAAGATCCTATATTTTAGTAATAATAAGTTATAATATATATATAAACATAAGGGCATTTTTGGTACTCCGCGATTACGCTAAAAAAGGGTGATACGAAACGTATTTCAACTATATTAAAGATGTACATAGTGAGAAAATGATTTTTAATAGCATGCAATAAAAGGATTAAATAATATTTTAAAAACGTCATTAAAGGATTTAATAGCATTATACAAATGCTATTAGATGATTCATAGCATTTACAAAACGCTATTTAGCAAGTCATTATAATATTGTATTTTTTAATAGCAATTTAAAAATGCCATTAATAAGACTTTTTATAGGGTTTTGAAAGCTAAAAAAATATCCATATTGATAGTGTGATTTTTATAGTGTTTCTTATGTTGTTATTATTCTCTGACCTATTACAACTTGTTGATTTACAATTTATAAAAATGCTATAATAGCCATTTATAGCGTTTTTTAAATGCTATTAAAGAGTCATTTTTTGTGGTGATCACAATGTCAATACAAATAAAAAATATAGTGCAGCAAAAATAGAAGTATATAGATAATGAAAGCCTCTTAGCTCATCTGCAGAACTCTAAAGTGGCCAAAATTATAACCCCTTTTACATAGCTTACTCGAAATAGTATACCAAGAATTTAGGGGAAACAAAATGTAATGACCCGAACTTCCCTGTGAAGAAAAGCACGGATTGAGTTGAGAACATGACAAATCAAAACACAAACAGAAGAACATTTCATTGCTTATTACAACATTTTACATCAGAGTACAAGAATATAACAGAGTATGAATATATATAATACATTGATAAACATCAGAGATTTAAATTACATTTAAATACATAGGAGCGGAAAAATAATACAAAACACAATTGAAAGTAATACACGGATACAGAGCTTCGAATATCGCTTCAGCTGTCAATCGGGATCTTGTGAATATAATATCTGCAAAACCCAGCTACTAGCTGCATGTGTGGAAAATAGGGGCACCCAGAGTTTAGGTTAAAACAATAAACTCCAGATCAGTTGTGTGACTGGTGTGAGAACTAAAACAGTTATTTAAAACTTTGCATTAAAATGGAGTATATCAAGGGACCACGCCGTATAACACGAAACTGGTTTCCTCTCAAGAATACCGGTGCATATAATAAACATCGCAATGCTTTTTGAAAAAATGAAGCTATTATAAGACCCAGGTCCCATCACATAATGCAACGCAAGCCGGAGGACAGGGTTTTCCCTTATAATAGGCAAACATGCTTGGTACGTTTAAAACAAATTATTTGACACTATTATTAGTGCATAGTGTAAAACAACTTCAAATATAAATGTATCAATACTAGATGGCATGGGTACCATATATCATGTCGCCAATACTAGGATCTACAATCAACACCGCAATGTCACGTATTGGAAGTTGGATTTACGTCTGTGAACCAAGGCAAGGGATCGTCCTTACTACTTCAAGACGCTCTATCCCATGTCTCAGGATTAGAACGCATCGACCCTTGGTCCGTCAGGGCTGGTCCTGTAACGAGTACCGCGAAATCCGGTAGGCTTTGCAACCATCCCTTCATCCTCCAGTACAGCAGGTAAAACCCATCGTGGCTTACAGTTGTACCCCAGACACCTTGTTTTACGGCGACCCTTTCGAGATCCCCCGGCCACAGCTTACCAACCCTAAACAGGGACATGTGGGGGTAAGAGTCTCCCGTTCGCCACCAAACCGCGAAGCGAGAACCCCCCATCATGCTGCATCCTATGTACATTCAGTTAAAGTTCAAAATCAAATTTTCAAACTACCGCGCCATTTCTAACTCCATTTATATTTAAAATTAAATTTATTCGTTTTAACTTCGATTGAAATGAATTCTAGCCATTATTGTTTATAATAAATTATATTATAACCTCAAAATTCATTAAAATTTTCTGAAATAAAAACTGCCCTTTTATTTGCATTTTCAAATGTAAATATACATTGAAATTCAAGTTTATTCTTTTATTTGCATTTACTAATGTAAATAAACATTAAAAATAAAATTTATTCTTTTATTTGCATTCACAAATGCAAACACATATTGGAAATAAAGTTTTGTTCTTTTATTTGCATTCGCAAATGTAAACATGTTTTGAAAATAAAGTTTGTTCTTCTATTTACATTCAGCCATGCATATATATATAGAAAATAGAAATTGTTCTTTTTGCATTTACCAATGCAAAATGTATATTGAAAACAAATTATTCATTTGCACTCACCAGTGCAAATAGAAACGTATATTGAAAATAAAGTTTATTTCTTTGTTTGCATTTATCAATATAGATGCATTGAAAAATTAAGGTTTATTTGCATTTATCAATGTAAATATTCAATGAAACTATAGTCTATTTTCTTTATCTACATTTTCCAACCCCAATGTACACACTTTTATACATTTAACAGAATTTGTTTAAATTATACTTTGAAAATAAATTTTGTTCTCTTATTTACATTCACTAATGTAAATAAAATTTATAAACAAAACTATTCTTTGTTTGCTTTCACAAATGTAAATGCTCATTTAAATAAAATTTGTTTCTTTTATTTACATTCAATAATGTAAATACACTTTGTAAATGAGGTTCTTTTTACATTCACTCAAATATACTTTTAAATGAAATAAAAGTCACATTGGTTATCTGCATTCCTTGTTGCAAATAAAACCTTAAAATAAAGTTCATCTTTGTTTGCAATTCATTAATGCAAACAAATCATCAGATTGGAAATTATATTCTTTATTTATAATTTTGATATGAATAAAGATTGTTTGAAATAAAGGATAGAATTTAAAAGTTACATTTTAATAACTAAACATTCACATTTTTATCATTAAAGTAGAATAGACAAAAACACTCATTTTGTCTAAATTAAAAGAATAAAACAAAATATAGCATTGGCATGATTATTAGATTTGAAACTCAAATTATTCATTGTTGTAAATTTATATTAGTTAAAAACCAATTATTCATTTTTGTTAATTTACATTAGTTAAAAATAATTATTCATTTTAGCCAATTTATACTAGTTAAACAAAATTTTACATTTTGTTAGGAATATTCATTTTTGCCAAAATGAATTAGTTGTAGCAATTTATTTATATATATATATATATATGTATATGTATATATATATGTTGACAAGATATATACATGTCAAGATAGGATAGTTAAAACAAATATTTATCATTTTGTCTCATTAGAATTGCCAAAACAAAATAACCATTTTCGTTTAGAGTTTAAATTAGCAAAATAGAAATTGTCAATAGAGACAAAGTTATTATGCTTATTCATTCATTGCAATAGAGAGATTTTCTTGTCATCATTATATATATTGTGTATAACACTTCCATTCACAAGTTACCCGACTTGTGTATGTGATTGGGACGATAATTTTTCACATATCGCCCAAGTGCACAAATTAGTTTATCATTTGCTTGATTGGTTGAAAACCCCACACGGGTGTTGGGATGAAAATTTACATACACTAATCCCAATATTTAGTTGTACGTTGATCGTTAGATCGACGGGCTGCGATGAGCGTTATTATATAATTTTAACGCTTACACAGTGGAAATTACACTTTGGATGTAATGGATGACTTGATGATTATACTGTTATTGTCATATATATGATGTGTGTGAAATCCATATAATCCAAATTATATGGTAAATGTTTGAGTCGCATTTCGATTCAAGTGTTCTTTTAAATAAGACTATTTTTACATTAGAAATCCTTTTTATATAAAGTGCATATATTTTCATAATACATATTGTTAATCAACTATATGTTAAACAAAGAATATTTGTAAAAGATAAAGATTTGTAAAATAAAGAATACTTCTCATTTAGAATCTTTTATATAAAGAATATTTTTATGATTATTTAAAAAAATATGTTTTTAAAAGATTACTAGCATTTGCAATTATATTTTGTGATATGAAATAAATTGAGGTGTGAAGTGGATTTATCGTGGACGATGTTTTAAACGACATTTGTCCTTTGATCCAATTTACATTGAAATTATTATTTGGAACTTATTAATCTATTTTATAGATTTAAAAAGGCATTTTCTAAAAAAATCAAGTTTTTCAATTTAATATATTAATAGGAATTAAGTGGAAATTCGATGGGTAATCATCGAAATGGGCTTCTGTAAAAGAAGACCGATATTATATATGGAATTTAAGAGGCTTTGCCGTTATTCCATTTATACTATTAGTCCGATACAGAAATCTATATCGATTATGTATTGATTTGATTTCTGTGAAATTCCCTATTTCAGAAATTGATTTATAGATTTCATTTTCAGTGTTTATCTTTGATAAAATTAATGAGAATCTTTTAAAACGAATATCTTACTAAAAGAATACTCGGAGTTGGAATGTGATGAAATGTGCGATTTTCCAATATTTGTTTTTAATCCCAACATACGCGAGTTATTCAGAAAGACCGGGTTTAACTCATTTTGAATAATCATCACGACGATCTAGAGTCGAAGATGAAGACGGTGATTGAAGACCGAAGATTTTCACATTGTTGGGATGATGATGACTGGTATCTTGAATTGGGATTGGCCTTCCAAGGCAAGGTATTTGGTGATGGTCGTCCAAACGCATTTGGAGATCGACGGACACGTTGTTTCACTCAGACCCAGAGCGGACTTGTAAATGGATTGCGTGTCTGACATTGTATTCCTTTCTACTGTATTTGTTGAACGCTACTGATTATATACTTCTGTTTGGTGGTGAAGAATTTATTCTTTACTTATCACCCTTCTCTAAGACGTATGAGCTTAGAGGTTATATATATTGGTAGATGATCAATAATATGGTAGGGTCTGACAATGTGGCACGCCAAGATGCAAATTGATCAACGCTTTTGTTGAAAAGCAGGGCCTTGTGGAATGATCAAAGCATAGCCTATTACGGCATAGCTTTGTGTATATCGTGACTTCGCGAGCCTCACACCCCGGTATGAGTCAAAAACGGGATATGGACTGTAGGGAGTGCACACGTTTCTTTCTAGCTAGGGGTAGTGTCAGTGCTTTAACACGGCCTGGAATTTTACTTATGTGGATAATGGATTTTGAGGCGCCTCGGATTTTTATAGGTCGATAGTGGTCATATTATAGGTTCAAAGGAACAGAGAAACGTGTGTTCAGGCATAACCAATCCACTACCGATAGGAGTGGACCGGCCCTACCGTTCCAAGGGTTCACTGCGGGGGATCCTGAGGCATTTGCTAGAGTGTCTCGAATCGGAAGAGGACGATCCCTAGCCTCGATCTCATGATGGAAACCCAATTCCCAATACGCCCTTGCGGTTTTGATTGTAAACTTATATATGGCGACATAGTATATGGTACCTATGCCATCTAAGATTAATACATTTATATTGAAATGTTTTAAATGTATATACACACTAATAATAATATCGTTTTTACGTATTTAGCATCTTTTGACCATTATAAGGTAAAACCCTATCCTCTGGTGTGCGTTGCATTGTGTGATGGGACCTGGGTCTTATAATGGTTTCATTTTTCTAAAAAGCATTACGTTATTTGACGATTTACTTTAATTATGCACTGGCAATCCAATGGAGAAAGCCCGTTCCGCGTTAGCGGCGTGGTCCTGTGATTAGCCTACTTATTAGATAAGTTAAGTTAAGAATTCTCGCACTAGTCCCACGACTGACCTGTAGTTTGTTTCACTTTGCAAACTCGGGTGCCCTCTTTCCACACGGGCAGTCGAGTAGCTTTTTGCAGATATAGTTAAGCAGGATCCTGGATTGAAGTCTGAAGCTGGGTCCAGAATATTGATGGCCTTCCGCTGAGATTAGTTCCGCTGCAATGTATTTAATTTATTGTAAACGTATCTTCCGCTATATTATTTATTGATGTACTCTGATATATTATGTACTCTGATGTAACGTTTATTATTGATGTTATAAAAGTCTGTGTTGTTGTTCTGATGTGTTGTATGCCCAAAGTTAACGTACGCGGGTTTTGAACGGTCATGATCGATCTTGCGATCGTTTATGGTCGGGCGAAATTCGGGTCGTTACAGGTCCACTCGATGTGGATTAAAATGCCTGAACACTAAGTTTCCCCGCCATGTGGGGCGTAAGTCTGGTCTGTATAAAGACCATATCATCCATCGGCCCCGCAACGCCGATATATCCGAGGTGCCTCGCTATACATCATCCACATAAGTAAAACGTCGGAAGTGCGAAACCCAGACACCACCCTAGCTAGAAGGAAACACATGTCCTCCCTGAGGTCCTCTCCCGTTTCTGGTTCACACTGGGGTGCGAGGCTCGCGAATTAACGCTACACAATGCTATGCTATATTAAAGTCGTGCCTTGATCATCAACCACAAGACTCTGCTTTTCAATAGAAACCTTGATCATTTGCATCTCAGCATGCCACACAGGCAATTCACGCCATGCAACCGATGTTTATCAATCACACAGAATGAAATCCAATGTTAGACACACATCTATTTACAATTTCGTTCTGGGTCTGAATAAAACTAGAGGCACCTTATTCCTCGTCCCATATGTCCAATACATGAGAGAGGCCCTCGCATATCCGTCGATCTCCAAGTACGTCTGGACGATCACCACTTATTACCTCGTCTTGGGTGTACAGCCCAATCAAGACATCAGTAATCATCCAAACGATGTGAAGACCTCCGGTCTTCAACCACCGTCTTCATCTTCTATTTATCTCGAATCAGTTATTCAGAATGGGATAAACCCGGTCTTTCTTAATAACTCGCGTATATAATAAAAAAATGCTATAAAAATACAACATATGCCTCATTCCAATTCTAAACATTCTTTTATTTAAATATTCATATCCTTTGGGAAAGGTTCCCATTAATTTTATCAAAGATAAATTCTTTAAATTTATTCTTTAGTCTTCCTTTGGAAATCAATCCATACCAAATTATGGTTTATCCAAACTATTCGGGATTAGCGAACCTTACCGAAATAATCATTTGTTAAATTTCCCAATCCCAACCTATTCATCCCTTGAAGAAAAACTGGTAATACTTCATATCTAACACCACGATGTTATCGGTAAACTCAATTACCATTTCACATTCAAATCTAATTAAAGATTTAACTATCGCCTAGAGTAAAACTGGTAGTACCCCATTCTCGATCATTTCTTGAATTTGATAATTTTAGCTATCAAATTCACCTTTCAATCTATTTAAAGATTCATTAAAACTCTAATTCATTTTTAATTTCCAAAAATCATTACTTAATGATTATCCAAAGTTAAGAAATAAATCTTATCTTTAAACGGGTTGAAGAACTAATGTCATTTAAAACACAACTCACGATAAACCTAAAATCACATTCCATTAACAATGGAATCTTCAGATCAATATATATAATCGATATGAACTTCCATATCCAACCGATAATATAAATGGAATAACGGCAAAGCCATTTAAATTCCATATATAGTAACAGTCTTCCTCCACAGGAATTCACTTCAATTATTACTGAATTGAATTCCATTCCATTCCAATTTATTTTATTAAACTGAAAACTTTTCTTTTGGAAATTTCCCTAAATCTTAATTAAAAGATTTATAAATTCCAAATCATATTTCACCATGAATCGGGTTAAAGAACGAATGTCGTTAAAAACACAGTTCACAATAAACCCAATTCACATTCCATCTCAATTCCAATAAGTGTTACTTAATTGGTAAATTTCATTAAATCTTAATAAAAAGATTTAATCTTTTCTCAATTGCGTTTAAGAACAGTGTTAGTGAAGACACAGTTCACGACAAACCCAAAATCCTATTTCATATTAAATATAAGGCTCTGAATAGAAAATATATCGGCTTATATTCAATATCAAATTCTGAACTCAACAAACATCGTATTGGAATAATGATATATATATATATATATCTTCCAAATTCCTACACAATGTCCGTATAATCACGGAATCCAATATCGAAATATTTCAAAGATAATTTCTATTCAAATCCATTCCAATTCATATATTGGAAATTCTGGTTATTTTTAAAACCGTTTCAAATCCAATTTATTTATTTAAAAATAATTGGGTTATAATTCAAATTCATAACTAGTTCATTTCGATAAAAATCTATTTTTATCTTTTCAGATATGGAATTTTTCATCTTAATTCTTTCCATATCATTTCTTATGATTTTACACTTATTATTGGTATTTTTAATAATTTTATCAAGGCCCGTACAGTCGATTTCCATAAACGACCATCGAACTACACTTACACCGACCTTTTCCAAATTTGATTTGGACATAATTGCAAATCCAACCGTTAGATTTCAAATCGCCAATATTTGTTAAAAGCTCGAACCCAACGGTTTTGGATTTAGGAGAATCTGATGGTTAGATCTCCCGTAATGTCCATTCGAAGTCAATCATCGAAATTCGCGAACTACCGCAGCACGGTGCGTTCTACTCAGGACATTACACTACAACAAAAATACCTTATTACAACATCCATTTTACAACGGGCACTTCATGCCTATTGTAATAGAATGCTATTACAATGGTCAATTTCTTGACCGTTGTAATATATGCCTGTACAACGCCCTTTTTACAGCGGGCAAAGACTGCCCGTTGTAATAGAATGCTATTACAACAGTCGTTTTTGAAAGTTGTAATAGATACCATGTGCAACGCTCTTTTTACAATAGGCGAAGGCTGCCCGTTGTAATAAATGTCTATTTTACAACAGTCACAAAATGCCCGTTGTGATAGGTGCAAATTTTCGACAGTCAATATTTAATAATTACAATACATCCATAAAATTAATACTAATTAATTTTTATTATTTAATAATTAACCATTAATTATATGTTACTAATTATAAACTATAATATTATATTACTAATTACTAATCATTAATGATATTATATTATTTATTAATATTTAACAATTAATCATTAATAATATTATATTAACCATTTATAACTTGTAATAATTAATGGTTATTAATAAATAATCTCTAATTACTAATTGTTATATATAATCAGTTTTCCAACAAGCATAATATTGCTTTCCAGTTATTAGTAAGTAATATCGAGTAATTGATATATCAAACATATAATAATTTATAATTAACAATAATATTAATAATTTATGATTAATATTATTACTATTAATTCACTACATGAAAAATACCATTATACAACATTAAATCTGCATTAAATCACCGATGTATTGTAAAAATTCTTGATCTTTCACGATACTTAAGTAAAAATGTTGTAATAGGATTCCCATGACATCGTTTTTGTTTAAATGCTGTAAAAGTAATAATATCTCCAATGTCTACATACATAGCTATAAAAAAGTTTTAAATGTTGTTTTATTCATATTATTGTAATAGAATTAATAATTACAATACTTTCTTAAGATTAATATTAATTATTTTGTATTATTTAATAATATCATATTAATCACATGTTACTAATTACTAACTATACTATTATATTATTTATTAATATTTAACAATTAATAAAATTACATTAATCATTTATAACTTATAATGATTACTGATAAATAATTACTAATTATTATATATAATATGTATTTCAATAGACTTAATTTCAGTTCTCAATTATCAGTAAGTAATATCGAGTAATTGCTATTAAACTAGTGTGTAACCCGTGCGTTGCACACGACAACATTGTTAAATATAGAATTTAATATTTTAGTGTTAAAACGACAATTTTTTTATGCAGTATAGAATAATTTTTGATGTGCATTATATACACTATTAATTAAAATTATCATTTGCAGTTTATGTTTTATAGCTTACATAAGTAGTATGCATGTGAACGTATTTGAGAACTTTTTTGGTTATTTTGTTAATATGAATATTCTGTACATGTTGAAATTGATATATGTTAGTAATTTATTCTATGATTTGGGAAATATAATTTAATAGAATTTGTTAAATAAGTTAAAGGAAAATTTTGAACTTAATTTAAATATATAGTATAATAGAATGAATTGAAAGAAGTAAAAAAAAAAAAAACAAATTTCCTGTGAAGGTAGTGACATTAAAAAAGATTTTGTGATATAATAAATGGTAAAATTTTGATATAAACGAATCAAAACGGATTTACAAATTAACTTTATTATTGTTGTTGGCATACATAATTTATATTATGTGATTCATACACTCTTGTTAATATGAATCCACATAGAAAAATTGATGTATGTTTTAAAGAGCTATTAGAAAAATGTACTAATTATTTACTAAGATTATTTAAATAATTATAATTTAAGATTTCATAAGCAGTTTAAAGATATGGATTTAACTATAAAATATAATGAAAGGATTAAGGCGGCTCCATAAATAATCGTGGAAGTGTTAAAATGTGAGTATTTGAAGCTATAATTGTTTTCTTCAATTTATGGTAAATTTTTTGAGATAAATGTATAATATATTAAATTTACTATTATTGTTTATATATTATTTAAATCATTAATTTTTTAACTTTATATTTGGAAGGAAAATTGATTTTGCCTTCTTTCTTTATATGAGCATGATATACATTTTAAAACATCATATTTGGCAGTATTAGATGAATTAACAACATTTACTGATTGAACTTATTCGATAAATTAAAAACCATATAATTAATTTTAACATATTGGTTTAAATGTACAATGTTAAGTGGTATTGTGGAGTGTTTTGTAAATTAGTAAATAAATATTGAAATATGAGTTCTTAATGTTAACATTGTAATGTAACACAGGATAAATTAAATGAGTTAAATTTTAAACATGTGATTGTTATTATGTGTATAATTTATGTTATGCAATTAATGTGTTTATATATTGGAATCACTGTTTTTCTCTTTTTTTTTAATGTGAATATAGTTAATCTTGATGCGACTTATTAGGCGAATCATTGAACAATAGTTCGCTAAAGTTACTTAATTAGTTTTAATATTATGTATTAATTATAAATTATGGTATTAAATGTATAATGTCGAAAATGAATTGTGAAAGACTTAAATTATTATAGAAAATTTGACGTGTAGGTATTTTGAGTCGAAAAAAAATGCTTTTTGTCATTTTTTAGTGTTTGAAAGAAATATTAGTTAACTAAACTTACTTAAATTTCGATTTATGTAATCAACTAAAATGTGTGAACTTAAATATAAAATTTTAGGAGCTAATGATTATATTATATGTAAATAATCATGTAGATTTTAAAATGTCCATATCAAAGTGTAAAACAATGAAAGAGTAGGAGAATGGGGTTTCAAATTCTTCCACTTTATTATTTATTTAGTGGATATATCAAAATGGGTGAATCTATTAACGTTATATTAAAAAATATACTAACTACTATTTACTTAGAATATTTAGATAGTCTAAATTTGAGATTCCCTTAGCAACTTGAATATGTGAGTTCAAAAATAAATATTAAGAAAAAATTAAAGGAGTTTTGGTGATAAAGGTATAAACGCTAAAAACAGAATTTTGCAATGTAGAGCACAATGATTTTATTTCGATAAGTTAATATTAAGCTAAAATTTTGGATTAAAATATAACAACGCTTGTTTTCGAAAAAACAAAGAAATTTTGGAATGCAAGTATTTGATGGTAAAAGAAATTTACAGTGCAATGTATAATTAACATATGGATATTAATTAAAGTTGGTATTTTTTTAATCAATATGATTTATGTTATATGCAATATATTTTTACATATTAGAGTGACGTTTTAATACTGTAATGTACATATGTTTAATATTGATCCTTTTTTTAATTGAAAAATAGCTTGATTATGCAATTGTAAATTTAAAATATAAAAATAATGCCATATCTAATATATAACTTGATTTATGTTGACGAATTACCATATTTAATGGTCAATTAAAATGAAATCGTAAATGAGTAAAGAAGTAACAACGATTTCCTTATTGATTTTATTCTCAATTAGTGTTAACGAATTTCCATTAATTTAGTCATATAAAAGGAAGATTAATTGGTGCAGTTTGAAATTCAAATCAAATAGAATTGAAAATTAAATTTGATTTTGCATAAAACAAATAAAATAGTCAACACAATATTAATTGATCATTTTAATGTTCAAATTACTAAGGGAACGGCATATGTAACGCTATTATTGATCTATGATATTGTCACATTTTATACAAAATAAGTCAAAATTACTAAAGGGATACCATAAATAAGTAAATACTAATTGGATATTGTGTAAATATACTAAGTAAAAATATACTTTTACACAAAAGAAACCTATCATCACATGTTAAGGCGGTGATGAATAATCTGGAAAGAAACTTAAGGGCAAAACAGAAATTTTGAGCTTGGAAAGAATAATATCCAACACACGCAGGGAAATTGAACATAGCGAAAAAACCTCTCGTAGTCCCCTCGAGTTCACTTTCAGTTCTCTAACCCTAATCTTATCCCAAACATCATCACGGAAAAAATGGAAATTATCATAAGAAATCAACTATTAATTTCGCGACAACCATTATTTCACATCCATGTTCTTCTCCCAAAAATAACCATGGAAAAATGGAACGAAAATTTTGCGCAGCATTGATTAAATCGACAAAGAAGTTTAGAATCTTGCAGATCTGCTCTGAAAGCATAAAATATGTCGATCGAAGGTAGTATCTTCTCAATATCTTCTTTTAATCATCTATTATTTTTTACTGTATGATAAATTAGTTTGTTATTACAAATTAGTGGTATACATGATTAAATTTATACCTCTGAGAATGAAAGTAACTGTATTTTTTACTGTATGATAAGTTGTTGGATGAAACGATTAAGTTCTTCCGAACTTGAGTGATTTTTCTTTTAGTAATTCTTATATTAAGGTTTATCATACTGATTTTATTGGTTATTTTTCCAAGTAACTGTATTTTTTGCTTCATTCATTAATTAATTTAATAACTTATTTTTCTTTGTTAGACTTTGGTTTGGTTATTATAAATGATTAGTCTGTGAATTTGTTATATGCTTCAGGTAAAGTACTGTACGACTTTTAGGTATACTGAAAACTGTAAAAAGTATAATTACACATCTCCATTAGTTGATGACTTGAAATTCGAGTCAAACTGGCATTCTATTGAGGGTTGTTTAGTGTATTTCCACATTCTGGTTTTGATAAAACCAGCATATCGCATTAGTATACCATATATATATTTAATTATATTTCAGATTGGACTATTTACATAGTAATTATTTTGCTTTGAAGATTATCATAAAGGCGACTAAAGAGTACAAAAATACTGGAACGTATTTGATGTGGCATTGATAATGATGTCTATCTCCAACATCTGTTAAATATGGCTGTTTGGAGAGGTCATCGGATCTGTTAATAAAAGGTAATGAAGAAGATTTTTTCATTGTTATTATGCTTTGGAAACTCTGAGTATGGGATCTATGTGATCGATTTAAACATTATTGTGATTTTGAATTCATCTGGCACTTGTTGGAATTAACTCGATTTATACATTTCCAAAATCACATTTGTTAGTGTAACGACCCGGATTTTTTGAGCAGTCTATTTTAAATAATTTATATCGTCGAAATTAGTGAGTTAATAATATACATGTTATTTTATATTGAGTGATCGATTCAGTAATCAAAATACGATTTATTTTGTTAACCATCGGAATACGAGAACAAAAATAATTCAATTCGAAGATAAAACTGAATCGTAATAGTTCAGATGATCAATACATATTCTATTTGAATATAAACAACGATAATAGTGATTTATGAATTTTAATTCTGTTATATTAATTTAATATGGTTATTCCATATATACGAACGAATTAAATTTTAGAACCGCTCCCGTTGAGTTTAGAATATCGTATAATGTTGTTAACATCGGTCGTTGCGACTAGATAGCAGTTTGGGATTTCGAATAAAAGGACCGCAAGATATTTTAGTTATATATAAATAAATAAATAAAAAAAAATCAATTTATTTTCAAAGCCCATACTTTCATTTCAGCCGACCTATCTTCATTTACATCGCAGACTATTTCTCCTCGAGCTGTAAAACATGTCTTTCTTGTTCGGTATCAAAGAAACAACAAGTTAATGAAGCTGTACGTCTTGTTCACCCTTCGCATTCTATATAATAGGCTGACCCCTTTGATTTCAAGCCAAAATCCCCTTCGTTCCTCAAACCAGAAACCGTTTCTCCTTTTTCCAAATCAAGTTGAATTTTTTTTAGAAAATCAAATACCCGATTAAAACAATAAATTCTTGATTCAATTAATTCGTCTGCGCTCAAGCTTCATGCTCATACCATTCAATCTGAATCCGATCATCCTTCCAGTCGCGCTTCTTCATTCAGCGACGCCTAGGGTTCTGTGCCTCGTGGTGGTATGCGAGTGGGTGAAGGGTGCGAATCGTTTTGAGTTCAGACCAGGGAGGGGTTGCGATTGGAGGAATGAAGCACACCACGATTTCGAGGGAGGCGAGCTGAACTTTGGTTGCGCGTTCGAAGGGGTACCACTGTGTTCAATACTGATGATGGCAGAGTTGATGAGGGGTTCAAACTAAGGAAGTTCGATGGGTTCTTCAAGGATTGCCGAGGTTGAGGTTTCAAGAATCAATGCTGGGAAGTTCGGAGTTGGCCTCGTTCACGAGACTGAAGGGATTTCGAATTTTGTTTTGCTGTAGAGCCAAGACCCTATGGATTAAGGTAATTCATTTATTTATTTTTAGATAATACTGAAATTAATTTATACAATTGGCAATCTACTTAAAATGAAATTTATTTATGAATTAGTTAGATTCATGGAAATGCTCAAAAAAAAAAAATCAAAATGGTAAGAACATAATAATTTAAAATTTGTTATTCCAGTAGTCATAACATATACACATATTTGTGTTTAAAGATATGTAAAATTTCAGTTAATAACCATTTAAAAGAAGGAAAAATATAGGAAAGTTATTTATTCGTTTAAATAGTTAATTTAAATAAATAAATGTTTAATCAATAGATTTAAATTGATTATCATAGGTGAGATGAATTCAATTGAGATAGTTCGAATAAATGCATAGCTGGGAAATATGGAAATAAACAAGATATTCGACAAAAGAACCCGGTGAGTAAATCTCACTCACCTTTAGAATTATTTTTATTTCGTTAAAAATAATTGTTTGTGCTTGTGTGAATGATTTCTGGTTGCTTTATATATATTAGTTATTTAGGCTATATATATATATATTGGGTTGATTGATTGGTTGGATTCCCGCAGTCTCATTAGCGGATGCCCGCGGTACCATAGCGGATGATTACCCTATACGCCCCACGCTATGATTAGTGGATGACCTTCTATACCGCGATATTCTGCCACGAAGCAGAATGGGTATTATTTATGTGCTAACATCTGTGGATGCAGGAAAACAGGTTGGAGGAATCCAACTGGATTCCTCAA
The DNA here is from genome assembly GCA_030737875.1 of Allium sativum. Classification (NCBI taxonomy): domain Eukaryota; kingdom Viridiplantae; phylum Streptophyta; class Magnoliopsida; order Asparagales; family Amaryllidaceae; genus Allium; species Allium sativum. The sequence goes on along the minus strand of CM060918.1, from coordinate 969,607,954 downwards.
AAATATATTATCTGTTTGTTTATTTGTTTGCATATATATTGTTATATATGATGTGTTAGAAAAATAAACAATTCGTTGCTTTGGGTGTTTAAATATCACTGGGCCAAGTGTTAAGTTATTAAAATATCATGAGAAAGATATTTGAGGGTTTAAAGAGAATTCTATTTTTCAAATAGAATTTGAAATTCAAGTAGAATTTGAAAATATAGAATTTCAAATGGAATATTGAAATAAAAATTTCAAATAGAATTTTGAAATGAAATTTCAAAATAGAACTTGAAATAGAATTTTTAAATAGAATTTAAATATTAGAAAGGAGTTGAAATATTCGAAATACAAAAGAAATTTCAAATAGGATTTGGGATGGAATTTTTAAATATATAATTCAATTAAAATTTGAGTATAACATTTGAATATAGAATTTGAATAAAGAAATTCCAAAATTGAATTTTGGTATAGAGATTCAAATAGAGTTTGAATAAAGGAAATTTAAAAGAACATTTAAAATAGTAGAATTTGAATAATAGAAATCAAATGGGATTTGAATATTAGAGTTAGAAAAAGAGTTTAACTATTTGAATTTTAAATAGAAAAGAAAAGGGGTTTGAATGTTAGAAATTCAAATAGAAGTTCAAATAGAATTTGAATAGACGAGATTAGAATGAAAAATAGAATTTTTATTCAAGGAATTAAAATAAAATTTGAATTCAAAGGAATTCGAATAAAGAAATTCAAATAGAGATTTGAATATAGAATTTCAAAATAGAATTTGAAATATAGGATTTCAAAGAAGAATTGAATAGAATTTGAAATATAGTATTTCAAGGAAGAATTCAAATATGAAATTTGAATTGAGGTTTGAAATAGAAATTCAAGTATTGAATTTGAACATGGAATTGAATACAGAAATTCAAGTAGAAATTTGAATATGAGATTTCAAAATAGAATTTGAAATAAACTTTGAAAATAGGATTTTCAAAGTAGAATTTGAAATAGGATTTCAAATAGGAAATCCAAATGGTTTTGAAATGGAATTTGAATTCAAGGGGATTCAAATGGATTTGAGTAAAGAAATTCAAATGGTGTTAAAAATAAGTTTGAATGTTAGAATTCAAATGGGACTGGAAACGAATTTGAATATTAGAAGTCAAATGGAAAATGAAATTTGAATATAAGAGATTCAAATTGAATTCAAATGAGATTTGACCTATGGAATTTGAATATGAAATTCAAATGGGTCTTAAACTATGGAATTTTGAATATAGAATTTAAAAAGGAGTTTGAATATTTGAATTTCAATAGAATTTCAAATATAAAAATTGGAATATAGAAATTCCAATGGAATTTAAATATAGAGTTTGAATAAAAGAATTCAAATGAATTCGAACATAGAATTTGAATATGGAATTGAAATAGAAAATTCAAATATTGAATTTGAATATCAAATAGAAAAGAAATTGGAATTTGAATTTAGAATTCAAATAAAAGTGAGATTTGAATTTGAATCAAGGAATTCAAATAGAGTTAAAGGGAGTTGAATTCATTTTAAAGAAGTTTAAAGGGTTTTATATATATAAATATAATTAAAACGAACTCGCCGCAGCGCTGCAGTTCGAAAAATAGCGATTCGAACTTCAATCGAGTATAACAGGACTCAATTGAAGTCGGAATTCTTCGAAACAAGAAACGTCAGGACCGGTTTGATAATAGTTTTCTAATGAAGGAGAAAAATCTGAATTTCGTCGTATAGATTTTGAGATATGTCAAAATCAAATTTTCAGAAAAACAGCGCCAGAACTATTTAACGACCAAAATGGTTTATTTAATATTTTAAAGAGATTTTAAGCAAATAAAATCCGAAGTTTCTATTTAGAAAATTTCAGAGTTGAGTTGTAAAATATATGCGAATTCAAGTTGTGTAAATGAATATGAGTTTTGAAACAGAAACCAGATTTTTTGATTTATTGAATGAAATTAACTAAATTGAATAGAAATTAGTTAGGACGATTTCGAATGGATATTGGGGGTTGAATAAATAAATTCGATTTGAAAATTTATATTCGAAATCAAAAAGAGAACTAGAATTGAAATCAAAATTCAATTTGGTTATGAACGAGTTAAATATTTTGTTTGAACATGTTATGTTTAACAAAGAAGCGAAATAGGCAAAATGACTAATTAAAGAACAAATGGGCGAAACTGAATTCAAACGATTAGATAGTATTGAATTGAATTGAAAACAGGTGAACATGTGTAAGCAGGTTTGATGTGAAGTATATGAAGATTTTTATTTATGTGCCCAACAAAAAGGTACATGTTTAAATTCATATATGGGTTTTATGCGCCGTATCGGCTAGCCGCTTGGCTTCTTCTTTTTCTTTTTGAGATTGGAAGATACCGGGAAGCTATTTGAAATTTCCCGATGCTCCCGATACAGGGGAGGTTATGGCGAAATTTTCCGGAAATTTTAAGGAGTTAGAATATTTTTAAGATATTTTGATAATTTGAAATCATTGTATCGACGTATTGAATTCGATAGGAAAGTGAATATAAAAATCGAATGTTGTAAAAGGGATAGAGATAAGTAATTGAAATTATTTTCAATTGCAAATAGAGATTTTTTCTAATATATAGAAAATAAAAGAAGTTGATATTTGGAAACGTTTTCCAAATGGCATAAGAGGCCGAGATGATTATTGAAATATTTGGTTAACAAATGTTGATAAGAGAATATAGAAGAGATTTAATTAATGAAATATTAATTAAAGGGCCCAGTGAGTTGTTTGATATGTTGATTGAACACTTGTTTTTATTCGATAGTTAAATCACAGACTATCGAAGTTTTGACCATCGTTGTCAATATGGAGAGACCGGTTGGATTATTATCCGAAGAACCACTCCGTATCGGCATAAGCGTTGTGAACCAAGTATGCTGAATATATTGAAGACGGAGTAAAGTGCAAGGGCTTTTCTATTTATAGAAATAGTGCCTTCGGTTTCGTTCAATCCCAGAACGAACGTAAATGGACGAATGTCTGACAGAGTATTTCCAATGATCAAATGGGTTGGTCTGTATGAATATATATGGTTGCAACGGATTTATCCCTTAGCATAATATCCAGAATATTTGTGCAAACTCAACTAGTGATTAACGGATCTGACAATGTGGCATTCAAAGTGATTGTGTTATCAAGGAATGGTAAGTATGCGTAGCCTCAGGCCTCAACAACCGGGAAAGGACAAAAATCGGGCAGGCAGCATGGCTATGTGGGTCGCACCCATTAGGGTGTATAATCACCTATCTAGAGAAATTCCTTTTGTTTCTAAATCTATCGATTCTGCCCATTCGGGAAACGGTGGTTTGAGTCCAACCGTTGGTGATATACATTCGATACACTCAAGCGAAATGAGTGGTCGGTCATGTGTGGGCCGGGTTGCAAGACGTTCTTGTTGAACCCAGGTGTATTCGCCTCTAGAGATACATCATCGGAAGGTGGTTCCATACCTTGTCATGTTGGAAATCCAATCTCCAATAAGCGCCATGCGGTTTTTGATTTTATGCTATATATGTGGAGCGTGAGATGCAAGCGTTCTGCTATTTGGTTATTTACTTGATGTAGACATTATTATAATATCATTGGATTTTCGTATCAAAGTGTTTTGGGTTATAGTAAGGTAAAAACCGTCCATGGTTATGTGTGGGCTGGTCTTACTATTATCTTTTCTTTGAAAGGATTTTTAAAGTTAAACAAGTGGTTGGAGTTTACTCACACCAGTCCCATGACTGACCCAGAGTTTATTTTGTTTTGTTTTTCCCTAAACTCTTGGGTGCCCAAATTTGTACGGGCAGTCAAGTGTTTCAGGCTTTTACAGATACACTTAGAGGAGCTTGAAGCAGGAGGCTTCAACGTTAGTTATTTCGAGTTACTTCCGCTGAATCAAAAGTTATGTGTACTCTGATGATGGTATGTGTATATGTACAAAACAGATTTGTATTTCAAAGGTTATGTTATATAATATATTTTATTCGTTCCGCTGTGAGTTGTGATCTTCGTTTTTTCTCCTATTCTAAGTTTTCTATCTTATCTATTCTCACCCTCTATCTTCTTTCTAATAATGAGTCGTATTTCTGTGTTATTTGGGTTAGACATGTGTTGTATTTAGTCAACTCAGATAGCACGGATTTGCGGGTCGCTACAGGTGGTATCAGAGCTTAGGTTGAGTGAACACCTAGGCTTGTGTGGCATGTGCTCATTAGAGATAGGGTCAGTAGTATCCTAGAATGAGTTGAGTGTATAGATACGAGAGAGCGTATTTGTTAGTTGATATAAAAATTGTTTTATATTGTGTTGGCTAGTCTGTTGAGTGGTTTATGAATTCTGGTCGAATCGTGGGACGCCACGAAGTCGATAGGAATTTCTAAACACTTGGACAGAAGAATCGACATAATATTGTTTTAAAGTGGGTAAATGAAATAATTTACCCAAACTCCTATTTTGATATAGAAAGAATAATTTTCTAGAATTATTATTATATGGATGTGTTGGATGTTAATTTTATAGTCAAATGAGATTATAAAATTAAAATGGGTATTTATAACCAAATAGAATTTGTATAGGAATTAAATATACAAATGAGATGAATTAGAATTAAATTCAAACCAGAATTAAAAATTCAAAATCCTGGGAAGTTTGAAAATATTTTTCAAAGTATATTAAAATAATATAGATTTGTTTTAAAGGATTTGAAAGGAAATCATTTTAGATGGATTTTGAAGTAATAAAGCACTGAACTCACTTCAGTGGCTGGGAAATAATTCTGATGATGATTGCAACATCATCAGTGTTCATTTCCGAGTTTCTAAGTGAAGGATTGCTACCTTAGAAAGTTTTGATGGGAATTTGTTGAAAGGAAAACAAATTGGTTTGAATATTCAAATGTTTTGAATTAAGATAAAAATAAGTATACATTTATGGGATTTCAAAAGGATTTGAAAAGAAAACCCAGGGATTTGAATTCTGGAATTTAAATTTAATTTAAACAAGTTAAATGGGTCGAAGTGAGTGAATTGATTAGAATCAATTTGAATAGGTTATTGGAATATAGATTGGATATAAGTGGATTGATCGTAGATCATTCAAATCAAATGAAGGAAGACCAAAAGTTTTGGTTGGAGTTAATTTGTTGAAATATGAGGAGTTGAATTTCAACATAAGTGAATATGTTGAAAGGTAATGAGTTTGTACCATGTTTCCTACCTTAGCAATTTCGAGGACGAAATTATTTTAAGGGGGAAAGAATGTAACGACCCGGATTTTTTGAGCAGTCTATTTTAAATAATTTATATCGTCGAAATTAGTGAGTTAATAATATACATGTTATTTTATATTGAGTGATCGATTCAGTAATCAAAATACGATTTATTTTGTTAACCATCGGAATACGAGAACAAAAATAATTCAATTCGAAGATAAAACTGAATCGTAATAGTTCAGATGATCAATACATATTCTATTTGAATATAAACAACGATAATAGTGATTTATGAATTTTAATTCTGTTATATTAATTTAATATGGTTATTCCATATATACGAACGAATTAAATTTTAGAACCGCTCCCGTTGAGTTTAGAATATCGTATAATGTTGTTAACATCGGTCGTTGCGACTAGATAGCAGTTTGGGATTTCGAATAAAAGGACCGCAAGATATTTTAGTTATATATAAATAAATAAATAAATAAATAAAAAAATCAATTTATTTTCAAAGCCCATACTTTCATTTCAGCCGACCTATCTTCATTTACATCGCAGACTATTTCTCCTCGAGCTGTAAAACATGTCTTTCTTGTTCGGTATCAAAGAAACAACAAGTTAATGAAGCTGTACGTCTTGTTCACCCTTCGCATTCTATATAATAGGCTGACCCCTTTGATTTCAAGCCAAAATCCCCTTCGTTCCTCAAACCAGAAACCGTTTCTCCTTTTTCCAAATCAAGTTGAATTTTTTTTAGAAAATCAAATACCCGATTAAAACAATAAATTCTTGATTCAATTAATTCGTCTGCGCTCAAGCTTCATGCTCATACCATTCAGTCTGAATCCGATCATCCTTCCAGTCGCGCTTCTTCATTCAGCGACGCCTAGGGTTCTGTGCTTCATGGTGGTATGCGAGTGGGTGAAGGGTGCGAATCGTTTTGAGTTCGGACCAGGGAGGGGTTGCGATTGGAGGAATGAAGCACACCACGATTTCGAGGGAGGCGAGCTGAACTTTGGTTGCGCGTTCGAAGGGGTACCACTGTGTTCAATACTGATGATGGCAGAGTTGATGAGGGGTTCAAACTAAGGAAGTTCGATGGGTTCTTCAAGGATTGCCGAGGTTGAGGTTTCAAGAATCAATGCTGGGAAGTTCGGAGTTGGCCTCGTTCACGAGACTGAAGGGATTTCGAATTTTGTTTTGCTGTAGAGCCAAGACCCTATGGATTAAGGTAATTCATTTATTTATTTTTAGATAATACTGAAATTAATTTATACAATTGGCAATCTACTTAAAATGAAATTTATTTATGAATTAGTTAGATTCATGGAAATGCTCAAAAAAAAAAAAAATCAAAATGGTAAGAACATAATAATTTAAAATTTGTTATTCCAGTAGTCATAACATATACACATATTTGTGTTTAAAGATATGTAAGTTAATTTTATTTGTTAAGTAAAATTTCAGTTAATAACCATTTAAAAGAAGGAAAAATATAGGAAAGTTATTTATTCGTTTAAATAGTTAATTTAAATAAATAAATGTTTAATCAATAGATTTAAATTGATTATCATAGGTGAGATGAATTCAATTGAGATAGTTCGAATAAATGCATAGCTGGGAAATATGGAAATAAACAAGATATTCGACAAAAGAACCCGGTGAGTAAATCTCACTCACCTTTAGAATTATTTTTATTTCGTTAAAAATAATTGTTTGTGCTTGTGTGAATGATTTCTGGTTGCTTTATATATATTAGTTATTTAGGCTATATATATATATATATTGGGTTGATTGATTGGTTGGATTCCCGCAGTCTCATTAGCGGATGCCCGCGGTACCATAGCGGATGATTACCCTATACGCCCCACGCTATGATTAGTGGATGACCTTCTATACCGCGATATTCTGCCACGAAGCAGAATGGGTATTATTTATGTGCTAACATCTGTGGATGCAGGAAAACAGGTTGGAGGAATCCAACTGGATTCCTCAAAAATATATTATCTGTTTGTTTATTTGTTTGCATATATATTGTTATATATGATGTGTTAGAAAAATAAACAATTCGTTGCTTTGGGTGTTTAAATATCACTGGGCCAAGTGTTAAGTTATTAAAATATCATGAGAAAGATATTTGAGGGTTTAAAGAGAATTCTATTTTTCAAATAGAATTTGAAATTCAAGTAGAATTTGAAAATATAGAATTTCAAATGGAATATTGAAATAAAACTTTCAAATAGAATTTTGAAATGAAATTTCAAAATAGAACTTGAAATAGAATTTTTAAATAGAATTTAAATATTAGAAAGGAGTTGAAATATTCGAAATACAAAAGAAATTTCAAATAGGATTTGGGATGGAATTTTTAAATATATAATTCAATTAAAATTTGAGTATAACATTTGAATATAGAATTTGAATAAAGAAATTCCAAAATTGAATTTTGGTATAGAGATTCAAATAGAGTTTGAATAAAGGAAATTTAAAAGAACATTTAAAATAGTAGAATTTGAATAATAGAAATCAAATGGGATTTGAATATTAGAGTTAGAAAAAGAGTTTAACTATTTGAATTTTAAATAGAAAAGAAAAGGGGTTTGAATGTTAGAAATTCAAATAGAAGTTCAAATAGAATTTGAATAGACGAGATTAGAATGAAAAATAGAATTTTTATTCAAGGAATTAAAATAAAATTTGAATTCAAAGGAATTCGAATAAAGAAATTCAAATAGAGATTTGAATATAGAATTTCAAAATAGAATTTGAAATATAGGATTTCAAAGAAGAATTGAATAGAATTTGAAATATAGTATTTCAAGGAAGAATTCAAATATGAAATTTGAATTGAGGTTTGAAATAGAAATTCAAGTATTGAATTTGAACATGGAATTGAATACAGAAATTCAAGTAGAAATTTGAATATGAGATTTCAAAATAGAATTTGAAATAAACTTTGAAAATAGGATTTTCAAAGTAGAATTTGAAATAGGATTTCAAATAGGAAATCCAAATGGTTTTGAAATGGAATTTGAATTCAAGGGGATTCAAATGGATTTGAGTAAAGAAATTCAAATGGTGTTAAAAATAAGTTTGAATGTTAGAATTCAAATGGGACTGGAAACGAATTTGAATATTAGAAGTCAAATGGAAAATGAAATTTGAATATAAGAGATTCAAATTGAATTCAAATGAGATTTGACCTATGGAATTTGAATATGAAATTCAAATGGGTCTTAAACTATGGAATTTTGAATATAGAATTTAAAAAGGAGTTTGAATATTTGAATTTCAATAGAATTTCAAATATAAAAATTGGAATATAGAAATTCCAATGGAATTTAAATATAGAGTTTGAATAAAAGAATTCAAATGAATTCGAACATAGAATTTGAATATGGAATTGAAATAGAAAATTCAAATATTGAATTTGAATATCAAATAGAAAAGAAATTGGAATTTGAATTTAGAATTCAAATAAAAGTGAGATTTGAATTTGAATCAAGGAATTCAAATAGAGTTAAAGGGAGTTGAATTCATTTTAAAGAAGTTTAAAGGGTTTTATATATATAAATATAATTAAAACGAACTCGCCGCAGCGCTGCAGTTCGAAAAATAGCGATTCGAACTTCAATCGAGTATAACAGGACTCAATTGAAGTCGGAATTCTTCGAAACAAGAAACGTCAGGACCGGTTTGATAATAGTTTTCTAATGAAGGAGAAAAATCTGAATTTCGTCGTATAGATTTTGAGATATGTCAAAATCAAATTTTCAGAAAAACAGCGCCAGAACTATTTAACGACCAAAATGGTTTATTTAATATTTTAAAGAGATTTTAAGCAAATAAAATCCGAAGTTTCTATTTAGAAAATTTCAGAGTTGAGTTGTAAAATATATGCGAATTCAAGTTGTGTAAATGAATATGAGTTTTGAAACAGAAACCAGATTTTTTGATTTATTGAATGAAATTAACTAAATTGAATAGAAATTAGTTAGGACGATTTCGAATGGATATTGGGGGTTGAATAAATAAATTCGATTTGAAAATTTATATTCGAAATCAAAAAGAGAACTAGAATTGAAATCAAAATTCAATTTGGTTATGAACGAGTTAAATATTTTGTTTGAACATGTTATGTTTAACAAAGAAGCGAAATAGGCAAAATGACTAATTAAAGAACAAATGGGCGAAACTGAATTCAAACGATTAGATAGTATTGAATTGAATTGAAAACAGGTGAACATGTGTAAGCAGGTTTGATGTGAAGTATATGAAGATTTTTATTTATGTGCCCAACAAAAAGGTACATGTTTAAATTCATATATGGGTTTTATGCGCCGTATCGGCTAGCCGCTTGGCTTCTTCTTTTTCTTTTTGAGATTGGAAGATACCGGGAAGCTATTTGAAATTTCCCGATGCTCCCGATACAGGGGAGGTTATGGCGAAATTTTCCGGAAATTTTAAGGAGTTAGAATATTTTTAAGATATTTTGATAATTTGAAATCATTGTATCGACGTATTGAATTCGATAGGAAAGTGAATATAAAAATCGAATGTTGTAAAAGGGATAGAGATAAGTAATTGAAATTATTTTCAATTGCAAATAGAGATTTTTTCTAATATATAGAAAATAAAAGAAGTTGATATTTGGAAACGTTTTCCAAATGGCATAAGAGGCCGAGATGATTATTGAAATATTTGGTTAACAAATGTTGATAAGAGAATATAGAAGAGATTTAATTAATGAAATATTAATTAAAGGGCCCAGTGAGTTGTTTGATATGTTGATTGAACACTTGTTTTTATTCGATAGTTAAATCACAGACTATCGAAGTTTTGACCATCGTTGTCAATATGGAGAGACCGGTTGGATTATTATCCGAAGAACCACTCCGTATCGGCATAAGCGTTGTGAACCAAGTATGCTGAGTATATTGAAGACGGAGTAAAGTGCAAGGGCTTTTCTATTTATAGAAATAGTGCCTTCGGTTTCGTTCAATCCCAGAACGAACGTAAATGGACGAATGTCTGACAGAGTATTTCCAATGATCAAATGGGTTGGTCTGTATGAATATATATGGTTGCAACGGATTTATCCCTTAGCATAATATCCAGAATATTTGTGCAAACTCAACTAGTGATTAACGGATCTGACAATGTGGCATTCAAAGTGATTGTGTTATCAAGGAATGGTAAGTATGCGTAGCCTCAGGCCTCAACAACCGGGAAAGGACAAAAATCGGGCAGGCAGCATGGCTATGTGGGTCGCACCCATTAGGGTGTATAATCACCTATCTAGAGAAATTCCTTTTGTTTCTAAATCTATCGATTCTGCCCATTCGGGAAACTGTGGTTTGAGTCCAACCGTTGGTGATATACATTCGATACACTCAAGCGAAATGAGTGGTCGGTCATGTGTGGGCCGGGTTGCAAGACGTTCTTGTTGAACCCAGGTGTATTCGCCTCTAGAGATACATCATCGGAAGGTGGTTCCATACCTTGTCATGTTGGAAATCCAATCTCCAATAAGCGCCATGCGGTTTTTGATTTTATGCTATATATGTGGAGCGTGAGATGCAAGCGTTCTGCTATTTGGTTATTTACTTGATGTAGACATTATTATAATATCATTGGATTTTCGTATCAAAGTGTTTTGGGTTATAGTAAGGTAAAAACCGTCCATGGTTATGTGTGGGTTGGTCTTACTATTATCTTTTCTTTGAAAGGATTTTTAAAGTTAAACAAGTGGTTGGAGTTTACTCACACCAGTCCCATGACTGACCCAGAGTTTATTTTGTTTTGTTTTTCCCTAAACTCTTGGGTGCCCAAATTTGTACGGGCAGTCAAGTGTTTCAGGCTTTTACAGATACACTTGGAGGAGCTTGAAGCAGGAGGCTTCAACGTTAGTTATTTCGAGTTACTTCCGCTGAATCAAAAGTTATGTGTACTCTGATGATGGTATGTGTATATGTACAAAACAGATTTGTATTTCAAAGGTTATGTTATATAATATATTTTATTCGTTCCGCTGTGAGTTGTGATCTTCGTTTTTTCTCCTATTCTAAGTTTTCTATCTTATCTATTCTCACCCTCTATCTTCTTTCTAATAATGAGTCGTATTTCTGTGTTATTTGGGTTAGACATGTGTTGTATTTAGTCAACTCAGATAGCACGGATTTGCGGGTCGCTACAGTTAGTAATATCAAAGATAAACCAAGAACAATAGTAACAACTCAGTAGTTATTAGGTAAAATTGCTATTAGTGTATTTAAAACATTGTTTCTCTTTATCGCTACGTTGTCTAATTAAGTCATGAATATCCCCGTTCATTGATTCCGGCTTTTTAATCGTCTTTTCACAGGACTTCTTGACAAATGACAAAGTTTTCTTAATTTTATAATATCAATCTACCAAAGAATATTATATATTTGCATTGATTTTATTAAGTGAAAATGTAGTGTTTTTTATTTTATATATGATAACAGAGCTTGAAAAAAGAGAAAGAAGATCTGTCATTCAGATTATAACAAAAACTGAACTTTTATTGTAATTTTAACGGTAACACAAACTATTTTCTTTTGTAGTTTGATATGATACCTGACTGCGCTATGACAAACAATTTTGTAACACAAATTATGTATGCCTGAACTCAAGGCAGATACTATGCACGGAGCAGCATTTGATCATTGTGATTTAAAAATGCTTGATACTGAAACACTAAAATTTCATAGTGACAGGAAGAATATGCAAGTCAATTTGACACAATTATTTTTGTTGCCGCCATAGTGATGGGAAGAAGAAGCTTGAAAATGAATTTATCTCCAAGGTATAACTAAATTACAGTTTTATTAAAAGTTAAATTTATTCGTTGGCTTGCTTAATCTGGAAAAATAATATGAAAAATTAGGCAGTAGATAAGAGTAGGCTATTACTATGTTGTCTGGATTTTTCATTTCGAGGCATAGTTCCTCCAATGTCTTTTCTTCCACAATAGCGTCCATAGTACTATCCCCTTTGTTAATGATTTGCACTGTTGACTCTTCTATAACTGTCTCTTCGCTAAGATATCAAAGAAGTGTAAAATAAAATATGTATATAGGATAAGAATTATGAAACTAAATATTTTATCGATAAAACATACTTTCTTAACATGATTGAAACTTCCGGTACTTCCAAATTGATGTATACTTTTGTAGCATTCGTTGATTGCAAGAAATATACACCTATTTATAGAAAATAATCTATTAAATAATGCATTAAATAATATATGATGAAATAATTTCACTTTTACCTCCATAAATCCTTACTGCAGTTGAAGTAACTATTATGATGATAGGTCCTTTAACTTTTGATATAGCTTCTTCATCGAACTGTTTAGCTAAATCACCCCATAAGGTAATACGGACTTTGTTGCCGCTGTAGAGCAAAAAAATTATAGCAACGTTTCTGCATTATCTTATTGATGATAATGAAAATATAAATCAGTACTTGGCATTTGCGATAATAATATCTCTCTTCCAACTTTTGCTTTTTGGTTCATCAAACTTGATTTTTTCTTCAATATTCGAAATCGAATATAGCTTGCCAATCACATCTGCAAAGATGTAAAAAAATTAATACATAGCTAACTAAATGCGATTCTATTAATTCATTATATTTGTGTAATAATTACATCTGCAATGATATTCGTTTAAAATTTTTTTTATAAATTTACCTAATAAGCATGTATCATTTCCATATCGAGATTCTACTTGGTCCAATGAAAAAAAATCAAATTTGTACTTCAGAATTTTTATTTCATCCCCGAGCAGTTTTATTATGCCTGTGTTAGAACGAAATTCAATCTTGTACGGCTTTTCCACGACCTGATAAGTTTTCTTTTGGTTCTTGACGTTGAAGTTGCTTATTTCAAATATCAATCCTTCCACAATTTTGGACTGAAACTTGCCGATTAGAAATTTTGGAACGACTGCCATCAGTTGGTCTCCCTAATAAACAAAAATCAACGGACTTTAATATGTTCATAATACAGAATAGATGGGTAATATTTTAATACTTACCTTTTCATCTATTAGCAACATGTTGATTTCGAATATTTCATTGTTCTTCAAATTAATGGACTTCCACATTCTGGAAACCCTCACCTTGATTTTGCAGTCTTTTGTATGTAGGTCTAGCGATTGTAAAGTACAATAGTTGGATTTCATCATTTTCGCTACCTATAAGGAAAAATGTTATTGTTTTTTTTCTGAATAATATAAATAGTAAATAAAAAAACTGCAAATCTATTAAAAATAAGGAATTTATTTGAATAAGAAATTGAGATAACAGAGAATATCTAGGTTGAGCAATTGAAGAAGAAATAACTAAAATGTTTGAACTTATCGTTACTTGCAGTATTTTGTATACAACTACATTTAGATTAACAAACTAATACACAATTTTGTATACTGTGCATTAAAGGTTTTGATTTTTTCGTGCATAAAATTTTGTAAATAACATTAAATTAAGAAACAGAGAAAAATACATGAATTGAGCAATAGTAATAAAACGTGATCTGAACTTTATGCAATTGCTAATTGCTTACGGTTTTGTATACTGCACATAAAAGGTTTTGATTTTTTCATGCATAAAATTTTGTAAATAACATTAAATTAAGAAACAGAGATAGAAAAATACCTGAATTGAGCAACAGTAATAAAACGTGATCTGAAGTTTATGCAATTGCTAATTGCTTACGGTTTTGTATATTGCACGTAAAAGGTTTTGATTTTTTCATGCATAAAATTTTGTAAATAACATTAAATTAAGAAACAGAGATAGAAAAAATACCTGAATTGAGCAGTAGTAATAAAACGTGATCTGAACTTTATGCAGTTGATAATTGCTTATGGTTTTGTCTACTGCACATAAAAGGTTTTGATTTTTTCATGCATAATTTTTTGTAAATAACATTAAATTAAGAAACGGAGATAGAAGGAGATAGAAAAATACCTAAATTGAGCAATAGTTATAAAACGTGATCTACGGTGGTATTTATATACGAAAGATGATTAGGCTATGATACGTTTAAATGTAGATATTTGCATTAACCGAGGATAAGGAGGGAAGACTCTGTCATAAATATTTTAAGGTTCCTTTTGAATTCAAATGTAATTGACGAAGTTGTAAATAACATTAAATTAAGAAACATAGATAGAAAAATACCTGAATTGAGAAATAGTTATAAAACGTGATCTGAACATATTATGTGTTCCTTTTATTACTGCATATAATTGTATGACATGCAATCCTTTTATTTTTTTGTGTGAATGTAGAAAGTTGTTTCTTATTATTGTTTTACTTTTGTTCTTGGTCGCAGGTTGCTGTTTCTCATTACTTGTGTGCAGAGCCGCAAAAGCTACAGAGTGGCAAGGTTTGGTTAAATCTTTTATAGTGCAGGAGGTTACTGAAATAAGTTATAATGCCGAAGCTTTTAATTGCAAATGAGGATGAGTAAAATAACAAAGAAGCTGAAGAGGAAGCTTGATTTGTTATGTGTATATTATTGCATACGTTTGTTTTATTTTATGTATATTAGTGATGTATTTTCTGTATGTCAATGCAACCTTGTTTGTTAAATCTTATGTTGTTAATTTGTTATCACGTGTTATATGCTATCATGGAATTTTATTTTTTTCAGAGTGGAAGATTTGGTCCTGTATTGTTTACGTGATATGCTATTATTATGCATAAAGAGTGAATAAAATATCTTAGAGACTTTTAAGGAGAGAGGAGGAAATTTAGAGAATTGAGAGAGCATGAAAAACTTCTGCTTTACTATTATTTAATAGATTTGAAAAAAAAACTAATTTTGCCATTTTTTGTTGATATGAACATGATCTATATTTTAAAACATCGCACTTAGCTTTAATTAGATGAGTTAATAACAATTTATTGATTGAATTCGTTTGTTAAATTCAAAATCACATAGTTAATTTGAATATATTGATTTAAATGTACAATGTTAAGTGATATCATGCAATATTTTTTAAATAACTAAATAAATTTTAAAATGTAGCCATTTTGACATTAATACAACAATGCAATATATGGTAAATATATTGACGTAAATGAGTTCAACTTTGAACTTGTGATGACTATTTATGTGTATAATTTATGTTATATGTGATTGGCGTGTTTATATATTTGATTTTTCTTTCATTTTTGTTTAAATGAATATGGTTAATCTGATGTGATTTATTAGGCGAATCAATGAATAATAGTACGCCAAAAATATTTAAATGATTTTAATATTTGATTAATTGTAAAACAAATGCCAACCCATGTTTTGCACACGGGCTTAGCTATAGGTATATGTAGTTGGTTCATGTTTTTATAAATTTATTCCAAATTACTAATAAAGAAAGAGAAAAGGATAACATGGACAAATCATCGTATAATAGACCATACAAAAGCTATTACAATAAAAGTTAAGAAATTTTTTTTGTTAAACTAAAACTTGCATCATGCAGCATTAGTTGAAATGTATGCTGAAAAACAGTATTGATCAGGTTAAATTGCACGGCACACACTGCATGTTCTACATATTGTCTTAAATTTATCATTCACAAATTTTAGGCAAACTGTAACTTTTTGATGGATGTATGAAAACCTCAAAGCACTGTTTAGCATAAAACTAAAATGAGCAATTACACCAATATGGACAAAATGTATAAAGAACAAAAATTTCAATAAAATGAAGTAAAAAGCAGCTATCTAGTTACATCGTTTAAAACTTTATCGAATTAATGACTATGTTGTCCAACATGTGGTGCATAAGATCTCGTTAATGTACAGCATGAATTGCTTCCACAAAAGCTTACTTTATTTTGCCTTCATAGTCTCAATTATAACAACTTTTGAATCTTACAGGGGACAACATAAAACTAAGATCGACTTTACTGAGCATTGAGGATAAAAAATACATGCTTTAAAACTCTATTTCATATGGCTTCCTCCTTTTCAGAAGCAATAGCCACCCATTCTTCTATGGTTGCACATGAAATAATTGAAAACCCACAACCCAAATAATCATAGGCACCTGGCATTAAAAAGGATGTTATTCTATTATATGGAAAAAGAATTGATGATACTACAATAATAAATAAGATGGCACAAATGTAATAATTTCATGGTTAGAGTTCTACAGCTGCAGTGCAAAATAATGGCATATTAGTTTTTCACAGTTATTGTAATTTTTTGTGGGCAATTTGCGGCCATATGTTCTTTCAGGTTACTAAGAAATAAAATTTTAACATACTATGTGCATAAATGATAAAGTTGAGAATTGATTAATGATAGTCCACCATCTTCTTTATGTTGGTTGTTGTGTGTACACAGATACACCCCATACAAAATAAGTTTGATGTTCGTTAGAAGACTTCTACTCGATAAACGAATATGAAAATTTCCTACAGGGTTGAAACAGAATGCATACCTCTTCAATTTATTATGTCCCAAATTTATCAAATATGATTTTCAAAATAACTCAAGTGTCGTGTAATTATTACATTAAAGCAAAGGAAGACTATGAAAAGGCTAAAAAAATACTAACATATCTCAGCGAAACAAAGGAAGACACTGAAAGAGAATAAAAAATATATTAATGTACCGTTAGAATACGTAGATGAGTTATGAACCGATTTGATTACCCAAATTCCACACATAATTTACTTTTTCTCCTATCATCGGCAAGAGCTTTCATGACAGCGATATCTAATTATATTTGTTCCAATCCACTCTCATGCATACAGAGCATAAAATCCCAACACAAAGCTTTTGGCATGAACTCATGTATGAGATGAACGAATGAAGAACATGAGAAAGCTAATCACATGTATATGTTTAGCAAGAGATAAATAATGTAATATGCTTATAGAATATACTAAAATATTTGAAAAAGGCAGGACACCACGAATTAAAATTCTTGGTAACTTTCTTCAGTTTAACATATTATTACTTGTTTTTATATCAAAGGTCGCATTATAGCTATTTCATTTTTTTTTCATGTAGTAAACTGGGGTTTCTAGTACATGGATAGCATATGAAATACCAGATTGGTTTCTGTAGATTCACAATGCAACATAGATTTTACCAAATTAGGCAAAAAAATCAAGGCAAATGCAATTGGACAAAGTGGATGTACGCCCATCATAAATATGTAAATCGGTATTGTTAAACAGTAACTTGCTATAGTCAAAGCAATATAAAGTTTTACAGTCCAATATGTTGAAAGCATGTTAACTCGTCAAGTGAAGTTAAGTTGCACATTAATATAAATCAAATTTCTTTTGTAAATAATAAATACGTTACAAAGCTTTAAAAATCACTTTCCAACAGCCCAACAACTGAAAATTACGGAAAAATATATCGTAGAAATGTTCACAATTTAAGTTGAAATATAAAACCATGTAGTTTGTAAAGTCAATTCAAACTTTTTAAACTTTCGCATGAAATACAATAATTTAATCTCTAATTCAACTCTCTAAACTTTTATCAGGAAGTGCAATTCAAGAACATAACATATCATTATGCCATTAGCAGGAAACGCAGTTTAAACTTTCGTAGATCCAAATACTTAATATAATTCATATTCATCATGAATCGAACCTTAAAGTAAATTCATAAATATGTTTCTTGTTGGAAATGCAAAGTAAACATCACTCAATGGACAAAAATTTCTTATTGTAAAAAGTTACCAATATTTGAGGTTGAAATTATTTAATGCGACTGGAAGTAAGTAAAGCTTGGAAGAAGGATAATTTAGGAAATTAACCTCCTATACCAAGTATCAACCGATGAGAATTGCAATCCGGATCAAAACTTCAAAAACTATATGCAATCTTTGACAACATAGACATCATACCTACACGCATAGACATGCGTGTACAAACATCCGTACATACAACATACATTATAAAAGCTGAAAACTTATCAGATGTCTGCATCTTTAAATAATGTTATTAGTCCTATTGTTTCAGTGCTTATTATAGTTGAAAATTATGTGATAACTGCGATTAACAACAAACATGAATAATGATATGCTAAACACACATGTGAGGTTTGTTTAGTAGCATTTGACGAAGAGAGCACACAACAAAAGTCAATCTCTTGCGTATAACAAAAAAATCTGAATTATATATGAGAACAACAAAAGTAATGTCTTTAGAGTTAAAAATAGCAATATTACTAACTGTATGAACACCAGATTTGTTTTAATTATAATTAAAACTTATTTTCACAAAACCTAATTCTAGAAAGACTAAAGACTGAAATTGCCTTAAATTAAACAATCTAATGACTTAGAAATCTCAACAACATAGTACACGGCAAATTCGTCTAACGAATTCATTAACCCAATTTTGCAGACCAAGTTTTCGAATGTAGTTGCCAAAACTATGTACGCAAAATAAATTTGGCATACTGAGGTTGCAAACCTAAATGGGGAAAAACTGATGATTCAGACTCAGTTTTGCAATTGCAAAACTGAGTTGCAAACTCAGGAAAACTGAGTTACACATTTGTGAATTTGGCTTGCATATCAAAACCAATAAACTTATAATATTCTAACAGAAAAGATAGCCAACTGGCTTTTCCGCTTAAATACAAATCACTTCTTATTTTTTTATGACATGGAGAAATTAAGTAACCACAGATCTTCAAAATTTAAACCCTTATCTTGTGAGATTAATGCTCCTTTTTCTATAAAATACTTGGCAGTAGTAAAATATCAGCTACAAAGTATGTTTAGATTTATTTCCCAAATTCCGACGTAATAGTAATCATGAATCTAATATTGTGGATTATTATAAAATTTCATTTACTAAGCTAAATTTTCATTGTTGAGATAAATTATTCTAACTGAGCTAGGATGTTAAAATCAATACATATCATATTAACTAAGATATTGAAACATGTTGGTAATACAAAAAAGAAAAAACAGTTAATAAAAAAATGAACAACAATATTTTTATTTTCAAATCAAAATCAAACTTCACTCGACTTCATCAAACAATATTAATCTAATATTTACTGTAAGGTAAACTCCTTCTCATAAATTCATTATATCAATCCATAAGCCTTAACATCAAATGGGAGTAAAATCCAAACTTAAGTATGCATGGATAAAGTATTTGTGTGTGGCATAGAGAAAGCCAATCCTCCTTGCTACGTTATGCTCTTCTAAATAAATAAAAAGGCAAAAACACAAACAAAAACATAACCCTGATTTAAAGTTTTTAACAAAGGGGTGTAAAACATTATCAACTCAAAGCAATGTCAGGGAAGCATAATGCATATTTCAACAAATGATATACTCATTTATTTTCCACTTACCGGGATAGATATTGCATTCGAGCAATGTTAAAGGGAATTTTTATTGACATGGTCGAACCATATACAAAGTAGACCTACACTAAAATTAATAAGTATCCAAGTTTAGTTCTAGGTTCTCAAAACATATGTTGGAATGCAATTTTTTTCTTCTGTAAAACCACATATATCATTACTTTATTTCAATTATTACACAATATTCATGAAACAAACATGATTAAAACATGAGAGGATAATGGTTTTGGAGTTAAAAACATCATTATAAAATGCATACACAGTTAATCATAGCCAAACGAAACTATAAGACAGAGGAGTGTGAAAAAATCGTGATTAACTGAAACCTTAAGTGGAAATCGCAACATGGGTTAAAATTGAATTTGTGGAATAAAAGGTAATAGGTATAATAAATTTTGTTAAAAATATGAGGACAACGTGGCATGTTATATGATACAACTACAATATAATTTACATTTAAAAGAGCATTTCCTTGAAATGTTGCAGGTTTAAGCAAAAGTTAAAAAATGGCTAAAATGCGTGTTTACCACATAACTTGGAAAATCAGGTAAAAAAAGAGCACAACAAAGGCATACACCCAATAATCCCTGATACGGAAGCTTTTAATAGGTCAAGCTCAAGACTAAACTTCCTTTTTAAACGTACTATGCGAGATTACAAAATTCCAAACACAACATCACTGAAAACGAATTAGATTTTTGCACTATCAGCCATCATATTCATATCTAGTTTGATTTAAATGTAGGAAAAAAAAATATTTGCTAAATTGCAAGAAGAACGCTGAAGTGCAAATTAATATTTCTTTTAACATCTCTTTAGTCTCTTAATCTAACAAATCAGCAATGTCAAAATTGTCTACAGCAACTCCTTTGACTGCTTTTATATTTTTTTTTCAAAATACTATAGTTCTCTAAGTAGATTATCTTAGGGCCCGATATGTGTAATATCCAAATCAATGATGAACTGAAAACATGAATCTTTGATCCAATATAGCAACTTGGAAGGATATCAATATATAAAGTAATTGCATTTTGATGGTTTCTAAGCGTCATCATTTCTTGGTTTCGTCGATCATATTTTGTCTTAGAATTAACAATTATCTCATGAAATCTGTAAGACCCATTCTTGTAGTCGCCATTATTCATAGAAGCCCCAAAATAAGGACATCAACTAAATTTATCAATGCTCATTGATCAATGCCAAAACAGTGAAGATTTTATATTTCTTTTTTAAAAATCAAATTGTAATATTAAAAGGAACCAAAACATGTTCAATGAGCAATGAGCAACTGACTAAAATCAGTAAACAATTTAAAAAATGGTATTTACCAACTATGGTTCTTCCTCTTTTAGCTCAAGACTTCAAATTTGATTCCCATAGTAATCGTGAACATACTTTCGCCCAAAGCAGGAAAAATTGACCTACATCAAACCGTTGGCACAATACAACTCATTATGTAGGAATTAGAATCATTAATAACAAACATCCAATGGTTAACAACATAGATCAAAATATGTTATTATATTATGTAACTAATGAATGATATTACCTATGATGTGGAATTAATTTGATTCTAAGTGACATGTATCGCTTCCTCAACTCAACGAATATAGGTATGTGAATTCAATCACCTTCTGTTTTGACTACTTAGGCTAGTGCTTTGGCTGCAATTACCAGAAAAGTTAACAGGCCTAGAATTTTGTCTATCCTTCTCATGAAAAATATGATATTTGAAGAGAAATAGAAAAACAATCAAGAGAAGAGAGAGAAGGAAATGAAAATTAAACATATGATTATTTGATATGTTTTGAAATGCAGATTCAGCCAATGATTTTCTCACAGAGTACAGATTATCCTGATCCCCTTTTATCTCACAAAATACATAATAGCTTCCATTGCTCATTTCCTCTCACATCTTACAAATTAAACATGAATGATTGGGATACGTCATTATAGTTGGTGGTTATATTCTCTGATTCTAAATTCTACTCTTATCGGTTTCAAATTAGCAGAAGTTAAAATATCACATGAATATCATCACCACCATCCTATTATCCTATTGTGGATTAATCTTTATACTCTCAACCATCTTTTTGTCTATGGAATTAAACAATGTGTATCCCATTATAGTACCTCATGTGCAAACATTAAAAAAAATCTCGTTGGTACTTATAGATAAGAATATGGAACTTTAAGGTGTATAATGGGAACATGAATTACCTGAACCAAAATCGAAACGACTGACCTTGAAGATAATATAAATGCTAGATTGAAACAACTGCACAAAACAAGGAAGACAATATAATCAAATTGAGTCAGGAACTAACTTTGATAATAGCCTATGCTTATACAATTTAACTGTGTTGAAATCATGGTAAAAGGATTGAATATTTACATACCTTAAATGCTTGGCTTTTGAAGGCGCTCGGGAGAAGTCATCAAAGTTGTCCCACCATCTAAGCCTGGGAAAAGTAAAGGCAACGATTGGTTTGTTTATTATGCAGAGAGATGAAGTAACTTAAAATTAGTAATAAAGGATGGAAAATACGAAATTGACGGGCAAAAAATTGAGGCAGGTTAACGAAAACAGGAAAGTGAGGAAAAACACAGTTTGATAAAAGTTAAAAAATGCACTTTAAGAAATAAGTGCGCAAAGGAGAAAGGGGAAAAACAAATAGAACCTAATTGTCGATCTAGCCAATAGCATAGATGAGAAGCATAAAATCCGTGAAGGCAATATAGAATGAAACACATACCAGCATCGGAACCCTAATTGGCCGTGGTTGCAACGTCGAATAGTCTCGGCGGCTGCCGCGAGGCTGGAAGGCGATAGATTGGGAGGAAAAATTGTGATGATAACTAAGGAGAAGGACGACGATAGGAAGGCGGGTGGGGAAGGACCACGATAGGAAAGCGGGTGGAGAAGGAGTGGATTGCGGCTGAATGGAATTTTCTCGAAGTGGTGAGAGAAGGCAGCGAAATGGGAGGTTTTGTAATTCTATCTATTTGTAATATAGATTTTAAATTCAGATTTTTTAATTTTGTCTGTAAAAGTGCAGAAAATGTGCGATACATAATAAAACTGGGTCAAAACAGTTGAGACCAGAGCTTTCAACTCAAAATCCCTAAATTCTTTGCGGTCCAGACTCTCCTCCCTTGTCCATCTCTCCTCTTCCTCCCTCTTCCACCAACATCCTCCGCCTTCATGACTGCGACGGTTCCTCCATCTGCAAGCCTCGACCGTGAAAGCCTCGACCTTGTACCTCACTATAACGGATCCGCGATCAATAGAGGATACTGCTACTCGTTAGTAGATGGCAGTGTCTGGAAGGTGAGTGATGGGTTCGATGTTTTTAAAGACTAAGGTTGTAGGAGCTTTTCCAAATGGGTCCGCAGGAACAGCGACAGCGGCTTTGAAACAGGTTTCTCCTCCAAAACCTGATTGATGGAACATATTTTTGATTTCTTCATAGATGACTGGAAAATTGGTAACGTTAAAAACCTCTCTTTATATCATATCATAGATATTTAGATAACCATGTGACAAAACAAAATTCATTCATTTATATA
The DNA here is from genome assembly GCA_030737875.1 of Allium sativum. Classification (NCBI taxonomy): domain Eukaryota; kingdom Viridiplantae; phylum Streptophyta; class Magnoliopsida; order Asparagales; family Amaryllidaceae; genus Allium; species Allium sativum. The sequence continues at coordinate 969,584,737 of CM060918.1, read as the reverse complement.
TGTTGGATTGGAACTTTTGAACACGTGGACCAGACTTTAACTTTCGATTGTAAAATTATCTTCATCTAAAGTCTTACATCTTTTATCTTTTGAATGTGTTCCCTTCTCAAATGAATTTTATATGAGCATATTTTTGCGATCAAAAATCACACAAATGATTTTAATATGCAGTGAATTATGGAATCGAAGACGATTGATGTGGGTCACAAGGTAAGTTTTATGTGATGAAACATTGTACAATGCAGTGGTTTAATGGATCATTGGATAAATTTAACTTTATTTTAAGATGAGGTTGGTTTTGTTGATAGTATTACAATAAACAGGAGTTTCGGTTGCATGGGGAATGGTTAAGATATCAACAATATAAAAATGGCACACTTACATATAAAAGAAAATAGGAGAAACAAATCAAAAAAACTCTTCTGCTGTAAAATAGAATAAATGGAAGGGAAATTTTGCTGAGGAAGCAAGGAATCAGCCATATGATCTTTCTCCTCATACTATATCTATAGGCATGGAAACGATCAAGAAATCCGTCCGATCTTCTGAGTTTCCTTTTTTTTACTTGTGCGTTTCGATGTGTAATTTTCTTTTTATATTGAGGTATGTCCTTGATGTATATGATTTGCGCTTGTATTAGTACACATCTCGATATCTCTACTCTACGTGTTAAATTTGTAGGGCCAGCTCTTGGACCAGACCCATCAGGCGATGGACTGGGGCAACCCCCCTATACGAGCAACCCCCTGCGAGTAAAAAAAAAAAAAAAAAACTAATTTCAGAAAAAAGAAATCGCGATGAGAAAAGAGACGACGCGCCGAGAAGAAGAAAAAGGAAAGAAGTAGATCGTCGCTAGAAGAAAAAAGATGAAAAAGAAAAATAGAACCTTGGAATCATCTCTCCATTTCCGCAAGCAAGTTTATTTTATTTGCTGCATTATCAACAATAGTCGCCGATTAACGATTCACGGATTCAACTAGGTATGCTTTGATTTTTTTTAATTGATTATCCCCCTCTATGGTCTCTACTAACTGTGTTGCAACAAGATTGTGGATTGGTTTCCCCTATTTCCCTTTTTTTACTTGACATATTTATCTGTAAACGGTGAATTTCCCCTATTTCAGTTAGGGATTTTGTTTAGAGCCTGTAGCTTTAGGCTGTAGTTTATGTTTTTTCTTCATTGGTTCGCTGTGAATTAGCTATGATTTATGCCATAAGCATTGCTGTACTATTACACTATACCCTCTTTTTAATCCATTGGCTGTATATATCGTAATTCACATGTTTGGAATTTGATTCTTGTAAGCTGTCCTATTATGTAAAGCATCATATTTATATCACTTTGGAACAATTGCTACGAATGAGAACACTGTGCATTGTGTTTTCTCATTGGTTTTAAAAAAAAAAGTGAGGATGAAATCAATACATGAATTAGTAGAAAAATACATGTATGGCTGTTTCTTTTACTGATTTTAAGTTTTTATGTCACTAATTTGGAAATGCATATTATAGGAAATATTACGAAGAACGAAGACGATAAGAATCGAATAAGATTTCGAAAGAAAAATTATGGAGCTTACAGTAGAAGAGTTAAAAAAAAAGAGGAATTAGAATTGGATCTGCCAGTACTTGTCAGTACTTCAATTTTTAATATCTTCTGTACAAGTCAATTGCACATGTCATTTTTATTGTCATTTTGTTTCTTTTTTTCAGTTGTGCGAAAAGGAGATTGATAGGTTATTGTCTTCTTTTAGGAGTTGTTCTCACAATTGGATCTGCCATACAAAACTGCATCTGCAAATTTCAAGTGCATGCTTACTTTGATGGGTAAATTCTCTTCTATTGTTGCCTTATTTTTTTTCAAGTGCATGCCTACTTTGATGGGTAAATTATATAACATAGCAAATTTCAAGTGCATGCCTAATTCCAGGTGTAGCAGTAAATGCCTCTTTTTTTTCTATATTTATACTTTGCAGCAGCTAGTGTTCTAGAATTTCAAGTACAAGGTTGTTTCCTAGCATGCCGTAGTTTATACCTATAGCACCATCCACTTCTGTAAATTTCATAAGTTTACGTTTACTGAAAACATTTTATTTCGATCAAAATTATGATATTTAGAATGTGTTGCCAGGTATATTCTGTAGCTATTGCCAGGAAATCCTAGTTCTATTGCGTTATTTTTATGTAAAAGTGAAACACAATTTTATGTTTACTTCATGGTTGCAGAAATATGGTACATGCTGCTATCATTATCAATGCTTAAAAAGAAAAGGAAAACCGAGAAGAAGTAAAAACCTGGATTGCTTATGAAAATGGGAAGCAAACCAAAGAGTATGATAGAAAGAAAACAAAAAATACTAATGGAGAAAATAGCAAGAAGTATATCTTCTGCACACATATGTGCATGTATTTTGAAGTTTGAAAAGCACAGGTATTCATTGGAAAAGAAAAGATCAAAACTCGGTAAATACCGTTGCCTTTTTTTGGGTAGAGGGCAGCAAAATTATTTTTCGTCTAGGGCAACCCAATGTTGCGAACTGGCCCTGTATGTTTGTAATGAATTTTTTGGATGGGAAATCTGTTTGCAATATATGATCGTGCTTATTACCCAGTCCTTGAAGGTCATAAGAATATATTTTTGTTAGTATGGTCGACAACTTTCTAGTTCTAATATTATGCTATCTAATAAGGAATTCTTGTATACAGGTACAAATCACTTATGAAAGTCACATCAGTTATGATATGGATATATCATCATAGAGTCCGATTTTGTTCACATCCTTTTAAGGATGTGAACAAAACACCCGACCCCCATTGGTGGAAATCAGGGGGGTCCCATATGGGTCCCCCTGATTTCCACCAATCAGGGGGAAGTGTTTTGTTCACATCCTTAAAAGGATGTGAACAAAATTGTATTCTATCATCATATGGTGAATGTTTTCATCGCAGTGAATATTTCCCCTAGCTTTGCTGTTGTCAACATAGCTACAGGCTTAGAAGTGAACATGCTCTGGGAAAAGAGCACCATGTAAGCATGCTATCTAATGTCCTCATCTTCAAGTGTTTTGTACAATGATTGTTAGGTACGATTAGTTCCTTATAATATGGAGTTTCTTGATGAGTCGATCCTTTGGATCGAGTGCAACGACTTGGGAGATGAATTCCACTGTAGAAGGCAACCTTTTAGGAATTGAAGCATCATCAAACGGCTTGGAATCAATGTAACTATATATAGTACAAATGATGTGGCATTCATTAATGTATGATGCATAAATATACATGTTAGCATTTAAGGAGTATATGTAATGAGTGTATGTAGTAAGACAATGCTTGTACAAATGAGTATTTTGTATAGTAATTGTGTAACATAGAAACAAAATTTTTTACTATCCAAAAGTGTAATAAAATATTTTTTTGAATTAAATATCTATTCAAAACTAGATTTTTCTTTTAAATATTTCAATTCTTGCAATATTTTATATTGCAACTAAACAGATTTTTTACAACGGCCAATGCCCGTTGTAATATGGTTTTCACAACGGTCAATACCTTTGGCATAAAATATTACAGCGAGTTGCTATTCTATTGAAGGAACATACAACAACATAAGACCGTTGTAAAAAGTCTATTACAACCGTCTGTTATCACGTTCTTGCCTGTTGTAAAAGAGAACATATTACAACATGGCCTAATACAACGGGCAGGTTGGCCGCTGTAAAACCCCTATTACAACGGGCATTGCCCGTTGTAATAGATCTGTTTTGTTATAGTGTTATATTATATATGTAATAAATATAATATATATTTCGTCGATTTCCATTTAAAACATATTTTATAAATCATTTTAAATTCGTCTTAAAACGATTTCAACTTCATATTCAATTTCAAATCAAAATTGAATATTCCATATCATTAATATATAAATGATAATATTTTCAAACTTCAGATTTTGAAATCAATTCCTTTTAGATATTCATTATAAAAATGAATAAAACCGATATAAATATCGTTCATGTCAAAATGGCGTTAATCTAATCAACACGGCTTTATATAATTAAATACATTTGTGTTCATCCCAAATCGGACATCAAAATCAGATTTTGATCTTTTACTGAATATTATTTTAAGATATTCGCTATTTTAAAATATTCATTCGTTCTAAACTGGAATCGGACACGGCCAATTACCATATAATGTTATATATATGGATTTCATACAACACATGTATATCACAACAATGATAAATAATCAACCAACATCCAGAGTGCATTCTACATTGCATAAGCATTAAATATAAATATTCAACGCTTACAACAGTCTGTCAACCAATCGATTGACATACAACTAAACAATTGGGATTTGTGTACATCAAATATCATCCCAATACCCGTGTGGGGTTTTAATCAATCAAACACAGATTTTATTTGTGCAGTTGGGTGACGTGTAAAATATACCATCCCAATCAGTATCAAATAAATGAGTGTATATAAACAAATCGTCTGATTTGTTTATACATATTTATTTCAACACATGACTATGTTATACAGTCCATATATACAATAAAGATGGTATTTTCATTGTTCAAATATTTTATTCCATACACATGAATATTTTATATATTCTATATATACAATAAAAATTATATTTTTATTGTTTAAATATTTTATTCCATATACGTGAATATTTTATTCAGTTCATTTACACAATAAAAATGATATTTTATTATTCAAATATTTTATTCAACACATGAATATTTATACAGTCCATTTCATATCACAATCAATTTTCACAATAATACACAATCAAACAAACAAGTCGTCCATGGTCTGTCGACGACGGGGAGTAGTTCATATATGCAGTTACAAAATAAATAATTATACATAAATAATTTTAGTGAGAAGTTCTCACATTCGGATCCACTCCATCAGTTTTTATCCGAATTTCTGTTCCGTTTGGTTTTGAATTTGCCTGAAATTCCAACGTGCTCCATTTTGGATGCGGTCAGTTTTGTTGTGAAGCTCTCGTCGAGACAAGTCCAATGCATTTTGAATCGTCAGATTTAGACCTCGTATGAAGGAGATACAACATTTAATACATTGAATAATTTAATTTGTAATTAACAGAATTAATTAATATAATAATCACATCATTAAGGGATTAATCCTCCTTCTTCCATCGTGCTTTCCAGGAAATGAAACCGAACCCAAACCTTCTACCCATCTCTTCAAATCGTGCCCCCATCCATGCGCCAAGACCCCGATCTGACGATGCCACCTCGTCGGCCTCTGAGAGCTCCACCACTGCCAGTAACCTTGGCCAATTCATACATCTCCCCACATTTAAATTGCGTGGGAACGGCAGGGAATTGAGGCCCAAACTGATCTCCACCGTACACTATAAAGATCTCGAGATGTAGAATATTTTCCGCTTTGAAATCGTTGGATATAATTGTGTGGATTTCGAAATCGAAGGAGAATAAGTTAGGGCGATTCTGCGCGTTCATTTTGGGCTGACAATGGAAAAATTGGGGGTTAGGGTTTTAGTGAATTTTAGGGCTATTTATATATAATTTTTATATTATTTTAATTCCAAAAATACATGTTTGTTGATATGGACTCCAAATCAAACCCAACGATTGTCGCCTCTAGCTAAATACCCCCATTCAAAACACAATGGAATATGCACGGTAAGCCAATTTTATGGTTTCAATCATTTTTCATAAAAATTAAAATATACATCATTATATATTCAATTTAAACGTACTTTTCAATTTACTGGGGCCACATACGGACCCAAAAATTCCCCAAAAATAATTCTAGTTATGTTTTGACGATACGGTCCTAACAGAACTAATTTCATCGAATTTAGAGATCGTTTGAAAAATAGTCATTTTCTGTCAATCCAATTTGACTGAAATTGACAAAACACGTTTTCTTTTGCCGCGCTCCCAAATTGATCCCAAAAATTATGAAAATTGGAACCTAGCAATAATTCGACATCCCGAATCCAACAAAAGTGGTTTCATTGAAAACGGAGGTCATTTGCAAAATCTCCATTTTTAAGGGCTATATTTCCATAGTGACTATTCTATATTTTCAACTGGACATAACTTTTTATTCACGCTATGAAATTTTGATTTTTCGGATTCGTTGGGCAGATATTTTCAAATAGATTCTAATATTTCAGGTTTCGCTAAAATCCATTTTATTTTGTATCCTGTACATTCATTTGAAATTTGAAATCGAATTTTCAAACTACCGCGCCATTTCCAATTCAGTTTATAATTAAAATAAATATTTATATTCTAACTTCGATTTAAATAAATTTATACATTCCAATTCTATTCAAAATAAATTTCTTGTCGTTATTATTTAAAATAAGTCATTTTAAATATTCAAAATTCAATGAAATTGTCAAAATAAAAATTTTAAATTGGTTCTGATTTTCCGGGTTGTTACAATCTCCCCCACTTAAAATCTTTTCGTCCCCGAAAAGGAACGGAGCTGAAAGTTGTTTAACTAATCAACTCAACTTTCAGTTTGGCTTTCATTCTTTAACTTTTCAGTTTCTAAGAATTTCTAATTTTTTAAAAATTTGGCTAACACCCTAAATTTTCGAAAAAAAAATCCATAACCTCCTTTGTACAAGGAGCACCGGGAAAATCCCCAAACCGCCACATAGGCCCTCTCACCTCAAAAAGAAAAAGCCAAGCGGCTAGCCAATCAACTCACAAAATCATCCAAACCCAAGAAATTAGTAAACATGTACCTATTTGTCTGGCAAACAATTTTATTCCTCTGCTTAGCTTCCCTGCTATGACCTGTCCAATATATATACATGTATATGTATGCATTTTCAAACAAATTCCAATTCAGTTCAATATTTGATACAATTTGGTTATAGGTATCGTTCTTTCACAAAATGGTTTTATTAGATAACAAATAATCATACAACACAACCATCAATCAATTAGTGAATTAATGTTTCAAATTCATAATTTTGACATATATACATAAAATCATGATTTTGATGCCAATTAACAGCAATAATCCTATCTAGTTTTTGGGTTCTCACACCCATCAATTGGAAATATATAGATATTCCACTTCCGAAAACTCGAACATAAATACTGATGATGCGGCCGCATCACCAGGATTATCCCTGGGCGACTAGAGTGTGATTCTATATCCATCCAATATATTGGAGGCTTCAAATACACGTGGATCAGACGTATTTTACACCTGATAGTCCAAATCAATATAAAAATAATATTCAAATACAAATAATACAATTTAAATCTTCAAAACAAAATTTGTTTTCCTTTTTATTTTGAAAAATTAACACTCTTCACAATCGTTCTAGAATACTACTGATCCTATCTCTAACAAACCATTCTTACTTCTTTCATTTGGTTCTAACGTGTCTTGTTCTCCAAGCTATGTAAACCAAAGCTCTGATACCAAATGTAACAACCCGAACTTCCCCGTGAAGGAAGGCACGGATTGAGTTGAGAACACGACAAATCAGAACACAAACAGAAGAACATTTCATTGCTTATTACAACAATTTACATCAGAGTAGAAGAATATAACAGAGTATGAATAATTATTATACATTTGATAAACATCAGAGATTTAAATTACATTTAAATACATAGCAGCGGAAAAATAATACAAAACACAACTGAAAGTAATACACGGATACAGAGCTTTTTGAATATCGCTTCAGCTGTCAATCAGGATCTTGTGAATATAATATCTGCAAAACCCAGTTACTAGCTGCCCATATGGAAAATAGGGGCACCTAGAGTTTAGGTTAAAACAATAAACTCTAGGTCAGTCATGTGACTGGTGTGAGAACTAAAACAGTTACTTAAAACTTTGCTTTAAAATGGAGTATATCAAGGGACCACGCCGTAGAACACAGAACTGGTTTCCTCCTAAGAATACCAGTGCGTAGAATAAACATCGCAATGCTTTTTGGAAAAATGAAGCTATTATAAGACCCAGGTCCCATCACATAGTGCAACGCAAGCCAGAGGATATAGTTTTCCCTTATAATAGCCAAACGTGCTTGGTACGTTTAAAACAAATCATTTGATACTATTATAAGTGCATAGTGTATAAAACAACTTCAAATATAAATGTATCAATCCTAGACGGCATGGGTACCACCATATATCATGTCACCAATACTAGGCTCTACAATCAAAACCGCAATGTCACGTATTGGAAGTTGGATTTTCGTCTATGAACCAAGGCAAGGGATTGTCCTTACTACTTCGAGACGCCCTAGCCCGTGTCTCAGGATCCGAACACATCGACCCTTAGATCGTCAGGGCCGGTCCACTCATGTGGATTAAAATGCCTGACCACTACGTTTCCCCGCCCTATAGGGCATAATTCTGGTTTGTATAAAGACCATATCATCCATCGGCCCTGTAGTGCTGATATATCCAAAGCGCCTCGCTATCCATCATCCACATGAGTAAAACGTCAAGGCGTGCAAAACCCAGACAACACTCCTAGGTAGAAGGGAACGCACGCCCTCCCGGAGGTCCTCTCCCGTTTTTGGTTCACACTGGGGTGCGAGGCTCACGAATTAACGCTACACAATGCTATGCTATATTAAAGCCGTGCTTTGATTATCAACCACAAAACTCTGCTTTTGAACAGAAGCCTTGATCATTTGCACCTCGGCATGCTACACAGGCAATTCACGCTATGCAACCGATGTCTATCAATCACATAGAATGAAATCCAATGTCAGACACACATCTATTTACAAGTTCGTTCTGGGTTTGAACGAAACCGGAGGCACCTTATTCCTCGTCCCGTATGTCCAATACAGGAGAGAGGCCCTCGCATATCCGTCGATCACCAAGTACGTCTAGACGATCACCACTTATTACCTTGTCTTGGGTGTACAACTCAATCAAGACATCGATAATCATCCAAACGATGTGAAGACCTCCAGTCTTCAACCACCGTCTTCATCTTCGACTTATCGTCGAATTAGTTATTCAGAATGGCATAAAACCAGTCTTTCTGAATAACTCGCGTATATAATAAACAAGTGCTATAAAAACACAACATACGCCTCATTCCAATTCTGAATATTCTTTTATTTAAATATTCATATCCTTTGGGGAAGGTTCCTATTAATTTTATCAAAGATAAATTCTTTAAATTTATTCTTTAATCTACCTTTGAAAATCAATCCATACCAAATTATGGTTTATCCAAACTAGTCCGGATTAGCGAACCTTACCGAAGTAATCATTTGTTAAATTTTCCAATCCCAACCTATTCATCCCTTGAAGTAAAACTGGTGGTACCCCATTCTCGATCATTTCTGGAATTTGATAATTTTAGTTATCAAATTCACCTTTCAATCTATTTAAAGATTCATTAAAACTCTAATTCAGTTTTAATTTCCAAAAATCATTACTTAATGATTATCCAAAGTTAAGAAATAAATCTTATCTTTAGCTGGGTTAAAGAACTAATGTCATTTAAAACACAGCTCATGATAAACCCAAAATCACATTCCATTAACAATGGAATCTTCACGGAAAACAGATCAATATATATAATCGATATGAACTTCCATATCCAACCGATAATAAAAATGGAATAACGGCAAAGCCTTTTAAATTCCATATATAGTAATAGTCTTCCTCCATAGGAGTTCACTTCGATTATTACTGAATCGAATTCCATTCCAATTTATTTTATAAACTGAAAACTTTTCTTTTGGAATTTCCCCTAAATCTTAATTAAAAGATTTATGAATTCCAAATCATATTTCATCGTGAATCGGGTTAAAGAACGAATGTCGTTAAAAACACAGTTCACAATAAACCCAATTCACATTCCATCTCAATTCCAATAAGTGTTACTTAATTGGTAAATTTCATTAAATCTTAACAAAATGATTTAATCTTTTCTCAATTGGGTTTAAGAACAGTGTTAATGAAGACATCGTTCACGACAAACCCAAAATCCTATTTGATATTAAATACAAGGCTCTGAATAGAAGATATATCGGCTTATATTCAATATCAAATTCTGAATTCAACAAACATCGTATTGGAATAAAGATATATATATATATATATATATCTTCCAAATTCCTCCACAATGTCTGCATAATCACGGAATCCAATATCGAAATATTCCCAAGATAATTTCGATTCAAATCCGTTCCAATTCATATATTGGAAATTTTGGTTATTTTTAAAACCATTTCAAGTCCAATTTATTTATTTAAAAATAATTGAGTTATAATTCTAGTTCATAACTAGTTCATTTCGATAAAAATCTACTTTTATCTTTTCAAATACGGAATTTTTCATCCCAATTCTTTCCAAACCATTTCTTATGATTTTACACTAATTATTGATATTTTTAATAATTTATCAAGGCCCGTACAGTCGATTTCCATAAACGGCCATCAAACTGCACTTACAACGACCTTTTCCAAATTTGATTTGGACATAATTCCAAATCCAACCGTTAGATTTTAAATCTGTAATATTCTTAGAAAGCTCTTTTCGATACGAACCCAAGGTTCCGATTTTAGGAAAATCCGACGGTCGGATCTCCCGTAATGTCCATTCGAAGTAAATCGTCGAAATTCGCGAACTGTCGCAGCGCGGCGCATTCTATTCAGGCCATTATATTATATATATATATAATATATATTTCGTCAATTTCCATTTAAAACGTATTTTATAAATCGTTTTAAATTCGTTTTCAAAACGATTTCAACTTCATATTCAATTACAAATCAAAATTGAATATTCCATATCATCAATATATAAATGATAATATTTCAAAACTTCAGATTTTGAAATCAATTCCTTTTCGATATTCATGACAAAAATGAATATAATCGAAATAAATATCATTCACGTCAAAATGGCATTAATCTAATCAACACAGCTTTATATAATTAAATACATTTCGTGTCCATCCCAAATCGGACATCAAAATCAGATTTTGATCTTTTACTGAATATTATTTTAAGATATTTGTTATTTCAAAATATTCATTCTTTCTGAACTGGAATCAGACACGGCCAATTAACATATAGTGTTATTTATATGGATTTCATACAACACATGTATATCACAACAATGATAAATAATCAACCATCATCCAGAGTGCATTCTACATTGCATAAGCATTAAATATAAATATTCAACGCTTACAACAGTCTGTCAACCAATCTATTGACATACAACTAAACAATTAGGATTAGTGTATGTCAAATATCATCCCAATACCCGTGTGGGATTTCAATTAATCAAACAAAGATTTGTGTAGTTGGCGACGTGTAAAGTATATCATCCTAATCAGTATCAGATAAATGAGTGTATATAAACAAATCGTTCGATTTGTTTATAAATATTTATTTCAACACATGATTATGTTATACAGTCCATATATATAATAAAGATGGTATTTTCATTGTTCAAATATTTTATTCCATACACATGAATATTTTATATATTCTATATGTACAATAAAAATGATATTTTTACTGTTAAATATTTTATTCCATACACATGAATATTTTATTCAGTTCATTTACATAATAGAAATGATATTTTTATTATTCAAATATTTATTCAACACATGAATATATATACAGTCCATTTCACATCACAATCAATTTTCAAAATACTATACAATCAAACAAACAAGTCGTCTATGGTCTGTCGACGATGGGGAGCAGTTCATATATGCAGTTACAAAATAAATAATTGTACAAAATAATTTTAGTGAGAAGTTCTCACATTGGGATCCACTCCATCGGTTTTTATCTGAATTTCTATTCCGTTCGGTTTTGAATTTGCCTAAAATTCCAACGTGCTCCATTTTGGATGAGGTTAGTTTTGTTGTGAAGCTCTCGTCGAGACGAGTCCAACGCATTTTGAATCATCGGATTAGGACCTCGTCTGAAGGTGATACGTTATTTAATACATTGAATAGTTTAATTTTATAATTAATAGAATTAATTAATGTAATAATCACATCATTAAGGAATTAATCCTCCTTCTTCCATCGTGCTTTCCAGGAATGAAACCGACCCAAACCTGCCACCCATCTCTTCAAATCGTGCCCCTATCTATGCGCCAAGACCCTGATCTAACGATGCCACCTCGTCGGCCTCTGAGAGCTCCACCACTGCCAGTAACCTCAGCCGATTCAAACGTCTCCCCCACCCTGAAATTGCATGCGAACGGCAGGGAATTGAGTCCCATATTCTCTCGATTTACGAAATAAAAACTGATCTCCTCCGTACACTATAAAGATCTCAAGATGTAGAATATTTTCCGCTTTGAAATCATTGGAGATAATTGTGTGGATTTCAATATCGAACGGGAATAAGTAAGGGCGATTCTGCGCGTTCATTTTGGGCTGACGGCGGAAAAATTAGGGGTTAGGGTTTTAGTGAATTTTAGGTCTATTTATATGTAATTTATATATTATTTTAATTCCAAAAATACATGTTTGCTGATATGGACTCCAAATCAAACCCAACGACTATCGCCCCTAGATAAATACCCCCATTCTGAACACAATGGGATATGCCCGGTAAGCCAATTTTATCGTTTCGATCAGTTTTCATCAAAATTAAAATATACATCATTATATATTCAATTTAAACGTACTTTTCAATTTACTAGGGCCACATACGGACCCCAAAAATTCCCAAAAAATAATTCTAGATATGTTTTGACGATACGGTCCTAACAAAAATAATTTCATCAAATTTGGTGATCGTTTGAAAAATAGCCATTTTCTGGTTGACCCTATTTGACTGAAATTGACAAAACACGTTTTCTTTTGCCACACTCCCATATTGATCCCCAAAAATTATGAAAATTGGAACCTAGCAGTAATTCGACATCCCGGATCCAACGAAAGTGGTTTCACCGAAAACGGAGGTCGTTTGCAAAATCTCCATTTTTAAGGGCTATATTTCCATAGCGACTATTCTGAATTTTCTACTGGACATAACTTTTTATTCCCGCCATGAAATTTTTATTTTTCAGATTCATTGGAAATATATTTTCAAATAGATTCTAATATTTCCGGTTTCGCTAAAATCCTGTTTATTTTGTATCTTGTACATTCATTTGAAATTTGTAATCGAATTTTCAGTCTACCGCGCCATTTCTAATTCCTTTTATAATTAAAATAAACATTTATATTCTAACTTTGATTTAAATAAATTTATACGTTCCAATTCTATTTAAAATAAATTTCTTGTCGTTATTATTTAAAATAAATCATTTTATATATTCAAAATTCATTAAAATTGTCAAAATAAAATTTTTAAATTGGTTCTGATTTTCCGGGTTGTTACACAAAAACTACAAATCAGATATACATTTGGTATGAGAAAAATACAAGATACATGCATACAAGTAACATTAACTATTGAGACCGTACAAATTACCATAACGGTTTCCCCTAAGAAGAAACCAAACATTCATTAACTTAATATAGTGATATAATAGTAAATTTTAAGAGTGTAGAATATAAATAAAAAAATAGCAGTGTTGCTTGCATCTCACAACACAACAATATTAGATCCAAAGCCGCTAAGGTCAGTTCAATATAGATTTTCTATGCAGACTTTGGTCAAGCCGAATCTAGTCCTCTACACAAGGGATACAAACTACCCTTGTGTATATTTCTAAACAAAATAAACTTCTAGGTAAACATAGATGGTCTATGCCTGAAAAAATGACCTCGAAATATCATCGACTCCGGCTTGCAACATCGATATGCATACTCTGGATATGGAGTTGATATATTCTATCGTAAGTTAGTTAAACCCCAAACCATGGGGTTTACTCTGTTTTTTGTCATTTTTAATGTCGACATCACTTATGACATTGCTTATATGAGCCTCGTCACTCGAATGGAGCCTTTATAATCCATGGATTCATACATAGCCCATTTGACAAATGCTAACACCGACCTCTCTATTTGACTTAACCTTAGGATAGGAATTTTAACTCTATAGCATAAGTCTGAAATGTAAATGTAGCCTCTTCCTTGGCCTTAGCCTTAGGATAGACAATTTGACTTTATGAAGTTCCTGTAACGTCCCGTATTTTTTGTGATCAATTATTTAATATATTACATTATTTTAAGTATTGATTTCGAATTATAAATGGATTTATAATATATAATTGGTTTATATAACGAAGTTTGAAAATCTAATTTATATATAATTATAAAACGAACTCGAAACGTCGCATGGTAGTTCATAAATTTCTCTTTGAACTTGAACTAAATATAAAAAATCCATTTTAAATCGTAATTTTGTGAAACTAGAGACGTTTGAATCGATTTTTTATAATTTTCTAATGAAAGAGAAAATTGGAGATTTTAGTTTATAGCTTGTTAGTTATGTCCAATTCAAATTTTCGAATAGTCGTTATGAAATTTGTTAATAAACGATAACGTTTAAATAAGATTTTTAATATATTTGAATATCGTTTAACCCAGAATTTTAAATATTAAGTTAAAAAAACTATATCTGCTTGTGTCGAAGCTGTGAAATATTTCATTTGGAGATACATGGCTATAATAATTTATTATTGTCTTAAATAGAATTGTTTTGAATATAATTAGATCATATTAAAGCCCTTAAAATAGTTTTCTTTCCAAAAAGTCTCCGTTTTCGATGAAACGAGTTTTATTGGAAAACATATAATTAGTTATTGTTAGATTTCCAGTTTGGGGCCAATCAGATTTGTTTTATCGATGCATGCAATTTAAGGGTGAACTGGTGGATAAATTGAAGTTTAAGTTAACGACGTTATGCAAATGAGATCCGTTTTCAATGAAATTAGTTTCATTAGAACCGTAACGTTGAGATGTAACGGTATGTTCATTATTCGTTGTATTTGGAGTTCGGATATAGCGGTATGTACATTAAAAGGTTAACGGTAACAGCGGTTAGTGGTAAAATCAAGTGCCGTATGAAATAAGAATAATAATAATATATTATACTTAAATCCTAAGTAATACAGTACGCCGTAACAGCCAACCTCGCCTATGTAGGAAAAGAGAGTTCATTCAGAAAGGTAGACACAGCCTATTCTATCCTATATATTTCTTCTTTTTAAGTCTTCACGCACATGGTTGTATCCATCAAGAATGAAAACTCATAGGGACAGCCTAATGCTTCAGCAAGCCAAACCTACTCTCTGTAGCTTGTTTTTTTTTTCAGAAGATATCTCCCTCTGTCTTATAACTTCACCTTCACCATCTGCTGCCGTATTTTCACCATCATCCAGAATTTATGAAATGAAAATACTATGCAGACTGTCCACTATCTGAAAACTACCAACCCTAAACCTTGAGTGCCAAGGGACTATGCATGTATAAATATACATGCTACCCATTCGTTTTTCCTCACACGAATTTGCCTCTTCTAGAATAAAACAAAATTTATGCTGCAAGCTTCAAAGAGAGTGCGCAACCCTCAAATCCCAATGTTACGAAACAAAGTCTTGGACGTGAATAACAGAGAAACACGGCGAAACGAAGTTGTTGAAGAAGCTTTAGGCATTCGGCAGTTTAAATGGGGTAGTTGCATGTATTCGGAGATGGGGATGGCTGCGTTTCAATTCGCGGAAGATTTACGTGTAAAAGGAAATGGTGCGGCGGGTCCAGAACTGTCCAAGCTTCGACCAGAAAGGTGGGCGAAGTTAGGAGTGGTTGACATGAGGTGGTGATTGTCGCCAGTTGTATGAGTGGCAGGGGTTGACGCTGAACATGTGTGGGGAGCAACGTTGAGTTTGAACAATGGCTAAATAAGGAGCTGGAAAGATGTAGGAGCTTCAAAATGGGGAGATAAACGTTATTGTAGCGGTTGGGGAAAATGTTTGGACACGTGAACAAAAGGACGGTGGTGGAGAAGCAGGAGCTGGCTAGATGGGTTTCGACAGAAAGAAGGAGTTACAGGTTCGAAACTAATGTTGAAGAGGAAATAGAATATGGAGAAGGAGCATGAACAGTGGTGAGCTTTTGTGCCTAATTGAAGTTAAAATGTGCCTTATCCTAATATTCTTTTACGTTAAATAAAAAAAGTTTAATAATATTATTTAAACCAAAAGTTGTGTGAACTTCCTGCGAGTACTGTATTGTGCCAAACCTAATCTATTTATGCCATGTATGGTGACAAAACGTGGCCAACTGTTTCGTTTTATTAAGGTTTAAACATGTCAGTTACCATTTTCTAAAATGCAATATACGCGACCAGTCAAGTTAAGCCAGCCGATGAAGAAGAATTAAAATTCCTAATAATAATAAACATGTGCCTAATAACTAATCTATAAAATGCCTAATGACTTTAGTTATTCCTAACACATATTTATATTTCTCGTAGGTTTTGTCTATATATAGATTAACAAGACAGTACAATAACATTTGCCTAATTATATTTATAAGGTAGCCCGTAGTATTAATGCCTAACTGGTAGTACCTATTATGCCTTACCGTGGTTAATCATGTGCCTAGACCGAACTGTTATAAAGCAAATTAATACTCAGTAATAATACATTTTATATATTAAAGTTATTGGTATATATAACATTGTAGGAAAAACAATTAGAATGTTCCCAAAATGCTTAAATATTATAACTTGTTGCTTTACACTGATTGCAATGTGCGTGAAAATTGATAACGTGCCTACATCCCTAATCTAGTTTAATATGGATGTATAGTGAGTTAATAATAATACGGATGGATACTATGAATTGAGATATGACTTGACCTGATAAATATGTATAATTATGTCTATTTTAGTTGATATACATATATGTTTCCAAATCCCTGAACTGCCCAAACCTTTTACTTAGCATGACCAATCATCTTAAAAACGTAATTTAAATTAAATTTAAAATTTAATTTAAATGATGATTATATTAAATTTTAAATTGCAACTTTAAGATATGCATAACGTACATATGTTGTCAGAATGCAACAAGACCAAAGACATGGAAACCATATCAACGAGCACAACAGGATGAAGCTGGTATGGACAAAGTTGGTGGCGACAAGGATTTTTAATTAAATTAAACAATAGTTTAATTCAATTAAACAAACTGTTTCAGCGACGGATAAAATCAAGATGAGTTCAACTCACTCGGTTTTTATCCCACTTATATTTTATAAGTCGGGTTTATTATTTGTGTGCTATGATTGTTAATTGATTGATGTATGCTGAATATATTTTTTTTTTGTATTAACTGAGCTGATTAAATTAAATGTTTGTTTAATTTAATATTAAACCAATCGTTACTTTTAACGATTAGTTCCCAATGAGGTAACTTACCTCATTGTTTACATTTATAGTAATATAAACATATTAAATTGAGATGTGAATATTTGAATTACTGTTATTGCTTGACTGTTGAACATTATACCTGTTTATTGAAAAAAATGATATTGTTATGATAACGTATTTGGATGCAGGTAAAAAAACAGGTTGGAGGGATCCAACTGGATTCCTCAAATATATTAAAAATTATTTATTTTCATATGATCGCTATATGAACTGTTATGATTGGATGATTATTTGGTTGCTGATCGTTAACTATAAATTCAGTGTTGGTTTGTTCTAACCAATGGGCAACATTGGTTGAGTAATTGGTAGCAGTTGGCCTAAAAAATAATAATTTGTTTTATAAATCAGATTTACCGTCATGTGAATCGATGGTAATGAAGTTATAAAACATATTTTATAGCTGAAGATAGATTTTGGGAATCTATTTTTTTGAAATAGGGTTTAATAAAGGAATTTAATGGAATTATATAAATTAATTATCTTATTAATAAATTTAAAAGGACTAGTTTTGAGTTGATTAACGAGATAAATAATGATTATAAGTTGACGAAGCCAACTAATGTAATTGGGACTAGTTATTTAATTATTATTTTTTAGTTAATCTAATAGAGTAGTTAAACGAATATTTATTTAAAAAGAAATTCACTGTTAATTGAGTTAAATAAGAAGTTAACTATTTCTACTATAGTTAATGATGATGTAAATCGTTATTTAAATGGATAATGGTTTAAGTGATTGAGACATAAATGAGATTCATTAAGGTAAGTAATCAAAGTTGATATTGAGTTAATTGGATTTTTGAAAAGAATTAATGAACGGTTTTATAGTAAAAACCGTATTATATAACTGAGTTATAAAAGAAATTTTAAGCCGAGACGATATTTTAAAATAAGTGTTTGAATGTAAAAAAGGAAAGAGGAATAAAAGGGTTTTTTTATATTACACTCGAGTCTTATAAACGATGTCTATAAAAGGGGAGTGTAAGGCTAAAACGTTAAGATTAATTTAACGTTACTTAATTCTGGAATTGGAATGAGATTTTCAAAAATGGAAAATGATTGAATTGATTAGAAGTGGGATAATATGGGTTAACAATGAGTCAAGATAAGAATTAGAACCTAACTGGAGATTGTTAATTTAAGTGATTTTCTGAGTATTATTCTGATGTTAATTTCGGTCTTTGGGGTTGATACTTAGGAAATTATTCACTTACCGATTTACAGTCAGGGGCTAATAAATGTTGAGGTGTAGGAATGATTGAAAAATGTTGGGACAAATATTTTGAAATAATAGTAAAATAGAAATTGGATGTGGTTATTAAATATTTTTCTAAATACTAGATTGAAATTGTTTTGAGAAGATTAATATATTGAAACGAGAATTGAATACAATGTTTAAAAATATGGAATATTTTAGAAGTTTAAATTAACCATTCGCTAATTATTTATAACTAAATGGGCCAAGCGATGCTGGGTACTGAACCAGTAAATCTATCTTTATTTTCATGATTGAATGATTGTTTATTTGATAGTGAAATAACCGATTATCAAATCTGGCCAATATGATTGTTGGTACGGAAAGACCGGGATCGAATTTATATTTGAAAACCATTCCCTCCAGCAAATACGAAATATTAAAGTTATCTGATACTAATCAAGACGAAGAAATTGAAGACCGTGGATCTTCATAAAACCGTAGAATTGCTAATAATCTTCGGTTTAGCGGCCAGAGATATACTGTGAGTCTATTGTTGTTGAAATCGATGGATTTGCAGGGACTACTCACTACCAATCCATAGGGTGATTCCTAGGATATGATAGGAGAGTGCCTTCAGTTCATTATGTTCCTGGATGACTTGTATGGACGAATGTCTGACAGAGTATTTTCTGAAAACCACGTACGTTGATTTTTACAAATATACCAAGTTAGTGGCAAAGAATGGCCCTTCTTTTAAACCCAGAGTATATTTATGGCCGTCAATTAGTGATTTGATGGATCTGACATGTGGCATTCAAAGAAAAGGATGACCAGATGTTCTAAAGGTGAATTCTAACCTTAAGCCTCACAACCGGAAAATGACAAAAATCGGGCAGGTAGCATGGCTATGTGGGTCGCTCCCATTAGGGTAGAGAAATTCAATTTCCTTCCCTTTTAGGGAAACGGTTGCTGATACCAACTGTTGGTGATATACATTCGATACACTCAAGCAAAATGAGTGGTCGACCATGTGTGGGTCGGGTTGCAAGACGTTCATGTTGAACCGAGTGTATTCGCCTCTAGAGATACACTATCGGTAGGTGGTTCCATACCTTGTCATAGTCGGAATCCAATCTCCAATAAGCGCTTGCGGTTTTGATTGTACACTATATATATGGAGCGTGAGATGAAAGTGTTCCGCTAGATTGCTATTTAATTGTATTTAAACACTATTATAATATCAGAAGATATATATGATTTCAAAATGTTTTGGGTTATCGTAAGATACAAACCGTCCGTATTTATGTGTGGATTTGGTCTTACGATTATCCTTTTCTTTCGAAAAGATTTTGAACTTTAAAATCAAGTTGGATGATTTCCCCTAAAACTTTACAAGTTTTCTCACTCTGGTTCACCAGACTGACCCAGTGTTTGTAATGCTCGGGTTAGACCGGATTGTACAGGTCCAGGTTATCAGATGCTACGAAGTTTAGAAAACGTGTTGAAAGAGTTCATGCGTATTAATATTTATCCCATTGAGTGTTGTATATGAGGACAGATTATTATAACTGTCCAGATATGTTAATGTACTCTGAAGACTGGAAGATTTTATTTCAATCTCTAAATAAAGATTTATTTCCATATTATATTTTGTTCCACTGAGATGTGCGACTCTAGTTCTATTGTGTTTTCTTCTTCTTATTTCTTCTATTCTAATATTTCTTTCTGTCTTATCTCATCCTGTAAATTCTTTCTATTGGCATCTGGGTCTCCAGTACCATTTGGGTTGGACTGGTGTAGTTTAGTCAGCTCAAAAGGTATCGGAATTTGGGTCGTCACAGTTGGTATCAGAGCAATGGTTTAGTAATAACCTTGGCTTTGTGGAATAACTCAATAGAGATGGGGTTAGTAATGCCCTAGATTGAGTTTGAGTGTGTGTGTGTGTGTGTATATATATATATATATATATATATATATATATATATATATATATATATATATATATATATATATATATGAGAGCGTATTTGTGAATTTTACATAAAAATGTTTTGTATTGTGTTATTTGATTGGTTCAATATTTGAATTAGTAACTGACACGATATTGTTTTGTAAAAAGGGTCAAATGGAATAATTTTGACCAAATTATATTTCTATATAGAAAATAAATAACTTTATAAAACTATTTAGATTGAGTTATTGTTTAATTGGATGGAATTCAAATTGAATTCAAATTAGATTAGAAATTTGAATTGGTTTAATATAACCAGAATTTCACATATGAAATTGGTAAATATTATGGAAGTGAATAAATTGAAAACTAATATCTAGTATAATGAATATAATTAAAATTGGATTATGAAATAAAACTGGATGAACCTGTATTTATTTCTGGCATTGTAAATGAATTAACACGGGTTGGTTGAAAAGGGATGAGCTGTTAATCGCTATGCTTTGGAATTAGAGTTTGGATGCCGACAAATAGGTAACCTTAATATTATTGCTTGGGCGATTGATTTTATACCCTGAGTTAGGTAGCCATCTGGCTTTAGTTTTTCTTTTGGTTGATATGAGGCCCAGAGTGGTGTTTATAGTCATTTCGATCAAGCAGTGCAGTGGAGATGCAGAAGAATTTTTCGTAAATTTATAACATAGAATTTTTTATGATAATTTATAATAATTATTTTTAGAAATAATTTGGAATTGGAACATTTTTCTTACTTAAGTAATTTCGAGGACAAAATTCTTTTAAAGGGGAAGGAATGTAACGTCCCGTATTTTTGGTGATCAAGTATTTAATATATTTTATTATTTTAAATATAGATTTCGAACTATAAATGGATTTATAATATATAATTCGTTTATATAACGAAGTTTGAACGTATAATTTATATATAATTATAAAACGAACTCGAAACGTCACACGTTAGCTCGTAAATTTCGCTTTGAACTTCAACTTAATATACAAAATCCGTTTTAAGTCGTATTTCTGTAAAACCAGAAAAGTTTGAATCAATTTATTTATAATTTTTTAGTGAAAGAGAAAATTGGAGATTTTAGTTTATAGCTTGTTAGTTATGTCCAATTCAAATTTTCGAATAGTCATTATGGAATTCGTTAATAAATGATAACGTTTAAATAGGACTTTTAATATATTTGAATATCGTTTAACCCAGAATTTTAAATATTAAGTTAAAAATCTATATCTGCTTGTGTCAAAGCTGTGAAATATTTCATTTGGAGATACACGACGATAATAATTTATTATTGTTTCAAATAGAATTGTTTTGAATTTAGTTATATTATATTTAAGCCCTTAAAATAGTTTTCTTTCCAAACAATCTCCGTTTTTGATGAAACGAGTTTTATTGGAAAACGTATAATTAGTTATTGTTAGATTTCCAGTTTGGGGCCAATCAGAATTGTTTTATCAATGCGTGTAATTTAAGGGTGAACTGATGAATAAATTGAAACTCAAATTAACTACGTGGTGCAAACGAGGTCCGTTTTCAAAGAAATTAGTTTCATTGGAACCAGAACGTTGAGACGTAGCGGTATGTTCATTTTTCATTGTGTTTGGAGTTCGGATATAGCGGTACGTATATTCAAGGTTAACGATAACAGCGGTTAGCAGTAAAATCAAATGCCGTATGAAATAAAAATAAAAATAATATATTATACTTAAATCCTAAGTAATATAGTATGCCCCAACAGCTAGCCTAGCCTATGTAGGAAAAGAGAGTTCATGCAAAAAGGTAGACACAGCCTGTTCTATCCTATATATTTATTCTTTTTAAGTCTTCACGTACATGGCTGTATCAATCAAGAATGAAAACTCATGGGGACAGCCTAATGCTTCAGCAAGCCAAACCCACTCTCTGTAGCCTGTTTTTTTAGAAGATATCTCCCTCTGTCTTGTAACTTCACCTTCACCCTCTACTGCCGTATTTTCACCATCATCCAAAATTTATGAAATGAAAATATTGGGCAGACTGTTCACTATCTGAAAACTACCAACCCTAAACCTTAAGTGCCAAGGAACTGTGCGTTTATAAATATACATGCTACCCATTCATTTTGCTACAATCGAATTTGCCTCCTCCAGAATAAAACAAAATTAATGTCGCAAGCTTCAAAGAGAGTGCGCAACCCTCAAATCCCAATGTTACAAAACAAAGTCTTGGACTTGAATAACAGAGAAATAGGGCGAAACGAAGTTGCTTAAGAAGCTTGAGGCATTTGGCAGTTTAAACGGGGAAGTTGCGTGTATTCGGATATGGGGATGACACAACTTTTGGTTTAATATTGTGGCCTAGTATGGTGACAAAACTAGGCCAACTATTTCATTTTATTAAATTAGATTAGGGGTGTATTCATATTAAACTATTTATGCCATGTATGGTGACAAAACTAGGCCAACTATTTCATTTTATTAAGATTTAAACATGTCAGTTACCATTTTTTAAAATGCAATATACGCGACCAGTCAACTAAACCCAGCAGGTGAAGAAGAATTAAAATTCCTAATTATAATTAACATGTGCCTAATGCCTAATCTATAAATTGCATAATGACTTTAATTATGCCTAAAACAAATTTATATTGCCCATAGGTTTTGTCTATATATAGATTAACATGACAGTACAATAACGTTTCCCTAATTATATTTATAAGGTAGCCAATATTATTAGTGCCCAGTCGGTAGTATCAATTATGCCTTACCATGGTTATTCATGTGCCTAGACCAAACTGTTATAAAGAAAATTAATACTTACTAATAATATATTTTATATATTAAAGTTATTGGTATATATAACGTTGCAGGAAAAACAATTAGAATGTTCCCAAAACGCTTAAACAGTATAACTTGCTGCTTTACACTGATTGCAACGTGCTGAAAAATGATATTGTGCCTACACCCCTAATCTAGTTTAATATGAATGTATAGTAAGTTAATAATAATATGAATCGATACACTGAATTGATATATAATGTGACCTGACCAAATATGTATAATTATGTCTATTTTAGTTGGTATATATATATATGGTGCTTAATCCCTGAACTGCCTAAACCTTTTACTTAACGTGAACAATCATCTTAAAAACGTAATTTAAATCTAATTCAAAAATTAATTTTAGTGATAATTATATTAAATTCTAAATCGCAACTTTAAGATTGTGTAACGTACATATGTTGTCAGAATGCAACAAGACCAAAGACGTGGAAACCATATCAACGAGCATAATAGGATGAAGCTGGTTTGGGCAAAGTTGATGGCGATAAGGATTTTTAATCAAATTAAATGACAGTTTAATTTAATAAAAAAAATTGTTTTAGCGACGGATAAAATCAAGGTGAGTTCAACTCACTTAGTTTTTATCCCACTTATATTTTATAAGTTGGGTTTATTATTTTTGTGCTATGATTGTTAATTGATTAATGGATGTTGAATATATATATTTTTGTATTGACTGAGCTGATTAAATTAATTGTTTGTTTAATTTAATATTAAACCAATTGTTATTTTTAACGATTAGTTCCAAATGAGGTAACTTACCTCGTTGGTTACATTTATAGTAATATAAACATATTAAATTGAGATGTGAATATTTAAATTACTGTTATTGCTTGATTGTTGAACATTATACCTGTTTATTGAAATAAATGATATTGTTGTGATAACTTAATTGGATGCAGGTAAAAAAATAGGTTGGAGAGATCCATCTGGATTCCTCAAATATATTAAATATTTTTTTTTTCATATGACCACTATATGAACTGTTATTATTGGATGATTGATTTGGTTGTTGATCGTTGACTAGAAATTCAATGTTTGTTTGTTTTAACCAATGGGCAGTATTGGTTGAGTAATTGGTAGCAGTTGACCCCAATTTTTTTTTTTATAAATCGAATTTACCGTCGAGTGACTCGACAGTAATGAAGTTATAAAATATATTTTATAACTGAAGATAGATTTTGGGAATCTATTTTTTTGAATAAGGGTTTAATAAAGGAATTTAATGGAATTATTTAAATTAATTATCTTATTAAATAATTTAAATGGACTGGTTTAAAGTTGATTAATGATGTAAATCATGATTTTAAGTTGACGAAGCTAACTATTGTAAATGGAACTAGTTATTTGATTAATTTATTTTCAATTAATCTAATAGAGCAGTTTAACGACTATTTAATTAAAAAGAAATTCACTGTTAATTGAGTTAAATAAGGAGTTACTATTTCTACGATAGTTAATGATGATGTAGATCATTATTTTAATGGATAACGGTTTAAGTGATTGAGATGTAAATGAGATTCATTAAGGTAAGTAATCAAAGTTGATATTGAGTTATAATTGGATTTTTGAAAAGAATTGATGAACGGTTTTATAGCAAAAACCGTATTATATAACTGAGTTATAAAAGAAATTTTAAGCCGAGATGATATTTTAAAATAAGCATTTGAATGTGAATAAGGAAAGAGGGATAAAAGGGTTTTTTTATATTACACCCGAGTCTTATAAACGATATTTATAAAAGGAAAGTGTGAGGCTAAAACGATAAGATTAAATTAACGCTACTTAATTCTGGAATTGGAATGAGATTTTCAAAAATGGAAAATGATTGAATTGATCAAAAGTGGGATAATATGTGTTAACAATGAGTTAAGATAAGAATTAGAACCTAACTGGAGATTGTTAAGTTGAGTGATTTTCTAAGTATTGATCTGATGCTAATTTCGGTCTTCGAGATTGATACTTAGGGAATTATTCACTTACCGATTTACAGTCAGGGGCTAATAAATGTTGAGGTGTAGGAATGATTGAAAAATGTTGGGAATAATGTTTTGAAATAATAGTAAAATAAAAATTGGATATGGTTACCAAATATTTTTCTAAATACTAGATTAAAATGGTTTTGAGAAGATTAATATATTGAAACGAGAACTGAATACCATGTTTAAAAATATGGAATATTTTAGAGGTTTAATTAATCATTCGTTAATTATTTATAGTTAAATGGGCCAAGTGATGCTGGGTACTGAACCAGTAAATCTATCTTTATTTTCATGATTGAATGGTTGTTTATTTGATAGTTAAATAACCGACTATCAAATCTGGCCAATACGATTGTTGGTATGGAAAGACCGGGATCGAATTTATATTCGAAAACCATTTCATCCAGTAAATACGAAATATTGAAGTTAGCAGATACAAATCAAGACGAAAAAATTGAAGAGCGTGGATCTTCATAAAACGGTAGAATTACTTATAATCACTGGTTTAGCGGCCAGAGATATATTATGATTCTGTCGTGGTTGAAATCGACGGATTTGCAAGGACTACTCTTTACCAATCCATAGGGTGATTCCTAGGATGTGATAGGAGAGTGCTTTCAGTTCATCCTATTCCTGGATGACTTGTACAGACGAATGTATGACAGAGTATTTCCTGAAAACCACGTATGTTGATTTTTACAGTTATACCAAGTTAGTGGCAAAGAATGGCCCTTCTTTTAAACCCATAGTATATTTGTCGGCGTCAATTAGTGATTTGATGAATCTGACAACGTGGCATTCAAAGTAAAGGATGACCAGATGTTCCAGAGGTGAATTCTAACCCGAAGCCTCACAATTGGAAAATGACAAAAATCGGGCAGGCAGCATGGCTATGTGGGTCGCTCCCATTAGGGTGTATAATCACCTACCTAGAGAAATTCCATTTCCTTCTTTAATCTATCGATGTTGTCCCTTTTCGGGAAATGGTTACTGATCCCAATCGTTGGTAATATACATTCGATACACTCAAGCGAAATGAGTAGTCGGTCATGTGTGGGCCAGGTTGCAAGACATTCTTCTTGAACCAAGTGTATTCGCCTCTAGAGATACACTATCGGCAGGTGGTTCCATACCTTGTCATAGTCAGAATTCTATCTCCAATAAGTGCCCATGGTTTTGATTGTATACTATATATGTGGAGCGTGAGATGCAAGCGTACCGCTTGATTGCTATTTATTTGTATTTAAACACTATTATAATATCAGAAGATGTATATGATTTCAAAATGTTTTGGGTTATCGTAAGATAAAAACCATCCGTATTTATGTGTGGATTTGGTCTTACGATTACCCTTTTATTTCGAAATGATTTTGAACTTCAAAATCAAGTTGGATGATTTTCGTTAAAACTTTGCAATTTTTTCTCACTCTGGTTCACCAGACTGACCCTATGTTTGTAATGCTCGGGTTAGACCGGGTTGTATAAGTCCAGATTATCGAATGCTATGAAGTTCAAAAAATGTGCAGAAGCAGTTCAGGCGTATTAATATTTATCCCACTGAGAGTTGTATATGAGGATAGATTATTATAACTGTCCAGATATGTTGATGTACTCTGATGACTGTAAGATTTTATTTCAAGCTCTAAATAAAGATTTATTTCCACATTATATTTTGTTTCGCTGCGATGTGAGACTCTAGTTTTATTTGTTTTCTTCTTCTTATTTCTTCTATTCTAATATTTCTTTCTTATCTCATCCTCTAAATTCTTTCTATTGGCATCTGGGTTTCCACTACAATTTGGGTTGGACTGGTGTTGTTTTGTTAGCTCAAAAGGTATCGGAAATTTGGGTCGTCGTAGTTCCATTTCACAATCAATTTCAAAATGTACACTTATATACTAGTTTAGAGTGGTATTCATTGGTTAAACCACTTTCTAATCTCAGTCTCTCTGAACAAATAGATGAATTTCCAGTTAACTTTTCTTTTAAAACTTAGTAAAATGTATCAAGAGGAGTCATCCACAAGGGATCTCATATATGTGTATATATATATATTCTTGAAGTTAGAGGCATTTCATACTAATATTGCTTCTTGCTAATAGATCTTAGATCATATGAAGCCACGAATATCCTTGATAATTCTTAATTTTATATTTGGTCAAGCTTGATAGTCAACTAATCAAATATCTAATTATCAATTATATAAATCAAGGTATGTATACTTAACATGTTTGAAACTTTTTTACTTAACTATTTCTCGTTAAAACTGAAGCTGTGAGTTAAATCATAATTGCTTTTATCCATACTGATACACCAATCTTAACCATCACATACTTCATCAACTTTAGGTATTGAGCATATCATTAATGATTGTCCATAAACAAGTACGTAATCAACACTGTTAACATGTTTTCAACCTTCCCAACTTAACTATTCCTTGATCAAGAGTGAGAATAGTGGGTTAGAGCACAATTTCAACTATCCCTACTAGAACACCAATCTTAATTCTCAGAAATAGATAAACCTAATTCGTTGGCTTCTAGTGCCAAGCACAGTTAATTATTTTTCAAACAAGTAACTAAACAAATAATGATTTAGTCACTAAGAAATTCCTAACCTCTTTAAAAATCATTTGTTATAAGTTAAGAACCTTTTTAAAAAGGATGTGCATATGTATAGTAATTTATTTTAAAAACTACATATTTAGCATAATAATTTAAAAGATATTATAGTACATAAGATATTAACACTTAAATAATATAATTAACAACTTTTCTAAGAACGACATATATTTAAAAACACTTTTAAATAGGTTTTAAAACATTCATCCAAAAATATTACTTTACAATGGCAAGTTTATAATCTATTTAAAAACCTGGAAATCATGTGTGTGTATAAATAAGTATATCCTCTACTATAAAAAATCATAGCTAATTCTTAAAAATACATAAAAATTCTAAAACACTTTTAAAATAATAATAATAATAATATGAGTTATAAAATTCTTGTAATAAGAATGAAACATAATTCTTGTAATAAGAAGGGTACGTTAAACTTTAATTAAAACATGACACGTTAACCATACAACATCGGGCGATATACTCAAGTATGCTCAACGATGGTAACATTACCCTGTAGTAGTGACCGTACCCTATATAAATATATATAATCGTCCCTTGATTTGCAAGTTTTAGTGTACAACTTTCTTTTCTCAACACCTAGGCTACCCTGTTATGAATTGTTCCCAATCAATGCAGACCTAAGCCTGAAACCAGAAGCACATGTATTAACAGCTACGTAAAAGGTGGCGCAACAATGTATTTTCACTATCCTAGCCTAATCTAACTATAGAACCGAGTACCTCTCCCAACAGACTAGCCATGAATGTGAAGTGAAAGTTCAGCCAGCCTAATAGACCTTGAAAATGGAAAATGAAAACTCAAGGCGGCAGCCTACCCAAAAATTCAGACTAAAACTTGATGGTAAAGGAATAGCTAGAAACCTACCCTACAGCTTTATATGAACACAGTAAAGACTGTCATGTATTTTCAAATCCATCAGCTACCATTTACAGCAGCTACACTACATGCCTAATACTTGGTTGCCAAGTATCTATAGCTTATATAATAAGCGCAGGCCTTTCCATTTCATTGTGGTTTCAGCGAAAATGTTCACGCTGAAGCTTCAATGGTGTTGAAAAGAAAGGATTTAAATTAAATTCTTTACCCCACTTAAAATTTAAAACTTAAATCTTCTCAGAAAAACTGCTAAACGCAAACTATGGAGTGTGTATACAGGAAGAAAATGGGTGAAGCAAGTTTGTTGTGTGCCGGAATATGAATGATGCAAGGGAGATGTGAGATTTCCAAGTGCAGAAATGGCATGGGGACTGTTTAATGCAAGAAGAGTGAGATTTGCGTGGGCTTAGGTGGGATGGTGGACCTGTATCAAACAGGAAAGGCCAAGGAAAGAAGGCACGAAACGTGAGCACTTGACAGTAGCTGCGTAAGCAGGTAAATGTATAAGGAAAAGGGGTGTTGCCTTATGTACATCAACTTGGTCATCGGAGTCAGTACCAGAGAGTAGAAGTGCGGGTGGATCGGAACCGCGAGTGGAAGGAGTGCGAAGAGGTTGAGTTTTTGGGCGAGGTTATGGGTGGTTGTAGATATGGAAAGTAAAGGAAAGTGATGGCATCTAAATGATGAAAGGCTACAGGAGAATGGTTTTGAGAATTGAAGGAGTGTTGAACGTTGGGTAGGATAGTACGATGGGTATGATGTTTGTTGATGTTGCCGATATGATTTTAACAAAGGTATGGACGTGAGAAGGGGTGGAGATGGGAAGAAAACGTTTGTGCAGGGGGTGACCGGTTGAAGAAGTTTTTGGGTGTGTGTGGTTCAATTGGGAAGCTGCTACACGTGTGTTCGAAAGTGGGGGATGCAATAAATACATGTGAGGACCATGTTCAGTTTAGTGAAGTTGTTGGGTGCATGATATTAAAATATGGAAATGGCAAAATGAAGAAACCAGGGAGTTTTTCCAAAATAATGAGAAGCCACTTTCAAATTCACGTTAGTTAATATGTTAAAGCATGAATACACGAGTTTGCGAATTAGTGGGAATGGGAAGAATTCAGACGATGTGTATTTGGGTTGCATAAGAAGGTTCAGACGCAACAAAGGAGAGAAAGGAGCGTTCTTTGGCATGTGCCTGGCGTGGATAATGCAGTGCACCTGATTGGAGGAAGAGTATTTTCGAAAACGGTATAACAAGTAAAAAATAGAGATGACTGTGTGGTGCTAAAAAAATGGTGTATGCGATAAAAGGGTGATTTGTGAAGCATGCATTATTAGTTTGAAAATGACAGTAACATGCAGAAGGAGCACGAAATGGAAGGAGACTTGCGAGTTATAAAAGGAACACTTGAGGGTTGAGCATTTGTGAGTACAGAGCAGTGGTTGACGTGGGTACACAGCACGAGAAGCATTGGTAGTGGAGTGATTATGGCACTGTTGACAATGTAAAATGGCGCGGATATGGGTTTACAAGTGAAATGATGGGCCGACAATTTTAAAGAAAAGCCCAAAATGTTGTGATGAATTGAGCGTGGATTTGAAGCCCCGAAGGAATGAAGGCAACCGAGTGGATTGGAACTGGTTGGAAACCATTGGAAGCTCGTTGGAAATTATAACGATTGATCCGGTGTACCGACGCAAATCGTTATTTAACGGTTAACGCGCCAAGATGAGTAAATTCACTAACTCTGATCCTATTTTATAATATTATAATATTGGTTGAATGCTGAGTGATGGTCGTTTTAGGTAAATACAGTTAAAATTGGTTGAAATATATATATCGTTGCATATGTACACATCATTGGTTGGATACTGATTTGACTAAAATCTGTGGATGTAGGAAACCGGTTGGAGGAGTCAAACCGGATTCCTCAATATTTATATGTGTTGTTTGTTTTATATATACACTGTTTGAACCGTATTGAATGAAAATTTAACATTTGTTTTGATTTAATAAATAAATGATATCGATTAAGGAAGTGGCAGCAGTCGACCGTAAACCCACCTTTTTGTTAAGAAGTTGATTGGTCGTTAGGCAAATTAATGAAGTTGATTATAAAAATTAGAATTTTATCATTAAAGCGAAGCTTTAAACTGTAGTAGAAATTCTATTATAAACTGGTATTTTATAGTTCATTTTATAAAGTAAAATAGTAGTTAATTATTTTTAATTAAATAATTGTTTCTTAAGTGGACCTCATTTAAAATGTTATTGAATTAGAGATGTCAAGATTTTTGCAATGGAAAGAGATGTCAAGATTTTTGTAACAGAAAGAGATGTCAAGATTTTTGTAACAGAAAGAGATGTCAAGATTTTTGTAATGGAAAGAGATGTCAAGATTTTTGAAACGGAAAGAGATGTCCAGATTTTTGTAAAGGAAAGAGGTGCCGGGATTAGTTATAAAGTGGAATATGGCAGCGTATTGCAAGTCTTAGAGCTATAGCGATAAAATAACGCTGTTGACTGGGCTTAAGCGTGACTGTTATGTCGAGATTAGTTAAAGGAGAATATTACAGCCTATGACAAGTTTTTGAACTATAACGATAAAGTAGCGCTGTTGACCAAACTTAAGCATGATTTTTGTATAGCACTACTACCTAGGGAAAGTAAACAGTTTGTTTTGAAATCCACTTATTACAACGTAATAAGTAACGATGATTGTCCAAAGAAATATAAGAACGAGTAGTGGAGAATCGTTTCAGAAAAACGATGACATCATTTCGATGTTTGAAATATGATTAGAGTTAAATAACACCATTAGAAATGGAACTATAATTCAACGATGACGAATGGTAATTAAAAGTGTCCATGGTTGTGTGATGTTTAGTTGTCCATTAGAATGGATGTTGTTTTTACTTCGATAGTTAAATACCGACTATCGAAGTGTTTTGACCATCATTGTCAATATGGAGAGACCGGTTGGATATTTTATCCGAAAAACCACTCCGTATAGGCATAAGCGCTGCAAATTTGATTATGCTGGAGACAATTGAAGACGGAGTGAAATGCAAGGGTCGTCCTGTTCCAGAATGGTGTTTCCTGTTTGTCCAGTCCCATGACAACTTGTATGGACGAATGTCTGACAGAGTATTCCTAACGGTCACATAAGACGATCTTTTCAAAGTATTACGTCTGGTGGCGGGGAAATTCGTTTCTCTTAGCTTTTATACCCGTAATATTTCTGGGAAGATCAACTAGTGATTTGATGGGTTTGACGATGTGACATTCAAAGTGTATGGTGGCCAGATGTTCTAAAGGATAGACGTAGCCTCAAGCTTCACAACCAGGAAATGACAAAAATCGGCCAGGCAGCATGGCTATGTGGGTCGCTCCCATTAGGGTGTATAATCACCTATCTAGAGAATTTCCTTTTGTTTCTTAATCTATCGATTCTTCCCATTCGGGAACGGTGGTTTGAGTCCAACCGTTGGTGATATACATTCGATACACTCAAGCGAAATGAGTGGTCGGTCATGTGTGGGCCGGGTTGCAAGACGTTCTTGTTGAACCCAGTGTATTCGCCTCTAGAGATACACTATTGGAAGGTGGTCCCATACCTTGTCATAGTTGGAATCCAATCTCCAATAAGCGCCCTGCGGTTTTTGATTTTTATACTATGTATGTAGAGCGTGAGATGCAAGCGTTCTGCTATTTGGTTATTTAATTGATTAGACATTATTATAATATCACTGGATTTTTTATATCAAAATATTTTGGGTTATAGTAAGGTAAAAACCGTCCATGTTTATGTGTGGGTTGGTCTTACTATTATCTTTTTGTTTCAAAAGGATTTTCAAAGTTAAACCGTATGGTTGGAATTTACTCACACCAGTCCCATGACTGACCCAGAGTTTATTTTGTTTGTTTTCCCTAAACTCTTGGGTGCCCAAATTTGTACGGGCAATCAAGTGTTTCAGGCTTTTACAGATACACTTGGAGGAGCTAAAAGCAGAAGGCTTCACCGTTAGTATTTAGAGATTATTTCCGCTGTGATATGATGTATTGTACTCTGATAATGGTATGTATATACAAAACAGATTTGTATTTCAAAGTTATGTATATAATATATTTTATTCGTTCCGCTGTGAGATTCGTGTTTACTCTGATTATGTTCAGTTGTGTTCTTCTTCTATTCTATTAGTTATATCTTATCTTTCTCATCCTCTTATTTCTTTCTATTAATGATTCGTATTTCCGTGCAATTTGGGTTGGACTTGTATGGTATTTGGTTGACTCAAAGGGCTCGAATTTGCGGGTCGTTACAATTACCCTGCAATAAGATTTTATTTGTCAGTATATCCCTGATTAAACAATATTTAGGGAAAAATTCAAAATATACTTGATTATCTTGAGCAAATTGTGACACACTTAGCAAGTTCTTCCTTATATCTGGTACTCTTGGCAGGTTTCTTAATAATAAGTGCTTGTCACCATTTAACATACCACAACCAGTGTGAGTAATCAAAAAAGACTTACCATTACCCATAGAAACTGACTGATTACCTCTGTATTCTCTACATCCTAGATTCAGATTTTCAAGATTATTTGTTAGATGATTTGTTGCTCCACAGCCAGGATACCAGCTCTCATCATTTATGTGTTCTGTCCTAGCCATTTCTTCTCCACTTGATGTCCTTCCATCATTCTGATTTGATTGATCATTCTGTATTTGGGCAACATTTGCATTTGCATTATTTCTTTGATTGCTAGCATTCTGATTGGGTGTATAGTTTTGATTGAATCTGAAGTAACACTTGAGTGCAGTGTGTCCAATCTTATCACAAATTTGACATTTAGGTCTGTTTGTGTTGTTATTCCTGCCTCTGCCCCTTCCTCTATTTTTGAAACCTCCTCTTTGAAAGTTTTGTCCAGATCTTTGATCCTGATTTCTAAAGCTATTTGCATAGTTTACTGACAGATCTAGTTCTTGAGTCTTCTTGCTTTCAATTCTTGCTTCATGAGACAATTGGATTGAGTGAACTTCATCAAGGGGTGGAGTGACTCTCTGTGATGAGATGATTGCCTCTACAGCTTCATAATCATTACTCAGGCCATTTAGAATGTTTAATACTTGCTCAGATTTTGTCACCTTCTGTCCTGCAGCCTCAAGTTGATCACTTAAAGTTTTCATCTTTGAAAGGTATTCTCTCATTGTGCTGTTGCCTTTTCTTGCATTCTGAATTTGTCTTCTGTAGTGCATTATCTTTGCAGAAGATTGGGCATTAAAATTTCTTTCAACATTAACCCATATTTCATTTGAAGTTTTGCAACCTATTACTTGAGAAATTTGACTGTTGCTGATAGATGATAACAACCGTGCACTGATCAATCTATTCTGTCTGTGATACTTTACATACTCTTCATTAGGTATGACTCTGTTTTCTTGATCAGTAACGTAGGCAGAGGGAATTGCAAGTGTACCATAGATATATCCTTCTAGTCCATAGCCTTGAATTGCTGTTTCTATTTGATATTTCCAGTTTAAGTAATTTGTTTCATCTAACTTGATTGAAATTAACTGTGTTTGTGGGCTAATGGATGTCTTGACTAATTGATCCACGGGAGATGGAATAACAGGAGGATTTGTGGGTAGAATGACAGGATTTGTGAGTGGTATGCCAGATGAAGCAGTTTTAGTGGGTGATTTGTCAACCATGTTGACAAAGATGATCCAAGAATTAAGAAATAATAAAAGAACTTACTGAAAAGAAAGTTCAGAATGCCAAAGAGTCAAGGCTGTGGTTCAGTTGAGATGTGCAACCAGGGAGTATATTGTTCCTTATTGTTTGCAGTCTTTAGAATTTCTTTCTTGAATCTTTTTAGGCGATCTGATTTTGATTTTCTTGATACTTTGAATCTGATCTGTTTTAGAAAACTGATTTTCAAGATTCAATGCAGCCTGTAGCGATTGCTTGGCGAGGTGTTGGATCTATAGCAACCTGTTGAAATAAACCTGGCGTGGCTCAGTTCCAATGCAGCCAGTGGTGGTTGTGTGGTGTGGCGCTGATCTTGACGATCAAAGCAACTCTCAAGTGAAAAGTTTAATCAACTTTGATGAGAGGAATCCCCAAATGATGATATTACTCTGATGGGGATGATGATATAATTCTTGAATGTTTTTCAGTGGCAAATCTTGCTGTTAAGCTTTTGCTCTGATACCATAAAAGAATTTTGTGATTTTATATTTGATTTGCAAATGAATTTTGATTACTGAAGAAACAGATCTTGCGTTGTGGCATAACAGAAAAGAACATGATACAGATGAATTGCTTGTACATATATTTATACAGTTGTAACGCAATGTTGTTTAATGGGCCAACTGCACTTCGATCCAGTCTTTAGTTGAATGATGGGCTTCATCCTGTTGGGCCTTGGAATCAGAGAAAAAGAAATATCTGCGTATCCTTTACATTCTCGTTCATTTTATTATATATATACTAACCTGAGGTGATAAAAATGGTACCTTTAGTTTCAACATATATCAATTGATAAAAACTTCACAATCCTCGTCGTTTTCTCTGACTCGAAAACCAGGGAGATCTGAAGAGAACGAAGAAAGAGATATCGAAATGAAAGAAATGATTTGGAAAGGAGAAAATTTTCAGATCTGAAGATAAGAAATTAAGACGGAAGCTTCCCTCAGTAACATCGTGATCTAAATGACTACAAAGGTTGTTTAATTAATATAGTTGAAATTGAAACAAAATTCAAACTGAGTTCTACAGTTCTGAGAACAAAATTCAAATGCGAAGTACCTAATTTGTGACATGACTAAAATAGGGGCTCCGTTAAAGATAAATGCCTTAAATTTACAAATCCAAATTCACATAGAATAGATTTATCGACTGTAAACAAAAACAAAGATCGACGGTTTCACTTTGGAGGAAAAAAGAAGGTTCTTCAGAGAGGGAAAGCGACACCACTAATTTAGATTGAGAAGGTAAACATTGATGAAGTAGATTACTGGAAGAAAAATAGCGTGAGCAAGGATAATTTTCTTAGTCAAGCAATTCCATTGAGAAAGAAATACAAAGAACGGAACAAGATAAAAAAATAGTCGAAAATAAAATTAAAGATGAGAGAGAAGAGGGAAAACCAAAATTTACGTTAAGGAAGAGCGGGAGCCAAATGAAATTCCATTACAAGATAAAAGACAGCTATTAAAGAGTAATATTTTACAACTTTCTAGAAAAAAGAATTGT
Source organism: Allium sativum (assembly GCA_030737875.1). Classification (NCBI taxonomy): domain Eukaryota; kingdom Viridiplantae; phylum Streptophyta; class Magnoliopsida; order Asparagales; family Amaryllidaceae; genus Allium; species Allium sativum. The sequence goes on along the minus strand of CM060918.1, from coordinate 969,548,600 downwards.
AAAAAAATCTTTATAACAACTGTCATTTTGTGTCAGTTGTAAAGCAACAGTTGTAATATAGCATTTTTTTGCAGTGAACAGTACTGATTAATGAACAAATTAAGGGTTTCAATCGAATACAATTTGACAAATAGGTTGAGACTTGCGATGGATTAAAAAGAAATCAGAAAAAAATTCATTTAGAAATTACCTTTATTTCGGTTGAGACTTGAGATGGATTTGAGCAGCGATTGGATATTTGTATACTGTGTTTTTTTTGTAGCCTCCTGAATCTGCTAGAAGAAAAAGATGAATAGCGTATTCTTCTATTTTAGTTTTCAGGGGTGGTTTAGTTTGTGCCTTTGTGGGTTATTGGGCTGTGAGTAACAATTTTTTTTTTTTTTTTTTTTTAGAAATTGCACCCGGGTTGTAGCCCAGGGTGTCTAACAAATACTTCCGTCCCTGGCCTCTTGACTCCTTTATTAAATGTAAAAACTATAAAGTAATTACATGTTTAATATAATAAATTATACCAGCGAATGTTACTTTGGTCATGCTGATTATACATCTGCAATCAGTAATATTTTCTTAAGATCTAATTGGATAAGATATATTTGGCTTAGTAGTAAAACCCGTCAATACCACTAATTTAAGATGGAATAGTGTTTATTATGGCATTTGTTATCATAGGTAAGTAAAGAATAATACATCTTTTGTAAGGAGGTATAAACTTCGCTTACAATGTTGGGATACGGATTCTATGTTTGTATAAAGAATATGGTGGTTGCCAGTTGCCACAATCACCTCTCGACATAAAAAAATCGAATTTTAAAATTCATAGTAATCTTTCATATGATTTATTTGGTTTATCACCGCTTTTGTCGTGATTAATACTATTTTTGTGCTTATATTATGTTTCTTCTACCAACAGCGGTGTTATGATTGAATACTATTCATATGATTTATTGGGTTTATCACCGTTTTTGTCTTGATTAATACTATTTTTGTGCTTATATTATGTTTCTTCTACCAACATTAATGTTATGATTAGATACTAGGGATGTATCAGCCATGAACATCTTTAATTTCTTTATTTCAAATGTATGTATGATTAGTATATATTTAATGTCCATAAATTATGTATCATTTGGAGTCTGGGAAAATACAGCCAGATGAATGGAGTACAAAATGTCACAGTAAAATTAATAATATTCACAACAAGTCAAAACAGGCTATGAACTAAAACATAAGGTAGATCAAGTACTGCATTTTTCATAAATGTAGTAAATGAACAATCAATGATGCAAAATGTTGAGAATCCTGTTATTATTGATCAAATTACCGTTCTTATAATAGAGGTTGTCCTGACTAGGTAATTTATATGATCAAATGGTTTTGTATTCAAACATATGCAACCGTTCTTTTTCAAACTGTTACACATTCCTAAACGTTATCAAAACTGCAATATAACAGCTCCATACACATCTAGAGCTTCAATTTAAATATATGAAAGTTAGGTAGATTAGAATTTTTATTAATAGTAAAATGTTATCTGCCAGTGATAAATATATTGTTATTACTATGGAAACGGTTTGTTGTGATAATATTTACATTCGTGGCATGCAAATTATGTTCAAAATGAAATATGACGGCTCCGTTGAATAAGAGATAATATATAACCTGTTTTATCTTATTTGGGCTGTGTTCTTTCTTCTTAGCCCAAGGCCCAACTTTACTGTTTGTTTTAACGTTTCCCACTGTGTATATATAAGGGAACGTTACACTTTGCATTGTACAAGACTGAATACATATTTGTTCAAATAAAATAAATAAATCCTTCTTTGGTAAAACCGTGATTTCCAACTTGGTATCAGAGCCAATTCTCGCAGATTCTGCAATTGATCATCAGAAGTGTTGATCAATTAGAGATCCATCAGAGTAATATCATCATTTGGATCTCCCTTCATCGAAGCTTTCGCTTTTCATTTGAAGGTTGCTGCCCTATTCAAGAAACAAGGAGCCTCGCCTATTTCTGAAGCTGCTTTCTTGTTTCAGAATAAGGTTTATCAGAGGAGGATCTTACTGAAACTGATCAAGACCATTCAAGATTTCATCAAATTTTGTATCAGTGCCTTCATAGAGTGTCAATCAGATTTGTGTTTCTGTTTTTTATCCGTCTCTAAAATCTTCTTATCTTCATTTTGACAATCTATGTTGCATCTTTCTACAAAACATTGTGAATCTTGTAAAACGGTCTCAATTCAAAGCTTCAGAGTATAAATCTCATCTCTGACTTTCTGTTCTTGCATTTTTTGAGCATTTTCTGTTTTTCTTTTCATCATGGCAAATTCTGGAAGTGAGTCAACTCCTCAAGTTTCCAGTAACAGACCTTTACCACCACAACCACCATCAGATCCCATCCAAGATTTAATGAAATCCATCATTAAGCCTCTGAGTCAACTGATCTCTACTCATCTTGATGAATCAAACTACCTGTTATGGAAATTACAGGTTGAAACAGCCGTTAGAGCTTATGGTCTTGAAGATTATATTCTTGGAACAAAAAATATTCTTCCAAATTTTTTTAGAGACAGTGAAGACAAACTTGTGAGTAATCCTGAATACACTATGCATCAGAGACAAGATGATTTGGTATGTGCATGGATGATGTTATCAACTGGTCCAGCAATCTTACCACAGTTAATTAGGGTAAAAACTGCCCAAGAAGTTTGGGAAACTATTGCAAGAAACTTCTCAAATCAATCATCAGCTAGAGTAATGCATTATAGAAGACAGTTGCATAGCATAAGAAAGGTTGAATCATCTATGAATGAATATTTGTTGAAAGTCAAAAACATTTGTGATCAATTAAACTCAGCAGGTCAAAGAATACCATAATTAGAACAGGTTATTGCTATTGTGAGTGGTTTAGATGATGAATATGAAGTTGTCACTGCAATCATACTATCCATGGATCCAACTCCCTCATTACAATATGTCTAATTCTACACTACTATCACATGACGGTAGGATAGAACACAAGAAAACCATTAATGCTGATTTATCTGTCAACTATACTACATATGGTAGAGGAAAAAATCAAGACAAAGGCAATAATTCAAGAAATCTGTTTAATAATCAAAGAGGGGGTTGGTCTGGAAGAGGTAGAAGAGGTGGTAGAAGCAATAATAATAACAATAGAATCAGATGTCAAATTTGTGATAAAGTGGGACACAATGCTAGCAAGTGTTATTTTAGATTCAATACCAATTACACTCCCTCACAACATAGCAATAATGCATCTGCAAATTTAGTTAACTCTAATGAAGGCAGTAAAGCACAAGCAGAAATTCACAATACAGATTCTACCACTAATGATGATGTGTCAGATGACTGTTGGTTCCCAGACTCAGGTGCAACAAACCATGTTACTAACAATCTGAATAATCTCAATTTGGGAAACAAGGAGTATAAAGGTACCCAAAATCTCACTGTTGGTAATGGTAAAACTGCAGTAATTAAACACACTGGAAATGCAAGTTTAGATGGAACAAAAAAATTATTTTTAAAAAATTTATTGAGAGTTCCATCTATTAAAAAAATATGATGAGTGTTTCCCAATTTGCTAAGGATAATAGGGTTTATTTTGAATTTTACCCCAATTCATGCATTGTCAAGGACATACTGACACATAAAATTTTATTGTAGGGTAAAGAGAGTAATGGATTGTACAGATTCGATATTAGTTCAAAAAAATCTGAACACAAAAGTGACAATTGTATACTATCTGTTGCTAATGATTCTAGTTGCATTAAGGACTTTGATTTGTGGCATTATAAACTTGGTCATCCCAGTGTAAAAATCACTAAGCATGTTATGATGAATAATAATTTTTCTGGTTATCAATTTCCTGAATCATACATGTGTTCAGCTTGTCAATTGGGAAAGAGTCATAAACATGCATTTCCAGACTCACACACTGTTTATTCTAGACTACTTGAATTGATTGCTACAGACTTATGGGGTCCTGCACATATTAGTTCTTGTTATGGTCACAAATACTATATATCATTTATTAATGCCTATTCTAGATTTGTATGGATTTATATGCTAAAGTCTAAATCTGAAACCAGTAATGTAGTGATACAGTTCGTCAACAAGGTTGAAAATATTACTGGGAATAAAATCCATACATTTCAAACTGATGGAGGAAGAGAATTTCTTCCCTTAAAATCATTTTTTGATAAAAAGGGTATTAATCACAGAACTACTTGTCCCTACACTTCAGAACAAAATGGTTTAATTGAAAGGAAGCATAGGCATATTGTTGAAACTGGTTTGACTTTGTTAGCTCAAGCATCAATGCCTTTTAAATATTGGTCAGATGCATTTTATACAGCAGTACATTTAATCAATTTAATGCCAACTAAGGTGTTGAAATTCAAATGTCCTCAAGAAGTTTTAACTAATATCAAACCAGATTACAAACACTTAAAGGTGTTTGGATGTCAATGTTTTCCATATACAAGACCTTATAACAATCATAAGTTAGAGTATAGGTCTATATCTTGTACTTTTCTGGGATATTGTAATAAACAAAAGGGATACAAGTGTCTAGATAAGAAGGGAAAAATATATATTTCTAGGCATGTTAGATTTAATGAACATGTATATCCTTTTAGTAGGAATATTGAAAATATTTCAGAAAAAAATACAAGTACCAGACAGGTAATAGTTGATATACCTGATGAGACTGAAGTGCTAGTGCCAATTCATGTTGATAAACATGACACCAATGTAAACTCTCAACTCACTGTGCCATCAAGAAGGCCAGGTCAAGAACAAAGCAGTAATGCTGGTCCTCAACTCACTATGCCTTCAAATAGGCCAGGTTAAGAGCAATCATCCTCCAGTCATCAAATTGAAGACAATACTCAACAAAGAAGACAAAGTATTAGTGATCCACATGATATTCACACAGCTAATAACAGTGGAAATAATGACAATCAGGCTACTGCTGTCAATGAAGCTACAAATCAACATCCAATGCTTACTAGAGCAAAATGTGGAATTTTCAAACCAAATTTTTTTAATGCTGCAACTATCTCTGAAGAGCCATCATCATATTTTGAGGCAGTTCAAAATGAAAATTGGAAATCAGCCATGAATGATGAATACAGTGCCTGAATCAAAAAAGGAACTTGGAAACTAGTTGAAAAGCCAGAACACAAGAATATTATAGGCTGTAAATGGGTTTTCAAATTAAAAAGAAATGTTGATGGTTCAATTTCTAAGTACAAAGCAAGACTGGTTGCTAAAGGGTATTCACAACAGTATGGTTTTGATTTTTCAGAGACCTTTTCACCTGTTGTGAAACCCACATCAATCAGAATAATTTTGACAATTGCTTTGTATAAAAATTGGAGCATCAAACAATTAGATGTTAACAATGCATTTCTTAATGGTGATTTGCAGGAAGAGTTCTACATGGAGCAACCTCAAGGCTTTGTTCAACAATCATCAAAAAATTTGGTATGCAAACTCAACAAGGCCATCTATGGTTTGAAACAAGCTCCTAGGGTTTGGTTTGACAAACTAAAAACAACTCTTGTCAATCATGGATACAAATCATCCAAATCTGATAACACAATTTTTATTAAAATTACTGATTCTGACACAACATATATACTGATTTATGTTGATGACTTTATTATTACAGGCAACAGCACAAGTGAAATCAAGGCTGTTACAAACATGCTAAATTCAGAATTCTCAATCAAAGATTTGGGTGATCTAAATTATTTCTTGGGTGTTAAAGTCAAAAGAATATCAAATTCTGAAATGCATCTTAGTCAAAGAAAATATATTTCAAAAATTCTTCACAGGGCTCAAATGCATAAAGCAAATCCTTTACCAACTCCTATGATTACAAATATACAACTATCCAAGCATAAAGGAGAATCTTTTCAAGGTGGAAAATTTTTTAGAAGCATTGTTGGTGCACTTCAGTATGCTACTATAACCAGACCAGATATAGCTTTTAGTGTCAATAAGGTTAGCCAATATATGCAAAATCCTTTGGATAATCACTGGAAGGCTGTTAAAAGGATATTAAGATATCTCAAAGGAACTATTGAGCATGGTCTGATTCTTAAGACAAGCAACACATTAAATATTAATGCTTATGCTGATGCTGACTAAGGAACAAAGAAGTGATGACAGGAAATCTACTTCAGGTTATTGTATTTTTCTAGGTAAAAATCTTGTATCTTGGTATGCAAAAAAGCAAAGTACAGTGTCCAGATCAAGTACAGAAGAAGAATTTAGAAGTGTTGCTAGTTGTACAGCATAAGTTATGTGGATAGAATCACTATTAAGTGAATTACAGATCACACCAATCAAGAAATCTACTGTATGGTGTGATAATGTTAGTGCAACATCCCTAACTTCAAATCCTGTATTACATTCTAAAACCAAGCATATTGAATTAGATCTATACTTCATCAGAGAGCAAGTTATAAAAGAAAAATTAAAGATCGGTTATATACCTTCCTCAGATCAGAAAGCTAACATACTTACAAAACCCTTGTCAAGGCCAAACTTCTCCAAGTTTAAAGAGGAATTAAATATAGATGTCGCCAACGAAGCTGAAAGATCAAGGAGAATCATTTTTGTTCCAGAATCGTGATTTGCCTCAAATTGTTGAGGTATTAAGACCGATTGTTGTCAGATCTACTCTTCTCAGCTAGGACTTCATAAGAACACCATCGTTCCTCGTCCAATTTAACCTCTCTCAGCAAATTGAGCTCTCTCAAGTAGTTAACTCGAGTATAGCATGATTTACCTGTCGTGGAGGCCTGAAAATAGAGATTCTTCATCAATCGGTCTCATAAAGTCGTAGATGTCATCATTCTTCAGCAATTTGTCTTGCGAGGCAGAAGGAGTCGCCATTTTTATTCTCTCGAAAGCAAACCCTAACCCTAGGTTATGTTTGAGGGGTGCAAATGAAATATGACGGCTCCGTTGAATAAGAGATAATTTGTAACCTGTTTTATCTTATTTGGGCTATGTTCTTTCTTCTTAGCCCAAGGCCCAACTTTATTGTTTGTTTTAACGTTTCCCACTGTGTATATATAAGGGAACGTTACACTTTGCATTGTACAAGACTGGATACATATTTGTTCAAATAAAATCAATAAATCCTTCTTTGGTAAAACCGTGATTTCCAACTTGTTAACTTGATTCTAGATTCAACAGTGGTGGAGACGATGGTTAAGACTCGGAGCTCAATGTCAGTGGCAATGGCAACTCAGTAATGGTGAGTTAACCCGATCCATCCAATAATTGGAGCAACTGTGTCAATATGCAACGGTGAAAACATGCACGGTTCAAAAGCATGCAAAAAGAGCACCAAACGATGACAAAGTGGTCATAAAACTATGAAGGAAACATAATCACGATGTCCCTGCTGTAAGAAATGGCAGCCAAAAACACAATTGCAAATGCAAGTGCAAGGCCTTAGAGCAATCTCACGGCAAATAATCAAGTGTTTAGAACTAATAATGTTCAAAGACCAATTGTGGTTCTTCAGCTGAAAGTAGAATACAACATGCACTGAAGCATAACTTTTTACTTAGTAACATAGTTTCAAAATATGTATGCTTTTCGTTTACTGGGTTGAAAATTGACTTATATATTGTTCAAGCATGTATAGGAAAATTTGTTCTTCGTTGTAATTATATGCTAAGTTGTTTGTACCTAAAATTTTCCCCTGTTTTATCAACAAAAAACTGATCTTTTATATGAAAGAATCTTCTGAAATACACACATGATCCTACTGTTTGCATGAGTCATTATGTAATGCTTATCTGTTCCTCGCATAAATATAGTGTATGTTAAGGGCACGTCAAATACCAATATGGAATACCATGAGATAAAAATGCTACATAACTTCCATGATTATACTAGCCTTTTTTAAGCAGCAATCAAAACGTTAATTTCTATTGTTTTTTGCACGATAGTCAATCGCACACTACACCAAACAGGCCGTTTTGTAACACTTTTCTCGGTTCAGTTTGTAACAGTTATTACTATTATAAAGTTGTAACAGTTATTTCCGTTATTAGACAGTGTAACGGTTATATCCGTTATTACGCTTGTGCACTTTCGTAAATACAGGAATAGGGTAAATTGTAAATTCGTGCTGTATTTTTGGATTCTCCCCTAGTAACGCTTCTAACCCTTTATCTCGTTTATTCCCCTATAAATCAAAAATAAATTAGGGTTCGCCGCTTCGTTTCATTGTCATGCGCCTCCTCCTTCGCCTCGTCCGTTTTCACCTCCTCCAACCTCGCTTCATTTCCGATCAAGCCGCGCTCCTCCTCCTTGGTTCATTTGCGATCCCACTTCCTCCACCTTTCCGCCTCGAACTCAGGTTTGGTCCATGTTGGTTCTGTATTTTTCCTTTACATTTTATTTCATGTTTTTTAGGTTTCAATCAAGTTAAAATCGATTTGATTTCATGTTTTTTAGGTTTGACAAGTTTTTCATTGTTGAGTTTCAATGTCTTGATCCAACTGTTAACTTGTAATTCTGATATAGTTAGTGGGACATAGAGTATTAAATTATAGGGCGTGTGGCAGGAGCACACACTTATTTTGTTTAAACATACGAACAGATTTCAGAGGAACAAAATTGAACATGATAACCTCCAACCAATAATTATAAGGCGTGTTGCAGTGTCTGTATGTAAACTACTTACAAAATTGAACATGGTAACCTCTAACCAATAATCAAAACCAGTAACTAGTTCATTTTTTAACCCAATAAACATTAGAAATTAAAGTTATTCAATAAAAAAACAGAAACATATACAATTGAGAACACCACAGGTATGAAGATTTCATGAAGATTTATGTAATTTCCAAATATTTTAATATACATGAGCTTTGCACTTTTCTTGATCAATATTTTTTATGCATTTTCAATGCTTAAAATCTATCTAACTGAATGTTTTCTGCAGTTTAGTTTATCTTTCGAAGGCAATTTGCATTTTTCTGGATTTACTTTTGTATTTTTAATTAAAGCACATGATATCTTCATTCTGAGCCATATTTCATAGTTTCCTTTCTGTACATGGAATATGTTGCTTTGTTACCATCTGTATAATTAATTTTAAGTTGTTCGCGTGTCATTTTTTCAGTTTTGACCTAATACGAATTGCTTAATGATATGTATAGAATGCACAGCTTTGCAAATTCATTCAGGCTCTTTCCAACTTTCTCATACCTTAATTTTGCCCTACTTCGATCAATCCCTTTCACTCATGGTAGGTAATTCTCCATATTTGGTACATTCTTTAGCATTGACTATCTGATTCTAAACTTGGTTTGCTTATATATGCTAAAAATACCTTCTTCTTTTTGATGATCTAGAAATTATCTATATTATGTGTGTCGCTGAAATTTACGTACTTATCTTTTTTTTTTTTTTTTTTTTTTTGCTGTGATTTGGTGAAGGAAGTATCTCTACTACAAAAAGCATGCCTTTTGAAAAGAAATATTGTGTTGCAGTTACGATAATTGTAATTAAAATAAAAATACTGTGAATTTAGTGATTGTGATGTAGTATGAAAAAGGGGAGTTTTGATTTAAGTAAATATCGCAAATTGCATTTTTAAGCGAAAATAACACGTTTATTTTATAGTGGGTTAGACATATTTCATTAGAAAAATAAGTTTGTTGAATGGTGCTACGAGGTGGTTGCATCATTATGAATGAGTTTGATCTTGTTCATCGTCATTTTTAATGGTTTGAATTTTGCGTGAATGAAAGTAAAGGCTAAACTAACACGTGTTGAATGGGGGTGAACAAAATAAAACTCGTCAAAGGCCTTTTTTCACCTTTTTTGCAAGTTGATTCAGAGAGGGAAAAAACCGAATCAGCTTTTAAAATTATTTTTTGACAGACATTAAGTGTATGATGTACCACTGACCTAGTGACTCAATTGCTATCATATTTTTGTGGTGTTTTAATGCTTATTAAAGTACACTTTAATTTTAAACTTCTATCAGGAAAATGTTCTTTTAGTGCAGTTCACGTGTTACTGTTCAATAGAATAGGATTCATCTTGAATATTAATTGGTTTTGCAAGTATGTCTTTTATTATCAGATTATAGTAGTAGTGTTTGGTATATGCTATGATACTAGTTTGTATTACAATAAGGCAAACTGTAAAACTGAGTGTGGGAGTTGGACGTAATATTATCATGTTAACTGTTAATAATTGGCTGAATAATTTAATTTACTTCTTTAGTTATTTATAATAAAAGTTAAAAGATTGAAACTAATTGATGATTACATTTTCTATGTGGGCTTCTAGTACTAGTCATTTTCTGACCGTTATGTTGATGGTTAAATTTGTTTTGGTCAATTTTGTCTACAATATATTTTATAGCATAAGGAATATAGTACGAAGCTGAGAACAAGTTTTGTTACAATAGTACCTTTTTCCACCCATCTCTTTTATATGCAAAGAGTTCACCCTTCATTTCTATTGATTGATGTGTAGTATATCATTTTGTCTATAGAATAATGATAAAGCTTATTGAAATCAAGGACCAGAAGAAGGAAAGAGATGAAACTGCAAAAGGAACTCCTATGAAGAAGCAAAGTGGAGGAGATTTGTGTGTTCACAAAGGTTGTTTTAAGTTATTATGCATACTTTTGTTTATCATAAATTTTCCATTCTAGCCAATGTTGGAAATTTCATAGGATAACTTGTTACCAATTGGAAGCCCTTATTTTCTTTGAATGAGAACAATGATTCATGTTTAATTGTATCATTATTTTTGTCCTTTGTGCTATCCTACAATGTACATATGATATTATAATTCATTGTATTTATGAACTTTTATTTTGTTCCTCTAGACATCGCCGAGCTTAATTTGCCAGAACGCAAGCATAACATTTCCAAATAGGAGGGATGATCTGACGAATATTGAAATATGCATTTGCCCCGACGAGGGATATAATCAGTAAGTAACTTTGTATAGATAGTCATTTTTTTTGCAATGTGAAATTCAAATTCTGAAGGTAATTTCTTAGTTTTATGTGACAATGTAACAATATTTTTTTAACGCATTTATCTTTTTAATGCATTCAAATTCTGAAGGTAATTTCTTTAACAATTCAAATTCTGAAGTTAAATTCAAATGCTGTGTTTTGTCTCAAGGATGGCAAATTTCACTTCATCTTTAACAAAGAACCGAACATGAATGGATTATCTTTTTGGTTGATTTCTGTTATTCTTTTTGAGTTCTATATTATTCCCAAAAAATTTCGGTTACGCCTTTTAGTAGTTAACATATTTTCTTTGTTATCCGCTTTGATTTTTAGTCACGTTGCAAAATAGTCCTGTTTAAATGCATTGTCATCGACGATTAGAGGATTTCAAGACTTTGTGGATTGATTGTTTTTTTTTTTTGGCCACAAACTTGCATAATATTCTATTTATATATATTTCAATTGATCATAAGCATCAACCACGATGCCAGGTTCGTGTTTCCGGGCTATGATTGCAACCTTTGGTCGATTTTAATTATAAAATGCATATATGTTATTCTATTATTTATGAAATCCATTTGGTTTACTGAACCAAGCATTACTTAAAATTTAATTAATTCTTGGCTTGGATGTGGAATACTGCCCAGTAGAGTTTGCTGTAATCTATTTTATGCAACTGTACAAATGATTGACTTTACGATTTAATAATTATGCTAGGGGTTAATTTAAATGAAATGGAGCCTAGAAAATTGATATTTCTCAGTTCAAGCGATATAAATTTCTAAATCTGGAAATACTTCATAATAACCGTTTGCTAGTCCTTTCAGTTTGGACAATATGAACTGCTTTGCTAGGGCAAACGTGAAAGTAGTCATAGCTAAGTTTCTTTTTTCATAGACGTTAACACTGTTATCTTTCACTTAAACCATATGTTCATTTATTGTATGCACGTATGATTGTCAAATTAAGCTAGCAGTATGGGCTTACTTAGTCCTCTAACTAAAGTTACATGCAATGCAAGTTGATGAATTAGTATGAGGAGAAATTCATTGTTAATTTTTTCGTGATAAAAATTCTTCAAATTTATTGATAAGTGTACTGAAAAGGTTAGCTTTTTAGGATAAACTTATCTACAGACTCGAACCACTAAAATAAAGTGCAGGATCTAAGCATTCTCAGCAAATCTGAGTGTTTTGTGTACCTTATTTTAGTTCTCTCTTAGATTTTCACTATGTGGAACAGAAAAATATCTTGATATGTAATACTAGATCTACTGGACTTAGGTAATTAATCTTCTTGGCTTGACTTTTGGTATTGCATATCTTGATATGTAATTCTATACTTGTGTATTAATTAGATTAATTTTATCATCTTCTCTTTTTCGTCAATCTTCTAGGCTTGATTGATAATTAATTGTCATATTAGTTTTCCATAGATTGATTTATTTTACATAAATCAATTGTTTCTTCCCCAAGTAACCTTTTTTTTCTTTATTTAAAGAGAAACATAGAGGATGTTTTGTGAGGAGTGATCATTGTATTCTTCATTTCTTTTGCTCTACATTAAAAAACTCTGTAATCTCTTGAATATATTAATAAAATCTCTTCCCCATTGAAGTGGACGTACACTATCTCGCAATAGTGGAACCACTATAAATTTGCGTGTTCTCTTTTGCTTTTATTTTTTTGTGATTTGAGATTTATATTCATTTCAAGTTGTTTGTTCTATCACATCATTGCTGATCCTATTGAGGTTTTTCCGCTGCAAGGGACTGATCAACCCTTACAGAATCTAGTATTGCAAATCTTGATATGTGATTCTATACTAGTTGCATTAACTAGATTAGTTCTATCATCTTCTCTTTTTCATTGCTCATTTTAAAATATTATAATTTATTTCAACTTCTGTATGTCACATTTTTCATAGATTGAAATGTCATATTCCACTGCATTTTTTGCTACTAAAATATTTCATATTACCATTTTTTATTATCTCTTTGTATAAAAACATTGGAAGCTTATTTATGTCTCTCATACTCACATGAAATAATTATGCAAAATTTTGGTTTATTGAAACGTTGTTGACCTTATGCATTTGACAAGGCTAAACATAACAAAATAGATTCATGGTGAGTTTAATAGCTTTTCTTAACTTATAGCATTGAGGTTGAAATAAATTGTAACCTTAACTAACTCTTTTTTATTTATACTTTGTATTGCAATGAAATCAAACCGACTAAACCGAAACGAAGTAGATATCACATGTGCTTCCTTCTAGATATAATATTAATAAATCTGAAGTTTGTAAGGCAATATCTGCCATTTATGTAGTCACTTCAGCAAAATTTGATTTTCTAAAACACTCAAAAGTTTAGCTGTAAGTGATTTAGTTATTGTAATTATGTTGCTAATTAAGGATGTTTCACCATGATTTTGTTATCCTATCTTTTTACCCGACAATCTGTTGTTTCAAGTATGCGCCAGCATTTAAGCTCAACAATCTGCCGGTACAAGTATGCATGAATATATCTTTATTTTCGTTGAATTATGAATGGTTTTTAATTGTACTGTTAACGTGCCTTTAATGATTTGCACACATGTAAACCTATGACTTTGTTTCTAAACTATTTTATTACAGAACCACTTTATTGTACTGAGAAGCCGAAAAAAAATGAAGTATGGTGCAAATTGAGAGTCTGTTATTATTATTTTAAATCTGAGTTACATGGCGTCATATATGAATACAAATAGTAGTTATATACACACACATACATACATATACATACATACATACATATATGTACATACATATATACATACATACATACATATATATATATATATACATACATATATATACATATGTGTGTGTGTAACTTTTGCATTTTAATGTGCATAAGTTCGAGTACCATGTTTAATTATTTATAATAACCCTCCTGAATTTTAGTATATTTTCCATAAATTTTTAGCAAACAGAGTAATTTGAAAGATAAATAATTAAATAAAGCACTGCCATTTGTGCATCCATTTTGTGATTAATATATGACTTAAGGTATCATCAATACGGAACGTTCCTTGCTGCCTTTATTCACTAGATCATAATTAGTTAGTCACCATATTGACACATATAATTGTTTTTTTATGCATTGATGCATGGAATACTTCTTATTGCCTTTATTCACTAATTCACAGTTAGCTGATTATCTTGAAAGACAAATAACTAAATAAAGCACTACCATCTGCCTTTATTCACTAGTTCATAATTAGTTAGTCGCCATATTGACAAATATAATTGTTTTTTATGCATTGATACATGGAATACTTCTTATTGCCTTTATTCACTAATTCAAGTTAGCTGGTTGTCAAGTTTCAGAGCTTTGCTGGTCACCGCGTTTCAAAGCTTCCTCAGGTACTCCAAGTCTGTTGATTCTTATTTCTTTTTAAAGAAGGTTTCTTTTCCGTAAAATTTTAGCAAACAGAGTAATTTGAAAGATAAATAATTATATAAAGCATTGCCATCGGTGCATCCATTTTGTGATTAATATATGACTTAAGGTATCATCAATATGGAACGTTCCTTGCTGCCTTTATTCACTAGTTCATAATTAGTTAGTCGCCATATTGACACATATAATTGTTTTTTATGCATTGATAAATTGAATACTTCTTATTGCCTTTGTTCACTAATTCACAGTTAGCTGGTTGTCAAGTTTCATAGCTTTGTTGGTCACTGCATTTCAAAGCTTCCTCAGGTACTCCAAGTCTGCTGATTCCTATTTCCTTTTAAAAGGTTTCTTTTTCGTAAATTTTTAGCAAATAGAGTAATTTGAAAGATAAATAATTAAATAAAGCACTGCCATCTGTGCATCCATTTTGTGATTAATATATGACTTAAGGTATCGTTAATATGGAACGTTCCTTGCTGCCTTTATTCACTAGTTCATAATTAGTTAGTCGCCATATTGACACATATAATTGTTTTTTTATGCATTGATACATGGAATACTTCTTATTGCCTTTATTCACTAACTCACAGTTAGCTGGTTGTCATGTTTCAGAGCTTTGTTGGTCACCACATTTCAAAGTTTCCTCAGGTACTCTAAGTCTGCTGATTCTTATTTCTTTTTAAAGAAGGTTTCTTTTCCGTAAAATTTTAGCAAACTGAGTAATTTGAAAGATAAATAATTAAATAAAGCACTGCCATTTGTGCATCCATTTTGTGATTAATATTTGACTTAAGGTATCATCAATATGGAACGTTCCTTGCTGCCTTTATTCACTAGTTCATAATTAGTTAGTCGCCATATTGACACATATAATTGTTTTTTTATGCATTGTTACAGGGAATACTTCTTATTGCCTTTATTCACTAATTCACAATTAGCTGGTTGTCATGTTTCAGAGCTTTGCCGGTCACCACATTTCAAAGCTTCCTCAAGTACTCCAAGTCTGCTGATTCTTATTTCTTTTTAAAGAAGGTTTTTTGTTTTTTGGTACTTTATTCTTATTAATGTAAAATGTTTGAATATTGATTCTCACCACTTACTACCGTTGTTATATTTATAGAACGATGATCTAATGGTATAAAATTGAATTGAAAGGCGTGACATAGGTATATATATGTGAAATTTCTTACATGCTTTAATCTTGTTTGATAAGTGTTCTATATGATTGTTACATAAATATTTTTATTTCATATAATAAAAAAAACATTTCATCTAAAAAAAAAACTAGGATTTAATGATAGTGCATGGAAATGCTTCAACTGGTAGTAAGGCGAAGCTGATAGTCCTATGATTGATTTTCACATAGTTGATCAAAATATGACAAGGATTTAAAAACAAAAAAACAAATAGAATATAGAAAAAAGTAACTCCTCATTAACCAATTGTCTTTCATTAATCAAGTTGAAAATCAGAAAAGCTGCTGCCATATCATAACATTTCAAAAAAGATAGATTGTATTCCTGGTACCGTTAAGCGAGATACTTACAGTGATATTCACATAGTTTACCTTTTTTTGTAAAAGAAAGTTAAAAAAAACTAACCCACCAATTGTCTGTTTTTGTGCTCGTTTGTTCTTTGCACTAATTTGTTTTCTTTTGCATTTCATTTGTGTAGTCCATTTTCACTCTTCAGTCATTTTTCATGTTCTCTGTTAATTGCACTTTTCTTTAGTTTTAGTCTTTTTCTTTACAGTGCATTTTTTTTTCAGTTTTATTCTTTTCTTTAGTTTTAACTGAGCCGCGGCGCTCAGTTTTAACTGAGCCATTACGGCTCAGTTATAACTGAGCCAAAATGGCTAGTTATAACCGAGCCATTTTGGCTCAGTTAAAACTAAGCAACATGGCTCAGTTAAAACTGGGTCATTTATTCTGGCTCAGTTAAAACTGAGCCAAAATCTCAGTTAAAACTGAGCCATTTATTTTGGCTTAGTTAAACTAAGCCAAAATCTCAGTTAAAACTGAGTCATTTGGCTTGTTATAACTGAGCCATTTTGGCTCAGTTATAACTGAGCAAAGTGGCTCAGTTATAACTGAGCCATTTATTATGGCTCAATTATAACTGATCCAAAGTGGCTTAGTTAAAACTGAGCCAATAGGCTCATTTTTTACTGAGCGCCTAATGGCTCAGTAAAACTGAGCCGTGACTCAGTTTAATTTATCAATTTATGCTTTTGATGGGGGGGCAAGCAAAGTTGCATTTACTATTGATGGCTCAGTTTAATTTATCAATTTATGCTTTTGATGGGGGGCCGAGCAAAGTTGCATTTACTATTGATGTCCTCATCATGTTGTCATCATTTACTTTGACTTATATTATTATATTTGTTGAACATTGTAGGCTTTGGTTGAAGCAGCGGAAGCAAGACAAAAATTAGAAGGTGGTGATACTCTAGGTCTAGATAATTATGAAACTAGATGGAGAGAAAGCCATCTGGGTGGAGGATATTCTGGATCTGGATGCTTTAGTTTTTAACGCACCCCAAAATGGTATGCATACACTATCTGAGCTTGTCGATGGTGGGTTTGTAATTTGGTTCGTTAATCGTTTGTGTTTTGTGTAATGGTTGTATGCTAAATTATGATACTTAGATGTAATTTGATATTTGTTATGGATAATGAATGGTATTATGGTTGTATATTAAATTGTGATGTTGGTCAAATGGAATTTGTTTTATGATATAAATTGCAATATGTTGTATTTGCTTTGAGATATTGTTATATTATATGTTGTATATTCTTATTTGTGTTTGCTTTATGAAATTATCTATTGTAGGCTTGGTATAATATTCACATTTGTAACAGTTATAACTGCTAGTAAATTATTGTATGAAATAGTCAGTTTTATATACTAACATTAATAAGTGTTACATATTTCATATTTGTATCAGTTATTACTGTTATAAAAACAACTTTTATAATGGCTATAAGTGTTATTGAGTTTTCAGAATTAACGGTTATAAGTGTTACAAAGTAATAATTTTGTAATGGTAATAGCCATTACAATATGAACACTTTATAACAGTTATAACCGTTACAATATTCGTGACAACAGTTTGTCACGTATGCTGTAGTAACGGTTATAACTGTTACAAAGGTCATTAGTCACAGTAATAACTATTAGAAAAAACTTTTTTTGGTGTTGTGGCAGGTTGTCAATTTTCCTCTTTATTCCTACATTCAACACCATGTTCTTCGGCTGCTTTAAAAAAAATCAATAGTTATTACTTTCATATTCATTTGTTGGCCAAAATAAGGCAGTCTCATTTACGTTTGGATAAGAGGTTGGTTAGTGCATGAACATGCATTAAACAAAAACAATATATACAAATAAAACCAATTTATAATACTTAGAATGCCTTATAAATGGTATCTTTTTAACACATATCGGATGACTATGACTGCATGGCAATGTCCAGAAGCCAAACCGGGTTGTATAATCCACACCCGGCAATGAGTTGAGTCAACAAATGCTGCATATCCTACGCAGCAGCATAACATGTAGAAGACCATGGTTGTGCATACCTTTTCTCATTACTTTTGCTTCTGATGGTGGTGGTTCTCTTATTTTTTCCTGCATTTCAATGAGGACTGCATAGCATGTACAACACCCGCATAGCATGTAGAAGTCCGCATAGCATGTAGTCATCGAATGTTGCATATCCTATGTAAACGAAGCATGTACCTTCATACCTATTTTGTTTTATTCTCTTTCATGTTAAATCTTCACTGATGGAGGTATCTTGGATTGTTAATTGAAGGGTTAAAGCCTAGACCATGTGTCAAATTGGAAGTGGAGGAAATGCCAAGGTCATTGAAGTTGTAACTGCTACGATAGCTGTATATTATTAATACATTTGCTCCTTCTGCTGATTAACGTGTTATTTGCTGAGAGATATTGAAGGCCATTATTTAATTGTTGCTTCTTTAACTATTTAAGACCATTATTATATTTCCTCGTTCATTATTGTTGCTAGGGAATTGCACTTCGGTACATGTACGTAAACATAATATGAAATATGAATTACCTATATATATATATATATATATATATATATATATATATATATATATATATATATATATATATATATATATATATATATATAAAACATACATACATATACACACATTATGTTCATTGAAACAGTGAGTTAACTCATCTTTAACGAAGTAAATAAGCAAGTCCAAGGTTCCAATATACATTCAAGCATATATATACACATTATGTTCATTCTAATAGTGAGTTAACTTATCTTTAATGAAGTAAATAAGTCCAAGATTCCACTTCCTACCTCAACCTTGTAAACACCTTGACTTCCTACCACTCCTTTGCTTTTGTACTTGCTCCGGCTAGATTAGCCCTATTATATAGCTCACAACCTCAATTTGTGGGGGGAAGTTACGCTTTACTTCTTCAAGATCTAAGTTGACCGAAGACGCTGTGATGTTCTAAAATCCTTGGTCAAGTTTGAGTTGATCTGAAAACGTTTTGAAACTGATTCCCTTAGGAGATTTGTGAAGATAAAATGAAAATAAAGTGCATTATCTTTGCACTTAAAAAATTGTGAAATGGATTCAAGAGCCAAACCCACTACAGATTTCAAATGGTTGCCTCACCTATGGAAGGCCTAACCCTTGTGGCCGATCTACCCCTTCCCAAGCAGAGTGGTCTTATTATTTTATCACTTTAGTTTGCAACAATTTAACTTTACCAACAACATGCCTTATTACTTGCAGCAACTCTAAATATGAAGGAATACATGAAATTTAATAATTAAACCGAACTCAAATAATGACCACAGCATGCTACATGCGTTTCTGTTTTCTATACCAGAATCATCAACGCTTCCCATGTAAAAATCATCATTACCCGTAAAAATTATTAATCAAATTTGCCGTAGAGTTTGAAACTAGTCAAATACATGCAGATAGTAAGAAAGCAAAACTAAAAACTAATTTATACAAGGCCTGACGGATCATAACAACTCTAGAATGAATAAACTTGCAAAAGAACTTCTGATCCTAGTTGACCCTAGTCAGTCAACAATATGCCTAAACATCCATGGCTAAATTTTGAAAGGGGGGACCAGATTGTTCTTGTACAACTACTGTTACATAAAAGGCTGACGCGGAGCACTTGCACTGGGTGCTGCAGCTGCACTTGTAGAGCTTCCATAAGCAGCAACATTAGTCGCTCCAGGCGCCGCTGTGGTTTCCATGTAATAATTTCCATAACCATAACCAGAGGGAGGGGTATGATATCCTGGATTGGCACAGGTAGAAGAAGGTATAGTGGTAGTAGTATGATATCCTCCAGTACCATGGTAGCTACCTTGTAAGGTAGTAGACTGATACCCATAAGCAGCAGATAAGTCATAAGGCGGCCTTTCATAGGACGGCAGTGCAGTTGGATACGAAGCTGGTCTATCATAAGGAGGATACAAAGCAGTTCTACTGTAGGGCAATGGTGCAGGGTAAGGGGCGGTTGGTGCAGGATGAGGAGGCGGTGTGGGATAAGGAGGTGCAGGATAAGAGTACCTGCTAGTGTCTCGATGATCATATCTTGGGTAAGCTGCTGCTGCTGCTGCTTGAGGATTATTATAGGCAGGCTTTTTAAAGGGAGGCTTGTTTACGCGGCCTTTTTTGGGGAAATTGGCTTTGGATGAATGTTGTTGGTTACTGCGTTTTGCTACTATTTTCACTTTTTCGAGTGTGCTGATCTTGTTCTTTATTGGAGAAAGAGGATAGTGATTTTGAAGATTGTATTCTTCGATGCATTTGTTGACGGCTCTTAGTGCTACCAGTTCTCTGTTGTATGCTTCTTTCTGGTGATGGAAGAAAAATGTGGGTGACTAATTTGAAAATTAATGCATTATAAAGGGTGTTGTTTCAAGGTTGCAGTTTGAAAATCAGTTAAGAGTGCTATAAATTGGAGCCAATAAAAAAAAGAACAATAATGCTCCCATGTATCATCATGCCCTATAAGAATTGTATGGTCATAACTTAGGCCTTTTACGGGAGAAGTATTTACCCAAATAGATCAAATTTAAAACTTCTTACAAACTAAACCACTTTTCGCAATGCTAGCACTAAATTAGCATTTTATGCGGATTCGATTTGAAATCGCGCAGCTGTGTAAATGTTTAATTCGGCACCTTCTCTCTCTCCTCAAAGCATCAGTTAAATAGAAACTTGAAGTTGATATTGAGGTGCGCATGGAGTGCTGCAAAATAGAGGTGTTGTAGAGTGAGTGTGAGTGTATACATACAGGGATCACTCTTCCTTCTTTTGCCCAGCTTTAGCTCAAAAGCGCAAGGGAAGCTGAATGTTGCCGAATCTACGAAGGATTCTAGGTAGAATAGTGGTATTATACCATCCATACTTGGAAGTTTATTCTCTCCAAAAATTATCCTATTTGGTTTTCTTTTTTTTAATACAGGTGCTTTCACACATTCATATAGGAAGAGCTTATCTATACAATATTCATTGGATGTTATGTGCCAGTTACCGCTCCAAAGACGCAAAACCCACCTTCATAATTGAATCGTTGGACATTAGCGGGGATCAAACATTATATTCACAAAATTAGTTAAGCGGAAATAAAGATAAAAGTTAATACTAGATTATTAATGTAATATTTGTGAATGAACCATTTGTCGTTTAAAAATGAAGCTAGTCAAGGAAGGCAGTGTTACCTTTAAACATTGCCTTGACAACATTTTTAGCCCTTGAGATAGGGTCGTGTTTTCATTCCTCGATGACAAGCGATAGAAGTATGACTAAATCTTTTCCATATAAGTGATATCATTTATGGAAATTCTTTTCCACATCTGTATCAAAACTTCTAACTAAAACCAAAATTGCATTGGGATTTACATTTAAAATAGTGGTTTTAAACAACTTTATCGAATGAATTGACCTACTTCCAGTGCAAATTAATCTTTTCCCTTGAAAACTATATCATTATTTAAAATGATAAATCAACTTTAATCAAAGATCAATTATTATTATAACATTTTCATTTAAAATACTTGATTAGCTCTAAATAGTATTTTAAAATAATGATATATTTCTATTTTGCCTCTCTCATCAATCCATCTTCTTTTAATGGTTTAGTTAACCTTGACCATTTATTAAGCAAGGCACTGCCCATTTAATTATCAAATCTCATTCTCCCTATCGCAACACATTGTCATATTTAATTAATCTAATTAAATCTTCTAAATAATATTGATCGAAATTACAAGTGTTACAAAATATCGATGAAAACAATAGTTCTATCTGCATTCCAATCAATGGAAGATCACGGTGAAGACTTCATGGAAAAGATCAATGTTCTGATGTTTGCTAAGAAAATTCAAAAAAAGAGTTTAGATAATACCCATGTTGCAAAGAATAGATAAAATATGCATAATTGGAATATAATACCTCAAAAAATGATCGAAAGAAGCTATATTACTTGAGCGGAGTTGTTTACGGTATGACGAATGAGGTAGTAGTGATATTAACGACGGTTTTTGATCCGTTGGCTTATAATACTTTGGGCACATCATGAACCAACAGTTCGATCTAAGATGCTTAGATGGAAGATGAAAATTGCCCCACATGCTCTGTCTCGTTTTCAGAAGCTTTGCGTCTGAAAGGTCGGAATATTGAAAAAGATAATCATTCAAGGAACTTTGGACAAATTTGTGTCCTTTGGTTTCCACGACATGATTTTTGTTCTCTCTTTCCCCTTTAACTCGCTCGATATTTAAATATAAACGAGTAACTACGCTTCGAATGCAAAAAGGGTGTTATATGCTTCGAGTTCAAAATTTGTGTCTCCAATTTTGTGTTAAAATTTGCGTCCTGGTAGCCACTCTATATGTGTGTGTGTGTGTTTATACATGCCCATGTGTATATTGGACAAATTTGTAATGGGGTGTGTGTGTGTGTTTTTACCATAGTTACCTAAATCGCGGTACGCTCCGGTACGGGAACGAGGACCAGGAACGCGGTTCGCCATAACAACCGTATCCGGTACGTAAGGGGGTAGGTTCATTTCGGAACGACCCGGTACGGTGTACCATGTAGTCTAGTACGGTGTTCCATATGGTCAGGTATGGTGTACTAGATTTCAAAACCAAAACAGCAAGTTAGGACTTGAGAGATAGGTTTAGGAGTTAGGAAGCATATCAGGACATCAGGTAGGAAGACACAGAAGAAATTGAAATATTGGATGAATTTGCAGAGAAGAAATTGGAACCGTATATATAGAATTATAGATTATAGAATATAGATGTTAATCATTTATTGCAATTACAGATAACCGAGCAGACTTACAGAGAACGAGGCGACTCTGCAGATTTTTCGAATCGTCATTTTCTTTCCCGCGGCGGCCATAGATGAAATCGCGATCCATAGGGCGAACGGAAATCAAAATCGACGTTCCCAATCACGATTTCAGCACAGTTCCATTCGATTTGAAGAATCAATTGGATCGCGATCCGATTGCGTTTTGGTTCGCTTTCGTACCGCGATTTGGTACGAAGCGTTCAGATCGTAATTCGCGGCCTTCCCAGCGAATTAGGTAACAATGGTTTTTACATTCCCATCTGTTTTTGTTATCGGTTAATGAAATGATCACTGTCTTTTTCAGTTAATTACTAACTCAACTTTTTAAAGGGATGGTTTAGCTAAGGTTCATATTAAATTTCAAAATACATAAAAAAAAAAATTGTGTAAATTTGGTCTTTCTTTTCCAAAAATCATCAAAAAAAAAAACATAAAAAATCAACGTAAAACACTACCGAACTTCAAAACTTAATTTAATTTATAATTATCTTCGTATTTATGTAAGAAAAGTAAACAAAAGAAACATCAAAAATAATAAAAATGATGCATTTTTCCAAAAACTGCAAACATTAACGCAATTATAACCAATAATTGCATTGTTTTATGCAATTTTTGTTGAATACTTCAAATTTTCAAATTTAATCTCCGCTTAGTCAACATCATATTATTGCAAAAAAATCATCAAAAACTTCGTGTAAATTGCAAACAATTGAAAAATAGCTCACCTTCAAAAAAAAATACAAACAAAAAAGCAAAGTCACTGAATAAGTGCAGACATGTTTGTAGTTTTTGGTTCACTGAAGACATGTCTGCAACTAATAAGGTAATATTTGCAAATATATTTGCATATTTCCACAATAAATGCAGATATTTCTGCACTTTTTTTCTTTTCCAGTGATCATGTTTTAATATTTACAATTTTATGTTTTTTTCTTCTTCTAAGCACTAAAGCAAAAATCACGGAACAAACAATACTACAGTTTTAGGGACATGCTTTACAACGAACTTTGATCAGGGATTCACCTTGTATTCAAGTTTGGTTTTAAGGACCCACACTAATTATCACTTATTTAAATGGTTCATATATATAGATAGATAGATAGATATATATATATGTATGTATGTATGTTTGTATGTATGTATGTATGTGTGTGTGTGTGTGTATATACATATGTATATGTATATGTATGTATATGTATATGTACAGAGAGGGGAAGCGCTTTTGGCACCTCTATCGTATCTTGAGCTACTCAATTCTAAATCTAACAAAATTTTGTAAATATCTAATACATATACGGAGGATCATCTACATAAATTTAGGCTCATTTAGACATTTACATCATAATATATTTGATATTTAAATTTAACAGTATAAATAGATTACTGTTTTCAACAATGAATACTAAGACTTCTTTTTTCTCAAAGACATACATATCAAATTGAAAATGTTTTTCAAAAGAGTATGATACTTTAGTGCCTATTTTATAAATAAATATATTCACATCTATCCTAGCGAGTCGGCAATACTATGTTATTCCCCATGCTTATAGGAGTATGATTTACTTTATTGATTGGATCAATATGAAACTGATTTTAATGGACTAGATCCCGATCTATTGTTAAAGCAGTTAACCTACATCTACAAAAAAACGCTCATCAAAATGAGTATTCGGATTTTTATGGTTTTTTTAAAAACGTAGATTTTTTTAGCAAGTATAATCTTTTTTGGATTATTTATGGCATCCATTTTATATGGCTATGTTTATTCCTCTATACAAAACTTAAGTTTAGTCAATCCACTTGTCAAGAAGTTATACACAATAATTTTAGGGTAAGTTTGGCTCACATCCCTAGTAAGTTTCGATATTAGGCTCACATCCAGTCAAACTTTTGATATAAATTAGGTCCCTATTTTTCGAAAATTCATCGAAAAATAAAAAAAATCACGTAAATTCATAATTAAATACAACAACTAATCGTCATCAAATTCAGACGTTAAAACCAAAAAAAACGCATCAAAAAACCAAAAAAAAAAAAAAAACACCGAATATGCAGTATTGTGCATCAAACGATGCATATATTTGCAACTGTTGCATAAATTTCTGCAACTATTGCATTTATGCATATTAGTTGATCTTTATTTGCAATAAAACTCAATAATTGCATACATGTATGCATATATTCATCCAGATTTTTAATAAAAACTCTGGATTAATATATGCATATATTAAGAATAAATGCATACATCTCTGCAACAATTTGTAGCCCATGCATATTAGTTCATCTTTATTTGCATACATGTATGCAATAAAACTCAAATAATTGCATACACGTATGCAATAATTAATGCAGATTTTTCAATAGAAACTCTGCATGAATTGTTGCATACACGTATGCAACTACTGAGTTTTATTGCAGAGATATATGCAAAAAAAAAAAAAAAAAATGCTTCTTTCAGATTGCTTCTGGGAATATATGCACTTGTTTGAATTTTTTTTTTTATATATACATAGCAGCGCATAATTTTTTGGAAAAACACGTAACATGGCAAAATAGGGACCCACTTTACATTTGAAAGTTGGGTTGGATGTCGTTTTAATTTTGTAACTTAATAGGGATGTGTCCCTTATTTTCACATAATTTTATTCGACCTAACAAAAAATGTGATATATTACCGGTCGTATAATCAGGGTCATACAAATATATTTTATACTAAGATTATTACGGGAAATGTAAGATAAGTAGTTAAATCGGTTCAAATTTTTGATAGACAAAAAATTGATGGAGGCGTTATTAGTTTATTCATAGACGAAGGAATTAAAAATGCAGGAGACGGGTGAATTTCATTTTATCTATTTTTGTATTCATTTTGTATTACTTTTATTTATATATATATATATATATATATATATATATATATATATAGGGAGCGGCTATTGGGACACAAAATAAAACACACAACTTTAAACACAAAATCCTGACCAATTGATTCTTTTGTCTTTACATGAGAGGTGCAAATCATGGGGAGATCTAGTGGTTCAGATCTTGTGTGTTTAATTTTGTGTCAATATTTTGTGTCCCAATAGAATTTCCCATATATATACATACATATATATATGTATATATATATATATATATGTAATGCAAATTGATCTTATCTATTTTTGTATTTTCCTTTTGTATTACTTTTTTTATTTACATAACACAAATTGATTTTTTTATACAAAAATATTTATCAAAGAAATCATATTTTTCTCCTTTGTTTGGGCGCATATGCGAAAACCATTGTGTCATTTCATTTCGTATAGCATTTTTAAACCTATCATTTTTTTAAAAATCTCAATGGGAGGTTCCATCATTTATAATCAAAAAGAGAGAGTTACAACCGGGTTTTCAAGCCAAAAACAAGTTCTTTTTATGTTTTCGCAATTCCCAATTATCTTGATAGATATCAAAATAAGAAACCATGTAGAGTAAGTAGCCTCAACGATACTTCCATTTTGCAGTACCCCTCCTCGCCCTTCAATTTCCACCAAACATCACGATTTAAATAGAGTAGCATTTCTTGAAATGGGATGGTGGCTGAACATTACAAGATAGGGGTGGTGGAAATCGGAGGACCAGGAGTTGTGTTGCAAAATGCATGTGTATACCTGTATGTTTTGCAATACCTCTTTAGCACCTCTGTTATACATCTTACAAAATTTTGTAGATATTCACTTCCCAATTTGACATTCAATTTATTGTCCCTTCGTGGTATAGAAAGTTTTAACTAAGTTCTTGCTTCATCTTACTAAATATTGGTGTTCCTTTAGTAGTCATTTATATATTTTTCATCTTTAGTTTTGGCCTACTTGCATGTTAAAGGCATCATCATGGCTGTTTAATTCCTTACATTTTCACAGTTAAGAAAAAACTGCTACTTTAACAACCATAGTAATAGATGAACCAAATAAATACGTACAGTATCAGTGATTTCTTTTGCATCGGCTTTCGCATTTTCCAAAAATTGATCCAGGAGTGGCACAGGTGGAAAGCTCTCAGTGAGCTGAAATGCACAGGCAAAGTAAACCGCATCAAGATGCCTACCAGTTTTAACCAAAGTCTCAATCAGCCCTGAAAAAAGAGAACATCAGTAAGAGCATATGCATGGATGCTACTAATTTGTTCCCTATCTTGATATTAAACCAAAATAGTCAAACTTGACTTTGACATTATTCTTTTCACCACTGAACTGGCAAGAGTAATTTCAATACCGACCTGGCATTCTGTGTGCTAACCCAAGTGCTTGGCAAAGCTCAGGAGCTTGCCTACGTTTCGTTATAGCAAACACAAGTTTGCACAGTTCGTCTTCACGAAACTTTTCTGCGATATCAAAGGTAACAAGAAGCTGCAAAAATGCAGCTGCTTCCAATGACTGTCCGTTAGCTGCTTCAATATCTATCCCAGACAACTTGCTGTTCCACTCATCAGCTATTGCCTT
This sequence comes from Allium sativum, assembly GCA_030737875.1. NCBI lineage: Eukaryota > Viridiplantae > Streptophyta > Magnoliopsida > Asparagales > Amaryllidaceae > Allium > Allium sativum. The sequence goes on along the minus strand of CM060918.1, from coordinate 969,521,234 downwards.
GGCCTTCTCCTTATTTTCATTACTCATATATCGTGCATCCTCTCTCAATAGAGAGGAGACGACTTCCAACAAAATAAGACAAACTCTACGTAAGAATTGTGGACCACTGCCCTCAATCTCTTGAGGATTACGAGCAGGCTCGGGCGGGTAGAAACCCTCTAGTGAATCTAGAACGAACCGGCCTGGATCTGCTGCACATTTTATTGCAGCAGGTATATCCTTGATGGTCTTTGTAAGATATTTTCGATGTTCTAAAAATAAATTCAGAAGCCCTTTTGGGTTCATTTGTGAGCAAAACTCTTTCAATCGAGTTTGAAATGCACTCAGTCTGTTATTATAGTTACTATTGTCAAGGTTAACCTCTTTATTAATATCACCAGAGGTGCTTGTCTTGGTATTGTTATTAACCAGAATAAGATCTGGAGTTTTGCATTTTTTGCGTGCTTCTTCTATTGCAGAAACAGCTTTGTCTTTTACCTCCTGAATACGGTTTAAAGATGCAAGTTCTAGTTTAGCAACAACCGCTTCTCTCTCTGAAATTTGTTTCTGTGCTTCATGTTGCTTTTCTTGGAGGAGTTTCTTCTTCTCCTCTACTTCATTAAGCTTTTCCTTTATTGCATTTTCTACGTTGTTGAAATGTTGCTGGATGTCTTCCCATTGTGTATTATTTGGTAGGGGTGATTTTCTGAGAGATTCTAGTTTGTCAATTGTCTTCTTCAGCTTTTCAAACATCTCTTTTGCAACTTCAGTTTCATGTCTCACTTTTACAATGTCATCCATAGCTATCAACAACATATGGTAATGAGAACCCTGCATATTGATAGACAACTGTATGTTAAGATCAAGTTAACAGTGAGTTTCGAAACTATGAATTGTATGAGCACCGGCTAATGCTATTTAACAGCACCAAGCATATACGGGTAGTACCAAGTACAAATGGCTCCTTAGCGCTTATCAGAGAGATCACTGGCATAGACAATGTATATGCAGTTAAAAACAAATATAAGCAGAACAGTTAGAAAGCAAAGTTAATAATATTAAAGATCTACGACCCTCAACAAAACAACACACTCAAACCATTAAATGGCAGGTGGAATTTAAAAAAAAAAAAAAAAAAAATCCTCAATCCTCACACATAAAATAATCTGATATTACTAACAATGTTGAGAGGTAAAAAAAAAAAAAACTAAAAGTATCATTTTAACTAAAAAAAGTTACTACATAGTCGATGATTTGACTACTATGCAACTAGCAGATGAATCCAAAATTCTAGCACAGGATTCCCATATGAACCTTCCAAAAAAATCAAAGAAATTTTCATCAAGGGCTAGCGATAACTAAAGGTATGGTAACTTACTCGAAGTTTTTCAGACTCTGAATGTGCATCTATAGCAATGGCCGAATACACTTTCAAGCAAAATGAATAAATTTCCATCAACAAATAACATCGGAAACTTAACAACTACCAAAGAATAGTCAAGTTCACAGTACTCGGTTGATTGACCAGTTTTTAAGAGATGTGGCAGATATGCTGATGCTATTTACCAAAACCATATAAAAACCCCAAGTTAGTTACAGGAAGTCAGTACATAAAATTCGGATATAAATGTAATAAACATCATCATTAAAATATTTGGATTATATGTTACTCACACCTAAATCTTCATTGGCCTAATCAAGTAAATATTTTTAGTGTGAATGCAAGTTATATATTACTGATACGGAGGCAAAATATGTAAAATATAATGACTTTTGAACCTCTCAATTTCGAACAGATAGTCAGAGAGGGAGAGCACCCCACCCCCGTCCCCCACTGGGTAGTGGGGCGAGAACAAGATAGAACTTTGTGTGTCAATATTCTAAACATTGTGAAGGATTGTCAAAAGAAATGAAACAATTAAGCACCTTGAAAATGGAGTAGGACACCACCATGTTGCATAATTGGTTATTACAGAAAAATGTATCAGAAAGAATCTAAATATTCTATAGTAAGGAGGAATATATACATGAAAGGAATTCTCCCTAATTATTAGTGTACTAACCACAGATTCTGTTCAAAATTCTGCAGTATGCAAACCCTTTTTTTCCGTCAAAGAAGTATGAAACCAGAAGCTTTATCTTGAACCGACAATGGCCAGAACTGATTCAAGATGGGAAGTATTCCAGGAATATGGAATGAAACTTCGAACCACGATTTCCATACAACACTTTATTTTGATCACCCGTTAACTGAGAAAGCCAAGTTCAAGGACTAGCTGTTTGAATATATTTTTAATAAAATGTGTGTTAGGCAACAAATTTTCAATGACTAACTAGTAAGCAAGTCCCTCTTTACCAAACCATACGAGCATGGGGACCGTGCCTCGCACACAGGAAGATGGCACGGACAATAATGCGAAATGTATATATATGTCAGTAGAAACCATGTTCATATTGAATTTGAATAGCTAAGAAAACAGTGTTTTTTTGCGGGGGGAGGGGGGGGGGTGTTGTTGTTGTTGAAACATTTTTTGGTCTGAACAATATGGGGCCATATTGTATGAGTAAATAGCATTAGTAGCAATGATACATATAGAACCAAAAAGAATGATCAATAAATGGAATGGAGGGGCAAAAATTAGAAGTGATTTGAGTGGAAATAGGGATTTAAAAGTTAGATATGTACTGTTGTTCAACAGTTCAGCTAAACCACTGTGTTTCACAAACATGTAACATTCAAGTATATTTAATTGACAGCCATATCATATGTCCCGGACTCTTTAACAAATACAGACTGGACAATCAGGTATTACAACATGTTGAACCGGTAATACAACATACTTAAAGTGGAAATAGTTGAATATTTTGAGAACTGTAAATACTTAATATATTAAAGCTGTTTGAATAGGGAAATAAAGTTCAGGAAATGTACTTCTATTCCGATAAAAATCAGGTTAACATGCATGTGTATCTGTGCGTGTATACCCATGTGTGTGGATGTATTTGCATAAATCTATAGACCTGACATCGTCATTGAGCAATATGCTTATCTTTATTGCTGCCAGATGATTTACCACACCGCATGGTGGGCTTCTGGTTCTCAACACTGTTTTATGTAATAAAAAAAGGGTGCTACTAATCACACCAAGTTGACACTTCTGGTCACCTTCCTAAATTTAATACAAATGATTAATTTTTATATTCTTCTGCCACCATATATTATTCCTTCACTCAGTTACTCACCACCGTACTTCTCTTAAGAAAAACACTACTTCTCTACCATTATAAACTCTAAACCCTAACAAAATCAGATATTCTTGTGTCTAATAGAGATGGAAGAAGAAGATAGAAAAGAGGTTAGAATTGCTTGATTTTTATTGTTTTCTATTATGTTATAGAATATGTTGTTAGGATTTTCTTAATGGTTAAGATTTTCCATTGCGTTTAAGGATAATTTTTTCCGCTTCGTTGGAAATTTCAAGTCCAAAGGACATTAAATTTGATGACGTTGTAATAGAGAATGACAATGTAAGTTTTGACTTGTAGGGTTTTTATCCGTAAAACTTATGCATCTTCTTTTACAAATTGATACATTAAATTTTTTGTCCTTTGATAGATGGAGTATTTGAATATTGATAAATTGGACGATAAACATGATGGTTGTGATAATATGATGCAAGATGTTCGATCAAATGAATCAAAAGACATAAAGGTTGATTTGATGAATTATTTCACAACTAGCGAAGCAAATACTCATTTATAAAAATTAAAATTTCTAATGTGGTTATGAAAATAGATTATGTTAATTTTTTATTGAACTAATTAATTTTAGGTATTTGATTTGCAGAGTACATTGATGTAAGGGAGGAAGGAAGCGTTCATCAGTGAAAGAAGTTGGTGGCCTATGCATTTTTTGGTTATTAATTTAGATGGTGGCAAGAAGAGGAAATCTGAAATATTTTGGGTGCCAGAAGGGTAAATAGGAATGTGAATGGTAGCACTCTAAAAAAAAAAAAAATGGTTTTATGAAATGCTGAGGATATACAGTAAACCAATCCCTTAACAGCATGGTCGAATGGGTGAAAAAGCTGATTAGATCATTACAGTTCAACGGTTCAACGGAGGTGCCAGGTTCCAGCCGGAACACCAGGATTCCGGTCACCTCGGTTCGGTTCCGGCCAGATGGGACGAGATTATGGCAAAATCTCGTTCAGTTTAAACTCAGTTAAAAAAAAACCTAAAAGAATTGAATCCATGTGGTAGGAAGATGCTCAAAAGCACAAAGCAAACAGAAGAGCAATCGTATCAAAAGAATCAGGAAAATCAGTTACCTCCAACCAAAATCGAACAGGAACTTTGAGCTATTCGCGTTTGATTAGATTAAAATAGAAAACCTTTAGCACGGTGAAGTTGATTGAGCGGTAATATCTTTAAATTTCATTCTTTTTGTCGACATCGGTTTGCCCTTCAGCGTAGAAGACGACCTTGGCTTGAGAAAAAGATGAAGATGGATTTCGAAAGGGCAACGTTGTAAGGCTAGATTTGGGTAGGATTTAATTGGGCTGCTAAGTTAAATTAAATACAACGTAAGAGGCCTGCTAACTTATTATATGGGCCTTGCTAATTTAAGTTCCCGTAAGGTTCTTTATACTTAATTGGATCTGCTTTGTTTATGTAATTTTCCTTTTTCTTTTTAAGCAAGGCATTTTATGTAATTTTTATTTATAATGTTGAATTTAATATAGGCTAACTAATAAATTGTAACAACCCGTTTTTTCTATAATTCAAGTCGTTAATAAAACCAACTCAAATTGTTTGAAACAGTAGATTGTTTTACCTATGGGTTTAATAAAATCAAATCGCATAACACAGACAGATCACAGATACAAAATAGCAGAGTAACTCGCAGCGGAACAAATAACTTAGTGCTTCATGAAGATACTAATCACAAATCTGAAAACCAAAATACATAATATCAGAGTTATAAATCAATACATTAGAAAATCTATTATCCATAAATGCCTAGTATATAAACAAATGATAGAAATGGAATAACTGAATCACCAAGATAGTAATAGCAGAAAGATAATAATTGAATCTACAGTAGATCTCAAGCTCGCAAAAGATAAATCGCTGAAACTGAACTCCCTGGTCTGACTCGAGAATCAAGCAAAAAAAAACACTCGAGTCAGGATTAACATTCTCGATAGTAAATCAACTCAAGTGAAATGCTCAAATGAAATGCATAAGTAACTTAAAGAATGTCGAGATTCCATTCTTTAAAGATCTGTTAAACTATATATTATATAATACAATAGCTATTATAATAGTATATATGATAAATATACTATTGAAAATAGCGTAAGCGGAATTACCATTATTATCCTTACACTATTTATAATGTCGCAGTCTATACAAATACCATAAAGTCCACCGTAAACTAGTGATTATCATATGGCATTCCATATGTACGACACAAATCAAAATGGTAGGGGCTCGATCGGGATAATATGACAAGGCACACGATGCAATACTTAGGTTAGAATTCTACTGCACGTCTGGACCGGTGGTAATGCATAGCCGCAACTACCGCCCACCTCGAACAACACTCTCGTAATCAAAGGGTCCCAATTAAATCACAAAATAATAGATATGGTATCGAAGAAGTGTGTCTAATAAGAGGTGTTACGTACCTTTATTAATCGCGGTATAGCTCATGTTTTAGTCATACTAATTATGAACCGAAGGTCAAGGCTATCCGTCGTTATTCTCCTACTTTATTCCAATAGCGTTCGCCAAACCAACTTACTTTGGATTCTCCACCACGTGCACAGTTGTTAAAGTGGTATCAATATTGACATAGAGTATGTTAATACCGACTCCGGTCACTTTAACAATCAAACGTTTATTTCACACCATGGTCATTTATATTTAAATAATTACGTTCAAATATTTCAAAGTCATAAGTAATCATTCAAATCCATTCATTATCTGATTTTAACTTCAAGATTCGTATTTCACATTTGCGAAATAATTTAATAACAAAGTTGTATTTTGATTTCAAATTTCAATATCTCAATTGTCAATATTTCAAATGTCTTTATAATAACATTTCGGATTCAATAGTTTGGACTGGAAACAACTTTTTATTTAAAATAGTTAATATGATATGAAACAGTTATTTAAAAAAACTGATTTAAAATAAATATAAAATATATAATAGTTAAATTGAAAAAATGGTGCAACTAAAATAACTATAAAAACATAATAATTAAGTTAAATATAAAATAGTTATAAAATAATAGTTAATTTTAAATAATTAAATTAAATTAGTTTAATATAAGATGATACAAATTTCAAATAATTTAAAATAGTCCATCCAAATCATATATCCATAATTCCAAAGTTCGGCTTATTATAAATTTAGATTTTCAAAGTTTAAGTTCAACCTATTCGAAACATTAAACCAGATTTATTTATTTTTGAGTCCAAATTATTTCAAAATAGGATTCAAGTTGATTTATCCGGGTTTTTTACCTACAAATTAACATTACCATCGAATCACATCTTAATAATGTTCATATTAATAAATATAATTTTTTAGTTTAATCGATTATAATAGTTTAACGTCAATTATATTTATTTCTAAACATATACTTAGTAAATTACCATCAAATCAATTTATTAAATTTCGTAATCATAACAAATTCATAATATCATATTCATTATTTTAACTTCGCATCTTGAAATCCCTTTAATCTTGATAAATTTCATTTTAATTAAGTCATTAAACAAATAAAGTTATCACTAAATTTCTAACTTCTCTTTAAACTTTTTGTTGGGGGATGCAGATTAACGATCTTAGGGCAAACTAAACATTAGAGGGGGTGAATTGTGTTTAGTGGATTTTATAAATTTCTTACAACATTTTTTGAGTTATTCAAAATGAAATGTAAATCATAGATATGGGATGATCACAGAATAAACACAAATATAGATAATAATAAATGAAAACCGGTAAAAGGAAAGAGCACACTGGAATTTTATACTGGTCCTGCGTTATCCTACATCCAGTCCCGCACAACTTTGGAATGATGCAGATTTCTTTTCAAATAATATCCAAAATTACAACTCTCGATTTCAAGGCCACGAGGTACACCTTGCCTGTTTCCAGAATACAGTGAGACTCAATTGATTTTTAGGCTATGGCCACACCTAGTCGATTTGAACGGGCTATGACCACACCTTTTCAGCATCGGTTTTGGAGGAAAGACTCTATAGAATTAAACTTGCGATCTTTGATCATGAAAACCCTATAACTCTTGAGTAGGACTTGAATCTTTGAGAGAGTGTGGTAAAGAATCAAACTAGAAGGATATATATTGATGTGATTCTCTTTGAAATCCCGTAGAGGATAAGTATATAATTTAACAAAGTAAGAGTTTTAATGGAAAAAAGATAAAGGAGCAAGAAGATAATGAAATTATTTAAGAAAATTCAATTTTGGAAGCCTATTTATAGTCTCCTAATAGTCAAATCCTTTCAGAATGGTTTTGAATTCAAAAAACGTATCTTTTCAAATTTTGAATTTGAAATTCAGCAATCACCATGTCAACATGGGGGGTTACCCATGTCGACATGCCTTTATAAAATTTGAAAAATAAAAATTTTAAACTAAGGCATATAATGTTTAAAGAAATTCTGGTGAATTTTAAATTAAAACAGACTATTTTCCTATATTAAAATAGGGTATTTGAAGTAAAAATATATATTAAAAACATATATGAAGATGATTTTAAAACATATATAAAGAATGATTTTAAAAACTAAATAAAATGATATTAAAACATATACATAGCTATAAATATAATAAATACCTTAAAATTGAAGATATATATAAGTAAAGGGAATTAAAACTTAAGTAACTATATTTAAACTTAATATAAAATTAATAAAAATCATATAAATAAGAAATATTTGAATCACGCGTTAAATTGTTTTAAGAAATAAAAAATATATTTTAAAATCAGGAGTTAAAATAAATCTAAAAATTAAGAAATATATATTTGAAATACAGAAGTAATTTCGAAATCAGTTTGAAAATAAGATAAGAATATTAAAAATAGTTAGAAAGATTGGAATATGGATTCAGTGCTATTTCAAAGTTTAACAAGAAATCTAGGCTCTATCACTTTTTATTTCTTAAACTTTTAAACTCTTGAACTCTTGTTACTCATGAGTCTTCTATATTGAACTCTTCTTCTTTAAAATCTTGATTCTTTATACTGTACAATCTTCAATAATCAATACCTACATATATTTCTTGTATATATATATATATGTATATATTCTAGATAATAGCGTTAGTATATATTTTATAACAATAATAGTAAAAACAAGGTTATTGTAGCGACCCGAACTTCCCAACCGACCTAAACCGAACAAGAAGGCGGAATGCTCTGATACCACGCTGAGACGACCCAAATGTGCTTCGCCGCCAAATTCTCCTACGCCGCTGCACGTGAGGATCGCGAACCACCGGGGTCCCTGAAGGCGATCAATAGGGCTTAGCGAGGCGGTCAAAGCCCTGGTGGTCCGCGATCCTCAGGTGCAGCGGTGTAGGAGAATTTGGCGGTGAAGCACATTTGGGTCATCTTAGTTATCATCAAAACCATCATCATCAACATTTCCTCTTAACAAAATGTACATTATTTTATCTTAAATCTAGGGTATACCTTTGTAAAAAGGTTTCCTACATGTATGAGAGGGTCATAACATGAATACCCTTAAAATTTAATACGAGCACCTAGAACATCATCCCTGATATAACCCCACTTCACTTAAAAATGCACTGTTGATACACTCAAAAGAGGGTACACTTGTGTTAACGTTATTTTTCGTCGACACCGGAATAAGGGATATGGATACAGACCTAGGGGAACCTAGGAATTATTTAGTTCCAATAAGCTTGAGCTAATTCACTATTTCCTAGATATCGAGGTTTTAAGCCCGAAGGTTAATTACTCTCCCTTTAAGAGGTGAGTATCACACTTACGAGACTCATGGACCAACATGACCTCGGATAAGGGTTTCATAAACTCGACACAAGTTAGAAAGCTAAATGGCTTGGGAAGGGTTATTTCGGTAATTATTCCAAAGTAGAAGGCTTTGTCGTGGAATGCAACAAGGAAATTAATGAAATAGATGGCAAGTGTTAATGCTCACTTTATTGATCATTTTCATAAGTACATGTATGATTGTAAGTAAAATCCCCAAATTGATTTACAAATTAGGATTTTCTCTCTAAGAAATGGATACAAGATTTTGAAATGAGAAAAGTCCCCATAAATATGACCCATGGGGTCTTATTTATAAAGGATTTGGACCCCCACTTGTAGCAATCACGTGGAAAGCTTCCTTCCGTTATGAGCCTCTGATATAGGCCCGCTTTAGGGCTTTGGTAGTGGCTTTCCGATAACGTCCCGTTGTAAGGGACCTTGGTTTCAGCATACTTGGCTTTGATTCTATCTTTTCTGGCTTCAGCCCTGCTTTGCTTCGTCAATAGTTATCTGGTGTGGTGTCACCCTGCTTGGGCGAAAACGATTTTGGGAGTAAATCCCTGATGTTGGCTTAATTCAAAGGTTCCTAGTGCCGACTTCGACACTGCTTTTTCCACTACTAGGCATTATGTCCTTGTTTCTTCCTTCATGATTTTGATGCTGTATTTTTTTAGTAACGTATTGATACCAAGCACATTGGTAACGATTGCACCTTGCTTTCACCTGGGTCGGTTTAAGGCTTTATCTTCGGTACCGAACGACATGCTTTTGAATTTAAGTGTATAGTTCTTGCCTTGCTGTCTTCGAGCTTATGTCCTCCTTATCTAGTACTGGTACCAAACTAATTTCCTGGTGTAAGTTGGTATCAGCATCGTGCGTTGGTTGATATCACTTCTTTGTATTGGTATCAAGCTTTTACTCCCTGTGTCGATACCGATAGCATGTTGGCCAAACTTTAACCTTCTTTCTTTCGATGTTAACTTAGTCCCTTAGCCTTTTGCTTCCTGTGTCGGATCTTTCTAGGGCTCTAGTGTTGGCTGAATGTCTACCAAGCCTCTATTCTGATGATAGCTTTTACTCTAATACCCCTCAACCCTAAACTGGGTTTCGGTATTGAAATTCGGTAGTAACATTTGCATCTTAGTGAAGGGGTCTTTTCGACTTTCCAAGTCAAAACTTTGGTTTTCACTCTGTTCTGTCTTATTAGTATATAATTTTGCCGCCTTTTAAGACTGATCTGAATCCTTGACTTGTACTTGCACCTACGGTTCTGATGAAACACGCTTTTTAGTGTAAAGACTCTTCTTCTCCCTCTTATTTCTTTTCCTGCAAGAAATCATTTACAAATAAGATTATTGTTCTTTGAGATTCTACAAGCTTTTCAGACCTGTAAATTTAATCGTTTCTCTGTAAGTATTCAATCATTTTATAAATCGATTTGCTGAGCTTGATTATGGATTTAACCGAGATTAATCGGCCTTTGATTTTTCGTTTGGATGAATTCGAATAAACAGCATATAGCTTAAATAGACATTAATGGCGGATAGTGTGGATTTATCATCTCTTACTCCCGACATATTTTCAGGGTTTAAAGTGCAAAATTCATTCATAGTGAATCCTAACTTTTTTAATGAAGGTGAAGTTTCCTTTTCAATACCAGTGAATTCAATATCAACTTGCTATCGATTCCATTTAATTTTGGCTTTACCGATACCAAGATTAATGCTTGTTTTTAGCTCTGACTTTATTGGTATCGAAATAGTGTATAAGTGACACAGAAAGACATATTTTCTTCTATTTTGGTATCGACAAAATTTGAAATCGGTTAGGCCATTGCCGATACTGAAATATTTTTGTTTTTGACTTCATCGGTACTTGGCTTTAAACTTCCTTGGTGCCAGCTAAGTTTTCAGTATTGAGAACAAAATGTTTGGTTGTGATTTTGTCGGTACTAAAACCTGGGTCGTTTTGGTTCCAACCCGCTCGATACCAAAACTTAAGTCATTTCTGGTTTCAGTGTCATCACCAACAACGTATACAATACTGATAACATAACCATTTTTAAGCATATGTTTAGTGCATAACCATGTGTGAATTTTATTGAGAATCTGATTCTAGTGATTCACAATATGTCTTAATTTATATCCTAATGCTAATGAATAATGGTGATGATTTTTCATGATGGTTTTGAACTTTTAAATAGTTCATATTTGCTTATATTGAATTATTGTGCTAATATGTTTTATGGAATAATATCACATGGCAACATCACGTCTGAGAAGCAAGGTGCTGATAAATCGAAGACATGCAATTTTGCTACCCTTCGGCCAAAAAAGGGAAATGCTCCACAACATTCACTTATTCGAACCCAAACTGAAGTGAATACAATCCTTGAAAGTTTTGGTATGACTGAAGTTGATGCCATTCTCGCCTCCGAAGATGATACTATTCAGAATCCACAAAAGGATTCTTTGCATATTCGGCCATTCATATCTGGCACGGCGGTTTCTTTCCCTTTCCAGACTTTGTTTCTAGGCTTTTACGCCATTTGCGGATTGCTCCCATTCAACTGACGTCGAATACATACACCCTTCTTTTATGCCTTGAGCTTCTAGCGCTTGAGTCAGAACAATCTTCCCTCCGTGCCAATCTTCTTCATCATTTGCTACATCTGCCTAAAGGAGTAGATTCGTTTATTCTTCGTGCGAATCCTGCAAAGAAACTGATTAGTGATAGCATCAACAAGTTTAAAGATTGGGAGACCCAATTTTTATATATCATGTGCCCCTCGGTATTTCGGGCACTTTTTCCAATCCTAGTGAGCTTTCTATCTTCCCAAATTTACTATGCTATTTCAGGCTCCGTCCATTTTTGGTTCTTTTCATCTTGTAATCCCAAGAGGAAAAGTTTGAATGATGATAAGGCCAAGGTTGTTGATGCAATATATAAAGTATCCGAAGAGCTGGGGCAGCTATCTATCTCGTTGACTTTGCACAAACTCTGCACACATACCCTTCTTCCTCTAAGGCAAAAGATCTTAGGGCAACCACCCCTCCAATTCTCTGGTGTTAAGCATTTAACTTCAGGCTCTAACTTGTTTACTTCCTTAAACCCTCTGTATCCGAGTATTGTAGGTAAGATTACTTTTCTATGGTGACTTCAAAATCTCATTTTATGTTTTAGCTTTCCTAGTTCTACTCTTCCGATATCATTACTTTGATCAGCTAACCAGGCTACTGATGAGACATCTATCATGGCTGCCCTGGCCAGATCTAGGGCTACAGCTACAAAAAGGCTTGCCTCAGCTGTTGATGATCTGACTTCCAAGAGGTATAAGGGTGACACTTCTACCTCCTCCTCTCTTTGCAAAGACCTTATTATTGCGACCACTGAGCAACTTACTCCGGGTACCACTGCTCCTTCTGCCGAAAATACTCCTAATGTTAGTTACTCTCAGGTAGTGACAGCAAGGAGTGATTTTGTGGATGGTCTTTTGGTATCTAGCCCTTTGGGAGCTGCAGGTCAAATGGAACATGGGCTAACTCCGCTACCATCTCCCCAACATGTTAGTCCTTCAAGACCCCTTCCACAGGCTCAAGATTTTGATGAAATTATAAGACTCTCCCTTTCTTTTGATGACATTCCAACATTTTCACTCCCTTCCACATCCTTAGACTTGGTGAATTTTTGACAATCTCTCGTCAAGTAATAACTTTTGGTACAATCCTGTTTCTCCTAGTTTCTTTCATATTTTTCCTTACGCAAACACTGATTTGGCTTTCTTCTTTTTAGATAACCAAAAAATGATTCTCACTCCAGGAGATGACTTCTCTGTCTTCTTGCGAGATTGCTAAATTTAAAGAGGAGAAGGCTGCCTTAGGGTTTAAATTTAATGTTCTGAATGCGTCCAAGGAGGAGAAAGAGGAAGAATGTGCAAGGCTAAATGACTCTCTTGAAAGAGCCAAGTCGGAGCTCAAAAAAGAGAGAAAAGTTAAGGATCTTTTGTCTGACAAGGTTTCAATCGTTGAGTTGTCAAAATAAGAGCTCGAGAGTGAACAGGCAAGAATGGTAGCTGACGATGTTGATAAACTGAAAGAGAAAGATGATGCACTCTCCAATGCAAGATGGATGATTTATGAGGCCAAAAATAAAATCTCTTCATTTTTGAAAACCTATTTCCAAGAGGCAATATTGGACTTTTATGAAGATGCTCTTTTCTTGGCATATTCTGACATTTTCCGAAAGTACCATGAAATTGAATTTGCTTATGTCGACCCTTCTATTGTAAGAAGAGTTATGAAAAGGATTGAGCTAACCAAGCAGAGAGCTGAAGTTTCTGAGAAAGCCAAAACAAAGCCTTAGGGCCTTCTGTATATTGTGGATTTGCTTGATGATTTTGATCCTTATGATAGGGAAGAGGAAGATGTTGTTGTTGACGACGATGATGAGGATGACGGTAATGATTTTGGTCCTGGAGATGAAAGCCGTTGTGATAACTTTGATAAAGATGATGGTAACCCTCCCCCTGATGCTGATATACTCATGATTCTGAGGGCAAACCCTGGTCCTTCGGGTGCACCTATTACTCAAAATCCAGCAAATGTTCTAGGATGGTGGTTCCTTGATGAAGGGCATAGAGGAGAAGAACGACCTATACAATCTGAAATCCATGTTTCTCAGGTATGGCCTTCACTTTTAAAGTGTTTTCTTTTTCCTTGAGTTATGGTAATTGGTTCCCTATAACAATCACAGTCAAGGAGAAACACTGCCTCATGCCATAACGCATAGTTAGGTAAGAATCAAAATGAAATAATCCAATTATGCTTAAAGCAAGAGAAGTTATGAAAAGATTACAATTTCTTATATAAGAAATGTTATGATTTTATAAAATTACTTCAAAGTTGATGTCACTAATGAACTTTGATTTAATTCCCTATCATGGTAGAATCTCACTCTTTCTGAAGATGTATTTTCAAAAGATGCTTTACACTCATATTCTAGACTAATGAGAGAATATTTAATGCAAACCATTTATCAAACAACATCCGGATTTAGAGGGGACCCTATTGAGACCTTCGACGCATTTTCATGAAGTATAGACTTCCCTTAGACTTTCTAGGTGATGATCGGGAAGTAATTTTAAAAGAGACTTAGAGCTCGTCCTGTTGAGTTAATCATAAAAATATGTGCTTTGACAAACATGGTCATCCTTTTGCAACCTTTAATGTATATGTACTCTTGAGACAACTCAAAGCTTGTTTGGATAAGTCTAAGAGTTCTTGTAGTAAACTTCTTTATTAATGAAAAGTATAATTTATCAATACCATTCCTTCAATGTAGAATTTTTGAATAATTATGTCTTGATTTTCTTGCGAATAAGGAAATCAATCCAAAATTTCATCTACTCAACCCAAGGAAGAATCATTAGCAATTATAGAGCAAAGGAGTGCCTTCCAAGAGGCTCCTGTGATGATTCAGGAAAGAGCATTTTATGTTCAAAAGTTGACCACTAAGAATTTGAATGAGCAAATATCTGTTTTGGAGGGCCGATTGAAAGAGGAAGATAAAACCATCCTTGAGTTACAAAGACAAATAAGGATAAATCGCTCCACCGACTCTGATGAAGAGGTAAGTAAATTTCTTCAACGAATTAATGATATAGAAATTGAATTGGTAGACACCATAAAAAGTTGTAAGGCATAAGTTTTCCTTGAAGAATCCTGACCCCGATCAAACTAATAAGTCATTATAGAAAAATTTCCTCATTTGGTAAGTCCCCCTAATGGAATTAATGGTTAACGGTTTCCAGGTGGTGTAGGAGAGTTAATATTGAAGTTACGAATTATTACTTGGTAAAGTGTCAAGATGATATAAATGGGGAAATGTAAAACATTTGATGTTACTATGTTTTGTACTTGATAATTCGTGAAATGATTTTGTAAATAAATTTTGTAAATTGCATAGATACCACCTAATACATCATCTTTGTTCGTGTTTAGAACATCTTTCTCTAGAAGTTCCACCGCACTATTCTGCATAAATTTTAACACACAACTTTTAGTGTTAATTTTGTAGGATGTATATGATACTTTACTCAACTTATGCGAGACAGCATCTGAACTGGAACCAAATAATAGTTGTACTTATGACAGGACAATATGGTCATTTTATGCATATTTTGTCGGAATAATGAATAGAAATTTGTGTATTAATATAAACTTAAAGACCCCATGTGAGGTGTTGAAGAGACATAACCTTTGTTATAAGGCTTCAAGCAGAAGACTCGAGGTATCGACTCGAGTACCTATCAAGAAATCCTCTTTTTAGAAATAAGATATTTGGCTTGAACCCTTTACTTAGGCAAAATAATAGAATTCTAAAAAACTCTTTTTTTTGGAAATAGGAATGGGATAAATACCACCTATATTCAGGTGTTTGAATTTTACCAATTTGAGGGTGAACCCATAATTCTCGTTTGGGAATAGAAGTTCATCATTATGTCTTGACTTTGTCTTTATAAATTCTCCTTGTGAGAGATGTAGGAGATCATGATCTTTGTTGGAAGGCTTTTAGATAGCAGACCCAAGATATCAACCCCTAGTATTGATTCACAAATCCTTTTACATTCTCGTGACCCAAATTAGGGTATTAGAGTATGAATCTAGAATTCCTCCTCTAGAAGTATAGATAGAATCTTCAAAACCCATATTCGGGCATTTAATAATAGAAGACTAGAAATTCATTTCTGGCAATAATAGAAGTTCCGAACCATAACTCAAATTCGGGTATTTAATAGAAGACCATAAATCCATATCTAGTAATGATAGAAGTCCCGAACCAAAATCCAGATTCGGGTATTTAATAGAAGTCCCGAACCGAAACCCAGATTCAGGTATTTAATAGTTTTGTTACCCCTTTCAGGTTTGAAAGAGGGGATGTAGATGCTTTGTGAGCCACTCCCTGGGTTTTGATTGTCAAAGCAGAGGATGTACGTTCTTTGTGAGCCACTCTCTAGGCTTTTGTGTCTGGTGCGCTTGGCTAGCTTATTCTCAAGCAGGACCCAATGACTTACCCGACCTCCCTCCAAGAAGCGCCTTACCTTAGAATATAGTTCCCTCTAGAATCCTATCTTGGCGCAGACGTACTCCCGACCATGTAGATATTCTGTCTTCAAAGAATCCTTTGTTGTAGTTAATTAAGTCTTCTTTACCTATCTGTATAGTTGCCCTCAAATAAAGAATTTGATAATCATTCCCTCTAGAATTCTACAGTGAATGGTTTCATGTCCACTCATCATATGATAGTAGCAGTAGGGCCTACCAATTTTACTTTATTCTAGAGTTTCTTCTTTAATGATGGCCAAAAATTAAGCTCATGCTTGGTTAGGAAGTAAATATTCTCGATTGATGTGGTGAGTTTGCATTCTTTAAGCAAGCTTGATTCAAAGACTTCGTTTGGAAGTCGGAACTTAGCCTTTTTGTTAATCAATTATTGCTTCCACTTTATCTTCAAGTTTTCTTTTCTCTTAAGATTGAGGTGCGATTTTCCTAGACCATTTTGAGGTAAAGTGATTGAAATTTCCATTATTCTTTGCTTGAATATAGTTCCCTTTGCCTGTGCGTAGATGGCTTCTTTTATGTGAGTGAATAGGTTATATTCCTTTGATGTAGAATTACTTAAATCAAATATTGGGGTTGGTCCTATGCTGAAAGTGTTTGTAAGGTTCTACTTCCTTGTCCTTGTTCTCAATTTGTAGGGCTTCCAATCTAAGCTTTTGTTCTTAAATAAGTCTTGGATCATTAATGCTTGACATAACCATTCGAGATTCATAAGACCCTTATCGAGACCCGTTATCCATGGTCTTTTTCTTCACGGTGTAGTCCAATAGGATAGAACAACAAGGGATGTGGTACGTTATCCAAGGAGCAGAGGTTCAGGCCCTCCATCCAGCGCCAAAATGTTAACGTTATTTTTCGTCAACACCAGAATAAGGGATATGGATACAGACCTAGGGGAACCTAAGGAATATTTAGTTCCTACAAGCTTGAGTTAATTCACCATTCCCTAGATATCAAGGTTTTAAACCCGAATATTAGTTACTTTTCGTTCAAGGGGTGAGTACCACGCTTACGAGACTCATGGACCAATAGTTACCTTGAGATAAGGGTTTCATAAAATTGACACAAGTTAGAAAGCTAAATGACATAGGAAGGATTATTTCGGCAATTATTCCAAAGTAGAAGTCTTTGTCATGGAATAGCAATAAGGAAATTTGTGAAATAGATGACAAGTGTTAATTCAACTTTATTGATCATTTGCATAATTACATGGATGATTGCATGTAAAATCCCCAAATTCACTACACTATACAAGCAGTTTTGCAACTCCTAAATGTGGAAAATTCGCAACTGCTTATAGCTGTTGCAAAATTGCAACGGCTTAAGTCCATTGCAAACTCATATGGGATGGTCAAGGTTCGTTCTAAACTTTGCAACGGCTTATGTCCATTATAAAATTGAATACAGCCATTAGTACACCCATGTCCCACAAGGAGAAAATTATCAATACGGCGTTCCGTCCATTCGTGCTGTAATATCATAAAACAAATGTCCAATCGTACACGCTTGAAGGAAAAATCTCATGGCGGACTTAGCATTCCTGCTTCTTATTTTCCTTTCTCCTCCTCTATTCTCATCATCAACCGAAAATTTATTCCTCCCAATACAGATTAATCCTATATTTCTTCCTTTTTCGAAACAAATGAAATCATTTTTCTCACCTGAATGTCATCTCCTCCCAATAGTGAATAAAAATAAAACCCTAGTTCTCTTTCAAATTTCCTTTTTTTGGAGTCTGCATCTCTCCTTTTTCTATTTGCAAAATTGTAAGTCCGTACAATTCCATTTCTTCAATTTCCATTTTATACTTATGCCAGCTTGCCTTTTATTTTGTGGTTCCAGGTATGTGCTCTTCTAATTTTGACTTTTGTTTTGATTTATTACTCCCAGTTGTTTATCTCTATACTTTCCCACTATAGAAATTAGCCTTCTCTTTCCACGAAATTACAAATTATAAGTGTACAATTATTCGATGTCGTGAAGGTGGACAGAAAACGGGTCGCTATTGCATAAAAGAAAAGGAGTGATGGCAATTAGTAAAAACGGTGGTTGATTAATTTTGAATATTGATGTATGGTTGTATCAACTCGTAACTGTTGTTTTGCCAAACATAAATAGTTAATAACATCCTTCGTTGTTCAAAATATACTTTCATTACCATTTTTGGGACTGGACTTTTGCATGTTTTGTGGATACATTAGTATTTTGGACATTTTGCGACTTGTGAGAAATTTTAATGTTGTGTATTGAGAAAATAATGGATGTGCAGGTATACATGATTATGGAAACAACTTTTTAATTATAATTTCTTTTACGCCTACATTTATTAGTGTACTCATTCAATGTCTTCAAACATTAACAGTATTAATTCCATGCCGTGATAACTTTTTCTCCGATTAAAGTGCAGTTTTGTAGCAGGAAGTGTTTTTATTCTGGTAATGATACCTAAGATCCTTTATTTAAAAGTTACTATGTTACTTTCATTTTCTGATTTTCTCTAGAACACATTGGTTTAGCAGGTAAGAAAGTTATCAATGAGAGGGCTTTTCATATGCTATTTGCTAGTACTTTGCTTCTTTTGTCACTTAGTGCAACTGTAAGTCTCTACATTTTTAAATCAATTTAATTGCCTTTTTTTATAAAAATTTCATAATCTACAAGGTTTTTCTGTTATAAGTTTACTTTGTCGGTCACTTAAACTCAACTGTGGTAGCTACAAAGTGTAAGTGGATTGCATGAGCATGTTTGGATCTCAAACTTCATCTTTTTTTTTCTCTATTCATATACCATCATTTTATTAGAAGTTGCAGCGGTTGATAAGAAAAAAATGCATATAGGGGAAACATGAATCACTTAACATATGCAAGTATCTTACATTGGTTAATTGGTTTGAAATATACAATGCTCATCTTGTTTTAAATTATTAAAATTTTAAAGTAGTGAACACATCCCCTTTTTTAGTAAAGGAGAAGAGCTTGTCTAGTATATATACCCAGACACTATAAAGTTTAATCCATGTTAATTTATCTTTAATATTCAGTTTAATTCTTGACAACTACCAGTTATCTCTGTATAAAAGTTGCAGAGAAGCAAATGAATAAAAACAAAGTAAAAATTTTGTGCATGAATCAAAATCTATGAATAATATTAGCGGAGCTCTAAATGTGTTGTGTGAATTATGCTTGATAGAAGATAAATGTCATGTTAAATAAAGTGGTCTTATCTCCGAAAAATATACGATCCTATAACGAAGGTGGAATTCGGGGAACAGCTATGGCTAAAGGTTATTGGTGTTATCAGTGTCTACATATTGTGTCCAAGCAGAATTTTATTGCACATGTACACACACACACACACACACTCACACTCACACACACGAGAAGCACTTTGTTGTACCCTAAACTTCTCACTTGCAAAAATCTATATTCATGGCAAAATTCCCATGGCAAGAAAAAAATATAGTTATAAGTTCCAAATAACAAAAAAATCATGCTTATTCATATATAATAATACACAAGAATGCATCCTGACTTAGCAAGTTAAGTAGAAAATAACATTTCTATAAATAGATTTGTTATTTAAGCGCTTTATCCCTCTTTTAATGAGAGTTTAGTGAGCTTTAGTTGCATGGCAATCGATTATTCTATAGCTTCTATTTCAACATCCAAACTTGAGTGTGCTTCCTTTTTTCCTCCTTCAAACATACTTAAGGATAAGGTACAGGTATTGAACTACTTCGAAAAAGAAGAGTTATGGCATTTTGGTTAAACTTGTTGTTATCTTCAAATGAGCCACATAATACTTCTAATTATGTATTCTACTTTTTTGATTTGATTAGCCATAACTTAACATGTGGGGCATCATGATAAAGATATATATAGTTCTCTACTAGAAGAAAAATAAAGACAAACATATATCGAAATGATACTACTAAAATCACATCTAGTTTATTGTTTATGGCAGATTCATATTAGGTCATGGTTCTATACAACTTCATTTTATTGAGTGAAAAACTGTTAGGATGCTGCAATCATCAGTGCATACAACTATTGTAGACATTGTTGTAATTTAAATACTTATATACCCACTCCGTACTTGAAGGATCATTATTTATGGATTTTGTTATGTTGTGCAGATGGTACGTCTATAATTGCACCATATTTCCTGTGCTTTGCATTTACTGTTTTTCACCTAAAGTTATTAGACGACTTGGTGTCATGGAAATTTCCTTTGTTTTCAGGCAATTCTGTTGTATAAACCTTTTTGCTATGTCATCATTATGCTATATTAAATAAGCATCAATGATTTTAAAAGGATATCAGTTTTTACCATGTTTGTTATTTTTGTTAGGATTTAATATCGAGAGAAAGAGGAGATATACGACGTTATCAGGAAAATTAACTACATTGTTATTTAGTTCAATATAAAATGAAAGTGATACAAACACTTAAATAGACCTAAGACACAAACCACTAACTAATTACTTGACCTACAAACTAGGAAACATGCTACTTTATAGCAACCACTTAGACTTATTCTTAAACACGTGTTACTTCCTTAATTTATTTTCTATAATACGTCATTGATTTATTTGTCATTTACTAAACAGTGCCTTGATCACAAGATCACAATACTAGCATGGTGGACCACTGAAAATGAACAAGGTACTTTGAGATCATAAATTGTTGTTTGACATATTTCTAGTTATGTTTATTTAGCTCTTGGTGCTTTCAAATCTTTTATTTTAATTATCATGGGTCCCTAGATTGTGTCCTTATATAGATCTAATACTTGTAAGAAATGACAGTATTCAATGTGTTACACAATGGTTTTGCAATGTATAAAGGAGTTATAGTGGGTAAAGATCCATTTGCATTTTTGTTAGAATTGGATTTAAGAAAAGCACAATCCAACTTTGGAGGAATAAGTTATCAAACAATTAATAGGGAGGCTACTGTTGTCTCTTTACAACTAAAATTCATGTTAACATTGTAAAGGAATTCTTGTTATAGTTGCAGCTAAAATTTGTGTTAATATTGAATAATATTAATCAGTATCTGGGTTGGCCATTTTACCCGGATTGCACTCATGTTAACATGGTAAAGGAAGGCAAGATTCTAACTTAGCATGTACTTTTAGTGGGTGAAATTCTTCCAAGACCATTTCCATAAAATAAAAAATTGTAATGAAATTATACTGATACATCTTAAAATTTATAAAAATAGGCAATTTAATGGTACCTGATTTAAAATGGGAAATGTCAAAATCTATTCAATTTGTGATTAAAGGAATCATTGATTAAAAGGAAACCAACAAAAATAAAATATTATTAAAGATAGATCAAAACATAATTATGGTGTGTGTTTTTGCTTTTTTATTGGAGTAATAGCGAATACGCAGAGAGATTGTACTAAGAAATATTCTTTAAGATCATTAAAGATATACAGTACAAGTGTGAGTCTCTCTAATTAGTATTCATATAATAATATTAATTTGTCCTAAACTTTTATCTTCTATAGTAATTATTTCCAGGGTTACTTTCGTATCTCCACAATAGCGTCAAATATATATAAACATTTTATAAAGTGTCCTAAACTTTGCTAGTTAGCTAGTCATTTTTGCAATATCAAAAATTGTATTAAGTAAAAAAGCATATGAAGTTGAGAGATAAAAATGTGTAAGTCTGTTACATAATAATTTATTCTCAATAATAATCAAACTGACCATTAGGGAGATTTCTCTACTATAAGAGGGCCAAAATCAAATTGCCTGTGCCAATAAATTTCGGCACAAATATCTCGCGTTTCTCTCCCAAACCATTCTCAAAATTTTCGGTTTCCAAATTCCTATTGTTTTCTTTCTCCATCCGATTTTTCGGATCTGACTTTCCAGATTTAAATCACTCATTGCTTATACAAATTTATCTTCGCAACCACATATTCTTGGATCCACAAAATTCTCATTTCATAACTCGTTCTCTCTCACGCTTTCTTCTCTTGCTGACCAAAATCGCGATTCAATCGGAAAACGTATTATTCTCTGTCGATCCTTATAATACGAATCAACCATACCCTCAATCCTTCCGTTTTCACACTCTATTTCATTGTCCTTCCATAATCCGGTTTGATTATGCTTATTGTTGCTTTTTTTGATACAAATCGTGACTTAGTCTATGGACAAATCATTTTTGTTAGAACCCTAAAAGATTTTGACATAGACGGATAAAAGGAGGAGAAGAAAAAGAACCGCATAACTTGACGTTAGATTTATCTTCTATCGTTGAATGTAAGATCCAAAACTTATTTTTCATTCCTAATTCCACGTTTTTATTGTTAATTTTTCTTTGACTAACCTTTACCGTTACTTGATCTGCTATTATGATTGTCATCTCAGTTATTTTCATAATTGTATTCAATTGCTTTGTTTGTTTTGTTGAATGCATTGTTTTAGTTTTTGTATTTTCAATGATGCTTCTCATCACTGTAGTTGGAAACGGTGTTACATCTGCAATTTTTGCTTACCACCAACTCTGTGAATGGTAATTGTGCTGTCTCGCTGCGATTTACTTTCCTCCCTTTCAGATCGACTGCCTCGCTGCGATTTACCTTCCTCCCTTTCAGTTCGCGTCGTAAAATATCTCTACTCATCTTGTTCCAATTTCAGTTCCCGATAGATCTCCTTTTATATGAAAAAATATCAAACATATTTTAACCCAAACAGATTTTTTGATACCCTAGCTAGAATTAAGATAGAGTTCTGTGAATCAACAATAAACGGATTCCATGGATTAAGCATGAGAAAAGTATCTTCATACGCATCAATTACTAAAGATGAAGATTTGGATATATCAAAATTGTTGGAAATTAAATCGAAGCTGACCATTGAGCATCAGAGATCCTTAATTATGATCAGGTGTATGTTTATTCCAAATAATGTATGAATTGTTTTTTTTTTTTCTTTTCTAAGTTTTTACTGGTGCTGAATTCCTTAATTTTTCAGTGCAAAATCATCAGTCTAATGTTTCTAATACTTCTGCATAATAAATTATTTTTCTATATGATTAGTGGCTCTATCAAATCTCCTATATATAGCAGCGGAGGGGGTGCCTTTCTAGGTGGTCGCGATTGTCCGTACGGGAGTGGGCGTGTCAGCTGAGTCTGAAAGGAAACAAGCGTGCCTATTTGCTGTGCAAGTGAACTGACACATCCGTTCCGTTCAAAACAGACCCGTCCCAGTGCAACGAGACCGAGCGGGTTAGTGGCCCATGGAAATCAGGAGACCCCAAGAGCCCAAAGCCCAAGGCCTTATCTTTTACATTTTAATATTTATTATGAAGCCTAAATCCTACATAGCCCATTCATTCAAGTCCTTATGTACTCATGTCATTTTTTTGATATAGCATGTGGGGCTTTGGTATTTATGGAGATGTATCCGAAAAACACACACAATGTGGGACTTTGTTTCTTTGTATTTCTCCACTACCACATAGCCTCTTCTTCCCTAACCTTCTCATTCATTTCCAACAATCCCCCACATGAATGAGAGGTTGCTTAATTTTGTTCTTAAATTTTGTGAAACATTTAACGTATCGGTAAAAGTAGCACAATGACCTTGAACTTTTCCTAGTGTTTATCGTTATAACCTACTGGCGAATCAGTGGACTAGATTATCTTTGAACTGTAAGCCTTTTGTGTAAGTCTATAAAGATTACACACGTTAACTGTTTCTTAACCCCTTGGTGGTTCTCTGTTTATGTTCGTTTTTTCCATGAACACCTGCTTGGTCTCATGAGTGTTTGAAGAATTCGACCTTACAATTCTTCTTGAAGCGGCGTCTTCACACTCACTTAGGTGATTCTATAAAAAGTATCCCGCAGTACTCCACTTGGGTCTAACACCACAGTATAGACATCATTAAAAGCTAAGCTTATCCAATTCTCCGACGGTAGTGCATTGACTTATCATAGGAATGGTTTGTATTTTAACAGTGACATTAAGTTTATCTTTAAACTTAGTTGTCCCTTTGAACCTAGATCTTTGGATCTCCAGTCAACTAGGTGGGGTTTCCGTTTAGAAAAACTTTTAGAACATAGGTCTTAAACCCATTCCCATTGATAAGGTTTAAACTTTCTCTCTAGGCAAGCCTTTAGTTAGTGGATCCGCAATGTTATCCTTTGACCTTACATAGTCTATAGTGATAACTCCATTAAAGAGAAGTTGTCTTATGGTTTTATTCCTACGACGAATATGTCTAGATTTACCATTGTACAATGTACTATTCGCCCTTCCTATAGCAGATTGACTATCATAATGTATACGTATTGGAGGTAATGGTTTTTCCCAATTTGGAATGTCCTCTAAAAACCCTCTAAGCCAATCTGCTTCTTCCGCGGCTTTATCTAGAGCAATGAACTCAGATTCCATTGTTGACCTTGCTATGCAAGTCTGTTTGGATGATTTCCACGAAACTGCTCTATTTCCTAATGTAAACACATATCCACTTGTGGATTTTGTGTCATTTGAGCCCGTTATCCAATTGCATCACTATATCCTTCTATTACTGAAGGATACTTATCATATTGCAACACATAGTTTTGTGTGTACTTCAGATATCCTAGGACTCTGATTATTGCTTTCTAATGATTTTTACCAGGATTGCTGGTATATCTACTTAGCTTGCTTACAGCATACGCAATATCAGGCCTAGTGCAATTCATGACATGCATAATACTTCCCAATATACGATAGTATTCAAGCTGATATATACCTTCACCAGTGTTCTTTACCCAATTTTGGTTCGTATCTACAGGTGATTCTGCAGTAGTTATATTATACTACTTGAATTTTTTCAGGAATTTTAGCAATGTAATGTGACAGAGATAACACATATCCCTGGGGTGTCTTTATAATTTTTACACCCAAAATTACATTGGCCACTCCTAGGTCCTTCATATCAAATCTAGAGGATAGCATGTCCTTCGTAGATTCCATTATGACCTCATTATTTCCTAGAATCAGTAAGTCATCAACGTAGAGACGAACAATGACATATCCAACATCTATGCATTTTATACAAACACATTTATCTGATTCATTTATTTTGAATCCATTTGATAACATTGTTTCATCAAATTTCTCATGCCATTGTTTTGGTGCTTGTTTAAGGCCATAAAGAGATTTTACTAATTTGCACACCTTATTTTCATTTCCTGGGCTTAGAAACCCTTCTGGTTGCTGCATATATATTTCTTCTTCCACTTCACCGTTAAAAAACGCAGTTTTCACATCCATTGGATGTATTTCCAAATTCAATATAGATGCGATTACAATAAGCATCCTAATTGATGTTATTCTGGTAACTGGAGAGTAATCAAATTAATCTAGATCTTCCTTCTGTCTGAATCCTTTTATCACAAGTCTTGCTTTATACTTGTCTATTGAGCCGTCAGCCTTTAGTTTCTTCTTAAATATCCATTTATATCCTAGTGGTTTTGATCATTTAGGGAGATCCACTAGTTCCCACGTATGGTTTAGTAGAATAGATTCTATTTCACTGTCGACGGATTCTTTCCAGTAAGGAGCATCGGGATATGACATTGCTTGTCGGTAAGTTAGAGGTTCATTTTCTATCATATATGCATAGAAATCAAATCCAAAAGATTTAGAGGTCCTTTGTCACCTGTTCCTTCTCGGTTCCTTTATCTCAATTTTATCATTCATTTTTCTTTTATCAACATTATCCTCAGGAGTATCTGGATTTCTTGGCCTCTTTTGAACACTTGTTTCAATAGTGGTTTTTAGAGGATAAATGTGTTCAAAGAATCTTGCATTTTGAGACTCGATAATGATGTTTTCATGAATGTCATCAATTTCAGATTTGCATACCAAAAATCGATATGCACTACTATTATGAACATATCCAATGAATATGCATTCTATAGTCTTTGGTCCTATTTTTACCTTTTTCAATTTTGGAATTTCCACTTTGGAAAGACACCCCAACACTTTCAAGTATTTATAGGATGGTGGTCTATTTTTCCAAAGTTCATGGGGAGTCTTAGACGTTTTCTTTCATGGTATATCATTTAAAATATGATTTGCTGAAAGAATAGCTTCTCCCCAAAAATTAACTGGCAAGCCAGAGCTTATTAGTAAGGCATTCATCATTTCTTTAAGAGTTCTATTTTTTCGTTCGGCTATACTGTTGGATTGAGGAGAATAAGGAGCTGTAGTTTGGTGTATTATACCATGCTCAGCACAAAATTCCTCAAATGGAAACTCATATTCTCCTCCTCTATCACTTTTTAAAGCTTTAATTTTTCTATTGAGTTGATTCTCAACTTCTTCTTTATACTGTTTAAACATATCGAATGCCTCATCCTTACTTTTAAGGAGATATACATAACGGTATCTTGTACAATCATCTATAAAGGTGATAAAGTACCTTTTTTCTCCTCTAGTTTGACACATTTTCAAGTCGTATACATCAGTATGTATTAAGTCTAGAGGTTCGGTTTCTCTTTCAACATGATGAAATGAGGTTCTTGTCAATTTGGCTTCAGCATAAATTTTACATTTGTAATTTGAATCAATTCTAGACTTAGGTATGAATTCTAGGTGGATCAATTCTTGTAAAGTATCAAAATTCACATGACCTAGTCTAGAATGCCATAGATTAGGAGAGTCAACCACATAAGAAAAAGATTCAATTTTATTCATATCATTGTTTGGTACAACAGTGGTTACATTAGCCTTAAATAAGCCATCGCATACATAACCCCTTCCTATCTACACTCCATTCTTAGACAACACAAATTTATCAGCTACAAATGTCAGTCTGAAGCCATGCTTGCTGAGCAACGATCCTGAAATTGGATTCTTACGAATTTCTGGAACATGTAGAACATCATTTAGAGTGAGTTCTTTTCCAGAAGTCAATTTCAACACAATCTTTCCCTTGCCTTTGACCTTTGATGAGGATGAGTTACCCATAAACAATTGTTCTTCATTAGTAACACTTTTGTAGTTTGTGAACATCCACTTATTTGCGGATATATGCCTAGTGGCTCCAGTGTCTACAAACCACTCCTTGTTATTGCCAACAAGGTTGCATTCTGAAACAACTACACACAGGTACATTTCAGAAACACCATTTGAAACATCCGCCACATTTGCTTCTGATTTCTTCTTTTTGGGTGGGCCGTGAAATTCTGCAGCTTTATGACCCTTCTTTCCACAATTATGGCATGACCCCTTGAATTTCTTTGACTTCTTAGATTAGTTGTCACGTTTTCTCTTATTGGACTTATCTGTCTCGATAATGTTTTGTTTTTGTAGCCACATTTTGAGAAATCTTCTTTTCGGAATTTCTATTATCTTCCTCAATTCTCAATCGAACTACAAGTTCCTCCATTGTCATTTCTTTATGCTTGTGCTTTAGGTAGTTCTTGAAGTCCTTCCATGATGGAGGAAGCATCTCAATAGCAGCAACAACTTGAAGAGATTCGCTAAGAGTCATCTTTTCATCTTCTAGTTAACGAATGATAAGTTGCAGTTCTTGAACTTGGTTGATCACAGTCTTTGTATCGACCATTTTGAAGTTAAGAAATTTCCCAGCGATGAATTTCTTCATGTCTGCATCTTCGGTTTTATACTTCTTTTTCAAAGCCAACCAGAGTTGTTTGATGTTGCAACAGTGCAGTACACATTGTATAGACTATTGTCGAGGCCATTTAATATGTAATTTTTACAATGAAATCAGAATTTTTCCAAGTAGTAAGGGCTTCAACTTTAACTTGATTTGGTTCCATTTCTGCAATGACTGGAGCATCTTCTGTAATATACTTTACTAGGCCCAATGTTGTCAAGAAAAATAGCATTTTTTGCTGCCAACTTTTGAAGTTCGCTCCGGTGAACTTTTCTGGCCTTTCTCCATGAAACAATGCCATTGGCGTAACCACGGGTGCAAAAGGATTGGTTACAGGTGGTGTTGGCGCAACAGTAGTACTATTGCTCTTAGCCATTTTCGTTTTCTACAAAACGAAAATATTGTTTCAAGATTGTTGTACGCTACAATGTAAGTACAAACCCGATAGTGAATCAACGAATTGTCACTATCCAATTGTCACGTAAAAATTGGGATACTAATTTGAGGTTTAATTGAAATTAGCAACGATAAAAAAGCGTTACCAAATATGCAACAACGCAGAACCGTTGCAAATAGCGGAGAAGAAGAACACCTGTCAGTTTTTGTCCGAGTCCAGAGTAAATCTGTTTCCTTGAAATAATATTGCTTACTCTACGGCGCTGAAGGTATGTGAGCAACTGTTTCCGAAGATGAATTGGACTGATCCCTGCAATGTAGCGCTTACAATTGCGGAGCAACAACGAACTCTATTGAGTTTTTTTAAGAATAGATTATTAGTGAAGAAGAAGAAGGCAGAATGAATTATTTTTCTGGATGATTAGTGGCTCTGTCAAATCGCCTGTATATAGCAGCGGAGGGGTGCCTTTCTGGGTGGTCGCAACTGTCCATACGGGCGCGGGCGCGTTGGTTGAGTCAGAAAGGAAACGGGCGTGCCTGTTTGCTGTGCAAGCGAACTGACACATCCGTTCCATTCAAAACAGACCCAGTCCAGTGCAAAGAGGCCGAGCGGGTTAGCGGCCCATGGAAATCAGGAGACCCCAAGAGTTCCAAGGTCCAAGGCCTTATCTTTGACATTTTAATATTTATTATGAAGGCCCAATGCCTACATAGCCCATTCTTCAAGTCCTTATGCACTCATGTCATTTGTTTGATATACCATGTGGGGCTTTGGTATTTATGGAGATGTATCCACAACACACATAATGTGGGACTTTGTTTCTTTGTATTTCTCCATTACCACATAGCCCCTTCTTCCCTTTCCTTCTCATTCATTTCCAACAGCATGTAAATGTTATAGTTTTTTTCCTTTCAATTAGGTTGAGCATGATTATAATAAACATAGGTACATGTGTATGTTGGGTTAGCAAGTGTAGGTGCAACTATTGTGTATGATTTGACTATATTGTTGTGTAACATTTTTTTATGTGTGATTAGTTGTATTGGTGGTAAATTACTTAGAACGAGTTTGAGTATCAGAGCTACACATGCATGTGTGTGTATGTGGTATATGTATAGGCTTGTTGATATGTGTATTTAGATTAACTTAAAGGGTATTAATGCGTAAGGAGTGCATCGGTACCTTGTTAAGTTGAAAAATTGCACCATTTAGGTTTATTTGGTAGTTCTCTTTAAACTAAAAGAAATTGTTGAAAGATATTGACAGAACCATTTTTGGTGATACAACTCCTAATCTTATCATTTGGAGTTTAAGTTTATAATTTTGACTAGGTATGCTTTGATATCATATTATTTATTCTTAAAGAACGTGCTCTACTTTGAATATTTTGATGTAGGTGATCAAAGAATCAATGATAATCTTCTTGGCATCACCATTTGTTGCAAAGGAAAGGTCTAAACAGGTTGAAGTTAGACAGTACACTCTCCCAAAGGTAACAAACCGTACCAAATTCGATTATGGTTAGTATAGTAATGGATTCTAAGTAGTTATTAGTGAATATGGCAACATTGTTTCTTATAAATATATGCACATAATACATGTGTTAATCATTAACAGAACAATCTCCATGATGTTATGACATTTGGTATGCAGGCTAGACTTGGCGATGTTGAAATATGACTAGGACAGGCTTATCATAAAACAACTGAATCTTAGGTGCTACGACATTCATATAAGGTAATTTTGTTTCTTTGCACCATTTCCTAGAAGACCTCTGATCCTTGATAATTTCTTATACCATGATATAATTTTTTTCCCTTGCTAGGAGAAATATTGTCCGAATCAACATAAAATTTCAAAATCAATTTACTGCAAATAATTGAAAATTTCAAAAAAAATCATGACTACTACTGAAAAGATTGAAATTAAAAAAAAAAACATACAAATAAAAACAGTCTTCTCCTCTTGCATAAACAATGTAACTATTAACAAATTTTGTACAAATAGTCATATTTGCTGACTGTAAGTACTACTCACTTGCTAAAGCCATGCATTTGTGAATTAGGTAGAGTGATATATAACTATAGTATCACATTACATCACGAATCATACATAATGTTCTTTTAATGCCTATTTCGTTAGTTGATATCTGATGTGTTTGGCTACATATATTACCTTGATAAGATGATTCAATTTGGTTTAATATTTCTCTTGTTGGGAAAAGTAAAAAGTGTTAGCCCATCTTTTTACAAAACAGTCGCGTTAGGCTCTACATGTGCACAACGTCTAAAAGCAAACTTAGTCGATTAGTTAACGGTCGAAACAAAATTAGAATTATACTCAGCTTTTCTATTTTTCATTTCGAAAACCCACTTTATGAGCCAAGCATTTTTCATTTTTTGGTATTAAAAAAAATACATAAAACATGTCTAAACATATCATTCAAGTAAAATTAAACTTGGTTGAAAAATTCAATTGCACTTGTAGGTTTAAAACGATTTTCACGAGATATGAAGCCATTGCTTATACAAAACATGTTGTATTGTCGATGCAAAAGAAATGATGAAAGTAAGAGTCAATATGGAGAAGGTTTCGAGATAATGAACTATATACCGATTAAGGATAGATTCTGCATTGTACTGTGTACTTAGTATGCTTACTAAACTATGTATAAATTAATATGCTTGTGAACTATGTATTGTATTCTATAATATTTTTAGTGCAATTGCTGTTGAATTTCGAAGTGTAACATACCGTTGTTGAATGTTGATATTTCAAAACTTATTAAGTTTGGTTTTTTGTGTTGAATATATAAAAAATATTGGTTTAATGATCTTTCTTTTGTGATATGATGTTAAATTTGTAAATGTCCCTATTGAGTATGAAAATCAAATAAATTTGGCATTGTAGAAGACCCTAAAAAGTCAATATTTTTTTACCTGTGAATACGCAACGGCTATGGAGCCGTTGCTAAATCAAAAATAGCAACGTCCTTTAGCCGTTGTAAAACCAAATTTCGCAACGGCTTTGAACCGTTGCAAAATATAATTTAACAACGGCTCAAAGCCGTTGCTAATTTTTTGCTACTCCTCATTTTGCAACGGCTCATAGCCGTTGCGAAATGATTTTGCAACGACTCAAAGCCATTGCGAAATAGCATTTCTGGTGTAGTGATTGATTTGCAAATTGGATTTTCTCATTAAGAAATGGATACAAGATTTTTTAATGAGAAAAGTCCCCCAAAATATGACCCCTAGTGTCTTATTGATAGAGGATTTGGACCTCCCCATGTAGCAATCACGTGGAAAGCTTCCTTCCACTATGAATCTCTGATATCGGCCCGCTTCCGGGCTTTGGTAGCGGCTTGCGGTGTCATCCCATTGTAAGAGACCTTGGTTCCAAAATACTTGGCTTTGATTCTATTTATTCTGGCTTCGAGCCTGCTTTGCTTCATCAATAGCTATCTAGTGTCGATGTCTCCCTGCTTGGAGGAATATCGGTTTTGGAAGTGAATCCCTGAAGTTGGCTTGATTCAAGGGTTTATGGTGCTGACTTCGACACTGCTTTTTCCACTTCTGGGCATTATGTCTATGTTTCTTCCTTCATAATTTTGATGTTGTTTTTTCAGTAACGGTATCGATACCAAGAACATTGGTATCGATAGCACCTTGCTTGCGCCTGAATTGATTTCATGCTTTATCTTCGGTACTAAATGACATGCTTATGACTTTGAGTGTATAGTTCTGCCCTTGCTGTCTTCGAGCTCATGTCCTCCTTGTCCGGTACCTATACCAAACTAATTGCCTCTGTAAGTTGATATCGACACTGTGCATTGGTTGATATCAATTCTTTGTATCAGTACCA
This sequence comes from Allium sativum, assembly GCA_030737875.1. Classification (NCBI taxonomy): domain Eukaryota; kingdom Viridiplantae; phylum Streptophyta; class Magnoliopsida; order Asparagales; family Amaryllidaceae; genus Allium; species Allium sativum. The sequence continues at coordinate 969,489,171 of CM060918.1, read as the reverse complement.
AGATTTTGCTTCTGGTGTCGATACCGATAGCATGTAAGCCAAACTTTAACCTTCTTGCTTTCGACGTTGACTTAATCCCTTTGCCTTTTACTTCCGGTGTCGACTCTTCCTGATGCTCTAGTGTTGGACGAAGGTCTTCCAAGCCTTTACTCTGATGATGGCTTTTACTTTGATACCCCTTCACCCTAAATTGGGTTTCGATGTCAAAATTTGGTATTAACAAATTGCATTCAAGAGGAAGCATCGATATTCCAAGGGACAATTAAAGCTCGGTTTATTAATTAAGAGGGTATCGTGTTCAATATCAACATAGCTTAGGTCGACCTGCCTATTAATGGTGTCCTCCAGATTGATTATCCTCTAATTGCTTTACATATGTTCTTTCAGTTTTCAATTGGGTGTTGACGATTTTTATCGTTAACAAGAGCTAGCCATCCGAGACATTAACAGCAGTCCTTCTGATGTGAAGATCCCCGATCCTTAAGTATCGCCTTCAATATCTTCAAAAGCTCCATTTCATTGTATCACTATTCGAAATGGTTTTCGAATAGAAATCTGATCCCGATCTTTCCGAATAACGAGTGTTATCTAAAAAGTCAACATGGAAATACAGGATTTGATAACTTTGTTTCCACTTAGATTGGTTAATTATAACCCTTCATTAAATTAGTTGAACCCTTAAATTGTTTATTCCATTAAAAATTTATTCCATATATCCATTCCTTTATTTTTTTTAATCAAAGATTTATTAAACCTTAACAAAGATTACTTAACCTCAGAAGACCTTTCAACATAGTCATTACTTTATTTAACACTAATCAAAAGATTTATTAAATCTTTAACCAAGATTTATTTTAAACCTTGCCTTATTGAGGGAAATTATTAAATTCATTTAATTTGGAAAAACTTAAGTGTTAAGTAAACTAAAACTTGTCTCCACTTTATTTAAGTATATTTTTTTAAACTTCCAAAAACACTTCATAATCACTTGAAAATGGTTACCCGAGATTGGGAGAACAACTAGTAGATTTAAAGCTTCAAATTTCCACATTTTTAAAAAGTGTAGCAAAAAACGCTGCTAAATGGCCTATTTAAACTAGTTTGATTTTAAATAACCATTTTACTATCCAAAACTTTATGTTTCCAAATAAAATCACTTTTAGATAATTTATTATGATTTACCATATTTTTAATAATTTTAAAGAGGATTTTATTGTGTAGGACAAACTTCATAACTTTTCATGTCTAAGGACAACCCACCAAAAATTTATTATCAAAGACAATACACACTATAAAACTTATACTATACACACCGTAAAACCGATACTTAAAAACTAATAGCCAAATTCTGATACCATACACACTATAAAACTGATATTTAATAACTGGTAGTCAAATTGTGATACCATGCACACTGTAAAACTGATACCTAAAATCTGATACTTTGTCCTTTAGAAAAAAATTTCAGGAGGTCATCCTTACGGTTGAAAGAGCCTGTAACTTTGTCCTTGACACTATTTTCCTGAATTTCAAAATAGCCATTTCAAATGATTTTCAAATTTGCTCTCCGAATTGCACTATCGCGATTTTAATTCAATTTTGATTTGAACATATTTCAAAATCTATACATCAAAATTTGAAACTTCCTTTTTCATTTGGAAACTAATATCATTTAAAAAAAATGTCGTTTGTTTTGCGAAAATCTGATATAAATTATGTTCTGTATGTTCGTTTGAAGTTAATAGTGGAAATTCGTGAACTATTGTAGCGTGACTAACTGTATTCTAACCACATTTCAACTTTAACTTGAAGCTAATCGGGTTTGCTCCAAATATGTTTAAAAATACCTATAACTTCATTTTAAATCAATATTTCAATTTTTTAGAATAAAATATTTAATTTAAATGAATATAATTTTTTTTTCCGGACAAATAGACACCGTTAATCCAATGTTTTATGTGTCTTCCCATATTAATCCAAAGGTTGGATTATTTTTAGTTAATTCTAAGTAATGGGGATCCCTTCTCATATTGATCTCATTTAACTACTAATCTATTTAGCCGGATTCAAGCTTTTAACTTTCCCAAATACACGTGAGACTTCAAATTAATATGGAAGGACTCATGAAACTTCGGATTAATGGTGTCAATATGCCCAATACACGTGAAACTTCCTATTAGTATGAGAAGTCACGTGAAACTTCGAATTTGTATGGAAAGACACGTGAAACTTCAGATTAATGATGTTAATATGGGAAGACACATGAAACCGGCTAAACAAGTTAATAGGTAAATGAGATCAATATGGGAAGGACCCTCAATACTTGGGATCAAATAAAAAAAACCAAAACTTCGAATTAATATGGGAAGATACGTGAAACTTTAGATTAATGGTAACACAAGGAAAATATGTATAAACAAGAGAACAATACCGTGTTTATTGTTTACATGTTGTAGATATTATATTCCATCTTTTCGTTCTTTTTCCATAAACGCTGAGATAATTACGTCAACCAACCGACAAATATGCACTATTCAATCTTTATTGACCGCTTGTTTCACTCTTTCCCGACTTCCATCCAGTTTTCCCTAATTTCTCTACTTCCATCTTCAATCACCCTAAAATTAGTTCTCATCATCTCATTTCACGTAGAAGCATCCTCCTCCATCTCCACCTCAATTTCCATCTACACCGTTGTTAGGATTAGTTATTGGGCAAAGCCCTATGCGTCATCAAATAGAGAAATCCAAGAATAATATAGACAGAAAACGACTAATTACAAATTGTGATCTTCCCATAGCTTCATTCAAATCGAACGACGTAGCAAGAGACGACAACACGCTAACTCCTATAGTGCTCCTCCTCAATTTGCTTCTATAGGCTAGTTGGCTTCAGCAACTGGCTAATGTGATTGCAATTTGCTAATAGCTCTCGCCTCTCTGGCTATTAGCAATTATGATTACTGAATGAGGTATATTTTTGTATTCCTGTAATTTGTCCATAGTTAATTTTTTTTCCTTCTTAGCACACATGATCTTTTAGAGGTGATCGCAATTTTGTTAGATGAGACACTTTTCTGTTTTTATGGTATCTTTAAAATTATAGTGGTGCTCTTATATTTCCAATTTGAGTTTTTTTATAAGTTAAGAGAACATGAATTATTCAAGAGTTATTGAACATTTATATGTTTTGAATTATGCACATAATATGGTGACTTTTCTCCTTCCGACAATTTGCAGTTGTGTGTAATGGATAAACTGACCGTGGAGCAACACGAGCTAGAAAATATAATATAGGTCCTAAGCTATAACATCAAAAGTCATAAGAACCATGTTTTGTGTGACTTTGTCACCTGATTCTATCATGATTTCTAGTATAAAGCATAAAAAATTTGAATACTCGTGCACAACATTAATATAAGAAAGAATTAATTTTTTACATTTCAAAATCTGAAGATTATTATTCTTAAGATTTACAACTTTTCATTTAACTCATCTACATCAGTTCAATTTCGTGCTTTGATGTAGTCGTAGTTTGTCTTAATAATAAAATGGTTTATGCATTTACCATCCATTATTAATTACAGTAGCTATTTTTCAGTCAAAGGCATTTGCATCAAATTAATTGTTGGTGCTGATGATAGTCGATCTCTGTTCAATTGATGTATTGGTTGTATGGGTGGCCAAGGTGTGAATTGAGAGTGCAGGGAACCACTAGCATGGACAAAACGTTAGTTTTCTAGTATTTGAACTGTTTTTTTTTTGGCAAGAGCAAAGAGACTTTTCGGACTCTTCAATCTGTCTTTTTTATCAACGATATGTATTTATATAATTATTTACATTTCATTCAATAATGTGATTTCCCCTTCTTATTAATATATATTGATCATGCAAGCATTAGCATTACCATTTTTCAACACTTATCCTCCAATACCAAATATCTCTGGATTTACACATCAGTTAATAGTAAATTTCTCATCCTTGGTAAAAAAAAAAAAAAACTCCCATTGTAAGTATAGATTTTTTTTCTTGGCAATGATGGAAATAGAACTGCTATTTTATGATTAAGCATTTATGTAATAAGTTACGTTGTTCTTTTGTTCATCATAATAGATGATTAGTATTATTAGGACTTTTATTTTGCAAAATAATGTTCTGGTAATTATTTTTTATTCGTATACACCATTAACAAAATATTATAAAATATAAGTGTTTTTTTTAGAATTAAAAGGATGTTTAAAGTAATAAAGGAAACTTCAAAACGGAGCTGCAAATGGCATTTCAACTACTAGAGAGTCCTTTCTAGAGGAGTTGCTCCAGAAGTAACTGGTATTATGTATTTATTATGCCATATTTTATGTACACACACATATACGCATGAACGTACTACTATCTTCTTCTAACTGATTTCCTACGTTTATTCAAATTCCCTTAGGTTAAAAAGCATTAAAAAAAACATCATTTTTTACTATATATACATTTTATTGTTACTAGCTATGATTGGTCAAGGTGGAATGACAATATCTACAATTGATTTTTCCTACCTACATTAGTTTTTGCTGATAACTAATAACTTGAAGTTGAGCAAGGAAATAGTGTTCCTATGGTCAAATACAAGGAAGCCCCAAGCAACAAGAATTACTTGATAGAGTTAGACATTTTCAGCTATATAAGTTCTTAAACTACTTATTTAACAGCCTATTTTCTTGTAAAGAAGTATAATATTATCCAAATCCAAATTGCATTAACTCAATTGCTGGTTCCATATATAGAATATCCTAATAATGAAATTAATATATTTGAAAGCACTGAATTATTAAATATTTGAAAGCAATTTATGTTCTTTGATCTTACAATTCATTTTGATAGAAAATTAATTTTTGTAAGTTGTTTTCTGCTGTGGAGAAGTTAATAAATTGGTGACCGTTTTAAATTACAGTAAGGGATTTCTATACATGTAATTTTTACCTACTTATGTGTAATAGCCTGCTTTTTACGTATCGGAAGATCGTAAAATATTTTTATTTTATTTTCTTAGGGTTGGATCATTCTCACATTTTAATATGTTACTTATGGGGATGTGAGACATGTCTATAATTTTTACCAATTTTGTTTGTGACTACTTTGCCCCTGTCAGTCTTGTACATGGCAAAACTTTTGACTCGGGTCGAATCAAGAGGTGAGACCTGTGCTATTGGAAAGGAAATGGTGATTGTCTTTCCGTAGAGTTGTTACATTAAAGATTTGGCTCAATGGTTTGGGAGGAATCACTATTTTAAAGTTTTTCAGTTGGCTGTCCAGATTCATAAAGCTATAATTGGCTGATTTGAAGAGGCCCATTAGTGGGCTGGTGGAAGGCTATAAATAGGGGGTGGGAGGTACGAGAAATAGTTTACTTTCCCCATTCTCTCATTTGGAAGAGCCAAGGGATCCTCCATTTCTCCATCTTTCCACCATTAAAACTTAGGAAATCGAAGGTCTACACCATTGGAGGCTAGATCTACATTGTTTCAAGGGCGAGTTCATCGAATCAAGGAGTTTAGATCAAATTCCTTATTGTCCGGAATCTTAATTCATTGTTTTTGCTTTGATTTGGAGAATTGATGAGTGATTTGCATCTTTCACATGGATTCAATGAAGTATATGAATGTTTGATCATGTTTTTCATCAAATTCAAGTGTTTTCTCATAGATCTACACCATGGTAAGTTCATTTTCATATGAATCACTATACGATCTGATCTAGCAAGTTTAAACCAGTAATTTTTATGTTATTTCATATGTTTATGCAAGTCAGATCTGCAATTTAGATCATATGTACATTTATTATGGTTTTAGCGAAATGATTTTGATGAAAATTGTCATATTCATGTTGTTAATGACTTCATGACATGCTTGTAGTTGTATTGGATGAATTATAAGAGTATATTTCATCGGATTTGTCGTTTGGCGAAATTTTGGTCGAATTCGGAGGTAAACGGGGTCTGTGCAGGATTTGGGTCGAGCGTATAGGCCACGGGTCGAGCGTAGTACAAGTGTGCAAGTGTATTACATGAGAGGGGTCGGTCGCACACAAATGGCTTTGGTCGGTCGATGGAAGTGGTCGGTCGAGCACACATGTGGCCTGGTCGAGCAAGCCAGAATGGGGTTGGATCGAGCAGTGGTTGGTCGCACAAGCCAAAGTGGGTCGATCGTGCATGAGCTCTAGCATAGGACGGGTCGTGCTATGTGGTGTGGGTCAGTCGAGAGGTGAAGGGCTGGTCGGTCGGGCTTCTAGGGAATGGTCGGTCAGTCCTGATTCCAAAAGGAGAGAGGTGGTCGGTCCAAGATGGGTCGGACGTGCATATGGTGGACGGGTCGGTCACCAAGGGTTGATCACCAGGGGGTCGGTCGCACAGGGTCATTTCTGAAAAATTAATATTTTTGGGTACGACCCAGATTTGAACAAAAGAGCTTGAATTTTTTTTTGGGGGCAACCCTCCGAACCCTAGCCTCGGCGCAGTACTGTAATTTGGGTCAGCGATGTTGTGACTTCAAAGTAAGTTCAAGTGAGAATATTCAAAGTGTTGAATGTGTTTGTTGATCGATGTTGAACAACGAATGAGGTGGCAACTCAAAGGTTGTGAGTTGGTGGATAATGGTTGCTCGAGAAGGTTGCATGGGCTATGGAAAGTCGTCGGGTTGGATGACTAGAGATGCAAAGGCCGAGAGATTATCGTTGTCGTAAGTTCTAGCAGGCTCAAAGCAGGGGTACAATAGGAGCGCCTAAAAGACCGGTTGTAGGTCGAGTATCGTGGGTATCGTTGAAAGGCCTAGATGTCATGGGGGACATACATATGTATCGTTGAAAGGCGTATGGATTTTATGCTAGAACCGGGGTTACCATTAGACCTTGACATATGGCAAGGTTGGCGTCATACGCTTGACGATGGTTTCAAAGCAGGATTGGCGGTGATAGCCAGAGTTTGTCATGCATGCTGGATGTTCTGTTTGTACCGTCTCACGTAGATTATTCAACGTCGAAGGAGGTGTTCCTTGGGTGCTTGTCTGATATTGGGGCACTGGGTCTTGTGCTTGAGGAATGTTGAATTCGTTTAGGATGGTTTATGTGAGATCTATAATCTGGATGCTATGAGTGCTATTGATGGTTGTTTTCTAATTGCCATGAACTAATGATTATTCTAATTATCATGGATGAATGGTTGAGATGTTTGATGTAAAGGCTATCACTGTCCGATGTGGGGGAGAGTGGAGTTGAGCTCTTCTCTGGTGTTTGGTAGATTGGTTTGTTAATCTACCTATTCTCATATACTTTATTGTTGAAGTTTATTAGCTGTTTTATCGCTCACTAAGACTGTTGTCTGACTCAAAGTTATATGTTTCCCTCTTATTACCTTGGGCTATTCATCCGGTTGTGGATGGACAGACTAGGTGACAGGTGATTGCTTAGTGTGGACGATGTAATTGTTTGGAGACAAGCAGGAGGCTGACATACTATCTTCTTACTATATAGTATTTGGATTTCCACTGTTTTGTTATTCTTTGAGTGCTGTAGTGAGGCAATTTGTACAAACACTATTATTGTTACTCAAGTCAATGGGTATTACTTTCTAATTGTTATGAAAGTCTAGTGTTTCCTGCTTCACTATTAAACTTGTTGTATATATTTTATTATTTTATCCTTGCGCTGTGAGATTTACGACAGGTATCGATTGTGTTTACCTACCTATGAGGATCGTCCACAACTGTCTGACACACCTTTCAATGCATTATTCCTCTTGTTTAGTGCAGGAGTTGTGGGCGGTTGTTACATTACGAGTACTAGTTAAAAATATACCGATGGATAAAAATAATAACTATGCAGCATATGAATAAAGACCATTCCCATTATGTTGACCGTTTCATCATATTTCAACATTTCGGTCATATGGCATATGAATATGAGTTGAAGGTTAGGTGGGGTAAGTTTGTATTGCCACCATCTCGGGATTTGTCTACTTCGGCAGCTAGACACATGGTTTTAGAAATAAAGAGGATAAGTAATCACATTCAAAAAAGATAAATTGTTACATATAATGGCCTTTTTGCATTCCTTACATAAAAAAATCAATTGGCAACTTTTATAGATAGTAGCATTGTTACACAAGGGAAGCTTCAATATGCCAAACTAACAAATGTTTTGCATACCACCTTATTTATAATGCTAATGGTAGGTTATAAAGCCGAGATATCACAAATAAAGATTTAATGACCCGGATTTTTAGTGACAAAATAATTAATTTATTTAATTTTTTAAAGGGTTGATTTGAAGATTTAAATGTCTTGAATTAAAATATTTTGAACATTTAATTATCATAAATAGTGCAATCATAAAAAAATAATTTCCAAAATAGTCGAAAATAGTTGAATTTGCAATATTGTGAGAATTGGATAATTTAAAAGATTTAATTCAGTTTAGGATTGAATTATAATAACGAATTAATTATTAAAACGACGTTCGAATGTATAATTTATAATATGACTAAAAACGAACTCGTAACATACCAATAGTTCATAGTTTTATGCTTTGAGCTTTAAATGACTATATGGAATCCGTTTTAAGTCGGATTTCTTTGAAACAAGAAATGTTTGAATCTATTAAACTATATTTTTCTAATAAAAGCGAAAAATCGCGATTTCGACTCGTAAATTTTAAGTTATAACCAAATCAAATTTTCAGAAAGTCGTTATACAATCATTTTAAATTATAACGATTTATTTATATAATAAAAAGATTTTTAGATAAATCGAATATCGATTTAACTTGGAAAATGAAAATATCAACTTATAAATCCAAGTATGTTTATTTTGGAGCTATATGATATTTTATTTAGATGTATACGATAATATTAATTTATGATTAATAAATTGAATTGTTTCTTAATTTATTAATATTTTATTGGTTTTATTTTGAGCCTTAAAAATTGCTATTTTGCAAATGACCTCCGTTTTTCGATGAAACAAAATTTATTAAATCTGTAAAGATTAATTATTGCTAGATTTCAAATTTGCGCCAATTGGAGTTGTTTTGTGACCATGTGAAATTAAAATGTAAATCAATCAATAATTTGACTTTAAAATAATGTTGTGTGAGCATATGGACTCGAATTTCGACGAACCAAGTTTTGTTGGATCCGTATTGTCAAACTATAGCCATATGTCCATTTTCATCGAAATTGAATATCATATGTGATCATACAGATTTTAAACAATGAATGTAGGCAGCGATAGGTTAAAATTGAATATAAAAATCAAATAAAAAATATATTTTATCCTCCTATAAATATCCTAATCTATCCTAACCCTAATTCGTTTTCATCCCTTGGTCAGCAAACTCAATGCCGCCATGTTTCTTCACAAAAGCTAAAAACATGAGCTTCATAAAATCATTAAAATTCCTAAAATCTCAAAACAAGATTATATGGATTCATATCAAGTTTGTCTTCAAGCTAGTATAAGTGTTAAGGGGCTCGACTTTCATTTTGTTCACTAGAATGGTTTGTGCATGACCTAGGGTTCACGTGTATGGGAGTTTCTACAACAAAACAGACTTCTTACAACGGGCAATGCCCATTGTAATCGAGTTTTTGCACCGGGAATTGAGGCCATTATATTAGCCCACGTTGTAATAGGTCCCATATTAGAACGGGCCCGTAATAAAAAATCTTTTACAACGGGCATTAAACGTTGTAATATGGTTTTCACAACGAACATTTCGACCGTTGTATTAAACCAGGTTTTTATTGATCACCGTTTTACAACGGTCATTGGCCGTTGCAATATACTCTATGACAACAATTAATACCCGTTGTATGAGGTCACGCTATAATAGATTATCTTTGTAATACAAAATATTTGTGATAACTAAAATATTCAAATCAGAATTTCTAATTGTAAATAGATACTGTATTCAAACAAATATTTTATTACACTTTTGAATATTACAAAGTTATGTTTATCTTTGTTATAGAATAACTATATAAAATGTTCATTTGTACATGTATTGTCTCACTACATACCCTCGGTTACACTCGCTCTCACACTCAATGTCTTCATCTTCAGTGATTAACCCAGAACCAATTACTGAAATTGATGCAGCCTATGAAGCTCTTCAAATTTGTACGTAAAACAAAAAACTAGTAGCTGGAAATGAATGCAGTGCATAGTTAATGTAAATATAATCAATATAAAAAATTTGATGCATGCCGAGTTGGCGGTTTTATAAAAGAAACACAGTTCTAAGGCTGTATATTTTATTTTCCTCATGAGTGAGCAAAAATTCAGTTGGGTATAAGTCCCTAACTACTGTTATCTCACAAATAAATAAAAGCAAGGCTTTTATAAATCCCATAATTGTCGTATACACATTCAACTAAAATAGAGCTAAAATAAAACGAAGTTCAAAAAAGTAAAGTAATGTATCCAACTGAATATGTTACACGCAACCAAGCAATCAATTAGCAACAAAATGTAATTGGAACCAACATAGCTCCAAACATCCCATACCAAAGGTAGCAGTGTTGTAGCAGCAGATACATACCATGCTTCCTTGCCTTTCAAGCATTTCAAGCTGCAATTCAAGTATTGAGTTGTTTGAAATTGAAATGTAATAGTAGTTACATGTATCATGCTTCCTTCCCTTTTTGTCATGCTTGTGTATTTATTAGTTGGTTTTGCTTTTATAATTGAATACACTTTGTTTTCCATTACATTTTGGAAAGTTACCGCATTCCGATTGGAAGTCGATGGCCCTCTTCGAGGTTATTTTACCAATACCGATAATCACTTTCTTGTCGGTTTTGTTTTAACTGACTAATTATTTTCTTTTCTTTAGCTAGCTAAAAGAACATATTAAGAAAAAAAAAACAATTAATCAGTTCTTTTAGGTGAACAGCGTTAATTGGTTAAAAGAAAATCAATTAAAATCCTTTTAAATTAAGGTGGGTTGGAAGTTGACCAAGGCAGATTTTGGAAATTGGGAATGCTCTAAGGATATAATTAACAAGCCATGTGTTATTTTACCATAGCTTTTTTTTCTATGAAGTGTGTATTTTCTTTTGTGAATTGTGTACTTGATTTATTAATTGCATACAAGTGTTGTACAAAGAAAACATACATGAGTTGCAGCTGGTTTTGCAGAACTACAAGGGAAATCTAATGTACAATAGTAGCATGTAGCAACAAATATATAAATACAGTACTAACACATACTTGTTTACTTTATCTGCATGTACTTTGTTTCTGGACTTCATAAATGTTTGACCTGACCGATCTATTGAGATGATTGCCATGCCCTGAAATAGAAATATAATGTCAAAGTTGTTTATATCATTTTCATTGACGTGTAAATTAAAAACCCATTATTGTTAGATAATTGTGTATGACATATTGAGTATATATAATCAAACACATTATACTAATTACTTTGTAGCTATTAAATTGCATATACATAGATGTATATATAAGCACATAAATGACCTAATATTGAATTTAACATGTGCTCTATGATATGAGATCTTTATTTATATAGGGTAATTTAATGTAGTTTATCCAAATACTTCATTATTTAATCTTGAAATTTGATTTAATTCAAGTCATCGAGAATAGGTTTCATATTCTCGACAGTATTGATTATAAATTACCAAATAAGAGAAGGCGTATATTGGACTGACAACTAGGTTACTCTCCAAAGTTTTCAACAGAGTAGCAGATTAGTCTATAACCAAGTTTGACTTATATACGCATATTGTTTAGGCTCTCTTCAAGTTCGGTGTGACGAGGATAATTGTGGAACACGTTATGCCAATAGGGGATCAAGGTCACAAGCCGAAAATGCCCGTGCTTTATTCACTATCCATGTAGATATGAAACAGTGAGTGTACATAGATCAGCACTACAGGTAGATATTAAACGGTGAATTTAAATAAAAATAAACTATCTGATATAGGTTTATTCACTGTTTAATATCTTGGTAGTTGTAAACGAAAATAAATATCTTCATAGATCAAGACGCTCGGTGATAAATTATAGTTGCTAATTCGAATTTAGTTATGGCAATGGATAGTACGATATCATACCTCATGGAGCTCTCACATTCAAGCTGGGCCAAAAAAATTATGTGATTGTAAGTCAATAAGAAGAGCAAAACGTAAACAAGTTTTCTCAACAGAAAAATCAATTGTCAGTGTGGTAACTAGAATAGCATCATCAAAGAAATTGAAATACAATCTATTCTCAACTAATCTCATCAAGCACAACATTCCACTTTTCGAGCAACTCAAAAGCTTATATACCAATGATTTACTGGGCAAATAGACAGTTTGAATCTTCACTCATATATATATATATATATATATATATATATATATATATATATATATGAATACAGAAGATATTAGATTTTCATACACCAAACATACTATGTGAACTATAATAATCAGCATGTGCTAACATGCCCAATGCAAACAAATACAGGATAAACTGAAGAATATTACAAAAAAAACCAAACACATAAAAATGTCAATAATTTCCCAGAAAATAAGGGAAAAAACCGTAGCATTCAAATTTTCAATGAAAATTGATTATAGAAGTGCCTACTAGACCGATATCAAGGAAGACAATGACTAAACAATCTCTTCTCCACAAGTCTGAAGAGCACATCAATTCAATTTTTGAGTAAATAAACACCTTGTATGCCACTGAATTTTGAGGGCAAACAGGCTGCTTGATTATTGCTCAAATTTCAGATATATTGACATAAAATGAAAAAGAGATTCAAATATGAACTTTCCTCTTTTTTTCCGTCATCGTATTAGTGTATAACTATGATTGTTATTGAAGTATAGATCTTTAAGAATAAAAAGAATAAGAAGAACGACATACATAAATGAAGTCCCTTAATCATTCAATTTAACGAAGAACAATAATTGACAACAGATTATTGATTCCATCCTTACTTCATTTGTGGATAGCACTACATACTAATTTGTTCTTTTTATTGCTTTTTCATCTATACATTTTCCTCGAAACTTAAAAAATGACTATTTAATTTTTCTCTTAAGGCACAATTTTAGTTGATCTATAGTTCATTCATCTATGGATATTGATTCCCTTTCAAACTTATTCTCCATGACATGCTAATGCCAAATGCTTTTTGTTAACAGGTAATGTCAGTTATTTCTTCATGACTTATGAGTTCTAATCAATAAACCTTAATTTATAGAATACGGTATTTCAGAGAGATATCCTAGCACTTTAGAATAAGCATGTAGTGTTAGAACTTTTAAGTGTTTAGCAACAAGGAGGAAGTGGACATTTGGGAGGAAAAGGTGTTATGCAGAATACTTTTTTCATATCATTTTTGTTACCAAGCAAACAATTAGCAACAAAATGGTACTTGGAACCAACATAGCTCTCAACATCTGTTGGAAACAGTGGTTCGGCTGAGTCGTGGACTAGGTCACTTTCTTGAAGACGTTTAGGCGATCTACTCAAGGTGCAAAGTAGTTCGTACTGTTCGCCGCCGCCTCTGGGATAAAACAGCCTCTTCCTTGTTTTTCTTTCTATATCGGACCATTTGCACATATGAATCCGATTCTGTTTGCACTCTAAGATAATACTGCTCAAGTTTATTTTCTTTCTATTTTTTAAAAAAGAATGGTTGAGAAGAGGATAGAAAAATATGATTTTTTTTTCTGTGGAAGAGGAAGAGAGGGTTTTTCTAGAAAAGAGCAATGAAAAAATGTTCTGTATTCTATCTTCTTTCTGGTCTATGACCAAATTCTTATACAGAAAAAAAAACGGTGGCTATTCTAGTGGGTGGAAAATTGAACTGAAATTAATGCCATATTTAACGAAAAACCACTCAAAGAAATTTGCAATGTGTAAATTGCATTCGTTTCATAAAGAGAAGATGAATGTTAATAAATATTTATTTATTACCATTCATTGCAATTTTTAATGCTATTTATATTTTGTAACAACTCAATCAAATGCATGTATACATTTATATATATACACACTCAACTGTTATGCAAATGTAACAGCTCTAGCAGAAAATTTATTGATACAAAATATAATACCGTTTATAACTTCCAACGACTCTATGCATTAATGGCTCATAAATATGCATTAACATCTCAAAATAATGGCACAAAATATGTTACCGTTATTAACTTACAACGGCTCGATTGAATTAATTGCTCAATAATAAAAAATTTGGTAATGCAATTAATTCTCCTTTTTTTTAATAAATTCACAAAAAGTTCCAACAATCCCCCACTTGAATTTCTTAAAAAATATTTTTGAGCAGTTCATTAAAAAATACATAAGATTGTGCATAAACAAAGGTGTCATCTGACTTGAACCTTTGCATAGTGAATAAGATTCAGTTTTTACTAGAGTGACACGTAGTCTTGAACTCTATTCCTGACATCAAACCACACACAACCTTTCTAGAGTGCAATCAAATAAGCCTGTGCATTTATGGCCATGCACGTCTATCCCAGTTTAGTGAACGCTATAGGAATCTTGCCCAGAACTCCATAGGAAACGGCCACATTTCCACATTCACAAAGGTGAGTCTATCAAGAGTACTCCTGAAGGTAGGTACTCCACTCCAAATAGAGTATAGATCTCATTAAGAGTTTCTATTAACTCATCCTCTAATCACTTCAGGAATACATGCTTCTTGGTTTATTAAATAGCATGTTCAATTCCTATCACTACACAACTTGTTTTTACCCATTGAACCTAGTTCTTGGGATCTCCAGTCATTTAGGTCGGGTTACCATTGTGCGTGACTCATCAATCCAAGGGCAATAGTCCCATTCTTTTAGATTCATTCAGGACTTTCTTTCTGGCCAGTCCTTTCGTCAAAGGATCTGCCAAGTTATCATCACTTTATATGTGATGTTCTCTAACAATATTGTGCATACGACTGTCATTTCTTACCGATGTAATATCGGTTCTGTCCTTCTTTCAATAGTCGTCAAATTTTCATCACTATGTATGTGATGTTCTCTTACAGTATTGTCCTTACGACTGTCGTCTTTTACCGTTATAATAACGGTTCAATACTTTTTGCAATAGCCGCGGTACTATCGCAATCGATTACACCATTGGTGTCTATTTTTCCCATAAAGGGATCTCAACTAGCAGATTTTTTTTTAGTTCTCTGCTTCTTCACTAGCTGTGGCTAGTGCTATTATCTCAGTTTCTATAGTAGACTGAGTCAAAATAGTATGTTTCCTAAAAAATTTCAAAAAACAACTTCTTTAATAATGCTAAATATATTGCCACTGGTTGCTTTTAATCATCATATAAAGTATTCCAGTCTATATCAGAATATACTTCAAGTACAGCTGGAAACTTTTCCTAATGTAATCCAAGGTTCAAGGTTTATTATAGGTATCTCATAACCCTCTCAATAGCATGTTAATGCTCTATACTAGGTCTACTAGTAAACCTGCATAATAATCCACAACACAGGCAATGTTGGGTCTAGTACAATCAGTGACATCTGAAGGCTGTCAATGATGCTCACTTACTTTGACTGTCTTACACCTTCACCGGTGTTCTTAAATGTATTTACACTGAGATCATATGGTGTACATATTGGTTTACAGTCAAAGTGATTGTCTTTCTTTAGAAACTTCTCAATATAATGAGATTGATCCAAAGAAAGTCCATTTTTCGGACCTAGTAATTTTTAATACCAAGGATTGCATTCGCTTCACCTAGATCTTTTATATCGAAATTGGCACTTAATAAGGATTTGAATGAGTTTATGGCATGAATGTTAGACCAGAAAAAATGAGTAGGTCATCTACATAAAGACATATAATAGTGCAAGTGTCATTCTTAAATTTGTAATGAATGCATTTGTCACTTTCATTAACTTTAAATCATGTGAAATGATTAAGTTATCATTTTTTTTATGCCATGTTTAGGTGCTTGTTTTAAACCATATAATGATTTATCTCATTTGCATACTTTATGTTCTTGACCATATACTACAAATCCTTCAAGCTGGTCCATATAAATTTCTTCTTCTAATTCACCGTTCAAATATGCAGTTTTAACATGCATTTGGTGTATTAATAAATTATGAATGAAAGAAAATGAGATTAATACCCGAAGGGATGTAATTCTAGCTACGGGTGAAAAAGTGTCGAAGAAATCTATATTTTCTTTTTATTTAAAACCTTTAGCTACTAGTCGTGCTTTATATTTGTCAATAGTGCTATCAGGTTTTGATTTCTTTTTAAGTACTCATTTACAGCCTATAGATTTACAACTAGAGGGTAAATCTGTCAATTGCCAAGTCTTATTGGATTCCAGAGAATCCATCTCATCATTTATAGCCTCTCGCCAAAAATCGGTGTCTAAATAAGATAAGGCCTCTTGGAGGTTTAAGTGATCCTCCTCTATAGTAAAAGCACAAAAATCCAAACCAAATCTTTTATGGTTCTCGCTCTTTTACTTCTTCTAGGTTCAACTTCAGAACTTTTATTAAGTTCTATTCTAATAGGCATACTTGATGTGCCCCCACTATTCCTTAATTTAAAAGGAAATTTTGTTTCATAAAAAATCGGCATCATTTGATTCAAATATATTATATGCATTTATTTCATAAAATTTGTATGCTTTGCTATTGATAGCATAGCCTATAAATACACATTCATATGCTCTACTTGCCAATTTTTATTCTCTTAGGATCTAAAAGCGAATATATGCTAAACAACCCCAAGTTCTAAAATATGAGACATTGGGTTTTATGATTCTTTAAAATTTCATAAGGTGAAATTTCATTCTTAGATTTGGGGATTCTATTCAGAAAATAGCATACAGTTAATAATATATCCCCCACCAATGTTTTGCTGCACCATAAATTAATAAGATGGCAATTACAAATTCGGTAAAGGTCCTATTTTTTCCTTTACCGTTCATATCAGGTGAATAAGGTGCAGTTCTTATAGTAATTCAGAATAGAACTAGATTCATATTCTGTTCTTCTATTACTACAAAGTCCTTTATTTTTCTTGTTTGATAAATTTCAGTTTCATTTTTGAACGTCTCAATCATCACTTTTATTTTTCATGAGAACTACAAATTTGAAAGCAGAACAACCATAAATAAAAGTGATGAAATAGTGTTGTCCATATCTAATCAATGTTATTCATTTTCACATAAAATACACTCATTGATTATTAAATCTACACCATTGTCATTTCCTAATGACATTCAAAAAAAAAGATATTATGCATGTAATTAATGCCCATTTATAATGAAGGCATTTCCAAATTTGCATACAATTAATCTCAATTTGTGACATTCCCTAAATTTATGCATATAAACTTCGTCAATTTATTTTGATGCAAAAAACATATTCATCTAATTAATGTCAATTCTCAATGACATTATCAAATAACATACACATTCTATTAATGTCAAATATTCAGTGACATTTCCAAATAATATATGCATTCTATTAATGTCAATTTTAATGACATTATCAAATAACATATGCATTCTATTAATGTCAAATATATAGTGACATTTCCAAATAATTTATGCGTTCCATTAATGTCAATTTTTAATGACATTTCCAAATAAACATGTGTATTACCATAAGCAACCAAAAAATTAACAGTGGCTCTCATAACCAATGACCACCATACAAAGTCTTGCTTATATGCATATAATATCATTCATTATTTTTGTTTGTCAACAAGCTATCTAGACGAGGATCTCCTTCTTCACCAAATAAAGAAATGGTTTGCATATGATTTTACCATTTGAACACAAAATTCGTGCTTTTGTATAAAAAGGGGGTAATGACAATATTCAATTTAGGACCATTAGGCACTGAACTAATTGTATACAGATCAAATAATGACTGTTTCTCCCAATTTTTTCATTAGAGATCCTAGTCCAAACAACGTTATTTAACAAGCGACATAAGCAGATCTACCAAAGGAAACTGCTCTTAAACTAAAACAAATAGTTTATCACTTATTTACATATGCAAATATATGTAAACAGTAACAATATGATAATAAAAATAGTACCTTTGTTATCTGAACTGTCCTTGAAATTTCCAAGGTCTTTGATGTCATAAAATTATTTTATATTCTGTACATGACAGAAATATCTCTACATACCTTAGCGTTTTGTCCAAATTCTCTCTTGAAAATACCAATAGTCCCAAGCCCGCATACACAAAACAGTGATCTCTTTCGTACATCGTCAAGATTTGCAGTCGAAGCCATTGTTTTTCCGGAAACGTCTTCAATTTGTTGGAAATAGTGGTTCGGCTGAGTCGTGGACTAGGTCACTTTCTTGAAGACGTTTAGGCGATCTACTCAAGGTGCAAAGTAGTACGTACTGTTCGCCGCCGCCTCTGGGATAAAACAACCTCTTCCTTGTTTTTCTTTCTATATCGGACCATTTGCACATATGAATCCGATTCTGTTTGCACTCTAAGATAATACTGCTCAAGTTTATTTTCTTTCTATTTTTCAAAAAAGAATGGTTGAGAAGAGGATAGAAAAATATGATTTTTTTTTCTATGGAAGAGGAAGAGAGGGTTTTTCTAGAAAAGAGCAATGAAAAAATGTTCTGTATTCTATCTTCTTTCTGGTCTATGACCAAATTCTTATACAGAAAAAAAACGGTGGCTATTCTAGTGGGTGGAAAATTGAACTGAAATTAATGCCATATTTAACGAAAAACCACTCAAAGAAATTTGCAATGTGTAAATTGCATTCGTTTCATAAAGAGAAGATGAATGTTAATAAATATTTATTTATTACCATTCATTGCAATTTTTAATGCTATTTATATTTTGTAACAACTCAATCAAATGCATGTATACATTTATATATATACACACTCAACTGTTATGCAAATGTAACAGCTCTAGCAGAAAATTTATTGATACAAAATATAATACCGTTTATAACTTCTAACGGCTCTATGCATTAATGGCTCATAAATATGCATTAACATCTCAAAATAATGGCACAAAATATGTTACCGTTATTAACTTACAACGGCTCGATTGAATTAATTGCTCAATAATAAAAAATTTGGTAATGCAATTAATTCTCCTTTTTTTTTTTTAATAAATTCACAAAAAGTTCCAACAACATCCCTTACGACAGAACCAAAGGTAGAAGCCTAAAAAATAAGCCTTTTAAGCCCACCAAAACTGATCTTTACCATCTCACCCCTTGAGGTATCAATACTGCCTTCAGGAGTAATAACAATCTCAGGTCTTCCAAACAGATGTAGGGCTTCAATCTGAGGTATCAAAACTGGTTTTTACCAGAGTTACCATTTAAAATAACTTGCTGATGTAGTGCTTCAATTATATAAACCAATTCAAATATTTGACTTTATATTACCAACAAACTAGAGATCCATCAGAATAACCAACACTTCTAGAGATAAAAACTTCTGACAAGTATTCAACTCATGTATAATAAATTAGCAAGTGTAGCATTACAGAAACATAGGACTGTCAACAAATACTTTCGGATACGGATAGTGCCATATCCATATCCGTATCTGAAACCATTTTCGGATATCAGATATCCGCATCCGCGGATATGGACGGATATCGGATTATTATCCGCTCCGCCAACAATCGATAAATCAATGAACATAAATGAGTTTTTTAAGCTTAATATTAAGCTTTTTCAACCTAACTGATTACTAAAGTGCTAAAAATAAATAAATATGATGATAATATATAATTTTGAGCAATTAACATGCGTTTAGCAGACTTTTAATTTTGCAAGTTAATAAATTAGTATATTTAATTATGTTAAAATACACATAATTTAAGCTATAATCGAAGAAAAAAAGAGGACGGATAATTTTCGGATGCGGATATGTCTATATCCGCATTCACATCCGTTTTCCCGGATATCGGATATTTATCCGCTTTTCGGATACGGATGTGGACGGATTTCAGATTTTTCGGGTATCCATTGACAGCCCTACAGAAACACACACTGACTGCTTTCATTTAAATCCTAATCGACTCGTTCATGATTTATCATGGTTTCTCCTCTGATTCACAATGCACTGTAGAAGATTAGAGTCCACTGACCAAATAGTGAAATGACAAATCGGTAAATTGACACACTTAGTTTAGGGATCATGACACATGGTTAACTTAAATTAATTCAATGAGCTTAGGCTTAGTAAACATATTCACCAAACTAACATATAATACCTATAATGACAATATAATATCATAAATCTGTAAATTAACTCACATAACTTAGTAATTAAGCCAAATCAAAATCAGTCAAGGCAGGAGCAACGGGGTTTGCATCTGGCGAATAACGATGACGACTAGAGGCAGTTGCCCCTTAATAAGCTGAGGCGGCTTGCGGTTGAAGGTAACTACAAGATGCTAACACTCGATTGAGTCCAGTTGACAAGACCCAATTACTGAGTGGCATTGAGAAGCAGGCTGACGACTGAAATCAAATTGCCAATTGCAATTACAAAACAACCACGGGTTGTATCTTCGACGATAGAAGCAGCAGTAGAGTTGAAGGTATCTTTTTCTTCGACAATGAAAGCAGGTGCGAAAACGGATGCAGCTTGTTCTTTAACCATGAAAGCATGAGTGGCGGCTATCGGTTGACATGTTTAGAATTAGGGATTAGGGTTTGAGAATGAGATTTATTTTTTAGATTTGGGAACAAATATGAAATGGAACAGTGGAGCCAAAAGATCACAGCTTGGGGCTAACGTATAAAAAAATAGAGGAGCCAAAGTTTACGGAAAAATTTTAGAATCAAATTATGAGGTATTATACATCTTAATTTAGACTATCAAGTAAATCTTTTTAATATTTTGAAGTTTAGAAATTTTGGTTATTTAGTGCGAAGCACGTCCAGTGTAACTGGTTTATATTTTTTATATTTTTTCTTTATGTTATCAAAGAATCAATTTAAAGATATATAAATTAAGCAATTATTTATGTGACACCCCACGTCCGTTAATGTCACTCACAAAGGTAATGCATTAAGTTTCGTGAAGCGTTTAGATAAACAGACACAG
Organism: Allium sativum; assembly: GCA_030737875.1. Taxonomy (NCBI): domain Eukaryota; kingdom Viridiplantae; phylum Streptophyta; class Magnoliopsida; order Asparagales; family Amaryllidaceae; genus Allium; species Allium sativum. The sequence goes on along the minus strand of CM060918.1, from coordinate 969,468,050 downwards.
AATATTACAAGACAGATATAAAAGTTTTTGAAGTGGAAATAAACAACTTTATTAAGCATCAAAATGCCGTGGTTCAAAGCATCATTTGTCTGAAATATAAAAACCCATTACAACATAAAAACCACTGTTACATCATAAATATCAGAGTACATAAAAGAAAGAAAATTTCCCCAATAACAAAATATGGCCATTGCAACGAGAATAGGTGCTTGATACATACATATCAGCAGCTCTAGCAATCAAGCAAAATCACGGTCAAGCCTGAGTATTTCCTCCCTGAGAACCTTGGGGGGGGGGGGGAGGGGAGGGAGGAGGAATGGAAGAGAGAAGGAAAAACAAAATGGGTCAGACATAAAGTCTAGCGAGTCTAGTACCGTTTAGCCAGTAAATAAATAAGGGTAATCATGATAGACATAAAGTGAATAAGAGAGATCACTATACAAATGGCAGGTGTGACAAGGCAGATAAGGTAAGGTGTATACATGCTTCACTAATAACCACACTGCACTATTACTAGTATACTTCAAAATGAGATGATCCCTTCCACTATAAGTTGGTAGACTTAGGGCATACATCCCAATGTACCCTAACCCCTAACCACTACCCTAATTGATCGGCTCCCTACTCTGTAGATACCATGTGCTGGTCCCACAGTAGGGGATATCACTTCCCTAAAGTGACAACCCAAGAGGTGCACAGTCATATCTACGGGTGTCACATTCGTCTTGTCCCCCTCTGCCCGGCCCATGCACGCACATGTCCCCGGTCGGTTTGCACCGTCTACACCACCCGTCACGTTTTGGATCTCTTATAATCAATCAGTAAGTGTATCCCTTCTCCGCCTAGTACAGAATTCTGTACCCAGATACCGAATACGGGTTACTGACTAAAATGGGTCCCACACAATATGATACAAGCTCTCCCCTTTTGTCTTGTATCCCCACTAGGTTTTCCACTGACTATGTATACCCTAATGGATGATCTTTAATTACATAGCCCTATACCAGTTATGCTTGCCCTAAAAGGGTGATCTTTAGTTACATAACTTTACCGGGTTAAGTTTGTGGGCCTATATATATAAATATTACCCATCCCCTTCAGTTATACTTAACCCACCTATTATCCAATCCATTTTACTTAACCCTAACTTATGTTCATAATCATATAGTTCTTATGGATTAAATTAGGTTAAGTAGTCCTTTCTCATTACCATGTCCAATTATGGTTATATTGGGCTAGACCTCCCACATTAGGCCTACAACGTGTGGATGTTGGATATGCCGGTCGGGTCCGGGCACTCTTATTCCATAGTTGGGCATAACCTCGTGTCTTAGCCCGAGTCGTATTTATACACTTAGACCTCTCACATTAGGTTTAACATCAGTGGCTGCTGGATATACCGGTCGGGTACGGGCAGACTTCCGCCACTAATGTAACCTAACCTCGTGTCATAAGTGTTAATATAGTTCCTAATTATAGTTGCTAAACATTCCATTTTTTAATTAATTTACCAATTAATTAATCTTACATTTTTTGGTGTTATTGCCTATTCTAGCAACAATTTGAATTACTAGTCCAAAGATGTTTATTTCCCAATTATGCCAATATTTACTTTTCCCCTCATTTCTAAGTAACGTCCTCACAAAATTGACGGCATGCCTAGGCTAAATAATTAGTCCAGACATAAGTGATGAAAAGGAAAGAAAATAGGGATGTAACACAAGTGATCATTGAATATGATTTGGCATAACATAGATTAACATAGTGATAAGGTTGTCATATGAATTTGTGACAATTTCTATGAGGTCAAAGTGAACAAAAGTGAGATCTAAACTAATCATTTAAATATCCAGCAATTCAGATCTAGCATAGTAAGGGTGACACAGTAGCATGTTTAGATCGAAGGATAAATTCACATGTCCAATTTTATAGCATATCCAGATTTATCACAATATGACTGGTGGAAGGTGGTTTACATAAAGGACCAGATCTAATCAATGTCATAACTTGTCCAAATTAACATATTTACCTTTTCCATAATACAATTACAAGTCAACATCTACATAGGCAACATCATTGAATAACCATAATTATTTCAGATCTAGAGAAATAGATTTATCAAGATCAACATAGAAAACATCATAGAATAACCACAATTATTTCAAATCTACATAGTTTAAGATTAATACTAGCATAGATTCATACTTTACAACATATCCAATTCATTGTCTTTCACGATTCACTGTCATTTATTTAAACATAAAAGTGACTAGAAACTCACAGCGTTATGTTTAGAGAATTGAGAGAGAATAGATCTGAATTCTGAATTTGATTAGCTAAACCGTTGCTGTAGGACTTGATTCTGTTTTAGTTTGCAATCCGACAGCATATGGCTCTCATGATCTCCAATGAAGAAAATAGGAGAATAGGGGACCATATTTATAGCCTAGAACCAATGAACCAGACCCAGAATCAAGTCCAGGTACGTAAAATGAATTCTGCCCAGATCTGCCCAGATCTGTCCAGGGGGGTCGACACCTCTGTCGACACCCATGTTGACACCTCTGGGGGAGTCTCCACTCACGAGCGAGAATTTTCCAGCTCAGCTGGATTTTGATTTTTGAACTGTTTAAAGCTTCTGGAATTATTTTATATATATATGTTCTTCCTTATGCGTATACAAACTTCTAAGGCTTATAACTTCTCCATACGATATCTGATTTACGCAAACCCGGACTATATCCCAAGAAGAATTCTGAGACGAACGCAATGGTGCAGCCCGTTTTCCTTAGTTCTTCTTCTAAATATTAAATATTCTTTAATCTGTTAATTTTAATGTTTTAAAATCACGGTGTGTTACATTCTCCCCTCCTTAAAGGATTTCGTCCCTGAAATCTTTAAGTTAAGAAGAATGTATCCTACCATCCATCATCCATCTACTCATTCATCATTCACAAGCATCCATTGTCCTTAAAAGATTTCTAATGCTTATATGAGTATATGCAGAGGTGTGTGTATATGTCCCAATACTAATGCGAAAATCAGACGGTCTACTGATCCAGTTGACCTCCTTAATGTGATGTATGATTAGTGCCATGAATCCAATATGTATGCAAATAATCTTATTATAACATGTAAGTTCTATATGTGTGCACGTCCATTCGTCCAAGTACAACATCCATATGCTAACTCATCCATTTTCATACATAAAAGAAAAGAAAATGCACACGCATCCATATGCAGTATGAGAGAGTGTTTGAGCTAATCTAGTGCCTAATGTGTGTGTATATGCGTCCACAGGAAACCACTAGCATCCATCAAACATAACATGTTTCAAACACATGTTTTCATCCATAGGACTCCTATCTAAAGATCGAAAGCACTAAAGATAAGATATGCTCGATTGACAAAAATACACACAGATAAAGCTTTGGAAAAAGGAGTTAAGAACATACCCTCAAAAAGGAAAGGGTACGAAGCACGAATCCTATCTTCGGTTTCCTAAGTTGCGTCTTCTAGATTGTCTCCCCATTGAACCTTTACCAACTTGATTTCTTTGTTACGCAGCTTCTTAACTTTCGATCCAAGAATACGGGTAGGGACTCATCTGACTTTCGCCTCCCATTCCACCTCCACTTCTTCCAACATACTCGGCTCAACGACTTCTGCGGTGTCATGCAGGCACTTCCACAGATGAGAAACATGAAAAACATTATGAACACCGGACAAATTCTCTGGGAGTTTTACTTTATAGGCCATTTGGCCAATTCTCTCGGTTATGGGAAAGGGTCCCACAAACCTAGGTGCCAACTTCCCTACTGAACCGAAGCGGACCACATTTCTCAGAGGCGATACTTTGATGAAAACTAAGTCTCCCACTTCAAATTCGATGTCGGTTCTCCTTTTCTCTGCATAGGACTTCTGCCTATCTTGAGCTGTTTTCATTCAACATCGAATAAGGTCAATCTTCTCAGACGTCTCCCTAACCATATCAGGCCTAAGTAACAATCTTTATGTAGATTCCCACCAACAAGTTGGAGACCTACAGGGTCCCCCGTACAATGCTTCGAAGGGTGCCATACCGATGCTGGCTTGATAGCTATTATTATAGGCAAACTCTACTAAGGGAAGATTCTATTCCCAAGTCCCTTAGAAGTCTAGAATGCACAACCTTAGAAGATCTTCTAGAATTCTGTTCACCCTCTCTGTCTGGCCGTCGGTCTGAGGATGATAAGCGATGCTCAAACACAACTGTGTACCCAATTCTTCTTGCAAACTCCTCCAAAATTCGTTGGTAAAGATGGGGTCACGATTGCTCATGATGCTGGAAGGAACTCCATGGAGACGAACTATCTCACGAACATAAATTGTTGCCAACCATGGTGCCGTCCTTTTACTTTTAACTGGAATAAAGTGAGCACTCTTAGTGAGTCTGTCCACTATTACCCAAATACTGGTATTACCTTTCTTCAATCTAGGCAAACCATCTATGAAATCCATAGAGACGCTCTCCTATTTCCACTGCGGGACCTCCAACGGATGGACTAACCCACGAGGCTTCTTTTGCTCAGCCTTGACTTGCTGGCAAACTAAACATTGAGAAACAAATTCGACCACGTCCCTCTTCATCCCAGCCCAAAAGAAAACCCTCTTCATGTCTCTATACATCTTGTCACGGCCTGGATGTATGGTAATCTTAGAATGGTGGGCTTCTTCTAGGACTGCCTTTATCAAGATTCCAGTTTGAGGAACACAAAGTCTTCCATCTCGTCGCAACCACCCCTTTTCATTTATAGCATACCTATTGAGGTGACTAGAAGTCTCCCCTCTTCTGAGCTTATCCATGATGTCTAGAATCTGTGAGTCACCTTGTTGCAAAGCTCCTATCTGCTCCACAAGAGTCGGTCGTATCTCCAAGGATGCAAATAAATGAGGCAAAACTTCAATGGAAGGTCTAAAATCAAAAGCTGATATGAACTCCAAGTTCTTTCTTTCCACAAACACAGGACTCAGGGCCACCCTCTGCATACTTAATGCGTCTGCCACCACATTATCCTTACCGGGGGTATAAGCAATCTCAAAATCATATGAAGCTAAGAAATCCATTCACCGCTGCTGCCTTAAGTTGAGATCCTTCTGTGAGAATAGATACTTGATGGATTTATAGTCGGTGTACAACTCGAACCTTTCTCCAAGCAAATAATGACGCCATGTCTTTAACGCGAATACTATGGCAGCTAGCTCTAGATCATGGGTGTGGTAGTTCTTTTCCTGAACCCGCAACTGCCTACCCGTATAACACATTACCTTCCCCTCTTGCATTAAAACCACACCATGCCCTATACCATACACATCAGTGTAAACGGTAAATACTTTACTTCTATCGGGTAAGGCCAAGACTGGGGCTGTTGCCAGAGCCCTCTTCAGTCATTGGAAAGCAACATCATAGTCTATATCCCATGAAAATACCAAATTCTTCTTGGTCAGCCTGGTGAGAGGGGCTGATATCTTCGCGAAGTCCTTAATGACATTCCTATAGTAACCTGCCAACCCAAGGAAGCTTCTCACCTCGGTTGCGTTTTTAGGAATCTGCCAATCTTGCACTGCAACCACCTTCGCGGTATCTACAGCTATCCCTTCTTTGGAGACTACATCCCCCAAGAATCTCACTTCCTTTCTCCAAAAGTGGCATTTGGAGAACTTTGCTTTAAGCTGATGGTCACGGAGAGTTTTCAAGACTTCTCTCAGATGTTGGACATGCTCTTCTTCGTTCTTGGAGAAGATCAAAATATCATCAACGAAAACTACGACAAATTTGTTTAGGAATTCCTAAAACACCCTATTCATTAAATGAACAAAATAGGCGGGTGCATTTGTCAGCCCAAAAGGCATCACTAGCCATTCAAAGAAACCGTTCGGAGTTCTAAAAGCAGTTTTATCTATGTTGTCTTCAGCCATCCTCAGCTGATGGAACCCCGTAGCCAAATCTAACTGAGAAAACACCAAGGCACCAACAAGTTGATCAAATAAATCATCAATCCTCGGAAGCGGGTGTCTATTCTTCTTGGTAAGTTTATTCAATTTTCTGTAGTCAACACACAAAAGAAGCGAACCATATGCCTTAGTTGTAAATACTAGTAGAGCACCCCATTCATATATGCTTCGTCTGATAAACCCTTTCTCAAGCAACTCCCTTACTTGCTTACTCGGGTCCCTCCTTTCCCTTGGAGCCATGTGGCGCACGGGTAATGGAACTAGTTTTGCATTGTCCACCAGATATATACGAAAGTCGATCTCTCACCTCGGAGGTAAACCCCGTACCTCATCAAAAACATCAAAAAAATCTCGGACTACTGGGACAGATTGCAAATCCTCTATAGATGCATCAAGAGATTCTAAGAAACTAAGCATAACAGACCCTTGTGGGTCACAAGAAACTTCAAGGGTCCTCCCATGTAGCGACCCGTATTTTTTGGTCGAATAATTAATTAATTTAATTATTTAAAATAATGGTTGGGTAATTTAAAGGTCTGTTTAATTAAATAATATTGAATATTTAATTAAAATAATAATTAAATAATATATTTAATTTCTGAAATAGTCAGAAATAATGGAATTCACAATATGGTGTGAACTGGATCATCTGTGATATTTAATTCAGTTTAGAATTGAATTAGAATAACGAATATATTATTTAAATGACAGTTTGAACGTATAATTATATTATAATTAAAACCGAGCTTGAAATGGCGCGGTAGTTCGTTAATTGGCGATTTGAACTTCAAATGAATATACAGAATTCGTTTTAAATCGAATTTCTGTGGAACAAGAAACGTACGGAGCTGGTGGAGTATATTCTTCTAATGGAAGAGAAAAATCGGGATTTCGTCGTATAGATTTTGATTTATGTCCAAATCAAATTTTAGAAAAGTCGCTGTGGAATTCTCTTTATAATTTATTTATATTTTAAAAAGGATTTAAATATAAATCGAATATCGATATAACTCTGATGATGAAATATCGAGTTAGAAACCCATATAGGATTATTCTGAAGATGTATGGTATTCCACTGTGAATATATACGATAATATTTATTTATAAATATTAAATTTAATTGTTTTTAAATATATTTATATATTTAAAAGGGTTATTTAGAGCTTTAAAAATAACCAGTTTTGCAAACAACCTCAGAATTCAACGAAGCTAATTTTGTTGGATCCGCAATGTTAAATTTTTGTTAGATTTCAGTTTCCGTGATTTTTGAAGTCAGTATGTGGCCGTACGGGATTTTAATGTGAAGAACAGTCAGTATTTTGACGGTTAAAAATACGATGTGTGAGCATACAAAGTCGGAATTCGATGAAACCCGTTTCGTTGGGACCGTAATTTCGAACTGTAGTTGTATGTCCAGTTTCGTGATTTTTAGATATCGTGTGTGATCACACGGATTTTTAGAAGACAGAAACGGATATAAAATGAGGAAAATAAAATATAAAATAATAATAATAAAATATCTAACTATGTTTGAACCTAAAGAGACCACGTTATCCCTCCTCAACCTCTCACTCACCTTTATAAAACGCAAGAAAAGAGCCGCCAGCCTTCCTCTTCCAAAATGCAAGAAAAATCAAAAAGAAAAAAAATCGAAATCAATCCAAATAAAATTCCTTAAATCCCCAAACAAATTCCTATGAACTCGTATCAGTGTTGGCATCGATTCCATACAGTTTTTATAGGGTTCGAACAACAATTTGCGTTGCTTGCGTTATTACAACGAACCTAGGGTTCGAGTTCGAGAGTTGTTGAAGCTTTGGTTCAAGTTTTGGGTGTGGTTTTTGGCATCGGGAAGTAATTCCGCACCTAAGGTGTGAGTCTGGAGGGTTTCGATGGTCTTTGGTGTCGATGGTTTACTGTAGGGGGGCGGTCGACAGAAAGTGGAAGGGTGGTGCGAGTTCGATCTCTTGGTGATGAAATTGAAGTGTTTGCGAAGGGGAGTTCAATGGTGGTCTCGATGTTTGAAACCATGGAAGGATGGAGGAGATGGGAGTAAAGGAAAACACGGTAATGGTGAAAGAGGATAACAGGAGCGACGGGTTTTAGTTGGTTCGATCAGGAAGAAGAAGCAAGAGGTGAAGCGGGTCTGCTCAATGAAAGGGTATATGCCAAGGGAGATAGTTAAGCCCATTATGAAATATATTGTGTTTATTTTAATTTAAATTATATATTGACTTCTAAAATGCGTATCTCCTTCATAAGTTATCAGAATTAGACGAAACAAGATCCGACATGATCGTATGGACGCACACTACCCAATGGAACTGACCGGGAGTGAATCGAAGCTCGTTACAATTTATTGCAAAATAAATTGTCCGTCTGAATTAAGGACAGTTAATTGTTTTTAACGATAACAGTCCAATGTGAGTAAAACTCACCAACTCTGAATAGTTATATTTTTATAACGTATTCTTAGAAATGATAATTATCTGTTGATTGCTGTGTGTTGACTGTTTGATTGAACTGCTAGTCAGTTGGTTGAAATTTATATATATATATATATATATATATATATATATATATATATATATAAATCGTTAAATATAGATTGATCCTGTAACGACCCGTATTCTACGCATCATAGGATCGTAGAATATTTATTTCCTTCACATACGAAGTCCTATGGTCATGTAACTTTGGGAGACGACTATTGGGGTCATTTCCCATGTTCATGATTTTTTCCGATTTTTAAATGACCATTTTACCCCTAGTTGGCACTGTTTTGGCCATAACTTTTGACTGGAAAGGGATTTTGACCTGAAACCACTTCCATTGGCTTCGGATGATGGTTTACAATTCCGTACAGTGGTCACATTAGCCAAACGGACTCACCGTTTGGCAGATATGGCTGAAACAAGTTTCAGATGGTGAAAAACAGCTTAATTGGGCTTAACCGGGTAATTAGCAGCTAGGCCCAAAGGGGATTTCGGGATTAGGGTAAGGTGGAGGCTGAAATCAGTTAGAGAACGATCTTATCCTCATTTCTCAGCCGCCACTTTCTTTCTTGCAACCCTAGCAATGGCCTCCAACACCCAAATCACATTCTAATCAAGTTTTGGCTTAATCTACATCAAATTAAGGAGAGGAAACACGAAAGCAAGGCTAGAGCTGCTGTTAGACATCAGTATTCGCCCAAATCAGCAAGGTTTCAGTTCTGAGAATTTCGTTTGTGGCCAAGGTGAGTGATTAGCATCGTTTTGACACTAATTACAGTTAATTAAGGGTAATTAGTGAAGATTAGCGAATTTATACACTGAAAAATTCTGGAAAATTATCTATAAATTCGAAAATAATATTTTATGCCTCTGGTAGAAATTTGGTTTAATTTGATTAAGTTTTGTTAACCCTATGATTAGTTTTGCTTAAACATGCTTAAGGGAAAATATGGGGTTTTGGGTATATTTGATCCATTTTGACATGTAAATTCATTGTTTTGGTGTTTGTGGTTAGTTTGTTATGTTGCTATGACTGTTTGGGATGATTTGTGATTGATTAGTATAGTTAGATTTGTCGAAAACATCGTCGAATGGCGTAAACAAGTTGCTGGAAAAAGTTGCAGAAAGTTGTGTAGGGTTTCGGATCGGATCGGATATGGGCTCGGATCGGATTGGATACCTGGGCAAGGAACCCGACCCGAACTGGAGTCTGGCACAAACAAGGCTTGGCAAAAAGGAAGGCCACGTTGGTTAAGCTGGGGATCGGATCGACTTAGGGACGAAGGGCTCAGATCGGAACTTGACACTTGGGAGAACTAGCAAGAGGGAAGGCCACGCTAATTGAATTGGGATCAGATCAGATGAAGAAGGAGGGATCGGATCGGAGCACGTGAAGAACGAGGGAGCGGATCGAAGCGGAAGCACGAACTGGAAGGGAGATGGCACCCGACCCGACCCGGAGGAGGACACCCGACCCGACCCGAAGTGGGACGCCCGACCCGAACCGATGCAATGCTGTGGACCCGAACCGAATCGTTACAGGAGAAGACTACGAACAGAACCAACTCAAGGTAGAGGACCCGACCCGAACCGATGGCTAGAAGGGGAACCCGACCAGACCCAGTATTGACCAATAACCCGAGATGCAAAGGTAGTCCAATATGGGAAGTTAGAGCTCAGGATCCAGTTGGGAACCGATGAGTTCACTTCATGATTGGGCTTTGCTGCGGGACGTGTGCCAAGGGGCAGTCGATGTTTATGACTTTGGATCACTATGTATGGGAAGTACGTGAACGGATTCCGAGCTGAAATGGCCTAGGTACGACTAAAGGGCTATAAACCAATGAAGTGGGGTCATTTGTAAAGATTTGGTCATGACTCCATGTGGTAGGCTTGGTGGTAGCAGTAGTTGTACAAGTTGAACTCCGTCACTACTTCGATGGGTCTAGTGATTGACAGTGGTGGACATCGTATGCTTTACGCACTGAGTGAGAGATGTGAGGATGGTTGCTATGGATGATTTGTTTGCTATCATTATGACATGCACACCCCACCCCCGTATTCTTTACACTATTTATTATGGCACCTTAGAGTATTGTACGGTATGTGGTACTAACTCTTTGGTTGCAGGTCCAGGTTCAGGTATGATTTAGTATACCTATTATTATTCTATTTAGATGCTTATCGCTCATACCAGGCTTTATGTCTGACCCAGAGTTTTATGTCTCCTCTTATTACTCTAGGTGCTCACACGAGCAGACTAGAGACAGGTTAGCTGGTGATGCACGGGTAAATGATCCGGAGACGAGCAGGAGGCTTCCACGTAATATATATATATATATATATATATATATATAGTATTCTCCCTGTGTTGTTAAAGATCACTGCTTGGGCATTGGTGGTGCATCTTCTACTTTAGCTTTCTTTTGTTTAGAGACAGTAAATTTGAAAAGTTGTAATAAGCTGTATTTGGATTTCCGCTGCTCTGATGTTGATGTTGGTTTTAGTTATCAGCTTATACACTGTCTCACCTGTTTTATGTCAAATATGTTATTATTATTATATTTTACTCCATACGCTGTGAGACATTCTACAGGTTTCTTGTTAGTTAATTCTCTTCTTTCCTTTCTTCTGACGACCGTCCCGTGCTAGTTGGGCATGTGTACAGCGCACTTTCGAAGGAAATGCAGGCTGGTGCGGGCGGGCCGTCACACTTGGTATCAGAGCTCTAGGTTGCGTAGTTAACCTAGGGAAGTTATCAGGGAGAGATAATATATGTATACGAGAGAGCGTATTTGTGATTATTTTGGTTTTTAAAAGCTATATATATACTATTAGTAGTATAAGAATGAAGTCGTACTGCCCTAGCACCACTATGGGGTCGTTAATCGTTTCCTTTTTCAGATTGACGATGAGCTGATATGTTAGAGGTACCGGTAGAGGGGCCAATAATGGGAATGCTGCTGACATGAGGACGATGTTTACTGACCTCATGAGAGAGATGCTTAGGGATGTACAGAGGGAAGCTCCCAATGGTGGAAATGGTGGTGGTCCAATAGTGCAGGCACCGAGGGTCGACTTTGCCAAGCTGAACAAGGATTATACTAGTCTTGGTGGGAAGCCGTTTCACGGAACGGAGTCGGCCACGGATGTTCAAGATTGGTTGGATAGTTGTGAACGTATCTTCGAGGATTTGGGTATCGAGGATGCGATGAAGAGAAAGCTAGCGTCCCGTCAGCTGCAAGGGCGGGCAATGAATTGGTGGAATGCTATAAAGGCAGCTACTCCCGAAGATCAGGTTACTTGGGAGCAGTTTAAGGCTCGCTTTAGCGAGAAGTTCATTCCAGCTGCTCAGAAGTCAGTGCTGTTTAAGAAATTCTTTGAGCTTAAGCAGAATGGCAGAGCTGTCTCGGAGTATATTGCTGAATTCGACACTTTGTCAAAATATGGGTTATCTCTTATTGATACTACCGAGAAGAAGAATGAGAAATTCATAACTGGTTTGGACCAGTAATTGGGGGAAAGGCTTATTAACCACATCGATGAGACGTTTGAATCGATTGTGGGGAAAGCATTGAGATCAGAAAGTCTCTACCCTAAGCTGAAGATTGAGGTTGCATCCGCTGATGAGCCAAAGCCACAAGCAAGTGGTGGAGGCAAGGGTGGTTCCCAGAATAAGAGGAAGCATAATCAGACTAAGGATGGCCAGAAGAATAAGAATAAGAAAGATGTTGAGTGCTTCAGCTGTGGTAAGAAGGGCCATTATGCTAGTAATTGTCGGGCCAAGCCAGCGGACAGGAAGTGCTTCAACTGTGGCCAAATGGGACATCACAAGGACAAGTGTCCACAGCCCCCTAAAGAAAAGCAAATGGTGAAAGCCTACGCCCTTAATGTTATTCCTTCTTCGTCGAATGCCCCAACTGCGGCGGAGAAGGGAAAGAATGTCGTCATTCAAGGTATGCTTTCTGTTTATGATGTTCCTGTTAGAGTTTTGTTTGATACCGGAGCTTCCAGTTCTTTCATATCTAGTGACCTGTTAGATAGGTTGGGATTGGAGTCCGAGATTGTCAATAGACCTTTAGTAGTGACGAACCCGATTGGTGGTTCGACTAGCCTTAGCATGATTTGTCGTAATGTGGTCTTATCGAGTCATGGATGCATGTTTGTTTTTGATTGCTTTGTTTTGGGCTTTACTGGGTTTGGCATTATTTTGGGAGTAGATTGGCTCCGAAGATACGGGGTGGCGGTAGACTGTGAGGGCTTTTAGGTGACAGCTAGAGCGGATGATGGGCGGAGGATAGTGTTTGGTGGTCTACCCAGTGAGGGGGTATTGGCTAGTTTTCTAAACTCCCTCGACATTCTGCATAGTGAGTTGTCAGGTTTGCCCGTAGTTGGCCAGTATCCGGATGTTTTCGAAGAAGTGACCGGGCTTCCACCACACCGAGAGATTGAGTTCCGTATTGATTTGGTAAAAGATGCCAGACCTATAGTGATGCCACTTCGTCATATGGCACCAAGGGAGCAGCGAGAGCTCGAGGTGCAAGTCAGCGATCTTTTGAAGAAGGGATTTATTAGAAGGAGTGTTTCTGAATGGGGAGCACCCGTTGTGTTTGCTACCAAGGCGGATGGTTCCCTTCGTTTGTGTGTAGACTACCGCGAGTTGAATAAAGTGACAAGGAAGAACAAGTATCCTCTACCGCGGATAGATGATTTGTTCGATCAACTGAGTGGCGCGAGAGTATTTTCTCAGTTGGATCTCGCGACAGGTTTTCATCAGCTTTGAGTGGAAGCTGAGAGTACAGCTAAAACGGCATTTCGGACGCCGTCTGGATTTTATGAGTGGTTGGTCATGCCATTCGGGCTGACCAATGCCCCAGCATATTTGTGGATCTTATGAATAGGGTATTCAGAGATCAGTTGAATAAGTTTGTCCTTGTATTCGTTGATGATATTTTGGTCTACTCGATGACAGAGGAAGAACACAAGGAACATTTAAGAATAGTGATGGAGGTGTTGAGAAAACACCAATTGAAAGCAAAGTTTTCTAAGTGTCACTTCTGGAGGAGGGAAGTGAGGTTCTTGGGCCATGTTGTATCAGAGAATGGTATTGCCGTGGACCCGGCGAAGGTGGCTACGGTACAGGATTGGCCTACGCCCAAGAATGCATGTAACAACCCGTAATTTTTAACGATTTAAATCGATATTTTTATTTTGAAAATATTCTAATGTTTTCAATAATGGGAATTTGTAATTTGAAATACGTATAGTGAGTTATAGCCGCTATGAAAATTTCGTCGAAAAATTTAAATATTTGTCGATCGCGCATTTTTCAGGGCTAAGCTGCGCATATCAGTTCAAATTTTAGCGATTTTATAATCTCTCCAAAACCAGTTCGGACAAACACGAAAAATATTCTATTCGTTGTCACGAATCCGACGGCGAAATTCATTTCGCGAAAATCGGACGTTTTGACCTCTGTTTTCCGTCCGCATTTTTACGTCAAAGGGGTCTGTAATGCGCTTTTGAACGGAGCATCCTGACACTGCAAATTTCATACCGTTGTGTCCGTCTCGTCGCGTTGATTACCACAATATATTCATTTGTCAGTTTCGGTGTTCGGTTGGCGCTGAAATTGTGAAAATGCTTGCACAGTTCATTTTTGAAACAGAGCCATCTGAGTTCGATGTGTCCCTTTTCCGATCTTACATACTTTTCTAGCCATTTTGGGTCTGCAAAACCCGTTCTTTTATTCGATTAAACCACCTAAATATTTTTTTTTCCTTCTAAACCTTAGTAAGTGGGCACACTACTCTTTGTTTTCAAACCATGAATTTCAAACCATTTATACACGTTGGCGTCCACTTTCATTTCTTTATTCTTTCTAAAGCTTGGACCCTTTTTGCATTTCAAAAGCCAAGCATGCATGGACATTAATTTTATTTCCAAATGACATGAGTACATTTTCTTTCCTATGTAACAACATGCATACGTTCATTACTTAATCATAATACATGCATGAGCCCTTTTGCAATTTTATTTCCCAACAAACCGTTCATCATTTTTGAATTTGAAAAAAAAAACAACTCTTCATTCCCTTTTTTTTTCTAATCACGTCGGTTTATGCTTTTAAACGTTCAAAGGATGGATCCTAATAAGCTGCAGACTCTTTTGTTGCACGTTTACATTTCCGAACGTTTGGCCATCTCGAAACAAACAACTGCAGCTCCTTTATATTGAAAATCCCCATCTCTCCTTTTTCCCATCGCTACTGCTCCATTTCTCATCCTCCATCGTACTTCCTTGCCTTCCAACGCTCACGAACCCACTCTCTGCCTCCTTCCCATCAGCTCCGCTCGCCTAAAAACCACATCTACCCAACTGAGCCATCCTCCGCCTACTTTCACCGACCCACCACTCATCAGCCCACTATTCCACCCTGTCTCCCCAAGTCTGCCCCGACATCCGACTTTCTCCGCCAACTGCGCCGACGAAGCCGACCATTCACCCCTCCTGAGCCACGTTAGCCGAACCCACCAGCACCAAACCCGCTCCGCCCTCTGACAGCCGAAACCGACCCCAACGGCGCCTGCAGCCTTACCTCGGCGCCAACAACACCCGATCGGGTCTGGAACCTCTCGTTGCCTTCTCCTGTGACTTGCCAAACCAATTAACTTCTCCCATACTTTTTGTGTGTATGGTGCGTGAGGTGTATATATGTATATTTGGTGAGTTGTGTGCGTGTATTTATATTGTTCTGGCGTGTGTGAGTAATCTGTGTGTATGTGGTGTGAGTTGTGTTTTACTTTGAGTTTTGTTTTGAAAAATTATCTGTTAAAAAAATATATGTTTATGTATGTATTTGTTTAAATGGTTATATATATACATATATAATATGGTTTTAGAGTGATATATAAATTATAATATATTGATGGTTTGATGTATTATGGTGTGTGTTTTAAATATGTACGTTTTATTTTTGTGTATATGTATGGAAATATTTATATAATATTTTATAAATAAATTTGCCGTGTTTACTTTTGGGTCGAGTTTGGTGTTGAGTTGAAAACCGTTCCAAAACACAGTGTCCGCAACCCATTCCAAAACCCAACAACCGTACCAATCCTTTGAAAATTCTCCAGCCCCTCTTATGAAAATAAAATATATCTCGAGCAGTTAGCAAGATTTAAATTCATTTCGGGTCATCGTTAGAAGTCGTCGTCTCTTTCTATGTCAATCAGTCTGTCGTCTCTAATCCATGCCACGAAAGGTGAGTTTATCTCACACCTGACTTACATTTTTCATGGATGTTAGATCAATAATGAACTGTTATATGAAATGTATAGGATTGCTGATAGAAGTTGTTTGGTTTGATATATATGCACATTTCATATGTGACACGATATTCATATGATACGTAGTGCACTGATGATATATATGCTGTGATTATTGCTGTGTGATTGTTGATACCCCTAGTTTAGGAAAAATCACTAAGGGTTGAAATGATACATACCCGAACGGACATTAGAATAGGGAAAAATCGTTATGGGTTGAAATGATAGACCTGAACGATTTTTACTGAATTTGGGATCGTGGGTTGAAATGATAGACCCGTTGAAATTTTATAAATTGCGGGTTGAAATGATAAATATCTGTATCACTTGACCATAGGGCAGAAAATTTTATACGAACACCGTTGGTCGTGTTTTCAAATTAAATGATTTGGAAGTTGATTTTAACTTATAATTTTATAATTTAATTATATAAGTATTTAAAAAAAACTTTTGAATATTATATTATAGTAAATATTTCTTTTAAATCTATTTTATACTATTTTGAACTTATATATGTTTATAATCTATTTCTAATTTATTTTAGAATTTTATAAACTTATATATATATATTTTCAAATTTATATCTTTCTTTATATATATTTTACAAACTTTAATAATACACTAAAAGTTGAACAAGTTAAGGTTTCGCGATTCGAATTCGAGATTTAAGATATAAAATTTTTATAATGATACTTGACTTAACATATGAACAGATATAAGAAATGAATTTGTTTTCGAATCGAAATAGACTTATGAGAGATGAACTTGAATGGTGAATTTGTTTTGAAATTGAATTTCCAAATCTAAGGAATGAATTTGATTAGAAATCAATTGAATGTGAATTTGAATTCGGTTTTGAATTCTTATGAGAAATGATTTTAAATTTCGATTAATTTGAATTACAGCTGAGATGAAATGAATTCGATTTTTATAGTGATTGAATATGAATTGGAAAAAAAATATAGAATTGGTTTTATATACTGTTTGGTTTGAATTAAGAATTTGTGGAAGCGAATTTATAAGAATGGTTTTAAAACCGTATGATTTGAATCTATAAGCGACGACATTGAAATGTACAACTTGAATTGTAAGAGATGGTATGTTTTGTTGATTTGAAATATAAGTTTTGATTTGAATCGAATACATTTTGAATTAGAGCCGAAAATGTTGAATTTCTTGAGTCGACTTAAATGAACTCTTAATAAGGTGGAATGGAATTATTTGAATGAGTTTCGCCGAGTATAAATCAAACTACATATCTTCGAAATTAAAACAATTTTGTCTTGATTTTTAACGATATTCTGGATTTTTTTTATGTATGACTGTAAGTTGATTTTGGAAAGATGATCGTTATATAAATCCGAAACTAAGATATTATTGAAGTTAAATATTATAGTATTAGTTTATACTATATTTCGAGACCTTTATGGTATGATTTTCTAAATCGATTCGATTTACGTGGATGTGTTTCAAAAGTTAATATATTCGAAGTAAATATTTATTTTTTATTTTTTATTACGAATATGAGAATTCGTATAGACTATTTTATAAAGTGATTTATAACATAATGACCACGGTGTGGAAAATGTAAACGGTTGGTTGTTAAAGAGACCGGGATCGGATATTGTCATACTCTCTGCCAATACCGAAAACCACTTTAACAACTGTGTACGCGGTGGAGTTCCAGAATGAAGGGGATAATTTGGCGAATGACTCCATTTTTCTATTTCATATCAATTACGAGACCCTGACTACCTTGAGTCAGCTTGATGTGGCTAAAACAAGAGCTACGCACGGACCAAGTGAGGTCATACCTCTTATCGAGCACACTTCTTTGATATTATTCTATTACTGTTGAGATTCGATTTGGGCCCTTTTGATTTTGGGAGTGTGTATCGAGGTGGGCGGTAGTTGCGGCTATGCGTTACCACCAGTCCGGCTCTGCAAACGGTGAATCCACCCTGGCATTCCTTGCGTGCCTTGTCACATGCCTTATACGAGCCCACTACGATTTTGTTTTGTACTGTCTTATATGGAGTGCCCTCTGATCAACCTCCAGTTTACGGAGGAATTACGGTACTGTATATACTATGGGAATATATAAACGGTGTAAGGGTAATCATGGTAATCCCGCTTACGCTATTTTGATATTTTTATTTTACTGATAGACACTATTGTATATAGCGTATTATATTATATAGTATTAGTTTGACGGATCCTTAGAGGATGGTGATCCCAAACATCCTTTGAGTTATTGATTGCATTTCATCGAACATTTCATTTGAATTGATTTACTTCCACGAGAATGTTAGTCCTGATCCGAGTTGTTTTGTTTTGCATTATTGCTCGGGTCAGATCGAGTATTCCAGTTTCGAGATTTATCCTGGGAGTTGGAGCTTATATTGGGTTTGTTCACCTGTATCTACTCTTTGATCAGTTGTTCCGGTGTCAGCTATTATTTCTGTCATTCTATTTCAGACTTTTATCATTTATTTATTGTATTAGACTTCCGTTGTATTATTTATGTAAACTCTGATGTAAAAATTTATTTAGTAGCTACATGAACTACTATTGTATATTGTATTTTCCGCTGCGAGATATTATATTACTTTGTATCTGTGTTTGTGATCTGTGATTCTATGATTTATTCTATTTACCTCAGAAGCTAATAACAATCTGTTATTTTGGACGGTCCGATTTGACATGTTTTGTTGAATCGGCACGGTCAAAATGGCGGGTCGTTACAGTTGGTATCAGAGCTTTGGTTTATCAAAGCTTTAGCCTATGGGGTAAAAACTCGTCAGAGATAGGGTAGTGATACCTTAGGATGAGTGGAATTGGTCGTAAAATCCTTCTTAAGAGAGCGTATTTTTAAAGTATAAATGGTTTTAAATGTTTTAAAACAAATATTTTCAAATATAAAATTTCGTTTAATATTTGAATCCTTTTATGAAATTTCCCTTCCATTTTGAATCCATCTTCCTTTATTGATCCTCTTTGATTAGGTTCCTTCGTTCGTTCAGCTTTTAAATCGAATTCTATATCTTATCCTTGTCCATTTCAAGGTAAGAAGTAGAAGAATAGTATAAGTCTTCTAGCCAGTCCGTCCTTATTATATATTGGTTTGAAATTTGTATTTTGAAAGATATTATTATATAAGATCTTCTTAATGTAATATTTAATTTGATATTTGTAAATAATTTGGTAATACCAATGGTTTGTAAAGATTTTATGTGTAATGTATTCATATGTTAACTTATAGAATTAATTAAGTGTTATAAGTTTAAATATTGATAACATGAATTTGAAAATATTTAGATATAGCATAGAATGATTTTGTTATATATTTGATTTAATAATAATATTGTTGTATATTTATTAAGAATTGTAGTTAAATTTTAACAAATAAATGAGTGGGGGAGAGATATAATACTTCCTTACTTAAAATTTTAGTGATTTGAAATATATTATTTTAATATATGAATAGAAAATTGGGTATATATTCTGTTTTAAATATAGAAAGATGTTTTAAGTACTTGTTTGACGTTAAAGTTGGCCTATCGAATACCTAGTGATTTGGGTATACGTCTGATCAACGTATATGATAAGTCATATAAGTATTAGATAGATATAGAGTCACACTCTAGTCGCTTGAAAATGATTCTGGTGATGACTGCAGCATCATCAATATCTATTTTCGGGTTTCGAAAGTGGGATATATATATATATAGCCAATCGAGATGTCGAGTGAATACTTTAAACTATTTTGAAATGTTTGAAATATTTTAACTTTTGATTTATATATATTTCAAATTACATATATGTATGAGAATAGATATGAACCATTGATTTAAATATATTAAATTATTTAATTACTATTTACCTAGCTCGTTCCTTTTCGGGGACGAAAAGTTTTGAGTAGGGGAGATTGTAACAACCCGTAATTTTTAACGATTTAAATCGATATTTTTATTTTGAAAATATTCTAATGTTTTCAATATTTGTAATTTGAAATACGTACAGTGAGTTATAGCCGCTATGAAAATTTCGTCGAAAAATTTAAATATTGGTCGATCGCGCATTTTTCAGGGCAAAGCTGCGCATATCAGTTCAAATTTTAGCGATTTTATAATCTCTCCAAAACCAGTTCAGACAAACACGAAAAATATTCTATTCGTTGTCACGAATCCGACGGCGAAATTCGTTTCGCGAAAATCGGACGTTTTGACCTCTGTTTTCCGTCCGCATTTTTACGTCAAAGGGGTCCGTAACGCGCTTTTGAACGGAGCATCCTGACACTGCAAATTTCATACCGTTGTGTCCGTCTCGTCGCGTTGATTACCACAATATATTCATTTGTCAGTTTCGGTGTTCGGTTGGCGCTGAAATTGTGAAAATGCTTGAACAGTTCATTTTTGAAACAGAGCCATCTGAGTTCGATGTGTCCCTTTTCCGATCTTACATACTTTTCTAGCCATTTTAGGTCTGCAAAACCCGTTCTTTTATTCGATTAAACCACCTAAATATTTTTTCTTCTTCTAAACCTTAGTAAGTGGGCACACTACTCTTTGTTTTCAAACCATGAATTTCAAACCATTTATACACGTTGGCGTCCACTTTCATTTCTTTATTCTTTCTAAAGCTTGGACCCTTTTTGCATTTCAAAAGCCAAGCATGCATGGACGTTAATTTTATTTCCAAATGACATGAGTTCATTTGCTTTCCTATGTAACAACATGCATATGTTCATTACTTAATCATAATACATGCATGAGCCCTTTTGCAACTTTATTTCCCAACAAACCGTTCATCATTTTTGAATTTGAAAAAAAAACAAGTCTTCATTCCCTTTTTTTTCTAATCACGTCGGTTTATGCTTTTAAACGTTCAAAGGATGGATCCTAATAAGCTGCAGATTCTTTTGTTGCACGTTTACATTTCCAAACGTTTGGCCATCTCGAAACAAGCAACTGCAGCTCCTTTATATTGAAATCTCCATCGCCATCTCTCCTTTTTCCCATCGCTACTGCTCCATTTCTCATCCTACATCGTACTTCCTTGCCTACCAGCGCTCGCGAACCCACTCTCTGCCTCCTTCCCATCAGCTCCGCCCACCTAAAAACCACATCGACCCAAATGAGCCATCCTCCGCCTACTTTCACCGACCCACCACTCATCAGCCCACTATTCCACCCTGTCTCCCCAAGTCTGCCCCGACATCCGACTTTCTCCGCCAACTGCGCCGACGAAGCCGACCATTCACCCCTCCTGAGCCACGTTAGCCGAACCCACCAGCACCGAACCCGCTCCGCCCTCTGACAGCCGAAACCGACCCCAACGGCGCCTGCAGCCTTACCTCGGCGCCAACAACACCCGATCGGGTCTGGAACCTCTCGCTGCCTTCTCCCGTGACTTGCCAAACCAATTAACTTCTCCCATACTTTTTGTGTGTATGGTGCGTGAGGTGTATATATGTATATTTGGCGAGTTGTGTGTGTGTGTATTTATATTGTTCTGGCGTGTGTGAGTAATCTGCGTGTATGTGGTGTGATTTGTGTTTTACTTTGAGTTTTGTTTTGAAAAATTATCTGTTAAAAAAATATATGTTTATGTATGTATTTGTTTAAATGGTTATATATATACATATATAATATGGTTTTAGAGTGATATATAAATTATAATATATTGATGGTTTGATGTATTATGGTGTGTTTTTTAAATATGTACGTTTTATTTTTGTGTATATGTATGGAAATATTTATATAATATTTTATAAATAAATTTGTCGTGTTTACTTTTGGGTCGAGTTTGGTGTTGAGTTGAAAACCGTTCCAAAACACAGTGTCCGCAACCCATTCCAAAACCCAACAACCGTACCAATCCTTTGAAAATTCTCCAGCCCCTCTTATGAAAATAAAATATATCTCGAGCAGTTAGCAAGATTTAAATTCATTTCGGGTCATCGTTAGAAGTCGTCGTCTCTTTCTATGTCAATCAGTCTGTCGTCTCTAATCCATGCCACGAAAGGTGAGTTTATCTCACACCTGACTTACATTTTTCATGGATGTTAGATCAATAATGAACTGTTATATGAAATGTATAGGATTGCTAATAGAAGTTGTTTGGTTTGATATATATGCACATTTCATATGTGACACGATATTCATATGATACGTAGTGCACTGATGATATATATGCTGTGATTATTGCTGTGTGATTGTTGATACCCCTAGTTTAGGAAAAATCACTAAGGGTTGAAATGATACATACCCGAACGGACATTAGAATAGGGAAAAATCGTTATGGGTTGAAATGATAGACCTGAACGATTTTTACTGAATTTGGGATCGTGGGTTGAAATGATAGACCCGTTGAAATTTTATAAATTGCGGGTTGAAATGATAAATATCCATATCACTTGACCACAGGGCAGAAAATTTTATACGGACACCGTTGGTCGTGTTTTCAAATTAAATGATTTGGAAGTTGATTTTAACTTATAATTTTATAATTTAATTATATAAGTATTAAAAAAAACTTTTGAATATTATATTATAGTAAATATTTCTTTTAAATCTATTTTATACTATTTTGAACTTATATATGTTTATAATCTATTTCTAATTTATTTTAGAATTTTATAAACTTATATATATATATATTTTCAAATTTATATCTTTCTTTATATATATTTTACAAACTTTAATAATACACTAAAAGTTGAACAAGTTAAGGTTTCGCGATTCGAATTCAAGATTTAAGATATAAAAATTTTATAATGATACTTGACTTAACATATGAACAGATATAAGAAATGAATTTGTTTTCGAATCGAAATAGACTTATGAGAGATGAACTTGAATGGTGAATTTGTTTTGAAATTGAATTTCCAAATCTAAGGAATGAATTTGATTAGAAATCAATTGAATGTGAATTTGAATTCGGTTTTGAATTCTTATGAGAAATGATTTTAAATTTCGATTAATTTGAATTACAGCTGAGATGAAATGAATTCGATTTTTATAGTGATTGAATATGAATTGGAAAAAAATATATAGAATTGGTTTTATATACTGTTTGGTTTGAATTAAGAATTTGTGGAAGCGAATTTATAAGAATGGTTTTAAAACTGTATGATTTGAATCTATAAGCGACGACATTGAAATGTACAACTTGAATTGTAAGAGATGGTATGTTTTGTTGATTTGAAATATAAGTTTTGATTTGAATCGAATACATTTTGAATTAGAGCCGAAAATGTTGAATTTCTTGAGTCGACTTAAATGAACTCTTAATAAGGTGGAATGGAATTATTTGAATAATTTGAATGAGTTTCGCCGAGTATAAATCAAACTACATATCTTCGAAGTTAAAACAATTTTGTCTTGATTTTTAACGATATTCTGGATTTTTTTATGTATGACTGTAAGTTGATTTTGGAAAGATGATCGTTATATAAATCCGAAACTAAGATATTATCGAAGTTAAATATTATAGTATTAGTTTATACTATATTTCGAGACCTTTATGATATGATTTTCTAAATCGATTCGATTTACGTGGATGTGTTTCAAAAGTTAATATATTCGAAGTAAATATTTAATTTTGATTTTTATTACGAATATGAGAATTCGTATAAACTATTTTATAAAGTGATTTATAACATAATGACCACGGTGTGAAAAATGTAAACGGTTGGTTGTTAAAGAGACCGGGATCGGATATTGTCATACTCTCTGCCAATACCGAAAACCACTTTAACAACTGTGTACACGGTGGAGTTCCAGAATGAAGGGGATAATTTGGCGAACGACTCCATTTTTCTATTTCATATTAATTACGAGACCCTGACTACCTTGAGTCAGCTTGATGTGGCTAAAACAGGAGCTACGCACGGACCAAGTGAGGTCATACCTCTTATCGAGCACACTTCTTTGATATTATTCTATTACTGTTGAGATTCGATTTGGGCCCTTTTGATTTTGGGAGTGTGTATCGAGGTGGGCGGTAGTTGCTACTATGCGTTACCACCAGTCCGGCTCTGCAAATGGTGAATCCACCCTGGCATTCCTTGCGTGCCTTGTCACATGCCTTATACGAGCCCACTACGATTTTGTTTTGTACTGTCTTATATGGAGTGCCCTCTGATCAACCTCCAGTTTACGGAGGAATTACGGTACTGTATATACTATGGGAATATATAAACGGTGTAAGGGTAATCATGGTAATCCCGCTTACGCTATTTTGATAATTTTATTTTACTGATAGACACTATTGTATATAGCGTATTATATTATATAGTATTAGTTTGACGGATCCTTAGAGGATGGTGATCCCAAACATCCTTTGAGTTACTGATTGCATTTCATCGAACATTTCATTTGAATTGATTTACTTCCACGAGAATGTTAGTCCTGATCCGAGTTGTTTTGTTTTGCATTATTGCTCGGGTCAGATCGAGTATTCCAGTTTCGAGATTTATCCTGGGAGTTGGAGCTTATATTGGGTTTGTTCACCTGTATCTACTCTTTGATCAGTTGTTCCGGTGTCAGCTATTATTTCTGTCATTCTATTTCAGACTGTTATCATTTATTTATTGTATTAGACTTCCGTTGTATTATTTATGTAAACTCTGATGTAAAAATTTATTTAGTAGCTACATGAACTACTATTGTATTTTGTATTTTCCGCTGCGAGATATTATATTACTTTGTATCTGTGTTTGTGATCTGTGATTCTATGATTTATTCTATTTACCGCAGAAGCTAATAACAATCTGTTATTTTGGACGGTCCGAGTTGACGTGTTTTGTTGATTCGGCACGGTCAAAATGGCGGGTCGTTACAATGCAACAGATGTAAGAAGTTTCTTTGGGTTAGCTGGATATTATCGTAAGTTTATCCAAGGTTTCTCCAAGATAGCAGCACCATTGACCCAGTTGACCAAGAAGAATCAAGCTTTTGTCTGGGATGAAAGGTGCGAGAATGCATTCAAGAGTCTAAAGAACAAGTTGACATGCGCACCAGTGTTAGTCATTCCTAAGGGGAATGAAGAGATGACGGTATACACGGATGCCTGTGGTACCGGACTGGGTGCTGTATTGATGCAAGGCGATAGGGTTGTAGCTTATGCAAGTCGGCAATTGAAACCGCACGAGAAAAGATACCCTACCCATGATTTGGAATTGGCAGCGATCGTGTTCGCGTTGAAGATGTGGAGACACTATCTCTTGAGAGAAAGATTTGAGCTGTTCACAATTCATAAGTCATTGAAGTATCTCTTCTCCCAGAAGGATTTAAATCTCCGGCAACAAAGGTGGTTAGAATTCTTGGCTTCCTATGATTTTGACATCGCGTATACACCGGGAAAGGGAAATGCGGTGGCTGATGCATTGAGTAGGAGACATGCTAGTTTAGGGGCTATGTTTCTAGAATGGAAGCAACTGGAGTACATCGCTGGGTATGATTCCAGACCAAAGTGCAAATTGGATCCAGAAATGTTAGCAAGTTAGACGATCAGACCCACTTTGATTGAGCGGATCGGCTCTAGTTAGAGGGACGATCCTAACCTATTGGAAATCATCTCCAAGTTAGAGATGGGTATCGATGAGGAGATGAACAAGTATGGGCTTGATCAAGATGGATGGCTTAGAAAGAATGGAAAGCTTGTTGTACCCAATGTCAATGGATTGAGAGATGAAGTGCTTAGAGAATGTCATCACTCAAAACTGACTATACACCCCGGTGGTAACAAGATGTATCGAGACATGAAGCAGACCTACTACTGGGAAGGGATGAAAAGAGACATTGGGAGGTTTATATCCAAATGCATGAATTGCCAGCTAGTTAAAGCCGAGCAAAAGAAGCCTAGTGGGTTGTTACAGCCATTATAGATTCCCGAATGGAAATGGGAGCAAGTCTTGATGGATTTCATCGATGGTTTACCAAGGACTAGATCGGCACATGATAGCATTTGGGTGATTGTGGACCGATTGATTAAAAGTGCAAGATTTATACCAGTCAAATCGACCAGAACGGCAGCTAAGTTAGCAGAATTGTATATGAATTGGGTAGTGAGATTTCATGGAGTACCTAAAAGCATTGTGAGTGACCGAGACCCGTTGTTCACTAGTGGGTTTTGGAAGAGCTTACAAGAGGCTCTAGGGTCAGAGTTACATCTCAGTACCGCATATCATCCTCAGACCGACGGTCAGACGGAGAGGGTGAATCGTATTTTGGAAGATCTCTTGAGAGCATGTATATTGGATTTTGGTGGATCATGGGATGACCATTTGCATCTAGTAGAGTTTGCATATAATAATAGCTACCAATCCAGAATCGGTATGGCTCCGTTTGAAGCTTTGTACGGAAGACCGTGCAACTCACCATCATGTTGGATAGAGACTGGCGAGAAGTTTATGCTTGGACCAGATGTGGTGAGGGAAACTTCAGATAAGATCAAGATCATTCAACAACGAATGAAGGCTGCCCAAGATAGGCAGAAGAGTTATGCTAATAAGAGGAGAAGAGACATAAAATTCTCCGTTGGTGACTTGGTGTTTGTCAAGATTTCTCCGTTGAAGAGCGTGATACGATTTGGCAGGAGAGGCAAGTTAGCACCAAGATTTGTTGGCCCATTCCCTGTTCTTGAACTAGTCGGGAATTTGGCATACAGAATTGACTTACCAGAGAAGATGGCGGGAGTTCACAACGTATTTCATGTTTCCCAACTAAGGAAGTTCGTTCACGACCCAGATATGACTATTTCACCTGATTAGTTAGAGGACTTCGAAGTAGAACCCGAGGCGGTTGGGAACCGCAAGCCGGCCCGTATTGTCGAGCACGACATGAAGCAACTTCGAAGGAAGGCGGTGAAGCTAGTCAAGGTTCAGTGGAGCGAGGACGAGAATGATTGCACTTGGGAGACAGAGGAGAACATTAGGAAGACATACCCAGAACTCTTTGCCTGGTAAGATTTTGACTTCGATTTAGTTTCCCGCATGCTAGGATAGGCTTGTTTGCTTGCTTTGCATGTTTGGTTGTTGTATGTGGCTGTTAGGCATGCGGGATCTTTTGTATGCTTTGGGTTAAGGAATTTCGGGGACGAAATTTCTTAAGGGGGGGAGAGTGTAACGACCCATATTCTACGCATCATAGAATCGTAGAATATTTATTTCCTTCACATACGAAGTCGTATGGTCATGTAACTTTGGAAGACGACTATTGGGGTCATTTCCCATGTTCATGATTTTTCCCGATTTTAAATGACCATTTTACCCCTAGTTGGCACTGTTTTGGCCATAACTTTTGACTGGAAAGGGATTTTGACCTGAAACCACTTCCATTGGCTCCGGATGATGGTTTACAATTCCGTAGAGTGGTTACATTAGCCAAACGAACTCACCGTTTGGGAGATATGGCTGAAACAAGTTTCAGATGGTGAAAAACAGCTTAATTGGGCTTAACCGGGTAATTAGCAGCTAGGCCCAAAGGGGATTTCAGGATTAGGGTAATGAGGAGGCTGAAATCAGTTAGAGAACGATCTTATCCTCATTTCCCAGCCGCCACTTTCTTTCTTGCAACCCTAGCAATGGCCTCCAACACCCAAATCACCTTCTAATCACTTTCTAATCAAGTTTTGGCTTAATCTACATTAAATTAAGGAGAGGAAACACGAAAGAAAGGCTAGAGCTGCTGTTAGACATTAGTATTCACCCAAATCAGCAAGGTTTCAGTTCTGAGAATTTTGTTTGTGGCCAAGGTGAGTGATTAGCATCGTTTTGACACTAATTACAGTTAATTAAGGGTAATTAGTGAAGATTAGCGAATTTAAACACTGAAAAATTCTGGAAAAATATCTATAAATTCGAAAATAATATTTTATGCCTCTGGTAGAAATTTGGTTTAATATGATTAAGTTTTGTTAACCCTATGATTAGTTTTTCTTAAACATGCTTAAGGGAAAATATGAGGTTTTGGGTATATTTGATCCATTTTGACATGTAAATTCATTGTTTTGGTGTTTGTGGTTAGTTTGTTATGTTGCTATGACTGTTTGGAATGATTTGTGATTGATTAGTATAGTTAGATTTGTCGAAAACGTCGTCGAATGGCGTAAACAAGTTGCTGGAAAAAGTTGCACAAAGTTGTGCAGGGTTTCGGATCGGATCGGATATGGGCTCGGATCGGATTGGAGACCTGGGCAAGGAACCCGACCCGAACTGGAGTCTGGCACAAACGAGGCTTGGCACAAAGGAAGGCCATGTTGGTTAAGCTGGGGATCAGATCGACTTAGGGACGAAGGGCTCAGATCGGAACTTGACACTTGGGAGAACTGGCAAGAGGGAAGGCCACGCTAATTGAACTGGGATCGGATCAGATGAAGAAGGAGGGATCGGAGCACGTGAAGAACGAGGGAGCGGATCGGAGCGGAAGCACGAACTGGAAGGGAGATGGCACCCGACCCGACCTGGAGGAGGACACCCGACCCGACCCGAAGTGGGACGCCCGACCCGAACTGATGCAACGCTGTGGACCCGAACCGAACCGTTACAGGAGAAGACTACGAACAGAACCAACTCAAGGTAGAGGACCTGACCCGAACCGATGGCTAGAAGGGGAACCCGACCCGACCCAGTATTGACCAATAACCCGAGATGCAAAGGTAGTCCAATATGGGAAGTTAGAGCTCAGGATCCAGTTGGGAACCGATGAGTTCACTTCATGATTGGGCTTTGCTGCGGGACGTGTGCCAAGGGGCAGTCGATGTTTTTGACTTTGGATCACTATGTATGGGAAGTACGTGAACGGATTCAGGGCTGAAATGGCCTAGGTACGACTAAAGGGCTATAAACCAATGAAGTGGGGTCATTTGTAAAGATTTGGTCATGACTCCATGTGGTAAGCTTGGTGGTAGCAGTAGTTGTACAAGTTGAACTCCATCACTACTTCGATGGGTCTAGTGATTGACAGCGGTGGACATTGTATGCTTTACGCACTGAGTGAGAGATGTGAGGATGGTTGCTATGGATGATTTGTTTGCTATCATTATGACATGCACACCCCACCCCCGTATTCTTTACACTATTTATTATGGCACCTTAGAGTATTGTACGGTATGTGGTACTAACTCTTTGGTTGTAGGTTCAGGTTCAGGTATGGTTTAGTTTACCTGTTATTATTCTGTTTAGATGCTTATCGCTCATACCAGGCTTTATGTCTGACCCAGAGTTTTATGTCTCCTCTTATTACTCTGGGTGCTCACACGAGCAGACTAGAGACAGGTTAGCTGGTGATGCACGGGTAGATGATCCGGAAACGAGCAGGAGGCTTCCACGTAATATATATATATAGTATTCTCCCTGTGTTGTTGAAGATCACTGCTTGGGCATTGGTGGTGCATCTTCTACTTTAGCTTTCTTTTGTTTAGAGACAGTAAATTTGAAAAGTTGTAATAAGCTGTATTTGGATTTCCGCTGCTCTGATGTTGATGTTGGTTTTAGTTATCAGCTTATACACTGTCTCACCTGTTTTATGTCAAATATGTTATTATTATTATATTTTACTCCATGCGCTGTGAGACATTCTACAGGTTTCTTATTAGTTAATTCTCTTCTTTCCTTTCTTCTGACGACCTCCCGTGCTAGTTGGGCATGTGTACAGCGCACTTTCGAAGGAAATGCAGGCTGGTGCGGGCGGGCCGTCACAGATTCTATTTAGCAGAATATTTCATATTGAAATGAAATCGATGTTAATTATATTGTTTAACATCTGTGATGCAGGGAAACAGGTTGGAGGGACCCAACTGGGTTCCTCAACATTTATTTTACTGTTATTCATATATTGTGATATATGATGTGATATATAATCTGTTGTTGATTATGTGGGTTTTGGGCGATATTTATCATTGTTATATAGTATGTTATATACCATAAGAAATACCAGAATGATAAAAGGGGATTTTTAAAGTATATTTTGAAAATAATTTATTTATATAAAATCAATGGATTTTATATATAAGAGGAAAAGGATTTTATAAAAGGAAGTAATTATAAAATCAAACAAATATATAGGAAATTATTTGTAAAACAAATATAAAGGAAATATATTTGTAAAACAAATACAAAGGAAGATATTTGCAAAACAAATAGAAAGAGAAATATTTGTAAAACATTTACAAATAGAATTTAGAAGAAAATATTTGTATGACATTTACAAATAGATTAAATGGAAATATTTATTTATAGGAAATAAATAGAATGTTATAAATGAGATATTTATTTGTTAAATAAATAGAAAAGATAAAAGAAATATTTATTTGTTAAATAAATAGAATTGAAAAGGGAATAGTTATTTGTTAAGTTAACAAATTAAAAGGAATTAATCAAAAGAGATAATTCAAAGGAATTAATCAAAGGAGATAATTCAAAGGAATTAATCGAAAAAGATAATTCAAAGGAATTAATCAAAAGGAATAAATCAAAGGAGTTATTCAAAGGAGTTAGTCCGAAAGAGTTAATCGAAATGAGTTAATCGAATATTAGTTATTCAATTAGAGTTGATCAGTTAGAGTTGACCCGTTAGAGTTAACCAGTTAGGGTTAATCAGTTAGAGTTGATCAGTTAGAGTTAACCAGTTAGAGTTAACCAGTTAGGGTAAACCAGTTAGAGTTAATCAATTAGGGTTGACCAGTTAGAGTTAACCAGTTAGGGTTAATCAGTTAGAGTTGATCAGTTAGAGTTAACCAGTTAGAGTTAATTAATTAGGGTTGACCAGTTAGAGTTGATCAGTTAGAGTTAACCAGTTAGAGTTAGAGTTAACCAATAGAGCAATTAAATAGATTTAATCGAATTAGAATAAATCGATTAGAGTTAGTCGAATAAAGGAGTTATCGAATATTAGTTATTCGAATCAAAAGGAGTTATCGAATCTAGTTATTCGAATCAAAAGGAGTTATCGAATCTAGTTATTTGAAAGGAGTTATCGAATCTAGTTATTCAAAAGGAGTTATCGATTATAGTTTAATCGAAAGGAGTTTATCGATTTTAGTTAATCGAAAGAGATAATCGAATATTAGTTATTCGAAGAGTGTTAATCGAATATAAGTTATTCAAGGAGAATTAGTCGATTAAAGTTAATCGAGTTAGAGTAATCGAATTAGAGTTAATCGAAAAAGGAGTTATCGAATATAGTTTATTCGAACGGAGTTATCGAATATAGTTTATTCGAACGGAGTTATTGAATCTAGTTATTCGAAAGGAGTTATCGAATATAGTTTACTCGAATATAGTTAAAGGAGTTATTGAATATGGTTTATTCGAATGGAGTTAAAGGAGTTATCGAATATAGTTTATTCGAAAGGAGTTAAGTGAAAAGAGTTAATCGATTAGAGTAAATCAAATAGAGTTAATCCGATAGAGTTAATTGGTAAGAGTAAATTGATAAGAGTAAACTGATAAGAGTTAGTTGAATAGAGTTAATCGAGTATAGTTTATTCGAAGAAAGGTTTTTGAATCTAGTTATTCGTAAGAAAGATTATCGAATATAGTTATTCGAAGGGAGGAGTTATCGAATAGAGATTATTCAAAAGAGAGTTACGTAAGGAAGTTTGTTAAAGGTTTAAAAGATAAACTTTGTCTATTCTGAAGTTAAAACTTTGTTCAGTTAAGGTCTGAGAGGTAATTATACCCCAACTTGATTGACTTCCTTCTTAACTAAGGAATGGCTTAGGTTTGATGGTAAAGGATGGTTAAGTGAATTTAGTTAATAAGTGTAATGGTTTGAGTTGACATCGCGATGGTTTGTTTAAAACATCTGTCTAAGTCCAATGTAGGAGCTTTGGAAATGTTTTCCAAATAAGAATCAGAAATGTCTTCTAATATAGAAAACAAGAAATGGAAATGTTTTCCAGTGTTAATAACATATATTTTCTAAATTTAGATAATAAGAAATGTTGAATGTATGGAAACAGGAAATGACCTATAGAATAAATTAATGATAAATTAATTTAACGGGTTAAAAGTTGAATGATGATTAATCGATAAAATTTCCATTTTGGAAATAATATCGTTGTTTGCACACGTGTTTTTCTTTGATAGTTAACTCACCGACTGTTGAAGTTTTTGACCATTTTAACGTTGTTAATATGGAGAGACCGGTTGGATTATTACCCGAAGAACCACTCTGTATTGGCATAAGCGTTGCGAATCATTAATGCCAAAGAAAATTGAAGACGGAGTAAAGTGCAAGGGCTGTTGTATAAATCTTAGATAACAATTGCCTAAGATGGTTGTATTGAATAGTGCCTTCAGTTCGTCCAGTCCCAGGATGACCTGTATGGAAGAATGTCTGACAGAGTATATTTAATAGATCGCGTAAGTTGATCTCTTCAAACGTACTTACGTTTGGTGGTGGAGGAATTCGTTTCTCTTAGCTGTATACCCGTGGTATTTTTGGGGAAATCAATTTGTGATTTGGCGGGTATGACGATGTGACATTCAAAGTGAATAAATGTGCGATCTGTCAGAGATAAGCGTGGCCTCTAGCCTCACAACCGGGAATGAAAAAAATCGGGCAGGCAGCATGGCTATGTAGGTCGCACCTATTAGGGTGTATAATCACCTGATCTAGAGTTTCATTTACTTCTAAAAATCTATTGTCGATGTTGTCCCATTCGGGAAACGGTTGCTGATCCCAACCGTTGGTGATATACATTCGATAAACTCAGTGAAATGAGTGGTCGGTCATGTGTGGCTGGGTTGCAAGATGTTCTTGTTGAACCCAGTGTATTCCTTTCTAAAGGTACACTAGCGAAAGGTGGTTCCATACCTTGTCATAGTTGGAAATCCATTACCCAATACGTGCTTGCGGTTTTGATTGTATACTATATATGTAGAACGTGAGATGAAAGCGTTTCTGCTAGAAGATTATTATAGTTGCGGTTGATAGACATTATTATAATATCAAAAGGTTTTTGATATAAAGATACTTTGGATTCTCATAAGGGAAAAACCCGTTCCGTTATACGGCGTGGTCTTATGAGATATCGTTTTGTTGCTTAAACTGTTTTTAACTGTTTTACTCATACCAGTCCCATGACTGACCCGAAGTTTATTTTGTTTTGTTTTCCCTAAACTCTTGGGTGCCCAATTTTGTACGGGCAGTCAAGTAGTCGGGATTTACAGATACTTGAAGAGCTGGAGCAAGAGGCTTCAAGATCATATAGCTATTGTTTATTTCCGCTGTGTTGTAAGTACTGTACCTTGATAATGATATATATATATTCAAGTACAGATTTGTATTTCAAAGATATGTTATATATTATATGTTATTCGTTCCGCTGTGAGGTTCGTGTTACTCTGATGTTGTGTTGTTGTTCTTCTTCTATTTTAAGTTTCTATCTTATATATTCTCACCCTCTAATTTCTTTCATGGACTATCCGGTATTTTCCGATGCTCGGAGTGTCGACATTGAGTATATGTCGGTAACCAAGGTCGACAAAATCCCCGGGTCGTTACATACCATGACAAGTCAGGAGCCTAACAACCCTCCTCTCACAATACAGAACAACCCCATACATAGTAAGCCAGTCCAATCCTAGAATTAACCCATAGCCCTTAAACCCGAGCACATAAGCTTCACATTCAAATTCGACGCCTAACACAGATAATTTCAAACCCCGACAAATCATTGATAAATGAGCCGAACCACTAATGGGGTTTGAAACAACTACGGGATCTACTACGATACTAGTAATTAAGTGCAGAGATTCAACTACAGAACTAGATATAAACGAGTGTGAAGCACCAGAATCAAAAAGTGTTCTAACTGGATGATTTGAAAGAGAAACTAAACTTTCTACGGAAATCTTTCTACCTCTTTCAGGAGCACTGATCGCGAGAGCATGCACCCGCCTATCCAGAAGTTCCAGCACTTTGACCTTGTCCTTGCGGTCCTTGTTTCTTTGGGCACTCTTTAGAGTAGTGTCCAAGCTCTCCACAATTAAAGCAACTGATCTTACTTTTCTTACAATCTTTAACCAAGTGACCTTCCTTCCCACAATGGTGACATTATCTCTTATCCTTGCCTTTGTCATTATTCCCTCCTTTCTTCTGATGTTGCTGTTATTGTTGCTGCCATTGATGCTGCTGCTGCTGCCCCTTCTTGGGCCACACCTTTTTATTCTGCGATGACTCCTCGGCTTTCACTGCCTTCTTTTCTCCGTTGTTCCCCTCATGCATTAGGGCCATATCAACAAGTTTTTCAAATGTGGCCCCCATTGGAAGATGGGACATAGCTAAACCATGTAAAGGCTCATTCAGCACCTTAACAAATCGCAAGGCCTTTTTGTGCCGTGTGTCTACCAACTCTAGGCCGAACCTTGCCAGCTGTTTGAACTTGTTCACATATTCCTTTACCATCAAATCTCCTTGTTTGAGTGCTAAGAACCTCTCCATTTGTATGCTTTTCTCCGCTTGGGAAAGAAATTTCACTTCGAACCTCTGTCTAAAGTCTTTCCAAGTCTCTACCGGACGTCCATCTTGGGTGACTTCCCACAAAAATGAGGCTTCATCCTTTAACATCCAAGTAACTAATTGAATTTTCCTTTGGTCCTCCACTTCAAAGATTACAAATAAGTCCTTGGTCTCCTTGAGCCAATTTCGAATTTCAATGAATGACTCATTCCCATGGAAGGGCTTCCCTCCTGTAGCAC
The DNA here is from genome assembly GCA_030737875.1 of Allium sativum. NCBI lineage: Eukaryota > Viridiplantae > Streptophyta > Magnoliopsida > Asparagales > Amaryllidaceae > Allium > Allium sativum. The sequence continues at coordinate 969,433,518 of CM060918.1, read as the reverse complement.
GGAAGTCCTTGTAGATCTTGGCGAAGTTATCTGCTCTTAGAGGGGGAGGAGGAGGAATGATTGGTGCAGCTGGGGGAGGAACGTCTCTTTGGCCTTCGACAGGCGCCATGGCCTCCAAATACCTACGGAACCATCCAGGTATAGTGACGCCCTCTGGGATATTAGGGAGGTTTTGTTCCCCAGACATGATGAAAAAAAAGGAAAAGGAAGAAATTTAGATAAAGGACCGAGTGCTGCTACATATGGCTTTTTGGGGAATGTTTTTCAAAACAGATTTTTCTTTTTGAAAATACTTTCTTTTAAAACTCATTTTGAAAATATTTTTCAAAAACTCCTATCTAATCTAGTAACCTTTACTCTGATACCACGTATGACACCCCAAGTCCGTTAATGTCACTCACAAAGGGAATGCATTAAGTTTCGTGAAACGTTTAGGTAAACAGACACAGAATATTACAAAACAGATATAAAATTTTTTGCAGCAGAAATAAATAACTTTATTAATCATCAAAATTCCCTAATAACAAAATATAGCCATTGCAACGAGAATAGGAGCTTGATCCATACATATCAGCAGCTCCAGCAATCAAGCAAAATCACTGTCAAGCCTGACGTTTCCTCCCTGAGAACCGGGGGGGGGGGGGGGACGGAAGAGAGAAGGAAAAACAAAAGGGGTCAGACAAAAAGTATGACGAGTCTAGTAATTTTTAGCCAGTAAATAAATAAAGGTAATCATGTTAGGCATAAAGTGGATAAGAGAGATCACTATACAAATGGCAGGTGTGACAAGGCATATAAGGTAAGGTTATACATGCTTCACTAATAGCTACTCTGCACTATTACTAGTATAATTTAAAATGAGATGATCCCTTCCACTATAAGTTGGTAGACTTAGGGCATACATCCCAGTGTACCCTAACCACTATCCTAATTGATCGGCTCCCAACTCTGCAGATACCCTGTGCTGGTCCCACAGTAGGGGGTATCACTTCCCTAAAGTGGCAAGCCAAGAGGTGCACAGTCATATCTACTGGTGTCACGGTCGTCTTGTCCCCCTCTACCCGGCCCATGCGCACACATGTCCCCGGCCGGTTTGCACCATCTATACCACCCGTCACATTTTGGATCTCTTATAATCAAGTAGTAAGCGTGCCCTTTCTCCACCTAGTATGGAGTTCCCTACTCTGATACCGAATACGGGTTACTGACTGAAATGGGTCCCACACAATATGATTCAAGCTCTCCCCTTTTGTATTGTATCCCCACTATGTTTTCCACTGACTATGTATACCCTAATGGGTGATCTTTAATTACATAGACCTATACCATTTATGCTTACCATAAAAGGGTGATCTTTAATTACATAACTTTACCGGGTTAAGTATGTGGGCCTATATATATAAATATTACCCACCCCCTTCAGTTATACTTAACCCACCCACTATCCAATCCATTTTACTTAACCCTAACTTATGTTCATAATCATACATTTCTTATGGATTAAATTAGGTTAAGTATTCCTTTCTCATTACCATGTCCAATTATGGTTATATTGGGCTAGACCTCCCACATTAGGCCTACAACGTGTGGATGCTGGATATGCCTGTCGGATCCGGGCAGTCTTATTCCACAGTTGGGCCTAACCTCGTGTCTTAGCCTGAGTCATATTTACACACTTAGACCTCTCACATTAGGTTCAACATCAGTAGCTGCTGGATACGCCGGTCGGGTCCGGGCAGACTTCCGCCACTAATGTAACCTAACCTCGTGTCATAAGTGTTAATATAATCCTAATTATAGTTGTTAAACATTCCATTTATTAATTAATTTACCAATTAATTAATCTTACCTTTTTGGGTGTTATTGCCCATTCTAATAACAATTTGAATTACTAGTCCAAAGATGTTAATTTCCCAATTATGCCAATTTTTACTTTTTCCCCCGTTTCTAACTAACGTCCTCACAAAATTGACGGCATGCCTAGGCTAAATAATTAGCCTAGCCATAAGCGATGAAAAGGAAACCTAAAAGGGATGTAACACAAGTTATCATTGAATATGATTTGGCATAACATAGATTAACATAGTCATAAGGTTGTCATATGAACTTGTGACAATTTCTATGAGGTCAAAGTGAACAAAAGTGAGATCTAAACTAATTATTTAAATATCCAGCAATTCAGATCTAACATAGTAAGGGTGACACATTAGCTTGTTTAGATCTAAGGATAAATTCGCATGTCCAATTTTATAGCATATCCAGATTTATCACAATATGACTGGTGGAAGGTGATTTACATAAAGGACCAGATATAATTAATGTCATAACTTGTCCGAATTAACATATTCACCTTTTCCATAATACAATTACAAGTCAAGATCTATATAGGCAATATCATAAAATAACCATAATTATTTCAGATCTAGAGAAATAGATCTATCAAGATCTACATAGACAACATCATAAAATAACCACAATTATTTTAGATCTACATAGTTTTTAGATTAATACTGGCATAGATTCATACTTTACAACATATCCTATTCATTGTCATTCATGATTCACTGTCATTTCTTTTGACCTAAAAGTGACTAGAAATTCATAGCGTTAGGTTTAGAGAATTGAGAGAGAATAGATCTGAATTCTAAATTCTGCATTTGATTAGCTAAACCGTTGTTGTAGGAATTTATTCTATTTCAGTTTGCAACCCGACAGCATATGGCTCTCATGATCTCCAATGAAGAAAATAGGAGAATAGAGGACCATATTTATAGCCTAGAACCAATGAACCAGACCCAGAATCAAGTCCAACTACGTAAAATGAATTCTTCCCAGATCTTCCAGGGGGTCGACACCCCTGTCAACACCCCCTAAGGGGGGTCGACACCCATGTCGACACCCCCTAAGGGGGGTAGACACCCACGAGCGGGAATTTTCCCGTTCAGCTGGATTTTGTTTTTTGAACTGTTATGAAGCTTCTGGAATTATTGTATATATATATATATATATATATGTTCTTCCTTATGCGTATACAAACTTCTAAGGCCTATAACTTCTCCATATGATATCCGATTTACGCAAACCCGGACTCTATTCCAAGCAGAATTCTGAGACGAACGTAATGGCGCAGCCCATTTCCCTTAATTCTTCTTCCAAAAATTATGTATTCTTTAATCTGTTAATTTTAATATTTTCAAATCATGGGGTGTTGCAATTTAGGTCGATAAGTGAGGAGATTTTAATAGAGGCAACCAAACGTTTCAAACATAAGAAAAAAAATTTAATTCCAAATTTATAATTCTAAATTTGAATAATGTATCAAACGTTAATTTATAATTTATAATTTTGAATTTTTTCAAAGTATTTTTAAAGTTTAATTCCAATTTTTTTTAATATTAGTAAATTTATCTTGGAAATCTTAAATTTTTTAGAATATTAAATGTTAAAGATAACAAGTATTTACATGATTAAATACTAAAAAATTTACAAATACCACTTGTTAATTATTAAAAATTACATATTGATCAAAATTATTAAAAATAAATTATCTAATACATAATAAATATTAATCATTTTTTTAGTATTTAATAGAAATTATCAATTACAAAATAATGAATACTAATTATTACAATAAATAATTATGTATTTATTATTTTTTATAAATTATTAATTTTTATATGTATTTGTAAAATGTTAAATATTTTTAAATATAATCATTAATTATTAATTATTAATAATTAGTAATGTAATACTATATTTAGTAGTTAATAACATATGATTAATATAATATTATTAATGATTAAATATTAAAAAATAATAAATATTGATTTTAAGAAAGCATTAAGAATGTTAACTATTGATTATTGGTACCTATTACAATGGGCATTACTACCATTGTAAAATTAACACCTTTTGCAATGGGCATTTTAAGACCGTTATAAATTTGGCATGTATTACAACATGCATTTTGTGAACGTTGTAAAATTGACATTTGTTACAAGAGGTTAGAAAAGACCGTTGTAATATCGTTCTGTTACAACGGGTTGTTTTTGCCCGTTGTAAAAAAGGTGTTAAATGAGGCATCTATTACTACGAGCATGAATTGACCATTTAAATAGTGGTATACTACAACTGGCAGTCATTGCCCTTTGTAAAAATGATGTTGTAATAGGGTATTTTGTTGTAATTAATGATGGTTGATTTGGAGTATATATTTAGGTTTAGGAGGTTGAGTAGCTTGTGTATGCAAATTTTGGGAATATTCAACTTAGAAGAGTTCGCTACCTGTACTGGAAGGCGTGAAGGACCAATTCGAATGCGATTTGAGTGAAAGCATTGAGTTTGACATTATGGGTATGGAAAGGAAATGTGATCAACGAGAAGAATTATGGTTATTTTTTCTTTATTTTAAGAGGAGTGTGGAGGGAGAACAAATGGAAGAAATATGCGCAATGACCATGGTTATTTTCTTTGTGTGGTCTGTAGAGTGACATGAAGAAAGGGATTAATGTGTGGGTGAGATTTTAAAATGATAGTTTTTTAGGTTAGTGAATAGTTAATGATGTATTAAGTTATTTAAATATGTGTTGAACTTGTAAAATTGATAACTTCTTCACACGTTATCAGAATTTAGCAAAACAAGATCCGTAGGGATCGTATGGACACACGATACACAATGAAACCGGTTTGGACCAATTTGGAGCTCGTTACAATTTATGACAAAATAAAACGTTTGATCAAACTATTGAAAATTAATTGTTGTTCAATGGTTAATAACCAATATGAGTAAACTCACTAACTATGTCTAGTTTTATGATATTATAAACGTTATCTAATGTTGATATATGATGATTGAATGTTGTGTGATGATTGCTTGGATGAATTTCTAATGAATTGGTTGAAATTATAGATATAATTATGTATAATGTTAGTTAAATATTAATTCTATTTATTATGATATCTCATATTGAAATAAATATTGATGTTATTTACGTTGATTAATATCTGTGAATGCATGGAAATAGGTTGGAGCGATCCAACTGTACTCCCCAAAATTATTATTGTTTATTTTCATATATTGTGATTTATGATGTGCTAACTGTTCTGTGATGGATTTTATTGTGTTAGATGTTTGAATAGCACTGGCCCTATAATAACTGGTATTTAAATACCGTAAAAATTTATTCGAATGAAATGGAAAACGAATTTGGGTTTTTAGAAGGAAAAGTCTATTTTATATTTAGAAATTTAATTTCGAATATGCTAGAATATAATAGCTTGTTTTTAATAATAAAACAAGTAGTTTGATTTATAAATGATGTTTATAAATGAAGTGAAATAATTATCATTAGATAATTTTGCGAATGTAAATTCAAGAATGAATTTAAAAAAAGGAATCTGGAAATTATTTTAAAAATAAAATGATGAAATTTATTTCGATGTTCGAAATGTGAATAGAACTAAAATAAATCCATAGGATTTATAATTAGAATTCGACTATGTCGAATGTTATAAAAATAATTAACTTCTAGAAATTATATATTATATAATTCGAAACCTGACAAGATAAACAATATTCGGTTTGAAGCCGATATTTTATAATCGAATGTAAAATCAATATAGAATTATAAACTTGTTAAATAGAATAGAAGGATGGTGTGTAAACGAGATTGGATTAATAAAATGGAATGTAAATGAGAAGTTACAAAATGACTCAATAAACAGAATTTAAACCTATAATAATATTTATAAATTGAAATCAAGATTTATTTGATATAATGAGTCCAAATTTCTAGAAAGAAATAATATTCACATTTTAGGCAAATAATGGTTTAAAACCAAACGTTTTGTAGATTGAAATAGTTACAAGGAAAATTGGTAAGGATTTGGAAGTGATAAATTCGAAGGTTAAATTAGGAAATTGAGTTAACCTGAGACGATAATTTATTCCAAAGTTCGAAATGTTAATCGAATAAATATTTTTCGAAAGAGAGTTATTTATTGAAATTTGATTATATCGAACTCAGGAAAGTACTATTTACTTTCCGTTTTAATTTATGCTTAAATAATTAATTATTTATCCAAATTTAAGAATAAGAGTAATATTTTAAGTTAAATATTTTGAAAGCAAGGATTATAAAGATATCGTTATAATCAATGCTTTCTATTAAAGAAGTGGATTCGTAAACTCAATCCGATAGTTGCGTAAGCGATGTTTTGTTGGTAATTGAAGTTGTGAGTTTTGTCTATTCCGAAGTTAAGAACGCTGTTCAGTAAAGGTCTGATAGGTAATTATACCCCAACTTGATTGACTACATAATTGACTAAGGAATAACTAAGGTACGATGGCGAAGATTGGTTAGAGATACGGTTTGTTAATAAGCGATTAATAGGTTGAAGGGTCGTAACGATGTTTTATACATCGTCCGGTTAAATCTAAGTAAATGGATTTTGGAAACATTTTCCATATATAATCAGGGATGCTATCTAAGCATAGAAATGGAATGTTTTTATGGATAAGAAGTTAAGAAATGGTGTTAAGGAAATTAGAAACTGACTGGAGATTAGTCGAGTTGAATGGCTTCCTACATGTTGATCTGATGTTGGTTTCGGCCTTCAGGGTTGATACTTAAGGAGTTGTTCTCTTACTAGTTTACAGTTAGGGACTAATGGATGTGGTAGATTAGTGGTGCATGAATAAGAAAAGGAAATGTTTTCCAATACTAATAACGTATATTTTCTAAATATAGAAAATAAGAAATGTAAAGAGATGGAAATGCTTTTCTATTGATAATAAGAGATATTTTCTAGATTATGGAAAATAAATAGATATGATAAATGGAAATGTTTTCTTAAGAAATCATGAGAGGCCAAATGGGATTTGAGAGATATTTGGGAAAAGATACGGAAAACGGGAAAATGATAAATGGAAAAATGATAGATTAATAAGAAATTAATTTAAAGGGGCTTAGTATTGCTTGATGCTTGATAAATAGAATTTCCATTTGGAAATAGGATCATTGGTTGTATGGATGTTTTCCTTTGATGGTTAAATAACCGGCTATTAAAGTTTTTTGCCCATTTTATATTTCCGTTGTCAATACGGGGAGACCGAGATCATATTTATTATCTGAAAACCACTCTGTATGGGCATATGCGTTGCGCATCAAATATGCTGAAGATAAATTGAAGACAGAGTAGAGTGCAAGGGTTGTTCTGTTAATCCTAGGTAGAAGTTGCCTAAGATGGATTGATAGGATTGTGCCTTCGGTTGTTCCAATTCTAGGACAATTTGTATGGAAAATGTTTGACAGAGTACGCCTAGAGGATCAAATACATTGATTTTTTTCAAACATAATTACCTTTGGTGGCGGAGGAATTCGATTCTCTTAGCTTTATACCCGTGATATTTTGGGAAATTCAATAAATGATTTGACGGGTTTAACGATGTGGCATTCAAAGTGAATGATTGCTGTGGTATTGAAAAGGTAAGACGTAGCCTCAGACCTCACACCCGGAAAATGGTATAAAATCGGGTAGGTCGCATGGCTATGTGGGTCGCTCCCATTAGGGTATATTATCACCCAAACTATAGAAAATCCATTTTCTTCTTTAATCTATCACTGTTGTATGCTTCGATAACGGTTGCTGATCCCAACCGTTGGTGATAATACGTTCGGAACACTCAAGCGAAGTGAGTGGCCGGTCATGTTAAGTCTGGGTTGCAAGATGTTCTTGTTGAACTCAGTGTACACTGTCAGAAGGTGGTCCCATACCTTGCCATAGTTGGAACCCATTCTCCAATAAGAGCCAACGGTTTTGGTTGTATACTATGTATGTGGAGCGTGAGATGCAAGCATTCTGCTAGATTGTTATTTATATTTATTTAGAAACTATTATAATATTAGAATAATATTGGTTTAAAAAATATTTTGGGTTATCGTAAGGTAAAAGCCACCCGTGTTTATGTGTGGATCGGTCTTATGATTATCCTTTCTTTTTAAAAGTTAAACCAAGTGGTTGGAGTTTACTCACCACTCCCTTGACTGACCCAGAGTTTATTTTGTTTTACTCTAAACACTTAGGTGCCTAAATTTTTATTGGCAATCAAGTAGTCGGGATATTATAGATACACTTGGAAGAGCTTGGAGTAGGAGGCTTCAACATTGTATAGCTATTATTTATTTCTGTTGTGTTGTAAGTGTCATACTCCATGAACGGTATATATACACACTTTGTGATTTGTATTTCAAAAGTTATGTTATATAATATATTTGATTCATTCCGCTGTGAGATTCATGCTTACTCTGATATTGTTGTATTTACATTCTTTTTCTTTTTTTATTCTAACCTTTATTCTTTATACTTCTCACTCTCTAACTTCTGTCTATTAACGTTTCAGTATTTTCGATACTTGAATAGTCGAGATGGTGTTTTGTGTCGATTTTTGCAGTAAAAAATATCCCGGTTCATTACAGTGGTATCAGAGCATAAGGTTAAGTGATAACCTTGGCTCTGTGGTGTAATTCAATACAGATGAGGTTTGTAATACCAAAGATTGAGTTGAATGTATGAATATATATATATATATATAAGAGAGCATACTTGTAGATTGTATACAAATTGTTTTATATTGTCTTGGTTGGTTTGTTGAGTGGATTATGAATTCTGGTTTATCAGTATGATCCACTGTATCGATATGGGTTTCTAAATGCTCGAATACGATGAATCGACACGGTATGTTTTGAAGAGAGGGTAAACGAAATAATTTTACCTAAAATATATTTTGATACAATGAAAGTATTTATCTTGGGATTATTATAGAATATTGGATGCGTCAGTTGTTATTATAATCAAACAAGAATATAATTGAGATGGTTATAAATAACCAATCAGAATTCGAATGAGTGTAATATTTTAAATCAGATGAAATGAATACGGATTTAAATCAGAATTTAGAACCAAAAATTCCGGAAATACAAAAAATGTTGTAAATGTATTTGGATTAAATATATGGGAATTTTTAGATCGTGGGAGATTTAAAATGTTTTCAAGTATTGTGAAGGATATTCTGAAGTAACTTCCAAATAGAAATATTTGAAAAAAAATGAGTTTTGAAAGTGTTATAGTATTGAACTCACTTCGGTCGCTGGAAAATAATTCTGAAGATGAGTGCAGCATCATCAACGTTCATTTTCGAGTTTCTAAGTGATAGATTACTACTAAAAATATTCTTTTTGGATTGTTTTGAGAAAATGAGTTGTTTTGAATCCTAAAAAGGAAAGTTGATTGTAACGATTACGGATTTTGCCCGGACCTAATCGATCGCAAAATCGACTAAGACCATTCAAAAACCCGAATACGCTAACTTTGGGCATACAACACATCTAAACAAATAACAAAAGACTTTTATAAACATTATATTAATGTTACATCAGAGTACATAATATCAGAGTACAACGAAAATAATAATACTACAGCGGAAGATAATTTACAATGAATTTAATACATTGCAGCGGAAATGAATAAACTAGCACAGCGGAAGACTATCAATGCTCTGGACACATCTTTAAGTTTCGATCTAGAATCTTGCTCAATATATCTGCAAAATAAGCTACTCGACTGCCCGTATGGAAAGGAGGGCACCTAAGTTTGCAAAGTGAAACAAACTACAGGTCAGTCATGGGACTGATATGAGAAATCTTACTTAACTAATCTAATAATAAGGATAATCACAGGACCATGCCGCTATCGCGGAACGGGTTTACTCCATTGGATTTCCAGTGCATAAATACAGTAAATCGTTAAACAACGCAATGCTTTTTAGAAAAATGAAACCATTATAAGACTGAAGTCCCATCACACAATGCAACGCAAACCAGAGGATAGAGTTTTGCCTTATAATGGTCAAAAATGCTTGATACGATAAAACGGATTTGATATTATTATTAGTGCATACACGTTTTAAAAACAATTTAATCATAATGTATCAATCATAGACGGTATAGTACCCCATCCCACTATGTCGCCATACTAGTTCTACAATCAAAACCGCATGATGTCGTATTGGAAGTTGGATTCCCATCATGAGTCAAGGCTAAGGACGATCTCCTTACGATTCGACACACTCTAGCAAATATCCCAGGATCACACCTACGGGCAACCCTTGAATCCTACAGGGCCGGTCCACAAATACTTTAGTGCATTGGCAATTCCTAAACACACGCTTCTCGGTCCTATTGAACCTATAAATTGATCACTATCGACCAATATAACCGAGGCCTTGTAATCCATCATCCACATAAGTAAAATGTCTGGGCTTGTAAAACCCTGATACCACTTCTAGCTAGAAAGAAACATGTGCACTCCCTGCGTTCCCTTGTCCCGTTTTTAACTCATACCAGGGTGTGAGGCATGCGAAGTAACGCTATACACAAGCTATGCCTAAATGGGTTGTGTTTTGATCATCAACCACAAGGCCCTGCTTTTCAACAAAAGCCTCGATCATTTGCATCTTGGCATGCCACATTGGCAATTCACGCCATGCGATCGATAACTACAATATATAACCTCTGAGCTCATGTGTAACAACCCGTAAAATCTGGGCCAGTTTAAAATTTTTATTTTGGCAATTTTGGCGAATTTTGATTATTTAAAATGAATTATTTTAAATAATATCGACGAGAAAATTATTTTGAATATAATTAGGACGTATATATTATACGCGTCGTTGTTAGAATATATAATAATTATATATTATTATAAAAGGAATAGAAAATGGCGCGGTAGTTCGAAAATTCGATTTCTAATTTCAAATGAATATACAGAATTCAATATAAGTCAGAATTGAACGAAACAAGAAATATTTGAATCTGTATAACTATATCTTTGTAACGAAGTTAACAAACTGAGATTTCATCTTAGAAATGATAAGATATGTCCAGTTTAAAATTAGAAATAGTTGCTGTGGAATTTATATATATTTTTATATATATAAGGCCCTTAAAAATAGCAATTTTGCAAACGACCTCGGATTTCGACGAAACCAGTTTTGTTGGGTCCGTGATGTTAAGTTATTGCTAGATTCCAAATTTCATAATTTTTCGAATCAATATGTGAGCGTGGCAAAGGAAAACGCGTTTGACCAGTTTCAGTTGATTTTAATCGACTGGAAATTGGCCATTTTTCTAACGGTCTCAGAATTCGGCGAAACTAGTTTTGTTAGGACCGTATCGTCAATACGAAGCTAGAAAATATTTTTATAGAATTTTTCTAGTTAGTATGTGGCCCCGGTAATTTGAAATGTACGTTTAAAATTCAATATAGTGATTTAAATGTAAATTTAACGGAAACTGATTCAAACAGTCGAATCAGCGTGCGATACATATCCCATTGTGTTCGGAATGGGGGTATTACGTTAGGGATGACAGTCGTTGGACCCGGTTCGGTGTTCGTATGTAAAAGTCAACGTAAATTGAAAAAAGAAAAAAAAAAGAAAAAAAAAATATATATCTCTCCCCCCCCCTTTTTACTCTGGCCCCCCCCCCTCATATTTTCAATCGAAAATAGAAAAGAAAAAAAAAAAACCCCGACGATCTCATCGGCGACCCCTCCCACGTCGTCGCCCTCCTCCCTGGCGCCTCCACGGCCACACCGCACCCCCCCCACCAGACTCCAGCAACGACGGAAACCCCCCCATCCCCAATCGAAGCGCACCCAAACCCGAGGCAAAAATCGACTGCAGCCCCCCCCCCCATTCGTCGAACCACCTGACGAGGACCGAAGCCCACCTCCGATGAAGTCGATGCCCCCTAGAACCTGCCGCCGATGAAGTCGATGCCCCCCTTCACTAAAATCAGTACGTTTTTATTTTTACTGTATGTTTTTGTTTTTGTTTTTGTTAATTTGAAAACTGTTTTTTTTGTTGTATTTTAAAATTGATTTCTTAAGTTTTTTTTTTTAACAGATTTTTTTTTTTAAAAAAAAAAGAAATAAAAACTGAAATGATTTTTAAGAAAGTTAAAACCTGATTTTTAAAAAAAGAAATAAAAACTGAAATGATTTTTAAGAAAGTTAAAACCTGATTTTTAAAAAAAGAAATAAAAACTGAAATGATTTTTAAGAAAGTTAAAACCTGATTTTTAAAAAAAGAAATAAAAACTGAAATGATTTTTAAGAAAGTTAAAACCTGATTTTTAAAAAAAGAAATAAAAACTGAAATGATTTTTAAGAAAGTTAAAACCTGATTTTTAAAAAAAGAAATAAAAACTGAAATGATTTTTAGGAAAGTTAAAACCTGTTTTTTTTTAAAAAAGAAATAAAAACTGAAATTTTTAGAAAAGAAAGGAAACTGAACTGATTTTAATTAAAAGGTTAAAACAGTTTTTTTTCTAAATATTTAAAACCGATTCTTTATTTTAAAAAGGTTTTAAAAGATTTGAATTTTAAAAAGGTTTTAAAAGATTTGAATTTTAAAAAGGTTTTAAAAGATTTGAATTTTTAAAAGGTAAAAGATTTAAACTTTGAAAAGTAAAAGAAAAGATTAGATCTTTGAAATGGAAAAGGCGGAATCTATATAAATAAAAATTCGATTTTTATATATTGAACTTTGAAATAAAAATTCGATTTTTATATATTGAACTTCGAAATAAAAATAGAATTTTTATATATTGAACTTCGAAATAAAAATTTGATTTTTAAATATTGAATAGCGAAGTAAAAATTCGATTTTTACGTATGTAGTGAAAGCAGCAACGAAGATGACGAAGATGCGATAGCGATGAAGATTTCCTGCAAAGGAAGTGCCGTGAAGCTAGGATAGCTATATGTGAGAATTTCTCACCTTTCAATTTAATTTTTCTAGTTATATATACACTAGGATGCAGACGGTGCTTAGTAGCACCCGACACAATCGTCCACAGACCATGGACTTGTTTGTTTGGCTGTGTTGTTAGTTAGATTGTTTGGGTTGATTTGAATAGTTTGGTGAAATGAAATTGATATGATTGATGTGTGAATGGCGTGGGCCTTCACTAGACCGGGGATAAGGCTAGGCCTCGTCCCGTTTCTAGTATCGTGCCGTTATGCCGCCGAAATTTTCTAAAATATGTTAGAAAAATAAAAATATCATTTTTATTGAATAAATGAATTGAATAGAAATTCATATGTTGGAATAAAATGTTTTATCGTTAAAAATATAATTTTTAACGTGAATGTGAATAAATAAATATTCATTTACAAACCAGACGGTTTGTTTATGAACACTTATTTGAATGACATTGATTGGGACGATAAATTTTACACATCGCCCAACTGCACGAATAAAATATTGGTTTGATTGTTTGAAACCCCACACGGGTGTTGGGATGAAACTTGAAGTTCACTCATCCTGATTGATTAAACGTGTCGATCGATTGATTGACAGGCTGTTATAAGCGTTGAATATCTATATTTGATGCTTATACAGTGTAGTGCACTTTGGTTGATGGTTGATTATTTTTCAATGTAATTATATACATGTGCTGTATGAAAATCCATATAATTAACTTTATATGGTAATTGATTGGGCCTCATTTCAATTTGAAAAATAAAGAATATTATAAAATAAAAGTTCATGTGTTGACAGTACTCATTCATTGAGATTGGTCATGTGTTGAACGAAATATTTTGATAATAACAACTATTTTGAAAAAGAAATATTTGAAATAGAATATTTGAAAATAGAAATTTATGAAGCCGTGCTGATTAGATTGACGCCATTTTGACGTGAACGATATTTATATCGATTTTATTCATCTTAAAAATGAATATTGAAAAGTGATTTCGAAATCGAATATTTTGAATTGAATTGAAAACGATTTCGAAATGAATTGAATTGAAAACGATTTCGAAATGAATTGAATTGAAAACGATTTCGAAATGAAATAAATTGAAAACGAATTTAAATTGAATTGAAAACGATTTCGAAATGAAATAAATTGAAAACGAATTTAAATTGAATTGAAAACGATTTCGAAATGAAATGAATTTTGAAACGAATTTATAAAGAAGAATTCAATTTTGATTTGAATTGAAAAGGAAGTTGAAATTGTTTTTGAAACGAATTCAAAACTATTTATATAATTCGTTTTAAATAGAAATCGACGAAGTATATATTATATATATTATATATATAATATAATGGCCTGAATAGAACGCGCCGCGCCGCGGCAGTTCGTGAATTTCGACCATTTATTTCAAACGGACATTGCGGGAGATCCGACCGTCGGATTCTCCTAAAACCGGAACCGTTGGGTTCGTATCGAAAAGAGCTTTCTAATGAATGTTAGAAATTTGAAATCTAACGGTTGGATTTGGAGATACGTCCAAATCAAATTCGAAAAAGGTCGCTGTAAGTGCAGTTCGATGGCCGTTGTTGGAAATCGACTGTACGGGCCTTGATAAAATTATTAAAAATAGTAATAATTTGTGTAAAATCATAAGAAATGATTTGTGAAAGTTTGGGATGAAAAACTCCATATTTGAAAAGATAAAAATAGATTTTTATCGAAATGAACTAGTTTTGAACTAGAATTATAATTCTATTTATTTTTAAATAAATAAATTGAATTTGAAATGGTTTTGAAAATAACCAAAATTTCCAATGATTGCATTGGAGTGGATTTGAATCGAAATTGTCTTCGGAATATTTCGATATTGGAATTCGTGATATTACAGGTGTTGTTATGGAAATTTGAAAGATATATATTTGTATCGTTATTTCCAATACGACATTTGTTAGTCGTAGAATTCGATATTGAATATAAGCCGATATATTTTCTATTCAGAGCCTTGTATTGAATATCGAATGTGATTTGGGTTTGTCGTGAATGGTGTCTTCACTAACACTTTTCTTGAACCCAGTTGAGAAAAGATTAAATCTTTTTATTTAGATTTAATGAAGTGTACCAATTAAATGATATTTAATTGGAATTGAATTGGTATTGATTTTTGGGTTTATCGTGAACAGTGTTTTAAATAACACTTGTTCTTTAACCCGATAATTAATGGAATGTGATTTGGGTTTGTCGTGAATGGTGTCTTCACTAACACTGTTCTTGAACCCAGTTGAGAAAAGATTAAATCTTTTTATTTAGATTTAATGAAGTGTACCAATTAAATGATATTTAATTGGAATTGAATTGGTATTGATTTTTGGGTTTATCGTGAACAGTGTTTTAAATAACACTTGTTCTTTAACCCGATAATTAATGGAATGTGATTTTGGGTTTATCGTGAATCGTGTTTTTAAATGACACTGATTCTTTAACCCAGATAATGATTAAAACTAAGTGGAGTTTTATTGAATCTTTAATTAGATTGAAAAGATCGAGAATGGAGTATCACCAGTTTTGCTCCAGGCGATAGTTAAATCTTTAATTAGATTTGAATGTGAAATTTAGAAACTAACTGTCGGTTAGCCAAGCAGAATGGTTTTCCGAATATTGATCTGATGTTGGTTTCGGCCTTCGGGGTTAATATTTGGGGAATTATTCTCTTGATTAATTTACGGTTAGTGACTAATGAATTGGAATGAGGCGTATGTTGTGTTTGTGTAACACTTATTTAAAATATACGCGAGTTATTCGGAAAGACCGGGTTCATCCCATTCTGAATAACTGATACGACGATAAGTCGAAGATGAAGACGGTGGTCGAAGACCGGAAGTCTTCACGTCGTTTGGGTGATAACTGATGATCTTGATTGGGCTGTACACCCAAGAAGATGGAAACAGTTAGTGATCGTCCAGACGTACTTGGAGATCGATGGATAGGCGGGGTACTAGGTGCCTCTGGTTTCGTTCAGACCCAGAACGGACTTGTAAATGGATTGTGTGTCTGACATCGGATTTCATTCTGTGTGACTGATATCGGTTGCATAGGATGGTTTGCCTGTGTGGCATGCTAAGATGCAAATGATCAGGGCTTCTGTTGAAAAGCAAAGTCTTGTGGTTGATGATCAAAGCACGGCCTTTGTGGCGTAGCTTTGTGTAACGTTTACCTCGCGTGTTTCACACCAGGTATGAACCAAAAACGGGAGACGGACCTCAGGGAGGACTTGCGTTTCTTTCTAGCTAGAAGTGGCGTCAGTGGTTTTACACGCCCTGACGAGTTTGACTTATGTTGTTGTTGCTGTTGCGAGGCGCCTCGGTTATATCGGTTTCGGCCGAATGCATTCTGGTCGGCTGACGGACCAGACTTACACCCCATAGGGTGGGGAGACGTAGTGTTCAGGCATTTTAATCCACATCGGTGGACCGGCCCTGTCGCTCCAAGGCTTGACTGAGTACTTGCCTAGACATGGGCTAGATTGTCTGAAATCGGTTGAGGACTATCTTTTGCCTCGGTTCATAGACGGAAATCCAATTTCCAAATACGTGACATTTGCGGTTTTATTTGTAAACCTATATATGGCGACATGATATATGGTACCCATGCCGCCTATGATTGATACTTATGATTTGAAGTTGTTTTATACACTATGCACTTATTATAGTATCAAATGATTTGTTTCAAACGTATCAAGCATTCTTTGGCTGTTATAAGGGAAAACCCTATCCTCGGCTGCGTTGCATTGTGTGATGGGACCTGGGTCTTATAACAACTTCATTTTTCTTTATTTAGCATTGCGCTGTTTGTTTTATGCACAGGTATTCTTGGGAGGAAACCCGTTCCGTGTTATACGGTGTGGTCCCTTGATTTACCTAACTTTAAAAATAAAGAATAATAACTGTTTTAGTTCTCACACCAGTCACATGACTGACCTGGAGTTTATTGTTTTAACCTAAACTCTGGGTGCCCCTATTTTGACACGGGCAGCTAGTAGTTTTGGTTTTGCAGATTTATATTCACAGGAACCTGGTTTACAGCTGGAACGATATCCGGAAAGCTTTGTATCCGTATATCTCATTCTAGTTGTGTATTGTATTATTTTCCGCTGTTATGTATTTAAATGTAATTTAAATCTCTGATATCTCTGTGTAATATTTATTTATACTCTGTATATTCTTGTAATCTGATGCATTGTTGTAATATACAATGAAACGTTCTTCTGTTTGTGTTCTGTTGTGGTTTGTTCTCGAACTATCCGACACTTTCCTTTACGGGGAAGTTGCGGGTCTTTACATCATGCGTATCAGAGAAGGGTGTTAAACAAGAGAATAAATTCTCCACCACTAAACAGATATATATTGAATAGAAATCAATTTACATAGAATGAAATCCAATGTCAGACACACATCCATTTACAAGTCCGTTCTGGGTTTGAACGAAACCAGAGACACCTTATTCCTTGTCCCGTATGTCCAATATGGAAGAGAGGTGCTCGCTTATCCGAACAATCAACAAGTACGTCCGAAAAACTACCACTTTAACACTTTCATGGGAGCAAATCAGTCCAAGGCATCAGTAATCATCCATTCGATGTGAAGATCGCCGGTCTTCGATCACCGTCTTCAATGTCTTCGACTTTAAATTGTCTTATAATTATTTGAAATGAGATTGAACTCGGTCTTTTCAAATAATTCTCGAATAATTATAATTTAAAATCATTTTATATCATTAATATTGTTTTATAACAATTTAACGCTATCTTTATTTATATAAAAATAGCCCAATTTAATTCAACGATGCTTCGGGTCAATAGGCGGCCGACCCTAGTGCTGTTTTTATCAAAATTTGATTTACACATTTCTCGAATTCTAACCGTTAGACTTTGACGAATTTTATATCGTTGGAAAGATCTTCCCAAAGCGGACCTAAAGGTTCCAATTTTGGGAAGATTTCGAAACGCGAACTACCGTGCACGATTCGTTTAATTTTAATTTATATATATATACATACATATAAAAAATTATATATATATAAATATAAACTATTTGAGGATTCCTCTAACGTATTTAACACGCCAAATAAAAGAATGTTTTATTGGCATAACACATCTAAATGTTCATAATGTCAAATAAATATGTATTTCATTTACATGACATCTTTGCTAATGACAAATAAAAAGATAAAATTTACCTTCATTATTTGTAGGCAATTTCTATTTTATACTTTAACAAATAAAAAGAAATATTTTTATTTGTAAATAGTTTCAATGTATGACATGACACACATAAAAATGTTTATTTTAATTTGCATACAAACTCTAATATATACTCTAAAAATAAAAAATGTCTTTTTAATTTATACACAGATTCTAATGTGTATATTTGCAATAGAAATGTCTCTTTAATATATACATAAATTCCAATGTATATATTTGCAGTAGAAATGTATCTTTAATATATACACAAATTCTAATGTGTATATTGACAATAAAAATGTCACTTTGATATATACACAAATTCTAATGTGCATATTGACAATAAAAATGTCACTTTAATATATACACAAATTCTAATGTATATATTGACAATAAAAATGTCATTTTAATATATACACAAATTATAATGTGTATATTGACAATAAAAATATCACTTTAATATATGCACAAATTCTAATGTGTATATTGACAATAAAAATGTCACTTTAATATATACACAAATTCTAATGTGTATATTGACAATAAAGATGATTCTATAATTTGCATACAAACTCTATTTCAACAAAATGCATAAAAAGTGATACGTTCATTTTTGTTGACAATTCTAGTTCAACAAAATGATTAAAAATTGATTCATTCATTTTGATGACAATTCTATTTCAACAAAATGATTAAAATGATATTTTTCATTTTTGTTGACAATACTATTTCAACAAAATGAATAAAAAGTGACAATTTCATATTGTTAACAATTCTAATTTAACAAAATGAATATTAATGATATTTGATATTATTAACAATTCTCATTTAACAAAATGAATATTTTTGTTGTAACACAAATCTATTTACCAAAAATGCTATTTGTGTGTTGACACAAACCTATTTAACAAAAATGCTATTTTTTTTTTACCTCAAATCTATTTAATAGAAATTTAATTTTTGTTTTTCAACCATCGTATTTTGAAAAAATGTAAAATTTTGTTTCCATTATTATATTTTGACAAAAATGAATATTTTGGTTCAACTAATCTATTTTGACTAAAAATGTCTATTTTGACAAAATATATATTTTGATTCAGCTAATCTATTTTGACAAAACTGTATATTTTGACAAAAATATATGTTTTGATTTAAGTAATCTATTTTGAAAAAAGTGTATATTTTGACAAAAATATATGTTTTGATTTAACTAATCTATTTTGACAAAAGTAAATGTTTTGTTTCAACTAATATAATTTGACAAAAGTAAATGTTTTGTTTCAACTAATATAATTTGACAAAAGTGACAAATTGGTTTCAATTTTTATAATTTGACAAAAGCGACAAATTTGATTTCAACTTTTATAATTTGACAAAAGTAAATATTTTGTTTCATCCAAACTATTTGACAAAAATGAATATTTTTGTTTTTCTTACATTATATTAGAAATGTGAAATTTTAATGTAAACAATTTTTTTTTATTTTAAACCATGAACATTTCTCTATATTCTATTCATGACATTAAAAATGTAAATTTTTAGTGTAATCATGTTTTTATTTTAAAACATGATTTTTTTTTTCTAATTCAGCAAATGATAGAAACTTATATTTCATTTTTGTTGAAACTTCTAATTCAACAAAATATATAAAATTGTATATTTCATGTTTTTGTTGAAAACTCTAGTTCAACAAAATGACATAAATGTATAATTCAATTTTGTTGAAAACTCTAGTTCAACAAAATGACACAAATGTATAATTCAATTTTGTTGAAAATTCTAATTCAACATTGATAAAAATAAACATTCTTGTTCAACAATTCTAATTTGACAAAAATGAACATTTTGGTTTCAATTAAACAAATTGATAAAAGTGATCATTTTGGTTTCAACTAAACAAATTGACAAAAGTGATCATTTTAATCTCTTTTATCCTAACCTTTTGTTATAATCTTATTATTATAATAAAGACAAACTTTTGACGTAAACCATGTTAACAATGGAAATGGAAATTTTATTATAAATCTATTTTTTGACTAAATCATATTTCATGTTAATAATAAAAATGAATATTTTATTGTAAATCTAAATTTAACAAAATCATATATTTCAAGTTATTTATTTAAACAAAAAGGTGCATTTTTGTTTTGACAAATTTTATTTAAACAAAGATGACAATTCCAATTCACCATTCAAATTTTGACAGAAATGATAATTTTTGTCCGATGGTTTTAGCATGACAATTTCATCTAAACAAAAATTATATATTTTTCTTTCACTCATTTTATTACAACCCAATGATCCAGATGTTTTTAACAATTTTATCAAAGCAAAATAACACCAAATAAACAAATCTACATACTACATCCATCACAGATCAAATCACGAATCATAACAAATATAAATCAACTACCGATTGATGATAATACAATCAGAATTATTTCTAATTATTGAAGAAGAAGAAATAAAATAGAATTCTCACATTTTGGGTTTGAATTCTTCAAAATTTTAGATCGCTTCGTTTCAGATCTGGTCTGTTCCATCGCGAAGTGTTCGATTCTACGGTTTCAATGCAATTGAAATTTTCTGATTCCATTTCGGTTTAACAAAGATATCGCAGTTTAAAGATTAATTACATATTTAAGAAAATTAAATATTTAATTTAATAACATTTTAGTCCATCTTCTCTAATCAGTTTTTAGGCCCTCTCCTTCTGGAATTAACAAACCCATTCTTCCTCTTCGATTATCACCATCGCACCCTCCCCGAAGCACCATACTCTGATCAAACCTCCTCACTCCGACCGCCTCAACCTTGCCACCTTGCGCCTGGCCATCATGTCTCACTCGGTGGGCCCCTCCGTTACTGATAGCACCCAAAAGTCGGCGCCTTTGAGGCAAAATTATGGCCGCCTTAACACCCTAGGTTCGATCATAACCGTTTGATTCTGAAGAAATCGAAATTCCCTTTGATATTGTTTTTGGATTGATATTCTAATTTGAATATAGTTAGGAGAATTTTGGTGATTAAAACCATAGCATTTCAACCGTAGAAAGCAATGGTAGCAGCTGTCATTTTAGAACTAGGGTTTAGGTTTTGTCCTATTTATAATATAATATTAATTTAATTCATTAATTTACCAAAATAGTCCATTAATTCCATCCCGCTTCAAATTTAGCCCAACTAATGTTGTCCCTAGCCAAACACCCCCCTTACGGACACACTGGACTAGGTCCCGTCAGCCCATTTGATCATCTCAGCCCACTTTTCTTTAATTTAAAATATAAAACATTTAATTATTCAATTTGATCATACATTTTAATTCACCGAGGCCACATAATGACTCTAAAAATTTCAGAAAAATTATATCTGGCTATGTTTTGATGATACGGTCCTAAAAAAACTAATATCGTCGAATTTGGAGACTGTTTGAATAATGGTCATTTTCTGGTAGGTCCAATTTGACTAAAATTGACAACACATTTTCTTTTGACACGCTCACATATTAGTTCCAAAAATTATAAAAATTAGAATCTTGCAATAATTTGACATTCCGGATCGAACAAAAGTGGTTTCATCGAAAACGAATGTCGTTTGCAAAATGGGTATTTGTACGGGCTATATATTATATTAAATTTCATAGCGACTATTCTGAATATTAAACTGGGCATAACTTCTGATTCCCGCTATGAAAATTCATTTTTTCAGATTCGTTGGAAAGATGATTTTAAATAGATTTAAATAATTTTGGTTTCACTAAAATCCGATTTATTTTGAATCCTGTACATTCAGTCAAAGTTCAAATTCAAATTTTCAAACTGCCGCGGTATTTCTAATTCCCTTTATAATTATAATGAATATATTCGTTCTAACTTCGATTTGAATAAATTTTTAGTCATTGTTATTTAAAATAAATTATTTTAAATATTCAAAATCCATTAAAATTACTAAAATAAAAATTTTAAATTGGTTTCAAAATTCTGGGTTGTTACAATCTCCCCCACTTAAAATCTTTTCGTCCTCGAAAAGGAACGGAGCTGAAAGTTGTGTAATTAACCAACTCAACTTTCATTTTTTATAAGTTTCAATAATTTTATTAGTTGATTAAATTTTTAAATATATATAACTTTTATATATCAAAAATCATATTTTCTAAGATCGGATTATATATAATCACAAATACGTTCATTATATACTTGTCACTCTCAACTCATTTTAGGGCATTTCTAACCCCATCTCTAACGAGTTTCTCATTCTAGGATACTACTGATCCTATCTCTAACGAGGATTCCTTTATAGGACATTACTAATCCTATCTCTAATGAGTCTTTTTTCAGTTCTAACGAGTTGTACCCTAAAGATTTGAGCTAACTAGATGTAATAACCCGGAAATTCTGGGCCAGTTTAAATTTTTTATTTTGGCTATTTTAGCGAATTTTGATTATTTAAAATGAATTGTTTTGAATAATATCGACGAGAAATTTATTTCGAAAATAATTCGAACGTATATATTATACGCGTCGTCGTTAGAATATAAATATTTATATATAATTATAAATAGAATTGAAAATGGCGCGGTAGTTCGATAATTCGATTTCAAACTTCAATTGAATGTACCGGGTGCAAAACAATCCGGATTTTAGTGAAACCAAAAACATTAGGATCTAATTGATAGTATCTTTCTATCGAATCCGAAAAATCAAGATTTCATAGCGGGAATCAAAAGATATGTCCAGTTGAAAATTCTGAATAGTCGCTATGGAATTTAGGCCCTTAAAAATGGACATTTTGCAAACGACCTCGGATTTCGACAAAACCAGTTTGGTTGGGTCCGGGATGTGAAGTTATTGCTAGGTTTCAAATTTCATAATTTTTCGAATCAATATGTGAGCGTGGCAAAGGAAAACGCGTTTGACCAGTTTCAGTTGATTTTAGTCGACTGGAAATTGGCCATTTTTCCAACGGTCTCAGAATTCGACGAAACTAGTTTTGTTAGGACCGTATCGTCAATACGAAGCTAGAAATATTTTTCTTGAATTTTTCTAGTTAGTATGTGACCCCAGTAATTCGAAATGTACGTTTAAAATTCAATATAAGGATTTAAATGTAAATTCAACGGAAACTGATCGAAACGATCGAATCAGCTTACGATACATATCCCATTGTGTTCGAAATGGGGGTATTACGCTAGGGGCGACAGTCGGTGGATTCGATTTCGAGTTGAAATTAAAAAGTTGATTTTAGAAAAAAAAAAAACTTTCTTTCTTATCCTCTCTGGCCCCCCCCCCCCCCCCCCCCCGTTCACTTTTGCAAAATCGAATCAATATAAAAAAAAAAGGGAAAAAGAAAAAAATCGGCCTGAAGCCCTAACCACCAGTCAACGCCTCGCATCGCGACCCCCCCCCCCCCCCCCCCCCCCCACCGTCGTTCGATCCCCCTCCGTCCATCCACCTCGACAGCGCCCTCCCTCCTCCGGATGTTGGCGAACTCCGCCCCTTTCTCCGATGAAGCCGTGAGGACCCAGAAATCCCCCACCCGAGGTTATCGCGCCGCCCAAATCCAAGGCCACCGCCTCCTCCGCAAACCGACAGCACCACTGGCGAGCACCACCAGCGAACCCCCCCTGCTCTCGACGTTCAGACAATGTTAAGGTCAGATTTTTTTTTTTTTAAATGTTAAAGACAGATTTTTTAAATGTTAAGGTCAGATTTTTTTTTAAATATTAAAGTCAGATTTTTTAAAATGTTAAAGACAGATTTTTTTAAATGTTAAGGTCAGATTTTTTTTTAAATATTAAAGTCAGATTTTTTAAAATGTTAAAGTCAGATTTTTTAAATGATAAAAGTCAGATTTTTTTTAATGACAAAAAGTTAGATTTTTAAAATGCAAAGTTAGATTTTTAAAATGCAAAAAGTTAGATTTTTAAAATGTGAAAAGACGATATCTTTGAATTGAAAAATATAAAGACTTGATTTTGGAAAAATTAAAGATACGGTTTTTGAAATTAAATAAAAATATGATTTTTATATGTTGAACTTCGAAGTAAAAATATGATTTTTATATATTGAACTTCGAAATAAAAATATGATTTTTATATATTGAACTTCGAAATAAAAATATGATTTTTATATATTGAACTTCGAATTAAAAATATAATCTTTTATATTTGAAAAGCATAGTAAAAATATAATCTTTTATATTTGAAAAGCATAGTAAAAATATAATCTTTTATATTTGAAAAGCATAGTAAAAATATAATCTTTTATATTTGAAAAGCATAGTAAAAATATAATCTTTTATATTTGAATAGCGTAGTAAAAATACGATTTTTCTATATTGAAAAGTGGAGTAAAAATTCGATTTTTATATATTGAATAGCGAAGTAAAAATTCGATTTTTACATATGTAGTGAAAGCGGACAACGAAGGTGACGAAAAGGCGGGAACGACGAAGATCTCTACAATAGAAGTGCCGTGGATCTAGGATAGCTATATGTGAGAATTTCTCACCTTTCAATTTATTTTTCTAGTTATATATATATATATATACTAGGATGCAGACGGTGTTTAGTAGCACCCGACACAATCGTCCACAGACCATGGACTTGTTTGTTTGGTTGCATAGATTAGTTGGATATTTGAATTGAAATTGAGTTGTTCGGGTGAATTGAATGAATTTGATTGATGTGTGAATGGCGTGGGCCTTCACTAGACCGGGGATAAGGCTAGGCCTCGTCCCGTTTCTAGTATCGTGCCGTTATGCCGCCGAAATTTTCTAAAATAAGTTAGAAAAATAAAAATATCATTTTATTTAAAGAATGAATTGAATAGAAATTCATAGGTTGAAATAAAATGTTTTATCGTTAAAAATATAATTTTTAACGTAAAGTGAATAAAATAGAATATTCATTTACAAACCAGACGGTTTGTTTATGTACACCTATTTGAATGACATTGATTGGGACGATAAATTTTACACATCGCCCAACAGCACAAATAAAATATGTGTTTGATTGTTTGAAACCCCACACGGGTGTTGGGATGAAATTTGAAGTTCACTCATCCTGATTGATTAAATATGTCGATCGATTGATTGACAGGCTGTTATAAGCGTTGAATATCTATATTTGATGCTTTTACAGTGTAGTGCACTTTGGTTGATGGTTGATTATTTTCAATGTTATTATATACATGTGTTGTATGAAAATCCATATAATTAACTTTATATGGTAATTGATTGGGCCTCATTCCAATTTGAAAAATAAAGAATATTATAAAATAAAAGTTCATGTGTTGACAGTACTCATCCATTGAGATTGGTCATGTGTTGAACGAAATATTTTAGTAATAAAATTTACATCTTTATCGATATAAAATAAAAGTTCATGTGTTGACAGTACTCATCCATTGAGATTGGTCATGTGTTGAACGAAATATTTTGATAACAACTATTTTGAAAAAGAAATATTTGAAATAGAATATTTGAAAATAGAAATTTATGAAGCCGTGTTGATTAGATTGACGCCATTTTGACGTGAACGATATCTATATCGATTTTAAAACGATTTCGAAATGAAATGAATTGAAAACGATTTCGAAATGAAATGAATTGAAAACGATTTCGAAATGAAATGAATTGAAAACGATTTCGAAATGAAATGAATTGAAAACGATTTCGAAATGAAATGAATTGAAAACGATTTCGAAATGAAATGAATTGAAAACGATTTCGAAATGAAATGAATTGAAAACGATTTCGAAATGAAATGAATTGAAAACGATTTCGAAATGAAATGAATGGAAAACGATTTCGAAATGAAATGAATTGAAAACGATTTCGAAATGAAATGAATTGAAAACGATTTCGAAATGAATTGAATTGAATTGAAAACGATTTCGAAATGAATTGAATTGAAAACGATTTCGAAATGAATTGAATTGAATATGAATTCAAATTGAATTGAAATTTGAATTGAATAGAAATGAATTTTAAAACGAATTTATAAAGAAGAATTCAATTTTGCTTTGAATTGAAATGGAAGTTGAAATAGATTTTGAAACGAATTTTAAAACTATTTATATAATTCGTTTTAAATAGAAATCGACGAAATATATATTATATATATTATATATATAATATAATGGCCTGAATAGAACGCGCCGCGCCGCGGCCGTTCGTGAATTTCGACCATTGATTTCAAATGGACATTACGGGAGATCCGACCGTCGGATTCTCCTAAAACCGGAACCGTTGGGTTCGTATCGAAAAGAGCTTTCTAACGGATATTAGAAATTTGAAATCTAACGGTTGGATTTGGAATTATGTCCAAATCAAATTCGTAAAAGGTCGTTGTAAGTGCAGTTCGATGGCCATTGATGGAAATCGACTGTACAGGCCTTGATAAAATTATTAAAAATAGTAATAATTTGTGTAAAATCATAAGAAATGATTTGAGAAGAATTGGGATGAAAAACTCCATATTTGAAAAGATAAAAATAGTTTTTTATCGAAATGAACTAGTTTTGAACTAGAATTATAATTCTATTTATTTTTAAATAAATAAATTGAATTTAAAAAGGGTTTTAAAAATAACCAGAATATCCAATGATTGCATTGGAGTGGATTTGAATCGAAATTGTCTTCGGAATATTTCGATGTTGGAATTCGTGATTATACAGGTGTTGTTATGGAAATTTGAAAGATATATATTTGTATCGTTATTTCCAATACGACATTTGTTAATCGTAGAATTTGATATTGAATATAAGCCGATATATTTTCTATTCAGAGCCTTATATTGAATATCAAATGTGATTTGGGTTTGTCGTGAATGGTGTCTTCACTAACACTGTTCTTGAACCCAGTTGAGAAAAGATTAAATCTTTTTATTTAGATTTAATGAAGTGTACCAATTAAATAATATTTAATTGGAATTGAATTGATATTGATTTTTGGGTTTATCGTGAACAGTGTTTTAAAAAACACTTGTTCTTTAACCCGATAATTAATGAATGTGATTTTGGGTTTATCGTGAACCGTGTTTTAAATGACACGGATTCTTTAACCCAGTTAACGATTAAAACTAAGTGGAGTTTTAATGAATCTTTAATTAGATTGAAATGGTCGAGAATGGAGTACCACCAGTTTTGCTCCAGGCGGTAGTTAAATCTTTAATTAGATTTGAACGTGAAATGGTAATTGAATTTACCGATAACACCGTGGTGTTAGATATGAAGTATTACCAGTTTTACTTCATGGGATGAATAGGTTGGGATTGGGAAATTAAAACCAATGATCACTTCGGTAAGGTTTGCTAATCCCGACTAGTTTGAATTGAGATTCAAAAATAGATTAAAGAATAAATTTTAAAGAATTTATCTTTGATAAAATTAATGGGAACCTTTCCCTATGAATGTGAAATCAGAAACTAACTGTCGGTTAGCTAAGCAGAATGGTTTTCTGGATATTGATCTGATGTTGGTTTAGGCCTTCGGGGTTAATATTTGGGGAATTATTCTCTTGATTAATTTGCGGTTAGTGACTGATGAATTGGAATGAGGCGTATGTTGTGTTTGTGTAACACTTATTTAAAATATACGCGAGTTATTCGGAAAGACCGGGTTTATCCCATTCTGAATAACTGATGCGACGATAAGTTGAAGATGAAGACGATGGTCGAAGACCGGAGGTCTTCACGTCGTTTGGGTGATAACTGATGATCTTGATTGGGCTGTACACCCAAGAAGATGGAAACAGTTGGTGATCGTCCAGACGTACTTGGAGATCGATGGATATGCGGGGTACTAGGTGCCTCCGGTTTCATTCAGACCCAGAACGGACTTGTAAATGGACTGTGTGTCTGACATTGGATTTTAGTCCGTGTGATTGATCTCTATTAAATATATATCTGTTTGGCGGCAGAGAATTTATTCTCTTGCTTAACGCCCTTCTCTGAGACGTACGAGCTCAGGGGTTATATATTGATGGATATCAAACGCATGGAGTGAATTGCCTGTGTGACATGCCTAAGTGGCAATTGATCGAGGCTTCTGTTGAAAAGCAAAGTCTTGTGGTGATGATCAAAGCACGGCCTTTGTGGCGTAGCTTTGTGTAACGTTTTACTTCGCGAGTATCACACCCGATATGAACCAAAAACGGGAGACGGACCTCAGGGAGGACTTGCGTTTCTTTCTAGCTAAAAGTGGCGTCAGTGGTTTTACACGCCCTGACGAGTTTGACTTATGTGGTTGTTGCTGTTGCGAGGCGCCTCGGATTGATCGGTCGTTCTCGAACCGATGGAGTCATTTGATGGCTCATTTGTGCCCCAAAGGGCGGGGAAACGTAGTGTTCAGGCATTTTAATCCACATCGGTGGACCGGCCCTGTCGCTCCTAGGGTCACTCGAGCTCTGATCCTGAGACATGGTAGGATAGATTGTCTCGAATCGGTTGAGGACTATCTTTTGCCTCGGTTCATAGACGGAAATCCAATTTCCAAATACGTGACATTTGCGGTTTTATTTGTAGATCCTAGTATGGCGACATAGTGGGATGGGGCGCTCATGCCGCCTATGATTGATACTTATGATTTGAAGTTGTTTTATACACTATGCACTTATAATAGTATCAAACGATTTGTTTTAACCGTATCAAGCATTCTTTGGCTGTTATAAGGGAAAACCCTATCCTCGGCTGCGTTGCATTGTGTGATGGGACCTGGGTCTTATAACAGCTTCATTTTTCTTTATTTAGCATTGCGCTGTTTGTTTTATGCACTGGTATTCTTGGGAGGAAACCCGTTCCGTGTTATACGGCGTGGTCCCTTGATTTACCTAACTTTAAAAATAAAGATTAATAACTGTTTTAGTTCTCACACCAGTCACATGACTGACCTGGAGTTTATTGTTTTAACCTAAACTCTGGGTGCCCCTATTTTTGACACGGGCAGCTAGTAGTTTCGGTTTTGCAGATTTATATTCACAGGATCCTGGTTTACAGCTGGAATGATATCCGGAAAGCTTTGTATCCGTATATCTCTTCTAGTTGTGTATTGTATTATTTTCCGCTGCTATGTATTTAAATGTAATTTAAATCTCTGATAATTCTGTGTATTATTCATTTATACTCTGTATATTCTTGTAATCTGATGCATTGTTGTAATATACAATGAAATGTTCTTTTATATGCGTTCTGTTGTGGTTTGTTCTCGAACTATCCGACGCTTTCCTTTACGGGGAAGTTACAGGTTGTTTCATTTGGTATCAGAGCTTTGGTTTACAAAGCTCGAGAACAAGACACATTAGAACCATACGAAAGAATTCATCAGATATTGGATTAGTAATATCCGATGGAATGACTCGTTAGAGATGGGATCAGTAGTATCCTAGGACGAGTGTGAAGAGTATATTTTTCAAATGAAAACAAATTTTGTTTTGAAAATCTAAATCAACTATTCGTATTTGGTTATTTATTTATATTGATGTGGACAATCCAGTATATATAGATTTTGCGTATACGTCTGATCCGCGTGTATTCGAAATTTTAATATACTGGATAGATATAGAATTACGCTCTAGTCGCCCGGGAGTGATTCTGATGATTGATATATCATCATCAGAATTTATATTCGAGTGACGAACGTGTAATGTCTATATATTTCCATTAGGCTGGTGTGAGAACCAAGATTAGATAGGGCCTATTGTTGTGATTTGACATCAAAAATCTGATTTTGACTATGTATCAAAGTTATGAATTTGAAACTCTAATTCACTAATTGATTGATGTTTGTGTTGTTTGTTTAATTGTTTGATAATTTTGAACCATTATGCCTAATTTGATCAAATATTGACTGTATTTAAAATTTGGTCGCATCTGCTTGCATATACATGTATATTATTGAACAGGTCATAGCAAGGAGGCTAGAGCAGAGAATAAAATTTGTTTGCCCGACAAATAGGTACATGTTTACTACATAATTCACTGTTTTGTTTGGGTGATGATGATTTTATGAGCCTATTGGCTAGCCGCTTGGCTTTTTCTTTTTCTTTTTGAGATCTGAAGGACCGGGGAAGCTATTTGAAATTCCCCGATGCTCCCGGTGCAGGGGAGGTTATGGCGAAATTTTTCAAAAATTTAGGGTGTTAGCCAAATTTTTGAAGTTTTGAAAATTCTCAGAAACTAAAGAGTTGGAGAATGGAAGCCAGATCGAACGTAGAGTTGAATAATCAAACCACTTTCGACTTTGTTCCTTTTCGGGGACGAAAAGTTTTAAGTGGGGGAGATTGTAATAACCCGGAAATTCTGGGCCAGTTTAAAATTTTTATTTTGGCTATTTTAGCGAATTTTGATTATTTAAAATGAATTGTTTTGAATAATATCGACGAGAAATTTATTTCGAAAATAATTCGAACGTATATATTATACGCGTCGTCGTTAGAATATAAATATTTATATATAATTATAAATAGAATTGAAAATGGCGCGGTAGTTCGATAATTCGATTTCAAACTTCAATTGAATGTACCGGGTGCAAAACAATCCGGATTTTAGTGAAACCAAAAACATTAGGATCTAATTGATAGTATCTTTCTATCGAATCCGAAAAATCAAGATTTCATAGCGGGAATCAAAAGATATGTCCAGTTGAAAATTCTGAATAGTCGCTATGGAATTTAGGCCCTTAAAAATGGACATTTTGCAAACGACCTCGGATTTCGACGAAACCAGTTTGGTTGGGTCCGGGATGTGAAGTTATTGCTAGGTTTCAAATTTCATAATTTTTCGAATCAATATGTGAGCGTGGCAAAGGAAAACGCGTTTGACCAGTTTCAGTTGATTTTAGTCGACTGGAAATTGGCCATTTTTCCAACGGTCTCAGAATTCGACGAAACTAGTTTTGTTAGGACCGTAGGTCAATACGAAGCTAGAAAATATTTTTCTTGAATTTTTCTAGTTAGTATGTGACCCCAGTAATTCGAAATGTACGTTTAAAATTCAATATAAGGATTTAAATGTAAATTCAACAGAAACTGATCGAAACGATCGAATCAGCTTACGATACATATCCCATTGTGTTCGAAATGGGGGTATTACGCTTGGGGCGACAGTCGGTGGATTCGATTTCGAGTTGAAATTAAAAAGTTGATTTTAGAAAAAAAAAAACTTTCTTTCTTATCCTCTCTGCCCCCCCCCCGTTCACTTTTGCAAAATCGAATCAATATAAAAAAAAAGGGAAAAAGAAAAAAATCGGCCTGAAGCCCTAACCACCAGTCAACGCCTCGCATCGCGACCCCCCCACCGTCGTTCGATCCCCCTCCGTCCATCCACCTCGACAGCGCCCTCCCTCCTCCGGATGTTGGCGAACTCCGCCCCTTTCTCCGATGAAGCCGTGAGGACCCAGAAATCCCCCACCCGAGGTTGTCGCGCCGCCCAAATCCAAGGCCACCGCCTCCTCCGCAAACCGACAGCACCACTGGCGAGCACCACCAGCGAACCCCCCCTGCTCTCGACGTTCAGACAATGTTAAGGTCAGATTTTTTTTAAAATGTTAAAGACAGATTTTTTTTAAATGTTAAGGTCAGATTTTTTTTTAAATATTAAAGTCAGATTTTTTAAAATGTTAAAGACAGATTTTTTTAAATGTTAAGGTCAGATTTTTTTTTAAATATTAAAGTCAGATTTTTTAAAATGTTAAAGTCAGATTTTTTAAATGATAAAAGTCAGATTTTTTTTAATGACAAAAAGTTAGATTTTTAAAATGCAAAGTTAGATTTTTAAAATGCAAAAAGTTAGATTTTTAAAATGTGAAAAGACGATATCTTTGAATTGAAAAATATAAAGACTTGATTTTGGAAAAATTAAAGATACGGTTTTTGAAATTAAATAAAAATATGATTTTTATATGTTGAACTTCGAAGTAAAAATATGATTTTTATATATTGAACTTCGAAATAAAAATATGATTTTTATATATTGAACTTCGAAATAAAAATATGATTTTTATATATTGAACTTCGAATTAAAAATATAATCTTTTATATTTGAAAAGCATAGTAAAAATATAATCTTTTATATTTGAAAAGCATAGTAAAAATATAATCTTTTATATTTGAAAAGCATAGTAAAAATATAATCTTTTATATTTGAAAAGCATAGTAAAAATATAATCTTTTATATTTGAAAAGCATAGTAAAAATATAATCTTTTATATTTGAATAGCGTAGTAAAAATACGATTTTTCTATATTGAAAAGTGGAGTAAAAATTCGATTTTTATATATTGAATAGCGAAGTAAAAATTCGATTTTTACATATGTAGTGAAAGCGGACAACGAAGGTGACGAAAAGGCGGGAACGACGAAGATCTCTACAATAGAAGTACCGTGGAGCTAGGATAGCTATATGTGAGAATTTCTCACCTTTCAATTTATTTTTCTAGTTATATATATATACTAGGATGCAGACGGTGTTTAGTAGCACCCGACACAATCGTCCACAGACCATGGACTTGTTTGTTTGGTTGCATAGATTAGTTGGATATTTGAATTGAAATTGAGTTGTTTGGGTGAATTGAATGAATTTGATTGATGTGTGAATGGCGTGGGCCTTCACTAGACCGGGGATAAGGCTAGGCCTCGTCCCGTTTCTAGTATCGTGCCGTTATGCCGCCGAAATTTTCTAAAATAAGTTAGAAAAATAAAAATATCATTTTATTTAAAGAATGAATTGAATAGAAATTCATAGGTTGAAATAAAATGTTTTATCGTTAAAAATATAATTTTTAACGTAAAGTGAATAAAATAGAATATTCATTTACAAACCAGACGGTTTGTTTATGTACACCTATTTGAATGACATTGATTGGGACGATAAATTTTACACATCGCCCAACAGCACAAATAAAATATGTGTTTGATTGTTTGAAACCCCACACGGGTGTTGGGATGAAATTTGAAGTTCACTCATCCTGATTGATTAAATATGTCGATCGATTGATTGACAGGCTGTTATAAGCGTTGAATATCTATATTTGATGCTTTTACAGTGTAGTGCACTTTGGTTGATGGTTGATTATTTTCAATGTTATTATATACATGTGTTGTATGAAAATCCATATAATTAACTTTATATGGTAATTGATTGGGCCTCATTCCAATTTGAAAAATAAAGAATATTATAAAATAAAAGTTCATGTGTTGACAGTACTCATCCATTGAGATTGGTCATGTGTTGAACGAAATATTTTAGTAATAAAATTTACATCTTTATCGATATAAAATAAAAGTTCATGTGTTGACAGTACTCATCCATTGAGATTGGTCATGTGTTGAACGAAATATTTTGATAACAACTATTTTGAAAAAGAAATACTTGAAATAGAATATTTGAAAATAGAAATTTATGAAGCCGTGTTGATTAGATTGACGCCATTTTGACGTGAATGATATCTATATCGATTTTAAAACGATTTCGAAATGAAATGAATTGAAAACGATTTCGAAATGAAATGAATTGAAAACGATTTCGAAATGAAATGAATTGAAAACGATTTCGAAATGAAATGAATTGAAAACGATTTCGAAATGAAATGAATTGAAAACGATTTCGAAATGAAATGAATTGAAAACGATTTCGAAATGAAATGAATTGAAAACGATTTCGAAATGAAATGAATGGAAAACGATTTCGAAATGAAATGAATTGAAAACGATTTCGAAATGAAATGAATTGAAAACGATTTCGAAATGAATTGAATTGAAAACGATTTCGAAATGAATTGAATTGAAAACGATTTCGAAATGAATTGAATTGAATATGAATTCAAATTGAATTGAAATTTGAATTGAATATAAATGAATTTTAAAACGAATTTATAAAGAAGAATTCAATTTTGCTTTGAATTGAAATGGAAGTTGAAATATATTTTGAAACGAATTTTAAAACTATTTATATAATTCGTTTTAAATAGAAATCGACGAAATATATATTATATATATTATATATATAATATAATGGCCTGAATAGAACGCGCCGCGGCCGTTCGTGAATTTCGACCATTGATTTCAAATGGACATTACGGGAGATCCGACCGTCGGATTCTCCTAAAACCGGAACCGTTGGGTTCGTATCGAAAAGAGCTTTCTAACGGATATTAGAAATTTGAAATCTAACGGTTGGATTTGGAATTATGTCCAAATCAAATTCGTAAAAGGTCGCTGTAAGTGCAGTTCGATGGCCATTGATGGAAATCGACTGTACAGGCCTTGATAAAATTATTAAAAATAGTAATAATTTGTGTAAAATCATAAGAAATGATTTGAGAAGAATTGGGATGAAAAACTCCATATTTGAAAAGATAAAAATAGATTTTTATCGAAATGAACTAGTTTTGAACTAGAATTATAATTCTATTTATTTTTAAATAAATAAATTGAATTTAAAAAGGGTTTTAAAAATAACCAGAATATCCAATGATTGCATTGGAGTGGATTTGAATCGAAATTGTCTTTGGAATATTTCGATGTTGGAATTCGTGATTATACAGGTGTTGTTATGGAAATTTGAAAGATATATATTTGTATCGTTATTTCCAATACGACATTTGTTAATCGTAGAATTTGATATTGAATATAAGCCGATATATTTTCTATTCAGAGCCTTATATTGAATATCAAATGTGATTTGGGTTTGTCGTGAATGGTGTCTTCACTAACACTGTTCTTGAACCCAGTTGAGAAAAGATTAAATCTTTTTATTTAGATTTAATGAAGTGTACCAATTAAATAATATTTAATTGGAATTGAATTGATATTGATTTTTGGGTTTATCGTGAACAGTGTTTTAAACAACACTTGTTCTTTAACCCGATAATTAATGAATGTGATTTTGGGTTTATCGTGAACCGTGTTTTAAATGACACGGATTCTTTAACCCAGTTAACGATTAAAACTAAGTGGAGTTTTAATGAATCTTTAATTAGATTGAAATGGTCGAGAATGGAGTACCACCAGTTTTGCTCCAGGCGGTAGTTAAATCTTTAATTAGATTTGAACGTGAAATGGTAATTGAATTTACCGATAACACCGTGGTGTTAGATATGAAGTATTACCAGTTTTACTTCATGGGATGAATAGGTTGGGATTGGGAAATTAAAACCAATGATCACTTCGGTAAGGTTCGCTAATCCCGACTAGTTTGAATTGAGATTCAAAAATAGATTAAAGAATAAATTTTAAAGAATTTATCTTTGATAAAATTAATGGGAACCTTTCCCTATGAATGTGAAATCAGAAACTAACTGTCGGTTAGCTAAGCAGAATGGTTTTCTGGATATTGATCTGATGTTGGTTTAGGCCTTCGGGGTTAATATTTGGGGAATTATTCTCTTGATTAATTTGCGGTTAGTGACTGATGAATTGGAATGAGGCGTATGTTGTGTTTGTGTAACACTTATTTAAAATATACGCGAGTTATTCGGAAAGACCGGGTTTATCCCATTCTGAATAACTGATGCGACGATAAGTCGAAGATGAAGACGATGGTCGAAGACCGGAGGTCTTCACGTCGTTTGGGTGATAACTGATGATCTTGATTGGGCTGTACACCCAAGAAGATGGAAACAGTTGGTGATCGTCCAGACGTACTTGGAGATCGATGGATATGCGGGGTACTAGGTGCCTCCGGTTTCATTCAGACCCAGAACGGACTTGTAAATGGACTGTATGTCTGACATTGGATTTTAGTCCGTGTGATTGATCTCTATTAAATATATATCTGTTTGGCGGCAGAGAATTTATTCTCTTGCTTAATGCCCTTCTCTGAGACGTACGAGCTCAGGGGTTATATATTGATGGATATCAAACGCATGGAGTGAATTGCCTGTGTGGCATGCCTAAGTGGCAATTGATCGAGGCTTCTGTTGAAAAGCAAAGTCTTGTGGTGATGATCAAAGCACGGCCTTTGTGGCGTAGCTTTGTGTAACGTTTTACTTCGCGAGTATCACACCCGATATGAACCAAAAACGGGAGACGGACCTCAGGGAGGACTTGCGTTTCTTTCTAGCTAAAAGTGGCGTCAGTGGTTTTACACGCCCTGACGAGTTTGACTTATGTAGTTGTTGCTGTTGCGAGGCGCCTCGGATTGATCGGTCGTTCTCGAACCGATGGAGTCATTTGATGGCTCATTTGCGCCCCAAAGGGCGGGGAAACGTAGTGTTCAGGCATTTTAATCCACATCGGTGGACCGGCCCTGTCGCTCCTAGGGTCACTCGAGCTCTAATCCTGAGACATGGTAGGCTAGATTGTCTCGAATCGGTTGAGGACTATCTTTTTCCTCGGTTCATAGACGGAAATCCAATTTCCAAATACGTGACATTTGCGGTTTTATTTGTAGATCCTAGTATGGCGACATAGTGGGATGGGGCGCTCATGCCGCCTATGATTGATACTTATGATTTGAAGTTGTTTTATACACTATGCACTTATAATAGTATCAAACGATTTGTTTTAACCGTATCAAGCATTCTTTGGCTGTTATAAGGGAAAACCCTATCCTCGGCTGCGTTGCATTGTGTGATGGGACCTGGGTCTTATAACAGCTTCATTTTTCTTTATTTAGCATTGCGCTGTTTGTTTTATGCACTGGTATTCTTGGGAGGAAACCCGTTCCGTGTTATACGGCGTGGTCCCTTGATTTACCTAACTTTAAAAATAAAGATTAATAACTGTTTTAGTTCTCACACCAGTCACATGACTGACCTGGAGTTTATTGTTTTAACCTAAACTCTGGGTGCCCCTATTTTTGACACGGGCAGCTAGTAGTTTCGGTTTTGCAGATTTATATTCACAGGATCCTGGTTTACAGCTGGAATGATATCCGGAAATCTTTGTATCCGTATATCTCTTCTAGTTGTGTATTGTATTATTTTCCGCTGCTATGTATTTAAATGTAATTTAAATCTCTGATAATTCTGTGTATTATTCATTTATACTCTGTATATTCTTGTAATCTGATGCATTGTTGTAATATACAATGAAATGTTCTTTTATATGCGTTCTGTTGTGGTTTGTTCTCGAACTATCCGACGCTTTCCTTTACGGGGAAGTTACGGGTTGTTTCACTAGATCTCTGATACCAACTGTAACGATTACGGATTTTGCTCGGACCTAATCGATCGCAAAATCGACTAAGACCGTTCAAAATCCCGATTATGCTAACTTTGGGCATACAACACATCAGAACAAATAACAGAAGACTTTTATAAACATTACATTAATGTTGCATCAGAGTACAGAATATCAAAGTACAACGAACATAATAATACAACAGCGGAAGATAATTTATAATGAATTTAATACATTGCAGCGGAAATGAATAAATTAGCACAGCTGAAGACTATCAATGCTCTGGACACAGCTTTAAGTTTCGATCCAGAATCCTGCTCAATATATCTGCAAAATAAGCTACTCGACCGCCCGTATGGAAAGGAGGGCACCTGAGTTTGCAAAGTGAAACAAACTACAGGTCAGTCATGGGACTGATATGAGAAATCTTACTTAACTAATCTAATAATAAGGATAATCACAGGACCATGCCGCTATCGCGGAACGGGTTTACTCCATTGGATTTCCAGTGCATAAATACAGTAAATCGTTAAACAACGCAATGCTTTTTAGAAAAATGAAACCATTATAAGACTGAAGTCCCATCACACAATGCAACGCAAACCAGAGGATAGAGTTTTGCCTTATAATGGTCAAAAATGCTTGATACGATAAAACGGATTTGATATTATTATTAGTGTATATATGTTTCAAAAACATTTAAATCATAATGTATCAATTATAGACGGCATAGTACCCCATCCTACTATATCGCCATACTAGTTCTACAATCAAAACCGCATGATATCGTATTGGAAGTTGGATTTCCATCATGAGTCAAGGCTATTGACGATCTCCTTACCGATTCGAGACACTCTAACAAGTGTCTCAGGATCACACCTACGGGCAACCCTTGGATCATGCAGGGCCGGTCCACAAATACTTTAGTGGATTGGAAATTCATGAACACACGCTTCTCGGTCCTATTGAACCTATAAATTGGTCACTATCGACCAATATAACCGATGCCTCATAATCCATCATCCACATAAGTAAAATTTCAGGGCTTGTAAAACCCTCATACCACTTCTAGCTAGAAAGAAACATGTGCACTCTCTGCGTTCACTTGTCCCGTTTTTGACTCATACCCGGGTGTGAGGTTCGGGAGGTAGTGCTATACACAAAGCTATGCCTAAATGGGTTGTGCTTTGATCATCAACCACAAGGCCCTGCTTTTCAACAAAAGCCTCGATCATTTGCATCTTGGCATGCCACATTGGCAATTCATGCCATGCGATCGATAACTACCAATATATAACCTCTGAGCTCGTGCATCTCAAAGAAGGGTGTTAAGCAAGAGAATAAATTCTCCACCACCAAACAGATATATATTGAATAGAAATCAATTTACATAGAATGAAATCCAATGTCAGACACACATCCATTTACAAGTCCGTTTTGGGTCTGAACGAAACCGGAGACACCTTATTCCTCATCCCGTATGTCCAATACGTGAGAGAGGTGCTCGCATATCCAGACAATCAACAAGTACGTCCGGATAACTACCACTTTAACCCTTTCCTGAGAGCAAATCAGTCCAGGGCATCAGTAGTCATCCATTCGATGTGAAGATCGCCGGTCTTCAATCACCGTCTTCAATGTCTTCAACTTTAAATCGTCGTATAATTATTTAAAATGAGATTGAACTCAGTCTTTTCAAATAATTTTCAAATAATTATAATTTAAAATCATTTCATATCGTTAATATTGTTTTATAACGATTTATCGCTATCTTTATTTATATAAAAATAGTCCAATTTAATTCAACCACGCTTCGGGTCAATAGGCGGCCCTAGCGTTATTTTTATCAAAATTTGATTTACACATTTCTCGAAATCTAACCTTTAGATTTAACGAATTTTATATTGTTGGAAAGATCTTCCCGAAGCGGACCTAACGGTTCCTGTTTCGGGAAAATCCGACGGTCGGATCTTTCGGTATCATCATTTAAAGTTACAATTTCGAAACGCGAACTACCGTGCGTGATTCGTTTAACTTTAATTTATATATATATATAATTATATATATAAATATAAACTATTCGACGATTCCTCTAACGTATTTAACACGCCAAATAAAAGAATGTTTTATTGGCATAGCACATCTAAATGTTCATAATTTCAAATAAATATGTATTTCATTTACATGACATCTTTGCTAATGACAAATAAAAAGATAAATTTTACCTTTATTATTTGTAGGTAATTTCTATTTTATACTTTAACAAATAAAAAGAAATATTTTTTTTTCTATGTAGTTTCAATGTATGACATGACAAACATAAAAATGTTTATTTTAATTTGCATACAAACTCTAATATATATTCTGAAAATAAAAAAATGTTTTTTTAATTTATACATAGATTCTAATGTGTATATTTGCAATAGAAATGTCTCTTTAATATATACACAAATTGTAATGTGTAAATTTGCAATAGAAATGTCTCTTTAATATATACACAAATTCTAATGTGTATATTGACAATAACAATGTCACTTTAATATATACACAAATTCTAATGTGTATATTGACAACAAAAATGTCACTTTAATATATGCACAAATTCTAATGTGTATATTGACAATAAAAATGTCACTTTAATATATGCACAAATTCTAATGTGTATAACAATAAAGATGATTACATAATTTGCATACAAACTCTATTTCAACAAAATGCATAAAAAGTGATACATTCATTTTTGTTGACAATTCTAGTTCAACAAAATGATTAAAAAGTGATTCATTCATTTTGTTGACAATTCTATTTCAACAAAATGATATTTTTCATTTTTTTTGATAATTCTATTTCAACAAAATGAATAAAAAATGACAATTTCATATTGTTAACAATTCTAATTTAACAAAATGAATATTAATGATATTTCATATTGTTAACAATTCTCATTTAACAAAATGAATATTTTTGTTGTATGTAACAACCCGCTCATTCGACGATTTTAGATTTAAATATATCTTTGTATCTCATGTGTCACTCAAAAAGTCGTTTTTCACAAATGATAAACTAGAATCGGGACCACTTCCATTGGGTCCGGATCATCGTTTACAACCTTTTTGACTGTAAGCATCGATACCTTTCGAGTTGGGCGAATTTGGTCATTTTCATTTGACTTATGACCAAAATATCACTTTTTGTATATGGACGAATTTTGACTCGAAACCACTTCCATTAAGTTCAAAATGTCATTTAGGAGTTCGAAAAGTGTAAGCTTCGATATGTTCCGAGATTCAGAAATTTGGCACTTTGGGTTGGGCCTTGGTTGAGCTAGCCTAGCTCACCATATAACCCCAAATCCTCCTCCTCTTCATTCACTCCACACTTCATCAAAATAGAAATGGGGAGAAGGAATGGGAAATAGAAATTCCCTAAGCCCTAGCTAGACCTTGGAGCTCCAATTCTTGTTGAAATCAAGTGCAAATCCAAAGAAAAGCTTAGGTAAGCTCCTCTCCATCATCTCCAACCTATTCTCTCTTCAATTTCTGAAATTTCCTATGACCTAATTCGTAGGAGATTCATGTATATGTGTTTAGGTTGAAGATTCTTGAGCTCTTGTTTATGAGAGGTTGATTTAGCAAAGCTTTGGGTTGAATTCTTACTTCTAGCAAGCAAAGGTGAGTTCTTTATTGAACTCTCATCTATGCCACAAGTCTATGGCTTGCACAAGTGTAATTTAGGACCATTTCATGTTGCATTTGCTTGTTGAATTGGTTAGGAGAGTTTACACTTTCCGGTTTATTAGTTTGAATTTCATTGAGGTATAAATTATGACATATGTTATTCATACGACCTAATGCATATGCTAAGAGTTGATTTGGTGATGTTGTGAAGCTCCGTTGTCCCCCGACATAGTTCTAAGCCTTCACAAGTCGCTTGAATCGTATTTGATTGGTTTGGTCCGAAAATTTGCCCGTTTTGGAATTTATAATCAAAACCATCGCTAATCTCTTGTATGAACTTTTGTGCATGCGTATTTGGGTGTTATAACTTGTTCCAGCAAGTCCTTGAAGCCTCATATACATGTGCATAACATCGTAGACCTTCGGGCATTCGTCGATATCGTTTTAAACATGTTTTCAAGGCAAATTGTGCTCTGGAACAGGATTTAGACGTCTGAATATTTTTGGGCAGACATCTGACCTGCTCCAAATAATTATAGTTCCAAGCAATAGAATTCAGAAGTCTGAAAATTATTGCTTAGAAGTCTAAATTGTAATTCAGACGTCTATCCGGAATAATTCAGACGTCTGAAAGGGGGTCAAAATGAACTAAAACCTTGCTGTCTTGCAAAATTACAAAGTCAGACATCTGAATTTTTAATTCAGACGTCTGAATCATGTTTTTCTGCTGTGGACCAGAGGGGACCTCAGTCCACAGTCTACCCCCATCCAGGCTCTTTCCCGGCCGGAGCTCGGCTCGTTCGGACTTCATTTGTGAACTTCAGCTTCACGAATTCACAGATTCCAGCAGCTCGATTCGTCGTCTTTGATTCTCAAGTGAATCTTCCGATGTTGATTCTTTTGGTCTATTCACATTGTTTATGATGTGAATTGGATAAGTGATCATTCTAGAGCCCGTGCGCTCTATTTTGTATATCGAATTTATTCGATACTCTTGTTAATATGATTCGCGCCATTAAAACGTGAATTATCGACTCGATATCCTTCGAGTCTGTTCCAATGTGGTTTAAGACCTTCGGGTGCTAATTTGGGATTTCGATTCGTTCGTTACTCAAAATTACAACCGTTATCCCTTTGATTTCTTGTATGTTGTTGTAATGTGAATTGCGCTTTAGCGATCATTTTGGTGATCGCTCTTTGATCCGCGGCACCTGATTTTGTGTCTTTGTTTCCTGTCGCTCCAGGGTGATTTCTAATCGTTTCTTAACGTCATTGGATTCACTAACGAGCTATATATTTATTCGATGTATTGAATTTATATTTGATGATTTATGAATTGAATTTACGTTATCGCAATGTGAATTCCTTTGATCGATTCGCTTCGGCAATCGTGCTCGTGTATATTGTCACGTCGGACTTATGCGAGGGTTTATATATTATTAATGGACTACGAATCCTTCTACGGATTCTAATCTATTAGTGTGTACGAATCCTCTTTACTCGATTGGGCGAGAAATTTATTTTATTTACCTTAGTAAAACGGAGGACTCTGACCCCTTATATGTTTACTTTGGCGAATAACTCTTGGACTCGTACGTTCGAACACGTTGTGATGATTCTTGTTGTTTTTAGTATGAATTAACAATGGGTTTGTAAATATTTGAGAATAGCGAGTGGTTATGGGACATTTAGCTATTTTCTTATATTAACTATCTCGGTGTAATTTATACTCACCAGATCGATGCGGTCCTTTTATAACTTGTGTTTGTGGTCCTCGATCGCCCTAGTGGGATTTATGATTCTTGGATTTTACCTATGGGACTTCGGTCCAACCTTGATGATTTATGATTTTCTATGATTTATGATGTTTTCTAGGGATTTCACGATTATGTGTTTTCTCTCTTCCGGGGTCACGACCTGACTTCGTGGGGCTCAAACTTATGGGTTCGCTACCTAGAGATCGTATCTCATCTTGATGAATAGACCTGCCCCCTCTTTATGATGTTTTCTAGGTATTTCACAATTTATGTGTTTTCTCTCTACTGGGGTCACGACCCGGCTTCGTGGGGAGCTTCGGCTCAAACAAATGGGTTCGCTACCTAGAGATCGTATCTCATCTGTGAACAGGTCTTCCCCTTTATGATGTCTTGGTGATTTATGATGTCTTGATGATTTATGATGACTTTGATGATTTATGATTCATGATTTACTTTGATGCGATAGTCATCAATTTGATGTGTATTTGGCATTCCGCTGTCATTTCCTGTTGTGTGCTATTATTTGA
This sequence comes from Allium sativum, assembly GCA_030737875.1. Lineage (NCBI taxonomy): Eukaryota > Viridiplantae > Streptophyta > Magnoliopsida > Asparagales > Amaryllidaceae > Allium > Allium sativum. Next base: position 969,390,376 of record CM060918.1, on the reverse strand, counting down.
ATGTTGCATTCTATATTAGCTATGAGATTATTTAGAGATATTTGTGTGCTGACATTCCATTGTTGTAACAACCCGAATTTTTAGCAACGTGTTAAGACAAGAATCAAGGCAGAATTAAATTATAAAATCTGAATCAGGATAAACGGCTTGCGCCATTGCGTTCGTCTCAGAAAAATACGCGAAATAGAGTCCGAAATTTCGTAAATCGGAGTCTGTATGAAGAAGATATGGACGAACGAAGTTAGGCAGAAAAACCGAAAACAAGCCAGAATGCACTGGCGCACTTGTGAAGTGCGCCAGCACAAAAATACACTGGCGCACTTGGGAAGTGCGCCCGTGTCGAGCCAGAAACCTGCACAGCCTTCTGGCTTGACCCTGGCTGGCCTGGTGCACCTGTTTTGGCCCTTGGTCTTGTTTTGGAGGCTTGTGACGATTTTTGAGGGCTGGGATCTATCCTAGGGTTAATCCTATGGCCTAAAACACTTGCCTAATCTATAAATAAGACCCTAACCTACCCTAAATCATCATTAATCTATCCTACAACTAAACTATGGCAAAATCAATCCTCTCATGGCCTCCACTCTCTTCATAAATTCCTAAATCAAATTTCTAAGAGATTTCCATGCATACAAGTGTATTTAGGCTTGTATGATCCTCTTTAGCTTGCATTAAAATCTTGTTTCTCTATTGGCATCATAAAGGAGGAGTCTTGATCAAGTTTTCTTGCATTTTGGGGTTTTAATTTGTTGCATAAGTGGTTTCTTACATTTGCTATACTCATTTGAGTCCACATAAGCATTGTAAGCCCTTCCCTACTCTTAGATATTAACTATGAAGTTAAATGTTCATGTTGAAAGTTTGGGTTTGATTAATTAGAATGATGCATGCTATCATGTTATGCAAGTTTATGAAGTCATTATCTTGATCTTATGAGCTAAAAGCCACAACCTTTATGTTGAAATGTTGCATTATGCAACATGAGAATCTTCATAATCATTATGTCAACTTGCATATGAAGTCATAATCCTTATATGATGATATATGCGAGTTTCTAGCCATCATTCCATGTCTTTTGTCACCATGATTCGCTTATGTACCAAGTTTGGGTTGATGCATGTTTTTGAGGCTTAAGAATGTAACATGCAAGCTAATGAACACATTTGTGCCTCATTTGCCACCACGATTAACTTGTGGCTTAATACCCATTTTTGTCATTCCTTTGCCAAGTCTCTTCTTTTAATCCATCACGTTGTTGCGAACGTATATGCTAGTTTAAAAAGCGTTGGGGTCACATTATGGGGAAACATAATGACATGAATATGACTTGGATAAATGGGTATAAACATGACAACATGTAACGTTAAATATGACATGTGTTTATACTTGAAAACATGACTTGAAATATAACATGGAAGTTGACATGTAAGTATGCATAAAAACATAAGCTTGGAAATTTACCTATTAAGTTAGATCTACCCATTGGGAATTTACCTATTAAGTTAGGTCTACCCAATTGCTTGAAAACTTGACTATGAACATGACACTAGACTAAACATGAAAGTGGCCAACTCGAGGTTGGGTTGAGTTTGCAACGTAAAACTACCCGGAACCGACCGGCCTAACTAGTAGTTGCAAACAATAGGACCCAATGTGAGAAGTTGGTCATGTTGTGCTTGAACCCGAGGTTAGACCAAGTTGTGGTGTAAAGCTACCCGGAACCGACCGGCTTAACTAGTAACCACAACAAAGTCTAATGTGAGAGGTTGGGGTGCATTAAGTAATTAATGCCACATGATAGGGTTAAGTTAATTTGATTAATGACTCTTAACCAAATATGACATGGGTAAATGGGTTAAGTAAATTGGTTAGGCTAATGATACTTAACAAAACATGACAAGGTTGGGTAGGTTAAGTGATTTGATTTGCCTAATGACGCTTAACCATTTTTATACGACTAGTGGACGGGGATTAAGTTAACCAACACTTAATCAATCCAACATGATAATTTGGCAAGGTTAAGTAAGTTTTCTTAATGACACTTAACCATACAAGATGATTAGGGGATGGGGTTAAGTAATTTGCACCTAACTAATCCGACACGGTAATTAGATGGGGTTAAGTAATCCACACTTAACTAATCTAAACACGGTAATTCGATGGGGTTAAGTTAAACACTTAACCAATTTAAACTCGGTAATTCAATGAGGTTAAGTAACCAATACTTAACCAACTTAACGTGATAATTTAATGGGGTTAAGCAACTTATACTTAACCAATTATACATGATGATTTGATGGGGTTAAGTAACTTACACTTAACCAATCTAATACGCGGACCTGATAAGGTTAAGTCACAAGACCTTTTTAGAATATACTTAACCATTGTAGTACGATTAGAGGATGGGGTTAAGCCAACCTATACTTAACCAATCCGACTCGATATTTTGATAGGATTAAGATAATCTATGCTTAATCGATCTAGCAAGATAATCCGATAGGATTAAGGTAAGCTAGTACTTGACCAATTTGACTTGATAGGGTTAAGTCATGAGCCTCTGGGTACACTTAACCAACTTGTGGGACTAAGTCTTGAACTTAAATACTTAGCCAATCTTTGACGTGATTCGTGGGCGGGTTAAGTCATGGACTTGAATGATAACACTTAACCCAATAGACAAACCCTAGCTAGAAGAACTAGGTAGAAAACCGTGGTTAATCAAGGATAACGGGAAAGGAAGCTAAGTGGTAAACCTTAGTTAAGGGTAACTAAGTAATAATTCTTAGCTAAGGACATAGGACTAATTCTCAAAATGATGAGTAACCTGATACGGTAGGTCATCGCTTAGTATACGAGGGGGAGCAAGTTATCTGACTTGGATAAAAGCTCCAGCGCACTGGGTGCCGAAGTGGAAGCTTCGGGGGGACGTGAGGATATTCTTGGGATCCCTCTGTGGGCTGCCAGGTAATTATACTAGGCCCATGAGAGGTTAAGGTCTGCGTTAGAAGGACCAAGAGTATGCCTTGGTTGCTATGCGAGCAACCTAAAGACTGGGATGGATCAGCGTGGAGTCGACGATTCTTGTTTTTGCCCTGGATAGCACATCGCCGACTACCTACCATCTTTAGTCAATCGTGTACGTGCGAAAAGGCAGGGAACCCCCAACAGACCATGTGCTTGCTATCGAGTCATGGGTGAGGTTGGCCCGTAGGAAAGTGGGCTATAGTGGGGCCGGGGAGTGGTTCTTATACATGATTTTTCTTGGATTGTCTTTCAGTAGTTTAGGGAGGGGTCACGTGGGACCATAGCCACGGGTACAAAAACAGACCTTGATATCTGCATCGGCAGACGATTTAAAGCTCCCGACCGAGTTCCGTATTTCTTGATTTGCCCTGGCACGGAACTCGGATGGCACATTGGGGAACATGTGCATCTAGACATGGAAAACGATTCACGATACATACGTGGGATCAAGGGCGCGGTTGACGGGTGGCGTAATCCCTAGTGGTCCTAGGTGGCCAAAACCCAAACCGAGACACGGAAACGTTCATTAGGTAGCATAATCCCTAGCGGTCCTAGGTGGCATAAATCCTAAGTGGACGCGCGATAGTTCATGGTAAGGAAACACAACTAGATCAAGGGTTGCAGTCCAAAACAACTTCAAGGATAAACCGTTTACATGGGAAAGCCCGTACAGCCTACGGCAAAGGACTGAACTTATACATGGAAAGAAACATATGAGTTGAGTAACCTATATATGCGGCATATTAGGTTGACATGGACCATTACACGACTTTTGAGTAAGGGTCATTCACGGATAACACGTAATACAGTTGGGGTACTAGTACGGTAGGTGCAGAGCGGATATACATGATAGATGCCATGGGACGTTATACGCGATAGATATCTTGGGATATTATACTTGATAGAAACCTGACAATGTGATACCTTGTTTTATCTTGACACCGTAGTTTATCACGACACCCTAGTTTATCTGAGTTTAGTAGTTCATCCTGTTATTTTGATTTAGCTTATCTATCTTGTTATCATGCTTATGTTCATCTCAGTTTCTCATGTCAGTTAACTTTACTAGTTTTTATACTAATAGTAGATAGGGCTTACTCAGTCTTTTTGACTGACCCATTTTGTTTCGCCTCTTTTCTTCCGTTTCCCCCCAGGTTACAGGGAGGAAATACTGTTGTTTAGTTCGGACTTCTTCTGCTTGAAGGTCATCATGGATGGCTTGGATTTTTCTTGGCTATGGCTACTTTACTGCTTTTTCTTGGGGAATAATTTATGAAAAAGTCTTTATGCTTCTTTATTATTGCAAGATAGGTTTTGATGTACTCTGATGTAAAAGGCTTTAGACCTTATTTATTCATGTTATGAAAGTTTGATTTTACTTCCGCTATTTTATATATGTTCTGTCTTGTAATATTTCTGTGCATATTTACCAATAATACTCCTCCAAACCTAGTGCATTCCCTTTGTGAGTGACCCTAGCGGAGGAGGGGTGTTACAATTGTCATTTCCTGATTGTGTTATATCTCTTATTATCTCGGTTTATTTGATAAGTACAGCTAGACTGATCCGTTTATTGTTTATTCCTATAAATAATACTCGGGTCAGACCGAGTCATTTTAGGTACTCCTCTGGGACTCTTCGCAGGATTGATCTTCCGCTTTCAGCTTGCTACTCTACCTCCGTAGTTTTATGTACTTTTGGACCTATGCCATTATCACTTGTTATGTACATATTCTTTTGTAGATCTTGGCGCATGTATCTAATCTTTTGGGATTAGCAGATCTTTGTTGACCACTAGTTTGTTGTACACATTCTTGGTTTAATCATAAATATTCCGCCTTTGTGATATGATTGTTCTGTGTCTGGCTGTGAGATATACCATGTTTATATTGTTGTTGTCTATTTTATACTGCTTTCCGGATTGGATATAACCGTTGTGTAGTTGCCCTATGTGCCGAATGGTCATGTCGAAATTTTAATCGGTATCAGAATTCGATGTGCATTCCTCACATGGAGTAATCATACAATCGGTCGCTCTTCACAAACATCATTCTCTGTTATGGTCTACGACATTTCTCTGAAATGAACTGGACGATAGTGAGTATAGAGGCGGGGCTTACATTGTAACACAAATCTATATACGAAAAATGCTATTTGTGTTTTGACACAAACCTATTTAACAAAAATGCTATTTTTGTTTTACCTCCAATCCATTTAACAAAAATGTAATTTTTGTTTTCAACCATCATATTTTGAAAAAATGTAAAATTTTGTTTCCACTATTATATTTTGACAAAAATGAATATTTTGATTCAACTAATCTATTTTGACAAAAAATGTATATTTTGGTAAAAAAATATATTTTGATTCAGCTAATCTATTTTGACAAAACTGTATATTTTGACAAAAATATATGTTTTGATTTAACTAATCTATTTCGACAAAAGTGTATATTTTGACAAAAATATATGTTTTGATTTAACTAATCTATTTTGACAAAAGTAAATGTTTTGTTTCAACTAATATAATTTGACAAAAGTAAATGGTTTGTTTCAACTAATATAATTTGACAAAAGTAAATGTTTTGTTTCAACTAATATAATTTTACAAAAGTGACAAATTGGTTTCAACTTTTATAATTTGACAAAAGTGACAAATTTGATTTCAGCTTTTATAATTTGACAAAAGTAAATATTTTGTTTCATCCAAACTATTTGATTGTTATGAATATTTTTGTTTTTTCTTACATTACATTAGAAATGTGAAATTTTAATGTAAACATGTTTTTTTATTTAAACCATGAACATTTCTCTATATTCTATTCATTACATTAAAAATGTAAATTTTTAATGTAATCATGTTTTTATTTTAAAACTGATTTTTTTTTCAAATGATAGAAATTTATATTTCATTTTTGTTGAAACTTCTAATTCAACAAAATGTATAAAAATGTATATTTAATGTTTTTGTTGAAAACTTTAGTTCAACAAAATGACAAAAAATGTATAATTCAATTTTGTTGAAAACTCTAGTTCAACAAAATGACACAAATGTATAATTCAATTTTGTTGAAAACTCTAGTTCAACAAAATGACACAAATGTATAATTCAATTTTGTTGAAAATTCTAATTCAACATTGATAAAAATGAACATTCTTGTTCAACAATTCTAATTTGACAAAAATGAACATTTTGGTTTCAACTAAACAAATTGATAAAAGTGATCATTTTGGTTTCAACTAAACAAATTGACAAAAGTGATCATTTTAATCTCTTTTATCCTAACCTTTTATTATAATCTTATTATTATAATAAAGATAAACTTTTGACGAAAACCATGTTAACAATGAAAACGGAAATTTGATTATAAATCTATTTTTTTGACAAAATCACATTTCATGTTAATAATTAAAATGAATATTTTATTGTAAATCTAAATTTAACAAAATCATATATTTCAAGTTATTTATTTAAACAAAAAGGTGCATTTTTGTTTTGACAAATTTTATTTAAACAAAGATGACAATTCCAATTCACCATTCAAATTTTGACAAAAGTGATAATTTTTGTCCAATGGTTCTAACATGACAATTTCATCTAAATAAAAATTATATATTTTTGTTTCACTCAGTTTATTACAACCCAATGATCCAGATATTTTTAACAATTTTATCACAACATAATAACACCAAATAAACAGATCTACATACTACATCCATCACAGATCAAATCACGAATCATAACAAATATAAATCAACTACCGATTGATGATAATACAATCAGGATTATTTCTATTTATTGAAGAAGAAGAAATAAAATAGAATTCTCACATTGGGGTTTTGAATTCTTCAAAATTTTAGATCGCTCTGTTTCAGATCTGGTCTGTTCCATTGCGAAGTGTTTGATTCTACGATTTCAACGCAATTGAAATTTTCTGATTCTGTTTGTGTTTGACAAAGATATCATAGTTTAAAGATTAGTTACATATTTAAGAAAATTAAATATTTAATTTAATTACATTTTAGTCCATCTTCTCCAATCAGTTTTCAGGCCCGCTCCTTCTAGAATTAACGAACCCATTCTTCCTCTTCGATTATCACCATTGCACCCTCCCCTGAAGCACCGTACTCTGATCAAACCTCCTCACTCCGACCGCCTCAACCTTGCCACCTTGCGCCTGGCCACCACGTCCCACTCGATGGGCCCCTTCTCCGCTGATAGCACCCCAAAATCGGCGCCTTTGAGGCAAAATTCTGGCCGCCTCAAGACCCTAGGTTCGATCATAACCGTTTGATTCTGAAGAGATCGAAATTCTCTTTGATTTTGTTTTTGGATTGATTTTCTAATTTGAATCCAGTTAGGAGTATTTTGGTGATTAAAACCATAGCATTTCAGCTGTAGAAAGCAATGGTGGCTGCTGTCATTTTAAAACTAGGGTTTAGGTTTTGTCCTATTTATAATATAAATTAATTTAATTCATTAATTTACTACAATAGCCGGTTAATTCCAACCCCCTCCAAATTTAGCCCAACTAATATTGTCCCTAACCAAACACCCCCCTTCCGGACACATTGGACTAAGTCTCATCAGCCCGTTTGATCATCTAAGCCCACTTTTCTTTAATTTAAAATATAAAACATTTAATTCTTCAATTTGATCGTACATTTTAATTCACCGAGGCCACATAATGACTCTAAAAATTCGAGAAATATTATATCTGCCTATGTTTTGACGATACGATCCTAACAAAACTAATTTCTTCGAATTTAGAAACCGTTTGAAGAATGGTCTTTTTCTGGTCGATCAAATTTGACTGAAATTAACAAAACACATTTTCTTTTGCCATGCTCACATATTAGTTCCAAAAATTATGAAAATTGGAATCTTTCAATAATTTGACATTCTAGATCCAACAAAAGTGGTTTCGTCAAAAACGGAGGTCGTTTGCAAAATGGCTATTTATACGGGCTATATATTACATTAAATTTCATAGCGACTATTCTGAATATTAAACTGGGCATAACTTTTGATTCACGCTATAAAATTTCAATTTTTTAGATTCCTTGGAAAGATAATTTTAAATAGATTTAAATATTTTTGTTTTCACTAAAATTCGTTTTATTTTGAATCATGTACATTCAGTCAAAGTTCAAATTCAAATTTTCAAACTGCCACGCTATTTCTAATTCCCTTTATAATTATAATGAATATATTCGTTATAACTTCGATTTAAATAAATTTTTAGCCATTATTATTTAAAATAAATTATTTTAAATATTCAAAATCCGTTAAAATTACTAAAATAAATTTTTTAAATTGGTTGCAAAATTCCGGGTTGTTACATTCATTTTAGAAATGCTAAGTTGTTTAAAACTCCCAAGAAGAGATTTCTTGAATTAAAAACCAGTTAAAATGAATTGATATTTGAAATAAAATTCAGATTTCAAATTTCAAGATAATTAATTAGATAAATTAATTAGTTAATAGAATTTGTAGGAATGAAACTTAACTCAGTTAAGTATATTGGATTGGTGAGTTAAGAGTTTGGAATCGAGAATGGAACTTGAGTTTAAAATGGAATTTGACTTGGGTATTAGCGAATGATTTGGTTGGAGGATTAATTGATTATAGATCAACTGAGAATGCATTTATGTATGTTGACTTGGTAGAAAATGAAGAGAGATGGTTGGATGCCCAACAAAAAGGTACAAGTTCATATTTTATTTGAGTATGAGATTTTTATGAGCCTATTAGGAAAGCCGCTTGGCCTTTTGATTTACTTTCAGATTGGAGAAGGCCTAGAGGGGTGAGTTGTAGTTATATCGATTGAGCCGTGTAAAGGAGACATTAGCGAAATTTTCTGATGATTTAAGGTGTTAGAAAATTTTCAGAGTTTTTGAAAGTTTTCGCTAGTAGAAATGAATTAATATTTTAATTGAAATTAATTAGTTCAGTTGAAACTGAACTTAAGAAGTAAAACAAAAGATTTTTAACCTAGTTAATAGGTTTGTGACATTTTTCCTACCTTAGTAATTTCAGGGACGAAATTCTTTTAAGGGGGAATGAATGTAACGACCCTGATTTTTAGTGACTGAATAATTAATTAATTTAATTATTTAAAAGGTTGGTTTGAAGATTTAAATGTTTTGAATTAAAATATTTTGAATATTTAACTATTATAATAGTTGAATAATAAAATTTAATTTTTGAAATAGTCGGAAATAGTTGAATTTGCAATATGGTGTGAATTGGATAATTTAAAAGATTTAGTTCAGTTTAGCATTGAATTATAATAAAGAATTTAATACTAGAAACGATTTTTGAATGTATAACTTATAATGTAACTAAAAATGAACATATAACATCGTGATAGCTTATAATTTTACATTTTCAGCTTTAAACAAATATATAGAATTCGTTTTAAGTCAGATTTCTTTGAAACAAGGAACATTTGAATCTATTGAACTATATTTTTCTAATGAAAGTGAAAAATTGAGATTTCGTCTCCTAGATTGTAAGTTAAACCCGAACAAATTTTCAGAAAGTCGCTATGAAATCGTTTATAAATTATAGTGATTTATTTCAATAATAAAAGGATTTTTAATAAACTGAATATTGATTAAACCTGGAAAATGAAAATACCGAGTTATATTGTAACGACCTGAACTTCCCTTCCCTTCGAACCGACCATAAGCCACATAGGTCTGATCCAAAGAGGAAGAAAAGAACAGATTATTATGAGAACATGACGCATCAGAACACACAATAGGAGAACTTTTCATTGCTATTACAACAACTTACATCAGAGTACAATAAACTATCAGAGTACAAATAACAGATACATAGTGGAAAAATATCAGAGAATAATAAATTACAATACAACGGAAACATAAATATAAACAACAAAAGACTACAAAATAATCTAGAGTATAGCTCCAGCCATAATCCAGGATCCTTTTAAAGAATATGTACCAAAAAACTGTTGGGCTGCTCGTGTGGAAAATAAGGGCACCAAGAGTCTAGGTCGGAAACAATAAACTCCGAGTCGGTCATGGGACTTGTGTGAGAACTAAAAACAGTTATTAACTTTATTTTAACATTGGGAAAATCATGGGACCACGCCGTATGACACGGAACGAGTTTCCTCCACATGAATACCATAAAACAAAACTCATAATGTTTTTTTAAAAATGAAGCTATTATACGACTCTTGTCCCATCACACAATGCAAGCACAAGCCAGATGATAGAGTTTTACCTTATAATAACCAAACATACTTGATACACGAAATTTCTTTTTTATTATTTGTAACAACCCGTAAAATGCGAGCCAGTTTGAAATTTTTATTTTGGCAATTTTAGCGAATTTTGATTATTTAAAATAGATTATTTTAAATAATATCGACGAGAAATTTATTTTGAATATAATTAGAACGTATATATTATATACGTCATCGTTAGAATATATAGTAATTATATATAATTATAAAAGGAATTGAAAATGGCGCGGTAGTTCGAAAATTCGATTTCTAATTTCAAATGAATATACAGAATTCAATATAAGTCAGAATTGAACGAAACAAGAAATATTTGAATCTGTATAACGATATCTTTCCAACGAAGTTGACAAACTGAGATTTCACTTTTTAAATGATAAGATATGTCCAGTTGAAAATCCTGAATAGTCGCTATGGAATTCAGGCCCTTAAAAATGGACATTTTGCAAACGACCTCGGATTTCGACGAAACCACTTTTGTTGGGTCCGTGATGTTAAGTTATTGCTAGGTTTCAAATTTCATAATTTTTCGAATCAATATGTGAGCGTGGCATAGGAAAACGTATTTTGACCATTTCAGTTTATTTTAATCGACTGGAAATTGGCCATTTTTCTAACGGTCTCGGAATTCGACGAAACTAGTTTTGTTAGGACCGTATCGTCAATACGAAGCTAGAAAATATTTTTCTATAATTTTTAGAGTTAGTATGTGGCCCCGGTAAATTGAAATGTGCGTTTAAATTTAATAAATAAAGAATTATATTTTAAATTAAACGGTAACTGATCCTAACAATCAAATCAGCTTGCGATACATATCCCATTGTGTTCGGAATGGGGGTGAAACGCTATGGACGGCAGGCGGTGGGCCTCGTTTTGTGGTCGAAAATAAAAGATGCTTTTTGGTGGAAAAAAATAAATAAATAATTAAATAAAAAAACAAAAACCTTTCTCTCCCCTCTATATACACTCTGGCCCCCCCGTTCATTTTCAAAACGAAACAAAAAAAGAAAAAAAAATTAAAAAAAAAGGAGGAGGGAAGCGGAGCGCCGCTCCACCGCTCCACCGCTCAACGCGCCGCGCCACCAGTAGCCGCTCGAGCCCCGACCATCAGACCCCATCCGACTCCCCCCCAGCACCTCGATTTTCCCCCGCGCCCCCTTCTTCTCCCCAAGACGCGAACCCCCAAAGCCAAACCCTAGCGCCTCCAGCTTGCATCGCCGACCACCCAGCCTCGCCACCGCCTGAGCAACCTCCGACCGCGACAGCCCATCTCCCCCCTTCCAATTAAACTGTAAGTTTTTAATTTATTTACTTTATTTTTATTTTTATTTAAAGCAGAAAAGAAAACCGATTTTTAAATGATTTAAAACTGATTTGGGAAAAAAAAGAAGTTTAAAAACTGATTTTTAAGAATATTAAAAACTGAATTTTTAAATATTAAAAACTGATTTTTTTTTTAGAATTTAAAAACTGATTTGTTAAAAATATAAAAACTGATTTGAAAAAGGTTTAATTTTTTTTTGTAGAAAAAGAGTTGAACTTGCAAAAAAAGAAAAAAAGAAAAAAATAAAGATCATATTTTTAAAAAAGAGAAAAGACGGGATTTTTATTAGGTAGAAGGAGCAAGACATGATTTTTGTATTTTTAAAGTAATAAAAATATAATTTTTACATCATAGGAATATTAAAAATATAATCTTTATATGGAAAATAGCGTGATAAAAATATAATTTTTATCTTTGAACAACGAAGTAAAAATATAATTTTTATCTATGAACTTCGAAATAAAAAGGTGATTTTTATATATTGAACTTCGAAGTGAAAATTCGATTTTTATATATTGAATAGCATAGTAAAAATTCGATTTTTAAATATGTGAAGTGATTATAAAAATATGAATTTTAAATTGAAAGTAAACAAATAAAAATGTGATTTTTATTTTAAGGTCATCGAAATATAAAGATGTGTGATTTTTATATATATAGTGACTACGGGCAACGAAGATGACGAAGATGGGATAACGAAGAAGATTTCTATCAATGAAGTGCCGTGGAGCTAGGATAGCTATAAGTGAGAATTTCTCACCTTTCAATTTATTTTTCTAGTTATATATATATATATACTAGGATGCAGACGGTGCTTAGTAGCACCCGACACCCGTCCACAGACCATGGACTTGTTTGATTGGTTGTGTAGTTGGTTAGATTATTTGATTTGGATTTGATTGTTTTGGTGAAATTGAAATTGATATGATTGATGTGTGAATGGCGTGGGCCTTCACTAGTCCGGGGATAAGGCTAGGCCTTGTCCCGTTTCTAGTATCGTGCCGTTATGCCGCCGAAATTTTCTAAAATAAGTTAGAAAAATAAAAATATCATTTTATTGAATAAATGAATTGAATAGAAATTCATAGGTTGAAATAAAATGTTTTATCGTTAAAAATATAATTTTTAACGTGAATGTGAATAAATAAAATATTCATTTACAAACCGGACGGTTTGTTCATGTACACTGATTTGACTGACATTGATTGGGTCGATAAATTTTACACGTCACCCAACTGCACAACTAAAATCTGTGTTTGATTGTTTGAAACCCCACACGGGTGTTGGGATGAAATATGAATTTCACTCATCCTGATTGATTAAATATGTCGATCGATTGATTGACAGGCTGTTATGAGCGTTGAAAATCTATATTTGATGCTTATACAGTGTAGTGCACTTTGGTTGATGGTTGATTATTTTTCAATGCTATTATATACATGTGTTGTATGGAAATCCATATAATTAATTTTATATGGTAATTGATTGGGCCTCATTCCAATTTGAAAAATAAAGAAAATTTGAAAATAGAAATTTATGAAGCCGTGTTGATTAGATTGACGCCATTTTGACGTGAACGATATTTATATCGATTTTATTCATTTTAAAATGAATATTGAAAAGTGATTTCGAAATCGGCGATTTCGAAATAAATTGAATTGAAAACGATTTCGAAATGAATTGAATTGAAAACGATTTCGAAATGAATTGAATTGAAAACGATTTCGAAATGAATTGAATTGAAAACGATTTCGAAATGAATTGAATTGAAAACGATTTCGAAATGAATTGAATTGAAAACGATTTCGAAATGAATTGAATTGAAAACGATTTCGAAATGAATTGAATTGAAAACGATTTCGAAATGAATTGAAAACGAATTCAAATTGAATTGAAAGCGAATTGAAATGAATTCAAATTGAATTGAAATTTGAATTGAATAGAAATGAATTTTGAAACGAATTTATAAAGAAGAATTCAATTTCGATTTGAATTGAAATGGAAGTTGAAATTGCTTTTGAAACGAATTTAAAACTATTTATATAATTCGTTTTAAATGGAAATCGACGATATATATATTATATATATAATATAATGGCCTGAATAGAACGCGTCGCGCCGCGGCAGTTCGTGAATTTCGACCATTTATTTAAAACGGACATTACGGGAGATCCGACCGTCGGATTCTCCTAAAACCGGAACCGTTGGGTTCGTATCGAAAAGAGCTTTCTAACGAATGTGATAAATTAGAAATCTAACGGTTGGATTTGGAATTATGTCCAAATCAAATTCGAAAAAGGTCGCTGTAAGTGCAGTTCGATGGCCATTGATGGAAATCGACTGTATGGGCCTTGATAAAATTATTAAAAATAGTAATAATTTGTGTAAAATCATAAGAAATGATTTGTGAAGATTTGGGATGAAAAACTTCATGTTTGAAAAGATAAAAATAGATTTTTATCGAAATGAACTAGTTTTGAACTAGAATTAAAATTCTATTTATTTTTAAATAAATAAATTGAATTTGAAAGGGGTTTTAAAAATAACCAAAATTTCCAATGATTGCATTGGAGTGGATTTGAATCGAAATGGTCTTCAGAATATTTCGATGTTGGGATTCGTGATTATACAGATGTTATTATGGAAATTTGAAAGATATATATTTACATCGTTATTTCCAATACGACATTTGTTAATCGTAGAATTTGATATTGAATATAAGCCGATATATTTTCTATTCAGAGCCTTATATTGAATATCAAATGTGATTTGGGTTTGTCGTGAATGGTGTCTTCACTAACACTGTTCTTGAACCCAGTTGAGAAAAGATTAAATCTTTTTATTTAGATTTAATGAAGTGTACCAATTAAATGATATTTAATTGGAATTGAATTGATATTGATTTTTGGGTTTATCGTGGACAGTGTTTTAAATAACACTTGTTCTTTAACCCGATAATTAATGGAATGTGATTTTGGGTTTATCGTGAACCGTGTTTGAAATGACACTGATTCTTTAACCCAGTTAGCGATTAAAACTAAGTGGAGTTTTAATGAATCTTTAATTAGATTGAAATAATCGAGAATGGAGTATCACCAGTTTTACTCCAAGCGATAGTTAAATCTTTAATTAGATTTGAACGTGAAATGGTAATTGAATTTACCGATAACACCGTGGTGTTAGATATGAAGTATAACCAGTTTTACTTCATGGGATGAATAGGTTGGGATTGGGAAATAAAGTAAATGATTACTTCGGTGTGGTTCGCTAATCCCGACTAGTTTGAATTGATATTCAAAGGAGATTAAAGAATAAATTTAAAGAATTTATCTTGGATAAAATTAATGGGAACTTTTCCCAAAGTACAGGAATATTTGAATAAAAGAATATTCTGAATTGGAATGAGGCGTATGTTGTGTTTGTGTAACACTTTTATAATATATACGCGAGTTATTCAGAAAGATCGGGTTTATCCCATTCTGAATAACTGATTCGACGTGGTGTCGAAGATGAAGAGGTGGTCGAAGACCGGAAGTCTTCACGTCGTTTGGGTGATTACTGATGATCTTGATTGGGCTGTACACCCAAGAAGATGG
Organism: Allium sativum; assembly: GCA_030737875.1. Classification (NCBI taxonomy): domain Eukaryota; kingdom Viridiplantae; phylum Streptophyta; class Magnoliopsida; order Asparagales; family Amaryllidaceae; genus Allium; species Allium sativum. The sequence goes on along the minus strand of CM060918.1, from coordinate 969,375,159 downwards.
AAACAGTTGGTGATCGTCCAGACGTACTTGGAGATCGATGGATATGCGGGGTACTAGGTGCCTCCAGTTTCGTTCAGACCCAGAACGGACTTATAAATGGACTGTGTGTCTGACATTGGATTTTAGTCCGTGCGATTGATCTCTATTAAATATATATCTGTTTGGCGGCGGAGAATTTATTCTCTTGCTTAACGCCCTTCTCTGAGACGTACGAGCTCAGGGGTTATATATTGATGGATATCAAACGCATGGAGTGAATTGCCTGTGTGGCATGCCTAAGTGGCAATTGATCGAGGCTTCTGTTGAAAAGCAAAGTCTTGTGGTGATGATCAAAGCACAGCCTGTGTGGCATAGCTTTGTGTAACGTTTACTTCGCGAGTTTCACACCCGGTATGAACCAAAAACGGGAGAGGACATCAGGGAGGACTTGCGTTTCTTTCTAGCTAGAAGTGGCGTCAGTGGTTTTACACGCCCTGACGAGTTTGACTTATGTGGTTGTTGCTGTTGCGAGGCGCCTCGGTTTGATCGGACGATCCGGGTCCGATGGAGTCATTTGTTGGCTCATTTACGCCCCATAGGGCGGAGAGACGTATTGTTCAGGCATAATAATCCACATCGGTGGACCGGCCCTGACGATCCAAGGCCCACCTGAGTCTGGGACCTGAGACATGGGCTAGATTGTCTCGAATCGGTGGAGGACTATCTTTTGCCTCGGTTCATAGACGGAAATCCAATTTCCAAATACGTGACATTTGCGGTTTTATTTGTAGAACCTAGTATGGTGACATAGTGGGATGGGGCGCTCATGCCGCCTATGATTGATACTTATGATTTGAAGTTGTTTTATACACTATGCACTTATAATAGTATCAAACGATTTGTTTTAACCGTATCAAGCATTCTTTGGCTGTTATAAGGGAAAACCCTATCCTCGGCTGCGTTGCATTGTGTGATGGGACCTGGGTCTTATAACAGCTTCATTTTCCTTTATTTAGCATTGCGCTGTTTGTTTTATGCACTGGTATTCTTGGGAGGAAACCCGTTCCGTGTTATACGGCGTGGTCCCTTGATTTACCTATCTTTAAAATAAAGATTAATAACTGTTTTAGTCCTCACACCAGTCCCATGACTGACCTGGAGTTTATTGTTTTAACCTAAACTCTGGGTGCCCCTATTTTGACACGGGCAGCTAGTAGTTTTGGTTTTGCAGATTTTTATTCACAGGATCCTGGTTTACAGCTGGAACGATATCCGGAAAGCTTTGTATCAGTATATCTCTTCTAGTTGTGTATTGTATTATTTTCCGCTGCTATGTATTTAAATGTAATTTAAATCTCTGATATTTCTGTGTAATATTCATTTATACTCTGTATATTCTTGTAATCTGATGCATTGTTGTAATATACAATGAAACGTTCTTTTATATGTGTTCTGTTGTGGTTTGTTCTCGAACTATCCGACACTTTCCTTTACGGGGAAGTTGCGGGCCGTTTCATTATTATTAGTGCATAGTGTAGAAAATAATTTCAAAAATAAATGTATCAATCTTAGACAATATAATACCCCATCTATTATGTTGCCATATAGGTTTACAACTGAAAACACAAGGGTCGTAACGGAAATTGAGTTCCCATCATGAGCTGATGCAAGGGAACCTTCCTCATCCGAACTTCAGAACATCACTAGGAAAATGTCCCATGGAAAAACGTATCCCTTTGGAGTAGCAGGGTCGGTCAGCAATACGTCGTTGATTGGACAATTTTCTGAACAATATGTTTTCTGGTCCTATTGGACCTCTTGGCCAGTATGTCGACCACCATGGCCTTGTGTGGCCACATCTGAGGTGCCTCAATCCCAACATCCACATTAGTAAAATGCCTAGGCTCCATACCATGGCATCATTTTTAGCTAGAAAGAAACACATATCCTTCATGCGGTCCTTCATCCTGTTTTTGACCCATACCGGGGTGTGAAGCTCGTGAATTAACGCACCACAAAGCTTTGTTTTTCAACAAAAGCTTTGATCAATACGCCCGTAGAATTCAGCATGCCACATTGTCATTTGTACCATACAACTGATGTCCACCAAAATATAACCTCTAGGCTTGTACGTCTCAGAGAAGGGTGCTAAGCTAAGAGAATAAATTATCCGCCACCAAACAGATATATATATTTAGTTGAGATAAACTAATACAACATAAATGTAACAACCTGGATTTTCTGAACCAATTTAAATTTTGTATTTTAGCAATTTTAATGGATTTTAAAATTTTAAAATGATTTATTTTAAATAATAACGACTAAAAATTTATTTAAATTGAAGTTAGAAAGTATAAATTTATATTTATTATAAAACGAACTCGAAATGATGTAGTAGTTTGAAAATTCGATTTTAAACTTTAAATGAATGTACAAAATGAAATATAAGTCGGATTTCACTAAAACCAGAAATGTTAGAATCTGTTTGATTATATCTTTCTAATGAATATGAAAATTTCAGATTTCACTTTATAAATTGTAAGTTATGTCGAGTTCAAAATTCAAAATAGTCCCTGTAGAATTTTTATATATTTTTAATATAATATATAGCCCTTAAAAATAGCCATTTTGCAAACGACCTTCGTTTTCGATGAAACCACTTTTATTGGATTCGGAATGTCAAATTATTGTTATGTTTCAATTGTCATAATTTTTGGAATTAATATGTGAGCGTGGTGAATTTAAACATGTTTTCAATTTTAGTTTAAATTTAATTGACCAGTTAAAAATGCCACCTTTCAAATGGTCTCCAAATTCGACGAAATTAGTTTTGTTAGGACTGTATCGTCAAAACATAGCTAGATTTATTTTTCTGTAATTTTTGAAGTCAGTATGTGGCCCCGGTAAATTAAAATTACGTTTAAAATTCAATATATTGATTTATATTTTAATTTGAAGAAAAACTGACTGAAACAGTCGAATTGGCTAACGAAACATACCACATTGTGTCCGGAATTAGGGTATTTGGTTAGGGGAGATAGTCGTTGGGTTTGATTTGGAGTTCGGAGCGATTAACAAGGAATTAAATATTAATTTAAATAAATATATATAAATGGTCAAAAGGGGTCAAACCCTTATTATCTTCATTTTGCGGTCAACCCAGGGAACCGCCTCCAATCCAAAAACCAACGATAAAAAAAATTCCAAGCTATCCCCTCAAATTAAACAAAATCAAAGCCTCTGTTTCATGAATTTCCTGAACGTAAATGGAAGATCTAAGTGAGATACACATTCTCAACGGTCGAGATTGGAATTAATTAACTGTGGAAGCCGGAATCTCCATTGAAACCCATGTCATTCGGGTACAAATTCCGAGGAAAATGGAGGTTTGAACTCGACCTGGTGTCAGGCGATGAAAGAGGTGGTTCAGGGGTACCTCGTAGTGGTCTTTGATCGGAGGCCGAAGGCCTCAATGAGCGTGCACGAAGAGAGAGGTTGATTGAAGAATGGGTTACAGGTTTCATGGTTCTTGGAGGATTAACATGAAGAGGGGATAATTATTAAGTAATTATTTATATTAATTATATCTTAAGTTAACTAATTATGTTATTAAAGTACGAATGGTCATATCTTTCTCATACGAACACAGAATCGGACAAACCCAGATCCGTTAGAATCGTGGAGTCAAGCTCTACAACATGGAACTGATTGGAACGTAAACGGAGTAGATTTGAATTTGAGGCGAATTTAAATTCGAATAGTACAAAAATTCAGAAATAAGGATGGCGGACTGGAAACCTTAGTGAGAACTTCTCACTAAATTTTATTTTATCATGTTAGTGTATTCATGTATAAAAATATATAGAATTGCCAGTGTAGATTTTTATCAGTTTTAATCATTATAAATTGTATATGATGCATGTTAGCCCACCTTCCTCATCCACATACCATGGATGATTTAATTGACTGTATTGTGTTTTGATTGTGATGCTGAAATGTTTAAAATATTAAAATTAATTTAATATTATTTTGTGGTAGTTGAAATTGAATTATAAATATCTATTTATAATTTTAATAGTGAAAATTGGATAATTAGAAAAATAATTCAAATCGAATTAGAGCTGGTTAAACTTATCAAGCAATGATTATTCTGAATCGACTGTTGTTGTTTGGAAACCCCACATGGGTCTTGGGACGATAATTTATTCACATCTCCCCAGAATTTAATTATATGCCAATCGATGGATCAAAAGACTATGATAAGCGTTATTTAATTATTTAATTCTTATACAGTGGTAAATTGCCCTCTGGTTTTGAATTGACTGTTTAATAGCTGCTTATCACTATTTTTGAATACATGCGATGTATGAAATCCATATAACTGAAATTATATGGTAATCGATTGAGTCACATTTCGATTTAGAAAGAAAGAATATTTTAAAATAATAAATATTTTAAAATAATATTCAGTGAACAATCAAAATATGATTTTGATGTTTGATTTTAGATGGACACGAAAATATATAAATATATGGAGCCGAGTTAAGTGTAACGCCATTTTAAACCGAATGGGTTTATCGAACGATTTTATTCATTTTAAAATAATATCGAAGAGAATTGATTTCAAAATCTAATATTTTGAAAATATTATCATTTTAAAATTATAATGATATGGAATATTCAATTTTGATTAAAAATTGAAACTAAGTTGAAATCGTTTTAAAATGAAATTATAAATGGTTTATAAAATACATTTTAAATGAAAATTGATGAAATATATTATATATATTTAATGGCCTGAATAGAACGTGCTGTGCAACGACCGTTCGTGAATTTCGACCATAACTTCAAATTGATGTAACGGGAGATCTGACCGTTGGATTCTCCTAAAACCGGAAGCGTTGGGTTCGTATCGAAATGATCTTTCCAATGAATATAGGTTATTTAAATTGAATCGTTGAATTTCAAATTATGTCCAAATCAATTTCAGAAAAGATCGCTATGGACGCAGTTCGGTGGTCGTTATTGAAAACCGACTATAAGGGCCTTTATATAATTATTAAAAATATGGAAAATTTATGTAAAGTAATAATAAATGATTTGAAAAGATTTTGGATGAAAATTTCTAGTTTTGAAAAGATATAAATATTTTTCTATCTAAATGAACTAGTTATTAACTAGAAGAATAATCCAATGGTTTTAAATAAACAAATTGGATTTGTAAATGGTTTTAAATTAACCAGATTTTTCCGACGCATAAATTGGAATGGATTTGAATGGAAATAATCTTCGGAATATTTCGATATAGGATTCCATTATTATACAAATATTGTTGAGGAATTTGGAAGATATATATATCGTTATTCCCATTACGATATCTGTTTTTTCAGAATTTGATATTGAATATAAGCCGATATAATTTCTATTCAGAGCCTTGTATTTGATATCAAATTGGATTTTTGGTTTGTTGTGAATGGTGTCATTATTAACACTGTTCTTAAACCCAGTTGAGAAAAGAATAAATATTTTAATTAAGATTTAGAGAAGTTTTCTAAATTAATTAACTTTTAATTGGAAATTGGATTTTTGGGTTTATCGTGAACGGTGTTTTAAGTAAAGTTTGTTCTTTAACCCAATCAACAATGAAGATATGATTTGGAATTTGTAATCTTTTAATTAAGATTAATGGAAATTTTGCAAAGTAAGGTTTTCCAATTTAATATATTAAATTGGAACTGAATGGAATTCGATTCGGTAATAATCGAAATGAGCTTCTGTGAAGGAAGGCCGTTGCTATATATGGAATTTAAAAGGTTTTGTCATTATTCCATTTATATTATTAGTCTGATACGGGAATTTATATCGATTATATACTGTTATGATTTCCGTGTAGATTCCATTGTGATGGAAGATGATTTTAGGTTTATTATGAACTGAGTTTTAAATGACACTAGTTCTTTAACCCGGTTAACGACAGGATTTATTTCCTAAATTTGAATAATAATTAAATAATGATTTTTAGAGACTAAAACTAAGTGGTGTTTTAGTGAATCTTTAATTAGATTGAAATGTTAATATGGTAATTAAATTTGCCAAATTTGAGAAGTTTTCGAAAATGGAGTATCACCAGTTTTACTTCATGCGATAGTCAAATCTTTAATTAGATTTGAACGTTGAATGGTAATTAAATTTACCGATAACACCGTGGGTGTTAGATATGGAGTACTACCGTTTTGCTCTATGGGATGAATAGGTTGGGACTGGAAATAGTAAACTAATAAATGGTTACTTCGGTATGGCTCGATAATCCAGACTAGTTTTATAAACCTTAATTTGGTTTTGAATTGATAAAAGATAATATAAAATCTTTTGCAGTGGGTTTCAAAGGAAGATTAAAGAATTAGTTTGAAAGAGCTTATCTTTGATAAAATTAATAGGAACCATTCACTAAAAACGTGAATATTTGAATAAAATAATATTCTGAATTGGAATGAGGTGTATGATGTGTTTTTATAGCACTTGATTATTGATTATAAAATACTCGAGTTATTCGGAAAGACCAGGTTTAACCCATTCTAAATAATTAACACGACGACTAAAGGTCGACGATGAAGATGGTGGTTGAAGACCAGAGATCTTCATATCGTTTAGACGATTACTGATGTCTTGATTGGGCTGTACACCCAAGACAAGGTAATAAGTGGTGATCATCCAGACTTACTTGGAGATTGACCGGATATGCGAGGACTTCTCTCCAGTATTGGACATTTGGGACGAGGAATAAGGTGCCTCCGGTTTTGTTCAGACCCAGAACGAACTTGTAAATGGATGTGTGTCTGACATTGGATTTCATTCTATGTTGATTGATTTCTATTAAATATATATCAATTTGGTGACGGAGAATTTATTCTCTTGCTTAACACCCTTCTCTGAGGTGTACGAGCTTAGAGGTTATATATCGATAGACATCAGTCGTATAGCGTGAATTATTAGTGTGGCATGCTGAGATGCAAGTGATTAAGGCTTTTGTTGAAAAGAAGAGTCTTGTGGATGATGATCAAAGCACAGCTTTAATTAGCATAGCTTTGTGTATAGCATTAATTCACGAATCTCACACCTCAGTATGAGTCAAAACGGGATAAGGGACCCAAGGAGTGCATGCGTTTCTTTCTAGCTAAAAGTGGTGTCATGGTATGAAGCCTAGACATTTTTACTTATGTGGATGATTGATTGCGAGGCGCCTCAGATATGATTGGTCGACGTACTGACCATTTTAGAGGTCCGATAGGATTGGGAAATGTGTGTTCAGGAATTTCCAATCCACAAAAGTAAGTGTGGACCGACCTTGGAGGATCCAAGGGTTCACTGCGGGGGATCCTGGGTCATTCCGCTAGAGATGGCCTGAATCGGTAAGGGGTACATCCCTTGCCTTGACTCATGATGGAAATCCAATTTCCAATACGATATTTTTCATCTTTAGATGTAAACCTATATGGCGACATAGTGGGATGAGGCGCTCATGCCGTCTATGATTGATACATTTATATTTGAAGTTGATTCTGACACTATTCATCTATAGTAATATCAAAATGATTTGTTTAAAACGTGCCAAGCTTGTTTAGCTATTATAAGGGAAAACTCTATCCTCCGGCTTGCGTTGCATTGTGTGATCGGATCTGAGTCTTATAATAGCTTCAATTTTCAAAAGGCATTGCGTTGTTTTATGTTTTTAAACTAGTATTCATGTGGAGTAAACCTATTCTGTGTTATACGGTGTGGTCCCGTGATTTATCTTATTTTAAAATCAAGCTAAAAACTGTTTTAGTTCTCACACCAGTCACATGACTGACTTGGAGTTTATTGTTTTAACCTAAACTCTGGGTGCCCATATTTTCCACACGGGCAGCTAGTAGTTTTGGTTTTCGCAGATATTTCTTTTCACAGGATCCTGGATTATAGCTGGAGCCATATTCGGAAAGCTTTGTATCTGTGTATTCCTTTCAGCTGTGGTAGTTGATGTTTTCCGCTGCACATTATGCATATGTATTATTTTTCCGCTGCTATGTAATTTTGAGCTCTGATATTTTCCATTGTAAATTATTTATTCATACTTTGATATATTCTTGTACTCTGATGTAATTGTTGTAATATAAATGAAATGTTCTCCTGTTTATGTTAAGATGCGTCATGTTCTCAAAGCAATCTGGGCTTTCCCGTAAGGGGAACTTTGGGTCGTTTCAATAAAATACAGTGCCAGACATACAATAATTTTTCAAGTCCGTTATGGGTCTGAACGAAACCAGAGGCACCTTATTCCTCGTCCTATATGTCCAGTACAGGAGAGAGGCCCTCGCATATCCGGTCGATCTCATGGTACATCTGGACGACCACCACTTATTACCTCGTCTTGGGTGTACATCCCAGTTGAGACATCATTAATAATCCAATGATTTGAAGATCTCCGGTTTTCGACCACCATCATTAATAACTTCGATTTTTAATCGTCGAGTTATTCAGAATGGTTTAAACCCATTCTATCTGAATAACTCGCGCATCTTTAAAATCAAGTGATACATAAACATATCATATGCCTCATTCCAATCCAGAATATTCTTTTATTCAAATATTCTTTACATTGAGAATTACTCCCATAAATCTTATCAACGATTTACTTCATTTAAACTTTTTGTTTAAATCTTTCCTTAGAAACTATTACAAAAGATTATATAATATATTTTTGCAAACTTAAACCAAATTACGTTTTATAAGTTTTATTGGGATCAGTGAGCGTTACGTGAAAGATAATATTTCATATCGTTATGCGAATCCCAACCTATTCATGCCATGGAGCAAAACTGGTGGTACTTCATATCTAACGCCCAACGCATCTCAGTAAATTCAATTACCACTTTACATTTCAAATCTAATTAAAGATTCAATATAACTCCACTTGTTTTAATCCCCAAAAATAATTTTTTTAAATATTACTCAACTTTAGGAAATTAATCATGTCTTTAACTGGGTTAAAGAACAAAAGTCAATTGAAACACTATACCCGATAAACCCAAAATCAACTTCCATTAAAAATGGAACTTTCCCAAAAATCGTATTAGTTTATAATCGCTATAAATTTCTGTATCAGACTAATACTATAAGAGCAATAACGAAAGAGCCTATTTAAAATTCCTTAAATAGTAAAGGTCTTCCTCCACCAAGGTTTATCTCAATTATCACTAAAACGAATTCCATTCAACTCCAATTTAATTCATTAAACTGGAAAACTTCACTTTGGAAAAATTCCATTAAATCTTAATTAAAAGATTTATAAATTCAAAACCATTGTTAACTGGGTTAAAGAACTAATGTTATTTAAAACATCGTTCACAATGAGCCCAAAATTAAACTTCAATTCAATTCCTATTAAATCTATTAATTAGGAAAAACTTCACATTAGTAGACTTCATTCAATATTAATTAAATGATTCATTCCATAAACTTCATTTTTAACTTGGTTTAAGAACAATGTTATTGAAGACACCATTCACAGCAAACCTAAAATCAAATTTGATATCAAATATAAGGTTTTGAGTAGAAACCATATCTACTTATATTCAATATCAAATTCTAAAACTAACAAATACTGTATTGGGAATAACGATATCTATATCTTCCAAATTCCTTAAAATAGTATTGTATAATCACATAATCCAATATTGAAATATCCGAAGACAATTTCCATCCAAATATATTCCAATTCATGAAGATAATTTCCATCCAAATATATTCCAATTCATACATTGGAAATTCCGGTTATATCAAAACCGTTCACTATCCAATATGTTAATTTAAAAACATTGGATTCTTTACTTTAGTTATTAACTAGCTCATTCTGATAAAATATCTTTTATCTTTTTATTGGAAATTTCTTTTCATTCTAAACCAAACATTTTTTGTTTCAAGAAGATCCAACGGTCGGATCTTCCGGTACGTCAATTTGAAGTTAATTGTCGAAATTCACGAACGGTCGCTGCGCGACTCATCCTATTCAAACCATTTAAATAAACTTCATCGTAAAGTATTTTATAAAATGTTTATAAGTTCGTTTAAAAAATAATTCGATCACCAGCCTTTAATTTTAAACCAAAATTGAATATTTTATATCACATTATTATTAAAATAATAATAATTTCCATAACATTAGATTTTGAAATCCAAATTTTCTCGACATTCATTACAAAAATAAATAAGATCGATAGAAGAATTTGTTTGAGTTAAAAACGTTGTTTATGTACCTAACTCGACTTCATATTTAATCGTTACTATTCATTTCAATTAAAAATTAAAAACATGCCTCAATTGATTGAAAATTAATTCAAATCACATTCTTACTTTAACAAAAATTATTCATAGTCATTAAATGGTCTTCCAAACTAATTTGAATTTAAAATTCAAACTTCCATTTTCGCTTAGTAATATATTATTAAAATACTAATTTTTATTCCGGATTGGAATGGAATTCAACCAAAAACCATATAATTCCATTTATATGGTTTCATACATCATATGTATCCAAAAATAGTTGTAGCAACTATTAAACATCCAATTCACATCTAGAGTGTATCTACACTCGTATAAGCTTTAAATAAATAATAAACGCTGATATCGGCCTGTCAATCAATCGATTGACATGGAACTACACACGAGGAAGATGTGTGAACTAATTATTGTCCCAAGACCCGTGTGGGGTTTTCATCCAATTAGTGATTATTATCTACACACTTGGAAGAAGTATAAGTAAATTGTCATTCAAAAACCCGTGTGGGGTTTATATCATGATCCCGTAGCTTATCTACACATAAGGGAGATGTGTGGGCTAATTGTCCAAGACCCATGTGGGGTTTTCATCCAACAAATAGTGATTATTATCAACACACTCAAGGGACTATAGTAAAATGTCTTCCCAATACCCGTGTGCGGTTTAAATCACAATCCATGTGAACTTATCTACATAAAAGGGAGATGTGTGGGCTAACTGTCATCCCAAGACCCGTGTGGGATTTTCATCAATAAACAGTAATTAATAAATTACTCAATCAATTCAAATCAACCATATATTCAAGCAACCAATTATATCTGGTTCATTTCAAGTTATATTTCAACTAAGTCAATTTCACCTATATAGGTGATCACAGATAAGTCGTCTGACTTGTAAAAGGGATGTTTAACCCTACCACAACTACAACAACATTTAATAAACATAATCAAATAAGATTTTTATAACTTATATAAAAATCATTTGAGTGAGAGTTCTCACTTTGGTCGTTTTTCGCTAAATAATGATAAATGTTGATTGATTGACTCAGACGTTTTCCTTCGTCAAAAATTGCAACGTTCTTTTGCAAACCTCTCGTCGATACGGTTCCAATGGATCATGTCTCGCCCAATTCCGATAACAAATGAAAAAGTTATGATTTTTACAAGATTATGTATATACAACGGTCATTAACTTAAAAATCAAATATTAATTAACTTAACATCTCCTTAATCATCTCCTCTAATCTCTTCTTCCTCCTACAGGTAACGCAACCCGTAACCCTCCCTTCCTCATTGTCGCACCCTTATGCTCACGGTTCTCCTCCATTTCTCAACCGTTTTGCTTGAAAACAAAACCAATCATCATCTCTTTGCGAACACTATCATCTCAACCCAACCGTGCTCAACTCGCACGCACACAAAAAATTGCATTCCCCCGGCTACATCATGTTGTACGCTACAGGTGTGTGCACCTTTTTGTAGCCAAACACCCCAAAATTTTCACATAAGATGCTACTTCATACTACAAATCCAAATACAATCTCTACTTTGACAATCAATGCTCTTAAACCCCAAAAATCCATGCCCTAACCGAAACGGACTCATGCTACTTCACGAACAGCGATCAAAATTTCTTCGAATTCCACTGAAATGCAGACCAATTAAAAGAGGAACCTCCCAGTAACTCAAATAACCTTTTTTCATAATTTATTAAAGTTTATTTCAATTTGTAGAATTTATGGAAAAGGGATTTTTTACGTTTTAAGTTTTAGGGTGGCGACGTGAAAGAGGGATTTAGGTTTAGGGTTAGAAAAGTTGAGATAATATATAGGGAAGGGAAAATAATTTTTTATTCAATTATTATATTTATTTTATTTATTTATATTCAAATGTTGCTTGTATTCATGGTTTAAAAACATGTATGATCACATACGAATTCTGTTTTTAATGAAAATTGGCACACTACTATATCTTGACATTAGGGACCCAATGAAACATGGTTCGTCGAATTCCGAGTCCGTTTTTTCTGACAACATATTTTTAAAGTCAAAATATTAACTGTTTTTTACATTTAAATTCCGTACGGTCACAAAACAAGTCTAAAAATTATAAAATTTTAAATACAACAATAATTTAATATTCCAGATTCAACAAAGTTGGTTTCGTCGAAAACGGAGGTCATTTGCAAAATGACTATTTTTAAGGGCTTGAATAAAACCAACAAAAAATAAATAAATTCAAAAACAATTCCAATAAATAATAATAAATTTATATTGTCGTTTGTATTCTAATATAATATCATATAGCTTCAAAATATACATACTCGGGTTTATAACTCGATATTTCAATATTCTAGTCAAACGGTATTAATTTCGTATGAAAATCCTTTTATATTATTTAATAAATCATTATATTTATAAACGATTTCATAGCGACTTTCTGAAATTTTAGTTTGGACCTAACTTATAATTGATAACATAAAATCTCAAATTTTCACATTCGTTAGAAAAATATAGTTCAGAATATTCCAACGTTTTATGTTTTACAGAAATTGGACTTATTTTGAATTTTGTACATTCGATTGAAGTCCAAAACTAAATTTTCCTAACTACCGCGAAATTACTAGTTCGTTTTAATTAAATTTTAAATTTTTACGTTAAAATTTGGTTTAAATAAATTCTAAGCCATTAATTTTGAAAAAAACTTTTTAAATAATTAATTTCCACTAAAATCAATTAAAATATCATATTTTAAATTGACTAAAAATACGAGTAGCTACAATCTCCCCCACATAAAAACTTTTCATCGCCGAAAAGGAAGACGAAACTAAAGGTTGTTTACTTAATCAACTCAACCTTCATTTGACTTAAGTTCTTTAACTTTTTAGTTTCTAGGAACTTTCCAATTTCTTGAAATTTGGCTAACACCTTAAATTTCCAATTTTCATTGCCGTAACCTCCTTTGTACCAAATGAACGGTATAACTATAGCTTGCCTCCCTAGGCCCTCATCAATCTAAAAAGAAAATCCAAAAGCCAAGCGGCTTGTCAGTCGGCTCATAAAAGCCAATCAATACGATAAATTTGTACCTTTTTGTCTAGCATGCAATTTTATTCCTCTTCTTAACCTACCGCAATAACCAGTTTAACATATATATCCAATCCGAACTAATTTCTAATTCAGTTCAACAATAGATTTGATTTGGCTTGATTTGCCTTTCATTATCATATTGGTTTTATTATTTCAATATTTTTATCAGTTAAACTAATAATCACGCATCACAACCAGAAATCAATTGGTTATTTGAATTTCCAATTTTATATGTTGTCAAAACATATATCTTTATATACTCAAAATATATTTTCACGATCAAATCACAAACAATAAACCCTAACTAAGTTCTTGGTTCTCACACTAGTCAATTGGAATCATATAGACATCCCACTTTTGAAATTTGAAAATAAGTACTGATGATATCCAGACTATTATCAGAATCATCCCCGGGTGACTAGAGTGTGATTTATATCTACCCAGTATATTTGAGACTTCGAATATACGTTCATGACGCGTATATGTTAAATCTTCATGTACTCGACAGTCCAAGCCCAACGTTAAATAAAATACTAAACTTTTTGTAATGAAATATAATTTTTCAAAACTAACTTTATTTTATAAATAATACTCTTCAAACTCATTCTAGAGGGTTACTGACCCTATCTCTAACGAGTCATTCTTATAGGATATTACTAATCCTATATCTGATGAATTCTCTCATCTTGTTCTAATGTGTTGCATTCTTGGAGCTTTGTAAACTGATCGACGCTAATCTATGAATTAGAAAAGCGCGACATTTGTAATAAATTCTGCAAGCATACAAGTGTGTAGCATACAGGTCGAACACCGGGAGGAAAGTTAAATTTTATTATTTATATGTTTCGTGGGCGTGTTAGACGAACTTTGGAGGTTGATTTTGAAAATAAAACAAAACAAAATTAAAACTGGGATTTGATTCAGAACAGATCTAACTGAACCGACGATCAGATCACAATTTCAATGGAAAAGAAATCAAACTATGAATTAGATTTGAATCTAATCAAATCCAATTTGACCTAAGAAAATAATAAAAGCAGAAATTGAAATTGCAGAAATTGAAATAACAAACAAGAATTAAAAATAGGATTTCCGCTGAATCTAATCAGACGGTAAATCACTAATGCAAATAAGTGCAAAATACAAATAGTGTTCTACCGAATCTAATCGTGTAGACAACACTAGTTGCTAAGAAAACAAAAAAATGCAGAAAATAAAAGAGAAAGAAGAACTTTTATTAGAACAATGGAATAAGAGATGAGATAGGATGGTGGCTACAATGTTATTACAGGGGTATATATAGGGTAGATAGCCAAACCCTAACCCTAACCCTAATGATAAATGGGCCTGGTCATTACATCACTAATTAGTTTACAATGAAAAATATAAATGGGCCTTTGATAATTAAAGCAATTTTGGGCCTTTTCTCCTTTTCCTCTTGCTTCCTTGACATTTCTTCATTGATTTGTGATGTTCAAAGCCTTTTTATCAATCCTTTTCTTGTCCAACAGCAACTAGATGTGAGATCTTCATCTACAATTCTTCAAACTGCAAATACACTGCAAATTGATCTCTATTTCTCTACATTTCTGGTTGCATGCGGGCTGGGTTGGAATATCTGTAAAAGTAACAAAACAATACCCAAGTAATATTTATTTATATACAAAAGATAAGAAATAAGAGCGTAAAATAAACACATTTCTATGTCAATCAAATACCCCCACACTTATCTTTTACTCGTCCTCGAGTAAAACAAAAAATGAAAAACTAAACTAGATAGGTCACACTTTCGTAGGAAACACGATTGCATTGAGCGTATGCAACAAGCCGTTAAACCTCTAGGTGTCCCTAGTAGGACGAGTGGTGTCTCGTGAGGGTTTTCAGCGGATACTACCCACAAAATCCAAATGCTGTATGCTATGATTCTAATAAAACTACATGAATGCAGTGGACATATGCAAATAAAAATGAAAAATGAAAACACGACTTATTTCAGGAAAGTGGTACAACAAATTAAGTTAACAATTTCTAGTCAGTTGATTTTATTTTAGATACCTCGACTTGTCACAAATTTTCAATATAAATCAAGTTTTCAAATGTTAAATTCCAGTTTGGCCAGTTAGTTCGGTCGATAACATAGTGCAGCCATGAAATAAATTCTTAGTTTGCTTGGCACAGTTTGCAAAGTGGTATTCTAATTTTCTCATGTATGGCTAGTCAAATCAATAAGGTCAAGAAGTGTTTGGGTATCATCGCTTATTCTTTATTCTATAAAATTTTAAGATTTATGATTAAGTACATACACCTAACTAAAAAGACCAAGGTTTACCACCCATGCACTGCCTCGCGGACTAACGGAGAGTAGGTAAAGAGCTTGGCGGATTGTGCAGGCCGACTTTGACTTTGTCAACAACGTGTCGGTAATCCTTAGGCGTCCAATCTCATAAAATGAGACCAAGATATTCCAACTTTGATTTTGTCAACAACGTGTCGGATAGAGCTTGGCGGGTTTGCACACCAACGCTCGATATACAAGCAATGTTGGATACCCTTGGAATACTATTATTATTATTATCGAAAATATAAGCACAAAAGAGAGTTACACGAATTCAACTTAACACAACTTAGTTTTAAAGATTTGAAAAGCCAATATAAGTGTTTTAATTCCTCCACTTATTTAAAAAAAGTCTACAATATAGAATAGATTTCATGGCCATCACCTAAGAATCTCCCTATGTACCGGTTACACTATTATCCCTCAAAATTAAACTTTTCATTATATTTCCTATTCGATCTAAGTTGAGAGATAAAAATATTATCAACTGGCTAAAAATTGTAAACTTATTTTGCTGTATCAATTGAAAATGAGTCGTATTTAAAAAAAAAATGGTATGTTACTACGATATAAAATGTATGATGGTCCTACATGAAAAGAAAGAAAGAAAAATTAAAGAAAAATCAAAAGAATGCAATGCAGACTCCCCCCCACGCTAGAACTAAACAGTGTCCACACTGTGAACGTTTCCTAAATTTGAAAGATCGCACCCAGAGATGGATTAAATGCAAAATTATTTGTAAAATGAAATGCAGTTTAACTATATGGAGAAATGGATCATATGTACAATGATATATGTGTTTGCGATGTATGCGATGCAAAGAGTTCCACCAACTTTTCCCCCCACACTTGGTTCTAGCCCGATGAATACCATTCCCACTATGTCTAGGCATATTTTCTAATAAGTGCAGGTTTTTGAAAATCATCTCATCTTTATACCTCGATTTGTAGTCCAGGAGATAAATATCTAGGGTCGTCCTAACCTGAAATTTTTCAACCAAGCCAGCATTCCAAAAGTAATTCATGTATTCAACAAATTTGTCAGTGTAATTTCTCAAAAATTTGTGATCGTATATAAATTCAATGAAAGTTGAAATCTGACTGTTGTTCAAGACTATGTGATCGCCTTTCTTGATTGGCAACGTATTATCGACACCGACAATTTCACGTTCATCAAAATTTTCAAACTTGGATTGGTGGCTTGATTCTGTTTCATCCTTGTCAATTAAAAGTTTTAGTTCATCTACGAAAAGTTCTTCGGAAGCTAACGTGGACACGTCAATTGAAGTATGAGAAACTTCCTGAAATGGTAAATGTGGCGTGTCATCAACAATGGTTTCTACCTTGTCGATCTGTCCTATTCCGGGTTCTTGGTCCTTCGGAGGAGAAGGTGTCGACACAGGAAGTGGAAGAAGTAAAGTTATAGAAGAAGGTTTGTTGGGATTGCCAACAGTCAAAGAAGAGATAGTGTCGGGGTTGCCGACATCAGAAAAAGAGATGTTGGGATTGCCAACATTAAAAGAAGGTGGGGATTTGGAAGGTTCAGACGAATTGGCCTCGGTTGCCATTGGAAGAGCGTCAAGATTTTCGATTGGGGTCAGAATCAAATGATTGTCGGGATTGGAGTCAGAATTAAGGCTTTCATCCTCACATAAACCAAAGAATTCATGTTCATTAAAGTTCTTTTCCAAATTTGAGTTGAAGAATTCCACATTTTCGTTTTGTTCAATTTCTAGAATTTCAAGTTTCTCACAGTCTGAAAGAGGAAGATCAAAATCTAAGCTTAAATTTTTTTCTTGAAAAGAATCGAAGTCCAGATCATTCGTTGAATTTTGAACAACTTCATTTAGATCGTTATTCTCAATTTCGAAAGTTGTTATCTGAAAATTATCACTATCCGTAAAGAATGGATTATTTTCTGATTCATCGCTTGTTTGAATTTGATTTTGTTGCTCTTGTTGTTCTTTCAAAGTTGTCAATAAACAAAGAAGTTCATCAGCCCTCTCACTAAGAATGTTAAGGTGATATTCTTCAGAATCGTTGATTTGAGAGCTCTCATTTTGGATTTCTTGATTCTCAAAATTATAGTCCACATCAATTTCACAATCAATATTATTTTCAAAGTGATGGTTGTTTGAATTTTCAGAAAAATGACAATGATATTGGAAATCGTTTTGATTATAAAAATTATGTTCGTAACCAAAATTGTTGAAATTCGAAGGAAAATTGCAATTTTGGTCATTTTCAAAGTGTTGATATGGGCTATAATTTTGAAAATTTTGGTTTACAACCCCATATTGATGTGGATCAAAGCTATTTTGCGATTCAAAACAGTTTTGATGTGGATGTGATCCATAATCGAAATTATTGAAATTTAAATTGAAATCATCATTTCGATTATATCTATGATTTTGAAAATGTTGGTCAGTTGGAAAATTTTGAAAATTGTTGACATTGGGCTCACGAAATTTTGGAAAATCCTGCCTCATGAATTGTAATTCATACTCATACTCTTCAAGAGGACGTCTACTCCGATTGTTATCCCACAATTCTCTCAAAGATTTTTTTGAATCGGACATTTGAATGCAATCAAGAGAAGACAGAAATTATTCTTAGTTCAAAATAGTATAAAAGAATGAGTTGTACTCTATTAATTAACTGACTCAATTAGAAGGGGGAAGAGGGTCTTATGGCCGTTCACGTATAGTATAAATACTAAGGGATACGACCAATGTTTTACGGGTAGTATGCAACCTCTTTTGCAAGAAGTTCAATAAATTGAACTACTATATATCCGCGATCCAATTGTACGAGACAGTCAACTTCACAAAGCACCACTTTTCAGTTATATTATTTTGAAAATCAAAATCACGTGTTAAAATTGAAAATCGATGAGAGTGATTAGTTATGGAAAACCGTTCCTCACCAAAAATTCAGAAATATCAGTCACAGAACAGACACAGAAATATAAATTGCAGAATTAAAATTTACATTCAAGCCGCTGCCCCTGCAGAAAATTTTTACAACAATTGTCTATATATTTTTTCTTTTGCAGCAGAGCACCTGTAGAGTTTTAAAAGTTTTCACCTTGATCGGCAGTCCTCCAGTGAATTTGGGAAGCGCTAGCGCGTTCACACCCCACTTGGTGTGCAACCGCTCCAACCCATTTGAATCGTCCGCTGCTTTCTGTTGTTGTCCCCTTCTATTAATTGCTTGACTGCGCTGCGGCACGGGTTCGGGCTAGGAGCCCGAAATTTTTTTTTAAGACTCCTTTTTTTTAAAATTTCAGCTGTACCTGTTTTTGAAAAATTCTCCTTTTTTTTTTTTTTTTTTTTTGAGAGTGTGGAAGAAAAAGAAAGGAAAAGAAAAAAACAAAGTTAAAGAGAAATTGAGATGAAAAAAGAAAAAAAAAACTAAATAAGTAAAAATAAAACTAGGCTAGAAATGAAAACAACATAAGCTTTAAAAAAAAAAGAAAAATAAAGAAAAAGGGGCTCAACCACAGATATAAACACCCAAATGAGAATAACTTGGAGTACACCCTCAAGTTAAAAATAGTCTCAGTAAACGAAAACGGTGGAACCTCAAAACAAAACCGGCCCACTGATTAAAACTGACCCACTCAACAAGTTAAAACCACGCACAAAAAAAAAAAAATATACAGAAGCCACGCACTTATACAATCCCACGTCAAGATTCAACACAGAACGTTTTCTCTCAATTTCAGCTCCCAAAAAAAAAAAAAATCGATCTCTCCTCTGTTTTCAGGAAACAATTCCGAGTTTTTTTTTCTTCTCAAAATCAAAGTAGATCCGGAGCGATTCAATTCGGTTTCCTTTTGTTTTCTAAGGGTAGGGTTTCTGAGTTCGAATCGGAGTGCGATTGGGGGATTTCAGGAGATGGTTCGAATTGGATTTCGGTGGTTTGTGCGATCTGGAGGATTTGAACTGCGATGGTGCTTTGCGTGGTGAGGAAATTGGAGGATTTTTTTTTTTTTTTTTTTGATGATGATGTTGAGAACGGTGGTCGACTGGTCGAGGAAGTGGCAAAGATTATGAGCGGTGCTTGCTGGTTTCGACTGGGATGAGGAAATTTATGGACCTGATGGTGGACGGCAATGACGTTTAGGGTTGTTTGGTGAGGCGTTCTGAACTGTGAATGGTGGGAGATTTAATCGGGAGGTTCAGGAAGGTGTTGATGAACAGTTTGCAGTGGGGTTTGAAGTACTGGTAGGAGATGCAAGTAGTTTCCGTCAATAGCGAGGGGGTCAAGGAGGTGGTGGAATTTGTGATTTTTGGTGATGTATGGACAGTTCTGGTGCGTGATGTGCTGTAGGGGATGAAGTATTAATGATGTTGTGGTGTAATGTTGTGTTAGGGGAAGGATGGACGTGGGGTAATATGGTTGACTGCGAATTGGTGGTTGATGGGTGGGATCGGTTTTGGTTGTTCACGTGATGGTGGAGGATGGATTGTGATGTGGAAATTGGTTAATGGTGTGAGAGAATAATGAGGAGAGAGGATTCTTTGTTTTTTTTTTTTTTACTTTTACTTGAAGAAGAAGAAATGTAAAGATGTGAAGGAAATATAGAAGATTGTTTCCTTTTTTTTTGTAGTAGAAGGAAAGAAATTGTATTATTTTTTCTTTTTTTTTTTTGTTGTAAAAGAAGAAAGAAGTTTAGGAAAAGGAGTGAATTGATTGGGAAGAAAGGAAAGAAATAAAAGGAAGAGCAAAAAAAAAATAAAAAATGGCAAAGGCAGAAAATCAATGAAGTGGTAGAAAGATGGAAAAAGGAAAAGAAGTAAAAGAAAAAGCAGATTTTTTTTTTCTTCTTGTTATGGCATTGTAGTATCAATCAATGATACCAAATCACCCATACAAGAATATTTTATGAAACAAGCTAAAATAAGAAACTAATTCAGAGAATATTTTTTTTTTTAAACAAAATCAACAAAAATAAAAAAAAACAAGAATAAAACAAAACTAACACGAATCAGAATTTAAATAAACAACAAAATTTAATCGTTACCTCCCCGACAACGGCGCCAAAAACTTGATCGACGCTAATCTATGAATTAGAAAAGCGCGACATTTGTAATAAATTCTGCAAGCATACATGTGTGTAGCATACAGGTCGAACACAGGGAGGAAAGTTAAATTTTATTATTTATATGTTTCGTGGGCGTGTTAGACGAACTTTGGAGGTTGATTTTGAAAATAAAACAAAACAAAATTAAAACTGGGATTTGATTCAGAACAGATCTAACTGAACCGACGATCAGATCACAATTTCAATGGAAAAGAAATCAAACTATGAATTAGATTTGAATCTAATCAAATCCAATTTGACCTAAGAAAATAATAAAAGCAGAAATTGAAATTGCAGAAATTGAAATAACAAACAAGAATTAAAAATAGGATTTCCGCTGAATCTAATCAGACGGTAAATCACTAATGCAAATAAGTGCAAAATACAAATAGTGTTCTACCGAATCTAATCGTGTAGACAACACTAGTTGCTAAGAAAACAAAAAAATGCAGAAAATAAAAGAGAAAGAAGAACTTTTATTAGAACAATGGAATAAGAGATGAGATAGGATGGTGGCTACAATGTTATTACAGGGGTATATATAGGGTAGATAGCCAAACCCTAACCCTAACCCTAATGATAAATGGGCCTGGTCATTACATCACTAATTAGTTTACAATGAAAAATATAAATGGGCCTTTGATAATTAAAGCAATTTTGGGCCTTTTCTCTTTTTCCTCTTGCTTCCTTGACATTTCTTCATTGATTTGTGATGTTCAAAGCCTTTTTATCAATCCTTTTCTTGTCCAACAGCAACTAGATGTGAGATCTTCATCTACAATTCTTCAAACTGCAAATACACTGCAAATTGATCTCTATTTCTCTACATTTCTGGTTGCATGCGGGCTGGGTTGGAATATCTGTAAAAGTAACAAAACAATACCCAAGTAATATTTATTTATATACAAAAGATAAGAAATAAGAGCGTAAAATAAACACATTTCTATGTCAATCGTAAACCAAAGCTCTGATACAAACTGTAACGACCTGAATTTCGCCGCCTTTTGAACCGACCATAAGCCACATAGGTCCGATCCAAAAAGGCAAAAAAGAATGGATTGTTATGAGAACACGATGCATTGAAACACAGAATGAGAGAACTTTTCATTGCTATTACAGCAACTTACATCACAGTACAAGAATCTATTAGCGTACAAATAACGAATACACAACAGAAAAATATCAAAGAATAATAAATTACAATTTAACGGAAACATAAATATAAATAGTGGAAGACTACAAAATAGTCCAAAGTATAACTCCAACCATAATCCAGGATCCTGTTAAAGAATATCTACAAAAAAAAAAACTACTAACTGCCCGTATGGAAAATATGGGCACCCAGAGTTTGTGTGAGAACTAATAATAGTTATTAACTTCATTTTAATGTTGGGTAAATGACGGGACCACGCCATACGACATGGAATGGGTTTCCTCCTCATGAACACCATAAAACAAAACTCACAATGTTTTTTGAAAAATGAAGCTATTATAAGACTTAGGTCCCATCACACAATGCAAGCGCAAGCCGAAGGATAGAGTTTTACCTTATAATAACCAAACATGCTTGATATGTGAAAATTCTCTTTTATTATTATTAGTGCACACCATAGAAAAAAATTTCGAAAATATATGTATCAATCTTAGACGACATAATACCCCATCTTATTATGTCGCCATATAGATTTACAACTGAAAATGTAAGGGTCGTATTGGAACTTGGGTTTCCATCATGAGCCGAGGCAAGGGATCCTTCCTCATCCGAACTTTGGAACTTCTGTAGCAAAATGTCCCAAGGAAAAACGTATCCCTTTGGAGCGGCAAGGCTGGTCAGTGCTGACTGGACAATTTCTTGAACAATACGTTTCCCAGTCCTATTGGACCTCTTGGTCATTACGTCGACCACCATGGCCTTGTGCGGCCACATCCGAGGCGTCTCAATTCCAACATCCACATAAGAAAAATGTCTGGGCTCCACACCATGGCATCAATTCTAGCTAGAAAGAAACGCATGCCCTCCCTGCTGTAACAACCCGGAATTTTGGAACCAATTTAAAATTTTTATTTTAGAAATTTTAATGGATTTTAAATATTTAAAATGATTTATTTTAAATAATAACGATTAAAAATCTATTTAAATTGAAGTTAGAATAAATTTATTTATTTGGAGTTAGAAATGGCACGGTAGTTTGAAAATTTAAATTTGAACTTTCACTGAATGTACGGGATTCAAAGTAAATCGGATTTTAGTGAAACCAAAAATATTAAAATCTGTTTAATAATATCTTTCCAACGAATCCAAAAAATTAAAATTTCATAATGGGAATCAAAAGTTATGCCCAGTTTAAAATTCAGAATAGTCGCTATAGAATTTAATATAATATATAGCCCATATAAATAGCAATTTTGCGAACGACCTCCGTTTTCGACGAAACTACTTTGGTTGGATCCGGAATGTAAATTTATTACAAGATTCCAATTTTATAATTTTTGGAATTAATATGTGAGCGTGGCAATCAAAATGTGTTTTGTCAATTTAAGTCAATTTGGATCGACGAGAAAATGTCCATTTTTCAAACGGTCTCCAAATTCGACAAAATTAATTTTTTTAGGACCGTATCATCAAAATATAGCTAGATTTATTTTTCGGGAATTTTTTGAGTTCGTATATGGCTCTGGTAAATTTAAATGCGATCGAATTAAATAAATAAATGATTTAAATTTTAATTTAAAGAAAACAGATTGAAAACGACTGATTGGACTGACGGAACCCAGCCCACTGTGTCCGGAACGGCGGTATTTGCCTTGGAACAACTCTCGTTAGGCTAAAATTGGAATTATTAAGGAGTAACGGGTTTATATGTAAATTTGAAATTCTAATAATATAATATTATAAATAGGAATTAAAGCACCTAAAACTCTAATTCTAACCCATCCACCATCACTAAAACCAATGGCCGATTTGCTCCTTCCTTCTCCTCTCTTTTTCTATCTGATCCCTCACCAAATTCAAACACTTTCAAAGGGAAAAATCTAGATCTAAGTGAGATCTAGATACTCAACGGTCATGATCGAGTTTAACGCTGTCAGGTGGTCGAATTTCCATCCCAAAGGGGATAACTTTGAAGCCGTTTTTCCGATGCTGTAGGGGACCGAGGTGGGTGGTGCTTCAGGCGATGGGAGGGTGTTCGAAGCTCTTCGATATGGTGTGACTTGATCGGAGTACGGCAACTCCAGGGTGGCGCGCGATTCAAGGACGTGGGTGGACTTTGGGTTCGCTAGTTTCCTATAACGCGAGGAAGAAGAAAAGGAAGGGAGCGACAATACTTTTTTTAATGTAACTAAGTAAATAGTTTTTAATTATTTAATGAATTATTAATTAAAATAATCAAATTTTTAAACAATCATAACTTGTTCATCAGAATTCAGCAAATTCGGGTTCGCTGGAATCGTCCTCGCAAGATCTACGCGATGGAACTTACCAGGACCAAAATGGAGCACGTTGAATATTCAAACAAAACCAATGTGAGAATTCTATTTACTTTATAATTAAAATAATTAATTCTATTTGATGTTAAATTCTATTTGATGTTATGTGTGATTTGATCTGGAATTGATGATTGAAGTTGTTATGTAGATCTATTGATTTGATGATTGTTGTGTTGAACAAAATATAATAGTTGAATCAAAATTTGTCATTTTTGACATATTAGAAATGTTGTATCAAAATTGTCATTTTTGACAAATTAGAGTAGTTGAATTAAAATTGACATTTTTGTTAAAATAGAACAGTTGCAAATAAATATATCATTCTGGTTATAATAAAGTGTTGAAAACAAATATATCATTTTTGTTATAACAAAAATATCATTTTTGGCTGTATTAAAGTAGTTGAAATAAAAAGGACATTTTTTTTATTGAAACGAAGTAGTTGAAATAAAAAGGACAGTTTGTTGTAAGAAGTTTAGTTGAAACAAAAATATTCATTTTTGTCAAATAGTTTAGATGAAACAAAAATATTCATTTTTGTCAAATAGTTTAGTTGAAACAAAAATATTCATTTTTGTCAAATAGTTTAGATGGAAAAAAAATATTCATTTTTGTCAAATAGTTTAGGTGAAACAAAAATATTCATTTTTGTCAAATAGTTTAGTTGAAACAAAAATATTCATGTTTGTGAAATAGTTTAGATGAAACAAAAATATTCATTTTGTTTCAAATAGTTTAGTTGAAACAAAAATATTCATTTTTGTCAAATAGTTTAGATGAAACAAAAATATTCATTTTTGTCAAATAGTTTAGTTGAAACAAAAATATCCATTTTTGTCAAATAGTTTAGATGAAACAAAAATATTCTTTTTTGTCAAATAGATTAGTTGAAAATAAAAATATTTATTTTTGTCAAAAAGAAAAAAAAGATTAGTTGAAGACAAAATAAACATTCTTGTCAAAATACAATTGTTGAACAAAAATATACATTCTTGTCAAATTAGAATAGTTGAACAAAAATGAACATTTGTGTCAAAATAGATTAGTTGTAACAAAATATACATTTCTGTCAAAATGTAATAGTTAAAATTAAAATATACATTTTGTCAAAGTATGAAGAGTTAAAACAAGAATTACATTTTTGTTAATTAAATAGGAGTTAAAACAAGAATTACATTTTTGTTAATTAGATAAGAGTTAAAACAAGAATTACATTTTTGTTAATTAGATAAGAGTTAAAACAAGAATTACATTTTTGTTAATTAGATACGAGTTAAAACAAAAATTACATTTTTGTTAATTAGGTAAGAGTTAAAACAAAAGTTACATTTTTGTTAAAAAGATTAGTTGAAACAAAAATACATATTTTTGTTAAAAAGATTAGTTGATACAGAAATACACATTTTGTTAAAAAGATTAGTTGATACAAAAATACACATTTTTGTTAAAAAGATTAGTTGAAACAAAAATACACATTTTTGTTAAAAAGATTATTTTAAACAAAAATACACATTTTTGTTAAAAAGATTAGTTGAAACAAAAATAACATTCTTGTTAAGGAGACTTGAGTTAAAACAAAAATAACATTTTTGTAAAATAGATTACTTTTGTTCATTTTGTTAAAATGGAATTTTAGGCAAAATGAAATTTGCACTTTTATGCATTTTGTCAAAATGGAACTTTAAACAAAATGAATGAATCATTTTTTAATCATTTTGTTGAAATAGAATTGTCAACAAAATGAAATTATCACTTTTTGTTCTTTTTGTTGAACTAGAATTGTCAACAAAAATGAATCAATTACTCTTAATCATTTTGTTGAAATAGAATTGTCAACAAAAATGAATCAATTACTTTTAATCATTTTTTTGAAATAGAATTGTCAACAAAGATGAATGAATCACTTTTAATCATTTTGTTGAAACAGAGTTGTCAACAAAAATGAAAGAATCATCTTTATTCATTTTGGTTAAAATAGAATGGTCGACAAATAAAAATATCAATTAATGTAGACTTAGAATTTGTGTACAAATAAACAATCATATTTATTGTTAAAACATACAATAGAAATTGTATGTTAAATAAAAGATCATTTTTATTGTTAATACATACATTAGAATTTGTATGTTAAATAAACAATCGTTTTTATCGTTAAAACATACATTAAAATTTGTATGTTAAATAAAAGATCACTTTTATTGTTAAAACATACATTAGAATTTGTATGTTAAATAAAAGAATCATTTTTATTGTAAAAACATACATTAGAATTTGTATGTTAAATAAAGAATCATTTTTAATGTTAAAACATACATTAAAATTTGTATGTTAAATAAAGAATCATTTTTATTGCTAAAACATACATTAGAATTTGTATGTTAAATAAAAGATCATTTTTATTGTTAAAACATACTTAGAACTTGTATGTTAAATAAAAGATCATTTTTATTGTTAAAACATACTTATAACTTGTATGTTAAATAAAAGATCATTTTTATTGTTAAAACATAAATTAGAATTTGTATGTTAAATAAAGAATTATTTTTATTGTTAAAACATAAATTAGAATTTGTATGTCAAATAAAAGATCATTTTTATTGTTAAAACATACATTAGAATTTGTATGTTAAATAAAAGAATCATTTTTATTGTTAAAACATACATTAGAACTTGTATGTTAAACAAAGAATCATTTTTATTGTTAAAACATACATTAGAATTTGTATGTTAAATAAACAATCATTTTTAATGTTAGAACATACATTAGAAATTGTACATTAAATAAAAGATCATTTTTATTATTAAAACATACATTAGAACTTGTATGTTAAATAAAGAATCATTTTTATTGTTAAAACATACATTAGAATTTGTATGTTAAATAAACAATCATTTTTATTGTTAAAACATATATTAGAATTTGTATGTTAAATAAAAGATCATTTTTATTGTTAAAACATACATTAGAACTTGTATGTTAAATAAACAATCATTTTTATTGTTAAAACATACATTAGAATTTGTATGTTAAGTAAAGAATCATTTTTATTGTTAAAACATACATTAGAATTTGTATGTTAAATAAAGAATCATTTTTATTGTTAAAACATACATTAGAATTTGTATGTTAAATAAAAGAATCATTTTTATTGTTAAAACATACATTAGAATTTGTATGTTAAATAAAATATCATTTTATTGTTAAAACATACATTAGAATTTTTATGTTAAATAAACACTCATTTTTTTTTGTTAAAAAATACATTAGAATTTGTATGTTAAATAAAAGATCATTTTTATTATTAAAACATACATTAGAATTTGTGTGTTAAACAAAGATCATTTTTATTGTTAAAACATACATTAGAATTTGTATGTTAATAAAAGAATTAATTTTATTGTCAAAACATTAATTGAAACTATATACAAATAAAATATTTCCTTTTTGTTTGTTAGAGTTAAAAATAGAAATACAAATAAGATTATTTTTATTTGTCATTAGCAATTGTCATGTAAATAAAATACATTTTATTTGACAGTGCGAACATGTAGATTTGTTGTGCCAATAAAACATCCTTTTGTTTGGTGTGTTAAATAGGTTAGTTGAATCATCAAATGTTTTATATTTATATATAATTATATATATAAATATAAATTAAAATTGAACGAATCGCGCGCGATAGTTTGCTTTTCGGAATTATAACTTTAAACAATTATACCGAAAGATCCGACCGTCGGATTTCCCCAAAACTGGAACCATTAGGACCGCTTTGGGAAGATCTTTCCAACGATATAATTCTTGTTAAAATCCAACAGTTAGATTTCGAGAAATGTGTAAATCAAATTTGGGTAAAAACAGCGTTAGGGCCGCCTATTGACCCGAAGCGTCGTTAAATTAAATTGGGCTATTTTTATATAAATAAAAATAGCTATAAATCGTTATAAAATAATATTAACGATATAAAATGGTTTGAATTATATATATGCGAGGATTATTTTAAAAGACCGAGTTCAATCTCATTTCATATAATTATACGACGATTAAATCGAAGATATTGAAAACGGTGATTGAAGACCGGCGATCTTCACATCGAATGGATGACTACTAATGCCTGACATTGGGTAGCTCCCAGTAAAGGATTAAAGTTGTAGTTGTCCGGACGTACTTGTTGATTGTCCGGATAAGCGAGCACCTCTCTTCCGTATTGGACATACGGGACGAGGAATAAGGTGTCTCTGGTTTCGTTCAGATCCTGAACGGACTTGTAAATGGATGTGTGGCTGACATTTGATTTCATTCCATGTAAATTGATTTCTATTTAATATATATCTGTCTGGTGGCAGAGAATTTATTCTCTTGGTTAACACCCTTCTCTGAGACGCACGAGCTCAGAGGTTATATATTGGTAGTTATCAATCGCATGGCATGGATTGTCAATGTGGCATGCCAAGATGCAAATGATCAAGGCTTTTGTTGAAAAGTAGAGCCTTGTGGTTGATGATCAAAGCACAATCTGTTTAGGCGTAGCTTTGTGTATAACGTTAATTCGCGAGACTCACACCCCGGTAAGAGTCAGAAACGGGACAAGGGACCCAAGGAGTGCATGCGTTTCTTTCTAGCTAGAAGTGGTATTAGGGTTTTGCAAGCCCTGACATTTTACTTATGTGGATGATGGATTATGAGGCCTCGGTTATATTGGTCGATAGTGACCAATTTATAGGTTCAATAGGACAGGGAAACGTGTGTTCAGGCATAACTAATTCACTAAATTATTTGTGGACCAGGCTTGGAGGATCCAAGGGCTTGCCAGCGTCCGAGTCCTTAGACATTTGCTAGAGTGTCTCGAATCGGTAAGGAGATCATCCCTTGCCTTAACTCATGATGGAAACCCAATTTCCAATACGACATTACGGTTTTGATTGTAAACCTATATATGGCGACATAGTATATGGTAGCTATGCCGCCTAGGATTGATACATTTACTTTGAAGTATTTTAAAACTGATTAGACACTAATAATAATATTAAAATATTATTTTCCACGTATCAAGCATGTTTGATCATTATAAGGTAAAACTCTATCCTCCGGTTTGCGTTGCATTGTGTGATGGGACTTGATTCCTATAATGATTTCATTTTTCTAAAAAGCATTGCATTGTTTTTGAATAAAATTTAATTAATTTATGCACTGGCAGTCCATTGGAGTAAACCCGTTCCGCGTTAGCGGCTTGATCCTGTGATTAGCCATATTGTTAGATAAGTTAGGAAAGATTTCTCATACCAGTCTCACGACTAACTTGTAGTTTGTTTCACTTTGCAAACTCGGGTGCCCTCTTTCAACACGGGCATTCGAGTAGCTTATTTTGCAGATATATTGAGCATGATTCTGGATCGAAGCCTAAAGTTGTGTCCAGAGCATTGATAGTCTTCCAGTAGTGACCCGAACTTCCCCGTAAAGGAAAGCACGGATTGCTTTGAGAATATGACAAATCAGAACACAAACAGAAGAACATTTCATTGCTTATTACAATAATTCCATTAGAATACAAGAATATATAGAGTATGAATAAATATTACACAATAGAAAAATATCAGAGATTCAAATTATATTACATAGCAGCGGAAAATAATACAAAACACAACTGAAAGAGATAAACGGATACAGAGCTTTTCGAATATCATTCCAGCTGTAAACCAGGATCCTGTGAATATAAAACTGCAAAACCAAAACTACTAGCTACCCATGTGGAAAATAGGGGCACCCAGAGTTTAGGTTAAAACAACAAACTCCAGGTCACTCATGTGACTGGTATGAGAACTAAAGCAGTTATTTAAAACTTTACTTTAAAATATAGTAGATCAAGGGACCATGCAGTATAACACGGAACGGGTTTCCTCCTAAGAATACCAGTGCATAAAACAAACAGTGCAATGCTTTTTGAAAAAATGAAGCTATTATAAGACTCAGGTCCCATCACACAATGCATCGCAAGCCAAAGCATAGAGTTTTACCTTATAATAGCCAAACATACTTGGTACATTTAAAACAAATCATTTTGATACTATTATAGTGTAATGTGTATGAAAACAACTTTCAATATAAATGTATTAATCATAGACGGCATAGTGCCCCATCCCACTAGGTCGCCATACTAGGCTCTACAAATAAAACCGAAATGTCATGTATTGGAAATTGTATTTTCTTCATGAGTCGAGGCCAGTGATGGCTCCTCGCCGATTCGAGACACTATAGCAAATGCCTCAGGATCTCCCGCAGAAGACCCCTGGATCTTCAGGGCTAGTCCTCCCTTACGTTTGAGGATTAGTTATTCCTGAACACACATTTCCCAGTCCTATCGGACCTATATCCATCGGCTCCGAAGAGGCCACCCATAGCTAGAAAGAATGTCGTGCACTCCCTGCAGTCACGATCCCGTTTTTGAACCATACCGTGATGTGAGGCCCACGAATTAACGCTATACACAAAGCTATGCTATATTAAAGCCGTGCTTTGATCGTCAACGACAAGACACTTCTTTTCAACATAAGACTTGATCATTTGCATCTCAGCATGCCATACAGGAAATTCATGCCATGCGACTGAGGTCTATCGATGTATATAACCTCTGAGCTCATACGTCTCAGAGAAGGGCGTTAAGCAAGATAATAAATTCTCCGCCGCCAAACAAATATATATTTAATAGAAATCAGTCAACACTGAATAAAATCCAATGTCAAACACACGTCCATTTACAAGTTCGTTCTGGGTCTGAACGAAACCGGAGGCACCTTATTCCTCGTCCCATATGTCCAATACAGGAGAGAGGTCCTCGCATATTCGGTCGATCTCCAAGTACGTCTGGACGATCACCACTTATTACCTCGTCTTGGGTGTATAGCCCAATCAAGACATCAGTAATCATCCAAACGATGGGAAGACCTCCGGTCTTCAACCATTGTCTTCATCGTCGACATGTCGTCGAATCAGTTATTCAGAATCGGTATAAACCCGACCTTTCCGAATAACTCGCGTATATAATAAACAAGTGTTATAAAAACACAACATATGCCTCATTCCAATTCTGAATATTCTTTTATTTAAATATTCACATCTTTAGGGATTTGTTCCCATTAGTTTTATCAAAGATAAATTCTTTAAAATTTATTCTTTAATCTTCCTTTGGATGTCAATTCAAACCATGTTATGGTTTTCCAAACTAGTCGGGATTAGCGCACCTTACCGAAGTAACCATTTATTTAATTTCCCAATCCCAACCTATTCATCCCATAGAGCAAAACTGTTATCACTCCATAACTAACACCACGGTGTTATCGGTAAATTTAATTACCATTTCACGTTCAAATCTAATTAAAGATTTAACTATCGCTAGGAGCAAAACTGATGATACTCCATTCTCGATCATTTCCCAAATTTGATAATTTAAATTATCAATTCACATTTCAATCTAATTAAAGATTCATTAAAACTCCACTTAGTTTTAATCTCCCCAAAAATCAATGTTAATGATTATTTAACTTTGGAAACACAAACATGTCGCATCGGCAATCTACCCTGTACTATTGATTCCTGCCTATATATGACCTCTAAGCTCGTATGTCTCACAGAAGGGTGTTGAGCAAGAGAATAAATTCTCCGCCACGAAACATATATATTTAGCAGAGATCAACCATACCGTTCGAAATACAATGACAAACATATAATCCTATCTTTAACCGGGTTAAAGAACTAATGTCATTTAAAACACAGTTCACGATAAACCCAAATCACATTCCATTAATTACGGAATCTTCACGGAAAAACAAATGAATATATAATCGATATCAATTTCCGTATTTGACCAATAATATAAATGGAATAACAGTAAAGCCTTTTAAATTCCATATGTATTAACAGTTCTCCTCCATAAAAGTTCACTTCGATTATTATCAATCGAATTTCATTCAATTCCAATTTAATATATTAAGTTGAAAAACTTTACTTTGGAAAAATCCATTTAAATCTTAATAAAAGATTTATATATTCCAAATCACATTACACTGTAAATTGGGTTAAAGAATGAGTGTTATTTAATACACCGTTCACGATAAGCCCAAAAAAATAATTTCAATTCAATTCCAATTAAATATTAATTAATTGGTATACTTCATTAAATCTAAATAAAAAGATTTAATCTTTTCTCAACTGGGTTTAAGAACAGTGTTAGTGAAGACACCATTCACAACAAACCCACATCCCATTTGATATTAAATACAAGGCTCTGAATAGAAAATATATCGGCTTATATTCAATATCAAATTCTGAAATCAACAAATATCGTATTGGAATAACGATATATATATCTTCCAAATTCCTCCAAAATATCTGTATAAACACGGAATCCAATATCGATATTCCGAAGATAATTTCGATTCAAATCCATTCCAATTCAAATATTGGAAATTCAGTTTATTTTAAAAACTATTTCAAATCCAATTTAATTTTTTAAAAACATTGAATTTTTAATTCTAGTTCATAACCAGTTCATTTTGATAAAAATATATTTTTATCTTTTCAAATATGGAATTTTTCAGCCCAATTCTTTCCAAATCATTTATTATGATTTTACATAAATTATTGATATTTTTAATAATTTTATCAAGGCCCGTACAATCGATTTCTATAAACGGTCGTCGAACTGCACTTACAATGACCTTTTCCAAATTTGATTTGGACATAATTCCAAATACAACCATTAGATTTCAAATCTCTCATATTCGTTAGAAAGCTCTTTTCGATACGAACCCAACGGTTCTAGTTTTAGGATAATCTAACGGTCATATCTCCCGTAATGTCCATTCAAAGTCAATGGTCGAAATTCACGAACTGCCGCAGCGAGGCGCGTTCTATTCCGGCCATTATATATATATATATGATATATTATATATATTTCATCAATTTCCATTTAAAACGTATTTTATAAATCGTTTTAAATTCGTTTTCAAAACGATTTCAACTTCATATTCAATTTCAAGTCAAAACTGAATATTCCATATCATCGATATATAAAAGATAGTATTTTCAAAACATTAGATTTTGAAATCAATTCTTTTTTGATATTCAATATCAAAATGAATAAAATCGATATAAATATCGTTCATGTCAAAATGGCGTTATTCTAATCAACACGGCTGTATATATTTAAATATTTTCGTGTCCATCCCAAATCGGACATCAAAATCAGATTTTTATCTTTTACTGAATATTATTTTAAAATATTCATTAATTAAAAATATTAGTTATTTTAAAAAAATTATTCTTTCTGAACTGGAATCAGACACCGCCAATTACCATATAATGTTATTTATATGGATTTCATACAACACACGTACTCAACAACAATAAAACTCAGTCAACCATCGTCCAAAGTGCATTCTACACGGCATAAGCATTAAATATAAATATTTAACGCTTACACAGCTTGTCAACCAATCGACTGACATACAACTAAATATTGGGATTTGTGTATGTCCAATATTATTGTAACACCCCGTATTTTCTATGAACATAAAAATAACAAATCAAGGTATAATTAATTTTCAGAAAAAGAATTAGGTGAAACGGGTTGCGCCGTTGCGTTCGTCTCGGAATTCTGCTTGAGATAGAGTCCGAGTTTGTGTAAATTGGACTCCGTATGAAAAATATATCCTTAAATTAAATATTACAGCAAAACATGGAAAAAGAGGAATGAGAAAAGAATAATGTTTAGCATTGTTCTAGGGATTGTAAGCAAAAGACATAATAGCTCATTTGGTTGGAAATGTGACTTGCATACAAGAGGTACAGAGTTCGATCCCCGCCAACGCCATATTTTTGTTTTAGGGGAATGGCTAAAAAGCGGCTTAGTGTGAACGCAGTTCAAAAAGTAGTTTAGTGTGAAAATGGTTAATTGGGAAGATAGATAAAAAGAAAATTAAATATATATATTGAATATATATATATATATATATATAATTGAGAAGATAAATACAGCCAATTTATTTGGAGGGAAAGATTTATGCATAAATAGATAAGTATGTATGTAGGTAACTTCATTATGCATTAATTTTGCATGTTGCAAGGAAAGCAGAAAAAAAGGGAAATTAAATTATATACTCGATTTCCTTTCTTTTACGTAAGCAATCAATTTGCATTATTTGTCAATATTAGAATTTATGAATAGGTGCGTGTGTGTATATATATATATATATATATATATTTATATGGACAGTTAATGTAAACATGAATAGATTGAAATTAATTTGTAGATGAGTGTTAATTTGTCATTGATATTAATTAGAAAGAGAAATATATATATATATATATATTAAGTAGGCATAATTTGGGAACATGTATCATGGCATGATTGTTACGTTATAATTTGGAGTAATTGGCATGAATGACAAAGTATGAAATTTAGCATATAAATCTAGTTTTGGTGAATTTGGGTAATTGGTATACTGTTAATTAGGAACATAATTAATGTTATAATTTAATTGTGAATGATTTACATATAAAGATAAATATGTAAATCAGTAAATGATGAACATTTAGTACAAATAAAAGTTTATTAATACATTTGCTGAGTCATCCCTGACCTGTTGCTTAGTCAATAGGATAACTCTATCTAGTCTTGATGGTGGTGATGGCTTCTGTGAGATCCAATGGCCAATATTAATCTAATTACTCTATTAAAAACACATGTAGACTCAAACCCTAAAATCAAATAAAAATTTAGAACCATGGCCGCCATGCTGTCACCTTGCAACCTAGAGTAGCCGCCACCATTTAGGAGAAAGAAAAGCTAATCAACTCAATTCTATTCAACTCAAATCTAAACAACAACGAATTTGTCTTCTTCAAAGGAAAGCTAAATCAATTTCAGAATTCAGATTTCAGAATGCAAGACCTTCTTTGAGTTGTGAGTTCGATTTCTTTAATAAGATAATTAACAATTTAATTAGGTTGAGTTATGATTTGGGTTATATGGTTATGTTGTGAATCATTGACCGTTATGTTATTATCTATGTTGTAAATCTATGATGTTATTATCTATGTTGTAAAGCTGTGATGTTATTACCTATGTTGGAAATCTATGTTAATTGTTGGCTTATGTACAATCAATTCATAATGATGCTTCATATGCTAGTTTGGTTATGTTTGTTGGAACTAATTCATATGTTAAATCATATGTAAGTTTAACTTGATAATTCTATATGCAAGTTTGGATGTTAATTTAGATATGAATCATATGCAAGTTAATGAGAATCACATACCACCTTACATGTTTCATGACATCTATTTTATGTGTAAGCTTGGATCTAAAGTTTAGGCTAAGACATGTGTGAGTTAAATGTTAGTATACAAAATTCTATATGCTAGTTTACATGTAGATCTTAATTTACATGTTTAGATGCAAGTTTACACCATAGTTTATGTTGCATGAATCACATATGCAAGTATATATATATATATATATATATATATATATATATTGGAGTATGAATCATGTAATGTAAGTTTGTGACTATTGCCTATGCACGTTTACACCTTATGATTAGATCTATGACATCCATAGTTTATGCAAGTGTGTGACTTTGGCCTATGCAAGTTTACACCTTATGATTAGATCTATGACATCCATAGTTTATGAAAGTTTGTGACTTTGGCCTATGCAAGTTTACACCTTATGATTAGATTTATGACATTCATAGTTTATGCAAGTTTGTGACTTTGGCCTATGCAAGTTTTAGATGAAAAACCGTATTCACATATGCAAGTTCACCCCTTATGTTTAGATCTAGTTTTTTTATTCTATGCATGTTGTGATGTTTTCTCTTTATTCCATGAGTTAGACTATTCGAGTCTAACGTATATTTCACGTTAAACAAACGAACGTACAACGTGGGGCAATGGGATAATATTAAAAGATTTAATATTGAGAATTGGCATAAATGCCTTAAATGTGATGTTAATTGGTATAATTTTATATGCCATAAATAGATGGACACAATTAAGGTGTTAATTATGGACATAGTTAAATTTATAATTGATTGACAATTTGAATAGGGGAATTAATTCAAATTGGGGATAATTAATTATGTAATTAATCGCCTAAGACATGAGGTTAGACACGTTTGTGGTGTAAGACAGCCCGGACCCGCTCGGCAAATCCAGCAGCCACAAATGCCAGTCTAATATGGGAGGTCTTAGGCATAAATTAAATGCGTAACAGTTGTAAAGACACGAGGTTAGGCTCGTTTGTGGTGTAAGACTGCCCGGACCCACCCGGCAAATCCAGCTGCCACAAATGCCAGTCTAATGTGGGAGGTCTATACAAGGTTACGGTCTTAATGAATTAAGAAATACTTAACCAGATAAACATGTAGTGGGACATGAGGGGGTTAAGCGGGCGCCTTGGGTGGCATGTGGAATTTAGTGGGTGCCTTGGGTGGCATTTGAAATACGATTAGATGCATTTAACAAAGATTGAAACATGTAAGAAGACATGAATAAGAATGAGGTTAAGTGGGAAAAACCTTAGAGGATACCAAGCATAGGTGGAAAGCTTGTGTCATGCATGGGGGCCCTTTTCAAACCAGTAACCCATTAAGTATCTTTGTGGGCTCGACCCAAGTCGAGGACGGGACACGCGTACTGGATTTGATTGTAAGAGGTCAAAACGGGTCAGCGGAGGCAACGCAAGTCCAACGGGTTCATATGCGTGTGTGGGCCCGGGCTGGTAGGTAAGACGTTGCATCGTGTAGATATAAGCCGTGCATTTTTGGTTGTATCGGGTTGCCACTTTGGGGAGTGAACACCCCCACTACGGGGCCAACATGGGTATCTACGAGTTAGGGAGCCGATCGAATGGGGGTAATGGGTACACCTAGTGGAGACAGGGGAAGACGACACCTATGGAGGTAGCTAGGGGTACACGAAACTAACATTAGCAGTATTAAGTTCTGTAGGCGGGATCAACCTTTAGGGTGACCAGTAGTGATGCAGTATAGTAATTATCGTATAGTGGTTTAGGTGCGCCTTTAACGTTATCTTTGTTTGTCTTATTTCCCTATCATACCCAATTGTTCACAGTCATTACCTTATTTTCCAGCTTATGCCTTAGCCTAGTTATTTTGATAATTATATTATTAAAGTTATCGCACTCGCCAGACTTTATGTCTAACCCCCTTTTCTTTCCACCTCTTTTCTTCCTCCCCCCCCCCACCGGTGCTCAGGGTGGGACTAGCACTAGTGGAGCTTGACTTGGACAGCTTTATCTCTTGCTTTTAGAAGTTGCTTGGATCGCTGAAGTAAAAGTTCAGCCTATCTCATTTATGGCTATTTTATGTTGGGGTTATGTCTTTCATTTTATGTACTCTGATTTACTCAAGATGGGTATTATGTACTTGACTCTAGTCTTTGGTTTTTGATGATGTAATCAAATTTATGTATTTACCATTGCAATGAAATGAAGTTTTTAATTTTCAAGTACCGTTTTATACCTGTCTTGTTGTTAAGTTTCTGTTCTATACATACTTAAAACACTCCATAGAAGTTAATGCATTCCCTTTGTGAGTGACATTAATGGACATGGGGTGTTACACGTGGTATCAGAGCTGAAGGTTACCGGAACAGATATGAGATTTTGAGAAACTATTTTTCAAAAGCATTTTACGAAGAAATACTTTCAAAAATATGTTTTAAGGAGAGTATTTTCAAGAGAAGGGTCTATTTTAAAAACATAATCCCCAAGAGCCATATATCTTTCCTTTGATTCTCCGTTTTGAATCTCTTCCTCTTTCCCTATTGAATCTCTTCCTCCGCGTATAGATGCTTTTTCCTAAGATATATGAGGACTTCCGTACGATGGGCGGAAAACCGCTTCGTGGGACTTAGACGTTTGTTGGGACTAGAAGTTGGCTCAAGAAAGTGGAGGACTTGTCGGTATCTTTGGGATAGACGAGGGGAGGAAGGTTCGACTAACTGCTTGGTTGATGAAGCACGAAGTTTCTTATAGGTCGGAGGTCACGAATGGAGAACGTATAGTGGAGGCATGGATAAGGCACAGGGTAAGAAAGTAGAACCTAAGAAAGGTGAAAAGAATAATAAACCCCGTGACAAGAGGAAATGTCTTTATTGTGGAACACCAGGCCATCTGAGCAAGGACTGTAGGAAGAAAAAGAAGACTGGTTGTTTCCACTGTGGTGAGGCAGGACACCTGATCAAAGATTAAAGACTGCCCGAGGAAAAGGGCAGAGGACAGGGTCTACTTCTGGAGGGCAGGTTCAGGCTTTCATGGCACCAGGACAGGAGAGAGGTAGAAACATATCTGTTGAAAGTTTAGTTTTTCTGTTTGATCATCATGTTCGTACTTTGTTTGACTCTAGCGCTTCACACTCGTTTGTATCTGCTTCGTTAGTTGAAACGCTGCACCTAAATACTAGTCTAGTTACGGATCCCTTTGTAGTCTTAAATCCTATTGGTGGTTCGGCTCACTTATCTGTGGTTTGTTGGGATTTGAGTGTGTCTATCTTGGGCGTTGGGTTTGAATGCAATGCCTTCGTTTTTGGTTTCATGGTCTACGGCTTGATGCATGGATTGGCTAGCCAGATACGGTGCCATCCTAGATTGTGAAAGAAGGGTAGTTAGATTGTTGACTCATTGTGGAAAAACCCTTGATATTTCTTATGACACTAAAGGTCCAATGATGCTTAGTTACCTAGAATCTCTTGGCGCGTCCAACGATGATTTGGAATCTATTCGTGGGGTCCGTGAGTATGGTGACGTCTTTGATGAAGTTCGGGGTTTACCCCCGAGGCGCGAGATAGACTTTCGTATATACCTAGTGGATAATGCAAAGCCAGTTGCATTACCAGTGCGCCACATGGCTCCGAGAGAGAAGAGAGAACTCATTAAGAAAGTGAAATAGTAGCTTGAGAAGGGGTTCATAAGAAGAAGCATTTCGGAATGCGGTGCTTAATTGTTTAGTAGTTTTGCTAGTATCATCTCATGTTGATTGTCCGAATTCGAAGGAGGTATTCCTTGGGTGCTTGTCTGATATTGGTTTAGGCCTTTGGGGCTTGTGCTTAGGGGATGTCGAGTTCGACTAGGATGGTTTGTGTGAGAGATAAATAGCTGTGGCGATTTTTCATTGCATGAATATCTTTGGTTTACTCGTAGAGTGATGGGCAGCCGTGACATGATAAGACTATTCGATGGTATGGACTGCCCCGAGTTAGACTCAGTAGGGTTATGAGATGACTCGTGTAACGACCCAGCAATTTTTGGCCCCGAAAATGGACATAAACCACCATGTCGACTAATCAAGCATCGAAAACACTGGATTGTCATGAGAAAGAAATTAGAGGG
The DNA here is from genome assembly GCA_030737875.1 of Allium sativum. NCBI lineage: Eukaryota > Viridiplantae > Streptophyta > Magnoliopsida > Asparagales > Amaryllidaceae > Allium > Allium sativum. Next base: position 969,335,455 of record CM060918.1, on the reverse strand, counting down.
TGAGAATAGAAGGGAAGAAATATCAAAATAGAAGAAAGAAGAAGAAACACCACATTAGAATCTCACAGCGGAACGAATAAAATATAAATATAACAAATCCCTTATACAAAGAAACTGTATATACGTACCAATCATCAGAGTACAATATATATCAGACACAATGGAAAAATATCTCTATATAACTAGCGGAGAAGCCTCCTGCTTCCAGCTTCTGAACTCCAAGCGAAACCTAACCTGGAACATACTCGGTCTGACCCGAGCACATTTGATTTAAAACAAAATACACCGAGTCAGTATGGAATACTTTCAGTGATAAATTCACAGAACACACACTGGTGTAACTTTGGAAAATCCTTTCTAAAATCAAAAGGTAATAGTAAGACCAGCCCACACATAAACACGGACGGTTTTTACCTTACTATAACCCAAAACTGTTTTGAAATCATAGCTTGCTCTGATATTATCATAATGTCTAAATACAAATAAATATCAATCTAGAGAAACGCTTGCATCTCACGCTCCCCATATATAGTATACAATCGAAAACCGCGGGCGCTTATTGGATATTGGATTCCGACCTTGACAAGGTATGGGTCCACCTGCCGATAGTGTATCTCTAGAGGCGAATACACTAGGTTCAACAAGAACGTCTTGCAACCCGGCCCTCACATGACCGACCACTCATTTCGCTTGAATGTATCGAATGTATATCACCGACGGTTGGGATCAGCAACCGCCTGAAAAATCGGTGTGCGTACGACTTAAGCAGGATCTATAATATGGCTATGCGGAATGTATGTGATAACTTAAGCTATTCAATAGTTATGCGAATAAATATTCGCAAACAATATATATATCACAAATAACAATAAATGCAGTAAAGTAAAGTAGAGTGACGACACCAGGATTTTTATACTGGTTCGGACCTCCAGTCCTACGTCCAGTCCCGAAGCTCCTCTTCGGATTTTCACTAAACAACACCCTCGCTTCACCCGGAGGAACAGGTTCACAACTACTTGATTTACGGGCTACAAGTTTACCCACTTGATTTCACGGGCTACAAGCTTACCCACTTGATTTCACGTGCTACAAGCTTACCCACTTGATTTCACGGGCTACAAGCTTACCCACTTGATTTCATGGGCTACAAGTTTACCCACTTAATTTCACGGGCTACAAGCTTACCCACTTGATTTTACGGGCTACACGCTTACCCACACAGGACAATTACAAGAGTTTGACTTCTGAATGTGTTATTTCTTCAACACTGATTAGTCAACGATTGAGTACACCCTTCCTATAATCTTATCCTCAAGTATATGAATTGAATGCGAAGATTTGAAGGAAGTTAGTTGCTTGTTGAATCAAAATATGAGAAATATTATCAAGGATTCAATAAGTAACTTCAATTTGGGAGCTTTTAGAATGCAAGAGTATTTAGAAAGTAAGATCAGAAATTAGAGCAAGAATTGGTTATTTGGATGAATGAAAGATGATGTATTTATAGCAAATGAGAAGTTGTAATTATTAGTGAAAAGTTGCAATCAAAAGGAGTGATTTTTAATGAAGAGAAATGGATGCAACTTTTCAAGAAAGAAGACGACTCTTCATGAAATTCAAAAATAGGTCGACAGGAAAAATTAATAGGTTGACAGGTTTTTGACCGTTATTTCAAAAAACTGTTGACCTGTTAATTTTAACAGGTTGACCTGTTAAGTTTAAAAAGATGTTGACCTGTTAATTTTAACAGGTTGACAGGTTTTTGTCAACATACATAAAAAATGAGTTTTCATATATATTTTTGAAGAGAATAAGAAGTATGATTATTCGAGGATAGATTTTAACATAAATAACTCTAAAATAACCATCTTCTAACCTATAAAACATTGAGTCTTCTTTTTGTCGATCATGAAGCTCCTTCTTGTCATTAATCAAAATAAGCATTGAAACCGTTGACTCAACATTCTCCCCCTTTTTGATTGATGACAATATAGCTTGATATTTTAATATTTATTGCTATCTCCCCCTGTATATATGCTCTGTCTCCCATTAAACATCTACATATCCATAATCTTAGCTCCATGTCATGATTTCCATTGATCTTTATTTTGTTGTTATCAATCGAAATTCTCGTGTCTCAACATTCTCCCCCTTTTTGATTGATGACAACACCTTGGATTTTCTCCCTTTGAATATAAAGCTCCCCCTAAATTTCTGCAACATTTGTTAGTAAATAATCTTACCTTTTGATTCCTGCATTAACAGATGTTAGCACACATATACTTTTACCATATTAAGCACACATATTTTAAATAGTATATGTAAAATATTTCTCTACTTGATTTCACGGGCTACAAGCTTACCCACTTGATTTCACGGGCTACAAGCTTACCCACTTGATTTCACGGGCTACAAGCTTACCCACTTGATTTCACGGGCTACAAGTTTACCCACTTGATTTCACGGGCTACAAGCTTACCCACTAGATTTTACGGGCTACAAGCTTACCCACACATGACAATTACAAGAGTTTGACTTCTGAATGTGTTCTTTCTTCAGCACTGATTAGTCAACGATTGAGTACACCCTTCCTATAATCTTATCCTCAAGTATATGAATTGAATGCGAAGATTTGAAGGAAGTTAGTTGCTTGTTGAATCAAAATATGAGAAATATTATCAAGGATTCAATAAGTAACTTGAATTTGGGAGCTTTTAGAATGCAAGAGTATTTAGAAAGTAAGATCAGAAATTAGAGCAAGAATTGGTTATTTGGATGAATGAAAGATGATGTATTTATAGCAAATGAGAAGTTGTAATTATTAGTGAAAAGTTGCAATCAAAAGGAGTGATTTTTAATGAAGAGAAATGGATGCAACTTTTCAAGAAAGAAGATGACTCTTCATGAAATTCAAAAATAGGTTGACAGGAAAAATTAATAGGTTGACAGGTTTTTGACCGTTATTTCAAAAAACTGTTGACCTGTTAATTTTAACAGGTTGACCTGTTAAGTTTAAAAAGCTGTTGACCTGTTAATTTTAATAGGTTGACAGGTTTTTGTCAACATACATAAAAAATGAGTTTTCATGTATATTTTTGAAGAGCATAAGAAGTATGATTATTTGAGGATAGATTTTAACATAAATAACTCTAAAATAACCATCTTCTAACCTATAAAACATTGAGTCTTCTTTTTGTCGATCATGAAGCTCCTTCTTGTCATTAATCAAAATAAGCATTGAAACCGTTGACTCAACATTCTCCCCCTTTTTGATTGATGACAATAAAGCTTGATATTTTAATCTTTATTGCTATCTCCCCCTGTATATATGCTCTGTCTCCCTTTAAACATCTACATATCCATAATCTTAGCTCCATGTCATGATTTCCATTGATTTTTATTTTGTTGTTATCAATCGAAATTCTCGTGTCTCAACATTCTCCCCCTTTTTGATCGATGACAACACCTTGGATTTTCTCCCTTTGAATATAAAGCTCCCCCTGAATTTCTGCAACATTTGTTAGTAAATAATCTTACCTTTTGATTCCTGCATTAACAAATGTTAGCACACATATACTTTTACCATATTAAGCACACATATTTTAAATAGTATATGTAAAATATTTCTCTACTTGATTTCACGGGCTACAAGCTTACCCACTTGATTTCACGGGCTACAATCTTACCCACTTGATTTCACGGGCTACAAGCTTACCCACTTGATTTCACGGGCTACAAGTTTACCCACTTGATTTTTATGGGCTACAAGCTTACCCACTTGATTTTACGGGCTACAGGCTTACCCACACAGGACAATTACAAGAGTTTGACTTCTGAATGTGTTCTTTCTTCAATACTGATTAGTCAACGATTGAGTACACCCTTCCTATAATCTTATCCTCAAGTATATGAATTGAATGCGAAGATTTGAAGGAAGTTAGTTGCTTGTTGAATCAAAATATGAGAAATATTATCAAGGATTCAATAAGTAACTTGAATTTGGGAGCTTTTAGAATGCAAGAGTATTTAGAAAGTAAGATCAGAAATTAGAGCAAGAATTGGTTATTTGGATGAATGAAAGATGATGTATTTATAGCAAATGAGAAGTTGTAATTATTAGTGAAAAGTTGCAATCAAAAGGAGTGATTTTTAATGAAGAGAAATGGATGCAACTTTTCAAGAAAGAAGACGACTCTTCATGAAATTCAAAAATAGGTCGACAGGAAAAATTAATAGGTTGACAGGTTTTTGACCGTTATTTCAAAAAACTGTTGACCTGTTAATTTTAACAGGTTGACCTGTTAAGTTTAAAAAGCTGTTGACCTGTTAATTTTAACAGGTTGACAGGTTTTTGTCAACATACATAAAAAATGAGTTTTCATGTATATTTTTGAAGAGAATAAGAAGTATGATTATTTGAGGATAGATTTTAACATAAATAACTCTAAAATAACCATCTTCTAACCTATAAAACATTGAGTCTTCTTTTTGTCGATCATGAAGCTCCTTCTTGTCATTAATCAAAATAAGCATTGAAACCGTTGACTCAACATTCTCCCCCTTTTTGATTGATGACAATATAGCTTGATATTTTAATCTTTATTGCTATCTCCCCCTGTATATATGCTCTGTCTCCCTTTAAACATCTACATATCCATAATCTTAGCTCCATGTCATGATTTCCATTGATTTTTATTTTGTTGTTATCAATCGAAATTCTCGTGTCTCAACACCGCCTGCCCGAAAAGGGACAACTTCGAATATAGAATAAAGAAGCAAATGGAATTTCTCTAGATAGGTGATCATACATCCTAATGGGAGCGATCCACATAGCCATGCTGGCTGCCCGATTTTTGTCATTTCCCGGTTGATGAGGCTTGAGGCTAGAATTTACTTTAAAAAATATGGCCACCATTAACATTGAATGCCACATCGCCAGATCCGCCAGATCACACTTGATTGACGCCCACAAAAATACTTTAGTTTATTTGGCTAGAGAATAACCATTTCTCTGCCATCAACTATGGTACATTTGGAGAAATCAACGCATGTAATTCCTTTAGAAATACTCTGTCAGACACTCGTCCATACAAGTCATCCAGGAACAGGATGAACCGAAGGTACTCTCCTACAGCTTCTCATATAGGAATCACCCCAAGGATCAGTAGCGAGAAGTCCTTGCAACCCGTGGATTTCAACTACGATAGAATCACAAAATCAAAATAACTCCAGTTGCAAGCCAGAGAAATTTGACAAGTAGTCCTTCCGCTTATGAAGATCCACGGTCTTCACTTGCTCCGTCTTCAATCGACGTCTTCACGTATTTGTTGTTCGGAATGGTTTCCGAATATAAATTCGATCCCGGACTTTCCATACCAACAAGCGTATTGGTCTGGTTTGACAGTCGATGATTTAACTATCAAATAACAAATAGTGTGAATACAATGAGTTTGTTGATTCGGCACTTGACACAACTCGACCTCTTTTAAAATATATTTAACCAAATTCCCCTTTGACTAACTTTGACTGATTTACTTTACTTGATTAACTCTAACTTGACTAACCCGACTTATTTAACTCGACTGGACTAACTAGACTTGATTACTCTTATCGATTAACTTACTTGATTTAACTCCATTCGCTTGACTCTAGATTGCAGCGATCACAATGGTTACGCCTGATTCCCTCAGGAAACATCCGACCGCCGTAGGCTATCTGCCGCCCTCCGAATTACGCTAGCAGTCGTACGAAATGGAAACTCTTTCTGAATAATTATGGTTTGACTAACTCCAACTTAAATACAATATTCGATCAACTCTATTGAATAGACAAATATTCAATATAATTTGAAAACAATATTCTTATTCCTTTTGAAACTAATATTTGCAATAATTATTTATTTCCATAAAACCTTACATCAGAGTTCGATCTTCCTCGTACAGGGTAAAACCAATCTCAACACTTCACTCGTCCCAAACTAATACTATTCCTTGATAATAGTGAAGCCAATCAAGTTGGGGTATTTTAGTTACCTCTCAGACCTTGATCAACCCATTCTTACCTCAGAATAATAATAGTTCGGCGATTAACCATTTCACCAACATCTTGTTTATCATCTGGATTTCAACTACCTTTATAAACCGTTTCTTATATTTTGAAATCCACTTCCAATAAAATTCTCTTTACTTAATTTGTTTGATTAAGTAAAAGTCCACAAACCCCATTCCTAACTTATCGATTCCATTTACCATCCTCATCTGAAACTTAAATTAAAAATCTCTTTATAAACCTTTACCACTTCCTTGGTCGAACCACAATGCTACTTAATCTTTCTTAGTTAAATTCCAATTGAAAAACCACTTCTCTATCTTCTTAAAATAATAACGTAACCATTAACTATATAAAAATAGTTAACTTTACTATATATCAAATATGGTAATTATCACTCTTAAAAGTTGATTAACAATACTCTACTTAATTAACCCTAACCAAATTAATACTTATTTTTCTGAGATTTAGTTAATCGAAGATTAACTAAAAATTTACACTGAACACTTCAAGAATTTCCTTAATTATAGTAAATCAAGGATTAACACATTATTTAACACCACTTTCCAAATTTGACGATCATTCAAGATCTAATCAGTTCCATTCCGTCTCCAAATTGAACTCGTTTTCAATTTAAATTTAACACGGTTGATTTGGCCAATCGTACCCCTCGGTTAACCCTTAACCGAATCCCATTTGTCATTTCTCCTTTAAATTAATTAAATAACTTAATTAATTTAAAATACCATTCAATTGTTTTAAAAACATTTCTTTTTAATCTCCAACCTACCGGTAAATCACTGGGTTTTCTCTGCTTTTAAATCTAGTATAAACCGTTTAAATAATCTGTTTAAAACTTGATTAAATATATATTTATAACTTTCCATTTTAAATCCCTCACACCAATTAATTTAAACTCTAATCCAGTTATAAAAATAAATTATAACTTTAAACTGTGTTGATTTCCCTAACGGTCAATCGACGTCTGAAACAAACACATTTAGGACATTCACTGCCAATTACCCAATCAACACTGTCGGTTGATTTTAACTCAACACAGGTGGGTATTTATTCAACCATTAACATACAGACAGGTTTTGGTGTCAGTCAAGGTGAACAATTCATATATATGCTGAACAAACAAAAATATATAGTTTATTTGAGGAATCCGGTCGGATTCCTCCAACCTGTCCTTCTCTGCATCACAAATGTCAATTGATAAAAATAGACAAATAAATGAATTGATGATATATAAATAATCGCAAACAATCAACAACAACAACAAATTTGCATCCATCACATCCAATCAACCAATTTAAACAGTTAACTGAAAAATATATTTTACTGTAAATGTATCACCCTACAGGATTCCAGAAGGTGTGAGAATTAACTCACCAGAGTTTGTTCTGGTCGATGGTTGACGCGCTTGTTGCTTTTAATTTGAAACGAACGCTCAGAATTTGCTGAAATTTCAAATGCGTCAGATCGACTCCTAGTCAGTGCCATCGGATAGGTCTCGTCCCTGCGATCCCAATGGATCCAGTTTCGTTGAAATTCGTTATCGTATGAGAAAGTTACGTTGATTCGAAGTTTGATATAATATACGATAATTAAACTAACTAATTAACATATTAATTAAATAAATTAAATAATTACCTTAATTAATCTTTATTATCCGCCACGTCATCCTCAGCTAAATCCAAAAACGCGGTTTCTTTTACTCTTTCTTCCTCAACCCATTGGTCTTCAATTTCCTGATGCCCGAACAAAACTCAGACATCATCAACCGATCATCGCGCCGCCTAGGAGGAGCTGGACCACCTGCGCCTTATACCACCGTGACCTCCGTACTGAGAACCCCCTCCACCGGTGAGCACGACACCCCAAACCACCTGGAATCGCCGGAATTCGACCCTGAACGAAAACCGTTCATCTGGACATTTTCGGCACCACAAGCCGCCATGTCAGACCGGACCTCCACCGTAGTGACCGCCACACACCCCTCTACGACAATCCTCAAACACCCATCGCCAGTAACCACCCACGGCGCCGGATTTTGCCTAAATCCGACCATGACTTTGAAAAACAACCCAAAATTACTGTAACGACCCAAGGGTTTCGGCCTTGAAAATCGACATAAATACCTTTACCATTACTCATGCCGATCCTCCAAGCACCGAAACACTGGATAGCTATTAGAAAGAATTTAGAGGGTGAGATAAGAAAGAAATATTAGAATAGAAGAAGAAGAAACAACACCACAGAGTCTCACATCGCAGCGGAATAAAATATAATACTGAAATAAATCTTTATCGAGAGATTTAAAAATACTTACAAATATCGGAGCAACGGGACAGTGATAATAACCTGTTCCCATATACATCACACAGCGGAATAGTAGCTATATAATACCATACGACAGAACATCTCCAGCTCGTCTCTTCACAGCTCTTGGTATCCTGATCCTGTCAACCCGGGCTAACCCGAGCATTTACAAAACACTAGGTCAGTCTGGTGAACCAGAGTGAGATAAACTCGCACAGTAATAAGGGGAAATCATCAAATCATGATTTCTAAAGTTCAAAAATCTTTAAAAAAAAAAGGATAATCGTAAGACCAAATCCACACATAAACACGGACGGTTTTTACCTTACGATAACCCAAAACAGTTTTGAAATCAATATCTTGTCTGATATTATAATAATGTCTAAATACAAGTAAATATCAATCTAGTGGAACGCTTGCATCTCACGCTCCACATATATAGTATACAAATCAAAACCGTGGGCGCTTATTGGAGATTGGATTCCGACTATGACAAGGTATGGGACCACCTGTCGATAGTGTATCTCTAGAGACGAATACACTGGGATCAACAAGAACGTCTTGTAACCCGGCCCTCACATGACCGACCACTCATTTCGCTTGAGTGTGTCGAATGTATATCACCGACGGTTGGGATCAGCAACCGTCTCCCGATAAGGGACAGCATCGAAACATAGATTTAAGAAGCAAATAGGATTTTCTCTAGATAGGTGATTATACACCCTAATGGGAGCGACCCACATAGCCATGTTGCCTGCCCGATTTTTGTCATTTCCCGGTTGATGAGGCTTGAGGCCAGAATTTATCTTTGAACATCTGGTCACCATTCACTTTGAATGCCACATCGTCAGATCCGTCAGATATCACTAATTGACGTCCACAAAAATACTCTAGCTGAAAGCTAAGAGAACGGCGATTCTCCGCCAACAACTATAGTACGTTTGAAGAAAACAACGTACATGACCCTTTGGAAATACTCTGTCAGACATCCGTCCATACAAGTCATCCAGGAATAGGATGAACCGAAGGCACTTTCCTACCACATCCATATAGGAAATACCCCACGGATCGGTAGCGAGAAGTCCTTGCAACCCGTGGATTCCAACCACGACAGAATCACAGCTTATCTCTACTTGCCAGGCAGAGAATATTAGTGGTTCTTCCGTGTATGAAAATCCACGGTCTTCAATGCTCCATCTCGATCATCTTTTGATATCTTCACGTATTTGTTGGTCGGAATGGTTTTCGAATAAATTCGATCCCGGTACCAACAATCGTATTGGACAGATTTGATAGTCGGTATTTTAACTATCAAATATACAGTGTTTCAATCATGACACTCCAATGAGTTCACTGGTTCAGCATTCAGCATCACTTGGTCTTTTAATTAATTTCCTTTAAGTTGGTCCTCTTGTTATATATATTCTCCAAATTTACACTAACGTTACACTATTATTTCGCTAATGGAAATAATAAATCATCACTAACCTCTCTTACGATTACCAACTAATACCATCTTCAGATAATCCTGATGTTACTCAAGTTGGGGTATTTTAATTACCTCTCAGACCTTGGACAACAATGTTCTTACCCTCAGATAAGTATAAGTTGTAATCAAAAACCAGTATTCCATTTCAATCTTAAACCATTTCCCACCTTTGGAAATCTTATCCCAATTTTCCCTTTTTACTTGATCTCATTTTCAAATAACGTTAATTCAATATTAATGCTTTACCCTTTGAAACTCATTAATATACTCTGGTTTGTCTTAAACCCCTTTCTCGTAATCTCCTTTCACTTAATTCAAATAATTAAGTAACGTTTATTTTCTTTCAACATTCAATTGGATTATATTTCACACTCGGTCACTTTTTTAAAGGAATTCCTATTTAAAAAGTAAATTTCCAAATTATCATTAATCACAGTAATAACTTATTTCAATCATTAACTACTTCAGTAGTTAATTCCTTTATTAACTAAATTAAATAGTAAATCCCTTTTAAAACCTTATTTAAATTTAAACAATATTCATTTAACTATTTAAATCAAGACACATTAATTTGATAATCAATTCCAATTCAAAACGGTCGATTTAATTAACTCAAAACTCGATTATCTCGTTAATCGATTCCAATCAATTCTCGCTTTAAATTAATTAAAAATATAATTAATTTAAATAATTTCATTATTTGTTTCTTAACCAAACGATTATCCAAATTTAACCATGCGACTTTATTTCTTATCTTGTACCTATACAATTTGATTTACATCAGAATTTACTTTATAAAATCAATTAAAAATAAATCAAAGTTTTAAATAATTAAAATATTTATTTATTTCTCTTTAATAACTTTGGTTCAATATATTCAAAATCCAACTCCAGTTATAAAATAAATTTTTATAACTTCATCTTTATCGATTCACCTGACAGTGAATCAATATTTATAACACGATTGATTTTATAGGCCATACGCTGCCAAATACCCAACCAATATCACCCATTGGTTTAAACTAGCAGATGTTGAACATTCAATAATCAACCATCTAATCAATCACACCAAACAGGACAGTTCATATATGATAATATGAAAATAAATAATACATTTTGAGGGATCCGGTTGGGTCCCTCCAACCTGTTCTTCCCTGTATACCAATGGTTATTTCAAATCAGACCATTCAACCATTTAACTGATAATAACGACCATTTAATCCAACCACGAGCAATTCAACCATTCAACCAATTAAACACGTTTATTTTATAAACGTGACCAACAAGGTAAGTTACCTTTGTTGGAACCAATCGTTAGAATAACGATTTGGTATTTCACTGAAATTAAACGACTGTTTAATTTCATCAGTTAAATCGGCAAATAAATATAAAATCAGCAAACAGTCAACCATCAGCAATCAGAGCACACAAAATAAAAACCCAATTTATATAAAACATAAATGGGTAAACTGAGTGAGTTGAACTCACCTTGAGTTGGTTCATTGAACTGTACAGTTTCAATAAAATTAAACGGTAGTTTAATTTTACTGAAAAATGTCGTTGCTGCTAATCCTGTCCAAATTAATCCCATGATGTAGTGTTCGCCATCCTGATCCTAACGCATCTCGAACCATCCAGTTCTGATAATATTTCAACAAGTTATCAATTATTTAAGTTAATCTAATTAGATAATATTTAATCTTAATTATCAATTAATGTAATTGACTAATTACACTTTGATTAAAACGGGCGGTCCTTTACTCCACTGTTTTAGTTTGTTCCACATTGACTCATCATCAGCCCTGCATCCAATTCACGATTTAGTGTATACATGATTTAAGAAATATGATAATCATTACTTAATTAAACATGTTCAAATTTAATTACATTAAAAACGTTCTGTCCAATCCTTTTCCTCTTTTGTTCAGCCTACTTTTGTTCACGCGGGTTCAATTTTCCTGCAAGTAGGTTAACACTTAAGTTAATACACTTTTAATTAGCATACTACTTAGTTGATTAGTTAACTAAATAAAGTGTTAACTCAATACTGTTAGAAGAAATTAAGGCCAACTTTCAATCTATCGATCCAGGGGTTTCTCGTTTTGAACCGAACCCACCAAGGATGACCTTTTTCTACCGGCCGCCAACTGATGCTCCAGGCACGACTTCAATTCCTGTACAACGTTGATGTTTTTAGTTAAGGTTAACTAACTGTGATAATGATTCTTAATAAATCACGTCATTTATGTGGCTGACCCTTACTGCTAACCTCGTTCCCAATTGGTTTCGGTTTCCCAACAAAGCACGTTGCTCATTCAAATATCCTCAGCATCGCACCTCGATCCCTGCGTCGGAACCACATCCGACTTCGCCATGGCCTGCGACTATCCCTCTTCATGAAACCACACCCCACCACTACAAACGATCCCACGCTCGCCCTTACTACCCTCATTTCGATGGTCGTCACTTGATCTGACGTCACCAAGAGTTTCACCGCCCTCTACCCCATGTTCGAGTCCAGCGACAACTCTCCAGGCTCCCCACGTTCAACAGGACCCAACCGCTACCCTACATCGCACACCACCAGAACTCCGCCTCCCTCGCTTGAACTCCCAGCATCCCACTTAAGCCTTCTTCTCACGGTTTTGTTTTCCAGGGAACTGAGAAGTGTATGTTATTATATAGAAGAGGGAAAATTTCGTGGGAAAGAAATGAACCTAAGCGCATGTATTTATATATGGAAGAGAAGCTTGCAGTGAAAGGGAACGTCGTTTCCGCTAGTACGAGATAGGTTTGAGGGTAGACTGCATGTGCATGAATTATCATCTCAGTGAAAACATAGCTGTTGTGTTAAGTTTTAGTCTGTACGTCGGATTGAAAAGAAGAGACACTGGTGTTTCAGCGTGGTTTCGATGAGAAGTTGATGGAGAATACATAGGTGGGATGGACTGTTTCGTAGGAGCAGTGAAATTTCATTCCGCTGATTAGACTAGAACGTGGGTAGGTAGTAGACTGAAGGTAAAATAATAGGCAGGGTGAGCTGTTGTATTACTTTCAATAGGGTAGCAGTAATGTTTTCCTGTCTATGTGATGGGGAAAATTCAAGCCAGGTGAAAGATACAATAGCTGGTGTTTAGATTGTAGAGTATAGTGTAGGCGTGCTGTGTTGTTATAGGGTATGCTTCTTTAGATTGATGTGGACAGGGTGTGCAAATCACAAAGTTCATGTATATGTAACTTAGCGGTGAAGTAATAGATAAAAACCACTATCATTGATTTCTGTTTACTGATAAAAAGGCTATTCTTGGTGTAAAAAGTTATTCCGGACCCAATGGGACAAGATTCGTCGAAATCCGAGGTCGTATGAAAAAATTTCCTTTATAAAACTAGAAATAAACACGCGTTTAATTTTTTCACGATCACTAGATAAATGAAATCATCTCGAAACTGTCAAATCTTACAATAATTTGTTGATACGAACCCAACGGCACCAGTTTCGTCACATTCTGAGACTGTTTCCCCGGTAGGCTATTTTTACCGCGTACCGCAATGCCCTTTTTAACGCCAAATTACCCAGTTTCTAAAAATAACAAACTATATACCTATCCTAGCTCAAATCGACGATACAAACTCAACGGGACTGATTTCGTGGCCAAATTCGATCGTCTGCTCAAGTTACATCCAAAAATCTCTTTATTGAAGTAGTTATGCGCTATAGTGATTTTATTAGGCGTTTACGGCTGCTGTGGTCACATACGACATCGGTTTACCACGCAGTTTGATTTTTTGGCAATAATTTGACGATACGGTCCCAACGAAACTAATTTCATCGAAAAAAGAGTTCGTTTGCAAAATGGCCATTTTAACGGCCGATAACGATTTCCATAGCGTTTTTTCCAAAATTTGATTTAGCCATAACTTGCAATCTATAACACGGAATCTGGATTTTTCTCTTTCATATGAAAACTATCGTCAACACGCTTCCAGCATCTCTCGTTTCACAGAAATCCGAGTTAAATCGAATCCTGTATTCTCAGTTGAAGTTCAAACTCGAATTTACGAACTGCAGCGCTATTTTCAAGCTCTATTTTTATTATATATATAAATTATAACGTTCAACTTCGTATTATTATTGAATTAAATATTAAATTCCATTAATATTCCCAATATAATATTTAAAATAAATAAATTAAATTGAATATTTGACGGGCAAAAACACGGGTCGTTACAATCACTGTCCTCATTTCATCTCCCTCTTCCGACCTCCTCCGGCCACCAGAAGGCTCGAGACCAGTCCCAAATGAAAGCTGAAACTCTCCTCTACAAAACCCCCAAGGTCTCACTACCTAAAATCAACCCAATCTCCCTAATTTTAGCCAAAAACGAAAGTTGTTCTTCGCTATTCATCACGAATTCCGGCCACCACAAGCGTCGATAGGTCCCCAATTTTTCCCAGTAGCTAGGTAGGAACCCGATCTATAACCTTGCCTTTGGAACCCTCCTCAAATTCTTGACGGATTGGAAGAAATAAATTAAAATGTAAACGGGGACCTTTTTGCAAAATTACATGAAAGGAGGTGAATGCTTGGCTGGAAATGTTGATGGAGGGGGTATATATAGGTGAAAAATAATATAATTTATGTTGATTTGACGAGTGATGTTGTCTAACGATTTTTATTTCGTACCTATCGCTATTTTGAACATCGTTTATTCGTTGCTGCGCTCATATACAAACTCCGTTCGAGACGCGACTGGACGGCATAATATAATTTGTCGATACGGTCCTAACGAATCTTGTTTCATCGAATTCCGTGCTCATATGCTCAAACAGCATTTGTACACGTCAAATTAGATCGATTTATTTTATATTTTATTTTGCCACGCTCACAGAATAACCCCGATTGAGCGCCGTCTGAAAATCTAGCAATAATTTAACGCTGCGGTCCCAATAAAATTTATTTCGTCGAAAACTGAGGTCGTTTGAAAAATGTCCCTTTTGAACTGGCCAATTTTGAATAAAATAACCCAATTTTAAAATACTGCAATATAATAATATCAGAATATCGCAGTTGGTCATACCCGACCAGAATTTGATATACTAGCATGGAAAAATCCCCCGGGTTGAATTCCAAGCCAAATCGATATACAAAATATTTAAAAACCCCTTTATTTAATATAAATAACGTTATAATATATAACGAAATTCCATAGCGACTTTTTCAAATTTTGATTGGACATAAAACAAAATCTACACGACGAAAATTGGATTTTTCTCTGCCATTGGAAAGATATCGTCAAACTGGTCCCCACGTTTCTTGTTTCGTGTAAATCCGGCTTATTTCGAACCCGGTACGACAAATCGAAGTTCAAAACGCCAAAACGCGAACTGCCGCGCCGCTGTAGCTCGTTATTTAATTAAATTATAAACCATATATATTTGTTGTCGTTTTCAAAACGAATTATCACTAAAATTTCAGTATAAACAATATTTGACCACTTTAAACTGTCCCATCACAATATATTTCAAATTCGACAATTTCCCATATTTTGGAAATTAAAATAATATTTATTATTTATTTTAAATAATATATTCACAATATAATCGTTAAATTCGATTATTTAAATTCAAACCAATATTTTAAATAATTAAAATAATTAAAATATTCCAAATAAATAGGCAGAAAATACGGGTATTTACATTCCTTCCACCTTAAAATAATTTCGTCCTCGAAATTGCTAAGGTAGAAAAGAACGTTATGTCCCATTATCTTTTCAATAATATTAAATTTAAAACTCGACTTTATTTTCAAACCGACCCAATTGGTTTTAAACCAATTTATTTCAAATAAAAGAATTTTCCAAAAAATTTCTAATTCCTTAAATTCTGGAAAAATTTCGGCAGAGTCTCCCCTGTGCGGAGGACCATCTGTAATATTGCTGGATCAAGAAATATGTATACATTGACTCTCATGGTCGGAAAAATTCAAAATCCAAACTCAAAACCCAAATAAAACCAAAAATTTCATATTTGCATAGACGTACCTTTTTGCGAGCGTTATTATGCGATAAGTTATAATTATATTCTCGAGCTTGCTTACTTTTAACGCAGCTCTATTCCCACTGGATTTAATTAACTCCAGAATTTTTCCCTTGAATGGAATTTAAAACTGAATTGGCTTCTCTGCACCTGTTCTTACTCAAAAAAATTCATCAGTCATCAAATAAAGGTTAATCAGGTTCAGAATATCCACACCATCTATATCAACCCATTTTACACGCAATTCAATCCACACGAGATAAATTATTTACAATCACTTCCTTTATTTCTTTAATCATCCACTCGAATTTATTTAATTTGGATTGATTTATTCTAATTATTTATTTCACATTGGTTTTTAAACCAAGTCTATCCAATTTCGGATTTATATTCCTGAGATCAAACACACCATCCAAACATATCACACCATCGACATTAACAAATCCAATAATTTTGCCCATACTATAATAACCTTTACTTTTTTTTATCTTACTATAAAATAAATTGGGCAAAATTATTTCAAAAATAATTTTATATCAAAATACAAATACGCTCTCTCGTATATCTATACGAACTCAATCCAGGGCACTGCTGACCCCATCTCTATTGAGTCACACCACAAAGCCAAGGTTATATCTAAACCAATAGCTCTGATACCACTGTAACGACCCAGCAATTTTCGGCCCCGAAAATCGACATAAACCACCATGTTGACTAATCAATCATCAAAAACAATGGATTGTCATGAGAAAGAAAATAGAGGGTAAGAATAGAAAGGAAGAAATATTAGAATAGAAGAAAGAAGAAGAAACACCACATCAGAGTCTCACAACGGAACGAATAAAATATAAATATAACAAATCCCTTATACAAAGAAACTGTATATAGATACCAATCATCAGAGTACAATATATATCAGACACAGTGGAAAAATATCTCTATATAACTAGCGGTGAAGCCTCCTGCTTCCAGCTTCTGAACTCCAAGCGAAACCTAACCTGGAACATACTCGGTCTGACCCGAGCACATTTGATTTAAAACAAAATACACCGGGTCAGTCTGGAATACTTTCAGTGATAAATTCACAGAACACACACTGGTTTAACTTTGGAAAATCCTTTCTGAAATCAAAAGGTAATAGTAAGACCAGCCCACACATAAACACGGACGGTTTTTACCTTACTATAACCCAAAACAGCTTTGAAATCATAGCTTGCTCTGATATTTATGATATTATCATAATGTCTAAATACAAATAAATATCAATCTAGAGGAATGCTTGCATCTCACGCTCCCCATATATAGTATACAATCGAAAACCGCGGGCGCTTATTGGATATTGGATTCCGACCTTGACAAGGTATGGGTCCACCTGCCGATAGTGTATCTCTAGAGGCGAATACACTGGGTTCAACAAGAACGTCTTGCAACCCGGCCCTCACATGACCGACCACTCATTTCGCTTGAGTGTATCCAATGTGTATCACCGACGGTTGGGATCAGTAACCGCCTGCCCGAAAAGGGACATCATCGAATATATATTAAAGAAGCAAATGGAATTTCTCTAGATAGGTGATCATACATCCTAATGGGAGCGACCCACATAGCCATGCTGCCTGCCCGATTTTTGTCATTTCCCGGTTGATGAGGCTTGAGGCTAGAATTTACTTTAAAACGTCTGGCCACCATTAACTTTGAATGCCACATCGCCAGATCCACCAGATCACACTTGATTGACGTCCACAAAAATACTCTAGTTTATTTGGCTAGAGAATAACCATTTCTCTGCCATCAACTATGATACATTTGGAGAAATCAACGCATGTAATTCCTTTGGAAATACTCTATCAGACACTCGTCCATACAAGTCATCCAGGAACAGGATGAACCGAAGGTACTCTCCTACTGCTTCTCATATAGGAATCACCCCAAGGATCAGTAGCGAGAAGTCCTTGTAACCCGTTGATTTCAACCACGACAGAATCACAAAATCAAAATAACTCTAGTTGCAAGCCAGAGAAATTTGACAAGTAGTCCTTCCGCTTATGAAGATCCACGGTCTTCACTTGCTCCGTCTTCAATCGACGTCTTCACGTATTTGTTGGTCGGAATGGTTTCCGAATATAAATTCGATCTCGGACTTTCCATACCAACAAGCGTATTGGTCTGGTTTGATAGTCGGTGATTTAACTATCAAATAACAAATAGTGTGAATACAATGAGTTTGCTGATTCAGCACTTGACATAACTCGACCTCTTTTAAAATATATTTAACCAAATTCCCCTTTGACTAACTTTGACTGATTTATTTTACTTGATTAACTCTAACTTGACTAACCCGACTTATTTAACTCAACTGGACTAACTAGACTTGATTATTCTTATCGATTAACTAATACTTGATTTAACTCCATTCGCTTGACTCTAGATGGCAACGATCACAATGGTTACGCCTGATTCCCTCAGGAAACATCTGACCGCCGTAGGCTATCTGCCTCCCTACGAATTACGCTAGCAGTCGTATGAAATGGAAACTCTTTCTGAATAATTATGGTTTGACTAACTCCAACTTAAATACGATATTCGATCAACTCTATTGAATAAACAAATATTCAATATAATTTGAAAACAATATTCTTATTCCTTTTGAAACTAATATTTGCAATAATTATTTATTTCCATAAAACCTTACATCAGAGTTCGATCTTCCTCGTACAGGGTAAAACCAATCTCAACACTTCACTCGTCCCAAACTAATAATATTCCTTGATAATAGTGAAGCCAATCAAGTTGGGGTATTTTAGTTAACTCTCAGACCTTGATCAACCCATTCTTACCTCAGAATAATAATAGCTCGGCGATTAACCATTTCACCAACATCTTGTTTAACATCTGGATTTCAACTACCTTTATAAACCGTTTCTTATATTTTGAAATCCACTTCCAATAAAATTCTCTTTACTTAATTTGTTTGATTAAGTAAAAGTCCACAAACCCCATTCCTAACTTATTGATTCCATTTACCATCCTCATCTGAAACTTAAATTAAAAATCTCTTTATAAACCTTTACCACTTCCTTGGTCGAACCACAATGCTACTTAATCTTTCTTAGTTAAATTCCAATTGAAAAACCACTTCTCTATCTTCTTAAAATAATAACGTAACCATTAACTATATAAAAATAGTTAACTTTACTATATATCAAATATGGTAATTATCACTCTTAAATGTTGATTAACAATACTCTACATAATTAACCCTAACCAAATTAATACTTATTTTTTCTGAGATTTAGTTAATCGAAGATTAACTAAAAATTTACACTGAACACTTCAAGAATTTCCTTAATTATAGTAAATCAAGGATTAACACATTATTTAACACCACTTGCCAAATTTGACGATCATTCAAGATCTAATCAGTTCCATTCTGTCTCCAAATTGAACTCGTTTTCAATTCAAATTTAACACGGTTGATTTGTCCAATCGTACCCCTCGGTCAACCCTTAACCGAATCCCATTTGTCATTTCCCCTTTAAATTAATTAAATAACTTAATTAATTTAAAATACCATTCAGTTGTTTTAAAAACATTTCTTTTTAATCTCCAACCTGCCGGTAAATCACTGGGGTTTTCTCTGCTTTTAAATCTAGTATAAACCGTTTAAATAATCTGTTTAAAACTTGATTAAATATATATTTATAACTTTCCAGTTTAAATCCCCCACACCAATTAATTTAAACTCTAATCCAGTTATAAAAATAAATTATAACTTTAAACTGCGTCGATTTCCCTAACGGTCAATCGACGTCTGAAACAAACACATTTAGGCCATTCACTACCAATTACCCAATCAACACTGTCGATTGATTTTAACTCAACACAGGTGGATATTTATTCAACCATCAACATAAAGATAGGTTTTGGTGTCGGTCAAGGTGAACAATTCATATATATGCTCAACAAACAAAAATATACAGTTTATTTGAGGAATCCGGTCTAATTCCTCCAACCTGTCCTTCTCTGCACCACAGATGTCAGTTGATAAAAATAGACAAATAAATGAATTGATGATATATAAATAATCGCAAACAATCAACAACAACAACAAAATTTCATCCATCACATCCAATCAACCAATTTAAACTATTTACTGTAAAATATATTTTATTGACAGAATTCCAGAAGGTGTGAGAATTAACTCACCAGAGTTTGTTCTGGTCGATGGTTGACGCGTTTGTAGCTTTTAATTTGAAACGAACGCTCAGAATTTGCTGAAATTTCAACTGCGTCAGATCAACTCCTAGTCAGTGCCATCGGATAGGTCTCGTCCCTGCAATCCCAACGGATCCAGTTTCGTTGAAATTCGTTATCGTATGAGAAAGTTATGTTGATTCGAAGTTTGATATAATATACGATAATTAAACTAACTAATTAACATATTAATTAAATAAATTAAATAATTACCTTAATTAATCTTTATTATCCGCCACGTCATCCTCAGCTAAATCCAAAAACGCCGTTTCTTTTACTCTTTCTTCCTCAACCCGTTGGTCTTCAATTTCATGATGCCCGAACAAAACTCAGACATCATCAAACGATCATCGCGCCGCCTTGGAGGAGCTGGACCACCTGCGCCTTATACCACCGTGACCGCTGTACCGAGGACCCCCTCCGCCGGTGAGCACGACACCCCCAAACCACCTAGAATCGCCGGAATTCGACCCTAAACGAAAACCGTTCATCTGGACATTTCCGGCACCACAAGCCGCCATGTCAGACCGGACCTCCACCGTAGTGACCGCCACACACCCCTCTATGACAACCCTCAAACACCCATCGCCAGTAACCACCCACAGCGCCGGATTTTGCCTAAATCCGACCATGACTTTGAAAAACAACCCAAAATCACTGCCCTCATTTCATCTCCCTCTTCCGACCTCCTCCGTCCACCAGAAGGCTCGAGACCAGTGCCAAATGAAAGCTGAAACTCTCCTCTACAAAACCCCCAAGGTCTCACTACCTCAAATCAACCCAATCTCCCTAATTTTAGCCAAAAACGAAAGTTGTTCTTTGCTGTTCATCACGAATTCTGGCCACCACAAGTGTCGATAGGTACCCAATTTTTCCCAGTAGCTAGGTAGGAACCCGATCTACAAACTTGCCTTTGGAACCCTCCTCAAATTCTTGACGGATTGGAAGAAATAAATTAAAATGTAAATGGGGACCTTTTTGCAAAATTACATGAAATGAGGTGAATGCTTGACTGGAAATGTTGATGGAGGGGGTATATATAGGTGAAAAATAATATAATTTAAGTTGATTTGACGAGTGATGCTGACTAACGATTTTTATTTCGTACCTATCGCTATTTCGAACATCGTTTATTTGTTGCTGCGCTCACATACAAACTCCGTTCGAGACGCGACTGGACGGCATAGTATAATTTGTCGATACGGTTCTAACGAATCATGTTTCGTCGAATTCCATGCTCATATGCTCAAACATCATTTGTACACGTCCAATTAGATCGATTTATTTTATTTTTTTTGCCACGCTCACAGAATAACCCCGATTGACGCGCCGTTTGAAAATCTAGCAATAATTTAACGCTGCGGTACCAATAAAATTTATTTTGTCGAAAACTGAGGTCGTTTGAAAAATGTCCCTTTTGAACTGGCCAATTTTGAATAAAATAACCCAATTTTAAAATAATTCAATATAATAATATCAGAATATCGGAGTTGGTCATACCCGACCAGAATTTGATACACTAGCATGGAAAAATCCCCCGGGTTGAATTCCAAGCCAAATCGATATATAAAATATTTAAAAACCCCTTTATTTAATATAAATAACGTTATAATATATAACGAAATTCCATAGCGACCTTTTCAAATTTTGATTTGGACATAAAACAGATTCTACATGACGAAAACTGGATTTTTTCTGCCATTGGAAAGATATCGTCAAACCGGTCCCCACGTTTCTTGTTTCGTGTAAATCCGGCTTATTTCGAATCCGGTACGACCAATCGAAGTTCAAAATGCCAAAATGTGAACTGCCGTGCCGCTGCAGCTCGTTATTTAATTAAATTATAAACCATATATATTCATCGTCGTTTTCAAAACGAATTGTCACTAAAATTTCAGTATAAACAATATTTGACCACTTTAAACTGTCCCATCACAATATATTTCAAATTCGACAATTTCCCATATTTTGGAAATTAAAATAATATTTATTATTTATTTTAAATAATATATTCACAATATAATCGTTAAATTCGATTATTTAAATTCAAACCAATATTTTAAATAATTAAAATATTCCAAATGAATAGGCAGAAAATACGGGTCGTTACAACTCGAGTGGACTCGAGAAAGATGTGAAGTAATGGATTGTTTAGGACCCTATGTTGATGCCATTTCTTTTGACGAAGAAGGTGAGATTCTTAGGGCACGTGGTCTCTAAGGAAGGGATAGCTATGGATCCCGCGAAGGTGGTGGCAATCCAAGATAGGAAGATTCCTAAGAACGCAACCGAGCGTTTGAAGAGGGCTTTGACGACAACTCCAGTTTTAGTTTTGCCAGATGGGAGTCTTCGAGCCATCTTTGTAGATATGCTATAGATGAGAGAGGCTGGTTACGTAGAAATGAGAGACTTTGCGTACCGCAAGACGAGAGCTTGAGGAAGACGATTCTTGAAGACTCACATCGCTCCAAGATGACGCATACATTCTTGGTTTTGTGGGATATGGTGGGGTTTTATCATGCTTAGTTTCTTAAGAATCATTTGATAATCCGATCTGTACCAATCTGAATATTTCTGAAAAGGATAGGGGTTTTTACTCGAAGCGTGAAATAGATTTCCATTTTTTACGTTTGTTAATGGGGGTAATTCTCCAAGTGTCAATCTGATGTTGATTTCGGTCTTCGGGGTTGATACTTAGGGAATTATTCTCTTAACCGATGTCTAATGGGAATAGAGCTTTTGTTTTACTCGCTCTATCACTCGGCTGTTTCCTATCGATCGAGTCTTCAACCTTTAGGTAGAAACTAAGGGGTGTAAACATGTGTTTGAGACATGTTATGCTTGGTGGATGCAAGTGTTTGCTAATGGTTGCTCGTGGATGCATTTACACACACATTAGGCACTAGATCAGCTCAATCACTCTCATATTGCATATTAATATGTGTGCATATTTAAATTAATGGATGTATCATGGTTGTATTATCATATGGATGCTACATTCGGATGAATGGTTGTGCACGCATGTAGAAATAATATGTATCATTAGGAATCTTTTGCATACATAATGGATGCATAGAACTATCATGGTTCGCATCAAGGAGGTCAACTGAATCAGTAGACCACCTGATTTTTGCATTGGATAAGGACATGTACACAAACTATGCATATAAACATGAAAGCATTAGAAGTCTCTTAAGGACAATGGATGCCTGTTCCTGACGGTTGAGTATATGGATGATTGGATGGTAGGACACATCCTTCCTAGCTTGAAGATTTCAGGGACGAAATCCTTTAAGGAGGGGAGAATGTAACACCCCGTATTTTCTGTGAACATAAAAATAACAAATCAAGGTATAATTAATTTTTAGAAAAAGAATTAGGTGAAACGGGTTGCGCCGTTGCGTTCATCTCGGAATTCTGCTTGAGATAGAGTCCGAGTTTGCGTAAATTGGACTCCGTATGAAAAAGATATCCTTAAATTAAATATTGCAGCAAAACATGGAAAAAGAGGAATGAGAAAAGAATAATGTTTAGCATTTTTCTAAAGATTGTAAGCAAAAGACAAAATAGCTCATTTGGTTGGAACATGTGACTTGCATACAAGAGGTCTAGAGTTCGATCCCCGCGAACGCCATATTTTTGTTTTAGGGGAATGACTAAAAAGCGACTTAGTGTGAACGCGGTTCAAAAAGTAGTTTAGTGTGAAAATGGTTAATTGGGAAGATAAGTAAAAAGAAAATTAAATATATATATACATATTGAATATATATATATATATATATAATTGAGAAGATAAATACAATCAATTTATTTGGAGGGAAAGATTTATGCATAAATAGATATGTATGTATGTAGGTAACTTCATTATGCATTAATTTTGCATGTTGCAAGGAAAGTAGGAAAAAATGGGGAAATTAAATTATATACTCGATTTCCTTTTTTTTACGTAAGCAATCAATTTGCATTATTTTTCAATATTAGAATTTATGAATAGGTGCGTATATATATGTGTGTGTGTGTATATGTATATATATATATATATATATATATATGGGCAGTTAATGTAAACATGAATAAATTGAAATTAATTTGTAGATGAGTGCTAATTTGTCATTGATATTAATTAAAAAGAGAAATATATATATATATATATTAAGTAGACATAATTTGGGAACATGTATCATGACATGATTGTTAAGTTATAATTTGGAGTAATTGGCATGAATGACAAAATATGAAATTTAGCATATAAATCTAGTTTTGGTGAATTTGGGTAATTGGTATACTGTTAATTTGGAACATAATTAATGTTATAATTTAATTGTGAATGATTTACATATAAACCATAAATATGTAAATCAGTAAAAGATGAACATTTAGTACAAATAGAAGTTTATTAATACATTTGCTGAGTCATCCCTGACCTGTTGCTGAGTCAATAGGATAACTCTATCCAGTCTTGACGGTGGTGATGGCTCCTGTGAGATCCAATGGCCAATATTAATCTAATTACTCTATAAAAACACATGTAGACTCAAACCCTAAAATCAAATAAAAATTTAGAACCATGGCCGCCATGCTGTCACCTTGCAACCTAGAGTAGCCGCCACCATTTAGGAGAAAGAAAAGCTAATCAACTCAATTCTATTCAACTCAAATCTAAACAACAACTAATTTGTCTTCTTCAAAGGAAAGCTAAATCAATTTCAGAACTCAGATTTCATAACGCAAGACCTTCTTTGAGTTGTGAGTTCGATTTCTTTAATAAGATAATTAACAATTTAATTAGGTTGAGTTATGATTTGGGTTATATGGTTATGTTGTGAATCATTGACCGTTATGTTATCATCTATGTTGTAAATCTATGATGTTATTATCTATGTTGTAAAGCTGTGATGTTATTACCTATGTTGAAAATCTACGTTAATTGTTGGCTTATGTACAATCAATTCATAATGATGCTTCATATGCTAGTTTGGTTATGTTTGTTGGGACTAATTCATATGTTAAATCATATGTAAGTTTAACTTGATAATTCTATATGCAAGTTTGGATGTTAATTTAGATATGAATCATATGCAAGTTAATGAGAATCACATACCACCTTACATGTTTCATGACATCTATTTTATGTGTAAGCTTGGATCTAAAGTTTAGGCTAAGACATGTGTGAGTTAAATGCTAGTATACAAAATTCTATATGCTAGTTTACATGTAGATCTTAATTTACATTTTTAGATGCAAGTTTACAACATAGTTTATGTTGCATGAATCACATATGCAAGTGTGTGTGTGTGTGTGTGTGTGTGTGTGTGTGTATATATATATATATATATATTGGAGTATGAATCATGTAATGTAAATTTGTGACTATTGCCTATGCAAGTTTACACCTTATGATTAGATCTATGACATCCATAGTTTATGCAAGTGTGTGACTTTGGCCTATGCAAGTTTACACCTTATGATTAGATCTATGACATCCATAGTTTATGCAAGTTTGTGGCTTTGGCCTATGCGAGTTTACACCTTATGATTAGATCTATGACATCTATAGTTTATGCAAGTTTGTGACTTTGGCCTATGCAAGTTTTAGATGAAAAACCTT
Organism: Allium sativum; assembly: GCA_030737875.1. Lineage (NCBI taxonomy): Eukaryota > Viridiplantae > Streptophyta > Magnoliopsida > Asparagales > Amaryllidaceae > Allium > Allium sativum. Next base: position 969,309,694 of record CM060918.1, on the reverse strand, counting down.
ATTCACACATGCAAGTTCACCCCTTATGTTGAGATCTAGTTTTTTATTCTATGCATGTTGTGATGTTTTCTCTTTATTCCATAAGTTAGACTATTCGAGTCTAACGTATATTTCACGTTAAACGAACAAACGTAAATGTGGGGCAATGGGATAATATTAAAAGATTTAATATTGAGAATTGGCATAAATACCTTAAATGCGATGTTAATTGGTATAATTTTATATGCCATAAATAGATGGACATAATTAAGGTGTTAATTATGAACATAGTTAAATTTATAATTGATTGACAATTTGAATAGGGAAACTAATTCAAATTGGGGATAATTAATTATGTAATTAATCGCCTAAGACACGAGGTTAGACTCATTTATGGTGTAAGACTGCCCGGACCCGCTCGGCAAATCCAGCAGCCACAAATGCCAGTCTAATGTGGGAGGTCTTAGGCATAAATTAAATGCGTAACAGTTGTAAAGACACGAGGTTAGGCTCGTTTGTGGTGTAAGACTGCCCGGACCCGCCCGACAAATCCAGCTGCCACAAATGCCAGTCTAATGTGGGAGGTCTATACAAGGTTACGGTCTTAATGAATTAAGAAATACTTAACCAGATAAACATGTAGTGGGACATGAGGGGGTTAAGTGGGTGCCTTGGGTGGCATGTGGAATTTAGTGGGTGCCTTGGGTGGAATTTGAAATACGATTAGATGCACTTAACCAAGATTGAAACATGTAAGAAGACATGAATAAGAATGGGATTAAGTGGGAAAAACCTTAAAGGAGACCAAGCATAGGTGGAAAGCTTGTGTCATGCATGAGGGCCCTTTTCAAACCAGTAACCCATTAAGTATCTTTGTGGGCTCGACCCAAGTCGAGGACGGGACATGCGTACTGGATTTGATTGTAAGAGGTCAAAACGGGTCAGCGGTGGCAACGCAAGTCCAATGGGTTCATATGCGTGTGTGGGCCCGACCTGGTAGGTAAGACGTTGTTGCATTGTGTAGATATAAGCCGTGCATTTTTGGTTGTATCGGGTTGCCACTTTGGGGAGTGATACACCCCACTGTGGGGCCAGCACGGGTATCTACGAGTTAGGGAGCCGATCGAATGAGGGTAGTGGGTACACCTAGTGGAGATAGGGGCAGATGGCACCTATGGAGGTAGCTAGGGGTACACGAAACTACCATTAGCAGTATTAAGTTCTGTAGGCGGGATCAACCTTTAGGGTGACTAGTAGTGGTGCAGTATAGTAATTATCTTACAGTGGTTTAGGTGTTCCTTTAACGTTATCTTTGTTCGTCTTATTTCCCTGTCATACCCAATTGTTCACAGTCATTACCTTATTTTCCAGCTTATGCCTTAGCCTAGTTATTTTGATAATTATATTGTTAAAGTTATCGCACTCGCCAGACTTTATGTCTGACCCCCTTTTCTTTCCACCTCTTTTCTTCCTTCCCCCTCCCCCAGGTGCTCAGGGTGGGACTAGCACTAGTGGAGCTTGACTTGGACAGCTTTATCTCTTGCTTCTAGAAGTTGCTTGGATCACTGAAGTAAAAGTTCAGCCTATCTCATTTGTGGCTATTTTATGTTGGGGTTATGTCTTTCATTATATGTACTCTGATTTAGTCAAGATGGATATTATGTACTTAACTCTAGTCTTTGGTTTTTGATGATGTAATCAAACTTATGTATTTACCACGGCAATGAAATGAAGTTTTTAATTTTCAAGTACTGTTTTATATTTGTCTTGTTGTTAAGTTTCTGTTCTATACATACTTCAAACCCTCCATAAAAGTTAATGCATTCCCTTTGTAGTAACATTAATGGACATGGGGTGTTACAATTATCCCAATACCCGTGTGAGGTTTCAATCAACAAATAATGAATTTTATTTGTGCAGTTGGGCGATGTGTAAAATTCATCGTCTCAATCAATATCAGTTAAATGGTGTACATAAACAAATCGTCCGATTGGTTTATGAATATTTATTTTATTCATGTACACGTTAAAAATTATATTTTTAATTATAAAATAATTATTCCATTCCACATCACACAATCAATTTTCCCAACACAATCAATCAAACAAACAAGTCGCCTATGGTCTGTGGACGATGGGTGTCGGGTGCTGCTAAGCACCGTCTGCATCCTAGTATATATTTTAACTAGAGAATAAAATAAAGTGAGAAGTTCTCAAATTGGGGATCCACTCCTCCACTATCTATTCCTCAACGGTTCGGATATACCCAAAATTCCAATGCGACCTTTTCCCGCTGTTCATAGTAAAAATCGTATTTTTAATATGATGTTTATTTTAAAAATCACATTTTTATAATGGCACTTCATATATAAAATCATATTTTTATTTCGCTATTCCTACAATAAAAAACACATTTTTATTCTACTGCTGTATGTAAACATCTAATTTTTATTTCAATTCTAAAAATTATATTTTTACTTTAAAACCATATGTGTAAAAATCACATCTTTAACACGACATTTACATTATAAAGATAATATTTTTATTTCGATGTTCATACAATAAAAATCATATTTTTATTATCTCTATAATATAAAAATCATATTTTTATTATCAATATTATATAAAAATCATAATTTTATTATCTCTATAATATAAAAATCATATTTTTATTATCTATATAATATAAAAATCATATTTTTACTATCTATATAATATAAAAATCATATTTTTATTATCTCTATGATATAAAAAACATATTTTTATTATTTCTATAATACAAAAATCATATTTTTATTATCTCTATGATATAAAAATTATATTTTTATTATCTCTGTAATATAAAAATTATATTTTTATTCCGTTACTCATATAAAAATCAAATCTTTATATACGCTACTTCATGATAAAAATAAAGTTCATATTTTTATTAACCAAAATATTTCATACACAAAATAAAAATCAAATCTTTCTCTTGCTATTCATAATAAAAAATTACATTTCTATCCCGCAAACCTCATAATAAAAATCATATTTTTATTATACTATTGTATATTTAAAAATCAATTTTTTTTCTAATCATAAAAATCATATCGTTTATAACATAAAATCTTGTCTTTACATATAAAAACTGAAAATAAAAATCAATGCCCTTTTCATTTTCAAAGATCTGATTATTTGCTAATTTAAATTAACTCATTACATAATAATAAATAAATAAAATAAATAATTAAAAAAATGCACCTTTAATTCAATTTTTATTTCTACAGAAGAAGGGGCCTAGTCGCGTGCTGGAGGTGGAGGGCGTGCTAAAGGCGTCGGAGGTAGGGCGGTGGCGCAGTCGATGTGGTGGCGATTTGGGGAAGGGGTTGTAACAACCCGAAAAATCAGAACCAATTTAAAAAATTTATTTTAACAATTTTAATGAATTTTGATTATTTAAAATGACTTATTTTAAATAATAATGACAAGAAATTTATTTTGAATAGAATTAGAACGTATATATTTATTTAAATCGGAGTTAGAATATAAATAATTATTTTTAATTATAAAAGGAATTGAAAATGGCGTGGTAGTTTGAAAATTCGATTTCAAATTTCAAATGAATGTACATGATTCAAAATAAATCGGATTTTAGAGAAACCAAAAGTATTTGAATTTATTTGAAGATGTCTTTCCAACGAATCTGAAAAATCAAAATTTAATAGCGGGAACAAAAAGTTATGCCCAGTTGAAAATTCAGAATAGTCGCTATGGAAATACAGCCCTTAAAAATAGCCATTTTGTAAACGACCTCCGTTTTCGAAGAAACCATTTTTTTTGGATCCGGGATGTTAAGTTATTGCTAGATTCCAAAATTCATAATTTTTGGAATCAATATGTGAGCGTGGCGAAAGAAAACGTGTTTTGACAATTTCAGTCAATTAGGATCGACCAGAAACTGGCCATTTTTCAAACGGTCTCCAAATTCGACGAAACTAGTTTTGTTAGGACCATATCGTCAAAACAGAGCCAAATTTATTTTTTTTGGAATTTTTGGAGTTCGTATATGGGCCCGGTAAATTAAAATGTATGTTAAAGTCAAGTTTGACTATTATATTATTTTATATGTTAAATTTGACGAGAACTGATCGTAACAACCGAATTAGGTTACGATACATATCCCATTGTGTTCGAAATGGGGGTAATTAGTTAGCGACGACAGTCGGTGGGGTTCGATTTGGACTTTGAATTAAAAAGTTACTTTTTGAAAATTAAATTAATTAAATATACATATATAATTAAACTTAGTCAAACCTCCCCCTTCCCTTTCATTCTCTCTCCCGTTCATTTCAAAATAAAAATAAAAAACCGTGGATGCCCCCCGGTCGACGTTCAGCCTTGCACCCCCCAAATGGCGCCGTCGCTGGCGAGACACCTCCCGGCGTCCTCCTCCTCTCGCGCTCACTCCTCTCTCCGCCCCTCTCTCAAAACACCCCAAAAACAATGCCCTAGTCCCCCAAAACCACCCAACCCCGACGCGGGCCACCCCCTCCGACCTACCGCGACCCCCCAGCCTCCTCAGCTCTGATAACACTGTGGTGATAGTTATGGAGTGATAACAGTTTTGCTCCATGGGATGATTAGGTTGGGATTAAGAAATTAAATAAATGATTTCTTCGGTAAGGTGCGTTAATCTCGACTAGTTTGGAAAAACCTTAATATGGTTTGAATTGATATCCAAAGGAAGATTAAAGAATAAAATTTAAAGAATTTATCTTTGATAAAATTAATGGGAACAAATCCCTAAAGATGTGAATATTTAAATAAAAGAATATTCATAATTGGAATGAGGCATATGTTGTGTTTTTAAAACACTTGTTTATTATATATGCAAGTTATTCGGAAAGGTCGGGTTTATACCCATTTTGAGTAACTGATTCGACGATAAGTCGACGATGAAGACGTTGGTTGAAGACCTGAGGTCTTCACATCGTTTGGATGATTACTGGTGTCTTAATTGGGCTGTACACCCAAGATGAGGTAATAAGTGGTGATAATCCAGACCTACTTGGAGATCGATGGATATGCGAGGACCTCTCTCCTGTATTGGACATATGGGACGCGGAATAAGGTGCCTCCAGTTTCGTTCAGACCCAGAATGAACTTGTAAATGGATTTTGTGTCTGGCATTGGATTTTATTTTGTGTTGATTGATTTCTATTAAATATACATCTGCCTGGTGAAGGGGAATTTATTCCCTTACTTTATCATCCTCTGAAACGTACGGGATCAGAGGTTGTATATCGATAGACATCAGCCGTATGACGTGAATTGCCTGTGTGGCATGCTGAGATGCAGATGATTAAGGCTTCTGTTGAAAAGCAGAGTCTTATGGTTGATGATCAAAACACGGGTTTAATACAGCGTAGCTTTGTGTATTGCGTTAATTCTAGAGCCAAACACCTCGGTATGAGTTAAAAACGGGATAAGGACCGTTGGGAGAACATGACGTTTCTTTCTAGCTATGGGTGGTGTCAGCGTTTTTTTAGCCCTGACATTGTTGATTATTATACTTTTGTGGATGTTGGAATGCTAGGCGCCTCGGTTATATCGGTCTTTACGGAGCCGACGGATGTAGGTCTCATAGGATCGGGAAACGTGTGTTCAGGAATAACTAATCCTCAAACGTAAGGGAGGACCGGCCCGACCGATTCTAGGGGTTACCCAGAGTGTGTAGTCCTGAGACATTGGCTAGAGTGTCTCGAAGCGGTGAGGAGCCATCCCTGGCCTCGACTCATGACGGAAATCCAATTCCCAATACGTGACATTTCAGTTTTGACTGTAGAGCCTAGTATTGGCGACATGATAGATGGTACCCATGCCGCCTATGATTGATACATTTATATTTGAAGTTGTTTTGACACTATACACTTATAATAGTATCAAATGATTTGTTTTAAACGTATCAAGCATTATTTGGCTATTATAAGGGAAAACCCTATCCTCCGGCTTGTGTTGCATTGTGTGATGGGACCTGGGTCTTATAATAGCTTCATTTTTAGAAAAAAATTTGCGCTGTTTATTCTATGCACTGTTATTCTTGGGAGGAAACCCGTTCCGTGTTATAGAGCGTGGTCCCTTGATATATCTGATTTTGAAGTAAAGTTTTAAATAACTGTTTTAGTTCTCACACCAATCACATGACTGACCTGGAGTTTATTGTTTTAAATTAAACTCTGGGTGCCCTTATTTTCCACACGGGCAGCTAATAGTTTTGGTTTTGCAGATTTATATTCATAGGATCCTGGTTTACAGCTGGAATGATATTCGGAAAGCTCTATATCCGTATATCTCCTTTAGTTGTGTTTTTGTATTATTTTCCGCTGCATTGTAATTTGTAAATCTCTGATATTTTCTGTGTAATATTATTTATTCATACTCTGTTATATTCTTGTATTCTGATGGAATTGTTGTAATAAGAAATGAAATGTTCTTCTGTTTGTGTTCTGATTTGTCTTGTCCTCATAGCAATCCGGGCTTTCCTTCACGGGGAAGTTCGGGTCGTCTCAGTTGGTATCAGAATTTTGGTTTGTAGAGCTCGAGAATAAATCACGTTAGAACCAAACGAAAGAATTCATCAAAGATTAGATTAGCAATATCCAATAAGAATGACTCGTTAGAGATGGGATCAGTAGTATCCTAGAACGAGTGTGAAGAGTATAATTTTAAAATGAAAACAATTTTTGTTTTGAAAATTTAAATCTTATGATACGTATTTGAATATTTTATTTGTATTGAATTTGGACAATCCGATATATAAAGATTTTGCATATACGCCTTGCAAATGTGTATTTGAAGTTTTAATATACTGGATAGATATAGAATCACGCTCTAGTCGCCCGGGGATGATATTGGTAATTGTGATCACATTACCAGTATTTATGATCGAGTTTCGAAAGTGGGATATCTATATGATTCCAATTGACTGGTGTGAGAACCAAAATATAGTTAGAATACATTGTTGAGAATTGGCATCAAAAACATGATTTTTTGTATATGTACCAAAGTTTTGAATTTGAAACGATAATCAACTAATTGATTGATGATTGTGTTGCTTGACTATTAGTCTGACTAATAGAATTGTTGAAACCATTATGTGAAAGAACGGTACATATAACCAAATTGTATCAAATATTGAACCGTATTGAAAATTGTTTGAAATTGCATGCATATACGTGTATATACATTGAACAGGCCATAGCAAGGAGGCTAGAGCAGAGGAATAAAATTGTATGCCCGACAAATAGGTACATGTTTACTAATTTATTGGGTTTGGATGATTTTATGAGCCGATTAGCTAGCCGCTTGGCTTTTTCTTTTTGAGATGAGAGGGCCTGTGCGGTGGTTTGGGGATTTTCCTGGTGCTCCCGTACAAAGGAGGTTATGACTAAATTTTTCGAAAATTTAGGGTGTTAGTCAAATTTTTGAAGAATCGGAAAATTCTTAAAAACTGAAAAGTTGAAGAATTAGCACCAAACTAGAAGTTGAGTTGATTAGTTAAACAACTTTCAGCTCCGTTCCTTTCTGAGGACGAAAAGATTTTAAGTGGAGGAGATTGTAACAACCCGGAAAATCAGAACTAATTTAAAAATTTTATTTTGACAATTTTAATGAATTATTGATTATTTAAATTGATTTAATTTAAATAATAACGACAAGAAATTTATTTTGAATAGAATTAGAACGTATATATTTATTTAAATCGGAGTTAGAATACAAATAATTATTTTTAATTATAAAAGGAATTGAAAATGGCGCGGTACTTTGAAAATTCGATTTCAAATTTCAAATGAATGTACATGATTCAAAATAAATTGGATTTTAGCAAAACCAAAAATATTTGAATTTATTTGAAGATATCTTTCCAACAAATCTGAAAAATCAAAATTTCATGGCGGGAATAAAAAGTTATGCCCAGTTGAAAATTCAGAATAGTCACTATGGAAATTGTAATAACCCGGAAATCTGGGCCAATTTAAAAATTTTATTTTGGCCAACTTAGTGAATTTTGATTATTTGAAATGAATTATTTTAAATAATATCGACGAGAAATTTATTTTGAATATAATTCGAATGCGTATATTCGTTTGAATCGATGATAGGATATAAATATTTATTTATATTTATAAAAGGAATTGAAAATGGCACGGTAGTTCGAAAATTCGATTTCAAAATTCAAATGAACATACCGGGTGCAAAATAAACCGGATTTTAGTGAAACCAAAAATATTTGAATCTAATTGAGAATATCTTTCCAACGAATCCGAAAAATTGAAATTTCATAGCGGGGATCAAAAGATATGTCCAGATAAAAATTCAGAATAATCGTTATGGAATTCAGGCCCTTAAAAATGGAAATTTTGCAAACGACCTCGGATTTCGACGAAACCACTTTTGTTGGGTCCGCGATGTCAAATTATTGCTAGATTCCAAATTTCATAATTTTTTGAATCAATATGTGAGCGTGGCAAAGGAAAATGCGTTTGACCAGTTTCAGTTGATTTTAATCGACTGGAAATTGACCATTTTTCAAACGATCTCGGAATTCGATGAAAATAGTTTTGTTAGGACCGTATCGTCAATACAAAGCTAGGAAATATTTTTTGGGAATTTTTCGAGCTAGTATGTGACCCCGGTAAATTGAAATACACGTTCAAATTCAATATATAGAGTTATATTTTGATTTTAACGGAAACTGATCGAAACGATCGAATCAGCTTACGATACATATCCCATTGTGTTCGGAATGGGGGTAATTAGCTATGGATGACAGTCGGTGGGCCTCGTTTCGAAGTCAAAATAAAAAGGTTGCTTTTTGAAATTAAATAATTATATATATATATATATATATTAATTCCTCCTCCCCCGCCCCTTTCATTCGTTCAGGAGAAATCATAAGAAAAAAAAATAACCTAACTAATCGCGCCCGCCACAACCGCGACGCCGCCCGTCGCTCCACCCACGTCCGCCCTCCTCCGCCATCATCGAGCCCCCCACCTTCCTCTTCCCTCCAGCCTCCCTCTCTCCTTGTCCTCTCGTTGTTCGACGAACCCCGAGACCCCCTCTTCGAATCCCCCAAACCGAAACCCCCCTCCTCCTTCTCGCCGACAAAAATCCCCTGCCTCCGTACGATCAGCGAAACCCCCCCTCTCTCCTACTGACACGAGTACCCACTGTGAGTTTTTTGTATTTTATTTTCTTTTATGATTTTCCTTTTCTTTATTTTAGTACAAAAATTGTTTTACAACTGATTTTTGTTTAACTTTAAAAACTGAATTTTTATTTATATATGTAGGATTGAAACTGAATTTTTAATTTGAAAAGGTTGATTTTTAAAACGAGGTAAAGATTCGATTTTTATATAATGTAGATAATAAAAATATGATTTTTATTTATGTAGAGTGATAAAAATATGATTTTTATTTATGTAGAGGGGTAAAAATATGATTTTTATTTATGTAGAGGGGTAAAAATATGATCTTTGCAGTATATGAAGTGAAATAGAAATATGAATTTCATTTTTATCATGAAGTAGTGAGGATAAAGATTAGATTTTTATATATGCAGCGAATTAAAAATATGATTTTTATATACATAGCTACAATATAAAAATATGATTTTTATATATGTAGTGGCTACGGGCAACGAAAGTGACAAAAGGCGAGAACGGCGAAGACTCCTACATATGAAGAGTCGAGGCGTTTGGTTTAGCTATTCAATGAGAACTTCTCACTTTTAATTTAATTTTATAGTTAAAATATATACTAGGATGCAGACGGTGTTTAGTAGCACCCGACACCCGTCGTCCACAGACCATGGACGACTTGTATGCTTGTTTGTTTGATTTTGATGTGTAGTTGATTGTGTGATGTGATGTGAAATGAAATAAAATATTTATATAGTTGAAATAAAATATTTTATAGTGGAAAATATTTTATAGTTAAAAATAGAATTTTTAACGTGTATATGAAATGAAATAAAAATAAATAAATCGGACGATTTGTTTATATACACACATTTGACTGATATTGATTGGGACGATAAATTTTACACATCGCCCAACTGCACAAATAAAATCTGTGTTTGATTGTTTGAAACCCCACACGGGTATTGGGATGATATTTGACGTACACTAATCCCGATCGTTTAGTTGTATGTCGATCGATTGATTGACAGACTGTTATAAGCATTGAATATTTATATTTGATGCTTATGCAGTGTAGAATGCACTTTGGATGATGGTTGATTATTCATCGTTTTTATTGTATACATGTGTTGTAGAAAATCCATATAATTAACATTATATGGTAATTGATTGGGCCTCATTCCAGTTTTGAAATAGAAATATTTGAAAAAGAAATATTTGAAATAGAATATTTGAAAATAGAAATATATGAAGTCGTGTTGATTAGATTGACGCCATTTTGACGTGAACGATATTTATATCGATTTTATTCATTTTATAATGAATATCGAAAGTGATTTCAAAATCTGATAGTTTGAAAAGGATTGAAATTCGAATTGAAATTGAATATAAATGAATTCGAATTGAAATTGAATATAAATGAATTCGAATTGAAATTGAATATAAATGAATTCGAATTGAAATTGAATATAAATGAATTCGAATTGAAATTGAATATAAATGAATTCGAATTGAAATTGAATATAAATGAATTCGAATTGAAATTGAATATAAATGAATTCGAATTGAAATTGAATATAAATGAATTCGAATTGAAATTCAATATAAATGAATTCGAATTGAAATTGAATTGAATTGAAAATGAACTGAAATTGAATTAGAAAACCATTTGAATTGAAATCAATTTGAAATGAATTTAAAACGAATGCATAAGGAAAAATTCAATTTTGATTTGAATTAGAAATGAAGTTGAAATCGTTTTGAAAACGAATTTAAAACGAATTATAAAAATACGTTTTAAAAGGAAATCGACGAAGTATATATTATATATATTATATATATAATATAACGGCCTGAATAGAACGCGCCGCGCTGCGGTAGTTCGTGAATTTCGACCATTGACTTCAGATGGATATTGCGGGAGATCTGACCGTCGGATTCTCCTAAAACCGGAACCGTTGGGTTCGTATCGAAAAGAACTTTCCAATGAATATTAGAAATTTGAAATATAACGGTTGGATTTGGAATTATGTCCAAATCAAATTTGGAAAAGGTCGCTATAAGTGCAGTTCGATGGCCGTTGATGGAAATCGACTGTACGGGCCTTGATAAAATTATTAAAAATATCAATAATTTGTGTAAAATCATAAGAAATGATTTGGGAAAAATCAGGATGAAAAACTCCATATTTGAAAAGATAAAAATAGATTTTTATCGAATTGAACTAGTTTTGAACTAGAATTAAAATTCTATTTATTTTTAAATAAATAAATTTGAATTTGAAAAGGATTTTAAAAGTAACCAGAATTTCCAATAATTGAATTGGAATGGATTTGAATCGAAATTGTCTTTGGAATATTTCGATGTCGGATTTCGTGATTATACAGATGTTTTTATGGAAATTTGAAAGATATATTTATATCATTATTTCCAATACGATATTTGTTGGTCGTAGAATTTGATATTGAATATAAGCCGATATATTTTCTATTCAGAGCCTTGTATTTAATATCAAATGTGATTTGGGTTTGTCGTGAATGGTGTCTTCATTAACCCTGTTCTTGAACCCAGTTGAGAAAAGATTAAATCTTTTTATTTAGATTTAATGAAGTGTACCAATTCAATAATATTTAATTGGAATTGAATTCGAATTGATTTTTGGGTTTATCGTGAACGGTGTTTTAAATAACACTCGTTCTTTAACCCGGTAATCAATAGAATGTGATTTTGAGTCGTCGTGAACGGTATCTTCAATAATACTGTTCTTAGGCCCAAAGGAGTTAAGAAAATCAGAAACTAACTAGAGATTAGTTTAGTTGAATGGTTTCTGGGGTATTGATCTGATGTTGGTTTCGGCCTTCGGGGTTAATACTTAGGGAATTGCTCACTTGCTAATTTACGATTAGGGACTGATTGAAATGTGATGTGATTTTGGGGTTTATCGTGAACCGTGTTTTAAATGACACTGATTCTTTAACCTAGTCACAGATTAAAACTAAGTGGAGTTTTAATGAATCTTTAATTAGATTGAAATGATCGAGAATGGAGTATCACCAGTTTTACTCCACGCGATAGTTAAATCTTTAATTAGATTTAAATGTGAAATGGTAATTGAATTTACTGATAACACTGTGGTGTTAGATATGAAGTATAACCAGTTTTACTTCATGGGATGAATATGTTGGGGTTGGGAAATTAATACCAATGATTACTTCGGTAAGGTTCGCTAATCCCGACTAGTTTGAATTGATATTCAAAAGCAGATTAAAGAATAAATTTAAAAGAATTTATCTTTGATAAAATTATTGGGAACCTTTCCCTATGAATGTGAAATTTAGAAACTAACTGTCAGTTAGCTAAGCAGGATGATTTTCTGGATATTGATCTGATGTTGGTTTCGGCCTTCGGGGTTAATATTTGGGGAATTACTCTCTTGTTAATTTGCGGTTAGTGACTGATGAATTGGAATAAGGCGTATGTTGTGTTTTTGTAACACGGATTTATTATATACGCGAGTTATTCGGAAAGACCGGGTTTATCCCATTCTGAATAACTGATTCGACGATTAGTCGAAGATGAAGACGATGGTCGAAGACCGGAGGTCTTCACGTCGTTCGGGTGATTACTGATGATCATGATTGGGATGTACACCCAAGAAGATGGAAACAGTTCGTGATCGTCCAGACGTACTTGGAGATCGATGGATATGCGGGGTACTAGGTGCCTCCGGTTTCGTTCAGACCCAGAATGAACTTGTAAATGGACTGTGTGTCTGACATTGGATTTTAGTCTGTGTGATTGATTTCTATTAAATATATATCTGTTTGGCGGCGGAGAATTTATTCTCTTGCTTGACGCCCTTCTCTGAGACGTACGAGCTCAGGGGTTATATACTGATGGATATCAAACACATAGAGTGAATTGCCTGTGTGGCATGCCTAAGTGGCAAATGATCAAGGCTTCTGTTGAAAAGCAAAGTCTTGTGGTTGATGATCGAAGCACAGCCTTTGTGGCGTAGCTTTGTGTAATGTTTACTTCGCGAGTTTCACACCCCGGTGGTGAACCAAAAACGGGAGAGGACCTCAGGGAGGACATGCGTTTCTTTCTAGTTAGAAGTGGAGTCAGTGGTTTTACACGCCCTGACGAGTTTGACTTATGTGGTTGTTGCTGTTGCGAGGCGTCTCGGTTTGATCGGACGATCCGGGTCCCATGGAGTCATTCGTTGGCTCATTTACGCCCCATAGGGCGGGGAAACGTAGTGTTCAGGCATTTTAATCCACATCGGTGGACCGGCCCTGTCGCTCCAAGGGTCGATGCGCTCTAACCCTGAGGCTCGGGCTAGAGAGTTTCGAAGACGGTGAGGACGATCCCTAGCCTCAATTCACAGACGGAAATCCAATTTCCAAATACGTGACATTTGCGGTTTTATTTGTAGAGCCTAGTATGGCGAATAGTGGGATGGGGCACTTATGCCGTCTATGATTGATACTTATGATTTGAAGTTGTTTTATACACTATACGCTTGTAATAGTATCAAATGATTTGTTTTAAACGTATCAAGCATTCTTGGCTATTATAAGGTAAAAACTCTATCCTCCGGCTTGCGTTGCATTGTGTGATGGGACCTGGGTCTTATAATAGCTTCATTTTTCTTTATTTAGCATTGCGCTGTTTGTTTTATGCACTGGTGTTCTTGGGAGGAAACCCGTTCCGTGTTATACGGCGTGGTCCCTTGATTTACCCAACTTTAAAAATAAAGATTAATAACTGTTTTAGTTCTCACACCAGTCCCATGACTGACCTGGAGTTTATTGTTTTAACCTAAACTCTAGGTGCCCTTATTTTGACACGGGCAGCTAGTAGTTTTGGTTTTGCAGATTTATATTCACAGGATCTTGGTTTACAACTGGAATGATATCCGAAAAGCTTTGTATCTGTATATCTCTTCTAATTGTGTATTGTATTATTTTCCGCTGCTATGTAATGTATTGTAATCTCTGATATTTCTGTGTAATATTGATTCATTTATACTCTGTATATTCTTGTATTCTGATGGAATTGTTATAATATACAATGAAATGTTCTTCCGTCTGCATTCTGTTGTGATTTGTTCTCGAACTATCCGCACTTTCCTCACCGGGAAAGTTACGGGTTTTTACAAAAATATAGCCCTTAAAATAGCCATTTTGCAAACGACCTCCATTTTCGACGAAACCACTTTTGTTGGATCCGAGATGTCAAGTTATTGCTAGATTCCAAAATTCATAATTTTTGGAATCAATATGTGAGTGTGGTGAAAGAAAATGTGTTTTGACAGTTTCAGTCAATTTGGATCGACCAGAAATTGGCCATTTTTCAAACGGTCTCCAAATTCGACGAAACTAGTTTTGTTGGGATCGTATCGTCAAAACAGAGCCAAAATTATTTTTCTGGAATTTTTGGAGTCCGTATGTGGGCCCGGTAAATTAAAATGTGTGTTAAAGTCAAGTTTGACTATTATATTAATTTATATGTTAAATTTGATGAAAACTGATCGTAACAGCCTAAATGGATTACGATACATATCCCATTATATTCGGAATGGGGATAATTAGTTAGGGACGACAGTTGGTGGGTTCGATTTGGACTTCGAATTAAAAAGTTACTTTTTGAAAATTAAATTAATAAATTTATATAATTAAACTTAGCCAATCCTCCCCCTTCCCTTTCATTCTCTCTCCCGTTCATTTCAAAATCAAATAAAAAAATCCGTGGATGCCCCCCCTCCGTTGAGGTTCAGACTCGTGCCCCCCCAGGTGGCGCTGCCGCTGGCGAGACCCCTCCCGACATCTTCCTCCTCTCGCGCTCACTCCTCTTTCCGCCCCTCTCTCGAAAACCCCCAAAAACCATGCCCTAGTCCCCCAAAACCACCCAACCCCGACGTGGGCCACCCCCTCCGACCTGCCGCGACCTCGCAGCCTCCTCAGCTCCGCCTTAGTCTCGCCATCCCCTCTCCGTTCGCTGAAAATCGAAAAGGTGAGCTTTTCATTTTATTTATTTATTTATTTATTTAGTTTAAATAGATTTTAGGGATTAAGTAAAATCATTTTTATAGATATTAGTACATTGATAAGCATATATGATTTTTATTTATATAGTTAGGGTATAAAGAAGTGATTTTTATAATGTAAACATTGTTTTAAAAATATAATTTTTATATATAAAATAATGATATGAAAATATGATTTTTATGTATATAGCGTTATAATAAAAATTTGATTTTTATTTATATAGTAATAGGATAAAAATATGATTTTTAATTATATATATAGCGATGTTAAAAACATGATTTTTAACATATACCGCGTGAAATTGATCTCGTTGGAAACGCGGCGAAGATTTTCTACATATGAAGAGTTGTGGCATTTGGTTTAGCTTCAAGATGAGAACTTCTAACTTTAATTTTATTTCTAGTTTAAATATATACTAGGATGCAGATGGTGCTTAGCAGCACCTGACACCCGTCGTCCACAGACCATGGACGACTTGTTTGTTTATTTGATTGTGTTGTGAAAATTGATTTGTGATATGGAATGGAGTAAAATATTTTATAGTTAAAAATATAAATTTTAACATGTATATGAAATAAATAAATAAATATTCATAAACAAATCGGACGATTTGTTTATGTACACACATTTGACTGATATTGATTGGGACGATAAATTTTACACATCACCCAACTGCACAAATAAATATGTGTTTGTTGATTGAAACCCCACATGGGTATTGGGATGATATATGACATACACTAATCCCAATATTTATTTGTATGTCAATCGATGGGTTGACAGACTGTTATAAGCGTTAAATATTTATGTTTGATGCTTATGTAGTGTAGAATGCACTTTGGATGATGGTTGACTGTGTTTGATTATTGTTGTATACATGTGTATATGAAAACCATATAAATCACATTATATGGTAATTGACTGTGTCTGATTTCAGTTCAGAAATAATGAATATTTTAAAATAACTAATATTTTAAAATAGTGAATATTTAAAATAATATTCGGTAAAAAAATCAAAATATGATTTTGATGTCCGATTTGGGACGGACATGAATATATTTATATATATAAAGCCGTGTTGATTAGATTAACGCCATTTGGACGTGAACAATATTTATATCGATTTTATTCATTTTTATAATGGATATTCAAAAGGAAATGATTTCGAAATACAATGTTTTGAAAATACTATCATTTATATATCGATGATATGGAATATTCAATTTTGATTTGAAATTGAATATGAAGTTGAATTCATTTTGAAAACGAATTTAAAACGATTTATAAAATGCGTTTTGAATGGAAATCAATGAAATATATATAATATATATATATATTAGATATATTAATGACCTGAATAGAATGTGCCACGCCGCGGCAGTTTGCGAATTTCGACCATTGACTTCGAACAGACATTACGGGAGATCCGACCGTTGGAATCTCCTAAAACCAGAACCGTTGGGTTCGTATCGAAAAAATATTTCCAAATAATATAAGAGATTAGAAATCTATCTTTTGGAATTGGAATTATGTCCAAATAAAATTTGGAAAAGGTCATTGTAAGTGCAATTCGATGAACATTTTTGGAAATTGACTATACGGGCCTTAATAAAATTATTAAAATATCAATAATTTGTGTAAAATCATAATAAGTGATTTGGAAAGAATTGGGATGAAAATTTCCATATTTGAAAAGATAAAAATATATTTTATCGAAATGAACTAGAATTAAAAATCCAACAATTTTTAAATAAATAAATTGGATTTGAAATGGATTTAAAAATAACCAGAATTTCCAATATATGAATTGGAATGGATTTGAATCGAAATTATCAACGGAATATTTCGATGTTGGATCCAGGATTATACGGATATTATTATGGAAATTTGGAAGATATATTTTATATCGTTGTTTCCAAAACGATATTTGTTGGTTTCATAATTTGATATTGAATATAAGCCGATATATTTTCTATTCAGAGCCTTGTATTTGATATCAAATTGTATTTTGGGTTTTTCATGAATGGTGTCTTAAATAACACTGTTCTTGAACCCCATATGAAGAGAATAAATCTTTTAATTAAGATTGTTATAGTTTCCAATCATATTTAATAATTGTTGTGAAATGGAATATGAATTAGGTTTATTATGAATTGTGTTTTAACGACATTCGTTCTTTAACTCGATTTGCAGTGAAATATGATTTGGAATTTATAAATCTTTTATTAAGATTTAATAGGATTTTCCAAAGTAAAGTTTTCCAATTTAATATATTAAATTGGAATTGAATGGAATTCGATTGATAATAATCGAAGTGAACTTCTATGGAGGAAGACTGTTACTACATATGGAATTTATAAGGCTTTGCCGTTATTCCATTTATATTATTAGTCGGATACGGAAATTGATATCAATTACATATTAATTTATATTACTACATTTAGGTTTAACGTGAACTGTGTTTAAATGACATTAGTTCTTTAACCCAGTTAAAGACAGGATTACATGTCTGTCATCGTATTTCGAAATGTATGGTTGATCTCTGCTAAATATATATTTGTTTGGTGGCAGAGAATTTATTCTCTTGCTTAACACCCTTCTCTGAGACGTACGAGCTTAGAGGTTTTATATCGGCAGAAATCAATAGTACGATGTAGATTGTCGATGCGGCATGTTTGTGTTTCCAAAGTTAAATAATCATTAATATTGATTTTTGGAAAGATTAAAACTAAGTGGAGTTTTAATGAATCTTTAATTAGATTGAAAAGGGAATTGATAATTTAAATTGTTAAATTTGGGAAATGATCGAGAATGGAGTATCGCCAGTTTTGCTCCTAGCGGTAGTTAAATCTTTAATTAGATTTGAACGGGAAATGGTAACTAAATTTAACGATAACACCGTGGTGTTAGTTATGGAGTGATAAAAATTTTGCTCCATGAGATAATTAGGTTGGGATTGGGAAATTAAATAAATGGTTACTTCGGTAAGGTGCGTTAATCTCTTCTAGTTTGGAAAAACCTTAATATGGTTTGAATTGATATCCAAAGGAAGATTAAAGAATAAATTTTAAAGAATTTATCTTCGATAAAATTAATGGGAACAAATCCCTAAAGATGTGAATATTTAAATAAAAGAACATTCAGAATTGGAATGAGGCGTATATTGTGTTTTTATAACACTTGTTTATTATATACGCGAGTTATTCGGAAAGGCCGGGTTTATACCCATTCTGAGTAACTGATTCGACAATATGTCGACAATAAAGACGATGGTTGAAGACCGGAGGTCTTCACATCGTTTGGATGATTACTGATGTCTTGATTGGGCTGCACACCCAAGACAAGGTAATAAGTGGTGATCGTCCAGACGAACTTGGAGATCGACGGATATGCGAGGACCTCTCTCCTGTATTGGACATATGGGACAAGGAATAAGGTGCCTCCAGTTTTGTTCAGACCCAGAACGAACTTGTAAATAGATTATGTGTCTGACATTGGATTTTATTTTGTGTTGATTGATTTCTATTAAATATACATCTTCCTGGTGAAGGGGAATTTATTCCCTTACTTCACCCTTCTCTGAGACGTACGGGATCAGAGGTTGTATATCAATAGACATCAGTCGTATGGCGTGAATTGCCTGTGTGGTATGCTGAGATGCAAATGATCAAGGCTTCTGTTGAAAAGCAGAGTCTTGTGGTTGATGATCAAAGCACAACTTTAATACAGTGTAGCTTTGTGTATTGCGTTAATTCGCGAGCCTCACTCCTCGGTATGAGTTAAAAACGGGATAAGGACCGTTGGGAGAACACGGCATTTCGTTCTAGCTATGGGTGGTGTCATCGTTTTACTAGCCTTGACATTTTTGATTATTATACCTTTGTGGATGTTGGAATGCGAGGCGCCCCAGTTATATCGGTCTCTACAGAGCCGATGGATATAGGTCCGATAGGACCGGGAAATGTGTGTTCAGGAATAACTAATCCTCAAATGTAACGGAGGACCGGCCCAACCGATTCCAGGTGTTACCCAGAGTGTGTAGTCCTGAGACATTGGCTAGAGTGTCTCAAAGCGGTGAGGAGCCATCCCGGGCCTCGACTCATGACGGAAATCCAATTTCCAATACGTGACATTTTGGTTTTAATTGTAGAACCTAGTATTGGCGACATGATAGATGGTACCCATGCCGCCTATGATTGATACATTTATATTCGAAGTTGTTCTGACACTATACACTTATAATAGGATCAAATGATTTGTTTTAAACGTATCAAGCATTATTTGGCTATTATAAGGGAAAACCCTATCCTCTGGCTTGCATTGCATTGTGTGATGGGACCTGGGTCTTATAATAGCTTCATTTTTCTAAAAAGCATTGCGATGTTTATTCTATGCACTGGTATTCTTGGGCGGAAACCCATTCCGTGTTATATGGCGTGGTCCCTTGATATTTTTGATTTTGAAGTAAAGTTTTAAATAACTGTTTTAGTTCTCACACCGATCACATGACTGATATGGAGTTTATTGTTTTAACCTAAACTCTGGGTGCCCCTATTTTCTACACGAGCAGTTAGTAGTTTTGGTTTTGCAGATTTATATTCACAGGATCCTGGTTTACAGCTGGAATGATATTCGAAAAGCTCTGTATCCGTATATCTCCTTTAGTTGTGTTTTTGTATTATTTTCCGCTGCAATGTAATTTGTAAATCTCTGATATCTTCTGTGTAATATTATTTATTCATAATCTGTTATATTCTTGTATTCTGATGGAATTGTTGTAATAAGAAATGAAATGTTCTTCTATTTGTGTTCTGATTCGTCTTGTCCTCATAGCAATCCGGGCTTTCCTTCACGGGGAAGTTTGGGTCGTTACAGAGGCCGCAGTGTTCGATTGAAGCAAACGGGAGGGGCTCGCGGTTTGGATCTGTGGCTAGGGCTCGAGGTTCTCGCATTGAGGAGGGGAGGAGCAGGGAAGAGGAGGGGCGGCGCATCGCCTTTGGTGGGGGGCGGCGGCGCATCCGTCGTTCTGTCTTTTTTTTCTGATTTTGGGAGATAACCGGGGGGAGGGGGAGCTAAAGACGGTAAGGGGGTTTTATATTATTTTTAATTCTCTAAAGTTGACTTTTTATTCGACCACCAAAGGAGACCCAATGACCGTTGCCCCTAGCTAAGTACCCCCATTCCGAACACAATGGGATATGTTTCGCAAGCCAATTTGATCGTTTCGATCATTTTTCATTTAAATTAAAATTTAAATCCACATATTCAATTTTAAACGTACATTTCAATTTATCGGGGCCACATACGGACCCCAAAAATTCCAGAAAAATAAATCTGGCTATGTTTTGATGATACGGTCCTAATAAAACTAATTTTGTCGAATTTGGAGACCGTTTGAAAAATGGTTGTTTTTCTGGTCGATCCAAATTGACTGAAACTATTAAAACACGTTTTACTTCGCCACGCTCACATATTAATCCTAAAAATTATGAATTTTGGAATCTAGGAATAATTGTACATCCCGGATCCAAAAAAAGAGGTTTCGTCGAAAACGGAGGTCATTTGCAAAATTTCCATTTTTAAGGGCTATATTTTCCATAGCGACTATTCTGAAATTTCAACTGGGCTTAACTTTTTATTCCCGCTTTGAAATTTCAATTTTTCAGATTCATTGGAAAGATATTTTCAAATAGATTCTAATATTTTTGGGTTTTCCAAAATCCGGTTTATTTTGAATGTTGTACATTCATTTGAAATCGAAATTTCAAACTACCGCGCCATTTCCATTTTATTTTATAATTAAAATAAATATTTATGTTCTAATGTCGATTAAAATAAATATGTACGTTCCAATTCTATTCAAAATAAATTTCTCATTGTTATTATTTAAAATAAATCATTTTAAATATTCAAAATTCGTTAAAATTGCCAAAATAAAAATTTTAAATTGGTTCTGATTTCCCGGGTTATTACACTTCTGTTGTGTTATTTTATATTTCCGCTGTGCAGTGTATTGCATTTATTGTAAATTATCTTCCGTTGTATTTTATCGATGTACTTTGATATATTCTGTACTCTGATGTAACATTATTATGATGTAATAAAAGTCTTTTGTTATTTGTTCTCATGTGTTGTATGCCCAAGGTTATTGCGTTCGAGGAATTCCAACTTTTGGATCAGACCTGTGTGGTTTATGGTCGATTCAATGGGCGGGGATTTTTCGAGTCATTACACCTGCGGTCCTTCTTCCCGTTGTTTACTCAACTGCCGTGTGAAGCTTGCAACTTAACGCACCATAAAGATTTGCTTTTCAATAGAAGCTTTGATATATCTGTCCGCATCACTCATCATGCCACATTGTCGGTTCATGCCATACAAATGATGTCCACCAATATATAACCTCTAAGCCCGTACATCCCAAAAAATGGTGTTAAGCTAAGAGAATAAATTCTCCGCCACCAAACAGATATGTACTTAGTCGAGATCAATTAATACATCATAAAATACAATACCAGACATACAATACATTTGCAAGTTCGTATTGGGTCTGAACGAAGCCGGGGGCACCTTATTCCTCGTCCCATATATCCAATACAAGAGAGAGGCCCTCGCATATCTGGTTGATCTCCTGGTACGTCTGGATGACCACCACTTATTACCTGATCTTGGGTGTACAACCCAATTGATACATCAGTAATAATCCAAATGATGTGAAGATCTCTGCTCTTTGACCACCATCTTCAATATCTTCGATTTTTACTCATCGTATCAGTTATTCAGAATAGGTTGAACCCGATATATCCAAATAACTCGCGCATCTTTAAAATCAAGTGATATATAAATACATCGTATGCCTCATTGCAATCCAGAATATTCTTTTATTCAAATATTCATTACACTGGAAATTGTTCCTGCAAATCTTATCAAAGATTTACTTCATTTGTACTTCTTATTTAAATCTTTCCTTGGAAACCATTGCAAAAGATTATATGATATCTTTTCATAAACTTAAACCAAATTAAGGTTATAAGTTTTACTGGGATCAACGAGCCTTATGCGAAAGATAATATTTCATATTGTTATCCTGATCCCAACTTATTCATCACATGGAGCAAAATTGGTGGTACCCATATCTAACGCCCAACGCGTCTTGGTATATTCAATTACCACTTTACATTTCAAATCTAATTAAATATTTATTAAAACTCCACTTAGTTTTAATCTCCAAAAATCATTATTTAATGTTTACACAACTTTAGGAAATTAATCCGGTCTTTAACAGGGTTAAAGAACAAATGTCATTTCAAACACCATTCTCAACAAACCCAAAATCAAGTTCCATTAAAAATGGAACTTTCTTGGATATCGTATTAGTTTATAATCAATATAAATTTCCGTATCAGACAATACTATAAGCGGAATTACGACAGAACCTATTTAAAATTCCTCAAGTATTAAAGGTCTTCCTCTACCTAGGTTCGTCTCAGTTATCACTAAATTGAGTTCTATTCAATTCCAGTTTAATTTATTAAACTGGAACTTCACTTTGGAAAAGTTCCATTAAATCTTAATTAAAAGATCTATAAATTCCAAATCATAACTCCACTGTTAACTTGGTTAAAGAACAATTTTTATTTAAAACATCGTTCATAATGAACCCAAAATTAAACTTCAATTCAATTCCAATTAAATTTATTAATTGGGAAAACTTCACTTTGGAAGACTTCATTCAATCTTAATTAAAAGATTCATTTCATAAACTTCATTTCCAAATGGGTTTAAGAATATTGTTATTGAATCGCCATTCATGTCAAACCCAAAATCCAATTTGATATCATATACAAGGTTTTGAACTAAAACCATATCAAGTTATATTCAATACTAAATTCTGAAACTAACAGATATCTTATTGGAAATAACGATATCTATATCTTTCAAATTCCTCAAAACAGTATCATATAATCATGGAATCCAATATTGAAATATTCGAAGATAATTTCCATCCGACCCCATTCTAATTCATACGTTGGAAAAATCTAGTTATATCAAAACCATTCACAATCCAATATGTTAATTTAAAAACATTGGATTCTTTACTCTAGTTGTCAACTAGCTCATTCAGATAAAATATCTTTTATCTTTTCAAAACTGGAATATTTCATCCAAAATCTTTTCAAATCATTATTTATGATTTATCATGGTTTTTCCCTATTTTTAATCATTTAAAAATAGCTCAATTCATTAAAAACCAATTTCTGGTCATTTATATCACCGATGCTATTTTTTTTCAATTTTGAATTGAATTTATCTCAAAATCTAGCCATTCGATTTTCAAACTTTTCTTTTTATTGGAAATTTCTTTTCAATCTAAACCAAACATTTTTCGTTTCAAGAAGATCCGACGGTCGGATCTTCCGGTACATCAATTTGAAGTTAATAGTCGAAATTTGCGAATGGTAGCTATGCGAATCGTCCTATTCAAATCATTTAGATAAACTTCGTTGTGAAATTATTTTATAAAATGTTTATAAATTCGTTTTAAAAATGATTCAATAACCACTTTAATTTTAAACCAAAATTGAATATTTTTTTGGCAAAGCCGACCGGTTTTTATAGTGTTCCGTAACACTCTTTTATTATGACTAATAATAAAATTACAATATTGTACATGCAACTATAGTTAGCAGTCTGCTAATAAGTTTTTTAAGGTGGACCATTCACCGACAATGACATTTATAGTGGGTCGTCCACTGAATCTATTCTAGATTATAAACCAGAAGCTAGTATTAATTACTAGACTACTATGCTAAGCTCCACGCGGGAGTCACATGTTTTGATACATACTTAAGACAATGTTAAAAAAACAAAATTTACATGCTATCTAAAATACAACTAATAATACAGCTATGTAGAAGAACACAGCAGAGGACCAGTACAAGAAATGATAGTATAGCCGAAAATACATGATGGTGCACTACTGCAGCACCCATATCCCTTGACAAGGGTAAAGAAGAGTACATACGAATTATTAATAACATAATGAGTGCCAAACAAATACAAGAGAAGGACCATGTACTTGCAGGACATCCTTGCACAGGGCTCCAAATCATAAAGCAGGAATCACATGGGAACCCAGCGAGTTGACCGTTCAGACGAGACTGAACCAAGGCCAACAAGATAGCATAGAAGAATACCTAGTGTGTCATAACAAGTACAATGCACGGAGAGGAATATTTGCAGTATTCGCAATGATGTGAGCGTTAGCTTCCTTGAATTGCAAATACAGACAGGTAAAGAATCCAGAACACCATCACCTAACAAACATGGTACCACACACAAAATTCATCATAGAAGAACCACAAAGGTACACATCAGAAGACATATATTCCATCTTGCAAATGTCATACAACAAAACATAAACCACCTAATCATCCAAAAAACTTTAACTAACTCCTCCAATAAAAGCACAACGCCACCAACATCAGATCTGATCCACAAGTCGAGATACCAACGTTACACAGAATTACATTCTTCATATAAGAAACCAACACAACCAACATATAATTCCAGGACACCAAACCTTTCCTATAGACGCTCACTGAGCTAAAGATCGAACACAACTTAACCCTCATTTGCTATAACATAGTCATGCGACGGTCGAAGTTGCTACTCAGTAGATTATAGGACTAAAGTTGACCATACCAACAAAATTGAACATTTTATATTATTATAATATTAAAACAATAATATTTTCCAAAAAATTAGATTTTGAAATCAAAATTTTCACTTCGTTCGAGTAAAAAACGTCATTTATATACCTAACTTAACTTCATGTTTAACCGTTACTATCCATTTCAATAAAAAATTGAAAACATGCCTTAATTGATTGAAAATGTAACATCTGAGATTTTTGACCGTTCAAATCGACAATAATTCTCAATGACGACTTAAACAAATTAAAAAAACAGATAGACATTAGGATTAAAATAAGAAAAAGAAGAAAAAGAAGAAAGAAAAAACAATCACAGAATCTCACAGCGGAATGACAAAATATAATAAATAAATAACAGTTCATGATGCTGTTAAAACATACATTGATTTTACATTTATAATGATTATCAGAGTTAATTAACATACCAATATATGCAATAGAAAATATAAACGAATATGTCAGTCAGGCTCCATCTTCATCTTCATCTTCATAATTGTGTCTTCATTAATTGAAAACTCAGGCTGACCCTGAAACGACCCAAACTTCCCCTATCGGAAAAGCCCAGATTGCTTTGAGAACATGACACATTAGAACACATACAATAGAACATTTCATTGCTATTACAACAATTTACCTCAGATTACAAGTATATATTAGAGTTCACATAATTTACAATAGAAAAATATCTAAGATTTAATTACATAACAGCGGAAAATATATACATAAATATAATGTACAGTGAAAATCATTTACAGCCACAGCAGAAAGAGATAAATGGATACAAAACTTTCCGAATATAGCTCCAGTTGTAATCTAGGATCATGTGAAAAGAAGTATCTGCGAAAACTAAAACTATTAGCTGCCCATGTGGAAAATATGGGCACCTAGAGTTTAGGTAGAAAAAATAAACTCCGAGTCAGTCATGAGACTGGTGTGAGAACTAAAACAGTTATTAGCTTATATTTTAAAGTTAGGTAAATCACGGGACCACGCTATATAACACGGAACGGGTTTATCTCCCATGAATACCAATGCATAAAAATAACAGTGCAATGTTAAGGAGAAAAATGAAGCTATTGTAAGACTCAGGTCCCATCACAAAATGAACGCAGTCAAGGATAGAGTTTTACCTTATAATAGCCAAACATGCTTGATATGCAAAATTTCATCTTTTATTATTACTATAAGTGAAGAAATAAACTTCAAATATAAATATATCAATCATAGACGGCGTAGGTACCATTATATTACATCGCCGTATAGGTTTACAACTAAAACCATAAAATCGCGTATTGGAAATTGGGTTACCATTTATGAACCGATGCAAGGGATCATCCTCACCAATTTCGAGACATTCTAGCAAATGCCTCAGGATCACACCTACGGGCAACCCTTGGATCTTCATGGCTGGTCTTCCGTCGATGATTGGCAATACCATAAACTATATGTTAGCCAGTTCTATCGATCCTCCAAAATAGGTCAGTACGTCGAGTATATCGAGAGCCATTTAAGGATTTACTTCGCTTCCTAGGTACCTCGCTTTCCATCATAAAGTTTTTCCAACATCCACATAAGTAAGTAGTCTAGGCTCCATACCATGATGTTACTCGTAGCTAGAACTAACCTATGTTGATTTCCATGTAGTCACTATCCCATTTTTGGTTCATACCGGGGTGTGAAGCTCGCGAATTAACGCTACACAAAGCTATGCTAATTAAAGTTGTGCTTTGATCATCAACCACAAGACTCTGCTTTTCAACAAAGCCTCGATCACTTGCATCTCAGCATGCCACAATGTCAATCCATACAGTACCACTGATTTCGACCAATATATAACCTCTAAGCTCGTACGTCTCAGAGAAGGGTGTTAATTAAGAGAGTAAATTCTCCACGACCAAAAATTATATATATTTAGCAGAGATCAATGAATACAGCATAATGAATACAATGTCAGACACACTATCCATTTGCAAGTCCGTTCTGGGTCTGAACGAAACCGAAGGCACCTTATTCCTTGTCCCATATGTCCAATACAGGAGAGAGGCCCTCAAATATCTGGTCGATCTCCAAGTACTTCTTGACGATCACCACTTATTACCTTGTCTTGGGTGTACATCCATTTCAAGGCATCAGTAATCATCCAAATGGTGTGAAGATCTCCGGTCTTCAACCACCGTCTTCATCGTCGACTTTTAATCGTCGTATCAATTATTCAGAATAGGTTAAACCCGGTCTTTCCGAATAACTCGCGTATCTTATAATCAAATGCTATAAAAACACTTCATACGCCTCATTCCAATTCGGAATATTAATTTATTCAAACATTCTTTTCACTATTTCAAAGATTTAATTTTATCCTTTAACAATTCCAAACCAAATTAAGGTTTATAAAACTAGTCGGGATTACCGAGTCTTACCGAAGTAATCATTTATTATTTTTCCAATCCCAACCTATTCATCCCATGGAGCAAAATTGGTAGTGCTTCATATCTAACACCCACTGTGTTATTGGTAAATTTAATTACCATTTCACATTCAAATCTAATTAAAGATTTAACTATCGCCTTGAGTAAAACTGGTGGTACTCCATTCTTGGTCATTTCATGAATTCGATAAATTTAATTACCTTTTGTAATTCCAATCTAATTAAAGATTCATTAAAACTCTAATTCAGTTTTAATCTAAAAAATCATTACTTTATGATTATTCAATTTTTAGGAAAATTAATCCTGTCATTAACTGGGTTAAAGAACCAATGTCATTTAAAACACAGTTCACAATAAACCCAAATTATCTTCCATTAATTATGGAATCTTCAACGAAAACGGATCAATATCTAATTGATATTAATTTCCATGTCAGACTAATAATATAAAGGGAATAACGGCAAGGCCTTTTTAATTCCATATGTAGTAACGGTCTTCATTTACAGAAGCTCATCTCGATTATTACCCAATCGAGTACCATTCAATTCCAATTTAACATATTAAATTGTACTTTGGAAAATTTCCATTAAATATTAATAAAAAGATTTATAAATTCCAAATCTTATCTTCACTATTAATTGGGTTTTAAGAACAAATGTTATTTAAAACACAGTTCACGACGAACCCAAAATCAACTTCCATTTCAATTCCAATTAAATTAATTAATTGGTAAACTTCATTAATCTTAATTAAAAGATTTATTCTTTTCTCAACTTGGTCTAAGAATAGTGTTATTAAAGACAACAATGACGACAAAACCAAAATCCAATTTGATATTAAATATAAGGCTCTAAATAGAAATTATATCGGCTTATATTCAATATCAAATTCTGAAACTTACGGATATCGTATTGGGAACAACGATGTCTATATCTTCCAAATTCCTCAACAATATCCGTATAATCACGGAACCCAACATCGAAATATCCGAAGATAATTTCCATTCCAAATCCATTCCAATTTATTCATTGGAAAATTCAGGTTAATTTAAAACCATATACAAATTCAATTTATTTATTTCTAAAAACATTGGATTATTATTCTAGTTAATAATCAATTCATTTCGATAAAAATATATTTTTATCTTTTCAAACTTGGAATGTTTCATCCAAAATCTTTCCAAATTAGTTATTATGATTTCACATAATTTTTCCCTATTTTTAATAATTTTATTAAGGCCCGTACAGTCGGTTTATAATAACGGCCACCGAACTACATTCATAGCGACCTTTTCCAAAATTGATTTGGATATAATTTAATATCCGACCTTTAGATTTCAAACCTTTTACATTCATTGGAAAGCTCTTTTTGATACGAACCCAACGGTTCTGGTTTTAGGAGAACCCAACGGTCGAATCTCCCGTTACGTTAATTTGAAGTTAATGGTCGAGCGACACGTTCTATTCAGGCCATTAATTATATATATATAATGGTATATATATACCATTGATTTCTATTTAAAAAGTATTTTATAAATCGTTTATAAATTCGTTTTAAAACGATATCAACTTTATTTTTCAATTTTAAATCAAAACTGAATATTCCATATCATTATAATATTAAAATGATAATATTATCAAAATATTAGATTTTGAAATGAATTCTCTTTGATATTATTTTAAAGTGAATAGATTCGATCGATAAACCTGTTCGGGTTAAAATGGCGTTAAGTACTTAACTCAGCTTTACATTTCAATATTTTTGTGTCCATCCAAAATCGGACATCAAAATCACATTTTGATTCTTCGCTGAATTTTATTTTAAAATATTCGTTATTTTAAAATATTATTTATTTTAAAATATTCTTTATTTCTGAATCGGAATGTGACTCAATCAATTACCATATAATTTCAGTTACATGGATTTCATACATCGCATGTATTCAACATTAATGATAAATAATTATTAATCATTCAAACATCATCCAAAGTGCAATTTACAACTGTATAAGTGTTAAAATAAATAAATACTCATCACAGCCTGTCAACCCATTGTCGACATACAACTAAATAATTGGAATTAGTGTATGTCAAATATCATCCCAATACCCGTGTAGGATTTTCAAACGACAAATACTGATTATTATTTGTGCAGTTGGGCGATATGTAAAATTTATTGTAACGACCCAGATTTTTCGTCGATTAATTTTAAATATTTAATATAGTTTTAAATATTGATTCAAAAATAAATGGATTTTTATTATGGAATTTATCAGTTTAAAAATCATTATATGATTTAATATCGAATAGAACGATAATAATAGATTTTTATCGATGAATTTAATGTTTAAAATCAAGTTATATTTCAAATCGTATTTAATATCATTCGTTAATTTAAAATAATTCTCTCTTCTATACAGTCGAAATTAAATTTCAAAACCAGATCCATTAAATTCAGAATAGCAGTATGACTTAGAGATGTCGGTCGTTAAGTAAAAATAGGGGTTCGTGGTTGAAGCAAGGACCGCGAGATATCATAGGGTATTATATATAAAAACAAATCAAATCAAAACAGCTCCAGCCGACCTAAAAACTGAAGTCGCTCA
Organism: Allium sativum; assembly: GCA_030737875.1. Classification (NCBI taxonomy): domain Eukaryota; kingdom Viridiplantae; phylum Streptophyta; class Magnoliopsida; order Asparagales; family Amaryllidaceae; genus Allium; species Allium sativum. The sequence continues at coordinate 969,279,736 of CM060918.1, read as the reverse complement.
GCTATATCTCTTCCTCGAGCTGTAAAATTTGCTCCCTCCCTTCAACATAAAGTAAAACATGAAGTAATGGCTACGTACGAATTGTTTCCCCATCACGTCTATATATTCAGCCCATCGGCCTTATTTCCCTTCATTACCAAATCCAAGAAATAAACACTGAAGCCTGTTCGTTCCTTCTCAAATCCTTAAATTCGAAATCAAAAAAAAAAAAAAAAAGGTTTCGCAGTAATTTAAGGGAGGCTGGAGGATGGTCGAGGGTGTTGGGCGAGTTCAGGAAGGTTGCGATGGAGTTGGGTGCGACGTAAGCGGTCGCGATGGATTTTGGGGAGAGCGGAGTTGATTGTTAGCGGGGGCGAGTTCGTCGATGGTGGTAAACTGGATGGCCTGTGAGGCGCGATGTCTAGATGACGAACTGGAGCTGTTCGATGGTTGACAGAGGGAGTGCGATGGGTTTGGGTGCTTCGAGCTGATGGAGTTTTAGGGTTCGCAGTTGCTAAGTATGGGAGGAAAGTCGATATTGATATGGACTCGATTTAGGGTTTGTTGGATGCCGGAAGTCCACAACTGAGGAATTGGGGTGATCGGCAGTTCAATGGGATTGTTCTCTGGTAAACACAACAACGAGCAAAAGCCTGAAGCAGGGTTGAGTCGTGAATTGTGAAAATGGCTGATCTTATCAAAGAAGGTAATCAAACTCTTAGTTAAGTGTTAGTTATATTTATTCAATTAAAGTAAACTATGTATTTAATTTAGTTGTTAACTTAAATGAATAAATGTTTAATCGTTAAATGGTTTGATGTTTAAAAGTACATAGATTAGTTAATTTTATTTATAAGTTAAATCTAGTAACAACTTAAAAGATAGGAAAGTTATTTATTCAATTAAATAGTTAATTTAAATAAATAAATATTTAATTAGAAAATTTAAATCAAATTATCGTAGGTGCGAATTCATTCAAGAAGATTCGTAGCCGGTGATGTGGAAATAAACAGGATATTCGACAACTGCAAACTCCGGTGAGTAAATCTCATTCACCTTTTATTTTTAATTATTTTTATTTTCGTTAAAAATAATTGTCTGTTGCTTGTGTGAATGTTTTCTGGTTGTTTTATATATATTAGTTATTTAGGCTATTATATATATATTGGGTTGATTGATTGGTTGGATTCCCGCAGTCTCATTAGCGGATGCTCGCAGTTTCATAGCGGATGATTACCCTATACGCCCCACGCTATGATTAGTGGATGACCTTCTATACCGCGATATTCTGCCACGAAGCAGAATTGGTATTATTTATGTGCTAACATCTGTGGATGCAGGAAAACAGGTTGGAGGAATCCAACTGGATTCCTCAAAAATATATTATCTGTTGATTATTTGTTTGCATATATATTGTTATATATGATGTGTTAGAAAAATAAATAATTCGTTGCTTTGTGTGTTTAAATATCACTGGGCTTAAGTAATGATATTTAAAAATATCGTGAAAGGATATTGGAGATTTAAAAAGGGAAAATTCTATTTTTAAATAGAATTTGAATTGTAAATGGAATAAGATATAACTTGTTTTTGAAAAATAAAACGAGTAGTTTCTTTATAAACGAAGTTTATAAATAGTTCTTTATAACGAAGTTATAAATGAAGTAAAAATAATTATCATTTGATAATTTCAAAAATAGAAATACCAGCGTGAAATTGGAATTTGAAATGAAATTTCAAAATAGGATGTGAAATGGAATTTTTAAATGTATAATGAAATTTGAGTATAACATTTGAATTTTAAAAGGGATTTAAATATTTGAATTTTACAAGGAGATTGAATATTAGAAATTCAAATCGAAGTTCAAATAGAATTTGAATTCAAGGAATTAAAATAAGATTTGAATTAAAAAGGGATTCGAATAAAAAAATTCAAATAGAGATTTGAATGTAGAATTTCAAAATAGAATTTGAAATATAGAATTTCAAAGAGGAATTGAATAGAATTTGAAATATAGAATTTCAAAGAAGAATTAAAATGTGAAATTTGAATAGAGATTTGAATTGGAATTCAAATATGAAATTTGAATAGAGATTTGAAATAGAAATCCAAGTATTGAATTTGAACATGGAATTGAATATAGAAATTCAAGTAGAAATTTGAATATGGAATTTCAAATTAGAATTTGAAATAAACTTTGAAAATAGGACTTCAAAGTAGGATTGAAATAGGATTTCAAAATAGGAAATCCAAATAGTCTTGAAATGGAATTTGAATTCAAAGGAATTCAAATGGGTTTGAATAAAGAGATTCCAATGGGATTTGAATATGAGATTTCAAATAGAAATTTAAATGAAGTTTAAATATTTAAATTCAAATATGATTTTCAAATATAACCATTCAAAAGGGATTTGATTATAGAATTTAAAGTGGAATTTAATTCAAAGGAATAAATTAAGGTATTGGGATTCAAGAAAATTAAATGTAGAGTTTAACTAATGAATTTGAATTTAGAATTCAAATGGTATTTGTAAATGAATTCGAATTTAGAATTCAATGGTGTTTGAGAGAAAATTGGAATATTTTAATTCAAATAGAGTTGGAAATAGATTTGAACATAGAAATTCAAATGGGGCTGAATATTTAAAGTTTCAAAAGGGAATTCAAAATGGAGTTGAATATCTAAATTCAAGTATGAATTTCAAATATAGAAATTCAAAAAGGAGTTGAATTAAAGTGGGAATTCGAATAAAGGATTTGAAATGGAATTCGAATAAAGGATTTGAAATGGAATTCGAATAAAGGATTTCAAATGGGATTTGAATACAGGATTTAAAACTATGGAATTTGAAATATAAAGATTCAAAGGGAATTTGAAATATATATGAATATATATATATATTGAATGAAGTTGAATTCATTTTAACGAAGTTTAAAAAGTTTATATATATAAATATAATTAAAACGAACTCGCCGCAGCGCTGCAGTTCGTAAATTAGCGATTCGAACTTCAATCGAGTATACAAGACTCAATTGAAGTCGAAATTCTTTGAAACAAGAAACGTCAGGACCGATTTGATAATAGTTTTCTAATGAAAGAGAAAAATCTGAATTTCGTCGTATAGATTTTGAGTTATGTCAAAATCAAATTTTCAGAAAAGCAGCGCCAGAACCATTATAAAACCATAACGGTTTATTTAATGATATTAAAGGATTTTAAGCAAATAAAAATCGAAATTTCTATTTAGAAAAATCCAGATGTGAGTTATAAATATATGTGAACTCCAGTGGAGTAATGAGTTGATTTCTGAAATAGAAATCAGATTTTTGATTTATTGAAAAGAGTTAACTAATTCAAATAGAAATTAGTTAATGAGTTTTCGAATGAATATTGAGCTTTAAATAAGTGAATTCGACTTGGAAATTATATTCGAAAAGGAAACTAGAATTGAAATTGAAATTCAATTTGGTTATGAACGAGTTAAATATTTTGTTTGAACATGTTATGTTCAACCAAGAAGTGAAATATGCAAAAAGGGCTAATTAAAGAATAATTGAGCGAAACTGAATTCAAACGATTCAAAATTGAATTCAAACGAATGGATTTAGTTGAATTGGATTGGAAACAGGTGAACAGGTGTTAAACAGATATGGGATGGAGTATATGAAGATTTTTATTTATGTGCCCAACAAAAAGGTACATGTTTAAATTCATATATGGGTTTTATGCGCCGTATCGGCTAGCCGCTTGGCTTCTTCTTTTTCTTTTTGAGATTAGAAGATACCGGGATGCTATTTGAAATTTCCCGATGCTCCCGATATAGGGGAGGTTATGGCGAATTTTTCCGGGAATTTAAGGAGTTAGAATATTTTTAAGAAATTTGACAATTAGAAATCTATATATCGATATATAGAATTCGACAAGGAAACGAAATCAAAAATAGCGAAAAGGGCCAATATGGTTATTGAAATATTTGGTTAACAAATATTGATAGAGGGAATAGAGAAGTGGTTTAATTAATGAATATTAATTAAAGAGCCCAGTGATTTGTTTGATATGTTGGATGAACACTTGTTTTTATTCGATAGTTAAATCCCAGACTATCGAAGTTTTTGACCATCGTTGTCAATATGGAGAGACCGGTTGGATTATTATCCGAAGAACCACTCCGTATCGGCATAAGCGTTGCGAACCAAGTATGCTGAATATATTGAAGACGGAGTGAAGTGCAAGGGCTTTTCTATTTATAGAAATAGTGCCTTCGGTTTCGTTCAATCCCAGAACGAACGTAAATGGACGAATGTCTGACAGAGTATTTCCAATGATCAAATGGGTTGGTCTGTATGAATATATATGGTTGCAACGGATTTATCCCTTAGCATAATATCCAGAATATTTGTGCAAACTCAACCAGTGATTAACGGATCTGACGATGTGGCATTCAAAGTGATTGTGCTACCAATGAATGGTAAGTATGCGTAGCCTCAGGCCTCAACAACCGGGAAAGGACAAAAATCGGGCAGGCAGCATGGCTATGTGGGTCGCACCCATTAGGGTGTATAATCACCTATCTAGAGAAATTCCTTTTGTTTCTAAATCTATCGATTCTGCCCATTCGGGAAACGGTGGTTTGAGTCCAACCGTTGGTGATATACATTCGATACACTCAAGCGAAATGAGTGGTCGGTCATGTGTGGGCCGGGTTACAAGATGTTCTTGTTGAACCCAGGTGTATTCGCCTCTAGAGATACATCATCGGAAGGTGGTTCCATACCTTGTCATGTTGGAAATCCAATCTCCAATAAGCGCCATGCGGTTTTTGATTTTATCAAATATATGTGGAGCGTGAGATGCAAGCGTTCTGCTATTTGGTTATTTACTTGATGTAGACATTATTATAATATCACTGGATTTGATATCAAAGTGTTTTGGGTTATAGTAAGGTAAAAACCGTCCATGTTTATGTGTGGGCTGATCTTACTATTATCTTTTCTTTCGAAAGGATTTCTAAAAGTTAAACAAGTGGTTGGAGTTTACTCACACCAGTCCCATGACTGACCCAGAGTTTATTTTGTTTTTGTTTTCCCTAAACTCTTGGGTGCCCAAATTTGTACGGGCAGTCAAGTGTTTCAGGCTTTTACAGATACACTTGGAGGAGCTGGAAGCAGGAGGCTTCAACGTTAGTTATTTAGAGTTACTTCCGCTGGATCAAATGTTATGTGTACTCTGATGATGGTATGTATATATGTACAAAACAGATTTGTATTTCGAAGCTTATGTTATATAATATATTTTATTCGTTCCGCTGTGAGTTGTGATCTTTGTTTTCTTCTATTCTAATATTTCTTTCTTTCTATTCCTCATCCTCTAACTTCTTTCTAATAATGAGTCGTTATTTCTGTGCAATTTGAGTTGGATGTGTGGTGTTTTAGTCAACTCAGATGGCACGGATTTGCGGGTCGTTACAGGTGGTATCAGAGCTTAGGTTGAGTGAATACCTAGGCTTGTGTGGCATGTGCTCATTAGAGATAGGGTCAGTAGTACCCTAGAATGAGTTGAGTGTATATACGAGAGCGCGTATTTGTAAGTGGATATAAAAGTTGTTTTATATTGTGTTGGCTAGTCTGTTGAGTGGTTTATGAATTCTGGTCGAATCGTGGGACGCCACGACATCGATAGGAGTTTGTAAACACTTGGACAGAAGAATCAACACAATATTGTTTTAAAGTGGGTAAATGAAATAATTTTACCCAAAATTATATTTTGATATAGAAGAATAATTCTCTAGAATTATTATTATATGGATGTGTTGGATGTTGATCAAATGAGATTATAAATTTAGAATGGTTATTTATAACCAGAATAGAATTTGTATAGAAATAATATATAAATGAGATAAATTAAATTCAAACCAGAATTAAGAATTCAAAATCCTGGAAAGTTGAAAAATATTTTTCAAGGTATATTAAAATAATATAGATTTGTTTTAGAAGGATTTGAAAGAAAATCATTTTAGATGGATTTTGAAATAATAAGGCACTGAACTCACTTCAGTGGCTGGGAAATTATTCTGACGATGATTGCAACATCATCAGTGTTCATTTCCGAGTTTCTAAGTGATGAATTGCTACCTTAAAAAAAAAGTTTTTGATGGAAATTTGTTTGAAAGAAAACAAGTGGTTTAAAAATTCAAATGTTTTGAATTAAGATGGAAATAAATATACATGTATATATTTAAGTGATTTCAAAGGGATTTGAAATGAAAACCCTGGGATTTGAATTCTGGAATTTAAATTTAACTTAAACAAGTTAAATGGGTCGAAGTGAATGAATTGATTAGAATCAATTTAAATAGATTTATTGAAATAAATTGAAATAAATATGAATTGAATGTGAAGGCATATGAAAGGAAGAAGACCAAAAGTTTTGGTTGAAAATAAAGTCATAAAAATATGAGGAGTTGAGTTTCAACATAAGTGAGATGTTGAAAAGAAATGGATTTGTACCCTTTTTCCTACCTTAGCAATTTCGAGGACGAAATTATTTTAAGGGGGGAAGAATGTAACGACCCAGATTTTTCGTCGATTAATTTTAAATATTTAATATAGTTTTAAATATTGATTCAAAAATAAATGGATTTTTATTATGGAATTTATCAGTTTAAAAATCATTATATGATTTAATATCGAATAGAACGATAATAATAGATTTTTATCGATGAATTTAATGTTTAAAATCAAGTTATATTTCAAATCGTATTTAATATCATTCGTTAATTTAAAATAATTCTCTCTTCTATACAGTCGAAATTAAATTTCAAAACCAGATCCATTAAATTCAGAATAGCAGTATGACTTAGAGATGTCGGTCGTTAAGTAAAAATAGGGGTTCGTGGTTGAAGCAAGGACCGCGAGATATCATAGGGTATTATATATAAAAACAAATCAAATCAAAACAGCTCCAGCCGACCTAAAAACTGAAGTCGCTCAGCTATATCTCTTCCTCGAGCTATAAAATTTGCTCCCTCCCTTCAACATAAAGTAAAACATGAAGTAATGGCTACGTACGAATTGTTTCCCCATCACGTCTATATATTCAGCCCATCGGCCTTATTTCCCTTCATTACCAAATCCAAGAAATAAACACTGAAGCCTGTTCGTTCCTTCTCAAATCCTTAAATTCGAAATCAAAAAAAAAAAAAAGGGTTTCGCAGTAATTTAAGGGAGGCTGGAGGATGGTCGAGGGTGTTGGGCGAGTTCAGGAAGGTTGCGATGGAGTTGGGTGCGACGTAAGCGGTCGCGATGGATTTTGGGGAGAGCGGAGTTGATTGTTAGCGGGGGCGAGTTCGTCGATGGTGGTAAACTGGATGGCCTGTGAGGCGCGATGTCTAGATGACGAACTGGAGCTGTTCGATGGTTGACAGAGGGAGTGCGATGGGTTTGGGTGCTTCGAGCTGATGGAGTTTTAGGGTTCGCAGTTGCTAAGTATGGGAGGAAAGTCGATATTGATATGGACTCGATTTAGGGTTTGTTGGATGCCGGAAGTCCACAACTGAGGAATTGGGGTGATCGGCAGTTCAATGGGATTGTTCTCTGGTAAACACAACAACGAGCAAAAGCCTGAAGCAGGGTTGAGTCGTGAATTGTGAAAATGGCTGATCTTATCAAAGAAGGTAATCAAACTCTTAGTTAAGTGTTAGTTATATTTATTCAATTAAAGTAAACTATGTATTTAATTTAGTTGTTAACTTAAATGAATAAATGTTTAATCGTTAAATGGTTTGATGTTTAAAAGTACATAGATTAGTTAATTTTATTTATAAGTTAAATCTAGTAACAACTTAAAAGATAGGAAAGTTATTTATTCAATTAAATAGTTAATTTAAATAAATAAATATTTAATTAGAAAATTTAAATCAAATTATCGTAGGTGCGAATTCATTCAAGAAGATTCGTAGCCGGTGATGTGGAAATAAACAGGATATTCGACAACTGCAAACTCCGGTGAGTAAATCTCACTCACCTTTTATTTTTAATTATTTTTATTTTCGTTAAAAATAATTGTCTGTTGCTTGTGTGAATGTTTTCTGGTTGTTTTATATATATTAGTTATTTAGGCTATTATATATATATATTGGGTTGATTGATTGGTTGGATTCCCGCAGTCTCATTAGCGGATGCCCGCAGTTTCATAGCGGATGATTACCCTATACGCCCCACGCTATGATTAGTGGATGACCTTCTATACCGCGATATTCTGCCACGAAGCAGAATTGGTATTATTTATGTGCTAACATCTGTGGATGCAGGAAAACAGGTTGGAGGAATCCAACTGGATTCCTCAAAAATATATTATCTGTTGATTATTTGTTTGCATATATATTGTTATATATGATGTGTTAGAAAAATAAATAATTCGTTGCTTTGTGTGTTTAAATATCACTGGGCTTAAGTAATGATATTTAAAAATATCGTGAAAGGATATTGGAGATTTAAAAAGGGAAAATTCTATTTTTAAATAGAATTTGAATTGTAAATGGAATAAGATATAACTTGTTTTTGAAAAATAAAACGAGTAGTTTCTTTATAAACGAAGTTTATAAATAGTTCTTTATAACGAAGTTATAAATGAAGTAAAAATAATTATCATTTGATAATTTCAAAAATAGAAATACCAGCGTGAAATTGGAATTTGAAATGAAATTTCAAAATAGGATGTGAAATGGAATTTTTAAATGTATAATGAAATTTGAGTATAACATTTGAATTTTAAAAGGGATTTAAATATTTGAATTTTACAAGGAGATTGAATATTAGAAATTCAAATCGAAGTTCAAATAGAATTTGAATTCAAGGAATTAAAATAAGATTTGAATTAAAAAGGGATTCGAATAAAAAAATTCAAATAGAGATTTGAATGTAGAATTTCAAAATAGAATTTGAAATATAGAATTTCAAAGAGGAATTGAATAGAATTTGAAATATAGAATTTCAAAGAAGAATTAAAATGTGAAATTTGAATAGAGATTTGAATTGGAATTCAAATATGAAATTTGAATAGAGATTTGAAATAGAAATCCAAGTATTGAATTTGAACATGGAATTGAATATAGAAATTCAAGTAGAAATTTGAATATGGAATTTCAAATTAGAATTTGAAATAAACTTTGAAAATAGGACTTCAAAGTAGGATTGAAATAGGATTTCAAAATAGGAAATCCAAATAGTCTTGAAATGGAATTTGAATTCAAAGGAATTCAAATGGGTTTGAATAAAGAGATTCCAATGGGATTTGAATATGAGATTTCAAATAGAAATTTAAATGAAGTTTAAATATTTAAATTCAAATATGATTTTCAAATATAACCATTCAAAAGGGATTTGATTATAGAATTTAAAGTGGAATTTAATTCAAAGGAATAAATTAAGGTATTGGGATTCAAGAAAATTAAATGTAGAGTTTAACTAATGAATTTGAATTTAGAATTCAAATGGTATTTGTAAATGAATTCGAATTTAGAATTCAATGGTGTTTGAGAGAAAATTGGAATATTTTAATTCAAATAGAGTTGGAAATAGATTTGAACATAGAAATTCAAATGGGGCTGAATATTTAAAGTTTCAAAAGGGAATTCAAAATGGAGTTGAATATCTAAATTCAAGTATGAATTTCAAATATAGAAATTCAAAAAGGAGTTGAATTAAAGTGGGAATTCGAATAAAGGATTTGAAATGGAATTCGAATAAAGGATTTGAAATGGAATTCGAATAAAGGATTTCAAATGGGATTTGAATACAGGATTTAAAACTATGGAATTTGAAATATAAAGATTCAAAGGGAATTTGAAATATATATGAATATATATATATATTGAATGAAGTTGAATTCATTTTAACGAAGTTTAAAAAGTTTATATATATAAATATAATTAAAACGAACTCGCCGCAGCGCTGCAGTTCGTAAATTAGCGATTCGAACTTCAATCGAGTATACAAGACTCAATTGAAGTCGAAATTCTTTGAAACAAGAAACGTCAGGACCGATTTGATAATAGTTTTCTAATGAAAGAGAAAAATCTGAATTTCGTCGTATAGATTTTGAGTTATGTCAAAATCAAATTTTCAGAAAAGCAGCGCCAGAACCATTATAAAACCATAACGGTTTATTTAATGATATTAAAGGATTTTAAGCAAATAAAAATCGAAATTTCTATTTAGAAAAATCCAGATGTGAGTTATAAATATATGTGAACTCCAGTGGAGTAATGAGTTGATTTCTGAAATAGAAATCAGATTTTTGATTTATTGAAAAGAGTTAACTAATTCAAATAGAAATTAGTTAATGAGTTTTCGAATGAATATTGAGCTTTAAATAAGTGAATTCGACTTGGAAATTATATTCGAAAAGGAAACTAGAATTGAAATTGAAATTCAATTTGGTTATGAACGAGTTAAATATTTTGTTTGAACATGTTATGTTCAACCAAGAAGTGAAATATGCAAAAAGGGCTAATTAAAGAATAATTGAGCGAAACTGAATTCAAACGATTCAAAATTGAATTCAAACGAATGGATTTAGTTGAATTGGATTGGAAACAGGTGAACAGGTGTTAAACAGATATGGGATGGAGTATATGAAGATTTTTATTTATGTGCCCAACAAAAAGGTACATGTTTAAATTCATATATGGGTTTTATGCGCCGTATCGGCTAGCCGCTTGGCTTCTTCTTTTTCTTTTTGAGATTAGAAGATACCGGGATGCTATTTGAAATTTCCCGATGCTCCCGATATAGGGGAGGTTATGGCGAATTTTTCCGGGAATTTAAGGAGTTAGAATATTTTTAAGAAATTTGACAATTAGAAATCTATATATCGATATATAGAATTCGACAAGGAAACGAAATCAAAAATAGCGAAAAGGGCCAATATGGTTATTGAAATATTTGGTTAACAAATATTGATAGAGGGAATAGAGAAGTGGTTTAATTAATGAATATTAATTAAAGAGCCCAGTGATTTGTTTGATATGTTGGATGAACACTTGTTTTTATTCGATAGTTAAATCCCAGACTATCGAAGTTTTTGACCATCGTTGTCAATATGGAGAGACCGGTTGGATTATTATCCGAAGAACCACTCCGTATCGGCATAAGCGTTGCGAACCAAGTATGCTGAATATATTGAAGACGGAGTGAAGTGCAAGGGCTTTTCTATTTATAGAAATAGTGCCTTCGGTTTCGTTCAATCCCAGAACGAACGTAAATGGACGAATGTCTGACAGAGTATTTCCAATGATCAAATGGGTTGGTCTGTATGAATATATATGGTTGCAACGGATTTATCCCTTAGCATAATATCCAGAATATTTGTGCAAACTCAACCAGTGATTAACGGATCTGACGATGTGGCATTCAAAGTGATTGTGCTACCAATGAATGGTAAGTATGCGTAGCCTCAGGCCTCAACAACCGGGAAAGGACAAAAATCGGGCAGGCAGCATGGCTATGTGGGTCGCACCCATTAGGGTGTATAATCACCTATCTAGAGAAATTCCTTTTGTTTCTAAATCTATCGATTCTGCCCATTCGGGAAACGGTGGTTTGAGTCCAACCGTTGGTGATATACATTCGATACACTCAAGCGAAATGAGTGGTCGGTCATGTGTGGGCCGGGTTACAAGATGTTCTTGTTGAACCCAGGTGTATTCGCCTCTAGAGATACATCATCGGAAGGTGGTTCCATACCTTGTCATGTTGGAAATCCAATCTCCAATAAGCGCAATGCGGTTTTTGATTTTATCAAATATATGTGGAGCGTGAGATGCAAGCGTTCTGCTATTTGGTTATTTACTTGATGTAGACATTATTATAATATCACTGGATTTGATATCAAAGTGTTTTGGGTTATAGTAAGGTAAAAACCGTCCATGTTTATGTGTGGGCTGATCTTACTATTATCTTTTCTTTCGAAAGGATTTCTAAAAGTTAAACAAGTGGTTGGAGTTTACTCACACCAGTCCCATGACTGACCCAGAGTTTATTTTGTTTTTGTTTTCCCTAAACTCTTGGGTGCCCAAATTTGTACGGGCAGTCAAGTGTTTCAGGCTTTTACAGATACACTTGGAGGAGCTGGAAGCAGGAGGCTTCAACGTTAGTTATTTAGAGTTACTTCCGCTGGATCAAATGTTATGTGTACTCTGATGATGGTATGTATATATGTACAAAACAGATTTGTATTTCGAAGCTTATGTTATATAATATATTTTATTCGTTCCGCTGTGAGTTGTGATCTTTGTTTTCTTCTATTCTAATATTTCTTTCTTTCTATTCCTCATCCTCTAACTTCTTTCTAATAATGAGTCGTTATTTCTGTGCAATTTGAGTTGGACGTGTGGTGTTTTAGTCAACTCAGATGGCACGGATTTGCGGGTCGTTACATTTATCGTCCCAATCAAGATCAGTTAAATAGGTGTACATAAACAAGTTGTCCGACTTGTAAATAGATATTTATTCCAATTTACTATTTTAAATTATAAATGGATATTTATAATTTTAATTTCAATTTCCACAATAATATTAACAGTATTTTTATATGTTAAACATTCCAACATCACAAATGAAACACAATACAGACAATTAAATCGTCCATGGTCTGTGGACGAGGGATGTGAGCTAAAAGGCACCGTATACAATTTATAATGATTAAACTGATAAAAATCTACACTGGCAATTCTATATATTTTTATACATGAATACAATAACATGGTAAAATAATTTTGAGTGAGAAAGAGTTCTCACTTTGGTTTCCACTCCGTCAGTCTTTATTTGACAATTAATATCGTTTGGATTTGAATTTGCCTTAAATTCTCATTTTCTCCTTTTTGCTTCTAGTCAGTCTCATGTTATAGTGCTATTCAAGACGATTGCAACGCAACTCGTTTCGTCAAATTTTGATTCAGTATGAACAAGTTATGGTCGTTTGAACATGGATTGTGTAAATTAATTTTACTTAATATAATTAAAAATATAATTAACCTTAATTAAAAATTAAACCCTTCTTCATCATTACACTCCTGGAACGGTCGATTTTGAAGCTCGCAACACCTTTGCCAATGTCGCACATGCCTGAGACCCTTCGTCATCAATCAGAGAACGCACCAAGCTCGCCTCGACGTTGCCTCCCACTGCTGGCTACGGTGGCCATCTCGAGCTTCCCTCCGACGTCGTCCCCGATCTTCTTTCTACGAACCTTACCTCTCAGTTACCGACATACCCAACCTGAGTCACCCCTTCAAAATCCGTCCTTCCCCGTCCTCACATCGCCACCTACCGGTTGCGACATCAAATGATGTCAAACTCAACCGCAATTTGCCAACTTGTTCTCCTTTCCGTCACGAGTTCATATTCGATCCCTAAATCTCTAATTAATATTTATGTTAAGCAAATTCCTAGCCCTAGTTCGCTGGTCCAAAACGATGAGCTCCGAATTCAAGTCGCAGCATTGAAAAGGTATACGGATGGAGAGATCTATGCAATACGAGATTAATGAAACTAGTTTCGCGATTTTTCATTGTCTGAATCAAACGAACTTGATTTTTAAAGATTGAAATTTGTGGCGGCCATTTTTTTGATGGAACAGTAGGTTACAAAGAAAGAAAAAAATGAGCAGTAGCCATCTGTTAGTTTTAGGAAATAAGATAATATATAGTGTTACATTTTTTTATTTTAACTTAAATTTAAACTTTACAAATTTAATCCAAATTCAAAGTAGGGCTTTTAATAGTCATATGAATCAATTACACATAATAAAATCTCAATTTAAGTTATTCAACAAATTTTAGTTGAACACATTTTTTTCGTCAATTCACTTTAAATATTAACAGTTCGCTATCCCAATTCAAATAATTATTTTTAATTAAATTTCAAAAATTAATCAACTTTATTTACAACAAAATAAATTTAATTTAACTTAGTAAATCAAATTTTTATTCCTATTAAATTCCAATTTTGATTATTTATCAAAATTCAATTTTAATTCCAAGTATAAATTAATTAAGTCAATTTCATTCAAATACTTAAATATTAATTTTAATACTTATCAAAAAAGCCAATTTTTGATTTTTATTTACAATTAGTAAAGTTACTATTATTCAAGTAAGTTGAATTTCATTATTTAAATATTGTAATTTAGTTTACACTATAAATATTCACAATTAAATAATTAAATTTTATTTAAATTCATAAAATATTCAAAAATTATATTAAATTTATAAATTTAAATTATAGAAAAATAGGGGTTGTAACACTCTCCCCCACTTAAGACTTTTCTTCCTCAAAAAGGTGTAGTAAGAAAGTTGTCAATTTATATATTTAATCATATAATATCTTATCAGTACAGTTTTGTTTGTTCATTCACCTTCAACAATTCATATTTTCATTTGTTATATTGCATTCCTATTTGTTCCAAATGTCAATGTTTGATTTATTATATATATATTACTTTCTGTCATAGTTCAAATTGTTTACATTCACTCATTGACATTCATTTTATCAATAATTATATAAATTTACATCCAGTTCATTTTACTTTTAGGTTGAGTCACTTTACTTGTATTACATATATGCTTATTCACTTCTAATTATTCTAAATCAATTCAATTGATTCGTTATTTTCTTCTTATAAATCTCATTTACCTTTTGATTTATTTGCATCCGTTTAAACCATATCCATTATATTCAACATTAATTCTTATTAGCGCATTCCATTAACTTCATCACTTAAGCCTAAGTTGATTATAGTTCAAATTCATACAAAATTTTAATTAATTACGATTAATTCCATTTTACATTTCTTAAATTAATCTATATTTCATCATTTCTCTTATTTATAACACAAGTTCAACTATTCAATTTGATTCAAATTCACTATTTCACATTTCTAAGAGTTCCCACTTTAATTTACTTCTCTTAGATTCATTTCTTATTTCACAATTCAAAAGTTTTATAAAATTTCATGTTTGTTCAGTTCTTCAATTATTCTAGAACTTAAGAATTTAACTTCGGGTTCATTTCCAAATCAACTTTCAAAATAGTATATATTATATCTTTTATATACAACCATTCTACAAAAGATTTAAATGAAATTCATTTTTTTGCAAAATAAGATATAAAAGTTCTAAGTGGTCTCCCCACTTAGACTCTAAAAAATAAACATCGATGATGCGTGCACTCATCACTGAAGTCATTTCCCAAAGACAAGAAGGGAATGCACACTTATTTCTAAAATTCATTTGAAAACAATTTTTTTATGAAACAACTTTTAAAATATAAATATATTATTTCAAACCATTTGCAGATCAATATTACAAAACCAGCCGAAATTAAATTTCTCGAATTCATATTTAACTTCTGCTTATTTAATTACTAATTAATTTTCAATATTTCATTTTTCTTAAATCATTCAACAACCAATAGTTTTAAATTATTGATTAATCGAGTAACAAATGATGAAAATTTAATATTAACGTCAACAAAATCAAAATTCATATATTTTCAAATAATTCTATATATAAATAAAATATAATTCAAAACAATATTATGTCAATGAGTCCTATTCAAGTGTTTAGGAATCCCTATCGATGCCTTGGCGTCCAAGTACCGACCAGAATTCATAAATACTCAACAGAATAGACCGACACAATACAAAATCATTTTATATCAAAATTACAAGTATGTTCTCTCATATAGACTCAAACTCATTCTAGAGTATTACTACCCTATCTCTAATGAGTTAATCCCGAATAGAGCAAAGGTTTCGCTAAAAAAGCTCTGATACCAAATGTAACATCCGAGATATTTGACGGTTCAAATCGACAATAATCCTCAATGTCGATTTAAACAAATAAAAAATACAGATATTTATTGGGATTAAAATAAGAAAAAGAAAAAGAAGAAAAACAATCATAGAATCTCACAGTGGAAGGACAAAATATAATTAAAAAAATAACAGTTCATGAAGTTGTTAAAACATACTTTGATTTTACATTTACAATGATTATCAGAGTTAATTAACATACCAATTTATGCAGCGGAAAAATATAATTGAATACGTCAGTCAGGCTCATAACTGTGTCTTCATTAACTGAAAACTCAAGCTGACCCGAGAAAAAATGAAAAGACAAAAATACTCGGATCAGAACTAAAATATTCTCATATCAGTTATATCAATTTCATGCGATAATATGAGTGCAATAACTTAAGCGATGTTACGGGAATTTCCATCTCCAAAGGATCCGTTAAAATAGATACTATATAATATAATACGCTATTATAATAGTGTTTATGGTTAAATATAAAATATTAAACTAGCGTAAGCAGGATTACCATTATTACCCTTACACCGTTTATAATATCGTAGTCTATACAGATACCGTAAAGTCCAAAGTAACGTAGTGGCTATCAGAGGACACTCCATAGGTATGGTACAAATCAAAGTCGTAGGTGGCTCGATCAGGATAATATAACAAGGCACACGAGGAATGCCCAGAGTAGGAATATACTAGTTGCACGCCCAGACTTGTGGTAACGCATAGCCGCGACAACCGGCCACCTCGAACAACACTTCCAAATCACGGATGCACATCAAATCAAGTCAATCAAACCGGGAGACTATAGTAATAAAGGAAGATGTGTTGCCGATGGAGGTAGTTAACCCCTCTTGGTCCGGTATAGCCCTATTTTAGTCATTTTAATTATGACCCGAACGTCAAGGACATTCATCATCATTCTCATTCTTCAAATCCAGTTATCTCCTCCAAATCCATCCTACTTAATTTTGGAACTCCACCGCGTACACAGTTATTAAAGTGGTTTTTGGTATTGGCAGAGAGTATGACAATAGCCAATCCCGATCTCTTTAACAACCAATCATTTACATTTTTAACACCGAAGGGGTTCATACTTCATATCAAAATGTCAGATTTTACCTAAAAATCATTTCAATATTCAATATAGAATATTATTCATAATAAAATCTCCATTTAAACCAATTTAAAAGCTTGAAACTATTTCGATCTATATAAAAATAAAAAAATTAACATTTTAAATAGTTTAAAATATATATTGGAATAGTTTATATATAGGTTTTTGAAAAGTTTGAAAAAAATAGCTTGTATATAAAATAAAATTTATTAAAATCTATAGTAAAATAAAATAAGTTAAAGTAGTTTACAAAATAAGTAATTGATGATTAAAATAGCTTTTTAAAGAAAATTAATATATATAAGAAAAAATAGTTATAAAGTAAAACAATTTGTAAAGTAAAACAGTTAACTACTAAAATAGTTTCTAAAATGGTTTAAAATAATATAGCTAGAATTAGAATCGTTTTGACAAAAATTCAATTAGACTTGTGGTCATATTCCAATTTCACTTCAAATCAACTCCATTTCAATATTTCAATCGATTTAAATTTCCAATTCACATTCATTTCAATTTACTCAATTTGATTCAGATAGTTAAATTCCAAATCAGATTCTCATTTTCAATGGTTTCTATTTATACAAATAATGAGTTCACAATTCAGATATCGTTTTAAATCAATATTGATTTAAAATAAATTTCAAAGGTGGATAAAAACAATTCAATTTCAATAAATTCGATTTACGTTCAATTTCATTTTTAGCTTCGATTACCACATTAAATTATTTTCCTTTTTGTTTTCATATTTCAAAACTCAAAGTTCAAGTTCGAAGGAAATCAATTGATAAAACGTCGTTTATTTTATTTTTAAACAATACACTAAGGTTCAAAGTTAAAACAAATTGGATTTATGTAACGACCCACATTTTCTGGTCGATTTATTTTGAATATTTAATTTTATTTTAAATATTGAGCTTATAATATAAATCGATTTATTTATTTATTTTGAGTTATCAATTTATAATCGAAATACGGTTTATTTAGAACATGTATAATTATCAAAATACGAGAACTGAAATAATTCAATTCGAAATTTAAAACGAAGTCAAATTAATTCAAATGGTTGATCGAAATTCTATCTAAAATAGAAACAACAATGATAATAATTTATTATCAAGGAATAAATTGTTTTAAATTAAACTTATATCGATCTAGATTAATATCTTCTCCAGGTGATCAAATGAGGCTTCGAAACTTGTCTGAATGTGTCCAGAATAGCGAATAACGTTAGAAATGATGGTCGTTATGATTAAATAGGGGTTCAGCACCGCTATATACATTATTATAATATATAGTGGATAAGCTTGAACTCAAATCGCAGTTAAATAGAAATCTAATCAAAATTCATTACATTGTCCTCTTCCTACCCTAACCTATCACCTAGGATGTACCATCTGCACACGAAATTACTTAGTTCCTAAGTCTTTTTTATCTATATAAATCGCGACCTCCTCTTGATTTCATTTTGTTAATCAAAACCGCTCCCTTTCATTTAATTTCTTATTTCCCAGTATGAATCAATCATACTCAAGCAAAGCAGTGTTTCCCACTTTTAAATCCTCAAATCGAAAACTGCCATTCTTCAGAAATAAAATCCGCAACTCAGGCAGAGGATAGAAGATCTCCGATCATCAGTGGAGAGTGTGCAACAATCAACGGTTTAGGGATTTCGAAATTTGAGTTATTGAGGGCATCGATTTAAAAATCAAACGAAATAGGATGCGCGATTCCACAACCAAGTCACAACAGCACCTTACCCTATCTTGAACGGGGAGCGACAACATATCGAGAAACACATCATTTCTTGGATGCGTGAGTTTTCACGATGTAGCAGGAAGTGACGGAACTAGTGATAAGTGGAAGGATTGGATAGTGAGTCGAACGATAGGCTCGTTGATCAATTTTGTGCGTTATGGAAGGAGGAGGGAAGGTGTTGAGGGGACTGGAAATCGTGAGTGTATCGGTGGTCGAGGTTTGTAAGGGGCGAGTTCATCAATAACAATAAACTGGGTGGCTTAAGGGTAGCGATGTTGAAATGTGGTTAGAGAGTACTGGTACTTTTGAAAAACAATGGCAGTAGCATTTTGGTTGAACTAGTTAGTTTAGTAGTGGGTATATGGGAGCTGGAGTTTGTTCGAACTTGGGTTAGATGAAAGCAAGTAGTGGAAGGATGATGAGGGCTTGTACTAGAGTGCTTTTGCTGGATTGGTTAGAGAAAATGATTTATAGGTAAATTATTTTCATAAAATAAATTAGAGAGTTAAAGATAAGTTTATAATCTTAGTCTTACATATCACACAATATCAGATTCGAATGGAAGTTGATGGTGGTCCTGATTGTTGAATTTGTAATGTGAAGGGGGAGCCAAGTAGAGCTGAAATTCGACCAGGGGAGAGGAGATTCACGTATCTTACTTTAATCGAAAATAAGGGAGATGAATTGGTGATTTATTAAGGTAATTATTATTGTCATTTAGTAATTAAATTTTTATTTCATTTAAACTGTTCTATAACTTAAATTAAATATCATATTTAATTTATACGAGATTTTAACGGATGGAGTCGATCGAAAATTCATAAGTTGCGGGAAATCTAATCAAATTAAAATTGGAATAGGAACGGATCAAGAAATAAAAACCGCGGTGAGTAATTCTCACTCAGAATTTATTGAAATTTATTTTTATCGTTAAAAATAAATTGTTGACTGTTTGGATGCCTTTATAATTGTTTTCAGTGTTGGCTATTATATATATAAATATATATAGTTATTTAGGCTTGGTGTTTTTGGTTATTATATATATTGGTGGTTGGATTCCCGCAGTATCATTAGTGGATTCCCGCAGTATCATTAGCGGATGACCCTACACGCCCCACACTATAATAGTGGATGCCCTTCTATACCGCGATATCCTGCCTCGAAGTAGGATGGGTATTATTTATGTTGGATAACATTTGTGGATGCAGGAAAACAGGTTGGAGGGATCCAACTGGATTCCTCAAAAATTATTATTATTTGTTTGTTTCACGTATATTATCATATATGATGTGTTAGAGAACTTGTGATTGATAACTGAGTGTTTTGGGATGTTGAAATATCACTGGGCCTAAAATGTTGACTTACAAAAATATTGTGAAAAGAATATTTTGAAATTTAAAGGAAAAATCTATTTATCTAAAATAGAATTGGAATTTCGAATGGGCTATAAAAATATTAACTTGTTTTGAATATATAAAACAAGTATTAGAATTTATGAACAATGTTTATAATTAAATAATACAAGAAATTGAAGTAAATTTATAAACGATATTTATAAATAAAATTGAATGATTTTAATTGGATAATCAAGGAATTGAAATGAATGTATAAACAAAGTTTATAAACAATATCATTTGGTAATTTGAATATTTAAATTCAAATATGAATTTAAAAACGGAAATGGGGAATCGTTTTAAAGAAGTAAACGATGGAGTTTATTCTGATATTCAGAATATAAATTGAACTAAAATAAATCCGTAAGGATTTAGGATTTGAATTCGATTAGTTCGAATTGATTTAAATAAAATATGTCTAGAAAAAATATTAGGATTTTATTAAATAGATGTTAAATTTAAATATGGAAATTGATTCTATATTTATATAGACAAATTATAATAAATAGAATATTCCAGAATAAGCTTTTAGTTTTTAAACAGATTTCGAAATGGAACTTGTTTGAATATATAAAACAAGTAAATTTTTAAATGATGTTTATAAATGTGGGAAATTAATTATAAAGAAATGATATGTAAGTTTAAATTAAAGTATGGATTTAAAAATAGAATTTGAAATCTTTTCGAAAAGGAAATAGCGGTTTTTATTCTGGAATTCAGAATATAAAAGGAAAAGGATTTCAAATGGAATTGAAAACTTTTTTTTTGAAAACAAAAATGTGTGATCTTCAAAAAAGAAGAGAGCACACATATATAATAAAAACAAGAATGTTACAAGATCCGACTGCAGTACCAGAAAGAGACAACAACAAAAACACAACAAGGCTATACAAATGTAAAGGAAAGTAGATAGATGAGCTCTGGATAAACCACCGCCCATCATACCTCAATATCGAGTTCCGGCAAGGCCACCACCCGATAGAGAAGTATATCTACCCCAATACTAGCCTAAACACAACAAACCAGTGACAAACAAAAGAAAACAAAACAACCCCCAGAAACTCTCCAGAAAGAATATACAAAAACACCAAAGCAAAAACTTCCACCAATCCAGACAGCTTCCAATAAGCTCCACAACTAAAATCTACAACCTGGAAAACATAAAGAACCAAGGCAGACCATAAGTATCCAACACACATATATATGCAAAGGTATTTATATGAAAAATGGAATTGAAAACTTGTTTTAATATATGAAAAAAGGAAGTTGAATTTATAAACGGTGTTATAAATTTAGAGAAATAAATTATCATTTGATAATTTAGGAATTTGAATTCAAATATGAATTTAACAATGAATTGGAAATTGTTTCGAAAAAGGAATGATAGGTTTATTTCTGGAATTCGAAATATAAACTGAGATGAGATAAATCATTAGGATTTATAATTTGAAATTCAATTATGCCGAATTTTATAAATAACTCATTTATAAAGGAATTAGAATTTAATAGAGAAGATTGAATTATAAATAATTTATAACTAAGATACGAAATAATTGGCGATCTGGGATAACCAGAATTATTTAGTTGAATTGGGAAAATTGGTTATATATATATATATATTAAAATATATTAGAATGAAGTTAGAATTTATATATAAACAAAGTTTAAAACGTTTATATATTTAATATAATTTAAACGAACTCACTGAAGCGCGGTAGTGCGTAAGTTGGTGTTTCGAACTTCAATTGAGTATATAGAAATCAATTTAAGTCGGAATTCTTTGAAACAAGAATCGTTAGGACTGATTTGATAATAGTTTTCTAATGGAAGAGAAAAATATGGATTTCGTCATATAGATTTTGAGTTATGTCAAAATCAAATTTTCAGAAAAATAGTGCCATAATCATTATAAAACCATAACGGTTTATTTAAATAAATAAAAGGATTCTAAGTAAATAAAAATTCGAATTTCCATTTGAAAAATCCAGACTTGAGTTACAAAATAAATATGAACTCAAGTGAAGTCAATGAATTGATTTTTGAAACAAAAATCAGATTTTTAATTGTTTAATAGAATTAACTAATTTGAAGAAAAATTAGTTAATGGAATTTTAAATCGAAATTGGACTTTGGATCAGAAAAAGGGGTTTGTAAATTCATATTCGAAATCGAATATGAAACTTGAATTAGAAATGGCATTCGATTGTTTTATAAACAAATATATATATATATATATATATATATATATATATATATATATATATATATATGAATGTGATATGTTCAAATAAAAAGTGAAATAGGCAAAGAGCTAATTAAAGAATAAATTAACGAATTGAGTTAAAATGACCAGATTGAGTTGGAATAAATTACGAATGGATATATATGGGTTAGACAGGTTTGGAATGAAGTGTATGAAGATTTTAATTTAAGTGCCCGACAAAAAGGTACACGTTTAAATTCCATATGAGATTTTATGTGCCGAATCGGCAAGCCGCTTGGCTTTTTTATTTTCTTTTTGAATGGAAAGGGCCTAGAGAGGAGTTTTGTAGTTGTACCGAGTGACCCGTACAAAGAAGGTTATGGAAAAAAAAATTGGAAATTTAAGGAGTTAGAATATTTTTAAGAAAATTTGATAACTAGAAATCAGTATATCGATATATACAACATTCGTTAAGGAAACGAACTTAAAAATAGAATATTATAAAAAAAGGAAATCTATAACTAAATCTAGTAAAAATAGAATAGAATATTGTATATAATTTTAAAAAATGAATAATTGGTATTTATGATATTGATTATTCGAGATAAGCAGTCTTGTCCGTTTTGAAGTTAAGAATGTTATTCAGTCAAGGTCTGAGAGTTAGTTATACCCCAACATGATTAATTTCATTTAAACCGATAAATAACAAGATTCAGTATCGAAGAGAAATGTTTGAATATGATTTAGTTCAATGCAGTATTTTGGATTGTTCTAATGATGTTTTACACAACAGTCATTTTAATCGAAGGAAGTCGAATTTTGGAAATATAATAATAAAATATTTCATAAGTATGGAACAAACGACTCGGGAAAAGAAATAAGTAATTGGAATGTTTTCCAATTAAAAATAGAAGATATTTTCTACGTATAGAAAATAAAAGGAGTCGACATATGGAAATGTTTTCCAAATAGTGTAAGATGCCAAGATGATTGTTGAAAATGTCGTGTTAACGAATATTGATAAGGAAATGAGGAAGTGATTTGATTAATAAAATATTAATTAAGGGGCCCAGTGATTGTTTGATGCTTTGGGTGATTGTTGTTTTTCTTCGATAGTTAAATAACCGACTATCGAAGTAGTTGCCAATATCGTTGTAAATACGGAGAGACTGGTTGGATTATTATCCGAGAACTACTCCGTATTGGCAGTAGCGTTGCGAATCATATTATATGAAGATAAATCGAAGACGGAGTAAAGTGCAAGGGCTTTTTCTGTTAATCCTAGGTAGAAATTGCCTAAGATGGGTTAATGGAAATTGTGTCTTCGGTTTCGTTCAGTCCAAGAACGAACGCATATGGACAAGTGTCTGATAGAGTATTTCCAATGATCGCATATGTTGGTCTGTATAAATATGGTGGCAGTGAATTTATCTCGTAGCATAATATTCAGAATATATCTGTGCAAATCAATTAATGATTTATGGATTTGACAATGTGGCATTCAAAGTGATTGTGCTATCAATGAATGAAAAGTAATCATAGCCTCAGGCCTCAACAACCGGGAAATGACAAAAATTGGGCAAGCAACATGGCTATGTAGGTAGCTTCCATTAGGGTGTATTATCAGCTATCTAGAGAAATTCATTTAATTCTTTATTCTATTCGATGCTATCCCATTCGGGAAAATGGTTGCTGATCCCAACCGTTGGTGATATACATTCGATACACTCAAGCGAAATGAGTGGTCGATCATGTGTGGCCGGGTTACAAGATGTTATTGTTGAACCCAGTTTATTCTCCTCTAGAGATACACTATCGGATGGTGGTTCCATACCTTGTCATAGTTGGAAATTCATTACCCAATAAGTGCCTGCGGTTTTGATTGTATATTACATATGTGGAGCATGAGATGAAAGTGTTCCACTAAATTTCTGTTTATTTGATTTAGACACTATTATAATATCAAAGAGTTTTGATATAAAGATTATCGTTTTCTTCCAAAAAAATTGAAAATTTAATCAAGTGGTTTGGATTCTCATAAGGGGAAAACTCGTTCCATGTTATACGGCGTGGTCTTATGAGATATCGTTTACTTTCTTAGACTGTTTTAAATTGTTTACTCATACCAGTCCCATGACTGACCCGGAGTTTATTTTGTTTTGTTTTACCTAAACTCTTGGGTGTCCAAATTTGTATGGGCAGTCAAGTAGTTCAGGATTTGACAGATCTATCTAAAGGAGCTTGGATCAGGAGGCTTCAGTGTTATATATATATAGTATTTTTATTTCCTTTGTGTTGTAAGTGTGGTACTATGATGATTGTATGTTATACAGTTGAACTTTTGTATTTCAAAAGTAATGATATATTATATTTTGTTCCGCTACGATGTGAGATTCTTTATTGTTATTTCTGTTCTTCTTCTACCTTTTTCTTCTAAAAAAAAGTGATTCGTATTTCTGTGATATTTGGGTTGGATGTGTGATGTATGCATTCAACTCAGATAGGACAGATTTGCGGTCCATTACAGTTGGTATCGGAGCTTAGGTTGAGCGAATACCTAGGCTTTGGTATGATTGTGCTCATTAGAGATAGGTTCAGTAGTACCCTAAAATGAGTTGAGTGTATATACCAGAGCGCGTATTTGTTAATTGATATAAAAAATTATTTTTCATTGTGTTGGCTAGTCGTTGAGTGGTTTATGAATTCTGATCGAATCGGGGGACGCCATGAAGTCGATAGGAATTTCTAAACACTTTTACAGAGAAATTTGACATAATATTGTTTTTAAGTGGGTAAATGAAATAATATTACCCAAAATTCTATTTTGATAGAAAAGGAATAATTTCCTAAAATTATTATAATATATGGATGTGTTGGATGTTATTATTATAATCAAATGAGAATATAAAATTGAAATGGTTATTTATAACCAAATATAACTTGTATATGAATGAAATGTACATATGTGATAAACTGAAATTGAATTCAAACCAAAATTCAGAATTTAATCCTAGGAAGTTAGAAAATATTTTTATAAAGTATATTAAAATAATATAGCTTTGTTTTGAAAGGATTTTTTTTAGTGGAAACCATTTCTGAATGGATTTTGAAAGTGATTAAGTACTGAACGCACTTCAGGGGATGGAAAATAATTCTGATGATGACTACAGCATCATCAGTATTCATTGTCAAGTTTCTAAGTAATGAATTTCTACCTTAGAAATGTTTTTGGTGGAAATTTGTTTAAAAGAAAACAAGTGGTTTGAAAATTCAAATGTTTTGAATTTGAGATGGAAATAAATATATGTATATATTTATATTATTTCAAAAAGAGATTTGAAATGAAAACCGGGGATTTGAATTCTGCAATTTAAATTTTACTTAGGCAAGTAAAATGGATCGAAGTGAATAAATTGATCAGAATCAATTTTGAATGGAATATGAACTGATCATTCACATAAAATGAATATAAGCATATTTGATATTCAATATGGGTGAAAACAAAAAGTTTTGGTAGAACTAAATTTGTCGAAATATGAAATGTTGAATTTCAGCATAAATGAGTTTTGGAAAAGATAATGGGTGTGTAGCATTTTTCCTGCCTTATTAATTTCGAGGACGAAATTCTTTTAAGGGGGGAAGAATGCGACGACCCAGATTTTCTAGTCGATTTGTTTTGAATATTTAATATTATTTTAAATATTGAGCTTATAATATAAATCGATTTATTTATTTATTTTGAGTTATCAATTTAATAATCAAAATACAGTTTATTTCGAATATATATAAATCAAAATACGAGAACTGAAATAATTTAATTCAAAATTTAAAACGAAGTCAAATTAATTCAAATGGTTAATCGAAATTCTATTCAAAATAGAAACGATAATGATAATAATTTATTATCAAGGAATAAATTGTTTTAAATTAAATTTATATCGATTTAAATTAATATCTTCTCCAGGTGATCAAATGAGGCTTCAAAACTTGTCCTAGTGTGTGCAGAATAACGAATAACGTTAGAAATGATGGTCATTATGATTAAATAAGGGTTCAAAACCGCAATATACATTATTATAATATATAGTGGATAAGCTTGAACTCAAATCACAGTTAAATCAAAATCTAATCAAAATTTATTACATTGCCCTTGTCCTACCCTAACCTTTCACCTAGGATGTACCATCTGCACACTAAATTACTTAGTTCCTACGTCTTCTTTATCTATATAAATTGCGACATCCTCTTGATTCCATTTTGTTAATCAAAACCGCTCCCTTTCATTTGATTTCTTCTTTCCCAGTATGAATCGATCAGACTCAAAAGAAAAATTGTTTTTTCCCCTTTTAATTCCTCAAATCGAAAACCACCATTCCTCAAAAATAAAAACTGCAACTCAGGCAGATGATAGAAGATCTCCAATCATCAGTGGAGAGCGCGCAATAATCAACGATTTAGGGATTTCGAAATTTAAGTTATTAGGGGCATCGATTTAAAAATCAAAGGAAATAGGATGCGTGATTCACAACCAAGTCGCAGCAACACCTTACCCTATCTTGAACGGGGAGCGACATCATATCGAGAAAGGCATAATTTCTTAGATGCGTGAGTGTTCGCGATGCAGCAAGAAGTGACAGAACTGGTGATAAGGTGGAAGGATTGGATAGTGAGTTGAACTATAGACTCGTTGATCAATTTTTTTGCGTTGTGGAAGGAGGAGGGAAGGTGCGTGAAGGGATTGGAAATCGTGAGTGTATCGGTGGTCGAGGTCTGTAAGGGGCGAGTTCATCAGTAACTGTAAACTTGGTGGCTTGAGGGTAGCGATGTTGAAATGTAGTTGGAGAGTACTGATACTTTTGAAAAACAATGGCAGTAGCATTTTTGGTTGAACTGGTTAGTTTAGCAGTGCGTACATGGGATGTGGAGTTTGTTCGAACTTGGGTTAGATGAAAGCAAGCAGTGGAAGGATGATGAGGGCTTGTACTAGAGTGCTTTTGCTGGATTGGTTAGAGAAAAGGATTTATAGGTAAATTATTTTTATAAAATAAATTAGGGAGTTAAATATAAGTTTATAATCTTAGTCTTACATATCATACGATACCAGATTCGAATGGAAAGTTGATGGTGGTCCTGGTTGTTGAATTTGTAATGTGAAAGGGGAGTCAAGTAGAGCTGAAATTCGACCAAGGGAGAGGAGCTACATGTATCTTACTGTATTCGAAAATAAGGGAGATGGATTGGTGATTTATTAGGGTAATTATTATTTTCATTTAGTAAATAAATTTTTATTTCATTTAAACTATTCTATAACTTAAATTAAATATCATATTTAAATTATACGAGACTTTAAAGGATGGTGTCGATCGAAAATTCATAAGCTGTGGGATATCTAATCAAATTAAAATTGGAATCAGAATGGTTCAAGAAATCTAACCACCCGCCTTTTTGCCCGATTCTTGCCGGTAATTAAACCAACTTAAATCGTTCATGAAGACGAATTGTTATAGGTACATACATGTAACGACCCGCCTTTTTGCCCGGTTCTTGCCGGTAATTAAACCGACTCAAATCGTTCATAAAGACGAATTGTTATGGGTACTTACATACATTGAACAAAAAAAACAGAACTTTTCATTGAATAATTCAATATTACATCAGAGTTACATGAATATCAGAGTTACAGATAAATATACACAGCGGAAGAAATAAAACTCTCAGCGGAAGAACATCATCTAATACAGCGGAAGCTCCAACTCTAGCGTGAACTCTAACTCCGGAAGCACTCTGAATCTTCTCCACAATCCATAACTGCAAACTAAACACTAGCTGCCCATGTGGAAATTAGTGGGCACCCAGAGTTTAGGAAGGAACAATAAACTCCAGGTCAGTCGTGGGACTGGTGTGAGAACTCAAAAACAGTTATCCTTTAGGTTTCATTTTAAAGTTGGGTAATTCAACGGACCACGCCGCTAATGCGGAACGGGTTTTACTCCATATGAATTCCCGTGCATAGAAATACGCAATGACTTTTGAAAAATGAAGCTATCATAAGCTCGTCCCACATCACACAATGCAAGCGCACACCAGATGGGCGAGTTTTGTCTTATGATAACCAAACATGATTTCATACGTGAAAAATCCTCTTTTAATATTATCATATAGTGTGGAAACAAATTCGCAATTAAATGTATTAATCCTAGACGGCATGATACCCCATAATATATGTCGCCATATATATATATATACAATAAAAATCGTCTGGCTTGTATTGGAGATTTGGATTTCCAACTTGATGATTCCTGGCACGAAAGATCAATCAGGGACTTGAGCGAAGTGTAACGCAACAAATCGCCAGGGCAGTATCTACGGTTTTCGACCAGACGCGGCCCCCCGAACATACCCCATCCCCAGTTCACAAGTGGTTCCCCACTGCTGCAGCACTCATCAAATCATATATATATACAGACCAAACCGCCAGTTTCTCATCATCCGGTGTGTGAGGTTTGCCGATGTCACGTCATACACAAAGCTATGCTTCGATAAGCCATGCTTTGATCATCATTAGCTCATATCATACTTGGGTATGCCACATTGTCAATATCTCCACATATCACTGATTCGAATTAATACATATTCTCTAAGAACGTAACTTAGAGACAGAGATATTCAATTGCCACAAATCATATATATATTCACACGGATCAATGCTACGTGGTCAATTACGATGTCAGACACACCATCCATACAAGTCCGTTCTGGGTCTGAACGAAACACAATCCGAAAATCTCCAAATATACTCAGATCTCCTGCCACCCTCGTATCGGGTGTACGGCCCGATCCGAGATGTCAGCAATCGATCTAAATAATCTGGATATTTCCGGTCTTCATTTATCGATTCCAAATCTTGAATTGCTTCATAACGTCGTAATATTACTTGGAATGGTTTTCGGACCTATATCCGATCCCGGACTTTCCAAGTAACAAACGTATCTTAAAACAATAGTTACAAATCACACGGGTTTCCCAATTCAAATCTCCTTTCCCAATTATTATTGTTATATTTTGGAGTACGGTTGGATTCAATTCCCGGAAACCCGTTACCCTTTAATAATTTCTCAAATTCAACATTTGTCTTCCCAACTTACTTTTCAAACAACTTAATTAATTCGTCGTCACTTGAATGACCAAATCTTTATTTGGATTTTTGATTTCCATTTAAATACCTATATTTCACGTATCAGTTCATATAGAATAAATCGACTTATACTCGATATTGATTCACAGACTCAGGCAATATAATCAGAATCATGATATGAATACGTTTAATATTCTGATCGTATTTGTCTGCCACTGTAAATCCACATCGACTATCTGACGACTGATTCTAATCAAAACTCATTCTTACTTCAATTCAAATCTTATTTCAATTTCCTATCCGATAGTTAAATTCATTCTCATTTTCAGATATCACATTTTTTATTTGCAAAGTTCATATTTTCTATCGACGGAAAATCTCTTGTACTTTTTCTCAAAATAGCACCACACTTCCGCTACGCACTCTGATTTGGCGTATCCCAGTTTCAACTAGTATTGTTTTAATATTAACAAACCGAATGTATTCAAATTTCTTTGAAACCAAATTCTCTAGTATATATATATTCCATTTTTCCAAATCTTCTTGCATGCGATGGATTCAACATTTTATTTACTATGTTAATTCATTTCCAATGTGACATAGTATTATGAAACAAACAACTCGAGAATTTATTTGTAAAATATTTCACTTTTAATTCAAAATCCTTCGCATCATAAATCTTCATTTCACATGAAAATGCGGATCTCTATGGTTTTCAATTCTCTACAAAAATCAATTGGAATTGTCTTCTTCGATTAATTTCAACTTATTTCATGCTTAAACAATTCATGGAAACGGAAAAATTATTTTTCAAATACCTTTCTTGAAACTTAACAACTTATATTCAAAAATGTATATCACTTGATGCTTATAAATTTAAAATACCAATTTGTTCCAACTTTCAATAGTTCAAATATTCAAACTATACTTATACGCCTAGTATCGATTAAAAATATAAATTGTTCAATCACTTCAAATTAAATTAAATATTTTCTTTATATTTGAACCATCATCATTTTTTTTCAAAAGTATTATCGATAAAAAAAATCAATACTGAATTTCTGATCCCTTTCAATTTAACTTAAAAACCGGTCAAAGAATAAATAAAGAACTGAAATTCCCCAATGTCGGTATATATACAATATTTGTTCATCTAGATTTATCTTCCAAATGGTTTTCAAATTTAAATTCAACAAATTCTCAAATCATTATTAAAATAAAATATTCATTTAATCGGAAGGAGTATTTAAATCGGTCAACCGTAAGATCTGCAACTACGGCGAGTGTGTGACTTCATTCAACCAGAACAATACGATAGCTTGACCAACAACAGACATCATTCATCCATGACAACCACAAAATAAACCAACTGTGTATGGAGCGTTAATGTCAGTAACGCTCGGTGTTTACGGTGTTTATAACAGCATATGTATCCATCGATCAATCAGTGACAAACAACCATAACATTTCAACATCCACAACCACTGATTTTCCATCAATTATAATTATAAATAAATTATAACAAATTTATTTTTACCAAAATAAAATATTTGAAGTGGAGTGCTCACCAAATTAGTTTTCCAAAGAATTCACCGCTTCTCTGTTCCAGACTCCGACATTCCTGCGTGCTCTCCTTCTTTTCTTCTAGCCTTTCTCTCTTTCCGTTCTCCTTTCTGTCTCCTTTTTCCCTTTTTTTTTTTTTTTTTTTTTTTTTGTAAATGGAAGAGCGTCTTCTTCATGTTCGAACCACACCCATGTGACGCTGCAGCTTGTCCTCCTTCTATATTTCTCTTGCGCGAGCAGGCATATGCAACGCTGATCTTCTTTTTTTTTCCAAAATTTTTCTTTTTTTTTTTCTTTCTTTTTTTCTTTTCTTTTTTAAAATAAAGAGGACACACGTCCCTTATACAATGCAAACCTTCATGCCTTCATACACCTAAGTCCCCACGTGGCCACTTTATACAATTTTTCCTTCATGCAAAAGCCACCTCAACATACACTTGCCACTAAAAAAAATGTGAGATCATCCATGCGTTAGGCCTTATATCCATTCCTACTATCACATGCATCATGTCCATATAGTGTATTTATTTGTACACTTCCAATTTTTGATTTTTAGAGTTATTTACCGCGAGTTGTACTGAAATAAGACCATCATCGTAAACAACAACACGCTCTGATTTGAAAACAGCAATAAAACCGGTCTGATTGATCAATTCTGTAAAGCGTCTAAAGGACCACATTTATACCCAAAATACGTTGAAAAATTATCTGCTTATTTTTCAAAATAAAAATTACAGAAAAATTCTAAAAATTATTTTAAAACAGCGCGTGCAGAAATCGGATGAATATTTTTAACTGATATTTAATTATAATTTATTTTCAAGTCAAACAATTATAAAAATTTAAAAAAAATCCATATAACTCCATATCTAATTGTTTTAAAATCTTTATATATTAAATATTTCTTAAAACAAATCTTTCAATTATAAAAATTCATATTATAAAACATTTATATATATAAATACAAAATATTACTATCTATAAATATAAAACCCATTATGTAAAAAATTACGAAAAATCATTTCTATACAAAATCTTTAAAATAAGTCTTATACAAAATAAAATTATTTATTTAAACTAATAAAAAGGGAATTTCAAATATTAAATCCTATTAATTCCAAAATAGGTATTCAGAAAATCTCAAAATGTGCTATGGAAATTCATATTTAAATTTAGAAAATTCTGGTTCGTTACATTCTTCCTCCCTTAAGACTTTTCGTCCTCGAAAAGGAAGATAGTAAATTTTAAACTATAAATCAAACTTTTCTATATGATTTGGAACAGGTTTTATAAATATTCAAAACAAACAGATTTAAATTAAATAGTGGGACACGCATATCATAGTTAATCCAACAGATCATGTCATATCGATCTCTCAAGCCGGCATACAAAACGTATCTAACCTTTCCTGAGCACACACTACGCACTTGGGCAGTCAAAAATACAGTCATCAAGGGTGCACCTAGCTATCTGTTACTAGTCCTCAAAACCATACTAGCCCAAAACAACTTAATGCATCTGGTACTTAAGATAACATATAAACACTATATATACAAGGTCCAGACTCATCGCAACTAAACATCTGTCGACCCATCATCTGGTGGATCGGTCAAGCCAATCTCCTCGGGTTCTTCATCAGCTAACGGCTCTTCATCGTCTGCCATGAAACCATCATCATCTACTCCCACGATAAATTTATCGTGCTCATTACCCATAAATCCATCTTCATCAGCCTCATCCAAGGGCTGGTCTATATCCTCCATCAAACTCATCATCTCCCATTTTTGGAAGTAGGTCATCCTCGAATGTAGGTTATTCAAAATCACCCTCATCTGCTGCCACATCTACTACGACATCATCACCATATTGGGATTTCTCCACATCCTCTACACCATCATCAAATCCATCATTTCCCGCCTCTAGGAGTGGGTTGTCCTCAGCTATAACTGCTGGTTATCCCATTTCATGCATCAACATTTCTAACTGCTCAACAAATACAGGATCTATAGGCCAATTAATGTCCTCTGGTGCGACCTGTACTAGTTCGGCACCCCTTTTTCTCTTCCTCTTCAAACATAACTCATTTTAACCATACTATAAGGCTTTATTCATTCTTATTCAAATATATCATCACGCTTTCGCTGCGCACTCTAATTTAGTACATGCATGTTTCAACCATCATTATTCAACATTAGAATAAGTTTCAAAATATTTAGAACCAATTCTTAAAATTCATCTTTCAAAATCCATTTTCCCTGCATAATTATATTATATATCAAATACTTCTGAATTTCTATGAAAAACTTATTTGTTTAAGTTCCGTTAACATAATATCTTGAATAAATCAAAGTTATTAGTTTGACACAAAAGGGTATAATGGCCCAAATCAAAACACGCCTAAATCAAAAGATGAACTACTCAAGGTCAAATAAGTGGGGTCCAAATTCTAAACAGGATCAAGACAAGAAAGTCAAGCACATACAGTTCCCATTGAGGAAAAATTGGTTTCCTTCCCCACTTAGATATTTGTTACAAATTTTAAATCATCTTTTTAACCAAATTCTTAACTTAAGTCCAAAATCACTCTCAAATTTCTTGAGGGAGTTTGGTAGCCGAAATATATTTCCGAGAAAATAGTTTAACTTGCATTTTAGTGTTTACAATTCATACTAGGTATAGGTTCGAATATATTTATTTAGCACTCATTTACATGTGTAAGCATGATATCTTATTACTTTTATATTCAAACGTTGGTTAGAATTTGATCAATTCCTTCTATTCAAACTGAGTGATGTTCACATACATGATTAGTGAATAAACTTACTTACATGCATTACCAAAAATTCATTCTCAGTTCTTTAAGTGAGATTTACTTCTATAATTAGTATGTTATCTAGGTTAAGTATGTTTTTATCTTATCTATCTTATATTAATCCTCTTAATATTTCTAATCATATCGAAACCATTTAAGTATTTCTCGACGTCTTAACCGGAATCATATAGTCATCCCACCTTTGAAACTCGAAAATAAGCACTGATGGTGCCATGGTCATCAGTAGAATCATCCTCGAGCGACTAGAATGTGATTCTATATCTAGCTAGTATATATTGGACTTCGCATATACGTTGATCAGACGTATATTCAAAATCCTTACATACTCGATAGTCCAATCATGACGTCGAGTAAAACACTCGGAATCCTTATTTCAAATTATTTTTCAAATAATCATTGTTTCAAATTGATTTACTTGTTCAAAAATACCTTATATAGGTTTCAAAAATATACGCTCTCTCGTCATAATGTTCCGAGATCTCATTCTAGGGTATTTCTAACCCTATCTCTAATGAGATAATATAACTCTGAGGAGTCCCATTCTTTTGTCCAAATATGTACGTACCCAATAGCTTTGTATAACCAAAGCTCTGATACCAACTGTAACGACCCGCCTTTTTGCCCGGTTCTTGCCGGTAATTAAACCGACTCAAATCGTTCATAAAGACGAATTGTTATGGGTACTTACATACATTGAACAAAAACAACAGAACTTTTCATTGAATAATTCAATATTACATCAGAGTTACATGAATATCAGAGTTACAGATAAATATACACAGCGGAAGAAATAAAACTCTCAGCGGAAGAACATCATCTAATACAGCGGAAGCTCCAACTCTAGCGTGAACTCTAACTCCGGAAGCACTCTGAATCTTCTCCACAATCCATAACTGCAAACTAAACACTAGCTGCCCATGTGGAAATTAGTGGGCACCCAGAGTTTAGGAAGGAACAATAAACTCCAGGTCAGTCGTGGGACTGGTGTGAGAACTCAAAAACAGTTATCCTTTAGGTTTCATTTTAAAGTTGGATAATTCAACGGACCACGCCGCTAATGCGGAACGGGTTTTACTCCATATGAATTCCCGTGCATAGAAATACGCAATGACTTTTGAAAAATGAAGCTATCATAAGCTCGTCCCACATCACACAATGCAAGCGCACACCAGATGGGCGAGTTTTGTCTTATGATAACCAAACATGATTTCATACGTGAAAAATCCTCTTTTAATATTATCATATAGTGTGGAAACAAATTCGCAATTAAATGTATTAATCCTAGACGGCATGATACCCCATAATATATGTCGCCATATATATATACAATAAAAATCGTCTGGCTTGTATTGGAGATTTGGATTTCCAACTTGATGATTCCTGGCACGAAAGATCAATCAGGGACTTGAGCGAAGTGTAACGCAACAAATCGCCAGGGCAGTATCTACGGTTTTCGACCAGACGCGGCCCCCCGAACATACCCCATCCCCAGTTCACAAGTGGTTCCCCACTGCTGCAGCACTCATCAAATCATATATATATACAGACCAAACCGCCAGTTTCTCATCATCCGGTGTGTGAGGTTTGCCGATGTCACGTCATACACAAAGCTACGCTTCGATAAGCCATGCTTTGATCATCATTAGCTCATATCATACTTGGGTATGCCACATTGTCAATATCTCCACATATCACTGATTCGAATTAATACATATTCTCTAAGAACGTAACTTAGAGACAGAGATATTCAATTGCCACAAATCATATATATATTCACACGGATCAGTGCTACGTGGTCAATTACGATGTCAGACACACCATCCATACAAGTCCGTTCTGGGTCTGAACGAAACACAATCCGAAAATCTCCAAATATACTCAGATCTCCTGCCACCCTCGTATCGGGTGTACGGCCCGATCCGAGATGTCAGCAATCGATCTAAATAATCTGGATATTTCCGGTCTTCATTTATCGATTCCAAATCTTGAATTGCTTCATAACGTCGTAATATTACTTGGAATGGTTTTCGGACCTATATCCGATCCCGGACTTTCCAAGTAACAAACGTATCTTAAAACAATAGTTACAAATCACACGGGTTTCCCAATTCAAATCTCCTTTCCCAATTATTATTGTTATATTTTGGAGTACGGTTGGATTCAATTCCCGGAAACCCGTTACCCTTTAATAATTTCTCAAATTCAACATTTGTCTTCCCAACTTACTTTTCAAACAACTTAATTAATTCGTCGTCACTTGAATGACCAAATCTTTATTTGGATTTTTGATTTCCATTTAAATACCTATATTTCACGTATCAGTTCATATAGAATAAATCGACTTATACTCGATATTGATTCACAGACTCAGGCAATATAATCAGAATCATGATATGAATACGTTTAATATTCTGATCGTATTTGTCTGCCACTGTAAATCCACATCGACTATCTGACGACTGATTCTAATCAAAACTCATTCTTACTTCAATTCAAATCTTATTTCAATTTCCTATCCGATAGTTAAATTCATTCTCATTTTCAGATATCACATTTTTTATTTGCAAAGTTCATATTTTCTATCGACGGAAAATCTCTTGTACTTTTTCTCAAAATAGCACCACACTTCCGCTACGCACTCTGATTTGGCGTATCCCAGTTTCAACTAGTATTGTTTTAATATTAACAAACCGAATGTATTCAAATTTCTTTGAAACCAAATTCTCTAGTATATATATATTCCATTTTTCCAAATCTTCTTGCATGCGATGGATTCAACATTTTATTTACTATGTTAATTCATTTCCAATGTGACATAGTATTATGAAACAAACAACTCGAGAATTTATTTGTAAAATATTTCACTTTTAATTCAAAATCCTTCGCATCATAAATCTTCATTTCACATGAAAATGCGGATCTCTATAGTTTTCAATTCTCTACAAAAATCAATTGGAATTGTCTTCTTCGATTAATTTCAACTTATTTCATGCTTAAACAATTCATGGAAACGGAAAAATTATTTTTCAAATACCTTTCTTGAAACTTAACAACTTATATTCAAAAATGTATATCACTTGATGCTTATAAATTTAAAATACCAATTTGTTCCAACTTTCAATAGTTCAAATATTCAAACTATACTTATACGCCTAGTATCGATTAAAAATATAAATTGTTCAATCACTTCAAATTAAATTAAATATTTTCTTTATTTTTGAACCATCATCATTTTTTTTCAAAAGTATTATCGATAAAAAAAATCAATACTGAATTTCTGATCCCTTTCAATTTAACTTAAAAACCGGTCAAAGAATAAATAAAGAACTGAAATTCCCCAATGTCGGTATATATACAATATTTGTTCATCTAGATTTATCTTCCAAATGGTTTTCAAATTTAAATTCAACAAATTCTCAAATCATTATTAAAATAAAATATTCATTTAATCGGAAGGAGTATTTAAATCGGTCAACCGTAAGATCTGCAACTACGGCGAGTGTGTGACTTCATTCAACCAGAACAATACGATAGCTTGACCAACAACAGACATCATTCATCCATGACAACCACAAAATAAACCAACTGTGTATGGAGCGTTAATGTCAGTAACGCTCGGTGTTTACGGTGTTTATAACAGCATATGTATCCATCGATCAATCAGTGACAAACAACCATAACATTTCAACATCCACAACCACTGATTTTCCATCAATTATAATTATAAATAAATTATAACAAATTTATTTTTACCAAAATAAAATATTTGAAGTGGAGTGCTCACCAAATTAGTTTTCCAAAGAATTCACTGCTTCTCTGTTCCAGACTCCGACATTCCTGCGTGCTCTCCTTCTTTTCTTCTAGCCTTTCTCTCTTTCCGTTCTCCTTTCTGTCTCCTTTTTCCCTTTTTTTTTTTTTTTTTGTAAATGGAAGAGCCTCTTCTTCATGTTCGAACCACACCCATGTGACGCTGCAGCTTGTCCTCCTTCTATATTTCTCTTGCGCGAGCAGGCATATGCAACGCTGATCTTCTTTTTTTTTTCCAAAATTTTTCTTTTTTTCTTTTTTTTTTCTTTCTTTTTTTCTTTTCTTTTTTAAAATAAAGAGGACACACGTCCCTTATACAATGCAAACCTTCATGCCTTCATACACCTAAGTCCCCACGTGGCCACTTTATACAATTTTTCCTTCATGCAAAAGCCACCTCAACATACACTTGCCACTAAAAAAAATGTGAGATCATCCATGCGTTAGGCCTTATATCCATTCCTACTATCACATGCATCATGTCCATATAGTGTATTTATTTGTACACTTCCAATTTTTGATTTTTAGAGTTATTTACCGTGAGTTGTACTGAAATAAGACCATCATCGTAAACAACAACACGCTCTGATTTGAAAACAGCAATAAAACCGGTCTGATTGATCAATTCTGTAAAGCGTCTAAAGGACCACATTTATACCCAAAATACGTTGAAAAATTATCTGCTTATTTTTCAAAATAAAAATTACAGAAAAATTCTAAAAATTATTTTAAAACAGCGCGTGCAGAAATCGGATGAATATTTTTAACTGATATTTAATTATAATT
The DNA here is from genome assembly GCA_030737875.1 of Allium sativum. NCBI lineage: Eukaryota > Viridiplantae > Streptophyta > Magnoliopsida > Asparagales > Amaryllidaceae > Allium > Allium sativum. The sequence continues at coordinate 969,241,300 of CM060918.1, read as the reverse complement.
TATTTTCAAGTCAAACAATTATAAAAATTTAAAAAAATCCATATAACTCCATATCTAATTGTTTTAAAATCTTTATATATTAAATATTTCTTAAAACAAATCTTTCAATTATAAAAATTCATATTATAAAACATTTATATATATAAATACAAAATATTACTATCTATAAATATAAAACCCATTATGTAAAAAATTACGAAAAATCATTTCTATACAAAATCTTTAAAATAAGTCTTATACAAAATAAAATTATTTATTTAAACTAATAAAAAGGGAATTTCAAATATTAAATCCTATTAATTCCAAAATAGGTATTCAGAAAATCTCAAAATGTGCTATGGAAATTCATATTTAAATTTAGAAAATTCTGGTTCGTTACAATACATATATTGAACAAAATAACAGAACTTTTCATTGCATAGTACAATATTACATCAAGGTTACATAGAATATCAGAGTTACAACTTATACAGCAGAAGAAAAGTAAATATACTCTCAGCGGAAGAAACAATATGTTATAGCGGAATCTCCAAACTCTAGCGTGAACTCCAATCCAGAAAGCGCTTCGAACTTGCTCCAATGATCTATAACTATAAAACAAAACTACGAGCTACCCGTGTGAAAAATTAATGGGCACCCAGAGTTTAGGAAGGAACAATAAACTCCAGTTCAGTCATCGGACTGGTGTGAGAACATAAAACAGTTGTCTTTACGATTCATTTTAAAGTTGGGAAATTCACCGGATCCCGTCACTAACGCGGAACGGTTTACTCCATGTGAATGCCCATGCATATAAATACGCAATGACCTTTGAAAATGAGGCTATCATAAGCTCGTCCCACATCACACAATGCAAGCGCACACCAGATGGGAGAGGTTTATCTTATGATAACCAAATATGCTTTCATACGTAAAAATCCTCTTTCAATGCCATAATACACATACATAGCATGGAAAACATTTCGCAAATAAATGTGTTAACCCTAGACAGCATAATACCCCATAATATTATGTCGCCATATATATATACACACACACACAATAAAAATCGTATGGCTTGTATTGGAGATTTGGGTTTCCAACTTGATGATTCTTGGCACGAAAGATCAATCGGAACACAAACGAAATGTAATCATGGGTTTTTCATCTAGACGCGGACGCCAATACAAATCGCGAGGTAGATCAACAGTTTTCGACCAGACACGGCCCCCCGAACATACCCTATTCCATAAGTCATAAGTGGTTTCCCACTGCTACAACGGTCATCATCAATTCATATATATATATATATATATATATATATATATATATACACACAACCTTACCACCAGTTTCTAATCATATGGGGTGTGAGGTTTTTCGAAGTCACGTCATACACAAAGCACGCCTAGAAAAGCAATGCCTTGATCGTACGAGCTCATTTCATCTCTTCAGTACGTCACATTATCCATTCACAACATGACCACTGATTTCCATCCATACATAACCACTTCGAGCTCATACGTCACAAACCAGATACATATCAATGGAAATCAGTGTTATGCCGTAAATTACAATGTCAGACACATCATCCATACAAGGCTTTCCTAGGTCTGAACGGAGCAATATCCGAAAATTCTCCAAATACGTTCGGACTTTCTGCCACTCCGGTGATAGGGGCATCTCTCTACTGTAGCTATCAGTAAAGAAACCAATCAGCAGGGAGTCCGCTCGATTTAAAGAACCACAGTCTTCATTCATCGAATTCCAAGTCTTGAATTTTGCTTCATGCGTCGTATTATTACTTGGAATGGTTTCCGGACTTAAATCCTATCCTGGTCTTTCCAAGCAATAAGCGTATTCTTAAACAGATAGTCATGGGTCATACGGACCTTTCAATCCAATCTCCTTCCAATCATTTTAATTCGTTTACAATGTCGAAGTTGGATTTTTCATGAATTCTTTCATCATTTTAACTTCACTTTAGAATCAAAATATTTGATTTACGAACTTTTATTCCCAATAAAACCCTTCGATTCTTATACTCAAAACAAAATCCTTCGATTCCTCAAGTCTTTAAGTTTATCGAATCTTTGTTTGGACTAGAATTTCATTAACGATAATTCAAACAATTTATATTCAGACATAAGTTCGATAGAGTTAATTCGACTTATATTCGATATAAATTCACAACTCAACAAGCACTATCAGATCCTTGGTGTAAATATTTTTCTAGTGCTTCTGATAGTATTTGTTTAACCTTAGAATTACATATCGAATATCCGTCACAACTCCATCCAACTCATTCCCTTTTAAATTCTCACTTTTAGAATTAACAAATAATTCCAGGTTCAATCACTTATATCCTTCCGAACCATTTTACAACTTTTTAACCATTTAAAATAATGGTTTACGATTAAAATTTCAAAACCCATTTATCTTTGGGATTTAGATAATAACATTTGAATGTTAAAAGCGCTGCAATAGCCATTTGATTCAAATAGATTCCAAAACAATTCAAAAATTCCAATAATTCAGTTCTAATTACTTTAAATTAATAAAGTAAGATTTTTCATGAATTACTCAAATTCCAAAACTTGTTTATTTGAAATTTCGTTATGGTCGCCAAACCGCTCGTACAACAACCTTTCCAAATTTGTTTTGAACATAATTTGAAAACTTTACGTTGAAACTCGAAAATTTCCTTTCTATACAAAAATTGTTAATATTTAAAAATCAACGTTTCCAGTTTCAAGTCAAACCGATTTCAAATGGTCAAGTTATAACCATTTGAAGATTTAAATTGACATTTACGAATTGTCGCGCCATAGCAGATTATAATTCAATTTTAATATAATTCCTTCAAATCTTTTTGAATTCGAATTTAAATTCAAAATAACTAAATTTTAAAAATCAATTTTTATGTTAAATCCAAAAATCATTTTGAAAAAAAATTCCAAATTAAATTTAAATTTAAATAGGTGTTAAACTATATGAATTCAAAAACCCTTTTTAATTTAAATTTAAATTTAAACTTCATTACATGGTCGTTTATGCAACATTCATTAATTTAATTCCAATTGATTACTAAGTTTAAAAAAACTTCAGATTCAAATTCAAATTTTAATTTGAATTTACCGTTCCATCCGTCGGACCAGTTAGGGATAGCCAGGGAGAGCAGAAAACTGGATTTCCAAACCCAACCCTAGACACCATCCTCTCAGTCATCCTAGAATAGTCTGGTATATAATATTTTAGAATATTATATTTAACTTTCCAAACCTCTTTTCAAATTAACTGGACTTTAAAATAATATTTTTTTAAAATAAAATAGTTAATATTTCAAACATACTTTTTCATACAAATTTATCAAATATAAATTATATAAATTAGATTTAGATATACAACAAATCTTTATGGAAAAAATATATATAATTTTAAAAAACTAAAGTAATATTATCACTTATTAATATTGAAATATTTATTAAATAAACTTAGATATGACCTTAAAATAAGTTATTTACATCAAAATAAATCAAAACAAAATATTTGTACAAACTCATATATAATATTTTAATACAATATTTGTATATAAATTTTATTAAATTCATTAGATATTCAGAAAGTAGAAATTTTTATTATATGTTAATCATTAAAAATTCTAGTTCGTTACAATCTCCCCCACTTAAGAACTTTTCGTCCTCGAAAAGGAGAGTTCATAAAATTATACATAAGTAAAATAAATCTTACCTATAATGTCAAAATTTTTGAAATCCCAAGATGATCTCTCAGACTTAGAATCCCGTTTTTCTATTTCATTGGAACATTACATATTCATATAGAGAATAATATTTTACTTCGGGACTCCCAAACAAATTTTGCTTTCAAAATTTCAAATATACTGTAATGAAATCCATATGTAATTAGTTCGAGAAGTTCATCCTTGTAACACCCCACGTCCATTAATGTCACCCACGAAGGGAATGCATTAACTTCCATGGAGGTTATAAGTGAATATAGAACAGAAAAATTACAACAAGACGGATAGTAAATAGTACTTGGAAATCTAAAACTTCATTTTATTGCAGCGGAAATTAAACATGTTTGTTACATCATAAAACCATAGATCATAACCAAGTACAATATCCATCTTCATAAAAACAAAATACATAATCCCATTACATAAATAGCCATTAAAAATATAACAAACTGGACTTTACTTCAACGGTCCAAACTTTCCAAAGAGAGATGAAGCAATTCAATCAAACTCCACTAGAGCCGGGCCCAACCTGAGGACCTGGAGGGGGAAAAAGGATAGAAATAGAGGGGGTCAGACATAAAGTCTGGCGAGTATGATAATTCTAACAATACTATTATCAAAAGAACTAGACTAAGGCATAAGCTGGAAGACAAGTAAATGTCTATGAACTCTTAGGAAGATAAAGATAGCGTTTAAGATAACGTTAAAGATAACGGTAAAGGCACACCTAATTACTAACGAATGATTACTACATTGCACCGCACATTACTACACTGCACCACACATTACTACACTGCACCGCACCAGTCACCCTAATGGTTGATCCCACTTGCTTCACACAGAAACATATAAATAGCCTTACGTACCCCTAGCTGACTACATAGGTGCCGTCTGCCCCTATCTCCACTAGGTGTACCCCACTACCCACTTTCGATCGGCTCCCTACTCGTAGATACCCGTGCTGGCCCCACAGTGGGGTGTATCACTCCCCTAAAGTGGCAACCCGATATAACTTGAGAATGCACGGCTTATGCCTACACGATGCAACAACGTCTTACCTACCAGCCCGGGTCCACACACGCATATGAAACCCGTTGGACTTGCGTTGCCACCGCTCCCCGTTTTGGCCTCTTACAGTCAAACCTAGCATGCGTGTCCCGTCCTCGACTTGGGTCGAGCCCATAAAGATACGTTTGGGATACTGGTCGAAATGGGCCCCCACAAGCTACCCACCTAAGCTTGTCACTAGTATATCCCACTTAACCCTCTTAGTCATGTTCATTTACATGTGTGTTTGGTTAAGTCTTACTAATCATATTTCACATGCCACTAAGGGCACCCCCTAGATTCCTCATGCCACCCAAGGCACCTACTTAACCCCTATGTCCCAACTTACATGTTTATCTGGTTAAGTATTTCTTAATTCATTCAGGCCATAACCTCATAAAGACCTCTCACATTAGACTGGCATTTATGGCAGCTGGATTTGCCGGGCGGGTCCGGGCAGTCTTACACCATAAAAGAGTCTAACCTCGTGTCTTTACAACCGTTATGCTTTAGTTTAGGCCTAGGACCTCTCACATTGGGCTGACATTTGTGACCACTGGATTTGCCGGGCGGGTCCGGGCAGGTTTACGTCACAAACGAGTCCAACCTCGTGTCCTAAGCATTGATTAACACTTAAAATCTTTTACCCCAGTTTTAATAATTCCCTATTCAAATTATTAATTAAGTCAACTTTTAATGATGTCCATGATTGACTCAATTATGGCCATCCACTTATGGCATGCAAAATCATATCAATTGCACCCCAACTTTTTAATATTAAATCCTTAATATTACCCTTACCCCACGTTTATACGTTCGCTTATTCAACGCATAATATAGGCTAGACTTGTATAGTCTAACACCTATCACAAAGATAAATTATCACAACATATAGACAATTAAAATAAATCTAATCATAATAGTGGTGAAACTTGCATAAACTACACATGTTAAGGATCAAAAGGTGTCAACTTGTTAAATGTCTCAATTTATATGATATGATCATAGCCCAAATCTATACATAAACTTGCATATGGGGTTTTTAGGCAACATAATGATGGTGTGAACTAGCATAGGATATCACATATGTCATAGCATAATTCTAGATGTCATAATAGATGTCTTGGCATATGTTCATAACTTTTCTAATCAATCTAACTTGCATATGTGACTTGTCATATAGATCAACATAACCCAAACATGATGATTTAATTAATATGAACTAACTAGCATAGATGGTAACATCATGGCCTTTTTAACATGTATGATTCATCACAACTTAGCATAGAAACTTTCAACATACATAACATCATCATAGCATGATTTACAACATATAAGATATCATCATCACATAACATTGGATTTACAATATACATGATAGCAAAAGGGTTTACAACAACATATATGATAATTCACATCATTTACTCATAATCCATTCATAACTCAACCTAATTAAAATGATAATAATCTTGTTAAGATCATCATACTCACAATTTAGAGAAGAAAAGAGAGAGTTTTGCTTTGCTTTAGGGTTGAGAGAATTAGAATTGAATTTGCTTTTCTTCTTTCTTAGTTGGCGCCGGCTCCATTGATTTCCATGGCGATGGTATGACGGTAACTATTCTATTTTAATTAGGTTTAGGGTTAGCATTAGGATGTATTTATAGGTGTAGGAAGTTATTTAGGACCATTAGATTAACCCTGAACCATGAGAACCGATCAAATGCAAAATCTGCATTTGAGCGAATCGGCCCACGGGTTGCCAGCCAAACACCCTGGACTAACCCCTAGTCGACCCAGCGAGGCTCGGGTCGACCTCAAAAATGGGCCGGTTCGGTTATTCCCCCTCCCAATTCGCTGTTTTGAACTTTTTCGCATATTTATTTATTTAATTTTTAATTTATATATATATATATATATCAATATATATATATTTCTCTGCGTAACCCATTTCACTTAATTCTTTTCTAAAAATTAAGTATACTTTAATTTGTGAATTTTAATGTTATAAAATTACTGGGTGTTACATTCTCCCCTCCTTAAAGGATTTCGTCCCCGAAATCTCCAAGTCAAGAAGAATGTATATCCTACCATCTAATCGTCCATCTACTCAACCATCAAACACCAGCATCCATTGTCCTTAAAAGACTTCTAATGCTTTAACGTTTATATGCATAGTGTGTGTATATGTCCATATCTAATGCAAAATTAGGAGGTCTACTGATTCAGTCGACCTCCTTAGTGCAATTCATGATAGTGCCATGCGTCCAATATGTATGCAAAAGATTCCTAATGATACATTAATTCTATATGCGTGCACAACCATCCACCCGAATGCAGCAACTATATGATAATACAACCATTATACATCCATTTTACTAAATACATCCATATATATGCAATATGCAATATGAAGTGACTGAGCCGATCTGGTGCCTAATAGTGTGTGTATATGCATCCACGAGCAACCACTAGCAAACACTTGCATCCACTTTGCATCCAACATACATAACATGTCTCAAACACATGTTTCAACCATAGGATTATCCTAACTAAAGGTCAAAGATACTAGCGAGAGGATATACTAAAGATAAGATAAGTACAAGCTAAGCGATAAAGGAGAAATTAAAAGACATACCCTCAAAAAGAAAAGGGTATCGTGAACGCATCTTCTCTTCTGTCTCCCAAGTAGCGTTGCTCTCATCATCTCCCCATTGCACTTTGACTAGTCTGACCTCTCGATTTCTCAACCTCTTGATCTCCGACCCAAGAATGCGCGTAGGAGCTCGTCGAATTGTCGCATCACGCTCTATCTCCACCTCTCTAAGAAAGCTCGGCTCTACCACTTCCGCGGTCTCGTGCAAGCACTTCCTCAAATATGACACATGGAATACGTCATGTACACCACTAAGTCTCTCGGGCAACTCCACTCTATACGCCATTTGTCCAATCCTCTCCTTAATAGGAAACGGCCCTACAAACCTTGGTGCTAATTTCCCAACGGACCCAAAGCGAACAACGTTTCGAATGGAGACACTTTGACAAAGACCATGTCCCCAACTTCAAACTCGAGATCTGTCCTCCTCTTATCCGCATAAGATTTCTGCCTATCTTGCGCTGCTTTCATCCTCCTTCGAATCAAGTCGATCTTCTCCGAAGTCTCCCTAATCATATCAGGCCCAGTAAGATCTTATCCGTAGATTCCCACCAACATGTAGGTGAACGACAAGGTCGTCCATAAAGAGCTTCGAAAGGTGCCATACCAATGCTGGACTGAAAGTTGTTATTATATGCGAACTCCACCAATGGAAGATGCTCTTCCCACGTACCCCCAAAGTCTAGGATACATAGCCTAAACAGATCCTCTAGAATGTGATTCACTCTCTCGGTCTGGCCGTCCGTCTGAGGATGATATGCGGTGCCCAAACATAACTAAGTCCCTACCGCCTCTTGTAAGCTTCTCTAAAATTCGCTAGTGAAAATAGGATCGCGGTCGCTCACTATGCTAGAAGGAACACCGTGCAAACGAACTATTTCTCGAACGTATACGGAGGCTAACCATGGAGCAGTCCTCTTACTCTTTACGGGAATGAAATGGGCGCTTTTAGTAAGTCTATCTACTATAACCCAAATTCCCGTATTACCCTTCCTTGATCGCGGTTACCCATCCACAAAAATCCATCGAGACACTTTCCCACTTCCATAGTGGAACCTCCAATGGGTGAAGCAACCCACCGGGTTTCTTTTGCTCCGCTTTTACTTGTTGGCATACCAAGCATCTAGCGACATACTCGGCCACGTCTTTCTTCATGCCGGCCCAAAAGTAAACTCTCTTCATGTCTTTGTACATCTTGTCCCCGCCGGGATGAATGGTCATCTTCGAATAATGTGCTTCGTCAAGAATAGTCTTCCTTAGGTCATCGTCTTTTGGTACACAAAGTCTACCGTCCCTACGTAACCAACCCTTATCATCTAGGGTATACCTACGGAGATAGCTTGATGACTCCCCTCCTTTGAGCTTTTCTACTAACTCAACTAACTGTGGGTCGTCACGCTGTGCCTCGCCAATCCGTCCCAAAAGCGTAGGTCTGACCTCCAAGGATGCTAGCAAACCGGGTATGAAGTCAACGGAAGGTCTAAAGTCAAACATCGAAATGAATTCTAAACTTCGCCGCTCAACAAACAAAGGACTTAAGGATAATCTTTTTCTACTTAAGGCGTCTGCCACCACGTTACCCTTGCCAGGGTATAGGCTATTTCGAAGTCGTAGGACGCTAAGAACTCCATCCACCTTTGTTGCCTTAAGTTCAAGTCCTTTTGAGAGAATAGGTATTTTAAAGACTTGTGGTTAGTGAATAATTCGAATTTCTCGCCAAGAAGATAATGACGCCAAGACTTAAGCGCGAAAACAATAGCGGCCAATTCTAGGTCATGTGTAGGATAATTTTTCTCATGCGCTCTCAAATGTCTTCCACCATAGGCTATTACCCTACCCTCTTGCATTAAGACTGCGCCTAGTCCTGTCCTACAAGCGTCAGTATAAACGGTAAACGGCTTACTCCCGTCTGGCAATACTAAGACTGGGGCTGAAGTCAAAGCTCTCTTCAAACGTTGGAACGCATCATCACAATCTACGTCCCATGTGAAAACTAGGTTCTTCTTCGTCAAGCGTGTCAGTGGAGCTGATATCTTTGCGAAGTCTTTGATAAACTTCCTATGGTAGCTAGCCAACCCCAAGAAACTTCTCACTTCGGTAGCATTTTTGGGAACCTTCCAATCTTGGATGGCCACCACCTTCGCGGGATCTACAGGTATCCCTTCTTTGGAAACCACGTGTCCTAAGAACCGTACTTCCTTCCTCCAAAAGTGACACTTAGAAAATTTAGCTTTAAGCTTATGCGCTCGAAGAGTCTCCAACACTTCCCTAAGATGTAGGGCATGCTCTTCTTCATCCTTAGAAAAGATCAAGATGTCATCTACAAAGACTACCACAAATTTGTTAAGGTACTCCCTAAACACCCTACTCATCAAATCAACAAAATATGCTGGGGCGTTTGTCAAACCGAAGGGCATCACTAGCCATTCATAGAAACCGTCCGGAGTCCTAAAGGCAGTCTTGTCAATGCTATCCTCAGCCACTCTCAACTGATGGAAACCAGTGGCTAAGTCCAACTACGAAAACACTGAGGCGCCAACTAACTGATCGAAGAGATCGTCAATCCTCGGAAGTGGGTGTCTGTTCTTCTTAGTAAGCTTATTAAGTTCTCTATAGTCCACACAAAGTCTAAGGGACCCATCCGCCTTCGTGGAAAATACTACTGGAGCACCTCACTCCGATATACTTCGTCTTATGAACCCCTTCTTAAGCAACTCCTTCACTTGCTTATCGAGTTCCCTCCTTTCACGTGGAGCCATGTGGCGTACTGGAAAAGATACTGGTTTCGCATTATCCACAAGATATATTCGAAAATCTATCTCCCGCTTCGGAGGCAAGCCCTTCACCTCCTCGAACACATCCGAATATTCTCGGACCACTCTAACAGATCGTAGATTTTTCTCAGATGCGTCAAGCGATTCTAGATAACTTAGCATAACCGAATTTATGGGATTACAGAAGATTTTGAGAGTGTTGCCAAGGCGAGTCACGAGCCTAACTACTCTCCTTTCACAATCAAGAACGGCCCCATTTCTGGATAACCAATTCATTCCTAAAATTAGCCCATAGCCCGTGAAGCCCAACACATAAGCATCACATCTAAATTCAACGCTAAGTATGGAAATTTTCAAATCCAAACACATCATGGACAAATAAGCTGAGCCCCCTATTGGATTCGAAACAACTAAGGGATCCTCTACTAAACTGGTGTTTAAGTGCAGTGATTCAACTAATGATGTAGAGATAAACGAATGTGATGCGCCCGAATCAAATAAGGTACGGACAGGATGATCAAACAGAAAAACTAAGCTTTCAACAGAAATGGTTCTACCTCTTTCTTGCAGCGGTGGGACTGCGAGAGCCTGAACTGGTCCCCTAGCCTGCCCTGGTGCCATAAGAGCCTGCACCTGTCCTCCCGAGGTAGCTCCTGCCCTCTGCCCCTTCTTTGGGCAGTCCTTCACTAAATGTCCCGCATCGCCACAGTGAAAACAGCCTGTCATCTTTTTCTTTCGGCAATCCTTGCTGAGATGGCCTAGGGTTCCCCAGTTAAAGCACTTCTTCTTTCCCTTGCCATTATTGTCTTTTCCACCCTTCTTGTTTTGCTGTCGTGGTTTCTTCTGATCCCCCTTCTTCTCGGGTGCCTTATCAGCTTTAGCGCTTTTCTCCTCATGCATGAGCGCCATTTCTACTAACTTCTCAAAGGTGGACCCCATCGGGATGTGGGTCATAGCCAGCCCTTGCAATGGTTCATTCAAGCCATTCACGAACCTTAGAGTCTTCTTCTCCGGCGTGTTTACTAAGTCCAAGCCAAACCTTGCTAACTGATTAAATTTATTGACATATTCTTTCACTAATGAGCTTCCTTGCTTCAATGTCAAGAACCTTTCCGTATATAGATTTTCTTCTGCCCTTGAGAGAAACTTCGCCTCGAACCTACGTCTGAAATCCGCCCAAGAGTCAACAGGACGCTCCCCATTAGTGACCTCCCACCAAAACGAGGCCTCTCCCTTCATCAACCAAGCTGCTAAACGAACTCTCCTCCCTTCTTCTACTTCAAAGATTTCTAGCAATTCTTCCACCTCCTTAAGCCAATCTCTAGCTTCCACAAACGTTTCTGACCCTTGAAATGGTTTTCCACCCATAGCCTTGAATTCCTTGCACGTCTTTGCAAAAGTATCTACGCGAGGAGGAGAAGGAGGAGGAACGGGTGCAACTGGTGGTGGAGGAACAATGGCTGGACCTGCAGCGGCCCTAGCCTCCAATAGCCTCCTATACCATCCTGGTATCGTTACACCGTCGGGTAGATTAAGATCTTCAGCCATGCTGAAACGAAAAAGGAAAGATTCAAAATGGAGAATTCGAAAGATAAAGATATGTGGCTATTGGGGATTATGTTTTTCTTAAAAAAACTTTTCTCTTTAAATTTCTCATTAAAACATGTTTTTGAAAACACTTCTTCCAAAAATAACTATTTTTCTAAAGTATTTTTATCTGTTCTGGTAACCTTAAGCTCTGATACCACATGTAACACCCCACGTCCATTAATGTCACCCACGAAGGGAATGCATTAACTTCCATGGAGGTTATAAGTGAATATAGAACTGAAAAATTACAACAAGACAGATAGTAAATAGTACTTGGAAATCTAAAACTTCATTTTATTGCAGCGGAAATTAAACTTGTTTGTTACATCATAAAACCATAGATCATAACCAAGTACAATATCCATCTTCATAAAAACAAAATACATAATCCCATTACATAAATAGCCATTAAAAAGATAACAAGATGAACTTTACTTCAACGGTCCAAGATTTCCAAAGAGAGATGAAGCAATTCAATCAAACTCCACTAGAGCTGGGCCCAACCTGAGGACCTGGAGGGGGAAAAAGGATAGAAATAGAGGGGGTCAGACATAAAGTCTGGCGAGTATGATAATTCTAACAATACTATTATCAAAATAACTAGACTAAGGCATATGCTGAAAGACAAGTAAATGTCTATGAACTCTTAGGAAGATAAAGATAGCGTTTAAGATAACGTTAAAGATAACGGTAAAGGCACACCTAATTACTGACGAATGATTACTACATTGCACCGCACATTACTACACTGCACCACACATTACTACACTGCTCTGCACCAGTCACCCTAAAGGTTGATCCCACTTGCTTCACACAGAAACATATAAATAGCCTTACGTACCCCTAGCTGACTACATAGGTGTCGTCTGCCCCTATCTCCACTAGGTGTACCCCACTACCCACTTTCGATCGGCTCCCTACTCGTAGATACTCGTGCGGGCCCCACAGTGGGGTGTATCACTCCCCTAAAGTGGCAACCCGATACAACTTGAGAATGCACGGCTTATACCTATACGATGCAACAACGTCTTACCTACAAGCCCGGGTCCACACACGCATATGAAACCCGTTGGACTTGCGTTGCCACCGCTCCCCGTTTTGGCCTCTTACAGTCAAACCCAGCATGCGTGTCCCATCCTCGACTTGGGTCGAGCCCACAAAGATACGTTTGGGATACTGGTCGAAATGGGCCCCCACAAGCTACCCACCTAAGCTTGTCACTAGTATATCCCACTTAACCCTCTTAGTCATGTTCAATTACGTGTGTGTTTGGTTAAGTCTTACTAATCGTATTTCACATGCCACTAAGGGCACCCCCTAGATTCCTCATGCCACCCAAGGCACCTACTTAACCCCCATGTCCCACCTTACATGTTTATCTGGTTAAGTATTTCTTAATTCATTCAGGCCATAACCTCATAAAGACCTCTCACATTAGACTGGCATTTATGGCAGCTGGATTTGCCGGGCGGGTCCGGGCAGTCTTACACCATAAAAGAGTCTAACCTCGTGTCTCTACAACCGTTATGCTTTAGTTTAGGCCTAGGACCTCTCACATTGGGCTGACATTTGTGACCACTGGATTTGCCGGGCGGGTCTGGGCAGGTTTACGTCACAAACGAGTCCAACCTCGTGTCCTAAGCATTGATTAACACTTAAAATCTTTTACCCCAGTTTTAATAATTCCCTATTCAAATTATTAATTAAGTCAACTTTTAATGATGTCCATGATTGACTCAATTATGGCCATCCACTTATGGCATGCAAAATCATATCAATTGCACCCCAACTTTTTAATATTAAATCCTTAATATTACCCCTACCCCACGTTTATACGTTCGCTTATTCAACGCATAATATAGGCTAGACTTGTATAGTCTAATACCTAGCACAAAGATAAATTATCACAACATATAGACAATTAAAGTAAATCTAATCATAATAGGGGTGAAACTTGCATAAACTACACATGTTAAGGATCAAAAGGTGTCAACTTGTTAAATGTCTCAATTTATATGATATGATCATAGCCCAAATCTATACATAAACTTGCATATGGGGTTTTTAGGCAACATAATAATGGTGTGAACTAGCATAGGATATCACATATGTCATAGCATAATTCTAGATGTCATAATAGATGTCTTGGCATATGTTCATAACTTTTCTAATCAATCTAACTTGCATATGTGACTTGTCATATAAATCAACATAACCCAAACATGATGATTTAATTAGTATGAACTAACTAGCATAGATGGTAACATCATGGCCTTTTTAACATGTATGATTCATCACAACTTAGCATAGAAACTTTCAACATACATAACATCATCATAGCATGATTTACAACATATAAGATATCATCATCACATAACATTGAATTTACAATATACATGATAGCAAAAGGGGTTTACAACAACATATATGATAATTCACATCATATACTCATAATCCATTCATAACTCAACCTAATTAAAATGATAATAATCTTGTTAAGATCATCATACTCACAATTTAGAGAAGAAAAGAGAGAGTTTTGCTTTGCTTTAGGGTTGAGAGAATTAGAATTGAATTTGCTTTTCTTCTTTCTTAGTTGGCGGCGGCTCCATTGATTTCCATGGCGATGGTATGACGGTAACTATTCTATTTTAATTAGGTTTAGGGTTAGCATTAGGATGTATTTATAAGTGTAGGAAGTTATTTAGGACCATTAGATTAACCCTGAACCATGAGAACCAATCAAATGCAAAATCTACATTAGAGCGAATCGGCCCACGGGTTGCCAGCCAAACACCCTGGATTAACCCCTAGTCGACCCAGCAGAGCTCGGGTCGACCTCAAAAATGGGCCGGTTCGGTTATTCCCCCTCCCAATTCGCTGTTTTGAACTTTTTTGCATATTTATTTATTTAATTTTTAATTTATATATATATATATATATCAATATATATATATTTCTCTACGCAACCCATTTCACTTAATTCTTTTCTAAAAATTAAGTATACTTTAATTTGTGAATTTTAATGTTATAAAATTACGGGGTGTTACAATCCTCATGACAGGGCAACTGATTATCACCGCTCTCACGAAATCCAATTCCTCATCACGACCCAGTTTTAGTCATGATTACTTGAACAAACGAAATCATTTCATATCCCGAAGTTGTAAATCATTTTGCAACAAAAAATTACAAATACTTATTGTTTTCCAAACATTCCAAAATATCGGGATTCTAGTCGTCGAAAATTCTTTTATTTTTAAGTCATATTTCAGTTGTCATATTTCCAAAATCGAATAAACATTTTCTTTCTATGTTCACTTGAAATCTTACGATTTGTTTTTTCTCTCTTCCAAATATTGAAGCTCATTAGGGAAAATTTCTTTACTCAACTAGTCGGAACCTCATTTTCCTTTAAAATAACATCACGCTTCCGCTACGCTACTCTGATTCGGCATATTTCAAACTAGTATTGTTTCAAGCATTTATTTAAGCATTTGAGGTAAATTTCTATAATCAACTAATATTTATAAAACCAAACTCCTTACATAAGTTAGACCCATTATTTCAACCTTTCAATAACCACTCAACGTTTATTTATTGAGATAAGATTAGAATAGATCACCATCTCTAATTTGAATTTAAGACTTGGCTTTGTTTGAGAATCAAATTACAGGTACTCGAACCGGGTCGTAGATAAAAGTTCAATATCCAAATGAGGGTTCGAATCAAATCACTTGACTATGTTCATAGGACAAAAGGTATGAATGATACTCTTCAAGAACAATTAGTTCGAAAAAGGAACTAGCGTAGGTGAAGATAGAAAAATCGAGTACTCCTAATGATACGATTATAGGCAATTTAATTAAGGTAAATATTTACTTTAATATTTCCTTTGCTTCCTAAGCGATTGTTTATTAAATAAATTTCAAGTTGACTTACTTATATCGCTTTAATAGGGAAGAGTGGTTTCTCCCCCACTTAAAATGTAGTTATATATTTAAATCATCTTTTTAAAAAAATTCTTACTTAAGTTAAAATTACCTTTAAATTTCCTAAGGGGTTTGTTTTGCAAAAATATACCTCCAAGCTAATTGATTCAATTTGCAATTTATCGTTCATCATTCATGTTACGTATAGGTTATAATTTAATACTCAACGAGGAGTATGATATCTTTCTAATTACAATTTATTATATCCAAAAATTCATATTCAAACGTTCATTATAATTTGATCCATTATTCTTATTAATTTGGGATATGGGTAAATTATCTTTATTACATGCATTTCAACCATTCATTTTCCAATTCTTAAGTGAGATTTACCCCTAAAATATATCTTTCTAATTTTCTCAAGTACTTGTTGTTTTAACTTATTCAAAGTTCTAAGTTTTTAAGGTCTTTCAGTATTCTTAAGCTAATCTCGGTTTTTCCCTTCAAGACCTCTAGTTTGTTTTTCCCAAATTAAATTTCTATATTAATTTCCAAACCATTTTATTAAGGTTTATTCATTAAAATACTTAGCCTGATGATTTTAATTATTTCTCGACGTTTAAACTGGAATTATATAGTCACCACACTTTCAAAACTTGAAAATGAATATCAGGGATGTCGCGCTCATCCCAGAATTTATTTCCAAATGACTACAGTGTGATTCCATATCTATCTAGTATATATCGGACTTCGTATATACGTTGATCAGACGTATATTCAAAATCCTTACATACTCGATAGTCCAATCGTGACATCGAATACAATACTCAAAACCCTTATCTTCAATTATATTTCAAAATAATTATCATTTTCAAAACAATTTACTTAGTTTCAAAATGATTTCTATGGATTTCAAAATACGCTCTCACAACGAGATATTCCAAAATCTCATTCTATGGCGTTTCTAACCCTATCTCTAATGAGTTATTATAACTCTGATGAGTCCTATCTTTTGTTCAAAATATGTCGTACCCAAAGCTTTGTATAACCTCGCTCTGATACCAACTCTAATGACCCGCCTTTTTCCCGATTCTTGCCGGTAATTAAACCAACTTAAATCATTCATAAAGACGAATTGTTATAGTTACATACATACATTGAACAAAATAACAGAACTTTTCATTGCATAAAACAATATTACATCAGGGTTACATTGAATATCAGAGTTACAACTTATACAGTGGAAGAAAAGTAAATATACACTCAACGGAAGAAACAATATGATCTAGCGGAAGCTCCAAACTCTAGCGTGAACTCCAATCCAGAAAGCGCTTCAAACTTGCTCCAATGATCTATAACTGTAAAACTAAACTACGAGCTGCCCGTGTGAAAAATTAATGGGCACCCAGAGTTTAGGAAGGAACAATAAACTCCAGGTCAGTCATGGGACTAGTGTGAGAACATAAAACAGTTGTCTTTATGATTTATTTAAAAGTTGGGAAATTCACCGGATCCCGTCACCAACGCGGAACGGTTTACTCCATGTGAATGCCCGTGCATATAAATACGCATTGACCTTTGAAAATGAAGCTATCATAAGCTCGTCCCACATCACACAATGCAAGTGCACACCAGATGGGCGAGGTTTATCTTATGATAACCAAATATGCTTTCATACGTAAAAATCCTCTTTCAATGCCATAATACACATACATAGTGTGGAAAACATTTCGCAAATAAACGTATTAATCCTAGACAGCATAATACCCCATAATATTATGTCACCATATATATATATACACACAATAAAAATCGTATGGCTTGTATTGGAGATTTGGGTTTCCAACTTGATGATTCTTGGCACGAAAGATCAATCGGAACACAAACGAAATGTAATCACGGGTTTTTCATCCAGACGCGGACACCAATACAAATCGCGAGGTAGATCAATGGTTTTTGACCAGACACGGCCCCCCGAACATACCCTATTCCATAAGTCATATGTGGTTTCCCACTGCTGCAGCGGTCATCACCAATTCATATATATATATATACACACACAACCTAACCGCTAGTATCTCATCTTCCGGGGTGTGAGGTTTTTTGAAGTCATGTCATACACAAAGCACACCTAGAAAAGCAATGCCCTGATCGTACAAACTCATTTCATCTCTTCAATATGTCACATTATCCATTCATAACATGACCACTGATTTCCATCCATACATAACCACTTCGAGCTCATACGTCACAAACCAGATGCATATCAACGGAAATCGGTGTTACGCCGTAAAATACAATGTCAGACACACCATCCATACAAGTCCGTCCTAGGTCTGAACGGAACAATATCCGAAAATTCTGCAAATACGTTCGGACTTTCTGCCACTCCGGTGATAGAGGCATCTCTTTACTGTAGCTATCAGTAAAGAAACTAATCAGCAGGCAGTTCGCTCGATTCAAAGAACCACGGTCTTCATTCATCGAATTCCAAGTCTTGAATTTTGCTTCATGCGTCGTATTATTACTTGGAATGGTTTTCGGACTTAAATTCGATCCCGGTCTTTCCAAGTAATAAGCGTATTCTTAAACAGATAGTCATGGGTCATATGGACCTTTCAATCCAATCTCCTTCTAATCATTTTAATTCGTTTACAATGTCGAAGTTGGATTTGTCATGAATTCTTTCATCATTTGAACTTCTCTTGGAATCAAAATATTTGATTTACGAACCTTTATTCCAAATAAAACCCTTCGATTCTTATACTCAAAACAAAATTCTTCGATTCCTCTAGTCTTTAAGTTTATCGAATCTTTGTTTGGATTGGAATTTCATTAACATTAATTCAAATAATTTATATTCAGACATAAGTTCGATATAGTTAATTCGACTTATATTCGATATAAATTCACAACTCAACAAGCACTATCAGAACCTTGGTGTAAATATTTTTCTTGTGCTTCTGGTAGTATTTGTTTAACCTTAGAATTACATATCGAACATCCGTCACAACTCCATCCAACTCATTCCCTTTTAAATTCTCACTTTTAGAATTAATAAATAATTCTAGATTCAATCACTTAAATCCTTCCGAACCATTTTACAACTTTTTAACCATTTAAAATAATGGTTTATGATTAAAATTTCAAAACCCATTTATCTTTGGGATTTAGATAATAACGTTTGAATGTTAAAAGCGCTGCAATAGCCATTTGATTCAAATAGATTCCAAAACAATTCAAAATTTCCAATAATTCAATTCTAATTACTTTAAATTAATAAAGTAAGATTTCTCATGAATTACTCAATTTCCAAAACTTTTTATTTGAAATTTCGTTATAGTCGCCGAACCGCACGTACAACGACCTTTCCAAATTTTTTTTGAACATAACTTGAAAATTTTACACTGAAACTCGAAAATTTCCTTTCTATACAAAAATTGTTAATATTTAAAAATCAACGTTTCCAGTTTCAAGTCAAACCGATTTCAAATGGTCAAGTTATAACCATTTGAAGATTTAAATTGACATTTACGAACTGTCGCGCCATAGCACGTTATAATTCAATTTTAATATAATTCCTTCAAATCTTTTTGAATTCGAATTTAAATTCAAAATAACTAAATTTTAAAAATCGATTTTTATGTTAAATCCAAAAATCATTTTCAAAAAAAAATCCAAATAAAATTTAAATTTAAATTCAAATAGGTGTTAAACTATATGGATTCAAAAACCCTTTTTAATTTTAAATTTAAACTTCATTAAATGTTCATTTACGCAACATTCATTAATTTAATTCCAATTGATTACTAAGTTTAAAACAACTTCAAATTCAAATTTTAATTTGAATTTACCGTTCCGTCCGTCGGACCAGTTAGGGATAGCCAGGGAGAGTAGAAAACTGGATTTCCAAACCCAAGCCTAAACACCATCCTCTCTGTCATCCTAGAACAGTCTGGTATATAATATTTTAGAATATTATATTTAACTTTCCAAACCTCTTTTCAAATTAACTGGACTTTAAAATAATTTTTTTAAAATAAAATAGTTAATATTTCAAACATACTTCTTTATACAAACTTATCAAATATAAATTATAGAAATTAGATTTAAATATACAACAAATCTTTATGGAAAAAATATATATAATTTTAAAAAACTAAAGTAATATTATCACTTATTAATATTGAAATATTTATTAAATAAACTTAGATATGACCTTAAAATAAGTTACTTACATCAGAATAAATCAAAACAAAATATTTGTACAAACTCATATATAATATTTTTAAACAATATTTGTATTTAAATTTTATTAAATTCATTAGATATTCAGAAAATAGAAATTTTTATTATATGTTAATCATTAAAAATTCTGGTTCGTTACAAGAAATAAAAACCACAGTGAGTAATTCTCACTCAGAATTTATTGAAGTTAATTTTTATCGTTAAAAATAAATTATTGACTGCTTGGATGCCTTTATAATTGTTTATCAGTGTTGGCTATTATATGTATAAATATATTAGTTATTTAGGCTTGGTGTTTACGGTTATTATATAAATATATTGGTTGTTGGATTCCCGTAGTATCATTAGCGGATGCCCGCAGTATCATTAGCGGATGACCTTATACGCCCCACGCTATGATAGTGGATGACCTTCTATACCGCGATATCCTGCCTCGAAGTAGGATGGGTATTACTTATGTTGGCTAACGTCTGTAGATGCAGGAAAATAGGTTGGAGGGATCCAACTGGATTCCTCAAAAATTATTATTATTTGTTTTTTTCACATATACTATCATATATGATGTGTTAGAGAACCTGTGATTGATAACGGAGTGTTTCGGGACGTTGAAATATCACTGGGCCTAAAATGTTGATATACAAAATTATCGTGAAAAGAATATTTTGAAATTTAAAGGAAAAATCTATTTATCTAAAATAGAATTGGAAATCGAATGGGCTATAAAAATATTAATTTGTTTTGAATATATAAAACAAGTATTAGAATTTATAAATGATGTTTATAAATTAAATAATACAGGAAATTGAAGTAAATTTATAAACGGTATTTATAAATAAAATGGAATATTTTCATTGGATAATCAGGGAATTCAAATGAAT
Organism: Allium sativum; assembly: GCA_030737875.1. Classification (NCBI taxonomy): domain Eukaryota; kingdom Viridiplantae; phylum Streptophyta; class Magnoliopsida; order Asparagales; family Amaryllidaceae; genus Allium; species Allium sativum. The sequence continues at coordinate 969,220,436 of CM060918.1, read as the reverse complement.
GTATAAACAATGTTTATAAACAATGTCATTTGATAATTTGAATATTTAAATTCAAATATGAATTTAAAAACGGAAATAGGGAATCATTTTAAAGAAGTAAACGATGAAGTTTATTCTGATGTTCAGAATATAAATTGAACTAAAATAAATTCGTAAGGATTTAGGATTTGAATTCGATTAGTTCAAATTTATTTAAATAAAATATGTCCAGAAAAAATATTAGGATTTTATTAAATAGAAGTTAAATTTAAATATGGGAATAGATTCTATATTTATATATGTAACGACCCGGAATTTTGGGTCGAATTTAAAAATTTTATTTTAATTATTTTAATGGGTTTTTAATATTTGAAATAATTTATTTTATATAATAACAACTATAAATTTATTTTAATCGAAGTTAAAACAAATAAATTTTATTTAAATTATAAAAGTAGTTAGAAATAGCGCGGTAGTTTTAAAATTTGAATTTTAACTTTGACTGACTGTACAGAATGCAAAATAAATCGAATTTTAGCGAAACCAAAAATATTAGAATCTATTTAAAAATATCTTTCCAACGAATCCGAAAAATTGAAATTTCATAGCGGGAATCAAAAGTTATGTCCAATTCAAAATCTAAAAAAAACGCTATTGAATTTATATATATAATATATAGGACCCAAAACGCTACTTTTTACATACGAATGAATTGAGACTTGAAACCACTTCCATTGAGTTTAAAATGATGTTTCTGCATTGAAAAAGTATTAACACTTATATATTTCGAGTTTCGGAAATTATTCATATTTATTTGTATTTTTAATATTAAATATATACGCCTTAAAAATGGGAATTTTGCAAATGACCTCCGAATTCGACGAAACCACTTTCTATGGATTCAGAATATTAAATTATTTTTAGATTCCAAATTTCATAATTTTTGAAGCTAGTATGTGGTCATAATAAATTTTACAGTGAAAAACAGTCAATTTTCAGACTTTTAAAATTCGCTATTTATTCAAACGGACTCGGAATTCATCGAAACCAGTTTCTATGGATTCGACTTATATTCAATACCAAATTCTGAAACCAACGGATATCGTATTGGGAATATCGTATCAGTAATCATCCATATGATGTGAAGATCTCTGATCTCCAACTATCGTCTTCGTCGTCGAATTTCAATCGTCATATTAATTATTTAGAATGGGTTAAACCCGGTCTTTTCGAATAATTCGTGTGTCTTATAATCAAGAGTTATAAAAACACAACATACGCCTCATTCCAATCCAGAATATTCTTTTATTCAAATATTCATATCATTTGGGAAAGGTTCCCATTAATTTTATCAAAGATAAGTTCATTTAAACTTTTTCTTTAATCTTCCTTTAAAAATCCATTGCAAAAGATTTTATATTATCCTTTAAAAATTCTAAACCACATTAAGGTTTAATAACTATTCGGGATTATCGAGCCTTACCGAAGTGATCATTTATTTTTATTATTCCAATCCCAACCTATTCATCCCATGGAGCAAAACTAGTAGTACCCCATATGTAACACTTATCAGTAAATTTAATTACCATTTCCCCTTCAAATCTAATTAAAGATTTAACTATCGCATGGAGTAAAACTGGTGGTACTCCATTCTCGATCATTTCTCAAATTTGGCAATTTTAATTACCACATTAACTTTTCATTCTAATTAAAGATTCATTAAAATTTCGCTTAGTTCTAATCTCCAAAAATCATTATTTAATGATTATTCAAATTTAGGAAACAAATCCCGTCTTTAACTGGGTTAAAGAACAAATGTCCGTTAAAACATCATTCACGATAAACCCAAAATCATCTTCCATCAAAATGGATTCTACATGGAAATCACAACAGTGTATAATCGATATAAATTCCGGTATCAGACTAATAATATAAATGGAATAGTGGCAAAGCCATTTAAATTCCATATATAGTAACGATCTTCATTCATAGAAGCTCATCTAGATTATTACCAAATCGAAATCCATTCAATTCCAATTTAATCTATTAAATTGGAAAACTTTACTTTGGAAAATTCCCATTAAATCTTAATAAAAAGATTTATAAATTCCAAATCATATTTTCACTGTTAATTGGCTTAAAGAACAAATGTCGTTTAAAACACAGTTCACGATATACCCACAATCAACTTTCATTTCAATTCCAATTAAATATTAATTAATTGGTAAACTTCTCTAAATCTTAATTAAAAGATTTTATTCTTTTCTCAACTGGGTTTAAGAAAAGTGTTATTCAAGACACCGTTCATGACAAACATAAAATCCAATTTGGTATTAAATACAAGGCTCTGGAAAAAAAATATCAGCTTATATTCAATATCAAATTCTGAAACTAACGGATATCGTATTGGGAATAACGATATCTATATCTTCCAAATTCCTCAATAATATCCATATAATAACGGAACCCAATATGGAAATATTCCAAAGAATATTTCCACTCAAATCTATTCCAATTCATACGTTGAAAAATTCTATTTATATCAAAACCATTTCAAATCGAATTTATTTATTTAAAAACATTGGATTATTGTTCTAGTTAATAACTAGTTCATTTCGATAAAAATATATTTTTATCTTTTAAAACTTGGAATTTTTCATCCCAAATCTTTCTAAATCATTTATTATAGTTTTACATAATTTTTCCATATTTTTAATAATTTTATTAAGTCCTTTACAGTCGGTTTCGAATAACGGCCACCGAACTACATCCATAGCGACCTTTTCTGAAATTGATTTAGACATATTTCCAAAAGTAACCACTAGATTTCAAATCTCTTATATTCATTGGAAAGCTCTTTTTGATACGAGCCCAAAAGTTTCGGTTTTAGGAGAATCCGGCGGTCGGGTCTCCTGTTAAGTTATTGGCCGAAATTCGCGAACAGTTAATGCGCAGCGCGTTCTATTCAGGGCATTTAGATATATATATATATATATATATATGATATATGTATGTATATATATCATCGATTTCAATACAAATCGTATTTTATAAATTCGTTTATAAATTAATTTCAAAACGATTTCAACTTCTATTTCAATTTTAAATCAAAATTGAATATTCCATATCATTATAATATCAAAAAAATAATATTTTCAAAATATCATGTTTTGATATCCATTTCCTTTTCGGTATTCATTATAAAATGAATAAAATCGATCGATAAGCCCATTTGGGTTAAAATGTCGAATATCTACTTACTCGGTTTCATATATTCCAATATTTTTGTGTCCATCCAAAATCGGACATCAAAATCATATTTTAATTCTTCACTGAATATTATTTTAAAATATTCGTCATTTTAAAATATGTGTTATTTTAAAATGTTCGTTATTTCTGAATCGGAATGCGACTCAATCAATTACCATATAATTTCAGTTATATGGATTTCTTACATCACATGTATCCAACAATAATGATAAATAATCATTCAACATTCAAACATCATCTAGAGTGCAATTTACAACTATATAAGTATTATATAATTAAATAATGCTTATCACAATATGTTGATCCACTGATTGACATACAATTAAATTCAAAGGAGAGGTGAATAAATTATCATCCCCAAACCCGTGCGGGGTTCCCAAACAACATCAGTCTATTCAAAATAATCACTGGTTAATTAAGTTAACCAGTTCTATGAATTATTTTTCTAATCTACCAATTTTCATTATTTTAAATTATAAATAAATATTTATAATTTAATTTCAATTACCACATTAATGTTAACATTATTTTTAATATGTTAATCATCACAACATCACAATCAATACACAATACCGTCAATTTAAATCATACATGGTCTATGGACGAGGGAGGTGAGCAAATAGGCACCATATACAATTTATAATGATTAAAACTGTTAAAAATCTACACTGGCAGTTCTATATATTTTTATACATGAATACAATAACATGATAAAATATAATTTAGAGAGAAGGAGTTCTCACATTGTTTTCCACTCTGTCAGTCTTTAAATGATGATGGTTTGAATAAAATGAAACCGTCATTTTAATTTTATCAGAATTTCCAGTGACCTCCGTTTCAGTTCTGGTTTGGTCCATGTTGTATATTTCAATTTTGCGGTTCTAGCGGATCTGAAATCACGTGATTCCGTGCTCGCATGAAAAAGATACCATGATTAATACATTAATTACCTTATTAACAAAGCCAAGGATAATAAATAAATAAATTTAATAAGGCTTAACTTAAGTGTTGTCGCGTAATCCTTCTTCCTTTTCAAACCCGTCGCCCCCTTTTGCTCGATTTGAAACCTCGTTGCCGCCGCCACTATGAGCCGCGAGACCCAGATCTGACGATGCCACGGCCTTCACCTTGGCGAGAGCTCCCTGCGCGCACCACCTTGCTGGACTCGGTGGCTCCGTTTATCTCGATTTCCGCCCCAAACGGCGGTAATTTGGGCTCAAAAATCGAGCTTCCTGCCTCATGATACTTGATCAAACCTGTTTCATTTTCAAGCCCTCACTTAGATCTAGGATTTTAGCTTCGGAGTCATGATCTATTTCGAATTGGATTGACGATTTTTAGGGTTTTAATTTGGGACATTCTCGACCCTTGGAAGCTTTGAATGGCGGCTTCACAGAACGGTGAAAAGAATTAGGTTTTAAGGGGTTATAATGGTATTTATATAATTTATTTAATAATATTTAAGTTCCTTTATTTCTCAAATTCATCACGAACTCCAAATGAACTCCAACGACTATCACCCCTAGCCGAACACCTCCGTTACGGACACAATGGAATATTTTTCGTAAGCCAATTTGACTGTTACGATCAGTTTTCATCAAAATTAAAATATAAATCAATATATATTGAATTTAAACATACATTTTAATTTACTAGGGCAACATACTAACTCCAAAAACTATGGAAAAATAAATCTAGATATGTTTTGATGATATTGTCCGAATAAAACTAATTTCATCGAATTTGGAGGCCATTTGAAAAATGGCCTTTTTCCAGTCAATTAAATTTACAATTAAAAATGAACAGGCATTTAAATTCACCACGCTCACATATTAATTCCAAAAATTATGAAATTTGAAACCTAACAATAATTTGACATGTCGGATCCAACAAAAGTGGTTTCATTGAAAACGAAGGTCGTTTGCAAAATGGCTATTTTAAGGGCTATATATTATATTAAAATATATATAAATTCCATAGCGACTATTTTAAATGTTAATCTGGACATAACTTCCAATTTTAAAGTGAAATCTCAGTTTCTTATATCGTTAGAAAGATATTATTAAACAGATTATAATATTTCCAGTTTTACTGAAATCTGATTTATTTTGAATTTTGTACATTCATTTGAAATTAGAAATCAAAATTTCAAACTACCGCGCCATTTCGCATTCGTTTTATAATTAAAATAAATTTATACATTCTAACTTCAATTTAAATAAATTTTTAGTCGTTATTAATTAAAATAAATCATTTTAAATATTCAAAACCCAATAAAATAGCTAAAATAAAAAATTTAAATTGATTTAGAAATTTCAGGTTGTTACAATCTCCCCTACTTAAAATCTTTTCGTCCTCGAAAAGGAACAGAGCTGAAAGTTTTTTAACTAACCAACTCAACTTTCATTTTGGCTTCACTCTTCAACTTTTCAGTTTCTAAGAATTTTCTAATTTCTCAAAATTTTGGCTAACACCCTAAATTTTCGAAAAATTTCACCATAACGTCCTTTGTACAGCCTTATCGGTAAAACCACAACTTGCCTCACAGAGCCCTCATTAATCAAAAAGAAAAAGAAAAAGCCAAGTGGCTTGCCAATCGGCTCATAAAATCATCAAACCCAAATAAATACAGTAAATATGTACCTATTTGTTGGGCATACAATTTTATTCCTCTTCTTAGCTTCCATGTTATGACCTGCTCATTATATACACATGTACATATATGCAATTCTAATCAATTTTCAATTCATTTCAATATTTGATTCAATTTGGCTAAAATTTACCTTTCATTCTCTTATTGGTTTTATCATTCCGATATTTCTATTAGTTAAACTAATAATCACACATCACAACCAACAATCAATTAGTTGATTAGCTATTCAAACATATAACTTTCTATGTATACCTAAAAATCATATTTTTAGTGCCATATCACAAACAATAAATTTTAACTAAGTTTTGGTTCTTACCACTCAATGGGAAACATATAGATATCCCACTTTCGAAACTCGAACATAAATGTTTGTGTTGTTATCGCTATCATCAGAATCATCTCGGGCGACTAGAGTTTGATTCTATATCTATCTAGTATATTTGAAACTTCGAATATACGTTCATGACGCGTATATGCAAAATCTTCATATACTCGATAGTCCAAAATAAATATAAAATAAAATACTCAAATATGAATAATAGATATAAAATTTCAAAACTAAACTTGTTTTTTTAATAAATAGCACTCTTCTAACTCATTCTAGGGTATTACTAACCCTATCTCTAACAAGTTATTCTTATAGGATGTTACTAATCCTTTCTTTGATGAATTATTTCGTTTGGTTCTAATGTGTCTTGTTCTCGTGCTTTGTAAACCAAAGCTCTGATACCAAACTGAAATGACCCAAACTTCCCCATGCGAGAAAGCATGGATTGCTTTGAGAACACGACGCATCCGAACACAAATAGTAGAACATTTCATTGCTAACAACAATTACATCGGAGTACAAGAATACTTCAGAGCGTGAATAAAGATTACATAGCAGACAAAAATTATACCAGAGATTAAAATACATAGCAGCGGAAATAAAAATGTATAAATACAAGGTACAACGGGAAATGCAATAACTAACACAACTGAAGGAACTACACGGACACAAAGCTTTCCTAATATGGCTCCAGCTGTAATCCAGGATTCTAAAAAGAAATATCTGCAAACCAAAACTACTAGCTGCCCATGTGGAAAATAGGGCCACCCAGAGTTTAAGTTAAAACAATAAACTCTGAGTCAGTCAGAGGACTAGTGTGAGAACTAAAACAGTTATTAACTTTTTACTTTAGAAGTTGAGAAATCATGGGACCACGCCATATAACGTGGAACACGTTACTAGTTTAAAACATAAAACAACACAATGCTTTTTGAAAAATTAAACTATTATAAGACTCAGGTCCCATCACACAATGCAATGCAAGCAGGAGGATATAGATTTCCCTTATAATAGCCGAACATGCTTGGTATGTTTAAAACAAATCATTTTGATATTATGATAAGTGCATAGTGTCAAAACAATTTCAAATATAAATGCATCAATCATAGACTGCATGGCTACCATATATCATGTCGCCATACTAGTTCTATAACTAAAACCGAAAAATGTCATATTGGAAATTGGATTTCCATCACGAGTCAAGGCAAGGGATGGTCTCCTTACTGATTCGGATCACCTCTAGCAAGATGTCCTAGGATTACACACTCTGGGTAACCCTTGGATCCTTCAAGGTCGGTCCAAACTAACTAGTGGATTGATTATTCCTGAACACACGTTTCCCAGCCCTGTCAGACCTATCTCCGAGCCACTAGGGACTCAATATCTGAGGCGCCTCGCAGTCCATCATCCACATAAGTAAAAATGTCTAGTCTCCATACCATGACACCACTTCGAGCAAGAAAGAAACATTGTTCACTCCTTGGGTCCCTTACCCCTTTTTAACTCATAACAGGGTGTGAGTCTCGCGAATTAACGCTATACACAAAGCTATGCTAATTAAAGTCGTGCTTTGATCATCACCCACAAGACTTTGCTTTTCAATAAAAGCCTTGATCATTTGCATCTTAGCATGGAACATTGACAATTCACGCCATACGACAGATGTTTATCGATATATAACCTCTAAGCTCGTATGTCTCAGAGAAGGGTGTTAAGCAAGAGAATAAATTCTCCGCCACCAAATAGATATATATTTAATAGAAATCAATCAACACAGAATGAAATCCAATGTCAGACACACATCCATTTACAAGTCCGTTCTGGGTTTGAACGAAACCGGAGGGACCTTATTCCTTGTCCCATATGTCCAATACAGCAGAGAGGTCCTCGCATATCCGGTCGATCTCCAAGTACGTCTGGACGATCACCGCTTATTACCTTGCCTTGGGTGTACAGCCCAATCAAGGCATCAGTAATCATCCATATGATGTGAAGATCTCTGGTCTTCAACCACCGTCTTCATCATCGACTTTCAATCGTCGTATTAATTATTCAGAATGGGTTGAACCCGGTCTTTCTGAATAATTTGCGCGTCTTATAATCAACAACTATAAAAATACGACATACGCATCATTCCAATCCAGAATATTGTTTTATTCAAATATTCATATCATTTGAGAAAGGTTCCCATTGATTTTATCAAAGCTATGTTCATTTAAACATTTTCTTTAATCTTCCTTTAAAAACCTATTGCAAAAGATTTTATATTATCCTTTAAAAATTCTAAACCAACTTAAAGTTTAATAACTAGTTGAGATTATCGAGCCTTACCGAAGTGATCCTTTATTTTTATTATTCCAATCCCAACCTATTCATCCCATGGAGCAAAACTGATAGTACCTCATATCTAACACTTAATGGTAAATTTAATTACCATTTCCCGTTCAAATCTAATTAACGATTTAACTGTCTCATGGAGTAAAACTGGTGGTACTCCATTCTCGATTATTTCTCAAATTTGGAAAATTTAATTACCACATTAACTTTTCAATCTAATTAAAGATTCATTAAAACTTCGCTTAGTTTTAATCTCCAAAAATCATTATTTAATGATTATTCAAATTTAGGAAACAAATCCCGTCTTTAACAAGGTTAAAGAATGAATGTCCGTTAAAACATCGTTCACGATAAAACCAAAATCATCTTCCATCAAAATGGAATCTACACGGAAATCATAACATTGTATAATCGATATAAATTCCTGTATCTGAATAATAATATAAATGGAATAATGGCAAAGCTTTTTAAATTCCATATATAGTAACGGTCCTCATTCATAGAAGCTCATCTCGATTATTACCAAATTGAAATCCATTCAATTCCAATTTAATCTTTTAATTGGAAAACTTTACTTTGGAAAATTCCCATTAAATCTCAATAAAAAGATTTATAAATTCCAAATCATATTTTCACTATTAATTGGCTTAAAGAACAGATGTCGTTAAAAACACAGTTCACAATAAACCCACAATCAACTTTCATTTCAATTCCAATTAAATATTAATTAGCTGGTAAACTTCTCTAAATCTTAATTAAAAGATTTATTCTTTTCTCAACTGGGTTTAAGAACAGTGTTATTAAAGACACCGTTCATGACAAACTTAAAATCCAATCTGATATTAAATACAAGGCTCTGAATAAAAAATAATATCGGCGTATATTCGATATCAAATTCTGAAACTAATGGATATTGTATTGGGAATAATGATATATGTATCTTCCAACTTCCTCAACAATATCCATATAATAAAGGAACCCAATATCAAAATATTCCGTAGATTATTTCCACTCAAATCCATTCCAATTCATACGTTGAAATTTTTTGGTTATATGAAAACCATTTCAAATCCAATTTATTTATTTAAAAACATTGGATTATTATTCTAGTAAATAACTAGTTCATTTCGATAAAAATATATTTTTATCTTTTAAAACTTGGAATTTTTCATCCAAAATCTTTTCAAAACAGTTATTATGATTTTATATAATTTTTTCATATTTTTAATAATTATATTAAGGCCTTTACAGTTAGTTTCCAATAACGGCCACCAAACTTCATCCATAGCGACCTTTTTTGAAATTGATTTGGATATATTTCCTAATCTAACCATTATATTTCAAATCTCTCATGTTCATTGAAAGCGCTTTTCGATACGAACCCAACGGTTCTGGTTTTAGGAGAATCCGACGGTCGGATCTCCCATTACATCAATTTGAAGTTAATGGTCGAAATTCGCGAATGGTCGCTGCGCGATGCATTCTATTCAGGCCATTTAGATATATATGTATATATATATCGTCGATTTCAATTCAAATCGTATTTTATAAATTCGTTTATAAATTCATTTCAAAACGATTTCAACTTCTAATTCAATTTTAAATCAAAATTGAATATTCCATATCATTATAATATTAAAATGATAATATTTTCAAAATACCAGGTTTTGAAATCCATTTCCTTTTCGGTATTCATTATAAAATAAGTAAAATCGATCGATAAACCCGTTCGGGTTAAAATGGCGAATATCTACTTACTCGGCTTCATATATTCTAATATTTTCGTGTCCATCCAAAATCGGACATCAAAATCATATTTTAATTCTTCACTGAATAATATTTTAAAATATTTGTTATTTTAAATTATTCGTTATTTCTGAATCGGAATGTGACTCAATCAATTACCATGTAATTTCAGTTATATTGATTTAATACATCACATGTATCCAATAATAATGATAAAAAATCATTCAACATTCAAACATCATCCAGAGTGCAATTTACAACTGTATAAGCACTGGTTAATTAATTTAACAAGTTAAATTCTATTTAAATTATTTTTCTAATTTACTAATTTTCGCTATTTTAAATTATAAATAAATATTTATAATTTAATTTCAATTACCACATTAATGTTAACATTATTTTTAATATGTTATTCATCACAACATCACAATCAACACACAATGCCGTCAATTTAAATCGTCCATGGTCTATGGGCAAGGGAGGTGAGCTAACAAGCACCGTATACAATTTATAATGATTAAAACTATTAAAAATCTACACTGGTAATTCTATATATTTTTTATACATGAATACATTAACATGATAAAATATAATTTAGTGAGAAGGAGTTCTTACATTGTTTTCCACTCCGTTAGTCTTTAATAATGATGGTTTGAATAAAATTAAACTGTCGTTTTAATTTTATTAAAATTTCCAGTGGCCTCCGATTCAGTTCAGGTTTTTTCTGTGTTGTAGATCTCGATTTCGCGGTTCCAGCGGGTTTGAAATCACGCGATTCAATGCTCGTATGAAAAAGATACCATGATTAATACATTAATTACCTTATTAACATAGCCTAGGATAATTAATAAATAAATTAATTAATTTAGTAATGCTTAACTTAAGCGTGGCCGTGTAATCCTTCTTCCTTCTCAAACCTGTCGCCCCCTTTTGCTCGATTTGAAACCTCGTCGCCGCCGCCACTACGAGCTGCGAGTCCCAGATCTGACGATGCCACAGCCTTCACCTTAGCGAGAGCTCCCTACGCGCACTACCTTACTGGACTCGGTGGCTCTATTTGGCTCGACTTCCGCCCCAAACGGCGGCAGTTTGGGCTCAAAAATCGAGCTCCCTGCCTCATGATACTTGATCAAACCCGTTTCATTTTCAAGCCCTCACTTAGATCCGGGATTTTTTCTTTGGAGTCATGATCTATTTTGAATTGGATTGACGATTTTTAGGGTTTTAATTTGGGACATTTTCGGCCCTTGGAAGCTTTGAACGGCGGCTTCACAGAACGGCGAAAAGAATTGGGGTTTTGGGAGTTATAACGGTATTTATATAATTTATCTAATAATATTTTAATTCCTTTATTTCTAAAATTCGTCACGAACTCCAAATGAACTACAACGACTGTCGCCCCTGGCCAAACACCTCCGTTCCTGACACAATGGAATATGTTTCGTAAGCCAATTTGACTGTTACGATCAGTTTTCGTCAAAATTAAAATATAAATCAATATATATTGAATTTAAACATACATTTTAATTTACTGGGGCCACATACTGACTCCAAAAATTATGGAAAAATAAATCTAGATATGTTTTGACAATATGGTCCTAACAAAACTAATTTCGTTGAATTTGGAGACCGTTTGAAAAATGGCGCTTTTTCCAGTCGATTAAATTTACACTTAAAACTAAACAGGCATTTAAATTCACCATGCTCACGTATTAATTCCAAAAATTATGAAATTTTAAAATAATAATAATTTGATAATCCCGGATCTAACAAAAGTGGTTTCATCGAAAACGGAGGTCATTTGCAAAATGGCTATTTTTAGGGGCTATATAATATATTAAAATATATATAAATTCCATGGCGACTATTTTAAATTTTAATCTAGACATAACTTCCAATATATAAAGTGAAATCTCAGTTTCTTACATTTGTTGGAAAGATATTATTAAACAGATTCAATTATTTCCGGTTTTATTGAAATCCAATTTATTTTGAATTATGTACATTCATTTGAAATTAGAAATCGAATTTTCAAACTACCGCGCCATTTCGCGTTCATTTTATAATTAAAATAAATTTATACATTCTAACTTCAATTTAAATAAATTTTTAGTTGTTATTATTTAAAATAAATCATTTTAAATATTCAAAACCCATTAAAATAGCTAAAATAAAAAATTTAAATTGGTTTAGAAATTCCGGGTTGTTACAATCTCCCCTACTTAAAATCTTTTCGTCCTCGAAAAGGAATGGAGCTGAAAGTTGTTTAACTAATCAACTCAATTTTCATTCTGGCTTTCATTCTTCAACTTTTCAGTTTCGAAGAATTTTCTAATTTCTCAAAAATTTGGATAACACCCTGAATTTTCGAAAAATTTCGCCATAACCTCCTTTGTACAGCCTTATCGGTAAAACCACAACTTGCCTCACAGGGCCCTCGTCAATCAAAGAGAAAAAGAAGAAGCCAAGTGGCTTGCCAATCGGCTCATAAAATCATCAAACCCAAATAAATACAGTAAATATGTTCCTATTTGTCGGGCATACAATTTTATTCCTCTTCTTAGCTTCCATGCTATGACTTGTTCATTATATACCCATGTACATATAAGCAATTCTAATTAATTTTCAATTCAGTTCAATATTTGATTCAATTTGGCTAAAATTTACCTTTCATTCTCTTATTGGTTTTATCATTCCAATATTTGTATTAGTTAAACTAATATTCACACATCACAACCAGCAATCAATTAGTTGATTAGCTTTTCAAACATATAACTTTCTATATGTACCTAAAAACCATATTTTTAGTGCCAAATCACAAACAATAAATTTTAACTAAGATTTGGTTCTCACAAGTCAATCGAAAACATATAGATATCCCACTTTCGAAACTCGTACATAAATGCAGTTGATGCTATTGCTATCATCGGAATCATTTCCGCGCGACTAGTGTGTGATTCTATATCTATCCAGTATATTCGAGACTTCGAATATATGTTTATGACGCGTATATGCAAAATCTTCATATACTCGATTTTCCAAAACAAATATAAAATAAAACACTCAAATACGAATAATTGATATAAAATTTCAAAACTAAATTTGTTTTTAATAAATAGCACTCTTCTAACTCATTCTAGGGTATTACTAACCTTATCTCTAACGACTTATTCCTATAGGATGTTACTAATACTTTCTTTGATGAATTCTTTCGTTTGGTTCTAATGTGTCTTGTTCTCGTGCTTTGTAAACCAAAGCTCTGATACCAAACTGAAGCAACCTAAACTTCCCCTTACGGGAAAGCCCGGATTGCTATGAGAACACGACGCATTGGAACACAAACAGTAGAACATTTCATTGCTATTACAACAATTACATCATAGTACAAGAATATTTCAGAGCAGGAATAAAGATTACACAGCGGACAAAAATTATATCAGAGATTAAAATACATAGCAGAGGAAATAAAAATGTATAAATACAAGGTACAATGGGAAATGCAATAACTAACACAACTGAAGGAAATACATGGAAACAAAGCTTTCCGAACATGGCTCCAGCTGTAGTCCAGGGTCCTGAAAAGAAATATCTGCAAACCAAAACAATTAGCTTCCCATGTGGAAAAGAGGGGCACCCAGAGTTTAGGTTAAAACAATAAACTCCGAGTTAGTCATGGAACTAGTGTGGGAACTAAAACAGTTATTAACTTTTTATTTTTAAAGTTGAGAAATCCTGGGACCATGCCATATAACATGGAACCGGTTTACTCCACATGAATACTAGTTTAAAACATAAAACAACGCAATGCATTTTGAAAAATGAAGCTATTATAAGATTCAGGTCCCATCACACAATGCAATGCAAGTCGAAGGATAGAGTTTTCCCTTATAATAGCCAAACATGTTTGGTACGTTTAAAACAAATCATTTTTATATTACTATAACTGCATAGTTTCGAAATAATTTCAAATATAAATGTATCAATCATAGACAGCATAAGTACCATATATCTTGTCACGATACTAGTTCTACAACTAAAACGAAAAATGTCGTATTGAAAATTGGATTCTCATCATGAGTCAAGGCAAGGGATGGTCTCCTTACCGATTCAGATCACCTCTAGCAAGATGACCTAGGATTACACACTCTGGGCAACCCTTGGATCCTCCAAGGCCGGTCCACACTTACTTTAGTGGATTGGTTATTCCTGATCATATGTTTCCCGATCCTATCGGACCTATCTATGAGCCACTAGGGACTCAATATCCGAGGTGCCTCACAATCCATCATCCACATAAGTAAAAATATCTGGGCTCCATACCATTACACCACTTCTAGCTAGAAAGAAACGTCATGCACTTCTTGGGTCCCTTATCTCGTTTTTAACTCATACCGAGGTGTAAGGCTCATGAACTAACGCTATACACAAAGCTATGCTAATTAAATCTGTGCTTTGATCATCATCCACAAGACTCTGCTTTTCAACAAAAGCCTTAATCATTTGCATCTTAGCATGCCACATTGACAATTCACGCCATACGATTGATGTCTATCGATATATAACCTCTAAACTTGTACGTCTCAGAGAAGGGTGTTAAGCAAGAGAATAAATTCTCCGCCACCAAACAGATATATATTTAATAGAAATTAATCAACACAGAATGAAATCCAATGTCAGACACAGAATGAAATCCAATAAATTCTCAGAGAAGTCCGTTCTGGGTCTGGACGAAACCGAAGGCACCTTATTCCTCGTCCCATATGTCCAATACAGTAGAGAGGTCCTCGCAAATCCGGTAGACTCCAAGTACGTCTGGACGATCACCACTTATTACCTTGTCTTGGGTGTATAGCCCAATCAAGACATCAGTAATCATCCATACGATGTGAAGATCTCCAGTCTTCAACCACCATTTTCATCGTCCACTTTCAATCATCGTATTAATTATTCAGAATGGGTTAAACCCGGTCTTTTCGAATAATTCGCGTATCTTATAATTAAGTGCTATAAAAACACAATGTATGCCTCATTCCAATCCAGAATATTCTTTTATTCAAATATTCATATCATTTGGTAAAGGTTCCCATTAATTTTATCAAAGATAAGTTCATTTAAACTTTTTTTATCTTCCTTTAAAAACCCATTGCAAAAGATTTTTTATTATCTTTTAACAATTCTAAACCCAATTAAGATTTAATAACTAATCGGGATTATCGAGCCTTGCCGAAGTGATCATTTCCAATCCCAACCTATTCATCCCATGGAGCAAAACTGGTAGTACCCCATATCTAACACCCATTGTGTTATCGGTAAATTTAATTACCATTTCCCATTCAAATCGAATTAAAGATTTACCTATCGCATGGAGTAAAACTGGTGGTACTCCATTCTCGATCATTTCTCAAATTTGGAAAATTTAATTACCACGTTAATTTTTCAATCTAATTAAAGATTCATTAAAATTCCTCTTAGTTTTAATCTCCAAAAGTCATTATTTGATGATTATTCAAATTTAGGAAACAAATCCCGTCTATAACTGGGTTAAAGAACGAATGTCTTTTAAAACATCATTCACGATAAACCCAAAGTCATCTTCCATTAAAATGAAATCTACACGGAAATCATAACAGTGTATTATCGATATAAATTCTCGTATTAGACTAATAATATAAATGGAATATTGGCAAAGCCTTTTAAATTCCATATATAGTAACGATCTTCATTCACAGAAGCTCATCTCGATTATTACCAAATCGAAATTCATTCAATTCCAATTTAATCTATTAAATTGAAAAACTATACTTCGGAAAATTACCATTAAATCTTAATAAAAAGATTTATAAATTCCAAATCATATTTTCACTGTAAATTGGGTTAAAGAAAAAATGTCATTTAAAACACAATTCATGATAAACCCATAATCAACTTTCATTTCAATTCCAATTAAATATTAATTAGTTGGTAAACTTCTCTAAATCTTAATTAAAAGATTTATTCTTTTCTCAACTGGGTTTAAGAACAGTGTTATTCAAGACACCATTTACGACAAACTTAAAATCCAATTTGATATTAAATACAAGGCTCAGAATAGAAAATAATATCGGCTTATATTCAATATCGAATTCTGAAACTAACGGATATCGTATTGGGAATAACGATATTTGTATCTTCCAAATTCCTTAACAATATCCGTATAATAACGGAATCCAATATCAAAATATTCCAAAAAATATTTCCACTCAAATCCATTCCAATTCATACGTTGGAAAATTCTTGTTATATCAAAACTATTTCAAATCCAATTTATTTATTTAAAAACATTGGATTATTATTCTTATGACGACCCGAACTTCCCCATAAAGGAAAGCCCTGTTTGAATTGAGAACACGACAAATCAGAATGCAAATAGAAGAACATTTCATTGCATATTACAACAATTTACATCAGAGTACAAGAATATACAGAGTATGAACAAATAATTTACATTTGATAAATATCAGAGATTTACAAATTACAATGCAGAGGAAAATAATACAAAACATAACTGAAAGAGATACACGGATACAGAGCTTTCCGAATCATTCCAGCTGTAAACCATGATCTCGTGAATATAAATCTGCAAAACCAAAACTACTAGCTGCCCATGTGGAAAATAGGGGCACCCAGAGTTTAGGTTAAAACAATAAACTCCAGGTCAATCATGTGACTGGTGTGAGAACTAAAATAGTTATTAACTTAATTTTAAAGTTAGATATATCAAGCGACCACGTCGTATAAAACAGAACAGGTTTCCTCCCAAGAATACCAGTGCATATAACAGAACATCGCAATGCTTTTTGGAAAAATGAAGCTATTATAAGACCTAGGTCCCATCACACAATGCAACGCAAGCCGGAGGATAGGGCTTTCCCTTATAATAGCCAAACATGCTTAGTACGTTTAAAACAAATCATTTGATACTATTATACGTGCATAGTGTATAAAACAACTTCAAGTATAAATGTATCAATCATAGATGGCATGGATACCATATATCATGTCGCTAATACTAGGCTTTACAATCAAAACTGAAATGTCACGTATTGGAAGTTGGATTTCCGTCTGTGAACCAAGGCAAGGGATCATCCTTACCGCTTCGATACTCTCTAGCCCGAGCCTCAGGATCATAGCTCGAGTGACCCTTGGATCATCAGGACCGGTCCACATGAAGTGGAATAAAATGCCTGAACAATACGTTTCCCCGCCCTATGGGGCATAAACTGGTCATATATCGACCAAACCATCAATCGACACCGCAGTGACCGATATAACCAAGGTGCCTTGCTATCCATCATCCACATGAGTAAAACGTTAGGGCTTGCAAAACCCTGACATCACTCCTAGCTAGAAAGAAACGCATGTCCTCCTTAAGGTCCTCTCCTGTTTCTGGTTCACACCGGGGTGAGAGGCTCGCCAATTAACGCTATACACAAAGCTATGCTATATTAAATCCGTTCTTTGATCATCAACCACAAGACTCTGCTTTTCAACAGAAGCCTTGATCATTTGCATCTCAGCATGCCACACAAGCAATTCACGCCATGCAACTGATGTCTATCAATCGCACAGAATGAAATTTGATGTCAGACACACATCCATTTACAAGTTCGTTCTGGGTCTGAACGAAACCGGAGGTACCTTATTCCTCGTCCAATATGTCCAATACAGGAGAGAGGTCCTCGCATATCCAGTTGATCTCCAAGTACGTCTGGATGATCACCACTTATTACCTCGTCTTGGGTGTACAACCCAATTAAGGCATCAGTAATCATCCAAACAATGTGAAGACCTCCAGTCTTCAACCACCGTCTTCATCCTCGACATATCGTCGAATCAGTTATTCAGAATGGGATAAACTCAGTCTTTCTGAATAACTCGCGTATATAATAAACAAGTGTTATAAAAACACAACATACGCCTCATTCCAATCCAGAATATTTCTTTATTCAAATATTCTTATACTTCGGGAAAGGTTCCCATTAATTTTATCAAAGATAAATTCTTTAAATTTATTCTTTAATCTTTCTTTGGATATCAATTCAAACCAAATTAAGGTTTATCCAAACTAGTCGGGATTAACGCACCTTACCGAAGTAATCGTTTGTTTAATTTCCCAATCCCAACCTATTCATCCCATGAAGCAAAACTGGTAATACTTCATATCTAACACCACGGTGTTATCGGTAAAATTAATTACCATTTCACGTTCAAATCTAATTAAAGATTTAACTATCGCTTGGAGCAAAACTGGTGATACTCCATTCTCGACCATTTCTTGAATTCGATAAATTTAATTATCTCATTCACATTCCAATCTAATTAATGATTCGTTAAAACTCTAATTCAGTTTTAATCTCAAAAATCATTACTTAATGATTATTCAAAGCTATGAAATTAATCTTATCTTTAACTGGGTTAATAAACTAATGTCATTTAAAACACAATTCATGATAAACCCGAATCACGTTCCATTAATTATGGAATCTTCACGGAAAACAGATCGATATATATATAATCGATATAAACTTCTGTATCCAACCAATAATATAAATTGAATAACGGCAAAGCCTTTTAAATTTCATATATAGTAATAGTCTTCCTCCATTGAGGTTCACATCGGTTAATACCAAATCGAATTCCATTCCATTCCAATTTATTTTATTAAATTGGAAAACTCTTCTTTGGAAAATTCCCCTTATTAAAAGATTTATAAATTCCAAATCATATTTCACTTTAAATCGGGTTAAAGAACGAATATCGTTAAAATCACAGTTCACGATAAACCCGATTGACATTCCATTTTATTCCAGTTACTAAATATAACTGGAAACCCCAATAATCTTAATTAAAAGATTATTCTTTTCACCTGGGGTTTATGAACAATGTCAATGAAGACACCATTCACGACAAACCCAAAATCTCATTTCAATTCAATTCCAATTAAATATTAATTAATTGGCAAACTTCATTAAATCTTAATTAAAAGATTTAATCTTTTCTCCACTGGGTTAAAGAACAGTGTTCATGAAGACACGATTCATGACAAACCCAAAATCCAATTTGATATTAAATACAAGGCTCTGAATAGAAAATATATTGGCTTATATTCAATACCAAATTCTGAAACCAACGGATATCATATTAGGAATAACGATATATATATATATCTTCCAAATTCCTCCACAATATTCGTATAATCACGGAATCCAGTATTGAAATATTCCGAAGATAATTTCGATTCAAATCCATTCCAATTCATATATTGGAAATCCTGGTTATTTTTTAAACCATTTCAAATCCAATTTATTTATTTAAAATATTGGATTATAATTCTGGTTCATAACTAGTTCATTTTGATAAAAATATATTTTTATCTTTACAAATATGGAATTTTCCATCTCAATTCTTTCCAAATAATTTATTTTGATTTTACACAAATTATTGATATTTTTAATAATCTTATCAAGGCTCGTACAGTCGATTTCCATAAACGGTCATCGAACTGCACTTATAGCAACCTTTTTCAAATTTTATTTAGACATAATTCCAAATCCAAACATTAGATTTCAAATATCTTATATCCGTTGGAAAGCTCTTTTCGATACGAACCCAAAGTTTCTGATTTTAGGAGAATCCGACGGTCGAATCTCCCGTAATGTCAATTCGAAGTCCATAGTCAAAATTCACGAACTACCACGGCGCGACGCGTTCTATTCAGGCCATTATATATATATATATATATATATCATCGATTTCCATTTAAAACATATTTTATAAATCGTTTTAAATTCGTTTTCAAAACGATTTCAACTTCATTTCAATTTTCAAATCAAATTTGAATATTCCTTTATAAATTCGCTTTAAATTTATTTTAAAACGATTTCAATTTCATTTCAAATTTCAAATCAAATTTGAATCTTCCATATCATTTTAATATTAAAATGATAATATTTTCAAAATATCAAGTTTTGAAATTACTTTTCGATATTCATTATAAAATGAATAAAATCGACAAATTCCTGTTCGTGTTAAAATGATGTTTAACTACTTAACACAGCTTCACATTTCAATATTCACTGAATATTATTTTAAAATATTCATTAATTCTGAACTAGAATCAGACAAAGTCAATTACCATATAATTTTATTTATATGGATTTCATACACACATGTACACAACAATAATCAAACACAATCAACCATCATTCAGAGTGTATTACACAACTGTATAAGCGTTAAAAATAAATAAATAACGCTCATCACAGCCTATCAACCCATCGATTGCCATACCACTAATTATTGGGATTAGGGTATGTCAAATATCAACCCAATACCCGTGTGAGGTTTTCAAACAACAGACACAGATTTTATTTGTGTAGTTGGGCGATGTGTGAAATATACCGTCCCAATCAGTATCCGATAAATGGGTGTACATAAACAAATCGTCCGATTTGTTTATGAATATTTATTTTAACACATGACTATTTTATACAATTCATATATACAATAAAAAAGGACATTTTTATTATTCAAATATTTTATTCACCACAAGAACATTTTATACAGTTTATAAATACAATAAAAATGAAATTTTTATCATTCAAATATTTTATTCGTCACATGAATATTTTATACAGTTCATTTACACATCACATAATCTCAATCAAATTCCACAACATAATACAATCAAACAAGTCGTCCATGGTCTGTGGACGACTGGGAGCAGTTCATATATGCAGTTATAAAACAAATAACCGTGCAGAAATAATTTTAGTGAGAAGTTCTCACCATGCTTTCGGCTTTGCCTAAAATTGTAGCGAGCTCTAAACATTCTCTGATCTCTTCTAGAATGTAGAAGACGTCGTTACAGTCCAGGTGTCTCTCGTTTCACTGGATTTCGACCACAAACGAAAAAGATATGATTTTTATAAGATTAATCAACTTTGCGACGGTTTTAAGTGTTGAAACCATTTAAATTTTAAATAGCCGATACCTTCGGTTTTTAATTTAAAACTAGGTTTGAATTTTTCCTCTAATCCGCGTAGCTTGGCCAAGATCAAGCAGCACCACCTTGTAGTGCCTGGAGAGGCGCGCGTTCGCCAGAAGGGAGGCCCAGGTCGACGGCCTGAGGAAGCCAACGGTTCCGATTTTAGGAGAATCCGAAGGTCGGATCTCCCGTTACATCAATCTGAAGTTAATGGTTGAAATTCTCGAATGGTCGATGCGCGACGCGTTCTATTCAGGCCATTTAGATATATAATATATATATGTATATCGTCGATTTCAATTCAAATCATATTTCATAAATTTGTTTATAAATTCATTTCAAAACGATTCCAACTTCTATTTCAATTTTAAATCAAAATTGAATATTCCATATCATTATAATACTAAAATGCTAATATTTTCAAAATATTAGGTTTTGAAATCCATTTTCTTTTCGATATTCATTATAAAATGAATAAAATCGATCGATAAACTTGTTTGGGTTAAAATGGCGAATATCTACTTACTCGGCTTCATATATTCCAATATTTTTTTGTTCATCCAAAATCGAACATCAAAATCCTATTTTAATTCTTTACTGAATATTATTTTAAAATATTCATTATTTTAAATTATTCGTTATTTCTGAATTGGAATGTGACTCACTGAATTACCTTATAATTTTAGTTATATGGATTTAATACATCACATGTATCCAACAATAATGATAAATAATCATTCAACATTCAAACATCATCCAGAGTGCAATTTACAACTGTATAAGCATTAAAAATTAAATAACGCTTATCACAGTATGTTGATCCACCGATTGACATACAATTAAATTTAGGGGAGATGTGAATAAATTACCATCCCCCAGACTCGTGTGGGGTTTCCAAACAACATCAGTCTATTCAGAATAATCACTGGTTAATTAATTTAACCAGTTCTAATTTGATTTGAATTATTTTTCTGATTTAACAATTTTCACTGTTTTAAATTATAAATAAATATTTATAATTTAATTTCAATTATCACATTAATATTAACATTATTTTTAATATGTTAATCATCACAACATCACAATCAACACACAATACAGTCAATTTAAATCATTCATGGTCGGTGGACGAGGGTAGTGAGCTAAGAGACACCGTATACAATTTATAATGATTAAAACTAATAAAGATCTACACTGGAAATTCTATATATTTTTATACATGAATACAATAACATGATAAAATATAATTTAGTGAGAAGGAGTTCTCACATTGTTTTCCACTTCGTCGGTCTTTAAATGATGATGGTTTAAATAAAATTAAACTGTCATTTTAATTTTATCAGAATTTCCAGTGGCCTCCATTTCAGTTATGGTTTGTTCCACGTTGTAGATCTCAATTTTGCGGTTCCAGCGGATCTGAAATCACGTGATTCTGTGCTCGTATGAAAAAGATATCATGATTAATACACTAATTACCTTATTAACATAGCCTAGGATAATTAAAAAATTAATTTAATAGTGGTTAACTTAAGCGTTGTCGTGTAATCCCACTTCCTTCTCAAACCCATCGCCCCTTTTTTCTTGATTTGAAACCTCATTGGTGCCCCCGCTACAAGCCATGAGACCCAGATCTAACGATGCCATGGCCTTCACCTTGGCGAGAGCTCCCTGCGCGCACCACCTTGTTGGACTTGGTCGCTCCATTTATCTCGATTTCTGCCCCCAAACGACGGCAGTTTGGGCTAAAAGATCGAGCTCCCTGCCTCATGATACTTGATCAAACCCATTTCATTTTGAAGCCCTCACTTAGATCTAGGATTTTTTCTTTGGAGTCATGATCTATTTCGAATTGGATTGGCGATTTTTAGGGTTTTAATTTGGGACATTTTCGGCCCTTGGAAGCTTTGATTGGCGACTTCATAGAACGGTGAAAAGAATTGGGGTTTTGGGGGTTATAATGGTATTTAAATAATTTATTTAATAATATTTTGATTCCTTTATTTCTCAAATTTGTCACGAACTCCAAATGAACTCCAACGATTATCACCCCTAGCCAAATAACCCCAATTCGGACACAATGGAATATGTTTCATAAACTAATTTGACTGTTACGACCAGTTTTCGTCAAAATTAAAATATAAATCAATATATATTGAATTTAAACATACATTTTAATTTGCTGTGGCCACATACTATCTCCAAAAATTATGGAAAAAATAAATTTAGCAATGTTTTGACCATACAGTCCTAATAAAACTAATTTCGTCAAATTTGTAGACCATTTGAAAAATGGCCATTTTTCCAGTTGATTAAATTTACAATTAAAACTGAACGGGCATTTGAATTCACCACGCTACATATTAATACCAAAAATTATGAAATTTGAAACCTAATAATAATTTGACATTCCGGATCCAACAAAAGGGGTTCAGTCAAAAACGGAGGTCATTAGCAAAATGGCTATTTTTAAGGGCTATATATTACATTAATATATATATATATATATATATATATATATATATATATTCCATAGCGACTATTTTAAATTTTAATCTAGACATGACTTACAGTTTATAAAGTGAAATCTCAGTTTTTTACATTTGTTAAAATGATATTATTAAACAGATTCAAATTTTTCTTGTTTTACTAAAATCCGATTTATTTTGAATTGTGTACATTCATTTGAATTAGAAATCAAAATTTCAAACTACCGCGCCATTTCGTGTTCGTTTTATAATTAAAATAAATTTATACGTTCTAACTTCAATTTAAATAAATTTTTAGTCGTTATTATTTAAAATAAATCATTTTAAATATTCAAAACCCATCAAAATAGCTAAAATAAAAAATGTAAATTGGTTTCAGAAATTCCGAATTGTTACATTAGCGCGTAGTCATATCCTGACATTATGAACCCAACGAAACTTGTTTCGTCAAATTTCGAATCCGTTTGTTTTGACAGCGTATTTTTAAAGTCAAAATATTAGCCGTTTTCGCATTAAATTCCGTACAATCATAGAACAACTCCAAAAATTACAAAATTTGAAATCTAGTAGTAATTTAATATTGTGGATCCAACAAAACTGGTTTCGTATAAAATGGAGGTCATTTGCAAAATGACTATTTGTAAGGGCTTAAATAAAATTAATAAAATATAAATAAATTCAAAAGCAATTCCAATAAATAATAATAAATTAATATTATTGTATATGCCCAAATATAATATCATATAGCTTCAAAATAAACATACTTGGGTTTATAACTCGATATTTCAATTTTCTAGTCAAACGATATTAATTTCCTATGAAACTTGTATTTTATTTAATAAATTGTTTTAATTTATAAACGATTTCAAAGCGACTTTTTGAAATTTTAATTTGGACATAAATTACAATTTATAATACAAAATCTCATTTTTTTTTTACATCCATTAGAAAAATATAGTTCAAAATGTTCCAACTTTTCTTGTTTTACAGAAATCTGACTTATTTTGAATTCTGTACATTTGATTGAAGTTCAAAACTAAATTTTCTGAAGTACCACGATGTTACGAGTTCATTTCGACTAAATTTTAATTTTTTACATTCAAACTTCGATTTAAATAAGTTCTAAGCTGCTAATTTTCAAAATAAATCATTTTAAATATTTAATTTCAACTAAAATCAATTAAAATTTCATATTTTAAACTGACTAAAAATATTGGTTGTTACATATAAATCCGAGTTTATTTATTTTGGAGCTATATGATACTCTATTTGGATATATATGATAATATTAATTTATGATTAATAAATTGAATTGTTTTTGAATTTATTAATAATATATTTGTTTTATTTAAAGCCCTAAAAATAGTCATTTTGAAAATGACCTCAGTTTTTGAAGAAATGAATTTTATTAAATCCGTAATGATTAATTATTGCTAGATTTTAATTTTCAGATCAATCGGAGTTGTTTTGTGACGATGTGAAATTAAAATGTGAATCAATCAATAAATTGACTTTAAAATAACGTTGTGTGAGCAAACGGATTCGGATTTCGATGAAACAATTTCGTTGGGTCAGTATTGTCAAGCTATAGTTGTATATCTATTTTCATCGAAATTGGATATTGTATGTGATCATATGGATTTCTAAACAACGAATGTAAGCAACAATTGATTAAAATTGAATGTAAAAATCGAATAAAATAATATTTTCTCCTTCTATAAATATCCTAATCTACCTTAACCCTAATTTACTTTTCATCTCGTAGTTAGCAAACTCTATGCCGCCATGTTTCTTCACAAAACCTATAAACTTAAGCTTCATAAAATCATTAAAATTCAAACAAATTTAGGATCCTAAAAGCTCATACAAGTGTATATGGATTCGTATTAGCTTTTCCTTCATGCTAGTATAAGTGTTGAGTGGCTCGACTTTCAGTTTCTTTGCTGGAATGTTTTGTGCATGACCTAGGAGGGTTCACGTGTGTGGGAGTTTGAAGAAACGATAGTTGATTTAGAGTATATATTAGGGTTTAGGAGGTTGAGTAGTTTTTGTATGCAAATTTTGGGAATATTCGAACCTTGAAGAGTTCGCTACCTGTACTGAAAGGCGTAAAGGACCTATTCGAACATGATATGAGTGAAAGCATCGAGTTCGAAATTATGGGTATGGAAAGGAAGAGTGATCGACGAGAAGAATCATGGTTATTTTTGCTTCATTTTAAGAGGATCATGGAGGGAGAACGAATGGAAGAAATAGGCACATTGACCATGGTTTTTTTCTTTATGTGGCCTGTAGAGTAACAGGAAGAAAGGGATGAGTGCATGGGTGAGGCTTTAAAATGGTAATTTATTAGGTTAATGAATATTTAATGGTATTAAGTTATTTAAATATGTGTTAAACTTGTAAAATTGATAACTTCTTCATACATTATCAGAATTCAGGAAAACAAAATCTATTGGGAACGTATGGACACGGGCTACACAATGAAACTAGTTTAGAGCGATTTGGAGCTCGTTACAATTTATGATGAACTAAAATGCCTGATTGAACAATCAATAATTAATCGTTATTCAACGATTAATAACCAATGTGAGTAAACTCACTAACGTTGTCCAGTTTTTTAATATTATAAATGTTATTTAATGTTGATATATGATGATTGAATGATGTGTGATGGTTGTTGGATTAATTGCTAATGAATGGATTGAAATTATAGATATTGTTATATATATAACGTTTGTTAAATATTGATTCTATTTATTATGATATCTCATATTGAAATAGTTATTGATGTTATTTACAGTTATTAACATTTGTGAATGTAGGGAAACGGGATGGAGGGATCCAACTGGATTCCTCAAAATTATTACTATTTATTTTCATATATTATGATATATAATGTGTTAACTGTTCTGTGAAATATTTTATTATGTTGGATGTTTGAATAACATTAGCACTAGAATAATTGGTATTTAAATACCATAAAAATATATTCGAATGAAATGGAAAATGAATTTGGGTTTTTAAAAGGAAAATTTTGTTTTTAAAATAGAAATTTAATTTCGAATGGGCTAGAATATAATAGCTTGTTTTTAATGAAAACAAGTTGTTTGATTTATAAATGATATTTATAAATGAAGTGAAATAATTATCATTGGATGATTTGGGAATGTAAATTCAAGAATGAATTTAAAACGGGAATTTGGAAATCTTTTTAAAAATAAAACAATGAAATTTACTTCGATGTTTGAAATGTGAATAGAATTAAAATAACTCCATAGGATTTATAATTAGAATTCAACTGTGTCAAATGTTATAAAAAATAATTTATTTCTACGAACTATATAACGCATAATTCAAAACCTAACAAGATAATTAATATTCAGTTTGAAACCAATATTTTATGATTGAATGTAAAATCGATAAAGAATTATAAACTTATTAAATAAAATAGAATAGAAGGTTAATGTGTAAATGAGATTTGACTAATAAAATGGAATGTAAATGAGAAGTTATAAAATGACTCGGTAAATAGAATTTGAACCTATAATAATATTTATAAATTGAAATCAAGATTGATTTGATATAACGAGTCTGTATTTCTAGAAAGACATAATATTCACATTTTAAGTGAATAATGGTTTAAAAGCAAACATTTTGCAGATTGGAATAGTTTTAAGGGAAACTGGTAAAGATTTGGGAGTGATAAATTCAAAGGTGAATTTAGGAAATTGAGTTAACCTGAGATGATAATTTATTCCAAAGTTCAAAAAGTTAGTCGAATAACCACTTTTTAAAAAAGATTTATATATTAAAATTCGATTATATTGAATTCAGGAAAGTACTATTTACTTTTCGTTTTAATCAAGACTTAATTGTTTATTTATTTAATTAATTATCCAAATTTATGAATAAGAGTAATACTTTAAAGACAAATATTTCGGAAGCAGGGATTATAACATTATCATTATAATCAGTGTTTTCCGCTAAAGAAGTGGATTCGTAAACTGAATCTGAGAGTTGCGTAAGCTATGTGTTGTTAGTAACTAAAGTTGTGAGCTTTATCTATTTTGAAGTTAAGAATGTTGTTCAGTTAAGGTCTGAGAGGTAATTATACCCAAATTGATTGACTTCATAATTAACTAAGGAATAGTTAAGGTTCGATGGCAAAGATTGGTTAGAGATAAGGTTAGTTAATGAGCGATTGATAGGTTGAGGGGTCGTAACGGTGTTTTATGCAACGTTCGATTAAATCTAAGTACATGGATTTTGGAAACGTTTTCCAAATATAATCAGGGATGTTTTCTAAGCATAGAAATGAAATGGTTTTACGGATAATGTAATAACCTGCAATTTCTGAACCAATTTAAAATTTTATTTTAGCTATTTTAATGGGTTTTGAATATTTAAAATGATTTTTTTTTAAATAATAACGACTAAAAATAAATTTAAATTGAAGTTAGAACATATAAATTTATAATTAAATTAAAACAAGTTTGAAATGGCGCGGTAGTTTGAAAATTCGATTTTCAATTTCAAATGAATGTACAGAATTCAAAATAAATCGGATTTCAGTAAAACAAGAAATATTTGAATCTGTTTAAGTATATCTTTCTAACGAATGTAAGAAACTGAGATTTCACTTTATAAATTGTAGGTTATTTCCAGTTTAAAATTCAAAATAGTCGCTATGGAATTTATATACATATTTTAATATTATATATAGCCCTTAAAAATAGTCATTTTGCAAACGACCTCCATTTTCGACGAGACCACTTTTGTTCGATCTGGAATATTAAATTATTGTTAGGTTTAAAATTTCATAATTTTAGGAATTAATATGTGAGCATAGTAAATTTAAACGTGTTTGGTAATTTCAGTTTGAATTTAATCGACTGGAAAAAGGCCATTTTTCAAACGGCCGCCAAATTCAATGAAATTAGTTTTGTTAGGACTGTATCGTTAAAACATAGCTAGATTTATTTTTCTGCAATTTTTGGAGTCAGTATGTGGCCCCGGTAAATTAAAATGTGCATTCAAATTCAAAATATATTGATTTACATTTTAATTTTGATTAAAACCGATTAAAACAGTCAAACTGGCTTACGAAACGTATACAATTATGTCTGAAATGGGGGTATTTAGCTGGGGCGACAATCGTTGGGGTTCATTTGGAGTCTAGACAAGAAATTTCATATTTAGGAAATTAAAGAATTAAAATACAAGTAAAATATATTATAAATAGCCTAAGATTTTCCAAATCCTAACCCTACTCAGGAAGCCGCTGCACTTAAGAATAAACGGATGAAATTGTCCCATTTTCAATCCAATTTTTCCTTCAATTTGAATCAAATTAAAACCCAACTCCAAGATGAATTTAAAGAGAATTTCGAGAGCTTCAAGACCATATGAGTCTGATCTGATTTCATGACCTGAGCAGTTCGAATTTGGCTCTCAAAGCCTCACCGTTCGTGCACGATTTTCGAGGGCGTGGGCTTGTCGAGTGCGCCGCCAGTGGAGGCGCGACAAGGTGGCGCTACGACCTTCCTCGTGAAACCACCCGATCGTCGTCCGGTCTCCTGTGGTTCCATGCATGAGCGATTGAAGAAGTCGAGCTTGGGTTTTCTCGTTCCAGGGAGCAAGCGAAGAAGAAGGAGTAAACGGTGTAAAGTGATTAAGGTTAATTAATTACTGTAATTAATTAATTTTATTAAATTATAAATGTAATTAATATTTAAAATTGTGTAACTTCCTCATATGATGCCAGAATTCAGAAGTCCGTTGGAACCGTAATTTTGAGCTCTACATTTCAGAACTGATTGGAACAACTTTAGAGCTGGTTATGATTTTTTATAAAATTGAACACCTGTTTAATTTTATTAAAATAGTCATTGTTTAACGATTCCGAAACCGATCAAGGTGAGAACTCCTTTTCACTAAATTATATTTTATCATGTTATTGTATTCATGTATAAAAAATATATAATTGTCAGTGTAAATTTTTATCAGTTTTAATCATTATAAATTGTATACGGTGCCTGTTAGCTCACCTCCCTCATCCACAAATTATGGATGATTTAGTTGATTGTATCGTATGTTGATTGTGTTGTTGAAATGTTTAACATATTAAAAATAATGTTAACATTAATGTGATAGTTGAAATTAAATTATAAATATTAATTTATAATATTAAATAGTGAAAATTGGCTAATTAGAAAAATAATTTAAACCGAATTAGAATTGATTAAATTTGTCAAACAATAATTTATTTAAATAAACTGTTGTTGTTTGAAAACCCCATACGGGCCTGGGGATGATAACTTATTCACATCTCCCTTGAATTTAATTATATGTCAATCGATCGTTGGACCGACAGACTGTGATAAGCGTTATTTAAATATTTAATGCTTATACAGCAGTAAATTTCACTTTGGATGTGAATTGGCTGTTTAATAGTTGTTTATCACTATTTTTGAATACATGTGATGTATGAAATCCATATAACTGAAATTATATTGTAATTAATTGAGTCGTATTCCAATTCAGAAATAAAGAATATTTTAAAATAAAGAATATTTTAAAATAATGAATAATTTAAAATAATATTCAGTGAATAATAAAATATGATTTTTATGTCTGATTTTGGATGGACACGAAAATATTGAAATATATGGAGCCGAGTTAAGTGTATACGCCATTTTAACCCGAACGGGTTTATCGATCGATTTTATTCATTTTATAATGAATACGAAAAGGAAATGGATTTCAAACCCAGATACTTTGAAAATATTATCATTTTAAAGTTATAATGATATCGAATATTCAATTTTGATTTAAAATTGAAAACAAACTTTAAATCGTTTTGAAATGACTTTATAAAGGATTTATGTGACACCCCACGTCCATTAATGTCACTCACAAAGGGAATGCATTAACTTCCATGGAGCGTTTTAAGTGTGCATAGAACAGAAACTTAACAACAAGACAGATATAAAACAGTACTTAAAAATTTAAAACTTCATTCATTGCAGCGGTAAACAAATAGGTTTGGTTACATCATCAAAAAACGCAAAGACTAGAGTCAAGTACATAATATCCATCTTGATTAAATCAGAGTACATGAAAATGGAAGACATAACCCTAACATAAAATAGCCATAAATAAGATAGGCTGAACTTTTACTTCAGCGATCCAAGCAACTTCCAAAGAAAGAGATAAAGCTGTCCAAAATCAAGCTCCACTAGTGCTAGTCCCACCCTGAGCACCTTGGGGGGGGGGAGGAAGAAAAGAGGTGGAAACAAAGGGGTCAGACATAAAGTCTGGCGAGTGCAATAACTTTAACAATATAATCATTAAGTAACTAGGACAAGGCATAAGTTGGAAAATAAGGAAATGACTATGAACAAATGGGTATGACAGAGCAAACAAAGGAAATAAGATGAACAAGAATAACGTTAAAGGCGCACCTACTCACTATAAGATAATTACTACACTGCACCACACCAAACACCCTACAAGTTGATCTCGCCTACAGAACTTAATAATGATAATGGTAGTTTCTTGTACACCTAGCTGCCTTCATAGGTGTCGTCTGCCCCTATCTCCACTAGGAGTACCCACTACCCCTATTCGATCAGCTCCCTGACTCGTAGATACCCGTGCTGGCCCCACAGTGGGGGTGTATCACTCCCCAAAGTGGCAACCTGATACCACCAAGATGCACGGCTTATATCTAAACGATGCAACAACGTCTTACCTACCAGCCCGGGCCCACACACGCATATGACCCCATTGGACATGTGTTGCCACCGCTAACCCGTTTTGACCTCTTACAATCAAACCCAGTACGCGTGTCCCGTCCTCGACTTGGGTCGAGCCCACAAAGATACTTAATGGGTTACTGGTTTGAAAAGGGTCCCCATGCAGGACACAAGCTTTCTACCTATGCTTGGTCCCCTCTAAGGTTTTTCCCCACTTAACCCTATTCCTATTCATGTCTTCTTACATGTTTCAATCTTGGTTAAGTGCATCTAATCGTATTTCACATGCCACCCAAGGCACCCACTTAATTTCACAAGCCACCCAAAGCACCCACTTAACCCCCTCATGTCCCACCACATGTTTATCTGGTTAAGTGTTTCTTAATTCATTAACACCGTAACCTTGTAAAGACCTCCAACATTAGACTGACATTTGTGTCAACTGGATTTGTCGGGCGGGTTCGGGCAGTCTTACACCACAAACGAGCCTAACCTCGTGTCTTTACAACTGTTACGCATTTAATTCATGCCTTCAAACTCTCACATTAGACTGGCATTAGTGGCTGCTGGATTTGTCGGGCGGGTCCGGGCAGTCTTACACCACAAAAGAGTCTAACCTCGTGTCTTAGGCGGTTTATCATTACACGTCTTCATTTAACCCCAAATTGGATTAATATCCCTATTCAAATTTTTCAATGAATTCCAAATATACTTATGTCCATAATTGTCTCAATTATGTCCATAAATGCCGATTTTTCCAATTAATGTCTTAAATTAATTATATGCCTTTTCAAGGCCATTATGCCGATTCTCAATATGTGTATATTCAATATTGCCCCCATCGTCCCCACGTTGTTCGTTCGTTTATCATGACATATATGTATATTAGACTAGTAATTGGTCTAGCACATAAAAGGGAAGAAACATCGCAAATTTTCATAACACACAAAATGGATCTAATCTTGCAAATAAGGATTACAACATAACTTGCATAAACTTTGTATTTTCATGAATCTAAACATAGGCCTAAAAGTGTGAACTTGCATATATATATAATATAGTTTTTCACCTAAAACTTGCATATATGAATATAGTTTTTATTCCAAAACTTGCATAGGCCATAGTCACAAACTTGCATAAAACTATATACGTCATACATCTAAATCTAAAGGTGTAATCTTGCATATATGTGAATCCAATTTCTACCTAAACTTGCATATAGTCACTTTATTCGATTCACATGTAAACTGGTGTATAATTCATATAGAAACTAGCATATAATCTACACCCAAACTTGCATATAAAATGATGTCAAACGTGAATCAAGTTGAACATAGGTGATTTGTCATATGAAAAGGGATCCACAACAAAATTATCATTATGAACAACTAGCATATATTCACAAAATATCACATTTTTTCAATGTCTCACAAACATAGCCATATAATCCAATTTATAACTCAACCCAGTTAATTTATTAATTATCTTATTAAAGAAATTGAATTCACAACTCAAAGAAGGTCTTGATTTCTGGAATCTGAGTTTTGAAATTGATTTAGCTCGCCTTTGAAGTAGACAAATTCGTTGTTGTTGTTATAAATTTGAGTTGAATTGAGTTGATTAGCTTCACTTTTCCTCAAGTTGGTGGCGGCTACTCTAGGTTGCAAGGTGATAGCATGACGGCCATGGTTCTAATTTTTATTTGGTTTTAGGGTTTGAGTCTACATGTGTTTATATAGAATTTAGGATTAATTTAGGCCATCCAATCAACCTAGAATCAATCAAGACCATCCAGTCAAGATAGAGTGACACCTCAACCCTAATGACTCAGCACTGAGTCACAAAATCGTCATCCCTCAGATCTACTCGGGGGGGCAGGTCGACCCCCAGGTCGACCTGCAGGGGGGAGGTCGACACTTGGGTCGACCCCCTGGTCGACCTGGGTCCTGGGCGGGAATTTTCCGACCCAGCCCGCTTCTGATTTTTTATTTGAATTTCGAACTTGTTTCGAGCTGTTTGAACTTATTTGAATTTTCTGGAAACTTCCGACAGCCATAACTTCTTCATATGAAGTCAATTTACGCTAACTCGGACTCTATCTCAACCAGAATTCCGAGACGAACACAATGGCGTAACATGTTTCCCTTGATTCCTACATTTAAAATTAAGTATTCTTTAATTTGTTAAATTTAATATTTAAATTTACAGGGTGTTACATTCTCCCCTCCTTAAAGGATTTCGCCCCCGAAATCTACAAGTTAAGTAGAATGCATATCCTAACATCCAATCATCCATCTACTCAACCATCAAACACAGGCATCCATTGTCCTTACAAAATTTCTAATGATGTATGAACATATGCAAGAAGTGTGTGTATATGTTCCTTATCTAATGCAGAATCAGGCGGTCTACTGATTCAGTTGACCTCCTAAATGCAAATCATGATATTGTTATGCGTCCATTATGTATGCGAAAGATTCCTATCGATACATATTATTTCTACATGTGTGCACAACCATTCATCAAAATGCAGCATCCATATGATGACACAACCATTATACATCCATTAAATTAAATATGCACACACATTTATACGCAACATGAAGGTGATTGAGCCGATCTAGTGCCTAAGGTGTGTGTGTATATATGCATCCACGAGCAACCACTAGCAACCACTTGCATCCATTCGCATCCATCAGACATAACATGTCTCAAACACATGTTTCAACCATAGGGTTCTTCCTAAATAAAGATCGAAGATGTCATCGCAAAGATAATACTAAAAGATAGAAAAGTATCAACAAAGCGGTAGAAAAAAGGAGAAATCAAAACATGCCCTCAAAAAGGAAAGGGTACAACGTACGCATCTTATCTTCCGTCTCCCAAGTCGTGTCTCTTTGATCATCTCCCCATTGCACTTTGACCAACTTGACCTCTTTGTTGTGAAGCTTTTTGACCTCCGATCCGAGAATGCATGTAGGAGCTCGTCTGATCATGGAATTGCGCTCTACTTCCACTTCTTCGAGCGTCTTGGCTCTACCACTTCCGCCGTATCGTGTAAACACTTACGCAAATGTGAAACGTGAAACACGTCATGAACTCCGCTGAGCTTCTCTGGTAACTTTACTCTATACGCCATCTGCCCAATCCTCTCTGTAATTGGAAAGGGTCCTACGAACCTTGGTGCCAACTTCCCTATTGATCCAAAGCGGACTACGCTTCTCAATGGTGACACCTTAATAAAAACCATGTCCCTAACATTGAACTCAAGATCGGTTCGTCTCTTATCAGCATATGACTTCTGTCGGTCCTGTGCCGTCTTCATTCATCGTCGAATCAGGTCTATCTTCTCCGAAGTCTCCCTAATCATGTCGGATCCAAGAAAAACCCTATCTGTGGATTCCCACCAACATGTTGGTGATCGGCACGGTCGTCCATAAAGAGCCTCATGCCAATGCTAGCCTGAAAACTATTATTATAGGCGAACTCTACTAGTGGAAGGTGTTCTTTCCATGTTCCTCCAAAGTTTAGAATGCATAGCCTCAGAAGGTCTTCTAGTATCCGATTCACCCTCTCGGTCTGGCCGTCCGTCTGAGGATGATAAGAGGTACTTAAGCATAATTGCATTCCAACCGCCTCTTGTAAGCTCTTCCAAAATTCGCTTGTGAAAATAGGATCTCTATCGCTCACAATGCTGGAGGGTATGCCATGCAAACAGACTTTCTCTCGAAGGTAAACAGATGCTAACCATGCGGCGGTCCTTTTACTTTTGACGGGAATAAAATGTTCACATTCAGTAAGTCGATCTACAATTACCCAAATCCCCGTATTACCCTTCCTCGATCTTGGTTACCCATCTACAAAATCCATGGAAACGCTTTCCCATTTCCAAAGAGGAATCTCTAAGGGATGGAGCAAACCTCCGGGCTTCTTTTGCTCCGCTTTGACTTGCTGGCACACTAAGCATCTAGCAACGAACTCGGCCACGTCCTTTTTCATTCCGGCCCAAAAGAAAACTCGCTTCAAATCCCTATACATCTTATCACCACCGGGATGTATGGTCATCTTAGAGCGATGTGAGTCTTCAAGAATTTCCTTCTTTAAACTTTCTTTTTGTGGTACGCAAAGTCTTCCATCTCTACGTAGCCAACCTCTTTCATCTATAGCATATCTATC
This sequence comes from Allium sativum, assembly GCA_030737875.1. Classification (NCBI taxonomy): domain Eukaryota; kingdom Viridiplantae; phylum Streptophyta; class Magnoliopsida; order Asparagales; family Amaryllidaceae; genus Allium; species Allium sativum. Next base: position 969,184,675 of record CM060918.1, on the reverse strand, counting down.
CAGATGTCTTGAGGACTCCCCTCCTATAAGCTTGCCTACTATCTCAACCAATTGTGGGTCGCTTCGTTGTGCCTCTCCAATTCGACCCAAAAGTGTAGGTTGCACCTCTAATAATGCCAACAATCCGGGTACATATTCGACAGAGGGTCTGAAGTCAAAGGAAGATATATACTCCAAACTCTGTCGCTCTACATACAAAGGACTTAAAGTTAACTTCTTTCTACTTAGGGCGTCAGCTACAACGTTACCCTTGCCAGGGGTATATGCGATCTCAAAATCGTAGGGTGCCAAAAACTCCATCCATCTCTGTTGCCTCAAATTTAGGTCCTTCTGAGAGAATAAATACTTTAGTGACTTATGGTCTGTATACAACTCAAACCTTTCGCCAAGCAAATAATGATGCTACGACTTAAGCGCAAAAACTATGGCCACCAACTCCAAGTCGTGGGTAGGGTAATTTTTCTCGTGGGTTTTCAACTGTTTTCCACCATAGCATATCACCCTTCCTTCTTGCATTAAAACTGCGCCAAGCCCTGTCCCGCAAGCATCGGTATACACAGTGAATGCCTTACTCCCGTCTGGCAAAACTAAAACCGGAGTTGTCGTCAATGCTCTCTTCAGACGTTGGAAAGCATCATCACAGTCAACATCCTAAGTAAAAGTCAAATTCTTCTTCGTTAATCGAGTGAGAGGGGCTGATATCTTCGCGAAGTCCTTAATGAACTTCCTATAATAGCCAGCCAGCCCTAAAAAGCCTCTTACTTCAGTTGCGTTCTTAGGCGTTTTCCAATCTTGGATTGCCGCTATCTTAGCGGGATCCACAGCTATCCCTTCCTTAGAGACCACGTGTCCTAAGAACCTCACTTCTTTTCTCCAAAAATGGCACTTGGAGAACTTAGCTTTTAGCTGATGTGCTCGTAGGGTCTCTAAGACTTCCCTAAGATATAGGGCATGCTCTTCTTCATTTTTAGAGAAAACCAGAATGTCGTTACAAAGACTACCACAAACTCGTTCAGAAACTCCCTAAATACCCTACTCATTAAGTCAACAAAGTATGCGGGTGCATTCGTCAAACCAAAAGGCATGACGAGCCACTCGAAGAAACCGTCAGGAGTTCTAAATCCAGTCTTATTGACGCTATCTTCAGCCACCCTTAGCTGATTAAAACCTGTAGCCAAATCCAGTTGTGAGAAAACCGAAGCTCCCACCAACTGATCGAATAAATCGTCTATCCTCGGTAACGGGTGTCTGTTCTTCTTTGTTAGCTTATTCAGCTTCCTATATTCCACGCACAATCTAAGTAAACCATCAGCTTTTGTAGCAAAACGACTGAAGCACCCCACTCCGAAATAATTCTTCTTATGAATCCCTTCTCAAGCAATTCTTTCACTTGCTTACTGAGTTCTCTTCTCTCTCTCGGAGCCATGTGGCGTACAGGTAATGCAACTGGCTTTGCATTATCTATAAGTATATTCGAAAGTCTATCTTACGCCTCGGGGGTAAACCACAAACTTCATCGATGACATCCGAGTATTCACGAACCACTCCAACAGACTACAAATTCTCAACAGACGCGTCAAGCGATTCTAGATAACTTAGCATAAAAGAATTCATGGGATTACAAGAGATTTCAAGAGTGTTGCCCAAGCGAGTCATAATCCTAATCTCTCTCTTTTCACAATCTAGGATGGCTCCATTACAGGATAGCCAATCCATGCCAAAAATTAACCCATAGCCCGTGAAGCCCAAAACATAAGCATCACATCTAAACCCAACGCTAGGTATAGAAATTTCCAAATCCAAACAAATCATCGACAAATAGGCTGAGCCCTTAATTGGATTTGAAACAACTAAGGGATCCTCTACTATACTGGTGTTTAGGTGTAGTGTCTCAACTAAAGCAGTGGATATAAAAGAATGCGATGCGCCAGAATCAAAGAGTGTGCGAATAGGATGATCGAAAAGATAAACTAAACTTTCAACGGAAATCGTTCTACCTCGTTCCTGCAGCGGTGGGACCACGAGAGCCTGGACCTGCCCCTTTGACTGCCCTGGTGCCATGAGAGCCTGAATCTGCCCTCCAGAGGTAGGCCCTGCCCTCTGCCCTTTCTTTGGGAAGTCCTTAATCGGATGTCCTGCCTCGCCACAGTGGAAACAACCAGTCTTCTTCTTCTTCCTATAGTCTTTGCTTAGATGGCCTGGTGTCCCACAGTTAAAGCATCTTTTCTTTCCCTTACCATTGTTGTCTTTACCACCCTTCTTGTTCTACTGTTGCTGTTGTGGTTTCTTTTGATCCCCTTTCTTCTCAGGTTCCTTATTAGTATTGGCGCCTTTCTCCTCTTCATGCATGAGCGCCATATCAACTAGTCTCTCAAAGGTGGCCCCCATAGGGATGTGGGTCATAGCTAACCCATGTAGCGGCTCGTTCAAACCCTTAACAAATCTCAGTGCCTTCTTTTCGGGTGTATTCACCAAGTCCAAGCCAAAACTTGCCAACTGATTGAACTTGTTGACATATTCTTTCACTGATAGATTCCCCTGCCTCAATGCCAAAAACCTCTCCATGTATAGATTTTCTTCAGCCCGTGAGAGAAACTTCGCCTCAAACCTACGCCTGAAATCCGGCCATGTATCAACTGGACGCTCTCCATTAGTGACCTCCCACCGAAACGAGGCCTCATCCTTCGTTAACCAGGTAGCTAACTGGACCTTTCTTCCATCTTCTACCTCAAAGATTCCAAACAGTTCTTCCACCTCCTTTAGCCAAATTCGAGCTTCAACAAATGTTTCCAACCCATGAAAAGATTTCTTGCCCATTGCCCGAAAGTCCTTGCATATCTTTGCGAAAGTGTCAACACGGGGAGGAGGAGGAGCATTTGTTGGGCCTGCGACATGGGCCCTAGCTTCCAGATACCTTCTAAACCATCCTTGTATCGGTATCCCCTCGGGTATCTCAGGAATTCCAGACATGCTGAAAAGAAAATAAAGAGATTCAAACGAAGAATTCGAAAGAAAGATATATGGATCTTGGGGTTATGTTTTTAAAATAAACTTTTCTCTCGAAGATATTCTCCTCAAAACATACTTTTGAAAGTATTTCTTGATAAAATACTTTTGAAAAATAGTTTTTCAAAATATCTTATATGTTCTAGTAACCTTCAGCTCTGATACCACGTGTGACAACCCACGTCCATTAATGTCACTCACAAAGGGAATGCATTAACTTGTATGGAGCGTTTTAAGTGTGTATAGAACAGAAACTTAACAACAAGACAGATATAAAACAATAATTAAAAATTTAAAACTTCATTCATTGCAGCGGTAAACAAATAGGTTTGGTTACATCATCAAAAAACCCAAAGACTAGAGTCTAGTACATAATATCCTTCTTGATTAAATCAGAGTACATGAAAATGGAAGACATAACCCCAACATAAAATAGCCATAAATAAGATAGGATAAACTTTTACTTCAGCGATCCAAGAAACTTCCAAAGAAAGAGATAAAGCTGTTCAAAATCAAGCTCCACTAGTGCTAGTCCCACCCTGAGCACCTTGGGGGGGGGGAGGAAGAAAAGAGGTGGAAACAAAGGGGTCAAACATAAAGTCTGGCGAGTGCAATAACTTTAACAATATAATCATTAAGTAACCAGGACAAGGCATAAGCTGGAAAATAAGGAAATGACTATGAACAAATCGGTATGACAGAGCAAACAAAGGAAATAAGATGAACAAGAATAATGTTAAAGGCGCACCTAATCATTATAAGATAATTACTACACTGCACCACACCAAACACCCTACAAGTTGATCCCGCCTACAGAACTTAATAATGAAAATGGTAGTTTCATGCACCCCTGGCTGCCTTCATAGGTGTCGTATGCCCCTACTCTACTAAGAGTACCCATTACCCCCATTCGATCGGCTCCCTAACTCGTAGATACCCGTGCTGGCCCTACAGTGGGGTGTATAACTCCCCAAAGTGGCAACCCGATACCACCAAGATGCACGGCTTATATCTACACGATGCAACAACGTCTTACCTACCAGCCCGGGCCCACACACGCATATGACCCCATTGGACATCGTTGCCACCGCTAACCCGTTTTGACCTCTTACAATCAAACCCAGTACGCGTGTCCCGTCCTGGACTTGGGTCGAGCCCACAAAGATACTTAATGGGTTACTGGTCTGAAAAGGGTCCCCATGCAGGACACAAGCTTTCTACGTATGCTTGGCCCCCTCTAAGGTTTTTGCCACTTAACCCCATTCCTATTCATGTCTTCTTACATGTTTCAATCTTGGTTAAGTGCATCTAATCATATTTCACATGCCACCCAAGGCACCCTCTTAATTTCACAAGCCACCCAAAGCACCCACTTAACCCCCTCATGTCCCACCACATGTTTACCTGGTTAAGTGTTTCTTAATTCATTAACACCGTAACCTTGTAAAGACCTACCACATTAGACTGGCATTTGCGGCAGCTGAATTTGTCGGGCGGGTCCGGGCAGTCTTACACCACAAACGAGCCTAACCTCATGTCTTTACAACTGTTACGCATTTAATTCATGCCTTCGACCTCTCACATTAGACTGGCACTTGTGGCTGCTGGATTTGTCGGGCGGGTCCGGGCAGTCTTACACCACAAAAGAGTCTAACCTTGTGTCTTAGGCGGTTTATTATTACACGTCTTCATTTAACCCCAAATTGGATTAATATCCCTATTCAAATTTGTCAATGAATTCCAAATATACTTATGTCCATAATTGTCTCAATTATGTCCATAAATGCCATTTTTTTCAATTAATATCTTAAATTAATTATATGCCTTTTCAAGGCCATTATGTCAATTCTCAATATGTGTATATTCAATATTACCCCCATCGTCCCCACGTTGTTCGTTCGTTTATCATGACATATATGTATATTAGACTAGCAATTAGTCTAGCACATAAAAGGGAAGAAACATCGCAAATTTGCATAACACACAAAATGGATCTAATCTTGCAAATAAGGATTACAACATAACTTGCATAAACTTTGTATTGTCATGAATCTAAACATAGGCCTAAAAGTGTGAACTTGCAAATATATAATATAGTTTTTCACCTAAAACTTGCATATATGAATATAGTTTTTATTCCAAAACTTGCATAGGCCATAGTCACAAACTTGCATAAAACTATGTACGTCATAGATCTAAATCTAAAGGTGTAATTTTGCATATATGTGAATCAAATTTCTACCTAAACTTGCATATAGTCACTTTATTTGATTCACATGTAAACTGGTGTATAATTCATATAGAAACTAGCATATAATCTACACCCAAACGTGCATATAAAATGATGTCAAACGTGAATCAAGTTGAACATAGGTGATTTGGTATATGAAAAGGGATCCACAACAAAATTATCATTATGAACAACTAGCATATATTCACAAAATATCACATTTTTCCAATGTCTCACAAACATAGCCATATAATCCAATTTATAATTCAACCCAATTAACTTATTAGTTATCTTATTAAAGAAATTGAACTCACAACTCAAAGAAGGTCTTGAGTTCTGGAATCTGAGTTCTGAAATTGATTTAGCTCGCCTTTGAAGTAGACAAATTCATTGTTGTTGTTATAAATTTGAGTTGAATTGAGTTGATTAGCTTCACTTTTCCTCTAGTTGGTGGCGGTTACTCTAGGTTGCAAGGTGATAGCATGACGACCATGGTTCTAATTTTTATTTGGTTTTAGGGTTTGAGTCTACATGTGTTTATATAGAATTTAGGAATAAGTTAGGCCATCCGATCAACTTAGAATCAATCAGGACCATCCAGTCAAGATAGAGTGACTCCTCAGCCCTAATGACTTAGCACTGAGTCACAAAATCGTCATCCCTCAGATCTGCCCGGGGGGGGGTGAAGGTCGACCCCCAGGTCTACCTGTAAGGGGGAGGTCGACACTAGGGTCGACTTGGGTCCAGGGCGTGAATTTTCCCGCCCAGCCCGCTTCTGACTTCTGATTTGAATTTCGAACTTGTTTCGAGTTGTTTGAATTTATTTGAATTTTCTGGAAACTTTCGACAGCCATAACTTCTTCATACGAAGTCCAATTTACGCAAACTCGGACTTTATCTCAACAGAATTCCGAGACGGACATAATGGCGTAACCCGTTTCCCTTGATTCTTACATTTAAAATTAAGTATTCTTTAATTTGTTAAATTTAATATTTAAATTTACGGGGTGTTACAATTTATAAAAAACGTTTTAAATGGAAGTCGAAGAAATATATATTATATATATTAAATGGCCCGAATAGAACGCGCCGCGTAGCGACCGTTCGCGAATTTCAACCATTAACTTCAAATGGATGTAACGGGAGATCCGACCGTCGGATTCTCCTAAAACCAAACCACTGGGTTCGTATCGAAAAGAGCTTTCCAATGATAATAAGAGATTTGAAATCTAATGGTTAGATTTTATGATATGTCCAAATCAATTTTGGAAAAGGTCTCTATGGATGCACTTCGGTGGCCAATATTGGAAACCGAATGTAAGGGCCTTAATAAAATTATTAAAAATATGGAAAAATTGTGTAAAATCATAACAAATGATTTGGAAAGATTTTGGATGAAAAATTCCAAGTTTTGAAACGATAAAAGATATTTTAATCTAAATGAACTAGTTAATAATTAGAATAATGATCCAATTATTTTTAGCAATAATAAATTGGATTGAGAAATGTTATTAATCTAACCAGAATTTTCCAACATATGAATTAGAATGGATTTGAATGGTAATAATCTTCGGAATGTTTCGATACTGGATTCCATAATTATACGGATATTGTTAAGGAATTTGGAAGATATATATATATATATATATCTTTATCACGAAAATAGTGTGAAGGACAAAATGAAAAAAAATTGTTCCATCAGGACAAGAGGCTAAAATTATGTCCATAAGGACAAATTTTTGTGTAAAGCATGAAATTATAGTTGACCCCTGAATTTGTCCCTTTACACTAAAATTTGTCCTTATGGATCATATTTTAGCCTCTTGTCCTTATGAAATAATTTTTTGTTCATTTTGTCCTTCACAATAAAAACCCCTATCGTTATTCCCAATACGATATTTGCTGGTTTCAGAATTTGATATTGGATATAAGCCGATATAATTTCTATTCAGAACCTTGTATTTGATATCAAATTGGATTTTGGGTTTGTCGTGAATGGTGTGTTTATTAACACTGTTCTTAAATCCAGTTGAGAAAATAATAAATCTTTTAATTAACATTAGAGAAGTTTTCCAAATTAGTTAACATTTAATTGGAAATTGAATTGAAATTGAATTTTTGGGTTTATCGTGAACGCTGCTTTAAATAACATTTGTTCTTTAACCCAATTAACAGCGAAGATATGATTTGGAATTTATAAATCTTTTAATCAAGATTTAATGGAAATTTTCCAAAGTAAAGTTTTCCAATTTAATATATTAAATTGGAATTGAATGGAATTCGATTTGGTAATAATCGAAATGTGCTTCTGTGAAGTAAAGACCATTACTATATATGGAATTTAAAAGGCTTTGTCGCTATTCCATTTATATTATTAGTCTGATACAGGAATTTATATCGATTATATACTGTTATGATTTCCGTGTTTATTCCATTTTGATGGAAGATGATTTTGGGTTTATCGTAAACGATGTTTTAAATGACATAGGTTCTTTAACCCAAGTAAAGATAGGATTTATTTCCTAATTTTGGATAATCATTAAATAATGATTTTTGAAGATTAAAACTAAGTAGAGTTTTAATGAATCTTTAATTAGATTGAAAGGTGAATGTGGTAATTGAATTTGTCAAATTTGAGAAGTGTTCGAAAATGGAGTAACCAGTTTTACTTCATGCGATAGTTAAATCTTTAATTAGATTTGAACATTAAATGGTAATTGAATTAACAATAACACAGTGGGTGTTGGATATGGACTACTACCAGTTTTTCTCCATGTGATGAATAGGTTGGGATTGGAAAAATAAAATAAACGATTACTTCGGTAAGGCTCGATAATATCGACTAATTTGATAAACCTTAATTTGGTTTAAAGTTGTGAAAAGATAATACAAAATCTTTTAAAATGGTTTCCAAGTGAAGATTTAAACAAGAGGTTAAAATGAATTGAATCTTTGATAAGATTTATGGGAATAATTCCCAATGTAACGAATATTTGAATAAAAGAATATTATGGATTGGAATAAGGCATATGATGTGTTTTTATAGCACTTGATTATAAAATACACGATTATTCGGAAAGACCAGGTTTAACCCATTCTGAATAACTGATACGACGACTAAGTCGAAGATATTGATGACGGTGGTTGAAGACCGGCGATCTTCACATCGAATGGATTGCTACTGATGCCTGGATTTGGGTAGCTCACATAGAGGGGTTACAGTGGTAGTGGTTCGGATGTACTTATTAATTGTCCGGATATGCGAGGGGCTCTCTCCTGTATTGGACATATGGGACGAGGAATAAGGTGACTCCGGTTTCGTTCAGATCCAGAACGGACTTGCAAATGGATGATATGTCTGACGTTGTATTCCTTTATACTGTATTCCTTGATCTCTGCTAAATATATATATCTTTTTGGTGGTAGAGAATTTTCTCTCTTGCTTAACACCCTTCTCTGAGACGTACAAGCTTAGAGGTTATATATTGGCAGAAATCAATGGTATGGTATGGAATGATAATATGACATGTTGAGATGCATGGATCAAAGGCTTTTGTTGGAAAGCAGAGCCTTATGGATGATAATCAAAGCATAGCTTTAATTAGCATAGCTTTGTGTAGCGTTAGTTCGCGAGCCTTACACACCGGTATGATGGTGAACTGATGGTCAGGTCAGTATGCTTTTGAGATGAGGATAGACACCTTTAGGTTTGTCACGGATTCGTTCGACCGAGATGAGCTGAGTGTGGTCGCTCCATGCTTAGAGGGATAGGGCACACGCCCCGATTCCTAGAGGGACAGAGTAAGCGGTGTTTTCTCTAGCTGAGACACAAGCCATAGTGATACTTGATTTCCCAAAACAACGGATGTGCATTACAGTGTTTTCTCTAATTGGGACGTAAGCCGTTGTGTATTGCACTATGCGATAGATCTTTCGAATCAGCAGCCATCATGATGGAAATCCAAATTTCCAATACGAGCTTTGCGGTTTTTGTTGTGTACCTATACGTATGGCGACATAATAGGATGGGGTATTATGCCGTCTAAGATTGATACATTTACTTTCGAAGTTGATTTATGCACTATATACTTATAGTTGTAAAAGATAAATTTCATGTATCAAGCATATTTGGCTATTATATGGTAAAACTCTATCCTCCGGCTTGCGTTGCATTGTGTGATGGGACCTGAGTATTATAATAGCTTCATTTTTCTTTTATTTAGCATTACGAGTTTTGTTTTTTGGTATTCATAGGGGATAAACATGTTCCATGTTTTACAACATGTTCCCGTGATTTACCTAACTTTAAAAATAAAGGCTAATAACTGTTTTAGTTCTCACACCAGTCCCATGACTAGCTCGGAGTTTATTGTTTTAACCTAAACTCAGGGTGCCCATATTTTCCACATGGGCAGCTAGTAGTTTTTGTTTTCGCAGATATTTCTTTTCCCAGATTCTGGATTACAGCTGGAACTATATTCGGAAAGCTTTGTATCCATGTATTTCCTTCAGTTGTGCATTGTACTTATGTATTATTTTTCCACTGCTTTGTATTTTAAATCTCTGATATTTTTCTATGTAATATTTATTCATACTCTGATATATTCTTGTACTCTGATGTAAATTGTTGTAATAAGCAATGAAATGTTCTGTTGTTTGTGTTCCAATGAGTCATGTTCTCAACTCAATCCGGGCATTCTCGTAAGGGGAAGTTTGGGTCGTTTCAGATAAGAATTTAAGAAATTGAGTTAAGGAAATTATAAACTAGAATGAAACTTTTATAACTATTAATTAGCAGTTAAAACCTTTTAAAAGTTTGTATTTATTTCTCTTAAAAAATTATATTAACATTTAGTCCATTATTTGGGTACATTATAACCAGAACTCCTGAAGATGATGTTTTTTCGATTAAGGTTTCCAGTTTTGTGGATTTGTACAAATTCCCGCTTTTTATTTTTTAGTTGTTGCATGTTAGTTATTTACTCAGAATATGGGTATAAATTTTACTAATCAACTATAACTTGCATGTACTCTACCATGAAGAATATAATGTCATTTTAGGACTGTCATTCTCCATTAATATTGCTAGGTTCGTTTTGGTGTTTGTTTTTGAATCAATTCTTGATTTATATTATGGTCTGCTTTCTACAAGTCTGATGGTTATGACGAGTGTTACAGGAAACAAGAAACATAGGGAAGGTATGAAGACATATTTGCTCTCTAGAGACCCTCCCAATTGAAAGCAAATCTTCAAGGTGGGAATGATAAGGTAAAGGGTGTATTTCGAATATTCATTCAAATTGTTTGTTATACTTTCGGCAGTAGTTCCATATAATGTGTATTTGATTATTACCAGTTTTCATATGGTGATTTTGCAGTTGGAGGCTAACTACATCAAAGATCGTCCTGAAACAGATATTGTATCTTTATCTAATATTGTATGAAGTTCTTTATCTAATATTGTATGAAGTTGGTTTATAAATATTATCTTTGCTTATGAATCTAAGTATTTTTTTATGAATATTGTATTCAACTTAATTTATGGAAATGATGAATAGTTATTGTTTTTAATGAATTTTTTTTCGATTGATTCATATATGTTTATATACTATTCGATTGAAATTTAATAAGAATGCTGTGAAAAATTACAACAGTGTTTAAAAACTGATGATTAAAAACACCATTTATATTTTTAGAAGCAAAAAATAAACGCTATAGAAAACTACATACAGCAGTAAAAAAAGGCTGTCTAATAGAGTTTTTGACAGCGTTTGTATTTTGTTGTTGTAAATTTCATCTCTACGACCGTATGTTTTTATACAGCGTTTCTAACAACGTTGTAATACCATATTACAGCGTTTTCCAAATGTTGTTAAAAGTATATTTTGGTGTAGTGGATGTCAATTTGTCCTATTTTTTTATTAATATTATATTAATATTTTTCAAAACTTAACTTTTTGAAATCCAAACTTTCCAAATTCAAATTAAACATTAAATAGACTTAATGGAACGTCAATTTGAGTTTAAAACATTGTTTATATGGCTAACTCAAATTCAATTTCAAAATTACTATCTCAAATAGATTTCGCTATTCACTTTGAAATTGAACACACCATTTCATATCAAATCCTTGTTCAAATAAATTTCCACTTTCGCATTAAATTAATTTCTTTCCAGTTTCAGATATATAATTCCAGGTTTATTTTTTACACCTGACTAAATGAAAATAATATTCATTTACATTATCAAAATGGAAAAAGACATTACCAATACTTATATAATTACATATATGTGGGTGTAACATGTGAAGTGTGCTATATTATCACTAGTAACAACCATAGTAACATCTAGGGTTGTCAATTTCCTACACGACCTAAAACCCGACCTGAAACCCACATGGAAATTAACAGGTTAACCCGACCCGTTTAGTTGGCGGGTCATTTTTGGGTCAACCCGAATTTGACCTTTTTATAAATGGGTGGTTAGGGTTGACCCGCTAACCCGATTTTGACCTGCTAAACCCGATTATATATTGTATCTCTTCCATACTGTTAGTATTTATGTACGCTGTTAGCGTTAGTCTTTTTTGTATGTAGTAATTAGTATGCTCATATATTCTTGTGTAAGCTATTATATTATACTAATTTATTCTTGTATGTTGTTATTTATATTTTACTTACAACTACTGTATCACTTTCATACGGCTAGTCCTTTATCTATGTGGTATGCTCATATATTCTTATGTATGGAGAATGATTTTTGGATATGTGATTTCATGCTTTATATATGTGTTGTCTATTTGAAACACCCCACCTCCGTTAAGATCACTCACAAAGGGAATGCCTTAACTTCGGTGGAGCATTATAGGTAACAGACACAGAAAATTTACAAGACAGAAATATAAGCAGCAAAGAACAACATTTATTTCATACGTGGTTCATAACAAAAGCATTACACCAAACTTGTCTCAAAGCAACTTCCAAATCCTTACATCAAAATATCTGTCTTGCTTAAAATATAAAGAAGCATAAAACATAAATAAAACTGCATAAATCCCCAAGTAGTAGTGTATCCAAAGCCATAGCCAAAAGCAAGAGATTCCAAGCTATACATCATAGAGTCTTCAAGCTTGGGAAGATAAACGATCCAAATTAAGCTGAGTTATTCCCTCCCTGGGTACCGGGGGGAGGGAGGAAACGGAAGAAAAGAGAGCGAAAGAAAAACGGGTCAGACATAAGTCTGAGTAAGTCCAGTGACTTTTCAGTGTGTGAATAAGGAAAAGGTCATGATAGGAATAAACTGAAAATAGGACAGTACCGGAACAGCAAACTAACATAAAACTATACAAGGCAGGATAAACCAAATATACATCGCACCCATGTCTAATTCTCTGCACCTACTTATACTTGTCCAACTAGCACCACGTGTTCATGGTGAAATGATCCCTTTATATCGATCAGCTCCTACTCGCATGCTTTTATCACGTGTGTCATTCGACCCCCGCTTGACTATAGATACCTGTGTTGTTCCCACCACGGGGTGTATCAAATCCTATGGTGGCAACCCGACACGAATCAAGATGCACATTGTATAACTACTTATGCCCAGTGCCTGCTTTTTCCACTCCGGAGTATGTGCACACCCGTACTTCGTCGAAACCTACACTGGCGCACCAACCGCCGACGTTTTGACCGCTTATAATCAGCCCAGTAATCGTGACCCACCCTGCCTAGTTCAGGGTTCCATGATACATCAATGTGGGTTACTGCTGAAATGGGTCCCCGTTACTAGGGTTTTCTAGCCAACATGTTAAATCGGTTAAGTTTCCAAATTTACCTAACCCCACCTATCAGATTAGTTAACACGTTGAATTGGTTAATTGTTTTCCTTAATTGACTTAACCCTACCAATCTTGACCTAGCTTTATCAAAGCACCAACCACTCACAATAGATAGGTATTGTTGTGGTCACTGGATGTGCCGGTAGGTTCCGGGCAGTTTTACACCACAACTCAGTCTAACCTCGGGTCCTTTTTGGGCTCAATGCACTAACCACCCACATTAGACAGGTATTGTTGTGGTCACTAGATGTGCCGGTCGGTTCCGGGCAGTTTTACACGACAACTCAGTCTAACCTCGGGTTAGGCATATTCGTCTTTTCTAAATTTACATATTTATTCTTTTATGTTTATATGTAAATTTGTCAATAAATTATTGTCATGGCCCACTTTCCCTCTAATTCAAGTTCATGGTTTTTAGCAAAATATGTAAATGACTATGAGCCAAATATGTCAGTTATATGTAATTTCCAAGTTTTTCCCAACGTTACCCCCATTGTACGTTCGCGCTAATCACATAAAGTCATTGGGTCCGCAAATTAGCCCAATTTATAAACAAGAGGTAAAAGAAGGGAACATTTAATCAAACATATGTCACGTAAATTTAAATTAACATGTCTCATGAAACTTGCAATTAAATTGGATAGAACTAGCATAAGCCTAAGCATGTGAACATGTAGATCTAGGCATAGGTGAACATAACTTGGTTTATAAACTAGCATAATTTAGGGGAATCATGACATGTACATTACCAAAGCATGTATAAATTTAACTTTAACATGTAGATATGACCTAGATCTAACAATAATGATCATATGAACTTGCATGAATCCACTTTATAAACATGCATATAAACATAGGTCTAATTTTTGGATCTAACACAGAACATGTAACTTGCATATGAACATATATATATATATATATATATAGATCTTGACTTGGGTCTAACATAAAGCATGTATCTTGCATATGAACATATATATAGATCTTGACTAACATAAAACGTGTAACTTGCATATGACACATCATGAAAGGATTGTTAAACTAATATGTGGTATGATGGTTTCGTTCCCCAAATCATAATAAGTTCATCACCCATTTCCACATGATACGATAAGTTCAAATAAACCACAATCATTCCAAGATATACGTGACCAAATTATCGCAAGAATTAGACATGAATTCGCATCATCAATCACATACAACTTGGTTCAAATTCTATTTTCCAATTCATTACAAATCACGTCTTTAATTTATTCACATCTGAAAGGTAACTATACTTACAAACAAAAAGGAATTCTTGAGTTCTAGGATCTGTATTATGAAATTGAATTGCTCGCCTTTGATGTAGATCGTTGAATTCTCTTAGTTGAATTAGATTAGATTTAATTTGATTTTTATGTAGCTTCTATCTTTCCTTTGAGTTGAAAGAGATGACGGCTATTCTAGGTTCACCATTGACGGCATGGCGGCTCTTGGAATGAATTAGTGTGATTTTAGGTTGGGTGTTAGGTTGCTTATATAGAGTTTTAATTAATTTAGAGCCGTCGGATTAACCCTAGAAGCAATCAAGACCATCCAGTCAAGATAGGATAACACCTCAGCCTTAATGACTCAGCAAAGAGTCAGAAAGGACTCAGCAATGGCTCACTGTCCGAATTACAACACTCCAGAAATCTGTGCAGGTTTTTAGCCCGGCCAGGGTGCACTTGGTAGGTGCGCCAGTGCATTTTTGTACTGGCGCACTTGTGAAGTGCGCCAGTGCATTCTGGTCGACTTCCGTTTTTCTTGCCTAACTTCGTTCGTCCATATCTCCTTCATATGGTGTCCGTTTTACGCAAATTCAGAGTCTATCTCAAGTAGAATTCCGAGACAAACGCAATGGTGTAACCCGTTTCCCTTAATTATTACATTTGGAATTAATTATTCTTTGATTCGTTACTTTAATGTTAACTGGAAATACGGGGTGTTACATTCTCCCCTCCTTAAAGGATTTCGTCCTCGAAATCTTCAAGTCAAGAAGAACGTATATCCTACCATCCAATAGTCCATCTACTCAACCATCAAATACAGGCATCCATTGTCCTTAAAAGACTTATAATGCTTCATGATCATATGCGTAGTGTGTGTACGTGTCCTTATCTAATGCAAAATCAGGCGGTCTACTGATTCAGTTGACCTCCTTAATGCAAATTATGTCAGTGTCATGAGTCCATTATGTATGCAATCTTCCCTAATCATACTTTCTACATGAGTGCACAATCATTCATACGAATGCGACATCCACTTGCAACCATCAATCATAACATGTTTCAAATACATGTTTACACCCATTGGTTTCTACCTAAGGATCAAGATAGCACTAAGGGAATATACACAAAAAAGGATAGATACGAGCATGAATAGACTTAAGGAAAAAGAGATCAAAGATGTACCCTAAAAAAGAAAAGGGTAGGTTGCGCGTATCTTGGCCTCAGTCTCCCAAGTCGTGTCTTCCTCAGCGTCACTCCATTGAACTTTAACAAGTTTGACTTCGCGGTTGCGTAGCTTTTTGACTTCTGTACCCAAGATACGAGTTGGAGCTCTTCTCACAGTCGCCTCTCGTTCTACTTCTACTTCCTCTAATATGCTTGGTTCTACCACTTCCGCAGACTCATGTAAGCACTTTCGTAGGTGAGACACATGAAAGACATTATGAACTCCATCCAATCTTTCGGGCAGCTCTACTCTATAAGCCATCTTCCCAATCTTCTCAATGATAGGAAACGACCCTACAAATCTTGATGCCAACTTTCCTGTGGATCC
This sequence comes from Allium sativum, assembly GCA_030737875.1. Taxonomy (NCBI): domain Eukaryota; kingdom Viridiplantae; phylum Streptophyta; class Magnoliopsida; order Asparagales; family Amaryllidaceae; genus Allium; species Allium sativum. The sequence goes on along the minus strand of CM060918.1, from coordinate 969,168,797 downwards.
AAAGCGAATGACGTTCCTCAAAGGAGATACTTTAAGGAACACCTTGTCTCCAACTTCAAACTCAAAGTCGGTTCTTCTTTTGTCTGCGTAGGACTTTTGTCTATCTTGGGCAGTCTTCATTCTTCTTCGTATCAGGTCCACTTTCTCTGAAGTTTCTCTGATCATGTCTGGTCCAAGTATGAACATGTCTGTAGACTCCCACCAACAAGTTGGTGATCGGCATGGTCTTCCATATAAAGCTTCTAAAGGTGCCATTCCTATGGTGGCTTGGTAGCTATTGTTGTAAGCGAACTCCACCAAAGGAAGATGATCCTCCCATGTACCTCCAAAGTCAAGAATGCATAGTCTCAAGAGGTCTTCTAATACTTTGTTCACTCTTTCCGTCTGACCATCGGTTTGAGGGTGATAGGCCGTGCCTAAGCGTAATTGTGTGCCTACAGCTTCTTGCAAACTCCTCCAAAACTCGCTCGTAAAGATAGGATCTCGGTCACTCACTATGCTGGAGGGTATCCCATGGAGTCGAACTATCTCTTTAAGATATATGGATGCTAGATATGAGGCAGTCCTTCTACTCTTAATGGGTATGAAGTGAGCGCTTTTTGTGAGCCTGTCCATTATTACCCAAATACTGGTATTGCCTCTTCTTGACCTAGGCAACCTATCAATAAAGTCCAACGAGATGCTATACCATTTCCACTGTGGGACCTCTAGAGGATGAAGCGAACCACCAGGCTTCTTCTGCTCCGCCTTGACTTATTGGCATATCATGCACTTAGAAACGAATTCAGCTACATCCCTCTTCATGCCATTCCAAAAGAAAACCTTTTGATGTCTTTGTACATTTTGTCTCCACCGGGGTGTATGGTCAACTTGGAATAGTGTGCTTCTTCAAGAACTTTCTTCACCAAATCCCTTGCTTGTGGGACGCATAGTCTTCCATCTCGCCTCAACCAACCCTTATCATCGATGGAGTATCTATTGAGGTGACTAGAAGTCTCACCGCTACTCAGCTTATCTATCACATCAACTAGCTGAGGGTCTTCACGTTGTGCGGTCCCTATTGAGTCCAAAAGAGTAGGCCGCACCTCTAGCGATGCTAACAAACCAGTCACATGATCGACAGAGGGTCTAAAATCAAAGTTGGCTATGTACTCCAAGCTTTGCCTTTCTACAAAGAGAGGGCTTAGGGTCAGCTTCTTTCTACTCAAAGCGTCTGCTACTACATTGCCTTTGCCAGGAGTATAGGAAATCTCAAAATCATATGAGGCAAGAAACTCCATCCATCTTTGCTTCCTCAAGTTAAGATCTTTCTGCGAGAAAAGATACTTCAACGATTTATGGTCAGTAAACAATTCAAACTTCTCACCTAGGAGATAATGGCGCCAAGACTTAAGCGCAAAGATGATGGCAGCCAACTCTAGATCGTGGGTTGGGTAGTTCTTCTCATGTACTCTCAACTGTCTTCCACCATAAGCTACTACCTTCCCTTCTTGCATCAAGACAGCGCCTAGTCCTGTATCGCATGCATCTGTATATACGGTAAACATCTTGCTTCCATCAGGCAATGTCAGAACTGGGGCTGTTGTCAGAGCCCTTTTTAAGCGTTGGAAAGCAATATCACAATCCAAATCCCAAGTGAAAGTTAAGTTCTTCTTTGTCAACCTTGTAAGTGGAGCTGAGATTTTCGCAAAATCTTTGATGAACTTTCGATAAAAGCCTGCTAGCTCGAGAAAGCTTCGGACTTCGGTTGCATTCCGTGGGACCTTCCAATCTTGCACCACAACTACTTTTGCGGGGTCCACAGCTAATCCCTCTTTGGACACCACATGTCCAAGAAACCATACTTCTTCTCTCCAGAAATGGTATTTGGAGAATTTAGCTTTTAACTGATGTGCACGAAGAGTATCCATGACTTCCTTTAGATGCTGAGCATGGTCTTCCTCACTCTTCGAGAAAATCAAAATGTCGTCCATGAAGACCACTACAAACTTATTGAGGAACTCCCTAAACACCCTGCTCATCAAATCGACGAAATAAGCAGGTGCGTTTGTCAACCCGAAAGGCATGACAAGCAACTCGAAGAAACCATCCGTAGTTCTGAACGCGGTCTTATCAATGCTGTCTTCAGCCACTCTTAGCTGATGAAACCCGGTAGCCAAATCTAGTTGGGAGAAACCGATGCACCTACAAGCTGATCGAACAAATTGCCTATTCTTGGGAGTGGGTGCCTATTCTTCTTGGTTAGCTTGTTTAGCTCCCTATATTCAACGCACAGGCGAAGCGAACCGTCCGCTTTAGCTGCGAACACTACTGGAGCACCCCATTCAGAAATACTCCGCCTGATAAACCCCTTTTCTAGCAGCTCTTTAACTTGCTTACTGAGCTCTTTCCGCTCCCTTGGAGCCATGTGCCTAACGGGTAAGGCGATGAGTTTTGCATTATGAAGGAGGTATATGCAGAAGTCTATCTCCCGCTTCGGAGGTAAGCCCTTCACCTCTTCAAACACATCCAAGTATTCACGGACTACTCTAACAAACTGCAAGTTCTCAACAGACGCATCAAGAGATTCTAGATAACTAAGCATAACAAAGTTCATGGGATTACAAAAAGTTTCGAGAGTGTTACCGAGGCGAGTCATGAGTCTAACTACTCTCTTTTCACAATCAAGGACGACACCATTATTGGATAGCCAATCCATGCCTAGAATCAACCCATAGCACGTGAAGCCCAAAACATAGGCATTACATCTAAACCCAACGCTTAGTATAGAAATTTTCAAATCCAAACAAACCATTGACAAATAAGTTGAGCCCCTAATTGGATTTGAAACAACCAAGGGATCCTCTACTATACTGGTATCTAGGTGCAGAGATTCAACTAAAGCAGTAGATATAAATGAGTGTGATGCGCCATAATCAAATAGTGTACGAACAGGATGATCAAAAAGATAGACTAAACTTTCGATAGAAATATTTCTACCTTATTCTTGCGGAGGTGCTGTAAGAGCGTGAACTTGTCCTCCAAAAGAAGGTCCAACTCTCTGCCATTGCCCATGCTTTCTTGGGCAGTCCTTAGCCATGTGTCATGTCCCGTCGCAGTGGAAACAACCACCCATCTTCCTCTTCTTCCTGCAATCCTAAACCAGATGTCTAGGAATGCCACAGAAATTGCACTTCCTCTTGTCACGGGGTTTGTTTTTCTTCCAGCCTTTCTTTGAATCTGTCTTCTTGTTCTGTGACCCCTCCGCTTTCTTGTCTTGAGGCACTTCCACCTTTGCCTCTTTCTTGCCCTTGTCTTCCTCGTGTAACAATTCCATGTCCACCAGTCTCTCATAAGTCGCCCCCATGGGTATGTGGGTCATAGCTAGGCTATGTAATGGATCATTCAGTCCCTTAACAAAACGGAGAGCCTTCTTATGAGGAGTGTTCACTAACTCCAACCCGAACCTAGCCAGCTGGTTGAATTGGTTAACGTATTCCTTGACCGTCATACTTCCCTGTTTGAGAGCTAAGAATTTTTCCATCTGAAGGCTTCGTTCAACTTTTGAGAGGAATTTCGTTTCAAACCTTATTCTAATATCCATCCATGTTTCAATTGGTCTTTCAGCGTTAGTGACTTCCCACCAATATGAGGCTTTGTCTTTGAGCAACCACACTGCCAACTATATCTTCTGTCTATCATTCACTTTGAAGATATCGAACAAATCCTCGGTTTCTTTGAGCCAGTTTCTTGCTTCCACAAATGATTCAGGTCCATTGAAATTCTTTCCACCCATGGCTCTAAAGTCTCTACAAATCTTTGATAAAGCATTTTCACGAGGAGGAGGAGGAGGAGGAGGAACCGCTGCAGCTGGGGGAGGAGGAATGTCTGCTGGGCCTACGTAGTTAGCCCTAGCCTCTAGGTACCTCCTGAACCAGCCAGGTATCGGTACACCCTCTGAAAGGTTAAGATCCCCAGACATGCTGAAACGAAAAAGGAAAGATTCAAAACAAAGGATAGAAAGATAGTGCATATGGCTTTGGGGGATTATGAATTTTAAAGTAAAATAACACATTTTCTAGAAAAATGCTTCTTTAAACTTCTTTTTAAAAATAGTTTTCAAAAACTTTTATCTGATCTAGTAAACCTTTGCTCTGATACCAAATAAAACACCCCACCTCCATTAAGGTTACTCATAAAGGAAATGCCTTAACTTCGGTGGAGCATCATAGGTAACAGACACAGAAAATTTACAAGACAGAAATATAAGCAGCAGAGAACAACATTTATTTCATACGTAGTTCACTACAAAAGCAATACAACAAACTTGTCTCAAAGAAACTTCCAAATCCTTATATCAAAATATCTGTCATGCTTAAAATATAAAGAAGCATAAAACATAAATAAAACTGCATAAATCCCCAAGTAGTAGTGTATCCAAAGCCATAGCCAAAAGCAAGAGATTCCAAGCTATACATCACAGAGTCTTCAAGCTTGGGAAGATGAACGGTCCAAATTAAGCTGAGCTATTCCCTCCCTGAGTACCGGGGGGAGGGAGGAAACGGAAGAAAAGAGAGCGAAAGAAAAATGGGTAAGACATAAGTCTGAGTAAGTCCAGTGACTTTTTAGTGTGTGAATAAGGAAAAGGTCATGATAGGAATAAACTGAAAATAGGACAGTACCAGAACAACAAACTAACATAAAACTATACAAGGCAGGATAAACCGATTATACATCGCACCCATGTCTAATTCTATGCACCTACTTATACTTGTCCAACTAACACCACGTGTTTATGGTGAAATGATCCCTTTATATCGATCAGCTCCTACTCGCATTCTTTTATCACGTGTGTCATTCGACCCCCGCTTGACTGTAGATACCTGTGCTGGTCCCACCACGGGGTGTATCAAATCCTATGGTGGCAACCCGATACGAATCAAGATGCACAATGTATAACTACTTATGCCCAGTGCCTGCTTTTTTCACTCCGGAGTACGTACACGCCCGTACTTCGTCGGAACCTACACTGGCGCACCAACCGTCGACGTTTTGACCGCTTATAATCAACCCAGTAATCGTGCCCCACCCTGCCTAGTTCAGGGTTCCATGATACATCAATGTGGGTTACTGCTGAAATGAGTCCCCATTATTAGGGTTTTCTAGCCAACATGTTAAATCGGTTAAATGTCCAAATTTACCTAACCCTACCCATCAGTTTAGTTAACATGTTGAATTGGGTAAGTGTTTTTCTTAATTGACTTAACCCTACCAATCTTGACTTAGCTTCATTACAGCAGCAACCACTCACATTAGACATGTATTGTTGTGGTCACTGGATGTGCCGGTCGGTTCCGGCCAGTTTTACACCACAACTCAATCTAACCTCGGGTCCTTTTTGGGGTCAATGCACTAACCACCCACATTAGACAGGTATTGTTGTGGTCACTGGATGTGTCGGTCGGTTCCGGGTAGTTTTACACTACAACTCAGTCTAACCTCGGGTTAGGCATATTCGTCTTTTCTAAATTTACATATTTATTCTTTTATGTTTATATGTAAATTTGTCAATAATTTATTGTCATGGCCCACTTTCCCTCTAATTCAAGTTCATGGTTTTTAGCATAAAAATTATACCATTTTTATGCCACTCATTAATTACATGACTATCAGCCAAATATGTCAGTTATATGTAATTTCCAATTTTTTCCCAATGTTACCCCCGTTGTATGTTCGCGTTAATCACATAAAGTCATTGGGCCCGCAAATTAGCCTAATTTATAAACAAGGGGTAAAAGAAGGGAACATTTAATCAAACATATGTCACGTAAATTTAAATTAACATGTCTCATGAAACTTGCAATTAAATTAACATGTCTCATGAAACTTGCAATTAAATTGGATAGAACTAGCGTAAGCCTAATCATGTGAACATGTAGATCTAGGCATAGGTGAACACAACTTGGTTTATAAACTAGCATAATTTAGGAGAATCATGACATGTACATTACCAAAGAATGTATAAGTTTAACTTTAACATGTATATTTGAACTAGATCTAACAATAATGATCATATGAACTTGCATGAATCCACTTTATAAACATGCGTGTAAACATAGATCTAATTTTTGGATCTAACACAGAACATGTAACTTGTATATGAACATATATATAGATCTTGACTTGGGTCTAACAAAAAACATGTATCTTGCGTAAGAACATATATATAGATCTTGACTAACATAAAACATGTAACTTGCATGTGACACATCATGAAAGGAATGTCAAACTTATATGTGGTATGATGGTTTCGTTCCCCAAATCATAATAAGTTCATCACCCATTTCCACATGATACGATAAGTTCAAATAAACCACAATCATTCCAAGACATACATCACCAATTATCGCAAGAATTAGACATGAATTCGCATCATCAATTACATACAACTTGGTTCAAATTCTATTTTTCAATTCATTACAAATCACGTCTTTAATTTATTCACATCTGAAAGGTAACTATACTTACAAACAAAAAAGAATTCTTGAGTTCTGGGATCTGTATTCAGAAATTGAATTGCTCGCCTTTGATGTAGATCATTGAATTCTCTTAGTTGAATTAGATTAGATTTAATTTGATTTTGATGTAGCTTCTATCCTGCCTTTGAGTTGAAAGAGATGACGGCTATTCTAGGTTCACCATTGATGGCATGGCGGCTCTTGGAATGAATTAGTGTGATTTTAGGTTGAGAGTTAGGTTGCTTATATAGAGTATTAATTAATTTAGAGCCGTCGGATCAACCCTAGAAGCAATCAAGACCATCCAGTCAAGATAGGATAACACCTCAGCCCTAATGACTCAGCAAAGAGTCAGAAAGGACTCAGCAATGACTCACTGTCCGGATCAGAATACTCCAGAAACCTGTGCAGGTTTTAAGCCCGGCCTGGGTGCACTTGGCAGGTGCGCCAGTGCATTTTTGTACCGGTGCACTTGTGAAGTGCGCCAGTGCGTTTTGGTCGACTTTCGGTTTTCTTGCCTAACTTCGTTCGTCCATATCTCCTTCATACGGTGTCCGTTTTACGCAAACTCGGACTCTATCTCAAGCAGATTTCCAAGACAAACGCAATGGCTTAACCTGTTTCCCTTAATTATCACATTTGAAATTAATTATTATTAGATTCGTTACTTTAATGTTAACTGAAAATACAGGGTGTTACACTATTGGTGATTTTTTAACTTATTTCTTGCAGGTGATTTTGTAACTTGCTGCATGTTGGTGATTATATAATAGTGCTACTTGTTGGTAATTTGGTTCTTTTGCTGTTTATATTAGTGGACAATATTTGCCAATGGGTTAAACGGGTAAACTCGACCCGACACAGCCCGTTTAGTTAAACAGGTTACACGGGTTGGGTCGGCTTAACCCATTTATAAATAGGTCGAGTTAGAGTTGGGGGAAAATGACACATTTAATAAACGGGTTGATCCAACCCATTTATAAATCAACCCGAACCTGATTTGACCCGACAAACCCATTGACAGCCCTAGTAATATCCATAGAACCATTCAACCATGTCGTAGTATCTATAATATAAGCGTCACAATATTTTAATGCTTATACCCATATTAATAATAATAACTATAATAACATCCACCACAACCATAAACAACCAATATAATCAGATTATAACTATAATAAACATCCCAAATATGGCTAAAGTAGTTCTCACCTTCATATCCACTCTGTCAATCTCTTTTTTTGGTAGCACTCTTATTCGAACCTGCGTAACTTTGCACCATCTTCGCTCATTTCAAGGAAAATACCTTATTGCAACTAGCTATTTGCAACACACGATAAATGACAGTTGCAGTAAATGATATTTAGCAACAAACGTATTATAGTAGTTGCAATAGATTCGATTTAGCAACAGGCCTTTTCTTTTGGTTGCGAAAAGTATATTTTTAGCAACTGCGCTTTTCTTCTTGTTGCAAAAACACACTGTGCTTCCATAACAGTTGCAACAAACATATTATTTGCAATTGAGCTTCCTAGAAGTTGCGAATAAATATCTTTAACAACTATTTTCCTAAAAAGCATTGCGTTGTTTTAAAAAGATGTACTCAATTTATGCACTGGCAATCCAATGGAGTAAACTTGTTCCGCTTTAACGATGTGATCCTGTGATTAGCCTTATTATTAGATAAGTTAAGAAAGATTTCTCATACCGGTCCCATGACTGATTCATAGTTTGTTTTCACTTGCAATAACTGCATTTTTTACAACTGATAACGCTAGTTGCGAAAAACATACTAAAAATAAGTTTAAACTATTAATGAATAAATTTTAATAATTAATTTTAAATAGTTACTATTAAATGATTAACTAATGGTAATTGTATAATAATTAAGATTAAAATTTAATAATATAAATTAAAAATATAATTTTAGTATTATAAAGTGATATTTATAATTGATAATTAAATAATAATAATTAATAATTAACAAATAATAATAATAAACAAATAATAATAATTAACATTTAGAAAATAATAAAATAAATAAATAATTATTAAATAATAATAAAATAATGGATAATAATTAATAAGTAATTTGAAATATGAATATATTTAAATATTAAATAAATAATAAATAATTAATATATTCATAATAAATAAATAACGGTAATTGATCAATATTACTATTAAGGAGTAATTACTAGTTAATAATAATTTCTTGTATAAATTAATTTTATAATTTTTGTTTGATATAGGTATTTTCAACTGAGTTTATTGACTCAACCGACTCAACATATATTAACTGGACCGCATTAACCGATAAAAGCGGTTAACCGATCATTCAGTTAACCGACCGATGTTAATCGAAAAAATTTGGTAACGGTTAACCATCTCAAATTCATAGTTAACCGTTTAAATGAAACTCGTTTAATCCATTAGGTAGCGCAACCCGGTCCACCCGATAACACGTTGGAAATAAACCCTAATCATTGTTCGTATGCGCAGCTTACATTCAGATACCATTTTATTTCATCTTGTTGAAATAAAAATAGATTGAAATTTGCTTCAACTCAGATCTGAATTGCTTACTGCCTGCCTAGCCTTCGATTCCTTGCTGACTGCCTAGCCTTCGATCTGAAGCGCTTGAGCTATGGTGAACGCTGGTTCTAGCAGAAGAAGAAAGATCATGAGTTCGACTAATTTTAATTATCTATGATTATGTAGTTCTGTCTTTGTATGTGCGTGTTGTATGATTCTGTGGTTTTACTAATTTTAGTTACCTAATTATTGTTATGAACGAAACCACATGTACAAAGATCTACAAGAACAGTATATATTATTTATTGCTTACAGCAATGGGTGGAAACTAACAAGTCATAAGCGTGCGTGTCACACATTAAACCGTGCAAATCATCATAAAATGAAGACTTGTTTAGTTTTTTAGTTTCGTTGTGTTTTATCTTCTATGTTTTTAAAAGCAATCAAAATGATTTTGGATTGTTTTCCAAATAGAAAGGTCATCAATGATTTTGAAAGGTGGAATACAATTTGAAATGCAGAAAATGACTTCAAAATATGGAAAAGGAAAACTAACAAAACTCGATAAATTTTCAGCTTTTCATTTAGAGAAACAAGTTGTTTTATAGTATTCAAACTGAACATGTTTTCTTTGATGTTTTTTTTAATAAAAACTCAATCTAAAACATAAACAAAACCAAGCTATGTCTCCACTGAAAATAAGGTACATTAACCACACATTAGCATACATGATGGCCATCATTTTTTTGGCTAGAAATGTACTGATGTAGAGTTCATTGATGATATCCGTATGTATGTTTACACGATAGTTAGAAGATACATTTTTTTGGAAACAACCCCTGCACATAAGCTGCCTATAATGTCTTTTAAATGTGGCCATGGGGACACCACTATCCACTTTGGAGTTTGGACTTTCAAGTCTACATGGCTAATGCAGTTATTTTACTTCCAACCCATGGACAGATAAAATTATCTGCAAATAATATAAGAGGCACTACAACAAAATGGGGCTTACATAGCGTTTGAAAAACGTTATTATATCCTAACATAGCATTTTAGAGAACACCATGTAACGACATGCTATGTTAGACCTTCTATTTTAAATAGCGAAAAAAAAACGCTATGGAAAATGGATTTTGCATAGCGTTTTTGTTTGCTATTAAACAAAAACGCTATACAATATACTATCCAATATATACTTTCTATAGCGTTTTATATTTATATTTTATAGCGTTTGCTAAAATATTTCAATAGCGTTTATTTCGTTATACTATGCATTCTCAATGTTTGTTTCTATAGCGTTTCTTTTCAATAGCGTTTCTAAAAACGCTGTTGTCTATATTATTAATTTATAGAATTTATTTATCACTGTTTCTTTTTTTTCATATATACACACATTTAAACATTTCTTATATGCATATAAATACAACAAATATGTAACGTAATATGATAAAGCTCAATATTTCATATGCAAACAACTTTTCATATATCAAAACATTGTATTTCATACATTTCATTCAAATAAAAAAATTCTCATGTTCATATATAATGTTTCATACATATTTGCATCAACTTACTTATAAACAAGTCAAACAGTTGATTTAATCTTGCTTAGCGTTTCATATTTTCTCCTAAACATCTGCAAAACAAAAAACAATCAAGATATTAGTAATTATTATGTCAAATTTTTACAAAATAAATGGTCACAAATGAAAAAAAAGAGCTAAGATTTAAAATAGGATGCAGCAAGTTATACAGTGGGTACTATGTAATTAAATAATACATCTGCAAACTATTTATAATCAATTTAATGTAAAATAAAAAAAACATGCACTATGTCTATAAGTAGGTTTAATGCGGCACCTATTCATGCAGCATGCATATAAATAAAGCAGGCAGCAGGTATATAACTGAAAGAGACTTACACTTATTCTAGAGCGCCTTAGGCTATTACTTTACTTTCAGAAAAAGGAAAAACTATAGTTCCATGAGTGAAAACGGTAAGATTCGGTTCTTTTATTTATTTCTTCGACTCTAACTATGTTAGAGAAAGGTATTTCATTATACCACGTTCCTTATATTGGGTCATTTTATGCTTGCAACCATATCAAAAATAACTGTTTTACTCTAATGAATAATGACAACATAATTAGCATAATTTTTCTAAATTATAATATGATAAAAGATGACGTTAACAACACTATCTTTTTCAAGCATCAACATAATAAAAATCTTGAAATTAAACCTATAATCAGCACAGCCTGTTTTATTTAGAACCTCTAGCAATTTCCAGCAGAATCTTCCTCAGCTCTGAGGTTGAAATTTCTTTACTTTCTTCCACCTGGGAAAAAGAAAATAGAAAAATGATTGTGCTATCTAATAGAAGTCATAAGAGGACGTCAGATTCAGGTTGTAAAACTTATACCCCAAGGCAGAACAAAATACGATTAAATCACTACAACAAAAAATACTTTTCGCAACAGGCAATATATGTTGCAATAGACCAATTGCAACAGGCCCGCGCCTCTTGGTATAGCCGAAGTTGCAAAAAGTCTACAGCGTATTCTGCCTGTTGCAATAGAATGTTGGGTATACTTTTTTGCAACTGGCCATTTTTGTTGCAGCAGACTATTTTGCAACAGTATATGCTCGTTGCAATAGATTCATGAATCTATGGAAACAAATATAGCTTACAGATATTACATATTAAATGTATTCTTTTTAGTTTTAGTGTATATCACAGAATGAAATAAACAAATAAATATTTTATTTTAACAAAGTTTTAATAGTACAAACAATTATAATAAAAGTTTCTACAATTTTCATACATCATTCATGTGCAACAATTTCTTCTTTCACACAACATGTTTTTTTCGAATAGAGTATTTTCTACTCATATTTCTACCCTATCATACTTATACTATAACAAGATAAACTTGGGCCATTGAAGGTCTTCTTTAAACTGCTACTTGTGCGCAAAAGAGTGCAAATTTTGCGTATCTTAATACTTCTTCTTTGGGGTATCCTTGTAGACTTGAATCCACTATCTCTTTCAATCTCCCTTCTTCGCGTAGTTGCCATGCCTTTGGAAAATGTGAATACATAAATACTCAAAGGCAAATGAATGAAACCATAAAAAACAAAGGTTCAGTTAGAACAAGAATGAGTTTACAAGGCTTTATATCGTTGGCCCATATGTATAGATTTGGCATCAAGTAACCAACGTTGAAAAAAAAAAGGAAAATGAATGAGTGTACTTAAATCATCGACACTGACAAATCTAATATCATGCTGCCATTAATAAGGATGGTAAAATGATTGAAACTACTTTGCTCCACTTTTAGAATTTGACTGAAACAAAATGAAATATCTATTATACTACTTTGCTAACGTTAGTTCTATCATGCAAACCAGAATTGTAGATGTAATTTACCATGCAATGACGAATCGAAACAAAAAATAGAGGCAATGCCTATATATAGGATGAAATTTTATACAGCTCAAAAATCATTGTCAGTGAAGTTTTACATGTACATTACCTCAAGCGAAGGGTTATTTGGTTAGATTAATTTGTTACATCAAAAAATACTTATTTTCTGTAAAATGGAGCAGAAACATTACCTCAAGAGAAGCTTTTCCCATGAATGGTAACCCGCAAGCAGCAGACTTTTTTCAGTATAATGTCTTTGTTTTTCATCTCTTCCGGTTAAGAGAACAATTTTGAACCCCAGGTCCAGAAGCTCTTTGTATAATTTCAAACTTGCAGGCAAAGCTGGTGCTTTTGCGGACTCCACCCATGCGTCAAATGACGTCTCGTTGAAAGGCTTTGACCTAGAGTTTCACCCAAAAAAAAGTAAAAAAAAAATCAAGTGAATATTGATTCAATGATCAATTGGTAGCTGAGTTTAATCAAGTGTGCATTGTGTATTAACAAGATTTGTTGAGAGGTATTCTACTAAATGAATCTAAAATATATTATGGATTATGTTCGGACTTTGGTTCTGGCATTGTACCATCACTTATTGATGCCTTCAATTCCATTGACACTCGCATTCCATATAGGTGTGTTGTGTCTTCCAATGCATCGGATCAGTGGTTTGAAGAACAATTGTCTAAACTTATGTCAATGCAAACCCGAGTGTTTGTTGTTCATATGATGCCTCACCTTGGCAAATGACTTTTCCACAAGGTACGCCTTTTTTTTCAGTTAGTTTATGATATCATGGTTCTTCTATATAAAGGTATACATACAATACACTTTATGCTGTCAGTTTACATGGTTTCAAGTTTACAACTGATGAAAGCTATAAATCATTTTGCAACAACAAAAATTCAACTATTGATATACTTTATGTCATGCTTATAGGCAAAAGAATTGAACCTGATGAACAAAGGCTACGTCTGGATCACAACGGACAGCATGACCAACGATCTTCCCGTAATGGGATCAACAAGCCTGAACTCAATGGAAGGCGTAATTGGAATACGGTCCTACATACCTAAACCAAAAGCAATAACAGACTTCACAGCACGCTGACACTCCTGATATGCACGTGAGCACCGAACTGAATCGAGGCCAAACGATCCTGCCATATACCAGTACCGGGCCTACGATGCCTTGAGATGAGAGGAGTAGTCGAGTAAAATTGAGATATGGAAATAAATGAAAGACTAGGAATTGAGCGGCGTACCAAGGAGGAGATTAAGCAAGAAGCCATCGTTATGTTCTGTGGTTTCAGGGAAAAGCTTTGCAATTTAGGGATTTACTGAATGTTTATTTGGGGACTTGGGTGGGTTAACGTTATATGGTAATTGATTGGGCCTTATTCCAATTTGGAAAATAAGGAATATTATAAAAGAAAATTCATGTGTTGAAATAAAATATATATTCATGTGTTGAAGTAAAATATATATTCATGTGTTGAAGAAAATATTCATTTGTTGAATAGAATAACGAAGTTATTGAAATATATAAAGCCGTGTTGATTAGATCTGCGCCATTTTGACGCGAACGATATTTATATCGATTATATTCGTTTTTAAAATGAATATAGAAAAGGAAATAATTTCAAAACAATCAGGGGTTTCGAACGGTCTTGGTCGGTTTAGCGATCGATTCAGATCGAGCGAAATTCCATGTCGTTTCAATGGTTTTAGGAGGGAGGGCGAAAATTTCAGTTTGGAGCCAAAAGTTTTATTCCGAATTCCAAACCTGGAAACTTGATACTGCCAGCACTTCGTACCATATAAACTTACGTTTATTAATTACAGACTAAATATTAACCGTAATTAATAGTTATTTAATAATACTTATTATTTATTAAAAATTAAGTACTAAATATTAGTAGTAATAATTTAATATTAAATATTAATAGTAATAATTATAAAATATAATAATTAGTAGTACCAATTAATAACAACAACAATTTAAAATTTGCTACTTAATTTAATCTCAAACTTCGAATTCCAACACAAACGCTATTTGTCATTCTTCGGACAAGGCGCGGTGTTAGAGTACATATTTTAGACGTTTGAAAAAAAAATTAAATATTGAAGTCAAAAATTTAAATGTTTGAGCTAAAAGAATTGTTGAATTTATAATTTATACATTATTAATAACCAACCATGATAAGGTATTATAGAATTTATTAATTATCAAAGTATTAATTCACATTAATTAATTATTATTACTTAATACTTATTATATTTTAACTAAATATTACTTATTAATTCGTACTATTAAATAATTTAATAATAACTATTTAAAATTGATTATTAACAATTAATAATTAAATCCTGATACTTATTTTTAATAGTATGTTTTTCGCAACTGGCTTTACCAGTTGTAAAAAAATACAGTTATTGCAAGTGGTAAAAACTGTTGCTAAAGATATCTATTCGTAACTGGCTTGGAAACATAGTTGCTAAAAGTATGTTTTTGCAACGGGAAGTGAAGGACAGTTGCTAAAAATATGTTTTTCGCAATAGAAAAAAAAAAAAGATGTGTTGCTAAATCTCATATATTGCAACTGCTATAATAGGTCTGTTGCTAAATATTATTTACTGCAATTGTCATATATCGCCTGTTGCAAATAGCTAGTTGCAATAAGGTATTTTTCTTGTAATGAATCCACTAAATGTAAACAAACCAACATCTGTAATTGCATGTTCATATTTTTTTTTGGTTGAAATCACATTAATTGTGTAAAATATGTAATCGTGTTCTAGAATGGTATCTTGTAAAATCAATGTGCATAATTTACATTGGCATATAATAACATTTATAGAATAACCGTTTATTAGGAGTGTTTTACTCTAATTTAAATTTACATCTTTCTACCTCGGGTAGCACCAAAAAAAAGACGTCAGTGCTTTGGTGCATCTCTAGTTAAACTTTTTTTTTTTTTTTTGGTTCGAAAATTTGTTTAAATTAGATTAAAAAACACCATCCCAGAAAATGATATTTCTTACTGGATAGATCCGCTTTCGAATTTTGGTATAATTACCATTGTAAATGACCATTAGTAATTTCTTATATAGGATATGTGATCATTTGGGTTAGTCGTAGATAGCTGGTTTCATGTCTTTGACAAAAATGAGGTGACAGGAGGGAGCTAAATTGGTCTTCCCAAAACCCAAGAAAAGGGAGTAACAAAGTGGCTGTGGATTCTATTGGTTACACCAAAATCAACGGAGTAAGAACTGGAATAGTTAGATTTTGCAACTTCACTTAACATTATGGTGAATGAAAAGTGCAAAAATGCAAAAAATTTAAGATAATGTAAAGATTTTAATCTATACCAATCCAGTTCAAGTGCATATAATTAGTTCGATTATTAAAATTCTCATTTAGGTCCAGTAGAATGGGTATTAAATAATAGTAATGATAAGGACAGAATACAAAATCTTATACATCTGTATACAAAAGCAAGGCACATACAAGGATAGACCCAAGGATGGCACCAAAAGCTAAGGAACATAGCCACCAGAAAAACGGATACAAATTGTGTTAACTACAGTTGAGAATAGCATTGACGAAGAATAAGCAAATCTTACTACCCAGCACTAAAACTCCACCAAGCATAGATGTCCAAATAAATAGCAGAACCCTACAAGATAACTGACAATAACCTGAACCCAGCCACCGTTGCAACACAATCAAAGTGATCACGTTTATTGTGATGAGAAACTGGCAAAGGGAGTGCTGTTCTGACAACAAACTATGGGAGAATAGGCAAAAAAAACATAAAAACCTTGTCTTCAGCAAATTGTGTTAAGTTTCGGCATTCCCTGCGTACCGTACGCGCTTCACCGTGTCTATCGGAGTCAACGGTCGAAATCTCTCATACCGGCGTCCCGATTGAACATTCCCCATCGCCTCCCATCGAGCATATAATTTGGTATTGACAAATACTTGTTGTAACAAGATATGAAACCACCCTCTTTATTGAACCATTGAGTGTAAACAAAATTTGTTTTTGAGAATCAATAAAGAGGGTGGTTGGTGGAATATCCTGTGTTTGCGCGTGTGATTTCATATCTGTGTTTGTTTCCATAGAAATCATCTTTAAGTAATTGGGTGAATAAGATCATGGTCGCTTCCGCAAAGACGCAGTTTTCATAACAAATTGGCCACATGAAACTTGTCAGACAAAGACCGAATACACCTCGTTAAACAAGGATGGCCCAATCAGGCAACCCAAGCAACGTTGAGGAAAACTCGATCTTAAACCAAAACCAAAAAACTTGAAATGTTTGCTGTGAACAAAGGATAAGCAAGGGAGTGATCCAGCTTGCCAGAGAGGTGAAAGACCAAAGACACAGGTAAAGGAGGGGAAATCGAGACAAATACTGATACGAGGAACTCAGGCAAGAGAGGAGATCAGTGCGGCAGTGGAGGTAATATAAAGGCGCTAAAAGATATGTTTAGAAACGTGAAACATAAAATAAGATAAAAAGAAGGTGGCAGCTTGAAGGCGGATGATAGGATAAAAGGCGAGAAAATGGAACAGCGTTTTTAAAAAAAAAAACTGTTCGAAAATTGCTTTGTTTTTCGAAGCAAAAATAAGATTTCTTACCGGGCCCAAGCCCGATTCGGTTCGGTCGGACGGACGGCGCGCGCGTGTGTGTTCATTATGTAGGTTCTCTCCCTCGCACAAAATTACCTGACCCTAAGGGCCAATATAGGGAATGAGAACTTAGTATATGTACACAAATCTTATCTTTATTCTTGCCAATGTGAGACTATAGTATATTTCATTCAATAAGTTTTTTTGGAACTTCAACAATCCCCCACATGAATGATAATATACTTTCCCCCACACAAAGTGGAATATCACAGACTACATATGAAATAATGTTTTATCGAGGATAAGTAGATATTTCACTTTGAACTTTCCCTAGTTAAAACTCATCGGATATACTTGGCTAATCGGTGAATTATTTCATCTTGAGCCGTCAGCCGTTATTGTATAACCAAACGATAAGTTTAACAAAACATTATTTCCCTTATCACCCAATCTCTTGGTTGTGTTCATTTTGGTCCTGAACAATTTCTGGTTCTGCGAGTGTTTATAGAGAACTTAAGCCTTTAATATTCTCATAGAGCCGACCCAGCTCACACTAACATAGGTGATCGCTACCATTAGGAGTATCCTACATATACCCTACTTGTTATTTTTACAAGATATGGTCATCATTAAAAAGCATAGCTTTAACCTGTGAAACTTCTGTAGGCATGCATTTTAAATTATGCACCATAGGAATGGAGTAGGACTATGTCCGAACAAATGCATTACGTTTTGAGTTATTCAGAACTGGTTTGTCTATTGATCCTAGTCCGTGGGATCTCCAGTCGCTAGGATAGGTTTCCGTATAAGATAACTCTAATTGGTTTAGGCTTTTAAACCCATTCCCCTCGATGCGCAGTCAATTTTCTCTCGTGATAACCCTTTTGTAAATGGATTCGCTAGGTTATCATTGGTTCTTACATAATCAATGGAGATAGTTCCATTTGAGAGTAACTGCCGAACTGTGTTGTGGCGTCGACGAATGTGTCGAGATTTGCCATTATACACAAAGTTTTTCGCTCTACTTAGCGCTGCTTGATTGTCGCAGTGAATACATATGGCCGTTACAGGTTTAGGCCAAAATGGAATATCTTCTAAGAAGTAACGAAGTCAATCTGCTTCTTCGCCTGCTTTATCTAAAGCAATAAACTCAGATTCCATCGTTGATCGAGCTATGCATGTTTGCTTAGTAGATTTCCATGACAGTGCTGCTCCTGCTAGAGTAAAAACATAACCAATTGTGGGTTTTGATTCCTCACGGCTGGATATTTTCCGTAATGCAAAGAATAATTTGTGGTATTCTTTAAGTATCCAAGCACTCTCATTAGTGCTTTCCAGTGTTCCTTTCCTGGATTACTTGTATACCTGCTTAGTCTACTTACTGCATAGGCTATATCTGGTCTCGTGCAGTTCATAAGATACATTAGACATCCTATTACACGAGAGTATTCTAATTACATTACACTCTCATTAGTGTTCTTATGCAGTACTTCTGACGGATTAAAAGGTGTTCTTACTCCTTTAATCCCAAGATTTTGAAATCTTTCAATCACTTCATCTACATAATGTGACTGAGATAATTCAATTCCATTAGGGGGTTTTTATTATTTTGATTCCCAAAATAACATATGCAACTCCTAAATCTTTCATATCGAAATTGTTGATCAGCATTTTCTTTATGGTCTCTATAACTTTTACGTTAGGACCAAATATTAACATATCGTCCACATATAAACAAATCATGACATATGATTGTCCAATTTGCTTATAATAAACACATTTATCACATTTGTTTATATGAAAACCATTTTGCATCATGACACTATCAAATTTTTCGTGCCATTGTTTTGGAGCTTGTTTGAGTCCGTATAATGATTTTACCAATTTACAGACTTTATTTTCATTTCCCTTGGATATAAAACCTTCGGGTTGCTCCATGTAGATTTCCTCATCGAGATCTCCATTCAAGAATGCTGTTTTTACATCCATTTGATGAATTTCTAGGTTATAGATGGATGCAATTGCTATTAACATTCTTATTGAGGTTATTCGTGTAACGGATGAATATGTATCAAAGAAGTCTATTCCTTCTTTTTGACGATATCCTTTGGCTACTAATCTAGCTTTATATTTGTCAATAGAGCCATCTTCTTTCATTTTCTTCTTGAAAATCCATTTGCAGCCAATTGGTTTTATTCTAGGTGGAATATCAACAATTTCCCAAGTTTTATTACTTAGAATTGAATCAATCTCACTTTGGATTGCTTCTTTCCAACACGAAGATTCAGAAGATGACATGGCCTCTTTAAAAGTTTGAGGTTCATGTTCAAGTACGTAAGTGAGGAACTCAGAGCCAAATGACTTGGAAGTTCTGGCCCTTACACTTCTTCTTGGTTCAACTTCATCAACTTCACGATGAGTTTCATATTCATGTGGGCTACTTGATTCTTCTCGTATCCTTTTGGGGACATTATTGCCTTCATTTCTTTTGTGTGGAAACACGTCTTCAAAGAATGAGGCATCTCTTGATTCCATTATTGTATTTATATGGATATCATCTATATCAGACTTGAATACCAAAAATCTATATGCACTACTATTTTTGGCTGGCCCTAAGTAGTAACAATCTACTGTTTTTGATCCAAGTTTGACCTTCTTGGGAGGCGGGATAAGAACTTTTGCCAAGCACCCCCACACTTTGAGGTATTTGAAGCTTGGTAGGTGTCCTTTCCATAACTCATATGGAATTTTTCCCGTTTTACTGTGAGGAACTTAATTTAATATGTGATTAGACATATTCAAGGCTTCCCCCCACAAGTTCGTCGGTAGACCAGACGTTAAAAGCATTGCATTAATCATATCTTTTAACGTTCGCTTTTTCCTCTCGGCTATGCCATTTTGTTGTGGTGAATATGGTGCTGTTGTTTGATGAATTATTCCATTTTCTGCACAGAATTGTTCAAACGGCGATTCATATTCTCCACCTCGATCAGATCTCAATATTTTGATCTTTTTATTTAGCTGGTTTTCTACTTCAGCTTTATATTTTATAAACGATGTGATTGCTTCATCTTTACTGTTTAAAAGATATACGTAGCAATATCGTGCATAATCATCAATAAATGTAATAAAATACTTTTTCCCACCTCTTGTAGGTAAGTTTTTGAAATCACATAAGTCAGTATGAATCATTCCTAATGGTTCAGTACTTCTATCAACAGTATGAAATGGTTTCTTAACCATTTTTGCTTCTACGCATGTCACACATTTGTATTTTTTATCTACTTGAAATTTAGGAATTAATTCTAAATTTGCAAGTTTTTTCATTTTTCGGAAATTAATGTGTCCTAATCTATCATACCATAATGAAGTTTCATGCTCAACGATATAAGAAACTTCCTTTTTATTCATAGCATTATCAGAATACATATTATTGCTGATTACGGCTACATTTGCCTTAAATAGGCCATCACATAAGTAACCCCTTCCTATGTAGATTCCTGCCTTGGACAGAACCACCTTGTCTGACTCGAAGACCATTTTGAATCCCTTCTTCGAAAGCACGGATCCAGAAATGAGATTCTTGCGGATATCTGGAACATGAAGGACATCATTCAGTCTAATAGTCTTCCCAGAAGTAAACTTGAGGGTGACTGTTCCTTTGCCTTCAACCATGGAAACCGATGAATTGCCCATATATAGTTTCTCATCTTGATCCAATTTGGTGTAGGTTGAAAAGACGGACTTATCAGAGCATATATGCCTAGTAGCACCCGTATCCAACCACCATTGTGTAGAATTCTGAATCAAGTTGCATTCGGACACAACTCCTGAAAAGTTTGTTTCATCGACGTCCATGTTACCCACCACATTTGCTTCCGAATTTTTTTGTTTCTTGTGTCTGCACTCTTTAGCTTGATGACCAGTCTTGCCACAAACCCAACATTCACCATTGAATTTCTTGGACTTTTTCTGGTTATTCTGCTTATTTTCTGGCGTCTTTCTTTTCTTGTTTTTGTTGAAGTGCCCTTTCTTCTTTGAACAATTCTGGTTTGTTCAAATTGCCAGCTTTGAGCGTTGTTTGCTCTGTTGCCATCTCTGTTTTGATAAGAAACAGGGAAAGTCTTAAGATGTCGTGTTTTGTGTATTCAACACAGAATTTGTAACAGAATATAAGCGTCTCTAATTTGTAACAGAAGTAAATTAGAAACAGTACCGTAGTCCACTCAATGAACTACGAAATGATTTGCACACAAATCAAATTAGTGACAGAAGTATTATCTCTGTCAAACAGTGTTACTGTACTATAGCACACAAACTAGATATAGAATTATCCAGTATACAATTTAAAGGAAAGAATCGATGTCTAACCGAGTTCGTCTGAGGCCTGTATTTACAGTTTCCTTAAGACTTTCAGTCGAAGCCTCCCAGGATACAACAGACGAGAAACTGCTCGAGATTGTAGCGAGTATGTATTGACTGTGATGAACCAACAATGACAGTAATTTGAGGAATCAGACAACGGAAGGAAGAAGAAAAATTTTCGGTAATGATTTGATCAGAATCATTGTATATATATAATTTTCCAGTGGATGCGTTAACGGGTCGCACCCGTTTGAAAAACCGCGTCCGTTGTCATTTGAATTCAAATGAACGCGTCCGCTCATTTGAACTGTAACGGGTCGCACCCGCTTGTTCTCAACGGGTCGCACCCGCATCCTTAATCGTGCCAAAAAAAAAAAACTGTTCGAAAATTGCTTTGTTTTTCGAAGCAAAAATAAGATTTATTACTGGGCCCAAGCCCAAGCCCGGTTCGGTCGAACGGGCAGGCGGCGCGCGCGCGTGTGTTCATTATGTAGGTTCTCTCCCTCGCACAAAATTACCTGACCCTAAGGGCCAATATAGGGAATGAGAACTTAGTATATGTACACAAATCTTATCTTTATTCTTGCCAATGTGGGACTATAGTATATTTCATTCAATAAGTTTTTTTGAAACTTCAACACATTTGATGTAGGATAAAATAATGGTGGTGCATATCATGCAAGTTTCATGCATTTTGCCAGGCCATAACTCAATAAGCCAATGTACAATAGTATATGCTAGTTATTTGAAACTATTTGGCAGACTATACGACTTATGCAATTAATGGTATTTTGATAATTGAACATATTGCATTCTCATTCTAAATGGGAAAAAAATCATTTAATTTTGATATGGCAATTATTTTTATGCCTATGTCATGATTAAAAAAACACAATTATTAGAATTGAGTTGATAGTTGAATTCTAGCACAATGCATAAGAGTTGATAGTTACCATAGACAAAATATGTCACTGTTGAAGCAAATCCAAGGCTCACGGAACACAAACAAATACAATTATTTCCAACGAAAAATGCAAATATAATTATCAAGTTGGTGAGGGTACTCTAATGCAAATTCCTACTGTATTATAGTTGCATGATTCATGATATTCTGAAAATGGATCATACTGCACTCTCTTTTTGAACCAATAAAAAAACAGCTAGAGTTTGAAATGCCAATTAATTAAGTATATATCACGAGGAAAATTATGTTTATTTGAATTGTGATCGATGTTTGAATTCTAGTACATAATGTACAACAACAAAAAAGAATTCACACCTTTTCAAGATTGAAGAAAATGTGCCTATGTTAATTCTAGTTGCTAGTGATGGAGTCGCTACCACATTGCTCATCCCGATCTGAATATCAAAATCTGGAATCATTGCTCATCTGAATTACAGTCCCCACCATCGTTTCTTGAATTTCCAAAGCTCCTTCCTTTCCTGAATTTCCCCAAACTTAACAAAAGTGCAAAGGAAAATATAAATGAAAAAATGTGTTTAATTAACTTGCTATAGTTATACCTGCTGAGTGTTAATGTGTAATAGAAGTGTGGTCCTCCAACTGAACCGAGTAAAATATCTCAGTCTAGTCTAATATCTAAGTTAAATAGTTACAAATGGCTAGTGAAGCTGTACTAAATGACAATATAAGTGATATATCTGTGATACCACCCCAGAAAAAATAAAGTAGCAAATTTTTTTGGTAAGTATATTGCTCACAATCCAAAAATAATGACACTTAAATCTGAACCTAATTTGATTGTACAGCATTGAATACACCGACTTATAAGGTATAAATGTTTTTTTAAAACACATGAACGATGACAATTAAATTACACAATTTGCAGATGATAGAGAATAAGGTATAAATGAGATCTGTTTAAACATTATTTACTACATAATAGCAACCAGATTTTTCATACCAAACACATCCATGTTGTGAGGTTGAATCGCTTTTTTCAGCTTCGACGGTCGCATTTTGCTCATTGACGACGGTGCACAGATTTTCCTCAAGAACATGCACCTTAGGAGCCCAACTCCACTCCAAATGATATCATTGTCGACGGTGCACAGTTCAAATCCTCACCGAACCAGATATCTAGTACCGAATGGAACCTAAGTTGTGCCAACATAATTAAGAAAAATTAATACATCTGACTTATAAGGGGTATGAAATTTGAACATATCTCATATGTAAAATACATGGCACAAAAACTACAAGCTTTTACTTTTAAAGAAACTACTAAATTTCCTACCTCTTCAATGGAATCGAGATAGTGATCAATGCTGCCTTTAATCTCAGATTCTTCTTATCATCAAATATTTTTCTGTATAATTCAACCGATTCTTTTTTTCACATAAGCCGACAACTTCGCATGAGCAATATGCCGATAAAATATCTGCATCGTCGTTCACGAATGCACAAAAGAAGGAGCATAAGGAGAACAAGACCAAAGATGCAAAAGCTTTGGCTTTTATGCACCAAGGAGTAAATCGATCCATTCTTCCGCGAATTACTACGATTAAGTCATCGAAAGATGCTTGGCAAATATTGAAAAGTCAGTGTGGAGGACATGAAAAGTTATCACAATCAAGCTACAAAATACATGGCGTGATTTTGATAATTTAATGATGAAAGAAAATGAGGGAGTGCAAGATTTTCTTTCTAGAGTCTCTCTTATTGCAAATCAAATCAGAAGCTACGGAGACACTATAGAGGAGAAGAAGATCATCGAGAAGGTACTTCGTTGTTTACCAATGAAGTTCGAACATGTCGTCGCCGCAATCGAAGAATCTAAGGATTTATCAAATTTATCCTTAGATGAACTCATGGGGTCTCTCGAAGCACATGAAAAGAGAATGTGCAGATTTTCAAATCTGAACTTTGAGCAAGCTTTTCAAGGAAAAGTTAATCTCTCGCAGAAAGATCACAACAAAGATGACAAACAAGAGAAGAAAAACCACCACCAAATTTCTCTCAAGGGAGAGGTCGTGGTAGACATCAAAATTTCCGAGGAAGAGGAGGCAGAGGTATTAACACTCCAAAATCTAATCATCAAAATTCTGAAAAATGTTGCCGCATCTGTAAGAAGAACAACCACGACACAAACAATTGTCGATATAAGTGCAAAAGATGCAAAAATGCAACTCATTCTCACAGAGATTGCTGGTATCAAGACGATGGTGATAGAAAAGAAGCAAATTTCACAGAAAAAGAAGAGGTAGAGCAGTTATTTTATTCCTGTTTGAATGTACAACAACATGGAGAAAATACTTGGTATGTGGATAGTGGTTGTAGCAACCACATGACAGAAAATAAAAAGATGTTCATCGATCTTGATGAGTTATATTCCTCTGAAGTAAGGCTCGGCGATGGCAAAGGGCATAAGATCACTGGAAAAGGAGCAATTGCAGTGAAGTCCAAAGAAGGAAAAATCAATGTCATCAAGAATGTCTATTTCGTGCCTTGTCTTGCTCAAAATTTATTGAGTGTGGGACAGTTGCTGCCGAAAGATTACAAAGTTGAATTTAATAATGGTTTTTGCACCATTATTAACAAGGAATAGAATCTCACTATGGCAAAAATCAAGATGACTCCAAACAAGATCTTTCCCCTTAGTTTACCATCAACTAAGGAATGTGCGCTTCAAAGCACCGTCGTCGGCGATGACCAGAAAATTTGGCATCTGAGGTATGGTCATTTAAACTACAAAAGATTAATTTTGTTGAAGAAAAAAATATGGTTTTTGGTCTCCCACATATTGTCGTGCAGGAAAGTCCATGTGAAGAATGTATTTTTGGAAAAATGCATTGTCAACCATTTCCAAAAATTTCATATAGAGCCAAGGATCCTCTTGAGCTAGTGCATGCTGATATTTGTGGGCCGACGCAAACTTCTTCTCTTAACGGCAACAGATATTTTCTACTCTTCGTCGATGATTACACCAGGATGATATGGGTATATATCTTAAAGCAAAAATCAGATGCTTTCCTAAAATTCCTTGAATTCAAAAAATTGGTAGAGAACCAAAATGGGAGGAAAATCAAAATTCTTCGCACAGATCGTGGTGGAGAATTTATCAGAAACTCATTTAAAGAATATTGCAAAGAAAAAGGGATTCATAGACAACTTACAGTTCGGTACAGTCCACAGCAAAACGGTGTTGCCGAGCGCAAGAATCGAACGATTATGGAAATGGCTCGTAGCATGATGGCGAAGAAAGGACTTCCAAAGAGTTTCTGGGCTGAAGCTGTGCTCACAGCAGTCTACATCTTAAATCGATCTCTGACGAAGGTGGTTCCCGATCGAACTCTATATGAAGCTTGGTTCCGAAGGAAAACGCAGGTACAACATCTCAAAGTTTTTGGTTCGATTGCATATTCTCATATTCCATCTCTAAAAAGAGAGAAATTTGATGAAAAAAGTGAGAAGCTTATTTTCATTGGCTATAGTGACGAGTCGAAAGGCTATCGATTGCTAAATCCTAAAAATAATTACATGGTTATCTCTCGAGATGTGTTTTTTGATGGGAAACAGTCATGGAGTTGGGGAGAAGGTCAACAAACAAAGTCAAATCCTATGCACTCATCTTCTCCAATAATTCCAGAACCAATGGTTACTGAAGAAGCTCCAATGTTTCCCACTGATCCGGATTCGACCTCATCAGAGTCCATTGAAGATTCATCTCAAAATCAAGCAAGAAAATATCATAGCTTAGCAAACATTTATGCTATAACAAATGTAGCTCTTTATGCAGGGGAACCTAGAACTTTTATAGATGCAGTAAAAGAAGATGTTTGGCAAAAGGCTATAGACGAAGAAATAGCAAGCATCGAGAAGAAAAAAAACATGGGAGCTCCTTGATCTATCTAAAGAAAAAAACGTGATCGAAGTAAAATGGATCTACAAGACCAAATTGAATGAAGATGGCTCAATACAAAAGCACAAAGCTCGTTTAGTTGCAAAAGGATACTCTCAACAGCCCGGCACTGATTTCAACGAGACATTTGTGCCGGTTGTTCGAATGGAGACCATTCGAATTGTTCTTGCTCTTGCAGCTGAAATGGAGCTACTCGTTTATCAACTGGACGTAAAGTCGGCATTTTTAAATGGCGATTTACAAGAGGAGGTATATATCCAACAACCTGATGGGTATATTGTTGATGGAGAAGAAAAGAAAGTTTATTGTCTCAAGAAAGCCTTATATGGGCTAAAGCAAGCACCGCATGCTTGGAACACAAAGATTGATGGCTATTTTAAGAAGGTTGATTTTCACCAAAGTCCAAGTGAAGCATCGTTATACATAAAGAAAGGTGCATATGGTTTTCTTATAGTTTGCATTTACATTGATGACTTAATCTACATGGGAAATAATCCTGTTATAGTAAAAGAGTTTAAGGAAGACATGATGGAAAAATTTGAAATGACTGATTTGGGTATGATGAAGTTTTTTCTTGGAATTCAAGTTCGTCAATCAAAAGGAGAAATCTTTGTTTCTCAAGAAAATATCTTGGAGAATTGCTGAGGAAATTTCAAATGGATAATTGCAAGCCTCTCTCCACTCCTCTTGTTGTTAATGAAAAATTGAAGTTGGATGATGGCGCAGCCAAAGTCGATGCAAGCACATATCGAAGCTTAGTCGGGTCACTGATTTACTTGATAAACACCAGACCTGACATTGTTTATGCAGTCAGTTTGGTCTCAAGATTCATGCATAACCCAATACATCTTGCTGCTACGAAGCGAATTCTGGGCTATCTTCATGGAAACAGAAAATCTGGGATTAAGTATATCAAAGAAGAAAAAAATGAGCTTATCGGTTACACCGATAGTGATTGGGCTGGATCACTTGATGATCGCAAAAGTTCATCTGGATTTGTTTTCTCTTTGGGATCAAATATTATTTCTTGGTCATCACAAAAGCAATCAACGGTCTCATTTTCATTAGCCGAAGCAAAGTATATTGCCGCGAATGAAGCAACTTGTGAAGCGGTGTGGTTAAGAAAAATTCTTGCTGATGTTGAGAAGCATTAAGACAGTGAAACTTCGAGCTTTAACGATAACATGTCTGCCATTGCAATGACAAAGAACCCAGTTTTTCATGCAAGGTCGAAACATATTGTAATGACCCGCATTTTTAGCTGTCGAATAATTAATTAATTTAATTATTAAATATCAAGTTGGCGATATCGATAACCAGAATTAAAGAATATTTAATTAAATTAAATAATTAAATAATATATTTTATTCTGAAATAATCAGAATTGGTTGAAATGGCGATATGGTGTGAATTGGGAAATTCAAAATATTTAATTCAGTTTAGAATTGAATTTTAATAACGAATATATTATATAAACGACAGTTGAACGTATAAATTATATTATAATTATAATCAAATTTGAAATGGTGCGGCAGTTCGTAATTTGGCGATTCGAATTTTAAACGAATATGCAGAAGCCGTTTTAACTCGGATTTCTGTGAAACAAGAAACGTTAGGAGCTGGTGAAGTATATTTTTCTAATGAAAGAGAAAAATCGAGATTTCGTCGTGTAGATTTTTATTTATGTCCAAATCAAATATTAAAATAGTCGTTATAGAATCGTTTATCGACTGTAACGGTTTATTCAATATAACTAGATATCGGTTTCGAATTTAGACAAGATTCTTTTGAGACGTAGTGATAATTTAATTTTTAGAATTTTACTGTAATTTTTAATTAATTAAATACGCAACTTTTTGTTTGGAGTATTTTGCACCCTTAATCAATATTTTAGGGTTTCACAATATAAGTTAATCTACCGGTATTATTATATTTTTGGGATCGTAGCGCCTTGCTTGTCACGACTGTAATTTTATTTCTGTCATTAGCGGCTCGGACGCAAACGAAATTTGTGTAACAGGATATGCGAAACTTTATAATTTAAAATATATGTTGTTACAGTCCTGGAACTATCCACGTTTTTATTTCACGTGTTGTTTCCCTCGACCGACAATTTTTGCTTGGCAAATAATACTCCACGTCCTATATATATATATATACATATATATATACTGTATCACCCCACCTCCGCCAGGGTCACTCTAAGCAAGTACACTGGCTTTGGAGGGGTGTTGGTCAAGGTAAACATGCATAAAGATATCACAAGACAGAACATATAAGTAAAACAGAGTAAGTAAAGCAGCGGATAAAACTACTATTTCAAAACCATAGTCAACTTACATTAAAAGTACTAAGTCGTTATTTTCCAACCACTACAAGTCTAGAAACATAAACTGAAAACTGGAAATAACATAAAGTAAACTATCCCCAAGTAGATGTGGTAAAGCCATAGCGAGCTCAAGTCCAAACCGTACATGAGCTATCCAGAAAGCAAGCTAAAGATCCAAGCTAGGTTCTAGTGTTCCCACCCTGAGAACCTGGGGGGGGGGGGGGGACGGAAGAAAAGAGGCGAAAGAAAAAGGGTCAGTCATAAAGACTGGTAAGTCCTACCTACTATTAGTATAAAAACTAATAAAGTTAACTAAACATGAGAAACTGAGATGAAACATAACTGGCATGATAAATAGATAACAAGGTAGATCAAGTGTGGCATCGCATATACATGGTTTTGTTTTGCACCAATAGTACTATTAATCCAGCCCATGTCAAGTATAAACAAGAAATGATCCCATGGCCCAATATCATGAGATGACCCAAGGCGGGGTCCAACTACACGGTCTAATCGATCGGCTCCCTATAAGCCTAACTCGTCAAGTGTCGGTGTCATACGGCCCAATCCCGGAATGTAGTCAAACTGTGCTAGGTCCACCCTAGGGTGTATCAAATCCTAGGGTGCCAACCACTGACACGAATCAAGCACGCACAGTCTAAACCTACTGGTGCCCGTGCCTGCTTTTTCAACTCTGGACTATGTGCACGACCATTGTCCGCCTGAACCTACACCGGCGCACCAACTCAGCCGTCATTCTGGTCGCTTACAATCAGCCCAGTAATCGTGCTTCACCCTAGCCTAGTCCCTAGGGTATCGTTGATACATCCAAGAGGGTTACTGCTGAAAAGGACCACATAACTAGGGTTTCTAACGGGTTAAGTGTTGTTAACCCTATCCAATCATGTATCCAGTTGGTTAAGTGTACCCAAGTGGTTCATGACTTAACCCCATCCAATCTTGTATCAAGTTGGTTAAGTGTTCCCAAGTGGTTCGTGACTTAACCCTAACATGTGGCATTAATTAATTTAATGCACCCAACCTCTCACATTAGACTTTGTTGTGATTACTGGATATGCCGGGCGGGTCCGGGCAGCTTTACACCACAACCTAGTCTAACCTCAGGTTTCAAGCGCGATATGACAAACTTCTCACATTGGATCCTATTGTTTGTAGCCACTGGATTTGCCGGGCGGTTCCGGGCAGATTTACGCTACAAACTCAACCCAACCTCGAGTTGGCCACTTTATGGTTTTCTACATGTCATGACCATATTCAAGTTTTCAAGCATAATCAAGTTTCATGTCGCATTTCAAGTCATGTTTTTCATGTCATTTCAAGTTTGCCTAACTACCCATAACGTATCCCCATCGCACGTAAATTCGCATCAACACAAGTGAATCAAGGAACATAAAAGTATGACCAAGGTGGGCATAAAGCGGTATAGTTGGTCATAAGTGAAACATGATGATATTTGAGGAAAAGGTGTTCATCACAACTAGCATATAAGGTTATTGGCCTCAAAACATGCATGACATCAAACTTAGCAAATAAACTAGCATGTAGTTCAACATCATAGGCAAAGGTGAAACATGATAATAGTTGTCGTAGAGTGATAAACTTGTGGGTAGCATGTAGTTCAACATCATGTGCAAGTTAACATCAAGGTTATAAGATGGTTCTATGTTGCATTTATGCATAACTACCAAGTTCTATGTTGCATTATGCATAACCACCAAATAAAGCTCATAGCTTTCTACCCAAAAATCAAGGTAAATGATACTAGGTTCATGATAGTGCCACAATCATAGATCAAAAGAGTCATAAATGGATCTATGCATACAAATATAGCCCCCAAGACAAGTATTATACCCAAAAGTCTCATTTCAACTTGCTACATGATCATATTAACTTCATAGTTTAAATCTAAGAGTAGAGTGGGGCTTACAAAGCGTGGCTATGAGAACCTGAACCAAATGGAACAAGATAGAGATGTTGTAGAAGCTCTAGGAATGATGTAGCAACACAAATAGCCTTGAGAATAAGTAGCTCCTTTGATTTGATGAAGAAAGATGGCTCCTTTTTTCCTTAGAAGCTCTCAAGATGAAGATGGAGGCCATGATTAGGGAGCATTTTGGCAGAATTTAGTTGTAGGAATGATTAATGAGGGTTTAGCGTAGGTTTAAGGGTGCTTATATAGAAGTTTAGGTTAGTTTAGGCCATAGGATTTACCCTAATTCAGATCTGAGCCATCAAATCACGTCATAAGCCAACAAAACAAGACCCAGGAGCCAAAACAGGTGCACCAGGCCAAACTGGCCCGACCACCCAGGTCGACAGGGGTGTCGACTGGGCAGTCAACACCAGCTGGGGCAAGTCGACTCCCCATTCGACTTGGGGCTGGGCGGGAAATTTTCCCGCCCGGTCTGTTTGGCTCCAGATTTGATTTTCGAACTGTTTTTAAACTCTGGATTTTCTGAAAACTTCGACGGGCCATAACTGGGTCATACGGACTCCGATTTTCAAAAACTCAGACTCTATTTCACGTATTTTTCCGAGACGAACGCAATGGCACAGCCCGTTTCCCTTGATTCAGATTTTAACATTTAATTCTGCCTTGATTTACGTTATAACTTGTTATTCAAAATACGGGTTGTTACATTCTCTCCACCTTAAAGGATTTCGTCCCCGAAATCTTCAAGTTAGGAAGAACGTATCCTACCATCCATCATCCATCTACTCAAAACCTCATCCACGAGCAGTCATTGTCCTTAAAAGATTCTAAATGCCGTATGATCATATGCGAAAGGTGTGTGTATATGTACTTATCTAATGCCAAAATCAGGCAGTTACTGATTCAGTAAACCTCCTTGATGCAAAGTATGTTAGTGAAATGAGTCCATATGTATGCAAATTCCTAACATAATTCATAATCTCTACATGAGTGCACATAACATTCATTCATATGCAACATCCACGTGATAGCATAACAAGTTTCAGCCATGAATAAGTATAAGCACTCATGCATATGCAATATGAAAGTGTGTGAGCTGATCTTAGTGCCTAATGTGTATCATGCATCCACGAGTATCCACTTGCAAACACTTGCAACCACTTGCAAACATCAAGCATAACATGTTTCAAATACATGTTTCATCCAAAGGGCTTCTACCTAAGGTTCTCATGACAAGGTTAACGAGATAACAAGATAAACATGGATAGCAAAAGAAAGATATGCTAACTAGGAAAAGAGATTGAGAATGTACCCTCAAAAAGGAATGGATAAAGCCCACGCATCTTCTCCTCGGTTTCCCAAGTTGCATCTTCATCGGCTTCACTCCACTGAACCTTTACTAACTTGACTTCTAGATTCCTCAGCTTCTTGATCTCCGTTCCGAAGATACGAATCGGAGCTCGCCTCAAAGTTGCCTCTTTTTCTACCTCCACGTCTTCAAGAATGCTAGGCTCAACTACCTCGGCTGACTCATGTAGGCACTTTCGGAGATGCGAGACATGAAAAACATTGTGCACTCCGGCCAGCTTCTCGGGCAATTCCACCTTATAAGCCATCTTCCCAATCCTCTCTATGATAGGGAAGGGTACTACGAACCTTGGTGCCAGCTTCCCAACTGCTCCAAAACGAACCACATTTCGTAAAGGAGAAACCTTCACAAAGACCATATCTCCAACTTCAAACTCTAAGTCTGTCCTTCGCTTGTCTGCATAGGATTTCTGTCTGTCTTGGGCCGTTTTCATCCGCCTTCGAATCAACTCAACCTTCTCGGATGTGTCCCTTATCATGTAGGGCCCAAGTATAAGCTTATCCGTCGTCTCCCACCAACATGTTGGTGACTTGCACGGCCTCCCATACAAAGCTTCGAATGGTGTCGTCCCTATGCTTGCTTGGTAGCTATTATTATAAGAAAACTCTACGAGAGGAAGGTGGTCTTCCCAAGTTCCACCAAAGTCAAGAATGCATAGCCTCAACAGATCTTCTAATACCCTATTCACCCTTTCGGTCTGGCCATCCGTCTGTGGGTGATAGGCTGTACTTAGATTCAATCGCGTACCCATCGCTTCTTGCAAACTACTCCAAAATTGGCTAGTGAAGATTGGGTCACGATCGCTAATTATGCTAGAAGGAACTCCATGCAATCGCACTATCTCTCGAAGATAAATAGATGCTAGCCATGATGCGGTTCTCTTGCTCTTCACCGGAATAAAGTGAGCACTCTTCGTAAGTCTATCAACTATGACCCATATGCTAGTATTCCCCTTCCTTGATCTCGGTAATCCATCCACAAAATCCATAGAGATACTTTCCCATTTCCATAACGGAACCTCCAATGGATGCAGTAGCCCACCGGGCTTCTTCGACTCGGCCTTTACTTGTTGGCAAACAATGCATCTAGAAACAAACTCTGCCACATCCTTTTTCATCCCATCCCAAAAGAAAATGCGCTTCATATCCCGGTACTTCTTATCCCCTCTGGGATGTATGGTCATCCTCGAGTGATGCGCCTCCTCAAGAACTTTATTTACTAAGTCTCCCACTCGTGGGACACAGTCTTCCATCACGCCTTAGCCATCCCTTGTCATCAATAGTATACTAGCGAGGTGACTTGACGTCTCACCCCGAATCAACTTGTCCATGATCTCGACTATCTGCGGGTCTTCCCTCTGTGAAGCCCCAACTTGATCAAGAAGTGTAGGTCTAAGCTCAAGGGATGCTAACGAACCAGTCATCGACTCAACAGCAGGTGTGAAATCAAAGGTTGCCAAGAACTCTAGGCTCTTCATCTCGACAAACAAGGGACTCAAAGTCAACCTTCTTCTGCTTAGCGCATCCGCCACAATATTACCCTTGCCAGGGGTATAAGCTATCTCGAAGTCATATGATGCCAAGATTTCCATCCACCTCTGCTGCCTTAGATTTAAATCTTTCTGCGAGAAGAGGTACTTGAGCAACTTGTGATCAGTATATAACTCAAACCTTTCGCCTAGAAGATAATGGCACCACGATTTGAGTGCAAAAACGATCACCGCCAATTCCAAATCATGAGTGGGATAGTTCTTCTCGTGAACTTTGAGTTGCCTACCCCCAAAGCATATCACTTTCCCCTCCTGCATCAGGACAACGCCTAATCCCGTGCCACATGCATCGGTGTACACGGTAAACAACTTCCCTCCATCGGGCAATGCTAGAAGTGGAGCTGTGGTGAGGGCTTTCTTGAGCCTTTGAAAAGCAAGCTCACACTCTAAGTCCCATGCAAAGACTAAGTTCTTCTTCGTTAACTTAGTGAGAGGGGCTGAAATCCTAGCGAAGTCCTTAATGAACTTCCTATAAAATCCTGCCAGACCGAGAAAGCTTCTCACTTCAGTTGCATTCTTCGGAACTTTCCAGTCTTGTACCACCACCACTTTAGCGGGATCCACAGCTATGCCTTGCTTAGAAACTATATGCCTAAGGAACCGAACTTCCTTTCTCCAGAAATGGCATTTAGAGAACTTGGCTTTCAACTGATGAGCTCTAAGCGTATCCATAACCTCCTTGAGGTGTGTAGCATGCTCTTCCTCGTCCTTAGAGAAGACCAGAATATCATCCACGAAGACAACCACAAACTTGTTAAGGAGCTCCCTGAACACCCTACTCATCAAATCAACAAAGTATGCGGGTGCATTAGTCAAACCGAACGGCATGACTAGCCATTCAAAGAATCCATCTGGAGTCCTAAACGCAGTCTTGTCAATACTATCCTCAGCCACTCTAAGCTGATGGAATCTGGTGGCTAGATCGAGCTGAGAGAAAACAGAAGCACCAACAAGATGGTCAAAGAGATCATCAAACCTCGGTAACGGGTGCCTATTCTTCTTTGTCAGCTTGTTCAACTCACGATAATCAACACATAGACGAAGCGAACCATCCGCCTTAGTAGCGAATACCACAGGAGTACCCCATTCAGAAATGCTTCGCATAATGAAATTTTTCTCAAGCAACTCCTTGATTTGCTTGCTAAGCTCTCTTCTTTCTCGCGGGGCCATGTGCCTAACAGGCAATGAAACTGGCTTGGCATTATCAACCAGATAAATACGGAAGTCTATCTCGCGTTTAGGGGGTAACCCCTTCACCTCATCAAAAACATCAGGATATTCTCGAACCACCCTCACAGATTGAAGATTTTCAATAAACAAGTCGAGGGATTCAAGATAACATAACATGAAGGGATCCAGAGGGTTACAAGAAATCTCTAGGGTATTGCCAAGGCGAGTCATAAGCCTCACTACCCTATGCTCACAATCGAGAATGGCTCCATAACTGGACAACCAATCCATGCCCAAAATCAACCCGTATCCCATGAACCCGGGAACATAAGCATTACATGTGAATTCTACGGTCAAGATAGAAATCCTCAAATCCATACAAATCATAGATAGATGGGCGGAACCCCCAATTGGATTTGAAACACTAACGGGATCCTCAACTAGACTAGTACTTAGGTGCAAACTTTCAACAATGTCAGAGGAAATAAAGGTATGCGATGCGCCAGAATCAAATAAAGTTCGAATAGGAAAACCAGAAATGTAAACAAGGCTTTCTACAGAAATACTACCTCGGTCCGGAACTGGAGCAGTGTTGAGAGCATGCATCTTCCCTCCAGAAGGTCCTGCTCGCTGAGTCTGTCCTTGCCCCTGCCCTTGCTTCTTTGGGAAATCCTTACTGAAGTGTCCAGACTCTCCGCAATGAAAGCATTCTCCCAACTTCCTCTTATTCTTCCTACAATCTTTGGCTATGTGTCCAGTGATCCCACAGAAGTTGCACTTCCTTGTCTCCTTTGCCTTGTTGTTGTTGGCCTTGTTACCCTTGTTGTTCTTGTTGCTCTTGAGGTTCTGGTTGCTCTGATTGCTCTGATTTCCTCCCCACATGGAGTCCGCCTTCTTGGTTTGAGTCTCATTAGGCTTGACTTCTTTCTTGCCATTCTTATCATCTCCCTGAAGCAAGGCCATATCCACTAAGCTCTCAAAAGTGGCCCCCATGGGTATATAAGACATGGCTAAACCTTGTAATGGCTCATTCAATCCTCGTGCAAAGCGCAGAGCCTTCTTCTGGGGTGTGTTAACCATGTCCAAACCGAATCGAGCAAGCTGGTTAAACTTATTCACATACTCCCTCACGGTCATGTCCCCTTACTTCAAAGATATAAACTTCTCCATTTGTAGATTCTCCTCAGCAGATGATAGAAACTTAAGCCCAAACCTCATCCTAAAGTCGGCCCAAGTCTCTATAGGCCTAGTAGCGTTGGTGACCTCCCACCAATAAGTAGCTTCCTCTTTCAATAGCCATACTGCCAATAGAACTTTTCTACGGTCTTCCACATCAAAGATGGCAAAGAGGTCTTCAGTTTCTTTTAACTAGTTTCTTACCTCCACATAAGTCTCTGTCCCAACAAAATTCTTGCCACCCATCGCCTTAAAGTCTTTGCAAATCTTTGCGAAATCCGCTTGTGGATGCTGAAGAGGATGAGGAGTGGGAGTGTTTGCTGGGCCCGCATCATTGGCCCTAGCTTCCAAGTACCTTCGGAACCATTCGGGTATGGGTACTCCCTCGGGAAGGTTAAGATCGGCCATGCTGAAAAAGGAAAAGATAGATTTAGAACGAGGAAACAAAGGATAGTGCTAATGGCTTTTGGGGAATAGCCTTTTAAAATAAACTAGACTTTTCTTGGAAAAATACTTAATTGGTTTTGAAAATAGTTTTTTTTTTTAAAAAAAAAATTGTCCGGTCTAGTAAAACCTTATGCTATGATACCAAATGTAACACCCCACCTCCGCCAGGGTCACTCTAATCAAGTACACTGGCTTTGGAGGGGTGTTGGTCAAGGTAAACATGCATAAAGATATCACAAGACAGAACATATAAGTAAAACAGAGTAAGTAAAGCAGCGGATAAAACTACTATTTCAAAAACATAGTCAACTTACATCAAAAGTACTAAGTCATTATTTTCCAACCACTACAAGTCTAGAAACATAAACTGAAAACTGGAAATAACATAAAGTAAACTATCCCCAAGTAGACGTGGTAAAGCCATAGCGAGCTCAAGTCCAAATCGTACATGAGCTATCCAGAAAGCAAGCTAAAGATCCAAGCTAGGTGCTAGTGTTCCCACCCTGAGAACCTGGGGGGGGGGGGGACGGAAGAAAAGAGGCAAAAGAAAAAGGGTCAGTCATAAAGACTGGTAAGTCCTACCTACTATTAGTATAAAAACTAATAAAGTTAACTAAACATGAGAAATTGAGATGAAACATAACTGGCATGATAAATAGATAACAAGGTAGATCAAGTGTGGCATCGCATATACATTGTTTTGTTTTGCACCAATAGTACTAGTAATCCAGCCAATGTCAAGTATAAATAAGAAATGATCCCTTGGCCCAATATCATTAGATGACCCAAGGCGGGGTCCAACTACACGGTCTAGTCGATCGGCTCCCTATAAGCCTAACTCGTCGAGTGTCGGTGTCATGCGGCCCAATCCCGGAATGTAGTCAAACTGTGCGAGGTCCACCCTAGGGTGTATCAAGTCCTAGGGTGCCAACCACTGACACGAATCAAGCACGCACAGTCTAAACCTACTGGTGCCCGTGCCTGCTTTTTCAACTCCGGACTATGTGCACGACCATAGTCCGCCTGAACCTACACCGGCGCACCAACTCAGCCGTCGTTCTGGTCGCTTACAATCAGCCCAGTAATCGTGCCTCACCCTAGCCTAATCCCTGGGGTATTGTTGATACATACAAGAGGGTTACTGTTGAAAAGGACCACGTAACTAGGGTTTCTAACGGGTTAAGTGTGGTTAACCCTATCCAATCATGTATCCAGTTGGTTAAGTGTACCCAAGTGGTTCATGACTTAACCCCATCCAATCTTGTATCAAGTTGGTTAAGTGTTCCCAACTGATTCATGACTTAACCCTAACATGTGGCATTACTTAATTTAATGCACCCAACCTCTCACATTAGACTTTGTTGTGGTTACTGGATATGCCGGGCGGGTCCGGGCAGCTTTACACCACAACCTAGTCGAACCTCGGGTTTCAAGCGCGATATGACCAACTTCTCACATTGGATCCTATTGTTTGTAGCCACTGGATCTGCCGGGCGGTTCCAGGCAGATTTACGCGACAAACTCAACCCAACCTCGAGTTGGCCACTTTATGGTTTTCTACATGTCATGACCATATTCAAGTTTTCAAGCATAATCAAGTTTCATGTCGCATTTCAAGTCATGTTTTTCATGTCATATCAAGTTTTCCTAACTACCCATAACGTATCCCCATCGCACGTAAATTCACATCAACACAAGTGAATCAAGGAACATAAAAGTATGACCAAGGTGGGCATAAGGTGGTAAAGTTGGTCATAAGTGAAACATGATGATATTTGAGGCAAAGGTGTTCATCACAACTAGCATATAAGGTTATTGGCCTCAAAACATGCATGACATCAAACTTAGCAAATAAACAAGCATGTAGTTCAACATCATAGGCAAAGGTGAAACATGATAATAGTTGTCGTAGAGTGATAAACTTGTGGGTAGCATGTAGTTCAACATCATATGCAAGTTAACATCAAGGTTATAAGATGGTTCTATGTTGCATTTATGCATAACTACCAAGTTCTATGTTGCATTATGCATAACCACCAAATAAAGCTCATAGCTTTCTACCTAAAAATCAAGGTAAATGATACTAGGTTCATGATAGTGCCACGATCATAGATCAAAAGAGTCATAAATGGATCTATGCATACAAATATAGCCCCCAAGACAAGTATTATACCCAAAAGTCTCATTTCAACTTGCTACATGATCATATTAACTTCATAGTTTAAATCTAAGAGTAGAGTGGGGCTTACAAAGCGTGGCTATGAGAACTAGAACCAAATAGAAAAAGATAGAGATGTTGTAGATGCTCTAGGAATGATGTAGCAACACAAATAGCCTTGAGAATAAGTAGCTCCTTTGATTTGATGAAGAAAGATGGCTCCTTTTTGCCTTAGAAGATCTCAAGATGAAGATGGAGGCCATGATTAGGGAGCATTTTGGCAGAATTTAGTTGTAGGAATGATTAATGAGGGTTTAGGGTAGGTCTAAGGGTGCTTATATAGAAGTTTAGGTTAGTTTAGGCCATAGGATTTACCCTGATTCAGATCTGAGCCATCAAATCACGTCATAAGCCAACAAAACAAGACCCAGGAGCCAAAACAGGTTCACCAGGCCAAACTGGCCCGACCACCCAGGTCGACAGGGTGTCGACTGGGCAGTCGACTCCCAAGTCGACTCCCCAGTCGACTTGGGGCTGGGAGGGAAATTTTCCCTCCCAGTCTGTTTGGCTCCAGATTTGATTTTCGAACTGTTTTTAAACTCTGGATTTTCTGAAAACTTCGACGGGCCATAACTAGGTCATACGGACTCCGATTTTCGAAAACTCGGACTCTATTTCGCTTCCGAGACGAACGCAATGGCACAGCCCGTTTCCCTTGATTCATATTTTAACATTTAATTCTGCCTTGATTTACATTATAACATGTTATTCAAAATACGGGTTGTTACATATACCCTCTCCCCTTAAGACCTAGTACTGTCGTTCTTCGGCAATTTTTCTCGGACGCCACTTTTCAAAAGGGAAAACCGTGAAATTCCCGTTCTCAAAACTCAAAGCAAAAATACAAAGCCCAACGTGAATAATTAAGCAGTGCTGTAGGGATCAGAGAAGTAAAACGTGGGGGTCTCTATTGGAGTTCGAATGGCCACGGATCTAGACGCGGAAGCAAGGGGTATCACGCTCAGGTTTGATGGAGAAAGTCAAGTTCGAATTGGTGGCTGTCAAGTGAGCTCGTGAGGAAGGAAAACAGTGATAGTCCTGTGTGTTGAACGGTGATGTAACAAAGATGGGAGGCAGTAACGAGGTCCACCCCTTCTAAATGGCTGTCAAGGTGTGTTCGGAATTTCCTCAAGGGAGCAGAGTTTCTCGTTGTCTGGAGAAAAGGATTTGGGTGAAGAAATGGTTGATGGAGAGGTGTGGGTTCAGTGCAACAATGGAAGAGGTCGGTGTATGTACGACGTGAGGCCAGGAAACCGAAATGAAGTGGGATATAAAGGGAATGGTTTGCTGCGAAGGGGAAGGGAACGATGAAGGGTACGTTGGGTATTGGGCTGACTTGAGGCCAAGTATGTATATATTATATAAGAATAGTGGTGCGTGTTTTTTTTTGGGATTAATGGTGATGAAATTGTTCGGTGGTTCAATGGACAGGGCCGATTACTGGGCTGAGTCACGTTTTGGTAGGGGAGTTTGGGTTTATGTTGGTGGCGACGGTTGTGTTGAGGGTTCAAAGAGGAGGGAAGTGGTGGTTTTCATGTGTGAATATGTGGAGTAATGAATGCGTAAAGATGATGAATGACGTTGGGATAATGAATGGAAGAAAGCAGCGCTCGATTTAGTTGTCGGGGAAGAAGCAGGATTTTTGAAGCGGGTTGATTCGTGATGTGGGCCACTTAGACAAGGTTAAAGCCCAATGTGAAATATATTCAAGTTTATTTAAATTTAAATAAGTGTTTTAATCTATAACCAGTATATCTTGATCATACGATATTAGAATCACAAACGGTAGTGATGCGTGAATAAGCTATGGAAATGTTTCCAATGTTAATAACGTATATTTTCTAAATGTAGAAAATAGGGAAATATGAATATATATATATATATGGTTGATGATTGATCGATATAATTTCCATTTGGAAATAATATCGTTGTTTGCACATGTGTTTTTCTTTGATAGTTAAATCACAGACTATCAAAGTTTTTGACCATTTTAACGTTGTTAATATGGAAAGACCAGTTGGATTATTATCCGAAGAACCACTCCGTATTGCCATAAGCGTTGCGAATCATATATGCCAAAGATAATTGAAGACGGAGTAAAGTGCAAGGGCCGTTGTATAAATCTTAAGTAAAGATTGCCTAAGATGGTTGTACTGAATAGTGCCTTCGGTTTGTCCAGTCCTAGGACGACCTGTATGGAAGAATGTCTGACAGAGTATATTTAATAGATCGTGTAAGTTGATCTCTTCAAACGTATTTACGTTTGGTGGCGGAGGAATTCGTTTCTCTTAGCTGTATGCCCGTGGTATTTTTGGGGAAATCAATTTGTGATTTGGCGGGTATGACGATGTGACATTCAAAGTGAATAATTGTATGATTTGTCAGAGATAAGCATGGCCTCTAGCCTCACAACCGGGAAATGACAGAAATCGGGCAAGCATCATGGCTATGTAGGTCGCACCTATTAGGGTGTATAGTCACCTGATCTAGAGTTTCATTTATTTCTAAAAATATATTGTCAATGCTGTCCCATTCGGGAAACGGTTGCTGATCCCAACCGTTGGTGATATACATTTGATACACTCAAGCGAAATGAGTGGTCGGTCATGTGTGGCCGGGTTGCAAGATGTTCTTGTTGAACCCAGTGTATTCCTCTCTAGAGGTACACTAGCGAAAGGTGGTTCCATACCTTGTCATAGTTGGAAATCCATTACCCAGTACGTGCTTGCGGTTTTGATTGTATACTATATATGTAGGACGTAAGATGAAAGCGTTTCTGCTAGATGATTATTATATTGTGATTAATAGACATTATAATAATATCATGAGAGTTTTGATATAAAGATTTATTTTGGATTCTCATAAGGGAAAAACCCGTTCCGTTATACGGCGTGGTCTTATGAGATATCATTTAATGGCTCAAACTGTTTTAAACTGTTTTACTCATACCAGTCCCATGACTGACCCAGAGTTTATTTTGTTTTGTTTTCCCTAAACTCTTGGGTGCCCAATTTTGTACGGGCAGTCAAGTAGTCAGGATTTACAAATACTTGAAGAGCTAGAGCAGGAGGCTTCAGGATCATATATCTATTGTTTATTTCCGCTGTGTTGTAAGTACTGTACTTTGGAAATGATATGTATATTCAAGTACAGATTTGTATTTCAAAGTTATGTTATGAAATATATTTATTCGTTCTGCTGTGAGATTCGTGTTTACTCTGATGTTGTATGTTCTTCTTCTATTCTAAGTTTCTATCTTATCTTTCCTCACCCTCTAGTTTCTTTCATTAACCATTCGGTATTTTCGACTCTTGATGTTCGATATGTGTTGTATATCGGATAATCAAGGTCGCTAATTTTTGGGTCGTTACAGTTGGTATCAGAGCTTAAGGTTAATTTATTACCTTGCCTCTGTGGCGTGACTCGGTAGAGATGGGGTTAGTAATACCCTAGATTGAGTTTGAGTGTATATATATATGAGCGCGTATTTGTTATTCAATATTAAAATGATTTTATATTGTGAAGATTTATTGGTTGAGTTGTTTGTGAATTATGGTCGATAAGTTTGGTCCACTGTATCGATAGGAGTTTCTAAACACTCGAATACGATGGGTCGACACGAGATGTTTTGAAAAGAGGGTAAACAGTATAATTTTACCCAAATTATATTTTGATATAGAGAAGATATATATATATATATATATATTGGAATGAATATATATATTGGATATATTGGTTGTTATTATAATCAAATAAGATTATAAAAATGTGAAATGGTTATGTAAATAACCGATCAGAATTCAGATAAGCATAAGGAATTGAATTAAATCTGAAATTAAAATCAGAGTTGAAATTTAAATCCTAGAATTTGAAAGGTGTTTGTAAATGGAGATAAATTAAGTATATGAGAATTTTAAAATCTTGGGAGATTTTAAATTGTTCTACAAACATTGGAAGAGTATTTTGAAATAAATTTCAAAGTGGAAATGGTAGAAATGGTTTTTGAAAAGCGATATAGTATTGAACTCTCTTCGAAAGCTGGAAATAGATTCCGATGATGATCATGACATCATCGGTGTTCAATTTCGAGTTGTAAGTGACGGATTACTACCGAAAAGATTCTGTTTTTGAATTGTTTTGAGAGAAACAAGTTGTTTGAAATCCAAAAAGGATTATTTGGTTTTAGAAAAGCAAAGCTGTTTAAAACTCCCAGGAAGAGACTGTTTGAATTAAAAACAAATTTAAATAGAAATTTGTTAAACCAAGCTGGAACTGAATTGAAACCCATTAACTGGAAATTGAATTGGATACGATATATCAAGTAGAATCAGATTTTAAATTGTGAGATAGAATCTGAAATGGTATTGGATTGATGAGTTAAGAATTTGAAAATCGGGAATAGAACCTTGATTTGAAATTGAATTTGGCTTGGATAAGAGAATGGTTGTGTTGAGGATAGATTGATCAGAATTTGATTGGGATAACATTGGTATATGCTGAGTTGATATCACATGGAAGTAATAGAGTTGATATGCCCGACAAAAAGGTACAAGTTTGTTTATATATGAATTTGGTGATTTATGAGCCGGTTTGTCAAGTTGCTTGGCGTTTTGATTTTCTTTTGGGTTGAAGAAGGCCCAGAGAGGTGAGTTGGAGTTTGAGCTATTGACCAGTACAAAGGAGGTGCTGGCGAAATTTTTCGAAAGGTTAAGGTGTTAGAAAAATTTTAGGATTTTTGAAAATTTTCGGTAATAAGAATGAGTTAATAATTTAATTGAAATTAAACTGGTTCAGTTGAAATGGAAATTAAGAAGTGAACAAATAAGTCTGGCCAGTCGATAGGGTTTGTTTTCTACCTTAGCAATTTCGAGGACGAAATTATTTTAAGGGGGAAAGATTGTAATGACCCGCATTTTTAGCTGTCGAATAATTAATTAATTCAATTATTAAATATCAAGTTGGCGATATCGATAACCAGAATTAAAGAATATTTAATTAAATTAAATAATTAAATAATATATATTTTATTTTGAAATAATCGAAATTGGCTGAAATGGCGATATGGTGTGAATTGGGCAATTCAAAATATTTAATTC
Source organism: Allium sativum (assembly GCA_030737875.1). Lineage (NCBI taxonomy): Eukaryota > Viridiplantae > Streptophyta > Magnoliopsida > Asparagales > Amaryllidaceae > Allium > Allium sativum. Next base: position 969,125,140 of record CM060918.1, on the reverse strand, counting down.
AGTTTAGACCTAAATTTTAATAACGAATATATTATATAAATGATAGTTGAACGTATAAATTATATTATAATTATAATCGAACTCGAAATGGTGCGGCAGTTCGTAATTTGGCGATTCGAAATTTAATCGAATATACATAATCCGTTTTAACTCGTATTTCTGTGAAACAAGAAACGTTGGGAGCTGGTGAAGTATATTTTTCTAATGAAAGAGAAAAATCGAGATTTCGTCATGTAGATTTTTGTTTATGTCCAAATCAAATATTAAAATAGTCGTTATAGAATCGTTTATTCACCGTAACGGTTTAATCGATATAACTAGATACCGATTTCGAATTTAGACAAGATTCTTTTGAGACGTAGTGATAATTTAATTTTTAGAATTTTACTATAATTTTTAATTAATTAATTACGCAACTTTTTGTTTGGAGTATTTTGCACCCTTAATCAATATTTTAGGAATTCACAATATAAGTTAATCTACCGGTATTATTATATTTTTGGGATCGTAGCGTCTTGCTTGTCACGACTGTAATTTTATTTCTGTCGTTAGCGGCTCGGACGCAAACGAAATTTGTGTAACAGGATATGCGAAACTTTATAATTTAAATTATATGTTGTTACAGTCCTGGAACTATCCACGTTTTTATTTCACGTGTTGTTTCCCTCGACCGACCATTTTTACTTGGCAAAGAATACTCCACGTCCTATGTATATACATATATATATATATATATATATATATATATATATATATATATATATATATATATATATATATATATATATATATATATATACCCTCTCCCCTTAAGACCTAGTACTGTCGTTCTTCAGCAATTTTTCTCGGCCGCCACTTCTCAAAAGGGAAAACCGTGAAATTCCCGTTCTAAAATCTCAGAGCAAAAATACAAAGTCTAATGTGAATAATTAAGCAGTGTTGTTGGGATCAGAGAAGTAAAATGTGGGGGCTCTGTTGGAGTTCGAATGGCCACGGATCCAGACGCGGAAGCAAGGGGTATCACGCTCGGGTTTGATGGAGGAAGTCGAGTTCGAATTGGTAGCTGTCAAGTGAGCTCGTGAGGAAGGAAAACAGTGATAGTCCTATGTGCTGAACGGTGATGTAACAAAGATGGGAGGCAGTAACGAGGTCCGCCCTTTCTAAATGGCTGTCAAGGTGTGTTCGAAATTTCCTCAAGGGAGCAAAGTTTTTCGTTGTCTGGAGCAAAGGATTTGGGTGAAGAAATGGTCGATGGAGAGGTGTGGGTTCAGTGCAACAGTGGAAGGGGTCGGTGTATGTACGATGTGAGGCCAGGAAACCGAAATGAAGTGGGATATAAAGGAAATGGTTTGTTGTGAAGGGGAAGGGAATGATGAAGGTTACGTTGGGTATTGGGCTGACGTGAGGCCTAGTATGTATATATTATATAAGAATAGTGGTGCGTGTTTTTTTTGGGATTAATGGTGATGAAATTGTTCGGCGGTTCAATGGACAAGGCCGATTACTGGGCTGAGTCACGTTTTGGTAGGGGAGTTTAGGTTTATGTTGGTGGCGAAGGTTGTGTTGAGGGTTCAAAGAGGAGTGAAGTGGTGTTTTTTCGTGTGTGAATATGTGGAGTAATGAATGCGTAAAGATGATGAATGACGTTGGGATAATGAAAGAAAGAAAGCAGTGCTCGATTTAGTTGTCGGGGAAGAAGCAGGATTTTTGGAGCGGGTTGATTCATGATGTGGGCCACTTAGAGAAGGTTAAAGGCCAATGCGAAAATATATTCAATTTTATTTAAATTTAAATAAGTGTGTTAATCTATAACCAGTATATCTTGATCATACGATATTAGAATCACAAACGGTCGGATCCATTGTGATCGTAGGGACAGACAATACAACATGGAACTGACTAGGAGTGGATTCGAGTTCGTTACAATTTATGGCGAAATAAATTATCTGATCAGAATCAACTAACGCAAATCGTTATTTAACGGTTAATGCGAAATGTGAGTAAAACTCACCAACTCTTAACAGTTATATGTTTATAACGTATTTTTAGAATTGTTAATCATCTGTTGATTGTTGTGTGTTAACTGTTTGGTTGAATTGTTTGTGTATTGATTGAAATCATAGATAACGATATATATATATAAATCGTTAATCAAATATTGATTCTGTTAACAGAATATTTCATGTTGAAATGAAATCGATGTTAATTCTATTATTTAACATCTGTGATGCAGGGAAACATGTTGAAGAATCCAACTAGATTCCTCAACATTTATTTTACAGTTTTTCATATATTGTAATATATGATGTGATATATAATCTGTTGATGATTATATGTGTTTGGATGATATTGATCACCGTTGTTTGGTATTTTAAATACCGTAAGAAATACGTGAAGGTATAAAAGGGAATTTTCAAAGTATATTGAAAATAAATAGAATAAAGGAATATTTATTTAGGAAACAAATAGAATAAAGGGATATTTATTTAGAAAGTAAATAGAATTATAAAAGGAATATTTATTGGGAAAATAAACAGGATTTGTAAAAAGGGAAGTTGACAAGATATAAAAGAGTTAATCGAATTTAGTTATTCGAAGTCGAGTTAATCAAATATGGTTGGTCAAATAGAGTTAGTCAAACATAGTTATTCAGGATAAATTGCCATTTTGCACGACTGCTAGCGTAATTCGCGGGGCTGCAGATAGCCTACGGTGGTCGAATGTTTCCTGAGGGAATCAGGCGTAACCATTGTGATCGCTGCGATCTAGAGTTAAGCGAATGGAGTTAAATCGAATATTAGTTATTCGAATAAGAGTTAAGCAACTAGAGTAAATCGAATATTAGTTATTCTAATAAGAGTTAAGCAACTAGAGTTAATCGAAATAGAGTTAAACAAGATTAGAAACTGACTAGAGATTAGTTAAGTTGAATAGTTTTCTGAGTATCGATCTGATGTTGGTTTTGGCCTTCGGGGTTTATACTTAGAGAATTGTTCTCTTACTAGTTTACGGTTAGGGACTAATAGTTGTGGAATGGTAGTGATGCGTGAATAAGCTATGGAAATGTTTCCAATGTTAATAACGTATATTTTCTAAATGTAGAAAATAAGGAAATATGAATATATATATATGGTTGATGATTTATCGATATAATTTCCATTTGGAAATAATATCGTTGTTTGCACACGTGTTTTTCTTTGATAGTTAAATCACAGACTATCAAAGTTTTTGACCATTTTAACGTTGTTAATATGGAGAGACCGGTTGGATTATTATCCGAAGAACCACTCCGTATTGGCATAAGCGTTGCGAATCATATATGCCAAAGATAATTCAAGACGGAGTAAAGTGCAAGGGCTGTTGTACAAATCTTAGGTACCTAAGATGGTTGTACTGAATAGTGCTTTCGGTTTGTCCGGTCCCAGGATGACCTGTATGGAAGAATGTCTGACAGAGTATATTTAATAGATCGCGTAAGTTGATCTCTTCAAACGTATTTATGTTTGGTGGCGGAGGAATTCGTTTCTCTTAGCTGTATACCCGTGGTATTTTTGGGGAAATCAATTTGTGATTTGGCGGGTATGACGATGTGACATTCAAAGTGAATAATTGCATGATCTGTCAGAGATAAGCGTGGCCTCTAGCCTCACAACCGGGAAATGACAGAAATCGGGCAGGCAGCATAGCTATGTAGGTCGCACCTATTAGGGTGTATAATCACCTGATCTAGAGTTTCATTTATTTCTAAAAATCTATTGTCAATGTTGTCCCATTCGGGAATCGGTTGCTGATCCCAACCGTTGGTGATATACATTCGATACACTTAAGCGAAATGAGTGGTTGTTCATGTGTGGCCGGGTTGCAAGATGTTCTTGTTGAACCCAGTGTATTCCTCTCTAGAGGTACACTAGCGAAAGGTGGTTCCCTACCTTGTCATAGTTGGAAATCCATTGCCCAATACGTGCTTGAGGTTTTGATTGTATACTATATATGTAGAACGTAAGATGATAGTGTTTCTGCTAGATGATTATTATATTGTGATTAATAGACATTATAATAATATCATGAGAGTTTTGATATAAAGATTTATTTTGGATTCTCATAAGGGAAAAACACGTTCCGTTATAGGCGTGGTCTTATGAGATATCAATTAACAGTTTTAAACTGTTTTACTCATACCAGTCCCATGACTGACCCAGAGTTTATTTTGTTTTGTTTCCCTAAACTCGTGGGTGCCCAATTTTGTACGGGCAGTCAAGTAGTCGGGATTTACAGATACTTGAAGAGCTGGAGCAGGAGGCTTCAGGATCATATAGCTATTGTTTATTTCCGCTGTGTTGTAAGTAATGTGCTTTGGAAATGATATGTATATTCAAGTACAGATTTGTATTTCAAAGTTATGTTATGAATATATTTATTCGTTCCGCTGTGAGATTCGTGTTTACTCTGATGTTGTATGTTCTTCTTCTTCTTCTTCTATTCTAAGTTTCTATCTTATCTTTCCTCACCCTCTAATTTCTTTCATTAACCATCCGGTATTTTCGACTCTTGATGTTCGATATGTGTTGTATTTCGGATAATCAAGGTCGCTAATTTTCGGGTCGTTACACATATCGAAAATCATCATCACTACATCAGGCAACTTATGGCCAAACACGAAATCCAGTTGAAGTTTGTGGACACCAAGAAGCAACTTGCAGATAGCTTTACAAAAGCTGTGAGTTCTGAGACACTTGCACGGCTTAAAGATCACTTTCGGATTACAAATTAAGAAGAGGTGTTGAATGGGTAATTTGTATCCAAAGTGACTTTCAAACTACTCCTTTGGAAATAACAAATCTACATGGACGCATGAGTTTCATGAATGCATAAATGTAGTCAATGTGTCTCTTTTATATTCGTAGAAACAATCCTATATATAACTCTAGTAATCATCATTTGAAGCTATGAAAAGAAAACAAGTAAATTATTTATCCAAGTTTTATCATATTCATCTCAATCTTCTTTTTCTTATCATCAAACTCCAACATTCAGATCACCTGCTTAAAGCACAATAAATCCGATACTATTTTGCATGTAATTCCATGAATACATGTATAGAATAAGGTTCTAGAACAAAAAACATTAACAGGTAAATAAATCAATATTATTTATAGAATATATAACAAACACTGTTCTCAGTTACGCAAAGGAATGAAAATGATGGATACCAAGAGCAGGTGAAGTTGAGATCTTGCAACCCCTTCCAGTGAGGAAAGCAACTGTGACTTGTAAAGGCAGGGATGGCTACCATTACTGCATTTAGGAAAGTGAACAAAGAGGTAACATTGCAATTACGCTGCTTTAAACTTTATCATGCACAATGAGAACCAGTGACGTACACAGAAATCTCGTTCAGTGGAGGCCAAAAAACATAAAATGTTTTATATATTACGTTAACAAATTCAAGTGCATGTGGGATATCTCATTTTCAGTGTAAAGTATATATGTATATTACTATCCAACATAATACATATTCGTAGAAAAATAACGACTTGTTTTTTCCTTTTTCTTTTTTTGAAAAAGATAATCTTTGTAAGTTTCATAAACAAAAAAAAGTCAATATCTCAACATTATAAATTCAATCAAATAAGCGCTTACTGTCTGGTCGTGCAATCTGAAAATTGTTACGGTTTTAATATTTTTTGTATTTTCATTACAAAAAGTAAGAAACAAAGACACCTAATGGATTTAGACGATGTTTTCAAAATATGCTTTATGTTAGTTTATATTTAATCACTTTGATTTTACCAAACTGAAACAGTAGAGAAGATCATGATCAAAAATAAACAAAACTCCATGTAAGGAGTATGTTTGCAAAATATGCACAAGCAGACCCTTACAAACAATTCAATTCACGAAGAATAAATACAACTTGAAATTAAGTAATTTTATCACACTCACAACAACAGCGAATAGCGGAAGTAAATAGGTCAATAGCATCAAAATAAATTTATTAATAATTATATAAACGGTAAGGTTTTTTACTTGTATTTTGCAGATCTAAGCCGAACCCTCTAGCAATATTCAAGACAGTCTGTCCTGAAGATTCAAAAGGGTATTTCTCAACCAGAATACAACAATCAAAGAATTGGTGCTTTCCATTACATAAGAAAGCTTAATGATAAAGTTTAACACATTTTAAGTGGAATTATGGGGACACAAGCAAGCTAACCCCAAAGGCTTGGGCTTTGCTTTGGATCTGACTACTTTAAGCATCTCAAAACAGATAGAAAGAATTTCAACTTAGATTTGACACTTTCGAAGCATTGGAAGCATCGAAACACTCTTTCAAATCCTGTTATCAAGCTTTTAGGAGATGTCAAGTACTCCGCTTCTCCTTTCTTGTTAGATAATACTGACAATAGTGCTGAAGAAGAAGAGATTGAAGCATCATAAGTTAGGAAGCCACCTGATGGATTTCGGCTGTGCTTTGTAAATTTTTGTTTTGTTAACTTGTATAGCCGCCATTACCCGTCTTTATTCTTGGGCTTAGTTTTGTGGCTGTCACTGATATTGGAGATTGATATTAGAGCACTCAAATACAATTAAAAAAAGAAAGTGGGGCGGTAGACCCCACTCGGCCTGAGCTGTGTCCGTCATTGATGAGAACGGAAGCAAGAAAGTAATATATTTCAGTTGTTAGCTATAAGTAGCCTATGGCTGAAACAGTTGCTAATTAAAGACCTGCATATTTAAAGTATTAAGATGAATATTACTTATATGTCATATTTAAAATAGTTATTGGAAATAATCTTGGTTTTTCAGGAAACAATTGATTGTATTGTTAAATTAGCAATTGTATTAATGAATTGAATAAATCAAGGGAAAATCTAGACTTTCTATTTTAGATATTCTAGATAATGCATTCCTAGAATACTCTAGAGAGTGCACTGCATTATAAAAGTATGGTAATCAAACTGATGTATGAATGCAATCAAAATTTGTAATTAAAAGGAAAGAAATGAAAATTTTCTCCTCATTAATATAATTCTCTCAAAAATTCCTTCTTTTCTCTTAAAATATTCCTAACAGTGGTACCAGAGCTCTAGATCCTTGCAATTAAAAAAAACAAAGTGCAAAGTAATGGCTTCTCCAAGCAACACTTCAGCCAGCATCAACTCCACCTATAGCAATGTCCAAGTTCCTTTATTTGAAGGAGAAAATTATGATTTTTGGGCAGTAAAAATGGAGACTTTGTTCACCACGTTGGATGTCTTGGAGTTCATCAAACAAGGATATGAAGACTCAACAGCTGCGGCAGAACGTACAGTAGCCCAAACTGAAGTATTAAAAAAGAAAAAAATCACAGATGCTGGAGTTCTTGGAATGATTCAAAGAGGAGTGTTAAACACCATATTTCCAAGAATTATGTGAGCAAAAACAGCCAAGGAAGCATGGGAAATCTTGCAACAAGAGTTTGAAGGAGATTCAAAAGCGAGAACTGTCAAACTTCAATCTCTAAAGAGAGATTTTGAAAATGAAAAAATGAAAGAAAATGGAAGTTTGAATTAGTATGTTAATAGGCTGTCCGAATTAGTGAATCAAATGAAGTCTCATGGAGATATAATTGACGATCGTAGAATTGTTGATTAAATTTTGATAAGCTTAACTGAAAATTTTGATCCTATGGCGGCTGTTATAGAAGAAATCAAAGATTTATCAAACATGACCGTTCAAGACTTGATGGGTTCACTTAGATCCTACGAGCAAAGGTTGTTACGCCGTACAGAAAAGACGGTTGAAAACGCGTTTCAGTCCAAACTCACCACTCAATTAAACAATGGCAAAAAAATAAAGCAAAATAATGGCGAGTCTTCTAGAGGTGGCAGATTTGGCAGAGGAAGAGGAAGAAATTCAAGCGGAAGAGGTCGAGGCACCTATGGCGGAAGAGGAAATGATGAAGGAACAAATAAATGGTGTGGAATTTATAAAAAAAGCTCTCATGAAGAAAAGGATTGCCGGAACAAAGGAAAGCCACAATGTCATAATTGCAAAAGGTTCAGGCACACTCAAAAGGACTGTCGCCTTGGTAAGCCACAAAACACAGGATTTGCCGGAGCGGAAGATATGGAAGGGAGCTTGTTCTTTGCTTGTCAAAAGGCAACTGAAAAATATAAGAATATATGTTACCTGGACATTGGATGTAGTAATCATATGACAGGAGACAAAAATGCATTCATTGACATAGATCCTTCATTTGGTTCAAAAGCTAAACTTGGCAATGGGGAGTATGCTGAAGTTGAAGGCAAAGGCAGCATTGGGGTTGCAACAAAGCAGGGAAGTAAAGTTATTCATGATACCTTTTATGTTCCTAAATTAGACGAAAATTTGTGGAGCATTGGATAACTTTTAGAGCATGGTTATTCTCTTTAATTTGAGAATCGAGAATGTAAAATCTTTGATTCAAAAGGTAAAGCTACTGCTGTAATAAAAATGACAAACAACAGAAGCTTTCCCCTCCGTCTCAATTATGAGAAAAATCATAACTCCACGGCAAAAAAGGAAGACGAAACTTGTTTATGGCATAAGATACTTGGGCACTTAAACTACAATAGTCTCATATTGCTTTCATAAAACAAGATGGTGTACGGGTTGCCAACAATAAAAAAAAGAACATGGAGTATGTGAAGGATGTGTACCTGGAAAACATCATCGACAACCATTTCCAAAGAAAGGATCAAGAAGAGCCAAAGAAGTGTTGGAATTAGTACACACGGATGTATGCGGTCCTATGAGCACATTATCTCATACTCAAAATAGGTACTTTATTTTATTCATTAATGATTTGACCTGCATGACATGGGTATATTTTATGAGACAAAAATCTGAAATATTTGTTATATTTAAGAAGTTTAAAGCTTTTGTTGAGAAACAAAGTGGCAGGTCCATAAAAGTTTTGAGAAGTGACAGGGGAAAGGAGTATAACTCCAATGATTTTGATAAATTTTGTGAAGAAGAAGGTGTGGAGAGGCAACTAACCGTTAGGTATACACCTCAGCAAAACGGTGTATCCGAAAGGCAGAATCAAACAGTGATGGAGATGGCTAAATCAATGTTGTTTGAGAAAGGCATGCCTAAAGAATTTTGGCCCAAGGCTGTAAATACAGCTGTGTATTTGCTGAATAGATGTCCAACAAAAGTTGTATGGAATATGACGTAGTTTGAAGCGTGGAGTGGAAGAAAGCCTTTAGTGAATCATCTTAGTCTTTTGGAGTATTTTCTATGCTCAAATTCCTAAAGAAAAAAGGACAAAGCTTCAAGAAGTAAGTGAAAGATGCATTTTTATTGGCTATAGTTTTGTGTCAAAGGGCTACAGACTTTACAACTTGAAGACAAAGAAAGTAATCATCAGTAGAGATGTTGTATTTGATGAGAAGACATCTTGGAATTGGCAAAAGGAGAAAGTGGAGGATAAAACCGTTCCAGTAGTAATTTTAGAATAAAATCCAATTACACTTGCAAATAACCAATGTGATTCATCTACACCAAGTTCTCCATCTAGCACTTCATCCTCAGCAAGCCATAATTCATTATCTCCATGCTCAACCCCAATAAAAATGAGGAGTTTGGATGATATTTTTGCTAGCTGCAACTATTGCGCAATGGAACCAGAAAATTTTGAAGAAGTGGTTAAAGAAGAAGCTTGGAGGAAGGCAATGCAAGAAGAGATGGATGAACTTGAAAGGAACAAAACATGGATGTTGGTTGATAAGCCAAAAGACAAAGAAACCATTGGAGTAAAATGGATCTACAAAGTGAAGCATAATCCAGATGATTCAGTTCAAAAGAACAAAGCGAGACTCGTTGCAAAGGGCTATTCTCAACAACCCGGGAATACGAAGAGACATTCGCTCCAGTGGTACGTCTTGACACCATTAGAGCTTTAATATCACTTGCAACCCAAAAAGGATGGAAGTTACATCAGCTAAATGTAAAATCGGCATTCTTGAATGGAGAATTGAAAGAAGAGGTTTACGTGGAGCAGCCTCAAGGATTTGAGATTGAAGGACAAGAAGGAAAAGTTTACAAATTAAAGAAAGTGCTTTATGGGCTAAAACAAGCACCACGAGCATGGTATAGCAATATTGACATTTAATTCATGGAGAAAGGCTTTGAGAAAAGCAAGAATGAGCCTACTTTGTATGTCAAACGGCAAGGTGCGGATGGTTTTCTAATTATTGCACTTTACGTAGATAATTTAATTTATACAGGAAACAATTTAAAGTTGATTGAAGATTTTTTAAAAGAAATGATGAAGAAATATGAAATGAACAATTTGGGTTTACTGCATTTTTTCCTTGGAATAGAAATCTCTCAAGGTGATGACGGAGTTTTTATTTGTCAAAAGAAATATGCTGAGAAAATATTGAGAAAGTTTGGGATGCTTGGGTGTAATCAAGTTGATACACCGCTAGTTGTGAATGAAAAGCTAAAAAAAGAAGATGGGGGAAGGAAGGTTGATGATAGTTACTACAAAAGCCTAGTTGGTAATTTATTTTACCTTACTAATACAAGACCTGACATCATTTTTGCAGTCAGCCTACTTTCTCGGTTCATGAATGATCCTAGTCATATCCGTCTAGGTGCAACAAAAAGAGTGCTGAGATATATTCAAGGCACTTTGGACTATGGGATCAAATATGAAAATAATGTTGAAACTAATTTATTTGGATTTTGTGATAGTGACTAGACAGGAAGTATAGATGACATGAAAAGCGCTTCTGGATATGTGTTTTCTCTTGGATCAGGAGCATTTTCTTGGTGTTCGAAGAAGCAACAAACAGTTGCTCAATCTTCTGCAAAAGCTGAATAAATTTCAGCTGGCCTAGCTACCTAACAAGCAATATGGTTGAAGAAAATACTAAATGATTTTGGTGAGAAACAAGAAGTTGTGACTATCCATTGTGACAACAAATCAGCCATTGATATATCTAAGAATCCAGTCCATCATGGAAGAACAAAACATATAGCCATCAAACATCATTTCATTCGAGAAGCAATTGAAAATGAAGAGGTGAATTTTTGCAAAACAAATAATCAAGTTGCTGATATTTTCACAAAAGCATTAAAGCCTGATAATTTTAAAAGATTGCAAGGCATTCTTGGAGTTCAAAAACCAAGCTTACGGGGGAATATTGGAAATAATCTTGGTTTTTCAGGAAACAATTAATTGTATTGTTAAATTAGCAATTGTATTAATGAATTGAATAAATCAAGGAAAAATCTAGACTTTCTATTTTAGATATTCTAGATAATGCATTCCTAGAATACTCTATAGGGTGCACTTCATTATAAAAGCAAGGTAATCAAGCTGATGTATGTATGCAAGCAAAATTTGTAATCAAAAGAAAAGCAATGAAAATTTCCTCCTCATTAAAATAATTCTCTCAAAAATCCCTTCTTCTTCTCTTAAAATATTCCTAACAGTAATATATTTCAGTTGTTAGCTGTAACTAACCTATGGCTGAAACAGTTGCTATTTAAAGACCTGCATATTTAAAGTACTAATATGAATATCACTTATACATCATATTTAAAATACTTATATGAATATCATACTTTCGTATAAGTTCCATGTACCTCGTATTCCCAGTCCGACTGCCAGTATTAGTAACATCCTGGTTGTCAATTAGGCTAAGTTTATGCTAGCTTCCTTGTCCTAGAATTTTATTGCAGCTCTATCATAAGCTTTGAATTGGCACAGGGTTGTATCAAAACCTACATAAAATAAATGAAAAGTTTACATACATGAAAATTAACAAAATTTAATGCCTACAAATGCATAAAAAGACATTCAATTATTGAAGTATCAAAATAGATTTTGCTTTCCACAATCCTACACATAAAAAAGAAACAACAATTTCATAGAATAAAGGAACTATATGTACCAAATAAAAAAGGATGTGGACATAAGATTAGCCAAATATCAGAATTTCATCCTTGTCTCTTCTATATGAAGTAACACCTCTGGATTGAGACTCCTCGAGCATGGGACCTTTATCTCTTCTCAGTTACCACAGTAGCGTCACACTGCCCAGAGAAATTCACATAGCTATCCAAAGAGTTCGATATAACTTTACTAGCAATTGTTGTACCATCAGTCTCCAAGATGATCCAATCGGCTCATAGAGATGATTTTTTTTTCAATCTTCGCAATGCAGTAATGTTCATAGCACATTTATTTTTGGTTTTATAATGGTAATACATAGTACCAATTTCAAATTGTAAAATATGCAGATTAGGCACTTCAGAACTGCCCGGAATTACTGCCCGTTTAACTTGTACATTTAGACACATATTAATTCCAAATTAGACCACAATTGTTACTGATAGCTGAATTTTTCTGAAAAGAAATTAACTACACTCATTTTCATGCTAGGTTAAACACATCGGAATAATAGAATTGGAACAAATTGTACTAAAACATGATGAAAAAATTACAGGTAGGTAAAAGGACATGCTATAGTTACAATGTAACAGTTAAAACGTATTGTAATTCACAAGTATTATGTATGACAGCTATCCCAATTTAAAATTCATATATCCTATATATTTGGATGAAAAATCCATGTATCATTGTAATCACATGCATGGTGGACTAACATTACGTATAACACTGTAATTTCCTTTTATTAATTACTCACTATCCCAATTTACAAGAATTTATAGTGTAATATTTTACATGACAGCTCTATGCATCAAAATAGTTATAGCATGGTAGACAAAACAGGTTTTCATACGCCAGTTCCAAATATACATATTGTCAGTGTGTTCGCTACAATGGGGCCATAATAGCATCAGTCTGGATAGAAGGTATAGTTTTAGCTTATACATTATTTCAATAAAATGCATAGTTTAATCTGGTTTATAAAATTACTTTAATCTGTTTGGACTAAAGGTGCAGTTAGGACAGAAGATGCAGTCCATTCTCCTTTATAAATATTGATTTTGTGTTCCAGTAATTGAAATTCAAAGGCAATAGATTTAAAAATCTGCAGCTTTATGAAGACTACTATTGTACACCTTACATTTTACAATGCTACAAATGCTTGAATTTTTCTTACAAGCTAAAAATAAAAAAAATCTTGTACAACTTACATTTTCTTTTTTACATAATAATATTGGTTAAAGTGATATATGTGTTTCCATACCCTGAGAAATGTCTATAAAAACGAGCATTTACCTGTTAGAAGAACCTTTAGTCGCATTCATAATTTCATTAGCAAGGCATTCAACAATGGTTTTGATGTTTTTGAATGCACTTTCACGAGCACCAGTAGTTAGAAGATATAGAGCTTGATTCACATGCCTCAAAGGAAAATTATCAACTACATGACGCCTCACAACACTAGCTGAACCAATTCTAGTCGCGTCTTCTCTCGGTCCACTTGATAGAGGTACAACAACATTTATTGTTGAAGTTTGTGATACTATATGTTAGATTGAAGTGGTTGAAGATAGCTTCGGATCGGAGAAGACCGTTCGCAATTCAGACGTCGCACGCGGAAGTTATGAGCTGAGTGGTGCAAGTTGTTCAGTGTGCAGTGCGACAGACGTCTGTAGTGGGGTATGACAGACGTTTGTGACTACAGGGGTTTTTTACCCGAGAGTTCCCACAGACTTCTGTCATCCCCACGACAGACGTCTGAGAATGGGACAAACGTCTATCATATTGGGGATAGACGTCTGAGCTGAGAGCTGAAACCCAATTAATTCCCTAGAAGGGGACAGACGTCTGTTACCTCCCACGACAGACGTGTGACGAGTGTTTTGGGCTGTTTCGGGCTGGAAACTTGACAAATTGATTTGTGAAGACACGGGGGCAATTTGGGTAATTGGCCTATCTCTATATAAGCTATTTTCAGGTGTGTTAGTGGGAGAGCTTGGGATTTGATTTGGGATCAAGGGGTTTATTCTCAAGGGTGAGTTAAGGTTTATAACCTAATTCCTATTCTTCAATTCTATTCTCCTCAAACTATTTTCTATATTGAAATATAGTGATCATTGGATCAATCTCTTGTATTCCTTTCATCGTGGCAATAAATATTCTCTCTAAAGTGGATGTACACTAACAAGATGTTAGTAGAACCACTATAAATCCTTGTGTGATTTATTTTTGCTACTTTTTCATTAGTTTCTTGCTTGTGATTGAGATTTGGATTGTTCTAGATTGGTTGATATTTGGTTTTGAGACTAGAGTTATTGTTTTGGTTGTTTTTGCAAGTCTAACAACGATCTAGTCTTCCGCTAGCATTTTGTGGTTTAGATATTGGATTCGAGTGGTCTTGAATCGGATTAATCACAACGGTAACAACAGTTGGTATCAGAGCTGTTTTGGTACTTGTTAGGTGTTTGTGAAAATGCCGGAGACATATAGTAGCTCGGTAAGTCCTTCAACCGGAAGTCTGAATAGTGTGGCGCCTTATGTACGGGGTTCGTATGCGGTGTCAGGTTCTCAATTGGTAATTGACAAGTGAAATGGTGATAATGACTTTGAGAAATGGCAATGGAAAATGAAAGCGGTTCTTAGGCGGAATCGGGTGCACCGAGTAGTATTTGATACTCACTTATTTTCAAGTGATATCTCGAATGTTGAGAGAGAGGAGATGGAGGAATGGACTTACACAACTCTTCAACTTGCTATGGGGGAGAATGTGATCTCCGAAATTAGTGGTGAGACAACTGCTAAAGGTATATGGGACAAGTTGGAAGAACTTTATATGAAGAAGTCACTCACTAACCATTTGATCTTGTTGCGAATGTTTTTCACCTTCAAGATGAAGGAGGGTAATTCGCTTAAGGCACATTTGAATGCCTTTTATTACTTGCTCATGAAGATGAAGGCCGTTGATTTGAAGATTGAGGAAGAGCAAAAGGCGATGATATTATTGTGTTCATTGTCGGACCACTATAGGGTTTCTCAAATAGTTTGATATATGGACGAGATACCTTGACTCTAGATGATGTCAAGACGGCTCTTCTTAGTGAGGAGTTGAGAGATCAAATGAAGGAGATGAGTGAGGGTAGTAGTGGAGCTAGTAATGGTCACGGGTTGTTTATGGAGAAAGAAAAGAATGTGAAGAAAGGAAACTAGGGGCGTTTTAAATCAAGAAATCCCGATGGAAGAGGAAAATCAAAAGAGAGAAATGGAAAGTGCTTTATTTATAAGAAACCAGGACATTGGAAGAATGAATGTCCGGATAAAGATAAGAAGGAATTAGCGTCTGCATCCGTAGCGGTGGAGAGTGGGGATGGTGAGATAGATGAGAATGTGTTGACGGCGGTGGCATCGGATGTTTCGAGTAATGAATGGGTTCTCGATTCGGGTGTGTCATGTCATATGATGCCAATTAGAAATTGGTTTTCATCCTTTGAGGTCAAAGAGGGAAATGCAACTGCTATGGGAAATGGTGCTATTTGCAATTCGATGGGTAGTGGCTCCATGCAAATAAGAATGTTTGATGGATTTGTTCGCACGCTCACCAATGTTAGCTATGTTCCGGGACTTAGGACGTCGCTTATATCTTTGGGGAAATTGGATTCTCTTGGATGCAAGATCACTATCGAGAAGGATTTCTTGAGGGTTTCGAAGGGGCACTTGTGGTCATGAAGGATGCTAGGACTCATGGTATATATTTGCTTCAAGGTGTGACCGTAGGAGGTGAGACTTGTATGGGTGTTGATAGTTCTCATGACTTGGATGCGACACGGTTGTGGCATTTGAGATTGGGTCATGCCTCGTAGAGGAGTTTGGATATTCTTCGGAAGCGGGAGATCATCGAGGGTGAGAGTTTCAACAAACAAGAGTTTTGCGAGGAATATGTCATGGGAAGCAAACAAGGGTATCATTCGATGAAGGCAAGCATAACTCAAAGGAGGTTCTTGAGTATGTTCATTCGGATGTTTGGGGAACGGCACCGGTTGCATCTTTAGGAGGAGCAAGGTATTATATTTCTTTCATTGATGATTTGTCTCGGAAGGTATGGGTGCATGTAATAAAGGCCAAGTCGGAGGCATTTTCTAAGTTCAAAGTGTGGAAGACTCTTGTTGAGAATGAGAGTGGTAAGACTTTAAAGGTGTTAAGGACTGACAATGGCGGCGAATATGTTTCCCGGGAATTCTTGGAGTATTGTAAGCATCACGGAATCCGGATACATTTTACTACACCGAGATATCCGCAATCTAATGTAGTAGCAGAGAGAATGAACCGAACTCTACTTGAGAAAGCTCGATGCTTGAGATTGACATCAGGTATGTCTAAGGGATTTTGGGCCGAAGCTTTGTCAACCGCGGTGCATATTGTGAATTGAATTCCGTGCTCGGCCATTGGTAACAAAATTCCGTAGTAGGTGTGGAAAGGGAAGAATGTTAACTTGAGATATCTTCGTGTGTTTGGTAGCCCGGTTTATGTGCATGATCCGAGGAATGATAAGCTTGGAGCTAGAGCATTCAAAGGGGTCTTGCTTGGTTTCACGGACGGCGTGAAAGGCTATCGGATTTGGAATCCGAAAACGAAGAAGGTTGTAAGTTCTCATCATGTCACTTTTGATGAGTCGGCTTTATTCAAGGTGAATGAGATCTCATCGGATGTTCCGGATTTGGTTCATGGTGAATCAATGGAGAAGGAAGTCATTCCCACATTCTGTCCAACTGGTAATAGAGTTAAAAAAGCTCGTAGGGTTGAAGCGGTTGATGAAACATCACATAGTCCATATGGTTCCTCTAGTGATGTTGGTGATGTACGTGATACTAGAGAATTTTCGACTCAAGGTGGAGCCGAAAAGGGTTAGGGTGATAGTATTGCTACTCGGGTTATTCGACGTGCAATAAGGCCTCCCGAAAGATATGGTGATTGGAACTACCTTAGCCTTTGTGATTATTTGGACTATGCTCTCAATGTAGTCCAAGATGAGCTGATGGACCTTGATGACGTCATGGAGTCGAGAGAGAGCTCGAAGTGGATTTGCGCCATGGAGGAAGAGATGCAATCGTTAATAAAGAATCGAACTTGGGAGCTGGTTCCACTTCCTTAAGAAAACTGTGCTATATGGTGCAAATGGATTTACAAGGTGAAGGATGATGGAAGGTACAAAGCAAGGTTAGTGGCAAAGGGGTATTCACAAAGGATAGGAAACGAGTATGATGAAATATTTGCACCGGTGGTACGTCATACTTCTATCCGGGTTTTACTAGCCATAGTTGTTATCCATGACTTGGAGTTGGAGCAACTTGATGTAAAAACTGCCTTCTTGCATGGATACTTGGACGAAGACATCTACATGGAGAAACCGGAAGGGTTTGTTGTAGATGGTAAGTCTAAAATGGTTTGCAAGTTGAAGAAATCACTATATGGGTTAAAGCAATCGCCTAGACAATGGTATAAGAGATTCAATCATTTCATGCTTGAAAGTGGCTTCCATCGAAGCATCAAGGATGCTTGCATATATTTCAAGAGGTTGGGAAATGATTGTTGGGTGTATTTACTCTTGTATGTGGATGATATGCTCATTACTTCCAAGGATCAAAATGAAATCAACAAGTTGAAGATGCTTTTGAAATCGGAATTCGAGACGAAAGATCTTAGTGAAGCAAGAAAAATCTTAGGAATGGAAATTGGAAGGGACCGAAAGCGTTTTGAGTTAAGATTGACTCAAAAGGAATACATTAAGAAAGTGCTTTGCGGTTTAGCATGGATAATGCAAAGGCGTTAAATACACCTTTACTTTTGCATATGAAGCTTTCTGATAAGGGATCACCTATCGGGGATAAAGACAAGGCTTATATGGAAAAGGTGCCATATGCAAGTGCGGTTGGTAGTTTGATGTACACAATGGTGTGTACAAGGCTTGATATTGCAAATGTCGTCGGGGTAGTTAGTCGGTATATGGCTAATTCAGGGAAATCGTATTGGGAAGCCGTGAAGGCTATTATGAGATACTTGAAAGGCACAGCATCTCATGGCCATGTCTTTGGCGGTAGTGATGATAGGAGTTGCAAGTTAGTTGGTTATTGTGACTCGGACTACGTCGGTGATAGGAATCGGAGGAAATCAACTTCCGGGTATGTCTTCACACTTGGCGGGACAACCATTAGTTGGAGATCGAGATTGCAAACTGTAGTTGCTCTATCCACTACGGAGGCAGAGTTGATTGCCATTGTGAAAGCGGCTAAGGAGGCACTCTACTTGAAGCGATTGTTGTGTGACTTGGGTTTCGAATATGAAAGTGTTGATGTTCAATGTGATAGCCAAAGTGCTATTTATTTGGCAAAGAATTTGGCGTTTAGCTCACGGACCAAGCATATTGAGGTGAGGGAGTCATTTCTTGTAGCCATGGATGAGGGTAAGCTAGTATACCTTCGGAAAGTGCACACAAAGGATAATGCGGCGGACATGTTTACTAAAGCATTGTCGTATGGGAAGTTCGAGCATTGCTCGAACTTAATTCGCTTGTTGAGTTGCTAGGTGCCACGGGGTGGGACGGGGTTGGAGAGAGTAATTTTGTTTGTGGTGATGATGGAAAGGAATAGCGGTGAGAGATTGAAATCTATCTTCATGGTAAGTACTAGGTACACTCTGGAGTACATTGTATTTTGGTGAGACGGTTTTGGTTTGAATGTTTTCAACACTACGTTGGCGGGTGGGGGCATAGCCTGAACTCGTTGGTGCAGTGCAATGGGCGGTGGCCATGCCGGAGCTCATTGGGGAAACATTCAAGTTTGCTTGGTCGAAGGAAATGCTTGGGGCATTGGAGTTTGTAGTCGATATGGTTATATTATTGAGGTGGAGCGTTGAAGTTTGCGATACTATATGTTAGATTGAAGTGGTTGAAGATAGCTTCGCAGCGGAGAAGACCGTTCGCAAATTGGAGGTCGCACGCGGAAGTTATGAGCTGAATGGTGCAAGTTGTTCAGTGTGCAGTGCGACAGACGTCTTTCGTGGGATACAACAGACGTCTGTGACTACAGGGTTTTTTTCCCGAGATTTCCCACAGACATCTGTCATCCCCACGACAGATGTCTGAGAATGGGACAGACATCTGTCATATTGGGGACAGACGTCTGAGCTGAGAGCTGAAGCACAATTAATTCCCTAAAGGGGGACAGACGTCTGCCACCTCCCACGATAGGTGTCCGACGAGTGTTTTGGGCTGGAAACTTGACAAATTGATTTGTGAAGACACGGGGGCAATTTGGGTAATTGGCCTATCTCTATATAAGCTATTTTCAGGTGTGTTAGTGGGAGAGCTTGGGACTTGATTTGGGATCAAGGGGTTTATTCTCAAGGGTGAATTAGGGTTTATAACCTAATTCCAATTCTTCAATTCTATTCTCCTCAAACTCTTTTCTATATTGAAATATAGTGATCACTGGATCAATCTCTTGTATTCCTTTCATCGTGGTAATAAAATACTCTCTCCAAAGTGGATGTACACTAACAAGATGTTAGTGGAACCACTATAAATCCTTGTGTGATTTATATTTGCTACTTTATCATTAGTTTCTTGCTTGTGATTGAGATTTGGATTGTTCGAGATTGGTTGATATTGAGGCTAGAGTTATTATTTTGGTTGTTGTTGCAAGTATAACAACGATCTAGTCTTCCGCTAGCGTTTTGTGGTTTAGATAGCGGATTCGAGTGGTCTTGAATCAGATTAATCACAATGGTTACAACATCTACTTAGTTCAAGAATCACAAAACTTGAAAGTTTATTCGCAGTTAACTAATAAGCAGTTACAATCAAGTTCTATTAGCAAATAGATCTACAAGTAGTACGTAAGTTAGGACTGGCTGTACATAATTTAGCCTGTAATAATGTTAGCTTATAAATATATAATAATACCACTTATTGTGGTTGAAATCAGAGAGCCATGATTGGTTGTTGCATTCATGGATTCAAATCGACAGTGCAAGAGAGAGATTATGGCACCAATAGACCATAGACCATGGTGTTTAAGGTTACGCCATTTTGGATTAAGCAATTGGGATTTCCTAAAAACAAATTCTGAAAGTGAAAGCGGATGATAGACTTTTGTAGGACTACACGCTTGGCTAATTTTCAATTATCCCCGCACAAATTTTATTTCCCGGTTTTTTGATGGTATAACATTGAATTCACGATATTAATGCAGTTAATAGCATCGGAAATGTCAGATTGATCAATATTTGCTGAGCATATGCGGGAACGTTGTATGTTGGTGCTAAGAAAAGCCTATATTTTTGTAGTGAGGTCAACTTGATACATGAGCTGTAACGCCCAGTTCATTAAACAATTCTCTGAATGTTCATTGATGATTTTGGTGGGATGATATGTAGATCCTGATTTTTCTTTTCAGGCATATTAAAGGTACTTCAAGTGACATGAAAAGGGATATATAGTGCATAAAATATACTAGTATTAGACAACAATCCTAAATTTTGCATAGTGTTGGTGATTACTTTAAGCATTTTTTATGTTCATTGTACACTCTGCATGATGTTAGAGATTTCCTTAGCAAAAAAAAGTATAATCATAACTTAGATTTCATTTTTGACTAACTATCAAAAATTAAAATTTACTAACCCATTGTTTTTTTTTCACTTTCAGGTCAGCAATAGAAAAGATTACTATTACTGGAAAACTGCTTTGGTAGCCATGAGATAAAAACAAGGTATGCTATTGTTTTTATGTCAGCTTTTTGTTGATGAAGATGGTTTTCTGTATGCTCTTTGCTGCTTTATTTCTATATTGTTTTGCGAGTTTGATTTGCTTATTAAAACTTGTTGTAATATATATATATATATATATATATATATATATATATATATGAATGTTGTGAATATGCTTTTATTAGTTCTCTGTTTAGTCCCACATCATGGGAAAAAGTTAAACATCAGCTCCAAAACCTATATATAAATGAGCCAATGTAATATAAATAAACACACATCTGAATGAATAGAAATGTTCTCTCTCCCTTATTTCTTCTGTTCTGTGTTCGTTTTATAACACGTTATCAGAAGCTCTATTAGAGCTATTGTTTGAAATATTCTAGATCTATATTTATGGATCTATCATGTAAGTTAATTTTTTATGTTTTGAAATCATATAGATCTACATATATGAACTTGTTGTATCTTCTGCTTAGATGTGATCCATACTTCTAGATCTCTTTTCTTTCCCAGTTTTTGTAGATCTCGATTCTATTTTAGTGGATCTAACTTTTTAGATCTAATTATCTGTTCTGATCCTAAATATGTGTAGATATATTCTTTCAATTCATTGCGGATCTAATTTTGAGTTTGCAAATCCAAATGGAGATTTGATTATATATGTATTGTTTACATTACTGATGATGTAGAGGTTGATCTAGTTTTATCCTTTCCGATCTACTATTATTCTTCGTATGTGATTCTTTTGGATAGACTAAAGACAAAATATCTCTTGAAAAAAAAATGATTTTTTTTATGTATATTCAACAGAATTATGGGTACAGAATATAACGGTATAGCATTTAAATTCAAGAGCAATATTTATTTATCACTGGAAGTGAGATTGAAAACTCATGATGTAAACCAATTAGGAACCTGAAGTTCATATGTAAATGACCTGAAGTTCATATAACATGAAGTTCATATACAATTTTTTTTAATAAGGAACCTGAAGTTCATATGCAAGTAAGGAACCTGAAGTCCATATGCAAGTAAGGAACCTGAAGTTCATATGCAAATGAGGAACCTGAAGTTCATATGCAAATAAAGAACCTGAAGTTCATATGCAAATGAGAAAGATGAAACAAAAGCCCGAAGCTTTCTTAAAATTGTGACATAAAAAAATTGTACTTCCAGAAGAAGTTAAAAGAGACACACACATTATAATATGTGACAAAAACATTAGATTCAATAGAAAATCTCTAAACATGTTTCATTTAACTGACATCTTTCATGTACAGTTTACATTAATTGAATATCCTGAAGATATAGTATACATGTTAATCTCTTGAAGAGATGTTTTAGAAATTTAATTTTATATAGCAAATCCAACATCCTAGAAGAGATGTTAGAATTTTTTTGTTGCATTACAATTACATATGTAAAAGATATGTTCCCTGAAGGAATATCATACACTCCAGAAGTAGTGATTTCTTTTCTTTGTTGAATCTTATTTTTATTTAATACACCTGATTTTTTTAATGCATTTAAGGTTTGAATGTATATTGATATGACATTTCAATAGTTTGTATATATTTATCTATGGAAGAGATAAGTTCATCCCAGAAGTGATGATAACAAAATATCTTTAGAGGATATTTGTATATTTGGAAATGGTAAAATATCTCCAGAAGAGATCTATTTATTTGAAAATAATAAAATGTCTCCAGAAGAGATTTCTACAATTAAAGGCGATAAATATTTGTAAAAAAAAGGTATTAAAACAGCATAAATGGTGTTTATGCAATATCCCAGAAGCGATTTTATATTCTGATATGTCTATAAAAGAATTTGCATTGAAATATTTTCAAATATCAAAGATGATGATGCAAATTTAATGACTAAAGAAAATATGCATCTCGAAGATCATATTAAGTTAAGATCTAAATATTGATCTTAATTTTGCACACCGGAAGTGAATGCAAAAGTAATTTTTGTTATAAAAATGGAAAACTTAGAACCTGCAGTTTCTATGATGGTAAGAAGTAATTTTGATATATAAAAAAAAAGATCTATATATGGATAGTATAATTTGAAACATGTAATTTTTTTATGTATAGATCTGTAAGTTTTTCGAATCATTCATATTAAAGAATGTAAAATCTCGGTTCTATAATTATGCATTTCAACTCAATTCTGGATCAGATATTATGCATGTATATGATATTTTAGAAAATATGACTATTGGGAATGCAGTACAATTATTAGTTGTTTATTTCAGTTTTGATCAATACTGTAGCTAGATCCAAATTTTGTTATGTTGTTTAGAGTAAAATTTATTTATTTGATTCATATATTTAGACTGTATAAAGGTTATTTCCGTTATTTTTATAATAAATGCATTAAATGTATTGTTATGGTAATACATATTGTATTACCATATTATTATAAATGTATTAAAAGCATTGGCTATTGTAAGTTAAATGATATACGTTTGTGTTTAGAATAAGAAGTATTATTATTCGATGTATTTAGCTAGTAATAACTAATGTTATGGAAGAAAGGGTAGAACCACAACCTGAAGTTGTGCAAAGAAAATATTTATACTGTAAATTGTATAACTCAGAGTCTTGACCTGAAGTCTTGAATTATATATATATATATATATATGTATGTATTATATAAACATTTTTGATAAAGTATACAAGTTTGAAATCTTGTCAATGAGCAAGAATGTAAAAGCTTCTAAAATAGAAGTATGTTAAAAGATTGAGAACCAGAAGTTCATCATAAGTTTATAAAATTGATATGCATGTGTATGTGTATATATATGCATAGGAACTCGAAGTTCCTCAATCAATGAATTTGAAATACTTGATAATTCAAAAGCCTGAAGCTTTATTGAAACAATGTGAAATAATAACATTAATAAAGTTGATATCCAAAGATTTCACAATTTTCAAAATGAGTTGTATCTTGCTAATATATTTATATTTACATATTGTATTGAAGAATAAATTTTAACAACTCGAAGTTGTTATATATTTTATTTGAACCAGAAGTTCAACACAGTGGAACCAGAAGTTCAATACAGTGGAACCAGAAGTTCAATACAGCGGAATCATAAGTTCAATATAGTGGAACCAGCAGTTCAATGCAGTTGAACCATAAGTTCAATATAGTTTAACAAACTTGAAATTGTTTATATATTATATGAACCAGAAGTTCAATATGGATTAACAACTCGAAGTTGTTCATATATTTCATTTGAACTAGAAGTTCAATATAGTTCCAAATCAGATATTTTGGATATTATGAAACGATCTTTAAGATTCACGTTAACATTGCTTGGTAAGCAAAAATTAATGATTGGAACATTATAAACAATTTGTTATAAAATCAATAACTTGAATGAGAGAGAATATGCAAATCAATTACGTATGTAATACGTGGACGCACGTATATACACATATATGTGAAAATTTTATTAACAACCTGAAGTTGTAATGAGCTCATATTATAAATTATGCATATATTATTTTATATTTCAGAAAGTCGAATGACATCAGTATTGAGTAACCTGAAGTCATGTGCATATTCAAATGATAGAAAATTCCTCCAAGTCATCAGATCAATGAAAGGGAATAAGCAATGTAATATGAATGCATCTTATCAAATAATAATAGCATTATCCTCCTATAATTGAAATACATCCACTACAACAAAATATGATATTAGTAACGCTTTTTAATAACACAATTTTCAGAACTGCTATTAATTACACTTAATTCTTGTTCTGGCCCGTGATTTTGTTTTAGTCATTTAGTGTAACGCTCTATTCACGATTCCCTCTATCTTTTCACGAATTGTTCTAACTCCCCTCCAAATCCATTCTTCTCCCTCAAAAAAAAAAGCCTCACAGAAAAAACACCGATCTGCTGAAAACCACCAATCTGCCGTAAACCACCACCGATCTGCCGAAAACGATCGATCTGCCTTCAATCTCCTCAACCGACTACTGTCTCTCTCCCTCCAGAACCGCCGATCTGTCGAAAATCACAGAAACCCTAATCAGCAAATAACCTAATCGATGCAGCATCATCTACCAGACTGCCACCGCTACTGCGTGCTCCGCCACTTTTGTTCTCTTCGATTTCCCTACCCACGGTTGCCTAACCCGGCGGATTACCTTCCACTTCGTCCAATCTTCGATTGTGCTTCACTTGGCGGAGAACAGAAAATTTGGTGAGCGTTTTTTATCCTAGCTTTCAGTTCGATTTCCAAATCATTGCTAGTTATCGACTTTGAAGATTACTACTTTTTCACAGTTCACCCAACATATATTTTTAGTGCGAAAATTAAAAGTCAGATAATGATGTCAGATTTTAGAAATGCACTTGTTATACTTTTAGATTTCATAAAATAGAACATTTCCCTCAGTAATTTATAAAGTTTAAGTAAATATTTAACATTATGCTGGTAATATAAGCTAGCGTCAATGTTGAAGAGAAGAAAGAGTTCCAACACATCTTCATTGATATTATAGTATTTTTTTCCATCAATAAAAAAGTACACAAACATGTTTGACAACCAAGTATTGATATTTTGTTGGATAAAAAAATAATTTTAATTATCTTATGTATTTCTATGTTTAAAGTCCGCTGAATATACTGGTAAATAACATTGAAGGGAAAAATTTGCTATGTAATAAACCAATAAGGATTAAATCAGATTGACGTAAGGATATAAATTTTAAACATTCTTTATTGAATCTGATCTGTTCTTACTTGGGAGTGCAACAAGAAATCTAAAATCAAATATTAACGTTTCCTTGCGGTTGTACAAGCCATAATCAAATATTATTATAAAACTGTTATGTAAAGATATTATGGACTTCACACTTCTTGTTTCCTTGCTTTTGATTTTTCTTTCCTTGTTTAGCGAAGATTGGTTTAAGTACGATAGCACTACTTTTTTCAATTTTCATGCACTGTGGTCAGTTTGGATTTGCTTAAACGTTGCACCATGAGTAGCCAAATTTTGTAGTGGACATAAAATTATTAATCCTTGTAGTTGTGAAACTAATTTTAGTTTATATACCATTTATTAAAAGGAGCTTATAAATCTTAGTTTATATACCATTTATTAATCGTGGTTTGTATTTTGAGTACTCTTTCAAAAAATATCAACTAATTTTAGTCGATTATGCTGAAAAGGGCCTATTTGATACTTGTCTTTATGCATGTGGATTTTGAGTTTGGTTTGGGTTGGTTATAAAAAAAAATCAACCTCGAGTTCCGTAGAAGTCGGTCCATAGGATAATTAAATATGACTGAATAATCTCGACCAGTTAACAAATTGTAGATGTATAATAATGCATGTATAACTACACACTTTTGAAGTAAAACACACTTCTGGTCTGTTAAATTTTCATTAAACTATTAATATAAGATGCTACTGCACGTCTTTAGTTTCATGACTAATGCTCAAGCATAGATGTATCTGTCAAGTTTGTTATATAATTGGAAAAAAAGAACTTCAAATTTTTGTGCAGAAAACCCACAGAAACACTTCTGCATGGTGCTCCACCTCCATTGTCAATGCTTATGTCTGATAAATGGACAAAGCCTTACTCCGGAAATACGCAGCAGATCCAACTCCATTGCTCGTGCTTCCAAGATCCAACTCCGAAAATACGCAGCAGTTCAGCCATCATACTGGAGTTCCCGCCACATGCATCAATTTATATGTGGCATTATCTACATCAGTAGTATCAGACACACCTGGGGATGTTGTATATCGGTAAATATAATCCATTATTTTTATTTATGTATTCTTTCCAAATTAACGCACGCGCACGCATGGTTGTGAAGGCATTTTTTTTTTATGATCCAAAACTAACAGCATTGTTACAACAAGCTGAAATGCTCGGTTCCTTAGCATTAAAAGTAAAATCAGAAAATACAACCTAGAGCCTAGAAAATGCTTGGAAGGTAATCACGTCCATCAAACTTAAAAATTACGCTTTACACCTTAATATCTTATATTTATAGTTAAACTTTTAATTATCTGTTCATTTGATTATCCAGGAACTCAGTGAGCACTTGATTCAAAATGGTGGTAAAAGCATTTCTACAAATGATTTCGAAATGGACTTTGACAAAGATGAGTTTAATGGTTCGATAGATGAGCTAAAGAACAATAACATATTTGACCAGTCATCATGGAGGTATTACCATTATTTCTCACTTCAGTTCATCTTAATGGTTTGATAGATGAGCCAAGGTCGGTGAAGTTATTTTTGAAGAAAGATTTGAATGTCTACATTGCTCTCTTTAGCTTCTACTTTATTTGTATTGCTGTCTAATTTTATTATGATGCGCTTAATTTTTAAGTTTGAAGCAAATGCACCATAGAGTGGTGCAAATGCAGTATGAAGTTATTTTATCTGTTACTTTATTTGTCTTGCAGTCTACTTTATTCAGTATGAAGTTATTACATTGTGTCTGTAGTGGATTTCTGACTATTAGTACCCTCCTCATTTCAGATTTGATATATTAATGAGCACCAAATAGCTTCTGCTTTCTTCTAAAAACAATAGGTAGAATTTTTGTCGATAATGATTTAATAGTAGTGCTTTTTTCCTAAAGTGATATACAATTAACTGGAGCTAGTTTGTGGTATTCATGATTTTACACTCTATTTTGTTCTATTTATATTGATGTATACAAAATGAGATGGTATAAATGCTATATAACTTGACTACTTGAGGTTAGGTGAGAGGTGTTGCTGTGATACTTCAATAATCATTTCATCATATTTAACCTCCTGTCTCTGCCAGTATATCTTCTGTTGCGCTTCTGAGATCACCACTGCAGTTTTGGAAGGTTTGAACTGATTAGCCTGCATGAGTATTTTTAGAACAGTTTCAGAATCAGACAGCTCTTTATCTTCTTGTACATGGATGCTACGGACGTGATGTGCCTGTTCATTTTCTTTGCTTTGCATTCAATCTCCTTCCAGCTCATAGCCCACCGTTATGTCAAACTTCTTTATCCCTTCACGAAAGACTCCATTAAAATCCTCCTCCATGCCACTTTCAGCAAAACAGAATAAATTTTCACATGTGAAAATGTCTATATTACCTTCTTGTTTCATACATGATTGAAAATATGCTTTTGAGGTCCACATAATAAGATGGTCTCCAAAAAGCGTACAAATGTATCCCATTTTTTCACTTGAGTTTCATTCTTATTTCAAGCCTTACTAGTTATTTTAGCAACTCTCTTGTCTCCGTCATTTTCAATATATAGTATTTGCAGATCTAATTGCTACTATCATCTTTGAATATTGAGGTCCAGGGCTTTAAGACATATTCTGGCTTATGTTTTAGCAGATCATATTGAAGGAGGACCATTCTCAACACAATGTCAACATGCAATTTAGCTGGATTCGGTGGATTCAAGTACAAAGTTCTTGTAATCAAAATTATGCAAATTTAGATGTGAAACTCCTGATGAAGCACATAGTGTGAGTGAATTTCTGACTTTTTTTTCATTGTTTTAAAGGAAATATTAAAAATACGATACGAGTTAAGCTTATTCTCGTCATTAATACGATGCGGACTTTGACTGGACTACACCTCAATAGATATATTTACAGATATTATCTAAATGTGTTTCCATTTATGTCTTCTTTTTACATATTCATATCAGGAGTTACTGGACTAAACAAAGCAATTGACTAGTTTTATAACATAACAGGAGTTGTTGGAGTTCAGAGAATATTAGCTATGAATGACGTGGAAGGTTAGAATGAACGAATAAGACATGGATGTAGAAACAATTACAAGTCTTGGAGGTTGGAAATTCATTCATGCTGGCAACATTAAGGTCAAAGAAGAATTGCCTGGCACATTCAGAATTTTCAGAAACCAGCAATATACATAGGCTTGTGCTTATTCAGAAACACTTTTGGAGAGATCTTAAGAACCAAGGTTAGTATTCTTTCTTGTTTCTAAGGAAAAATGTTTGTAATTTTCATATGCCTATACGGTACAGGTTTGTTTCTATATAAATCTATGTTATAAGTTATAACATAAGCAATTCTCTGTCCCTATAGCATATACTTGTATTTTTCATTTTTTTACTTTTGGGGTTACCTATAGAATTAGTTTTGAGTTGGAATTTTTGTTATCAGATATAGTTTAATGTATCAATGCATAAATTACTTGTATTTATTTATGCTAGTAAGACACGGGTTGCTTGTTTTTAGCACTTATAATTGCTAATCATGTCACATTTATGTACAAAAAACTAGCAGTGTTAAGTGAAATTATTAGGTTCTTGGTTTCTTTTAGAAGTTTGGTAATTTAATATTTGCATATGAAAGAGGATACAGTTATACACCTTTAGTCGGTACAAAATCAAAACAAGTGCAACGAAGAAACTCTCTCAAAACAAGAAGTTCTTCAACTAGGATTAAGTTACTAGTACGAGCATCAGAGATTGAGTTTAATGTTCTGAGAAAGCCCATAATTAATTGGAAATTTTACTCTACTTTTTTAGAGGGATTATTCCATTCAAATCTATGTTTTTTTGCAATGGAATTTGGTATTCCATCGTACATCAGCATAATGTTTTTGTAATGGTCAGTTATATATTACAGATTTGTTGAATATTCGACTTTCAATCACAATGAATGGTCAAATAATGTGGCTACAGATTGGGTTATTAACTTTGAAACCTTTACTTTTATTTTTACTTTGGATCTGTATGATTGAATGTTTATTCCTTTATTTTCTATTGTTGCGCACGGTTATATAAATTAACGTGTTGAATATCAAAACAAGGAAGCATGCATTGAATAATGAAAGAAAGAGGCATGTTATGTAAGAATCGCATGCATTTTGTTTTGAAATGGTAAGTAAGACATGCATGCACATGCGTTTAATAATTTATATCCAACTCGTTTCATTTTTGACCGTTCGAGTATCAGGTGAACGTTACAAATCATGTTTGCAGACCCAAAATGACTAAAAAAATGACGAATTCAAATAGGGACACGTCGGACTCAAATGACTCCGTTTTCAAAATGAACTCCGCAAACTATTTCATAATTTTATGGCGCACCAAGCACCAAAACTAACAAATAAATATACTACGATGAACAGCGCAATGAGACAAAGGCAACGGTACACAGTTTGCAGTGTCATGACGTTCTAATCAAAAACACATTACGGACCTCCTTTTCAATAACATCATATACACGGACATGGATGCATACAGTGGTCCGTATGTTCGAATTTCACAAAACGAAAAATGACATTCTCTTCATAATACAGTGCAGTATTTTTAATTCAAGTTCGCTAAAGTTCCGACAATGTTTCATTCGTAGCAATTATTAATTGCTTAATCAGATTAACGCGAACGGTACGAACTTGCGTATTTTTCTACGACATTAATTCCTACGCTATGTTCAATTAGACGAATCGCAAATATATTTTTTCGAATTTTTAGTTTTATTTTACATTTTTATTATTATTTGAGAAATATCGGTTGCCGCCACCGCAAATAATCGTCAAATGCCAACTCAAATGGAGCGACTAAATTTGGCGTTTTCTATATAAAATTATTTAAATAACTTATAATGAAAATAACAAATTATTAAAGATATCCGTTTCATTATAAATCAATTTTATGATTTAAACAAATACATTCTAAGTTACATCTATCGTTTAATGCTTATTTTAAAACCATTTTAAAAATCAAAAATTGAATTTAATTCAAAACTTAAATGATCGAAATAAACGGCATGTTACATCCAGTGAGTATCAATTTAGCTTAATTATAAAATTGAATTTACCTTAGTAACAAAATATGATCTTGGCTCAGTTACAAAATCTGAGATAGGCTCAATTTTCTAACTGAGCATGGCTCAGTTTTTAGTACTAAGCATGGCTCAGTTTTTAGTACTGAGCATGGCTTAGTTTTTAGGATGGACCTGGTTCAGTTCTTATAGAATTGAGCAGCCCAGCAGGCTTAGTTTTATTGGAATTGAGTAGATTAGAAGGCTTAGTTTTTAGAACTATGCAGGGTCAGTTTTTATAGAATTGAGCATGCTCGGTTTTAAAATAGGAATGGTTGATTATGCTTTTATGGTAGCTAAGCTTATAAGATACATCGATGCCAAATGTTATAATTCATTCATATATTACCATTTCCATAAAAATCAATCAAGTTTTGTAGTAATTTATTAAGTTGAATTTCCACAAAGAATAACTAAATATCCAAAAATTAAATAACTTTTATAAAAAAAACTATATTAAGCAAGTTCAAAAATAAATAAATAAAGACATTGATTAAAAAAATAGTTTTACAATTTAACAAAGTTAAACTCGGTTTTATAAAGAAATGATTAAGTTTACAAAAAGTAATTAAATTTTTATGCAAACTTAACTAATTGGACTAAACTTTTATAAAGGTTTACTAACTTAACCATGTTTTACAAAAATTAATCGAGTTTTATAAGTTTAAGTAAATTTATAAAAAAAAATAACTAAGCTGTATAAAGATTTAATTAGAACTACACTTCACAAACTAATCAGGACTATACATTATTAAAGTTGACCAAGTTTGTGTAAGGAAAACCTCACAACCATGTACAAATGTTATAGATGATTTGAATCATTCGACATTTTCGAGTAAAATTTGCCAATGTTGCTATTGTAGAACAATATTGCACATTCCACAAATGTTTGATAATGGACTTAATTCAGATAAAAGATCAAATAAGTTACCAAACAAACAAAGTTCAGAGTTCAAATCTGGAACATCTGCAGATCCGTTCTTGGCTTACCTGACAAACAAAGTTCAGACTTCAAATCTGGAATAGAAGGTCCTGTGACAACTAATGAAAAGAATAAGGCTAAAATAAGATGATAGTTATACCGCTCTTTAATATGTTTGATTACTTGATATATATTTCAGATATATTTTTCTAGTAACTTCATGCTCTCTTATACATTTCAGCTACAACATTTGCGCTCAGTCTTCAGTTTACCTCCTTTCCTCTGTTCAGAACTGGTGCATATCTCTGTTCAGATGCATGCCTAGATTTTGCAAGTTTCAGTCCAGTCAAAATTAACGACATGCCTGCACAATATTCAGGTTCGACTTTGCAAACTTTGGCCAAGAGTTGTATGCTTCAGTCATGTTTCAAAACCGAAATAATACTGACATCTCATACACTACCATGCCTTATTAATATGTTGATCTAAGAATTCCAAGCTGCATGATATTGGATATTTTTAATATGTGAAACATTCATGCCATTGTCCTTCCAAGACTTAGACTGCACAACTTTAAAAAAAACGCATGTTGGATGTTATTTCATGCATATAGACATTGAGTTTTAACCAATGCATAGTTCTTTATTTACTTTTTTTGTCAGTAAGATACTACTTGCTATTTTATCGATTGTAAAAGTATAGTGGTTTTCTTCTAGTACTAATAATATTAATTTGATTGGAACTCCATAAACTATCAATTGAAACATTTGTTTTACAACAATTTAGAA
Organism: Allium sativum; assembly: GCA_030737875.1. Lineage (NCBI taxonomy): Eukaryota > Viridiplantae > Streptophyta > Magnoliopsida > Asparagales > Amaryllidaceae > Allium > Allium sativum. The sequence goes on along the minus strand of CM060918.1, from coordinate 969,092,895 downwards.
GGCATCATACTTATTTGTTTATAATTGAGGATGGATATCACAATAAAGATTTGGAGAAGGTATTAAATAAAAAAAAGTAGATGAAGTACGGCCCTAACCTATTTGTAAGCTAACTCACACTTGATTTTTTTTAAAAGATGTGTCAGCTTTTTAAAAGTTTGATTTATGCAGTCACATTGATCTTCCAGTTCTAGGAATAATAGCAGTTGCTGGTGTAACATTTTATGCAGTCAGATTTTCAGAGATTAGGGAGGTAATTACACACAACTACACAACACATCTAGTTATCTATTGCGAGTTTAATTTATGCGAGTTTAATTTATGCAGAGAATTACATACAAAATTCCATTTAGATAATCGTTTTGTTGAGTACATAAAAAAGTTTTTTCCTTACATACTACTTAAGATCTTGCTCATATTCATGGCAGATAACTGTTTTGAATTTTAATATTTGCAGGTGCTAAATATTTTTCACGAGGAAATAGGGCATGACTTGGGTAATGGTGTTTTGCCTAGCAGGTTTGGGATGTTTTATCTAGCAAGATTGGGTTGGTTTGTCTTGTGTCTTTTGTGTGTTAACTGAACAATTATGAACAATGTTTTGTATATTGTGTACTCATGTTGATGTCAATGGGAATTGAAAACATATGTATTGAATTAGGTGTACTCATGGATTGAATTTCTTTTGTTAGTTGATACTTTATTTGCTATTAATATATTTTGTGTGTTCATCTTTAACTTGTTATGAAGATTCATTTTGATTATTATTATTGAAATGTATAAGCTGTAGAGAGATTTTTACTATAGCATGTTAATTTAATAGCGTCTTGTGGAAGTTATCAAAGATATATGTTATAGCAGTAAAACTGCGTTATGAATAATCTCAATTTTATTGAGATTTAGATGTATAATAGCGGCAAAAACGAGCTATTGTATTGACGTAGCATAGCGGCAAAAGCGAGTTATTGTATTGACGTAGCATAGCGGCAATATCGTGTTATAAATATTTTGGTTTAGAATGAAATTTTAATGTATTATAGCGGTTAAAATGAGCTACTGTAATAAAGTAACATAGCAGCAAATAACCGCTATCAAACAGGATCTTTAATAACGGTATACAAAGCGTTATAAATGTTTAGTAGTTTTTTATAACATGTTCATATACAGCAGTTATGAAACCGCTATCTTTCTTATTCATAGCGGCTATGAGCCGCTATAAAATAGCAGTTCTGTTGTAGTGATCTAATGTATTTGCTAGCTATGATGCTATAATGGATCAAAAATGAATCCAGAGTAGGTTTATTATTTAAAGTGGCAATGTTTGTCAACATTGAGGGGGAGGATAAAGGAATCATCGACGTTAAATATTTGCTAACATATAGAATTATGCAAGGTATTAAGTAACTTGCATAAATCATCAATTATGTCCCCAATAGACTTTCTCCAATATACATTTGAATCACTGAAGGATCCAAAGGTGTAAAGTTAGTTCAAAATATCTTTGGAGTAAGTCACAAAGATGCAAAATAACGGAGGTGAGTGTTCCTGAAGAAACACAAAAGGTGCTTTGAAAGAAACCCATGACATGATTGTCAAAATAAACCCAGAAGTGGTTTAGGTACCTAAAGCATGATAAGTTTTGAAATCTCAATAAATTATGTATAGAACTAACAAGAAATAATCATCGATGATAAATTAATAAATAATAAGCGCTTATATCTATAAATGGATTAAAAATCTCATATTAGAGAGAAACATGATTGGCCATCATGAAATTCTTCTAAATAAGATATATGGACCTGTAGTCCATAAGATATGAACCAGTTGTTCATAAGATAAAAATAGAAATATATATATAATAGCTGAAGCACCATAGAGTGTCAACAACATATTAATGCCATGAGCATTGTATTTTCAGAGATAACTGAATTGATTAAAGTGGTAAAAGTGTTTAAAACACTTATAATACCCTGAAGGTATAAACAATGAAAGTATACAAATTCCAGAAGAATTTAAATAAATTTGGTAGTGATAAAGAGAAAGAAATGTAGATTACAACATTCTTTTAAGTATTGTTGTGATGAAAAACTTGAAATAATTCATGATGAGTAGATCACTTCCTGCTTTCAAGAATTGTTGTAATAAAACTCTTAATATTCATTGAAGTGGTAGTTGCGATATGCAAAACTTATTATAATATATGAAACGACCCGAAAATCGCCCTTGTAGGAAATCGTCGGATACGCTTACTTTGGGCTAAAACACATTAGAACAACAACAACAGACTTTTATAAACATCATAATAATGTTACATCAGAGTACAGAATATCAGAGTATATTAAATAAAATTACAGCGGAAGATAAATTACAATATTTTAATACATTGTAGCGGAAATAAAATAACTAAGGCAGCGGAAGACAACTATGCTCTGGACACAGCTTTATGCTTCAATCCAGAATCCTGCTCGAGATAAGAACTTGTAGACTAACTACTCGACTGCCCGTATGGAAAGAGGGCACCCGAGTTTGTAAAGGTGGAAACAAACAACGGGCCAGTCATGGGACTGGTGTGAGAATTCTTAACTAATTTAACTAATAGTAATAAGGCAAATCCAAAGACAACCCCGCTAACGCGGAACGGGTTTACTCCAATGGATTGTCGTGCATAACTTAAAGTAAATCGTAATACACGCAATGATTTTTGGAAAAATGAAACCATCATAAGACCCAAGTCCCATCACACAATGCAACACAAACCGGAGGATAGGGTTTTACCTTATAATGGTCAAACATGCTTGATACGATAAAAACGATATCTAATATTAGTGTGTATATGTTTCAAAAACATTTCAATCATAATGTATCAATCATAGGACACATAGATACCATAATACTATGCTTCCATACTAGTAATACAATCAAAACCGAATGAGGTCGTATTGGAAATTGGGTTTCCATCATGAGTCAAGGCTAGGGAGGAGCTCCTTTCCGATTGGAGACACTCTAGCTAATGTCTCGGGATTCCCCGCAGTTAACCCTTGGATCCTGCAGGGCCGGTCCACACATACAGCTTCGTGGATTGGCAATTCCTGAACACACGTTTCCTGGTCCTATAGGACCTATCATCCGAGGCGCCTCATTCCATCATCCACATAAGTAAAATGTCAGGCCGTGTCAAAGCCCAAACACCACTTCTAGCTAGAAAGAAACGTGCTGCTCTCCCTGCATTCCCTTCTCCCGTTTTAGACTCCGCCGGTGTGTGAGGCTCGCGAAGTCATGCTATACACAAAGCTATGCCTAAACAGGCTATGCTTTGATCATCCCACAAGGCCTGCTTTTCAACAAAGCCTTGATCATATGCATCTTAGCATGCCACATCGTCACTCCATATCACACTACCAATCCTTTGCCGAAATATATGAAAGGGTGTTAAGCAAAAGAATAAATTCTCCGCCACCAAACATTCATACGTTCGACAGAAAATCAATAAATACAATATAAAGGAGTACTATGTCAGACACACATTCCATTTATAAGCTTATGCTCTGGGTCTGAGCGAAAGCCAAATCCGTACAAATCAGCACTACGTCCGGATAACTACCATTTTAGCCCCGTCTTGGGAGCAAATCAATCAAGGGCCTCAACACTAGTTACCCATTCGATGTGAAGATCGTCGGTCTTCAATCGCCGTCTTCAATTCTTCGAACGTCGTATCATTATTTGGAATGAGAGTAAACTCGGACTTTCCAAATAACTCTCGCATATATAAATTTGAAAACCATTTCATAGCGTTGTTAATAATTTATAACGATCTATCTCTATTTTTACTGTACATACACATCCTAAACATAACAATGTATATTTTACTCTTCCATTTTTCAATTTACACCAAATGTATATTTGGTTTTATTATTTTTCTAATGAAAATCCATTCCTTAGAAATGAAAATTTCTAATCTTATTATTTACATTGAAAAATGTAAATTTCTATTCCTATTTTATTTACATTGAAAATGTAAATTCCTAATCATCTACTTTCATTGGAATTGTCTATTATATTTCAACATCGCAATTCTTTCTTTTCATCTTATATTTACATTAAAATGTAAATTATAATTCATCGTCCAATTCATTCTTTTAATCTAACATTTACATTAAAATGTCAACTATAATTCATCATTCAATTTATTCTTTTAATCTATAATGCAAAATCTTCTTTAGTTACATGATAAAAATGTAATTAACATTCTGTGTTAATTTTTATATCTTTTTAATTTACAACAATTCCTATTACAAAAAAAAATGTTCTTTTGAATACAACGCTCAATCTTTCTTTTTAATTACATTATAAAAATGTAAATCTATTTCCACATCAAATTCTCTTTCTAATTTCGTCAAAATGTACTTAATCATAATGGTGAAAAATTCCATCTTTATAAATTACATTAAAAATGTAATTTTAATTGCACCGTCCAAATCGGCTTTTTTATTATTATTATTATTACATTAAAAATATGTAATCTTACTTGCATTGAATTCCTTTTCTCTAAAAATGTAATTTCTAATTACAATGTAAATTCCCATTTCTAATTATATATAAAAATGTACTTTTTAACCTACGGTATAAATTGTCAATTCTAACTACATCAAAAAAAAATGTAATTTTTATTTTATTGCAACCGCTCTCATTCATATCTAAATTACATGTAAAAATGTAATTTTTATCCTACAATGCAAATTCATGCTTTAACTACATATAAAAATGTGATTTCTATTATGCGATGTAAATTCATAGATAAATTACATAGAAAAATGTAATTTTTATCATACGGTGTAAATCCACGTCTTAATTACAAAGAAAAATGTAATTTTAATCATACGATGTAAATTCATGTCTTGATTACAAAAAAAATGTAATTTTTATCACGTCGTAAAATCCTACTTTTTATATCATATAAAAAGAAAAATGTAAACTTTATTTACTATGTTGAATTGATAATCTAGATCAATTCAAATAAAAAGACAAATCTTTATTTTCTATGTTGAATTGATAATCTGGATCAATTCAAGTAAAACAAAAGCAATAACATAACGATGGCAAACCATTCTCTTTTATTATGAATCGATAAGTTTGATTAATTCAAATCATACAAAAGCGATAACATAAGAATGTGACAATCATATTTCTACTATTTTGAATTGATAAATTAGATCAATCCAAATCAACACAAGTGATTACATACGAGGTGATAATCATGTTCCTATTATTTTGAATTGATAAAGTATATCAATCCAAATCAACACAAGTGATTACATAAGAAGTGATAATCATACGGATCTAAACTATCCATCACAAACACATACCAACCATCATCAAATATAACAAAACAAAATAGATCTGTATCGTAAGCGTGATATTTACCATTCAAACTTTACATAACGCTAGGATAATAATTAAATTAATTAAATTTTATTAAAAATAAATCCTCACATTGCTTGGGACTGGAATGAAGGTCCAAACTCGGTCAGATCACGTGTTCGAAGTTACGGCGATTTCAGATCTGAAATATTTCAATTTGAAGTTCATATGAATAAATTAGAAAACACTTTTAACAACTGTCACTGCGACATTTAAAAGCGTGGCAAATTCTGAAGTGAAATTCATACCCTTTTGTTTAAAACTTCAAATTCAGAATTCGGGAGCTGTAGTCAACGGTTTTGCGAACGGTTTGCGGGAGATTGGAGAGCTAGGAGAGGGCTATCGGCGCCGGGAAGGGGGGAGGGTGCGCACGCTCGTGGGTGGCGCGGTTTGGTGCATGACGGCGGCGGTTCGGGTGGTCGGGGCGGCGGCTACAGGCGACAAGACCGGGGGAAATTGGTATGGAATCGAAGAGCTCTGAAATCTCTTCGAAACGTGACAAACGGCGGAGGTTTTCGTTGAGAAACGAAAGAGGAATCGGTGTTTGAAATTTTGAAGGCTATGGGTTAAGTGGCGGCTGAAGCAACGACGGGAAGAAGAAGATACTGTAGCGGTCCTTTTATAATATAATATTAGGTTAATCTAATTATTATTTTAATTACCCAATAAAGGCCCGTTTGGCCACTAACTCAGAATTAGGCCCAACGACTGTGTTTCCTAGCTAATAACCCCTATTCCAGATCCATCTAACTATGTCCCGCAGGCCTAAAAGGTCATCTCAGCCCCCGTTTTTCAGATTTAAAATTATTCTTTTATTTTTATATTCAAACGTATATAAAAATTCACCGGGGCCACAATTTAACTTTAAAAATTCCCGAAAAAATATTTTTGGCTATGTTTTGACGATACGAATCCAACAAAATTATTTTCGTTGAATTCTGAGCCTATTTGAAAAATGACTATTTTCAAGTCGATTAAAATTGACCAAAATTGACAAAACTGAAATCTTTTTGCTACGGCCACACATTAACTCTAAAAATTATGAAAAATAAAACTTAACTATATTTTGACATTCCGAATCCAACAAAAGTGGTTTCGTCGAAAACAGAGGTCGTTTGAAAAATGGCTATTTTTAAGGCGTATATATTTAATATTAAAAATACATTTTTAAACAAATAATTTTCGAAACTCGAAATATATAAGTGTTTATACTTTTTCAATGCAGAAACGTCATTCTGAACTCAATGGAAGTGGTTTCGAGTTCAAATTCCTTCGTATGCAAAAAGTAGTATTTTTGACCTATATAAATTTCATGGTGACCTTTCTAAATTTTAATTTTGACATAACTTTTGATTCCCGCTATGAAATTTCAATTTTTCGGATTCGTTAGAAAGGTATTTTTAAATAAATTCTAATATTTTTGGTTTCAATAAAATCCGTTAAATTTTGCATCTTGTACGATCAGTCAAAGTTCAAGTTTGACTTTTCAAACTACCGCATTATTTCTAATTCCTTTTATAACTAAAATTAAATTATTCATTCTAACTTCGATTTGAAATATTATTTTAAATAAATTATTTTAAATATCAAAAACTCATTAAAATTACTTAAAAATAAATTTTTAAATTTACCCCAAAATTCAGGGTTGTTACAGTCTCCCCCACTTAAGAACTTTTCGTCCTCGAAAAGGAACGAAGCTAAGGTTGTTTAAGTATTCAATCTCATCTTTCATTCTTTAATTCGTTTCTGTAATTTTATTAGTTGAACTAATAATTACACTACACAACCATCAATCAATTAATTGATTAACTTTTGTATATTCAAAAATCATATTTTCTAAAATAGATTATAATTACGAATACGTATATTATAGGCTTGGCACTCTCAACTCATTCTAGGGCATTACTAACCCCATCTCTAATGAATTTTCTCATTCTAGGATACTACTGATCCTATCTCTAATGAGTATTCTTATTGGATATTACTAATCCAATCTCTGATGAGTCTTTTGTTCAGTTCTAATGAGTTGTACCCCAAAGATTTGAGCTAACCAAAGCTCTGATACCAAAATGAAACGACCCGAAAATCGCCCTTGCGGGAAATCGTCGGATACGCTTACTTTGGGCTAAAACAAATTAGAACAACAACAGACTTTTATAAACATCATAATAATATTACATCAGAGTACAAAATATCAGAGTATATTGAATAAAATTACAGCGGAAGATAAATTACAATATTTTAATACATTGCAGCGGAAATAAAATAACTAAGGCAGCGGAAGACAACTATGCTCTGGACACAGCTTTAGGCTTCAATCCAGAATCCTGCTCGAGATAAGAACCTGTAGACAAACTACTCGACTGCCCGTGTGGAAAGAGAGCACATGAGTTTGTAAAGGTGGAAACAAACAACGGGTCAGTCATGGGACTGGTGTGAGAATTCTTAACTAATTTAACTAATAGTAATAAGGCAAATCCAAGGACCACGCCGCTAACGCAGAACGGATTTACTCTAATGGATTGCCGTGCATAACTTAAAGTAAATCGTAAAACACGCAATGCTTTTTCGAAAAATGAAACCATCATAAGACCCAAGTCCCATCACACAATGCAACACAAACCGGAGGATAGGGTTTTACCTTATAATGGTCAAACATGCTTGATACGATAAAAACGATATCTAATATTAGTGTGTATATGTTTCAAAAACATTTCAATCATAATGTATCAATCCTAGGACACATAGATACCATAATACTATGCTTCCATACTAGTAATACAATCAAAACCGAATGAGGTCGTATTGGAAATTGGGTTTCCATCGTGAGTCAAGGCTAGGGAGGAGTTCCTTGCCGATTCGAGACACTCAAGCTAATGTCTCAGGATTCCCCGCAGTTAACCCTTGGATCCTGCAGGGCCGGTCCATACATACAGCTTCGTGGATTGGCAATTCCTGAACACACGTTTCCCGGTCCTATAGGACCTATCATCCGAGGCGCCTCATTCCATCATCCACATAAGTAAAATGGTGGGCCGTGTCAAAGCCCAAACACCACTTCTAGCTAGAAAGAAACGTGCTGCTCTCCCTGCGTTCCCTTCTCCCGTTTTAGACTCCGCCGGTATGTGAGGCTCGCGAAGTCACGCTATACACAAAGCTACGCCTAAACAAGCTATGCTTTGATCATCCCACAAGGCCTGCTTTTCAACAAATCCTTGATCATATGCATCTTAGCATGCCACATCGTCACTCCATATCACACTACCAATCCTTTGCCGAAATATATTAAAGGGTGTTAAGCAAATGAATAAATTCTCCGCCACCAAACATTCATACGTTCGACAGAAAATCAATAAATACAATATAAAGGAGTACAATGTCAGACACACATTCCATTTATAAGCTTATGCTCTGGGTCTAAGCGAAAGCCAAATCCGTACAAATTAGCACTACGTCCGGATAACTACCATTTTAGCCCCGTCTTAGGAGCAAATCCATCAAGGGCCTCAACACTAGTTACCCATTCGATATGAAGATCGTCGGTCTTCAATTGCCGTCTTCAATTCTTCGAACGTCGTATCATTATTTGGAATGAGAGTAAACTCGGGCTTTCCAAATAACTCTCGCATATATAAATTTGAAAACCATTTCATAGCGTTGTTAATAATTTATAACGATCTATCGCTATTTTTACTTTACATACACATCCTAAACATAACAATGTATATTTTACTCTTCCATTTTTCAATTTACACCAAATGTATATTTGGTTTCATTATTTTTCTAATGAAAATTCATTCCTTAGAAATGTAAATTTCTAATCTTATTATTTACATTGAAAAATGTAAATTTCTATTCCTATTTTATTTACATTGAAAATGTAAATTCCTAATCATCTATTTTCATTGGAATTGTCTATTATATTTCAACGTCGCAATTCGTTCTTTTCATCTTATATTTACAGTAAAATGTAAATTATAATTCATCGTCCAATTCATTCTTTTAATCTAACATTTACATTAAAATATCAATTATAATTCATCATTCAATTTATTCTTTTAATCTATAATGCAAAATCTTCTTTAGTTACATGATAAAAATGTAATTAACATTCTGTGTTAATTTTTATATCTTTTTAATTTACAACAATTCCTATTACAAAAAAAATGTTCTTTTGAATACAACGCTCAATCTTTCTTTTTAATTACATTATAAAAATGTAAATCTATTTCTACATCAAATTCTCTTTCTAATTTCATCAAAATGTACTTAATCATAATGGTGAAAAAATCCATCTTTATAAATTACATTAAAAATGTAATTTTAATTACACCGTCCAAATCGGCTTTTTTTTATTATTATTATTACATTAAAAATATGTAATTTTACTTACATTGAATTCCTTTTCTCTAAAAATGTAATTTCTAATTACAATGTAAATTCCCATTTCTAATTATATATAAAAATGTACTTTTTAACCTACGGTGTAAATTGTCAATTCTAACTACATCAAAAAAAAATGTAATTTTTATTTTATTGCAAAATCTCATTCTTTAATTACATATAAAAATGCAATTTTTATTTTACCGCTCTCATTCATATCTAAATTACATGTAAAAAATGTAGTTTTTATCCTACAATGCAAATTCATGCTTTAACTACATATAAAAATGTGATTTCTATTATGCGATGTAAATTCATAGATAAATTACATAGAAAATTGTAATTTTTATCATACGATGTAAATCCACGTCTTAATTACAAAGAAAAATGTAATTTTAATCATACGATGTAAATTTATGTCTTGATTACAAAAAAAATGTAATTTTTATCACGTCGTAAAATCCTACTTTTTATATCATATAAAAAGAAAAATGTAAACTTTATTTACTATGTTGAATTGATAATCTAGATCAATTCAAATAAAAAGACAAATCTTTATTTTCTATGTTGAATTAATAATCTAGATCAATTCAAGTAAAACAAAAGCACTAACATAATGATGGCAAACCATGTCTCTTTTATTATGAATCGATAAGTTTGATTAATTCAAATCATACAAAAGCGATAACATAAGAATGTGACAATCATATTTCTACTATTTTGAATTGATAAATTAGATCAATCCAAATCAACACAAGTGATTACATACGAGGTGATAATCATGTTCCTATTATTTTGAATTGATAAAGTAGATCAATCCAAATCAACACAAGTGATTACATAAGAAGTGATAATCATACGGATCTAAACTATCCATCACAAACACAAACCAACCATCATCAAATATGACAAAACAAAATAGATCTGTATCGTAAGCGTGATATTTACCATTCAAACTTCACATAACGCTAGGATAATAATTAAATTGATTAAATTTTATTAAAAATAAATTCTCACATTGCTTGGGACTGAAATGAAGGTCCAAACTCGGTCAGATCACGTGTTCGAAGTTACGGCGATTTCAGATCTGAAATATTTCAATTTGAAGTTCATATGAATAAATTAGAAAACGCTTTTAACAACTGTCACTGCGACACTTAAAAGTGTGGCAAATTCTGAAGTGAAATTCATACCCTTTTGTTCAAAACTTCAAATTCAGAATTCGGGAGCTGTAGTCGACGGTTTTGCGAACGGTTTGCGGGAGACTGGAGAGCTAGGAGAGGGCTATCGGCGCCGGGAAGGGGGGAGGGTGCGCACGCTCGTGGGTGGCGCGGTTTGGTGCGTGACGGCGGCGGTTCGGGTGGTCGGGGCGGTGGCTACAGGCGACAAGACCGGGGGAAATTGGTATGGAATCGAAGAGCTCTGAAATCTCTTTGAAACGTGACAAACGGCGGAGGTTTTCGTTGAGGAACGAAGGAGGAATCGGTGTTTGAAATTTTGAAGGCTATGGGTTAAGTGGCGGCTGAAGCAATGACGGGAAGAAGAAGATACTGTAGCGGTCCTTTTATAATATAATATTAGGTTAATCTAATTATTATTTTAATTACCCAATAAAGGCCCGTTTGGCCACTAACTCAGAATTAGGCCCAACGACTGTGTTTCCTAGCTAATAACCCCTATTCCGGATCCATCTAACTATGTCCCGCAGGCCCAAAAGGTCATCTCAGCCCCCGTTTTTCAGATTTAAAATTATTCTTCTATTTTAATATTCAAACGTATATAAAAATTCACCGAGGCCACAATTTAACTTTTAAAATTCCCGAAAAAATATTTTTGGCTATGTTTTGACGATACGAATCCAACAAAATTATTTTCGTTGAATTCTGAGCCTATTTGAAATATGACTATTTTCAAGTCTATTAAAATTGACCGAAATTGACAAAACTGAAATCTTTTTGCTACGGCCACACATTAATTCTAAAAATTATGAAAAATTAAACTTAACTATATTTTGACATTCCGAATCCAAAAAAAGAGGCTTCGTCGAAAACAGAGGTCGTTTGAAAAATGACTATTTTTATGGCGTATATATTTAATATTAAAAATACATTTTTAAACAAATAATTTTCGAAACTCGAAATATATAAGTGTTTATACTTTTTCAATGCAGAAACGTCATTCTGAACTCAATGGAAGTGGTTTCGAGTTCAAATTCCTTCGTATGCAAAAAGTAGTATTTTTGACCTATATAAATTTCATAGTGACCTTTCTAAATTTTAATTTTGACATAACTATTGATTCCCGCTATGAAATTTCAATTTTTCGAATTCGTTAGAAAGGTATTTTTAAATAGATTCTAATATTTTTGGTTTTACTGAAATCCGTTAAATTTTGCATCTTGTACGATCAGTCAAAGTTCAAGTTTGAATTTTCAAACTACCGCATTATTTCTAATTCCTTTTATAACTAAAATTAAATTATTCATTCTAACTTCGATTTTAAATCAATTTTTAATCATTATTATTTTAAATAAATTATTTTAAATATCAAAAACTCATTAAAATTACTTAAAATAAATTTTTAAATTTACCCCAAAATTCAGGGTTGTTACAATATATAAGTTCCTGAATAACATAAATAACATTTGTTATTATAAAGAATACCAAGAACGTGGATGATAGATTGCAACATTCTTCTAAGTATTGTTGTAATGAAAATCTTGATATACTTCAAGATGAGTAGATTACTTCCTGCTTAGTAATGAAAGTTGTCTTATTCATCAAATATGTATTGCAACATGCAAGTTCGATTGAAACAGAAAATTATAAGCACCTGATGTGTATTCATTAATGAATATTAGTATCATACAAATCACAAAAGGGAGGCATTTTAAATAAGAAAGCATGCCTGAAGCATGAAAATGCACGTGAAATTTTAAAAGAAGAAAAAAACCCCATTAAGATGTATTTGTAAGCAATTTGAATTATTGAAAGAAGAATACGAATTCAGAGGAAATTTGAAATCAGGGGGAGCATCCATAAGTATGATATAATGCACTCTTTTTCCTTAACTAAGTTTTTCCCCATTGGGTTTTCTTAGTAAGGTTTTAATGAGGCATGGGTCATGATCCAGAAGTATCAACCCAAAAGTAACATACAAAAATAAGTTATAATGTACTCTTTTTCCTTATTTAAGATTTTTTTCCCACTGGATTTTTCTTAATAAGGTTTTAATGAGGCATAACATTGATCCAGAAGTATCATGCTACTTTTGACGTAGTAAATATAACATTGTATGTTGTACTCTTTTTCCTTCACTAAGATTTTTCTCATCGGGTTTTTCATAGTAAGGTTTTGACGAGGCAACATTTTGATCCAGAAGTATCAAACATCTTTTGATGCAGTAGTCTATTATTTATGATGAAGACAAGGCAATTTGCATGGCTCAGATTCAAGTGAATTATATCAAGGGTGATAGGATGGAGCACATTTCTTCTAAATTTCCCTTTACACATGAATGAAACTATAAAAAGAAAGAGGAGAAACAAATTCAATTCAAGAAAAGCGGGTAGATCTATTCTCAAAGGAAATTTCCAAATCAACATTCCAGAAGATGATGTACAAAATTGGCATGCGTCGACTACATCAATAGACTAATTGAATAATGAGTTATAAATAAGGGGGAGCATATAAAAATATGCTATAATGTACTCTTTTCCTTCACTAATATTTTTCCCATTGGGTTTTTGTTAGTAAGGTTTTTATGAGGCTTATCTTGATCCTGAAGTATCAACCCTTACTGTAACATTGTAAAACATGTTACCTAGAGATGAAATGAATTTGCACTCTTTTCCTTGTTTATGATTTTTCCCACGGGGTTTTTCATAAAAAGGTTTTTAATGAGGCATTGTTTTGATCCTGAATAATCAAACTCTTTTAAGGAATATCATTTTAATATGATATTCATAATGTCAGACGTTGTAATCTTTTTCTCGATCAAGGTTTTTCCCATTGGGTTTTCCTGATAGAGTTTTGAAGGTAACATACAATAGTTGTATCGACTGAACGAATAATTATAAGGGGGAGCAATCATCATATATGTTTTAAAAGGGACAACTTCAAGTTTGCAGAGAATTCAAGATTTTAAAGACGCATATTCAAGGGGGGGTGTTGTAATATATATATATATATATATATATATATATATATATGAATGTTGTGAATATGCTTTTATTAGTTCTCTGTTTAGTCCCACATCATGGGAAAAAGTTAAACATCAGCTCTAAAACCTATATATAAAGGAGCCAATGTAATAGAAATAAACACACATCTGAATGAATAGAAATGCTCTCTCTCCCTTATTTCTTCTGTTATGTGTTCGTTTTATAACAAAACTTATTTTTATTTTCAGTTGGTTTTTTGTTTCGAAATATATTTGTTCGGCTATTTGAATATGCTGTTTTAATTTTCTTTTATGGGAAAATTACTATGTGAACAACTTACATGCAGAATATAAACACCTCCTAGTTAATAGTTATATTGAAAATAAAATGCCTGAAGAATTCTAAAATGCATCTAATATTAATTATAGCATATAAAAAGCTCTAGAAGAAAAAAAACTTTGTTTATATAATTCACATTTCATATGAACGTATGAACATATTTTGAATAATTTAAATTGTTGCATCTCATTGTTTATGGGCTATGTTTTGGTAACGTGCTGTTTATTCACATTGGTATCTTAGAGTTCTTAAATGCTAGGCATTTGTTATATCATCTCTGCTTTTGTATAAACTTTGTATTCTTTGACATGCGTATTTGTAACACCACATAAACAAATACATACAATCTATGTATAGCATATGTTGGATTGATTGAAGAGGCTGTCATTAGACAACGGTCTATGTATAGCAATGGGTTGGGAATAATTAAAGAGGTTGTCCAATTAGAACTGTAACCCGATCATGCCAACCTCATATCACCAACAAATACATAAAATCTATCTGTAGGGACAAAGTAAAATGGAAGTTGACTAATATTGTTCCAATTTTGGACTAGGGAATAATATTTAAGGTTTAACTTTTCTATACTAGCTTGTCGCTTTGTTCAAACTTACAAGGCATGCTTGAAATAGAATGCATCCCATTAAAATAATATACTCTGAAACATGTGAATCTTCCATTCAATGTCTTTATGATAAAAGTAAGATAAACTACCTTTAAATTTTATCCCTCACAATCCAACCACATTGTTTGAAGTTGAAAATCTTGTATCTCCAATTCGATTATATGTGATGCTAGAAAATTAGTTCAAGTTGATATTTGATAAATGGCCTTTTATTCCGAATATAACTTTATTCACGATCAGTGAGGAGCTTGGATCTGAGGCTAGTGACATGTTTGGTGGTTCATGACATTGGAGTGAAAAAGTGCATTTCATGCATAATGTTAAATTATTTTTGATTATTACATTATGCTCATATTGTTGTTGTTATCTCAGATTATGTTCGTACATGAAATAACTGGCAAATTGAAGATATGATTCTCTCGAGTGTCTGTCACATTTACTTATATTTGAAGAAGCATGCTCAATCAAAACACGCAAAATGTTGGCTTTATCCTAAGGCTAAGGTATGTCTTCTCTTGTTTGCTTCAACGAAAATTATGTACAATGTTATTACCTTCATCCTAAGCATTCCACACACTGACAAAATGTAATTTCCTTGACAATAACGTAGAATATATTGAACACTTTTCTTTGATTGTTGTCACTTTTAATACCTCTCATCTTTAGGAACGTTCTGCATTTATTTTGGCTATAAATCTAGTTAGTTTTGTCCTTTTGAGTTTTGACTTTTGACTTTTGAAGAATTGATAGAAAAAATATTGCTGCTAAAAGCTAGAGAAGGCTTGTCATACCTTGCGATTGTATTTAGTTTTGAGAAAAACAAAAGGTGCACTCATATTCTAAAATATGAAATATGTATAAATAATAAACAATTAAATAATTAGTAAATTCATAATAATTATTAATAAAATGGAGCTCATCATTTTATACATTATGGGTCCTTGTGTTTTTGTCATTTTCAAGGTGTGCTCATATTTTGAAGCATCGCTTGGAGGTTTGCTGGTGCTTCTGCGAAATGCACATTCTTTATGAAAATGATGATCGTTTTGATTAGCAGCAGCATTCTACAGTTCAAGATGAAGGACAAGTTCACTACAATTGATTTTGGTCCCCGCCAGGTAATTTACTTTCTTTTTTAGTTAAGAAAGCATCATAGATTTGTCGAAACAAGTCAGTTAAATATGTTGGATTTTGCAGCATTGCACATCAATGAGTTGCAAGGAAGCACAGAAGGTGTTGTCATTTATTGGTTTTTATTTGATGTAGAGTTCGTTGGAATGACATACATATTCCTAGATAGGCATGTGCATGTTCATGATCGACAATTAACTTGGAGCATGAAATACAGATTTGTTCTAGTGAACTGATGATATTCATTCTCGTGTTATAGTATATGTATGATAGAGTAGAAATATGATTAGAAAAACTATATTAAAAAAAATGTGTTGTGTGAGAGAAGAAATTGTTATACATGAATGGTGTATGAAAATTGTAGAAATTTTTGTTGCAATTGTTTGTACTATTTAATCTTTGTTAAAATAAGATTTTATTTGTTTATTTCATTCTTTGACATAAGATATTACTAAAATAAATACATTTAATATGTAGTATCTATAAGCTGTAAAAAAAATTACAAATTTATAAATCTATTGCAACGGGTATATACTGTTGCAAAAAGGTCTGTTGCAACAGCAAAAGCTTATTGCAAAAAAGTATACCGCAATATCTTATTGCAACATGTGAAAAATGTTGTGAAATATTTATAACTCCGGCTATATCAACAGGCGCGGGTCTGTTGCAATTGGTCTACTGCAACAGATGTTACCTGTTGCGGAAAGTGTTTTTTTGTTGTAGTGCTCTAACTTTTCCTTCTTTTCTTATTCTTCTTTCTACTATATATATAGATTGAGGAGGGGTTCGGCCATAGGCTAGGGTGGCATTGGAGGTGGGTGGCGCACGAGTGTAGGTGGTGGAGGCATGAGGTGGAGGGTGGCATGGGATTTAGGTGGAGGGTGGCGTGGGATTTAGGCGGAGGTGCTTGGGTGGAGGTGGTGGACGAATAGGGTAGAGGCGTGGAGGTGATTGGAGCTAGAGTTGGTGGTGTAAGGAGGGGGCTGACTATGGAGGAGAGGAGGGGAGGCTAAGGCCGAATTTAGAAGAGGGGAGAGGAAGAAGAGAAAGGTTGGGAGAGAGTGAAGAAAATGGAGAAGAAGAAAGTGGAGACGAAATAGTGTGCTTAAATAGGTAAGGGAGAGGAATATTCTTGTAATTATTTTAGTGGACACTTGTCCCTTAAGTAACATGCATCAAGACACGTGTGTAAACACATGTACATGCCTCAGGAAAGGATATTTGGTAGCATTTTCAAAGTTCTTTGGTTGAGTGTTAATGTAGGTCTTTAGAAATGTTATCGTATATCCTAGTTTAGTACATACAATGCTTTGAATAACTCGTTTTGCTAAAAGCGGATAGTATAATTCCTAGCCATATTTTATAGTTTAAATAAATCATCATATTTATAATTCAAATTAAATTTGATTAGTTATAAATTCTATTTTGCATTTTCTACAATAAACTGGTAAATTATTATAAAGTAAAGAACAAAATTTTTTCCAACTTAATATAAACATTCAAATCGGCTTATTACAAGATTGAAATAATGTTTCAAATTATATATTCAAAATCATATGCAATATTCAAATTAATTTGGTTCAAAAATCTGCGTCATTACACCATATAACAATATGAGTGTCATGGCGTCAGAGATGCTTACGGTAATTTACACCTCATATTCAATGTGTCGTGAGTGCAGTAGCTTAAGAAATGTTACAGGAACTTCCATCTCTTAAGGATCCGTTAAACTATATATTATATAAAACAATACACTATTATAATAGTGTCTATGGTTAAATATGCTATTGAAAATAGCGTAAGTTGGATTACCATTATTATCCTTACACAGTTTATACTGTTGTCATATAGTTTGCATATAAAAAACCAGTAAGTTGTTGGTGGATAGAGATGCGCCGTGATATGAGCACGTTAAATCAAAATCATAGGATGCTCGATCAGGATAATATGACAAGGCATCGAGGCAATACCAACTAGTAGGATTCTATCGGATCGCGGATCCAGGCTGGAGGTAATGCATAGCCACAACTACCGCCCATCTCAGACCATACTTCCAAATTCAAACGTGCGCCCAATCGGTCATAAAATAAGAGGTACAGTATCGAAGAAGCATGTCTATTAAGAGGATCTAACTCACATTGTCCTGGGTATGGCTCCTGTTTTAGACATTTTTGTTATGACTTAAAGGTCAAAGTTATCCATCATCGTTCTCTTACTTCATTCCAACAGCGTTCGCCAAACCAACCTACTTCATTTTGGATTCATCCGCTATGTACACAGTTTAAGTAATTTTTGGTATTGGCAGAGAGTATAACAATTTCCAATCTCGGTCTCTTTAACAACAAAACGTTTACATTTTTACATTGATTGGTTCTTTTGCATTTCCAAGTGGTTCATGCTTCATACCAAAATATTAGGTTTGCTTTAGAATATTTCATATTCAAAAAAGAATACAATTTTGTATTATATCTTTATTTAAATCAAACTCCGAACTTGAAACAATTTGAAACTTATATATAATTTGAATATTAAAATAGTTGAATTTGTAAATATATAATAAAATAGTTGAAAAGTATATATATAAGATAGTTTAGATATGAAAATAAATAGTTAGGATAATGAAGATTTATATAAATGATTGAATTAAATATAGGATTTATCAAAAAAAGTGGATATATATATATATAGTTAAAGACTAAAGTAGTTTATTAAATATATTTTTTATTTATTAAAATAATTTTAAAACATAATATATATACATATATAAGTTAAAGTAGTCCGTAAAGTAAAACAGTCATTTATTAAAGTAGTTTATTAAGATAGTTACAATATATGAATAAGTTAAAATATAATAGTTAATAAAGTAAAATAGTTATTTAGTAAAACAATTGATATAGTGGATTAGAATAAAATACCGAGAATAATAATTGTTTCTTCTCACGTTTCAATAAACTTAAAGTAATATTCCAATTTCAAATCAAACCATCTAAAATTTAACATTTCAATTTGAATCAACTCCCATTTCAAATTCAATTCAATTTAGACAATTCAATTCACATATTTCAAGTTTCCAATTAGAGTTCTCATTTTGAATTCTATCAATTTATAACAATATCTAGTTCGCAATTCAAATGTCACTTTAAATCGAGTTGATCTCTAAAGCAAATTTCAAAGATGGACACTTGTTTAAAATTTTAAAATTCAATTTCAATAGATTCAATTCATATCAAATTTCAAATTTTAGCTTCAGTTCACAACATTAGTTAATTTCTTTTAACCTTTTAATTCCAAATTTTCAAAGTCCAATTTCAAAGGAAACCAATTTGTAAAACATCATTATATTTACATTAAAACAATTTTTCAAATTTGAAGCTTAAAAAAATTATTTAACCAATTGGTGTCCGTATATAATTTTCTATTTTATGCTCAAATAATACTTCAATTTAATTTTAGTATTTCAAGGATGGATATAGATCACTTTAATCCAAATCAGGGGTGATAGATATTTATCATCTTATCCTATGTTCTTAATTCGTTTCAATGACTGATCCCGGGTTTATTGGATGCCTGTAACATTTAGGAAAAATGGTTCAACACAAACAAACAATTCAACATCAGTATATCAAACATATCGATTCAAGATATCCATCAAAATCAAGGCAAGCAAACAGTTAAATGTCACATTAATTTACTAGCCATCAGGTATCGGGTTTAAACTAGCAATTAATTTTCAACTTAACCTAATTGTACAATTCTAAATTAACATTTAAACTAAATTACACTGTCGATGCAAATCAATACAAATATGCAATTTAAGCTACCAAACATCAACCTATACAATCATATAATAACATGATTTTAATTTAACTAACGACCACATATTTTAGTTAAGTGTAAGTGGATTTAATCACTCACCTTTAATTTTGAACGAGATTGAAATTCATATATATGCCAATTTGACTGTCTCAGAATTTGTAACGATCTAGAATTTTAACCAATTCAAAATTGGGATTTTTAATACTTAATTTGAATTTTTGGATATAATATTAAATTCATATGTTATGAATTTAGTATAAATATATTGATTTCTGTCAAGATACAACAGTGTAATTTTGATAAGGAATTATCATGCTTTTACAAATTCGTGTTTGTTAAACTATTTTGTTAATATGATCTTTTGTCAGATATAAATATGATTTTATGAATTTTAGAACCATTGGTAGCATTTGTTATAAGTTTTGTCTTTGAGTTTCTATAACATTTTTGAGTAACATGCTGCCTAAAGTAGCTTCTCCTTTATTTTAACAAGTGTCTAAGACACTTGTCTACATGCATGGACCTAAGCATGCATGAGAAACAAGTATCACATAAGGTGGAATGGTGCATGTTAAGGAGTGTTGCATGTTGAACATGTGTCAACATGCATGTTAATGGAGATTTAGAATAAGACATGTGTCCCACGAAGTGTCCCTTGGAAAATTTTAAGTACCCCCCTCCTTTACTACTATAAAAAGGCATCTAACCATTCCATTTTCACTCACTCCACTTCTCACTTTTTCATCTCCTTCTTAAGCTCTCCATCCATGGCTCCTAGCCTCTTCTCCTTCTTCTTCTCCCTTTCTTTCCTCCTTAATTCGATCATGAGCCACTACCTCCCTCCACCACCACCTTGCCAAAGTTCGCCTCCTCCTTCAATTATAAAGAAAAGAGAAAGCGATTAATATATATTTCGTGTGTGTGTATACATATATATTGGCAAAGAAGACGGTGCGCCGAAGTACTGTCCGGCGGTTCGTTCGCAATCAGCTAGGCTCACCTACTATGAAGAATGGGAAAGCTATATTGGTGAGAACCTTTTATACCTCTACACTAGTTTATTTTACACTAATTAGTGAACAATTAGTTATAATTTGGATAGTTAACTAGTGTAATCGGTTTGAACCGGTTATGGATGTTAATGGTTGATGTTCGTTGTAATGGACGATGGATGCGTAGTTTAGAACACACACTCTCTCTCTCTCTCTCTCTCTCTCTCTCTCTCTCTATTAAGTGTTAGTGTTATAACGCTTGTGCACAGTTATTATTTATTTAATAATGTTGATGATGGTTGCTATGGATGTTTATAATGGTTACTGATGTTGTTTCACGCACACTTTGACACGACAATTATGGTATTGCATTGGCGATCGACATATCTTCTTCGTAATTGGAAGCAATATTATTATTGAAATTGGAGTTTGAAATTTATTTTAAATATTGAGATTTGAAATAATTTGAAAATGGAATAGAAATGTATACGAATAGTCTTCGTAAGAAAAGGAATGTCTTGTTAAATGGGGTTTTGATAAGGTTTTGTCATAAATCGATGAAAACGGTTTTGAAAAGGTGAAGTTTGGTTTTCGTAGAAAATATCTAGAAAATGGTCTATATAAATATATAATGGTTTTCTACAGTATTTTGAAGCAGTTCGGAATAATTTTTATATGAGATTTTATTACGGTCAAAATAGAGCTTGTCGCACAACGGCAATTTGCGTATTTAATTTACAAACTATAAATGCTTATAACTTTTGCAATTTAAATCGGAATTCCACAAAACGAAAAACGTTTGATTTCTTTAACAAAGGCTTTCAAACAAGTGAAAGCAGATTTTAATTTCGACTTACAGTTTTCAAGTTATGTTTAAAACCATTTTGAAAAAGGTCGTTGTAAGGGTAGTTTGTCGACCGTAACTGTAAAAAGCTATCTTAAATGTTTTTCAAATGGGGGATTTTTTTGTAAAATCACTATAAATTATTTAAAAAGTGTTTTGAGTTGGAAAATTTTGGTTTTGGACAATATAAAGGTTGTTTTCATCAAGTTAGCAAATATAACTATTTTGTAACACTTTTGGAACATCTTTGTAATGCTTTCTTTGAAAACAATCTATTTTGAAGTTTTTAACCCACAAACTATTTTTAACTATAAGTAATCATTTTTAGATGATTTGTAAAAAAAATTCAAAGGTTTAAAATTATTTCAAATATTTTATAAGGAATTTAAATTGATTTAGTTAATATTAAAATGGGTTATCTAATTTTAAATAACTGGATGTGGTTGGAGATAAATCTTCGGATGTTTGATATTAATTATGTAGATGATGACTCTTGCTATTTGAGGAATTTAGTAGGTAGTTTACCATTATTCCGCTTATAGTATGAGTTGGATACGGAGATTAATATTTAGAATAAGTTGATGGTATTTCTATCTAGATCCAATAACAAGGGGTTTGATAAATTTTCAAACTAACATAAGAATTTCCCGATTTATTTGAGATAAGTTGGATAGAAATAAACTTCGGATATTTTACATTAAATTCTATGGTGTAAACGTATACTATTTGCGGAATTTGGAAGATATTATTATTATATCATTATTCCACTTATAGTATTCGTTGATTATGAGAATTGATATCGAATATAAGTAGATACAATTTCTGTGCAACTTATGTTCAATATTAATTTATTTGGGTTTTATTGTGATTGGTATCTTCAATAATACCATTCTTGAAACCTGATGAGATTGAGTTGTGGAAATTCATATCGTAATTTGGGGATTTAATCAAATCTTTGATTTAAGGAAATTAAAAGTAAGGAATTGGGAAGAAAGTATAATCTTTTAATTAAAATTAAAGAGTTGAATTATAATTAAGATTAAAGAGTTGAATGTTGGGAAATTGTTTGAATTGGAAATTATGGTTGAAATATGGATTAAAGGTTTTCAAAAGAAACTAGATTTGGATAACAAGTTATCAAACAAAAAGTAAGTTGAGGTTTTGAGGCTAGATTATCTTTGATTAAAACGATGCGTTTTAAAAGAGAAAAGTTGAAATATGGATTTTGTTAAAGATAAAATGAGAATGGGTTTAAAGAAATTTAATTTAATTTAATAAATCCAAGAAGGAAGGAAATTTGGTTGAAAGCCTGTGTGTTGCAGAATTGTGTTTTTAAAATTGCGCTTATTATTTGGAAAGACCGGGATTGGATTTATGTCTGAAAATCATTTCAAGTAATAATACGACGTTGTGAAGCAATTGAAGGCATTGAAGACAATATTAAAGACCGAGACCCTTCATATCGTAAGGACGACTTACTGGATATCTCGAATGGATTACTCCCATTTGCAAATGGATTTTATACCAGTTAAGTGGCAAGAAGTCCGAACGTATGTGAAGAAATTTCGGATTGTTGTTTCGTTCAGACCTTGAACGAACTTGTATGGATTATGTGTCTGACATTGTAATTGACTGCATAGCACTAATCTTTATTAATATATATTGTTTGGTGGAGGAGAATTTATTCTCTTAGCTTAACACCCTTCTATAAGACGTATGAGCTTAGAGGTTATATATTGATAGAAATCAGTGATGCGTTGTGAATGAACATTGTGGCATACTTAAGTTATGTGATGAGCTATGAATGATCAAAGCATGGCTTATTTAAGCGTAGCTTTGTGTATATCGTGACATCGGCAAGCCTCACACCCCAGTAAATAGCCAAAATAGGAAGAAATGCAACAGAGTTATGGGGTGTTGTCTCCTTCTAGATAAAAGGTGTACTATGGTATGGAACCCAGGTTTTAACTTATATGGAAAAACAACTACTTTTGTGGTTGTTGTTGGCGCGCGCTCGAAAAGGTCGGTAACGACCGGTAGACAACATACTCAGGCATACTCTATGTTACCTAGTTACAGAGGTAACAAGGCCTTGTGTTGGCATGAGTAACATTAGTTGATCCTCGGACATCCCTCTAGAGGTGTTCAAAATTCGGTTCGGAAGGAAGTTCCTTTGCCTGGTCATTGTTGGAAATCCAATCTCCACTACGAGCCCATACGATTTTGATTGTACACCGTATGTCAATATAATACACAGTACCTATGCTGGCTATTTTAATACATTTACTTTCGAAATGTGTTAACACTATGCACCTATGCAGTTAAAGCGCTCAGCGGATCCAATGCGGCGGAGGCGCAAAAAGTTATAGCGGGGATAACGCGAGGAAATAGTAGGATATAGCGGATGAGTCTAAAATAGCATATAAAACTTTTATTTGATGCTTTTACAAATATATTAATGATAAATCAATGGAAAATTAATATTCAACTTAATTATAATTAGTACATTCTTAATTTTAAATAAAAGCATAAGCAAATATATGTAAATATATGCAAAATTTTATTTAGATCATCTAAATTTGATAGAATATTATAGTATTTTATCTTATGAAATATATAAGCTAAATAATTATATTTAAAAAATAATTTAATAATGCATAAATGTCATTTTTAATTCATTTCTCTTATAGGAGATACAACGCAAATAACGGAATATAGCTGAAATAATGGGATATATCGGGAATACCGGAAATAGCGGAGCTTAAAGCGGAAGGGCTATTTCAGAGGTTATTTGGAAATAGCATAGCGTCAAAAACTCGCAATACGATATAACGGGGATATGGCGGGGTAATAGTGGGGCATAAACTGCACAGTTATGCACTAGTATAATAATATAAAAGAGGATTTTTTTTTTCTTATCAAAAGCATTTTTGACTACATAAGGAGAAACCTCGCCCAAATGTGCGTTTGCATGGCATGTGTGCTGCGAGACCTTATGTTAGTTTCAATTTTCAAAAAGCAAATTTCTGTGCACTAGTATTCACATAGAGTACACCTGTACCTCGTTAGCGGCGTTGTCCGATGAATTGCCTAACTTTAAAATAAACCCTAAAAACAACTGTTTTGAGTTCTCACACCTGTCTCATGACTGACCTAGAATTTATTGTTCCCACAACTAAACAACAAGTGCCAATAATTTTACACGGGCAGCCTAGTAGTTTGGTTTGCAGATTTAACCTTGGAGTTGGTTGGAGCAGGATTCTAGTT
This sequence comes from Allium sativum, assembly GCA_030737875.1. Taxonomy (NCBI): domain Eukaryota; kingdom Viridiplantae; phylum Streptophyta; class Magnoliopsida; order Asparagales; family Amaryllidaceae; genus Allium; species Allium sativum. Next base: position 969,067,918 of record CM060918.1, on the reverse strand, counting down.
TTAGCTGGATCTATTATGTCTTGGAGTATTCATATTCTTCCCCTGAGTTTAGTATCTTTTCCGTTGTGTAATTGATGTACTCTGATGCATCTCTTGTAACTCTGATGTAATATTATTGTAATAATAATGGAAAAGTTCTTTCACTTTTGTGTAAATGTTTAAGTGCCTCTAGCAATCCGTCTTTTTGAACGGTTTAAATTGGTTTAATTACCGGCGAAAACCAGGCAAAAAGACAGGCCATTGTACAATTCATCCAAACAAGGTCTACATTGTCCAGAATTTCGATATGATCCCAACAAAATAAGCCGCACGACAATCTGAGTTTGTATGCAAAAGGTATTCACGTTAACGTGATTGAGAAATTAAATAAATAAACAAATTGTCCACAAATTTAATCTTTTCATTCGAGATAACAAATGAGTTAGGTTATAAAATAAAATAAATTACGTTCTAAACTAAATTGGATCCAAAATGTTGTTTAGGTTCAAGAATCTTTTTTTTTACAATTTTGAACAAATTAGAATAATCTATACATCAAAAGTAATATTTTCGATATTTCTCAATCAAAATGGAACATGTCTCGTGGCCTAATTCCATCATATTCAAAAGATAACATTCTAAATCAATCGACACCAAATTTAATTTATTCAAATCAATTTCAACGCGTTTCAGCGTCGCATGACCAAAGGGTAAGTCCAATTGCTATGAAATCTGAGATCCTATAATAATTTACCATTACGAATTTTATAAAATTATTTCTTCGAAATCCGAATTCATTTGAAGAATGGTCAATTTGATCCCAAATCGTTAATCGATACGCGCAGCGCGCACTACCACATAACAACTCCGATTGATATGAAATTCGAAATATTGCAATAATTTACCATTTTGGATCTAATGAACTGATTTCATCGAAATCCGAAATCGTTTGCAAAATAGCTATTTTAACATGTTTCATTAATGTATATTATATTCAGTTTTTGTGTATTCACTTTTAAATTAAATACGAAAGTTCATAGATTTTATTCAAACAAAAAAAAACTTTATAAATCAAATTTTCATTTATCAATTCCTATTTCAACTATGTATAAAATTTCAATTTGAATTACAGTTATAAATGAATCAAAACAATTTCATTCAAATATTTTCGTATTAAATTCAAGTTGCCATATTTATTAATACAAACCAAATCATAATTTCATTTTCCATCAATAGAAGTTACTTTTGTTATAATCAATCAAAATTCATTACTTAATCAATTAAATTAAGTTTACACTGGAAAAAAATACATAACTCAATCATAAAATTTTATTTATTTTAAAAAGCATATTAAATCCAATAATTTAAATAGTAGAAAAATACGGGTTGTTATAACCAATCTAATTTCAAAATCAAACTGATCGAAGTAAGTTGTTTTATTTGTTTATTTGGATAAACCATGATTACTTGCCCTTAATCCAATTATAGTCGTTCAATGAATATCTGTTACGACTTAACTGTGATCAAAGTTCAGCATTCATGTTGAATTTTCAAAGTATTCTTAATTTTAATAAATTATATAACATCGTCACTTCAATACTACACAATTCCCTCAATTTGAGAATACTTCAGAAAATCTACGTGAGAACAACAAAACTTCAAGACTACACACTGGTAGGGCGAACAATATTCGGTTCAAACCGAATTAACCGACCAAACCGGTTCATTTCGGTCGGTTCGGTTAGGTTTTAAAACTAAATCGGTTTGAATTCGGTTTGTAAAATCATTATTTTTGGTTATCGGCTTAACCGAACTTTTACTTTATTATCTAATTTTACGATGTTGTAGTACTTAAATAATTAGTTTAATTATATAATACAAAGGCATTTGATGCAGACAAATCAAAATTTTATCATAAACATAAAATTTACTATATAAAGTTTCTCCAGACATGAATTTATGTTTTACTTTGAGTGAATCCATCATTTAAAAAATACTACATCCTTCATGTTCGGTTAAATTGGTTACCGATCGAATTAGCCGAAATTAATTCGGTTCGGAAAATTTTCGATTCTAATTTGATTTGAGTTTTTTACCTCCAAACCAACCGAATACTCACTCTTACATATTGATCAATATGAGATAATCAATGTAGAACATCCATATTAAAGATTGATGTTATTCTCAAGCCAAAAGAACTACATAAATTAGTCATGCCAATATATTTGTTTGAATTTAGTTTTACTAGCCGACAAAAAAATATCAAGTGAGTAGTTTCATATTTATCCAATAAATATCAGTACATTATCTCTAGATGCTCCTTCAGTCATGAGTAGTAAGTACACTGCCGACATTTGAAGAACATTATGCACAATGTGTATACCATATTATAAATGTGGAAAATATAAAATAATATCAAAATAATATAATGAGGTGACATGGAGAAGAAAGTATGTTATTCATATTGGAATACGTGGTTACAGTCGATGGATAAGTAAAATGTAATATACTACAAATTTATTAAATTACGAAAAAAGTGAAACCAAAAGGTTCGTGCATGTGATTTTAAATGGAAGGTGCATTGTAGCCCATATTTTCAAAATTCAAATACGAGTGATGGAAGATTTCTCAACGGATGCTTTCGGATGTGGATACTGTTAGATCTGCATTTGAAATCATTTTCAAATATTGGGTATTTACATCTATAGATACGAACGATATCAGAAAATTATCTAATCCACTAATGATCGACAAAATAAGGAAGATAAATGAATTTTTTTAGTTTTACATTAAGTTTTTTCGAATCAATTAATTATTAGAGTGCTAAAAATAAACAAGTGTAAGGATAATAAATAATTTTAAGCAATTAGCATACGTTTACTGCGTAGAATATGAACTTTAAAATTAATAAAATAATTAATTAATATTTTTTATTGTACTAAAATACACATAATTTAGAGTATAATCTTAGTGTGGTGCTAAGGACACCCCAATATGTTCTTCCTAATACCGCAACTGGAAAATACTACAAAAATTAGTATTATACTCTTCTTAATACCACACTTAAAAAATAGGGGCTACCACACTATTTTACCATATTTCTATTTCACTCGATATCCGTTTGTCCTTATTTATAAAACCGATCAACGAGCTAAACTCTAGATCTATAAACGATCAACGAATTTGACGCCGTAATATACAGAATAAAGTTGAATTAAGCAAAGTAGAAGAGGAAGTGAGAGATTAAGGTTTTCAGATCACCAAACAACTGAGAGATTACCGTACGAACGTGAATCTTCCCGCAAGAGATCGAAGAAGACAGCGATTACGAGAAATTTTGGTATTTAGATTAGCTTAATAAGCGATTAGTTCGACAAGTATTAATTAAGTGAGAGATTAGAATGGAGAAGTAATGTGATATGGAAACATACAAAATTTAATGAGTTTATTTTTTTAATTACCATATTAGAAAGAACATATTGAAGTGCCCTTAGCATCACACTAATCTTAAAAAAGAATGAACTTATTTTTCTAATATCAACAGGCTGATTCCAAATTTTTCGATTTTTTATCGACAGCCCTAAAAGATGCTACAAAGCCCTAAAAGAACTCAAAATGCTCAAGCAACCGAAAGCAACTAGTTGATTACTTTGAAATTGTTTGGGGATGTCGGATTACTTATCCCTCCTGATTTCACCCCCCTCGTATCAAGATCCACAGTATTTCACCACTTATCTTCGAAACAAAATACCAACAACATTAAAAAATATCTTTGTACATTCACCTTATCTGCGAGTGTCAACAACATTCAAGACATGAGGAAGTAACAGAATCATTCATGATACCAAAGACTTCTGCATAACATCTAAGATTATATCTTCACTCAAAAAATATTACAAAATGCTATTTTACCCGAACGAAAATAGGGCAAAATACCCGAACATGAAATAAAAATGCAAAGACCACCGATGAATTGCTTGAATTCAACCTTAAAATTAGGATGTAAAATCCATTTTTTTTCTATTGATCGGGTAAAATACCCAAAAGTAGTTCGGATATTGTAGCCGAGTTGAAAAATATTACTACAGCGATACAACATCGGCGTACAGTTAGGTGTTCACAAGTTACAAAATCTTTGTTCACCATTCAAATGGCTACAAAAGAACATGAATAAAAAGGTAAAATCAAACAAAACAATTATTTAAAACCCTAAAAAACAAAAACAAAATTCTACTCAAACAGGGAAGAAAGTGAAATTGTAACGTGTCTTTTCGGGGAAGCTGTTTCTTGATGACCTGAAGATTTCCTCTCCACATTAGCATTATCAATATCACCCATTTTATTTGAAATTTTTGTTTTTACATCCTCCTCCTCCTTACTATATGAAGCATTCATCTTCGCGTTATGATTTTTGTCATCAGATGATTTGTCTGTATTTCCACTCTGGTTCTTTTCTACTGAAAGCCGTTTATATTTCTTCTCTGAAGTAGTTCTTTCATGATCTGATACAGTTACATCAACATCCTGATTTTCATTGTTTGAGTTTTCCATGTTTGCGCTTTGTTTCATTTTGACAGGACCTGGTTTCTTATTCTTCGCATTGAGGTTTTTGTCATCGTCTGATTTGCCTGTATTTCCACTCTGATTCTTTTTTACTGAAAGCCGTTGATATTTCTTCTTCGAAGTAGTTCTTTCGTGATCTGACAGATTTACGTCAACAACCTTATTTTCGTGGTTTGAGTTTCCCATGCTTGCGTTTTGTTTTGTTTTAACAGGACCTGGTTTCTTCTTCACTTTGGTTTTTTTATGGCCAGACACAGGAAGTAATTTCTCTACATCAAGTTCATCGCCCATATTTTCATTTGAAGTGTTAATTTCTTTTTGGTTCTTTTTTGCAGGTTTACGAACCCGTTTCCTTTTCTCTGAAATCGTACCACCATCATCCGATGATGAAACTAGCTTCTCCTTCTCTACTTTAACACTATCACTGGCGTTACGTATATTTTCCATGTATGCTTTCGGACTCTTTTTCCCAGATTTGCGAACCAATTTCTTCTTCTCTACTGTTTTTTTGGGGCCTGATGCAGAAACTGGTTTCTCCGTTGCTATATTAACATCATCGTCGTTCTTCATGTCATTTGAAGTCCACATTTCAGCTTTCTGCTTGTTGTCACTGGCATTTCGATTTTTGCTGTCTAAATTTTGCACAATTGCCTTATGATTCTTTTTTACGGAAGACTCCTCCATCTCATAAGTATTTTTAAGCCCTAATAAAGGAAACAGTTTCTTCATCTCAACATTAACATTGTCAACAACATTGTTGATCGAACTGGATGGTACTGAATCCTGATTCTTATTACTATCTGAAGCATCCAAGTCAGCATTCTGATTCTTTTTCATGGATTTTTTATTTACTGAAACAGATTTTTTATGCCCAGGAGAAGAAATCAGTTTCTCAATCTCAACTATAACTTTACCATCCGCACCGCCATTTGAAGCATATACTTCTGCATTATCTTTCTGAATTTTGCTATCATATGACTTATCTAAAGTTGCATTTTCGTTTGTGCTGCTTTCGTTTGAAGATTGCACTCTCAAATTTTGATTACTTGTATCACGAGATAGGCACATATGAACATTTTGGTTTTGGTTATCATGTGAAGTGCACCTGTTATAGTTCCTTCTCTTCTCATCAACTGCAACGCCGTCAATTGATCTGTGCACATTTGATATTCGCATATTTTCATTCTGACTATTTTGTCTGGAGAGCTCACTGTGCAGAGTGTCGAGAATGATTTTTCCAAGAACATATCTATTTTCATCTTCATCTCCTTTTCTTAGTAATCTGAAATCGATGTCGAATGACTCTCTTTCTCTAACATAGTACTTTATGCCATGCTCCAAAGCACAAAATATTTTAGCAACACTTACCCCTGCTCTCTCTGAGATAAATACTAGATGTTCCTGAAATAATCCACACAAATAAAATAAAATAAAAATCAGATCAAATAAAAAATAGGTTCCGCCGACCAATGAAGGAGTTCAACTAGCTTAACTATATTTTAGTTATCTTGCTTTTAAAAGTTTATCAAAATATTTTCATCTGTTCAAATTTTATATGTTGTAGGACAAGCTGTGCATTAGCTCATGAGAGATTTTTATATACATTTAAAAAGTTCCCCACCAAAAAATGCAACATTCTATAGGATAGCCAAATTATAGCCATGCGCACATAACATGAATATCAGATAAGAGGAATACGACTCTAACTCTGTGTCAAGATAGTGAATTGGTTGTGTACTTTGTCACCCTTCTGCCCCGTATATGAACTTAGGAAGCTATGAGGTATAAAAGAAAATGACTCTGCTACTATGACATAGCTATTTCATGTAACAAAGTGTCAATTTCCTTGTTACTTGTCAGAGAAAGAAAAAGAAAAAAAAAACCATGTTAGGATACAAGAAAAAAATTCTATGTTTGGTGTGTTAACAGATATTTACAGCAAAACAGGCATGGTCCACTACTTGTGATGGGAAAAAGCATCATTGAGGATCAAGATTGAAACTTCTAATTATGTCCTTGCAATGAAATGAGAGTTGAATGTGAACCTTCCAAAAATTCCATATTAGGGTAAGCTCGGAATTATCCAATCACATATGGAAACATTAACCAAATCCTTAAAGTTCAGTTGAGAAATATGAATTCGAAGTACTAATAAATTTTTTGATAATAGAAACTTACGGCATCAGAGCATGGAAGGTGATACTTGTTCAGTGATTCCAGAAGATCTCTGTGACAATTTAAAGCATAGGTTGACTGCTTAACTAGAGAAGCCAACTGAGAAGTTTTTTCTGCAATTAGTTCATCAAAATTTGTCTTTACATTCTTTAACTCATCTGATTTAGCTGTGGACATTCCTAGAATTTCAGGAACAAATTTTACGTGTCCTTTCACTTTTTCTCTTACAAAATTTATACCCCTGTCCCATGTACCAAAGTAAAGTACAGAAGCAAAGGTCCAAATAACAATATCATTTTGTGGGTTGTTAACTAATGCCATGTGAAATGCCAACAAGCTCATCCTGTAAATTTGAATGCAAACATAGAAATACTCAGTCATTGCTACCTATTATAGTATTGAATTGATGAAATATGTGGATACTTTGGCCAAGTGAACAAACATATGATACAGAAATCCAGTAAGAGCAATGCTAGTACCTAAGAACAGAGAAGCTGTTTGTGTGAGTTTAAAGTATAATAAGTGGGCAACTGACTATTTATAGATCTTTCTCCATACACTAAAGCTACATATACTTTTATCCTGCTTAAATTTAACCCCAATAACAAGTTATTATTCATTTCACCACCATGCAACCCAATAATTAAATCTTAAATTTCCATACTCGTTTTTAAATAAAAAACTGATAACATTAAGGCAAATTTGATTGTTTTCAACAACAAAAAAATATAAAACCCAATATTGAATGTGTATAACTATTATTGATATCCCAAAGCAAAAAGGGGGAGGAAAAAAAGTGGAAGGAAGTGAGAAATTAGATACATTTTGATTTTCTGGGCCTGATAAAAGTTACTATCGTAATAACGTAGTATGTACACAGAAATGGCCTTATCGTTGATTACTCCTATTTTCCACATGTCATATGTTTCTTTGTAAATGCGTGGAGGCATGTGATCCTTGTGACAAAACCAAAAGGTTCGGAGTTTATATAATCAATTTGGTGTCATATGGAAAAAGTATCGCTGCATCGCTGTGGCAAGGTCATGAATTTGATTCATGTTTTTAATCAGCTATTATAAATAGGAAGGTAGGATTTAGTCTCTAGTTATTTCATCATTAACAGCTTCCGTCAATATTTCTCAAGCTTTATTCCTAGGCTTGTCAATGGGTACCCAGTATATCCAAAATCATCAGCATCCATATTCCAAAAGTGAAAAAAAAAAAAAAAAACCTGCATCTTGAAAAAAACGGATACTAATGCAGATATGAAGGCATTTGCATCCAAAAAAGTTGGTTTTCATCAAGATAATAGTTTGAATTAATGTATATTTTAGTACAATGAATGATTCACAATTATTATTTTATTAAGATATCTTTATCTTCATATCTTGTACTTGTATTTTGTATAAGTCAGCACCGAATGATTTTATGTTGAACAAAAATTGTATTTGTATCTTGTATTTCTATTGGAAGTTGGAACAAAAATGATGACATAACGGATCTCAATTAAATTGCCCCTTATTTCAACCTCATGTGTGAATGCAATGAGATCGAATGGTCCAAATCTATTGTTACCTACACACACACACACACATATATATGTATGTACATATAGACACACACACAAACACACACACACACACATCAATTTCGAGTAGAAGGGGGAAAAAATCTGATATTCGTCGGCTATCCACGATATAAATTTTTCATTGTTGGAAACGATTTTGGATACAAATGCGGATATGATATCGTCCACACCCGAAGGGGTGTGTGTGTCTATCTATCTATATATATATATATATATATATATATATATATATAGAGAGAGAGAGAGAGAGAGAGAGAGGAGCGATCGGAGGCACCCCTGTTTGTGAGCACCCTTGTTGCAACCCCTACCGTTCGTGAGCTACTGCAATCCAAATTGAACTGTACATGTTCAATCCACGCATATATAATGATCTATCCAAATTTTGAGCTCGTTCCGACATGCTTAACATTTTCAAAATCATAGCTCAATTATTCACCGTTCAGACTTTTATTCAAACCGTTAAATTTAAACATCAAACATATTATATACGAATGTCGGAACGAGTTCAAATTTTGGATAGATCATTATATATGTGTGGATTGAACATCCACAAATTCTCGTTCGATTTGGATTGCCGTAGCTCACGAACGGTACGGGGTGCAACAGGGGTGCTCACAAATAGGGGTGCCCCCGATCGCTCCTCATATAAGAGGGCCCTATGGAAAATGTGGTCAGAAATCCATAATAGAGTCCGACCACAACGACCGAATTTATTATCTTCATGCATAAGGATAATGGATTACCTAGTAGAAAAGATTTTAAAATCATCACAAACCTCTCTTTTTGTTTTCTATTTCAATTTCTCCATTATTATATGATGATTTCTTAACTTTCTATATATATAGAAAGAGATAGTTTTTTTTTTGGGAACGATCGGAGGCACCCCTATTTGTGAGTACCCATGTTGCACCCCCTACCGTTCGTGAGCTACGGCGATCCAAATCGGACGAGAATTTGTGGATGTTCAATCCACATATATATAATGATCTATCCAAAATTTGAGTTCGTTCCGACATTCGTAACATTTTCAAAATCATAGCTCAATTATTCACCGTTCAGACTTTTATTCAAACCGTTTTAAACATCAAATATATTATTATACGAATATCGGAACGAACTCAAATTTTGGATAGATCATTATATATGTGTAGATTTAACATCTACAAATTCTCGTTCGATTTGGATCGCTGTAGCTCACGAACGGTAGGGGATGCAACAGAGGTGAGCACCTCTGTTGCACTCCTACCGTTCGTGAGCTACGTCGATCCAAATCAAACGAGAATTTGTAGATGTTCAATCCACACATATATAATGATCTATCCAAAATTTAAGCTCGTTCCGACATTCGTAATATTTTCAAATTCATAGCTCAATTATTCACCGTTCAGACTTTTATTCAAACCGTTAAATTTAAACATCAAATATATTATTATACGAATGTCGGAACGAACTCAAATTTTGAATAAATCATTATATATATGTGGATTGAACATCTACAAATTCTCGTTCGATTTAGATCGCCGTAGCTCACGAACGGTAGGGGGTGCAACAGGGGTGCTCACAAACAGGGGTGCCCCCGATCACACCTCATATATATATATATATATATATATATATATATATATATATAGTCATTCGCTGGTATTGTTATCATATCTTAGCAAGCCTTTAAACAAGGTTATGTTTTTCTAACTGGACATACTACATTCTATGATATGAAGCAAAAAAGCCGCTTATTATTGATTTTGATGGAAACGGAGGACACGCCCTTCTTTTTAATACTAACTTAACATCCATCCATTTTAGAAACCATTTCATACATCCATCTTCTTATAATTTATCTCTTTTACGTCGCATTTACAAAATAAAAAATGGTTGTCAAGGCGTGCATTGCATGTGGTTATGAGTTATTGAAAAAGATAATATAGACACATGCTAAGGAAGTAAAATTACTCATATACCCTCCGTGAATTACTCCTTTTTTCTTTTTTTCTTTTGGAAATGGGATGTACTTTGTAAAAGAGAATTAGAAGGGACCTGAAATTTAATTTTTATAATTATAAGGTATGCCATAACTTCCTTTGTTTTCATTTTCTTTTTTTATTGTCGTTTAATGAATGTGGTCGTTTCTCGTAATAAAACAAAAAATTGATTTATGTTGTCTATGACCGGATTGAATCAATTACGATTCAAAACTCATCTAAAACCACAATTGAGAAAAATCATTCACTTCATATTGGAATAAAAATATCAAGATATTTACTTGCTCAGTCAAAATTTTAATGGTTAGTTAACCATGAAAGTAGTAGTTTAGTTAAATTAAGACGGAACAAATGTGAAAATTAAGTTTTAGGTTTAGATGTAAAAGCTCGAAACATCACTATCAATCTCAAGGATATAAATTATTGATATACATGCAAAGAATAATTGATGTTTTTGCATGCTTAAATGCCATTATATATCCTACCCAAAGCTATATATGTATATGTACACACACACGCACATACATACATACACATAGATACATACATACATACATACATATATAGTACTTCGAATCTCGATTTATGATTTGAATCCAGTTTCGATTTAAAGTTTGAACTTTATGATTTGAAATTTTGAATCCTATTTTGAAAACCATTGTTACGATATCTCTAACTCTGCATATGACAAAATTTGAATTAATAGACAGATAACATTACACGTAAGGAAACAGCTGCAATTATTGTTTAAAATGCAGATTTGCGAAGTTCTGCTATCTCCATCTTTTGTGTCCAAAAACTTCTCTTGACAAATAACATGTATGTTATGAATTATGATATGCACAAATAAAAGTTAGATATTCTCCTCACCATAAAGTGTGACTGGATGGACGGTCAGCAGAAAATAGTTTATCATAATGGAAAAATAATTTCTGCAAAAAACATGCATGATGTTAAATCACAGACTAGCCAATGCACTTTTATATACATAGATATATACACATAGTATGAAATCCTTGAATTCTAAACGAAGGTAATGCCAGAAAAATAAGAGAGCAATGTACTGATTCCATTTCTAAAACAATACTAGGAAAAAAATACAGGATGTGAGAATAGGGTTAGAAGATCTTGTAGGGGAAAGTTGACAAGTTTCCATTGTTCAAAATCACAGATTATTCAGAAAATGATGGAAAGTGAATGCTTTGAAAAATGATTAGACTCTTTGGTCCCAACATCAGTGTTAGATTAAATATTAATTGGCATGCTCTACCTTCTAAGTAAGGCACTTCGATACAGATTCAGTTTTATGTATGAAAACTAAGATAAGTAAGCTAGTTTCCATATGAAATTAACTCACAATTGGCTAAAAAAGAAAGTGATTGTCTGACATTAAAATCTTTATCATAAGATTTTGTAGGAGAGTGTTCAAAAGTTTCAATTGCTGGATATCACAAGATTATTAAAAACAAAAGCAAAATGGTTACTGCTCTTTAGCGCCCAACACTAGTGTTAGATTAACAAGAGAACTATTGCATTAATTGATTATTGTACCATCTAAGTGTGGTCTGACATTAAAATTTCTATCACATGATACAGGCGATTAAAAACAATATTGAGTTTCAATTACTAGTCTGACATAAATGACGCTAAATACATTTACCACCCTGCGTTACAACATTATTATAATATAAATATTCATTCCCTTATAAAATTATCTATCAAACCCCTAAGTAGCAAAATCCCACTAGTTTATCCCCCGCATATCCTGTAAGAATTCCTCCTAGTGCCTAAAACACATCCTTTTGAAAAAATAGTAGTGATACAGCTATTTGCATATACCTAAAGAGGTGAAGCACAAAACTCAGTTGTTATGACGGACAATAAAGGTAATTTAGTGACAAGAGCATAGTGATTACAGGAATGTCCTGATTTTGAAGATGATAAATAAAATAAAATACATTAGCCACCTAAAAAAAAAAACCCACTTATAACTTGACCCTACATGTGTGATATCTTTCGCTAACTGCAATGCACCTTGCGCATTAGTTGCTCAGCACAAAAATAATGTAAGCATTGTACCTTTACATGAAATGATCGCTACTTATAAAATTGGAAAAAATCTGCAATATCTCACAGTATTTTCATTGTATGCACTAAACATGAATCTGGATTCACACATATGATCCATTACTCTTAACATGACCTTATCACACACACACACACACACACACACACACATATATATATATATATATATATATATATATATATATATATATATACACACACATACATACATACATACATATATATATATGTATATATGTATATATGACCAAACCACAAGTACATTTTCTTTCAATTGAATTTTCAAGTACACCTAAAATTAAGAATTTGAAATCCTTATGTTCACCTTTAATACTCTATGACCAATTTGAAGTACAAAACAGAAAATTATTTTTATAGTCCAAAGTCATAATGCAAACAAACCCAAACAAGATAGTAGGTGCATTCTAAAGATCTCTTTCAAAATCATGTATTTTGTACGTAAAATGTGAAATACATAATAAGGACAATGTCTTGAAATCAAGCAACATAACTTAAGTATTAAAGACTTACCATCAACATTGTAGAATTTCCAACAGAATTTTTCTTCGATTGGTCATCAAGATATGCAGCCTATATAACATATGATATCCAGGACAACATTGGTATGCCTTCACATAATCGACTAACTTTAATTATACTATGTGACTCACTTGAATAGGAAGAAATACATCAAGAAGCTTATATTTTTGAAGTAAATAGATAGAAGGTACAGCTGCTCCATATGCAAGCATTAAATTTAGTTCCATCATCAACCTTCCCTAAATTATTCATGACCATTAGAAAGTACTGATCATAAAGATTTCCAGTTGCAATTATCTTACACAAATACCTTTGAAAGTGTTGTTACGGAAGGAGAAAGATTTTGCATTGCTATAGCTGTTTCGTTAGAGAATCTCAAACCAAGTCGAGCAGCAATTCGTAGTCCACGCAAAATTCTAGCTGTAACAGTAAAATTGTTTAGCTGATTGATATACAAATACCATGTCTCTCAAGTTTATGATTATGCACAGATAGGGGAAGGGGTACACTTTCAAATTGGGTTTGTTCATTTTTGGCTGAAGAAAAAATTTAACTATCAGGTTAGCCACATAAATAGCAAAATTATATATCTTGATGTGTATGTTATATATTGAAAATTGGCAAATATTATATGCAACAGTGATATAAACCCAAAACCTTTGATTTACAAAGCTAAAAACCTACCGATGGACCCGATCTGTGGTCCTGCAGCACCCATCTATTGTAGCCTTTAGTTACCTTATTATATTTTAAGTTACATAATTATAAATGATACAAATTTTTATAGATATTCAATCTTCATTGTAAATAGTATCACCAAAAAATCAAACTATCTCAAATCTCTAGCTTCTTCACAAGTAGAACTCAATATCCACCATTAAAACGTTTGTTTTAGTGGATACTAAGGTGATACGAAAACTTAATGTAAAGCCATTCACTCTCGAAAACCTGTTATAACTTATAAACTAATACCCTAAAATCATTTTCAACAAATAAAAATAGTTGAAAAAGAAAATCATTTTTTTTATTATAACTTAACTCAGCACTAGCTTGAGATCAAAAGTGGAAAAAAAAATATCTTTTTGTTTTTGGTTCTTTTTTTTTTCTTTTTCTTTTTGCAGTACTGCAATTTTTTTCAAGATATCAGTATATCTTTGCAAAATGCTAAAATAAACTTGTTTCCACCAATTCGATCGTTCTCTAATTAGTTTATTTATGTCAATTGACATCTATGTGGAGAGAAACTAATTGAAAAAATAACTGGTATTGCATGCTTATTTTGGAACACTTTTCCATTGTTTATGCGCACTTAAAAAAAATAGAAGTGTAACTTGTAAAGTTAGTTGAGATGGGGATTTCACCTATTTTGAAACTTTTGAATGGTCTTTATTTTACACATCAATGTGATATACCAAATTTATTATGTTAAATACATTTAAATGCCCAACTTTTGTGGGAGGATCTTACCCATGAAATAAAGATACCTAAGGAAAAAAGGGAAGAAGAAAAATCTGTTGCACAAAAAGTAGGAGGGACCAAAGCAGTGTTCCAAAAAAGATGTGCTATTGAACCTTCACTGACATACACATTGTTTAACATAAATGGATGGCATTAAAACCTAGTTGTACTTTCAGTTCCAATGGAAACTGACAAATCCAAATTTGGTGTTAAGCTTAGGTTTGATCAATTATTCATAATTTGGTGACCAAAATATAAATAATTTACAGGTTATATAGACTAACCAGAGTCCTCTTTGAAAGATAGCTGAGCTGGAATTACTGTGCGCACCTAAAGGATACATAAAAATAATCTTGAACAAAAAAACACTGATAGATGATAGTACAATGGAACAAAAAACTGGAGACGGTCAAGAATAAATTAATAAAAAGCTTAGGATACCTTGGATGCCATTATATCTCTTATCCCATTAACATAATCATAGATGGTATCTACAAATGGATCATAGAATAAGCTGTTCCCAAGCAATATGGATACAAGAAGAGCTTTTAGAATATCAACAGAGAAAGAACCAATATAACACTTATATTTGAGGACCTTAGCTCATAGAACTGTAGAAAATAGTTAAGCATTACCCGTTGATGGTAAAGTCGCGCCTCATGCTATCTCTCCATCGTACAAAATTCTTCCGATCGCATATGTTTGACATATCGGAAAAGGAAACTGCATTTCTTGGTATAGAGTTCATGGGTATAGTCTCAAAACTTGATACCTAGTAATTTGTTCATTTTTTTAATGTTGAGTCGATGTTGCATGCTGAACTCAAAGAAGCAAATTCACAAAAAAAAAAAAAAAAAAAAAAAAAAAAAAAAAAAAAAAAAACATTTCAGTTTACGGGTACCTCTATCATGTTTCCAGAAATGTAAACATGACATATCGGAAATCGACTTCCTACTATAAAACTGCGGTGGAAGTTCTTTTTAATCTGCAAAAATAAGTGTAGTTTCTATAAAAATAAACTGAATAAGTAACAAAATATATGATGGTTTAAAACAAATTAAAAAGCATCAGAACCTCTCTTAACGAAGCATTTGTAACAACATCATAATCTTTTGGTGTTTTTCCTAATAGCAGGTCTCTAACACATCCACCCACAAGATATGCTTCATAACCTGCACATGAATGACTTAATAATTAAAGATGTGCAAATTGGGTAATGGATGGCAAACATCAGCTGTTAATTAGCAAATTTCACAATTTAATTAATTCTTAGCGAAATTCACATGTGATTAAAAAACATGCTATGTGATTGGAGATGTTAGATAACAACAATATTACTATATTACCATGATTTGATGGCATGCGGAACCCACACCATATAGGTCAAGTCGATCTAAGTGGAGACACATGAAAGTTCCAAAGGATTATCAAAGGATATTGAAAAAATGAAAAATAGAAACCTGATTATAATACAGAGTAAATTGGCTTTAACATAAGAAAATAACATGTTTTGCATTGTGGATAATAACATGAGACAAAAATTACACTTTATGATAAAAGCATTACATATAAACCATATTATCCAATTTTTTCAATAGCATCAGCCAGATAGTTTTTTATTGCTTTTTATGGTATCCAAAGCCTGATATCTTGTCCAAGATTATTCGAAGGTAAAGAAGAAATACCGTTTACTTGGAGAATTTTGAGAACAGTCCGTGTAGATGGTGATATGGATGCGCGGGTGATCCCATATTTTCTCGAATCAACAGTTTTCCAAATTGAAGTGTCGAGCAGACCTAATATTTAACATGTAACATTACTGTACCATTGTTGTCTGCTTTCAACTGAAAGTTAGAAGATGGAAAAGGGGGAGGGGGGTGGTGAGCTTTTATATGTTATTATCAACTTGCTTATTGTACATATTCTCCAGTATGACCATCAACGTGTTGTTGTTGTGGAAAGTCTTAACTCAATTCATCTCAACTCAGAACCTGTGTAGCAGTAATTTTTAAAAGCTTCTCGAAAGTAATTTGAGTTGCAACTTCTGATTGATTTCAAAGGGAATAGCAAAAAGGAAAAATATGTTTCTACTTATAACTTAAGTATGAGATTAAAATATACGTTCAACAAAATTCTCATTTTTGATACGTTTGACATATGACATTTTGATGCCTTAATCTAACTTCACAGTTGCAAAAAGCAGCATGGTGAGCAATTTTACATTTCAAACTTTTAATTACAAGAAAAGGAAACTAAGTTTCCAGTGCAAATCCACCTTCTTTGAGTGGACAAAACAAGCTACCGTCTTGAATTCGCTCTCTTTCACCTTCACCGCCCGATTCACAATGCTGCCACCGCTGAAATAAAATAAAATGAAATGAAGATCCATGATAGCAACCCGTTTGATAAAATGCCTAGCAAAAATGACCAACCGTGAGAATAAAAGAACGAAGAGAAGCACACCTGCTGGGGAAGGAGGTCAGTTTTGAAAAGAGAGAAGAGAGGAGGGGAATAAGAAAAGCGAAAGTTGATGCTGCTATGATTTCTTTGAAACAAATACATGGAATCAGGGACCTTTGAGAGAGGAGACGCGACACATGTGGAATACTGCGTTTCCAAGGCTATGTGACTTTGAAAACAAACTTAAAGTGGCAGGAATGTTGCTGGACATTCGAGCTTCGATGGCGATTAGGTTTTTAGGCTTGGAAATGGTACTCACGCTGCGTAATGGTACAAGAGTGTCTCATTTGGCACTGCAATAGACACATAACTACGCTATGACACCCCAATATATTCTTCCTAATACCACAATTAAAAATATAAAACTTATTAAATTGGGTATGTTATTGACACTTCAAATATTGTTAAGGAGAGGTCAAATTTTAAAAATACTCCAATCATAAAAATAAAAATAATGTTAAGCGGGGTCGCACACTTAATTTTTTACATCCCTTTTACCCTCATAATAACGTCTGGTAATAACATCAGCTACCATCGTCCCAAATCCAAATCAATTTCAAATGCAAAAAAACCAAATCCCTAAATTATTTGAAAACAAAAAAAAGTGGTTGTTTTAGGAGAAATAATGGTATAAACAAATAATGTAATACCGTACTAAAAAAATAATTGTTCGATATATGTATATCGATTTCCTATCAATGATATTTTTTCATCTAATCTAACAAATGAAATTATTAATAGTTTGATATAAAAATCTGATGTAGTTGACTAATGTACCGTATAAATTTTTTTGATTAACAAATAAAAAAGAGATTATTGTAAAGAAGCCTAATTTGGTAAAATACAGTTTATTTGTTAAAGGGGTACTCTCTCCATTGGTACTCCCCTTAACAAATTTTATTTTAAAAAAAAAAAATCGACCTCCCCTTAATAATATTTGGAGTGTCAATAACAACCCCCATTAAATTTTGTATACTTCCTAAGTCCACATTACCTTTCCATTGCAATTTCTCACTCAATCATTATTTGCCGAACTAATCACCTACTAAGCTAATCTCTTCAGGTGGCCTAACTTCCTGGTAAAAGGTCGCGGGTTCGATTCCTACCATGCGCTTCCCCATCCTATATAAATTTACCCGCGGTATGGGGGCTTCGATTAGCGGAAGGCTTTACTGTACCCTCCTCAGGAGTTTACCGATCCGTCGGGTTCTCCTGGGTTTAAAAAAAAAAAACTAATCTAAAAACCATAATCTCTCGTAATCGCTGTCTTCTTTGCATCTCTTGCAGGAAAATTCAAATTTGTACGGTAATCTCTCAATTGTTTGGTGATCTAAAAGCCCTAATCTTTCGCTTTCTCTTCTAGTTTTCTTAATTCAAACCTTATTTACGGCTTTTGTATATCCTTCGATATTGCGGCATCGAATTCGTTGATCGGTTATAGATCCAGGGTTTAACTCGTTGATCGGTTTTAGAAATGAGGACGAGCGAATATCGAGCGAAATAGAAATAAGGTAAAACGGTATGGTAGCCTCTATTTTTTAAGTGTGTGGTATTAAGAACAGTGTAATACTAATTCTTATGTTATTTTTTAGTCATGGTATTAGGAAAAACATATTGGAGTGCCTCTAGCACCACACCAAATATATAAAATGAAATCTATATTTCAAATTATCTTAATTCGCTCGGTATTCATTAAGGCAAATTCTATTGCAACTCAATAAATTGATGAGTTGCTCTTCTATTTACCAAAAAAATAAATAAATAAAAACTAATTTGTCCCATGTTTATTAAAAAAAGAAACTGAAATTGTCCTCCCACGCACTAGCAGTGCGTGGTACATTAAAGGCGCCACGCACTACCAGTGTGCGGTGGACAAAAAGAATAAATAGAAGTTTAAAACAGAATTAAGAAAAAGGTTTGGACATCGAAATTTTTGGTTAAAATGGGGGTTAACTCAGCAATTTGCTGAGTTGCAATAGAATTTTTTATTTGTCAATGGGTTGATAGTTTTCAATAACCGACTATCGATAATATTTTGAGCAGTCGAATACAACAAAACTATAGTTTAACATCATGGCTTACCTTTAACATTCCATTTTGGATCATCAAATAATAAAAGGTAGAAAAATGAGTTTTGTTTCAATACACTAACGACGGCGATGCGGTGATAAGGCAAGTTGTGATGATGACGGCAATGCAGTTACGATTGGTGATTTAGGGTTTTGAGAATGCCGCAAGAGGGAGAGAGAGCGTGTGTGTGTTGATAGTTTAAGGTTTTGAGAGAGAGAGAGAGAAAGGTAATTGAGTAGTATGAAATAATAATGGTATGTGTAACATATAGCACCCAATTCAACTAGATCAGGTAAAAGAATGAATGAATAAAATGTGATCTTTATTGGGTGTATATATCACATGGGCATTTAAAGCGTTTAGCGGTTCTATAGCGGTGGATGTGCAAAAAAAAAAAATGTATCGGGAATAAAACGAGGATATAGAAGAGGTGCAAAATGGTTCATTAGATGTAAAATCAAATATTTAAAATTAATTAATTATGGTTCTCACATTATATGTTTAGTAATTAATCTTATATAATAAATCAAAGAATATCATGGTTATACACGCTGGATTTGGTAACTACAATAGATTTCTACAATATTTTTGGTACTTATGCATTAAAATTAGCTCTTTATACTACATTTATTGATTTTTATAAAAAGAGAACTAGTCAAATCAAACTCTATGCATTAATATTGCTAAAGCGGATGTTAGAAAACCTAGATTCAGCCGATGTCGGGGAAACAACGAGGCTAAAATCAGATTTACTGCTCGTCAGTGCTAAATTGAAATAGCGTGGCGGTTGAAGAGCTCTACGAGCTATAGTGAGGATATAGCTAGGGCCGTAAATTTTGTCCGAATGTCCGACGTCCGTTCGTGTCCGTGACCGAAAT
Organism: Allium sativum; assembly: GCA_030737875.1. Classification (NCBI taxonomy): domain Eukaryota; kingdom Viridiplantae; phylum Streptophyta; class Magnoliopsida; order Asparagales; family Amaryllidaceae; genus Allium; species Allium sativum. The sequence continues at coordinate 969,048,137 of CM060918.1, read as the reverse complement.
ACGTCCGTCCGATTTTCATTTAGGGCATGAATTAGGACAACAAAATTTGAAAATCATGTCCATTCCGGCCTCGTCCGACTTTTCTGAATTACTTGTAATCCGACGTATAGTTGAGAGAAAATCTAGTAAGATGTACAAAATGTGATACGAATAGCCATGTCTGACCGATCCCGATCGTGTCCGTGTCCGAAAAACAGATGTTCGTGTCCGACCGATTTTATTTAGGACAAGAATTAGCACAACGAAATTTGTCCAAGAAAAAATTGGGTCCGGTCCGTTTTCGGTCCGATTTTTTTTAGGATAGAAACTGAATACCCCTCCATCCGGTCCGGTCCGACCAATTCACACACCTAAATTTAACGAGGCATTAACTGCATAATATAGCACAACTATGAGACAAAACCATTTTCACTTCACCCAAACTTTCGCCTTTTCCACCTGGTTTTTTTCCTGCATAAATATATATAAGAGGTCGGAAGTTTGAATGCCATAAAAATCAAATATTAACATTTATTACGTAAATAAAGTGATAAGTTTAAAACTTTTTCTCAATCAAAAATGTAATTTTTTTTTCTTTGTAGTTTCGATTTACTTTTATCAAGTCTATGCAGAAATTTTAAATTTAATAATTGTTAGCATTGAAAGTTGACATGAAATTCAAGAGTTATGGAGAGAGTCTGAACAAATTAAATGGAGAAGGAAAATTATAGCAACAGAAATGCGGTAAAGAGATACAGGAGTTATAGAGAATTAGTGTTGTTTAGTCTACATCCATTTTGAAGTTTGTGAATGCTTTATTGCTTATTTGAGGATTACAATGTCTCAAATCATTTGGGATCCGTAACATACAGAATAAAATAAACAATTAGCTCAAAATATACATTTCTCTCCTAGGCAGTTGCTATTTTTAGATGTATTTCATCAGAAATATCTCGGAAAAGTCAGTGGACTGTTGAAGAGTCAAAATAGGGAGCCCAACTCAATATCTCCCCAAGTCAAGGATCGATACCAATCCTTATGATAAGAGTAGGTACTGGTCCCTCTTGATGAAGGAAATAGTGGCAGCGACTCCTTGTGTGATCTCATGTGGTCGTTTTAGTTATTGTCCTGCGTCAGTTTAGCAAGTTCTTATTGTTTGAGAGATACAAAGTGATGTGGGTTGAACTTGAACTTTTAACTAGTCCGTTGTGTAGTTATACCGATCTGAAGCATGGATTTCTGCTAATTCCTCAGTTTAGATCTCGGATGACAAACCACTATGTTCTCTTAACCATTCTCTCGTAGTTTTGTCAATACTTGATATTTGGACCTTCGGACCATCTCTTTGGGCGATTCGCCTCGGTAATTGTCTAGTCACGTCAATCTGGATAATCGAAAGTGGTCGGGCAAAAAGATCGGATAACACTTGCCCCGAAAATATGTCTTCTAGCGAACATGACGTGACTTTCAATCGAGACAAGTTTGACCATTAGAATGGATTACATATTTCTTTCGTGAGTGGTCTTATTCTTTCATTGAGTTGTATATGCTAGGAGAAGCGCCATTTTTGAATGGTTAAGATGTTTGGTCAATTTCCAATGGTATAAACACATGATTTTAGCTTGTTGATAGTTCAATTTTCCTGTTAGAGTTCAACAATCTAGATTGAATTCTCTCTGAAGTTCATAGTTGAGCATCCCGCTTATGTCGAGTTAAGAAATTAGTTGTTAGTCACCGACTCCTAAGTACACTTTGGTGTGAGTATATCATTGCCGATCAAAGTCGCGCACACACTCTCATGCACGCATGTGATTTTGTGTAATACGCTTGAAGTTTCCTACAAGAAGTATATGAAGACATGTGTATAGACACAAGTATACGTTAGCGTCTATGGCATGTTGATGTACGTAAGCTAGCATGTTTGGATGATGCACATTCACACACATACACAGGAACACATATACAATTATTTGTATAGATGTATATATTATTATTTTTTATAAAAAATATAAGGGTTTTGTGACGGCCCGCCCCGCACCAGCCTGCATTTCCTCCGAAAGTGCGTTGTACACATGCCCAGCTAGCACAGAACGGTCGTCAGAAGAAAAGAAAGAAGGGAATGAACTAATCAAGGAACCTGTAGAATGTCTCACAGCGCATGGAATAAAATATATTAACAACATACTTGACATAAAACAGGTGAGACAGTGCATAAGCTGATAACTAAAATCAACATCAATCATCAGAGCAGCGGAAATCCAAATACAGCTTATTACAATTTTCCAAATTTACTGTCTCTAAACAAAAGAAAACTAAAGTAGAAGATGCACCACCAATGCCCAAGCAGTGATCTTCAACAACACAGGGAGAAAATTATATATATATTACGTGGAAGCCTCCTGCTCGTCTCCGGATCATCTACCCGTGCATCACCAGCTAACCTGTCTCTAGTCTGCTCGTGTGAGCACCCAGAGTAATAAGAGGAGACATAAAACTCTTGGTCAGACATAAAGCCTGGTATGAGCGATAAGCATCTAAACAAAACAATAACAGGTATACAAAACCATACCTGAACCTGGACCTGCAACCAAAGAGTTAGTACCACATACCGTACAATACTCTAAAGGTGCCATAATAAATAGTGTAAGAATACGGGGGTGGGGTGTGCATGTCACAATGATAGCAAACAAATCATCCATAGCAACCATCCTCACATCTCTCACTCAGTGCGGAAAGCATACGATATCTACCACTTTGGAACACTAGACAAATTGAGGTAACGACGAATCCCGACTTGTAGAAACCCTGCTGTGACCAAGCTAAACACATGGAGTCATGACCAAACATTTCAATGACTCGCTTCATTGGTTGTAGCCCTCGGTTCTACCGATGCCATAATGGCCCTGAATCCGCCCTCGTACCTCCTCCATAGTGGTCCAAAGCTATAGACATCGATAACCCCTTAACACTCGTCCCGCAGCAAAGCCCAATCATGAAGCGAACTCGTTGATTCCCATCTGGATCTTGAGCTCTAGCTTCTCATTTGGACTACCTTTGCATCTCGGGTTTTGGTCATCATCTTTATCCGGATCGGTCTTCATTCAGTTCGTAGTCATCACCGTCGGATCGTGAATAACCTCCTCCCCCAGCTCGGATCGTGGCACACTCTCCAGGTCGGGTCGCCATCGTCGGATCGTGCTCCACCTCGGATCGGTTCGCGGATCGCATCGCCTTCACCAGGTCGGATCGGGTCGAGGCACTCCCACTAGTTCGGGTCGTGCTCCATAACTCGTGGCGCTTCCCTTCGGTCGTGGAGGCACATCGGTTCGGATCGTGAGCTTCTGAAGTGGATCGGTTCGGGTCGGAGTAGCTCATGCTCACGAGAGGCGGATCGGGTCGGGTGGAGTGAGCGGGTCGGTTCGGATAGTGTGCTCCAACTTGTGATCCTCCATGGCTATCAATTCGCAAGCTTCCAGGTGGTTCGGATCGGTCTCCATCACCACAAGTGGTTCGTACGGGCGGCTTCACAACGGTTCGGTTCGGGCCTCCCATCCGATCCGATCCGATCCGGTTCAGGTACTTTCCTGCACTGACTTTCCAGCGACTGTTTTGCGCCATACGACGGCGTCTTCGACCAATCTAACTATTCTAATCAATCACAATTCATGTCAAACTGTCATAGCAACATATAACATCAATTGCAACACCATAACAACAATTTGATGGATTAAAATGGATCAAACATAGCTAGAACCCCTTATTTCCCCTTAATCCCTCTTAATCATGTTTAAGCATACAATTAGCAAAACACATCGAAATTAACCCAAATTTCTAACAGAGCCTTAAAACATTATTTTAGAATTTTAGGAATTTTTTTCCAGAATTTATTTACGTATAAATTCGCTAATCTTCACTAATTACCCCTAATTAACCGTAATTAGTGTAAAAGCAAGCTAATCACTCACCTTGGCCACAAAATAAAACACCAAATCTGAAATATTCTCTGTTTGGGTCGAATTCCTATGTATAGCAGCAGCTCCAACCTTGCTTTGTTGCAATTTGGCCTTGTTTTGATGTAGTTTAAGCTTAATCTTCACTAAAAATGTGTTTTGGGATGGTTTTAGAGGATGGAAGCCATTACTAAGGTCTCAAGAAGGTTTGTGGCGGCTCAAAACTGAAATAAAAGCGATAACCTAACCCTAATCAGTCCTCCTATACCTCTAAACCCGAAATTCCCCTCTGGGCCTAGTTGCTAATCACCCGGTTAAGCCCAATTAAGCTATTTTTCACCATCTGAAACTTGTTTCAGCCATATCTCCCAAACGGTAAGTCCGTTTGGCTAATGTGACCACTCTACGGAAAGAGAAACCATCATCCGGAGCCAATGGAAGTGGTTTTAGGTTAAAATTCCTTTCCAGTCAAAAGTTATGGCCAAAACAGTGCCAACTAGGGGTAAAATGGTCATTTAAAAATCGGGAAAAATCATGAACATGGGAAATGACCCCAATAGTCGTCCCCCAAAGTTACATGACCATACGACTTCATATGTGAAAGAAATAAATATTCTACGATCTTATGATGCGTAGAATGCGGGTCGTTACACTCTCCCCCCTTAAGAAATTCCGTCCCCGAAATTCCTTAACCCAAGACATACAAAGGATCCCGCATGCCTAACAACCACATACAACTATTAATCATGCAAAATAAGCAAACAAGCCTATCCTAGCATGCGGAAAAACTAAATCGAAGTCAAAATCTTACCAGGCAAAGAGTTCTGGGTGTGACTTCCTAATGTTCTCCTCTGTCTCCCAAGTACAATCATTCTCGTCCTCGCTCCACTGTACCTTGACTAGCTTCACCGCCTTCCTTCGAAGTTGCTTCATGTCGTGCGCGACAATACGGGCCGGCTTGCGGTTCCCAACCGCCTCAGGTTCTACTTCGAAGTCCTCTAACTGATCAGGTGAAATAGTCATATCTGAGTCGTGAACGAACTTCCTTAGTTGGGAAACATGAAATACGTTGTGAACTCCCGCCATCTTCTCCGGTAAGTCAATTCTATATGCCAAATTCCCGACTGGTTCAAGAATAGGGAATGGACCAACAAATCTTGGTGCTAACTTGCCTCTCCTGCCAAATCGTTTTACGCTCTTCAACGGAGAAATCTTGACAAAAACCAAGTCACCAATGGAGAATTTTAGGTCTCTTCTTCTCTTATCAGCATAACTCTTCTGCCTATCTTGGGCAGCTTTCATTCGTTGTTGAATGATCTTGATCTTATCTGAGGTTTCCCTCACCACATCTGGTCCAAGCATAAACTTCTCGCCAGTCTCTATCCAACATGATGGTGAGTTGCACGGTCTTCCATACAAAGCTTCAAACGGAGCCATACCGATACTGGATTGGTAGCTATTATTATATGCAAACTCTACTAGATGCAAATGGTCATCCCATGATCCACCAAAATCCAATATACATGCTCTCAAGAGGTCTTCCAAAATAAGGTTCACCCTCTCCGTCTGACCGTCGGTCTGAGGATGATATGCGGTACTGAGATGTAACTCTGACCCTAGAGCCTCTTGTAAGCTCTTCCAAAACCCACTAGTGAACAACGGGTCTTGGTCGCTCACAATGCTTTTAGGTACTCCATGAAATCTCACTACCCACTTCATATACAATTCTGCTAACTTAGCTGTCGTTCTGGTCGATTTGACTGGTATAAACCTTGCACTTTTAGTCAGTCGGTCTACAATTACCTAAATGCTGTCATATCCCGATCTAGTCCTTGGTAAACCATCGATGAAATCCATCGAGACTTGCTCCCATTTCCATTCGGGAATTTCTAAGGGTTGTAACAACCCACTAGGCTTCTTTTGCTCTGCTTTAACTAGCTGGCAATTCATGCATTTGGATATAAACTTCCCAACGTCTCGTTTCATCCCTTCCCAGTAGTAGGTCTGCTTCATATCTCGATACATCTTATTACCACCGGGGTGTATAGTCAGCTTTGAGTGATGACATTCTCTAAGCACTTCATCCCTCAATCCATTGACATTGGGTACAACAAGCTTTCCATTCTTTCTAAGCCATCCATCTTGATCAAGCCCATACTTGCTCATCTCCCCATCGATACCCATCTCTAACTTGGAGATGATTTCCAATAGGTTAGGATCGTCCCTCTGACTAGAGCCGATCCGCTCAATTAAAGTGGGTCTGATCGTCAAACTTGCTAACATTTCTGGGCCCAATTCGCACTTTGGTTTGAAATCAAACCCCGCGATATACTCCAGTTGCTTCCATTCAAGGAACATAGCCCCTAAGCTGGCATGTCTTCTACTCAATGCATCGGCCACCGCATTGCCCTTTCCCGGTGTGTATGCGATGTCAAAATCATAGGAAGCCAAGAACTCTAACCATCTCTGCTGACGGAGATTCAGATCTTTCTGAGAGAAGAGATACTTTAACGACTTATGATCTGTAAACAGCTCAAATCTTTCTCCCAAGAGATAGTGTCTCCACATCTTTAACGCGAACACGATCGCTGCCAATTCTAAATCATGGGTAGGGTATCTTCTCTCGTGCGGTTTCAATTGCCGACTGGCGTAAGCTATAACCCTACCGCCTTGCATCAATACAGCACCCAGTCCGGTACCACAGGCGTCCGTGTATACCGTCATTTCTTCATCCCCCTCAGGAATGACTAACACTGGTGCGCTTGTCAACTTGTCCTTTAGACTTTTGAATGCATTCTCGCACCTTTCATCCCAGACAAAAGCTTGATTCTTCTTTGTCAACTGAGTCAACGGTGCTGCTATCTTGGAGAAGCCTTGGATAAACTTACGATAATATCCCGCTAATCCCAAGAAACTTCTTACATCTGTTGCGTTCTTGGGCGTAGGCCAATCCTGTACCGTAGCCACCTTTGCCGGGTCCACGGCAATACCATTCTCTGATACAACATGGCCCAAGAACCTCACTTCCCTCCTCCAGAAGTGACACTTAGAAAACATTTCTTTCAATTGGTGTTTTCTCAACACCTCCATCACTACTCTTAAATGTTCCTTGTGTTCTTCCTCTGTCCTCGAATAGACCAAAATATCATCAACGAACACAAGGACAAACTTATTCAACTGATCTCTGAATACCCTATTCATAAGATCCACAAAATATGCTGGGGCATTGGTCAGCCCGAATGGCATGACCAACCACTCATAAAATCTAGACGGCGTTCGAAATGTCGTTTTAGCTATACTCTCAGCTTCTACTCTAAGCTGATGAAAACCTGTCGCGAGATCCAACTGAGAAAATACTCTCGCGCCACTCAACTGATCGAACAAATCATCTATCCGCGGTAGAGGATACTTGTTCTTCCTCGTCACTTTATTCAACTCGCGGTAGTCTACACACAAACGAAGGGAACCATCCGCCTTGGTAGCAAACACAACTGGTGCTCTCCATTCAGAAACACTCCTTCTGATAAATCCCTTCTTCAAAAGATCGCTAACTTGCACCTCGAGCTCTCGCTGCTCTCTTGGTGCCATACGACGAAGTGGCATCACTATAGGCCTGGCATCTTTTACCAAATCAATACGAAACTCAATCTCTCGGTGTGGTGGAAGTCCGGTCACTTCTTCGAAAACATCCGGATACTGGCCAACCACGGGCAAACCTGACAACTCACTATGCGGAATGTCGAGGGAGTTTAGAAAACTAGCCAATACCCCCTTACTGGGTAGACCACCAAACACTATCCTCCGCCCATCATCCGCTCTAGCTGTCACCAACAAGCCCTCACAGTCTACCACCACCCCGTATCTTTGGAGCCAATCTACTCCCAAAATAATGCCAAACCCAGTAAAGCCCAAAACAAAGCAATCACAAACAAACATGCATCCATGACTCGATAAGACCACATTACGACAAATCATGCTAAGGCTAGTCGAACCACCAATCGGGTTCGTCACTACTAAAGGTCTATCGACAATCTCGGGCTCCAATCCCAACCTATCTACCAGGTCACTAGATATGAAAGAACTGGAAGCTCCGGTATCAAACAAAACTCTAATAGGAACTTCATAAACAGAAAGCATACCTTGAATGACGACATTCTTTCCCTTCTCCGCCGCTGTTGGGGCATTCGACGAAGAAGGAATAGCATTAAGAGCGTAGGCTTTCACCATTTGCTTTTCCTTAGGGGGCTGTGGGCACTTGTCCTTGTGATGTCCCATTTGGCCACAGTTGAAGCACTTCCTATCCGCTGGCTTGGCCCGACAATTACTAGCATAATGGCCCTTCTTACCACAGCTGAAGCACTTAACATCTTGCTTATTCTTTTTCTTCTGGCCATCCTTAGCTTGGTTCTGCTTTCTCTTATTCTGGGAACCACCCTTACCTCCACCACTTGCTTGTGGCTTTGGCTCACCTGCAGATGCAACCTCAGTCTTCGACTTAGGGTAGAGACTTTCTGATCTTAATGCTTTCCCCACAATCGACTCAAACGTCTCATCGATGTGGTTAATAAGCTTTTCCCCTAAGTACTGATCCAAACCAGTTATGAATTTCTCATTCTTCTTCTCGGCAGTATCAATAAGAGATAACCCATACTTCGACAAAGTGTCGAATTCAGCAATGTACTCCGAGACAGCTCTGCCATTCTGCTTGAGCTCCAAGAATTTCTTAAACAGCACTGACTTCTGAGCAGCCGGAATGAACTTCTCGCTAAAGCGAGCCTTAAACTGCTCCCAAGTAATCTGATCTTCGGGAGTAGCTGCCTTTATAGCATTTCACCAATTCATTGCCCGCCCTTGCAGCTGACGGGACGCTAGCTTTCTCTTCATTGCATCCTCGATACCCAAATCCTCGAAGATACGTTCGCAACTATCCAACCAATCCTGAACATCCGTGGCCGACTCCGTTCCGTGGAACGGCTTCCCACCAAGACTAGTATAATCCTTATTCAGCTTGGCGAAGTCGACTCTTGGCGCCTGCACTATTGGGCCACCACCATTTCCACCATTGGGAGCTGCCCTCTGTACATCTCTAAGCATCTCTCTCATGAGGTCAGTAAACATCGTCCTCATGTCAGCAGCATTCCCATTATTGGCTCCCCTACCAGCGCCTCTAGTATATCGGCTCATCGTCAATCTGAAAAAGGAAACGATTAACGACTCCATAGTGGTGCTAGTGCAGTACGACTTCATCCTTATAATAGTAATAGTATATATATATATATCTTTTAAAAACCAAAGTAATCACAAATACGCTCTCTCGTATACGTATATTATCTCTCCCTGATAACTTCCCTAGGTTAACTACGCAACCTAGAGCTCTGATACCAAGTGTGACGGCCCACCCCGCACCAGCCTGCATTTCCTCCGAAAGTGCGCTGTACACATGCCCAACTAGCACAGAACGGTCGTCAGAAGAAAAGAAAGAAGGGAATGAACTAATCAAGGAACCTGTAGAATGTCTCACAGCGCATGGAATAAAATATATTAACAACATACTTGACATAAAACAGGTGAGACAGCTGATAACTAAAATCAACATCAATCATCAGAGCAGCGGAAATCCAAATACAGCTTATTACAATTTTCCGAATTTACTGTCTCTAAACAAAAGAAAACTAAAGTAGAAGATGCACCACCAATGCCCAAGCAGTGATCTTCAACAACACAGGGAGAATATTATATATATATTACGTGGAAGCCTCCTGCTCGTCTCCGGATCATCTACCCGTGCATCACCAGCTAACCTGTCTCTAGTCTGCTCGTGTGAGCACCCAGAGTAATAAGAGGAGACATAAAACTCTGGGTCAGACATAAAGCCTGGTATGAGCGATAAGCATCTAAACAAAACAATAACAGGTATACCAAACCATACCTGAACCTGGACCTGCAACCAAAGAGTTAGTACCACATACCGTACAATACTCTAAGGTGCCATAATAAATAGTGTAAGAATACGGGGGTGGGGTGTGCATGTCACAATGATAGCAAACAAATCATCCATAGCAACCATCCTCACATCTCTCACTCAGTGCGTAAAGCATACGATATCTACCACTTTGGAACACTAGACAAATTGAGGTAACGACGAATCCCGACTTGTAGAAACCCTGCTGTGACCAAGCTAAACACATGGAGTCATGACCAAACATTTCAATGACTCGCTTCATTGGTCGTAGCCCTCGGTTCTACCGATGCCATAATGGCCCTGAATCCGCCCTCGTACCTCCTACCATAGTGGTCCAAAGCTATAGACATCGATAACCCCTTAACACTCGTCCCGCAGCAAAGCCCAATCATGAAGCGAACTCGTTGATTCCCATCTGGATCTTGAGCTCTAGCTTCTCATTTGGACTACCTTTGCATCTCGGGTTTTGGTCATCATCTTTATCCGGATCGGTCTTCATTCAGTTCGTAGTCATCACCGTCGGATCGTGAATAACCTCCTCCCCCAGCTCGGATCGTGGCACACTCTCCAGGTCGGGTCGCCATCGTCAGATCGTGCTCCACCTCGGATCGGTTCGCGGATCGCATCGCCTTCACCAGGTCGGATCGGGTCGAGGCACTCCCACTGGTTCGGGTCGTGCTCCATAACTCGTGGCGCTTCCTTTCGGTCATGGAGGCACATCGGTTCGGATCGTGAGCTTCTGAAGTGGATCGGTTCGGGTCGGAGTAGCTCATGCTCACGAGAGGCGGATCGGGTCGGGTGGAGTGAGCGGGTCGGTTCGGATAGTGTGCTCCAACTTGTGATCCTCCATGGCTATCAATTCGCAAGCTTCCAGGTGGTTCGGATCGGTCTCCATCACCACAAGCGGTTCGTAGGGGCGGCTTCACAACGGTTCGGTTCGGGCCTCCCATCCGATCCGATCCGGTTCAGGTACTTTCCTGCACTGACTTTCCAGCGACTGTTTTGCGCCATACGACGGCGTCTTCGACCAATCTAACTATTCTAATCGATCACAATTCATGTCAAACTGTCATAGCAACATATAACATCAATTGCAACACCATAACAACAATTTGATGGATTAAAATGATCAAACATAGCTAGAACCCCTCATTTTCCCTTAATCCCTCTTAATCATGTTTAAGCATACAATTAGCAAAACACATCGAAATTAACCCAAATTTCTAACAGAGCCTTAAAACATTATTTTAGAATTTTAGGAATTTTTTTCCAGAATTTATTTACGTATAAATTCGCTAATCTTCACTAATTACCCCTAATTAACCGTAATTAGTGTAAAAGCAAGCTAATCACTCACCTTGGCCACAAAATAAAACACCAAATCTGAAATATTCTCTGTTTGGGTCGAATTCCTATGTATAGCAGCAGCTCCAACCTTGCTTTGTTGCTATTTGGCCTTGTTTTGATGTAGTTTAAGCTTAATCTTCACTAAAAATGTGTTTTGGGATGGTTTTAGAGGATGGAAGCCATTACTAAGGTCTCAAGAAGGTTTGTGGCGGCTCAAAACTGAAATGAAAGTGATAACCTAACCCTAATCAGTCCTCCTATACCTCTAAACCCGAAATTCCCCTCTGGGCCTAGCTGCTAATCACCCGGTTAAGCCCAATTAAGCTATTTTTCACCATCTGAAACTTGTTTCAGCCATATCTCCCAAACGGTGAGTCCGTTTGGCTAATGTGACCACTCTACGGAAAGAGAAACCATCATCCGGAGCCAATGGAAGTGGTTTCAGGTTAAAATTCCTTTCCAGTCAAAAGTTATGGCCAAAACAGTGCCAAATAGGGGTAAAATGGTCATTTAAAAATCAGGAAAAATCATGAACATGGGAAATGGCCCCAATAGTTGTCCCCCAAAGTTACATGACCATACGACTTCGTATGTGAAAGAAATAAATATTCTACGATCTTATGATGCGTAGAATGCGGGTCGTTACAGGTTTGGTACCAACCCGTATTAAGGGATAGATATCTACCCATCACTTGGTTATTTTTTTCCAGAAAATCTTGTTAATGCAAGGGGCCAACCTCCCTTATGTATATATCTATATAGTATAGCTACCCTCACTTTTACATGAACGACCAGAACTGATGCTTTCAATTTCCTATTTGGAATCCTTGTAACGACCGCTGAACTACACCTAACGACCTCCTCTTTGACCATTATTTTGACCTCGACCTGAAGTTTACCTATGAGTCGTAGTCTTAAGAGTGAGCCTCTTCACCGAAACAAAGTGGCTTGCAATGGGTTTCAGCAGTGACAATGGTTGATAGAGATAGTAGAGGCAAGGTTAATGCACTAATCATGGTTTGGAGGAGGCAATGGTAAGGGAAGGAGATGGATTTAGGGAGCGATTTAAAGGTGGAGAGGGTAGGATTGGTTTGGTTTTGAAATAGAGATAAAGATAACTCGCGAAAGGGAAGAGAAAAAAGGAATGAGGTGATGAAAGAAGGAGGTCGAATCGGCTCGATCTAGTCGTCGAGAGGGTCATCGTTGGCAATTTCACAGGATTAGATTGGCTCGACCTCGGGTGATTGGAAAAGAAAGGAGCAAGTCCGAGATCGAGAAAATCCCTGACTTAGAAAGTTTTCCAAACCCTATATCGGTCGTGACGATGATTCGATGAAAACGTAGAGGCCTTATGAACATGAACAAGCACATAGGTTTAGAACATAAAACATGGACAATGGACATATAACTGAATAAATGAGATTTTTAATATCGATATCGATTGTAGAATCCGCTAACATTCCACGACCACCGATCCAAAAAAAGGGTAAGACGTTTAACAATGACGATAGCTTTAATCGTAAACTAAATCTAGTTACTACCCACTGTTGAACTTATTAAATTGCATATGCACGCACGCAACATGCATACTACATCATTTTACACTAAACACAGGGGATACAGATTAATCGTGCTTACTACAATTATTTGTAAGTATAGTAAATTATGGGTCTGAGATGATCCAACTACCACAGTGCTTTGGAAGATGAAAGAACCGAGGCGACCTCTACGTCAAGTTAGTCTCTGTGCTTCAAGTGATGAGTTGAGTTAGGAGTTAACACCAGGAAGATAGGGATCTGCTCATCATATGGAACAGCTCGAAGGGCTACGACATATAGAGAGAAGGACCTATAACAAACAAAGAAGGGACCACAACAAAATAGAAGAACGTCCACAAGAACCCTGTTAAATGGAAATAGATGTTAGGATTAGGGCTGTTAATCGGGCGGACCGGACCAGACATTTAGATGTTTGAACTCGGACCGAATCTTATATCGGACGAGCTTATGTCCGGCTTGATAAGCATTGGACAAATAAGTAACTGTCCAGGATCGATCCGAAAAAATTAAAACCAGTGTGAGTCTGGTTCAACAGACTTGACCGTTATGAATCAGACGAATTCAGACCCTAAATCGGACTCGGCCAAACAAAATATGGTTATAATATCATATTATGCATATTGCATACAATGTTTTTTTTTTAGCTGGACCATACAATATTCAAACAACATTGTTTGGTAGAAACTAACCATAATAACATCATATTATCAAACAAAAATATGGCCATAATAAGATCCTTCATTCATAAGTTCACCCACAAAATACTACAACATAATATGAATGTCATTCTGGCCAGAACATTTGTTTTCAAAATTTGGCCTTAATAACAAAATACTACATCATAGCAATGAAAGATAAAAATAATAAGCATGAGTTCTACACATAACAACAAACACAAAAGTTATTTTTTTTCTCCAAATTCCCAACAGTTTGTAAATCAACGGGCATGCTCAATAAAACTAAATTCCAAAAGCAAATATTATGCATATAGCTAAACTTCATAAAAACTGCAGCAATATAATGGCCTTCACCTTCATGTATACTTTCAGTTTCGACATATTAACTTCCCTGGAAAAAAGTAGCATTAGCTCATTAGTAAACTAAATCCCATGTGAGCTAGCTTAGATGTTAACAAATAAATTAACAAACATAAAATCAAGTTTAAGAAATGAACCAACAAATAAGATTACATGTGAACAGAAACTGACAATTGACAAATTAGTACATACCACTTTTATTTGATTTCTTATTTTAGTACTTCCAAGATATAAAAATTTTACAACATTTAGAATTTACATAACAACAAATGAAAATCATATATACTGTCAATCAAAATCAAATAAAATTGTTTCTTCCTTATCTTATATAAATGTAACAGTAAAATTCAAGATTACAATATAAATGGATCTTTTATCATTCATGTGATTGCAATGTAAATAAAATTGGCAGTACTAAAAAGAAGGAAATTGTCTCAGTCATATGATTTATATTTCTCAAAACAATATAAACTGAAAGAAGCATACAAAGTAACAAAACAAAGGATCTCAAACATACCTTTGATTTTATTCGGACTAGTCAAAATTGACTGATTCCATATCTTCCTCGTTATGCTTAACCTGAAATAGTTACATATTAGAAATCGATTATAACATGAACATTGATAAGATTATTTATAAAATATCACATATAACTGAAACCAGTTAAATACCCAGCAAGATAGATATCAAATGAATTAGATTAAACATGTTGGCTAATTGGATTTTTTACCATTCAGCGAAGTTCATAATTTATGAAAATATATAAAATTCTTCAGTGTGTATTTTGAACGTGTCCACTCTCCCGTGTAGATTATAGCTTCTACATTTTCTGGCTTAAGAGAACTTCTGAATTGATCCAATACTCTTCCTCCAGCGCTGAATGCGGACTCCGAGGCTACACTGCTAATAAGGATAGAAAGTATATCTCGAGCCATGACAGATAATATTTTGTACTTTGAAGCGTTTACTTTCCACCATTCCAAAACATTAAAAGAGTCTTCAGATTCATCAAATTTACAGCGAGGTTCTTTCAAATATAATTCTAGTTCAGACCGTATAGTCTCCACCTTGTCTGATTCCTGCTTACTGCTAATACTTCTTCCAACTTTCTAAATTTGGAGTCACCTGCTACATTCCTTCCACAGCATAACCGAAAATTATTTTTCTTTCTTGCCAAACTCCCTGTAGCTATTTCACAATGCAAAACATTAACACCCAATTTATACCCCTTAATCACGTTATTAGCAGCCTCCTTCCCGACTCTAACTTCCCCTTCCTGTAAACGAATGAACACCCTGGCAAGCTTCTTCCCCCACGTCTTCTTCCAGACATTCTACAGGCCATGAAAATAAAGGCCATCATGCAATTTTTCGATCACTAATGTCCTACTCTACTTAATGATTTCAAAAACAAACCCCATCACTGACACCCCCTTTGATTTCTCTACGTGATTATCACCATCAAGTAGGACTCGATGTTCTTCTTCAATTGCAAATCTCAGACCGAACGCCATGCATGCACAGCTCACATTGATCCTTTTAGTGATCGATTTCCACAAAAACTAGCTGTCGGGTGCGAAAATCAATGTTAAACCCAACTACTTACCTTAAATCACTTAAAACCCATCCCATTTTCACTAGTAGCTAAACCTAGGAGTACGGCATCAAATTCGAGCGGAAACGGAGGTCGTTTGCAAAATGTTTATTTTCTATGGTCTAAATAAACCAACAAAATATTATATATTAAAAAATAATTTAATTTAATAATAATAAGTTATTATTATCGTATATATATCCAAATAGAATATAATATATCTCCAAAATAAACATATCTGGATTTATAACTCGATATTTCAAAATCAGGTTAAATCGATAATCAATTTATATTAAAAATCCTTCTATTACATAAATAAATCGTTATAAATTATAAACGAATTCCATAACGGCTTTCTGAAAACTTGATTTGGACATAAATCACAATCTAAAAGATGAAATCTCGATTTTTCACTTCCATTAGACAAATATGGTTCCATAAATTTGAACGTTTCCTTTTTCAAAGAAATCCGGCTTAAAACGAATCTTGTATACTTATTTAAAGTTCAAAACGTAATACTACGAACTACCACGACGTTACGAGCTCGTTTTAAATTATATTATAATTCATACGTTCAATCTTCGTTTAAATAATAAACACGTTATTATAATTCGAAGCTAAACTGATCAATTAAATCTCTTAAATGATTAAATTCACACAATACTACAATTTCAACTATTTCCTATTATTTCGATAATTAAATATATTATTTCATTATTTATATTAATTAAATATTCAAAATTATTTAATTTAAGCCATTTAAATTACCAAACCATTTATTAAATAATTAAATTAAATAATTATTAATCGCTAAAAATCTGAGTCGTTACATTCCTTCCCCCTTAAAAGAATTTTGCCCCCGAAATTTCTAAGATACGAAAAATGTTATCAACCCTACTAACTAGATTAAAAATCTTTTGTTTTACTTCTTAACTTCTGTTTCAACTGAACCAATTTATTTTAATTAAATAATTAATTCATTCTTACTAATGAAAATTTCAAAAATTCTGAAAATTTTCGAACACCCTAAATTTCTAAAAAAAATCGCCAGCGTCTCCTTTGCATAACTTAATTGGTACAACTAGAACTCTCCTCTCCTTCTCCAATTCAAAAGAAAATCAAACAAACAAGCGGCTTGCCAAATAGGCTCATAAAAATCTCAAACTTATATATAATATAAACTTGTATCTTTTTGTCGGGCATACCATTTATTTCCCGCATTTTCTTCCATTTAATATCTGCTCAACATATATTCATTCATTCCAATTAATCTATAATCATTTATCCTCAAATCCAATCATTCGCATATAGGTAAACCAAATCCCATTTCGACTCAAGTTTCAATCTCGATTCCAAACTCTTAACTCACCAATCAAATATCTTATCCAAGTTAAGTTCCATTGCAATGTTCCATTAAATAATTTATTACTCAAATCAGTTATCTTAACCTCATAATTTAAAAATCTAGTTTTTATTTTAAAAATCAATTCATTTACTCATCTGAGTCAAATTATATTCCAATATCCAACTTTACTCGATATCATTCTATTTCAATTCAATTTCCACTTAACTGGCTTCAATTTAAATCTTATTTGCTTTCACAAATTTAAATTTAATTTGTTTTCAATTTAAACAATCTCTTATCAAGAATTTTAATTAACTTAGCTTTTCAAAAATCAAATATCCCTTTTTAATATTTAAAACAACTCGTTTTCTCAAAACAATTAAAATAAAATCTTTGGTAGTAATTTGTCAC
Organism: Allium sativum; assembly: GCA_030737875.1. Classification (NCBI taxonomy): domain Eukaryota; kingdom Viridiplantae; phylum Streptophyta; class Magnoliopsida; order Asparagales; family Amaryllidaceae; genus Allium; species Allium sativum. The sequence continues at coordinate 969,030,954 of CM060918.1, read as the reverse complement.
TCATAAACTTGAAAATGAACGCTGATGATGCGGCCGTCATTATCAGGATTATTTTCCAGTGACCGAAGTGAGTTCAATACTATATCATTTTCAAAACTCAGTCTTAAACATTTTCATTTTGAAGTTACTTCAAAATATCCTTCACGGCGCTTGAAAAATATTCCATAAATCTCCTAGGATTTATAAAATTTCCATATATTTACTCCAAAATTCATTTACAAACATTTTCCAAGTTTCCAGAGTTTAATTCCAATTCTGTTTAAATTCAGATTCAAACCATCCGATTTTATATATTATACTTATACGAATTCTAATTAGTTATTTATACCATTTCAAGTATAATACTATTTGATTATATTTGCAACCAACACATCTAATATACTTTGATAATTTCAATATCAACCATTCTTTTGTATCAAAACATATTTTAGGTAAAATTATTTCATTTACCCTTCTTTCGAATCATATTGTGTCGGTTCATTGTATTCAAGTGTTTAGAAACCCTTATCGACACAGTGGATCCTACTAATTGACAAGAATTCATAAAACACTCAACCGATAGATCTCGACAATATAAAACCATTTTTATATAATCTACAAATACGATCTCTCGTATATATACACCCAACTCAATCTAGGTATTACTAACCCCATCTCAATAGAGTTACACTACAGAGCCAAGGTTATCACTTAAACTTCAGCTCTGGTACCACTGTACTGAACCAACATTTTCCCGATCCTGATTATCGATACAAATACCGTATCGACTAACCAAACACCAAAAAATACCAGATCATTAATAGGAAGAAGTTAGAGGGTGAGAAATAGAAAGAAAATTAGAATAGTAGAAGAAAACGAAGAACATAAATATAACAACATCAGAGTAAACACGAAACACATAACAGAACGAACAAAATATATTATATAACATAACTTTGAAATACACATATGTTTGTATATACGTAACATTATCAGAGTACAATACTTACAGCACAGCGAAAATAATCAATAACTATTAAATGTTGGAGCTTCCTGCTCCATGCTCTTCTAAGTATATCTGTAAAATCCCGACTACTTGACTACCCATACAAATTTGGGTACCCAAGAGTTTAGGGTAAAACAAAACAAAATAAACTTTGGGTCAGTCATGGGACTAGTATGAGTAAACTCCAACCATTTTGTTTAACTTTTAAAAATATTTTTAAAAGAAAGTATAATCATGAGACTGTTCCACACATAAACACGGATGGTTTTTACCTTACGATAACCCAAAACATTCTTTGAAATCAATACTATATTGATATTATAATAGTGTCTAAATCAAATAAATAACAATCTAGCATAACACTTGCATCTCACGCTCCACATACATAATATACAATCAAAACTGCAGGCTCTTATTAGAGAATAGATTTCAACTGGCAAGGTATGGGACCACCTTCCGATAGGGTAATTCTAGAGAGGAACACACCAGGTTCAAAAGGAACATCTTACAACCCAAACTAAACATGACCGAGCACTCATTTTTCTTGAGTGTTCCGAACGTATTATTACCAATGGTTGGGATCAGCAACCGTTCTTGAAAGGGACAACATCGAACTAGATTAAAGAAGCAAATGGATTTTCTCTAGATCAGGTGATAGTACACCCTAATTGGGAGCTACCCACTTAGTCATGCGACCTACCAGATTTTATACCATTTTCGATTGTGAGGCTTGAGGCCACACTTATCTTTTGACATGCCACATCTTCACTCACTTTGAATGTCACACCGTCAAACCTGCCAAACCATTTATCGATTTCCCAACAATATCACGGGTATAAAGCTAAGAGAAACGAATTCCTCCGACGTCAGATGTAATATGTTTGAAGAGATCAATGTATTTGATATGTTAGGCATACTCTATCAAACATTCGTCCATACAAGTTGTCCTGGGACTGGACAAACCGAAGGCACCATTTCGTCAATCCATCTTAGGAAATTTCTACTAACAATTGCCAAAACAGCCCTTGTATAACTCCGTCTTCAATTGTCTACAACATAATTTGATTTGCAACGCTTATGTCAACACGGAGTGGTTTCCGGATAATAAATATGATCTCGGTCTCTCCATATTGATAATGGAAAATTGGTCAAAACTTTGATAACGAATATTTAACTATCAAAGGAAAACATCCATACAAACAACGATCCTACTTCCAAATGGAAATTCTATTGATCAATCATTAAACAACACTGATCCCCCTTAAAGGTATTTATCATTGCATTATTCATTCCCAATTTCTCTTCAATATCTTTACCCAAATATTTCTCCAAACCCATTTATCCTTTCACGACTCTTGGAAAACGTTTCCATCTATTACAAACTATTTATTTTCTATATTCCAAAAAGTATTTCTTTTTAATCATCAGAAAACATTCTCACATGTATTCACAACTTCTATATTTAGAAACTATTCGTTATTAACATCGGAAAACATTTCCATATTTATTCCCATTTCTTATTTTCTATATTAGAAAACATTTCTGATTTTATATCGAAAACCTTTCCAAAACTCCTTTATGGGATTAAAATAGATGTTAAATTCAACATCGTTGTGCTAACTCCAAACCATTAACACTTATTAATTTACTTCACTTAACCAAACCTCGCTATCGAACCTTAACCATTCCTTAACTAACAATGAAGCCAATCAAGTTGGGGTGTAGTTAACCCTCAGCCCTTAACTGAACAACATTATCAACTTCGAAGTAGACAAAGTTCACACTTCGTCCTTTAACAAAAATTGCTTACGTAACTCTCAGATTCAATTTACGAATCCACTTCTTTTACATAAATCATTGATTTTAGCAATAATGTTATAATTCATGCTTCCGAAATATAATAAATTAAGTATAACTTTTATTCATTAATTTGAATAGATAATCATTATATAATATAAAGCAATAAATAATTTAATCTTTATTAAAATCGAAAAGTAAATAATACTTTCCTAGATCCGATGTAGTCGAATTCCAATGTAAATTCTCTTTAGAAAAATCTTCATTCGATTCATATTCCGAACTTCGGACTAACCTTATTTGATTTATATCCCAAACTTTGGAATAATCTCACATTCATTTAGTATTCCAAACTTTGGAAAAATCTCACCGTTTAGGTCAGCTCCATTTATATATCTGCATATCCATTTGCAACATTGTTGGTTTCTAAAACGTTAATCACTTTAAAAGTGAATATTATTCCTTTTATAGAAATCTGGACTCGTTATATCAAATCAGTTTGATTTCATTTAAAAATAGCATTATAGGTTCAAATCTTGCTTATCGAGTCCCTTTATAAATTTTCATTCATATTTCACCTCATTTAAAACTCTCGTTTACGCTTCACTTCTTGTTAATTAATTAATAAGTTTATAACTTACTATCAAATTCATATTCGATTATACATTATTGTTTCGAAACCAAATCTAATTTTTCTCGCCAAGTTCTAAATGATTCGAATAAATTTATTTATAAAATTCGACATAGTTGAATTCCAACTATAAATCCTTTGAATTTTTCTCAATTTAGTTATATTCCAAATATCGAAATAAAATCCACTGTTCCGCTTTCGAACGATTTCAAATTTCCCTTTTCTATTCAAATTCCCATTTGGATTCTTATTTCCAAACCACACATTTCTTAACTATTTTCACTTGCAAAATATTTGCTTTAAATCATCAATTACTTTGATCGTGAATAATATTTCTTTTGTACAATCAAATCAGTTTGATTTCGCATTTAAAATAATGACTCAAATCCACATTGTTTCTATACTTCTATTTATAGAATTATTCATACAAAATCTCATTTTTACTTCTAACACTTAAAATCTCATTTATAATTCCCTTTATAAATGCTAAGTTCAAATTCCATTAAAAATATCGATGTTAAAATTGATTTTTACTTCTTTACTTAATTTATAAACATCGTTTATAAATTAATCTTCTCAATTTATCTATTAAAAATAAATTTCTATTTAATATCCACTTTAAACCAATCTTCTCATAGTTCTTTTATAACTCGCAATTCCCTTTTTAAAATTCTATTAATTTCCTAAAAATCATATTTGTTCCATATAATCATTTATTTACATCTTATTACTTTCGCTCAGTATTTTCCAAAAAACGGCTTTTTAAAACTTCCATATAACTATTAATAATTTCATATAGAAGTTTCTTATTTAATTTCCAAATATTTCCTTTTATAAAATCCATTGATTTTACAAAAATATGAAATTAATTTTATGAACTGGACAGAGTTAGTGAGTTTACTCACATTGATCGTTAACCGTTAAATAACGATTAACGGTCGTTGATTCGGATCAGGCATTTTAATATGCCATAAATTCAAACGAGATCCAAATAGTTGCAAACCAACTTCATCATGTAGCCTGCATCCATACGATCCCAACTGACCTTGTTTCGCTCAATTCTGATCACGTATGACAATGTCATTAATATTACAAGTTAAACTCAAATTAATCGTCATTAAAATTAAATAATTAGTTAATTTAAACACCTTGATTATAATACTCCTTAATCCTGCTTATTGCTAATACTTCTTCCAGCTTTCTAAATTCGAAATTTCTTTTTCTTTCTTGCCAAACTCCCTGTAGATATTTCACAATGCAAAACATTAACACCCAATTTATACCCCTTAATCACGTTGTTAGCAGCCTCCTTCGTTACTCTAACTTTGCTTTCCTGTAAACGAATGAATACCTCCGCAAGCTTCTTCCCCACGTCTTCTTCCAGACTTTCTACAGGTTGTGAAAAACATGGCCATCACGCACATTTTCGATCCACTAACCTTCCACTCTACTTAATGATTTCAAAAACAAACCCCACCACTGACACCCCCTTCGATTTCTCTATGTGATTACCACCACCAAGTAGGACTCGACGCCCTCCTTCAAATGCTGACCTCAGACCGAACACAATGCCTGCACAATTCACATCGATCCTTTTAGTGATCGATTTCCACAAAAACAAGCATTCAGGTGCGAAAATCAATGTTAAACTCAACTACATACCTTAAATCACTTAAAACCCATCCCATTTTCACCAGTAGCTAATTCCTAGGAGTACGGCATCAAATTCCAGCAAACAAACTTTTGTTCGATCCCCATGAATCCTATACCGGGTTGAAGAGCACCTCTTGTTGTAACTGAATATATTTGTTTGGTTTTTCATAGGAATTTATTTTATTTTTGTTTGATTTTCTTTTTTATTTCTTTCTCACGGTTCTAATAGAAGTGGCGGCTTTCTTGAGTTTTGACCAGAGAAAGAAAGAAAGTTTGGGGTTAGGTTAAAGGATAGTATATATATAGGATATGTTAGCTTCTATGATAAGCTTCCTATATTATTTTATTGATTTATATTATAACGTTGTTTGTATTTTCCATTTAAAATTTGTACATTCACATATGATATATAATTCTGATGAAAATGGACATACAGCTACAATTTGACATTACAGACCCAATGAAACTTATTTCGTCGAATTCCATGTCTATTTGCTCACATTGCGTTATTTTAAAGTCAAATTATTGATCGATTTACATTTGAATTCCGCATGGTCACAAATAACTCCGATTGGCACAAAAATTAAAATCTAGCAAAAATAAATCATTACGGATCTAATAAAATTCGTTTCATCGAAAACGAAGGTCGTTTGCAACTTGGCTATTTTCTAAGGTCTAAATAAATCAATAAAATATTAATATATTTAAAAATAATTTAATTTAATAATAATAAATTATTATCATCATATATATCTAAATAGAATATCATATATCTCCAAAATAAACATATCTGGATTTATAACTCGATATTTCAAAATCAGGTTAAATCGATATTCAATTTATATTAAAAATCCTTTTATTATATATATAAATCGTTATAAATTATAAAAGAATTCCATAGCAACTTTCTGAAAATATGATTTGGACATAACTCACAATCTGTAAGGCAAAATCTCAAATTTTCACTTCCGTTAGTCAAATATAGCTCCATAAATTCGAACTTTCTTGTTTCAAAGAAATCTGACTTAAAACGAATCCTGTATATTCATTTAAAGTTCAAAACGTAATATTACGAACTACAACGAAGTTACGAGATCGTTTTAAATATATTATAATTAATATGTTCAATCTTCGTTTAAATAATAAATTCGTTATTATAATTCGATGCAAAACTAAAATAAATCTCGTAAATGATTCAAGTCACACGGTATTGCAATTTCAGCTATTTCCGACTATTTCAAAAATTAAATATATTGTTTCATTATTTATATTAGTTAAATATTCGAAATTATTTAATTTAAACCATTTAAATTAACAACCATTATTTAAATAATTAAATAAATTAATTATTAATCGCTAAAAATCCGAGTCGTTACAATGTAATTTGAAATACGTACTTTTCTTTTAGCGTTTTAAAGCAAGTTTACTTATTTTTATAGCATTTAGCGCAAAAAGAAGCAAAGCAAAGCATGTATCATTGCAACCTATTAGAACGCTTGAAAATGGGTAAGAACAAGAATATATAGAGCAAAACTTAATACACATCGCAACAGAACAATCTATAACATAAATTAGTGTAGAATTTCTACAATAGTGCAACTGAGACTAAATAATGTATGTAATCTTGCACTAACATTCAAATACATGTTTCGTTTTGGTCGCATCGAATTTACGCATCGTTCAAGCTTATTAAATTACTTTCCATTCAATTTTATGTACATATTCACGTCATTTATGTTCGTTTCTCTTACATGCAATATATTTGTTTCAATTTATTTATTTTACTTCATCGGTTCTCAATCAATTCATTTATTATTTTTTTGGCAAGGCCGACCGGTTTTTTGAGTGATCTGTAACACTATATTATTATAAAAAATAATAGTAGAATTAGTTTAGGTGTGCAATACACATAACAGCTACAAAAGTACTCTCTTCCACGCAGGGAAGCAAGAAAAATATGATACAACATTAAATGGGATAGTTACATATTAAAATAACATAATAACCAAACTTGCATAGATAAATACCATGACCACCTATTATTTCATACTACACTCCATAGACCAGCAATGCACAATTCATTTATTATTAGTGTGGTGCTATGGGCACACCAATATGTTCTTCCTAATACCGCGACTAAAAAATACCACAATAATTAGTATTACACTCTTCTTAATACCACACACTTAAAAAATAGGGGTTGCCGCATTGTTTTACCTTATTTTTATTTCGCTCGATATTCGCTCGTCCGCATTTCTAAAACTGATCAACGAGGTAAACCCTAGATTTATAACCGATTAACGAATTCGATGCCGCAATGCCGAGGAATATATAAAAGCCGTGAATAAGGTTTGAATTAAGCAAACGAGAAGAGAAAGTTAGAGATTAGAGTTTTCAAATCACCAAACAATTGGGAGATCACCGTACAAATTTTAATTTTCCCACAAGAGTTGCTAAGAAGCAATGGTTACGAGAGATTAGGGTTTTCAGATTAGCTTAATACGTGATTAGTTCGGCAAATAATGATTGAGTGAGGGATTAGAATGGAGAGGTAATGTAGTATTAGGTAGCATACAAAATTTAATGAGCTATTTTTTTTAATTGCGGTATTAGGAAGAACATATTGGGGTGCCCTTAGCACCACACTATTATTATTTATTCCCCTTAACTTTTATTTTATTATGTCGATTTTATTTTAGCTTACTCATTTTATGAATTCCTTTAGCTCGTTTGCTAATATTTTTCTCTCATTTAATTTTTATTGTCGTCAACCTTCATTATAGTTTATTTTCATTCAAGCTCTATTTTAATTTACTTGATTTATTTTATTTTAGTTCCATTTTATCATTCCATTAATTTTCTCTTGAGTAACATACGAATTCACATTTGATTCATTTATTTATAAGATATCAAATGGGGAAAATTAGTTCTCTCCCACTCGAAACTTTATTATAATTTAATTCCAATCATGCATTTAAATATATAACAACCAAAACTTGAAAATATATAGTGAAATTATCAAACATATACCATATATGATTTCTTAACAAAAATAGGTTTTCTACTTAAGTTAGCATTTCAAAATTCTTAATTCACTTCTTAAGTGCATGTCAAATTTTTATGCTTAAATTCTTTAAGCAAGTTTCAAATTCTATTGTCATTGAGAATATATTTTCTAAGTTCTTGAAATAATAGTTTCTTTGTGTACATCAACTCACAAATAGGTCAAGTATATAATTTCAATTCAATTGTATATTTGTATTGCATTTGATTCATTTAAATGTTTTTTGTACTGTTCTTAATATCACATAAGTTTTATAGTCAATATTTATTCAAAACTTCCTTAAGTTATTTTTTGTTTTTGTTTTACAACAATTAGACTTTAGTTTAAATGAACGTCAATGAATATTCTAATTAACTTTCAAACTATGCTCTTTTAAAGCTTATTTTATTACATGGACTATACTTTATAAAGGTCTAAACGGGTTTGATTTACTATCACAAATCAATATTTGCTTTTGCATTTAAAATTCATACTATAGTTTACCTTCTTCATAATAATAAGCATTGCAATAATATTAAATTAACAGTTTCATTCTTATCTACCTTGAAATATTTTGATTATTAAAGGATTCTTATTTGATATTAAATCTATTATTCATTTATATAAATTTCATTTATTTACATCTTCTTTTTACATAGCATTTGAATTTTATACACATTCTCTTTTAAAAGCCTTAAGATTAGAGTTTGTTTACATTACTCTTGAAGAATCCACTTGATTTCATAAATTAAAATACATAAATTTTCACACAACCACTATTTTAATTCTATATTCATATAAGTAATAATTTTATGGTTTTACAAATTCCCTTATGGGTAACACATTAGCATTTTATTTCATTAATTCAAACCAAAATTATATAAGGTAAATCTCTATAGAGTTCTATAAACCCTCTTATCAAATTAGTATTTTAACGTCTTTTATACAAAATAAATTTATGTTTTACACCCTTCACCTTATATCACAACTTAAAACTTTAAGCTGTTATTATAGTAATAAATTTCAACTTATATTGCACTTATTTATGAAGTTTTATTATTTTCCACAATCATTATGAATTCAACCAAATCATTTTCGTTTTGCAAGGCCGACCGGTTTTTATATTGTTCTGTAACACTTATTATATTATAATAAATAATTACAAAGGAATACATGAGTTTGGCAAAATGCCAGCCTACTATTGGCGGTTTTTATAGTGGACCATCAATTGCTACTAAACTAGCTTACTAAGCTGGAGCTAGGCGAAAAATCTTGACTACAAAAGATTTCAAACACCACACAGGGAGCGAATAACCATACACCACGCAAGGAGCCAATTATCATATGCCGAGGCAAGCAAATACATAAAGTAAAGGCCTACACCGAACAACAAGGTTAGGCCTAAACAAAATTCACAAGCCGCAACAAGTACAACAACTTTACATGTGCTAAACAAGCCAGATACACATAACATAAACAATATCACCTCCTAGGATAGCATCACTGTAACGACCCGCATTCTACGCATCGAAGGATCGTAGAATATTTATTTCTTTCACATATGAAGTCGTATGGTGATGTAACTTTGGGAGACGACTATTGGGGCCATTTCCCATGTTCATGATTTTTGCAGATTTTTAAATGACTGTTTTGGCCCTAGCTGATCTTGTTTTGGTCAAAACTTTTGATTGGAAATGAGTTTTGACCTAAAACCAATTCCATTGGCTCCGGATGATGGTTTACCTTTCCGTAGAGTGGTCACATTAGCCAAACGGACTCACCGTTTTAGAGATGTGGCTGAAACAAGTTTCAAAAGATGAAAAACTGCTTAATCGGGCCAAATGAGGTGATTAGTAAATGAGCCCATAACCCATTTCGGGATTAGGGTTATGGGGAGGCTGAAATGAGTTAGGTTTTCATTTCAGTTTTCCAGCCGCCACAAACCCTCTCTTCAACCTAACAATGACCTCCAACATCTAAATACACCTCTAATCACTTCTTAATTAAGTTTTGGCTTAAACTACATCAAATTACGGAGAGAAAGCACCAAAGGAAGGTTAGAGCTGCTATGTTACATTGAGAACAATGCCAAACAGGGAATCATTTCAGATTTGGTATTTTATTTGTGGCCAAGGTGAGTGATTTGCATTGATATTCACTAATCACGGCTAATTAGGGGTGATTAGTGATAATTAGCGAAATTATAGCTTAAAAATCTGAAAAATTTGCAAAATTCTAAAATGATATTATAGGGCTCTAATAGAAATTTGGGTTAATTTGGTTAAGTTTTGCTAATCCTATCATTAGTAGTTGTTAAACATGATTAAGGGGAAAACATGGGTTTTTGGGTATGTTTGATTCATATAAACATGTCATATTGTTGTTTTAGTGTTTGTGGATGATTATACATGTTGCTATGACTGTATGGTATGTTTTGTGATTGCATAGAAAAGTTAGAATTGTTGAAAACGCCGTTGTTTGGCGAAAATAGCTTGCTAGAAAAGCTTGCAGCAAACCGGATAGGAGCATTCGGATAGGAGCATTCGGATAGGAGCAACCGGATAGGGGCATCCAATCCGAACCGGATAGGGGCATCCGAACCGAACCGGATAGGGGCATCCGATCTGAACCGGTTAGGGGTATCCGACCCGAACCGGATAGGGGAATCCGACCCGAACCGGATAAGGGCATCCGACCCGAACTGGATAGGAGCATCCGAGCACCCGAACTAAACTAGAAAGGAGCATTCGAACCGAACCAAGCAGGAGGGGGCGAACCGAACCGAACCGAACCGGAGGATCGAACACCAAGTAGACCTAAACCCGAGATGCAAAGGAAGTCCAAATGAGGAGTTGTATCTCAGGATCCAGATGAGAACCAAGAAGGGAACTTCATGAGTTGGGCTTTGCTACGGGACGTGTGCTAAGGGGTTGTCGATGTCTGTAACTTTAGATCACTATGTGTAGGGGGTACGTGAACAGTTTCAGGGCCACAGTGGCCTAGGTACGACTAAAGAGCTATAAACCAATGAAGTGAGGTCATTTGTAAAGATTTGGTCATGACTCCATGGGATAAGCTTGGTAGTAGTAGTAGTTGTACAAGTCGAACTTCGTCACTACTTCGATGGGTCTAATGATTGACAGTGGTGGACATCGTATGCTTTACGCACTGAGTGAGAGATGTGGGAATGGTTGCTATGTTTGATTGTTTGCCTTCATTATGACATACACACCCCCACCCCCGTATTTTTTATACCATGTGTTAGTGGCACCTTAGAGTATTGTACAGTATGTAGTGCTAACTCTTTGGTTGCAGGACCAGGTTCAGGTATGGTTTAGTATACCTGTTATTGTTCTATTTAGCTGCTTATCGCTCATACCAGACTTTTTGTCTGATCCAGAGTTTTATGTCTCTTCTTATTACTCTGGGTGCTCTCTCGAGCAGACTAGAGACAGGTTAGGTGGTATGCACGGGTAGTTGTACCGGAGACGAGCAGGAGGCTTCCATGTATGATATATATATATATATATATATTCTCCCTGTGTTGCTGCGGTCACTACTTTGGGCATTAGTGGTGTACCTTTCTTTCTTTTGTTTAGAGACAGTAATTTGGAAAGTTGTAATAAGCTGTATTTGGATTTCCGCTACTCTGATGATGATGTTGATGTTGGTCTTAGTTATCAGCTTATGCACTGTCTCACCTGTTTTATGTCAAGTACATTATTATTATATTTTGTTCCATGCGCTGTGAGACATTCTATAAGTTTTTCGATTAGTTCAGTCCCTTCTTTCTTTTCTTTGGCGAACGTTCCGTGCTAGTCGGGCATGTGTACAGCGCACTTTCGGTGGAAATGCCGGCTGGTGCGGGGCGGGTCGTTATACTTGGTATCAGAGCTCTAGGTTGCGTAGTTAACTTAGGGAAAGACACCGGGGAGAGATAATACGTATATGAGAGCGCGTATTTGTGATTATTTTGGTTTTCAAAAGCTATATATATACTATTAGTATAACTAAGGATGAAGTCACACTGCACTGACACCACAAAGAGGATGGTTAATCGTTTTCTATTTACAGATTGAGCGATGAGCCGATACGCAAGGGGTACCGGTAGAGGAGCCAATAATGGGAATGCAGCTGAAATGAGGACGATGTTTACTGACCTCATGAGAGATGCTTAGAGATGTTCAGAGGGAAGCTCCCAATGCTGGTAATGGTGGTGGTCCAATAGTGCAAGCGCCTAGGGCTGATTTCGCTAAGCTAAATAAGGATTATACGAGTCTTGGTGGGATGCCGTTCCACGGGACGAAGTCGGCTACGGATGTTCAGGATTGGTTGGATAGTTGCGAGCGTATCTTCGAAGATTTGGGTATCGAGGATGCAATGAAGAGAAGGCTAGCATCCCATCAGCTGCAAGGACGGGCAATGAATTGGTGGAATGCTATAAAGGCAGCTACTCCCAAGGATCAGATTACTTGGGATCAGTTTAAGGCTCGCTTTAGCGATAAGTTCATTCCAGCTGCTCAGAAGTAAGTGTTGTTTAAGAAATTCTTGGAACTCAAGCAGAATCGTAGAGCAGTCTTGGAGTATATTGCCGAATTCGACACTTTGTCGAAATATGGGTTATCTCTTATTGATACTGCCGAGAAGAAGAACGAAAAGTTCATAACTGGTTTGGATGGATACTTGGGGAAAGGCTTATTAACCACATCGATGTTGAGTCGATTGTGGGGAAAGCATTGAGGTCAGAGAGTCTTTACCCTAAGTCGAAGATCGAGGTTGCATCTGCAGAGGGGCCAAAGCCGCAAGCAAGTGGTGGAGGCAAGAATGGTTCTCAGAATAAGAGAAAGCAGAATCAGACCAAGGATGGCCAGAAGAAAAAGAATAAGCAAGATGTTGATTGCTTCAGCTGTGGTAAGAAGGGCCACTATGCCAAAGAGTGTCGGGCCAAGCCAGCGGATAGGAAGTGCTTTAACTGCGGCCAAGTGGGACATCACAAGGACAAGTGTCCGCAACCCCCTAAAGAAAAGCAAATTGTGAAAGCATACGCTATCAATGTTGTTCCTTCTTCATCGAATGCCCCAACTGCGGCGGAGAAAGGAAAGAATGTCGTTATCCAAGGTATGCTTTCCATTTATGATGTTCCAGTTAGAGTATTGTTTGATACCGGAGCTTCCAGTTCTTTCATATCTAGTGACCTGGTAGATAGGTTGGGATTGGAGCTCGAAATTGTCGATAGACCTTTAGTAGTGACGAACCCGATTGGTGGTTCGACTAACCTTAACATGATTTGTCGTAATGTGGTCTTATCGGGTCATGGATGCGTGTTTGTTTGTGATTGCTTTGTTTTGGGCTTTACTGGGTTTGGCATTATTTTGGGAGTTGATTGGCTCCAAAGATATGGGGTGGTGGTAGACTGTGAGGGCTTTTTGGTGACAGCTAGAGCGGATGATGGGCAGAGGGTGATGTTTAATGGTCTACCTAGTGATGGGGTAATGGCTAGTTTTCTGAATTCCCTCGACAGCTCGCATAGTGAGTTGTCAGGTTTGCCCGTGGTTGGCCAGTATCCGGACGTCTTCGAGGAAGTGACCGGGCTTCCACCACACCGAGAGATTGAGTTCCGTATTGATTTAGTGAAAGATGCCAGACCTATAGTGATGCCACTTCGTTGTATGGCACCAAGGGAGCAGTAAGAGCTCGGGGTGCAAGTCAACGATCTTTTGAAGAAGGGATTTATCAGAAGAAGTGTTTCTGAATGGGGAGAACCAGTTGTGTTTGCTACCAAGGCGGATGGTTCCCTTCGTTTGTGTGTAGACTACCGCGAGTTGAATAAAGTGACGAGGAAGAACAAGTATCATCTACCGCGGATAGATGATTTGTTTGATCAGTTGAGTGGCGCGAGAGTATTTTCTCAGTTGGATCTCGCAACAGGTTTTCATCAGCTTAGAGTGGAAGCTGAGAGTATAGCTAAAACGACATTTGGACGCCGTCTGGATTTTATGAGTGGTTGGTCATGCCATTCGGGCTGACCAATGCCCCAGCATATTTTGTGGATCTTATGAATATAGTATTCAGAGATCAGTTGCATAAGTTTGTCCTTGTGTTCGTGGATGATATTTTGGTCTATTCGAGGACAGAGGAAGAACACAAGGAACATTTAAAGATAGTGATGGAGGTGTTGAGAAAACACCAATTGAAAGCAAAGTTTTCTAAGTGTCACTTCTGGAGAAGGGAAGTGGGATTCTTGGGCCATGTTGTTTCAGAAAATGATATCGCCGTGAACCCTGAGAAGGCGGCTACGGTGCAAGATTGGTCTACGCCCAAGAATGCAATGGACATAAGAAGTTTCTTGGGGTTAGCTGGATATTATTATAAGTTTATCCAAGAGTTCTCCAAGATAGCAGCACCGTTGACTCAGTTAACCAAGAAGAATCAAGCTTTCGTCTGGGACGAAAAGTGCGAGAATGCATTCAAGAGTCTAAAGGAAAAGTTGACGTGTGCACCATTGTTAGTCATTCCTAAGGGGAATGAAGAGATGACGGTATATACGGATGCATGTGGTACCGGACTAGGTGCTGTATTGATGCAAGGAGGTAGGGTTGTAGCTTATGCAAGTCGGCAACTGAAACCGCATGAGAAAAGATATCCTACCCATGGCTTGGAATTAGCAACGATTGTGTTCGCATTGAAGATGTGGAGACATTACCTATTGGGAGAAAGATTCGAGTTGTTCACTTATCATAAATCATTAAAGTATCTCTTCTCTCAGAAAGATCTAAATCTCCGACATCAAAGATGGTTAGAATTCTTAGCTTCCTATGATTTCGATATCGCATACATACCAGGAAAGGGCAATGCGGTAGCTAATGCATTGAGTAGAAGACATGCCAGTTTAGGGGTTATGTTTCTTGAATGGAAGCAACTGGAGTACATCGCTGGGTATGATTTCAGACCAAAGTGCGAACTGGATCCAGAAATGTTAGCAAGTTTGACGATTAGACCCACTTTGATTAAGCGGATTGGTTCCAGTCAGAGGGACGATCCTAACCTATTGGAAATCATCTCAAAGTTAGAGATGGGAATCGACGAAGAGATGAACAAGTATGGGCTTGATCGAGATGGATGGCTTAGAAAGAATGGAAGACTTGTTGTGCCCAATGTCAATGGATTGAGAGATGAAGTGCTTCGAGAATGTCATCACTCAAAACTGACTATACACCCCGGTGGTAACAAGATGTACCGAGACATGAAGCAGACCTACTACTGGGAAGGGATGAAAAGAGACACTGGGAAGTTTATATCCAAATGCATGAACTGCCAGCTAGTTAAAGCTGAGCAAAAGAAGCCTAGTGGTTTACTACAACCATTAGAAATTCCAGAATGGAAATGGGAACAAGTGTCAATGGATTTCATTGATGGGTTACGAAGGACTAGATCGGGCCATGATAGCATTTGGGTGATTGTGGACCGATTGACTAAGAGTGCAAGGTTTATACCCGTCAAGTCAAACAGGACGACAACTAAGTTAGCGGAACTGTATATAAAGTGGGTAGTGAGATTTCATGGAATACCCAAAGGCATTGTGAGTGACCGAGATCCGTTGTTCACTAGTGGATTTTGGAGGAGCTTACAAGAGGCGTTAGGATCAGAACTTCATCTCAGTACCACGTATCATCCTCAAACCGACGGACAGACAAAGAGGGTGAATCGAGTGTTATAAGATCTCTTGAGAGCTTGCATATTGGATTTTGGTGGATCATGGGATGACCATTTGCATCTAGTAGAGTTTGCATATAATAATAGTTATCAATCCAGTATTGTTATGGCTCCGTTTGAAGCTTTGTATGGAAGACCGTGCAACTCACTGTCATGTTTGGTAGAAACTGGTGAGAAGTTTGTGCTTGGACCCGATGTGATAAGAGAAACTTCAGACAAGATTAAGGTTATCCAACAACAAATAAAGGCTGCCCAAGATAGGCAGAAGAATTATGCTGATAAAAGGAGAAGAGAATTAAATTTCTCCATTGGCGACTTGGTGCAAGATTTCTCCGTTGAAGAGCGTGATACGATTTGGTAGGAGAGGCAAGTTAGCACCAAGATTTGTTGGTCCATTCTCGGTTCTTGAGCAAATTGGGAATTTGGCATACAAAGTTGAATTACCAGAGAAGATGGCAGGAGTTCACAACGTATTTCATGTTTCCCAGTTAAGGAAGTTCGTGCACGACCCAGATGTGACTATTTCACCTGATCAGTTGGATGATATCGAAGTTGAACCCGAGGCGGTTGGGAACCGCAAGCCTATGCGTATTGTTGGGAACGATACAAAGCAACTTCGAAGGAAAGCGATGAATCTAGTTAAAGTCCAGTGAGGCGAGAATGAGAATGACTGTACTTGGGAGACAGAGGAGAGCATTAGGAAGACGTATCCAGAACTCTTCGCCTGGTAAGATCTTAACTCCGTTTCAGTCTTTCCGCATGCTAGGATAGGCTTGTTTGTTTGTTTTGCATGTTTGATTGTTGTATGTGGCTGGTAGGCATGCGGGATCCTTTGTATGTTTTGGGTTAAGGAATTTCGGGGACGAAATTTCTTAAGGGAGGGGAGAGTGTAACGACCCACATTCTACGCATCGAAGGATCGTAGAATATTTATTTCTTTCACATACGAAGTCGTATGGTCATGTAACTTTGGGAGACGACTATTGGGGCCATTTCCCATGTTCATGATTTTTGCCGATTTTTAAATGACCGTTTTGCCCCTAGTTGATCTTGTTTTGGCCATAACTTTTGATTGGAAAAGAGTTTTGACCTGAAACCACTTCCATTGGCTCCGGATGATGGTTACCTTTCCGTAGAGTGGTCACATTAGCCAAACGGACTCACCGTTTGGAAGATACTGCTGAAACAAGTTTCAGAAAGTGAAAAACTGCTTAACCGGGCCAAATGAGGTGATTAGTAAATAGGCCCATAACCCATTTCGGGATTAGGGTTATGGGGAGGCTGAAATGAGTTAGGTTTTCATTTTATTTCAGTTTTCCAGCCGCCACAAACCCTCTCTTCAACCTAACAATGGCCTCCAACATCTAAATACACCTCTAATCACTTCTTAATCTATTTTTGGCTTAAACTACATCAAATTAAGGAGAGAAAGCACCAAAGCAAGGTTTGAGCTATTGTGTTACATTGAGAACAGCGCCAAACAAGGAATCATTTCAGATTTGGTATTTTATTTGTGGCCAAGGTGAGTGATTTGCAATGTTTTTCACTAATCACGGCTAATTAGGGGTGATTAGTGATAACTAGCGAAATTATAGCTCAGAAAAATCTGGAAAAATTTGTAAAATTCTAAAATGATATTATAGGGCTCTAATAAAAATTTGGGTTAATTTGGTTAAGTTTTGCTAATCCTATCATTAGTTGTTGTTAAACATGATTAAGGGGAAAACATGGGTTTTTGGGTATGTTTGATTCATATAAACATGTCATATTGTTGTTTTAGTGTTTGTGGATGATTATACATGTTGCTATGACTGTATGGTATGTTTTGTGATTGCATAGAAAAGTGAGAATTATTGAAAACGCTGTCGTTTGGCGAAAATAACTTGCTGGAAAAACTTGCAGCAAACCGGATATGAGCATTCAGACAAGAGCATTCAGATAGGAGCATTCGGATAGGTGCATTCGGATAGGAGCATTCATATAGGAGCATTCAGATAGGAGCATCCAGATAGGAGCATTCGGATAGGAGCATTCAGATAGGAGCATACGGATAGGAGCATTCGGATAGGAGCATTCGGATAGGAGCATTCAGATAGGAGCATCCAGATAGTAGCATTCGGATAGGAGCAACCGGATAGGGGCATCCGATCCGAACCGGATAGGGCCATCCGACCCGAACCGGATAGGAGCATCCGAGCACCCGAACTAAACTAGAAAGGAGCATTCAAACCGAACCAAGCAGGAGGGGGTGAATCGAACCGAACCGGAGGATCGAACACCAAGTAGACCTAAACCCGAGATGCAGCGGAAGTCCAAATGAGGAGTTGTACCTCAGGATCCAGATGGGAACCAAGGAGGGAACTTCATAAGTTGGGCTTTGCTGCGGGACGTGTGCTAAGGGGTTGTCGATGTCTGTAACTTTAGATCACTATGTGTAGGGGATACGTGAACGGATTCAGGGCCACAGTGGCCTAGGTACGACTAAAGAGATATAGACCAATGAAGTGGGGTCATTTGTAAAGATTTGGTCATGACTCCATGGGATAAGCTTGGTGGTAGTAGTAGTTGTACAAGTCGAACTCCGTCACTACTTCGATGGGTCTAATGATTGACAGTGGTGGACATCGTATGCTTTACGCACTGAGTGAGAGATGTGGGAATGGTTTCTATGTTTGATTGTTTGCCTTCATTATGAAATACAAACCCCCACCCCCGTATTTTTTTTACCATATGTTAGTGGCACCTTTGAGTATTGTACAACATGTAGTGCTAACTCTTTATTTGCAGGTCCAGGTTCAGGTATGGTTTAGTATACCTGTTATTGTTCTGTTTAGCTGCTTATCGCTCATACCAGACTTTTTGTCTGACCCAGAGTTTTATGTCTCTTCTTATTACTCTGGGTGCTGTACCGGAGACGAGCAGGAGGCTTCCACGTATGATACATATATATATTCTCCCTGTGTTGTTGCGGTCACTACTTTGGGCATTAATGGTGTACCTTTCTTTCTTTTGTTTAGAGACAGTAATTTGGAAAGTTGTAATAAGATGTATTTGGATTTCCGCTACTCTGATGATGATGTTGATGTTGGTTTTAGTTATCAGCTTATGCACTGTCTCACCTATTTTATGTCAAGCACATAATTATTATATTTTGTTCCATGCGCTGTGATACATTCTACAGGGTTTTCGATTAGTTCATTCTCTTCTTTCCTTTCTTTGGTGACCGTTCTGTGCTAGTCGGGCATGTGTACAACGCACTTTCGGAGGAAATGCCGGCTGGTACGGGGCGGGCCGTCACTGTACCGTCCCGCATTTTTATCTGTTTGTATTTGAATATTTAAATCAGTTTAAATGTTGAACTCGTAATATAAAGTGAATTTATATATTAATTAAAACGAAGTTGAACGTATTAAAATATATGTTAAATATAATCGAGCCCGTAATATCGTGACAGTTCGTAATTTAACGTTCTGAAATTCAACAGAGTGTACAGGACTCATTTTAAATCGGATTTCTGCAAAACAAGAAACGTTGGAATCTATTGAACTATATCTTTCTAACGGAAGTGGAAAATGGAGATTTCGTCATATAGATCGCAAGATATGTCCAAATCAAATATTCAGAAAGTCGCTATGAAATTGTATATCGACCGTAACGGTTTATTTGATATAACTAGATATCGGATTCGAATTTAGACAAAGTTCTTTTGAGACATAGTGATAATTTAATTTTTAGAATTTTACTGAAATTTTTAATTAATTAAATAGGCAACTTTTTATTTGGAGTATTTTGCACCCTATATCGATATTTTAGGGTTTCAAAATATGAGTCAACCTATCGATATTTTTATATTTTTGGATTCGGGACACCTTGCTCATGACGATGGTGTTCTTATTTCTGTCCGTAACGTCCCTACATAAACGGAATTCGATACAATGAGTACTCCATAAATATCAACTATATAAACAAGATATACACCTCATCTCCTTAGATATTAGTCAAACTAAATCCATACCCTATTGTTCTAGCCTTATTTAAATTAAGTGAGACGCAAGGAATACTTTCAAATTAAGGAATTTCATACCTCATTTTCATAACCTACAACTATTACCATTCTTCTATGCCCACGTCCTATTCACATGGCTACTCTATATTGTAGTACTACCTTAATGCTTCACCACAAAGGAATACGCACACCATACCCCTGTCTAAATAAAATTAATGAACTACGGTCACCTACACTTAGAATCTAAGATTCCTATTACTTAAGAGTGAAGGATTCTAATATTATAAATATACACTTCCTCCATGGGTTCTTCTCCAGTCAGAACGAACCGAAGCTTTTAAATGGCTAAGAAAATCGGATGAGACCTCTAAAAAAAACAATATACACACACAGAAGTAAATCTAAAACTCCTCTTCATATAAGATGTGCATGCGTTGAGATGGGTTATCACCAGAAGGGGCGAGGGAAGAGTAAGGTCCGAACACCAGAAATGGACGTGAACTCAGCTTAGGTTTGCGGTGAAAAAGGATATGGGAACACGTGATTTGCGGAAAGGAGAGAAGGGGATAACGTGTATGGAGAGGGAAGTTTGTGTTCAAGTATAAATTAGGAGTACAGAAGTTAAGGAGGGAAGATGATTAGCATATGAGGAAATACATGCGTGCAGGCTTAAGGGAAGCATGGTGTCCTACTGTGTACGTGCGTTTGGAGTGTGAGGGGTGTATTTGTGAGAAGAGGTGCTCCAACGTGAAGCATAGAAGGGAGGAGCTGACGGCATGTTATTCACGTGAACATGGAAAGTAGCGAGACGGTTGTTTGGTAAGGGGATGGAGGAGTTTAAATAAACAGTTAACAATTAAACTGTGAGGAGGCTGCTGTTAATTTTCAAAAGGGGAATGGATGGCCATTTTCTCTCTCAAGGCCGACATGTTTGAAATAGAAATGGTGGCTGACTAACGGGTTAAATCTGGAACGCATGCATGATAAGGAGCCACTACACACTAGAGACGCTGTAGCGAACGGATGGTTATAAATGGTAATGTTTGTTTGTTAATCAACAAAGGGTTGAAGTGGTGTAGCCTGTAGCGATATCAAGAACGTGACATAGGGGCATGAGCGAATGTGTATACAGGAGAGCGCACCATGCAAGTGGCATGGTGAGATACGGACGTGAATGGTTGGAAAAAGCGTGAGTACGAAAATGCTAGAGTGGGTTAAATAACATGGTGAACGATGCAACCGTATGAAGTGAGGATGGGTATTAAAGTGAATGGAAATGGACAGAGCAAGGCGAACGAAGTAGGCTCTGGTAATAAGTATAAGGGGTGATGACGAAGGTTATACGGGAGAAGGAGGGAATTAACAAGTCTAATTACAAAAGTAAAGAATCGAACGCGACCGGATCCATTGGGACTGTTCTGAAGCGATTTGAAGCACATTGAAATCATGGCAGAACTGAACGCCTGGTTTAATCGGCTGACGCAAATCGTTGATTAATGGTTAACGCGCAAAGGTGAGTAAAATCACTTACTCTGATCTATTTTAAAATATTATAATTATATTTTAATGTTGTTTGAATGCTGTGTGATGGCCGTTTAGGTAGATTACATGTAACAACCCGAAAATCTAGGCCAGTTTAATTTTTTTATTTTGGCAATTTTAGCGAAATTTTGAATATTTAAAATGAATTATTTTAAATAATAACGACGAAAAATATATTTTGAATAGAATTTGAACGTATATATTATATAGATCGTCGTTAGAATATAAATATTTATTTTAAATTATAAAAGGAATTGAAAATGACGCGGTAGTTCGATAATTCGATTTCGAAATTCAAATGAATGTACCGGGTGCAAAATAAACCGGATTTTAGTGAAACCAAAACTATTGGAATCTAATTGAGAATATCTTTCCAACGAATCCGAAAGATTGGGATTTCATAGCGGGAATCAAAAGATATGTCCAGTTGAAAATTCTGAATAGTCGCTATAGAATTCAGGCCCTTAAAAATGGAAATTTTGCAAACGACCTCGGATTTCGACGAAACCACTTTTGTTGGATCCGTAATATCAAGTTATTGCTAGGTTTCAAATTTCGTAATTTTTCGATTCAATATGTGAGCGTGGCAAAGGAAAACGCGTTTGACCAGTTTTAGTTGATTTTAATCGACTGGAAAATGGCCATTTTTCCAACGGTCTCAGAATTCGACGAAACTAGTTTTGTTAGGACCGTATCATCAATACGAAGCTAGAAATATTTTTCTGGAATTTTTCGAGTTAGTATGTGGCCCCGGTAATTTGAAATGTGCGTTTAAATTGAATATATAAAGATTTATACTTTAATTTAAACGAAAACTGATTGTAACGATCGAATTGGCCTGCGATACATATCCCATTGTGTTCGGAATGGGGGTAAAACGCTAGGGACGAAAGTCGGTGGGTTCGATTTCGAGTTGAAAATAAAAAGTTGCTTTTAAGGAATTTAAAATAATTAAATAATAAAAATTTCCCTCTTATACTCTCACCCCTCTCTCTTTCTTGGTCAACGCTCAGTCATTAAATTAAAAAAAAAGCGCTGGAACCCTTCCCGTCGCGCAGCCACCCCCCTCCGACGCCACAGGAGGCGGCGCCTCGCCCTAGCCACCGTCGATCGGTGGCGCCCTCCTTCTGACCCTCTGACGTCCTCGTTTCCTCCCCCCTCCTCTTCACAAAACCCGTTATCTCGAAACCCTAACGCGCCGCAGCCACCCCCCCTCCGACACCCCACTGACCTGCGCCACCTCTAGACCCCGACGCAAACCCCTCACCCCCACCGCAGCCCCTAGTCGAACCCCCATCACCTTCCCGACCCCGTCAGAGCCACCCCGCACCCCCTCCTTCTCTCTCCTCCACTGTACGATCAACACAACACCTCTCCTCTCCTTCAAAGGCAATGTAAGTTTTAATTTCAAGTTTTATTTATTTTCCTTGAGTTAAAAACTGAATTTTTGTATCGTAGAAATAATAAAAATACGATTTTTGTATTGGTAAAGGAGTAAAAATATAATTTTTATATTAGTGGAAGTATAAAAATATAATTTTATGTAGTTATGATAATAAAAATTCAATCTTTATATAAGGGGTAGAAATATAAAAATATAATTTTTATAATATAGAAAGGTTAAAAATATAATTTTTATAATATAGAGAAGTTAAAAATATAATTTTTATACTAATGGCATATTAAAAATATGATTTTTATAAAGTATAGATAATAAAAATACGCTTTTTATATTGTATAGAATGATGAAAATCAGATCTTTATATGTGAAATTGAAATATAAAAATATAATTTTTATATAGAATGAAGCGTCGAAAAAATATATGAAGAAGAAATAAAAATATGATTTTTATTTATTAGAATGAAGTGATAAAAATATAATTTTTATTATGAACAGCGTGAAAAGGGCTGCATTGGAATTTCAAACAGATCCAGACGGTTTAGCAGTTCAAAAGAAAAGCACGGCGGAGTGGAACCCTCTGTGAGAACTCCTCACCTTTAATTTTGTTTTTTTCTAGTTATAAATATATACTAGGATGCAGACGGTGTTTAGTAGCACCCGACACCCGTCGTCCACAGACCATGGACGACTTGTATGCTTGTTTGTTTGATTTTGATGTGTAGTTGATTGTGTGATGTGAAATAAAATATTTATATAGTTAAAAATATTTTATAGTTAAAAATAGAATTTTTAACGTGTATATGAAATGAAATAAAAAATAAACAAATCGGACGATTTGTTTATATACACACATTTGTCTGATATTGATTGGGACGATAAATTTTACACATCGTCCAACTGCACAAATAAAATTTGTGTTTGATTGATTGAAACCCCACACGGGTATTGGGATGATATATGACATACACTAATCTCAATAATTAGTTGTTTGTCGATCGATTGATTGACAGACTGTCATAAGCGTTAAAAATTTATATTTGATGCTTATACAGTGTAGAATACACTCTGAATGATGGTTGATTATTTATCGTTGTTATCTTATACATGTGTTGTAGAAAATCCATATAATTAACATTGTATGGTAATTGATTGTGACTCATTCCAGTTTTAAATAGAAATATTTGAAATAGAAATATTTGAAATAGAAATATTTGAAACAGAAATATTTGAAATAGAAATATTTGAAACAGAAATATTTGAAATAGAAATATTTGAAATAGAAATATTTGAAAGAGAAATATTTGAAATAGAAATATTTGGAAAAGAAATATTTGAAATAGAATATTTGAAAATAGAAATATATGAAGCCGTGTTGATTAGATTGAAGCCAATTTGACGTGAACGATATTTATATCGATTTATTCAATTTTCAATGTATATTGAAAGCGTTTTCGAAATTTGAATTATATTGAAAGTGATTTCGAAATTTGAATTATATTGAAAGTGATTTCGAAATTTGAATTATATTGAAAATAATCGAAATTCAAATTAAATTGAATTGAATTCGAATTGAAATCGAAAGGAATTGAATTCAAATTGAAATTGAAAAGAAATTCGAATTGAATTGAAATTGAATTGAAATTGAATTGAAATCGATTTGAAATGAATTTAAAACGAATTTATGTTGGAATATTCAATTTTGATTTGAAATTGAATACGAAGTTGAAACCGTTTTGAAAATGAATTTAAAACGATTTATAAAGCACATTTTGAATTGAAATCGACGAAGTATAAATTATATATATAATATAATATCCTGAATAGAACGCGCCGCGCCGCAGCAGTTCGCGAATTTCGACCATTGACTTCAAACAGACATTTCGGGAGATCCGACCGTCGGATTCTCCTAAAACCGGAACCGTTGGGTTCGTATTGAAAAGGGCTTTCTAACGAATATTAGAAATTAGAAATCTAACGGTTGGATTTGGAATTATGTCCAAAACAAATTTGGAAAAGGTCGCTGTAAGTACAGTTCGATGGCCATTGATGGAAATCGACTGTACGGGCCTTGAAAAAATTATTAAAAATATCAATAATTTGTTTAAAATCATAAGAAATGATTTGGGAAGAATTGGGATGAAAAACTCCATATTTGAAAAGATAAAAATAGATTTTTATCGAAATTAACTAGTTTTGAACTAGAATTAAAATTCTATTTATTTTTAAATAAATAAATTGAATTTGAAAAGGGTTTTAAAAATAACCAGAATTTCCAAGATTTGAATCGAAATTGTCTTCGAAATATTTCGATGTTGGATTTCGTGATGATACAGATATTGTTATGGGAAATTGAAAGATATATTTATATCGTTATTTCCAATACGATATTTGTTAGTCGTAGAGTTTGATATTGAATATAAGCCGATATAATTTCTATTCAGAGCCTTGTATTTAATATCAAATGTGATTTGGGTTTGTCGTGAATGGTGTCTTCATTAACACTGTTCTTAAGCCCAATTGAGAAAAGATTGAATCTTTTTATTTAGATTTAATGAAGTGTACCAATTAAATAATATTTAATTGGAATTGAATTGATATTGATTTTTGGGTTTATCGTGAACAGTGTTTTAAATAACACTTGTTCTATAACCCGATAATTAATGGAATGTGATTTTGGGTTTATCGTGAACCGTGTTTTAAATGACACTGATTCTTTAACCCAGTTAAAGATTAAAACTAAGTGGAGTTTTAATGAATCTTTAAATAGGTTGTAAAGATCGAGAATGGAGTATCGCCAGTTTTACTCCAGGCGATAGTTAAATCTTTAATTAGATTTGAACGTGAAATGGTAATTGAATTTACCGATAACACCGTGGTGTTGGATATGAAGTATTACCAGTTTTACTTCATGGGATGAATCGATGAATAGGTGGGGATTGGGAAATAAAATAAATGATTACTCCGGTGTGGTTCGCTAACCCCGACTAGTTTGATTTGATATTCAAAGAAGATTAAAGAATAAATTTAAAGAATTTATCTTTGATAAAATTAATAGGAACCTTTCCCAAAATATAAGAATATTTGAATAAGAGAATATTCTGAATTGGAACGAGGCGTATGTTGTGTTTGTGTAACACTTGTTTATTATATATGCGAGTTATTCAGAAAGACCGGGTTTATCCCATTCTGAATAACTAATTCGACGTGGTCTCGAAGATGAAGACGGTGGTTGAAGACCGGAGGACTTCACGTCGTTTGGATAATTACTGATGATCTTGATTGGGTCGTACACCCAAGAGGAGAGAATCAGTTAGTGGTCGTCCAGACGTACTTGGAGATCGATGGATATGCGGGGTACTAGGTGCCTCCCGTTTCGTTCAGACCCAGAACGAACTTGTAAATGGACTGTGTGTCTGACATTGGATTTTAGTCTGTGCAGTTGATTTCTATTAAATATATATCTGATTGGCGGCGGAGAATTTATTCTCTTGGTTAACGCCCTTCTCTGAGACGCACGAGCTCAGGGGTTATACGTTGATAGATATCAAACGCATGGAGTGAATTGCCTGTGTGGCATGCCTAAGTGGCAATTGATCAAGGCTTATGTTGAAAAGCAAAGTCTTGTGGTGATGATCAAAGCACGGCCTGCGTGGCATAACTTTGTGTAACGTTGATTCGCGAGCCTCACACCCCGGTTGTGAACCAAAAACGGGAGAGGACCTCAGGGAGGACATGCGTTTCTTTCTAGTTAGAAGTGGCGTCAGTGGTTTTACACGCCTTGACGAGTTTGACTTATGTGGTTGTTGCTGTTGCGAGGAGCCTCGGTTAGATCGGACGATACGGGTCCGATGGAGTCATTCGTTGGCTCATTTACGCCCCATAGGGCGGGGAAACGTAGTGTTCAGGAATTTTAATCCACATCGGTGGACCGGGCCTGTCGCTCCAAGGGTCGATGCGCTCTGACCCTGAGGCTCGGGCTAGAGAGTCTCGAAGTCGGTGAGGACTATCCTTTGCCTCGGTTCACAGATGGAAATCCAACTTCCAATACGTGACGATTCGATTTTAGTTGTAATCCTATATATGGCGACATAGTGGGATGGGGCGCTTATGCCGTCTATGATTGATACTTATGATTTGAAGTTGTTTTATACACTATACACATATTATAGTATCAAATGATTTGTTTTAAACGTATCAAGCATTCTTGGCTATTATAAGGTAAAAACCCTATCCTCCGGCTTGCGTTGCATTGTGTGATGGGACCTGGGTCTTATAATAGCTTCATTTTTCTTTATTTAGCATTGCGCTGTTTGTTTTATGCACTGGTATTCTTGGGAGAAAACCCGTTCCGTATTATACGGCGTGGTCCCTTGATTTACCTAACTTTAAAATAAAGATTAATAACTGTTTTAGTTCTCACACCAGTCACATGACTGACCTGGAGTTTATTGTTTTAACCTAAACTCTGGGTGCCCTTATTTTGACACGGGCAGCTAGTAGTTTTGGGTTTTGCAGATTTATATTCACAGGAACCTGGTTTACAGCTGGAACGATATCCGGAAAGCTTTGTATCCGTGTATCTTCTTCAGTTGTATTTTGTATTATTTTCCGCTGCTATGTAATGTATTGTAGTCTCTGATATCTATCGAATGTATTTTATTCATTTATACTCTGTATATTCTTGTATCTGATGGGATTGTTGTAATTAACAATGAAATGTTCTTCCGTCTGCGCTTTGTTGTGGCTTGTTCTCGAACTATCCGCGCTTTCCCTCACCGGGGAAGTTACGGGTCTTTACATTTGGTATCAGAGCTTTGGTTTACAAAGCTCAAAGAACAGGACACATTGGAACCATACGAAAGAATTCATCAGATATTGGATTAGTAACATCCAATGAGAATGACTCGTTAGAGATGAGATCAGTAGTATCCTAGAACGAGTGTGAAGAGTATATTTTTAAAGTGAAAACAATCTTTGTTTTGAAAATTTAAATCAATTATTCGTATTTGGTTATTTATTTATATTGATGTGGACAATCCAGTATATATAGATTTTGCGTATACGTCTGATCCGCGTGTATTCGAAGTTTTGATATATTGGGTAGATATAGAATCACATTCTAGTCGCCCGGAGAGAATTCTGATGATTGATGCATCATCATCAGAATTTATGTTCGAGTGACGAAAGTGAGATTTTTATATATTTCCTATTGACTGGTGTGAGAACCAAAATTAGATAGGGCTTATTGTTGTGATTTTGCATCAAAAATCTGATTTTTGACTATATATCAAAGTTATGAATTTGAAATGATAATTCACTAATTGATTGCTGATTGTGTTGTTTGATTATAGTTTGATTAATTAAATGTTGAACCTTTAGCCAAATTGACCAAAAAGTGAATTATATTGAAAATTGGTCGCATTTGCTTGCATATACACGTACTTACATTGAACAGGTCATAGCAAGGAGGCCAGAGCAGAAGAATAAAATTGTTTGCCCGACAAATAGGTACATGTTTACCATAATTTACTGTTTTGTTTGGGTGATGATGATTTTATGAGCCGATTGGCTAGCCGCTTGGCTTTTTCTTTTTCTTTTTGCGATCAGGGGGCCTATATGGCAATTTCAGGATTTTCCCGTGCTCCCGGTGCAGGGGAGGTTATGACAAAAATTTTCGAAAATTTAGGGTGTTAGCCAAATTTTTGAAAAGTTCTTAGAAACTGAAAAGTTGAAGAACTTAAGCCATAATAAAAATAATGAAAGTTGAGTTGTATTTAAAACAACTTTCGGCTTCGTTCCTTTTCGGGGATGAAAAGTTTTAAGTGGGGGAGATTGTAACAACCCAAAAATCTGTGCCAGTTTAAATTTTTTATTTTGGCAATTTTAGCGAAATTTTGAATATTTAAAATGAATTATTTTAAATAATAACGATGAAAAATATATTTTGAATAGAATTCAAACGTATATATTATATAGATCGTCGTTAGAATATAAATATTTATTTTAAATTATAAAAGGAATTAAAATGGCACGGTAGTTCGATAATTCGATTTCGAAATTCAAATGAATGTACCGGGTGCAAAATAAACCGGATTTTAGTGAAACCAAAAATATTTGAATGTAATTGAGAATATCTTTCCAACGAATCCGAAAGATTGGGATTTCATAGCGGGAATCAAAAGATATGTCCAGTTGAAAATTCTGAATAGTCGCTATAGAATTCATGCCCTTGAAATTGGAAATTTTGCAAACGACCTCGGATTTCGACGAAACCACTTTTGTTGGATCCGTGATGTCAAGTTAATGCTAGGTTTCAAATTTCGTAATTTTTCGATTCAATATGTGAGCGTGGCAAAGTAAAACGCGTTTGACCAGTTTCAGTTGATTTTAATCGACTGGAAAGTGGCCATTTTTCCAACGGTCTCAGAATTCGACGAAACTAGTTTTGTTAGGACCGTATCGTCAATACGAAGCTATAAATATTTTTCTCGAATTTTTCGAGTTAGTATGTGGCCCCTGTAATTTGAAATGTGCGTTTAAATTGAATATATAAAGATTTATACTTTAATTTAAATGAAAACTGATTGTAACGATTGAATTGGCCTGCGATACATATCCTATTGTGTTCGGAATGGGGGTAAAACGCTAGAGACGACAGTCGGTGGGTTCGATTTCGAGTTGAAAATAAAAAGTTGCTTTTAAGGAATTTAAAATAATTAAATAATAAAAATTTGCCTCTTATACTCTCACCCCTCTCTCTTTCTTGGTCAACGCTCAGTCATTAAATAATAAAAAAAAGCGCTGGAACCCTTCCCGTCGCGCAGCCACCCCTCTCCGACGCCGTAGGAGGTGGCGCCTTGCCCTAGCCACCGTCGATCGGTGGCGCCCTCCTTCTGACCCTCCGACGTCCTCGTTTCCTCCCCCCTCCTCTTCACAAAACCTGTTATCTCGAAACCCTAACGCGCCGCAGCCACCCCCCCTCCGTCACCCCACTGACCTGCGCCACCTCTAGACCCCGACGCAAACCCCTCACCCCCACCGCAGCCCCTAGCCGAACCCCCATCACCTTCCCGACCCCGTCAGAGCCACCCCGCACCCCCTCCTTCTCTCTCCTCTGCTGTACGATCAACACAGCACCTCTCCTCTCCTTCAAAGGCAATGTAAGTTTTAATTTCAAGTTTTATTTATTTTCCTTGAGTTAAAAACTGAATTTTTGTATCGTAGAAATAATAAAAATACGATTTTTGTGTTGGTAAAGGAGTAAAAATATAATTTTTATATTAGTGGAAGTATAAAAATATAATTTTTATGTAGTTATGATAATAAAAATTCAATCTTTATATAAGGGGTAGAAATATAAAAATATAATTTTTATAATATAGAAAGGTTAAAAATATAATTTTTATAATATAGAGAAGTTAAAAATATAATTTTTATACTAATGGCATATTAAAAATATGATTTTTATAAAGTATAGATAATAAAAATACGATTTTTATATTGTATAGAATAATGAAAATCAGATCTTTATATGTGAAATAGAAATATAATTTTTATATAGAATGAAGCGTCGAAAAAATATATGAAGAAGAAATAAAAATATGATTTTTATTTATTAGAATGAAGTGATAAAAATATAATTTTTATTATGAACAGCGTGAAAAGGGCTGCATTGGAATTTCAAACAGATCCAGACGGTTCAGCAGTTCAAAAGAAAAGCACGGCGGAGTGGAACCCTCTGTGAGAACTCCTCACCTTTTATTTTGTTTTTTTCTAGTTATAAATATATACTAGGATGCAGACGGTATTTAGTAGCACCCGACACCCGTCGTCCACAGACCATGGACGACTTGTATGCTTGTTTGTTTGATTTTGATGTGTAGTTGATTGTGTGATGTGAAATAAAATATTTATATAGTTAAAAATATTTTATAGTTAAAAATAGAATTTTTTACGTGTATATGTAATGAAATAAAAAATAAACAAATCGGACGATTTGTTTATATACACACATTTGACTAATATTGATTGGGACGATAAATTTTACACATCGCCCAACTGCACAAATAAAATCTGTGTTTGATTGATTGAAACCCCACACGGGTATTGGGATGATATATGACATACACTAATCCCAATAATTAGTTGTATGTCGATCGATTGATTGACAGACTGTCATAAGCGTTAAATATTTATATTTGATGCTTATACAGTGTAGAATACACTCTGGATGATGGTTGATTATTTATCGTTGTTATCTTATACATGTGTTGTAGAAAATCCATATAATTAACATTGTATGGTAATTGATTGGGACTCAGTCCAGTTTTAAATAGAAATATTTGAAATAGAAATATTTGAAATAGAAATATTTGAAACAGAAATATTTGAAATAGAAATATTTGAAACAGAAATATTTGAAATAGAAATATTTGAAATAGAAATATTTGAAAGAGAAATATTTGAAATAGAAATATTTGGAAAAGAAATATTTGAAATAGAATATTTGAAAATAGAAATATATGAAACAGTGTTGATTAGATTGACGCTAATTTGACGTGAATGATATTTATATCGATTTATTCAATTTTCAATGTATATTGAAAGCGTTTTCGAAATTTGAATTATATTGAAAGTGATTTCGAAATTTGAATTATATTGAAAGTGATTTCGAAATTTGAATTATATTGAATAT
Source organism: Allium sativum (assembly GCA_030737875.1). Lineage (NCBI taxonomy): Eukaryota > Viridiplantae > Streptophyta > Magnoliopsida > Asparagales > Amaryllidaceae > Allium > Allium sativum. The sequence goes on along the minus strand of CM060918.1, from coordinate 968,999,487 downwards.
AATCGAAATTCGAATTAAATTGAATAGAATTGAATTCGAACTGAAATCGAAAGGAGTTGAATTCAAATTGAAATTGAAAAGAAATTCGAATTAAATTGAAATTGAATTGAAATCGATTTGAAATGAATTTAAAACGAATTTATGTTGGAATATTCAATTTTGATTTGAAATTGAATATGAAGTTGAAACCGTTTTGAAAATGAATTTAAAACAATTTATAAAGCACGTTTTGAATTGAAATCGACGAAGTATATATTATATATATATATAATATAATGGCCTGAATAGAACGCGCCGCGCCGCGGCAGTCCCGAATTTCGACCATTGACTTCAAACGGACATTTCGGGAGATCCGACCGTCGGATTCTCCTAAAACCGGAACCATTGGGTTCGTATTGAAAAGGGCTTTCTAACGAATATTAGAAATTAGAAATCTAACAGTTGGATTTGGAATTATGTCCAAATCAAATTTGGAAAAGGTCGCTGTAAGTACAGTTCGATGGCCATTGATGGAAATTGACTGTACGGGCCTTGATAAAATTATTAAAAATATCAATAATTTGTGTAAAATCATAAGAAATGATTTGGGAAGAATTGGGATGAAAAACTCCATATTTGAAAAGATAAAAATAGTTTTTTATCAAAATGAACTAGTTTTGAACTAGAATTAAAATTCTATTTATTTTTAAATAAATAAATTGAATTTGAAAAGGGTTTTAAAAATAACCAGAATTTCCAATAATTGAATTGGAATAGATTTGAACCGAAATTGTCTTCGAAATATTTCGATGTTGGATTTCGTGATGATACAGATATTGTTATGGGAATTTGAAAGATGTATTTATATCGTTATTTCCAATACGATATTTGTTAGTCGTAGAGTTTGATATTGAATATAAGCCGATATAATTTCTATTCAGAGCCTTGTATTTAATATCAAATGTGATTTGGGTTTGTCGTGAATGGTGTCTTCATTAACACTGTTCTTAAGCCCAATTGAGAAAAATATTGAATCTTTTTATTTAGATTTAATGAAGTGTACCAATTAAATAATATTTAATTGGAATTGAATTGATATTGATTTTTTGGTTTATCGTGAACAGTGTTTTAAATAACACTTGTTCTTTAACCCGATAATTAATGGAATGCGATTTTGGGTTTATCGTGAACCGTGTTTTAAATGACACTGATTCTTTAACCCAGTTAAAGATTAAAACTAAGTGGAGTTTTAATGAATCTTTAAATAGATTGAAAAGATCGAGAATGGAGTATCGCCAGTTTTACTCCAGGCGATAGTTAAATCTTTAATTAGATTTGAACGTGAAATGGTAATTGAATTTACCGATAACACCGTGGTGTTAGATATGAAGTATTACCAGTTTTACTTAATGGGATGAATAGGTGGGGATTGGGAAATAAAATATATGATTACTCCGGTGTGGTTCGCTAACCCCGACTAGTTTGAATTGATATTCAAAGAAGATTAAAGAATAAATTTAAAAAATTATCTTTGATAAAATTAATAGGAACCTTTCCCAAAATATAAGAATATTTGAATAAAAGAATATTCTGAATTGGAACGAGGTGTATGTTGTGTTTGTGTAACACTTGTTTATTATATACGCGAGTTATTCAGAAAGACCGGGTTTATCCCATTCTGAATAACTAATTCGACGTGGTGTCGAAGATGAAGACGGTGGTTGAAGACCGGAGGTCTTCATGTCATTTGGATAATTACTGATGATCTTGATTGGGCCGTACACCCAAGAGGAGAGAATCAGTTAGTGGTCGTCCAGACGTACTTGGAGATCGATGGATATGCGGGGTACTAGGTGCCTCCCGTTTCGTTCAGACCCAGAACGAACTTGTAAATGGACTGTGTGTCTGACATTGGATTTTAGTCTTTGCGGTTGATTTCTATTAAATATATATCTGATTGGCGGCGGAGAATTTATTCTCTTGCTTAACGCCCTTCTCTGAGATGCACGAGCTCAGGGGTTATATGTTGATAGATATCAAACGCATGGAGTGAATTGCCTATGTGGCATGCCTAAGTGGCAGTTGATCAAGGCTTCTATTAAAAAGCAAAGTCTTGTGGTGATGATCAAAGCACGGCCTGTGTGGCATAGCTTTGTGTAACGTTGATTCGCGAGCCTCACACCCCGGTTGTGAACCAAAAACGGGAGAGGACCTCAGGGAGGACATGCGTTTCTTTCTAGTTAGAAGTTGCGTCAGTGGTTTTACACGCCCTGACGAGTTGGACTTATGTGGTTGTTGCTGTTGCGAGGCGCCTCGGTTAGATCGGACGATCCGGGTCCGATGGAGTCATTCGTTGGCTCATTTACGCCCCATAGGGCGGGGAAACGTAGTGTTCAGGAATTTTAATCCACATCGGTGGACCGGCCCTGTCACTCCAAGGGTCGATGCGCTCTGACCCTGAGGCTCGGGCTAGAAAGTCTCAAAGTCGGTGAGGACTATCCTTTGCCTCGGTTCACAGATGGAAATCCAACTTCCAATACGTGACGTTTCGATTTTAGTTGTAATCCTATATATGGCGACATAGTGGGATGGGGCGCTTTTGCCGTCTATGATTGATACTTATGATTTGAAGTTGTTTTATACACTATACACATATTATAGTATCAAATGATTTGTTTTAAACGTATCAAGCATTCTTGGCTATTATAAGGTAAAAACCCTATCCTCCGGCTTGTGTTGCATTGTGTGATGGGACCTGGGTCTTATAATAGCTTCATTTTTCTTTATTTAGCATTGCGTTGTTTGTTTTATGCACTGGTATTCTTGGGAGAAAACCCGTTCCGTGTTATACGGCGTGGTTCCTTGATTTACCTAACTTTAAAATAAAGAATAATAACTGTTTTAGTTCTCACACCAGTCACATGACTGACCCGGAGTTTATTGTTTTAACCTAAACTCTGGGTGCCCTTATTTTGACACGGGCAGCTAGTAGTTTTGGGTTTTGCTGATTTATATTACCAGGAACCTGGTTTACTGTGACGACAAGGAATTTCGCTCGGTCCGAACCGGTCGCTAAACCGATCCAGGCCGTTCGAAACGCCCTATCGTTTGAGAACACGACAAAACAGAACGCATATGGAAGAACATTTCATTGTATATTACAACAATGCATCCGATTACAAGAATATACAGAGTATAAATGAATATTACACAGAAATATCAGAGATTTAAATTACATTTTAAATACATAGCAACGGAAAATAATACAATACACAACTAGAAGTAGATATACGGATACAAAGCTTTCCGGATATCGTTCCAGCTGTAAACCAGGATCCTGTGAATATAAATCTGCAAAACCAAAACTACTAGCTGCCCGTGTCAAAATATGGGCACCCAGAGTTTAGGTTAAAACAATAAACTCCAGGTCAGTCATGTGACTGGTGTGAGAACTAAAACAGTTATTAATCTTTATTTTCAAAGTTAGGTAAATCAAGGAACTACGCCATATAACACGGAACGGGTTTCCTCCCAAGAATACCAGTGCATGAAACAAACAGCGCAATGCTAAATAAAGAAAAATGAAGCTGTTATAAGACCCAGGTCCTATCACACAATGCAACGCAAGCCGGGGGATAGGGTTTTCCCTTATAACAGCCAAAGAATGCTTGATACGTTTAAAACAAATCATTTGATACTACTATAAGTGCATAGTGTATAAAACAACTTCAAATCATAAGTATCAATCATAGGCGACATGAGCGTCCCATGCCACTATGTCACCATATATAGGTTTACAAATAAAACCGCAAAGTCACGTATTTGGAAATTTGATTTCCGTCTATGAACCGAGGCAAAAGATAGTCCTCAACCGATTCGAGACAATCTAGCCTACCATGTCTCAGGAACAGCCGCAACTGCCCCCTGGATCGTCAGGGCCGGTCCACCGATGTGGATTATTATGCCTGAACAATACGTCTCCCCGCCCTTTGGGGCGCAAACGAGCCAACGAATGACTCCATCGGACCCGGATCGTCCGATCAAACCGAGGCGCCTCGCAACAGCAACAACCACATAAGTTAAACTCGTCAGGGCGTGTAAAACCACTGACGCCACTTTTAGCTAGAAAGAAACGCAAGTCCTCCCTGAGGTCCGTCTCTCGTTTTTGGTTCATACCGGGTGTGAAACTCGCGAAGTAAACGTTACACAAAGCTACGCCACAAAGGCCTTGCTTTGATCATCACCACAAGACTTTGCTTTTCAACAGAAGCCTCGATCAATTGCCACTTAGGCATGCCACACAGGCAATTCACTCCATGCGTTTGATATCCATCAATATATAACCCCTGAGCTTGTACGTCTCAGAGAAGGGTGTTAAGCAAGAGAATAAATTCTCCGCCGCCAAACAGATATATATTCAATAGAGATCAATCACACAGACTAAACTCCAATGTCAGACACACAGTCCATTTACAAGTCCGTTCTGGGTCTGAACGAAACCGGAGGCACCTAGTACCCCGCATATCCATCGATCTCCAAGTACGTCTGGACGATCACTAACTGTTTCCATCTTCTTGGGTGTACAGCCCAATCAAGATCATCAGTAATTATCCAAACGACGTGGAGACTTCTGGTCTTCGACCACCGTCTTCATCTTCGACTTATCGTCGTATCAGTTATTCAGAATGGGATAAACCCGGTCTTTCCGAATAACTCGCGTATATATATTATAAAAGTGTTACACAAACACAACATACGCCTCATTCCAATTCATTAGTCACTAACCGTAAATTAATCAAGAGAATAATTTCCCAAATATTAACCCCGAAGGCCGAAACCAACATCAGATCAATATCCAGAAAACCATTCTTCTTGGCCAACCGACAGTTAGTTTCTAAATTTCACATTCATAGGGAAATGTTCCCATTAATTTTATCCAAGATAAATTCCTTGAATTTATTCTTTATTCTCTTTTTGAATCTCAATTCAAACTAGTCGGGATTAGCGAACCTTACCGAAGTAATCATTTATTTTAATTTCCCCATCCCAACCTATTCATCCCATGAAGTAAAACTGGTAATACTTCATATCTAACACCACGATGTTATCGGTAAATTCAATTACCATTTCACGTTCAAATCTAATTAAAGATTTAACTAACGCCTGGAGCAAAACTGGTGATACTCCATTTCGATTATTTCAATCTAATTAAAGATTCATTAAAACTCCACTTAGTTTTAATCGTTAACTGGGTTAAAGAATCCGTGTCATTTAAAACACGGTTCACGATAAACCCAAAGTCACATTCCATTAATTGTCGGGTTAAAGAACGAGTGTTATTTTAAAACACTGTTCACGATAAACCCAAAAATCAATATCAATTCAATTCCAATTAAATATTATTTAATTGGTACACTTCATTAAATCTAAATAAAAGATTTAATCTTTTCTCAACTGGGTTCAAGAACAGTGTTAGTGAAGACACCATTCACGACAAACCCAAATCACATTTGATATTCAATACAAGGCTCTGAATAGAAAATATACCGGCTTATATTCAATATCAAATTCTACGACTAACAAACATCGCATTGGAAATAACGATATATATATATATATATATATATATATATATATCTTTCAAATTTCCATAACAACATTTGTAAAATCACGAAATCCAACATCGAAATATTCCGAAGACAATTTCGATTCAAATCCATTCCAATGCAATCATTGGAAATTTTGGTTATTTTCAAAACCATTTCAAATTCAATTTATTTATTTAAAAATAAATAGAATTTTAATTCTAGTTCAAAACTAGTTCATTTCGATAAAAATCTATTTTTATCTTTTCAAATATGGAGTTTTTCATCCCAATTCTTTCTAAATCATTTCTTATGATTTTACATAAATTATTACTATTTTTAATAATTTTATCAAGGCCCGTACGGTCGATTTCCATCAACGGCCATCGAACTGCACTTACAGCGACCTTTTTCGAATTTGATTTGGACGTATCTCCAAATCCAACCGTTAGATTTCTAATTTCTAACATTCATTAGAAAGCTCTTTTCAATACGAACCCAACGGTTCCGGTTTTAGGAGAATCCGACGGTCGGATCTCCCGTAATGTCCGTTTGAAATAAATGGTCGAAATTCACGAACTGCCGCGGCGTGGCGCGTTCTATTCAGGCCATTATATTATATATATAATATATATAATATATATTTCGTCGATTTTCTATTCAAAACGAATTATATAAATAGTTTTAAAATTCGTTTCAAAATCTATTTCAACTTCCATTTCAATTCAAAGTAAAATTGAATTCTTCTTTATAAATTCGTTTCAAAATTCATTTCTATTCAATTCAAATTTCAATTCAATTTGAATTCATTTCAATTCACTTTCAATTCAATTCGAATTCGTTTTCAATTCAATTCATTTCGAAATCGTTTTCAATTCAATTCATTTCGAAATCGTTTTCAATTCAATTCATTTCGAAATCGTTTTCAATTCAATTCATTTCGAAATCGTTTTCAATTCATTTTAAAATATTCGATTTCGAAATCACTTTTCAATATTCATTTTAAAATATTAAAATCGATATAAATATCGTTCACGTCAAAATGGCGTCAATCTAATCAACACGGCTTCATAAATTTCTATTTTCAAATATTCTATTTCGAATATTTCTTTTTCAAAATAGTTGTTATTATCAAAATATTTCGCTCAACACATGACCAATCTCAATGAATGAGTACTGTCAACACATGAGCTTTTATTTTATATCGATAAAGGTGTAAATTTTATTACTAAAATATTTCGTTCAACACATGACCAATCTCAATGAATGAGTACTGTCAACACATGAACTTTTATTTTATATCGATAAAGGTGTAAATTTTATTACTAAAATATTTCGTTCAACACATGACCAATCTCAATGAATGAGTACTGTCAACACATGAACTTTTATTTTATAATATTCTTTATTTTCTAAATTGGAATGAGGCCCAATCAATTACCATATAAAGTTAATTATGTGGATTTTCATACAACACATGTATAATAGCATTGAAAAGTAATCAACCATCAACCAAAGTGCACTACACTGTATAAGCATCAAATATAGATATCTAACGCTTATAACAGCCTGTCAATCGATCGATCGACATATTTAATCAATCAGGATGAGTGAACTTCAAATTTCATCCTAACACCCGTGTGGGGTTTCAAACAATCAAACACATATTTTATTTGTGCAGTTGGGCGATGTGTAAAATTTATCGACCCAATCAACGTCATTCAAATAGGTGTACATAAACAAACCGTCTGGTTTGTAAATGAATATTTTATTTTATTCACTTTCACTACATTCATATTCACGTTAAAAATTATATTTTTAACGATAAACATTTTATTCCAACATATGAATTTTTATTATTCATTTACACAATAAAATGATATTTTTATTTTCTAACATATTTTAGAAAATTTCGGCAGCATAACGGCACGATACTAGAAACGGGACGAGGCCTAGCCTTATCCCCGGTCTAGTGAAGGCCCACGCCATTCACACATCAATCATATCAATTTCATTTCACCAAACAATTCAAATCAACTCAAACAATCTAACTAACAACACAGCCAAACAAACAAGTCCATGGTCTGTGGACGATTGTGTCGGGTGCTACTAAGCACCGTCTGCATCCTAGTATATATATATATATATAACTAGAAAAATAAATTGAAAGGTGAGAAATTCTCACAAATAGCTATCCAATTATCTTGACTCTTCTTTAAGGGAAATTTTCATCGTTCTTGCATCTTCTTCATCTTCGTTGCCCGTATTCACTACATATATAAAAATCGAATTTTTACTTCGCTATTCAATATATAAAAATCGAATTTTTACTTCGCTATTCAATATATAAAAATCGAATTTTTACTTCGCTATTCAATATATAAAAATTAAATTTTTATTATGCTATACAATATATAAAAATCGAATTTTTAATTCGAAGTTCAACATATAAAAATCATATTTTTAATTCGAAGTTCAACATATAAAAATCATATTTTTAATAAAAATCATATTTTTAATAAAAATCATATTTTTAATTCGAAGTTCAACATATAAAAATCATATTTTTAATAAAAATCATATTTTTAATTCGACTTTCAATATACAAAAATCTGATTTTTCTTTTTAAAGTTCAAATCTTTTTCCATTCTAAAGCTCAAACCTTTCTCTTTGAAGTTAAAACCTTTTTCTTTTACTTTTTAAAGTTTAAATCTTTTCTATTTTAAAGTCTAGATCTTTTTCCTTTTAAAATCTAAAAATAAAATCAGTTTTTAAATTCTTAAAAATTCAGTTTATGCATCTTTAAAAAAAACAGTTTATGCATCTTTTAATAAAACAGTTTATGCATCTTTAAAAAAACAGTTTATGCATCTTTTCTAATTAAATAACAATCATACCCTTGGTATACCATAAAAATCAGACCTTTAAGGTGTAAAAAAAATCGGATTTTTAAATAAATGAATAATAAAAAAAAAACTGTAAACTCACTGTCTTCGAGGAGGAGGAGGGGTCTTCTGTGCGCCAGCGTCGGAGGGTGGCTCAAGATCGTCGGAGGGAGTGCTGCGAGGCGCTGCAAGGCGACAGGGGATTTCAGGCGACGTCAAGGCTTTTGGGGGCGTGATCGATCGAAGGGAGGGGGATCGAAGGGATTGCCGGAGGTAGCTGCGGCTGTGGGGCGACATCAGGGTACGGCGTCGGAGGCAGGGCGAGCGGCGACGGGGAGCAGCGTTTAGGTTTTTTTTTCTTTTCTGTCGATTGAATTTTAAAGAGGGGGGGGGGGGGGGCAGCTGATAAAGGAGAGGAAGAGATATTTTTTTTTTATTATTTTATTTTGCTAATAGTTGACTTTTACATAAGACCTCGTAACGAGGCCCACCGCCTGACGTCCATAGCTAATTACCCCTATTCCGAACACAATGGGATATGTACTGTAGACTGATTCGACTGTTTGAATCAATTTCCGTTAAATTTACATTTAAATCACTATATTGAATTTTAAACGTACATTTCAAATTACCGGGATCACATACTAACTAGAAAAATTCCATAAAAATATTTTCTAACTTCGTATTGACGATACGGCCCTAAAAAAACTAGTTTCGTCGAATTCTGAGACCGTTGGAAAAATGGCCAATTTCCAGTCGATTAAAATCAACTGAAACTAGTCAAACGCGTTTTCCTTTGCCACGCTCACATATTGATTCGAAAAATTATGAAATTTGAAACCTAGCAATAATTTAACATCACGGACCCAACAAAACTGGTTTCGTCGAAATTCGATGTCGTTTGCAAAATTGCTATTTTTAAGGGCCTTATATATATAAAAATATATATAAATTCCACAGCGACTGTTTCTAATTTTAAACTGGACATATCTTATCATTTCTAAGATGAAATCTCAGTTTGTCAACTTCGTTACAAAGATATAGTTATACAGATTCAAATATTTCTTGTTTCGTTCAATTCTGACTTATATTGAATTCTGTATATTCATTTGAAATTAGAAATCGAATTTTCGAACTACCGCGCCATTTTCAATTCCTTTTATAATTATATATAATTATTATATATTCTAACGACGACGTATATAATATATACGTTCGAATTATATTCAAAATAAATTTTCGTCGATATTATTTAAAATAATTCATTTTAAATAATTAAAATTCGCTAAAATTGCCAAAATAAAAATTTCAAACTGGCCCGCATTTTACGGGTTGTTACAATCTCCCCCACTTAAAACTTTTCGTCCCCGAAAAGGAACAAAGTCGAAAGCGGTTTGATTATTCAACTCTACGCTCGATCTGGCTTCTATTCTCCAACTCTTTAGTTTCTGAGAATTTTCAAAATTTCAAAAATTTGGCTAACACCCTAAATTTTCGAAAAATTTCGCCATAACCTCCCCTGCAATGGGAGCATCGGGGAATTTCAAATAGCTTCCCCGGTCCTTCAGATCTCAAAAAGAAAAAGAAAAAGCCAAGCGGCTAGCCAATAGGCTCACAAAATCATCATCACCCAAACAAAACAGGAAATTATGTAGTAAACATGTACCTATTTGTCGGGCAAACAAATTTTATTCTCTGGCTCTAGCCTCCTTGCTATGACCTGTTCAATGATATATATGTATGCAAGCAAATGCGACCAATTTCAATACAATTCAATATTTGGTTCAATTTAGGCATAATGGTTAAAAATTAGCAAACAAATAAACAAACAACACAAACATCAATCAATTAGTGAATTTAACGTTTCAAATTCATAATTTTGATACATATACAGAAAACCATGTTTTTGATGCCAAATCACAACAATAGGTCTAATCTAATTTTGGTTCTCACACCAGTCAATAGGAAATATATAGAAATCTCACTTTCGTCACTCGAATATAAACACTGATGATGAGGCCTCATCATCTGAATCATCTCCGGGCAACTAGAGTGTGATTCTATATCTATCCAGTATATTAAAATTTCGAATACACGCGGATCAGACGTATACGCAAAATGTATATATACTGGATTGTCCACATCAATATAAATAGATAATCAAATACGAATAATTGATTTAAATTTTCAAAACAAATTTTGTTTTCATTTTAAAAATATACTCTTCACACTCGTTCTAGGATACTACTGATCCTATCTCTAACGAGTCATTCCATTGGATATTGCTAATCCAATATCTGATGAATTCTTTCGTATGGTTCCAATGTGCCTTGTTCTCTGAGCTTTGTAAACCAAAGCTCTGATACCAACTGTGACGACAAGGAATTTCGCTCGGTCCGAACCGGTCGCTAAACCGATCCAGGCCGTTCGAAACGCCCTATCGTTTGAGAACACGACAAAACAGAACGCATATGGAAGAACATTTCATTGTATATTACAACAATGCATCCGATTACAAGAATATACAGAGTATAAATGAATATTACACAGAAATATCAGATATTTAAATTACATTTTAAATACATAGCAGCGGAAAATAATACAATACACAACTAGAAGTAGATATACGGATACAAAGCTTTCCGGATATCGTTCCAGCAGTAAACCAGGATCTTGTGAATATAAATCTGCAAAACCAAAACTACTAGCTGCCCGTGTCAAAATATGGGCACCCAGAGTTTAGGTTAAAACAATAAACTCCAGGTCAGTCATGTGACTGGTGTGAGAACTAAAACAGTTATTAATCTTTATTTTCAAAGTTAGGTAAATCAAGGGACCACGCCGTATAACACGGAACAGGTTTCCTCCCAAGAATACCAGTGCATGAAACAAACAGCGCAATGCTAAATAAAGAAAAATGAAGCTGTTATAAGACCCAGGTCCTATCACACAATGCAACGCAAGCCGGGGGATAGGGTTTTCCCTTATAACAGCCAAAGAATGCTTGATACGTTTAAAACAAATCATTTGATACTACTATAAGTGCATAGTGTATAAAACAACTTCAAATCATAAGTATCAATCATAGGCGACATGAGCGTCCCATGCCACTATGTCACCATATATAGGTTTACAAATAAAACCGCAAAGTCACGTATTTGGAAATTGGATTTCCGTCTATGTACCGAGGCAAAAGATAGTCCTCAACCGATTCGAGACAATCTAGCCTACCATGCCTCAGGAACAGCCGCAACTGCCCCCTGGATCGTCAGGGCCGGTCCACCGATGTGGATTATTATGCCTGAACAATACGTCTCCCCGCCCTTTGGGGCGCAAACGAGCCAACGAATGACTCCATCGGACCCGGATCGTCCGATCAAACCGAGGCGCCTCGCAACAGCAACAACCACATAAGTCAAACTCGTCAGGGCGTGTAAAACCACTGACGCCACTTTTAGCTAGAAAGAAACGCAAGTCCTCCGTGAGATCCGTCTCCCGTTTTTGGTTCATACCGGGTGTGAAACTCGCGAAGTAAACGTTACACAAAGCTACGCCACAAAGGCCTTGCTTTGATCATCACCACAAGACTTTGCTTTTCAACAGAAGCCTCGATCAATTGCCACTTAGGCATGCCACACAGGCAATTCACTCCATGCGTTTGATATCCATCAATATATAACCCCTGAGCTTGTACGTCTCAGAGAAGGGCGTTAAGCAAGAGAATAAATTCTCCGCCGCCAAACAGATATATATTTAATAGAGATCAATCACACAGACTAAACTCCAATGTCAGACACACAGTCCATTTACAAGTCCGTTCTGGGTCTGAACGAAACCGGAGGCACCTAGTACCCCGCATATCCATCGATCTCCAAGTACGTCTGGACGATCACTAACTGTTTCCATCTTCTTGGGTGTACAGCCCAATCAAGATCATCAGTAATTATCCAAACGACGTGGAGACTTCTGGTCTTCGACCACCGTCTTCATCTTCGACTTATCGTCGTATCAGTTATTCAGAATGGGATAAACCCGGTCTTTCCGAATAACTCGCGTATATATTATAAAAGTGTTACACAAACACAACATACGCCTCATTCCAATTCATTAGTCACTAACCGTAAATTAATCAAGAGAATAATTTCCCAAATATTAACCCCGAAGGCCGAAACCAACATCAGATCAATATCCAGAAAACCATTCTGCTTGGCCAACCGACAGTTAGTTTCTAAATTTCACATTCATAGGGAAATGTTCCCATTAATTTTATCCAAGATAAATTCCTTGAATTTATTCTTTATTCTCTTTTTGAATCTCAATTCAAACTAGTCGGGATTAGCGAACCTTACCGAAGTAATCATTTATTTTAATTTCCCCATCCCAACCTATTCATCCCATGAAGTAAAACTGGTAATACTTCATATCTAACACCACGGTGTTATCGGTAAATTCAATTACCATTTCACGTTCAAATCTAATTAAAGATTTAACTAACGCCTGGAGCAAAACTGGTGATACTCCATTTCGATTATTTCAATCTAATTAAAGATTCATTAAAACTCCACTTAGTTTTAATCGTTAACTGGGCTAAAGAATCCGTGTCATTTAAAACACGGTTCACGATAAACCCAAAGTCACATTCCATTAATTGTCGGGTTAAAGAACGAGTGTTATTTTAAAACACTGTTCACGATAAACCCAAAAATCAATATCAATTCAATTCCAATTAAATATTATTTAATTGGTACACTTCATTAAATCTAAATAAAAGATTTAATCTTTTGTCAACTGGGTTCAAGAACAGTGTTAGTGAAGACACCATTCACGACAAACCCAAATCACATTTGATATTCAATACAAGGCTCTGAATAGAAAATATACCGGCTTATATTCAATATCAAATTCTACGACTAACAAACATCGCATTGGAAATAACGATATATATATATATCTTTCAAATTTCCATAACAACATTTGTATAATCACGAAATCCAACATCGAAATATTCCGAAGACAATTTCGATTCAAATCCATTCCAATGCAATCATTGGAAATTTTGGTTATTTTCAAAACCATTTCAAATTCAATTTATTTATTTAAAAATAAATAGAATTTTAATTCTAGTTCAAAACTAGTTCATTTCGATAAAAATCTATTTTTATCTTTTCAAATATGGAGTTTTTCATCCCAATTCTTTCTAAATCATTTCTTATGATTTTACATAAATTATTACTATTTTTAATAATTTTATCAAGGCCCGTACAGTCGATTTCCATCAACGGCCATCGAACTGCACTTACAGCGACCTTTTTCGAATTTGATTTGGACGTATCTCCAAATCCAACCGTTAGATTTCAAATTTCTAACATTCATTAGAAAGCTCTTTTCGATACGAACCCAACGGTTCCGGTTTTAGGAGAATCCGACGGTCGGATCTCCCGTAATGTCCGTTTGAAATAAATGGTCGAAATTCACGAACTGCCGCGGCGCGGCGCGTTCTATTCAGGCCATTATATTATATATATAATATATATAATATATATTTCGTCGATTTTCTATTCAAAACGAATTATATAAATAGTTTTAAAATTCGTTTCAAAATCTATTTCAACTTCCATTTCAATTCAAAGTAAAATTGAATTCTTCTTTATAAACTCGTTTCAAAATTCATTTCCATTCAATTCAAATTTCAATTCAATTTGAATTCATTTCAATTCACTTTCAATTCAATTTGAATTCGTTTTCAATTCAATTCATTTCGAAATCGTTTTCAATTCAATTCATTTCGAAATCGTTTTCAATTCAATTCATTTCGAAATCGTTTTCAATTCAATTCATTTCGAAATCGTTTTCAATTCAATTCATTTCGAAATCGTTTTCAATTCAATTCATTTCGAAATCGTTTTCAATTCAATTCATTTCGAAATCGTTTTCAATTCAATTCATTTCGAAATCGTTTTCAATTCATTTTAAAATATTCGATTTCGAAATCACTTTTCAATATTCATTTTAAAATATTAAAATCGATATAAATATCGTTCACGTCAAAATGGCATCAATCTAATCAACACGGCTTCATAAATTTCTATTTTCAAATATTCTATTTCGAATATTTCTTTTTCAAAATAGTTGTTATTATCAAAATATTTCGTTCAACACATGACCAATCTCAATGAATGAGTACTGTCAACACATGAACTTTTATTTTATATCGATAAAGGTGTAAATTTTATTACTAAAATATTTCGTTCAACACATGACCAATCTCAATGAATGAGTACTGTCAACACATGAACTTTTTATTTTATATCGATAAAGGTGTAAATTTTATTACTAAAATATTTCGTTCAACACATGACCAATCTCAATGAATGAGTACTGTCAACACATGAACTTTTATTTTATAATATTCTTTATTTTCTAAATTGGAATGAGGCCCAATCAATTACCATATAAAGTTAATTATGTGGATTTTCATACAACACATGTATAATAGCATTGAAAAGTAATCAACCATCAACCAAAGTGCACTACACTGTATAAGCATCAAATATAGATATCTAACGCTTATAACAGCCTGTCAATCGATCGATCGACATATTTAATCAATCAGGATGAGTGGACTTCAAATTTCATCCTAACACCCGTGTGGGGTTTCAAACAATCAAACACATATTTTATTTGTGCAGTTGGGCGATGTGTAAAATTTATCGACCCAATCAACGTCATTCAAATAGGTGTACATAAACAAACCGTCTGGTTTGTAAATGAATATTTTATTTTATTCACTTTCACTACATTCATATTCACGTTAAAAATTATATTTTTAACGATAAACATTTTATTCCAACATATGAATTTTTATTATTCATTTACACAATAAAATGATATTTTTATTTTCTAACATATTTTAGAAAATTTCGGCAGCATAACGGCACAATACTAGAAACGGGACGAGGCCTAGCCTTATCCCCGGTCTAGTGAAGGCCCACGCCATTCACACATCAATCATATCAATTTCATTTCACCAAACAATTCAAATCAACTCAAACAATCTAACTAACAACACAGCCAAACAAACAAGTCCATGGTCTGTGGACGATTGTGTCGGGTGCTACTAAGCACCGTCTGCATCCTAGTATATATATATATATATATATATATATATATATATATATATATATATATATATATATATATATATATATAACTAGAAAAATAAATTGAAAGGTGAGAAATTCTCACAAATAGCTATCCAATTATCTTGACTCTTCTTTAATGGAAATTTTCATCGTTCTTGCATCTTCTTCATCTTCGTTGCCCGTATTCACTACATATATAAAAATCGAATTTTTACTTCGCTATTCAATATATAAAAATCGAATTTTTACTTCGCTATTCAATATATAAAAATCGAATTTTTACTTCGCTATTCAATATATAAAAATTAAATTTTTATTATGCTATACAATATATAAAAATCGAATTTTTAATTCGAAGTTCAACATATAAAAATCATATTTTTAATTCGAAGTTCAACATATAAAAATCATATTTTTAATAAAAATCATATTTTTAATTCAAAGTTCAACATATAAAAATCATATTTTTAATAAAAATCATATTTTTAATTCGACTTTCAATATACAAAAATCTGATTTTTCTTTTTAAAGTTCAAATCTTTTTCCATTCTAAAGCTCAAACCTTTCTCTTTGAAGTTAAAACCTTTTTCTTTTACTTTTTAAAGTTTAAATCTTTTCTATTTTAAAGTCTAGATCTTTTTCCTTTTAAAATCTAAAAATAAAATCAGTTTTTAAATTCTTAAAAATTCAGTTTATGCATCTTTAAAAAAAACAGTTTATGCATCTTTTAATAAAACAGTTTATGCATCTTTAAAAAAACAGTTTATGCATCTTTTCTAATTAAATAACAATCATACCCTTGGTATACCATAAAAATCAGACCTTTAAGGTGTAAAAAAATCGGATTTTTAAATAAATGAATAATAAAAAAAAAACTGTAAACTCACTGTCTTCGAGGAGGAGGAGGGGTCTTCTGTGCGCCAGCGTCGGAGGGTGGCTCAAGATCGTCGGAGGGAGTGCTGCGAGGCGCTGCAAGGCGGCAGGGGATTTCAGGCGACGTCAAGGCTTTTGGGGGCGCCGCTGGTGATCGATCGAAGGGAGGGGGATCGAAGGGATTGCCGGAGGTAGCTGCGGCTGTGGGGCGACATCAGGGTACGGCGTCGGAGGCAGGGCGAGCGGCGACGGGGAGCAGCGTTTAGGTTTTTTTTTTCTTTTCTGTCGATTGAATTTTAAAGAGGGGGGGGGGGCAGCTGATAAAGGAGAGGAAGAGATATTTTTTTTTATTATTATTTTATTTTGCTAATAGTTGACTTTTACATACGACCTCGTAACGAGGCCCACCGCCTGACGTCCATAGCTAATTACCCCTATTCCGAACACAATGGGATATGTACTGTAGACTGATTCGACTGTTTGAATCAATTTCCGTTAAATTTACATTTAAATCACTATATTGAATTTTAAACGTACATTTCAAATTACCGGGGTCACATACTAACTAGAAAAATTCCATAAAAATATTTTCTAACTTCGTATTGACGATACGGCCCTAACAAAACTAGTTTCGTCGAATTCTGAGACCGTTGGAAAAATGGCCAATTTCCAGTCGATTAAAATCAACTGAAACTAGTCAAACGCGTTTTCCTTTGCCACGCTCACATATTGATTCGAAAAATTATGAAATTTGAAACCTAGCAATAATTTAACATCACGGACCCAACAAAACTGGTTTCGTCGAAATTCGATGTCGTTTGCAAAATTGCTATTTTTAAGGGCCTTATATATATAAAAATATATATAAATTCCACAGCGACTATTTCTAATTTTAAACTGGACATATCTTATCATTTCTAAGATGAAATCTCAGTTTGTCAACTTCGTTACAAAGATATAGTTATACAGATTCAAATATTTCTTGTTTCGTTCAATTCTGACTTATATTGAATTCTGTATATTCATTTGAAATTAGAAATCGAATTTTCGAACTACCGCGCCATTTTCAATTCCTTTTATAATTATATATAATTATTATATATTCTAACGAAGACGTATATAATATATACGTTCGAATTATATTCAAAATAAATTTTCGTCGATATTATTTAAAATAATTCATTTTAAATAATTAAAATTCGCTAAAATTGCCAAAATAAAAATTTCAAACTGGCCCGCATTTTACGGGTTGTTACATTTACAGCTGGAACGATATCCGGAAAGCTTTGTATCCGTGTATCTTCTTCAGTTGTATTTTGTATTATTTTCCGTTGCTATGTAATGTATTGTAATCTCTTATATCTATCGAATGTATTTTATTCATTTATACTCTGTGTATTCTTGTATCTGATGGGACTGCTGTAATTAACAATGAAATGTTCTTCCGTCTGCGCTCTGTTGTGGCTTGTTCTCGAACTATCCGCGCTTTCCCTCACCGGGGAAGTTACGGGTCTTTACATTACAATTAAAATTGGTTGAAATATATATATATATATATATATATATATCATTGCATGTGTACCCATCATCGGTTGGATACTGATTCCATCGATTATAATATTCACTAGTAGAAATCAGTGTAAATTGTTTGACTAACATCTGTGAATACGTAAAACCGGTTGGAGGAATTCAACCGGATTCCTAAATATTTATATGTACTGCTTGTGCACTGTTTGAACCATGTTGAATGGAAATTCAACATAATGTTGATTTAATAAATAGATGATATCGATTAAGAAAATAGCAACAGTTGACCATAAACCCATTTTTGTTAAGATGTTGATTGACCGGTGGGCAAATCAACGAAGATAATTATAAAAATTATATTTTTACAATTTAAGCGAAGTCTAAATTATAATAAAAGTTCTATTATAAACTGGTATTTTACAGTTCGTTTTATAAAAGTAAATATAAACGATTATTTAGTTAAAGAAGTATGAAGTTGTAATTATCCGACAAGTAAATAATTTGGATAATTAATTTAAATCAAGCAGTTAAGAAATATTATTAGATTAATTATATTAATCTAATGGTGAGAAGTAATTAAAATCAGTTAATGAATTAACTGATGTAATGAAGTTGATTAAATCAAATGTTTATTTAGAAAATGATTATTAGATTAATTGGTCTACAGTTAATCTAATGAAAATAAATTAATCAAAAATTAATAAGATTTAATTACCTTTTTAATTGGTGAAGTTTAATAATATTGAACTAATGTAATTAGTATTATTCATTTATAATGAAGTAAACTATTTTACTTCAGCAAATGATCAAGTTAATCACTATTTGATTAAAGTAATTGGTTCTTAAATGGATTCCATTTAAGATAGTATTTAGTTTGAATTGAGATGTTATTTGAATTGGGTATAATAATTCGAATAAGAAATAAATTTGCCAAAAAGACAAAGAACGTGATTGATTTTTGGATAAGAGAAGTTTAAAAGAGAAATGTTTAAGGAAGATAAAGTGAAGAGTTAATGACCAATGAAATAATTATAAACAACCGAGTTTTCAAATAAGGATATGGCGTCATAAACCCATATTTAAAATAAAGCAAGAAATACGGTTTAATTAATATTATTAGTAACAAGGAGTTTAGAGTTACGAACTTATATCTGTTCTAAGGTAAGAACGTTGTCGATCAAGGTCTGAGAGGTAAATAAAATACCCCAACTTGAACGGCTTCACTATTATTGAGGAACGATATCAGTTTGTAATGGAAAGAGGTGTCAGGATTAGTATAAAGAGAATATGGCAGCGTATTGCAAGTCTTAGAACTGTAGCGATAAAATAAACGCTGTTGACTAGGCATAAGCATGATTGTAATGTCAAGATTAGTTATAAAGGAGAATATTACAGTGTATGACAAGTTTAAACTGTAACGATAAATTGACACTGTTAACCAAACTTAAGCGTGAATTTTATATATAGCAGCACTTCCTAGGAAATGAAAACAATTGTGTTTGAAATCCACTTATTCGAAAGTAATAAGTAACGATGCGTGTCCGAAGAAATTATAAGAATAAGTTTAGAAAAAGGAATTGGAGAATCGTGTTAGAAAACGATGACAACATTTCAATGTTCGAAATGTGATTAGAATTAAACCATTAGGATTGGAACTATAATTTGATGATGTCAAATGAATTATTTTTAGGAATTATAATCTGATAGGATAGTTAATATTTAGTTTAAACCAACGAATTATATTAGGATATGAAATCAATATTTAGTTATAAACTAGATATTGATTCAACAAGAAGTTGACTTAGAAATAGAGTTTATAAAGTGGAATGGGAATATAAATTATGAAAGAGATTTCGGTAAACAAGATAACGGTATTTATTACTTGAATAATGAATTATTTGATAAAGGTGTTCAGATTTCTATAATAGAAATGATATTCACATTTTAAAAGTGAATAATGTTTTAAAGTGAACGCTTGGCAGATTAAAATGTTTAAAACGAAATTGGAAATGTTTTTCCAATATAGTTAGGATATATTATCCAAGTGTAGAAAATAAAGAATGTGAAAAGAATGGAAATGTTTTGAACTTTAATAATGTATATTTTCTAGAATATAAGAGGAGAAGAGTTTGTAATAACTGGAAATGTTTTCCAAGAAGTGTGAAAGGGCTAAAACAGGATTTGAGGAATATCTAATAAGATATGGGAATTTGAATAATAAAAATGAATGTTAATTAAAAATGGTCGTGATTGAGTGATGTTGTACATTTGAATAAATGTTGTTTTTACTTCGATAGTAAAAAAACGACTATCAAAGTGTTTTGACCATCGTGTCAATACGGAGAGACCGGTTGGATCTGTTATCCGAAAACCACTCCGTATAGGCATAAGCGCTGCGAATTATATTATGCTGAAGACAATTGAAGACGGAGTGAAATGCAAAGGTCGTCTAGTTCCAGAATGGTGTTTTCTGTTTGTCCAGTCCCAGGACAAACTGTATGGACTAGTGTCTGATAGAGTATTTCCAATGGTCACACCGTTGATTTTTACGAATATACCAAGTTGGTGGGGAGAAGGTAACTTCTCTTTATTCTACACCCAGTGAGCATTTGTGTAATCAATATGTGATTACGGATTTGACGATGTGGCATTCAAAGTGAATGGTGACCAGATGTTCTGAAAATAGACGTAGCCTCTAGCCTTACAACCAGAAGTAACAAAAGTTGGGCTAGGAAGCATGTGTAACACCCCACCTCCGCCAGTACCACTCTTGCAAGGGCACTGACTTTGGAGGGGCGTTTGAATCAGGTAAACATGCATAATGATATATCAAGGCAGAACAAGAACATGTGTATATAAGTAAACAGAGTAAATAAGATAAGTAAAACAGCGGAAGATTTCAAACTATTTCAAAACAAGTCTGGTACAACATAATGTCAACTTTCCCAATACACAAGTCTAGATAAAAACAACATCACTGAAAAACTGAAATACATAAGTACTATCCCCAAAATAAGTGATAATCATAGCTAGCTTCATGTCAAGACCGTACATGAGCTAAAATCCCACAAGCAAGCGATCAGAAATCCAAGCTAAGCTCCAATATTCCCACCCTGAGAACCTGGGGGGAAACGGAAGAAAAGAGGCGAAAGAAAACAGGTCAGTCAAAAAGACTGAGTAAGCCCTACTACAATCAATGTAAACTGATAAAGTTAACTGGCATGAGAAGCAGGGATGAACATAAGGATAACAACATACTAGCATGATGATTAACTAACAAGGTAGATAAAGGTGTCATCGCATAATCAGGTTTAAGGTTTTGCACCACAGGTGTACTAGCAAACTAACATGACTTGAATAAACGAGTATTGATCCCTTGGCCCAAGCTTTGGCCCAATAACATGAAATGACCCTAATACGAGGTCCAACCAAACGGTCTAGTCGATCGGCTCCCTATAAGCCTAACTCGTCACGTGTTGGTGTCAATACGGCCCAAACATAATTGTAGTCAGACTGTGCAGGGTCTCCCGTCGGGTGTATCAAGCCCTAGGCTGTCAACCCCTGGACACCATAAACATGAGTGCACAGTCTCGATCTACTGGTACCCGTGCATGTTTTCCCCGGCTTCGGACTGTGTGCACGACCATAGTCCGCCCGGAACTACACCGGCGTACCACTCTGCCGTCGTTTTTGGTCACTTACCTCCAGTCCAGTAATCGTGTCCCCCTAGCCTAGTCCCTAGGGTCTTAATGATACAAACTTGGGATTACTGCTGGAGTGGGCCCCCATTGCTAGGATTTTCTAGTGGGTTAAGTACGGTTTAACCCTCTTGCTAATCATGGATTAACTTGGTTAAGTGTAACGATGAGTTCACGACTTAACCCTGATTAATCTACCAAGCCCAAATTGGTTAAGTATTAAGTGGACCATGACTTAACCCTAATCATGAGGCATTAATTAATTAATGTGCCTTAACCTCTCACATTAGACTCTGTTGCGGTTACTAGTTAAGCCGGGCGGGTCCGGGTAGCTTTACACCACAACTTGGTCTAACCTCGGGTTCAAGGTACAACATGACCAACTTCTTACATTGGGTCCTATTGTTTGTAGCAACTAGTTAAGCCGGTCGGTTCCGGGTAGTTTTACGCTACAAACTCAACCCAACCTCGAGTTGGTCACACTTATCTTTTCTAAGTGTCATGTCCATCATGTTTACAAAACATATTACAAGTTTTCAAGCAATTGGGTAGACCTAACTTAATAGGTAAATTCCCAATGGGTAGACCTAACTTAATAGGTAAATTTCAATCTTATGTTTTTATGTCTTTTAAGTTTACCCAACCCCAAACGCAATCCCACCGCTTACATATCGCAATAGCGCATAAAGGATAGAAAGAGGGAACTTGGCATAATCATGACATAAAGGTGTTGAAGCCACAAGTTTAACATGGTGGCATATGAAATGTACACATGTTCATATACTTGCATATTACATTTTAGGCCTCAAAAGCATGCATAAAACCAAACTTAGCATATTGGTGATACATGGTGATAAATGACATGTAGAAATGGCCATAAGTTCGCATTTAGCCTCACATGCAAGTTATCATAAGAGATATGATAACTTACATGTTGCCAAAATGCAACCTTTAGCATAAAGCTTGAAGCTTTAGGCTCATAAACCCAAGATAAGCTTGCATAACATGATAACATGAGTAAGATGATCAACCCAAACTTGCATACATAACATGGCAACTTGCATATCATAACATAGCAAACTTGCATACATAACATGATAGACTTGCATAACACATCATAGTAAACTTGCATAACATGATAAACTTGCATATCATATCATAATGATCAAACACAACTTGCATCATTCATTAACTTTAGAGTTTAAATATGAAAGTAGAAAAGGGCTTACAATGCTTATGAAGACACAAAAATATGACAAAGCCCTTATGCAATCAATTAAACCCAAAATGCAAGCTCCAATAGAAAAACCCTTGAGCAAAAATGATCAAAACCCTTGCTTTATGATGCAAATATAGAAACTTGACTTGAATGCAAGCTAATAATGCTCGTACAAGCTTGAAAACACTTGTATGCATGGAAAATCTCTCATAAAAATTTATTTAGGAATTTTATGAAGAGAGTGGAGGCCATGAGAGGAATGATTTTGCCATAGTTTAGTTGTATGAATGAATAATGATGATTTAGGGTTAGGTTAGGGCCTTATTTATAGAGATTAGGACTAGTTTTAGCCTTAGGATTGAACCCTAGTTCCAATCTCAGCCCTTAAAACCGAATCTGGCCCCAAAATCTAACCAAGACCCCAAAATGGTGCACCAGGCAAAACTGCCCGGCTGGACCAAGTCGACAGCCAAGTCGACAGGGCTGTCGACTTGGGTCCAACCAAGTCGACTCCCAAGTCGACAGGGCTGCCGACTTGGGTACTCTGGCGGGAATTTTCCCGCCTGCGCCCAACTGCCCTAATTTCCAAATTCAAACTTGAATTTGAAATCTGTTTTTACTTTGAAATTTTCTGAAAACTTCGTTGGGCCTTAATCGGGTCATACGGACTCCGATTTTCGAAAACTCGGACTCTATTTCGCGTATTTTTCCGAGACGAACGCAATGGCATAGCCCGTTTCCCTTGATTCAGATTTATAAATTAGATTCTGCCTCGATTTATGTTATAACAGGTTATTGAAAATGCGGGTTGTTACATTCTCCCCTCCTTAAATGATTTCGTCCCCGAAATCTTCAAGTTAGGAAGAACGTATCCTACCATCCAACATCCATCTACTCAAAACATCATCCACGGGCAATCATTGTCCTTACAAGATTCTAAATGTTGTATGAACATATGCAAAGGTGTGTGTATATGTACTTATCTAATGCAAATATCATCAATGCAAATTATGTTAGTGAAATGAATCCATATGTATGCAATTCCTAACATAATGTATAACATCTATATGTGTGCACATAACATACATCCATATGCAACATCCATGTGATAACACAAAAAATTTCATCCATGAATAAGCGTAAACACTCATGCATATGCAATATGAGGAGTGTGTGAGCCGATCTAGTGCCTAACGTGTATAATGCATCCACGAGTAACCACTTGCAAACACTTGCAACCACTTGCAACCATCAAGCATAACATGTTTCAAACACATGTTTCATCCAAATGGTTTCTACCTAGGGTTCTCATGACAAGATTAACACGATAAACTAGATAAACATGGATAGCAAAGAGAAAGATATGCTAACAAAGAAAAGAGATTGAGAGTGTACCCTCAAAAAGGAATGGATAAAGCCCACGCATCTTCTCCTCGGTTTCCCAAGTTGCGTCTTCTTCGGCTTCACCCCATTGAACCTTCACCAACTTGACCTCTCGATTCCTTAGCTTCTTGGTCTCCGTCCCCAAGATACGAATCGGAGCTCTCCTCAAGGTAGCCTCTTTCTCCACTTCCACATCTTTCAGAACACTTGGCTCAACAACCTCTGCTGATTCATGTAAACACTTCCGGAGATGCGAGACATGAAAAACATCGTGTACTCCGGCAAGCTTCTCGGGCAACTCCACTCTATAAGCCATCTGCCCGATCCTCTCTATAATAGGGAATGGTCCAACAAACCTCGGTGCTAACTTCCCAACGGCTCCAAATCGGACCACATTCCGCAAAGGAGAAACCTTCACGAAAAACATATCCCCAACATCATACTCCAAATCAGTTCTTCGCTTATTAGCATAGGATTTCTGTCGGTCTTGGGCCGCTTTCATCCGTCTCTGAATCAACTCGACCTTCTCGGATGTATCTCTGATCATATCAGGCCCAAGTATAAGCTCACCTGTAGTCTCCCACCAACATGTAGGCGACTTGCACAGCCTCCCATATAAAGCTTCAAATGGTGCCATCCCTATGCTTGCCTGATAACTGTTATTATATACAAACTCAACAAGAGGAAGATGGTCTTCCCAAGTACCACCAAAATCCAGAATACAAAGCCTCAACAGATCCTCGAGTACCCTATTCACCCTTTCGGTTTGACCGTCCGTCTATGGGTGATAAGCCGTACTTAGATTCAACCTCGTGCCCATAGCTTCTTGCAAGCTATTCCAGAACTGACTTGTAAAGATAGGGTCACGGTCACTGACTATACTAGAAGGGACTCCATGTAGTCTCACAATCTCACAAAGATATACAGACGCTAGCCAAGATGCGGTCCTCTTGCTCTTCACTGGAATGAAATGAGCACTCTTCGTAAGTCTATCCACAATAACCCAAATGCTCGTGTTCCCTTTCCTTGACCTTGGTAGCCCATCGATAAAATCCATGGAAATACTCTCCCACTTCCATAGTGGAACGTCTAGAGGATGCAATAGCCCACCGGGCTTCTTCGACTCGGCCTTAACTTGCTGGCAAATGATACATCTAGAGACATACTCTGCCACATCCTTCTTCATCCCAGGCCAAAAGAAAATGCGCTTCATATCTTTATACATCTTATCTCCGCCTCGATGCATAGTCAACTTAGAGCGATGCGCTTCCTCAAGGACTTTTCTTACTAAATCTTCTACCAATGGAACACATAACCTTCCGTCTCTCCTCAGCCAACCCTTGTCATCAATAGAATATCGAGCGAGATGACTAGACGCCTCTCCTCGAATCAGCTTATCCATAATCTCAACTATCTGAGGGTCTTCTCTCTGCGAAGCCCCAACTTGATCAAGAAGGGTAGGTCTGAGTTCCAGAGATGCTAAAGAACCGGTCATCGACTCAGTCGCCAAAGAGAAATCAAAGGTTGCCACATACTCTAAATTCTTCATCTCAACAAATAGAGGACTCAGAGTCAACCTTTTTCTACTCAATGCATCTGCTACCACATTCCCCTTGCCAGGGGTATAAGTTATCTCAAAATCGTAGGACGCCAAGAATTCCATCCATCTTTGTTGCCTCAGATTCAGATCCTTCTGAGAAAAGAGATACTTCAATGACTTGTGATCGGTATAAAGCTCAAATCTTTCTTCCAGAAGATAATGGCGCCAAGCCTTGAGTGCATATACTATTGCTGCCAACTCTAAGTCATGAGTGGGATAATTCTTCTCATGCACTTTGAGTTGTCTACCGCCAAAGCATATCACCCTTCCTTCTTGCATCAGAACAGCTCCTAACCCCGTGCCACATGCATCGGTGTATACTGTAAATAACTTCCCTCCATCGGGCAAAGCTAGAACAGGTGCTGATGTGAGGGCTCTCTTGAGCTTCTGAAAAGCAAGCTCGCATTCTATGCTCCAAGCAAAAACTAAATTCTTCTTCATCAATTTAGTGAGAGGAGCGGAAATCTTCGTGAAGTCCTTGATGAACTTCCGGTAAAAGCCTGCAAGACCTAGAAAACTTCTCACTTCGGTTGCATTCCTTGGAGTCTTCCAATCCTGAACTGCAACTACCTTAGTGGGATCCACCGCTAAGCCTTGCTTAGATACTATATGCCCAAGGAATCTAACTTCCCTTCTCCAAAAGTGACACTTGGAGAACTTGGCCTTCAACTGATGCGCTCTAAGCGTATCCATCACCTCCTCGAGATGTCTTGTGTGCTCTTCCTCATCCTTAGAGAAGATCAGAATATCATCTACGAAGACCACGACAAACTTGTTCAAGAACTCCCTGAACACCCTACTCATCAAGTCCACGAAATATGCGGGTGCATTAGTCAAGCCGAACGGCATGACAAGCCATTCGAAGAATCCATCTGGCGTTCTGAACGCAGTCTTGTCTATACTATCTTCAGCTACCCTGAGCTGATGGAATCCAGTAGCAAGATCAAGCTGAGAGAAAACAGAAGCACCGATAAGCTAGTCAAAGAGATCATCAATCCTCGGTAACGGGTGTCTGTTCTTCTTAGTCAGCTTATTCTACTCTCGATAGTGAACACAAAGTCGGAGAGAACCATCTGCCTTGGTAGCAAATACCACAGGCGCTCCCCATTCAGATATACTTCGTCTAATGAAGTTCTTCTCAAGCAACTCCTTCACTTGCTTACTTAGCTCCCGCCTTTCACGCGGAGCCATGTGCCGAACGGGCAAAGAAACCGGCTTTGCATTATCCACCAGATAAATGCGGAAATCAATCTCTTGCTTAGGGGGCAACCCCCTAACTTCATCGAAAACATCCGGATACTCTCGAACCACTCTCACAGACTGAAGAGTTTCCATTGACGAGTCGAGTGACTCAAGATAGCACAACATGACGGGACCTCTCGGATTACAAGAAATTTCTGGGGTGTTTCCGAGGCGAGTCACGAGCCTCACAACCCTATGCTCACAATCAAGGATGGCTCCATATCTGGACAACCAATCCATGCCCAATATCAATCCGTATCCCCTAAAACCAAGAACATAAGCACTACACAAGAACTCTACACTCAGTATAGAGATCCTCAAATCCCCACATATCATAGACAGATGGGCGGAACCCCCAATAGGATTTGAGACACAGACGGGATCATCTACCAAGCTAGTACTAAGGTGCAAACTATCAACATGATCAGATGAGATAAAGCTATGCGATGCACCAGAATCAAACAAGGTACGAACTGGAAAATCAGAAATATATACAAGGCTCTCAACAGAAATACTACCTCGATCGGGAACTAGAGCGGTATTGAGAGCATGAACTTGCCCTCCTGAAGGTCCAGCACGCTGAGTCTGACCCTGGCCTTGCCCTTGCTTCTTCGGGCAATCCTTACTGAAATGTTCAGTCTCACCGCAGAAAAAGCATTCACCATTCTTCCTTTTACTCTTCTTACAATCCTTAATAAGATGCCTAACTGAACCGCAATAATGGCACTTCCCCTTGTTGTTCTTGCCCTTGTTGTTGTTCCCCTTGTTGCCTTGACTCTTATTCTTGCTCTTGTTCTGATTGCCTTGACTGCTCTGACCACTTGGATTACCCTGATTTCCTTTCCACTGGGAATCAGTCTTCTTGGCTTGAGTATCATTCACCTTGATCTCTTTCTTGACATCTCCCTGAAGTAACGCCATATCAACCAAGCTCTCAAACGTGGCCCCATGGGGAATATGTGACATAGCCAATCCCTGCAACGACTCATTCAATCCTCTAGCAAAACGAAGAGCCTTCTTCTGAGGAGTATTCACCATATCCAAGCCAAAACGAGCTAACTGATTGAACTTGTTCACATATTCTTTGACAGACATATCTCCTTGTTTCAAAGTTATGAACCTCTCCATTTGCAGATTCTCCTCAGCAGAAGATAGAAACTTAAGCACTAACCTTGCCCTGAAATCGGCCCAAGTCTCAACAGGCCTAGTACCATTGGTGACTTCCCACCAATAAGCGGCTTCATCCTTCATAAGCCAAACCGCCAACAAGATCTTCCTCTGATCGTCTAACCCAAAGATAGAAAATAAATCCTCGGTCTCTTTCAACCAATTTCTGGCCTCTACAAAAGTCTCAGTGCCTTGAAAATTCTTGCCACCCATTGCTTTGAAATCTTTACATGTCTTTGCGAAGTATGCTTGAGGATGCTGAGGGGGAGGAGGAAGAGGAACCTCAGCGACAGGAGGAGGAGGAACATTAGCGACAGGAGGAGGAGGAACATTAACTACCGGAGGAGGAGGAACATCTACGGGGCCGGCTTCGGTCGCCCTAGCCTCCAAAAGTCTCCTATACCAAACAGGTACGTGTACTCCCTCCAGAATAGCAAAGTTATCGGCCATACTGAAAACGAAGAAAAAGACAGATTCAGAATGGAGAAAAACGAAGGAATTTTGCTAATGGCTTTTGGGGAACAGCCTTTAAAATAAACTAGACTTTTCTTTGGAAAATACTTTATACTTGGTTTTAAAAATAGTTTTCCAAAATTTTTAAAAACCTTTTTGTTCCTTCTCGTAAACCATATGCTCTGATACCAAATGTAACACCCCACCTCCGCCAGTACCACTCTTGCAAGGGCACTGACTTTGGAGGGGCGTTTGAATCAGGTAAACATGCATAATGATATATCAAGGCAGAACAAGAACATATGTATATATATAAACAGAGTAAATAAGATAAGTAAAACAGCGGAAGATTTCAAACTATTTCAAAACAAGTCTGGTACAACATAATGTCAACTTTCCCAATACACAAGTCTAGATAATAACAACATCACTGAAAAACTGAAATACATAAGTACTATCCCCAAAATAAGTGATAACCATAGCTAGCTTCATGTCAAGACCGTACATGAGCTAAAATCCCACAAGCAAGCGATCAGAAATCCAAGCTAAGCTCCAATATTCCCACCCTGAGAACCTGGGGGGAAACGGAAGAAAAGAGGCGAAAGAAAACAGGTCAGTCAAAAAGACTGAGTAAGCCCTACTACAATCAATGTAAACTGATAAAGTTAATCGGCATGAGAAGCAGGGATGAACATAAGGATAACAACATACTAGCATGATGATTAACTAACAAGGTAGATAAAGGTGTCATCGCATAATCAGGTTTAAGGTTTTGCACCACAGGTGTACTAGCAAACTAACATGACTTGAATAAACGAGTATTGATCCCTTGGCCCAAGCTTTGGCCCAATAACATGAAATGACCCTAATACGAGGTCCAACCAAACGGTCTAGTCGATCGGCTCCCTATAAGCCTAACTCGTCACGTGTTGGTGTCAATACGGCCCAAACATAATTGTAGTCAGACTGTGCAGGGTCTCCCGTCGGGTGTATCAAGCCCTAGGGTGTCAACCCCTGGACACCATAAACATGAGTGCACAGTCTCGATCTACTGGTACCCGTGCATGTTTTCCCCGGCTTCGGACTGTGTGCACGACCATAGTCCGCCCGGAACTACACCGGTGTACCACTCTGCCGTCGTTTTTGGTCACTTACCTCCAGTCCAGTAATCGTGCCCCCTCCCTAGCCTAGTCCCTAGGGTCTTAATGATACAAACTTGGGATTACTGCTGGAGTGGGCCCCCATTGCTAGGATTTTCTAGTGGGTTAAGTACGGTTTAACCCTCTTGCTAATCATGGATTAACTTGGTTAAGTGTAACGATGAGTTCACGACTTAACCCTGATTAATCTACCAAGCCCAAATTGGTTAAGTATTAAGTGGACCATGACTTAAACCTAATCATGAGGCATTAATTAATTAATGTGCGTTAACCTCTCACATTAGACTCTGTTGCGGTTACTAGTTAAGCCGGGCGGGTCCGGGTAGCTTTACACCACAACTTGGTCTAACCTCGGGTTCAAGGTACAACATGACCAACTTCTCACATTGGGTCCTATTGTTTGTAGCAACTAGTTAAGCCGGTCGGTTCCGGGTAGTTTTACGCTACAAACTCAACCCAACCTCGAGTTGGTCACACTTATCTTTTCTAAGTGTCATGTCCATCATGTTTACAAAACATATTACAAGTTTTCAAGCAATTGGGTAGACCTAACTTAATAGGTAAATTCCCAATGGGTAGACCTAACTTAATAGGTAAATTCCCAATTTTATGTTTTTATGTCTTTTAAGTTTACCCAACCCCAAACGCAATCCCACCGCTTACATATCGCAATAGCGCATAAAGGATAGAAAGAGGGAACTTGGCATAATCATGACATAAAGGTGTTGAAGCCACAAGTTTAACATGGTGGCATATGAAATGTACACATGTTCATATACTTGCATTTTACATTTTAGGCCTCAAAAGCATGCATAAAACCAAACTTAGCATATTGGTGATACATGGTGATAAATGACATGTAGAAATGGCCATAAGTTCGCATTTAGCCTCACATGCAAGTTATCATAAGAGATATGATAACTTACATGTTGCCAAAATGCAACCTTTAGCATAAAGCTTGAAGCTTTAGGCTCATAAACCCAAGATAAGCTTGCATAACATGATAACATGAGTAAGATGATCAACCCAAACTTGCATACATAACATGGCAACTTGCATATCATAACATAGCAAACTTGCATACATAACATGATAGACTTGCATAACACATCATAGTAAACTTGCATAACATGATAAACTTGCATATCATATCATAATGATCAAACACAACTTGCATCATTCATTAACTTTAGAGTTTAAATATAAAAGTAGAAAAGGGCTTACAATGCTTATGAAGACACAAAAATATGACAAAGCCCTAATGCAATCAATTAAACCCAAAATGCAAGCTCCAATAGAAAAACCCTTAAGCAAAAATGATCAAAACCCTTGCTTTATGATGCAAATATAGAAACTTGACTTGAATGCAAGCTAATGATGCTCATACAAGCTTGAAAACACTTGTATGCACGGAAAATCTCTCATAAAAATTTATTTAGGAATTTTATGAAGAGAGTGGAGGCCATGAGAGGAATGATTTTGCCATAGTTTAGTTGTATGAATGAATAATGATGATTTAGGGTTAGGTTAGGGCCTTATTTATAGAGATTAGGACTAGTTTTAGCCTTAGGATTAAACCATAGTTCCAATCTCAGCCCTTAAAACCGAATCTGGCCCCAAAACCTAACCAAGACCCCAAAATGGTGCACCAGGCAAAACTGCCCGGCTGGACCAAGTCGACAGCCAAGTCGACAGGGCTGTCGACTTCGGTCCAACCAAGTCGACTCCCAAGTCGACAGGGCTGTCGACCTGGGTACTCTGGCGGGAATTTTCCCACCTGCGCCCAACTGCCCTAATTTCCAAATTCAAACTTGAATTTGAAATCTGTTTTTACTTTGAAATTTTTTGAAAACTTCGTTGGGCCTTAATCGGGTCATACGGACTCCGATTTTCGAAAACTCGGACTCTATTTCGCGTATTTTTCCGAGACGAACACAATGGCATAGCCCGTTTCCCTTGATTCAGATTTATAAATTAGATTCTGCCTCGATTTATGTTATAACAGGTTATTGAAAATACGGATTGTTACAGCATGGATAGTTGGGTCATCCCCAAGCAGGGTGTATTGTCACCGATCTAGAGAAAATTCATATTTATACTTATTTTCGATTCTGTATCTTCGGATGACAGTTGGATGGCCTACAACCGTGGTGGCAATATATTCGATACACTCAAGCTAAATGAGTGGTCGGTCATGTGTGGCCGGGTTGCAAGACGTTCTTGTTGAACCCAGGTGTATCCCCTCTAGAGTACACCGTCCGGAAGGTGCTCCCATACCTTGTCTGTTGGAATCCATTCTCCAATACGCGCCCTGCGGTTTATGATTTTATACTATATATATGTGGAACGTGAGATGCAAGCTTTCTGCTACTTGGATATTTATGTGTTTTGACATTATCATAATATCACTGGTTTTGATATCAAAGTATTTTGGATTATAGTAAGGTAAAAACCGTCCATGTTTATGTGTGGGCTGGTCTTACTATTATCTTTTTGTTTGAAAAGAATTTTCAAAGTTAAATAGTATGGTTGGAATTTACTCACACCAGTCCCATGACTGACCCAGAGTTTATTTTGTTGTTTTCCCTAAACTCTTGGGTGCCCAAATTTGTACGGGCAGTCAAGTGTTTTAGGCTTTTACAGATACAACTTGGAGGAGCTCAAAGTAGAAGGCTTCACCGTTAGTATCTAGAGATTATTTCCGCTATGATATGATGTATTGTACCCTGATATATGGTATGTATATACAATACAGTTTTGTTATCCAAAGTTATGTTATATAATACATTTTATTCGTTCCGTTGTGAGTTCGTGTTTACTCTGATTCTGTTTAGTTGTGATCTTCTTCTTCTATTCTATTAGTTCTATCTTTTCTATCTCATACTCTAATTTCTATCTATTAATGATCTGAATTTTCGTGCATTTTGGGTTGAATGTGTAGGATATTAGTCAGCTCAAATTGGTATGGATTTTTCGAGCCTTTACAATTGGTATCAGAGCCAGGTTAAGTTATTACCTTGGCTCTGTGGCGTAACTCAATAGAGATGGGGGTTAGTAATACCCTAGATTGAGGTTGAATGTATATATATGAGCGCGTATTTGTAAATTAATATAAAAACTGTTTTATACTATGTTGACTGGTCAGTCAAGTGGTTTATGAATTCTGGTCGAAACAGTAATGCAAACTGTGTCGATAGGTGTTTCTAAACTCTTGAAAAGAGTAATTCGACATAGTATGTTTTGAAAGAGGGTAAACGAAATAATTTTTCCTAAAAATATATTTTGATATGAAGGAAGCATATATATTGGAATTATCTAATATATATTGACTGTGTTGATTGAAATTGTGATCGAATCAGATTTATAACTGAGTTGGTTATATAAATAACCAATCGAAATATTATATAAATATAATATGCAAAATCAGATGAATTGAATCTGAATTTAAAACCAGAACTGAAATAAAACTCCAGAAACTTGAAAAAAAAAGTTGGAAATAAAATGTGGACTAAATACATGGGAATTTTAAAATCCTAGGAGATTTGAAATTGTTTTCCAAGTGTTGTGAAAGACATTTTGAAGTAAAATTCAAAATGAAAATGTTTTTTGAAAGTAATAAAGTA
Source organism: Allium sativum (assembly GCA_030737875.1). Taxonomy (NCBI): domain Eukaryota; kingdom Viridiplantae; phylum Streptophyta; class Magnoliopsida; order Asparagales; family Amaryllidaceae; genus Allium; species Allium sativum. The sequence continues at coordinate 968,965,951 of CM060918.1, read as the reverse complement.
TTGAACTCACTTCAAACAATGGAAAATAATTCTGATGATGACGGCCGCATCATTAGTGTAATTTTCGAGTTTCTAAGTGACATATTACTACCAAAGATTTTGTTTTTGAATTATTGTGAGGAAACAAGTTGATGTTTTGAATAATATATGATTTCAAACTGATTTGAAATAAAGACCCAGGAATTTAAATTTTCTGAAATTTAACTTATATTGTTAAACAGTATAAAATGGCGAAAGTGAATAAATAAATTTTAACTTAATCTAAGTTGAATAAAAATTGGATTGGATTAGAGATTATCCGGAATGGAATTGGATTGTTGAGTTAGAATGTGAAATCAAGTTTGAAACGGAATTCGATTTGGATATAAGCGAATGATGAACGGATGTGAAGATAAGTTGATTGGAGATGAATTGGAAATGCATCTGTATATGCTGAAGTGGTGGCAAAACCGCAGATATAGAGCTGAATGCCAACAAAAGGTACATGTTTAAATTAGATTGAGAATGAGATTTATAAGCCTATTTGGTAAGCCGTGGACTGTTTGATTTTCTTTTGGATTGGAGAAGGCCCTGAGTGGCAAGTTGTTGGAGTACCGAATAAGCCATGCAGAGGAGATGTTTGCAAAATTCTCCGAATATTTAAGCTGTTAGGAAATTTTTCAGAACTCCTGAAAGTATTCGTTAATTAGAAGAAATTAATATTTTAATTAGAATTAATCGGTTCTGTTGAAAAACTGAATTTAAGAAATTAAATAAAAGATTTTTAACCTGGTTATAATATGGATTGTAACATTTTTCCCTACCTTAGTAATTTCGAGGACGAAATTCTTTTAAGGGGGAAGGAATGTAACGTCCCGCATTTTTATCGGTTTGTATTTGAATATTTAAATCAGTTTACATATTGAATTCGTAATATAAAGTGAATTTATATATTAATTAAAACGAAGTTGAACATATAAAAATATATATTAAATATAATCGAGCCCGTAATATTGCGACAGTTCGTAATTTAACGTTCTGAACTTCAACTGAGTGTACAGGACTCATTTTAAATCGGATTTATGCAAAACAAGAAACGTTGGAATCTGTTGAACTATATCTTTCTAATGGAAGTGGAAAATGGAGATTTCTTCGTATAGATCGCAAGATATGTCCAAATCGAATATTCAGAAAGTCGCTATGAAATCGTATATCGACCGTAACGGTTTATTTGATATAACTAGATATCGGATTCGAATTTAGACAAAGTTCTTTTGTGACAAAGTGATAATTTAATTTTTAGAATTTTACTGAAATTTTTAATTAATTAAATAGGCAAATTTTTATTTGGAGTATTATGCACCCTGTATCGATATTTTGGGATTTCAAAATATGAGTCAACCTACCGATATTTTTATATTTTTGGAGTCGGGACACCTTGCTCGTGACAATGGTGTTCTCATTTCTGTCCGTAACGTCTCTACATAAAAAGAATTCGATACAATGGGTACTCCATAAATATCAACTATTTAAACAAGATATACACCTCATCTCCTTAGATATTAGTCAAACTAAATCCATATCCTATTGTTATAGCCTTATATAAATTAAGTGAGACGCAAGGAATACTTTCAAATTAAGGAATTTCATACCTCATTTTCATAACCTACAGTTATGTCCATTCTTCTATGCCTACGTCCTATTCACATGGCTACTCTATATTGTAGTACTACCTTAATGCTTCATCACAAAGGAATACGCACACCATACCCCTGTCTAAATCAAATTAATGAAGTATGGTCACCTACACTTAGAATCTAAGAGTCCTATTACTTAAGAGTGAAGGATTCTAATATTATAAATATACACTTCCTCCATGGGTTCTTCTCCAGTCAGAACGAACCGAAGCTTTTAAATGGCTAAAGAAAATCGTATGAGACCTCTAAAAAACAACAACATACACGCACAGAAGTAAATCGAAAACTCCTCTTCATATAAGATGTGTATGCGCTGAGATGGGTTATCACCAGAAGGGGCAAGGAAGAGTAAGGTTCGAACACCATAAATGGATGTGAACTCAGCTCTGGTTTGCGGTGAAAAAGGGTATGGGAACACGTGATTTGCGTAAAGGAGAGAAGGGGATAACGTGTATGGAGAGGGAAGTTTGTGTTCAAGTATAAATGAGGAGTATAGAAGTTAAGGAGGGAAGATGATTAGCATATGAGGAAATACATGCGTGCGGGCTTAAGGGAAGCATGGTGTCCTACTGTGTACGTGCGTTTGGAATGTGAGGGGTGTATTTGTGAGAAGAGGTGCTCCAATGTGAAGCATAGAAGGGAGTAGCAGATGGCATGTTATTCACGTGAATAGGGAAAGTAGCGAGACGGTTGTTTGGTAAGGGGATGGAGGAGTTTAAATAAACAGTTAACAATTAAACTGTGAGGAGGCTGCTGTTAATTTTCAAAAGGGGAATGGATGGCCATTTTCTCTCTCAAGGCCAACATGTTTGAAAAAGAAATGGTGGCAGACTAACGGGTTAAATCTGGAACGCATGCAAGATAAGGAGCCACTACACACTAGAGACACTGTAGCGAACGGATGGGTATAAATGGCAATGTTTGTTTGTTAATCAACAAAGGGTTGAAGTGGTGTAGCCTGTAGCGATATCAAGAACGTGACATAGGGGCACGAGCGAACGTGTATACAGGAGAGCGCACCATGCAAGTGGCATGGTGAGATACGGACGTGAATGGTTGGAAAAAACGTGAGTTCGAAAATGCTAGAGTGGGTTAGATAACATGGTGAACGATGCAACCGTATGAAGTGAGGATGGGTATTAAAGTGAACGGAAATGGAGAGGGCAAGGCAAACGAAGTAGGCTCTGGTAATAAGTATAAGGGGTGATGACGAAGGTTATACGGGAGAAGGAGGGAATTAACAAGTCTAATTACAAAAGTAAAGAATCGAACGCGATCGGATCCATTGGGACTGTTCTAAAGCGATTTGAAGCACATTGAAATCATGGCAGAACTGAACGCCTGGTTTAATCGGCTGACGCAAATCGTTGATTAACGTTTAACGCACAAAGGTGAGTAAAATCACTAACTCTGGTCTATTTTAAAATATTATAATTATATATTAATGTTGTTTGAATGCTGTGTGATGGCCGTTTAGGTCGATTACCATTGAAATTGGTTGAAATATATATATCGTTGCATATGTACCCATCATCGGTTGGATACTGATTCCATCGATTATAATATTCACTAGTAGAAATCAGTGTAAATTGTTTGACTAACATCTGTGAGTGCGTAAAACCGGTTGGAGGAATTCAACCGGATTCCTAAATATTTATATGTACTGCTTGTGCACTGTTTGAACCATGTTGAATGGAAATTCAACATTATGTTGATTTAATAAATAGATGATATCGATTAAGAAAATAGCAATAGTCGACCATAAACCCATTTTTATTAAGATGTTGATTGGCCGGCGGGCAAATCAACGAAGATAATTATAAAAATTATATTTTTATAATTTTAGCAAAGTTTAAATTATAATAGAAGTTCTATTATAAACTGGTATTTTACAGTTCGTTTTATAAAGTAAATATAAATGATTATTTAGTTAAAGAAGTGTGAAGCTGTAGTTATCTGACAAGTAAATAATTTGGATAATTAATTTAAAGCAAGCAGTTAAGAAATATTATTAGATTAATTATATTAATGTAATGGTGAGAAGTAATTAAAATCAGTTAACGAATTAAGTGATGTAATGAAGTTGATTAAATCAAATGTTTATTTAGAAAATGATTATTATAATAATTGGTCTACAGTTAATCTAATGAAAATAAATTAATCAAAAATTAACAAACCTTTTTAATTGGTGAAGTTTAATAATATTGAAGTAATGTAATTAGTATTATTAATTTATAATGAAGTAAACTGTTTTACTTCAGCAAATGATCAAGTTAGTCACTATTTGATTAAAGTAATTGGTTCTTAAATGGATTCCATTTAAGGTAGTATTAAGTTTGAATTGAGATGTTTATTTGAATTGGGTATGATAATTCGAATGAGAAGTAAATTTTCCAAAAAGACAAAGAACGTGATCAATTTTTGGATAAGAGAAGTTTAAAAGAGAAATGTTTAAGGAAGATAAAGTGAAGAGTTAATGACCAATGAAATAATTATAAACAACCGAGTTTTCATATAAGGATATGGCGTCATAAACCCATATTTAAAATAAAGCAAGAAATACGGTTTAATTAATATTATTAGTAACAAGGAGTTTAGAGTTACGAACTTATATCTGTTCTAAGGTAAGAACGTTGTCGATCAAGGTCTGAGAGGTAAATAAAATACCCCAACTTGAATGGCTTCACTATTATCGAGGAACGATATCAGTTTGTAACGGAAAGAGGTGTCAGGATTAGTATAAAGGGAATATGGCAACGTATTGCAAGTCTTAGAACTATAGCGATAAAATAAACGCTGTTGACTAGGCTTAAGCGTGACTGTTATGTCAAGATTAGTTATAAAGGAGAATATTACAGCGTATGACAAGTTTAAACTGTAATGATAAATTAACGCTGTTAACCAAATTTAAGCGTGATTTTTATATATAGCAACACTTCCTAGGAAATGAAAACAATTGTGTTTGAAATCCACTTATTCGAAAGTAATAAGTAACGATGCGTGTCCAAAGAAATTATAAGAATAAGTTTAGAAAGAGGAATTGGAGAATCGTGTTAGAAAACGATGACAACATTTCGATGTTCGAAATGTGATTAGAATTAAACCATTAGGATTGGAACTATAATTCGATGATGTCGAATGAATTATTTTTAGGAATTATAATCTGATAGGATAGTTAATATTTAGTTTAAACCAACGAACTATAATAGGATATGAAATCAATATTTAGTTATAAACTAGATATTGATTCAACAAGAAGTTGACTTAGAAATAGAGTTTATAAAGTGGAATGGGAATATAAATTATGAAAGAGATTTCGGTAAACAAGATAACGGTATTTATTACTTGAATAATGAATTATTTGATAATGGTGTTCAGATTTCTATAATAGAAATGATATTCACATTTTAAAAGTGAATAATGTTTTAAAGTGAACGCTTGGCAGAATAAAATGTTGAAAACGAAATTGGAAATGTTTTTCCAATATAGTTAGGATATATTATCCAAGTGTAGAAAATAAATAATGTGAAAAGAATGGAAATGTTTCGAACGTTAATAACGTATATTTTCTGGAATATAAGAGGAAAAGAGTTTGTAATAATTGGAAATGTTTTCCAAGAAGTGTGAAAGGGCTAAAACAGGATTTGAGGAATATCTAATAAGATATGGGAATTTGAATAATAAAAATGAATGTTAATTAAAAATGGTCGTGATTGAGTGATGTTGTACATTTAAATAAATGTTTTTTACTTCGATCATAAAAAAAACCGACTATCGAAGTGTTTTGACCATCGTGTCAATACGGAGAGACCGGTTGGATCTATTATCCGAAAACCACTCTGTATAGGCATAAGCGCTGCAAATTATATTATTCTGAAGACAATTGAAGACGGAGTGAAATGCAAGGGTCGTCCAGTTCCAGAATGTTGTTTTCTGTTTGTCTAGTCCCAGGACAACATGTATGGATGAGTGTCTGACAGAGTATTTCCAACGGTCACGCCGTTGATTTTTACGAATATACCAAGTTGGTGGGGAGAAGGTAACTTCTCTTTATTCTACACCCAGTGTGCATTTGTGTAATCAATATGTGATTACGGATTTAACGATGTGTCATTCAAAGTGAATGGTGATCAGATGTTCTTAAAATAGACGTACTCTAGCCTCACAACCAGAAGTAACAAAAGTTGGGCTAGGCAGCATGGCTAGTTGGGTCATCCCCAAGCAGGGTGTATTGTCACCGATCTAGAGAAAATTCATATTTATACTTCTTTTCGATTCTGTATTTTCGGATGATGGTTGATGGCCTACAACTGTGGTGGCAATATATTCGATACACTCAAGCTAAATGAGTGGTCGGTCATGTGTGGCCGGGTTGCAAGACGTTCTTGTTGAACCCAGGTGTATCCCCTCTAGAGTACACCGTCCGGAAGGTTCTCTCATACCTTGTCTGTTGGATTCCATTCTCCAATAAGCGCCCTGCGGTTTGTGATTTTATACTATATATATGTGGAACGTGAGATGCAAGCGTTCTGCTACTTGGATATTTATGTGTTTAGACATTATCATAATAACACTGGTTTTGATATCAAAGTATTTTGGATTATAGTAAGGTAAAAACCGTCCATGTTTATGTGTGGGCTGGTCTTACTATTATCTTCTTGTTTGAAAAGAATTTTCAAAGTTAAATAGTATGGTTGGAATTTACTCACATTAGTCCCATGACTGACCCAGAGTTTATTTTGTTGTTTTCCCTAAACTCTTGGGTGCCCAAATTTGTACGGGCAGTCAAGTGTTTTAGGCTTTTACAGATACAACTTGGAGGAGCTCAAAGTAGAAGGCTTCACCTTTAGTATCTAGAGATTATTTCCGCTGTGATATGATGTATTGTACTCTGATATATGGTATGTATATACAATACAGTTTTGTAATCCAAAGTTATGTTATATAATACATTTTATTCGTTCCGCTGTGAGTTCGTGTTTACTCTGATTCTATTAAGTTGTGATTTTCTTCTTTTTCTATTCTATTAGTTCTGTCTTTTCTATCTCATCCTCTAATTTCTATCTATTAATGATCTGAATTTTCGTGCATTTTGGGTTGAATGTGTAGGATATTAGTCAGCTCAAATTGGTACGGATTTTTCGGGCCTTTACAGTCACAATTACTAAACCAAAATAGGCATGGTTAGCATAGTATACCCAAAGGATACATCACTTCTTAGTGCAACAGACAAATCAAAAACAGTCACCTCCTAGCACAACCACTAGCAGCTTAAAGAGCCATCCCTATTTCACGTAGCAACTTGACTTGGTATGGTATGACATGACAGTACAAAGTGACCACCTAACATAATTATTTCCATCAAAAAGTAAGTATAGGCAATCCAAATCATTTATTTTCAGATCATATTAAAAGTTCTACTTCTACAATTCCATAATGTACTATTTATTAGTTCATAACCATATTATTCATTACTGTAAGATTTTATACTGTAATATTTTTATTTAAATTACTTAGTTTAATTTATACTACCAAAGTGTTTTATACCTTAGTTATTCATTCAAATTTTATTTTAAATACTCTTGCATTATTCGTTTAGTTATATTTAAGTTAAGTTTGGAATACAAGCTACAAGCTGAACTAATGGACAAATATAATTGGTTCAAATTTACTAGGAATGGAGATTCTAGGATAAATAAATTAGGGAAGACTATGACATTAAAAGATATTAATTCCAAATTCCCTAAGATGGGTTCAAAGCAAAGATAAAAACTTACATTCAGGAAATCCTAACCTTGAAAGAATCTAACTAAAGAGATGAATTCAAAGAAAAGAATCCTAAAACAAGGCTAAAATTTTCAAACAAATTTTGTATACATGTGAAATCCTTTTAAAACCTTTTAAATCATTTGAAACTTTTTTTTAATTCAAAATACGCTCTCTTAAGAGTGATTCTAGTTTCACTCATTCTAAGGTATTGATTCTCTATCTCTAATGAGTGGTTCAACACTATAAGTTAAGGTTTGTATAAAACCAAAGCACTGATATTAAGCTGTAATGACATGCTTTTTCGACCGTTTCAAGTTGATAATTTAACCAACTCATGTCATTCGAAACAACAAATTATTAATTGTCACTGAGTAAAAATATACATCATCATATAATCACTGATACAAAACATAGAAGTTCTCACAATGGAAGTCAATTTTATATAATAATACAATCTTTTAAATTTATATATAATATCAAAGTATAGAAAGAAATACATACAATGGAAGACTGTATACATAATCTTACTAATACATGAATAACGGGCAGAAGGGAGAATAACTACATATGAAATAATATATGGATGACTGAATCTCCAATGAATCTCAAGCTCTAACGGGCAAATCTCAAAAGCTGAAATACTCAGGTTGACCCAAACATTATGCAAAACAAAACAATCGAGTCCAGACTAACTTCCTCATTTAAGTGAATCAACTCAAGTGAAATGTTTAATGAAATGCAGATAACTTAAAGGATTAAGATTCCATTCTTTAAGGATCCATGAAACTAACACATATAATATAATATGCTATTTTAATATTGTCTATTTAGTAAAGTAAATATATTAAAATGGCGTAAGCAAGATTACAATTTTACCCTTATACTACTTATACCAATGGCATACAGTTTGCATATAACACATAAGTATGTCGATGGATAAGGATGCGTCGTGATGCGACAATATTAAATAAAAATTGTAGTGGGCTCGACCAGGATAATATGACAAGGCATGCGATGCAAAACCCAGGGTAAGATTCTACCAGTTGCACTCCCGGACCTGTGGTAATGCACAGCCTCAATTACTGCCCGCATCGGAACACACTCCCATATCAAAGGGTACACAAAAATCAATGACAAAGAAATAGAAATGGCATCAAAGAAGAATGCCCGATTGGAGATGCGACCTCACTTGCTCATGATATAACTTCTATTTTAGTCATTTTAGTTATCACCAAAGGTCAAAACTATCCATCATCATTCTTTTTCTTCAATCCAGTAACCGTCACCAAACCATCGTACTTCATTCTAGATTCTTCACCACGTGCACAAGTGTTAAAGTGGTATCGGCATTGGCAAAGAGTATGACAATACCGACTCCGGTCTTTTTCAGAACCAAATGCTTATTTCACACTATAGCTATTAAATTAAAAATCATATTCATGTATCGTAAATCTATTCACGTCAAGTATTGATTTATTTATAAATTTCTCAAATCGATTCAATTATTCGATACTATTTCAAATTTCAATTTCATATGTACAAATCAATTCATTATCAAATATCACATTCGATTTTTAGGTTATGCATCATAGAAGTCATTATTAAATTGAGTATTTATTTTCAAACATTGTGGACTTAAATTGCTCGGATTGGAATATTTATGATTTTATTTGAAAATAGTTAAATATAAAATAGTATATATATATAATAGTTAACTTTGACAAAAAATAGTTGAATAAAATAGATTGGTTTGGTATAGATTAGCTTAAAATAAAATGGATAGAATTAATATAAAATTGGTTAAAAAAATAGTTAAGTTTGATATGCACCGGTTTAAATGGAATATTTTAGCTTAATATAGGTTAGCTTATATAAATAGTAATAAGATATTATATAATACATGTGTATATATATATTGTAAATTAGATAATACTAATTTTAAAAAATAATCCAATCCGAATCAACTATCCGAAATTTTAAAAAATTCGATTCGATGTTCATTTCAAATAATTTCCCATTCTATATCAACTTACATTTGGCTAATACAAGTTTCGAATTTATATTTAAGACTTGGAAATTAAAATCCGAGAAACATACTAAAATTTGAACTCTGAGTTCCTTTCGTCATATTTTATTCCAAACAATTTCAAAGTTAAACTATTCAGTGAGCCACTTAGACCTCATTCTAAGTTTTTTGCCTCATTACTTTAACAACTGAAAAATCTTTTCTTGATTTAAACTTAATAAAAAAATCAAATATTTCCATTTGTTTCATTTTACACAAATTAAATCTTTAAAATTTAATTCTTACATTACTCCATATATAAAAGTTATAAAAATTAAATCTTTATTTTAAATAATTTTCATTAAACTATCTTTCAAGCTAATTTATCCTTTATATATAGAATAAGGACTTTTAAATTTAATTATTACATTAAGATGGATTTATATTAAGTTAAATCAAATTACATTATAATTTTAGTTTAGATCAAAATTTAACTAAATAATAACTTTTATAAATTATTTTTATTGCATTAAATAAAACTTTACTTAATTTTATTGATTCAAGAAAATTCAAGTTAGTAATTTTTTTCAAACCTTAATCTAGACTCAATATTCAAATTATATTTCAATATTTGATTTATTAAAATCAATACATGCAAATAATTTTTAAAATAGTTCTTCTTATTCACCATGACATTCGGGTATAATTTTCTATCCGATGGTGAAGTGGATTAGGTATATATCATTTCAACCCATTTATTTACTCTTTCGGGTATATATCATCTCAATCCGAATTCCAATTTATTTAGTTTTTATTCCTAAATCTATACGGTTGTTTGGGTATGTATCATTTCAAACCATAGTGATTTTTCCTAAATCTACAGGGAACTTGCAATGTGAAAGAAACTTAAAACATCACATAACATACCTTGCACCTATATTGTATCATATATGTCGATAGTGTGCGTATCACGTATGTATCAATCACATAACAAACAATTTTAAATTTTCTAGAGCAATCCTAATATTTTAAATATTTAGTTCACATAATAATAAGTTGGTTGTGAATGAGTAAACTTACCTCTCGTGCAAAAGAGAAGATACACTATTGCTGAGCAGGAATAAGCATGAAACACACTAATGCCTACTACTGCAAACCGAAAGGATATCGACTACCAAGAATGATTCTCTGAATTTCACGAATAAGATACAAAATGTGTTTCTGCAAAAAATTACAAAACCAAGTTACAATAGCAACTCGAACTAGTGGCTTCTTAGTTTTGAGTCATACATCACACGACGCTACTATGCAAGCTCTTATTTAAGACACAGAAAATGAGCTATGTGATAAATTGTTGATCATTATGTACAAAAGAATACAAGACTGGTGCACACATCAAAACAAAGGCAGCAAGGCCAACACAAGCGCAAGACGAGACGAAAGAAAAGACCAACAGGTACAAAACTGCCTCGACAAAATGGTTTAGGCTAGCACCAAAACAAGCACAGATGCAAACGGCAGCAACATGGTGACAACATAAGTGCACATGCATATACAAACGAAGCAGTAGTTTACATGCCAGGTGAACAAGCAGTGCGAATTCAAAAATGTTGATTAGGTTTGTCAATGATGCAAGTATAGTATTCGTTTTGAATCAAGAATAACACTGGGCAAAGTAAACTCAAAGATCGGAGAAGCAAAATAAATTTACTTCGGAGATAAAAAAGAAACAAAAGTAACCTTCAATAGAAAACTCACGTCATAGCAGGTTGGAGTCAGCTCAGTCAAGGTGGAGAGCAACGCCGGAGCTTGGTTGTGCAGATCGATGGCGAAGGTGATGACTAGTAGTGGCTTGCAATTTTTTTCTATAAGGTTCGGTCTGCAAATCTAGGGTTTATGAGGAACTCGTCATGGGATGATCAGAGGACGAGGGGGTCATAGGAACGGCGCGAGCGTTGACAAATGCCAAGGAGGTACGAGGGTGATGAACTTGGCAGTGAACAAACAAGAGGACTAGGAGCACGACAGCCATTACTGATTTGGAGAGAGAAAAGCTCTCTTCATTTATTTGTGTCTAAATTCTTAAGAAAGAATAAAGAAAACAAAAGGAAGGGTGTGTGGTATCCTTCTCATATAATTTTGCTTCAATCTTATACTATGTTTACAACTAGAAGATCGAATTCATTTTATAATGAACTAAATAAACTAACCAAACCAAACCAAATCAAATATTATTGGTTTTGGTCGGTTCGGCTTCAAAAAATATTGATTTGAATTAGTTTAGTTTATGTTTTTTGAATGGTTATTTTGATTTTAATATTTTTTAGTGTTTCAAAACTGTACCAACCATTTGCTCGACTTGCGTTAATATGAACGTAATAACTAATTAAAAACTTATATTTAATTATTCATGTAAAATTTTATTATTATTAGTTGTGTACGATACCGCTGATCATTTATATAAACTGATCTAAACGAAATTATCAAAATCAAAATTTGACTTATTAAATATCAATGTTTTAATTATAATTTTTTCTGAAATAAATTCATGTAAAATAATTATATTTCTAAAATTATTTTATGTACTGATGCATCAGCACAGACTTAAAGGAAAACCATCATTGTTTATAGTGTATTTAGTGTTCGTTCCAAGTGCATAAGTCAATAAACAATTTAAGGCACCAAGAAGACCAAACATGTTGCATCCTGGTTAGAAAGGAACGACATGCGTTCTAAAATACAACATGCAAAAGCCAACAAAAGCCCTCACCATAACTGCATAGCCTACAACTCACATATGAGAATTGAAAAAAAATATCATATTCGAGGTGAATGAACAAAATGAACAGATATGACCCAAGGAAACAAGCTACACCATTATTGTACGAACATCGTCTAGTATTTTTAGTTCAGATTCCCTTAAATTCCGATAGTGCTCAATTTTTAACGATTTAATAAATGTTTAAATAAACTTAATAAAATAACGCAAACAGAAAAAATTTGTGTATTTTACCACAAAATTTATTATTTCTCTATGTCTAATTATGCGTATCTCAAATGTTAAATTTCACAATTTAATTCAAATTTTACGTATTAACACCAATTACGTCATGTCGATTGTCGTTACCGCAAATCAATCGCATAAATCAATTAAAATAAAGCGAGAAAATTTAAACATTTTTGTTATATAATTATTTATATTACTTCAGAGTAACATATTCAATATTTAAGAATTAACGTTTTATAACTTATCGATTTCGCGTTTATTTCAATAAATAAGTCCTAAACTAACTTATCATTTAATTTCTATATTTCAAACAACATACATGGTTAAGTATATAATTGGGAATCAAATTCATATCATTAACATATAATAAAATTTTAAGTTCTAATTCAAATTACAGTTATAAATACTTACTTATGACAGTAAATTTTAATTAATTTCGTATTTTAAGACGTTGAAATTATCGAGCGTTACAGTTATGAAGTGGAGAATGTGCATCTAAACTTTTTGAGACAAAGCACAAATAAAGACGAGTTATTATTGCAAAACAAAAGTTGTGTTGTTACATGTAATACAAATGTACAATAACACATAATTATCTAATGACCTTGTACAAAGACTGAAATGACCCATTTCTATATATGTACTATTATACAATATTAGTTAAGGTTTTTTTGTCACTTCCCATTTTACCCTTACATTACATTTTTCCCAAGATCCTGGGTACCAATATAAATATATCAACTTAATACACATGTTGTCTATCTACATATTTGATGACATGCAGATACTAACATAACTAATAAAAGCTATACTAAAGGTTAAGTGGTAAAAAAAACATTTTGAGCTATTACCTTTTATTCACATGATTGGGTATAAATCAGAGTTTATAATTAAACTATAATCAGCATGTTTGGTGTAACCATTCTACATTCATATTTATGTTAATCTATCAAGAAGTTAGCTTTTTAAAACTCTTATGTGTGTACAAAAGTAATATGTGATTGCTAGGTTTTTACATGTACAGGGTGCTTATTATTTCAACCATAAAGTGTGCAAGTTTGTGCAACTATATAGAATTAAAATGGCATACTTTCTTGCTTGTTTAACCAGGTACATGTCCAAGCCTATGTACATACAAAACTGGGTTAAATTAAGTAATTTTAAGTGTACACATATGGGCAAATAAACTAGTAATAAACATTCTAATCTATCCAGTTTTTATACATCAACAACTTTAATAATTCTATTGATCAAGCAGTGTATAAATATTAAACTACTTGTTACATGTTTGCATTACTTATTACTTCTTTGATAAGTGCATTCTCAAATATACAGATATAAACAATTTATTGGTTTCTGCAATTACCTATACATACTACAACTAGACCATCCTTAGTGCATACATCATCATATATTGGCTATATAATGTGCATGTATAAGTCAGACATGCTTAAATTCCTATCCAGGCATCATAATGATCAAATTGGGTATTTTTAAAGCCTTCATAATAAGTTCATACATCTCCAAACTAACTGAATTACATAATTACAACATAACTATGCCATACTTAAATTACACTACTTAAGAAACTACATTCAGTTATAATACTTCATGAGTTTTAACACTTTTCCCTACTAAACATACTTAAAATATTAAAAAGCCTTTAAGTCTTCATCATATAATTTCCAGCAAGCAACTCTAAATCAACCTGAAATCAATCCCTGAGCTGCCTCATTATCAATGAGACACCCAGCAGATTGCAAGGCAATCGAACTAGGTCAGATTCAATCTAGTATAAATATTCATCATTACATTATATAAACTTATGCATATGACATATAAATGAAGTGATTCATCTACATCTAATTACTGATTAGCATGGAAGTACAATTCAAATGCAATTATATCACTTATCAAGGTTGCATACACATCATATTAAGTTTTCTCCTTCATGTTTTTCCCACCCTTTTCTTTATTCAATTCTTTTCTTCATTTATCTAGCTTAATCCCACTTGCCAATGAACTCAAAGTATGCAATATTTGGGGACCCCATGACTTGTTACCCCAAACACCCAGGTCTACAAAGCATAATACACCATGCATATACCTAATCTCAACACCCTGAGATTATGCAGATCAAAATCATCTTTGGGATATTACCCTTCCATGTGTGTATGATTTTTTTTCTATTTACTATGTCTTTATTAAGTGTGCATATGCCTCCCCTTATTTCCCTTGTATTCATATTGCCATCCATATATAAACTCCCCAAATAATATATTGAAGATATACATAGTAATTTACACACATCAACCAATAATATGCAAGGTTTTCTATCTCAACCATCCATACATCATTCAGTTAGAAATTCACCTAAATATCCAGGTATCCATATTCATCTGATATACTTATTTTTGGGTACATATATGCATTTATATACATCATTGTGCATGCTATTTCCCTTATATCTTGATGTGACATATAACAAAAGATATGAGGTATCTTTTAACTTTATCCTTTTGTCAAAGAATAATAACAGAAGAATGAATTAGTATAACTGCATCATTTTTCCTTAATTATCTAAAGAGTAGATGTAACAACCCGTATTTTGATAACGTGTTATAACCATAAATCTAGGAAAAATTAAATTTTAAAATAAGAACCAAGGGAAATGGGTTGCGCCATCTCGGAATTCTGCTTGGAAACGAGTCTGAGTTTGCAGGAATCGGAGTCCGTATGAGGGAGATATGACCCTCCGAAGTTTCAGGAATTTTCAGAATCGAAAACAGCTCGAATTCGAATTCAAAATTCGAATTTCAAACGCAGAACAGACTGGGCGGGAAATTTCCCGCCCAGACCCAGGTCGACTGGGGAGTCGACTGGATAGTCGACCCCCCCAGACCAGGTCGACTGGGCAGTCGACCTGGGTGTCGACCTGGTCCCCGAGCCCATTTTTGGGCCAGTGTTCGTTCTGATGTTTCTAGTCCGATTTCTGTCCAGATTCATCTGCCTAAACCTATTTAAACAGCCCCAAACCTAGCCTTCTCTACACACAATTCTATTCTGCTTCTACTCTGCCTTTGTTCTAAATAAAAATAAAAATAGCGTCGCTACTCTGCTGGAATCAAAACTAGAAGCTAATCAACATCAACCTAAGCAAATCAATTCAAACTAGAGATTAAAGCTTCTGCAACGATCCTACGACAATTTCTGTTCTTAGTTCTCAAAAACCACGATCTGTAAGCCCCAGTTACTCTTGGATCTAAACTCTAAACTTAATGTGGACATGTGTAAATTGAAGTTGAACATTAACATGATAACTACTTGAGACCTACTCTTTTATATCTTTGATCTATGACTATTCCTTTTTGATCTATTATTTTAGATCTACTCTTGTTCACCCTAGATCTATTCACCTTGAACCTAGTACCGTTCATATTGAACCTTGATTTGTGGAATACTGATAAGAACTTGATTTAGGGGCCTGTTCATGTCATAACCTAAACCTTATCATTATTTTAACATGCCTGTGATGTTGTGATGTTGAAACTATTGCTAGTCACAAGTTTAGGATTATCATCTTATGTCATTTATTGCTATGTTTATCACCCTATTTCATATGCCAGTGATGTTATGATCATATCTCAAGTTACACCATGCTTGCCTTGAAATCACCTTTGCCACTTTATACCCATCCTTGTTATGTTATTCCCTAGTTACAACTATTGCCTTGATTCGAATTCACGAGCGTTGGGGATGCGATTTGGGTAGTTTAGGAAAACCTGAATTTAGTATGAACTTAAAAACATGAATATCGTTATATCTTGAGTTTGGATAGGAACATGAACTTGACATGAAATTATACTTGAAAATATGAATTTGGGACATGACACTTAGATAACTTGAACGTGGCCAACTCGAGGTTGGGTTGAGTTTGCAGTATAAATCTGCCCGGAACCGCCCGACAAATCTAGTAACTGCAAACAATAGGACCCAATGTGAGTAGTTGGTCATATCGCACTCGAAACCCGAGGTTAGACTAGGTTATGGTGTAAAACTGCCCGGACCCGCCCAGCACATCCAGTAACCATAGCCAAGTCTAATGTGAGAGGTTAGGGGTGCATTAAGTAAATTAATGCCATTGGATAGGGTTAAGTCATGGACCACTTGAATATACTTAACCAATTTGACACGTTGATTTGATAGGGTTAAGTCATGAACCGCTTGAACACACTTAACCAACCTGACACATGATTCGTAGGGCTAAGTCTTGAACTAGAACGACACACTTAGTCAATTTGACATGACACGTAGATGGGGTTAAGTCTCGATTTTAAATGATAACTTAACCTGCTGAACGAAACCCTAGTTACGCGGTCCTTTTCAGCAGTAACCCACTAGATGTATCACGGTACCCTGGGACTAGGCAGGGTGGGGCACGATTGCTGGGCTGATTGTAAGCGACCAGAACGACGGCTGAGTTGGTGCGCCATTGTAGGTTCAGGCGGACTAGGGTCATGCACTTAGTCCGGAGTTGAAAAAGCAGGCATTGGGCATCAGTAGGATTATCTGTGCATTCTTGATTCGTGTCGGTGGTTGGCACCCTAGGGCTTGATACACCCTATGGTGGACCTAGCACAGGTGACTACATTCGTGATAGGGCCGTATGACACAGACACACGACGAGCTAGACTTGTAGGGAGCCGATCGATTAGATCATGCCGTTGGACCCCGAATTGGGTCACTTCACGACATTGGGCCAAGGGATTATTTCTTGATTTATAGTTGACACGGGATTAGTATACCAGTATAGTTGGTATGGCGAACCTTGAATACGCAATGTTAGACTTGAGTTATCTTGTTAGCTTAGTTATTATGTCAGACTTATCATCATTCCTATGTTTAATTCCAGTTTATTCATGTCTTGTTAACTTTACTAGTTTCTATGCTGATAGTCACTAGGGCTTACCAGTCTTTTTAACTGACCCATTTTCTTTCGCCTCTTTGTCTTTCATTCCCCCCCAGGTTCTTAGGGAGGAAACTCTAGCTCTTAGCTTGGACTTTGCTTGCTTTCTGACAGCTCATGTACGGTTTGGTCTTGAGCTATGCTATGGCTGCACTCATGCACTTTTTTAGGGAATAATATTTTACTTATGTTGTTTTAAGTACTTTGCTTCTTTAGAACTTGATGTAATGAAATAATGACTTGGCACTTTGATGTAAGAGGTTTTGACTCTATTTTTCAGTAATGAGATTTGGTTTTAAAGTTTATATCCGCTGCTTTATATACTCTATTTTATCTATGTTCTGTCTTGTGTTATCTCTGTGCCTGTTTACTAGATAATACCCCTCCAAAACTAGGGCATTCCCTTTGTGAGTGACCCTAGCGGAGGTGGGGTGTTACATTTGGTATCAGAGCAGAAGGTTACCAGACTGGGCAAAAGTTTTAAAAACCTTCTGAAAATATTTTCAAAACCGTTTATAAAGAAGCATTTTTCAAGAAAAGTTTTGTTTTTAAGAAAAGGCTATTCCCTAAAAGCCATTAGCACTTTCCTTTGTTTCCTCGTTTGAATCTTTTTCATTTTCGCTTTTCAGCATGTCTGATCTTAACCTTCCTGAGGGAGTACCCATACCTGTCTGGTTCCGAAGATACTTGGAAGCTAGGGCCAACGACGCGGGCCCGGCAGATATCCCTCCTCCTCCTCCCCCGGTGGCCACGGTTCCTCCTCCTCCTCCTCCGGGTACCGCCTTCGCCAAAATATGCAAGGACTTTATAGGAATGGGCAGCAAGAACTTCGTTGGAACTGAAACCTTCGTTGAGGCGCGAAACTGGATAAAAGAGATTGAAGACTTGTTTGTTATTTTCGATATGGAGGATCATAGGAAAGTTCAGTTGGCAGCATGGTTGTTGACAGAGGAAGCTGCATTTTTGTGGGAAGTCACCAACGATACCAGGCCAATTGAGACTTGGGCAGACTTTAGAGAGAGGTTTGGGCTTAAGTTTTTATCATCCGCAGAAGCGAGTCTTCAGATGGAGAGGTTCCTGGCACTCAAGCAAGGGGACATGTCAGTTAGGGAATACGTGAATAAGTTTAATCAGCTTGCTCGGTTTGGTTTGGACTTAGTCAACACGGCTGAGAAGAAGGCTCTACGCTTTGCTCGAGGATTGAGCGAGCCACTCCACACTATGGCCATGACTTATGTATCCATGGGGGCGACCTTTGAAAGCTTGGTGAATATGGCCCTACTTCATGAAGAAGACGAGAATGGCAAGAAGAAGGTTAAGGCGAATGAGTCTCAAGACAAGAAGGTAGACTCCGAGAAAGGAGGAAAGAACAGTAACAACAGGAATGACAAGTCACGTGAGAAAAGAAAATGCAACTTCTGTGGTATTGACGGGCATATAGTCCAGGACTGTAGGAAGAAGAAGATGAAGATAGGAGCATGTTTTCAATGCAGTGAAACTGGGCACATCAGCAAGAACTGCCCTAAGAAGCAAGGGCAAGCCCCGCAAGAAGGACCTTCTAGGGGTACATCTTTAACTTCTTTTCCCTAGATACTCTGTTTTATCTTGTATATCCTTTCGATCCTGTCTTGAGAACCTTAGGTAGAATCCTATGAATGTAAACATGTATTTGAAACATGTTATGCTTGATGTTTGTGAATGGTTGCAAGTGTTTGCAAGTGATTGCTCGTGGTTGCATAACACACATTAGGCACTAGATCGGCTCAGACACATTTTCATATTGCATATGCATGAGTGTTTATACTTATTTATCGATGAAATTGAATGTGTTATCATATGAATGTTGCATATGGATGAATGTTTGTGCACACATATAGTGCTTACGTGACTAGGATTATTTGCATACATGTTGGATTCATGACACTAAACATATTTTGCATTAGAAAGATCAATCAGGCCTGATCATTTGCATTAGATAAGGAACATATACACACACTTTTTGCATATGTTCATACGGCATTAGAAATCTCTTAAGGACAATGTTTGCTTGTGGATGATGTTTTGAGTAGATGGATGATGGATGGTAGGATACGTTCTTCCTAACTTAGAGATTTCGGGGATGAAATCCTTTAAGGAGCGGAGAATGTAACAACCCGTATTTTGATAACGTGTTATAACCATAAATCTAGGCAGAATTAAATTTTAAAATAAGAACCAAAGGAAAGAGGTTGCGCCATTGCGTTCGTCTCGGAATTCTGCTTGGAAACGAGTCCGAGTTTGTAAGAATTGGAGTCCGTACGAGGGAGATATGACCCTCCGAAGTTTCAGGAATTTTCAGAATCGAAAACAGCTCGAATTCGAATTCAAAATTCGAATTTCAAGCGCAGAACAGACTGGGCGGGAAATTTCCCGCCCAGACCCAGGTCGACTGGGGAGTCGACTGGGCAGTCGCCCCCCCCCCCCCCAACCAGGTCGACTGGGCAGTCGACCTGGGTGTCGACCTGGTCCCCGAGCCCATTTTTGGGCCAGTGTTCGTTCTGATGTTTCTAGTCCGATTTCTGTCCAGATTCATCTGCCTAAACCTATTTAAACAGCCCTAAACCTAGCCTTCTCTACACACAATTCTATTCTGCTTCTACTCTGCCTCTGTTCTAAATTAAAAAAAAATGGCGTCGCTGCTCTGCTGGAATCAAAACTAGAAGCTAATCAACATCAACCTAAGCAACTCAATTCAAACTAGAGATTAAAGCTTCTGCAACGATCCTACGACAATTTCTGTTCTTAGTTCTCAAAAACCATGATCTGTAAGCCCCAGTTACTCTTAGATCTAAACTCTAAACTTAATGTGGACATGTGTAAATTGAAGTTGAACATTAACATGATAACTACTTGAGACCTACTCTTTTATATCTTTGATCTATGACTATTCCTTTTTGATCTATTATTTTAGATCTACTCTTGTTCACCCTAGATCTATTCACCTTGAACCTAGTACCGTTCATATTGAACCTTGATTTGTGGAATACTGATAAGAACTTGATTTAGGGGCCTGTTCATGTCATAACCTAAACCCTATCATTATTTTAACATGCCTGTGATGTTGAAACTATTGCTAGTCACAAGTTTAGGATTATCATCTTATGTCATTTATTGCTATGTTTATCACCCTATTTCATATGCCAGTGATGTTATGATCATATCTCAAGTTACACCATGCTTGCCTTGAAATCACCTTTGCCACTTTATACCCATCCTTGTTATGTTATTCCCTAGTTACATCTATTGCCTTGATTCGAATTCACGAACATTGGGGATGCGATTTGGGTAGTTTAGGAAAACCTGAATTTAGTATGAACTTAAAAACATGAATATCGTTATAACTTGAGCTGGGATAGGAACGTGAACTTGACATGAAATTATACTTGAGAATATGAATTTGGGACATGACACTTAGATAACTTGAACGTGGCCAACTCGAGGTTGGGTTGAGTTTGCAGTATAAATCTGCCCGGAACCGCCCGGCGAATCCAGTAACTGCAAACAATAGGACCCAATGTGAGTAGTTGGTCATATCGCACTCGAAACCCGAGGTTAGACTAGGTTATGGTGTAAAACTGCCCGGACCCTCCCGGCACATCCAGTAACTATAACCAAGTCTAATGTGAGAGGTTTGGGGTGCATTAAGTAAATTAATGCCACTGGATAGGGTTAAGTCATGGACCACTTGAATATACTTAACCAATTTGACACGTTGATTTGATAGGGTTAAGTCATGAACCGCTTGAACACACTTAACCAACCTGACACATGATTCGTAGGGCTAAGTCTTGAACTAGATCAACACACTTAGTCAATTTGACATGACACGTAGATGGGGTTAAGTCTCGATTTTAAATGACAACTTAACCTGCTGAACGAAACCCTAGTTACGCGGTCCTTTTCAGCAGTAACCCACTAGATGTATCACGGTACCCTGGGACTAGGAAGGGTGGGGCACGATTGCTGGGCTGATTGTAAGCGACCAGAACAGCGGCTGAGTTGGTGCGCCATTGTAGGTTCAGGCGGACTAGGGTCGTGCACTTAGTCCGGAGTTGAAAAAGCAGGCATTGGGCATCAGTAGGATTATCTGTGCATTCTTGATTCGTGTCGGTGGTTGGCACCCTAGGGCTTGATACACCCTATGGTGGACCTAGCACAGGTGACTAGATTCATGATAGGGCCGTATGACACAGACACACGACGAGCTAGACTTGTAGGGAGCCAATCGATTAGATCATGCCGTTGGACCCCGAATTGGGTCACTTCACGACATTGGGCCAAGGGATTTTTTTTCTTGATTTATAGTTGACACGAGATTAGTATACCAGTATAGTTGGTATGGCGAACCTTGAATACGCAATGTTAGACTTGAGTTATCTTGTTAACTTAGTTATTATGTCAGACTTATCATCATTCCTATGTTTAATTCCAGTTTATTCATGTCTTGTTAACTTTACTAGTTTCTATGCTGGTAGTCACTAGGGCTTACCAGTCTTTTTGACTGACCCATTTTCTTTCGCCTCTTTGTCTTTCGTTTCCCCCCCGGTTCTCAGGGAGGAAACTCTAGCTCTTCGCTTGGACTTTGCTTGCTTTCTGACAGCTCATGTACGGTTTGGTCTTGAGCTATGCTATGGCTGCACTCATGCACTTTTTTGGGGAATAATATTTTACTTATGTTGTTTTAAGTACTTTGCTTCTTTAGAACTTGATGTAATGAAATAATGACTTGGTATTTTGATGTAAGAGGTTTTGACTCTATTTTTCAGTAATGAGATTTGGTTTTAAAGTTTATATCCGTTGCTTTATATACTCTATTTTATCTATGTTCTGTCTTGTGTTATCTCTGTGCCTGTTTACTAGATAATACCCCTCCAAAACTAGGGCATTCCCTTTGTGAGTGACCCTAGCGGAGGTGGGGTGTTACAGTAGACATGAGCGCAAACCCCCTTGTTTATACTTCCTCTCCTTAGCTAATTAAAGCCCTACCTCACAGCAACACATCCATTAAATCACATAATAAAACAATATTTTCATGCACAATAATATGTATATTACCCTATAAACAAATCAAACAAATCTGAGACAATATATTAATATGCACACTCATTCATCCTAACATAAGAATAACATTTTAGCTGTCTGCAATAGATCTTAATGCCCATAACTGCATTATATAATGATAAATATTCACCTTATAATATTAGTTTCTTACTTGCCCTAAGGAGATGTTTATCCTTAACTTTATTTCAGTTATTTCTTATGAATATTGTACTAAAGAAAATATCCTAACCCTAGTATTTTAGCCTATGGCTTTTAATAACAACTATTAGGGTTTTCCATTTAGGGAAAGTCCCATCTTATCCTTTATTATTTGTGAATTTCTCTCAGTTACAATGTGGTCCTGCATACACATTTTTACCCTCTGGAAAATGCTACTTTTCATATTTAATTTTTAAATGGCCTTATCTATATCATTTCCATGCTTCATACTATATGCATGACTTTGCCTTCACGTGATGTTTGTATAGATAAAACTTGGTTTTATATATATATAATACTCAATCTTTTACTGGTCACCTGATTAAATCTTTCTCCTTATATACTTTCATATAAGAGAATTTTTAATCCCCTCCCTACCAGTCCCTTTTCTACTTACATTATTGTAACAACCCGTATTTTTATAACATGTTAAAACAAGAAATCAAGGCATAATTAAACCTTAAAATCAGAATCAGGGGAAACGGGTTATGCCATTGCGTTTGTCTCGAAATTTTACATGAAATAGAGTCCGATTTTTCGAAAATCGGAGTCCGGATGAAGAAGTTATGGCCTGTACAAGTTTCAGCAGTTTTCAGGCAGGACTGGACCAGGGGGTCGACCACAAGGTCGACCTACCCCCCCTCCCCAGGTCGACCATAGGGTCGACCCACCCCCCAGGTCGACCATAGTGTCGACCTCCTCCCCTTACAGGTCGACCTGGTCGGCCTGTTTTGACCCAGAACTCATTTTTGAAGCCTGAGACGTGTTTTGATGGTCCGGATTGATTCTAGGGTTAATCTAAGGGCCTAAACTAGTTGCTACATCTATAAAAACACCCTTAGACCTAACCTAATTCATATCAAATCATTCTTACACCATTATGCTACTAAAATACCTCTTAAACCATGGCCGCCATCTCCAAATCAAAGTACAAACATTCAAACTCGAATCAATTCAAAGAACAAGGCTTCTACAAAGATTCAAGACAATAAATCAACAACACCGCGACATTTTTACAACAAATTCAGTTCTTAATTCACTAGCCATGCTCTGTAAGTTCTAGTTGTTTTTAGATTTATACATTTAATTATAATGTGGCCATGTAATAAAGTGGAATTGGATTTAAGTATGTTTATCGATTCTGATCTATTTCTGTTGCTCCTTTAATCTTGTGTTTTGGGACTTGTCTATCTTTATGCTCATGACAAGTTTATGATCTATTCAGCAGTTTTCTTGATTCGTAATGACGTAATCATCAAGTTGTAATATTTATGCCTATGATGATGTTTTCCTCTGATCTCAATTTTTATTCAATTTCTATCTCCCCCAATTTATTTTCTTTCATGAACCTTGGTCAATTTCGGAACTTGGCCTAAAATCGCGATTTGCGTATGATATGTATACGGGGGAATTATGGGATTATTGCCTATATGAATATGATGTAATAATTGGCAACATGAATTTGGATATTATCATTGTATTTGCAAGTTTGGGCGTGATCTGTAAATTTTGGTATAATCTTGTTATGAAAAATTTGCGTAAATATTATATACATGGAATTTGGCACAAATAGGATCTATGTAATGTAACATGAGATTTGGTATATATAACATGTAAATAATTTGGCATAAACATGTATTATGAACTTGGGCAACTGACATGTACTGTAATAAAAAGATTATAGTTTGGGATAACTACATCATGAATCATGATTTGGGTTTATTGGTATGAAACTTGATACATGTAATTTTGGCTAGAACTTGACATGGTAAAATGGCATAAAATTGGCATACATGTAAAATGGCGTAAATTGAACATATGTAAATTTGGTACGAATTGGGCATATGTAAAATTTACATGTAATCTAGAACTTGGGCATATGTTAATTTTGTAAAATTTGGAGTTGAAACATATATGAAAATTTATGACTTGGTAAAGGTTTAATATGAACGCGCCTAAGTTAGGCTTTGGGTAGTTGGCATGTATTGTAAATAAAAGGCTATAACTTGGCATAACCTTATAGTGAATTACGATAATAATTTGGGAATACGTTTTGGGGGCAAAAACGTGAATCATGAATATTTCTATATGTTAAACGCATGAATTGATATTGGGGTTTTGGGTGGAATACGACCATTAATGAACCTTTGACCCGAGGTTAGACTCAGTTTGTGGTGTAAATCTGCCCGGAACCGCCCGGAAAATCCAGTAGCCATAAAGTGTCAGTCTAATGTGAGAGGTCGAAGGTCGAATTGTAGGCGTAACGATTTATGACACGAGGTTAGACCCAGTTTGTGGTGTAAATCTGCCCGGAACCGCCCGACAAATCCAGTGGCCACAAAATGCACGGTCTAATGTGAGAGGTCATGATTCATTCGTCATAATGAATGAATTAAGGAATACTAACCATAATAAGACGTGGGTATGGTTAGAGGGTTAGGTGGGATGACATGGAAATTTGACATGTAAATGTGGACCTAACTGGTATGAGATAAGAACATGTAAAACTTACAAATGTAGGCTTAACCAACATAATAGTTAATCAGACCAATGGCAAGGTTAAGTCATGAACCGCTTGAATATACTTAACCAATTGGATACGATGATTTGATAGAGTTAAGTCATGAACCGCTTGAATATACTTAACCAATTTGACACGATGATTTGATAGGGTTAAGTCATGAACCGCTTGAATATACTTAACCAATTTGACACGATGATTTGATAGGGTTAAGTCATGAACCGCTTGAATATACTTAACCAATTGGATACGATGATTTGATAGGGTAAAGTCATGAACCGCTTGAATATACTTAACCAATTTGACACGATGATTTGATAGGGTTAAGTCATGAACCGCTTGAATATACTTAACCAATTGGACACGATGATTTGATAGGGTTAAGTCACGAACCGATTGAATATACTTAACCAACTTGACAGCTGATTCGTAGGGCTAAGTCATGAACTTGAACAACAACACTTAGCCAATTTGACATGACACGTAGGCGGGTTAAGTCACGAACTTGAACGACAACACTTAGCCAATTTGACATGACACGTTGGCGGGTTAAGTCACGAATTTGAATGACAACACTTAACCAACTTGACATGCTAGACTGATGGGGTTAAGTCTCGAATTTAAATGACAACACTTAACCTACTGGACGGAAACCCTAGTTGCGCAGTCCTTTTCAGCAGTAACCCACTAGATGTATCACGGTACCCTGGAACTAGGCAGGGTGGGGCACGATTACTGCGCTGATTGTAAGCGACCAGAATGACGGCTGAGTTGGTGCGCCATTGTAGGTTCAGGCGGACTATGGTCGTGCACGTAGTCCGGAGTTGAAAAAGCAGGCATTGGGCACCAGTAAGTTTACACTGTGCGTGCTTGATTCGTATCGGTGGTTGGCACCCTAGGGCTTGATACACCCTATGGTGGACCTAGCACAGGTGACTACATTTTGTGATTGGGCTGTATGACACAGACATATGAACGAGCTAGGACTTGTAGGGAGCCGATCGATTAATAGATCGTTACATGGAAAAAGAGTGTTGTTCGTTAGGTAGCATAATCCCTAGTGGTCCTACGTGGCATAAACCCTAATCGAATCTAGAAAACGTTCAATAGGTAGCATAATCCTTAGTGGTCCTAGGTGGCATAAATCCTAGTTGAACACGCAATAGTTCATGATAAGGAAACCTAGCCAGAACAAGGGTGGCGGTCCAAACGATTTCAAGAATGGTGGCGCTACGTTGAAGTAGTATAGAAATACGTGATGAAACCCATACAATATACGGTAAGGGACTGTACATATACATGGAAAGGATGATACGGGTTGGGATACTAGTACAGTTGGTGCAGAGAACATAGGAAATCAAAGAAATAGTGGAGTGGTGAAGCTTAGAAATCTTGCGATGTTATACTTAATAGAAACCTTGCAATGTGATACTTGGTAGGAACCTTGTGATGATACTCTTGATAGGAAGCATGGGATGTTATACTTGATTCATCGTGCCTGTAGCTTACCTTGTCATCATGCTTATGTTTACTTTCAGTTTATTCATGCTATATTATCTTCACCTGTTTTTATGCTGAAAGCCACTAGGACTTACTCAGTCTTTATGACTGACCCAGTTTGTTTCTCCTCTTTTTCTTTCGTCCCCCCCCCCCCCAGGTTCGCAGGGTGGGAATACAACTTAGTTCGGATCTTACCAAGCTCCAAGGCTCTTTCATGTACTGCTTGGATTTCTCTTGGCTATGGCTTGCTTTGCTGTTTTACTTGGGGGATGATTTATGACTATGGTTTTATGCTTCTTTACTATTGCAAGACAGATTTCGATGTAATGGATTTAATAACATTTTGATGTAAAAGTCTTTAGACCTTTCTAGATTTTAAAGCAATGAAATTTTGTTCTTCTTCCGCTGTTTTATATGTTATGTCTTGTAATATTTCTGTGTATGTTTACCTAGATAATGCTCCACCAAAGCTAGTGCATTCCCTTTGTGAGTGACCCTAGCGGAGGTGCGGTGTTACAATTATACTATATTTTTTCATGTTAATAAACTTTTATACCCAACTTAAATTATGATTTAGTTGCTAGTATTAATCTGTGTCTCCATACTCTCCTCCTCTAAAAGGAATTGTGTCCCACAATTAATTCTTCACATAATTTAAGCATTAACTTAACTTAACATAGAAAGAAACACATCTTTCCTTTCCATTAAAGATCCTTCAAACAGTGAACAAACTAGGATATTTATCCCTCATTTTATCTTCAACTCCCCATGTACAATCACTTGTATCCAAGCTCCATTGAATCTTCACCAATTTAATGGTTTTTTCTCAATTTATTCTCTTCTCTAGCAACAATACCCACTGGTTCTTACTCATAAACCGGATTTTCCTTCACTTTAACTAAGGTTGTTGATTCCAAAATAGTTCCTTTATCCTGCACCCACCTTCTTAATTGTGATACACGAAACACAACATGTATCTCCCCTAATACTTATGGAAGCTTCAATTTATGTGCCAATGCTCCTACCCTCTAAATAATTTCATATGGCCTTATGTATCTTGGTGGTAGCTTCCCTTCCTTCTCAAACCTCAATACTTTCCTCATAGTGAAACTTTGAGAAATACAAAGTCCTCTACATTATACTCTACTGACCTTCTTCCTTCTTCCTTCATCCTCTGCCTGATCAATTTAATTCTCTTTAATGTTTCCTTCATTTGTTCTTGTCCAAGCAATATTTTCTTTCCCACATCTTACCGGCAAGCTGGTGACAAGCAAGGTCTGCCATAAAGAGCTTCAAATGGAGCCATTTCTACGGTAGAATAGTAGCTATTGTTGTATGCAAATTCAACCAAACATAAATGATCTTCCCAGCTACCTCCAAAGTCAAGAACACAAGCCCTTAATAAGTCTTCTAATATCTTATTTACAATCCCAACTTGCCCATCAGTTTATGGGTGATATGATGTACTTAAGAATAATTCTACACCCATGGCCTCTTGAAAACTTCCCCGAAATCTTAAGGTGAATAAAGAATCCCTGTCACTTATGATTGTTTTAGGCACACCATGTAATATTTTATCACCTCTTTCATAGATAATTTAGCCAATTTGTTGGCATTCCTGTCAGATTTTATGGAATAAAATCGGCATATTTGGTTAACCTATACACCACTGCCCATATACTATGATCGCCTCTTTGAATTCTTGGCAATCCATCTATAAAATCCATTGAAATGCTTTCCCATTCCCATTTAGGCACCTCTAAGGGTTGCAACATGCCTGAAGGTTTTTGGTAATCTACCTTAACTTGTTGGCATGTTAAACACTTTGCCACATACTTTACCACTGCAACTTTCATCACTGGTCACTAATAAACTATTTTCAGATCATGGTACATTTTAGTTGGATGTATTATGTATTTGGTCTTGTGATGCTCATCCAAAAATTCTGCCTTTAATGTTAGGAACACAAAGCTTCTCGTTTTCTTGAGGTATCCCTGATTATCCACTTCAAAATTTTCGATTGCTATATTACTCAATAACATTTCCTTCTTCCTCCTTTAGTTGCTTATCCTGATCCTATAATCTTCCAGTTCTATCAGTGAGGCTTGATCTTATAGACACCAAGCTTAATTTCCCATATTCAATCATATCACAATGGTTTTATATAAATTCCCCTGTAACACCAGGAATTTTGACAATAAATTAGTTATTTAATTAGATTATCAAAATATGAATTTCTGGAAATGATCAAATTTGACCATGAAACATTAACCAATGAGTTCATCTCGGAATTCTGGTCAACTTTCATGTTTGGAGTTTCATGAACGAGGTCCATATGAAAAAGTTACAGACGAAATATGAAAAAAGGAAGAAAATAAATAAATAGAATAAATAATATATATTTTTCCTCTTTAACCAGCCTTCATTGGGCATTTCGGCCAGAGGGCGGTCGACCGCCCCAAGGGGGTGTCGACTGCTTTGGGCCTGTAGTGCCCAGTGACAACTAGGTTTTGAGGGGCATTTTCGTTATATTATATAATATAAAAGGTCGTATGTTTATTTAAACAAATCTAATGGTTCATGGCCAATTCCACTCATATAAACAAAAGGATGTTGGAGAATATGTTGTAGTTTGTTGTAAATCACTGAAGATTTGGAAATCAGTCCCAATAACACTGTTAAGATGTAGTTTTCTTCCAAATCTCTAGTTCCAGTGCAAATTGATGAATAGTTTAACTTTGATTTAAAAAATATGACAATGAATTATGTAATTTTTGATTTAAAAGACATATGCCTATTTGTGTTCAATGTTGTTAGGGTTTCGGGTTAGTTGTTGTAAATATGCCATTTTCTTCTTTTTGAATAAAAATACATTATTTTGAATTCACAAGAGATATGACAAAAAGATTGAAAAAGGGAAAAGTTTTGCAAATGTACGTATAAATATAAATATACATATTTGTGCGTAGTTTGCATCAACTATTCCAAAATATACATAAACATATATATATATATATTTCTTGTGGTTTTGAAATATGTCTATTCCATTAATCAGGCATAATTTACAATAATTATAGCTGTAACATCCCAGAAATTTCGACAACTGAAATATGGAATTAATAAAAGATTTAACTATTAATAATCAATTTTAAATTGATATTTGGGTTGGAAATTTAAAATCAAATATGTTTTTGTAAGTATAAATTGAACTCAATATTTAATTTAGAATGGTTGGTTGGGAATCAAATATTTAATGTTGAATATTTGAATTGAATTCGGTTGGATATTTGGATTGAATTGAAATTTGACTGAAAATAGAAATGGTTGAATTTAAAAATAAAAGTTATTGACGTTAAATAAATTGGAGATTTTATTTGTTGAAATATATGGAAAATTGGCTTGGATATGTGTGTATATAAAGAAACTGAAATGTAACATTTCAAATTGGAAATCAAACTGAGTTGTTGTGTGTGATCAAACAGTGAACCGACAAATAATTCGTAATTAAAATAACATTATATACAAACTGTAACAACCCAGTTTTCGGACTAATTTTATAATCTATTATATACATATTATACTAATGACTTAGATAATTTAGAGTTGTATAGCTGGAGAATATTAGAGTTAAATTTAATTAAATAAATAAGTTTTATTTATTTAATATCAGGGAAATTTCAAAACAAATTCAATTTTGTTGATGGGTTAAAATTCTGTAAATAACGGGTATGTGTATATAAAAACAAATATTTAACATTTTATCATTTTATTGTATTTTAATTTGTTTTGGAACTAATGTTAATATAAAATTACTTACGTAAAATGTGACTTCTTCGTAAGAAAAGGAAACAAAAGAAAATATTCATTTAAGCAAGATGTTAAATTAACATTGATATAGGATCAAATTCATTTAATTAGAATAATTATTTTATAAAATCATGTATAGGTATATTAGCTTGTTTATATTTAAGTTTGTGTTATTTTAACACTTTTTGTCGAAACTTGTTTTTTTTAAGTCATCTAAGGTGGGATATACATGAAGTAAAATACTATCATACTTCACATATAAACATAAAAGATATCTTGGCTTTTTAATACAAAAAATATGCATTTATATAAGGAAAAAGGTTACTTTGCATGATGCTACACTTGAAAACATTTAAAACATTTAGTACATGTTTTGCAGCAAATACAATAAATTAAAAAAGCACCTAGCATTTGTGTTCAAGCCAGGACATTTATATGCACATGTTCATGTGCAGCTAGTAACATGGCTATTGCTTATCCTGAAAACATCTACTCATATTATATAAACCACCACATCACTTCACCCTTAAGGCTGCAGCATCACTTAGAGTCAGCCTACACCCAAAGGCCTAGCTCCTATGACTGTGCGCATTTGTGTCCATCAATGCATAGACTAATTTGCTTAGGAACTAAGCTTGAAGACACTGATATGATGGTACACACTGTAGCTGAACAACATACATTAGACTAGGGAAGACTTTGATTGAAAAGACTAAACCACACTTCCTTTCAGTCGTAAGATGTTGCATGTGTACCTTGTTTTCCGTAAACGCCTACCTTACTTAAAACATGTATATTCCATGTATAAATACCCATAGAAACCCAGATGGATACACACATACTTCACGGGAACAATACACGCTCGTGAACTAGGACTAAAATGGTCGGGCACCATGAAGCAAGAAAGGGAAAAAAATCTGAAAACAAAAGCATGAAAATGGAAAGACAGTGGAAAATCATGTGAGTAAACCCTTATTTTAGATTAATTTTGATGCAAAGATATGTGGTCATTGATTGCTGCTGGGTGGATGGTATTATGTATATACATGCCAACTATGCTTAATTAAATCACCATAAACAAATCTGACAACCTGGGAATGAAGAGTTAGCAAGCACAATAAAATATATGGTGAATAAACCATCTAAAACCCTTTACTGTTTTACATAAACTTTTGGTGGATCCAAATCATAGGTATGTTTGGTATGCAACATCATATTAAATTCATGTATTTAAGTGATTTAAGGAGTCATATTTCGGAAACAAGTTAAGTTTGGACTTGAGTATAAAAAAAAGGAAGAAAAATCTAGGAAAAACAGAGTGCTCCTTAGAAACATAGCAGGAAAGTAAGCATAAGCTTAGTAAGTAAACACTTAAAACTTATTAATTGTTGTATATTTTATCCTAGTACGATAAAACTATAGGTGTGTAAATATAGAAGATTAAACTCGGCAATATAACTAGATGTAGACTTGAGTGTTTGAGAAACCTGAGAAAACAGAATTCAAAACATAGTAGTTATCCTGTGAGTGAACACTCTAAATCCCTATGCTGTTGCATGAATGTTGACTGGTTTTAAAACTATATGTATGCATCCATCATATTGATGCAATACTTGAAATTGTAGTTAAACTATGGCTTGATGGTTGAATGTATAAGAAACACTATTTAGATAAGTGAGTAACACCTTAAATATCCTTACTATTTTAAATAGATCTTTACATGGATTCAACCCTATGTATGTTGCTATGTAACCATTATATAGAACTCAAATATTGTTGTTATTAGAAGTTTAAACCTCTGAAATAGTTAGATTAAACAACCTGAGAAAGAAAATATATAAACAAAAGAAAAACAGAAAAATAGTAATATGTGTAAATGGTAAGTAAACTCTTACCTTTACTCTTCAATCTATTTCATAGTTGTTTGGATAATAGAATCCAAACATATGTTGTTCATATCATTGTTACTGGGTATATAACATCATATATGCATATGATATGATAAATCTGAAACTCTAGAAGAAAAGAAAAAAACATCAATGTCAGTGAACACCAATACAAGACTGTGAACATATTTAGTGAGTAGGCTACTTAACTTCCTTCCCAACTTAATTCATCAATGTTCTATCATATGTATGAATATGTTTCGAGTTTGTGTTTTCCTCTTATGTGATTTGATACCGTTACCTAGAAATAATCACAGTAGAATGTTAAACTTTGCACACAACAAAAAAGATATATACCCTCTTGTTGATTGAAAAATAAAAAACAACAGCACTAATCCTAGATGATTATTTTAAGTGAATCCAACATGAAAGATCCCATATATACTCTAAAATTAGTTTTAATCCAAACGTCAGTATATATTAGCAAAAATTTACGGATGATAGTAAAAATCAGTAATACTCAAACTTTCATACATCACGATATATAAACTTAGATATATAGATATAATTATTATGAAAAATCATGAATTTTAATATAAAAATTCTGATTTTTAATAGCCTATGTAATGAAAATTTCTAGGTTCATCTAAATTGGGATTTTGATCAAATTAGGGCGATGGGTGTGGTTGTGGATGGTGGCGCCGGATTATAAGGAGGACGGTTGATTAGAAAATATGGAAAAATATAACTAAAATTTTTAAACAAGTCAAATTAGAGATTTGGATTTTTTTTTTTAAAATAGGATTTGCTACGTGTTTGGTGGAGTAGGGTTAAGGGTGGACTGTGTTACCATGGTGATGATATAGGGTTTGCACCGGGTGGAATAGGGAGATGGGTTTGTCAATGATCTCGTGGTGAAGTTTCATGGTGATCGGAGCAACATGGTGGTGGTGGGAGACTTCTTCATGGCGACGCTTACATTATTGAACTTCTGTGAAATTTCGTTTTTTTACACAATGGTGAAGAAGTGTTCTCGGGTATGAAGATGGATTGGGAACTGGAATCTGGACTTGTGGCGATGATCAGAACAAGGAGGTGGTGGCGGCATTGGTGGTGCATGTGCACGGGTTCAGCTGTGTACAGGGAGGGAAGGAAGAAAGCATGATAGGAGACAAAAGAAGAAAGGTTTGGTATGGCAAAAGAAACAAGGGGAAAAAAGGAATGAGCGGACCAGAAGAAGCTAGTGATCGGAGCATGCAGATCCAAGATTTTCACTTGCCAGAACCGTGATTTTTCTTTGATTTTGGAGCGCTTGGCAGAAGCAAGGAAGAATGTAAAAGGGAAGTGAACAAATCGGTAAAGGAATTTGGGTCATGGGCTTAGGCTATGGCGGGTTCTTGGGCCTTTGGGCCCGAAGAAATGAAATAAAATAAGTTATATGTTTGTTTAAAATGTAAGGCTTCTTTTTAAATTTAAACACATATATAAAACTAAAATTAAAGAAAGAGGAAAGATCGCCTAAGTAGTTTACCAAAAATGACAAATAAAATAATGTATGTGCATGAAGACTTGACTGTAATCGGTCTCGGAAAATTTATGCTTTAATAAAATATTATTAAGAACTAAAAGAGAATATATATAAATAGTGCAATAGTCAAAAATTCTTGATGCTATCGAGCCGGAACACTACAAGGATTTAAGACTGAGCTTCACTGATCTATATGCCTTTACAAAGGATAGGAAGCCAGCAGCCTCTAGAGTTATCTACCACTTCGCTATTCCGAGGTTTTGGGAAACTCGGACTTATGTAAGGAAGGATTGTGAAAGCTATTGAATTATATCATAATCGCAAAATAGAAGTCGACGTCTAAACTTAAATTTAAATCTTCGATATTTATTTATATATATAAATTATTGAAAACAAAACAAATGTCTAAATAAGTCCATGCATTTATTTCCAAAGAAATAGAAATAAATATAATGTGAAATTAGCTGTTATCGAAGATCAAATATTTCAAACTATTATTTAGGTTAAAATTAAACGTCGAACCATTGTTATTGTTTTAAAAAAATGGTTGTTGTTAATCATCTGTTATGCTATGAAGTGATCAATCTAGATTTGTCGAAATAAAACGTTGACACGTTTTATTTTACTTTGAGTGGCTTATATAAATTAACTGTTCTAAAATTAAAAATGAGATCGTACAAGTTAAATAAATCTGAGTAGACATGTCAGGGAAATTATCTAATTATATAAATTAAATTGTACAAATGTTTTACTCATCTACACTGTTTAAATTTGATCGTTAAAACACCGACTATCAAATAATATCCCCTACGTGTTAGTTCAAAAAACCGGGATGGGAACTGGACCCAAAACCACTTCGAACTGGCCTTACATAAACTAACTTGCAGGATACTTATATAAATGAATAGAAGACCATGGATCTTCATGACTGGAGGATTTACTTGTTAAAATTCTCTGACGGCCGTCAGAGTTATTATAACTTGTAATTCTTTCGTGATTGAAGTCTTCGGATTTGCAAGGACTATTCACTACTGGTCCATGTGGTGATTCCTATATTGGATGCAGTAAGAAAGTATCTTTGGTTCATCCTGTTCTGGGATGACTTGTATGGACGAATGTTTGATAGAGTATTTCCAAATAAGTCACGTACGTTGATTTCTTCAAATGCACCATAGTTGGCGGCGGAGAAGGGCACTTCTCTTAGCCAATAACTAGGGTATTTTTGTGGACGTTAATTAGTGATTTCGGTGGATCTGACGATGTGGCATTCAAAGTAAACGGTGGCCAAATGTTCTAAAGGTAAATTCTAACCTCAAGCCTCAACAACTAGGAAATGACGAAAATCGGGTAGGCAACATGGTTATGTGGGGTCGCTCCCATTAGGGTATATAATCACCTATCTAGAGAAATTCCTTTTGCTTCTTGATGCTGTCCCTTTCGGGTAACAGTTGCTGATCCCAACCATTTGTGATATACATTCGATGCACTCAAGTGAAATGAGTGGTTGGTTATGTGTGGGCCGGGTTGCAAGACGTTCTTATTGAACCCAGTGTATTCCCCACCAGAGATACTGTAACACCCTGTATTTTCTATGAACATTAAAGTAACAAATTAAAGTATAGTTAATTTTTAAGAGAAGAATTAAGGGAAACGGGTTATTCCATTGCGTTCGTCACGGAATTCTTCTTGAGATAGAGTCTGAGTTTTCGTAAATCGGACTCCGTATGAAGGAGTTATGACCTTCAGAATATTCAAGAATTTAAATAATAAAACCAGCTCCAAATTCAAAAACCCCGAAGCAGGCTGGGCGGGAAATTTCCCACCCAGAGACCAGGTCGACCAAGGGGTCGACCTGGGGGTTGACCAGGGTACATAGGTCAACCTATGGGTCAACCTGGGGGTTGACCTCCTCCCCTCGGGCCAGATCTAAAACCTGACGATTTCTTTGTGTGACGATTTTTTGAGTCATTAGGGCTTGTGTGGCAAGTTCTGGTTGGTTCTCTTAGGTTTGAATGGCTTTGATTTGTCCTTGGTTGATCTAATGGCTTTTATTAAATCAAACTTCTATATAAGCAGCCTAAATCTAAACCCTAAACCACACAAATTCATTCCAAGGAGCCACCATGTTGTCAATGATCTTCCTAACCTAGCCACCATTTCTTCTTAAACTAGAAAGCAAGATTAAAGCTATGAATCAAATCAAACCTAAAGTAGAAGAACAATTAGTCTACATCAAGGGAGAGCTATTCAGTTTCAGAATACAGATCCCAGAAAACAAGATTGCCTTTGTTTGGTAAGTCAGTTACTTTTTAGATTTGATCCCCTAAATCTAATTGTGACATGTAATAAAATGAATATGAGAATATGCCTGATGTAAGCTATCCTTTCATTGAATCTGTGCTTGAATATATATATATATCTTTGGGAATCATATTTGACTATGAAATTGGTCCAATCATATCTCTCCTTGTTGTATATCAGAATTGTAATCCTCTTTATGTTCGTGATATAATTCTTGTCAAACCATGTTGTGATGATTCATGATGATATTCATATCATATCTATATGCCTGCGATGTATTCTTTGCAAAACTTGTCTTTTTAGTACATCAAGTTTATTGGACCAATGGTTCTTATCATCATATGACTATGACTGTCCCTACGATGTTCCATCTTGCTTCTCCCCTTATTTTATGAATCTTGAGTTAAAACTCGAAATACGTACGTTATGAATGCGGGGGAAATTTGGTATAACATGAAATTGACATTTATTTGGCATAATTTGGAACATGTATTATGGCATGACTGCTAAGGTGCAATTTAGGGTAATTTGACATGAATTATGGAATATGTAATTTGACATATTGAACCTAGAATTGGCATGAACGACAAAGTATGAAATTGGAATATAAATCAAGTTTTGGCATAATTGTTGTTGTTGTGAATTTGGGGTAACTTGAGCATTAAATCTAGGTTGGGCGTAAAATGAAAAATTGGAACATTAAATCTAGATTTGGCCTAACTATTGATTTGGGACGCCAAGTATAATGAATATTGTAATTTCGGGGCATGACTATAATTACAAACTTGGAAAGTTTAGGCGTAGCCTATTTTGAGTAATAACTTGAAAATTGAATTTAAGGCCATAACTTGCAACTAGTTTTGTTGGGCATAACTTAAGAATTGGAACACGACTGGTTGGGAAAATTAGCATGAAAATCTAGACTTGGACATTTATGTTAAATGTAGCATAATCTTAAATTGACAACAATTGTGAATAATTTACATATAAACTGTAAATATGTAAATTAGCGAAAAGATGAACGTGCCTAACCCGAGGTTAGATTGAGTTGTGGTGTAAAACTACCCGGAACCGCCCGGCACATCCAGTAACCACAACAACGCCTATCTAATGTGAGAGGTTAGTGCATCATGCCCAAGAAAAACCCGTAGTTTGATTGAGTTTTGGTGTAAAACTGCCCGGAACCGCCCAGCACATCCAGTAACCGCAACAACACATATCTAATGTGAGAGGTTGGTGCATTAATAAATCAATTAATGCTAATGAACAAGACATGCTAAGATGAATGACTAGGGTTAAGTTCATAGGAATACTTAACCAATATAACAAGATGAATGACTAGGGTTAAGTTAATGAGAAACACTTAACCAATATAACAAGATGGATGGGTAGGGTTAAGTAATAAAAAACACTTAACCAATATAACTTGATTTGTGGTAAGGTTAATTTAAAACAAGAGGGCAACACTTAACCAGTATAACTTGATTTGTGGTAAGGTTAAGTTAAAACAAGGGGGAAACACTTAACCAACATGACATGATGAATGGGAAGGGTTAAGTTAACACGAGAGGGCAACAATATGACTTGATTTGTGGTAGGGTTAAGTTAACACAAGAAGTAAACACTTAACCAAAGTAACATGACATGATGAGAAGGTGGGTTATGTTAACTTGAATTGATTGATGACACTTAACCAATACAACAAGATGAACACGTAGGGTTAAGTTAACAAGAAACACTTGACCAATATAACTTGATGAACGAACGGGGTTAAGTTAATAGGAAAAATTTATCCAATCCAACATGATAAATATGGAGGGTTGACTTAATAGAAAACACTTAGCCAACATGACATGATAAATGGGCGGGTCAAGTTAACATGAATGGACAAAAACTTAACCGTTAAATAAACATGCTTGAATTGATGGGAGGGTTAAGTACATCTTGTGTAGGTGGGTAATATTAGTACATATAGGCCCACAAAACTTAACCGTTAAATAAATATGCTTGAATCGATGGGAGGGTTAAGTACATCTTGTGTAGGTGGGTAATAATAGTACATATAGGCCCACAAAACGTAACCGTTAAATAAACATGTTTTAATCGATGGGAGGGTTAAGTACACTGTAACAACCCGTAAAATCTGGGCCAGTTTAAAATTTTTATTTTGGCAATTTTATCGAATTTTGATTATTTAAAATGAATTATTTTAAATAATATCGACGAGAAATTTATTTTGAATATAATTAGAACGTATATATTATATACGTCGTCGTTAGAATATATGATAATTATATATAATTATAAAAGGAATTAAAAATGGCGCGGTAGTTCGAAAATTCGATTTCTAATTTCAAATGAATATACAGAATTCAATATAAGTCAGAATTGAACGAAACAAGAAATATTTGAATCTGTATAACTATATCTTTGTAACGAAGTTAACAAACTGGGATTTCATCTTAGAAATGATAAGATATGTCCAGTTTAAAATTAGAAATAGTCGCTGTGGAATTTATATATATTTTTATATATATAAGGCCCTTAAAAATAGACATTTTGCAAACGACCTCGGATTTCGACGAAACCAGTTTTGTTAGGTCCGTGTTGTTAAGTTATTGCTAGGTTTCAAATTTCATAATTTTTCGAATCAATATGTGAGCGTGGCAAAGGAAAATGCGTTTGACCATTTTCAGTTGATTTTAATCGACTGGAAATGGGCCAATTTTCAAACGGTCTCAGAATTCGACGAAACTAGTTTTGTTACGACCGTATCGTCAATACGAAGCTAGAAAATATTTTTCGGGAATTTTTCTAGTTAGTATGTGGCCTCGGTAAATTGAAATGTGCGTTCAAATTCAATATATAGAGTTATATTTTGATTTTGACGAAAACTGATCGAAACGGCCGAACTGGCTTACGAAACATATCCCATTGTGTTCGGGATTGGGTTATTTAGCTAGGGGCAACGGTCGTTGGGTTTGAATTGGGGTTCAGACCAATAAACAAGCCGCTTTCAAATTAAATAATAATTAAATATTTAAATATAAAATAAAATAAAATAAAATAA
Organism: Allium sativum; assembly: GCA_030737875.1. NCBI lineage: Eukaryota > Viridiplantae > Streptophyta > Magnoliopsida > Asparagales > Amaryllidaceae > Allium > Allium sativum. The sequence continues at coordinate 968,926,617 of CM060918.1, read as the reverse complement.
AACACCTTAACCCTAACTATCAGAAACCCGCCGCCCTCATTAAAACAAACGGCTGAAAGGTTCAGAAAAAGATTTCGAATTTTCCCTAAATCCTCCAAGAATTATTCCACGATTTCAAAACAAAAATAGAAGAAGAAGGTGAGGGCTTCAGATTGGAAGGGGTTTGATCGTGTCTAGTGCTTCGAGGTGTGTGATTTCGAGCTCTAGAGCCCCGCCGTTCTCAGCCGATTTCCAACACCTAAGGATGATCGAGCTTGCCGCCGTGACCAGGGGAGGGAGGCGCCGTTAGGGCGGATGTCGTGGGCTACTCCGATATGCTCCAAGGACCTCGAACTGCGTGCAGAATGCAAACCTAATTTAAAGCCCTAAATCGAAAATCGTCGGCCTGTGTTAAGGTAAGAGAAAAGGTTTTATTTGTATTTATTCTTTTTAAATTTTATAATCAGTTTAAAGCAGTTTTAAAAATCAGTTTAAAGCAGTTTTAAAAATCAGTTTTAAAGCAGTTTTAAAAATCAGTTTAAAGCAGTTTTAAAAATCAGTTTAAAGCAGTTTTAAAAATCAGTTTAAAGCAGTTTTAAAAATCAGTTTAAAGCAGTTTTAAAAATCAGTTTAAAGCAGTTTTAAAAATCAGTTTAAAGCAGTTTTAAAAATCAGTTTAAAGCAGTTTTAAAAATCAGTTTTAAAGCAATTTTATAATCAGTTTAAAGAAATTTTATAATCAGTTTAAAGCAGTTTTAAAAATCAGTTTAAAGCAGTTTTAAAAATCAGTTTTAAAGCAATTTTATAATCAGTTTAAAGCAATTTTAAAATCAGTTTAAAGCAATTTTATAATCAGTTTAAAGCAATTTTATAATCACTTTAAAGCAATTTTATAATCAGTTTAAAGCAGTTTTTTTTTTTTAAAAAAAAAATCAGTTATAACAGTTTAAATACAGTTTAAAATTCAGTTTAAGATCAGTTTAAATTTGTTTTTTTTGATATATGGGCTTTATAGGAAAATATACTTTGTTTTGAAAATAGGAAAATATACTTTGTTTTGAAAATAGGAAAATATACTTTGTTTTGAAAATAGGAAAATATACTTTGTTTTGAAAATAGGAAAATATACTTTGTTTTGAAAATAGGAAAATATACTTTGTTTTGAAAATAGGAAAATATACTTTGTTTTCAAAATAGCAAAAATGTGATTTTTATATATTGAACTTCGATAGAAAAATGTGATTTTCATATATTGAACTTCGATAGAAAAATGTGATTTTTATATATTGAACTTCGATAGAAAAATGTGATTTTTATATATTAAATAGCGTAGTAAAAATTCGATTTTTACATAGGTGGTGGAAGCGGACAACGAAGGTGACAAAAAGGCGAAACGACGAAGACTTCTGCAAATGAAGTGCCGTGGAGCTAGGATAGCTATCGGTGAGAATTTCTCACTCTTCAATTTATTTTCTAGTTATATATATATACTAGGATGCAGACGGTGTTTAGTAGCACCCGACACAATCGTCCACAGACCATGGACTTGTTTGTTTGGCTGTTTGGTGATTGATTGCGATATTGGTTTGAATGTGGTTTGTGGTGTGAAAAATCGAATCGATAAATTGGTTAGGATTAGACGTGCGCCGTTATAAGGCGAAGGAGTAAGGCTAGGTTAGACGCTTACTCCAAATTTTGTGGTTTGCATAATGAAATTGATTTGATTGATGTGTGAATGGCGTGGGCCTTCACTAGACCGGGGATAAGGCTAGGCCTTGTCCCGTTTCTAGTATCGTGCCGTTATGCCGCCGAAATTTTCTAAAATATGTTAGAAAAATAAAAATATCATTTTATTGTGTAAATGAATTGAATAGAAATTCATAGGTTGAAATAAAATGTTTTATCGTTAAAAATATAATTTTTAACGTGAAGTGAATAAAATAGAATATTCATTTACAAACCAGACGGTTTGTTTATGTACACCTATTTGAATGACATTGATTGGGACGATAAATTTTACACATCGCCCAACAGCACAAATAAAATATGTGTTTGATTGTTTGAAACCCCACACGGGTGTTGGGATGAAATTTGAAGTTCACTCATCCTGATTGATTAAATATGTCGATCGATTGATTGACAGGCTGTTATAAGCGTTGAATATCTATATTTGATGCTTTTACAGTGTAGTGCACTTTGGTTGATGGTTGATTATTTTCAATGTTATTATATACATGTGTTGTATGAAAATCCATATAATTAACTTTATATGGTAATTGATTGGGCCTCATTCCAATTTGAAAAATAAAGAATATTATAAAATAAAAGTTCATGTGTTGACAGTACTCATCCATTGAGATTGGTCATGTGTTGAACGAAATATTTTAGTAATAAAATTTATATCTTTATCAATATAAAATAAAGGTTCATGTGTTGACAGTACTCATCCATTGAGATTGGTCATGTGTTGAACGAAATATTTTAGTACTGACAACTATTTTGAAAAAGAAATATTTGAAATAGAATATTTGAAAATAGAAATATATGAAGCCGTATTGATTAGATTGACGCCATTTTGACGTGAACGATATGAATTGAATTGAAAACGATTTCGAAATGAATTGAATTGAAAACGATTTCGAAATGAATTGAATTGAAAACGATTTCGAAATGAAATGAATTGAAAACGATTTCGAAATGAAATGAATTGAAAACGATTTCGAAATGAATTGAATTGAAAACGATTTCGAAATGAATTGAATTGAAAACGATTTTGAAATGAAATGAATTGAAAACGATTTCGAAATGAATTGAATTGAAAACGAATTCAAATTGAATCGAAAGCGAATTGAAATGAATTCAAATTGAATTGAAATTTGAATTGAATAGAAATGAATTTTAAAACGAATTTATAAAGAAGAATTCAATTTTGAATTGAATTGAAAAGAAAGTTGAAATTGCTTTTGAAACGATTTTAAAACTATTTATATAATTCGTTTTAAATAGAAATCGACGAAATATATATTATATATATTATATATATAATATAATGGCCTGAATAGAACGCACCGCGCCGCGGCAGTTCACGAATTTCGACCATTTATTTCAAACGGACATTACGGGAGATCCGACCGTCGGATTCTCCTAAAACCGGAACCGTTGGGTTCGTATCGAAAAGAGCTTTCTAATGAATATTAGAAATTTGAAATCTAACGGTTGGATTTGGAGATACGTCCAAATCAAATTCGAAAAAGGTGGCTGTAAGTGCAGTTCGATGACCGTTGATGGAAATCGACTGTACGGGCCTTGATAAAATTATTAAAAATAGTAATAATTTGTGTAAAATCATAAGAAATGATTTATGAAGATTTGGGATGAAAAACTCCATATTCGAAAAGATAAAATAGGTTTTTATCGAAATGAACTAGTTTTGAACTAGAAATATAATTCTATTTATTTTTAAATAAATAAATTGAATTCGAAAAGGGTTTTAAAAATAACCAGAATTTCCAATGATTGCATTGGAGTGGATTTGAATCGAAATTGTCTTCGGAATATTTCGATGTTGGAATTCGTGATTATACAGGTGTTGTTATGGAAATTTGAAAGATATATATTTATATCGTTATTTCCAATACGACATTTGTTAGTCGTAGAATTCGATATTGAATATAAGTCGATATATTTCCTATTCAGAGCCTTGTATTGAATATCGAATGTGATTTGGGTTTGTCGTGAATGGTGTCTTCACTAACACCGTTCTTGAACCCAGTTGAGAAAAGATTAAATCTTTTTATTTAGATTTAATGAAGTGTACCAATTAAATAATATTTAATTGAAATTGAATTGATATTGATTTTTGGGTTTATCGTGAACAGTGTTTTAAATAACACTCGTTCTTTAACCCGATAATTAATGGAATGTGATTTTGGGTTTATCGTGAACCGTGTTTTAAATGACACTGATTCTTTAACCCAGTCGAAGATTAAAACTAAGTGGAGTTTTAATGAATCTGTAATTAGATTGAAATGATCGAAAGTGGAGTATCACCAGTTTTGCTCCAGGCGATAGTTAAATCTTTAATTAGATTTGAACGTGAAATGGTAATTGAATTTACCGATAACACTGTGGTGTTAAATATGAAGTATTACCAGTTTTACTTCATGGGATAAATAGGTTGGGATTGGGAAATTAAAACAAATGATTACTTCGGTAAGGTTCGTTAATCCCGACTAGTTTGAATTGAGATTCAAAAATAGAATAAAGAATAAATTCAAGGAATTTATCTTGGATTAAATTAATGGGAACCTTTCCCTATGAATGTGAAATTTAGAAACTAACTGTCGGTTAGCCAAGCAGAATGGTTTTCTGAATATTGATCTGATGTTGGTTTCGGCCTTCGGGGTTAATATTTGGGGAATTATTCTCTTGATTAATTTACGGTTAGTGACTAATGAATTGGAATGAGGTGTATGTTGTGTTTGTGTAACACTTATTTAAAATATACGCGAGTTATTCGGAAAGACCGGGTTTATCCCATTCTGAATAACTGATACGACGATAAGTCGAAGATGAAGACGATGGTCGAAGACCGGAAGTCTTCACGTCGTTTGGGTGATTACTGATGATCTTGATTGGGCTGTACACCCAAGAAGATGGAAACAGTTGGTGATCGTTCAGACGTACTTGGAGATCGATGGATACGCGGGGTACTAGGTGCCTCCGGTTTCGTTCAAACCCAGAACGGACTTGTAAATGGACTGTGTGTCTGACATTGGATTTTAGTCCGTGTGATTGATCTCTATTAAATATATATCTGTTTGGCGGCGGAGAATTTATTCTCTTGCTTAACGCCCTTCTCTGAGACGTACGAGCTCAGGGGTTATATATTGATGGATATCAATCGCATGGAGTGAATTGCCTGTGTGGCATGCCTAAGTGGCAAATGATCAAGGCTTCTGTTGAAAAGCAAAGTCTTGTGGTTGATGATCGAAGCACGGCCTTTGTGGCGTAGCTTTGTGTAACGTTGATTCGCGAGTATCACACCCGGTATGAATCAAAAACGGGAGACGGACCTCAGGGAGGGCATGCGTTTCTTTCTAGTTATGAGTGGCGTCAGTGCTTGAACTGGCTGACGAGTTTGACTCATGTGGATGTTACTTATTATTACTTGCTGAAAAGCGAGGCGCCTCGTGATATCGGTTTCGGCCGATGCTTCTGGTCGGCTGACGGGCCAGGCTTACGCCCCAAAGGGCGGGGAAACGTAGTGTTCAGGCATAATAATCCACATCGGTGGACCGGCCCTGACGATCTAAAGGGTCGATGCGCTCTGACCCTGTGGCTCGGGCTAGAGAGTCACAAATCGGTAGAGGATCTTGCCCCTAGCCTCGGTTCATACCATAAATGATAACCCAACTTCCAATACGACATTTGCGGTTTTTATTGTAAACTTATATATGACGACATAGTGTTATGGGCCATTCATGCCGCCTATGATTGATACTTATGATTTGAAGTTGTTTTATACACTATGCACTTATAGTAGTATCAAATGATTTGTTTTAAGCGTATCAAGCATTCTTTGGCTGTTATAAGGGAAAACCCTATCCCCCGGCTTGCGTTTGCATTGTGTGATAGGACCTGGGTCTTATAACAGCTTTATTTTTCTTTATTTAGCATTGCGCTGTTTGTTTTATGCACTGGTATTCTTGGGAGGAAACCCGTTCCGTGTTATACGGCGTGGTCCCTTGATTTACCTAGCTTTAAAAATAAAGATTAACTGTTTTAGTTCTCACACCAGTCCCATGACTGACCTGGAGTTTATTGTTTTGACCTAAACTCTGGGTGCCCCTATTTTGACACGGGCAGCTAGTAGTTTTGGTTTTGCAGATTTATATTCACAGGATCCTGGTTTACAGCTGGAACGATATCCGGAAAGCTTTGTATCCGTATATCTCTTCTAGTTGTGTATTGTATTATTTTCCGCTGCTATGTATTTAAATGTAATTTGAATCTCTGATATTTCTGTGTAATATTCATTTATACTCTGTATATTCTTGTAATCTGATGCATTGTTGTAATATACAATGAAGTGTTCTTTGATATGTGTTCTGTTGTGATTTGTTCTCGAACTATCCGACACTTTCCTTTACGGGGAAGTTACGGGCTTTTACAGTTGGTATCAGAGCTTTGGTTTACAGAGCTCGAGAACAAGGCACATTATAACCATACGAAAGAATTCATCAGATATTGGATTAGTAATGTCCAATGGGGATGACTCGTTAGAGATGGGATCAGTAGTATCCTAGAACGAGTGTGAAGAGTATATTTTTAAAATGAAAACAAATTTTTGTTTTGAAAATTTAAATCAATTATTCGCATTTGATTATTTATTTATATTGATATGGACAGTCCAGTATATAAATATTTTGCGTATACGTCTGATCCACGTGTATTTGAAATTTTAATATACTGGATAGATATAGAATCACACCCTAGTCGCCCGAAGATGATTCTGATGATAGTTCGAACATCATTAGAATTGGTATTCGTGTTTCGAAGGTGTGATATCTATATATTTCCTATTGACTGGTGTGAGAACCAAAATTAGATAGGGCCTATTGTTGTGATTTGGCATCAAGAACATGATTTTTGTATATGTATTAAAATTATGAATTTCAAACTCTAATTCAATAATTGATTGATGTTTGTGTTGGTTGTTTATTTGTTTGCTAATTTTGAACCATTTGGCATAATTGAATCAATTATTGAACTATATTGAAAATTGGTCGCATTTTCTTGCATATACATGTATATCATTGAACAGGTCATAGCAAGGAGGCTAGAGCCAGAGAATAAAATTTGTTTGCCCGACAAATAGGTACATGTTTACTACATGATTTACTGTTTTGTTTGGGTGATGATGATTTTGTGAGCCTATTGGCTAGCCGCTTGGCTTTTTCTTTTTCTTTTTGAGATCTGAAGGACCGGGGAAGCTATTTGAAATTCCCCGATGCTCCCGGTGCAGGGGAGGTTATGGCGAAATTTTTCGAAAATTTAGGGAGTTAGCCAAATTTTTGAAATTTTGAAAATTCTCAGAAACTGAAAAGTTAGAGAATGTAAGCCAGAACGAATGTAGAGTTGATTGATCAAACCACTTTCGACTTTGTTCCTTTTCGGGGACGAAAAGTTTTAAGTGGGGGAGATTGTAACAACCCGTAAAATCTGGGCCAGTTTAAATTTTTTATTTTGGCAATTTTATCGAATTTTGATTATTTAAAATGAATTATTTTAAATAATATCGACGAGAAATTTATTTTGAATATAATTAGAACGTATATATTATATACGTCGTCGTTAGAATATATAATAATTATATATAATTATAAAAGGAATTGAAAATGGCGCGGTAGTTCGAAAATTCGATTTCTAATTTCAAATGAATATACAGAATTCAATATAAGTCAGAATTGAACGAAACAAGAAATATTTGAATCTGTATAACTATATCTTTGTAACGAAGTTAACAAACTGGGATTTCATCTTAGAAATGATAAGATATGTCCAGTTTAAAATTAGAAATAGTCGCTGTGGAATTTATATATATTTTTATATATATAAGGCCCTTAAAAATAGACATTTTGCAAACGACCTCGGATTTCGACGAAACCAGTTTTGTTAGGTCCGTGTTGTTAAGTTATTGCTAGGTTTCAAATTTCATAATTTTTCGAATCAATATGTGAGCGTGGAAAAGGAAAATGCGTTTGACCATTTTCAGTTGATTTTAATCGACTGGAAATGGGCCAATTTTCAAACGGTCTCAGAATTCGATGAAACTAGTTTTGTTAGGACCGTATCGTCAATACGAAGCTAGAAAATATTTTTCGGGAATTTTTCTAGTTAGTATGTGGCCTCGGTAAATTGAAATGTGCGTTCAAATTCAATATATAGAGTTATATTTTGATTTTGACGAAAACTGATCGAAACGGCCGAACTGGCTTACGAAACATATCCCATTGTGTTCGGGATTGGGGTATTTAGCTAGGGGCAACGGTCGTTGGGTTTGAATTGGGGTTCAGACCAATAAACAAGCCGCTTTCAAATTAAATAATAATTAAATATTTAAATATAAAATAAAATAAAATAAAACACCTTAACCCTAACTATCAGAAACCCGCCGCCCTCATTAAAACAAACGGCTGAAAGGTTCAGAAAAAGATTTCGAATTTTCCCCAAATCCTCCAAGAATTATTCAACGGTTTCAAAACAAAAATAGAAGAAGAAGGTGAGGGCTTCAGATTGGAAGGGGTTTGATCGTGTCTAGTGCTTCGAGGTGTGTGATTTCGAGCTCCAGAGCCCCGCCGTTCTCAGCCGATTTCCGACACCTAAGGATGATCGAGCTCGCCGCCGTGACCAAGGGAGGGAGGCGCCGTTAGGGCGGATGTCGTGGGCTACTCCGATCTGCTCCAGGAACCTCGAACTGCGTGCAGAATGCAAACCTAGTTTAAAGCCCTAAATCGAAAATCGTCGGCCTGTGTTAAGGTAAGAGAAAAGGTTTTATTTGTATTTATTCTTTTTAAATTTTATAATCAGTTTAAAGCAGTTTTAAAAATCAGTTTAAAGCAGTTTTAAAAATCAGTTTTAAAGCAGTTTTAAAAATCAGTTTAAAGCAGTTTTAAAAATCAGTTTAAAGCAGTTTTAAAAATCAGTTTAAAGCAGTTTTAAAAATCAGTTTAAAGCAGTTTTAAAAATCAGTTTAAAGCAGTTTTAAAAATCAGTTTAAAGCAGTTTTAAAAATCAGTTTAAAGCAGTTTTAAAAATCAGTTTTAAAGCAATTTTATAATCAGTTTAAAGAAATTTTATAATCAGTTTAAAGCAGTTTTAAAAATCAGTTTAAAGCAGTTTTAAAAATCAGTTTTAAAGCAATTTTATAATCAGTTTAAAGCAATTTTAAAATCAGTTTAAAGCAATTTTATAATCAGTTTAAAGCAATTTTATAATCAGTTTAAAGCAATTTTATAATCAGTTTAAAGCAGTTTTAAAAAAAAAAAATCAGTTATAACAGTTTAAATACAGTTTAAAATTCAGTTTAAGATCAGTTTAAATTTGTTTTTTTTTAATATATGGGCTTTATAGGAAAATATACTTTGTTTTGAAAATAGGAAAATATACTTTGTTTTGAAAATAGGAAAATATACTTTGTTTTGAAAATAGGAAAATATACTTTGTTTTGAAAATAGGAAAATATACTTTGTTTTGAAAATAGGAAAATATACTTTGTTTTGAAAATAGGAAAATATACTTTGTTTTGAAAATAGGAAAATATACTTTGTTTTCAAAATAGCAAAAATGTGATTTTTATATATTGAACTTCGATAGAAAAATGTGATTTTTATATATTGAACTTCGATAGAAAAATGTGATTTTTATATATTGAACTTCGATAGAAAAATGTGATTTTTATATATTGAACTTCGATAGAAAAATGTGATTTTTATATATTAAATAGCGTAGTAAAAATTCGATTTTTACATAGGTGGTGGAAGCGGACAACGAAGGTGACAAAAAGGCGAAACGACGAAGACTTCTGCAAATGAAGTGCCGTGGAGCTAGGATAGCTATCGGTGAGAATTTCTCACTCTTCAATTTATTTTCTAGTTATATATATATACTAGGATGCAGACGGTGTTTAGTAGCACCCGACACAATCGTCCACAGACCATGGACTTGTTTGTTTGGCTGTTTGGTGATTGATTGCGATATTGGTTTGAATGTGGTTTGTGGTGTGAAAAATCGAATCGATAAATTGGTTAGGATTAGACGTGCGCCGTTATAAGGCGAAGGAGTAAGGCTAGGTTAGACGCTTACTCCAAATTTTGTGGTTTGCATAATGAAATTGATTTGATTGATGTGTGAATGGCGTGGGCCTTCACTAGACCGGGGATAAGGCTAGGCCTTGTCCCGTTTCTAGTATCGTGCCGTTATGCCGCCGAAATTTTCTAAAATATGTTAGAAAAATAAAAATATCATTTTATTGTGTAAATGAATTGAATAGAAATTCATAGGTTGAAATAAAATGTTTTATCGTTAAAAATATAATTTTTAACGTGAAGTGAATAAAATAGAATATTCATTTACAAACCAGACGGTTTGTTTATGTACACCTATTTGAATGACATTGATTGGGACGATAAATTTTACACATCGCCCAACAGCACAAATAAAATATGTGTTTGATTGTTTGAAACCCCACACGGGTGTTGGGATGAAATTTGAAGTTCACTCATCCTGATTGATTAAATATGTCGATCGATTGATTGACAGGCTGTTATAAGCGTTGAATATCTATATTTGATGCTTTTACAGTGTAGTGCACTTTGGTTGATGGTTGATTATTTTCAATGTTATTATATACATGTGTTGTATGAAAATCCATATAATTAACTTTATATGGTAATTGATTGGGCCTCATTCCAATTTGAAAAATAAAGAATATTATAAAATAAAAGTTCATGTGTTGACAGTACTCATCCATTGAGATTGGTCATGTGTTGAACGAAATATTTTAGTAATAAAATTTATATCTTTATCAATATAAAATAAAGGTTCATGTGTTGACAGTACTCATCCATTGAGATTGGTCATGTGTTGAACGAAATATTTTAGTACTGACAACTATTTTGAAAAAGAAATATTTGAAATAGAATATTTGAAAATAGAAATATATGAAGCCGTATTGATTAGATTGACGCCATTTTGACGTGAACGATATGAATTGAATTGAAAACGATTTCGAAATGAATTGAATTGAAAACGATTTCGAAATGAATTGAATTGAAAACGATTTCGAAATGAAATGAATTGAAAACGATTTCGAAATGAAATGAATTGAAAACGATTTCGAAATGAATTGAATTGAAAACGATTTCGAAATGAATTGAATTGAAAACGATTTTGAAATGAAATGAATTGAAAACGATTTCGAAATGAATTGAATTGAAAACGAATTCAAATTGAATCGAAAGCGAATTGAAATGAATTCAAATTGAATTGAAATTTGAATTGAATAGAAATGAATTTTAAAACGAATTTATAAAGAAGAATTCAATTTTGAATTGAATTGAAAAGAAAGTTGAAATTGCTTTTGAAACGATTTTAAAACTATTTATATAATTCGTTTTAAATAGAAATCGACGAAATATATATTATATATATTATATATATAATATAATGGCCTGAATAGAACGCACCGCGCCGCGGCAGTTCACGAATTTCGACCATTTATTTCAAACGGACATTACGGGAGATCCGACCGTCGGATTCTCCTAAAACCGGAACCGTTGGGTTCGTATCGAAAAGAGCTTTCTAATGAATATTAGAAATTTGAAATCTAACGGTTGGATTTGGAGATACGTCCAAATCAAATTCGAAAAAGGTGGCTGTAAGTGCAGTTCGATGACCGTTGATGGAAATCGACTGTACGGGCCTTGATAAAATTATTAAAAATAGTAATAATTTGTGTAAAATCATAAGAAATGATTTGTGAAGATTTGGGATGAAAAACTCCATATTCGAAAAGATAAAATAGGTTTTTATCGAAATGAACTAGTTTTGAACTAGAAATATAATTCTATTTATTTTTAAATAAATAAATTGAATTCGAAAAGGGTTTTAAAAATAACCAGAATTTCCAATGATTGCATTGGAGTGGATTTGAATCGAAATTGTCTTCGGAATATTTCGATGTTGGAATTCGTGATTATACAGGTGTTGTTATGGAAATTTGAAAGATATATATTTATATCGTTATTTCCAATACGACATTTGTTAGTCGTAGAATTCGATATTGAATATAAGTCGATATATTTCCTATTCAGAGCCTTGTATTGAATATCGAATGTGATTTGGGTTTGTCGTGAATGGTGTCTTCACTAACACCGTTCTTGAACCCAGTTGAGAAAAGATTAAATCTTTTTATTTAGATTTAATGAAGTTTACCAATTAAATAATATTTAATTGAAATTGAATTGATATTGATTTTTGGGTTTATCGTGAACAGTGTTTTAAATAACACTCGTTCTTTAACCCGATAATTAATGGAATGTGATTTTGGGTTTATCGTGAACCGTGTTTTAAATGACACTGATTCTTTAACCCAGTCGAAGATTAAAACTAAGTGGAGTTTTAATGAATCTGTAATTAGATTGAAATGATCGAAAGTGGAGTATCACCAGTTTTGCTCCAGGCGATAGTTAAATCTTTAATTAGATTTGAACGTGAAATGGTAATTGAATTTACCGATAACACTGTGGTGTTAAATATGAAGTATTACCAGTTTTACTTCATGGGATAAATAGGTTGGGATTGGGAAATTAAAACAAATGATTACTTCGGTAAGGTTCGTTAATCCCGACTAGTTTGAATTGAGATTCAAAAATAGAATAAAGAATAAATTCAAGGAATTTATCTTGGATTAAATTAATGGGAACCTTTCCCTATGAATGTGAAATTTAGAAACTAACTGTCGGTTAGCCAAGCAGAATGGTTTTCTGAATATTGATCTGATGTTGGTTTCGGCCTTCGGGGTTAATATTTGGGGAATTATTCTCTTGATTAATTTACGGTTAGTGACTAATGAATTGGAATGAGGCGTATGTTGTGTTTGTGTAACACTTATTTAAAATATACGCGAGTTATTCGGAAAGACCGGGTTTATCCCATTCTGAATAACTGATACGATGATAAGTCGAAGATGAAGACGATGGTCGAAGACCGGAAGTCTTCACGTCGTTTGGGTGATTACTGATGATCTTGATTGGGCTGTACACCCAAGAAGATGGAAACAGTTGGTGATCGTTCAGACGTACTTAGAGATCGATGGATATGCGGGGTACTAGGTGCCTCCGGTTTCGTTCAGACCCAGAACGGACTTGTAAATGGACTGTGTGTCTGACATTGGATTTTAGTCCGTGTGATTGATCTCTATTAAATATATATCTGTTTGGCGGCGGAGAATTTATTCTCTTGCTTAACGCCCTTCTCTGAGACGTACGAGCTCAAGGGTTATATATTGATGGATATCAATCGCATGGAGTGAATTGCCTGTGTGGCATGCCTAAGTGGCAAATGATCAAGGCTTCTGTTGAAAAGCAAAGTCTTGTGGTTGATGATCGAAGCACGGCCTTTGTGGCGTAGCTTTGTGTAACGTTGATTCGCGAGTATCACACCCGGTATGAATCAAAAACGGGAGACGGACCTCAGGGAGGGCATGCGTTTCTTTCTAGTTATGAGTGGCGTCAGTGCTTGAACTGGCTGACGAGTTTGACTCATGTGGATGTTACTTATTATTACTTGCTGAAAAGCGAGGCGCCTCGTGATATCGGTTTCGGCCGATGCTTCTGGTCGGCTGACGGGCCAGGCTTACGCCCCAAAGGGCGGGGAAGCGTAGTGTTCAGGCATAATAATCCACATCGGTGGACCGGCCCTGACGATCTAAAGGGTCGATGCGCTCTGACCCTGTGGCTCGGGCTAGAGAGTCACAAATCGGTAGAGGATCTTGCCCCTAGCCTCGGTTCATACCATAAATGATAACCCAACTTCCAATACGACATTTGCGGTTTTGATTGTAAACTTATATATGACGACATAGTGTTATGGGCCATTCATGCCGCCTATGATTGATACTTATGATTTGAAGTTGTTTTATACACTATGCACTTATAGTAGTATCAAATGATTTGTTTTAAGCGTATCAAGCATTCTTTGGCTGTTATAAGGGAAAACCCTATCCCCCGGCTTGCGTTTGCATTGTGTGATAGGACCTGGGTCTTATAACAGCTTCATTTTTCTTTATTTAGCATTGCGCTGTTTGTTTTATGCACTGGTATTCTTGGGAGGAAACCCGTTCCGTGTTATACGGCGTGGTCCCTTGATTTACCTAGCTTTAAAAATAAAGATTAACTGTTTTAGTTCTCACACCAGTCCCATGACTGACCTGGAGTTTATTGTTTTGACCTAAACTCTGGGTGCCCCTATTTTGACACGGGCAGCTAGTAGTTTTGGTTTTGCAGATTTATATTCACAGGATCCTGGTTTACAGCTGGAACGATATCCGGAAAGCTTTGTATCCGTATATCTCTTCTAGTTGTGTATTGTATTATTTTCCGCTGCTATGTATTTAAATGTAATTTGAATCTCTGATATTTCTGTGTAATATTCATTTATACTCTGTATATTCTTGTAATCTGATGCATTGTTGTAATATACAATGAAGTGTTCTTTGATATGTGTTCTGTTGTGATTTGTTCTCGAACTATCCGACACTTTCCTTTACGGGGAAGTTACGGGCTTTTACAGTCACCTCGTGTAGGTGGGTAATATTAGTACATATAGGCCCACAAAACTTAACCGTTAAATAAACATGTTTGAATCGACGGGAGGGTTAAGTACATCTCGTGTAGGTGGGTAATATTAGTACATATAGGCCTACAAACTTAACCGTTAAGTAAACATGCTTGAATCAGTGGGAGGGTTAAGTACATATCAGGTTGATGGGTAATATTAGTAAATATAAGCCCACAAACTTAACCAACAGGAAACCTTAAGTAACTAGGACCCATTTCAGCAGTAACCAACATAGATGTATCATGGTACCCTGAAACTAGGCAGGGTAGGGAACGATTACTGAAGCGGTCAAAACAACGGTAGGGGGTACGTCAGTGTAGGTTCCGACGGTTTACGGGCGTGCACGTACTCTGGAGTAGGAAAAAGCAGGCACTGGGTACCAGTAGTTATACACTGTGCATCTTGAATCGTGTTGGGTCGCTATCATAAGGATTGATACACCTTATGATGGGACCAGCACAGGGTATCTACACGCAAGAGAGGGCCGATTGACACAGACACATGGAACATTAATACAAGTAAGGAGCCGATCGATAGGGTAGTAAGGGTACATCTAACACATTTATGGCAATTAGGCAGATTGAGGTGGAATCCTCACGATAGATGTACACCTGAAGGCTACCACAATTACGGGGATTGGGATCACGTTATCATATTATCATTTTATATAGATTACTAGTTGGGACACTATTTAGGTGGTGCAGAGATAGATATAAAAATCAGAATAACAAAGTTGTAGCGAAGCAGAGAAAGAGTAGAAGCGCATTCAGTTTATCTTGCCTGATCATATCTATACTAATCATATGTTATCTTGTTATCCTTTTTCTCATGGTATTGTCTTATATTCAGTTTATTCATGTCATGATGCTTTTGCCTGTTTATATGTTGAAAGTCACTAGATTTACTAGACTTATGTCTGGCCTAGTTTTGTTTCGCCTCTTTTCTTCCGTCCCCCCAAGGTTCACAGGGAGTAGATGTTACCACTTAGCTCAGTTTTCTTTTTAAGCTCGAAGATAGTCGATGTTTTGCTTTGGATTCTCTCTTCCACTGCTATGGCTACTTCATGCTTTATTGGGGAATATCATTGTTATTTTTATGCTTCTTTTATATTTGGAAGTTTTTAAACCAAGACAGAAGTTCTTTGTAATACTTTTAAGTATGATTGAGACAACTGTTGTAAAAGCTTGACTGAACCACATTGTTAATAAAATGACTTTATTTTTCCGCTGCTTTATTTGTCTGTCTTGTAATTTATCTGCATCTTTTACCTATAATGCTCCACCGAAGTTAAGGCATTCCCTTTATGAGTGACCTTAACAGAGGTGGGGTGTTTCAGATACGTTATTGGCAGGTGGTTCCATACCTTGTCATAGTCGGAATCTAATCTCCAATAAGCGCTCGCACTTTTGATTGTATACTATATATGTGGAGCGTGAGATGCAAGCGTTCTACTAGATTGATATTTATTTGTATTTAGACATTATTATAATATCAAATGATATATATAATTTCAAAAATGTTTTGGGTTATCGTAAGGTATAAACCATCTGTATTTATATGTGGATTGGTCTTACGATTATCATTTATTTCAAAAGGATTTTTAAATGTTAAAACAAGCTGTTTTAAAATCGTTTACTTACACCAGTTCCTTGACTGACCCAGAGTTTATTTTTCTATGTTCTTCTAAACTCTTGGGTGCCCAAATTTGTACGGGCAGTCAAGTGTTCCAGGATTATGCAGATTCACTTGAAGGAGCTTAGAGCAGAAGACTTCAACATTTGATATATAGAGTTATTTCCACTGTGATGTATATATGAGTTGTACTCTGATGATGTATGTAAGTAATTACAGTTTTGTATTTCAAGATGTTATATAATATATTTTATTCAATTCCGCTGTGAGATTCGTGATACTCTGATTCTGTTGTGTTCAATTCTTCTTTTTCTTCTATTCTAACTTTATTTCTTTTAATTTCTCACCCTCTAACTTCTTTCTATTAACGATTTGTTAATTTCTGATGTTTGATTAGTCAATACATTATACAGGAAACGTATTAGTATCGATAATCAGGATCAGAACTTTCCGGTCGTTACATAAACGGAGTTAGATTATAACCAAACTAATTTTAATTGATTTAGAACGCGAAGACGAAAAGGTACATATAATTTTTGTCGCATTTAGAGAGTGTGTTGGCAGTGCGAATTTAGAGCGTTACGTTGTAATTCGCGGTAGAGTTTAATATATAATTAAAACAAAACATTACCTACCTCAAATAAATTTTCGCCGGCCTATATTATGAACACGCCGCGTTACCCTATAATCTATGATGGAATATCATTCCTATCTCTACAATTTTACTTTTATATAAATCCATGGCTTCTGCCCAAATCGCTAACGCTTCCACCTTTTTCTTTTAATAGCCGTATTTTGTTTCCTCTCTCCAAATAAAAAATCAGTTTTTCTCCCAAATCAATTTTCCTCAAAATCACGTTAATGGCCTCCCACCAAAAATCAAATTAATGGTCACCACCATCGGGACTCACTTCGCCTTCTCCTCCTTCGCATCGTCAACCTCAAAGCCGGAGCCCCATCGTGAGCAGGTGTCTCCACCGTTGGTCGTGTTCCCTCTGATCAAATGCTCCTCCTTCCCGAATCGAAGCTAAGCTCCAGCACCTCCGATCCCAACACCCTTTCCAACGGTCCAAACTGTGATTGCCTTCACACCATTTAAGTCTGAACTGCCTACGTCCTTCCTCTTCTATTAGAGGTGAGTATTATGCTCACGGTAAATCTTAGTTCAAATAATTAGATCAGATATGAACTAGGAATGCGGTAGCTGGTTTTTGTGGTTGTTGGCTGCACGATTTTGTTACTTTCTTTTGGATGATATTGTTTTTACCAAAAACTGAAACTTGAAACCCTTTGGCTCACATACGAACCCCTGATCCATTTGTAACTTGGACTCGAACTTTGTTGTGTAGTTTGCTGGTTGCCTTTGTTGTATGTGCCTTGGTGATTAGATGTTTAACTGTATATATGTATGGAGGCTGACTCAAATAGGTGTATACATGTACGTAGTATATGTACATACATATGGGTATGCATACATATAAAAATAGCCTACTTTCTGTTAAACCATTCATGATAGACCTATAGGTGTTGGCTAAAGTGTATATACATGCATTTATATGTGTGTATGTGTGAGTGTATGTGGCATTCATTGCTTCATGCTATGTAAACTGTATCTATATAGTTATATGGATAAGACACGCATCTTTATATGATATTTAACTTAATCTGTAACTTGCTGCAATTACTGGAATTGGTTATATGTCACCACGTGATATTTTTCTGAGGATCAGCTGTCCATTTCTTATGAATGTATACACCACTTTTCTATTGGCATGCTGCTTATTTAATTTGTGATGACAAATATTGTACTTCCATTGCATGTATACCATGTTCATGTATTGGGTAAACAGGTTTCAACCACATATATTGGAATTTGTTGGCATTTCTCTGACCTGTTTCATTCGATAATATTTTAGGGGGTTGAGTATGTTGGTAGATGACCATAGTCAGTTTGTATAACATCCATAAAAGTGTAGTTTTATCTTGAAGGCTAATATGCACCATCCTTCTAAACCCAACTAATGTCTAGAAGATATTGGCACCCCATTATCGTATATCAAACTTGATACTACTTATTTCATGGTCGGGGAAGTCATTTTCGTAGAACGGAATAATCTAAACTGGTAGTCCAACCTAACCAGAGTATCCTCAGGAAATGAATACATGTTGTTTTAATTCATTTTACAGTCAAGTTAACTAACTCAAGGTTCGGTTCAGAAGTTGTTTTTGGTTACATACTACTAAAGAAATTATCATGGTTTGTCATGTATACCAACAATGTCATATATATATATATATATATATTACATATATACTACATGAAACAAAGGTGCTAGATAAGTAAGCAACGTCTATTTTTTGCAGTACTGTTTCATTTTTTTGGCATTATTGATCCTTATTAACTTCAACATGACATGTTATATACATCCATTTTATATTGTTACACTTTTACCTGGTCATCCTTTCTTCTTTATACAGTTGTCTCCTGTCTGAAATTTGTATATTCTGTCATTGTTGTCTTTGTTGCTCTCATAATACAAGTATGTTGATCACTTATGTGATGCCCCTTTTATTCTTCATGCTTTGTTCTATGACATGGATTGCCATTAAGTCTTTGTTTCTAGCTGCATGCATGAGTCATTCCTTACTGGCCAAGGCGCATATACTGTCTCGTACTTGTGTATTTCCTGTTTATTCGAAGCATGATTTTAGTATATATGTGGTGGCAAATGCATATGTGTGTGTGTGTAACGACCCGCATTCTACGCGTCAGGGGAT
The DNA here is from genome assembly GCA_030737875.1 of Allium sativum. Classification (NCBI taxonomy): domain Eukaryota; kingdom Viridiplantae; phylum Streptophyta; class Magnoliopsida; order Asparagales; family Amaryllidaceae; genus Allium; species Allium sativum. Next base: position 968,907,825 of record CM060918.1, on the reverse strand, counting down.
CGTAGAATATTTCCTTCACATACAAAGTCGTATGGTCATGTAACTTTGGGAGACGACTATTGGGGTCATTTCCCATGTTCATGATTTTTGCCGATTTTTAAATAACCATTTTGCCCCTAGCTGATCTTGTTTTGGCCATAACTTTTGATTTGTAAGGAATTTTGACCTGAAACCACTTCCATTAGATCCAAATGATGGTTTTCCTTTCCATAGAGTGGTCACAATAGCCAAACGGACTCACCATTTGGGAGATATGGCTGAAACAAAATTTAGAAGGTGAAAAACAGCTTAACCGGCCTAATTAGGGTGATTAGCAAGAGGGCCCATAATTCATTTCGGGATTAGGGTTATGGGGAGTCTAATAACAGTGGGAAAACGAATTTTATTTCATTTTTTAGCCGCCTAAAACATTTCTCTAACCCTAACAATGGCCTCCAACACCCAAATCACCTTCTAATCACCATTTAATCAAGTTTTAGCCTAATCTACATCAAATCAAGGCAAATTAGCATCAAATTGGGAACAGAGCTGCTGGGACACACAGGGATTCAACCTATATCAGAGAATATTTTAGATCTATATTGTGGCTAAGGTGAGTGATTTGCATTGTTTTTAAGTAATTACAACTAATTAGGGGTGATTATTGATAATTAGCGAAATTATAACTCAGAAAAATCTAGAAAAATTTGTAAAATTCTAAAATATTATTTTAGGGCTCTGATAGAAATTTGGGCTAATTTGGATAAGTTTTGCTAATCCTATCATTAGTTATGCTTAAATATGATTAAAGGGAAAATATGGATTTTTGGCTATGTTTGATCCATTTCAAGACATTAGATTGTTGTTTTGGTGTTTATGGTTGATTATATATGTTACTATGACTATATGGTATGCTTTGTGATTGATTAGAAGAGTTAGAATGGTCGAAAATGCCGTCTTATGGCGTAAAACAGTCGCTGGAAAAGTTGCAGGAAATGTGCAGAGTTTCGGACCAGATCAGATCGGGTATGGGGCTCGGATCGGATAAGGGAACTGGGCAAGGGGATTTTATTCGGATCGGAACTTGGCATTGGAGGAGGCTTGGCAAGTAGGAAGGCCACTCACATGGAGTTGGGGTTAGGATCGGACTGAAGCTTGGCGTGGGGATCAGATCGGACTAGAGCTAGGGGACGGGATCGGACGAGGCAAGGGGAGCTGGAGTATTCGAACTGAACTGAATGGAAGGTGGCAACCCGAATCAGATGGAGACTACCGAACCGAACGGGAAGCTTAGGGGCGATGTATTTGAATCGAACTGACTGAAGAAAGCCGAACCGAACCGCATCTGGAGCCCGAACCGAGCCGGATTGGAGCTGCGATTACGCGATGACTCTTCTGAAGACCAACTCCAATTCGACCAAAACCCGAGATGCAAAGGAAGTCCAGATGGGAGGTTATTACTCCGTATCTAAATGGGATCAACGAGTTAACTTCATGAGTTGGGCTTTGCTGCGGGACATGTGCTAAAGGGTTATCGACGTCCATAGCTTTGATTCACAACCAAGATGGATGTTAGGCTACGTATCAGTGCAATGGGGGTAGTTATTACTCCATGGGGCAGAGTGATCGTAGCATGGGATATGAGCCAGTGCAGTAGAGTTGTCATGACTTCATGGGGCAGAGTGGACATAGCAAGGACTAGTGGCTATGGATCAGTGCAGTGGAGTCGCCATGACTCCATGGGGCAGAGTGATCACAACAAGGATTTGGGTGATCAAAGTAGTGGATATCGTATGCTTTACGCACCAAGTGAGAGATGTGAGGATGGTTGCTATGCTTGATTTTTTTCCCACATAATGACATGCACATCCCACCCCCGTGTATCGATACCATATGTTAGTGTCACCTTAAAGTATTGTACATCTTGTTGTGCTAACTCTTTGGTTGCAGTTCCAGGTTCAGGTATGGTTTAGTATACCTGTTATTGTTCTGTTTTGCTGCTTATCGCTTATACCAGATTTTTTTCTGACCCAGAGTTTTATGTTTCTTCTTATTACTCTCGATGCACTTAAACCGGCAGACTAGAGACATGTTAGCTGTAACAACTCGTATTTCGATAACATGTTAAAACGAGAATCAAGGCAGAATTTAATTTTAAATTCTGAATCAAGTAAAACGGGCTATGCCATTGCGTTCGTCTCGGAAAAATACGCGAAATAGAGTCCGAGTTTTCGAGAATCGGAGTCCGTATGACCAAGTTATGGTCCGTCGAAGTTTTCATGGTTTCCAAGTTTGAAAATCACCTAGGAAGTTCAAGTTTTGGGGTAGGCGGGAATTTTCCCGCCAAAGCCCATGTCGACAGGGGAGTCCACAGGGCTGTCGACACCCCTGGACCCCAAGTCGACAGGGCTGTCGACTTGGGTGTCGACTGGGTCCAAAACACAATTTCGTGTTTTGTGGCCTGGTGCACCTGGATGCAGTCTTGGTCTGGTCTGATGGGCCTGTGACGATTTCTGTGGTCTAGATTAATCCTAGATCTAATCCTAGGGCCTAAAACTATCCTAATCTCTATAAAAAGACCCTAAACCTAACCTAAATCCCTAAAAATCAAACCTAGCAACTAAGTGCTGCCAAAATCAATCTTGATCATGGCCTCCATCTCCAATCCCTAGAGCCTATGCATTCAAATCGGGTTCAAATCAAAAGGTGCAAGCTTGCTACACCAAATAGAGGCCAAATCAACGTTGCTATGCGAGTTTCATGACGGATCTTCATCAAAGGAGCCACCTTTCTTCGCCAAAACGATGCATGCTCCTAGTCCTCTTGCCATGCTAGGTAAGTTCTAGCTACTTTTAGATGGAAACGGTAGTTTTGATAATGACATAGGATAAAATGAGGCTAAACATGATTATGCGAACCTATATGAACCTTACTTTGCCTCTTGTGTTCATGTTTATGATTTTAGGCCATGTGAGTGGCTTAATCATGCCTCCCATGCTATGCATAACCTAGTTTAACTTGCAAGTTTGGATCTTTATGCATGAAATGCTAGCATGAACCTTTAGGAACCACTTTACTTGTGAAACATTGGCTAAGACAAGATTTTGGGGCTTATGCATGTTTATGAACCCAAACCCCTTATGCTAACATGCAAGTTTGTGGCCAAATCCTTTATGAGATTATGCATGCTCGTGGCCAATCCCCTCTTTTAAGTTGTGCATGTTTATGGCCAAACCCTTTTTGATAATATGCATGTTTGTGGCCAAATTACCTTATGACACTATGCATGTTTATGGCCAATCCCTTTATGATGTTATGCATGTGGAAGCCAAGCCCTTTTTGGCATCATGCATGTTTTGAGACCAATATGTGACATAGTATCCTTACTATGTTGACTCGCTTTGCTTGCGTTGGGAAAACACGATTTTGGGTAGTTAGATAAACATGAACATGTCGCAAAATCTTAACTTGAATATGACATGTGTTTATACTTGAAAATATGACTTGAAAGATAACATGGAAGATGACATGTAAGTATGCATAAAAACATGAGCTTGGGAATTTACCTATTAAGTTAGGTCTACCCTTTGGGAATTTACCTATTAAGTTAGGTCTACCCAAATGCTTGAAAACTTGTAACATGTTTTGGAAACATGATGAACTTAGATAATATAAGTGTGGCCAACTCGAGGTTGGGTTGAGTTTGCAACGTAAAACTACCCGGAACCGACCGGCCTAACTAGTAGTTGCAAACAATAGGACCCAATGTGAGAAGTTGGTCATGTCGCGCTTAAGACCCGAGGTTAGACTAGGTTGTGGTGTAAATCTATCCGGACCCGCCCGGCTTAACTAGTAACCACAACAAGGTCTAATGTGAGAGGTTAAGAGTGCATTAATTAAATTAATGCCACATGATAAGGTTAAGTAAATTTGACGAATGACACTTAACCGATATGACACGAATGGGTAGGTTAAGTGGGACCGGGCTTGATTTCCTTAATGACACTTAACCATGCAAGATGATTAGGAGATGGGGTTAAGTAATTTACACTTAACTAATCCGACTGGGTAATTAGATGAGGTTAAGTAATTAAGACTTAACTAACCTAACCACGGTAATTAGATGGGGTTAAGTAATCCACACTTAACTAATCTAAACACGATAATTCGATAGGGTTAAGTTCAACACTTAACCAATTTAAACTTGGTAATTCAATGAGGTTAAGTAACCAATACTTAACCAACTTAACGTGATAATTTAATGGGGTTAAGCAACTTATACTTAACCAATTATACATGAAGATTTGATGTGGTTAAGTGACCTAAACTTAACCAATCCAACCCGTTAATTTGATGTGGTTAAGTGAACTAAACTTAACCAATCTAACTCGTTAATTGGACGTGGTTAAGTGACCTATACTTAACCAATCTAACGTGAAAACAGGATAAGGCTAAGTCACGAATCGCTTGAATACGCTTGACCGATTTGACTCGGTAATTTGACAAGGTCAAGTTAATTTATATAATTAACCAATCTAAAATGATAATTAGACGAGGTTAAGTTATGGGTTGCTTGATATACTTAGCCAACTTGACACATGGTTTGTAGGGTTAAGTCTTGGACTTGGATACTTAGCCAATTTTGACATGGTTTGTAGACGAGCTAAGTTATGAACTTAAGTGACACTTAACCCATTAGATAAACCCTAATTCGGAGGATTAGGTAAACAACCATAGTTAACAAGGATTATGGAAATAAGGCTAAGTGGTAAACCTTAGTTAAAGGAAACTAAGTAATAATTCTTAGTCAAGGAAATTTGGACCATTTCTTAGATAGATTAGTAACCCGATACGTTAGGTCAACGTTTAAGTATGCGTGTAGGAGCAGGCTATCTGATTTAGACAAAGGCTCCAACGAACTGGGTAACGAAGCAGCGGCTTCGGGGAACGTGAGGATATTCTTGGGATCCCTCTGTGAGCTGCCAGGTCATTATACTAGGCTCACGAGAGGTTGAGGTCTGCGGTAGAAGAACCAAGAATATGCCTTGGTTGCTATGCGAGTGACCTAAAGACTGGGGTGGATAGCAGTGAGTCGACGAATACATAAGGTGCCCGAGATAGCAAGTTCGTCGATCATCTACCATCTTGAGTCAAGCGTATACGTACGGAAAGGCAGGGAACACCCAACAGACCATAATTGCTATCTAATTATGGGTGAGGTAGGCCGTAGGATGTGGGCTGGCCGGAGTGTAGTTCTCATGCAAGATTCTCTCTTGTGTTGCCTTTCACTAGTTGAGGGAGGGGTCTCGTGGGACCATAGCCACGTGTAGAAAAGCAGACCTTAGTATTTGCATCGGCAGATAAATCTAAAGCTCCCGACCGAGTCCTGTATTTCTTGGTTTGCCCTGTGACAGGACTCGGATGGCACGATGTGATACATGTGCGTACAGTAATAGAAAAACGATTCACGATGAATGCGTGGGAAAAAGGGCGCGGTTGAGGGTTAGCGTAATCCCTAGTGGCCTAGGTGGTTTAACCCAAACCGAAATACGAAAGCGTGCAATAGGCAAGCGTAATCCCTAGTGGTGCTAGGTGGCGTAAGTCCTAGTAGTTCAAACGATGATTCATATGGAAGAGCCTAGCTAGAACAAGGGTGACAGTCCAAACGATTTCAAGGATAATACGACATGAAGAAGCCCGTACGAGGTACGGCAAAGGACCGAACTTATATACATGGAAAGAAACATATGATTTGAGTAACCTATATATGCGATATATTAGGTTGACATGGACCATTACACGACTTTGAGTAAGGGACATTCATGGTTAACACATAACAAGGCTGGGATACTAGTACGGAGGGTGCAGAGCAAATATACATGTTAGAACTAGGAAGAATATACATAATAGATACCGTAGGATGTTAGACGGGGTAGATACCCTGAGATAATGTACTCGATAGAAATCTGACGATGTGATACCTTGACTTATCATAACACCGTAGTTTATCATGATACCTTAGTTTACCTTGCCGCAGTAGTTCAACCGGCTACCCTGGTTTATCTATCTTGTAGTTATCCTTATGTTTACTTTCAGTTTATGCATGTCATGTTACCTTTACCTGTTTTTATACTGGAAGTAGATAGGACTTACTCAGTCTTTTTGACTGACCCGTTTTGTTTCGCCTCTTTTCTTTCGTTTCCCCCCCCAGGTTTCAGGGAGGAAACAATGCTGTTTAGTTCGGACTTCTTCTGCTTGAAGGTCATCATGGATGGCTTGGACTTCTCTTGGCTATGGCTACTTTACTGTTTTACTTGGGGAATAATTTATTAAAAAGTCTTTATGCTTCTTTACTATTGCAAGACAGGTTTTGATGTACTCTGATGTAAAAGGCTTTAGACCTTATTTATTCATATTATGAAAGTTTGATTTTACTTCCGCTATTTATATATGTTCTGTCTTGTGATATTTCTGTGCATGTTTACCAATAATGCCCCTCTAAAGCTAGTGCATTTCTTTGCGAGTGACCCTAGCGGAGGCGGGGTGTTACATTAGCTGGTTATGCACGAGTAGCTGATCCGGAGACGAGCAGGAGGCTGGTCACTGCTTTGGGCATTAGTAGTGTACCTTTTCATTACTTTGCTTTAGAGACAATATTTTGAAGTTGTAATAATGGTTATGGATCATAAGCTGTATTTTGGATTTCCGCTGCTATGATGATTATGGTTTAGTTTTCAACTTATGCACTATCTCGCTTGTTTTATGTCAAGTATGTTATTATTATATTTTACTCCATGCGCTGTGAGACATTCTAATAGTCCACAGTTAAGCTTCCTTCCCTTTTCTTTCTTTGGCGACCTCTCATGCTAGTTGGACATTGGCACAACGCACTTTCATTGGAAATGTCGACTGGTGCGGGGTGGGCCGTCACATTTGGTATCAGAGCTCCAGGTTGCGTAGTTAACCCGGGGAAAGACACCAGAGAGAGATAGTACGTATATGAGAGCGTGTACTTGTGATATTTTGGTTTTCAAAAGCTATATATATATATATATATAATTACTATATCTAAGGATGAAGTTGCATTGCACTGGCACCACTGAAGAGATGGTTAATCGTTTTCTCCTTACAGACTAAACGATGAGCCGATATACGAGTAATACTGGTAGAGGAGCCAATAATTGAAATGCTCCTGATACGAGGACGATGTTCACTGACCTCATAAGAGAGATGCTTTGAGAAGTTCATAACAGGCTTAGATCATTATTTGGGGGAAAGGCTTATTAACCACATTGATGAGACGTTTGAATCAATTGTAGGGAAAGCTTTAAGATCAGAGAGTCTATACCCCAAGTCGAAGACTGAGGTTGCATCTACAGAAGAGCCAAAGCCGCAAGCACAGAATAAGAGAAAGCAGAACCAGACCAAGGACGACCAGAAGAAGAAGAATAAGAAATATGTTGAGTGCTTTAGTTGTGGCAAGAAGGGAAATTATGCTAAAGAATGTCAAGCAAGCCAGCGGTCATGAAGTCCTTCAATTGCGGCCAAGTGGGACATCACAAGGATATGTGTCTGCAACTCCCTAAAGAAAAGCAGATTGCTAAAGCATTTGCTATTAATGCTGTTCCTTCTTCGTTGAATGTACCAACTGCGGCGGGGAAGGGAAAGAATGTCGTCACTCAAGGTATTCTTTCTGTTAATGATGTTCCTGTTCGAGTACTGTTTGATACCGGGGCTTCCCGTTCCTTAATATCTAGTGACCTGGTAGATAGGTTGGGATTGGAACCCGAGATAGTCGATAGACCTTTAGCGGTGACGAACCCGATTGGTGGTTCGACGAGCCTTAACATGATTTGTCGAAATTTGGTCTTATCGAGTAATGGATGCACGTTTGCTTGTGATTGCTTATTTTAGGCTTTACTGGGTTAGGCATTATTTTGTGAGTCGATTGGCTCCAAAGATATGTGGTGGTGGTAGACTGTGAGGGATTTTCGGTGACTATTAGGGCGGATGATGGGAGGAGGGTAGTGTTTGGTGGCCTACCTAGTGATGAGGTGATGGCTAGTTTTCTAAATTCCCTCGACATTCCGTAGGACAAGTTAGCAGGAATTCCCGTTGTTGGCCAGTATCCGGACGTCTTCGAGGAAGTGACCGGACTTCCACCACACCGAGAGATTGAGTTTCGTATTGATTTAGTGAAATTTGCCAGACCTATAGTGATGCCACTTCGTCATATGGCACCAAGGGAGCTGCGAGAGCTCAGGGTGTAAGTGAGCGATCTTTTAAAGAAAGGATTTATCAGATGAAGTGTTTCTGAATGGGAGCGCCAGTTTTGTTTGCTACCAAGGCAGATGGTTCCCTTCGATTGTGTGTGGACTGCCGCGAGTTGAATAAGGTGATGAGGAAGAATAAGTATCCTCTACCGCGGATAGATGATTTGTTTGATCAGTTGAGTGGCGCGAGAGTGTTCTCCCAGTTAGATCTCGCGACAGGTTTTCATCAGCTTAGAGTGGAAGCTGAGAGTATAGCTAAAACGACATTTCGGATGCCGTCTGGATTTTATGAGTGGTTGGTCATGCCACTTGGGTTGACCAATGCACCAGCATATTTTGTGGATCTTATGAATAGGGTATTCAGAGATCAGTTGGATAAGTTTGTTCTTGTTTTCGTGGACGATATACTTGTTTATTTGAGGACAGAGGAAGAACACAAGGAACACTTGAGGATAGTGATGGAGATGTTGAGAAAACACCAGTTGAAAGAAAAGTTTTCTGAGTGTCACTTCTAGAGGAGGGAAGTGAGACTCTTGGGTCATGTTGTTTCAGAGAATGGTATTGTCGTGGACCCTCTGAAAGTGGCTACGTTACAAGATTGGTCTACGCCCAAGAATGCAACGGACATAAGAAGTTTCTTGGGATTAGCTGGATATTATCGTAAGTTTATCCAAGACTTCTCCAAGATAGCAGCACCATTGACTCAGTTGACCAAGAAGAATCAAGCTTTCGTCTGGGACGAAAAGTGCGAGAATGCATTCAAGAGTCTAAAGGAAAAGTTGACGTGTGCACCAGTATTAGTTATTCCTAAAGGGAATGAAGAGATGACAGTATACACATATGCATGTGGTACCAGACTAGGTGTTGTATTGATGCAAGGAGGTAGGGTTGTAGCTTATGCTAGACGACAACTAAAACCGCATAAAAAAAGATATCCTACCTATGATTTGGAATTGGCAACGATCGTGCTCGCATTGAAGATATGGAGACATTATCTCTTGGGAGAAAGATTCGAGTTGTTTACTGATCATAAGTCAGTAAAGTATCTTTTCTCTCAGAAGGATCTAAATCTACGTCAACAAAGGTGGTTAGAGTTCTTGGCTTCATATGATTTTGATATCGCGTACCCGGAAAGGGAAATGCAGTAGATGATGCCTTGAGTAGGAGACACGCCAGTTTAGGGGCTATGTTTCTTGAATGGAAGCAACTGGAGTACATCACTGGGTATGATGTCAGACTAAAGTGCAAATTGGATCCAGAAATGTTAGCAAGTTTGACGATCAGACCCACTTTGATTGATAGGATTGGTTCTAGTCAGAGGGATGATCCTAACCTAATGGAAATCATCTCAAAATTAGAGATGGGAATTGACGAAGAGATGAACAAATATGGGCTTGATCGAGATGGATGGCTTAGAAAGAATGGAAGACTAGTTGTGCCCAATGTAAAGGGATTGAGAGATGAAGTGCTTAGAGAATGTCATCAATCCAAACTGACTATACATCCCAGTGGTAACAAAATGTATCGAGACATAAAGCAGACCTACTACTGGGAAGGGAAGAAAAGAGACGTTGGGAAGTTTATATCCAAATGCATGAATTGCCAGCTAGTTAAAGCTGAGCAAAAGAAGCCTAGTGGTTTGTTGCAACCATTAAAAAATCCAGAATGGAAATGGGAATAAGTCTCAATGGATTTCATTGATGGGTTACCAAGAACTAGATCAGGCCATGATAGCATTTGGGTGATCGTGGACCGATTGACTAAGAGTGCAAGGTTTATACTCGTCAAGTCGAATAGAACGGTAGCTAAGTTAGCGGAACTATATGTAAAGTGGGTAGTGAGATTTCATGGAATACCCAAAGGCACTGTGAGTGACCGAGATCCGTTGTTCACTAGTGGATTTTGGAGGAGCTTACAAGAGGCGTTAGGATCAGAATTACATCTCAGTACCGCATATCATCCCCAAACCGACGGCCAAACAGAGAGGGTGAATCATGTACTAGAAGATCTCTTGAGAGCTTGCATATTGGATTTTGGCGGATCATGGGATGACCATTTACATCTAGTAGAGTTTGCATATGATAATAGTTATCAATCCAGTATTGGTATGGCTCCATTTGAAGCTTTGTACGGAAGACCGTGCAACTCACCATCATGTTGGCTAGAAACTGGTCAGAAATTTGTGCTTGGGCTAGATGTAAAAAGAGAAACCTCAGATAGGATCAAGGTTATTCGACAGCGAATGAAGGCTGCCCAAGACAGGCAGAAGAGTTATGCTGATAATAGGAGAAGAGAATTAAAATTCTCGATTGGCAACTTGGTGTTTGTCAAGATTTCTCCATTTAAGAGCATGATTCGATTTGGCAGGAGAGGCAAGTTAACACCAAGATTTGTTAGTCCATTCCCAGTTCTTGAGCAAATTGGGAATTTGGCATATAAAGTTGAATTACCAGAGAAGATGACAGGAGTTCATAATGTATATCATGTTTCCCAGTTAAGGAAATTCGTGCACGACCCTGATATGACTATTTCACCGGATCAGTTGGACGATATCGAGGTTGAACCCGAGGCGGTTGGGAACCGCAGGCCTATGCGTATTGTTAGGAACGATACGAAGCAGCTTCGAAGGAAGGCGGTGAAACTAGTCAAAGTTCAGTGGGGTAATGATGAGGAAGACTGTACTTGGGAAACAGAGGAGAACATAAGGAGGAAGTATCCAAAACTCTTTGCCTGGTAAGGTTTTATATCGGTATAGTACTCCCTTGTTAGTAAACCGCATGCTAGGATAGGCTTGTTGTGCTGTGTTGTTTTGTGCTTTATTGTTTTGTTAATGATTGGTAGGCATGCGGGATCCTTTGTGTGTTTTGGGTTAAGGAATTTCGGGGATGAAATTTCTTAAGGGGGGAAGAATGTAACGACCACAATTCTACGCATCTGGGGATTGTAGAATATTTATTTCTTTCACATACGAAGTCATATAGTCATGTAACTTTTCAAGACGACTATTGGGGTCATTTCCCATGTTCATGATTTTTGCTGATTTTTAAATGACCGTTTTGCCCCTAGTTGATCTTGTTTTGGCCATAACTTTTGATTCGTAAGGAGTTTTAACCTGAAACCACTTCCATTAGATCTGGATGATAATTTACCTTTCCGTAGAGTGGTCACAATAGCCAAACGGACTAACTGTTTGGGAGATATGGCTGAAACAAGGTTAGAAGGTGAAAAACAGCTTAACCGGGCCTAATTAGGGTGATTAGCAAGAGGGCCTATAACCCATTTTGGGATTAGGGTTATGGAGAGGCTGATAACAGTGGGAAAATGAATTTTATTTCATTTTTCAACCGCCTAAAATATTTCCCTAACCCTAACAATGGCCTCCAACACCCAAATCACCTTCTAATCACCATTCAATCAAGTTTTAGCCTAATCTACATCAAATTAAGGCAAATTAGAATGAAATTGGGAATAGAGCTGCTGGAACACACAGGGATTCAACCTATATCAGAGATATTTTAGATCTATAGTTTGATTTTGCTAAGGTTAGTGATTTGCATTATTTTTCACTAATTACGGCTAATTAGGGGTGATTAGTGATAATTAGCGAAATTATAACTCAGAAAAATCTGGATTTTTTTTTTAAATTCTAAGATATTATTTTAGGGCTCAGATAGAAATTTGGTCTAATTTGGATAAGCTTTGCTAATCCTATCATTTGTTATGCTTGAACATGATTAAAGAGAAAATATGGGTTTTTGGCTACGTTTGATCCATTTCAACACATTTGATTGTTGTTTTGGCGTTTATAGTTGATTATATATGTTGCTATGACTGTATGGTATGCTTTGTGATTGATTAGAAGAGTTAGAATGGTCGAAAGCACTGTCATTTGGCATAAAAAAGTCGCTGGAAAAGTTGCAGGAAATGTGCAGAGTTTCGGACCGGATCGGGTATGGGGCTCGGATCGGATAACGGAACTGGGCAAGGGGATTTGATTCGAATCAGAACTTGGCACTAGTGGAGGCTTGGCAAGTAGGAAGGCCACTCATATAGAGTTGGGGTTGGGATCAGACTGAAGCTTGGCTTGGGGGTCGGATCGGACTAGAGCTAGGGGACGGGATCAGATGAGGCAAGAGAAGCTGGAGTATTTGAACCGAACTGAATGGAAGGTGGCAACCCGAACCAGATGGATACTACCGAACCGACCTGAAGTGGAACACCGAACCGAACGGGAAGCCTAGGTGCGATGTATTCGAATCGAACTGACTGAAGCAAGCCAAACCGAACCGCATCTAGAGGCCGAACAGAACCGGATTGGAGCTGCGATTACGCAATGACTCTTCTGAAGACCAACTCCAATTCGAATCAAACCCAAGATGCAAAGGAAGTCCAGATGGGAGGTTATTATTCAGGATCCAAATGGGATCAACGAGTTAGCTTCATGAGTTGGTCTTTGCTGCGGGACGTGTGCTAAGGGGTTATCGACGTTCATAGCTTTGATTCACCACCAAGATGGATGTCAGGCTACGTATCAGTGCAGTGGGGGTAGTTATTACTCCATGGGACAGAGTGATCGTAGCATGGCTATGAGCCAGTGTAGTGGAGTTGTCATGACTTCATGAGGTAGAGTGGACATAACAAGGACTAGTGGCTATGGATCAGTGTAGTGGAGTCATCATGACTCCATGGGGCAGAGTGATCATAGCAAGGATTTGGGTGATCAAAGTAGTGGATATCGTATGCTTTACGCACCGAGTGAGAGATGTGAGGATGGTTGCTATGCTTGATTGTTTGCCATCATAATGACATGCAACCCCCCACCCCCGTGTCTTGATACCATTTGATAGTGTCACCTTAGAGTATTGTATATCTTTTTGTGCTAACTCTTTGGTTGTAGGTCCAGGCTCAGGCATGGTTTAGTATACCTGTTATTGTTCTGTTTTGCTACTTATCGCTCATACCAGACTTTTGTCTGACCCAGAATTTTATGTTTCTTCTTATTACTCTGGGTGCTCTTAAACGGGCAGACTAGAGACAAGTTAGCTGGTTATGCATGAGTAGCTGATCCAGATACGAGCAGGAGGCTCCTACATATTATCTACACATATTCTCCCTATGTTGTTGATGGTCACTGCTTTGGGCATTAGTAGTGTACCTTTCCTTTACTTTGTTTTAGAGACAGTATTTTGAAGTTGTAATAATGGTTATGGAACATAAGCTGTATTTTGGATTTCCGCTGCTATGACGATTATGGTTTAGTTTTCAGCTTATGCACTGTCTCACCTGTTTTATGTCAAGTATTTATTATTATATTTTATTCCATGTGCTGTGAGACATTCTACAGGTTCTTTGTTAGTCCACTGTTAAGCTTCCTTCCCTTTTCTTTCTTTGGCGACCTCCCGTGCTAGTTGGACATTGGCACAATGCACTTTCATTGGAAATGTCTGCTGGTGCGGCACGGGCCGTCACATTTGGTATCAGAGCTCTAGGTTGCGTAGTTAACCTAGGGAAAGACACCAGAGAGAGATAGTACGTATATAAGAGCGCGTATTTGTGATATTTTGGTTTTCAAAAGCTGTATATATTATTACTATATCTAAGGATGAAGTCGCATTGCACTGGCACCACTGAAGAGATGGTTAATTGTTTTCTCCTTACAGACTGAACGATGAGCCGATATACGAGGAATACTGATAGAGGAGCCAATAATGGAAATGCTCCTGATATGAGGACGATGTTAACTGACCTCATGAGAGAGATGCTTAGAGAAGTTCATAACAGGCTTAGATCAGTATTTGGGGGAAAGGCTTATTAACCACATCGATGAGACGTTTGAATCGATTGTAGGGAAAGCTTTGAGATCAGAAAGTCTATACCCCAAGTCGAAGACTGAGGTTGCATCTGCAGAAGAACCAAAGCCGCAAGCTAGTGGTGGAGGCAAGAATGGTCCTCAGAATAAGAGAAAGCAGAACCAGACTAAGTATGGCCAGAAGAAGAAGAATAAGAAAGATGTTGAGTGCTTTGGCTGTGGCAAGAAGGGCCATTATGCAAAAGAATATCGAGCAAGCCGGCGGACAGGAAGTGCTTCAACTACGGCCAAGTGGGACATCACAAGGATAAATGTCCGCAACCCCCTAAAGAAAAGCAGATTGTGAAAGCATATGATATTAATGTTGTTCCTTCTTCGTCGAATGCCCCAACTGCGGCGGAGAAGGGAAAGAATGTCATCATTCAAGGTATGCTTTCTATTTATGATGTTCCTGTTCGAGTACTGTTTGATACCGGGGATTCCCGTTCCTTCATATCTAGTGACCTGGTAGATATGTTGGGATTGGAATCCGAGATAGTCGATAGATGTAGTGTCCCGAAATTCCGGTACAATTTGAGCTGACCAAATAACACAAGTCCAACCCAAATTACACTGGAAACCAGAAAACTAATAGAAAGAAATTAGAGGGCGAGGGTAGATAAGGTAGAAACTTAGAATAGAAGAAGAAGTACATACAACATCAGAGTAACACGAATCTCACAGCGGAACGACAATATATAATAGATACATAACATTGAAACAAAACTACTATATGTATACAGTAACATTATCAGAGTACAACACTTACAACATAGCGGAGATAACTATAGCTATAAAATCCTGAAGCCTACTGCTGCAAGCTCTCCGAGTATATCTGTAAATTCCTGAATACTTGACTGCCCGTACAAATTGGGCACCCAAGAGTTTAGGAAAAAAAAAAAAACTCTGTGTCAGCCATGGGACCGGTGTGAGTAAAACAGTTTAAAACAGCTTAAGCAATTAAACGATATCTCATAAGACCACGCCGTATAACGGAAGGGGTTTTTCCCTTATGAGAATCCAAATAATTTGATTTAACTTTCAAAAATCCTTTTGAAAGAAACGATAAACTTTATATCAAAACTCTTTTGATATTATGATAATGTCTATCAACCACAATATATAATAATCATCTAGCAGAACGCTTTCATCTCACATTCCATATATATAGTATACAATCAAAACCGCGAGCACTTATTAGGTAATGGATTTCCAACTATGACAAGGTATGGAACTACCTTCCGATAGTGTATCTCCAGAAAGGAATACACTGGGTTCAACAAGAACATCTTGCAACCCGGCCATACATGACCGACCTCTCATTTCGCTTGAGTGTATCGAATGTATATCACCAATGGTTGGGATCAGCAACCGTTTCCCAAATGGGACAACATTGACAATAGATTATAGAATGAAATGAATATCCCTAGATAGGTGGTAATACACCCTACTTGGCGGCCAAACACTTAGCCATGCTACCTGCCCGATTGTGAGGCTACGCTTATCTCTGACACATCACACAATTATTCCCTTTGAATGTCACATCGTCATACCCGCCAAATCACAAATTGATTTCCCAAAAAATACAATGGGTATATAGCTAAGAGAAATGAATTCCTCCGCCACCAAACGTAAATACGTTTGAAGAGATCAACTTACGCGATTTGTTAAATATACTCTGTCAGACATTCTTCCATACAGGTTGTCCTGGGACTGGACAGACCGAAGGCACTATTCTGTAAACAGGACAGCCCTTGCACAAACTCCGTCTTCATTTATCTTCATCATATTTGATCGCAACGCTAATGCCCATACATAGTGGTTTTCAGATAATGAATCTGATCCCGGTCTCTCCGTATTGACAACGGAATAATGGTCAAAAACTTCCATAGTCGGTGAGTTAACTATCAAAGAAAAACATGTGTGCAAAAAATGATATTATTTCTAGATGGAAATTCTATCAATCAATTATCATTTAACGTTTATCTCTTTAGTTCATTTTTCATCTCCTATTTCCATATATTCAACATCCCTTATTTTTTTAAATTTAGAAAATATACGTTATAAATCATTGGAAAACATTTCCATCTCTTTTTCACGTATCATTGTCATTCCAATATTCTTTACCATCCAACATTTCATTTTCTATGATTATAAAATATCGCAGATTATATTTGGAAAATGTTTTCAAAACTCATTCCTTGGATTTAAATAGATGTTGAAATAAAACATCGCTATGCCAATTCAAACCATTACCTTCATTAACTATATTCACTTAACCGAACTTTAATATCAAACCTTAACCATTCCTTAGTTACAAACGAAGTCAATCAAGTTGGGGGATAACTACCTTTCAGACCTTAACTGAACAACATTTCTAACTTCGAAATAGACAAAGTTCACCTTCTAAATCTTTAACAAACTTCCTTACGTAACTCTCGGATTCTATTTACGAATCCACTTCTTTATTGAAAAACGTTGATTATAACTATAGCGTTATAATCCCTACTTCTGAAATATCTAATTCCAAAATATAACTAGATTAACTCAAATCAATTAACCCTAACTCCATTAACTTTAACTCGATTAACTTTAATTCATTAACTCTTATCGCTTAACTCCTTTCGAATAAACTATATTCGATTAACTCCTTTCGAATAAACTATATTCGATTAACTCCTTTAACTCTATTCGAACAAATTATATTCGATTAACACAACTCCTTTAACTCTATTCGAACAAACTATATTCGATTAACTCCTTTAACTCTATTCGAATAAACTATATTCAATTAACTCTTATTCGATTAACTAATATTCGACTAATTCTTATTCGGTTAACTCCTTTCGAATAACTAATACTCGATTAACTCTTATTCGAATAACTAATATTTGATTAACTCCTTTCGAATAACTAATATTCGATTAACTCTCTTTCGAATAACCAATATTCGATAACTCTCTTTTGAATAACCAATATTTGATAACTCTCTTTCGAATAACCAATATTCGATAACTCACTTTCGAATAACCAATATTCGATAACTCTCTTTCGAATAACTAATATTTCGTAACTCTCTTTTGAATAACCAATATTCGATTAACTCTCTTCGAATAAACTATATTTGATAACTCCTTTCAAACGTAAAATTCTCTTTTTATAAAATACTTTTCATTTTCCAAATATTCCTTTTATAATTCTATTTATTTTCTAAATAAATATTCCTTTTATAATTCTATTTATTTTCTAAATAAATATTACTTTTTATTTTATTTTATTTATCAAATGATAAATATTCCTTTTTATAAAATCCTTTGATTTTATAAATATTTCATTTCAAATATACACTTTTAAAAGATCTTATTTATTTTCTAAAAAAATATTTCCTTTTCTATTTGCTATACAAATAATTTCCTTTTCTATTTGTTCAACAAATATTTTCCCTTTTTATTTGTTCTACAAATATTTTCCCTTTTTATTTGTTCTACAAACATTTCTTTTTATAAAATCCCTTGATTTTATAAATATTCCTTTATATAAAATCCTTTGATTTCATAAGTAATCCCTTTTGTTTTCCAAATTTTTCTTTTTCTATTTGTTTTACAAATATTTCTTTTTCTATTCTATTTATTTTCTAAATAAATACTTTTATAATATCCTTTGATGTTATAAATATTCTCTTTACAAAATCCTTTGATTTTATAAACATTTCATTTTCAATATACGTTTTGAAAATTCCCTTTTATCATTCTGGTATTTCTTATGGTATTTAACATACCATATAACAATGATAAATATTATCCAAACACACCTAATCTACAACAGATTATATATCACATCATATATCATAATATATGAATAACAGTAAAATAAATGTTGAGGAATCCAGTTGGATCCCTCCAACCTGTTTCCCAGCATCAGCAGATGTTAAACAATATAATTAACATCACTCTCATTTCAACATGAAATATTCTGATCAACAGAATCCATATTTGATTAACGGTATATATATATATCACTAGATCTATAATTTCAACCAATCAATTATCAGTTCAACCAAACAGTCGACACACAGCAATCAATCATTATTTAACAGTTCTAAAAATATGTTATAAAAATATGAACTGATAGAGTTGGCGAGTTTTACTCACATTGGTCGATCATCTTTAATAACGATAACCATTGCTTGATTCAGAATGACAATTTATTTTGCTATAAATTTTAACGAGCTCCAATTCACTCCCATTCAGTTCCGTTGTATAGCCACCGTCGATACGATCTTGTCGGATCTTGTTTCGTCGGATTCTAATATCGTATGACAAAGATATGCTTTTTACAAGATAATATACTAATTAAATTTAAATTAAACGAATATATTATCACTTTGGCCTCACCCCTTTCTATTTCTTGGCCCATTTAAAAAAAACCCAGCCCGCCTAACGCCCTTCTTCCCCGATATCTACAGGTCAAGAAATAGGCCATAGTTGTGCTCTCAACTCCACTTCTCCTTCATGAAATTCACCACCGAAATCAAACAGCAATACACCAATGTTCTTCTCTTCGAACAACCGTCCTATTCATCACACTTTCGATCAACCCGCACCTCCATTGAAGAGTATGACTTCTCCAGTAACCTACTTTGCTCACTCTTTCGAGCGATAGTAATTCGAACGGAATCCCACAAAATGGTACACGCGAGCTCCTTTACACCTTATAAACCCAAATCCGACATCAAAAGATTTAATCGATGCATCAAATTCAAGTTATAACTAACCCTAGCTTCCACTATACAAATCGTCGACCTCAAAAATTGCGTCGCACTCCTTAAATCATACACCAGACTATAGAGAATCATCCTGCGATTCTAGATATATCTATAACATGATTTATAAATTTTACCTTGATTTTCTATATTTTTTTCCAAGATGAGAAACTCACGTTGGTTTCTATTTTGATTGGGGCGGCTTGGAATTTGTTGGCTGTTGACTTTAGGAGGAAAATGAATTAGATTAAGGGATAGTGAGGATATTTATAGAGAGAAAATATATTTTTATATTCAATTATAATGAACTAATGCTTGTATTAGTCTTCTAAAAATTTCTATAATCACATATGATAACCAAAAATCACGAAACTGAACATGCAACTACAGTTTGACATTACGGACCCAACGAAACTGGTTTCGTCGAATTTTGACTCCGTTTGCTCACACAGCGTATTTTTAAAGCCAAATTACTAACAGTTTTTCACATTAAAAATCCATACGGCCACACAATGACCCCAAAAATCGCGGAAATTGACATCTAGCAATAATTTAATATTGCGGATCCAACCAAATTAGTTTCGTCGAAAACGGAGGTCGTTTGCAAAACTGTCTATTTTTAAAGCTCTAAATAACCCATTTAAATATATAAATATATTTAAAAATAATTAAATTAAATATTAAAAAATAAATATTATCGTATATATTCACAATAGAATATCATACAACTCCAGTTGGATTTATAACTCGATATTCAAATCCCGGTTGAATCGATATTCAATTTATATTGAAAAATCCTTTTATAATATAAATAAATCGCAATGATTTATAGAGGAATTCCATAGCGACTTTTCGAAAATTTAAGTTGGACATAAATCAAAATCTACACATTGAAATCCCGATTTTTCTCTTCCACTAGGAAAATATACTTTACCTGCTCCGTACGTTTCTTGTTTCGCAAAAATCCGACTTAAAACGGATTCTGTATATTAATTTGAAGTTCGAATCGCCAAATAGCGAACTGCAGCGCCATTTCGAGCTCGATTATAACTATAATATAATTATACGTTCAAACTTCATTTAAATAATATATTCGTTATTCGAATTCAATTCCAAACTGAATTATATATATTTTAAATTGTCCAGTTCACACCATATCGTCAATTCACTATTTCCGACTATTTTAGAAATAAATGTATTATTCTATTATTTATATTAATTAAATATTCACTATTATTTAATTAAACAACCATTTAATTCTCTATATCACTATTTAAATAATTAAATAAATTAATTATTATGACGTTGAAAGTACGGGTCGTTACATTCTTCCCCCCCTAAAATAATTTCATCCTCGAAATTGCTAAGGTAGAAAACAAACCCTATTAATTGGTAAAAATTTATTTGTTTTACTTTTAACTTCGGTTTCAAATGAATCAATTTAATTTCAATTAAATTATTAATTCATTTCTATTAATGAATATTTTCAAAAATCCTGAAAATTTTCTAACACCCGAAATTTATGAAAATTTCGCCAGCACCTCATTTGTACGGCTCAATCGGTAAAACTACAACTCGCC
Source organism: Allium sativum (assembly GCA_030737875.1). Taxonomy (NCBI): domain Eukaryota; kingdom Viridiplantae; phylum Streptophyta; class Magnoliopsida; order Asparagales; family Amaryllidaceae; genus Allium; species Allium sativum. The sequence goes on along the minus strand of CM060918.1, from coordinate 968,887,383 downwards.
TCTCTAGGCCTTCTTCATCCCAAAAGAAAATCAAATAGCCAAGAGGCTTGCCAATTCGGCTCATCAAAATCTCAAACCCATATATAATATAAACTGGTACCTTTTTGTCGGGCATATAATTATATCCTTCCATCTGTTACCAATTCTACATATACAAATGCCATCCAATCAAAATCCAATCACTTTTATCTCCAACACAACCATTCGCTTATATCCAAGCCAAATATCATTTCAAACTTGAGTTTCATTCTCGATTCCAAACTCTTAACTTGATTATCAAATTACCCTTTAAATTCAAATCTCAAAATCCAATTTGTCTCAACATCATTCTAATTCAATTTTAGTTACCCCTTAACTGACTTTATTTTAATTCCAATTGGCTTTCCCAATTTCAATTCAGTTTCGTTTTAACTCAAACAATCTTTCCCGGGGAATTTAAAACAGCTTCGCTTTTATCAAAAATCAAACAATCCTTTTTGAAATTCAAACCACTTGTTTTCGCAGAACATTCCCAAAAACAATACCTTTGGTAGTAATCCGTCACTCAACAACTCGAAAATGAACACTGGTGATGCAGCTGTCATCATCAGAATTTAATTTCCAGCGATGGAAGTGAGTTCAATACTATAGCACTTTCAAAATCATATCTAAACACTTCCATTTTGAAATTCATTTCAAAATATCCTTTTCAATACTTGTAACAAATTTAAAATCTCCCAGGATTTTAAAATTCTCTTATACTTAATTCAATTCCATTTACAAACACTTTTCCATATTTCAGGAATTTTAATTCTAAATTTTGATTTAAATTTAGATTTAGTTCATCTGCTTTCGTATATTTCACTTATATGAATTCAGATTGGTTATATATGTATAACCAACTCAGTTTTAATCTCATTCGATTAATATAAAAACCAAAACATCCAATACTATAATATTTCAAATATATATATTTTCTCAATATCAAAATATACCTTGGGTAAAGTTATATAGTTTACCCTCTTTTCAAAACATACAGTGTCGGTTCATCGTATTCGAGTGTTTATAAACCCCTACCGATACAGTGCATCAAATTGATCGGCCAGAACCCATAAACAACTCAACCAATAAATCTCCACAATATAAAACCATTTTATATTTAATAACAAATAAGTTCACTCGTATATATACACTCAACCCAATCTAGGGCACTACTAAGCCCATCTCTACTGAGTCGCGCCACAGAGCCAAGGTAATTACTTAACCTTAAGCTCTGATACCAACTATAGTGTCCCGAAATTCCGGTACAATTTGAGCTGACCAAATAATACAAGTCCAATCCAAATTAGCTAGAAACCAGAAAACTAATAGAAAGAAATTAGAGGGCGATGATAGATAAGATAAAAACTTAGAATAGAAGAAGAAGAACATACAACATCAGAGTAATATGAATCTCACATCGGAACGACAATATATAATAGATACATAACATTGAAATAAAACTAGTATATGCATACATTAACATTATCAGAGTACAACACTTACAACACAGCAGAAATAACTATAACTATAAAATCCTGAAGCCTCCTGCTCCAAGATCTCCGAGTATATCTGTAAATTCTTGACTACTTGATTGCCCGTACAAAATTGGGCACCTAAGAGTTTAGGGAAAACAAAGCAAAATAAACTTCGGGTCAGTCATGGGACTGGTGTGAGTAAAGCAGTTTAAGCAATTAAACGATACCTCATAAGACCGCGTCGTATAACGGAACGGGGTTTTCCCTGATGAGAATCCAAAACATTTGATTTAACTTTCAAAAATCCTTTTGAAAGAAACGATAAACTTTATATCAAAACTCTTTTGATATTATGATAATTTCTATCAACCACAATATATAATAATCATCTAGCTGAACGCTTTCATCTCAAGTTCCATATATATAGTATACAATCAAAACCGCGAGCACTTATTGGGTAGTGGATTTCCAACTGTGACAAGGTATGGAACCACCTTCCGATAGTGTACCTCTAGAGAGGAATACACTAGGTTCAACAAGAACATCTTACAACCTGGCCACACATGACCGACCACTCATTTCGCTTGAGTGTATCAAATGTATATCACCAACGGTTGGGATCAGCGACCGTTTCCCGAATGGGACAGCATCGACAATAGATTAAAGGATGAAATGAATTTCTCTAGATAGGTGATAATACACCCTACTTGGCGGCCAACCACTTAGCCATGCTGCCTGCCCGATTTTTGTCATTTCCAGGTTGTGCGGCTAGAGGCCACGCTTATCTCTGACAGATCACACAATTATTCCCTTTGAATGTCACATCGTCATACCCGCCAAATCACAAATTGATTTCCTCAAAAATACAATGGGTATACAGCTAAGAGAAACGAATTCCTCCACCACCAAACGTAAATACGTTTGAAGAGATCAACTTACGCGATCTGTTAAATATACTCGTCACATTCTTCCATATAGGTTGTCATGGGACTGGACAGGCCGAAGGCACTATTCTGTAAACAGGACAGTCCTTGCACAAACTCCGTCTTCAGTTATCTTCATCATATTTGATATCAATGCTAATGCCCATACAGATTGGTTTTCAGATAATGAATCTGATCCCGTTCTCTCCGTATTGACAATGAAAAAATGGTCAGAAACTTTGATAATCGGTGAGTTAACTATCAAAGAAAAACATGCGTGCAAACAACGATATTATTTCCAGATGGAAATTCTATCGATCAATCACCATTTAACATTTATCTCTTTAGTTCATTTTTCATCTCCTGTTTCCATATATTCAACATCCCTTATTTTCCTAAATTTAGAAAATATACCTTATAAATCATTGGAAAACATTTCCATCTCTTTTTCACGTATCACTGTCATTCCAGTATTCTTTACCATCCAACATTTCATTTTCTATGATTATAAAATATCTCTGATTATATTTGGAAAATGTTTCCAAAACTCATTCCTTGGATTTAAACATATGATGAAATAAAACATCGTTATGCCAATTCAAACCATTACCTTCATTGGCTATATTCACTTAACCGAACTTTACTATCAAACCTTAACCATTCCTTAGTTACAAACGAAGTCAATCAAGTTGGGGGATAACTACATCTCAGACCTTAACTAAACAACATTTCTAGCTTCGAAATAGACAAAGTTCACCTTCTAAATATTTAACAATCTTCCTTACGTAACTCTCGGATTCTATTTACGAATCCACTTCTTTATTGAAAAACGTTGATTATAACTATAGCGTTGTAATCCCTACTTCTGAAATATCTAACTCCAAAATATAACTCGATTAACTCAAATCAATTAACCCTAACTCCATTAACTTTAAATCGATTAACTTTAATTCATTAAGTCTTATCACTTAACTTCTTTCGAATAAACTTTATTCGATTAACTTCTTTCGAATAAACTTTATTCGATTAACTTCTTTCGAATAAACTATATTCGATTAACTCCTTTAACTCTATTCGAACAAACTATATTCGATTAACTCCTTTAACTCTATTCGAATAAACTATATTCGATTAACTCCTTTAACTCTATTCGAATAAACTATATTCGACTAACACTTATTCGATTAACTAATATTCGTCTAACTCTTATTCGATTAACTAATATTCAATTAACTCCTTTCGAATAACTAATATTCGATTAATTCTTATTCGAATAACTAATATTCGATTAACTCCTTTCGAATAACTAATATTCGATTAACTCTTTTTCGAATAACCAATATTCGATAACTCTCTTTTGAATAACCAATATTCGATAACTCTCTTTCGAATAACCAATATTCGATAACTCTCTTTCAAATAACCAATATTCGATAACTCTCTTTTGAATAACCAATATTCGATTAACTCTCTTCGAATAAACTATATTTGATAACTCCTTTCAAACGTAAAGTTCTCTTTTTATAAAATACTTTTCATTTTCCATATTTTCCTTTTATAATTCTATTTATTTTCTAAATAGATATTCCTTTTATAATTCTATTTATTTTCTAAATAAATTTTACTTTTTATTTTATTTTATTTATCAATTGATAAATATTACTTTTTATAAAATCCTTTGATTTTATAAATATTTCATTTCAAATATACACATTTAAAAGATGTTATTTATTTTCTAAATAAATATTTCCTTTTCTATTTTCTATACAAATAATTTCCTTTTCTATTTGTTCTACAAATATTTTCCCTTTTTATTTGTTCTACAAATATTTCTTTTTATAAGATCCCTTGATTTTGTAAATATTACTTTATATAAAATCCTTTGATTTCACAAGTAATCCCTTTTATTTTCCAATTATTTCTTTTTCTATTAGTATTACAAATATTTCTTTTTCTATTCTATTTATTTTCTAAATAAATCCTTTTATAATAACCTTTGATGTTATAAATATTCTCTTTACAAAATCTTTTGATTTGATAAAAATTTCATTTTCAATATACGTTTTGAAAATTCCCTTTTATCATTCTGGTATTTCTTATGGTATTTAACAGACCATATAACAATGATAAATATTATCCAAACACACATAATCTACAACAGATTATATATCACATCATATATCACAATATATGAATAACAGTAAAATAAATGTTAAGGAATCCAGTTGGATCCCTCCAACCTGTTTCCCTGCATCCACAGATGTTAAACAATATAATTAACATCACTTTCATTTCAACATGAAATATTCTGATCAACAAAATCCATATTTGATTAACGATATATACATATATATATCACAAGATCTATAATTTCAACCAATCAATTATCAGTTCAACCAAACAGTCAACACACAGCAATCAATCATCATTTAACAGTTCTAAAAATACGTTATAAAAATATGAACTGATAGAGTTGGTGAGTTTTACTCACATTGGACGATCATTGTTAATAACGATAACCATCACTTGATTCAGACAGACAATTTATTTTCTATAAATTGTAATGAGCTCCAATTCACTCCTAGTCAGTTCCGTTGTGTAGCCACCGTCCATACGATCTTGTCGGATCTTGTTTCATCGGACTCTGATATTGTATGACAAAGGTATGCTTTTTACAAGATAATACACTAATTAAATTTAAATTAAAACAATATATTATCACTTTGACCTCACCCTTTTCTATTTCTTGGCCCATTTAAAGAAAAACCCAGCCCACCTAACACCCTTCTTCCCCGATATCTACAAGTCACGAAATAAGCCACGGTCGTGCTGTCAACTCCAATTCTCCTTCATCAAATTCACCACCGAAATAAAAAAGCAATACAACAATGTTCTTCTCTTCAAACAACCTTCTCTTCATCACACTTTCGATCAACCTGCACCTCCATTGAAGAGTATGACTTCGCCAGTAACCTGCTTCGCTCACTATTCGAGCGACAGTAATTCGAACGGAATCCCACAAAATGGTACACGCGAGCTCCTTTTCACCTTATTAACCCAAATCCGACATCAAAAGATTTAATCGATGCCTCAAATTCAAGTTATAACTAACCCTAGCTTCCACTATACAAATCGTCGACCTCAAAAATTGCGTCGCGCTCCTTAAATCATACACTAGACTGTAGAGAATCATCCTGCGATTCCAGATAAATCTATAACATGATTTATAAATTTTACCTTGATTTTTATATTTTTTCCAAGATGAGAAACTCACGTTGGTTTCTATTTTGATTATTGCGGCTTTGAATTTGTTGACTGTTGACTTTAGGAGGAAAACGAATTAGGTTAAGGGATAGTGAGGATATTTATAGAGGAGAAATTATATTTTTATATTCAATTATAATGAACTGCTGCTCGTATTAGTCTTCTAAAAATTCCTATAATCACATACGATAACCAAAAATCACGAAACGGGACATGCAGCTATAGTTTGACATTACGGACCCAACGAAACTGGTTTCGTCGTATTCCGACTCCGTTTGCTCACATAGCGTATTTTTAAAGCCAGATTACTGACTGATTTTCATGGCCACACAGTGACCCCAAAAATCACGGAAATTGAAATTTAGCAATAATTTAATATTGCAGATCCAAAAAAATTAGTTTCGTCGAAAACGGAGGTCGTTTGCAAAACTAGCTATTTTTAAAGCTCTAAATAACCCATTTAAATTAAATATATTTAAAAATAATTAAATTAAGTATTAAAAAATAATTATTATTGTATATATTCACAATAGAATATTATACGGCTCCAATTAGATTTATAACTCGATATTCAAATCCTGGTTGAATCGATATTCAATTTATATTGAAAAATCCTTTTATAATATAAATAAATCGCTATAATTTATAAAGGAATTCCATAGCGACTTTTCAAAAATTTGATTTGGACATAAATCAAAATCTAAACACTGAAATCCCGATTTTTCTCTTCCACTAGAGAAATATAATTTACTCGCTCCGTACGTTTCTTGTTTCATAGAAATCCGACTTAAAACGGATTCTGTATATTCATTTAAAGTTCGAATCGCTAAATAGCGAACTGCAGCGCCATTTCGAGCTCGATTATAATTATAATATAATTATACGTTCAAACTTCATTTGAATAATATATTCGTTATTCGAATTCAATTCCAAACTGAATTATATATATTTTAAATTGTCCAGTTCACACCATATCGTCAATTCACTATTTCTGACTATTTCAGAAATAAATATATTATTCTATTATTTATATTAATTAAATATTCACTATTGTTTAATTAAACAACCATTTAATTCTCTATATCACCATTTAAATAATTAAATTAATTAATTATTATAACACTGAAAGTACGGGTCGTTACAATATACCTTTAGCGGTGACGAACCCGATTGGTGGTTCGATGAGCCTTAGCATGATTTGTCTAAATTTCGCTAATTATCACCAATCACCCCTAATTAGTCATAATTAGTGGGAAAAAAATGCAAATCACTCACCTTAGCCACAATCAAACTATTGATCTGGAATATTATCTGATATAGGTTGAATCCCTGTGTGTTCCAGCAGCTCTATTCCCAATTTGATGTTAATTTGCCTTGATTTGATGTAGATTAGGCTAAAACTTGATTGAATGGTGATTAGAAGGTGATTAAGGTGTAGGAGGCTATTGTTAGGGTTAGAGAATTAACGAATCAATTTCCTTAATTGTGTATTTTAGCAATCAAAGACAATTGAAATTTATTAGAAATACAAATTCAGACGATGAATTTAAAACTTGTGAGGAATCGATTTAGGAAATAAGCTTAATATTTGGAAAATGGGAAGTGATGTAAAACCAATATTATGGAGTGAATAGTTCAAACTTCAAATTCAGTCAAAGTTGAGAATTTAAGTCAGAAACTCGAATTATAGCTTAACCTGAACAATTGATTCAACTTGGAATTTTACAAATTAAGTTTAACTTTGACATTAACATGTAGGTCCAGTTTTAAATTTCGAACTTTGGTTTGGATTGTATGTCTAACATTGCAATTTATGGCATATCAATTGATCTCTATTGAATATATATCTATTTGGTGGCAGATAATTTATTCTCTTAGCTTAACACACTTCCTTGAGACGAACGAGCTTAATGGTTATATATTGATAAACATCAGTTATGTGTTATGAATTGGCAATGTAACACGTAGTCAAATTCGAGTGTGAATTTGGAGAATTGACTTACAAATATGAGTTTGAATTTGAAATAACATCGAATATTCGAATCTATGTAGAAATAAGGTTGAATCGGTGATGGAGTTTAGAGATGATGTTTTAAAACTTATATAGAAATATTTTCCAATAATAATAAAAGAATTTCTAGAATTATAGAAAATAAATATGATAATTGGAAATGTTTTTCAAAAGATCGTGTAACATCCCAGAATTTTAGCGATTTAATAATCAATTTAACTATTTTAGTATACTGGTTTGATGATTTAAATGGTTTGAATTCAAATATTTTGAATTTAATTTAAATATATATAGTGGAATAATACAATTTAATTTTTGAAATAGTCGGAGATAGTTGAATTGGTAATATTGTGTGAATTGGATAATTTAGTAGATTTAATTTTTTTCTAGAATTGAATTATTATAATGATTTTATTATTTAAACAATGTCTCAATGTATTATTTTAAATGTAATTATAAACGAGCTCGTAACGTCATGGTAGTTCAGAATATTGAGTTTTGAACTTCAAGTGGATATACATAATCCGTTTTAAGTCGAAATTCTATGAAACAAGAAACGTTTGAATCTATTAGATTCTAATGAAAGTGAAAAATCGAGATTTCATCTTATAGACTGTAAGTTATGTCCAAATAAAATTTTCAAATAGTTGTCGTGCAATCATTTATAAATTATAACGATTTATCTAATATAATTAAATATTGGTTTCGAATTTGGAAAAGATTTTTAAGACTTATAGTTAATTTAATTTATAGATTTTTTTCATAAATTTTAATTTGGGAAATAAACAAGTTTTTATTTAATGTATTTTGCACCCTATGCCAGCACTCTTGACATTTCACAAAATAAGCTAACTTGTCTATTTTATTATTGTTTTGGGATCATGGCACATTGCTTATCATAATGGGATCTTTATTTTTGTCGATAACTATACGTTTGTGGACAAAGCTTTATATAACAAATGGCAAAACCTTTTATAAACTTAAACAAGATATCATTCCTTTATTTACCTAACATGCACAGTACCGTCTTATATATCACTCGCGCAAATTCGGCAACCTTTCCTTTTATAAGCTGATGCACCATGAATATATATTTTCTATTTGCAAATGCAAAATCATACTAAAATAAAGAATATACACTTCGAGGATTCATGTAGCAAGGCATCTAATGGTTTGGCCTTTTCAGTTTTATTTGTGAGTGGAATTATACTGCAGCCGCTAGGTTCATGTAAAATTTAAATATTGATAAACATAAAAAAAAATATTTTTATTTATACTTCACTACCAAGAAATAGTACCTACTGTTCTGCCTACTGCTTCCTTTCAAATGACGATTCTTGTCGCATGCCAAAGTCGTATTCTCCTTCATAGTGAAGTCATCAGTGAAAAAAACCACGGAAATGGTTTTCGAAAAATCTAATCAAGCTTACAGCTGACTTACCCTAAGAACCTATTACTTTACTACTAAGTATCCTTCTTCTATACAAATATAAACCACTTCTTTCTTTGATTTGCTTTAGGAAATTACTGTCTTTGTGAATCATGAAAACAAGTAAAATCGAAATAAAAAACATTCTTCGAAAAATTATAAAATAATTATCTGAGCGCTCAGCAAAACAAGTGCTTCACTGTAATGTTATATTTGTTGAGTTCGACATGGTTCTATTCACATGAAAATTTACGCAGTAGCAAGTCAGGTAATGTTCGACGTCGATAGGGGTGTATCGACCAAGTGGATGGTGGCAAAATGTTGAGCAGGAGGAGATGCATGTAAGGATGGAATTTCGGGGTTTCAGTGAACTTTTTTGACATGTCGGCACTACATAGGGTTGAATGACGCATTCGTATTCATGCTTGCGCATTAGCTCTCGTGTGGTGGAGGGGGAAGGGATTTTGGTGGAGGAGAGAATGGTGGAATCCATTTTTTGTGAGAAACAAGGGAGAACAGATCGAACAAAGGGGCGCTAATGGCCATGAATTCTGTTCGAAACGTTACTGAGCTAAAGGAATTATTTTCGGGAAGATATGTAGAGGGAGCGGTTGGGTTATACTCGTTTTGGCCGGGTTAGGAAAGGTGAGGCCAAAAACAGTAAAAAAAATTGGGAATGGAGGCTGGAATGTTTTCGAATGGGGGATGAACAGATACAGGAGCTTACAGCCTTTGTTCCTGGGAAGGAGAGCTACGTGCGGATCAGAATGGGTTGGATGTTTGGGCTAGATTATGATGTGAGGCCCAGCTATGATATGTGTGTGTATATATAAAAAAAGTTTTATTATATGCGGAATGGGGAAGGAAGTTCACGGTGAGGGACTGAGGTATAATAGCTGGTTTTGATATAAGAAGAAGCAACTATAGGGGATGGGTCGTGTTAATTATAAATGGACCGAGAAATAAGGGTAAGGCCAGATATTTAATAAATATAGTTTAGCCTAAATTAATAACGTATAATTTGGAAATTATACAACTTTACTATACGTTAATCGAATCTAACAAATATGGTACTGTTGGAATCGTAGGATCGCAGACTACACAATGGAACTAATCTGGATCTTTTGGTGATCGTTACAATTTTAGGCAGAACTAAACGCCTGATATAATCAATGAACGTTAATCGTTATTTAATGATTAATGACCAAGGTGAGTAAACTCACTAACTTTGTCCAGTTTTATAATTTTATGAATGTTATTAATATTGGTAAAAATGATTGAATGTTGTGTGTGATGGTTGTTTGGATGATTTGCTAATTAATTGGTTGAAATTATAGATACCGTTATATATATAAAACGTTGCTTAAATATTGATTCTAATATTTCATGTTCATATGAAATAAAGGATATTTCTGTTAATTAACATCTGTGGTTGCAGGGAAACAGGTTAGAGGGATCCAACTGGATTCCTCAGCAATTATATTGTTGTTTATCATAATTGCGTTATATGATGTGACAAACAATCTGTGAATGATTATTGTGTGTTTGGGATGTCTAAATAACATTGACCTTGAAATAATTAGTATTTAAATACTAGAAAATATATTCAAAAATAATTTGACGCTAAAATAATTAGTATTTAAATAGTAGAAAATATATTTGAAAATAATTTGGGTTTTAAAAAGGGAAAATCTTGTTAAGGATTGCGAAATAGATCGTTAAGGCAAAACTAACATTAGAGGGGGGGGGGGGGGGTGAATAGTGTTTTTGAGAAATTAAACAAAATCTAAAACATATATGATCTACTATATGAATCACACACCTCAGAAACAATCGTAGACACAGAATCAAACACAAACACAAAAATAAACAGAAATAAAATGCAGAAAAGGAAAGAACACACTGGATTTTATACTGTTTTGGAATTACTCCTACGTCCAATCCCACGCAACGCTGGATTGCACAGAGTTTTATTACTATATCAGTATTCAAGTACAACCCGCTTAATTTCATGGATGCAAGGTTAACACCGATTCCGAACACCCTTGATCAAGTATATTCCCCTTGATTTCATGGCTACAAGGTCTACACCGCTCCGGTTCCTTGATTTCACGACTACAAGGAAAACACCGTTACTTCCCAAACAATTACAATAGCACTATAACTCTCCAACATCCCTTATATTCAGAGAGTAATGAGTAGAGAGTGAGAAGAGAAGAAGATTTATACAAATAGAGTTAATTTCGGCAGAGTATAAGTGCAGAAATCATAAAAATAAGAAATATTAACGGTGTAGAGAAAGGGGATGAAGATAGAGAAGAAGAATGATGAAAAAAATTAGAAATCAGCCCCTATTTATAAGATTTGAAAGGTTGCAACGCTTCTGGAACATTACAAATAGTGAAAAGACACTTCCTTTCAAAATCAAAAATGTGACAGTTATATGTCGACATAGGCATAAATGTATGTCGACATATGCCTTTGTAAAATTGGATTTTGAGCATTTTTGAAGTGTTTTGATATATATATATCTGGAAATTCTTGAGTTATAACATAGTGTTGTAAATGAATATTATAAAGTAGAAAATCATACGAAAACATAAATATAAACATATTCATAAAATTATAGAATTTAAAACTATATAAATATAAACTATATAATGTATAAACTTATAAAACTTGATTTTAAAATCAAAGTAAAATAGAGAGAGTAAAATATAGAAAATAAAATAAAGAGAATAAAGATTGAAGATAGAATAGAATTTGAAATCAGAAATTGAAAATCAAAATTTGAATTTGAATTTAAACCTGGAGTGCTATTCAAAGTCTTACATAACTAGACTCCACTACTATATTTGTCTTGAACTCTTGAAATCTTGATTACTCATGAGTCTTATATCATCTCTGAAATCTGATTCTCTAAAAGCTCTTAAACTGTACAGTCTTCAGTATTAATTCCTGTATATAAATCCTGCATATGTATATGTATGTATATATATATATATATATTCTAGATAAAAGTGTTAGTATATATTTTATAATCAATTAATATTGAAATAAGGTTGTTGTCATCAAAACTTCGTTCTCCAACAATCTCCCCCTTTTTGATGATGACAACCTTAGTTTATAAAATATCATACCTGTACATACCTGTTGATGATGATTCTTCTAATACTCCCCCTTTCTATATGAATCATATAAACTCATTCTATGATTTCTCCTTCTTTTGGCATTATCAAAAAGAAATTCTAAAACTACTCCCCCTAAATCCTAATACTATCTAAATAGTTCCTATACCAAAGTAAACTACTCCCCCTGAGTCCTAAATATATATATTCTATACTAAAGTAAAGTACTGCCCTTAATCCTAAATAAATTTATATAATCCTTATACTAAAGAGATAAAATCCCCCTAAATTTATGATTATATAATAATCAATACTAATAAACAAACCCATCCAAATAACATAACTACATATGTTATGAGTTATATTTACAAACCAAATCGAGCACACCACACCATATGTTTAATATATACAAGTTTTAAGTCATAGAATCCAAATCAAACAAATCAATCATACCGAACAATTAAACATTTCTTGGGACTTCTATCCATTCATCTTTTCCAGTGATTGGGTTCTTCTTGATGTCCTTCCATTCTTCTTCATTGTTGAGTGATGCTTTGTTGTTTTCATCTCTGAAATGAGAAGAGACCAACGAATTTCGTCAAAATGTTTCTCTTGATATTCAACCATTCTCGTCTGAATTAACTCTAGATGGCGCTGATTACATAGTACTATGGAGAGGATTTTCTTAAAGGAATTCAAAGAATCTTCAAGATTTTCACTTATATTATGAATTGGATTTTCCATAGTTTTGGTAAGAAATGGGTAGAGAAGACGGAGAAATGTAATAATGAAATTTTCTGGAATAAATAGACTTAAATAGGGTCTGGAATTCATTGGATTTTGAATGAATATGAGTTAGTTATTCAATTTTAAAATTTGAAAAAAAGCTAGCAGTTATATGTTGACATATACAATTATGTATGTCGACATATCCTATTATTTTTTTTTTGAAATTTTCGAATTTTAAATCTTTTGATCTTATATTAATTCTAAAGTTTTTGTAGTAACCTGAAGATGATTTTAGCATAAATAAAACTCCATTCATTACTTCATAAAAGCAAATACATCCAACTAATTAAGACACACTAAATACAAGATTCGAAAGCAAATACAAGTGAATACATAAAGATAAATTAAACTAGATGAACTAGTTTTCTGCGGATGATGATGAGGAAGATGAAATTCCAAGCTTCCTTCCAATCTTGACCATAAACTTAGTCATTTTTGAAAAATTATTTTTGAGCTTCTTTTGATTGTTGACAATCTTCACTTGGTTTTGAACAACCATCTCTCTGGAAATGTGTCTAGTGTTGATGGGACACTCAACATTTTCTAAAGAAATTTCTTCTTCTTCTTCGACTTCCATAGGTGCTTGTTCTTGTTGCATTCGAGCTTGTTTGGCTTCGAATGTCTCATATGGTTGGAAAGTGAGAGGAATTTGCATGAGATGTATATTTGATAAGTTAAACACTTTTCTTGACACAAATTATTCTCCGTGATGATCAACTCCAAAGTAACTGAAAATGCAGGTGAGATAAACTCCATAGTAAAGAGTGTTTTCTCTTGATGACATTTCTATGGGCTTGATTTCTCTTAAGATCATGTCGGCCCAATTGATGTTATAGCCACCCATAATAGCAAAGAGAGCCTTTTGGACATTAAGAGTTGGATTGTTAAAATTTCCTAAACGTGGAGTGATGATATATTGGAGGAGAAGGTTTACGATTCCTGTTTTTGGACGGAAAAAGCGATTTTTGAAATCCATTTGAGCATCACTTTTGAATATGTCGTGATAAGTCTCTAAATCGATTCCATCGATAATGCAATCCAAAAAATCTGAGCCTACACTTTACAATTTAAGATATTGCCCAACACTTCGGCATCAAGAACAATTTGCGTGCCTTTGACGCTACTCCAAATTTGGTCTTCGTTGCCTTCGTAAAATCCGCGATTAAGATTCGCATAGAATATCTTGATATGCTTAGGATAACACACTTCGTCATTATCCTGTGAGTCAATTAGACTCAAGACTTCATTGTGTTGAAAGAGAGAGATAAGATCATAGGAAGGAAAGTCTCCGAAGACAGCGAAAGCTCTAGTATTAACTTTAGCATTTGCTAAATAGTTAAAAAAGGTTTTGATAGCTTCTTTGTCATTACGAAGATAACCTTTGATGGTTTTTGTTAACTTCAATTTCTGAGATGAACTTGATAAAGCCATTGAATTGATAGTTTTGAAGAGAATAGATATGAAGAATATTGTTTTGAATTGTGAATGAAAGGTAGAGAGAATAGATGTATATATAGAAATTGAATGGATATGAATTGAATTGGAACAACTTTTCAGAAATTAATGACACCTTTTCAAAACATAGGATTTGGTGAAAAGTTGGAGGGAAGTTTGAAAGTTTAAACTTTTGAAATTCAAAATTTAAATTTCCTATTTCAGGTCAGATATGTCGACATATAGACATATGCATATCGACATATGTACTCATTATCAAGGGGAAAATTATTTTTCTAAAGTTTAATTAAATTATCAATATATATTTAAAGTTTAACGATTTCTTGAAATAATTCTAATCCTAGAAAACATCCAAAATTTTAATTTATTATTTTATTAATTATTATTATTATTGAATTTCAAAATTCAAATTTGAATTTCAAATTTCAAGTTTGAATTTTAAAGTTTTAACTTAAAACAAAGCAAACAAACAAAGCAACCATTCAACCAAAGAAAAACTAAAAATTAATTAAGGCATACCTAGTTTCTAGATCCTTTTCTTTGAAATTTTCTGAATTTTGAATTGTCATGAAGCACATGTTTGAATTTTTGGTTTCTAGCTCTTCATCATGATGATGAATCTGAATCATCTAACGTTGTTGCATATGCTTTCTTTTCTTTCGTGAATATATGTTGCCTGTTTGTTGAGTATGACTTATCTGGATATGGACACATTCTCCTTGTATGGCCTGGTTTGTTGCAGTTATAACATCGATCATCATTTCTTCTTGAACTTCCTTGGTTATTATTTTGAAAATAATTTCTCCTTCTATATTTCAGAAATTTTCTTAAATGTCTTGTCATGAGGGTCGTTTCTTCATCATCTTCACTACTTGAATCAGAGTCATTTGTTGTTGCTTTAAATGCGATGGATTTCTTCTTGGTTGGCATGTTTTCCATTCTTTTCTGTAACTGGACTTCTGAAGACATTAGGTTTCCAATTGATTCCTCAATCTTTGTGACGACCCCAAACCCCGTACTGACGGTGACAAGGGTAATCTTTGGAATATAACACATAAACGGATCATAACAGAACATAATTAAATAAATACACCAGATAATGAACAAATAATACACTGGATAAACATAATCATCAGAGTTACACAGTATATAGGATCATACTTAGTACAAATACAGTTCAGCTATACATAAATGTATACAGCGAAAAACAAAACATAATGTACAATAGGAGCTGAACAGCATAAAAAGAGATAAATGATAGAATCCATCTTCAACTCCAGCTATCCAGAAAGAGCCTGCTAAAACCTGAAGACAAGGCTGCCCGTGTAGAAAGAGGGACACCCGAGTTTGAAAGTGAAACAAACTACGAGTCAGTCAAGGGACTGGTATGAGAAATCTACTTAACACCTTAATAATATGGCTAATCTCAGGACCACGCCACTTTCGTGGAACGGGTTTACTCCATCGGATTGCCAGTGCTTTAAAACAAACAACTCTTTTAAACATCGCAATGCTTTTTATAAAAACGAAGCCATTATAAGACTCAGTTCCCATCACATAATGCAACGCAAACCGGAGGATAGAGTTTTTACCTTATAATGGACAAAATATGCTTGATACGAATAAAACAAAAGAATTTTATATTATTACTAGTGTTTATACGTTTCAAAAACAACTTCAAATCATAAGTATCAATCATAGACGGCATTAATGCCCCATACCACTATGTCGCTATATATAGGTATACAATCAAAACCGCACAGTCACGTATTTGGAAATTGGATTTCCGTCATGAACCAAGGCAAAAGATAGTCCTTACCGACTTCGAGACAATCTAGCCCATGTCTCAGGCGAGCGCGAAGGAAAGCCTTTGGAGAGATAGGGCCGGTCCACCGATGTGGATTAAAATTCCTGAACACTACGTTTCCCCGCCCTATGGGGTGTAAATGAGCCAACGAATGACTCCATCGGTCCCGGATCGACCGATATAACCGAGGCGCCTCACAACAGCAACAACCACATAGGTGAAAATAATATAAATGTCAGCCAGTTTAAGCACCGACACCACCTCTAACTAGAAAGAAACGCATGTCCTCCCTGAGGTCCTTTCTCCCGTTTCTGGTTCATACCGGGGTGTGAGGCTCGCGAATTCACGTTATGCACAAAGCTGCGCCACACAGGCAGTGCTTTAATCATCACCACAAGACTTTGCTTTTCAACAGAAGCCTTGATCATTTGCCACTTAGGCATGCCACACTAGCAATTCATGCCATGCGACTGATGTCCATCGATATACAACCTCTGAGCTCTTGCGTCCCAGAGAAGGGCGTTAAGCAAAAGAATAAATTCTCCACCGCCAAACAGATGTATATTTATTAGAGATCAATCAATCACAGAATAAAATCCAATGCCAGACACACAGTCCATTTACAAGTCCGTTCTGGGTCTGAACGAAACCGAAGGCACTATATACCTCGCTAACCCATCGATCTCCACGTACATCTGGACGATCACCACTCATTATCCATATTTCGGGATGCCTCCCAATCAGGACATCAGTTACCATCCAAACGAGGTGAAGATTTCCGGTCTTCAACCACCGTCTTCATCTTCGATTTCTTATCGTCGATTTAGTTTTTCAGAATGGGATAAACCCGGTCTTTCTGAGCAACTCACGTATATAAATAACTAGTGCTACATAAACACAACATACGCCTCATTCCAATTCATTAGTCACTAACCGTCAATCAGTAAGAGAACGATTTCCCAAATATTAACCCCGAAGGCCGAAACCAATATCAGATCAAAACCCAGGAAACCATTCGACTTAGCCAACCTTCAGTTAATTTTTGAATTTCACATTACATATCGTTTATAATATTTTATAACGATTTATCGCTATTTTTATTTATTTTAAAATAGCCAATTTATTCAAACGACGCTTCGGGCCATAACGCGGCCGTGGCGCTGTTTTTCTTTAGATTTGATTTACACATATCTGAAAATCTAACCGTTGGATCTTCACAAAATTTATATCATTAGAAAGATCTTTTCAAAACGAATCCAACGGTTCCAGTTTTGGGAAAATCCGACAGTCGGATCTCCCAGTAAACTCGTTTGAAGTTTCGATTTCAAAATACGAACTGCATCGTCGTTATTCGATTTAATATAATTATATATATATATATATATAATCGATTCTGGCGCTGTTTTTCTTCAGATTTGAATTAAACATTCCAGACAATCCAACCGTTGGATTTTCACAAAGTGGGTATCGTTGGGAAGATATTTCCAAAGCGAACCCAACGGTTTCGGTTTCGGGAAAATCCGATGGTCGGATCTCCCGCACTAATAGTTTGAAATCACGGTTTCAAAACACGAACTGCAGCTTCGTTACTCGATATATTTCAATTCTATTTATATATATATATATCGATTCTTCGATTTCAAAACTATATTCTTTTCATACTTTTGATAAAAATGATATTTTTTTTCCAACCGACAATTATTTCAACACTTCGCTATTTTTAACCATTCATGTATATAGTAAAAATGTGATTTTTATTGTAAAACAATTTATTTCGAAACACGATTATTTTATATAGTTCATATAG
Source organism: Allium sativum (assembly GCA_030737875.1). Classification (NCBI taxonomy): domain Eukaryota; kingdom Viridiplantae; phylum Streptophyta; class Magnoliopsida; order Asparagales; family Amaryllidaceae; genus Allium; species Allium sativum. The sequence goes on along the minus strand of CM060918.1, from coordinate 968,869,274 downwards.
GTGATAAAAATATGATTTTTATTATAAAACAATTTATTTCTAAACATGACTATTTTATATAGCCTATATAGATGATAAAAATATGATTTTTATTATAAACAATTTCTTTTGAACCCGAATACCATTCAACAAATGAATTTCTATTCAACGAATGAATTTCTATTCAATACATGAATGTTATTCAAAATTCGTATATATGCAATAAAAAGGTGACTTTTATATTGTTAAAACAGTTTATTTAAAACACGAATACCATTCAACACATGAATTTCTATTCAACGAATGAATTTCGATTCAACACATTAATGTTTTCTATAGTTTGTATATATAGAGTAAAAAATGTGATTTTTATTGTTAAAACAATTTATTTAAAACACGAATACCATTCAACACATGAATTTCTATTCAACGAATGAATTTCGATTCAACACATGGAAGTTTTCTATAGTTTGTATACATAGAGTAAAAATGTGATTTTTATTGTTAAAACAATTTATTTAAAACACGAATACCATTCAACACATGAATTTCTATTCAACGAATGAATTTCGATTCAACACACGAAGGTTATTCAATATATGAAAATAATTCTAACACATGAATATTATTCAAAATTTCGGCAGCATAACGGCAGGGTAGTTAAAACCGGGGTCGTCCCTAATACGGCTCCTCGCTCTACCTTAAAGCCTCGCCGCTTTTGACAATGGGGATTCATGCATCTAGTTCGCACGCAGGCGACATGTATATTTTTTTCATTTCCACAAACTAATCCTATGTGGTTTCAACCAAATATTTCTCAACCACAAACGGGTATTTTTCAACCACAATCAATCAATTTCAACCACAAACAATTCTAATCAACCATTCGTAATCAACCAATTTTCACACCAATCACAACCAATAAATATCATCCATGGTTTGTGGACGAGGGGCGTATATATATATATTTATATAAGCATTTCACTTCTATTTCAACATATATATAATTTTTGCCACGCATATATAACTTATACATCGAAAGTATGACTTATACAACGCTTATACAAGAGGTGTACAACGCTTATATAACTCATACCTCAACTATATAATTTATACATCGTCTTTTTCCATATCGTTTATAAATTAGAAATCTCACATTGGGTTCCACTCCACCAAAAATAGCAGAAGGCTCAGAAAAATATGCGGTCTCTTCTAGAATGTAGAAGACGTCCACACGAGTACACTGTCTCTTGTTTCACTGGATTTCGGCCACAAACAAAAAAGATATGATTTTTATAAGGTTAACCAACTTCGCGACGGTTTTAAAGTGTTAAAACCTTTTATTTAAAACTCAGGTCGTTACCTCAGTAAATGGTTCCGAACTAGGTCACGATTTTGCTTCAAATCCTTTGCTTGATGTCAAGATCGAAGTATACCACGACGAAGGGGAGGGAAGGCCACACCCACACCTGGCGGTTTGGTGCAGATCGACAGCCGGAGCACGGCGGCGCGGCACTTTGAAGGTGCCGACTTCAACACGCTGGATCTCGACAGTGGAGTGACAATAGGTGGCGAACTCGGTACTGATTTGAAGAGGGGGGAAAGATCTTCAAAAAACCCAACTGGAGCCTGGCCTGAAGATGATCGTGGCGGCGGCAAAAAGCTCGGGAAGTTTGGAGCACCTCCGTCGTTCTTTTTGGGTCGGGGAGAGAGAATGTCGAGGGGAGGGGGGGGGGGTCTGATGTGGACGAATCACTTTTTTTATAAAGTTTTAAAAATCCAAAAAAAACCCTTGCCTCCTACAAACTCCAATCCAAACCCAACGACTGTCGTCCCTAGCGTTTTACCCCCATTCGGAACACAATGGGATATGCTTCGAAGGCCCATTCGACTGTTTCAGTCAGTTTTCCTTCAATTTTAAATATATAACATTCAATATTCGATTTGAACGTACATTTCAATTTGCCAGGGCCACGAATTGATTCGAAAAATTCCAGAGAAATAAATCTAGCTATTTTTTGATGATACGGTCCCAACAAAACTAGTTTCGTCAAATTCTGAGACCGTTTGAAAAATGGCCCATTTCTGGTCGATCCAATTTAACAGTAATTGACCAAAAACATTTTCCTTTGCCACGCTTACATACTAGCTTCAAAAATTATGAAATTTGAAATCTAGCAATAGTTTGACATCCCGGATCCAACAAAAGTGGTTTCGTCCAATTCCGAGGTCGTTTGCAAAATGGCCATTTTCACGGGCTATATAAACTCCATAGCGACCTTTTAGGAAATTCCTTTGGCCATAACTTTTGCTTCCCGCTATGAAACTTCGATTTTTCAGATTCATTAGAAAGGTATTCACTAGCAGATTTAAATATTTTTGGTTTCACTCAAATCCATTTTGTTTTGCACCCGGTACAGTCAGTCAAAGTTTAAAATGAAAATTTGAAACTGCCGCGCCATTTCAGGCCTTGTTTATAATTCAAAGTAATTATATTTATTTTCAAACGTCGATTCAAACTTACTTTTCGTCATTATTATTTAAAATATTTATTTTAAATATTTTAAAATTCAGTAAATTAGCCAATTTAAAAAATTTAAATTGGTTCAGATTTTCCGGGTCGTTACAATCTTCATTTCACTGACATTATTGGCTTCTTCAATTGCCAAAGTTTTCTGATCCCATTCTGAAGTCAATGAACTCAATATTTTTCTAACTTGGTCTTCTTCAGAATAAGTTTTTCCAAGTGTTGTTAATGAATGCACTATCTCTTGAAATCTGTAATAGATATCGGAGATAGACTCATTCTCGTTCATTTTGAATAACTCAAACTGATTAACTAAGAATGATATCTTAGTTTGTTTTACTTTACTAGTTCCTTAATGAGTAACATGTAAAGTTCTCCAAATCTCATAAGCAGTTTTACATACTAACACTCTATTAAATTCATTCCTATCTAATGAACAAAATAACATATTCATGGCTTAGAATTGCTTTGTGTAGCAGGCTTTTGTTCATTTGTCCCTTGTGCAAAAGCAATTGTGGGTTCAACAAACTCATTTTGTGTAATATTCCATGTGTCTAATCCTACTGATTGTAAATATATTTTCATTCTCCATGCCCAATATGAATAATTACTATCATTAAGCAGTGGTGGTCAAACAGTGGACTGACCCTCTACAAAAGAACTATTATTGCTACCAGTGTTGGTTGCCATTATCACTATTTTCAAAAATCAGATTATGAATTTTTTGAAAGACCTTGCTCCGATACCAATTGTTAGGGATTGCGAAATGGATCGTTAAGGCAAAACTAACACTAGAGGTGGGTGAATAGTGTTTTTGAGAAATTAAACAAAATCTAAAACTTATATGATCTACTATATGAATCACACACCATAGAAACAATCACGGACATAGAATTAAACACAAAAATAAATGCAGAAAAGGAAAGAACACACCAGATTTTATACTGGTTCGGAATTGCTCATGCGTCCAGTCCCACGCAACGCTGGGTTGCATAGAATTTTATTACTATATCAATATCCAAGTACAACGCACTTGATTTCACGGCTATAAGGTTAACACCGATTCCAAACACCCTTGATCAAGTATATTCCCCTTGATTTCATGGCTACAAGGTTCACACCGCTTTGGTTCCTTGATTTCATGGTTACAAGGAAAACACCATTACCCAAACACTTCCCTAACAATTATAATAGCCCTATAACTCTTCCATAGCACTTAGATTCAGAGAGTAATAAGTGAGAAGAAAGAAGATTTATATAAATAGAATTGAATTCGGCAGAGTATAAGTGTAGAAATCATAAAAAATAAGAAATATTAATGGTGTAGAGAAAGGGGATGAAGATGGAGAAGAAGAATGATGAAAAAAATTCGAAATCAGCTCCTATTTATAAGATTTGAAAGGTTGCAACGCTTCTGGAACGTTACATATAGTGAAAAGACACTTCCTTTCAAAATAAGAAACGTGACAATTATTTATCGACATAGGCATAAATGTATGCCAACATATGCCTTTGGAAATTGGATTTTGAGCATTTTTGAAGTGTTTTGATATATATAACTCTGGAAATTCTTGAATTAAAACATTGTGTTGTAAATGAATATTATAAAGTAGAAAATCATATGAAAACATAAATATAAACTATATAAACATATTTATAAAATTATAGAGTTTAAAACTATATAAATATAAAGTATATAATATATAAACTTATAAAACTTGATTTTAAAATCAAAATAAAATAGAGAGAGTAAAAAATAGAAAAAAAATAGAGAGAATAAAGATTGAAGATACAATAGAATTTGAAATCATAATTTGAACTTGAACCTGGAGTGCTATTCAGAGACTTACATAACCAGACTCTACTACTATATTTATCTTGAAATCTTGATTACTCATGAGTCTTGAATCATCTCTAAAATCTGAATATCTAGAAGCTCTTAAACTGTACAGTCTTCAGTATTAATTTATGTATATAAATCCTGCATATATGTGTGTGTGTATATATATATATATATATTCTAGATAAAAGTGTTAGTATATATTTTATAATCAATTAATATTGGAATAAGGCTGTTGTCATCAAAACTCCATTCTCCAACAAATCTATTTTTGATTAGAAATTAAATTTCGATTTGGATTGGAAAGTGATAATTTGTTTTAATTATAATAAAACAAGTAATTTGATTTATTAACGATATTTATAAGTGGGATAAAATAATTATTATTAAATAATATGTGAATGTCAATTCAAAAATGAGTGAATGGGAAGGGAAATCGTTGAATTTATTTCGAGGTTTGAAATGTGAATATGAATTGAATAAATCCGCAAGGATTATAATTAGAACTCGATGAAGTCGAATGTTATAAAAATAATTTATTTTTAGAAATTATATATTACATGATTCAGAAATTTACAAGATTAATAATATTTGGTTAAAAAACCTATAATTTATAATCGAATGTGTAATCGAGATTTAGTTATAAACTTAATATATAATTAACGAGTTAACTTGCAAATGGAGTTTATGTGGAATATGAATATGAATTTATAAAAGAACTAGATAGATGGAGTTTTAAATTGTAATAGTTTTTATTATTTAAATCAAGATCTGATTTAATAAAATGAGTCCATATTTCTATAGAGGAATAATATTCACATTTTAACGTGAATAATGATTTAAAAGAAAACGTTTTGGAAATTGGAATGGTGGTAAAGGAAATTGGTGATGTTTTAAAAGTGATAAATTCAAAAATGAATTTAGAAATTGAGTTGACCTAAAATGATGAATTTATTTGGACGTTCGGAACGTTAGTCGAATAGAAATTATTCGAAGGAGAGTTAGATGTGGAATTTAGGAAAGTAATATTTACTTTTCATTTTTAAATTGAAGATTATTTATTTAATTAAATATTATTTATTTATTCAAAGTAACGAATCAAAGTTATATTTTAAAGTTAAATATTTTGGAAACATGGATTATAATGTTATTGTTATAACTAATATTTTCTGCAAAAGAAGTTGATTCGTAAACCGAATCTGAGGATTGCGTAAGTAGTGATTTGATAAGAAATTGAGAAATGAGATTAAGGAAATTAGAAACTGATTGGAAATTAATTAAGTTGAATAGCTTTCCGAGTATCGATCTGATGTTAGTTTCGGCCTTCGGGGTTGATACTTAGGCAGTTATTCTCTTACTAGTTTACGGTTAGGGACTAATGGATATAGGAGAGTAATGGTACATGAATAAGAAATGGAGATGTTTTTCTGATCTTAATAAGAAATATTTTCTGGAATATAGAAAATATAAAGTTCAAAATAGATAGAAATGTTTTCCAAGAAATCGTGAGAGGCTAAACGAGTTAGAGGAATAGTTGGGTAAAGACACTGAAGGGAAATGGGGAACAAATAAATAATTGATAAATTAAATAAAAGGAGGCTCACTGTTGATTGATGGTTGATCGATATAATTTCCATTTGGAGATAAGATCGTTGTTTAAATGGATGTTTTCCTTTTATTATCAAATAATCGACTATCAAAGCTTTTTACCATTTTTCCGTTGTCAATACGGAGAGACCGGGATCAGATTTATTGCCTGAAAACTACTCCTAATGGGCATTAGCGTTGTGAATCAGATATGATAAAGATAATTGAAGATAGAATTTATGCAAGGGATGTTCTGGCAATCCTAGATATAAATTTCCTAAGATGGATTTATAGAATAGTGCCTTCCATTTGTCTAGACCTAGGATAATTTGAATGGACGAATGTCTGACAGAGTATAGATCGCATAAATTAATCTCTTCAAATGTATTTACATTTTGTGGTGGGGGAATTCATTTCTCTTAGCTTTATACTCATGGTATTTTGGGGGAAATCAATTTTTGATTTGGAGGGTTTGACGATGTGGCATTCAAAGTGAATGGTGGCTAGATGTTCCAAAAGATACTTTATGACCTCAAGCCTCATCAACTGGGAAATTGCAAAAATCGAGCAGGTGGCATGGCTAAGTGGGTCGCACCCAATCAGGGTATATTGTCACCATCTGGAGAATATTCATTTATTGTTCTTCTTTTCTCTTATATATCTCCCGAGAACGGTTATGTTGGTATACCAACCGTAAGGTGATAATATATTCAGACCATTCAAACGAAATGAATGGCTGGCCAATATGGCTGGGTTGCAAGATGTTCTTATTGAACTCCAGTGTATCCCCTCTAGAGTACACTGATCGGAAGGTGGTTCATACCTTGTCATAGTTGGAAATCCATCCCCCAATAAGAGCTCGCGGTTTCGATTGTATATTATGTATGTAGAGCATGAGATGCAAGCGTTCTGCTAGATTATTATATACTTGATATAGACACTATTATATTATCGGAAAAGTATTGATTTTGAAAATGTTTTGGGTTATCGTAAGGCAAAAAAAACCATCTGTATTTATGTGTGGATCAGTCGTACGATTCTTGTAACACCCCGTATTTTTGGTGAATATTTAAATTAAAGAATTTAAGCACACTTAATTTTTAGAAGAAGAATTAAGGGAAACGAGTTATGCCATTGCATTTGTCTTGGAATTCTGCTTGAGATAGAGTCCGAGTTTGCATAAATTAGACTCCGTATGAAGGAGTTATGACCTTCAGAAGATTCAAGAATTTAAATAATAAAACCAGTCTGAAATTAAAATTTAAGTTTCAAAATTCAAAAACCCCGAAGCAGGCTGGGCGGGAAATTTCCCGCCTAGAGGCCAGGTCGACCAGGGGGTCGACTTGCGTACATAGGTCGACCAGGGTGTCGACCTGGGGGTCGACCTCCCCCTCGGGCCAGATCTGAAACCTGACGTGTTTCTTTGTGTGATGATTTTCTAAGTCATTAGGGCTTGTGTGGCAAGTTCTGGTTGGTTCTCTTTGGTTTGAATGGCTTTGATTGGTCCTAGGTTGATCTAACGACTCTTATTAAATCAAACTTCTATATAAGCAACCTAAATCTAAACCCTAAAACCACAAAATTCATTCCAAGGAGCCATCATGTTGTCAATGAACATCCTAACCTAGCCATCGTTTCTTCTCAAACTAGAAAGCAAGATTAAAGCTACAAATCAAATCAAATCAAACCTAAATTAGAAGAACAATTAGTCTACATCAAGGGAGAGCTATTCAGTTTTAGAATACAAATCCCAGAAAACTAGATTTGCCTTCGTTCTGTAAGTCAGTTACTTTTCAGATTTGAACACCTAAATCTAATTGTGACATGTAATAAAATGAATATGAGAATATGCCAGATGTAAGCTATCCTTTCATTGAATCTGTGCTTGAATATATACATCTTTGGGAATCATTTTGACTATGAAATTGGTCCAATCATATCTCTCCTTGTTGTATATCAGAATTGTAATCCTCTTTAAGTTCATGATATAATTATGGTAAAACCTATATGCCTATGACGAGTCATGATGATATTATATCATATCTATATGCCTGCGATGTATTCTATGCAAAACTTGTCTTTTTAGTACATCAAGTTTATTGGACCAATAGTTCTTATCATCGAATGACTATGCTCATCCTTACGATATTCCATCTTGCATCTCCCCTTATTTTAAGAATTTTGAGTTAAAACTCAAAATACGTACGTTATGAATGCGGGGATAATTGGGTATAACATGAAATTGACATTATTTGGCGTAATTTGGAACATGTAGGATGGCATGACTGTTAAGATGCAATTTGGGGTAATTTGACATGAATATGTAATTTGACATATTGAACCTAGAATTGGCATAAACGAAAAAGTATGAAATTGGCATATAAATCAAGTTTTGGGCATAATTGTTATTGTTGCGAATTTGGGGTAACTTGAGCATTAAATCTAGATTGGGCGTAAAATGTAAATTGGAACATTAAATCTAGATTTGGCCTAATATTTATTTAGGACGCCAAGTATAATGAATGTTGTAATTTTGGGGCATGACTATTTTTACAAACTTGCGAAGATTAGGTGTAGCCTATTTTGAGTAATAACTTGAAATTGAATTTAGGGGCCATAACTTGCAATTAGCTTTGTTGGGCATAACTTGAGAATTGGAACATGACTGGTTGGGATAATTAGCATGAAAATCTAGACTTGGACATTTATGGTAAATGTGGCATAATATGAAATTGACAACAATTGTGAAAAATTTATATTTAAACTGTAAATATGTAAATTATTGAAAAGGTGAACATGCCTAAACCAAGGTTTGATTGAGTTGTGGTGTAAAACTGCCCGGAACCGCCCGGCACATCCAGTAACCACAACAATACCAATCTAATGTGAGAGGTTAGTGCATCATGCCCAAGAAAAACCCGAGGTTAGATTGAGTTGTGGTGTAAAACTGCCCGGAACCGCCGGGCACATCCAGTTACCGGAACAACACATATCTAATGTGAGAGGTTGGTGCATTAATAAATCAGTTAATGCTAATGAACAAGACATGATAAGAAATGAGTAGGGTTAAGTTAATGAGAAACACTTAACCAATATAACATGAATGACTTGGGTTAAGTTCATAGGAACACTTAACCAATATAACATGAATGACTAGGGTTAAGTTCATAGGAACACTTAACCAATATAACAGGATGGATGACTAGGGTTAAGTTAATAGGAAACACTTATCCAGTATAGCATGATGAATGGATGGGGTTAAGTAATAGGAAACACTTAACCAATATAACTTGATTTGTGGTAAGGTTAAGTTAAAACAAGAGGGAAACACTTAACCAATATAACTTGATTTATGGTAGCAACACTTAACCAATATAACTTGATTTGTGGTAAGGTTAAGTTAAAACAAGAGGGCAACACTTAACCAATATAACTTGATTTGTGGTACGGTTAAGTTAAAACAAGAGGGAAACACTTAACCAATATAACTTGATTGTGGTAGGGTTAAGTTGACACAAGAAGGCAACACTTAACCAAAATAACATGACAAGTGGGTGGGTTAAGTTAACTTGAATTGATTGATGACACTTAACCAATACAACATGATGAACACATGAGGTTAAGTTAACAAGAAATACTTAACCAATATAACTTGATGGACGAACGGGGTTAAGTTAATAGGAAACACTTAACCAATCCGACATGATAAGTGAGGAGGGTTAAGTTAATAAGAAACACTTAACCAATAGGACATGATGAATGGGTGGATTAAGTTAACATGAATTGACAAAACTTAACCAATATGGCATAATGTGTGGGAGGGTTAAGTCCATGTCAAGTTGGGTGGGTAATATTTGTAAATATAGGCCCACAAACTAAACCATTAAATAAATATGCTTGAATTAGTGGGAGGGTTAAGTACATATCGGGTTGGTGGGTAATATTAGTAAATATAGGCCCACAAACTTAACCATTAAATAAACATGATTGAATCAGTGGAAGGGTCAAGTACATATCGGGTTGGTGGGTAATATTAATAAATATAGGCCCATAAAACTTAACCATTAAATAAACATGCTTGAATCAGTGGGAGGGTTAAGTACATATCGGGTTGGTGGGTAATATTAGTAAACATAGGCCCACAAACTTAACCAGTAGGAAACCCTAGCAACGGGGATCCATTTCAGTAGTAACCCACATAGATGTATCATGGTACCCTGAACTAGGCAGGTTGGGGCATGATTATTGGGCTGATTATAAGCGGTCAAAACAGCGGCATGGGGTACGTCAGTGTAGGTTCCGACGGTTTAAGGGCGTGCCTGTAATCCAGAGTGGGAAAAAGAAGCCACTGAGTACCAATAGTTATACACTGTGCATTTTGAATCGCATCGAGTTGCTATCATAAGGATTGATACACCTTATGGTGGGACTATAACAGGGTATCTACACGCAAGAGAGGGCCGATTAACACAGACACAAGAAAAGTTAATACAGTAGATAGCCGATCGATAGGGTAGTAAGGGTACATCTAACACATTTATGGAAATTAGGCAGATTGAGGTGAAATCCTCACGATAGATGTACGCCTGTAGGCTACCACAATTACAGGGATTGGGATCACGTTATCATATTATCATTTTATACAAATTACTAGTTGGGACACTAGTTAGGTGGTGCAGAGATAGATATAAAAATCAGAATAACAAAGTAGTAGCGAAGCAGAGAAAGAGTAGAAGCGCATTCAGTTTATCTTGCCTTATCATATCTATACTAATCGTATGTTATCCTTGTTCTCATGGTATTGTCTTATATTCAGTTTATTCATGTCATGGTGCTTTTGCATGTTTATATGCTGAAAGTCACTGGACTTACCAGACTTATGTCTGACCTAGTTTTGTTTCGCCTCTTTTCTTCCATTCCCCTCGGTTCACAGGGAGGAAATGTTACCACTTAGCTCAGTTTTCTTTCCAAGCTCGAAGATAGTCGATGTATTGCTTTGGACTCTCTCTTCCACTGCTATGGCTGGTTCGTGCTTTATTGGGGAATATCTATGTTTTTTTTTTTGCTTCTTTTATACTTGGAAGTTTTTAAATCAAGACAGAAGTTCTATGTATTACTTTTAAGTATGATTGAGACAACTGTTGTAAAAGCTTGACTAAATCACATTGTTTATAAAATGACTTTATTTTCCGCTGCTTTATTTGTCTGTCTTGTAATTTATCTGCATCTTTTACCTAAAATGCTCCATCGAAGTTAAGGCATTCCCTTTGTGAGTGACCTTAACGGAGGTGGGGTGTTTCACTTGGTATCAGAGATGAAGGTCACCGAATCAGATAAAAGATTTGAAAAATTATTTTCAAAATGGTTTTAAAAGAAGCATTTTCAGAAGAATAGTTTTGTTTTAAAGGCATATTTCCAGAAGCCATATGCACTATCTTCTGGAAGGTAACCTCATCATGGTACCGTAGGCTTGATGAGACTACGACACCTGTCAAAGGGCAAAGAAGTGCCCCACTTCCATCTATAGTCGTTGTAGTTTCACCTGCGGCTAATTCTCTTCCAAGCTTTGTAGGGTTTCCCGTGCGATGAAGGCAACGTTCGAAAGGCTTGTCAACATGGTTCACAAAGGAGGTAAAGAAAAAGAGGCTAAAGGGGAAGAATCACAAACAAGGGATTAGAACATAAGAAGAGTGGAGGAAATAATAGATCCGACAACAAGAGGAAGTATCTTTTCTGCGGTATAGCGGGTCGTTTAATTATAGGAAGAAAAGGACAAGTGGTTGTTTTCAGAATGGTGAGGCAGGGCATCTTATCAAGGATTGCCCAGAGGATAAGGACAAGGACAAAGGACAAGATTTTCAGGAAGGCAAGTGCATGCTTTCACCGCCAGCGTACCTCAGAGAAAGATAGTAAATTTTAGTTTTTCTTTTTGATCATCCTGTTAGTACTCTTTTTGATTTTAGCACTTCACCTTCGTTTATATTTGCTTCCGTAGTTGAGTCTCTGCACCTTAGTACTAGTATAATAAGAAGATCCCATTATTGTCTCAAATCCGGTTGGTGGTTCGGCACATTTATCTTTGGTTTGTAAGGATTTGAGAATAGCTATGTTAAGTGTAATGCTTATGTTTTTGGTGCCATGGGATATGGGTTGATTCTAAGCATGGGTTGGTTAGCTAGTAATTGCCAAAGGAGGGTAATTAGATTTTTTTTTCCTCGGGAATACCCTCGAGATTTCATGCGATCCTAAGGGATCAGTTAGGCTTAGCTACCTAGAATCGCTTGATGCATCTATTGACGATTTGCGATCCGTTAGAGTAGTCCATGAGCACGCAATTTTTTTTATTAGGTTAGGGGTTTGCCCCCTAAAACACGAGATACCCTTTCGCATATATCTAGTCGGCAATGCAAAGTGTAACGACCTGCATTTTTTCAGCGATATAAATAATTTATTTAATTATTTAAATAATGGTTTGGTTATTTAAAATGACCAGAATTTAATAATATGGAATATTTAATTAAAATAAATAATATAATAATATATTTAAATTCTGAAATAATAAGAAATAGTGGAATTCACAAAATGGTGTGAACTGGATTATAGGTGATATTTAATTCAGTTTAAAATTGAATCAGAATAACGAATATATTATTTAAACGACAGTTTGAATGTATAATTATAATATAATTATAATCGAGCTCGAAATGGCATGGCAGTTTGCTATTTGGCGATTTGAACTTCAACTGAATGTACAGGGTCCATTTTAAATCGAATTTCTGTGAAACAAGAAACGCTTGGAGCTGGTGAAGTATATCTTTCTAATGGAAGAGAAAAATTGAGATTTCACCGTGTAGAATTTTAGTTATGTCCAAATAAAATTTTAGAAAAGTCGCTATGGAATTCCTTTATAATTTATATCGATTTATTTATATTTTAAAATGGATTTTTAAGTATAAATCGAATATCAATGTAACACTTGATTTGAAATATTGAGTTATAAATCCCAGTGTAGTAGTATGATATTCTATTGTGAATATATACGATAATATTTATTTTTATATATTAAATTTAAATGTTTTTAAAATATGTTTATATATTTAAATGGGTTATTTAGAGCTTTAAAAATAGCCAGTTTTGCAAACGACCTCGGAATTCGACGAAACTAATTTTGTTCGATCTGCAATGTTAAATTATTGCTAGATTCCAAGTTTTGTGATTTTTAGAGTCACTGTGTGGCAATACGGGTTTTTAGAGTGAAAAACAGTCGATATTTTGACGGTTAAAAATACGCTGTGTGAGCAAACGGAGTCGGAATTCGACGAAACTAGTTTCGTTGGGACCGTAATGTCGAACTGTAGTTGCATGTCCATTTTCGTTACTTTTGGGTATCGTATGTGATCATAGGAATTTTAGAGGACAAATACAAACAACGATTGCTTAAAATAAAATTGAATAATCGAATAAAAAAATAATAAAACTACCCTATATAATACCCTATACATTTCCAAACCCTAAACCTATTTTTCTGCGGTTAAATGTTGGTAGCCGCCACCAGAACGCTTCCTCAAACCAAATCGAGACAATCAAAATTCAAAAAGAAATAGGAAATAAATCCTATAAATTGTAAAACACATATATATGGATTCCTTGAGTGGTCCTCTTCGATTCAGTACCCTCCTAGAGACGTGCGATGCAAGTCTGGCATATGCGAAAATGACAAGGTTTTCTAGGATTTGAGTTTATTGATTTTGTGGTGGTCAATGGGTCAAGTTGGTGGTGGAGTTGCGTTCGGGAGACCGAAGGGTTCAGATGGGAGGACTTTAGTGGTTTTCGATCAATAAATAGGAGGTGTGATTTCCTATAGCATGAGTTCTGGGTAGAGGGAGGAAACACATTGTTGAGTGCGAGCTTGAGAATGATGGTATGAAAATGAAGAGGAGGGGATGAGATAATTTAAGGTATTTTTTGTTTGATTTATAAGTGGAAGAAAAGCACACAGTTTGGAGATGAAAGCGAAGAAATGGTGTTCGGTGGTTTATTCTGGAGCACGATGCTTCGTTAGGGAAGAAGATGTTTGGGCTCGGGTGGGTTTAAAAAGGGGTTGGGCTTGAATAATGGTAAGGCCCATTTGAAATTATAATCCAAGTTTTTATTTCAATTTAAATGTATATTAACATCTAAGGATCGTAAATTTATCATACGGTGTCAGAATCACGAACGGTTTGATCCGATAGGATCGTTTGAAAGAGAGCTACAATATGGGACTGGTTTGAAGTGGATTGGAGCTCGTTTGAATTTATAGAGAAATAAATTGTCTGATCAGAATCAACTAACGCAAATCGTTATTTAACGGTTAACGCGAAAAGTCAGTAAACTCACTAACTCTTCTCATTTATATTTTTCTAAACTATTCTTAGAAATGATAAATGATGGTTGTTTGCTATGTGTTGGCTATTTGGTTGAACTGCTAGTCAGTTGATTGAAAATATAGGTAATGATATAAATATAAATCGTTAATCAAATATTGATTCTGTTTAACAGAATATTTCATAGTGAAATGAAATTGTTGTTAATTTTATTGTTTAACATCTGTGGATGCAGGGAAACAAGTCGGAGTGACCCAACTGGGGTCCTCAACAATTATTTTACTGTTTTTCATATATTGTGTTATATGATGTGATATGAAATTTGTTGTTGATTTTATATGTTGGAATGATACCGATCATTGTTATGTGGTACGTTAAATACCATAAGGAATACTGGAATGTTAAAAAGGAAATTTTCAATGTTATATTGAAAAAGAAATATTTATAAAATCAATAGATTTTATAAAAAGAAAACTATTTATGTAGAAAATAAATAGATTAAAAAGAAATATTTATTTGTTAATCAAATAGATAGAATTGAAAAAGAAATATTTGTAAACTATTACAAATAGAATTGAAAAGGAATATTTATTTGGAAATAAATAGAATAGAAAGGGGAAATATGTGTAAAATAAATAGAAAAGGAATAGTTAGATTATCAAAAGGAATTACTTATAAAATCAATAGATTTTATGTAAAAAGAAAATAATTTATAAATAAATAGAATTATCAAAAAGGGATTTATTTGGTGAATAAATAGATTATAAAAGGGAACACTTGAAAAGTGAATATAATAGTATAAAGGAGAATTTTACATTCGAAAGGTTTAGACCCGTACTTCGCACACGGGTATAACATGCTATGGATTTAAAGAAAAGATTTTAAATAGAATCTATTCTGACCGATAAATTGAGAAGATAAATTTATAAATGATATTTTATAAATCAAATGAAATTTTTATCAGTGGATAAATAGAATATATAGGTCGACTTTTATAGAGAGATAAAAATTGATTTCAACCTCGATATTTGAAACTGAATAAAAGTGGAGTCAATCAGTTAGAGTTAATCGAATTAGAATTTATTGAATATTAGTTATTCAATTAGAGTTGATTGAATATAGTTATTCAAGATGAGTTGCCATTTCGTACAACTTCCAGCGTAATTCGCGGGGCTGTAGATAGCCTACGGCGGTCGGATGTTTCCTGAGGGAATCAGGCGCAACCATTGTGATCGCTGCGATCTAGAGTCAAACGAATGGAGTTAAATCGAATATTAGCCATTCAAATTAAAGTTAAACATACAAAGTTATTCGAATATAAATTAATCGAATATTATTTATTAGATAGGAGTTAGATAAGTTGAGTTAGATAAGTTGAGTTAGATAAGTTGAGTTAATCAAGTAAGTTAATCAAATCGAGTTAATCCAAATGAGTTAATCCAAAGGAGTTATTCGAAATAGTTTATTCAAAGAAAGAGTTATCGAATATAGTTTATTCAAAGAAAGAGTTATCGAATATAGTTTATTCAAAAAAGGGTTATCGAATAGAGATTATTCGAAAAAGAGTATTATACGTTGAATTCGATTATATCGAATTAGGAAAAGTACTATTTACTTTCCGTCTTTAAATCAAGATGTATATTATTATTCAATTAGTTATTTATTCAAAATAAGGAATAAGAATTTTATTTAAGTTATTTTATTTCAAAAGCATGGGATTATAACACCATTATTATAATCAAATGATTTGATAAAAGAAGTAGATTCATAAGTAGAATCCGAGTTATGTAAGGAAGTGTTAAAGATTTAAAAGGTGAACTTTGTCTATTTCGAGGTTAGAAATGTTGTCCAGTTAAGGTCTGAGAGGTAATTATACCCCAACTTGATTGACTTCGTTTTTAACTAAGGGATGGGTAAGGTTCGATAGTGAGGATTAATTAAGTGAATTTAGTTAATGAGTGTAATGGTTTAAATTGGCTTAGTGATGTTTTATTTAAACATCTGTTTAAATCAAATGAATAAATTTTGGAAACATTTTCCAAATATAACCAGAGATATTTTCTAATCATAGAAAATGAAATGTTAATGAAAACGAATACTGGAATGTCAGTATACGTGAAATAGAGATGGAAATGTTTTCCAATGATTGATGACGTATATTTTCTAAATTTAGAAAATAAGAATATACAAGTATATAGAAATGGGGAAATGGATAAATTAAAGATAATTTAATAAAAAGAGATAAATATGGATTGATGATTGATCGATAGAATTTCCATCTGGGAATAATATCGTTGTTTGCACACCTGTTTTCCTTTGATAGTTAAATCACCGACTATCGAAGTTTTTGACCATTTCACCGTCGTCAATACAAAGAGACCGGAATCAGATTCATCATCTGAAAACCACTCTGTATGGACGTTAGCTTGCGATCAAATATGATGAAAATAATTATAGATGGAGTTATGCAAGGGCTATCCTGTTTACAGAATAGTGCCTTCGGTTTGTCCAGTCCCAGGACAAACGTGAATGGACAAATGTCTAACAGAGTATATTTAAAGGATCGCGTAAGTTGATCTCTTCAAACGTACTTACGTTTGGTGGCGGAGGAATTCGTTTCTCATAGCTTTATACCAGTGGTATTTTTGGAGAAATCAATTTGTGATTTGACGGGTATGACGATGTGGCATTCGAAGTAAATGAATGTATGATATGCCAATGATACGCTATGACCTCAAGCCTCATCAACCAGGAAATGACAGAAATCGGGCAGGCAGCATGGCTAAGTGGGTCGCTCCCATTAGGGTGTATATCACCTATCTAGAGAAAACCCATTTCATTATTTTATCTATGATCGATGCTGTCCCTTTTCGCGAAATGGCGGGTAGCTCCCAACCGTTGGTGATATACATTCGATACACTCAAGCGAAATGAGTGGTCGGTCATGTGTGGGCCGGGTTGCAAGACGTTCTTGTTGAACCCAGTGTATTCGCCTCTAGAGATACACTATCGGCAGGTGGTCCCATACCTTATCATAGTTGGAATCCAATCTCCAATAAGCGCCCGCGGTTTTGTTTGTATACTATATATGTAGAATGTGAGATGCAAGCGTTCTGCTAGATTATTAATTACTTGTGATTAGACATTATTATAATATCAGAGAAGTATTGATTTCAAAAACTGTTTTGGGTTATCGTAAGGTAAAAACCATCCGTGTTTATGTGTGGATTGGGCTTATGATTATCTTTTCTTTTAAAAAGGATTTTTAAAAGTTAAACCAATGATTTGAGTTTACTCACACCAGTCCCATGACTGACCCAGAGATTATTTTGTTTTTCCCTAAACTCTTGGGTGCCCAAATTTGTACGGGCATTCAAGTAGTTCAGGTCTTTACAGATATACTTGGAGGAGCTTGAAGCAGGAGGCTTCATGATTATATAGCTATTGTTATTTCCGTTGTGTGTAAGTGTTGCACTCTGATAATGTTATTCTATACATATATATTGTTTTATTGTAAAGTTATGTTATGTATTATATTTTATTCGTTCCGCTGTGAGATTCGTAGTACTCTGATTCTGTTCTGTGGTGATCTTCTTCTTCTTCTATTCTAATTTTCTATCTTGTCTATTCTCACCCTCTAATTTCTTTCTATTAATGATCAGGTATTTCCAATGTCTGAATAGTCAACATGGTAGTTTTTGTGTTGATTTTCGGAGTCGAAAATCACCAGTTCGTTACAGTGGTATCAGAGCTGAAGGTTAAGTGATTACCTTGGCTCTGTGGCGTGACTTAGTAGAGATGGGGTTAGTAATACCCTAGATTGAGTTGAGTGTGTATATACGAGTGAACGTATTTGTAGATTTTATAAAAAAATTGTTTTATATTGTGGAGATTTATTGTTTGAGTAGTTTGTGAATTCTGGTTGATCAGTTTGATCCACTGTATCGATAATGATTTCTAAACACTTGAATACGATAAACCAACACAATATGTTTTGAAAGAGGGTAAATGAAATAATTTTACCCAAAATATATTTTGATATAAAAGAAAGATATATCTTGGAATTATTATCATATATTGGATGCGTTGGTTGATTAAAATCGAAATGGTTATATAAATAACCAATTTGAGTTCGTAAAATATGAAATCAGATAAATTAAATCTGAATTAAATTAGGATTGGAATTAAAATTCTGAAAACTGGGAGAAGTGTTTGTAAGTGGATTTGTGTTAAGTATAAGAAAATTTTAAGATCCTGGAAAATTTTAAAATTTGTTTTACAAACTTTGGAAGGTTATTTGAAATATATTTCAAAATGGAGGTGTTTAAATATGGTTTTGAAAGTTATATAATATTAAACTCACTTCGATAGCTGGGAAGTAACTCTGATGATATTGGCCACATCATCAGTGTTCATTTTCGAGTTCTAAGTGATGGATTACTACCAAAGATTCTGTTTTCGAATTATTTTGGGAAAAGGAAGTTGGTTTGAATCCCGAAAGGGAATAACTTGTTTTAGAAAAACTAAACTGTTTAGAATCCTCAGGAAGATAATATGAATTAAAAACAAATTTAAAGAAAATTGGCGAAAGCAAATTGAAATTGAATTGAAACCAATAAGGGGAAATTGAATTGAAACAGAATGATATCGAATAAAGTTGGATTTGTGTAAATATATTGGACGGGTAAGTAAGAGTTGAAATTGGTAATGGAATTTGAGATTGAGAATGAGATTTGGTTTGAAAATAGGATGATTGGATTTGAGAACAGATAACTGGAGATTGATTGGGATGACTTTGGTATATGCTGAATTGGCAGCAGAATGTAAGGATTTAATGATATGCTCAACAAAAAGGTACACGTTTATTTTTATGGATTTGGTGATTTATGGGCCGATTTGGCAAGCCACTTGCCTGTTTGATTTTCTTTTGGATTGAAGAAGGCTTAGAGAGGCGAGTTGGGGTTTGAACTATTGACCGGTACAAAGGAGGTGCTAGCGAAATTTCCCAAAATTTCGAGTGATAGAAAATTTCCAGGATTTTAGAAAATTATCATTGATAAGAATTAATTGATATTTTAATTGAAATTAATTTGGTTCAGTTAAAACTGAAGTTAAGAATTAAACAAATAATTTTTAATCAGTTGGTAGGGTTTGTTCTCTACCTTAGCATTTTCGAGGACGAAATCATTTTAAGGGGGGAGGAATGTAACGACCCTCATTTTTTCAGCGATATAAATAATTTATTTAATTATTTAAATAATGTTTTAGTTATTTAAAACAAGAATTAAACAATATGGAATATTTAATTAAAATAAATAATATAATAATATATTTAAATTCTGAAATAATCAGAAATAGTGGAATTCACAAAATGGTGTGAATTGGATCATCGGTGATATTTAATTCAGTTTAAAATTGAATCAGAATAACGAATATATTATTTGAACAACGGTTTGAACGTATAATTATAATATAATTATAATCGAGCTCGAAATGGCGCGGTAGTTCGCTATTTGGCGATTTGAACTTCAACTGAATGTACAGGGTCCATTTTAAATCGGATTTCTATGAAACAAGAAACACTAGGAGCTGGTGAAGTATATCTTTCTAATTGAAGAGAAAAATCGAGATTTCGTCGTGTAGAATTTTAGTTATGTCCAAATCAAATTTTAGAAAAGTCGCTATGGAATTCCTTTATAATTTATATCGATTTATTTATATTTTAAAATGGATTTTTAAGTATAAATCGAATATCGATGTAACACTGGACTTGAAATATCGAGTTATAAACCCTAGTGTAGCAGTATGGTATTCTATTGTGAATATATACGATAATATTTATTTTTATATATTAAATTTAAATGTTTTTAAAATATATTTATATATTTAAATGGGTTATTTAGAGCTTTAAAAATAGCCAGTTTTGCAAACGACCTCAGAATTCCACGAAACTAATTTTGTTGGATCCACAATGTTAAATTATTGCTAGATTCCAAGTTTCGTGATTTTTAGAGTCACTGTGTGGCCGTACGGGTTCTTAGAGTGAAAAACAGTCGATAATTTGATGGTTAAAAATACGCTGTGTGAGCAAACAGAGTCGGAATTCGACGAAACCAGTTTCATTGGGACCGTAATGTCGAACTATAGCTGCAGGTCCATTTTCATGATTTTTGGGTATCGTATGTGATCACAGGAATTTTAGAGGACAAATACAAACAGGGATTGCTTAAAATAAAATAGAATAATCGAATAAAACTACCCTATATAATACCATATACACTTCAAAATCCTAAACCTATTTTTCTGCGGTCAAATGTTGGTAGCCGCCACCAGAACACTTCCTCAAACCAAATCAAGACAATCAAAATTCAAAAAGAAATAGGAAATAAATCCTATAAATTGTAAAACATATATGTATGGATTTCTTAAGAGGTCCTCTTCGATTCAGTACCCTCCTGGAGCCGTACGATGCAAGTCTGGGATATGCGAAAATGACATGTTTTTCTAGGGTTTGAGTTTACTGATTTTGTGGTGATCAATGGGTCAAGTGGGTGGTGGAGTTGCGTTCGGGAGACCGAAGGTTTCAGGGGGAGGACTTTGGTGGTTTCCGATTAATAAATAGGAGGTGCAATTTTCTGTAGCACGAGTTCTAGGTAGAGGGCGGAAACAAATTGTTGAGTGCGAGTTTGAGAACGATGGTATGAAAATGAAGAGGAGGGGATGAGATAATTTAAGGTATTTTTTGTTTGATTTATAAGTGGAAGAAAAGCACACGGTTTGGAGATGAAAGCGGAGAAATGGTGTTCGGTGGTTGATTCTGGAGAACGATGCTTCGTTGGGGAAGAAGATGTTTGGACTCGGGTGGGTTTAAAAAGGGGTTGGGCTTGAATAATGGTAAGGCCCATTTGAAATTAAAATCCAAGTTTTTATTTCAATTTAAATGTATATTAACTTCTAAGGATCGTACCTTTATCATACGGTGTCAGAATCACGAACGGTTTGATCCGATAGGATCGTATGAAAGAGAGCTACAATATGGGATTGGTTTGAAGTGGATTGGAGCTCGTTTGAATTTGTGGCAAAATAAATTGTCTGATCAGAATCAACTAACGCAATCGTTATTTAACGGTTAACGCGAAAAGTGAGTAAACTCACTAACTCTTCTCAGTCATATTTTTCTAAAGTATTTTTAGAAATGATAAATGATTGTTGTTTTCTATGTGTTGGCTGTTTGGTTGAACTGCTAGTCAGTTGATTGAAAATATAGATAATGATATAAATATAAATCGTTAATCAAATATTGATTCTGTTTAGCAGTATGTTTCATAGTAATATGAAATTGTTGTTAATTTTATTGTTTAACATCTGTGGATGCAGGGAAACAGGTCGGAGGGACCCAACTGGGTTCCTCAACAATTATTTTACTGTTTTTCATATATTGTGTTATATGATGTGATATGAAATCTGTTGTTGATTTTATATGTTGGAATGATACCGATCATTGTTATGTGGTACGTTAAATACCATAAGGAATACTGGAATGTTAAAAAGGAAATTTTCAATGTTGTATTGAAAAAGAAATATTTATAAAATCAATAGATTTTATAAAAAGAAAACTATTTATGTAGAAAATAAATAGATTAAAAAGGAATATTTATTTGTTAATCAAATAGATAGAATTGAAAAAGAAATATTTGTAAACTATTACAAATAGAATTGAAAAGGAATATTTATTTGAAAATAAATAGAATAGAAAGGGGAAATATGTGTAAAATAAATAGAAAGGGAATAGTTAGATTATCAAAAGGAATTACTTATAAAATCAATAGATTTTATATAAAAAGAAAATAATTTATAAATAAATAGAATTATCAAAAGGGATTTATTTGGTGAATAAATAGATTATAAAAGGGAATACTTGAAAAGCGAATAGAATAGTATAAAGGAGAATTTTACATTTGAAAGGTTTAGACCCGTGATTCGCACACGGGTATAACATGCTATGGATTTAAAGAAAAGATTTTAAGTAGAATCTATTCTGACCGATAAATTGAGAAGATAAATTTATAAATGATATTTTATAAATCAAATGAAATGTTTATCAGTGGATAAATAGAATATATAGGTCAGGACTTTTATAGAGAAGTAAAAATCGATTTCAACCTCGATATTTGAAACTGAATAAAAGTAGAGTCAATCAGTTAGGGTTAATCAGATAGAGTTAATCGAATTAGAATTTATTGAATATTAGTTATTCAATTAGAGTTGATCGAATATAGTTATTCAAGATGAGTTGCCATTTCGTACGACTACTAGCGTAATTCGCGGGGCTGTAGATAACCTACGGCGGTCGGATGTTTCCTGAGGGAATCAGGCGCAACCATTGTGATCGCTGTGATCTAGAGTCAAACAAATGGAGTTAAATCGAATATTAGCCATTCGAAATAAAGATAAACAGACATAGTTATTCGAATATAAAATAATTGAATGTTAGTTATTAGATAGGAGTTAAATTTGTTGAGTTAGATAAGTTGAGTTAGATAAGTTGAGTTAATCAAGTAAGTTAATCAAATGAGTTAATCAAATTGAGTTAATCCAAATGAGTTAATCCAAAGGAGTTATTCGAAATAGTTTATTCGAATAGAATTAAAGGAGATTAATCGAATGTAAAACATTCGAAGAGAGTTAATCGATTGTAAATCATTCAAAGAGAGATTATCGAATATAGTTATTCGAAGAAAGAGTTATCGAATATAGTTTATTCGAAAAAGGGTCATCGAATAGAGATTATTCGGAAAAGAGAATTATACGTTGAATTCGATTATTCGAATAAGGAAAAGTACTATTTACTTTCCGTCTTTAAATCAAGATGTATATTATTATACAATTAGTTATTTGTTATTTATTCAAAATAAGGAATAAGAATTTTATTTAAGTTATTTTATTTCAAAAGCATGGGATTATAACACCATTGTTATAATCAAATGATTTGATAAAAGAAGTAGATTCATAAATAGAATCTGAATTATGTAAGGAAGTGTTAGAGATTTAAAAGGTGAACTTTGTCTATTTCGAGGATAGAAATGTTGTCCAGTTAAGGTCTGAGAGGTAATTATACCCCAACTTGATTGACTTCATTTTTAACTAAGGGATGAGTAAGGTTCGATAGTAAGGATTGATTAAGTGAATTTAGTTAATGAGTGTAATGGTTTAAATTGGCTTAGTGATATTTTATTTAAACATCTGTTCAAATCAAATGAATAAATTTTGGAAACATTTTCCAAATATAATCAGAGATATTTTCTAATCATAGAAAATGAAATGTTGATGAAAAGTATACTGGAATGTCAGTAATACGTGAAACAAAGATGGAAATGTTTTCCAATGGTCGATGATGTATATTTTCTAAATTTAGAAAATAAGAATTTACAAATATATAGAAATGGGGAAATGGATAAATTAAAGATAATTTAATAAAAAGAGATAAATGTGGATTGATGATCGATCGATAGAATTTCCATCTGGGAATAATATCGTTGTTTGCACGCATGTTTTCCTTTGATAGTTAAATCACCGAGTATCGAAGTTTTTGACCATTTCACCGTCGTCAATACAAAGAGACCGGAATCAGATTCATCATCTGAAAACCACTCTGTATGGACGTTAGCGTTGCGATCAAATTTGATGAAAATAATTATAGATGGAGTTATGCAAGGGCTATCCTGTTTACAGAATAGTGCTTTCGGTTTGTCCAGTCCCAGGACAAACGTGATTGGACGAATGTCTGACAGAGTATATTTAAAGGATCGCGTATGTTGATCTCTTCAAACGTACTTACGTTTGGTGGCGGAGGAATTCGTTTCTCATAGCTTTATACCAGTGGTATTTTTGGAGAAATCAATTTATGATTTAACGGGTATGACGATGTGGCATTCGAAGTTAATTAATGTATGATCTGTCAAAGATACGCTATGACCTCAAGCCTCATCAACCGGGAAATGATAGAAATCGGGCAGGCATCATGGCTAAGTGGGTCGCTCCCATTAGGGTGTATATCACCTATCTAGAGAAAATCCATTTCATTCTTTTATCTATGATCGATGCTGTCCCTTTTCAGGAAACGGTGGGTAGCTCCCAACCGTTGGTGATATACATTCGATACACTCAAGCGAAATGAGTGGTCGGTCATGTGTGGGTCGGGTTGCAAGACGTTCTTGTTGAACCCAGTGTATTCGCCTCTAGAGATACACTATCGGCAGGTGGTCCCATACCTTTTCATAGTTGGAATCTAGTCTCCAATAAGCGCCCGCAGTTTTGTTTGTATACTATATATGTAGAACATGACATGCAAGCGTTCTGCTAGATTGTTAATTACTTGTGATTAGATATTATTATAATATCAGAGAAGTATTGATTTCAAAAACTGTTTTGGGTTATCGTGAGGTAAAAACTGTCCGTGTTTATGTGTGGATTGGACTTACGATTATCTTTTCTTTTAAAAAGTATTTTTAAAAGTTAAACCAATGATTTGAGTTTACTCACACCAGACCCATGACTGACCCAGAGTTTATTTTGTTTTTCCCTAAACTCTTGGGTGCCCAAATTTGTACGGGCAGTCAAGTAGTTCATGTCTTTACAGATATACTTGGAGGAGCTTGAAGTAGGAGGCTTCAGGATTATATAGCTATTGTTATTTCCGTTGTGTGTAAGTGTTGCACTCTGATAATGTTATTCTATACATATATACTGTTTTATTGTAAAGTTATGTTATGTATTATATTTTATTCGTTTCGCTGTGAGATTCGTAGTACTCTAATTCTGTTCTGTGGTGATCTTCTTCGTCTTCTATTCTAATTTTCTATCTTGTCTATTCTCACCCTCTAACTTCTTTCTATTAATGATTAGGTATTTCCGATGTCTGAATAGTCAACATGATAGTTTTTGTGTTGATTTTCAGAGTCGAAAATCACCAGTTCGTTACACAAAGCCAGTTATGCGATCAACGATAGTTTTGGAGCAAGATTGGCGGGGATAGCCAGACTCGGTTAAGTGCTCAATTGTTTGGTTGTTTTGGTAGTATCATCTCACATAAATCGTCCAAATTCGGAGATGGTATTCCTTGGGTGCTTGTCTGATATTGGTTTAGGCCTTTGGGGCTTGTACTTGAGGGATGTCGAGTTCAACTAGGATGGTTTGTGTTAGAAATAAATGGTTGTGGCAGGTGCCCCAAGTAAGACTGACCTTAAGAAAGGTAAAAAGTACATAGTAACCTTTAGCTTTAGACCCTCAGAATTGTTACATGATGGATAAGCTAAGTAGAAGAGAGACCTCTAATCATCTTAGTATATACACTTGGTATCATGGTTAACATCTGTTTATCTTGGAAAGATAGTTTGACTACGTTGGATACCCTCTAGCATAGTAAGTGATCGAGGTCCTAACTTTACTAGTGGGTTTTGGAAATGGATGTCAAGAAGCTTCGCAACTGTGAAGTTAAATTAGTTAAGGTATAGTGGAGTGAAGCTCAAGAAGATGCGACTTAGAAGACTGAAGACTAGATACGCACATCAACCCCTTTTTGAGGGTATATCCTTGATTCCACTTTTTTTGTAAAGTTTATTTGCATGCTAGTCTTTATCTTTTAAATATATCCTCTCGGTCATATCTTCGATCCTTAGGTAGAAGCCAATGGATGTAAACATGTATTTGAAACATGTTATGTTTAGTGGATGCAAGTGGTTGCTAGTGGTTGCTCGTAGATGCTTATACGCACATTAGGCACTAGATCGACTCAGTCACTTTCATATTGCATATGCATGAGTGAATTTTTATATATATGAAATGAAACTAGAAGTGTTATCATATGGATGTTGCATTTGTATGAATGATTGTGCACTCATATAGAAGTTATAAAGTATGATTAGGAATAATTGCATACATGATGGACTCATAGCATTAACATAATTCGCATTGAGGAGGTCAACTGAATCAGTAGACCTCCTGATTTTTCATTAGATAAGGACATGTACACACACTATGCATATGATCATGAAAGCATTAGAAATCTTTTTAAGGACAATGGACGCCTGTGATTGAATGGTTGAGTAGATGGATGTTGGATGTTAGGATATGCATTCTTCTTAACATAGAGAATTCGGGGACGAAATCCTTTAAGGAGGGAAAAATGTAACACCCCGTATTTTCGATGAATATTTAAATTAAAGAATTTAAGAACACTTAATTTTTAGAAGAAGAATTAAGGGAAATGGGTTACGCCATTGCGTTTGTCCTGGAATTCTACTTGAGACAGAGTCCGAGTTTGCGTAAATCAGACTCCGTATGAAGGAGTTATGACCTTCAGAAGATTCAAGAATTTAAATAATAAAACCAGCCTGAAATTAAAATTTAAGTTTCAAAATTCAAAAACCCCGAAGCAGGCTGGGCGGGAAATTTCCCGCCCAGAGACCAGATCGACCAGGGGGTCGACGTGGGGGTCGATCTGGGTGCATGGGTCGACCACGGGTCGACCTAGGGATCGACCTGGGGGTCGACCTCCCCCTCGGGCCAGATTTGAAACCTAACGTGTTTCTTTGTGTGACGATTTTCTAAGTCACTAGGGCTTGTGCGGAAAGTTCTGGTTGGTTCTCTTCCGTTTGAATGGCTTTGATTAGTCCTAGGTTATCTAATGGCTCTTATTAAATCAAACTTCTATGTAAGCAACCTAAATCTAAACCCTAAAACCACACAAATTCATTCCAAGGAGCCACCATGTTGTCAATGATCATCCAAACCTAGCCACCATTTCTTCTCAAACTAGAAAGCAAGATTAAAGCTACGTATCAAATCAAACCTAAATTAGAAGAACAATTAGTCTATATCAAGGGACAACTCTTCAGTTTCAGAATACAGATCCCAGAAAACAAGATTTGCCTTTGTTTTGTAAGTCAGTTACTTTTTAGATTTGAATACCTAAATCTAATTGTGACATGTAATAAAATGAATATGAGAATATGCCTAATGTAAGCTATCCTTTCATTGAATCTGTGCTTGAATATATATGTCTTTGGGAATCATTTTGACTATGAAATTGGTCCAATCATATCTCTCCTTGTTGTATATCGGAATTGTATTCCTCTTTAAGTTCATGATATAATTCTGGTCAAATCTATATGCCTATGACGATTCATGATGATATTCATATCATATCTATATGCGAACGATGTATTCTATGCAAAACTTGTCTTTTTAGTACATCAAGTTTATTGGACCAATAGTTCTTATCATCATATGACTATGCCCATCCTTACGATTTTCCATCTTGCTTCTCCCCTTATTTTAAGAATCTTGAGTTAAAACTCGAAATATATACGTTATGAATGCGGAGGTAATTAGGTATAACATGAAATTGACATTATTTGGCATAATTTGGAACATGTAGTATGGCATGACTGTTAAGATGCAATTTGGGGTAATTAGACATGAATATGTAATTTGACATATTGAACCTAGAATTGGCATAAACGACAAAGTATGAAATTGGCATATAAATCAAGTTTTGGGCATAATTGTTATTGTTGCGAATTTGGGGTAACTTGAGCATTAAATCTAGATTGGGCGTAAAATGTAAATTGGAACATTAAATCTAGATTTGGCCTAAATATTGATTTGGGATGGAAAGTATAATGAATGTTGTAATTTTGGGGCACGACTATTTTTACAAACTTGGGAAGATTAGGTGTAGCCTATTTTGAGTAATAACTTGAAATTGAATTTGGGGGCCATAACTTGCAATTAGCTTTGTTGGGCATAACTTGAGAATTGGAACACGACCGGTTGGGATAATTAACATGAAAATCTAGACTTGAACATTTATGGTAAATGTGGCATAATCTGAAATTGACAACAATTGTGAAAAATTTATATATAATAGTGAAAAGATGAACATGCCTAACCCAAGGTTAGATTGAGTTGTGGTGTAAAAATGCCCGGAACCGCCCGGCACATCCAGTAACCACAACAATACCTATCTAATGTGAGAGGTTAGTGCATCATGCCCAAGAAAAACCCGATGTTAGATTGAGTTGTGGTGTAAAACTGTCTGGAACCGCCGGGCACATCCAGTAACCGCAACAACGCATATCTAATGTGCGAGGTTGGTGCATTAATAAATCAATTAATGCTAATGAACAAGACATACTAAGAAATGAGTAGGGTTAAGTTAATGAGAAACACTTAACCAATATAACATGAATGACTAGGGTTAAGTATATAGGAACACTTAACCAATATAACATGAATGACTAGGGTTAAGTTCATAGGAACACTTAACCAATATAACAGGATGGATGACTAGGGTTAAGTTAATAGGAGACACTTAACCAATATAACTTGATTTGTGGTAAGGTTAAGTTAAAACAAGAGGGCAACACTTAACCAATATAACTTGATTTGTGGTAAGGTTAAGTTAAAACAAGAGGGCAACACTTAACCAATATGACTTGATTTGTGGTAAGGTTAAGTTAAAACAAGAGGGCAACACTTAACCAATATAACTTGATTTGTGGTAAGGTTAAGTTAAAACAAGAGGGCAACACTTAACCAATATAACTTGATTTGTGGTAGGGTTAAGTTGACACAAGAAGGCAACACTTAACCAAAGTAACATGACAAGTAGGTGGGTTAAGTTAACTTGAATTGATTTATGACACTTAACCAATACAGCATGATGAACACGTGGGGTTAAGTTAACCAGAAATACTTGACCAATATAACTTGATGTACAAACGAGGTTAAGTTAATATGAAACACTTAACCAATCCAACATGATAAGTGAGGAGGGTTAAGTTAATAAGAAACACTTAACCAACATGACATGATGAACGGGTGGGTTAAGTTAACATGAATGGACAACACTTAACCAATATGGCATAATGTGTGGGAGGGTTAAGTACATATCAAGTTGGGTGGGTAATATTAGTAAATGTAGGCCCACAAACTTAACCATTGAAAAAACATGCTTGAATTGGTGGGAGGGTTAAGTACATATCGGGTTGGTGGGTAATATTAGTAAATATAGGTCCATAAACTTAACCATTAAATAAATATGTTTGAATCAGTGGAAGGGTTAAGTACATATCGGGTAGGTGGGTAATATTAGTTAATATAGGCCCACAAAACTTAACCATTAAATAAACATGCTTGAATCAGTGGGAGGGTTAAGTACATATCGGGTTGGTGGGTAATATTAGTAAATATGGGCCCACAAACTTAACCAGTAGGAAACCTAGTAACGGGGACCCATTTCAGCAATAACCCACAAAGATGTATCATGGTACCCTGAACTAGGCTGGGTAGGGCATGATTACTGGGCTGATTATAAGCGGTCAAAATAGTGGCAGGGGTTACGTTAGTGTAGGTTCCGACGGTTTACGGGCGTGCACATACTCTGGAGTGGGAAAAGCAGGCACTGAGTACCAGTAGTTATACACTGTGCATCTTGAATCGTGTCGAGTTGCTATCATAAGGATTGATACACCTTATGGTGGGACCATCCTAGGGTATCTACACGCAAGAGGGGGCCGATTGACACGGACACAAGAAAAGTTAATACAATAGGGAGCCGATTGATAGGGTAGTAAGGGTGCATCTAACGCATTCATGGCAATTAGGCAGATTGAGTTGGAATCCTCACGATAGATGTACACCTGAAGGCTACCACAATTACGAGGATTGGGATCATGTTATCATATTATAATTTTATACAGATTACTAGTTGGGACGCTAGTTAGGTGGTGCAGAGATAAATATAAAAATCAGAA
Organism: Allium sativum; assembly: GCA_030737875.1. Classification (NCBI taxonomy): domain Eukaryota; kingdom Viridiplantae; phylum Streptophyta; class Magnoliopsida; order Asparagales; family Amaryllidaceae; genus Allium; species Allium sativum. Next base: position 968,839,157 of record CM060918.1, on the reverse strand, counting down.
TAACAAAGTAGTTGAGAAGCAGAAAAAGAGTAGAAGCGCATTCAGTTTATCTTGCCTTATCATATCTATACTAATCGTATGTTATCTTGTTATCCTTGTTCTCACGGTATTGTCTTATATTCAGTTTATTCATGTCATGATGCTTTTGCCTGTTTATATGCTGAAAGTCACTGGTCTAACCTAGTATTGTTTCGCCTCTTTTCTTCCGTTTCCCCCTAGGTTCACAGGGAGGAAATGTTACCACTTAGCTCAGTTTTCTTTCCAAGCTCGAAGATAGTCGATGTATTGCTTTGGACTCTCTCTCCCACTGCTATGGCTGGTTCATGCTTTATTGGGAAATATCATTGTTATTTTTTTTCGCTCCTTTTATACTTGGAAGTTTATAAATCAAGACAGACGTTCTATGTATTACTTATAAGTAAGATTGAGACAACCGTTGTAAAAACTTGACTGTATCACATTGTTTATAAAATGACTTTTTTTCCGCGGCTTTATTTGTCTGTCTTGTAATTTATCTGCATCTTTTACCTAAAATACTCCATCGAAGTTAAGGCATTCCCTTTGTGATTGACCTTAACGGAGGTGGGGTGTTTCAATTTTTCTTTCTTTTGAAAAGGATTTTGAAAAGTTAAACCGAATGAATGGAGTTTACTCACACCAGTACCATGACTGACCTGGAGTTTATTTTGTTTTGTTTTACCCTAAACTCTTGGATGCTAAATTTGTACGATCAGTCAAGTAGTCAGGATTTTATAGATACTTGGAGGAGCTTGGAGCAGGAGGCTTCGATATTAAAATTTATTTCCACTGTGATGTTATGTGTTGTACTTGGAAATGGTATGCATATACAGTTATAAAATTGTATTTCAAAAGTTATGTTATATAATATATTTTATTCGCTCCGCTATGAGATTCGTATTTAGTCTACTTCTATTGTGTTCTTCTTCTTCTATTTTAACTTTCTTTCTTTCTGTTTCTCACCCTCTAACTTCTTTTGTATCAATGATCAAGTATTTCTGATGCTTGTATAGTCAACGTGGTGTTTTGTGTTGATTTTCGGTGTTGAAAATCCTTGGGTCATTATAGATCGTGAGAGGCTAACGGGTTTTGATAAATCAGAATGGCAAGAACTAAAGAACAAAATGTCACATGTCGAGAACAAAGGGCGGTAGAACATAAAAGAAGAGAAGAATTGATTTTGGAATACGAGAAGAGGATTAAGGAAACTGTAAACTGACTGGAGATTGGTCATGTCAGATGACTTCCCAAGTGTTGATTTGATGATGGTTTCAGCCTTCGGGGTTGATATTTAGGGAGTTGTTCTCTTACTAATTTTCAGTTGAAGGATGTGAATATGGAAGAGTAATAATGCATGAATGAGATATTTTTATAAGAATAAAAATTCTGAAATTTTGAGATCATAAAGATATGATTAAGTGGTAAACTTAATAATTGGGAATTTGGAAGAAAATTTGGTTTATAACAAATAGATTCATAAATTTGAGTTTGAAAGGATATTAAATATATGAATTGATTAAGAGATCAAAACTGAAATTTGAATGGAAATTTAAGGATATTCGATTTTAGATACAGAAATTTTCGAAACTTATAAGAATATAAGAGAACTCGAAAACTACTGGACTAGAAGCTGATCGATTTGAGATAAAATCTTACATAAAAGAATTTATATAATGAGATGTTCGAAAACATGATTTGGGAAGAAAATCTTATGTAAGTTGACATAAGTATGATTTATGAGGATTATGAAATAAAGTACTATATGTACATAGTATCACATGTTTTCAAATCAAGATAAGGAAAGTACCTTCCTTCTCCTTTGAATTTCGAGCTTATTTGAGATATGTCGTTGGTGATGGTGGGTTGTCCGGACGTAAAACTCATGAATTGTCACCATTTCAATAAGAACACGATCGTGTAGCAAAATTCGCAGGGTTGTGGATGGCTTGCGGCGGGCGGATGTTTCTTGGGGGAACCAAGCGTAAACATTGTGTCTGATGTGATCTATAGTCGTTATAAGGGAGTAATCCGCAGAGTTTTGAAAGTGTACGGGTATGGATGTTTATTGGGGGACCCAGGAGTAACCATTGTGTACCTGCGATCCACATGGAATATCTACAAGTGAAAGAGTTGTAACCACTAGAGTTACAAAAAGTAGAATGGAACTGAAACGACCTAGACTTCCCAGATCCCCGAAGAGACGGAGGAACCCAGATTGTTTTGAGAACACGACGCATCAGAACGCAAACATGAGAGCATTTCATTGCTATTAAAACAATTTGCATCAGAGTATAAGATACCAGAGTTCAGATAAATAATATACAACGGAAAAATATTAGAGATTTAAGTTACATTTAAATACATAAACATAATGTGCAGCAGAAAATATCATCAACCAGCACAACTGGAGGAAATACACGGATACAAAGCTTTCCAAATATAGCTCCAGTTGTAATTCAGGATCCTATGAAAAGAAATATCTGCAAAAAAAAAAAAAAAAAAAAAACTATTAGCTGCTAGTGTGGAAAATATGGGCAATCAGAGCTTAGGTAGAAACGATAAACTCCGAGTCAGTCATGGGACTGGTGTGATAACTAAAACAGTTATTAACTTTATTTTAAAGTTGGGTAAATCAAGGTACCACGCCGTATAACACGGAACGGGTTCACTCCTATAAATACCATAAAACCAACAGCGCAATGCTAAAAGGAAAAATGAAGCCATTATAAGACTCAGGTCCCATCATACAATGCAAACACAAACCAGAGGATAGAGTTTTACCTTATAATGGCCAAATGAAACGACCCGAAATCCCCCTTATGGGAAATCACAGATTGAATTGAGAACAAGCCACATCAGAATGCAAACAGAAGAACATTTCATTGTATATTACAACAATTCCATTAGATTACAAGAATATACAGAGTATAAACAAATAATATACATTAGAAAAATATCAGAGATTACAATACATTACATAGCAGCGGAAAATAACACAATACACAACTAGAAGTAATACAGGGATACAGAGCTTTCCGAGTATCGTTCTAGCTGTAAATCAGGATCCTGTGAATATAAATCTGCAAAACCAAAACTACTAGCGGCCCGTGTCAAAATAAGGGCACCCAGATTTTAGGTTAAAACAATAAACCCCAGGTCAGTCATGGGACTGGTGTGAGAACTAAAACAGTTATTAATCTTTATTTTAAATTAGATATATCAAGGGACCACGCCGTATAACACGGAACGGGTTTCCTCCCAAGAATACCAGTGCATATAACAAAACAGCGCAATGATTTTTGGAAAAATGAAGCTATGATAAGACCCAGGTCCTATCACACAATGCAACGCAAGCCAGGGGATAGGGTTTTCCCTTATAATAGCCAAACATGCTTGGTACGTTTAAAACAAATCATTTGGTACTATTATAAGTGTATAGTGTCAAAACAATTTCAATCATAAATATCAATCATAGACGGCATGGGTACCATATATCATGTCGCCATACTAGGCTCTACAATCAAAACCGCAAAGTCACGTATTTGGAAATTGGATTTCCATCCACGAACTGAGGCCAGGGATCGTCCTCAACCGATTCGAGACAATCTAGCCCATGTCTCAGGATCCAGACTCATGTGGGCCCTTGGAGCGACAGGGCCGGTCCACCGATGTGGATTAAAATGCCTGAACACTGTGTTTCCCCGCTGTTTGGGGCGTAAATGAGCCAACGAATGACTCCATCGGCTTCACATAGTCACCGATATATCCGAGGTGCCTCGCAACAGCAACAACCACATAAGTCAAACTCGTCAGGGCGTGTAAAATCACTGACTCCACTTCTAACTAGAAAGAAACGCATGTCCTCCCTGAGGTCCTCTCCTGTTTTTGGTTCACCACCGGGGTGTGAGGCTAGCGAATCAACATTACATAAAGCTACGCCACATAGGCCGTACTTTGATCATCAACCACAAGGCTTTGCTTTTCAACAGAAGCCTTGGTCCATTGCCACTTAGCATGCCACATAGGCAATTCATTCCACGCGATGGATATCCATCAATATATAACCCCTGAGCTTGTACGTCTCAGAGAAGGGAGTTAACAAGAGAATAAATTCTCCGCCGCCAAACAGATATATATATATATTTAATAGAAATCAATCACACAGACTGAAATCCAATGTCAGACACACAGTCCATTAACAAGTTCGTTCTGGGTCTGAACAAAACTGGAGGCACCTAGTACCCCGCATATCCATCCATCTCCAAGTACGCCTGGACGACCACTAACTGATTCCCTCCTCTTGGGTGTACGACCCAATCAAGATCATCAGTAATCACCCAAACAACGTGAAGACCTCCGGTCTTCAACCACCGTCTTCATCTTCAACTATTCGTTGAATCAGTTATTCAGAATGGGATAAACCCGGTTTTTCTGAATAACTCTCATATATAATAAACAAGTGTTACACAAACACAACATACGCCTCATTCCAATTCATTAGTCACTAACCATAAATTAGTAAGAGAACAATTCCCCAAATATTAACCCCGAAGGCCGAAACCAACATCAGATCAATACACAGGAAACCATTCAACTTAGCTAACCTACAGTTAGCTTCTAAATTCCACATTCTTAGGGAAAGGTTCCCATTAATTTTATCAAAGATAAATTCTTTAAATTTATTCTTTAATCTTCTTTTGAATATCAATTCAACTAGTCGGGATTAACGAACCTTACCGAAGTAATCATTGGTTTTAATTTCCTAATCCCAACCTATTCATCCCATGAAGTAAAACTGGTAATACTTCATATCTAACACTATGGTGTTATCGGTAAATTCAATTACCATTTCACGTTCAAATCTAATTAAAGATTTGACTATCGCCTGGAGCAAAACTGGTGATACTCCATTCTCGATCTTTTCAATCTAATTAAAGATTCATTAAAACTCCACTTAGTTTTAATCTTTAACTAGGTTAAAGAACCAGTGTCATTTAAAACACGATTCGCGATAAATCCCAAAATCACATCACATTTCAATCAGTCTCTAATCGTAAATTAGCAAGTGAGCAATTCCTTAAGTATTAACCCCGAAGGCCGAAACCAATATCAGATCAATACCCCAGAAACCATTCAACTTAACTAATCTCTAGTCAGTTTCTGATTTTCTTAACTCCGCTGGGTCTAAGAACAGTATTATTGAAGATACCGTTCACAACAACCTAAAATCACATTCCATAAATTATCGGGTTAAAGAACAAGTGCTATTTAAAACACTGTTCACGATAAACCCAAAATTCAATACCAATTCAATTCCAATTAAATATTATTTAATTGGTACACTTCATTAAATCTAAATAAAAAGATTTAATCTTTTTCTCCACTGGGCTTAAGAACAGTGTTAATGAAGACACCATTCACGACAAACCCAAATCACATTTGATATTAAATACAAGGCTCTAAATAGAAAATATATCGGCTTATATTCAATATCAAATTCTACGACCAACAGATATCGTATTGGAAATAACGATATAAATATATCTCTCAAATTTCCATAACAATATCTGCATAATCACGAAATCCAACATCGAAATATTACAAAGACAATTTCGATTCAAATCCATTCCAATTCTATTATTCGAAATTCTGGTTACTTTTAAAACCCTTTTCAAGTTCAATTTATTTATTTAAAAATAAATAGAAGTATAATTCTAGTTCAAAACTAGTTCATTTCGATAAAAATCTATTTTTATCTTTTCAAATATGGAGTTTTTCATCTCAGTTTTTCCCAAATCATTTCTTATGATTTTACACAAATTATTGATATTTTTAGTAATTTTATCAAGGCCCGTACAGTCGATTTCCATCAACGGCCATCGAACTGCACTTACAACGACCTTTTCCAAATTTGATTTGGACATAATTCCAAATCCAACCGTTAGATTTCTAATTTCTAATATTCATTAGAAAGCCTTTTTCGATACGAACCTAACGGTTCCAGTTTTTGGAGAATCCGATGGTCGGATCTCCCGCAATATCCATTCGAAGTCAATGGTCGAAATTCGCGAACTACCGCGGCGCGTTCTATTCAGGCCATTATATATATAATATATATGTTATATATATTTTGTCGATTTACTTTCTAAACGTATTTTATAAATCGTTTAAATTCGTTTTCAAAACGATTTCAACTTCATATTCAATTTCAAATCAAAATTGAATATTCCAATAGAAATTCGTTTTAAATTCCTTTCAAATCTATTTCAATTCAAATCGATGTTTAATTCAATTTCAGTTCGTTTTCAATTCAATTCAAATTTAGTTCAAATTCATTTCTATTCAATTTCAATTCGAACTCAATTCTATTCAATTTCAATTCGAATTCATTTCTATTCAATTTCAATGCGAATTCAATTCTATTCAATTTCAATTCGAATTCATTTTCAAATCGAATTCATTTCATATTGATTTCCTGTAACACCCCACGACCATTAATGTCACTCACAAAGGGAATGCATTAACTTCCATGGAGGTTTTAAGTGAATATAGAACAGAAAAATTACAACAAGACAAATAATAAGTAGTACTTGGAAATCTAAAACTTTATTTCATTGCAGCAGAAATTAAACATGTTTGTTACATCATAAAACCATAATTCAGAGCCAAGTACAATATCCATCTTGATAAAACAAAATACATAATCCCATTACATAAATAGCCATTAAAGAAGATAACAAGCTAGACTTTACTTCAGCGGTCCAAGCTTTCCAAAAGATAGAATAAGCAATTCAATCAGACTCCACTAGTGCTGGGTCCACCCTGAGGACCTGGAGGGGGAAAAAGGGTAGAAATAGAGGGGGTCAGACATAAAGTCTGGCGAGTATGATAATTCTAACAATACTATTATCAAAATAACTAGACTAAGACATAAGCTGGAAAACAAGGAAATGTCTATGAACTATTGGGTATGGGAGAGCTGATAAAGATAACGTTAAAGGCACACCTAATACTAACGAATAATTACTACACTGCACCACACCAGTCACCCTAAAGGTTGGTCCCACTTGCTTCACTTAGAAATTTTATAAATAACTTCGGGTACCCCTAGCTGACTACATAGGTGCCGCCTGCCCCTATCTCCACTAGGTGTACCCCACTGCCCACTTTCGATCGGCTCCCTACTCGTAGATACCCGTGCTGGTCCCACAGTGGGGTGTATCACTCCCCTAAAGTGGCAACCCGATACAACTTAAGGATGCACGGCTTATACCTACACGATGCAACAACGTCTTACCTACTAGCCCGGGTCCACACACGCATATGAAACCCGTTGGACTTGCGTTGCCACCGCTAACCCGTTTGGCCTCTTATAGTCAAGCCCAGTATGCGTGTCCCATCCTCGACTTGGGTCGAGCCCACAAAGATACGTTTGGGTTACTGGTTGAAATGGGCCCCCAAATACTTACCACAAGCTATCCACGTAAGCTTGTCCCCACTAGTATATCCCACTTAACCCTCTTCTTAGTCATGTTCATTTACATGTGTGTTTGGTTAAGTCTTACTAATCGTATTTCAAATGCCACTAAAGGCACCCACTAGATTCCTCATGCCACCCAAGGCACCTACTTAACCCCCATGTCCCACTTCACATGTTTATCTGGTTAAGTATATCTTAATACATTAAGGCCATAACCTTATAAAGACCTCTCACATTAGACTGGCATTTATGGCAGCTGGATTTGTCGGGCGGGTCCGGGCAGTCTTACACCATAAAAGAGTCTAACCTCATGTCTTTACAACTGTTATGCTTTAATTTGGGCCTAGGACCTCTCACATTGGGCTGACATTTATGACTACTGGATTCGCCGGGCGGGTCCGGGCAGTTTTACGTCACAAACAAGTCCAACCTCGTGTCCTAAGCATTGATTAACACTTATAATCTTTTACTCCACTTTTAAATATATCCCTATTCAAATCATTAATTAATTCCAATTTTAATGATGTCCATAATTGACTCAATTATGGCCATCCACTTACGGTATGCAAAATCATATCAATTGCACCCCAATTTCTTAATATTAAATCCTTAATATTACCCCTACCCCACGTTATACGTTCGCTTATTCAACGTAAAATATATGTTAGACTCGAATAGTCTAACTCATAGCACAAAGATAAATTATCACAACATATAGACAAATAAAGTAGATCTAATCATAATAGGGGTGAAACTTGCATAAAACTACACATGTCATGGATCTAAAGGTGTCAACTTGTTTGGTTAAATGTCACAACTTACATTATATGATCATAACCCAAGTTCATGTATAAACTTGCATATGTGGTTTATGCAACATAATGATGGTGTGAACTAGCATCTAACACTTAGAACTCACACATGTCATAGCATAATTCTAGATCTAAATAGATGTCATAATTCTAGATCTAAATAGATGTCATACAATATGTGAGATTATACATACTAATAAATCTAAACTTGCATAGGTACATGTGATTTATCATGTGAATCATCATAGCCTAAATATATATAATCAACATCATGATTCATAAGCTAACTACAACATAATAACATCATGGCTTTGTAACATCGCAACTTAGCATAGAAACTTGCAACATATATAATATCATCATAGCATGATTTACAACATATAGGATATCATCATCACATAACATAGGATTTACAATATACATGATAGCATAAGGTTTACAACAACATATATGACAATTCACATCATTTTCTTATGATCCATATCACATCTTAATCTAATTAGTTTGCTAATAATCTTATTAAGATCATCATACTCACAATTAGAAAAGAAAGAGAGTCTTGATTTGCTTTAGAGTTGAGTAGAATTAGAGTTTTGATTAGCTTTCTTCCTTCTTAGTTGGCGGCGGCTACACTAAGTTTCATGGCGACGGTATGACGACGACTATTCTATTTTTCATGTGAATTTGGAGTGAGAGACTACCTAGGTATATATAGAGTTTAGGATTTATTTAGACCGTCAGATCAACTCAGAACTAACCTGAACCGTTAAATTAGCCAACTCAGCCCTAAAGACACATCAGCAGCTCAAGATTGGGCTCTGCCAAAACCTGGCCGACTTGACCAGGTCGACACCCAAGTCGACTGCGCAGTCGACCTGGTCCTGGGGGTGTCGACTGCCCAGTCGACTCCCCAGTCGACCTGGGGTGCTGGGCTGGAAATTTCCCGTCTGGCCTGTTTGACTTCGAATTTTGAATTTTCTGAAACTTCCGATGGCCATATCTCCTTCATACGAAGTCCAAATCACGCAAACTCGGACTCTATTTCAACCAGAATTCCGAGACGAACACAATGGCGCAACCCGTTTCCCACAATTCTCACGTCTGAGATTAGTTATTCTTTAATTTGTGAATATTAATATTAACAGAATTACGGGGTGTTACATTCTCCCCTCCTTAAAGGATTTCGACCCCGAAATCTTCAATTCAAGAAGAATGTATATCCTAACATCCAATCGTCCATCTACTCAACCATCAAGCACAGGCATCCATTGTCCTTATAGACTTCTAATGCTTTCATGTTTAAATGCACAGTGTGTGTATATGTCCATGTCTAATGCAAAATCAGGCGGTCCACTGATTCAGTTGACCTCCTTAATGCAAATCATGATAGTGCCATGCGTCCATTATGTATTCAAAAGTTCCTTAATGCTACATATTATCTCTATATGCGTGCACAATCATCATCTGAATGCAGCATCCATATGATAAAAAAAATCCGCATACATTCATTTTACTAAATACATCCATATATATGCAATATGCAATATGAAGTGGCTGAGTCGATCTAGTGCCTAATAGTGTGCGTATATGCGTCCACGAGCAACCACTAGCAAACACTTGCATCCACTTTGCATCCATCATACATAACATGTCTCAAACACATGTTTCAACCATAGGATTATCCTAACTAAAGGTCAAAGATACTAGCGAGAGGACATACTAAAGATAAGATAAGTACAAGCTAAGCGATAAAGGAGAAATTAAAAGACATACCCTCAAAAAGAAAAGGGTACAACGAACGCATCTTCGCTTCTGTCTCCCAAGTAGCGTTGCTCTCATCATCTCCCCATTGCACTTTGACTAGTCTGACCTCTCGATTCCTCAACTTCTTGATCTCCGACCCAAGAATGCATGTAGGAGCTCGTCGAATCGTCGCATCACGCTCTACCTCCACCTCTCTAAGCAAGCTCGGTTCTACCACTTCCGCGGTCTCGTGCAAGCACTTCCTCAAATGTGGCACATGGAATACGTCGTGTACACCACTAAGTCTCTCAGGCAACTCCACTCTATACGCCATCTGTCCAATCTTCTCCTTAATAGGAAACGGCCCTACAAACCTTGGTGCTAATTTCCCAAAGGACCCAAAGCAAACAACATTCCGTAATGGAGACACTTTGATAAAGACCATGTCCCCAACATCAAACTCAAGATCTGTCCTCCTTTTGTTTGCATAAGATTTCTGCCTATCTTGCGCCGTCTTCATCCTCCTTCGAATCAAGTCGATCTTCTCCGAAGTCTCTCTAATCATATCGGGCCCAAGTAAGATCTTATCCGTAGATTCCCACCAACATGTAGGTGAACGACAAGGTCGTCCATAAAGAGCTTCGAAAGGTGCCATGCCAATGCTAGATTGAAAGCTGTTATTATATGCGAACTCTACCAACGGAAGATGCTCTTCCCATGTACCCCCAAAGTCTAGGATACATAGCCTCAAAAGATCATCTAGAATGCGATTCACCTTCTCAGTCTGGCCGTCCGTCTGAGGATGATACGCGGTGCTCAAACATAACTGAGTCCCTACCGCCTCTTGCAAGCTCTTCCAAAATTTGCTAGTGAAGATAGGATCACGGTCGCTTACTATGTTAGAAGGAACACCGTGCAAACGAACTATCTCTCGAACGTATACAGAAGCTAACCATGGAGCAGTCCTCTTACTCTTCACGGGAATGAAATGGGCGCTCTTAGTAAGTCTCTCTACTATAACCCAAATCCTCGTATTACCGTTCCTTGATCTTGGTAATCCATCGAGACACTTTCCCACTTCCATAGTGGAACCTCCAATGGGTGAAGCAACCCACCGGGTTTCTTTTGCTCCGCTTTTACTTGTTGGCACAAAAAGCATCTAGCAACATACTCGGCCACATCCCTCTTCATACCGGCCCAAAAGAAAACTCGCTTCATGTCTTTGTACTTCTTGTCCCCGCCGGGATGAATGGTCATCTTCGAATGATGTGCTTCGTCAAGAATAGCCTTCCTCAAACCTTCGTCTCGAGGTACACAAAGTCTACTATCCCTACGTAACCATCCCTTATCATCCAGGGTATACCTACAGAGATGGCTTGATGACTCCCCTCTTTTGAGCTTTTCTACTAACTCAACCAACTGTGGGTCGTCTCGCTGTGCCTCACCAATCCGTCCCAAAAGCGTAGGTCTGACCTCCAAGGATGCTAGCAAACCGGGTACAAAGTCAACGGAAGGTCTAAAGTCAAACATAGAGATGAATTCTAAGTTTCGCCGCTCAACAAATAATAGGCTCAAGGACAACCTTTTCCTACTTAAGGGGTCTGCTACCACGTTACCCTTGCCAGGGGTATATGTTATTTCGAAATCGTAGGACGCTAAGAACTCCATCCACCTTTGTTGCCTTAAGTTCAAGTCCTTCTAAGAGAATAAGTATTTTAAAGATTTGTGGTCAGTGAACAATTCGAATTTCTCGCCAAGAAGGTAATGACGCCAAGACTTAAGCGCGAAAACAATTGCAGCTAACTCTAGGTCATGTGTAGGGTAATTTTTCTCATGCACCCTTAACTGCCTTCCACCATAGGCTATTACCCTTCCCTCTTGCATTAAGACTGCGCCTAGACCTGTCCCACAAGCATCGGTATAAACAGTAAATGGCTTACTCCCGTCTGGCAGCACTAAGACTGGAGCTGAGGTCAAAGCTCTCTTTAAACGTTGGAACGCATCATCACAATCTACGTCCCACGCGAAGACTAGGTTCTTCTTCGTCAGGCGTGTCAATGGAGCTGATATTTTTGCGAAGTCTTTGATAAATTTCCTATAGTAGCCAGCCAACCCCAAGAAACTCCTTACTTCGGTAGCATTTTTAGGGACCTTCCAATCTTGGATGGCCACCACCTTCGCGGGATCCACAACTATCCCTTCTTTGGAAACCACGTGCCCTAAGAATCGCACTTCCTCTCTCCAGAAGTGATACTTAGTAAATTTAGCTTTAAGGTTATGCGCTCATAGAGTCTCCAACACTTCCCTAAGATGTAGGGCATGCTCTTCTTCATTCTTAGAAAAGATCAAGATGTCGTCTACAAAGACCACCACGAATTTATTAAGGTACTCCCTAAACACCCTACTCATCAAATCAACAAAGTATGTGGGGGCGTTTGTCAAACCGAAGGGCATCACTAGCCATTCATAGAAACCGTCCGGAGTCCTAAAGGTAGTTTTTTCTATGCTATCCTCAGCCACTCTCAACTGATGGAATCCAGTGGCTAAGTCCAACTGCGAAAACATTGAGGCGCCAACTAACTGATCGAAGAGATCGTCAATCCTCGGCAGTGGGTGTCTGTTTTTCTTAGTAAGTTTATTAAGTTCTCTATAGTCCACACAAAGTCTAAGGGACCCATCCGCCTTCGTGGCAAATACTACTGGAGAACCCCACTCCGATATACTTCGTCTTATGAACCCCTTCTCAAGCAACTCCTTCACTTGCTTATTGAGTTCCCTCCTTTGACGAGGATCCATGTGGCGTACTGGCAAAGATACTGGTTTTGCATTATCCACAAGATATATTCGAAAATCTATCTCCCGCTTCGGAGGCAAGCCCTTCACCTCCTCAAACACATCCGAATATTCTTGGACTACTTTAACAGATCGTAGATTTTCCACCGACGCGTCAAGCGATTCTAGATAACTTAGCATAACGGAATTTATGGGATTACAAAAGATTTCGAGAGTGTTGCCAAGGCGAGTCATGAGCCTAACTACTCTCCTTTCACAATCAAGAACGGCCCCATTTCTGGATAACCAATCCATTCCTAAAATTAGCCCATAGCCCGTGAAGCCCAAAACATAAGCATCACATCTAAACCCAACGCTAAGTATAGAAATTTTCAAATCCAAACATGTCATGGACAAATAAGTTGAGCCCCCAATTGGATTCGAAACAACTAAGGGATCCTCTTTTAAACTGGTGTTTAAGTGCAGTGATTCAACTAACGATGTAGAGGTAAACGAATGCGATGCGCCCGAATCGAATAAGGTACAGACAGGATGATCAAACAGAAAAACTAAGCTTTCAACAGAAATGGTTCTACCTCGTTCTTGCAGCGGTGGGACCGCGAGAGCCTGAACTTGTCCCCTTGCCTGCCCTGGTGCCATAAGAGCCTGCACCTGTCCTCCCGAGGTAGACCCTGCCCTCTGCCCCTTCTTTGGGCAGTCCTTCACTAGATGTCCCGCTTCACCACAGTGAAAACAGCCAGTCTTCTTTTTCTTTCTGCAATCCTTCCTAAGATGGCCTGGTGTCCCACAGTTAAAGCATCTTTTCTTTCCTTTGCCATTATTTCCTTTACCACCCTTCTTGTTTTGCTGTTGTGGTTTCTTCTGATCCCCTTTCTTCTCGGGTGCCTTATTAGCATTAGCGCCTTTCTCCTCGTGCATGAGTGCCATGTCTACTAGCTTCTCAAAGGTGGCCTCCATAGGGATGTGGGTCATACCCAAACCCTGCAATGGCTCATTCAAGCCATTAACGAACCTCAGAGCCTTCTTCTCCTGCATGTTCACCAAATCTAAGCCAAACCTTGCCAATTGGTTAAATTTGTTGACGTACTCTTTCACTGATAGATTTCCCTGCTTCAATGTCAAGAACCTTTCCATGTATAGATTCTCTTCTTCCCTTGAGAGAAACTTTGCCTCAAACCTACGTCTGAAATCCACCCAAGAATCAACAGGACGCTCCCCATTATTGACCTCCCACCAAAACGAGGCCTCTCCCTTCATTAACCAAGCTGCTAATTTGACTTTCCTCCCTTCTTCTACTTCAAAGATTTCTAGCAATTCTTCCACCTCCTTAAGCCAATCTCTAGCTTCCACAAACGTTTCTGACCCTTGAAAAGGTTTTCCACCCATAGTCTTAAATTCCTTGCATGTCTTTGCAAAAGTACCAGCGCGAGGAGGGGGAGGATGAGGAGGAGGAGCGGGTGCAACTGGTGGTGGAGGAACATTGGCTGGACCTGCAGCGGCCCTAGCCTCTAATAACCTCCTATATCATCCTGGTATCGTTACACCCTCCGAAAGGTTAAGATCTTCAGCCATGCTGAAACGAAAAAGGAAAGATTCAAAATGGAGAATTCGAAAGATAAAGATATATGGCTATTGGGGATTATGTTTTTCATAAAAAATTTCCTCTTTAAATTACTCATCAAGACATGTTTTTGAAAACACTTCTTCCAAAAATACTTTAGAAAAATAGTTTTTCTAAAAAAATTATCTGTTCTGGTAACCTTAAGCTCTGATACCACGTGTAACACCCCACGTCCATTAATGTCACTCACGAAGGGAATGCATTAACTTCCATGGAGGTTTTAAGTGAATATAGAACAGAAAAATTACAACAAGACACATAATAAGTAGTATTTGGAAATCTAAAACTTTATTTCATTGCAACGGAAATTAAACATGTTTGTTACATCATAAAACCATAAATCAGAGTCAAGTACAATATCCATCTTGATAAAACAAAATACATAATCCCATTACATAAATAGCCATTAAAGAAGATAACAAGCTGGACTTTACTTCAGCGGTCCAAGCTTTCCAAAAGAGAGAATAAGCAATTCAATCAGACTCCACTAGAGCTGGGTCCACCCTGAGGACCTGGAGGGGGAAAAAGGATAGAAATAGAGGGGGTCAGACATAAAGTCTGGCGTGTATGATAATTCTAACAATACTATTATCAAAATAACTAGACTAAGGCATAAGCTGGAAAACAAGGAAATGTCTATGAACTATTGGGTATGGGAGAGCAGATAAAGATAACGTTAAAGGCATACCTAATACTAACGAATAATTACTACACTGCACCACACCAGTCACCCTAAAGGTTGATCCCACTT
The DNA here is from genome assembly GCA_030737875.1 of Allium sativum. Classification (NCBI taxonomy): domain Eukaryota; kingdom Viridiplantae; phylum Streptophyta; class Magnoliopsida; order Asparagales; family Amaryllidaceae; genus Allium; species Allium sativum. Next base: position 968,823,939 of record CM060918.1, on the reverse strand, counting down.
GCTTCACTTAGAAATTTTATAAATAACTTCGTGTACCCCTAGCTGACTACATAGGTACCGCCTGCCCCTATCTCTGCTAGGTGTACCCCACTACCTACTTTCGATCGGCTCCCTACTCGTAGATACCCGTGCTGGTCCCATAGTGGGGTGTATCACTCCCCTAAAGTGGCAACCCGATACAACTTAAGGATGCACGACTTATACCTACACGATGCAACAACGTCTTACCTACCAGCCCAGGTCCACACATGCATATGAAACCCGTTGGACTTGCGTTGCCACCGCTAACCCGTTTGGCCTCTTATAGTCAAGCCCAGTATGCGTGTCCTGTCCTTGACTTGGGTCGGGCCCACAAAGATATGTTTGGGTTACTGGTTGAAATGGGCCCCCAATTACTTACCACAAGCTATCCACCTAAGCTTGTCCCCACTAGTATATCCCACTTAACCCTCTTCTTAGTCATGTTCATTTACATGTGTGTTTGGTTAAGTCTTACTATCCGTATTTCAAATGCCACTAAAGGCACCCACTAGATTCCTCATGCCACCCAAGGCACCTACTTAACCCCCATGTCCCACTTCACATGTTTATCTGGTTAAGTATTTCTTAATTCATTAAGGCCATAACCTTATAAAGACTTCTCACATTAGACTGGCATTTATGGCAGCTGGATTTGCCCGGCGGGTTTGGGCAGTCTTACACCATAAAAGAGTCTAACCTCATGTCTTTACAACTGTTATGCTTTAATTTGGGCCTAGGACCTCTCACATTGGGCTGACATTTGTGACTACTGGATTCGCCAGGCGGGTCTAGGCAGTTTTACGTCAGAAACGAGTCCAACCTCGTGTCCTAAGCATTGATTAACACTTATAATCTTTTACCCCAGTTTTAAATATATCCCTATTCAAATCATTAATTAATTCCAATTTTAATGATGTCCATAATTGACTCAATTATGGCCATCCACTTACGGTATGCAAAATCATATCAATTGCACCCCAATTTCTTAATATTATATCCTTAATATTACCCCTACCCCACTTTGTACGTTCGCTTATTCAACGAAAAATATACGTTAGACTCGAATAGTCTAACTCATAGCACAAAGATAAATTATCACAACATATAGACAAATAAAATAGATCTAATCATAATAGGGGTGAAACTTGCATAAAACTACACATGTCATGGATCTAAAGGTGTCAACTTGTTTGGTTAAATGTCACAACTTACATAATATGATCATAACCCAAGTTCATGTATAAACTTGCATATGTGGTTTATGCAACATAATGATGGTGTGAACTAGCATCTAACACATAGATCTCACACATGTTATAGCATAATTCTAGATCTAAATAGATGTCATAATTCTAGATCTAAATAGATGTCATACAATATGTGAGATTATACATACTAATAAATCTAAACTTGCATAGGTACATGTGATTTATCATGTGAATCATCATAGCCTAAATATATATAATCAACATCATGATTCATAAGCTAACTACAACATAATAACATCATGGCTTTGTAACATCGCAACTTAGCATAGAAACTTGCAACATATATAATATCATCATAGCATGATTTACAACATATAGGATATCATCATCACATAACATAGGATTTACAACATACATGATAGCATAAGGTTTACAACAACATATATGACAATTCACATCATTTTCTTATGATCCATATCACATCTTAATCTAATTAGTTTGCTAATAATCTTATTAAGATCATCATACTCACAATTAGAAAAGAAAGAGAGTCTTGATTTGCTTTAGAGTTGAGTAGAATTGGAGTTTTGATTAGATTTCTTCCTTCATAGTTGGCGGCGGCTACACTGAGTTCCATGGCGACGGTATGACGGCGGCTATTCTATTTTTCATGTGAATTTAGAGTGAGAGACTACCTAGGTATATATAGAGTTTAGGATTTATTTAGACCGTCAGATCAACTCAGAACTAACCTGAACCGTTAAATTAGCCAACTCAGCCCTAAAGACACATCAGCAGCTCAAGATTGGGCTCTGCCAAAACCTGGCCGACTTAACCAGGTCGACACCCAAGTCGACTGCGCAGTCGACCTGGTCCTGGGGGTGTCGACTGCCCAGTCGATTCCCCAGTCGACCTGGGGTGCTGGGCGGGAAATTTCCCGTCTGGCCTATTTGACTTCGAATTTTGAATTTTCTGAAACTTCCGATGGCCATATCTCCTTCATACGAAGTCCAAATCACGCAAACTCGGACTCTATTTCAACCAGAATTCCGAGATGAACACAATGGCGCAACCCGTTTCCCACAATTCTCACGTTTGAGATTAGTTATTCTTTAATTTGTGAATATTAATATTAACAGAATTACGGGGTGTTACAGTCCATTTACAAGTTCGTTCTGGGTTTGAACGAAACCGGAGGCACCTAGTACCCCGCATATCCATCGATCTCCAAGTACGTCTGGACGACCACAACTGATTCCCTCCTCCTGGCTGTACGGCCCAATCAAGATCATCAGTAATCACCCAAACGATGTGAAGACCTCCGGTCTTCAACCACCGTCTTCATCTTTGACTATTCGTCGAATCAGATATTCAGAATGGGATAAACCCGGTCTTTCTGAATAACTCGCGTATATAATAAACAAGTGTTACACAAACACAAAATACGCCTCATTCCAATTCATCAGTCACAAACCGTAAATTAGTAAGAGAACAATTCCTCAAATATTAACCTCGAAGGCCGAAACCAACATCAGATCAATACACATGAAACAATTCAAAATAGCTAACCTACAGTTAGCTTCTAAACTCCACATTCGTAGGGAAAGGTTCCAATTAATTTTATCAAAGATAAATTCTTTAAATTTATTCTTTAATCTTCTTTTGAATATCAATTCAACTAGTCGGGATTAATGAACCTTACCGAAGTAATCATTGGTTTTAATTTCCCAATCCCAACCTATTCATCCCATGAAGTAAAACTAGTAATACTTCATATCTAACACCACAGTGTTATTGGTAAATTCAATTACCATTTCACGTTCAAATGTAATTAAAGATTTAACTATCGCCTGGAGCAAAACTGGTGATACTCCATTCTCGATCTTTTCAATCTAAATAAAGATTCATTAAAACTCCACTTAGTTTTAATCTTTAACTGGGTTAAAGAACCAGTGTCATTTAAAAACACGATTCGCGATAAACCCCAAAATCACATCACATTTCAATCAGTCCCTAACCGTAAATTAGCAAGTGAGCAATTCCTTAAGTATTAACCCCGAAGGCCGAAACCAACATCAGATCAATACCCCAGAAACCATTCAACTTAACTAATCTCCAGTCAGTTTCTGATTTTCTTAACTCCGCTGGGTCTAAGAACAGTATTATTGAAGATACCGTTCACGACAACCCAAAATCACATTCCATTAATTATCGGGTTAAAGAACAAGTGCTGTTTAAAACACTGTTCATGATGAACCCAAAAATCAATACCAATTCAATTCCAATTAAATATTATTTAATTGGTACACTTCATTAAATCTAAATAAAAAGATTTAATCTTTTTCTCCACTGGGCTTAAGAACAGTGTTAATGAAGACACCATTCACGACAAACCCAAATCACATTTGATATTAAATACAAGGCTCTGAATAGAAAATATATCGGCTTATATTCAATATCAAATTCTACGACCAATAGATATCGTATTGGAAATAACGATATAAATATATCTTTCAAATTTCCATAACAATATCTGTATAATCACGAAATCCAACATCGAAATATTCCGAAGACAATTTCGATTCAAATCCATTCCAATTCAATTATTGGAAATTCTGGTTACTTTTAAAATCCTTTTCAAATTCAATTTATTTATTTAAAAATAAATAGAAGTATAATTCTAGTTCAAAACTAGTTCATTTCGATAAAAATCTATTTTCATCTTTTCAAATATGGAGTTTTTCATCTCAGTTTTTCCCAAATCATTTCTTATGATTTTACACAAATTATTGATATTTTTAATAATTTTATCAAGGCCCGTACAGTCGATTTCCATCAACGGCCATCGAACTGCACTTACAGCGACCTTTTCCGAATTTGATTCGGACATAATTCCGAATCCAACCGTTAGATTTCTAATTTCTAATATTCGTTAGAAAGCTCTTTTCGATACGAACCCAACGGTTTCGGTTTTAGGAGAATCCGACGGTCGGATCTCCCGCAATATCCATTCGAAGTCAATGGTCGAAATTCGCAAACAACCGCGGCGCGGCACGTTCTATTCAGGCCATTATATATATATAATATATATTATATATATTTCGTCGATTTCCTTTCAAAACATATTTTATAAATCGTTTAAATTCATTTTCAAAACGATTTCAACTTCATATTCAATTTCAAATCAAAATTGAATATTCCAATAGAAATTCGTTTTAAATTCCTTTCAAATCTTTTTCAATTCAAATCGATTTTTAATTCAATTTCAGTTCGTTTTCAATTCGAATTCGTTCCTATTTAATTTCAATTCGAATTCAATTCTATTCAATTTCAATTCGAATTCATTTCTATTCAATTTCAATTCGAATTCAATTCTATTCCATTTCAATTCGAATTCATTTTAAATTGATTTCCATTCAATTTCAATTCAATTCACATTCATTTTATTTTCAATTCAATTGGAATTCTAATTCGTTTCAATTCGAATTCTAATTCGTTTCAATTCAATTTAATTCAAATTTCATTTCAAAATATTCGATTTTGAAATCACTTTTCAATATTCATTATAAAAACGAATATAATCGATATAAATATCGTTCGCGTCAAAATAGCGCATATCTAATCAACACGGCTTTATATATTTCTATTTCAAATATTCTATTCAAACATTTCGTTTCAAATATTTCTTCTCAAATATTTTATTCAAATATTTCTCTTCAAATATTCTATTTCAAAACTGGAATGAGGCCCAATCAATTACCATAGATTTTATTTCTATGGACTTCCATACAACGCATGTATATATCAACAACGACAAATAATCAACCATCATCCAAAGTGCATTCTACACTGTATAAGCATCAAATATAAATATTCAACGCTTATAACAGCTTGTCAATCAATCGATCGACATACAACTAATTATTGGGATTAGTGTATGTCATATATCATCCCAATACCCGTGTGGGGTTTCAAACAATCAAATACAGATTTTATTTATGCAGTTGGGCGATGTGTAAAATTTATCGTCCCAATCAATATCAGTCAAATGTGTGTATATAAATAAATCGTCCGATTTGTTTTATATTTATTTATTAACATTCACGTTAAAAGTTATATTTTCAACTATAAAATATTTTTAACTACTTAAATATTTTATTTCATTTCACATCACACAATCAACTACACACCAAAATCAAACGAACAAGCATACAAGCCGTCCATGGTCTGTGGACAACGGGTGTCGGGTGCTACTAAGCACCATCTGCATCCTAGTATATATTTCAAACTAGAAATAAATTAAAAGCGAGGAGTTCTCACCGACTAGCTAAACCAAATGCCACGATTCTTCATATGCAGGAAATCTTCATCGTGCTTCCCATGCAGTCTGTTTTCACAAAGTATATGCTAAAAATTATATTTTTATAATGCTATCTTCATAATAAAAATTATATTTTTATATCGTTCTTCTTCTAATAAAGATCATATTTTTATATCGCCACTCATTTAAAAATCACAATTTTATTTTCTCTAGTATGTAAAAATCATATTTTTAATCTTCACATATAATAAAAATCATATTTTTATTATACTACATATATAAAAATCGTATTTTTATATTCTCTATCTTATAAAAATCATACTTTTATAATCTCTGCTATATAAAAATCTATTTTTTATAATCTTTACTATGTAAAAATATATTTTGATAATCTCTACTATGTAAAAAATTATATTTTTGATTCACTACTTATATAAAAATCATACTTTTATTATCTCTATAATATAAAAATTCAATCTTTGTTCGTATAAAAATCTCGTCTTTGTTCGTATCTAAGAATCATAATTTCTGTAATTTAAAAGTCGGTTCTTTTTCAAATAAAAAATACTATTCTTTAAAAATTCTATTTTTATAAAACCCATATTTCTAGTCTAAGTTACTTTTATACAAATTAGATTCCTAAAACAATGTAAAACAATAAAAGAAAAAGGAACACTTACATTTACTGCTGCCGGGGGGTTTCATTGTCGGAGGGTTAGTCTGAGGGGAGGCTGAGGCGCGCAGAGGGTAGTGGTGGTCTCAGGGGATGGTACTGGCGGTTGCGTTGAACTAGAGCTGTGGTTTTTTTTAGGTTCGCGGTGGGCTTCACGAGGAGGGGCAGACGGAGAAGGGGGCGTGGCTAGAGGAGGATCGACGTAGCTTGGGGAGGGCGGCGGCGCCTAGCGCCGGCGGTGGAACATTGGGGAGGGGGGGGTGCGAGATCGACTTCTTCTTTTAAAAAAAAAACTGAAATGAACTAACTGGGGTGGGCTGAGGGTATAGGAGGGAGGGAGATATTTTTTTAATTATTATTTCAAAAAGAAACTTTTAATTTCGACCTCAAAATCAAACCCACCGACTATCGTCCATAGCTAATTACCCCCATTCCGAACACAATGGGATATGTGTCGTAGGCCGATTCGACTGTTTCAGTCAGTTTTCGTCAAAATCAAAATATAACTCTATATATTGAATTTGAACACACATTTCAATTAATCGGGCCCACATACAGACTTTAAAAATTCACGAAAAATTATTTCTAGCTTCGTATTGATGATACAATCCTAACAAAACTAATTTCGTCAAATTCTGAGACCGTTTGAAAAATGGCCATTTTCCAGTCGATTAAAATCAACTAAAACTGGTCAAACGCGTTTTCCTTTGCCACACTCACATATTGAATCGAAAAAATACGAATTTTGGAATCTAGCAATAACTTGACATAGCGGATCCAACAAAAGTGGTTTCGTCGAAAGTCGAGGTCGTTTGCAAAATTTCCATTTTTTTAGGGCCAGAATTCTACAACGACTATTCTGAATTTTCAACTGGGCATAACTTTTCATCCCCGCTATGAAATTTTGATTTTTCGGATTCGTTGGAAAGATATTATCAATTAGATTCAAATATTTTTGGTTTCAATAAAATCCGGTCTATTTTGCACCCGGTACATTCATTTGAAATTTGAAATCGAATTATCGAACTACCGCGCCATTTTCAATTCCTTTTATATATATATAAATAAATATTTATATTCTAATGATGATCTATTCGTTTTAACTTCGTCGAAAATAAATCTTTCGTCATTATTATTTAAAATAATTCATTTAAAATAATCAAAATTCATAAAAATTGCCTAAATAAAAATTTTAAATTGGCTCGGATTTCCGGTTTATTACACCAAACATGCTTGGCACGCGAAATTTATCTTTTATTATTACTATATGTGAAGAAATCAACTTCAAATATAAATGTATCAATCATAGACGGCATAATACCCCATCCTACTATGTCGCCATATAGGTTTACAACTAAAACCGAAAAGTCGTGTATTGGAAATTGGATTTCCATCATGAGTCGAAGCAAGGGATCTTCCTCACCGATTTCGAGACACTCTTGCAAATGCCTCAGGACTCGGACGCGAGCGAGCCCTGGTTAGCGTCAGGGCCGATCCACACTTACTTTACTAGATTAGTTATTCATGAACACACGTTTCTCGATCCTATAGGACCTATCACTTGGCCATTGGCGACCAATATATCCAAGGCGCCTCACTATCCATCATCCACATAAGTAAAAATGTCTAGTGTCCATAACATGACACCACTTCTAGCTAGAAGGAAACGTCATGTCCTCCTTGAGGTACTCATCCCATTTTTGACTCATACCAAGGTGAGAGGCTCGCGAATTAACGCTATACACAAAGCTATGCTAATTAAAGCCGTGCTTTGATCATCAACCACAAGACTCTACTTTTCAACAAGAAGCCTTGATCATTTGCATCTTAGCATGCCACACTGAGAATTCATGCCATACAACTGATGTCTATCAATATATAACCTCTAAGCTCGTACATCTTAGAGAAGGGTGTTAAACAAGAGAATAAATTCTCCACCACCAAACAGATACATATTTAATTGAAATCAATCAATATAGAATGAAATCCAATGTCAGACGCTCATCCATTTACAAGTTCGTTTTGGGTCTGAACGAAACCAGGGGTACCTTATTCCTCGTCCCATATGCCCAATACAGGAGAGAAGTCCTCGCATATCCAGTCGATCTCCAAGTACGCCCAGAAGATCACAACTTATTACCATATTTTGGGTGTACAGCCCAATCAAGACATCAGTAGTCATCGAAACGAGCTCCGGTCTTCAACCACTGTCTTCATTGTCGACTTTTTGTCGTCGTATCAGTTATTCAGAATGGGATAAACCTGGTCTTCCCGAATAACTCCGTATTTTATAATCAATAATCTAGTGCTAAAAAAACACATCATACGCCTCATTCCAATTTATAATATTCTTTTATTTAAATATTCACATTTTAGAGGAAAGGTTCACATTAATTTTATCAAAGATAAGTTCTTTTAAACTTAATCTTTGATTTTCCTTTGGATATCATTTTCAAAAGATTTTATTTTATCTTTTCTCAACTTAAACCCATTCAAGATTTATAAAACTAGTCGGGATTATCGAGCCTTATCGAAGTAATCATTTATTTTATTTTCCCAATCCCAACATATTCATCCCATGAAGCAAAACTGGTAGGACTCCATATCTAACACCCACTGGGTTATTGGTAAATTTAATTACCATTTCACGTTCAAATCTAATTAAAGGTTTAACAATCGCCAGGAGTAAAACTGGTGATACTCCATTCTTGATCGTTTCATGAATTCATTAAATTTAACTATTCAATTCTCATTTTAATTTACTTAAAGATTCATTAAAACTCTAGTTCAGTTTTAAACCAAAAAATCATTACTTGATGATATTCAAATTTAAGGAAATAAATTCTGTCTTTAACTGGGTTAAAGAACCAATGTTATTAAAAACACAGTTCACAATAAACCCAAATCAACTTCCAATTAATACGGAATCTTCGCGGAAAACAGATCAATGTTTAATTGATATAAATTTCCGTGTCAAACTAATAATATAAATGGAATAACGACAAAGCCTTTTAAATTCCATATATAGTAACGGTCTTCCTTCATAGAAGCTCATCTCGATTATTATTAAATCGAATTCCATTCAATTCCAATTTAATATTTTAAATTGGAACACTTTACTTTGGAAAATTTCCATTAAATCTTAATAAAAAGATTTATAAATTCCAAATCATATCTTCATTGTTAATTGGGTTAAAGAACTGATATTGTTTAAAACATTGTTCACAACCAACCCAAAATCAACTTCCATATAGTTCCAACTATATTTATTAATAGGAAAACTTCATTAAATCTTGGTTAATAGATTTATTCTCAACTGGGTTTAAGAACAGTATTGTTAAAGACACCATTCACGGAAAACCCAAAATCCAATTTGATATTAAATACAAGGCTCTGAATAGAAATTATATTGACTTATTTTCAGTATCAAATTCTGAAACTAACGGATATCGTATTGGGAATAACGATATTTCTCTCTTCCAAATTCCTCAACAATATATGTATAATCGCGGAATCCAACAAAGAAAATATCCGAAGATAATTCCCATTCAAATCCATTCCCTTTTGTTCATTGGAAAACTCTGGTTATTTCAAATCCAATTTATTATTTTAAACTTAATGGATTATTATTCTAGCTGACTAGTACATTTAGATAAAAATATCTTTTATCTTTCCAAAACTTGGAATTTTTAATCCAAAATCTTTCCAAATCATTAATTATGATTTTACATAATTTTTCCATATTTTTAATAATTTTATTAAGGCCCTTATAGTCGATTTCCAATATCGACAACCGAACTGCATTCATAGCGACCTTTTCAAAAATTTATTTGGACATATTTTAAAGTATAACCATTTAAATTTAAATCTCATGTATTCGTTGGAAATATCTTTTTGATACGAACCCAACGGTTCCGGTTTTAGGAATCCGACGGTCGGATCCCCTGTTACGTCCATTTGAAGTCAATGGTTGAAATTCGCGAATGGTCGCTGTGCGGCGCGTTCTAAGCCATTAAATATATATAATATATATATCATCGATTTCCATTTAAAACGTATTTTATAAAATGTTTTAAATTCGCTTTTAAAACAATTTCAACTTTATTTTCAATTTTAAATCAAAATTGAATATTTCATATCATTATAATATTAAGATGATAATATTTTTGAAATATCAGATTTTGAAATCAAGTCTTTTCAATATTCATTATAAAATAAATAAAATCAACAGAAAATTATGTTCGAGTAAAAATGGCTTATATTTACTTAATTCGGCTTCATATATCAATATTTGTTTCTCGATCCAAAATGGGACATCAAGATCATATTTTGATATTTTCACTGAATATTATTTTAAAATATTCTTTATTATTCTGAATTTGAATCAAACTCAATCAATTACCATATAATTTTATTTATATGGATTCCATTCATCGCATGTATTCAAAAATAGTGATAAACAACTACTAAACAGTCAATTCACATCTAGAGTGCAATTTACAACTGTATAAGCATTAAATAATTAAATAACGCTTATAACAGTCTGCCAATCAATCAGTTGACATACAATCCAAAGGAGATGTGAATTAATTATCATCCCCAGACCCTTCTGAGGTTTTCAATCATCAACAAATAATTGAGCGATGTATAAAATTATCGTTCCAATACCCGGGTGGGGTTTACATCACAATCCATGTGAGTTTATATAATATTTTCATAGTTTAGTAATGATAACATTAAAACTCTAAACAACCATCAACCACCAACAAATATTTCAATCACATCCAACCAATATAAATTCAGTTATAAAAATAAATACTTGTACAAAATTTTGAGTGGGAGAATTCTCACATTGGTTTCCACTCCGTCAGTCTTTAATGGAGGATTTCTGCTTTTAAACTAAATTAAACATGTATTTAATGTAGCTAAAAATTCCACTTACTCTATTTCCATTCTGGTCAAATCCATGTTGTAGAGCTCGACTCCACGATCGCAATGCAACTGAAAATCGTCGAATTTCGACGTTGTATGAAAAAGTTACAATATTTTAAACATTGAAGAATTTTAATCGTCATTAACAAGGTAACTAATTAATTTTAACCTTAATTAGTTTTTAAACTAATCCTCCTTCCTCCCTTGTTATCAATTTGTTGGAACCAGTGGAACTAACGTCGACTTCGTCCCTTGCCTGCGCCACCAAAGGACCGGACGACTATCCAAGCACCTCACATCGCAGTCCTACGTGTCACCTCCATCACCGAGCCCAGCGTTGAGCTCGAACTCTGGTAGCCTCATGGAAATGAGTGCAAATGCTTATGGTTTAAGCACCAAATTCGAACACCTTAGGACGTTAAAATCGATCACACCTTTATGAAAACATAGATCTGAGTTTGCTCTTGAGTTTTGCTTTTGGAATATTTTGATTTTGATAATCCGTTTTGAAGAAATTAACGATAAAAAAATTGAATAATATTGGCCTTTGAAGTTTTGGTGGAGGTGCAGTAAGTTGCGTTGACAGAGGCAAAGAGAAATGTAGGTTTTTGACCGTATAATGCACATATACCATATTTATTTTAATATTATATTATTCTAGTTTCTTAACATTTGAAATTTTCATGTTCGAACTCCAAATCAAACCCAACGACTATCGCCCATAGCTAAATACCCCCATTCCGAACACAGTGAAATATGTTTCGCCTGCCAATTCTATTATTTCGATCATGTTTTGTCAAAATTAAAATATTAATTTATATAACAGTCAATAGTGAATTTGAACATACATTTTAATTTACCGGGGCTAAATACTAACTCCAAAAATTATGGAATTTAAAATCCAGCTATGTTTTGATGATACGGTCCTAACAAAATTAATTTCGTCGAATTTGGAGGTCACTTGAAAAATGGCCTTTTAACTGGCTTATTAAATTCAAACTAAAATTGAAAATGCGTTTAAATTTACTACGCTCACATACTATTTTCAAATGACTTAAAAATTTAAACCTGACAATAATTTGACGTTTGCAAAATGGTTATTTTTAAAGGCTATATAATATTAAAATATATATAAATTCCATAGCGACTAAAAATTTAAACTGGTTATAACTTACAATTTATAGAGTGAAATCTCAATTTCTTACATTCTTAGAAAGATACAATTAATTAGATTCTAACGTTTCTGGTTTTATTGAAATCCGATTTAATTTGAATTCTATATAATCAATCAAAGTTTAAAACCAAATTTTCAAACTAACACACCATTTCGAGTTCATTGTAATTAAATTTTAAATTATTACATTCTGACTTCGATTTAAATAAATTTTAAATCATTAATTCTCAAAAAATATCATTTTAAATTCATAAAATCCATTAAATCAATTAAAAATAAAATTTTAAGTTGGTTCCAAAATCTGCGTTGTTACAATCTCCCCCACTTACAATCTTTTCATCCCCGAAAAGGAAGATAGAATCGAAGGTTATTTACTTAATCAACTCCACCTTCGCTTGACTCAAGTTCTTCAACTTTCCAGTTTCTAAGAACTTTCTAATTTCTCAATAATTTGGCAAATGCCTTAAATTTTCAAAAGAATTCGCCATAACCTCCTTTGTACCGGTTGATCGGTAAAACCACAACTTGCCTCACAGGGACCTCATCAATCAAAAAGAAAAAGAAAAAGCCAAGTGGCTCATAAAATCATCAAACCCAATAAATATAGTAAATATGTACCTATTTGTCGGGCATACAATTTTATTCCTCTTCTTAGCTTCCCATGTTATGACCTGTTCATTGTATACACATGTACATATATGCAATTCCAATCAATTTTCATATTTGTTTTATCATCTTAATATTTTTAGTAGTTGAACAAATTAGCACACATCACAACCAGCAATTAATTAGTTGATTAGATTTTCAAATACATAGCTTTTATATATTTAAATCATATTTTCAGTGTTAAATCACAAACAATAAGCTTTAACTATGCTTTGGTTCTCACACCAGTCAATTGGAAATATATAGATATCCCACTTTCGATACTCAAACATAAGTACTAATGATGCAGTTGTCATCATCAGAATCATCCCCGGGTGACTAGAGTGTGATTCTATATCTACCTAGTATATTTGAGACTTCAGATATATGTTAGCTAGGCATATATGCAAAATCATCATATATTTAATAGTACAAATTCAAAATAAAATAATTAAATCTTTACAATAGTATATAATTTTCAAAACTAAATTTGTTTTAGAAATAGCACTCTTCAAACTCATTCGCAAGCATTGCTAACCCTATCTCTAACGAGTTATTCTTATAGAATGGTACTAATCCTGTATTTGATGAATTCTTTCATTCGGTTCTAATGTGTCTTGTTCTCGTGCTTTGTAAACCAAAGCTGCGTTACCAACTGAAACGACCTAGACTTCCCCGATCTCCGAAGAGACGGAGGAGCTCGGATTGTTTTGAGAACATGACACATCATAACACAAACATGAGAACATTTCATTGCTACCACAACAATTTGCATCAGAGTAATAGATATCAGAGTTCAAATAAATAATATACAACAGAGAAATGTCAGATATTTAAATTACATTTCGATACATAAACATAATGTGCAGTGGAAAATATCATCAACCAGAACAACTAGAGGAAATACACGAATACAAAGATTTCCGAATATAGCTCTAGTTGTAATCTAGGATCCTGTGAAAAGAAATATGTGTAAAAAAAAACCAAAACAACTAGTTGCTCGTGTGAAAAATATGGGCACCCAGAGTATTGGTAGGAACAATAAACCCCGAGTCAGTCGTGGGACTTGTGTGAGAACGAAAACAGTTATTAACTATTACCTTTATTTTAAAGTTTGGTAAATCAAGGGACCTCGCCATATAACACGGAACGGGTTCACTCCCATGAATACCATAAAACAGCGCAATGCTAAAAGGAAAAATGAAGCCATTATAAGTCTCAGGTCCCATCACACAATGCAAACACAAACCAGAGGATTGGGTTTTACCTTATAAAGGCCAAACATGCTTGGCATGCGAAATTTATCTTTTATTATTACTATAAGTGAAGAAATCAACTTCAAATATAAATGTATCAATCATAGATGGCATAACACCCCATCCTACTATATCGCCATATAGGATTACAACTAAAACCGAAAAGTCGCGTATTGGAAATTGGATTTCCATCATGAGTCGAGGAAAGGGATCTTCCTCACCGGTTTTGAGACACTCTAGCAAATGCCTCCAAACTCGGATGCTGGCGAGCCCTGGTTAGCGTTAGGGCCGGTCCACACTTACTTTAGTGGATTAATTATTCCTGAACACACGTTTCCTGGTCCTATAGGACCTATCACTTGGCCATTGGCGACCAATATATCTAAGGCGCCTCTCTATCCATTATCCACATAAGTAAAAATGTCTAGGCTCCATACCATGACACCACTTCTAGTTAGAAGGAAACGTCATGTCCTCCTTGGGGTCCTCATCCCATTTTTGACTCATACCGAGGTGAGTAGCTCGCGAATTAATGCTATACACAAAGCTATGCTAATTAAAGTCGATTATTATTAAATCGAATTCCATTCAATTCCAATTTAATATTTTAAATTGAAAAACTTTACTTTGTAAAATTTCCATTAAATCTTAATAAAAATATATATAAATTCCAAAACATATCTTTATTGTTAATTGGGTTAAAGAACTGATGTTTTTTAAAACATTGTTCACAATCAACCCAAAATCAACTTACATTTAATTCCAATTATATTTATTAATTGGAAAATTTCATTAAATCTTGGATAAAAGATTTATTCTCAACTAGTTTTAAGGATAGTGTTATTAAAGACACCATTGACGATAAAACCAACATCCAATTTGATATTAAATACAAGGCTCTAAATAGAAATTATATATACTTATATTCAATATCAAATTCTAAAACTAACGGATATCATATTGGGAATAACGATATTTCTATCTTATAAATTCCTCAATAATATCGTATAATCACGGAATCCAATATAGAAAATGTAACGACCCAGCAGATTTTCAGCCCCGAAAATCGACATCAAATCACCATGTCGACTATTCAAGAATAAAAAAAAACACTGGATTGTCATGAGAAAGAAATTAGAGGGTGAGAATAGAAAGAAAGAAATATTAGAATAGAAGAAAGAAGAAGAACACATCAGAATCTCACAGCGGAACGAATAAAATATAATATCAAATCTCTTTATACAAAAAAACTGTATATACATACCAATCATCAGAGTACACATATGTCAAACACAGCGAAATAATAACTTTATATAACTGGCGGTGAAGCCTCCTGCTTCCAGCTCCTGAAACTCCAAGCGAACCTAACCTGGAACATACTCGGTCTGACCCGAGCACATTTGATTTAAAACAAAAGACACCGGGTCAGTCTGGAATACTTTCAGTGATAAATTCACACAACACACACTCAACTTGTTTAACTTTGGAAATCCTTCCTTAAATCAAAGGATAATAGTAAGACCAGCCCACACATAAACACGGACGGTTTTTACCTTACTATAACCCAAAACGTTTTTGAAATCATAACTTCTCTGATATTATCATAATGGCTAAATACAAATAAATAACAATCTAGAGGAACGCTTGCATCTCACGCTCCCCATATATAGTATACAAACCAAAACCATGGGCGCTTATTGGATATTGGATTCCAACTTGACAAGGTATTGGACCACCTTCCGCACGTGTATCTCTAGAGGCGAATACACTGGGTTCAACAAGAACGTCTTGCAACCCGTCCCTCACATGACCAACCACTCATTTCGCTTGAGTGTATCGAATGTATATCACCGACGGTTGGGATCAGCAACCGTCTGCCTGAAAAGGTACAACATCGAAACATAGATTAAAGAAGCAAATGGAATTTCTCTAGATAGGTGATCATACATCCTAATGGGAGCGACCCACATAGCCATGCTGCCTGCCCGATTTTTGTCATTTCCCGGTTGATGATGCTTGAGGCTAGAACACATCTGGTCATCATATACTTTGGATGCCACATCATCAGATCCGCCAAATCACACTTGATTGACGTCCACCAAAAATACTCTAGTTATCAGGCTAGAGAATAACCATTTCTCCGCCATCAACTATGGTACGTTTGGAGAAATCAACTCATGTAATTCCTTTGGAAATACTCTGTCAGACATCCGTCCATACAAGTCATCCAGGAATAGGATTAACCGAAGGTACTCTCCTACTGCATCTCAAATAGGAATCACCCCACAGATCAGTAGCGAGTAGTCCTTGCAACCCGTTGATTCCAACCACGAAAGAACCACAACTTATCTCTGGTTGCAATCCCAGAGATTTTTAGCGGTCCTTCCGCTTATGAAAATCCACAGTCTTCAATGCTCCATCACGATCATCTTCCGATATCTTCACGTATTTGTTGGTCGAAATGGTTTTCGAATATAAATTCGATTCCGATCTTTCCATACCAACAATCGTATTAGTCAGGTTTGATAGTCGGTGTTTTAACTATCAAATAACAAATGTGTCAATAGCATCAATTTTCTGATTCGGTGCTTGGCATGACTTAGCCTATTTAAATATATTTAACAAAAACGTTAATCAACTCTAATATTCGACTTAACTCTAACTTAACTAACTTGACTAATTTGATTAATTTGATTAACTCTGACTAATTCACTTTGATAGATTAACTCTAATTCTTGATTTAACTCCATCCACTTGACTCTAGATCGCAGCAATCACAATGGTTACGCCTGATTCCCTCAGGAAACATCCGACCGCCATAGGCTATCCGCAGCCCTGCGAATTACGCTAGCAGTCGTACACAATGGCGACCTTTCCTAAAAAACTATGTTTGATTAATTCTATTTCAAATACTATATTCGCTCAATTCAAATTGAATAACAAATGTTCAAAATAATTTGAAATCAATATTCTTATTTATATTCATATTTCCAAAATCTCGCTTTCATTTTCAATATTCCACGTATGGGACATCACGTCAATCATAACACCTCTCACTCGTTTCAAACCAATACCATTCCTTGATAATAACGAAGTCGTTCAAGTTGGGGTATTCTATTTACCTCTCACACCTTGATCGACAACATCCTTATCTCAAAATAATATCAGTTCGTCACTTAACCACTAATATTCAAATCTCGTTTACCATCTTGATTTCAAGTCGGGTTTTATCAACCCTTTCTCATATTTGAAATCATCGTTTAATAATCCCTTTTTACTTAATTCCCTTAATTAAGTAAGTCTCCACTAAAGCACATTTTTAACTTAAACCACAATTCCACTTATAACCTGTGGGTTTTAATAAAATCCCTTTACCAGCTTTTAACCAAAACCACTATATGTGTTCCTCCTTGCCTTTGAAATCTTTATTCCAATTGTAATGTTTCGTTCAAACCATTATTTAACCTTTCAAAGCTATCGTTTGGTTTTTAAAAACCCCTTGCGATACCTCGCTTGGATTCCCTTATACAAGATTAACAACTTCTTATATTTCATTTCTAATACCATTACCATTATATTATCATTTCTCTTAACATTTACTTTCAATTGAATTTGCTTTATTCAATTAAGTGAAAACCTATTTAAATCTCAATATTTACTTTCAAATTTCCTTTGCAAAGCTCGTTTGTACACTTGGTCTGTAAATCCTTTATAATGCCTTATTTGACCTCAATCAAACTTATTGCCACTTAATAACGTCTGACTTGAATTTCAATTCAAACCATTACATCAAAATTCCATTTCCCCTTTCTGGTTTCCAATCTGGTTTTAAACCATTTCTTATACTTGAAATCCTCGCCCAGACTTTCTTTACTCAATTCCTTTAATTAAGTAAATGTTCACTAACATGCCACTTTTAACTTAAACATTGGTTCACCCATACTTTTGGGTCTTAACAAAATCCCACGCCCAATAGTCCATTCCCATTTATTCGGGATCTTTAAAATAAAACTTTATATTGGATTTATAACTAAAATCCCTTTATCCCCCTATTCACGATAAAAACCCTTTTTACTTGGATCTTTCTTAAATCCATTTGTCGATATCTAACACCAACATTTGTATGTATTCCCTTTTTACATCTGAAAACCTTATTTTCATTCAATTGAATTTATCTTACTAATTTTTAAGAAGATTAAGAAAACCCTATTTAATTCCCACCTTTACTTCCCAAATCCATTTACCATCCTCGTCTGACAACTTGGATTATAAACCTCTTTATAACTCTTACCCCTTCCTTGACCAAACCATAATGCCACTTAAATCCTTTCTTAATCGAATGGCCATTAAAGATCATTTCTCTAGTTGTTATTAACCAAGATAATAATAACTTCAATCATTAACTATATAAGAACTGTTAACTTGCTATTAATTAAAACCATGAAAATTAACACTTTTAAAAAGCGGGTTAAACAATGATTTTCTTTATTAGCACTAACAATTTTGATAATTACTTTGAAGTTTAGTTAATCAAAGATTAATGAAAAAATTTCACTAAACCGTTCAAGAATTTCCTTAATTTATAGTAAATCAAAGATTAACTAATTATTTAACATTACTTGTCAAATTCAACGAATATTCAAAAATCCCATTCGTCATTTTCCCTTTTAAATTAGTTACCCAATTAATTTAAAAAAACTGTTTAATTGTTTAAAAACAATTATTTAATTTTACCAAACCGTAGGTAAATACTTTGGTTCTTCTGCTTTTAACTTACATAGACCCTTTTGAAATAATTCCTCTTATAACCTCGATTTAATATATTTATTTGTGAATTTCTAATTTAAATCCTTATATAAGATAATTAAAACCTTAATTCAGTTATATATAAATTTATAACTTTAAAACAACGCAAATCCACCTGATAGTAGAACGACGTGTTAAACAATGCCAATTAGGCAATGCTTGCCAATTACCCAATCAACACTGTCGGTTGATTTTAAACACAACACAGGTGAATATATATTCAACCATCAACATACAGACAGGTTTTGGTGTCAGTCAGGGTAAACAATTCATATGTATGCACACAACAAATCAAAAATACAGTTAATTTGAGGAATCCGCATGGATTCGTCCAACCTGTCCTTCTCTGCATCACAGATGTCAGTTGATAAAATAGACGAATAAATAAATAAACAACTGCAACCAATCAGACAACATCAACCAATTTGCATCCATCGCATCCAATCAGCCAATTTAAACTGTTAACTGTACAATATACTTTACTGTGAATGTACCACATCACAGGATCCCAGAAGGTGTGAGAATTAACTCACCAGAGTTTGTTCTGGTCGATGGTCAACGCGTTTGTTTGTTTTAATTTGAGGCAAGCGTCCAAAATTGGCGGAATTTTCAACTACGTCTGAATGACCCCTAGTCAGTGTCATCGGATAGGTCTCGTCCCTGCGATTCCAACGGATCCTGTTTCGTTAAATTTCGTTATCGTATGAGTGAGAACCGCTAGTTTAAAGTTAGGTATATTATACAATTAAAATAAAAACTGAATTATTAATTAATACCTTAATTAGCCGTTACCACTTACCCTACCACGTCATTCTTGGATGGAACAAAAACTTGTCTTCCTATAGCTATTTTCTCAATCCCGTATCCTCCTCTTCAACACCCACGACTTCCTCCCTTCACCTACAACACAACCCAAACAACCACCTGCCGCACCGCCTACGTGGCACCTGCATCACCGAGGACCACCCCAACTGAACCGCCACTCCTTGACGCCCCATCGCCAAAAGCCACGACCACCAGAAACCAACGACGCCGCCTGAATCTTGCTTTGCCCCAATTTGATTTGAACCAAAAATTCACCCCCGTCCGACCACTTCAGGTCGCCACACCACTATGGTTGGAACCGCCTGGCTACCCTCTTCCTCCGACCTTCGGTCGCCACCAACGAATAACCCACCAGCGCCGCTGATTTCAACCAAAACCGAACCTCACTTTTGAAAATAAACCCAAACCGAGCTTCTCCGTTCAACTCCTCGTCCCGGCCACCACACACAACCAGACAACTCGAGACCACCACCAAAACCTCCGCCTGACTCTCCGCTACAAAACCCCCAAGGCCCCGTTCCCTCAAATAAACCAAATCTCATCAATTTTGAAGAAAAACGAAATCAGTTTTCTTCAGTTTTACCTCGATTCCGGCGAACTCCAGCGACCTTTGTGGCTGGATTTTTGTGTGGAGCTAGATCTCGACTGGATCTACAACATTGCTTCAGTTTGCTACCACAAATTCCTCCTAGATCGAAAGATATAAATTGTTTTGCATTCAAGGACTTATTTGCAAATTTGCTAAAGAATTTGTGGAATGGATGAAATGGCTGAGTTCTTTGGGCCTATATATAGTTAAAAATAATATATTTTAAGTTGATGTGACGAGCGACGTTGACTAACGATATTTTATTTCGTGTCTATCGCTATTTCGAACATCGTTTATTCGCTGCTGCGCTCACATACAAACCCCGTTCGAGACGCGACTGGACTGCATAGTATATTTTGACGATACGGTCCTAACGAAACTTGTTTCGTCGAATTCCGTGTCTGTTTGCTCAAATAGCGTTTGTACACGTCCAAATAGATCGATTTATTTTGCATTTTATTTTGCCACGCTCACAGAATAACCCCGATTGATGCGCCGTCTGAAAATCTAGCAATAATTTACTGTTACGGTCCTAACAAAATTTGTTTCGTCGAAAACAGAGGTCGTTTGAAAAATGTCCCTTTTGAACTGGCCAATTTGAATTAAATTAAACCAATTTTAAAATACTTCAATATAATATTATCAAAATATTGCAGTTGGACATACACGACCAGAATTTGATGTATTACCAAGGAAAAATATTCCGGGTTGAATTCGAAGCCAAATCAATATTTAAAATATTTAAAAACCGTTATTCTATATAAACGCAGCGCTATATATATAAAGGAATTCCTGGCGCTGTTTTTCTGAGAATTTGTTTTGGACATAAAACAAAATCTGCACGATGAAAACTGGATTTTTCTCTGCTATTGGAAAGATATCGTCAAACCGGTCCCGACGTTTCTTGTTTCGAGAAAATTCGACTTATTTTGAACCGGTACGACCCGTTGAAGTTCAAAACGCCAAAACGCGAACTGCCGTGCCGCTGCAGCTTGTTATTTAATTAAATTTTAAACTATATATATTTCGTCGTCGTTTCTAAACGAAATCGTCGATATAACTTCAATATATCCAATAACGAACTATTTCAAACTGCCCGCTCACCCTATATTGCCGACACAACATTTTCTGACCGGTTTGGAATTAAATTATTATTTATTTAAATAATATATTCAGAATATAATTGTTAAATTCGATTATTTAAATTCAAACCAATATTTTAAATAATTAAAATAATTAAAATAAATAGGCGGAAAAACACGGGTCGTAACATTCCTTCACCCTTAAAATAATTTCATCCTCGAAATTGCTAAGGTAGAAAAAAAAATGTTGTCAACTATCATCTGTTCAAAACGAAAAAATTTTAAACTCGAATTTATTTTCAAACTGGTCCAATTTATTTCAGATAAAAGAATTTTCCAAAAATTTCAAAAAAATTCTAACTCCTCAAATTCTGGAAAAATTTCGGCAGAGTCTCCCCTGTACGGAGGACATCTGTAAAAACATAGGTTCAAGGAATATGTATACATCGACTCTCATGGTCGGAAAAATTCAAAATCCAAACTCAAAACCCAAACAAAATCCAAAATTTCCATATTTGCGTAAGCGTACCTTTTGGCGAGCGTTATTATGCGATAAGCCGTAAATTATATTTGAGCTTGCTTAATTGTTTCGCAGCTCTACTCAAAATAGACTCAATTATCTCAAGAATTTTTCTTTCGAATAGATTTTAAAGCTGAACTGGCACTTTTGCACCTGTTCTCCACTCAAATGGGTTTCATTAGTCCATAAAACAATAGCAATAAGGTTCCAACATCCATATCCTACATATCATCAATACCACACACAATTTAATCCACACGGGATTTATAACCAAGCTATAACATTCCATTTATCTCTTATAATTATCTATTCAAATTTATTTAACTGGATTGATTTTTTCGAATGATTTATTTCATATTGGTTTTAAACAAATTGATTCATGTTCAAGTTCATTCATCGAGCACACCATCCAAACATATCACACACATTAACATCAACAAATCAAAATAATTTGCCCATACTATAATAATCATTACTTTTATTATATTATAAAATAAGTTGGACAAAAATAATTTCAAAAATAATTTTATAATCAAATTTACAAATACGCGCTCTCGATTATATATACACAACTCAATCTAGGGTATTGCTAACCCCATCTCTATTGAGTCACACCACAGAGCCAAGGTTATCTCTAAACCAATAGCTCTGATACCACTGTAACGACCTAGCAGATTTTCAGCCCCAAAAATCGACATCAAACCACCATGTCGACTATTCAAGAATCGAAAAACACACTAGATTGTCATGAGAAAGAAATTAGAGGGTGAGAATAGAAAGAAAGAAATTTTAGAATAGAAGAAAGAAGAAGAACACATCAGAATCTCACAGCGGAACGAATAAAATATAATATCAAATCTCTCTATATAAAAAAACTGTATATACATACCAATCATCAGAGTACACATATGTCAAACATAGTGGAATAATAACTTTATATAACTGGCGGTGAAGCCTCCTGCTTCCAGCTCCTGAAACTCCAAGCGAACCTAACCTGGAACATACTCGGTCTAACCCGAGCACATTTGATTTAAAACAAAAGACACCGGGTCATTCTGGAATACTTTCAGTGATAAATTCACACAACACACACTAAACTTTTTAACTTTGTAAATCCTTCCTGAAATCAAAGGATAATAGTAAGACCAACCCACACATAAACACGGACGGTTTTTACCTTACTATAACCCAAAACGTTTTTGAAATCATAACTTCTCTGATATTATCATAATGGCTAAATACAAATAAATAACAATCTAGAGGAATGCTTGCATCTCACGCTCCCCATATATAGTATACAAACCAAAACCGTGGGCGCTTATTGGATATTGGATTCCAACTTGACAAGGTATGGGACCACCTTCCGCACGTGTATCTCTAGAGGCGAATACACTGGGTTCAATAAGAACGTCTTGCAACCCGACCCTCACATGACCGACCACTCATTTCGCTTGAGTGTATCGAATGTATATCATCGACGGTTGGGATCAGCAACCGTCTGCCCGAAAAGGGACAGCATCGAAACATAGATTAAAGAAGCAAATGGAATTTCTCTAGATAGGTGATCATACATCCTAATGGAAGCGACCCGCATAGCCATGCTGCCTGCCCGATTTTTGTCATTTCCCGGTTGATAAGGCTTGAGGCTAGAACACATTTGGTCATCATATACTTTGGATGCCACATCATCAGATCCGCCAGATCACACTTGATTGACGTCCACCAAAAATACTCTAGTTATCAGGCTAGAGAATAACCATTTCTCTGCCATCAACTATGGTACATTTGGAGAAATCAACTCATGTAATTCCTTTGGAAATACTTTGTCAGACATCCGTCCATACAAGTCATCCAGAAACAGGATGAACCGAAGGTACTCTCCTACTGCATCTCAAATAGGAATCACCCCACGGATCAGTAGTGAGTAGTCCTTGCAACCCGTAGATTCCAACCACGACAGAACCACAACTTATCTCTGGTTGCAATCCCAGAGATTTTTAGCGGTCCTTCCGCTTATGAAAATCCATAGTCTTCAATGCTCAATCACGATCATCTTCCGATATCTTCACGTATTTGTTGGTCGGAATGGTTTTCGAATATAAATTCGATCCCGGTCTTTCCATACCAACAATCGTATTGGTCAGGTTTGATAGTCGGTGTTTTAACTATCAAATAACAAATGTGTCAATAGCATCAATTTTCTGATTCGGTGCTTGGCATGACTTGGCCTATTTAAATATATTTAACAAAAACGTTAATCAACTCTAATATTCGACTAAACTCTAACTTGACTAACTTGACTAATTTGATTAATTTGATTAACTCCGACTAATTCACTTTGATCGATTAACTCTAATTCTTGATTAAACTCCATCCACTTGACTCTAGATCGCAGCGATCACAATGGTTACGCCTGATTCCCTAAGGAAACATCCGACCGCCATAGGCTATCCGCAGCCCTGCGAATTACGCTAGCAGTCGTACACAATGGCAACCTTTCCTGAAAAAGTATGTTTGATTTATTCTATTTCAAATACTATATTCGCTCAATTCAAATTGAATAACAAATGTTCAAAATAATTTGAAATCAATATTCTTATTTATATTTCCAAAATCTCACTTTCATTTTCAATTTTCCACGTATGGGACATCACGCCAATCATAACACCTCTCACTCGTTTCAAACCAATACCATTCCTTGATAATAACGAAGCCGTTCAAGTTGGGGTATTCTATTTACCTCTCAGACCTTGATCGACACCATCCTTATCTCAGAATAATATCAGTTCGTCACTTAACCACTAATATTCAAATCTCGTTTACCATCTTGATTTCAAGTCGGGTTTTATCAACCCTTTCTCATATTTGAAATCATCGTTTAATAATCCCTTTTTACTTAATTCCCTTAATTAAGTAAGTCTCCACTAAAACACATTTTTAACTTAAAACACAATTCCACTTATAACCTGTGGGTTTTAATAAAATCCCTTTACCAGCTTTTAACCAAAATCACTATATGTGTTCCTCCTTGCCTTTGAAATCTTTATTCCAATTGTAATGTTTCGTTCAAACCATTATTTAACCTTTCAAAGCTATCGTTTGATTTTTAAAAACCCCTTGCTATACCTCGCTTGGATTCCCTTATACAAGATTAACAACTTCTTATATTTCATTTCTAATACCATTACCATTATATTATCATTTCTCTTAACATTTACTTTCAATTGAATTTGCTTTATTCAATTAAGTGAAAACCTATTTAAATCTCAATATTTACTTTCAAATTTCCTTTGCAAAGCTCGTTTGTACACTTGGTCTGTAAATCCTTTATAATTCCTTATTTGACCTCAATCAAACTTATCGCAACTTAATAACGTCTGACTTGAATTTCAATTCAAACCATTACATCAAAATTCCATTTCCCCTTTCTGGTTTCCAATCTGGTTTTAAACCATTTCTTATACTTGAAATCCTCGCCTAGACTTTCTTTACTCAATTCCTTTAATTAAGGAAATGTTAACTAACATGCCACTTTTAACTTAAACATTGGTTCACCCATACTTTTGGGTCTTAACGAAATCCCACGCCCAATAATCCATTCCCATTTGTTCGGGATCTTTAAAATAAAACTTTATATTGGATTTATAACTAAAATCCCTTTATCCCCCTATTCACGATAAAAACCCTTTTTACTTGGATCTTTCTAAAATCCATTTGTCGATATCTAACACCAACATTTGTATGTATTCCCTTTTTACATCTGAAAACCTTATTTTCATTCAATTGAATTTATCTTACTTATTTTTAAGAAGATTAAGAAAACCCTATTTTATTCCCACCTTTACTTCCCAAGTCCATTTACCATCCTTGTCTGACAACTTGGATTATAAACCTCTTTATAACTCTTACCCCTTCCTTGACCAAACCATAATGCCACTTAAATCCTTTCTTAATCGAATGGCCATTAAAGATCATTTCTCTAGTTGTTATTAACTAAGATAATAATAACTTCAATCATTAACTATATGTAATGACCCGCATTTTCAGCGATATAATAATTAATTAATTTAATTATTTAAATAGTGTTTAGAGAATTAAATGGTTATTTAATTAAATTTTTATTGAATATTTAATTTATATAAATAATACAGTAATATATTTAATTCCAAAATAGTCGGAATTAGTGGAATTCGCAATATAGTGTAAATTGAATTCATTTATAGTAAAATCAGTGGAGCAAGCAAAATCATGTGGGATAGCACATTACCGGTCTCCGAAATCTAAAATATGAATTATACAATAACAGTACAAATAATGTGTGTACTATATTATTGCAGTCAAATTTAGATAATGTTCCACTAAAAGGACATATATAAAACGAAGTGGTGAGCAACAGAAAAAAAATTAAAGATCCAAATTTTTATATACTTCATAATCATTTCAAGAGAAACGATATGGATATATGATAATAAACAGTCATATAGAAGTGTATTAGTAAGCTAAGTAGTCACATACCATATAGCATGAGGGAATAAAGGGTGATTAGCGCATGAAAATAGTCGTGATAGTTTGAGTGACAAATCGCTATGTGTTATAAATTGTAGAAGTGTGTAGTCATCCACGTATAGTCTTCTAAGCCTTCACCGAATGAATGGTCACTTAATGACCAAGTATTTTGTTTTCTTTACAGCTAAAAATATTGCATCCTATAAATACAATACACTCTTCAAAACCTAATTCCTTTCATTTCTCCTCGGTCAAAAGAAAATTTCCGCCGCCACTCAACTCTCGTTTCTCAGCCAAGAACGAGATTAAGAAAATCGAAATCAAATCCAACACAAATTGGGTGCGATCGAGATTCACTGCACCTCAAATCTCTGGCAGTCGATGTAGGGCACGGAGGCGGCAGTTGGTGATGTTGTAGGGTGAACGAGGGAGAATGTCTGAGAACGGTTTTGTTCTGGAGCGAGGAGATAGTTTTTGCTATTCAAAGTTTCAGAAGGGTTTTCGCGATGCAGAGGTTGATTGAAAGGAGATGGTCGGTGTCAGTGGGGAGCTGCTGTTGAGGCGCATGAATGGTGACAAGCAGGGGTCATTCGGTTTACGATGGCGGCGGCTCCGATGGTCGGATAACGGAAGGAGTTCATAACGTCGGAAGGGGGGTTCGAAAGCAGTTACTGTGAAATTTGTTGGTGAGTTAGTATGGGCAGGTGATTTCATTCTTTGTTGGTGAGACCGTGAGTTTGTGGTGGCAGAAATGGGTGGTTACTGCAGGAGCTGTGTTAATCTTTGTACGGTTTCTGGTGATGATTGAGGTGGAGTCAGTTAATTCGTTGTGAGGTGTAGAGGAAAGAGGGTAAGGGATGGAAGTTAGTTCGGCCATTCCTGAGTGGTTTCGATGTATGGAAGTTGCGCATTCTTTGATTGGGGAAGAAGACGTGTTGAAAAGTCAAAATGGTGACGTGGCTTTGTGAACTGAAACAATTGAAGAAACAAATGGGATCAACATATGAAGAACGTGAGGTAGAAGAAATAAATGGGTTCAGTCCCATGTGCTTTTGTACAGTGAAGGAATAACAAGCATTTTGGAAGTGGGCACGATGCAGCAAGGAAATGTTCAGAAAGACTTGAGGACACAGTAAACCATTCGGCCGTTATCTTTCCAAGTTGAGTAATTAACTTAAGTTAATAAAAGTAATTAAGGGTTTGGATTCTTATTTAATCAAATTAGGGTATATAATTGAAGTTTAGTTAACCAAACGTAAATTAGTTTTATTAAACTGATTTAAAATATAATTAGTGTAATTAAGGGGTTAGTTATATTAATGTAGATCAGACACATTTTGAACTAGCAAAGAAAGAAAGTGTCGACCTTAATTCTGCTAAGCACAAGTAACTTATCGATCGTATATCGTAAAACATGTAATTAGTTAACTATAGAAATTAGGGATTTAATTATAATTAGATTAGCGATTTCTTAATGATAGGATCATATGATTACAGAATCGGAAGATCCGCATATCCGTTGGGACCGTATGGACGAGAGTTTCACAATGAAGTTAATTGGAAATGGATTGGGAGCTAGTTTGAATTTATGGCGAAAGAAAACAGTTTGATTCAAATCAAATAACAGTTTATCGTTCTTTAACGATGAACTGCCAAAGTGAGTAAAACTCACTAACTCTCCTCAATTTATATTTTAATATAAATTGTACTTTATTTATTGACTGCTGTATATTGATTGTTAAACTGGACTGTTAAATAGATTTGATTGAAAACGTAGTTATAGTTAATCTATGTACTGTTAATCAAATATGGTTCTGTACAGCAGGATATTTCATTTCATAATGAAATATGATATATATATTATACTGTGTAACATCTGTGGATGCAGGGAGACAGGTTGGAGGAATCCGACTGGATTCCTCAACAATTATTTTACTATTTTCATATATTGTGTTATATGATGTGTTATATAATCTGTTCTGGATTATGTGTGTTAGAATGATATTAATCATTGTTATTCGATATTTTAAATATCATAAGAAACCCTGAGTTGTGAAATGGAATATTTCAATGTATATTGAAATAAAGGAATTTTATAAAATCATAAGATTTTATAAAAGGAAATTATTTATAAAACGAACACGGTTTTATAAAAGGAAATTATTTATAAAACGAACACGGTTTTATAAAAGGAAAGTATTTATAAAACAAATAGAGTTTTATAAAAAGGAAATATTTATTTAGAAAATAAATAGAATAAAGGAAATATTTGTAACGGTAAATAGAAGTTAAAAATAGGAAATATTTGTAACGATAAATAGAAGTTATAAATAGGAAATATTTGTAACGGTAAGTAAACGTTATAAAAAGGAAATAGTTGTAACGGAAAACGTAGTTTATCAAAAGAAGTTAGTCAAACGTAGTTTATCAAAAGGGGTTAATCGAATATAGAAATTAAGAAGTGAAGTTAAACAAAAATTAGAAACTGACTAGAGATTAGTAGGTTGAATAGTTTTCTGAGTATCGATCTGATGTTGGTTTCGGCCTTCGGGGTTTATACTTAGAGAATTGTTCTCTTACTAGTTTACAGTTAGGGACTAATAGTTGTGAAATGGTAGTGATGCGTAAATGAGGATTGGAGATGTTTTCCAATGTTGAAAACGTATATTTTCTAATTTTAGAAAATAAGGAAATATGAATATATATATATATATGATTGATGATTGGAACGATAATTCCATTTGGAATTAAGATCGTTGTTTGTACACCGACATGTTTTCATTTGATAGTTAAATCACAGACTATCAAATTTTGACCATTTTACGTTGTTAATATGGAGAGACCGGTTGGATTGTTATCCAAAGAACCACTCCGTATTGACATAAGTGTTGTGATCAAATACGATGAAGATAATTGAAGACGGTGTTATGCAAGGGCTGTCCTGTTTACAGAATAGTGCCTTCGGATTCGTTCAATCCCAGAACGAACATAAATGGACGAATGTCTGACAGAATATTTCCAATGATCGAAAGAGTTGGACTGTACAAATATATATGATGGCCAACGGATTTATTCCCTTCGCATAATATCCAGAATCTATTTGTGCAGATCCAACTAATGATTAACGGATCTGATAATGTGGCATTCAAAGTAATCGTGCTATCAATGAAAGATAGATAGGCGTAGTTTCTAGCCTCACATCCGGTAAATGACAAAAATCGGGCAGGCAGCATGGCTAAGTCGGTCGCTCCGAAGTAGGGTGTATAATCACCTATCTAGAGAATATTCATTTGCTTCTTTAATCTATCAATGTTGTCCCATATATATATATATATATATATATATATATATATATATATATACGGGAATGGTTGCTGATCCTAACCGTTGGTGATGTACATTCGATACACTCAAGCGAAATGAGTGGTCGGTCATGTGTGGCTGAGTTGCAAGATGTTCTTGTTGAACTCCAGTGTATCGTTCCTAGAGTACACTGATCGGAAGGTGGTTCCATACCTTGTCATAGTTGGAGATCCATTACCCAATACGTGCTTGCGGTTTTGATTGTATACTATATATGTAGAACGTGAGATGAAAGCGTTTCTACTAGATGATTATTATAGTGTAGTTGATAGACATTATTATAATATCAAAAGGTTTTTGATATAAAGATATTTTGGATTCTCATAAGGGAAAAACCCGTTCCGTTATACGGCGTGGTCTTATGAGATATCGATTACCTGCCTGAACTGTTTAAACTATTTTACTCATACCAGTCCATGACTGACCCGGAGTTTATTTGTTTGTTTTTCCTAAACTCTTGGGTGCCTAATTTGTACGGGCAGTCAAGTAGTTGGGATTTTACAGATACACTTGGAGAGCTTGGAGCAGGAGGCTTCAAGATCCTATAGCTATTATTATTTCTGCTGTGTTGTAAGTGTTGTACTCTGAAATGTTATTGTATACATATACTGTTTGTATTTCAAAAGTTATGTTATATTTTATTCGTTTCGCTGCGAGATTCGTGTTACTCTGATGATGATGTTCTTCTTCTTCTTCTATTCTACTAGTTCTATCTTATATATCCTCACCCTCTATCTTCTTTCTATTAATTTCTTGAATTTCCAGTGCAATTTGGGGTTGGACTTGTGTTATTTAGTCAGCTTAAATTGGACCGGAAATCCGGGTCGTTACACTATATAAGAACAGTTAACTTGCTATTAATTAAAACCATGAAAATTAACACTTTTAAAAAGCGGGTTAAACAATGATTTTCTTTATTAGCACTAACAATTTTGATAATTACTTTGAAGTTTAGTTAATCAAATATTAACGAAAAATTTTCACTAAACCGTTCAAGAATTTCCTTAATTTATAGTAAATCAAAGATTAACTAATTATTTAACATTACTTGTCAAATTCAACGAATATTCAGAAATCCCATTCGTCATTTTCCCTTTTAAATTAGTTACCCAATTAATTTAAAAACACTGTTTAATTGTTTAAAAACAATTATTTAATTTTACCAAACCGTAGGTAAATACTTTGGTTCTTCTGCTTTTAACTTACATAGACCCTTTTGAAATAATTCCTCTTATAACCTCGATTTAATATATTTATTTGTGAATTTCCAATTTAAATCCTTATATAAGATAATTAACACCTTAATTTAGTTATAAATAAATTTATAACTTTAAAACAACGCCAATCCACCTGACAGTAGAACGACGTGTTAAACAATGCCAATTAGGCAATGCTTGCCAATTACCCAATCAACACTGTCGGTTGATTTTAAACACAACACAGGTGAATATATATTCAACCATCAACATACAGACAGGTTTTGGTGTTAGTCGGTGTAAACAATTCATATGTATGCACACAACAAATCAAAAATACAGTTAATTTGAGGAATCCGCTTGGATTCCTCCAACCTGTCCTTCTCTGCATCACAGATGTCAGTTGATAAAATAGACGAATAAATAAATAAACAACTGCAACCAATCAGACAATATCAACCAATTTGCATCCATCGCATCCAATCAGCCAATTTAAACTGTTAACTGTAAACTATACTTTACTGTGAA
The DNA here is from genome assembly GCA_030737875.1 of Allium sativum. Taxonomy (NCBI): domain Eukaryota; kingdom Viridiplantae; phylum Streptophyta; class Magnoliopsida; order Asparagales; family Amaryllidaceae; genus Allium; species Allium sativum. The sequence goes on along the minus strand of CM060918.1, from coordinate 968,792,294 downwards.
TGTACCACATCACAGGATCCCAGAAGGTGTGAGAATTAACTCACCAGAGTTTGTTCTGGTCGATGGTTGACGCGTTTGTTTGTTTTAATTTGAGGCAAACATCCAAATTTGGCTGAATTTTCAACTACGCCTGAATGACCCCTAGTTAGTGTCATCAGATAGGTCTCGTCCCTGCGATCCCAACGAATCCCGTTTCGTTAAATTTCATTATCGTATGAGTGAGAACCGCTAGTTTAAAGTTATGTATATTATACGATTAAAATAAAAACTAAATTATTAATTAATACCTTAATTAGCCGTTACCACTTAATTCCCCTGCCACGTCATTCTTGGATGGAACAAAAACGCGTCTTCCTGTAGTTATTTTCTCAATCCCGTATCCTCCTCTTCAACACCCACGACTTCCTCCCTTCACCTACAACACAACCCAAACAACCACTACCCCACCGCCTACATGGCACCTGCATCACCGAGGACCACCCCAACTGAACCGCCACTCCTTGACGCCCCATCACCAAAAGCCACGACCACCAGAAACCAACGACGCCGCCTGAATCTTGCTTTGCCCCAATTTGATTTGAACCAGAAATTCACCCCCGTCCGACCACTTCAGGCCGCCACACCACCATGGTTGGAACCGCCTGGCTACCCTCTTCCTCTGACCTTCAGTCGCCACCACCGAATAACCCACCAGCGCCGCTGATTTCAACCAAAACCGAACCTCACTTTTGAAAATAAACCTAAACCGAGCTTCTCCGTTCAACTCCTCGTCCCGGCCACCACACACCACCAGACAACTCGAGACCACCACCAAAACCTCCGCCTGACTCTCCTCTACAAAACCTCCAAGGCCCCGTTCCCTCAAATCAACCAAATCTCATCAATTTTGAAGAAAAACAAAATCAGTTTTCTTCAATTTTACCTCGATTCCGGCGAACTCCGGCGACCTTTGTGGCTGGATTTTTGTGTGGAGCTAGATCTCGACTGGATCTACAACATTGCTTCAGGTTGCTACCACAAATTCCTCCTAGATCGAAAGATATAAATTGTTTTGCATTCAAGGACTTATTTGCAAATTTGCTGAAGAATTTGTGGAATGGCTGAAATGGTTGAGTTCTTTGGGCCTATATATAGTTGAAAATAATATATTTTAAGTTGATGTGACGAGCGACGTTGACTAACGATATTTTATTTCGTGTCTATCGCTATTTCGAACATCGTTTATTCGCTGCTGCGCTCACATATGAACCCCGTTCGAGACGCGACTGGACTGCATAGTATATTTTGACGATACGGTCCTAACGAAACTTGTTTCGTCGAATTCCGTGTCCGTTTGCTCAAATAGCGTTTGTACTCGTCCAAATAGATCGATTTATTTTGCATTTTATTTTGCCACTCACAGAATAACCCCGATTGACGCGCTGTCTGAAAATCTAGCAATAATTTACTGTTACGGTCCTAACAAAATTTGTTTCGTCGAAAACGGAGGTCATTTGAAAAATGTCCCTTTTGAATTGGCCAATTTGAATTAAAATAAACCAATTTTAAAATACTTCAATATAATATTATCAAAATATTGTAGTTGGCCATACACGACCAGAATTTGATGTATTACCAAGGAAAAATATTCCGGGTTGAATTCGAAGCCAAATCAATATTTAAAACATCTAAAAACCGTTATTCTATATAAACGCAGCGCTATATATATATATAAAGGAATTCCTGGCGCTGTTTTTCTGAGAATTTGATTTGGACATAAAACAAAATCTACATGATGAAAACTGGATTTTTCTTTGCCGTTGGAAAGATATCGTCAAACCGGTCCCGACGTTTCTTGTTTCGGGAAAATCCGACTTATTTTGAACCCGGTACGACCCGTTGAAGTTCAAAACGCCTAAACGCGAACTACCGTGCCGCTGCAGCTCGTTATTTAATTAAATTTTAAACTATATATATTTCATCGTCGTTTCTAAACGAAATCGTCGATATAACTTCAATATATCCAATAACGAACTATTTCAAACTGCCCGCTCACCCTATATTGCCGACACAACATTTTCTGAACGGTTTGGAATTAAATTATTATTTTATTATTTATTTAAATAATATATTCAGAATATAATCGTTAAATTCAATTATTTAAATTCAAACCAATATTTTAAATAATTAAAATAATCCATATAAATAGGCGGAAAAACAAGGGTCGTTACAGAAAATATCCAAAGATAATTCCCATGCAAATCCATTCCCTTTTGTTCGTTGGAAAACTCTGGTTATTTCAAAACCATTTACAAATCCAATTTATTATTTTAAACTTATTGGATTATTATTCTAGTTGTTAACTACCACATTTAGATAAAAATATCTTTTATCTTTTCGAAACTTGGGATTTTTAATCCAAAAAGTTTCCAAATCATTAATTATGATTTTACATAAATTTTCCATATTTTAAATTTTTTTATTAAGGCCCTTACAGCCGATTTCCAATATCGGCCACCGAACAACATTCATAGCGACCTCTTCAGAAATTGATTTGCACATATTTTAAAATCCAACCATTCAAAATTAAATCTCATGTATTCATTGGAAATATCTTTTCGATACGAACTCAACGGTTCCGGTATTCGGAGAATCCAACGGTCGGATCTCCCGTTACGTCCATTTGAAGTCAATGGTTGAAATTCGCGAATGGTCGCTGTGCGGCGCATTCTATTCAAGCCATTAAATATGTATATATATATATATATATATATATATATATATATATATCGTCGATTTCCATTTAAAATGTATTATATAAAACATTTTAAATTCGTTTTTAAAACGATTTAAACTTCCTTTTCAATTTAAAATCAAAATTGAATATTTCATATCATTATAATATTAAGATGATAATATTTTCAAAATAGCAGATTTTGAAATCAAATCTTTTCAATATTCATTATAAAATAAATAAAATCGATAGAAAATTCCTGAAGCGACCCGAACTTCCCGGTCGGCCTAAACCGAACAAGAAGGCTGATTACTTTGAGAACAAGACAAATCAGATCACAAATAGAAGAACATTTCATTGCTTATCACAACAATTTCATCAGAGTACAAGAATTATAATAGAGTATGAATAAATTATATACATTTGATAAACATCAGAGATTTACAAATTACAATGCAGTAGTAAAATAATACATAAAACAACTGAAAGAAGTAGACGGATACAGAGCTTTCCGAGTATCCCTTTAGCTATAAACTAGGATTTTGTGAATATAACATCTGCAAAACCTAAATACTAGCTGTCCGTGTGGAAAATATGGGCACCCAGAGTATAGGTTAAAACAATAAACTCTAGGTCAGTCATGTGACTGGTGTGAGAACTAAAACAGTTATTTAAAACTTTATTTTAAAGTTAGGTAAATCAAGGGACCACGCCATATAACACGAAACGAGTTTCCTCCAAAGGATACCAGTGCATAAAACAAACAACGCAATGCTAATTAAAGAAAATGAAGCTATTATAAGACCCAGGCCCCATCACACAATGCAATGCAAGCCGGAGGATAGGGTTTTACCTTATAGTGGCCAAATAATGCTTGATACACGAAATTAAATCTTTTATTATTGCTATAAGTGAAGAAAACAATTTTAAATATAAATGTATCAATCATAGACGACATGGGCACCATATATCATGTCTCCATACTAGTTCTACAATTAAAACTGCACAATGTCGTATTGGAAATTAGATTCCATCTATGAACCGAGGCAAGGGATCGTCCTCACCAAATTCGAGACAATCTAGCCCATGTCTCAGGACTCAGTCGCAACTACACCTAGGAGCCATGTAATGACCCGGATTTTTCGAACAGTTTAGTTTAAATATTTAATATGGTTTTTAAATATTGTGATTGATAATATAAATCGATATATAATTTTATTTTGAATACATACATACATATATATATATAATTATTTAATCTAAAATAATTATAATAATACGAGAATCTGAATTTAATTGAATTGAAAATTTAAACTGGAGTCAAAATGATTTATATGAATTTTATTTGAATTAAAAACGATAATAATAATTTATTATCTAGAAAATGATTTGTTCTGAATTTAAATTATATTATATTAATTCAATATGGTATATATATTCAAATTAAATTTCAGAATATATATTGTTCAGTTCAAAATAGCGTTATAACATTTAAACGACAGTGGTTACGTTAAAATAGCGGTTCGTGGTTTAAATTAATGGACCCCGAGATATTCAATTATGGATGGGTTCAAAATCAAATAGATATTGTTTTAAAAAGAATAAAAATCTCTTTAAGTCAAATTAAATTAAATTAAATTATATTTAAAATCAAAATCAAATCTTTTTAAATATATTTGCTATGTACTTAACCCAACCACTATTTAATATCGTGTACGTTCTGTTCCCTTCTCCATCTATATAAAATCGCGCATCCCTTTACTTCCATTTCCATTCTCTGTAATTCGGTCCAAATTCAGTGACAATAGCTCTTTCCTTCTCACTTCTAAATTTAAACCCAAAACATACTCTTCTCCTCATACCTTGAAATCAAAATCGAATTCATTCCTCCCCTTTTAATCCTTCACTTTTTGCTCCTCAGAAATTCTAGTCCTTATTTCTCCTTTCCTTTGAATTCGCGGTAAATTAAATTGAGGTAACGCTTGATCATCCATGAGCTTCATCCTGGAATCGCTCGTATGCAGTGTGATCGATCTGTGCTGGGCCCTTATAAATCCTAATCAACATGGCATCGCGATTGAAACAGTATGCATCGAACTTTGGGGGAGTCACCGATCTCGTTCGTGATGATATTGGAGGTGCGATGTCTGTTTCTGGAGTTCGAATCGTCAAATAAAAGGGGTCAGAGCAATGGTGTAATAAAGGCGTGGTGTCAGAAGACTGTTCGATCTTGGCATTTGCGATATCCAGTGGAAAGAGGAAGCGATGTAGAATTGAGCAGTGGAGGATGTAGTGAGTTCGTACATTAGGGTTGAGGCATGGACGGAAGTGGAGGTGACTAACTGTTGGATTTTTTCTAATGAAGGGGGCATTGGATTGTGGCATAGAGCAGCATCTGTAGGAGATTTTGTGGTATTTAGATTGAGCAAGTATCGTAATGTTTTACCCCTTTTCTAGGTTCTTGTTGTTCAAAGCAATTGCAATGGAAATGGGGCCATCTGTTTGCAGCTGACAGTATCTGGAGGATGGGAATTTGGGTGAAATGAGGTGGATTTCAAGTCCATGTTCGATATACTAGTAATGATAGTGGATGTTTTGAGGGTCAGCAATAAGGATTGAGGGGAGTTCGAGTTTCTGATGAAGAACTGGATCTTTATGAGGCAGTTTGGTTCGGTAGTGGAGATGTTTGGGGTTTATTTCGCTGATTGGTCAAATAATTCAAAACAGCAAGGTATACGTTTTTATTAATTTAAAATACATAGGATAATTTATTTAATTAATTGTTAAGTTAGTTTAAACAATAACCGTTTAATTGTTAAATTATATCAAATAATCATAGGTGCTCCCGGTACAAAGGAGGTTATGGCGAAATTTTCTGGAAATTTAAGGAGTTAGAATATTTTTAAGAAAATTTGATAGTTAGAAATCAATGTATCGATATATATAGAACTCGATAAGTAAATGAACTTAAAAATAGAATATTATAAACAAAAAAAGAAATCTATAAATTAGATTTGTTAAAAATAGAAAGAGAAGCGTATACGCGTTTTAGAAATGGGAAATTGGTTTAATATGGTGTTGATTATTCGAGTTAACAGTCTTGTCTGTTTTGAAGTTATATGATGTTTTCAGTCAAGGTTTGAGAGGTAGTTATACCCCAACTTGGTCGATTTCATTTTTAATTGATAAATAGCAAGATCCAATCTCGAAGAGAAGTGTTTGAATAATAGTTAGTTAAATAAAACATTTTGGGTTGTCGTAACGATGTTTTACACAGCATTCGTTTTAACTCAAGGGATGGAATTTTGGAAATATAAAAGTAAATATTTCCTGAGTATAATTAAAGTAGTCGGGAAAGAGATAAGTGATTGAAATTGTTTTCAATTTCAAATAGAATATATTTTCTAAGTGTAGAAAATAAAAGAAGGTGATATAGGGAAATGTTTTTCCAAATAGCATAAGAGTCCAACAAGATCACTAAAAATATCTGGTTAACGAATATTGATAGGGAAATAAAGAAGTGAATTAATTAATGAAATATTAATTAATAAGCCCAGTGATTGATTGATGTTATGGATGAATGGAATGTTTGTTTATTTTTCTTCGATAGTTAAATAACCGACTATCGAAGTATTTGTCAATATAGTTGTCAATATAGAGAGACCGGTTGGATTGTTATCCGAGAACCACTCTGTATTGGCAGTAGCATTGTGAATCAGATTATATAAAGATAATCAAAGATGGAGTAGAGTGCAAGGGTTTTTTCTATTAATGGAAATTGTGCCTTCGGTTTCGTTCATTCCTAGAACGAACGTATATGGACGAATGTCTGACAAAGTATTTCCAATGATCGAATATGTTGGTATGTATAAATAGATATGGTGGCAACAGATTTATTCCCTTAGCATAATATCCAAAATATATTTGTGCAAATCAACTAGTGATTAACGGATCTGACAATGTGGCATTCAAAGTGATTGTGCTATCAATGAATAGAAAGTAATCGTAGTCTCAGGCCTCAACAATCAGGAAATGACAAAAATCGGGCAGGCAGCATGGCTATGTGGGTCTCTCCCGTTAGGGTATATAATCACCTATCTAGAGAAATTCATTAAATTCCTTATTCTATTTGATGTTGTCCCATTCAGGAAATGGTTGTTGATCCCAACTGTTGGTGATATACATTCAATACACTCAAGCGAAATGAGTGGTCGGTCATGTGTGGGCCAGGTTGCAAGATGTTCTTGTTAAACCCAGTGTATTCCCCTCTAGAGATACACTATTGGAAGGTGGTCCCATACCTTGTCATGTTGGAAATCCAATCTCCAATAAGCGCCTGCGGTTTTTTATTTTATTTTTATATTATATATGGAGCGTGAGATGCAAGCGTTCCGCTAGATTCTATTTATTTGATGTAGACATTATTATAATATCACTGGAATTTCGTATAAAAGTATTTTGTTTTATAGTATGGTAAAAGCTATCCATGTTTATGTGTGGGCTGGTCTTACTATTATCTTTTCTTTCAAAAGGATTTTTTAAAGTTAAACAAATAATTGGAGTTTACTCACACCAGTCCCATGACTGACCCAGAGTTTATTTTGTTTGTTTTCCCTAAACTCTTGAGTGCCCAAATTTGTACGGGCAGTCAAGTAGTCAGGATTTTACAGATTCACTTGGAGGAGTTTGAAGCAGGAGGCTTCACCAGTTAGCTATAGACTCATATATTCCACTGTGTACTATGTGGTATCTGGAAACAGGTGTTTATAACTGTTCCAGGAATAACTGTTGTGCTCTGATGATGGTATGTATATAAAGTTACTGATTTGTAATTCAAAAGTTCTGTTATATAATATATTTTATTTGTTCCACTGTGAGATTTGTCTTCTTTATTTTCTTCTATTCTAATATTTCTTTCTTTCTATTTCTCATCCTCTAACTTCTTTCTAATAATGATTCGTATTTCTGTGCAATTTGGGTTGGACGTGTGGTGTTATTAGTCAACTCAAAGGGTACGGATTTGCGGGCCGTTACAATTGGTATCAGAGCTTAGGTTGAGCGAATACCTGGGCTTTGGTGGGATTGTGCTCATAAGAGATAGGGTCAGTAGTACCCTAGAATGAGTTGAGTGTGTATACATATATATATATGAGAGCGCGTATTTGTAAATTGATATAAAAATTGATTTATATTGTTTTGGCTAGTCTGTTGAGTGGTTTATGAATTCTGATCGAATCGTGGGACGCCACGAAGTCGATAGGAATGTCTAAACACTTGAGCAGAGCAATTTGACACAATAATTTTTTAAAGTGGGTGAATGAAATAATTTTACCCAAAATTCTAATTTGATAGAAAAGGAATACTTTTCTAAAATTATTATAATATATGGATGTGTTGGTTATTATTATAATCAAATAAGATTATAAAATTGGAATGGTTATATATAACCAAAATAGAATTTGTAAGATATACAAATGAGATGAACTGGAATTGAATTTAAAACAGAATTTGGAATTTAAATCCTGGGAAGCTGTAAAGTATTTTTTGAAAGTATATTGAAATAATATAGCTTTGTTTTGGAAGGATTTTTGAATAAAAACCAATTTGATGGACTTCGACTGTGATTGAACACTGAACTCACTTCAGTGGCTGGAAAATAATTCTGATGATGACTGCAACATCATCAGTGTTCATTTTCGAGTTTCTAAGTGATGGATTGCTACCTTAGAAAAGTTTTTGGTGCAAAGTTGTTTGAAAGAAAACAAGTTGATTTGAAAATTCAAATGTTTTGAATTTTAGATGGAAATAAATATATGTATATTTATCTATGTGATTCGAAAAGATTTGAAATAAAACCCAGGAATTTGAATTTTGGAATTTAAATTCAACTTAAGCAAGTTAAATGAATTAAAGTGAATAAATTAACTAGAATCAATTTGAATGGAAACCTAAAGTTTTGGTAGAACTAAAATTGTTGAAATACGAAGAGGTGAGTTTCAACATAAAGAAGATTTGAAAAGTTAATGGGTTTATAGTATTTTTCCTACCATAGCAATTTCGGGGATGAAATTATTTTAAGGGGGGAAGAATGTAACGACCCGAATTTTTCGAACAATTTAGTTTAAATATTTAATATGGTTTTTAAATATTGTGATTGATAATATAAATCGATATATGATTTTATTTTGAATATATATATAATTATTTAATCTAAAATAATTATAATAATACGAGAATCTGAAGATTATTGAATTCAAAATTTAAACTGGAGTCAAAATGATTTATATGAATTTTATTGGAATTAAAAATGATAATAATAATTTATTATGTAGTACATGATTTGTTCAGAATTTAAATTATATTATATTAATTCAATATGGTATATATATTCAAATTAAATTTCAGAATATATATTGTTCAGTTCAGAATAGTGTTATAACATTTAAACGACAGTAGTTATGTTAAAATAGCGGTTCGTGGTTTAAATTAATGGACCCCGAGATATTCGATTTTGGATGGGTTCAAAATCAAATCGATATTGTTTTAAAACGAATAAAAATCTCTTTAATTCAAATCAAATCAAATTAAATTATATTTAAATCAAAATCAAATCTTTTTAAATATATTTGCTATGTAATTAACCCAACCACCATTTAATATCGTGTACGTTTTGTTCCTTTCTCCATCTATATAAAATCGCGCATCCCTTTACTTCCATTTCCATTCTCTGTAATTCGATCCAAATTCAGTGACAATATCACTTTCAGTCTCACTTATAAATTTAAACCCAAAACATACTCTTCTTCTCATACCTTGAAATCAAAATCGAACTCATTCCTCCCCTTTTAATCCTTCATTTTTCGCTCCTCAGAAATTCTAGTCCCTATTTCTCCTTTCCTTTGAATTCGCGGTAAATTAAACCGAGGTAACGTTCGATCATCCATGAACTTCATCTTGGAATCGCTCGTATGTAGTGTGATCGATCTGTGCTGGGCCATTTTAAATCCTAATCGACATGGCATCGCGACTGAAACAGTACGCATCGAACTTTGGGGGAGTCACGAATCTCGTTTGTGATGATATTGGAGGTGCGATGTCTGTTTCTGGAGTTCGAATCGTCAAACAAAAAGGGTCAGAGCAATGGCGTAATAAAGGCGTGGTGTCAGAAGACTGTTCGATCTTGGCATTTGCGATGTCCAGTGGAAAGAGGAAGCGATATATAATTGAGCAGTGGAGGATGTAGTGAGTTCATACATTAGGGTTGAGGCATGGACGGAAGTGACCAACTGTCGGATTTTTTCTAATGAAGGAGGCGTTGGATTTGTGGCGTAGAGCAGCAGCTGTAGGAGATTTTGTGGTATTTAGATTGAGCAAGTATCGTATTGTTTTACCCCTTTTCTGGCTGCTTGTTGTTCAAAGCAATTGCAATGGAAATAGGGCCATCTGTTTGCAGCTGACAGTATTTGGACGATGGGAATTTGGGTGAAATGAGTTGAGTTCAAGTCCATGTGCGATATACTAGTAATGCTAGTGGATGATTTAAGGGTCAGCAATAAGGATTGAGGGGAGTTCGAGTTTCTGATGAAGAACTGGATCTTTATGAGGCAGTTTGGTTCGGTAGTGGAGATGTTTGGGGTTTATTTCGCTGATTCGTCAAATAATTCAAAACAACAAGGTATACGTTTTTATTAATTTAAAATACATAGGATAATTTATTTATTTAATTGTTAAGTTAGTTCAAACTAATAACCGTTTAATCGTTAAATTAAATCAAATAATCATAGGTGCGAAATTTATTGGTTGAGATGATTTGAGTAGATTCGTAAAGGAGATGATATGGAATTTTAATTGGATATTCAGCAAACAAAAAAATACAAGGTGAGTAAATCTCACTCAAATTTTATTTAGAATTATTTTTTTCAGTTAAAAATAATTATTTGTTGATTGTTTGGATGCTTTAAATATTATTTGTTGCTATTAAAATTGTATTAGTCATTTAGGCTTGGTGGTTGCTATTATATATATACTGGTGGTTGGATTTCCTGCAGTCTCATTAGCGGATGCCCGCAGTTTCATAGAGGATGATATCCCTATGCGCCCCACATATATATATTAGTGGATGACCTTCATACCGCGATATCCTACCTCGAAGCAGGATGGGTATTACTATGTTGACTAACGTCTGTGGATGCAGGAAAACAGGTTGGAGAAATCCGGCTAGATTCCTCAAAAATATATTATCTGTTTGTTTATTTGTTTGCATATATACTGTCATATATGATGTGTTAGAAAACCTGAAATAAATAATTGGTTGTTTGATGTTTAAATATCATTGGGCCTAAGTGTTAATTTATAAAAATACCCTTAAAGGGGTATTTGATATTTAAAAGGGAAATTCTATTTTTTCTAAAATAGAATTTGAATTTTTAAATAGATTTGAAATATAAACTTGTTTTGAAAAATAAAACAAGTAGTTCCTTTATAAACGAAGTTTATAAAAAGTTCATTTATAAACAAAGTTTATAAATGAAATGAAATGAATTATCATTAGATAATTCAGAAAATAGAAATACAAGTATGACTTTGGGAAAGGAAAATATATTTTTTCCAAAGAAGAAATATTTATTTGAAAGCGAGACTTGTTTAATGATGGTATTTGTAAATAGAAAGGTGAAAATTTATCATTTAGATAATTTAAATATTTAAATTTAAAATATGAATTTAAATTGAGGACCTGGAATCGTTTTAAAAAATAAACGATGAAGTTTATTCCGATATTCGGAATGTAACTAAAAGTTGAATAAATCCTTAGGATTTATGTTTGAACTCGACTACGTCGGATTAATAAAAAAATAGATTTTTCACAAATAGGATATTTATATTTAATTTAAATAGAAACTGAGATAAAGCATGAAAATAAGTTATATATTTATAAAGATAGGTTTAATTAAGAGAGTACTCCAAAATGAGATTTTGGTTTTTAAATAGATTTCGAAATGGAAACTTGTTTTAACTTTATAAAACAAGGGAGTTAAATTATAAACGATGTTTATAATTTAGAGAGATAAATTATCGTTGGATAATTTAGAAGTTTGAATTCAAGGAAGAATTTAAAAAGTGAAATTGGAAAACGTGTGGGAAAATGAATATAGAAATTCAAATGGAATTTGAATATAGAAATTCAAATGGAATTTGAATATAGAAATTCAAATGGAATTTGAATATTGAAAATTCAAATAGAAATTTAAATGGAATTTGAAGATAGAAATTTCAAAAAGAGAATTGAAAATAGAATTTGAATACAGAAATTTCAAAGAGAATTGAAAATAGAATTTGAAAATAGAATTTGAAATCATTTCGGAATGGGAACGACGAAATATATTTTAGAATGCGGTTTTTTTAAAACAAATTAGAAATAAATCCGAAGGATTTATAACTTGTCAAAAGAATTGGAATTTAATAAATAAATATATTATCGAGTAAGGAAAAATCGACAATTATAGATAATAAAAAATATTATGTTGAATTGGGAAACTGATTTGATATATATTAAAAATATATCAGAATGGAGTTGAATTTATATTAAAACGAAGTTTAAAAGTTTATATATATAAATATAATTAAATCAAACTCGCCACAGCGCTGCAGTTCGTAAATTGGCGATTAGAACTTCAATTGAGTATATAGAGCTCAAATTAAGTCGGAATTCTTTGAAACAAGAACCATCAGGACCAATTAGATAATAGTTTTCAAATGGAAGAGAAAAATCTGGATTTCGTCGAATAGATTTTGAGATATGTCAAAACCAAATTTTCAGAAAAACAGCGCCAGAACCATTATAAAACCATAACGGTTTATTTAAAATAAATAAAAGGATTTTAAAGAAATAAAATCCGAATTGCCATTAGAAAAGTCCAGACTGGAGATATAAAATAAATATGAACTCCAGTTAAGTGAAATGATTTTTGAAACAAAAATCAGATTTTTAGTTATTAAATAGATTTAACTAATTTTGAAGAATAAAAAGTTAATCGAGTTTAAATCAAAATTGGTGTTGGATAAGTAAAATTGGTTTTGTGGATTCATATTCGAAATCGAATTTGAAACTCAAGTTAGAAATGAAATTCTACTTGTTTATAAGCGAATTAAAATATATTTGAACATGATATGTCAAAATAAAGGGATTTGGAAAAATAGCTAATTAAAGAATAAATTAGCAAAATTGAGTTAGGAATGACCGGATTGAGTTGGGATAAATTGGAAAACAGATGAACATAGGTTGAGCAGGTTTGGAATGAAGTATATAAAGATTTAATTTATGTGCCCAACAATAAGGTACACGTTTAAATTCCATATGAGATTTTATGCGCCGTATCGGCTAGCCACTTAGCTTTTTCTTTTTTATTGGAGAGGCCTGTGTGGCGGTTTGGGGATTTTCCTGATGCTCCCGGTACAAAGGAGGTTATGGCGAAATTTTCCGGAAATTTAAGGAGTTAGAATATTTTTAAGAAAATTTGATAGTTAGAAATCAATGTATCGATATGTATAGAATTCGATAAGTAAATGAACTTAAAAATAGAATATTATAGACAAAAAAAGAAATCAATAAATTAGATTTGTTAAAAATAGAAAGAGAAGTGTATATGTGTTTTAGAAATGGGAAATTGGTTTAATATGGTGTTGATTATTTGAGTTAGCAGTCTTGTCTGTTTTGAAGTTAAATGATGTTTTCAGTCAAGGTCTGAGAGGTAGTTATACCCTAACTTGATCGATTTCATTTTTAATTGATAAATAGCAAGATCCAATCTCGAAGAGAAGTGTTTGGATAATAGTTAGTTGAATAAATTATTTTGGGTTGTCGTAACGATGTTTTACACAGCATTCGTTTTAACCCAAGGGATGGAATTTTGCAAATATAAAAGTAAATATTTCCTGAGTATAATTAAAGTAGTCGGGAAAAAGATAAGTGATTGAAATTGTTTTCAATTTCAAATAGAATATATTTTCTAAGTGTAGAAAATAAAAGAAGGTGATATAGGGAAATGTTTTTCCAAATAGAGTAAGAGTCCAACAAGATCACTGAAAATATCTGGTTAACGAATATTGATAGGGAAATGAAGAAGTGAATTAGTTAATGAAATATTACTTAAAAGGCCTAGTGATTGATTGATGTTATGGATGAATGGAATGTTTGTGTAATAACCGGAAATCCGAGCCAATTTAAAATTTTTATTTTGGCAATTTTAACGAATGTTGATTATTTAAAATAAATTATTTTAAATAATAACGAAGAGAAATTTAAAATGAATAGAAATAGAACGTATATATTTATATAGATCTTCGTTAGAATATAAATAATTATTTATAATTATAAAAGGAATTGAAAATGGCGCGGTAGTTCGAAAATTCGATTTCAAATTTCAAATGAATGTACAGGATTCAAAATAAATCGGATTTTAGCGAAACCAAAAATATTAGAATCTAATTGAGAATATCTTTCCAAGAATCCGAAAAATCAAAATTTCATAGCGGGAATAAAAAGTTACGTCCAGTTGAAAATTCAGAATAGTCGCTGTGGAATTCTGGCCCTTAAAAATGGAAATTTTGCAAACGACCTCGGTTTTCGACAAAATCACTTTTGTTGGATCCGTGATGTCAAGTTATTGATAGGTTTCAAAATTCGTAATTTTTTGAATCAATATGTGAGCATGGCAAAGGAAAACGCGTTTGACCAGTTTCAGTTGATTATAATCGACTGAAAATTGGCCATTTTTCAAACGGTCTTCAAATTTGATGAAATTAGTTTTGTTAGGACCGTACTGTCAATACAAAGCTAGAAATATTTTTTCTGGAATTTTTGGGGTCCGTATGTGGCCCCGGTAAATTGAAATGTACGTTCAAAATTGAATATATAGATTTATATTTTGATTTTGATGAAAACTAATCGTAACAGTCGATCTGGCCAACGAAACATATCCCATTGTGTTAGGAATGGGGGTAATATGCTATGAACGACAGTCGGTGGGTCTCGTTTGGAGGTCGAAAATAAAAGTTGCTTTTTGGGGGGGGGGGGAAATAAAATAATTATATAATTATATATAAAAATCCCTCAACCCCTTTCTCTCTCGTTCAGAAGTCAAAGTGGAAAAAAACCCGTTTCCCCAAATTAAAGCCACCGCGGTCTGCTACCCTCCCCCACATCGCGCTCTACCTTCGCCTCCACCAACGTCGAGCCACCATTCCCTTAGAGCCCTAGCCCGAAACCCTAGACCCGCTGACCGCGAATCCCCAAACCGAGCTCCCCCGAGGCAGTCACCGCGTTCCCTAGCCCCTGCAGACAAATTGCCGGCGCCGCCGCACCCTAAGCCTCCGACCGCATCAGCCATGGCCGCCACCCTCCTGCACGGGGCCCCTCTTCCACCAATCCGACGCCACAACCAACATCAGAAATCCGTGAGTATTTTACTTTGGTTTATATTTATTTTTGATTATATAAAAATATGGTTTTAATTATATAGAAGGATGATTTTTAATTCAGAAAGAAATGATTTTAATGGAGAAAGACCATATTTTTGTTAAGGAAAAATTATATTTTTACTCGTAGAAAGATTAGATTTTTAAGGTGATAAAGATTTGATTTTTATCATACAAATGGCGTCATAAAAATGCGATCTTTATGTATATGATTTCAAAATAAAGATACGATTTTTATGTACATGTAGCGTTATTATAAAAATATAATTTTTATATAGTGGAGAATATAAAAATATGATTTTTAATATATGAACATCATATTAAAAATATGATTTTTGCCATGAACAGCGTGAAAAGGAGTGCGATGGAACGGACTGAAATCAAAACAAAATCTGAACCATTCAGAAATAAAGATTGGCAGAGTGGAACCCTCGGTGAGAACTCCTCACTTTTAATTTATTTTCTAGTTGAAATGTATACTAGGATGCAGACGGTGCTTAGCAGCACCCGACACCCATCGTCCACAGACCATGGATGACTTGTTTGTTTGATTGCTATGTTGTGAGATGTGATTGTGTGATGTGAAATGAAATAAAATATTTTATAGTGGAAAATATTTTATAGCTAAAAATATGATTTTTAACGTGTATATAAAATAAATAGTAATAAACAAATTGGACGATTTGTTTATATACACTGATTTGACTGATATTGATTGGGACGATAAATTTTACACATCACCCAACTACACAAATAAAATGTGTGTTTGTTGATTTGAAACCCCACACGGGTATTGGGATGAGATTTGACGTACACTAATCCCGATTGTTTAGTTGTATGTAAATCGATGGGTTGACAGACTATGTAAGCATTAATTATTTATATTTAATGCTTATGCAGTTGTGTGGTGCACTCTGGATGATGGTTGATGATTTATCGTTGTTGTTATATACATGTGTTGTAGGGAATCCATATAATAAACGTTATATGCTAATTGATTGGGCCTAATTCCAATTGGGAAAATAGGAATATATTCATGTGTTGAAGTAAAATATATATTCATGTGTTGAATAGCAAATAAAATTCATGTGTTGAACAGAAATATTCGTGTGTTGAATAGTAAAATAAATATTCATGTGTTGAATAGAAGAATAAACATTCATGTGTTGAATAAAAGCCGTGTTGATTAGATTGACGCCATTTTGACGTAAACGATATTTATATTGATTTTATTCATTTTTATAATGAATATAGAAAAGGAAGTGATTTCTAAATATAAAATTTTGAAAATATTATCATTTGTAGATTAATGATATGGAATATTCAATTCTGACTAGAAATTGAATATGAAGTTGAAATCGATTTGAAACCAAATTTAAAACGATTTATAAAATACGTTTTAAATGGAAATTGATGAAATATATATATATATATTATATATATAGAATGGCCTGAATAGAACGCGTCGCGCTGCGGCAGTTCGCAAATTTCGACCATTGACTTCGAATGGACGTTACGGGATATCCGACCGTCGGATTCTCCTAAAACTGGAACCGTTGGGTTCGTGTCGAAAAGATCTTTCTAACGAATATTAGAGTTTTGAAATCTAGTGGTTGGATTTGGAATTATGTCCAAATCAAATTTGGAAAAGGTCGATGTAAGTGCAGTTCGATGGCCGTTGATGGAAATCGACTGTACGGGCCTTGATAAAATTATTAAAAATATCAATAATTTGTGTAAAATCATAAGAAATGATTTGTGAAGAATTAGGATGAAAAATTCCAAATTTGAAAAGATAAAAATAGATTTTTATCAAAATGAACTAGTTTTGAACTAGAATTATAATTCATTTATTTTTGAAATAAATATAGTGGATTAGAAAGGGTTTTAAAAATAACCAGAATTTCCAATATAAAAAGTGGAAATGGATTTGAATCGAAATTGTCTACGAAATATTTCGATGTTGGATTTCGTGATTATGCAGATATTGTTATGGAAATTTGAAAGATTTATTTATATCGTTAATTCCAATACGATATTCGTTGGTCGAAGAATTTGATATTGAATATAAGCCGATATATTTTCTATTTAGAGTCTCGTATTTAATATCAAATGTGATTTGGGTTTGTCGTGAATGGTGTCTTCATTAACACTGTTCTTAAGCCCAATTGAGAAAAAGATTAAATTTTTTTATTTAGATTTAATGAAGTGTACTAATTAAATGGTATTTAATTGGAATCGAATTTGAATTGATTGTTGGGTTTATCGTGAACGGTGTGTTAAATAACACTTACTCTTTAACCCGATAATTAATGGAATGTGATTTTGGGTTTATCGTGAACCGTGTTTAGATGACATTGGTTCTTTAACCCAGTTAAAGACAGAATATGGTTTCCCAAGTTAAACAATCATTAATATGATTTTTGGGAAGGTTAAAAACCAGTTGAGTTTTAATGAATCTTTAATTAGATTGAAGTGATCGAGAATGGAGTATCACCAGTTTTACTCCAGGCGATAGTTAAATCTTTAATTAGATTTGAACGTGAAATGGTAATTAAATTTACCGATAACACCGTGGTGTTAGATATGAAGTATGACCTGTTTTACTTCATGGGATGAATAGGTTGGGATTGGGAAATAAAATAAATGATTACTACGGTGTGGTTCGCTAATCCCGACTAATTTGAATTGATATTCGAAAGAAGATTAAAGAATAAATTTAAAGAATTTATCTTTGATAAAATTAATGGGAACCTTTCCCAAAGTATGAGAATATTCGAATAAAGGAATATTCTGAATTGGAATGAGGCGTATGTTGTGTTTGTGTAACACTTGTTTATTATATATGCAAGTTAATCAGAAAGACCGGGTTTATCCCATTCTGGATAACTGATTCGATGTGGTGTCGAGGATGAAGACGGTGGTTGAAGACCGGAGGTCTTCATATCGTTTGGGTGATTATTGACGATCTTGATTGGGCTGTACACCCAAGAGGAGGGAATCAGTTGGTGATCGTCCAGACGGACTTGGAGATCAATGGATATGCGAGGTACAAGGTGCCTCCGGTTTCGTTCAGACCCAGAACGGACTCGTAAATGGACTGTGTGTCTGACATTGGATTTTATTCTGTGTGATTGATTTCTATTTAATATATATCTGTATGGCGGCGGAGAATTTATTCTCTTGCTTAACGCCCTTCTCTGAGACGTACGAGCTCAGGGGTTATATATTGATGGATATCAAATGCATGGAGTGAATTGCCTGTGTGGCATGCCTAAGTGGCAAAATGATCAAGGCTTCTGTTGAAAAGCAAAGTCTTGTGGTGGATGATCAAAGCACGGCCTGTGCGGCATAGCTTTGTGTAGCATTGATTCGCGAGCCTCACACCCCGGTTGTGAACCAGAAACGGGAGAAGGACCCCAGGGAGGGCATGCGTTTCCTTCTCGCTAGAAGTGGCGTCAATGGTTTTACACGCCCTGACGAGTTTGACTTATGTGGTTGTTGCTGTTGCGAGGCGCCTCAATGGAGTCATTTGGCTCATTTACGCCCCATAGGTCAGGGAAACGCAGTGTCCAGGGTTTAAGTTTAATCCACATCGGTGGACTGGACCTGACGATCCAAGGCTTGTCTGCGCGTTTGCCTGAGACATGGGCTAGATTGTCTCAAATTCGGTAGAGGACGATCCCTTGCCTCGGTTCACAGATGGAAATCCAATTTCCAATACGTGAATTTGCAGTTTTGATTGTAAACCTATATATGGCGACATAGTGGGATGGGGCACTTATGACGTCTATGATTGATACTTATGATTGAAATTGTTTTGACACTATACACTTATAGTAATAATAAAAGATGAAATTTAGCGTATCAAGCATTCTTTGGTTATTATAAGGTAAAACCCTATCCTCTGGCTTGTGTTGCATTGTGTGATGGGACCTGGATCTTATAGTAGTTTCATTGTTCTTTATTTAGCATTGCGCTATGATTTTGTGCACTGGTATTCTTGGGAGGAAACCCGTTCCATGTTATATGGCGTGGTCCTTTGATTTACCTAACTTTAAAAATAAAGATTAATAACTGTTCTAGTTCTCACACCAGTCACATAACTGACCTGGAGTGTAATAACCCAGAAATCCGAGCCAATTTAAAATTTTTATTTTGGCAATTTCAGTGAATTTTGAAGATTTAAAATGAATTATTTTAAATAATGGCGACGAGAAATATATTTTGAATAGAAATAGAATGTATATATTTATATAGATCGTCGTTAGAATATAAATATTATTTATAACTATATAAAAGGAATTGAAAATGGCGCAGTAGTTCGATAATTCGATTTCAAAGTGCAAATGAATGTACAGGATTCAAAATAAACCAGATTTTAGCAAAACCAAAAATATTTGAATCTATTTGATAATATCTTTCCAACGAATCCAAAAAATTGAAATTTCATAGTGAGGATAAAAAGACACATCCAGTTGAAAATTTGGAATAGTCGCTATGGAATTTCGGCCCTTAGAAATGGGAATTTTGCAAACGACCTCGGTTTTTGACGAAACCACTTTTGTTGGATCCGTGATGTCAAGTTACTGCTAGGTTTCAAAATTCGTAATTTTCCGAATCAATATGTGAGCATGGCAAAGGAAAATGCGTTTGACCGGTTTCAGTTGATTTTGATCGACTGGAAACTGGCCATTTTTCAAACGGGCCTCAAAATTCGACGAAATTAGTTTTGTTAGGACCGTATTATCAATACGAAGCTAGAAATTATTTTTTCGGGAATTTTTAGAGTCTGTACATGGCCCTAGTAAATTGAAATGTGCGTTCAAATTCAATATATAGATTTATACTTTGATTTTGACAAAAACTGATCGAAACAATTGAATCAGCTTACGATACATATCCCATTGTGTTCGTAATGGGGGTAATTAGCTATGGACGACAGTCGTTGGGTTTGAATCGGGATTCGAAATAAAAGTCAACCTAGTTGGAAATTAAATTAATAAATAATATATATATAAAAATATATATTATATTAAGCCCCCCTCACTATCTTTCATCGATTAGAAAATAAAATAAAATAAACCGCCGCCTCCCTCGAAATCAACCCCCCTACGCGCCCGCCTCCGCTCCCGCCAACGGCGCCGCCGCCGTTCAACTCCCCTCCTCTCGATCCTCTCTCTCCTCCCTACCCTCGTCAGCCTCCCTCCCTCTCCACGTGAACCCCTCGAGTCCCTCCCTGAACCGCGAGCCAAACCTGCATCACCACCCACCACCTGTCATCGCTACCGTACCTCGCCTAGCCGACCACCGAAGCTCCGACGCCCCCTCGCCGATTGTCAGACCCCCCCCTGCCCTCCAGATTTAAACAATGTGTTTTTATTCTTCATTTATTTTAGTTTAAACTAAGTTAAATATACATAGAAAAATTTCAGTTTTTGATTTAAAAATAGATATAGTTTAAAAATAAAAAGATACGATTTTATTTAGATGAAGGGGGGATTTTTATCAACATAAAGTTTGATTTTTAAACACAAAAAGATTCGATCTTTCATGAATAAAAAGTTATGATTTTCAACAAAGTGAAAATAGAATTGTCATAAATAAAGGGAATGCACTAGTTTTGGTGGAGTATTATCTAGGTAAACATGCACAGAGATATCACAAGACAGAACATAAATAAAGCAGCGGTAGAAATTAAAAACCAACTTTTTATTTCTTCCAAAAAAAGAGTCAAAACCTCATATATCCAAGATACAAATTATCCCATTACATCAAGTTCCAAATAAAGAAGCATAAACTTAAGATAACAAAAGTAAATTATTCCCCATAAATAGCAGAAGCAGCCATAGCATAGCTCAAGACCAAACCGTACATGAGCTATCAGAAAGCAAGCTAAGTCCAAGCTAAGAGCTAGTGTTTCCTCCTTGAGAACCTGGGGGGAAAACGAAAGAAAACGAGGCGAAAGAAAAAGGGTCAGTCATAAAGACTGGTAAGCCCTAGTGACTTTCAGTATGAAAACTAGTAAAGGTAACATGATATGTGAAAACTGGAATTAAACATAAGGATGATAACAGAACTGGTAGGATAATTAAGATAACAAGATAAGTCAAGTCTAGCATCGCATATTCAAGGTTCGCTGCACCAACTGTACTAGTATTCTAACCCATGTCAAGTATTAACCCTGAAATGATCTCTTGGCCTAGTATCATGAAGTGACCCATTACGGGGTCCTACGGTACGATCTACTAATCGATCGGCTCCCTACAAGTTCTAGCTCGTCATGTGTCTGTGTCATACGGCCCTATCCTGAAATGTAGTTACCTATGCTAGGTCCACCATAGGGTCTATCAAGTCCTATGGTGCCAACCACCGACACGAATCAAGCACGCACAGTGTAAATCTACGGGTGCCCAATGCCTGCTTTTTCAACTCCGGACTACGTGCACGACCATAGTCTGCCTGAACCTACAATGGTGCACCTACTCAGCCGTTGTTCTGGTCGTTTACAATCAGCCCAGTAATCGTGCCCCACCCTGCCTAGTCCCAAGGTATCGTGATACATCTAAGTGGGTTACTGCTGAAAAGGACCGCGTAACTAGGGTTTCTAATGGGTTAAGTGTTGTCATTCAAATTCGTGACTTAACCCTATCCAAGTCATGTATCAAGTTGGTTAAGTGTGTTCAAGCGGTTCATGACTTAACCCTATCAAATCATCGTGTCAAGTTGGTTAAGTATATTCAAGTAGTTCATGACTTAACCCTATCATGTGGCATTAATTCATTAGTGCACCTCAACCTCTCACATTAGACTAACTGTTGTGGTTACTGGATTTGCCGGGCGGTTCCGGGTAGATTTACACCACAACATAGTCTAACCTCAGGTTTTACGTGCGATATGACCAACTACCCACATTGGATCCTATTGTTTGCAGCCACTGGATTTGTCGGGCGGTTCCGGGCAGATTTACACTGCAAACTCAACCCAACCTCGAGTTATCCATTTTCAAGTTTATCTAATTGTCATGCCCACATTCAAGTTTTCATGTCAAAATTCATGTCATGTCGTGTCCAGTTCATGTCCATATCCAGGTTCAAGTTATAATAACGTTCAAGTTCAAAGTCAATTCATGTTTTACCTAGTCTACCCCAATCGTATTCCCATCGCACGTAAGCTCGAATCGATACAAATAAATCTAATTAGGGAATAACATAAAAAGGGACGGGTATAATGTGGCAAAAGTGGTTACTAGCATAGCATGGTATGACTTGATAAAAGATTATAACATTACTGGCATATGGAATATTGGCCTCAAACATAAAGATTCCAAATCTAGCAAAATAAGGTACTAGTCAAGATAACAGTTGTCATAAGGTGATAGTACAGTCATGGTAATGATTGACATAAGGTGATAGCATAGTCATGGTAACGATTAACATAAGGTGATAGTCATAAACTTGTGACTAATAGCATATTCAACATGATAATATGAGGGGTTTTCTTTTCGGTTTACAACATGAATAGGCCCCAAATCAATGTCATAACATATCCAAAAGTCAAGATCCAAGATGAACAAGAATGGATATAAAACAGTCATAATACATAGGTCCAATTTCAATTTACATCATATTCATACATTTACAGTTTAAATCTAAAAATAACTGGGGCTTACAGATCATGGTTCGAGAATTAGAAAAGAGAGTCGATGTTGAATCTTTATATGCTTAGTCAAGTCCTAATAGAAATCCCTAAATCAGCAATTCTCTTAACGCAGTCTGAACGTAGAAGAAGCAGTCCCTTTCTCAAACTTTTCAACCAGAATTAGAGCAGCATAAGGTCAGAAAGAATTTTGTGTAGAGAGACTGGTGTTAGGGGCTGTATTTATACGGTTAGGTCAACGAATGTGGACAGAAACGATTTGCATCCACTTGCAACCACTTGCAACCATTTGCAAACATCAACCATAACATGTTTCAATCACATGTTTACATCCATATGGTTCTACCTAAGGTTCTCAAGATAAGATTGAGAAGATAACAAGACAAACGTAGATAGTAGAAGCATGATACGAAATGGTTTTCAAGTTCATAGGAAAAAGAGATCGAGAATGTACCCTCAAAAAGAAATGGGTAAAGCGCGCGTATCTTCTCTTCGGTTTCCCAAGTTGCGTCTTCTTGGGCTTCACTCCACTGCACTTTAACTAGCTTGACTTCTCGATTCCTTAGCTTCTTAATCTCCGTTCCTAAGATACGAATCGGAACTCGCCTCAATGTTGCTTCTTTTTCAACTTCTACGTCTTCAAGGATGCTTGGCTCAACCACTTCGGCTGACTCATGCAAGCACTTCCGGAGGTGCGAGACGTGAAAGACATTGTGTACTCCATTCATTTTCTCGGGTAAGTCTACCTTATAGGCCATCCGTCCAATCCTCTCAGTGATGGGGAACGGTCCTACGAACCTTGGTGCTAGCTTTCCAACTGCTCCAAAACGAACTACATTGCGTAACGGAGAAACTTTTATAAAGACCATATCTCCGACTTCGAACTCTAGGTCTGTCCTTCTCTGGTCCGCATAAGATTTTTGTCTATCTTGGGCCGTTTTCATCCATCTTCGTATCAACTCAATCTTCTCAGAAGTGTCCCTTATCTTGTCGGGCCCAAGTATAAGTCTGTCTGTCGTCTCCCACCAACAAGTTGGCGATTTGCATGGTCTTCCATTCAGGGCTTCGAACGGTGCCATTCCGATGCTAGCTTGGTAACTATTGTTATATGCAAACTCCACGAGAGGATGCCACCAAAGTCAAGAATGCGTAGCATCAGGAGATCTTCTAGTACCCTATTTACCCTTTCGGTTTGTCCATCCGTCTGTGGGTGATAGGCCATGCTCAAGTTCAGTCGTGTACCCGTTGCTTCTTGCAGACTATTCCAAAACTAGCTAGTAAAAATCGGGTCACGATCACTAACTATACTAGAAGGAACTCCATGCAATCGTACTATCTCTTGAAGGTAGATAGACGCTAGCCCTGATGCGGTCCTCTTGCTTTTCACCGGAATGAAGTGAGCACTTTTCGTGAGTCTATCAACTATGACCCATATGCTAGTATTTCCCTTCCTTGACCTAGGCAGTCCATCCACAAAATCCATCGAGATACTCCCCCATTTCCATCGCGGAACTTCCAAAGGATGTAATAGCCCACCGGGCTTCTTCGACTCGGCATTTACTTGTTGGCACACCATGCACTTCGAGACGAACTCTGCCACGTCAATTTTCATTCCAGCCCAAAAGAAAATGCATTTCATATCCCTGTACATCTTATCCCCTCTGGGATGTATAGTCATCCTCGAGTGGTGCGCTTCTTCGAGAACTTTCCTTACCAGGTCTCCCACTTGTGGGACACATAGCCTTCCATCGCGCCTTAGCCATCCCTTGTCATCTATGGCATACCTACTGAGGTGACTCGACATCTCACCCCTAATCAGCTTGTCCATGATTTCGACTATCTGCGGGTCTTCCTTCTGTGAAATCCCTACTTGATCTAGAAGCGTAGGTCTTAACTCAAGAGATGCAAACGTAGCAGTCAATGACTCAACAGCAGGTGTAAAATCAAAGGTTGCTATAAACTCAAGGCTCTTTCTTTCAACAAACAAGGGGCTCAAAGTCAACCTTTTTCTACTTAGCGCGTCCGCCACCACATTACCCTTGCCAGGGGTATAAGCTATATCGAAGTCATATGATGCCAAGAATTCCATCCACCGCTGTTGCCTCAGATTCAAGTCTTTCTGTGAGAAGAGGTACTTAAGCGATTTGTGGTCGGTATACACCTCGAACCTCTCCCCTAGAAGATAATGGCGCCAAGCTTTAAGTGCAAAAACAATCGCGGCCAACTCCAAGTCATGCGTGGGATAGTTTTTCTCATGAACTTTAAGTTGTCTGCCCCCGTAGCATATTACTCTTCCTACTTGCATTAGGACAGCGCCTAATCCCGTGCCACACGCATCTGTGTACACGGTAAACATCTTACCTCCATCGGGTAATGTCAAAACTGGAGCTGTGGTGAGGGCTCTCTTAAGCCTCTGAAAAGCAGCGTCACATTCTATGTCCCATGCAAAAGCTAGGTTCTTCTTTGTTAACTTAGTAAGAGGGGCTGAAATCTTAGTGAAGTCCTTAATGAACTTCCTGTAGTAGCCTGCCAAACCGAGAAAGCTCCTCACCTCCGTTGCATTCTTAGGAATTTTCCAGTCCTGTACTGTAACTGTCTTTGCGGGGTCCACGGCTATGCCTTGCTTAGAAACTATATGTCCAAGGAATCGAACTTCCTTCCTCCAAAAAGGTCATTTGGAGAACTTAGCCTTTAATTGGTGTGCCCTAAGCGTTTCCATGACTTCCTTGAGATGTTTAGCATGATCTTCTTCATCTTTTGAGAAGATCAAAATATCATCCACGAAAACTACCACAAACTTGTTAAGGAACTCCCGAAACACCCTACTCATCAAATCTACAAAGTACGCGGGTGCATTCGTTAATCCAAACGGCATGACGAGCGATTCGAAGAACCCATCTGGAGTCCTAAACGCAGTTTTGTCACTGCTATCCTCAGCCACTCTAAGCTGATGGAATCCTGTGGCTAGATCGAGTTGAGAGAAAACAGATGCTCCCACAAGCTGGTCAAACAAATCGTCGATTCTTGGTAGTGGGTGCCTATTCTTCTTTATCAGCTTGTTTAACTCACAATAATCTACGCATAGACGAAGCGATCCATCCGCCTTAGTAGCGAATACCACCGGAGCACCCCATTCAGAAATGCTTCGCCTTATGAAATTTTTCTCAAGCAACTCGTTAACTTGTTTACTTAGCTCTCTTCTTTCTCGCGGGGCCATGTGCCTAACAGGCAATGAAACTGGCTTGGCATTATCAACAAGATAAATTCGGAAGTCTATCTCGCGTTTAGGAGGTAACCCCCTCACTTCATCAAAGACATCTGGATATTCTCGGACCACTCTCACAGATTGCAAATTATCGTCGGACGAGTCAAGGGATTCAGGATAACACAACATGACCGGACCCTTAGGGTTACAAGAAATTTCAAGGGTATTACCAAGGCGAGTCATGAGGCTCACTACCCTTCGTTCACAATCAATAATGGCTCCATAATCGGACAGCCAATCCATACCTAGGATCAGACCGTATCCCATAAATCGGAGAACATAAGCATTACACGTGAATTCTACGCTTAAGATAGAGATCCTCAAATCCACACACATCATAGATAAATGGGCGGAGCCCCTAATTGGATTTGAAACTATAACGGGATCCTCAACCAGACTAGTACTTAGGTGCAGATTTTCAACAATATCAGAAGAAATAAAAGTATGCGATGCGCCAGAGTCAAATAAGGTTCGAACAGGAAAGTCAGAAATGTAAACAAGGTTTCTACGGAAATATTACTACCTCGGTCAAGAGCTGGAATGGTGTTGAGAGCATACAACTGCCCTCCAGAAGGTCCTGCTCGCTGGGTCTGCCCCTGCCCTTGCTTCTTAGGGCAATCCTTGCTGATGTGTCCAGTATCTCCACAATGAAAGCATTCACCCAACTTCCTCTTCTTCTTTCTACAGTCTTTAGCTAGATGTCCAGTAATACCAAAAAAGTTGCACTTCCTCGTCTCACGTGGTTTGTTGTTGCCCTTGTTATTCTTGCTGTTTCCCTTCTTGAAGTCAGCTTTCTTATTCTGAGTCTCATTAGGCTTAACCTCCTTCTTGCTATTCTTGTCTTCCTCATGAAGTAGAGCCATATTCACCAAGCTTTCAAAGATCGCCCCCATGGGTATATGAGTTAGGACCAAGCTGTGTAGTGGCTCGTTCAATCCTCGAGCAAAGCGTACAGCCTTTTTCTGGGCTGTGTTGACCAAATACAAACCGAACCGAGCAAGCTGATTAAACTTATTCACGTATTCCCTAACAGACATGTCCCCTTGCTTGAGTGCTAGGAACCTCTCCATCTGAAGGTTTTCTTCTGCTGACGATAAGAATTTAAGCCCAAATCTCTCTCTAAAGTCTGCCCAAGTCTCAATTGGCCTGGTAGCGTTGGTGACTTCCCACCAAAATGCAGCTTCCTCTTTCAACAACCAAGCTGCCAATTGAACTTTCCTATGGTCCTCCATATCAAAGATAATGAACAAGTCTTCCGTCTCCTTTAGCCAGTTTCGTGCCTCAACAAAGGTTTCAGTTCCAACGAAGTTCTTGCCGCCCATTGCTTTAAAGTCTTTGCATATTTTGGCAAAGGCGGTACCAGGAGGAGGAGGAACCGCGACCACTGCGGGAGGATGAGGAGGAATGTCTACCGTGCCCGCGTCGTTGGCCCTGGCTTCTAAGTACATTCGGAACCATCCAGGCACGGGTATTCCCTCGGGCAGGTTAAGATCAGCCATGCTGAAAAACGAAAAGAAAAGATTCAAACGAGGAAACAAAGGAAAGTGCTAATGGCTTCTTAGGGAATAGCCTTTTTAAACATAAAACTTTTCTTGAAAAATGCTTATTTATAAATGGTTTTGAAAATAGTTTCGGAAGGTTTTTAAAACTTTTGCCCAGCCTGGTAACCTTCTGCTCTGATACAAAATGTAACACCCCACCTCCGCTAGGGTTACTCAGAAAGGGAATGCACTAGTTTTGGTGGATTATTATCTAGGTAAACATGCACAGAGATATCACAAGACAGAACATAAATAAAGCAGCGGTAGAAATTAAAAACCAACTTTTAATTTCTTCCAAGAAAAGACACCTCATATATCCAAGATACAAATTATCCCATTACATCAAGTTCCAAATAAAGAAGCATAAACTTAAGATAATAAAAGTAAATTATTCCCCATAAATAGCAGAAGCAGCCATATCATAGCTCAAGACCAAACCGTACATGAGCTGTCAGAAAGCAAGCTAAGTCCAAGCCAAGAGCTAGTGTTTACTCCCTGAGAACCTGGGGGGAAAACGAAAGAAAAAGAGGTGAAAGAAAAAGGGTCAGTCAGAAAGACTGGTAAGCCCTAGTGACTTTCAGTATGAAAACTAGTAAAGGTAACATGATATGTGAAAACTGGAATTAAACATAAGGATGATAACAGAACTGGTAGGATAATTAAGATAACAAGATAAGTCAAGTCTAGCATCGCATATTCAAGGTTCGCTGCACCAACTGTACTAGTATTCTAACCCATGTCAAGTATTAACCCTGAAATGATCTCTTGACCTAGTATCATGAAGTGACCCATTACGGGGTCCTACGGTACGATCTACTAATCGATCGGCTCCCTACAAGTTCTAGCTCGTCATGTGTCTGTGTCATACGGCCCTATCCTGAAATGTAGTTACCTGTGCTAGGTCCACCATAGGGTGTATCAAGTCCTATAGTGCCAACCACCGACACGAATCAAGCACGCATAGTGTAAATCTACGGGTGCCCAATGCCTGCTTTTTCAACTCCGGACTATGTGCACGACCATAGTCTGCCTGAACCTACAATGGCGCACCTACTCAGCCGTCGTTCTGGTCGCTTACAATCAGCTCAGTAATCGTGCCCCACCCTGCCTAGTCCCAGGGTATCGTGATACATCTAAGTGGGTTACTACTGAAAAGGACCACGTAACTAGGGTTTCTAATGGGTTAAGTGTTGTCATTCAAATTCGTGACTTAACCCTATCCAAGTCATGTACCAAGTTGGTTAAGTGTGTTCAACCGGTTCATGACTTAACCCTATCAAATCATCGTGTCAAGTTGGTTAAGTATATTCAAGTGGTTCATGACTTAACCCTATCATGTGGCATTAATTCATTAGTGCACCTCAACCTCTCACATTAGACTAACTGTTGTGGTTACTGGATTTGTCGGGCGGTTCTTGGCAGATTTACACCACAACATAGTTTAACCTCGGGTTTTACGTGCGATATGACCAACTACCCACATTGGATCCTATTGTTTGCAGCCACTGGATTTGTCGGGCGGTTCCGGGCAGATTTACACTGCAAACTCAACCTAACCTCGAGTTGTCCATTTTCAAGTTTATCTAATTGTCATGCCCACGTTCAAGTTTTCATGTCAAAATTCATGTCATGTCGTGTCCAGTTCATGTCCATATCCAGGTTCAAGTTATAATAACGTTCATGTTCAAGTTCAAAGTCAATTCATGTTTTACCTAGTCTACCCCAATCGTATTCCCATCCCACTTAAGCTCGAACCGATACAAATAAATCTAATTAGGGAATAACATAAAAATGGACGGGTATAAGGTGGCAAAAGTGGTTACTAGCATAGCATGGTATGACTTGATAAAAGATTATAACATTACTGGCATATGGAATATTGGCCTCAAACATAAAGATTCCAAATCTAGCAAAATAAGTTACTAGTCAAGATAACAGTTGTCATAAGGTGATAGTATAGTCATGGTAATGATTGACATAATGTGATAGCATAGTCATGGTAATGATTAACATAAGGTGATAGTCATAAACTTGTGACTAATAGCAGATTCAATATGTTAATATGAGGGGTTTTCTTTTTGATGTACAACATGAAAAGGCCCCAAATCAATGTCATAACATATCCAAAAGTCAAGATCCAAGATGAACAAGAATGGATGTAAAACAGTCATCATACATAGGTCCAATTTCAATTTACATCATATTCATATTACATTTACAGTTTAAATCTAAAAATAACTGGGGCTTACATATTGTGGTTCAAGAATTAGAAAAGAGAGCCGATGTTGAATCTTTATATGCTTAGTCAAGTCCTAATAGAAATCCCTAAATCAGCAATTCTCTTAACGCAGTCTCAACGTAGAAGAAGCAGTCCCTTTCACAAACTTTTCAACCAGAATTAGAGCAGCATAAGGTCAGAAAGAATTTTGTGTAGAGAGACTAGTGTTAGGGGCTGTATTTATAGGGTCAGGTCAACGAATGTGGACAGAAACGAGGCCAGAAACATCAAAGTGAATCCAGCTCCAAAAAAGGGCTCGGGCACCAGGTCGACCCCCATGTCGACCTGGTCCTGGGTAGGTCAACTACATAGTCGACCCCCAGGTCGACCTGGTCCTGGGCGGGAAATTTCCCGCCCAGTTCATTCTGAGGTTTGAATTTCGAATTTTGAATTCGAATTGAGTTGTTTTGAACTTGAAAACTTCTGAAAACTTCGAATGGTCATAACTTGGTCATACGGGCTCCGATTTTCGAAAACTCGGACTCGTTTCTAAGCAGAATTTCGAGACGAACGCAATGGCGTAAACCGTTTCCCTTGATTCTTATTTTAAAAATTAATTCTGCCTTGATTTATGGTTATTACACGTTATAAAAACACGGGTTGTTACAGTAGCGGTATAAAAATGTGATTTTTATCCATATAGAGCGAATTAAAAATGTGATTTTTAATGTAAACTTCCTGAAACAGACTGCGTTGGAAGCACGATGAAGATTTTCTTCAAACGAAGAGCCGTGGCGTTGGGTTTAGCTAGTCGGTGAGAACTCATCACTTTTATTTTATTTTCTAGTTGAAATATATACTAGGATGCAGACGGTGTTTAGTAGCACCCGACACCCGTCGTCCACAGACCATGGATGACTTGTTTGATTGATGTGTTTTGAAAATTGATTGTGTGATGTGGATTGAATAAATATTTTATAGTTAAAAATATAATTTTTAAAGTGTATATAAATTAAAATATTTATAAACAAATCGGACGATTTATTTATATACACACATTTGACTGATATTGATTGGGACGATAAATTTTACACATCGCCCAACTGCACAAATAGAACCTGTGTTTGTTGTTTTAAAACCCCACAAGGTTATTGGGATGAAATATGACATACACTAATCCCAATAATTAGTTGTATGTCGATCGATTGATTGACAGGCTGTGTAAGCGTTGAATATTTATATTCAATGCTTATATAGTGTAGAATGCACTCTGGATGATGGATTGCTGTTTTCATTATTACGATACACATTTGTTGTGTGAAATCCATATAATCACATTAAATGGTAATTGACTGTGTCTGATTCCAGTTCTGAATTATCGAATATTTAAAATAATATTCAGCGAATATTGAAATGTGAAGCCGTGTTAAGTAGTTAAACGCCATTTTAACACAAATGGAATTTTGTCGCTTTTATTCATTTTACAATGAATATCGAAAGTGATTTCAAAATCCGATATTTTGAAATGAATTGAAATTCGAATTAAATTGAATTGAAATTCAAATTAAATTGAATTGAATTGAAATTCGAATTAAATTGAATTGAATTGAAATTCGAATTAAATTGAAATGAATTGAAATTCGAATTAAATTGAAATAAATTGAAATACGAATTAAATTGAAATTCGAATTAAATTAAAAAGAATTGAAATTCGAATTAGATTGAAATAGAATTGAAATCGTTTTGAATTGAATTTAAAACGTATTGAAATTGAACTGAAATCGATTTGAATTGAAACTAATTTGGATTGTAATTGATTTGAATCGAAACGGATTTGAATTGAAATCGAGTTGAAATGAATTTATAGCGAATTTATATTGGAAAGATTCAATTTTGATTTGAATTTGAGATGGAAGTTGAAATCGTTTTGAAAACGAATTTAAAACAATTTATAAAATACGTTTTAAAAGGAAATCGACAATATATATATATATATATATAATATATTATATATATATATAGATAATGGCCTGAATAGAACGGGCCGCGCTGCGGCAGTTTGTGAATTTCGACCATTGACTTCGAATGGATATTATGGGAGATCCGACGGTCGGATTCTCCTAAAACCGGAACCGTTGGGTTCGTACCGAAAAGGGATTTCTAAAGAATATTAGAGATTTGAAATCTAACAGTTGGATTTGGAATTATGTCCAAATCAAATTTGGAAAAGGTCGATGTAAGTGCATTTCGATGGCCGTTGATGGAAATCGACTGTACGGGCCTTGATAAAATTATTAAAAATAGTAATAATTTGTGTAAAATCATAAGAAATGATTTGGGAAGAATTGGGATGAAAAAATCCATATTTGAAAAGATAAAAGTAGATTTTTATCGAAATGAACTAGTTTTGAACTAGAATAATAATTTATTTATTTTTAAAATAAATAAATTGGATTTGAAATGGTTTTGAAAATAACCAGAATTTTCAATAATTGAATTGGAATGGATTTGAATCGAAATCCTCTTCGGAATAGTTCGATGTTGGATTTCGTAATTATACAGATGTTGTTACGGAAATTTCAAAGATATATTTAAATCGTTATTTCCAATACGATATTTGTTGGTTTCAGAATTTGATACTGAATATAAGCCAATATATTTTCTATTCAGAACCTTGTGTTTAATATCAAATGGGATTTTGGGTTGTCGTGAACGGTATCTTCAATAATACTGTTCTTAAACTCAAATGGAGTTAAGAAAATTAGGAACTAACTGGGGATCAGTTAAGTTGGAGGGTTTCTTGGATATTGATCCGATGTTGGTTTCGGCCTTCGGGGTTAATATTTTAGGGAACTGTCCTCTTACTAATTTACGGTTAGGGACTGATTGAAATGTGATGTGATTTTGGGGTTTATCGTGAACCGTGTTTTAAATGACATCGGTTCTTTAACCCAATTAAAGATTAAAACTAAGTGGAGTTTTAATGAATCTTTAATTAGATTGAAAAGATCGAGAATGCAGTTTTGCTCCAGGCGATAGTTAAATCTTTAATTAGATTTGAACGTGAATGGTAATTGAGTTTACCGATAACACCGTGGTGTTAGATATGAAGTATTACCAGTTTTACTTCATGGGATGAATAGGTTGGGATTGGGAAATTTAAAACAAATGATTACTTCGGTAAGGTTCGTTAATCCCGACTAGTTTGGGTAAACCATAATTTGGTTTGAATTAATATTCAAAAGGAGATTAAAGAATAAATTTAAAGAATTTATCCTTGATAAAATTAATGGGAACCTTTCCCTAAGAATGTGAAATTTAGAAACTAACTGTAGGTTAGTTAAGAAGAATGGTTTCCTGTGTATTGATCTGATGTTGGTTTCGGCCTTCGGGGTTAATATTTGGGGAATTGTTCTCTTACTAATTTACGGTTAGCGACTAATGAACTGGAATGAGGCGTATGTTGTGTTTGTGTAACACTTGTTTATAATATATGCGAGTTATTCGGAAAGACCGGGTTTATCCCATTTTGAATAACTGATACGATGATAAGTCAAAGACGAAGACGGTGGTCGAAGACCGGAGGTCTTCACGTCATTTGGGTGATTACTGATGAGATTGATTGGGCCATACACCCAAGAGGAGGGAATCAGTTAGTTGTCGTCCAGACGTACTTGGAGATCGATCGATATGCGGGGTACTAGGTGCCTCCGGTTTCGTTCAGACCCAGTACGAACTTGTAAATGGACTGTGTGTCTGACATTGGATTTTATTCTGTGTGATTGACTTCTATTAAATATATATCTGTTTGGTGGCGAAGAATTTATTCTCTTGCTTAACGCCCTTCTCTGAGACGTACGAGCTCAGGGGTTATATATTGATGGATATCGAACGCATGGAGTGAATTGCCTGTGTGGCATGCCTAAGTGGCAATTGATCAGGGCTTCTGTTGAAAAGCAAAGTCTTGTGGTTGATGATCAAAGCACGGCCTGTGTGGCATAGCTTTGTGTAGCGTTGATTCGCGATCCTCACACCCCGGTTGTGAACCAGAAATGGGAGAAGGACCTCAGGGAGGACATGCGTTCCTTTCTAGCTAGAAGTGGCGTCAGTGGTTTTACACGCCCTGACGAGTTTGACTTATGTGGTTGTTGCTGTTGTGAGGCTCCTAAGATATATCGGTGACTATGTGAAGCCGATGGGGTCATTTGTTGGCTCATTGACGCCCCAAAGGGATGGGAAACGCAGTGTTCAGGCATTTTAATCCACATTGGTGGACCGGCCCTGACGATCCAAGGGTCACTCGAGCTCTGATCCTGAGACACGGGCTAGAGCGTCTTGAATTCGGTGAGGACTATCTTTTTCCTTGGTTCACAAATTGAAATCCAGCTTCCAATACGTGACTTTGCGGTTTTATTTGTAGATCCTAGTATGGCGACATGATATATGGTACCTATGCCGTCTATGATTGATATTCATGATTTGAAGTTGTTTGATACACTATGCACTTATGATAGTATCAAATGATTTGTTTTAAACGTACCAAGCATGTTTGGCTATTATAAGGGAAAACCCTATCCTCTGGCTTGCGTTGCATTGTGTGATGGGACCTGGGTCTTATAATAGCTTCATTTTTCTTTATTTAGCATTGTGCTATTTGTTTTATGCACTGGTATTCTTAGGAGGAAACCCATTCTGTGTTATACGGCGTGGTCCCTTGATTTACCTAACTTTAAAAATAAAGATTAATAACTGTTTTAGTTCTCACACCAGTCACATGACTGACCTGGAGTTTATTGTTTTAACCTAAACTCTGGGTGCCCTTATTTTGACACGGGCAGCTAGTAGTTTTGGTTTTGCAGATTTATATTCACAGGAACCTGATTTATAGCTGGGATGATATCCGGAAAGCTCTGCATCCGTATATGTCTTCTAGTTGTGTTTTGTATTATTTTTCCGCTGCTATGTAATTTATTGTAATCTCTGATAATTATGGAATGTATTTTATTCATTCATACTCTGTATATTCTTGTAACCTGATGAATTGTTGTAATTAACAATGAAATGTTCTTCTGTCTGCTTTCTGATGTGGCTCGTTCTCAACTCAATCCGTGATTTCCCGTAAGGGGGATTTTTGGTCGTAACATCTTGGTATCAGAGCTTTGGTTTACAGAGCTCGGAGAACAAGACACATTAGAACCAAATGAAGGAATTCATCAGAAATTGGATTAGTAATATTCAATGGGAATGACTCGTTAAAGATGGGATCAGTAATATCCTAGAACGAGTGTGAAGAGTATATTTATAAAAAAAATGAATGAAAATAAACTTTGTTTTGAAAATTTAAATCAATTATTCGTATTTGATTATTTATTTTATATTGATTTGGACAATCAAGTATATAAAGATTTTTGTATATACGTCAGATCCACGTGCGTATGAAGTTTTAATATACTGGATAGATATAGAATCACATTCTAGTCGCCTGGAGACGGTTCTGATGATCGCTATAGTACGTACATCATCAGAATTTATATTCGAGTTTCGAAAGTTGGACTTCTATATGATTCCAATCGACTGTGTGAGAACCAAAATTAGATAGGGCTTATTGTTGTGATTTGGCAACAAAAATATGATTTTTTGACTATATATCAAAATTATGAATTTGAAAAGCTAATCAACTAATTGATTGCTGGTTATGTTATTTGATTATTGGTTGAGTAATTAAAATTTGAAAGCCAATTTGAACCAAAAAGTGAATTGTATTGAAAATTTATCGCATTTGCATGCATGTACATGTACTTACGTTGAACAGGTCATAGCAAGGAGGCTAGAGCAGAAGAATAAAATTGTTTGCCCGACAAGTAGGTACATGTTTACCATAATTTACTATTTTGTTTGGGTGATGATGATTTTATGAGCCGATTGGCTAGTCGCTTGGCCTTTTCTTTTTCTTTTGGATTGAAGAAGGCCATGGGAGGCTATATGAAATATCCCGAAGTCCCCGGTGCAGGGGAGGTTATGGCGAAATTTTTCGAAAATTTAGGGTGTTAGCCAAATTTTTGTAAAATTTGAAATGTTCTTAGAAACTGAAAAGTTTTAGAACTTAAGCCATAATGAAAATAATGGAAGTTGAGTTGATTAGTTAAACAACTTTTGGCTTCGTTCCTTTTCGGGGATGAAAAGTTTTAAGTGGGGTAGATTGTAATAAACAGGAAATCCGAGCCAATTTAAAATTTTTATTTTGGCAATTTCAGTGAATTTTGAAGATTTAAAATGAATTATTTTAAACAATGGCGACGTGAAATTTATTTTGAATAGAATTAGAATGTATATATTTATATAGATCGTCGTTATAATATAAATAATATTTATAATTATATAAAAGGAATTGAAAATGGCGTGGTAGCTCGATAATTCGATTTCAAAGTTCAAATGAATGTACAGGATTCAAAATAAACCAGATTTTAGCGAAACCAAAAATATTTGAATCTATTTGATAATATCTTTCCAACGAATCCGAAAAATTGAAATTTCATAGCGAGGATAAAAAGATACGTCCAGTTGAAAATTCAGAATAGTCGCTATGGAATTTCGGCCCTTAAAAATGGGAATTTTGCTAACGACCTCGGTTTTCGACGAAACCACTTTTTTTGGATCCGTGATGTCAAGTTATTGCTAGGTTTCAAAATTCGTAATTTTCTGAATCAATATGTGAGTGTGGCAAAGGAAAACACGTTTGACCGGTTTCAGTTGATTTTGATCGACTGGAAAATGGCCATTTTTCAAACGGTCTCAGAATTCGACAAAATTAGTTTTGTTAGGACCGTATCATCAATACGAAGCTGGAAAATATTTTTTCAGGAATTTTTAGAGTCCGTGCGTGGCCCCAGTAAATTGAAATGTGTGTTCAAATTCAATATATAGATTTATATTTTGATTTTGACAAAAACTGATCGAATCAGCTTACAATACATATCCCATTGTGTTCGGAATGGAGGTAATTAGCTATGGACGACAATCGTTGGGTTTGAATCGGGATTCGAAATAAAAGTCAACGTAGTTGGAAATTAAATTAATAAATAATATATATATATATATATATATATATATATTAAGCCCCCCTCACTATCTTTCATCGATCAGAAAAGAAAATTAAAAAAAAAACCGCCGCCTCCCACGAAATCCCCCCCCCCCCCCCGCGCGCCCGCCAGCGCCGCCGCCGTTCAACTCCCCTCCTCCCGATCCTCTCTCTCCTCTCTACCCTCGTCAGCCTCCCTCCCTCTCCACGTGAACCCCTCGAGTCCCTCCCTGAACCGCGAGCCAAACCCGCATCGCCACCCACCACCTGTCACCGCCACCGTACCTCCCCTAGCAGACCACCGAAGCTCCGACGCCCCCTCGCCGATTGTCAGACCCCCCTGCCCTCCAGGTTTTTTTATTCATTTCTTTTAGTTTAAACTAAGTTAAATATACATAGAAAAATTTCAGTTTTTGATTTAAAAATAGATATAGTTTAAAAATAAAAAGATACGATTTTATTTAGATGAAGGTGGGATTTTTATCAACATAAAGTTTGATTTTTAAACGCAAAAAGATTCGATCTTTCTTGATTAAAAAGTTATGATTTTCAACAAAGTGAAAATAGAATTTTCATCGAAGTAGAAATAAAATTTTTAGCGGTGTAAAAATAGAATTTTTATCTATATAGTAGCGATGTAAAAATAGAATTTTTATCTATATAGTAGCGATGTAAAAATAGAATTTTTATCTATATAGTAGTGATGTAAAAATAGATTTTTTATCTATATAGTAGCGATGTAAAAATAGAATTTTTATCTATATAGTAGCGGTATAAAAATGTGATTTTTATCCATATAGAGCGAATTAAAAATATGATTTTTAATGTAAACTTCGTGAAACAGACTACGTCGGAAGCACGATGAAGATTTTCTACCAATGAAGAGCCATGGCATTTGGTTTAGCTAGTCGGTGAGAACTCCTCACTTTTATTTTATTTACTAGTTGAAATATATACTAGGCTGCAGATGGTGTTTAGTAGCACCCAACACCCGTCGTCCACAAACCATGGATGACTTGTTTGATTGATGTGTTTTGAAAATTGATTGTGTGATGTGGATTGAATAAATATTTTATAGTTAAAAATATAATTTTTAACATGTATATAAAATAAAAAATTTATAAATAAATTGGATGATTTGTTTATATACACACATTTGACTGATATTGATTGAGACGATAAATTTTACACATCACCCAACTGCACAAATAGAACCTGTGTTTGTTGTTTGAAAACCCCACACGGGTGTTGGAATGAAATATGACATACACTAATCCCAATAATTAGTTGTATATCGATCGATTGATTGACAGGCTGTGTAAGCGTTGAATATTTATATTCAATGCTTATACAGTGTAAAATGCACTCTGGATGATGGATTGCTGTTTCCATTATTGTTATACACATTTGTTGTGTGAAATCCATATATTCACATTATATGGTAATTGATTGTGTTTGATTCCAGTTCAGAATTATCGAATATTTTAAAATAATATTCAGTGAATATTGAAATGTGAAGCTGTGTTAAGTAGTTAAACGTCATTTTAACACGAACGGGAATTTTGTTGATTTTATTAATTTTACAATGAATATCGAAAGTGATTTCAAAATCTGATATTTTGAAATGAATTGAAATTCGAATTAAATTGAATTGAATTGAAATTCGAATTAAATTGAATTGAAATTCGAGTTAAATTGAATTAAATTGAAATTCGAATTAAATTGAAATGAATTGAAATTCGAATTAAATTGAAATAAATTGAAATTCGAATTAAATTGAAATTCGAATTAAATTGAAATTCGAATTAAATTAAAAAGAATTAAAATTCAAATTAGATTGAAATAGAATTGAAATCGTTTTGAATTGAATTTAAAACGTATTGAAATTGAAATGAAATCGTATTGAATTGAAACCAATTTGGATTGAAATTGATTTGAATTGAAACGGATTTGAATTGAAATCGAGTTGAAATGAATTTAATGCGAATTTATATTGGAAAGATTCAATTTTGATTTGAATTTGAGATAGAAGTTGAAATTGTTTTGAAAACGAATTTAAAACGATATATAAAATACGTTTTAAAAGGAAATCGACAAAATATATATATAATATATATATTATGTATATAATGGCCTGAATAGAACGCGCCGCGCTGCGGTAGTTCGCGAATTTCGACCATTGACTTCGAATGGATATTACGGGAGATCCGACCGTCGGGTTCTCCTAAAACCAGAACCGTTGAGTTCGTATCGAAAAGGGATTTCTAATGAATATTAGAGATATGAAATCTAACGGTTGATTTGGAATTATGTCCAAATCAAATTTGGAAAAGGTCGCTGTAAGTGAAGTTCGATGGCCGTTGATGGAAATCGACTGTACGGGCCTTGATAAAATTATTAAAAATAGTAATAATTTGTGTAAAATCATAAGAAATGATTTGGGAAGAATTGGGATGAAAAACTCCATATTTGAAAAGATAAAAGTAGACTTTTATCGAAATGAACTAGTTTTGAACTAGAATAATAATTTGTTTATTTCTAAAATAAATAAATTGGATTTGAAATCGTTTTGAAAATAACCTGAATTTTCAACAATTGAATTGGAATGGATTTGAATCGAAATCATCTTCGGAATAGTTCGATGTTGGATTTCGTGATTATACAGATGTTGTTACGGAAATTTGAAAGATATATTTATATCGTTATTTCCAATACGATATTTTTGGTTTCAAAATTTGGTATTGAATATAAGCCGATATATTTTCTATTCAGAACCTTATGTTTAATATCAAATGGGATTTTGGGTTGTCATGAATGGTATCTTTAATAATACTGTTTTTAAACCCAAATGGAGTTAAGAAATTTAGAAACTAACTAGGGATCAGTTAAGTTGGAGGGTTTCTTGGATATTGATCTGATGTTGGTTTCGGCCTTCGGGGTTAATATTTTAGGGAACTGTCCTCCTACTAATTTACGGTTAGGGACTGATTGAAATGTGATGTGATCTTAGGGTTTATCGTGAACCGTGTTTTAAATGACATCGGTTCTTTAACCCAATTAAAGATTAAAACTAAGTGGAGTTTTAATGAATCTTAAATTAGATAGAAAAGATCGAGAATGGAGTATCATCAGTTTTGCTCCAGGAGATAGTTAAATCTTTAATTAGATTTGAACGTGAAATGGTAATTGAATTTACCGATAACACCGTGGTGTTAGGTATGAAGTATTACCGGTTTTACTTCATGGGATGAATAGGTTGGGATTGGGAAATTTAAAACAAATGATTACTTCGGTAAGGTTCGTTAATCCTGGCTAGTTTGGATAAACCATAATTTGGTTTGAATTGATATTCAAAAGGAGATTAAAGAATAAATTTAAAGAATTTATCTTTGATAAAATTAACGGGATCCTTTCCCAAAGAATGTGAAATTTAGAAACTAATTGTAGGTTAGTTAAGAAGAATGGTTTCCTGTGTATTGATCTGATGTTGGTTTCGGCCTTCGGGGTTAATATTTGGGGAATTGTTCTCTTACTAATTTACGGTTAACGACTGATGAACTGGAATGAGGCGTATGTTGTGTTTGTGTAACACTTGTTTATAATATACGCGAGTTATTCAGAAAGACCGGGTTTATCCCATTCTGAATAACTGATACGACGATAAGTCAAAGATGAAGATGGTGGTCGAAGACCGGAGGTCTTTACGTCGTTTGGGTGATTACTGATGATCTTGATTGGGCCGTACACCCAAGAGGAGGGAATCAGTTAGTGGTCGTCCAGACCTACTTGGAGATCGATGGATATGCGGGGTACTAGGTGCCTCCGGTTTCGTTCAGACCCAGAACGAACTTGTAAATGGACTGTGTGTCTGACATTGGATTTTATTCTGTGTGATTGATTTCTATTAAATATATATCTGTTTGGCGGCGGAGAATTTATTCTCTTGCTTAACGTCCTTCTCTGAGACGTACGAGCTCAGGGGTTATATATTGATGGATATCGAACGCATGGAGTGAATTGCCTGTGTGGCATGCCTAAGTGGCAATTGATCAGGGCTTCTGTTGAAAAGCAAAGTCTTGTGGTTGATGATCAAAGCACGGCCTGTGTTGCATAGCTTTTTGTAGCGTTGATTCGCGATCCTGACACCCCGGTTGTGAACCAGAAACGGGAGAAGGACCTCAGGGAGGACATGCTTTTCTTTCTAGCTAGAAGTGGCGTCAGTGGTATTACACGCCCTGACGAGTTTGACTTATGTGGTTGTTGCTATTACGAGGCGCCTCGGATATATCGGTGACTATGTGAAGCCAATGGGATTATTTGTTGGCTCATTGACGCCCCAAAGGGCGGGGAAACGCAGTGTTCAGGCATTTTAATCCACAGTGGTGGACCGACCCTGACGATCCAAGGCTCACTCGAGCTCTGATCCTGAGACACGGGCTAGAGCGTCTCGAATTCGGTGAGGACTATCTTTTGCCCTGGTTCATAGATGGAAATCCAGCTTCCAATACGTGACTTTGCGGTTTTATTTGTAGAGCCTAGTATTGCGACATGATATATGGTACCCATGCCGTCTATGATTGATATTTATGATTTGAAGTTGTTTTATACACTATGCACTTATGATAGTATCAAATGATTTGTTTTAAACGTACCAAGCATGTTTGGCTATTATAAGGGAAAACCCTATCCTACGGCTTGCGTTGCATTGTGTGATGGGACCTGGGTCTTATAATAGTTTCATTTTTCTTTATTTAGCATTGCGCTGTTTGTTTTATGCACTGGTATTCTTGGGAGGAAACCCGTTCCGTGTTATACGGCGTGGTCCCTTGATTCACCTAACTTTAAAAATAAAGATTAATAACTGTTTTAATTATCACACCAGTCACATGACTGACCTGGAGTTTATTGTTTTAACCTAAACTCTGGGTGCCCTTATTTTGATACGGGAAGCTAGTAGTTTTGGTTTTGTAGATTTATATTCACAGGAACCTGGTTTACAGCCGGGATGATATCCGGAAAGCTCTGTATCCGTATATGTCTTCTAGTTGTGTTTTTTATTATTTTTCCACTGCTATGTAATTTATTGTAATCTCTGATAATTGTGGAATGTATTTTATTCATTCATACTCTGTACATTCTTGTAATCTGATGAATTATTGTAATTAATAATGAAATGTTCTTCTGTCTGTGTTCTGATGTGGCTCATTCTCAACTCAATCCGTGATTTCCCGTAAGGAGGATTTCGGGTAGTAACACGGAGTTTATTGTTTTAACCTAAACTCTGGGTGCCCTTATTTTGACAAGGGCAGCTAGTAGTTTTGGTTTTGCATATTTATATTCATAGGAACTTGGTTTACAGCTGGAACGATACTTGGAAAGCTCTTGTATCCGCGTATTACTTTCAGTTGTGTTTTGTATTATTTTCCACTGCTATATAATGTATTTTAATCTCTGATATTTATTGAATGTATAATATTTATTTATACTCTGTATATTCTTGTATTCTGATGT
This sequence comes from Allium sativum, assembly GCA_030737875.1. NCBI lineage: Eukaryota > Viridiplantae > Streptophyta > Magnoliopsida > Asparagales > Amaryllidaceae > Allium > Allium sativum. Next base: position 968,749,835 of record CM060918.1, on the reverse strand, counting down.
AATTGTTGTAATAAACAATGAAATGTTCTTCTGTTTGTGTTCCGATGTGTCTTGTCCTCAAAGTATCCGGGCTTTCCTTACCGGGGAAGTTACGGGTCTTGACAGTTGTATCAGAGCTTTGGTTTAAAAAGCTCAGAGAACAAGGCACGTTAGAACCATATGAAAGAATTCATCAGAAATTGGATTAGTAATATCCAATGGGAATGACTCGTTAGAGATAGGATCAGTAGCATCCTAGAACGAGTGTAAAGAGTGTTGTTTTGAAAAATAAAATTGAAAACAAGTTTTGTTTTGAAAATTTAATTCAATTATTCGTATTTGAATATTTATTTATATTGATTTGGACTATCCAGTATGTAAAGATTTTGCGTATACGTCTGATCCGCATGTATTCGAAGTTTTAATATATTGGATAGATATAGAATCACACTGTAGTCGCCCGGAGATGATTCTGATGATTGATCAATCACCATCAGTGTTTATATTCGAGCGACAAAAGTGAGATATCTATATATTTCCTATTGACTGGTGTGAGAACCAAAATATAGTTAGAATATATTGTTGTGATTTGGCACCAAAAATGTGATTTTTGACTATATATCAAAATTATGTGATTTAAAAGACAATCAACTAATTGATTGCTGGTTGTGTTGTTTGATTATTGGTTGATTAATTAAAATGTTGAACCTATAGCCAAATTGAACCAAATAGTGGGTTGTATTGAAAATTAGTCTCATTTGCATGCATATACATGTACTTACATTGAACATGTCATAGCAAGGAGGCTAGAGCAGAAGAATAAAATTGTTTGCCCGACAAATAGGTACATGTTTAATAATTTATTGGGTTTTGGATGATTTTATAAGCCGATTGGCTAGCAGCTTGGCTGTTTCTTTATCTTTTTGGATTGATGAGGGCCATGGGAGGCTATTTGAAATATCCCGAAGTCCTCGGTGCAGGGAAGGTTATGGCGAAATTTTTCGAAAATTTAGGGTGTTAGCCAAATTTTTGAAAAATTTGAAAAGTTCTTAGAAACTGAAAAGTTAAGGAACTTAAGCCATAATGGAAATAAGGAAAGTTGAGTTGGTTTGTGAAACAACTTTCGGCTTCATTCCTTTTCGAGGACGAAAAGTTATAAGTGGGGGAGATTGTAATAACCCGGAAATCCGAGCCAATTTAAAAATTTTATTTTGGCAATTTTAGCGAATGTTGATTATTTAAAATGAATTATTTTAAATAATAACGACGAGAAATTTAAAATGAATAGAAATAGAACGTATATATTTATATAGATCATCGTTAGAATTTAAATAGATATTTTTAATTATAAAAGGAATTGAAAATGGCGCGGTAGTTCGAAAATTCGATTTCAAATTTCAAATGAATGTACAGGAATCAAAATAAACCGAATTTTAGCGAAACCAAAAATATTAGAATTTAATTGAGAATATCTTTCCAACGAATCCAAAAAATCAAAATTTCATAGCGGGAATAAAAAGTTATGTCTAGTTGAAAATTCAGATCAGTCGCTGTGGAATTCTGGCCCTTAAAAATGGAAATTTTGCAAATGACCTCGGTTTTCGATGAAACCACTTTTATTGGATCCGTGATGTCAAGTTATTGCTAGGTTTCAAAATTCGTAATTTTTCGAATCAATATGTGAGCATGGCAAAGGAAAACGCGTTTGACCAGTTTCAGTTGATTTTAATCAACTGAAAATTGGCCATTTTTCAAACGGTCTTCAAATTTGAAGAAATTAGTTTTTTTTAGGACCGTACCGTCAATACAAAGCTAGAAATAATTTTTTTGGAATTTTTGGAGTCCGTATGTGGCCCCGGTAAATTGAAATGTACGTTCAAAATTGAATATATAGATTTATATTTTGATTTTGATGAAAACTGATCGTAACAGTCGATCTGGCCTACGAAACATATCCCATTGTGTTCGGAATGGGGATAATATGCTATGGACGACAGTCAGTGGGTCTCGTTTGGAGGTCGAAAATAAAAGTTGCTTTTTGGGGGGGAATAAAATAATTAAATAATTATATATAAAACTCCCTCAACCCTTCTCTCTCTCGTTCAGAAGTCAAAGAGTAAAATAAAAAACCCGTTACCTCAAATTAAAGCCACCGCGGTCTGCTACCCTCCCCCACATCGCACTCCGCCTTCACCTCCACCAACGTCGAGCCACCATCCCCTTCCAGCCCTAGCCCGAAACCCTAAACCCCCTGACCGCAAATCCCCAAACCGAGCTCCACTGAAGCAGTCACCGCGTGCACTAGCCCCTGCAGCCAAATCGCCGGCACCGCCACACCCTAAGCCTCCGATCGCATCTGCCATGGCTGCCACCCTCCTGCGCGGGGCCCCTCTTCCACCAGTCCGACGCCACAACAAACATCAGAAATCCGTGAGTGTTTTACTTTGGTTTATATTTATTTTTGACTATATAAATATATGGTTTTAATTATATAGAAGGATGATTTTTAATTCAGAAAGAAACAAATTTTAATGGAGAAAGTCCATATTTTTGTTAAGGAAAAATTATATTTTTACTTATATAAAGATTAGATTTTTAAGGTGATAAAGATTTGATTTTTATCATATAAATGGCGTCATAAAAATGCGATCTTTATGTATATGATTTCAAAATAAAGATACGATTTTTATGTACATGTAGCGTTAGTATAAAAATATAATTTTTATATAGTGGTGAATATAAAAATATGATTTTTAATATATGAACTTCATATTAAAAATATGATTTTTGCCATGAACAGCGTGAAAAGGAGTGCGATGGAACAGATTGAAATCAAAACAAAATCCGAACCATTCAGAAATAAAGATTGGCGGAGTGGAACCCTCGGTGAGAACTCCTCACTTTTAATTTATTTTCTAGTTGAAATATATACTAGGATGCAGACGGTGCTTAGCAGCACCCGACTCCCGTCGTCCACGGACCATGGATGACTTGTTTGTTTGAATGCTGTGTTGTGAAATGTGATTGTGTGATGTGAAATGAAATAAAATATTTTATAGTGGAAAATATTTTATAGTTAAAAATATGATTTTTAACGTGTATACAAAATAAATAGTAATAAACAAATCGGATGATTTGTTTATATACACTGTTTGACTGATATTGATTGGGACGATAAATTTTACACATCGCCCAACCGCACAAATAAAATGTATGTTTGTTGATTTGAAACCCCACACGGGTATTGCGATGAGACTTGACGTACACTAATCCCGATTGTTTAGTTGTATGTCAATCGATGGGTTGACAGACTGTGTAAGCGTTAATTATTTATATTTAATGCTATGTAGTTGTGTGGTGCACTATGGATGATGGTGGATGTAACAACCCGTATTTTTGAATAACAACATTATAATGTAAATAAAGGCAGAATTAAATTGTAAAATCTGAATCAAGGGAAACGGGCTGTGCCATTGCGTTCGTCTCGGAAAAATACGCGAAATAGAGTCCTAGATTTCGAAAAACGGAGTCCGTATGACCAAGTTATGGCCCAATGAAGTTTTCAGAAAATTCCAAGCCCGAAAACAGTTTTTCAGCCAAAACGGGATAGGCGGAGATTTTCCCGCCCCAGGCAGGGTCGACACAGGGGTCGACACCCCTGTCGACCCCCCCCCCCCAATGGGTCGACACCCATGTCGACCCAGGTGTCGACGCCCATGTCGACCCAGGGGTCGACCCCCCCTGTCGGACCAGTTTTTCTGGTGCACCATTTTTACATGTTGAGTCTAGTTCTGGAAGTTTCTGACGGGAGTTGATGGCTCAGATTCGATTTAGGGTTAATCCTATGGTCTAAACTACCCCTAATCTCTATAAAAGGACCCTAGACCTAGCCTAAACCCTCATTAATCATTCCTACAACTAAATGCTGCCCAAATGTTTCTTGATCATGGCCTCCATCTTCTTATCATGGCCTCCATCCTCTTCATGAAAGTTTGAGTGTCCTAAGCTAGTAAAAGAGCCACCTTTCTTCATCAAAACAAGGATCTTTCTTCATACAAGTCAAAGGAGCTTCTTGTTTCTCAAGGATTTTCATTGGAGCTTATCATTTGAGAGGGTTTAGAGTGCTAGTGGCTTCGTCTCAATCTTATTTATATTTTATAAGTCTTCATAGCATTGTAAGCCCTATACTACTCTTAGATTCTAACTATGAAGTTAAATGTTACATGTTGCAAGTTGAGTTTGGGCCTAAGTATGATATGTGCTTTGATTCTATCATGTTATGCATTGATTTACCCTATGCAAGTTTGTAAAGCTATCACCTTGACTTTGTGCATAGAAAGCTATGACCTTTGATTTGGAATGTTGCATTATGCAACATGAGAACTCTCATAACATTCATGATAACTTGCATATAATGTTATATGCGAACTTCTAGCCACCATCCTATGTCATTTATGATCATGTTCCACCTATTTGCTTAAGCTGATATTATGCATGTTTTGAGGCTCATGATGTGATATGCAAGTTTACGAACATATTTATGCCTCATATGCCACCATGTTTAACTTGTGGCCAAACCTTAACTCTTCATGTTCCTTAGTATGCTTGTGGCCAAATCACCCTAATGATATTATGCATGCTTGTGGCCAAATCACCCTAATGATATTGTGCATGCTTGTGGCCAAGTCACCCTTATGCTAGTGTGCATGCTTGTGGCCAAATCACCCTTATGCTATCATGCATGCTAGTGGCCAAATCACCCCTACACTATTTGTTATGTATGAGGCCAAGACACCTTTTATGCTATCATACATGTCGAGGCCATATGCGAGTATGTTGAACCCTTTTTGGCCTCAAATATCACCATGTTTGACTTGTGATAGACTTTGCCACCTTATGCCCACCTTGTCATATTGTTATGTTCCCTTTTTGATCTATTTGTGTTGATGCGAATTTACGTGCGATGGGAATACGTTATGGGTAATGGGGGCAAACTTGAATAACATGAAAACATGACTCGAAAACATGACATGAAAGTTTGACATGTGTTTATGCTTGAAAACACGAACGTGGACATGACATGTAGAAAACATGAAAGTGGCCAACTCGAGGTTGGGTTGAGTTTGTAGCATAAATCTACCCGAAACCGACCGGCTTAACTAGTGGCTACAAACAATAGGACCCAATGTGAGTAGTTGGTCATATCGCACTTAAAACCCGAGGTTAGACTAGGTTGTGGTGTAAAGTTACCCGGACCCGCCCGGCTTAACTAGTAACCACAACAAAGTCTAATGTGAGAGGTTGGGGTGCATTAAGTTAATTATTGCCACATGGTAGGGTTAAGTCATGGACTACTTGAATATACTTAACCAATTAAACACGATGGATTGGTAGGGTTAAGTCATGAACTACTTGAATATACTTAACCAATTAAACCGGATGTATTGATAGGTTTAAGTCATGAACTGCTTGAATACACTTAACCAACTCAATACATGGTTAGGATAGGGTTAACCACACTTAACCCACTTGAAATCCTAGTTACGTGGTCCTTTTCCGCAGTAACCAACTTAGAAGTATCATGGGTACCCTGGACTAGGCTAGGGTGGGGCACGATTACTGAACTGATTGTAAGAGGCCAAAAGAGACGGCTGAAGGGTGCATCGGTTGTTCAGGCGGACCATGGTCGTGCACATTAAGTCCGTAGTTGAACATGGGCACCAGTAGGTTTAGACTGTGCGTGCTTGAATTGTGTCTGAGGTTTACACCTTAGGGCAGGATACACCCTGGGGTGGACCTAGCACAGTTAACTACAATCCGCGATTAAGCCGTATGACACCGATACACGACGAGTTAGGCTTATAGGGAGCCGATCGACTAGACCGAGTAGTTGGACCTTGATTTAGGTCATCTCATGATGTGGGCCAGCTTTGGGCCAAGGGATCATTTCTTGATTATACTTGACATGAATTGGAATACTAGTACACACCTGGTGCAACTTAACCTTGTATATGCGATGCCACACTTGATCTATCTTGTTAACTTTTCACCATGCCAGTTATCACCCTACAGTCATCCCTGTTTACATGTTCAGTTAACTTTATTAGTTTTTATACTAATAGTAGATAGGACTTACCAGTCTTTTTGACTGACCCTTTTTCTTTCGCCTCTTTTCTTCTGTCCCCCTCCCCCCAGGTTTGCAGGGTGGGAACACTGGTATCTAGTTTGGATCTTTAGCCGCTTTTCTGGATAGCTCATGTACGGTTTTGACTTGAGCATGCTATGGCTTTATTCTGCTTTGGGGATAGTTTACTTTATGTTATTTCCAGTTTTCAGTTTGTGTTTTTCTAGACTTTGTTTTATGGAAAATAATGACTCAGTACTTTGATGTAACTTGACTATGGTTTTGAAATACTAGTTTAATCCGCTGCTTTATTTACTCTGTTTTTTACTTATATGTTCTGTCTTGTGATATCTGCATGCATGTTTACTTCGTTTAACGCCCCTCCAAAGCTAGTGCCCTTGCAAGAGTGGTATTGGCGGAGGTGGGGTGTTACATTTGGTATCAGAGCATAAGGTTTACAAGATCTGAGCAAAAGGTTTTTAAAACTTACCTTTTGAAAAACTATTTTCAAGACCAATTAAGTATTTTCCAAGAAAAGTCTAGTTTATTTTAAAAAAAAAGGCTATTCCCCAAGAGCCATTAGCACTATCCTTTTTTTCCTCGTTCTCAATCTATCTTTTTCCTTTTTCAGTATGGCCGATCTTAACCTTCCCGAGGGAGTGACCATTCCCGGATGGTTCCGGAGGTACTTGGAAGCTAGGGCCAACGATGCGGGCCTAGCAAATACCCTCACCGTAACTGAGGTTCCTCCTCCTCCTTCCCCCGTTGCTAACATTTCTCCTCCTCCCGTAGCTGAGGTTCCTCCTCCTCCTCAGTATCCACAAGTGGATTTCGCGAAGATTTGTAAGGACTTTAAGGCGATGGGTGGCAAGAATTTTATTGGGACAGAGACTTATGTGGAGGCAAGAAACTGGTTGAAGGAAACTGAAGACCTCTTTGCTATCTTTGATATAGAAGACCGTAGGAAAGTTCTATGAGCGGTATGGTTATTGAAAGAGGAAGCTGCATATTGGTGGGTAGTCACCACCACTACTAGACCAATTCAGACTTGGGATGACTTTAGGAGAAGGTTTGGACTGAGGTTTCTGTCATCGACAGAAGAGAACCTTCGGATGGAGAGGTTCCTATCACTAAAGCAAGGGGACACGACAGTTAGGGAATACGTGGATACGTTTAATCAACTTGCTCGGTTCGGTCTAGACTTGATTAATACAGCTCAGAAAAGGCCCTACGCTTTGCTCTAGGATTGAATGAGCCATTGCGCGGTTTGGCCATGTCTCATATACCCATGGGGGCGACTTTCGAGAGTTTGGTGAATATGGCCCTCCTTCAAGGGGAAGATAAGGGTGGCAAGAAGGAGGACAAGGCAAATGAGTCCCAAGGCGAGGAGGTAGATTCCGGAAAAGGAGGCAAGAACAACAATAGCAAGGACAACAAGTCAAGAGAAAGGAGGAAGTGTAACTTCTGTGGAATTACTGGGCACATAGCCAAAGACTGTAGAAAGAAGAAAAGGAAGTTGGACAAATGCTTTCTTTGTGGAGAGTCTGGATACTATAGCAAGGATTGTCCGAAAAGGCAAGGACAAGGGAAAAGGAAAATTCAGCAAGCAGGACCCTCTGGAGGGCAATTGCAGGCTCTCCTCGCTCTTCCAGGTTTTGATCGAGGTAGGGTTTCTATAGAAATTCATGTTTACATTTCTGATTTCCCTGTTCGTACCTTGTTTGATTTCAGCGCATCGCATAGTTTTATTTCTGATCCTGTTGAAAGTTTGCACCTAAGTACTAGTCTAGTTGAGAATCCCGTTAGTATTTCAAATCCAATTAGGGGTTCCGCCCATCTATCTGCGATTTGTATGGATTTGAAAATCTCTATCTTGAGCGTAGAATTCATGTGTAATGCTTATGTTCTCGGATTTATGGGATACGGGTTGATTTTGGGCATGGGTTGGTTGTCCAGTTATGGAGCCATTCTTGACTTCGAACATAGGGTTTCGAGGCCCATGACTCGCCTCGGTAATACCCTCGAAAATCTCGTGTGACCTTTAGGGGTCCGTCATGATTAGTTATCTAGAATCCCTTGGCACTTTTTGGAAATCTGTAATCCAATCGAGTAGTGTTCGCCACTAAGGCGGATGGTCCATTCCGCTTAAGCACGGGTTATAGAAATCACTCTAGTAAGAACATTTGGCAACGTGGAGTGGCATTTGTTTTCAAGAGATAGTTCTTTTGCGTGGAATACCATATGGTATGTAAACGAGATCCAGGATTCACTAACGAATTTTGGAAAGCTTGCATGAAACCATGAGCATGCAGTTGCAGCCAAGTATTTTTAGGAAAAGAGTAAGTGGATGTGGAACGAGAGGCAACGGTGAAATGAGTTCTAACTCCTATTTTAAGAATAAGAATTAAGAGCTACGAAATTGTGGAGTTAAAAGATGGTCAAGGCACGATGGGATTAAGTACAAGAAAATGCGGCTTAGAAGATTGAAGACTAGATGCGCGCATTATATCTCTTTCTAAGAGTATATCCTTGATCCCTATTATTCTGTAGAGCTTACTCGCATGTTATCTTTTAAGTATATCCTCTCGGTCCTATTCTCAATCTTAGCTCTGTTGCAAACCCCATAAGGAGTATGACTCGCCTGTTTGTGATTTATAGTTGGGGTGAAGATGTCCATTTAGATGACCAAACTATTTGGGCTTTATGGATAGGGGTCATAGTTGATAGACTTACGAAGAGCACCCATTTCCTTCCAGTAAAGAACAAGAGGACTGTATCAGGTTTAGCATCTGTTTATCTTCGAGAGATAGTGCGATTGTATGGAGTTCCTTCTAGCATAGTTAGCGATCGTGACCCAATTTTCACTAGCCAGTTATGGAATAGTTTGCAAGAAGCGATGGGTACGCGATTGAATCTGAGTACAGCTTATCACCCCCAGACGGATGGCCAAACCGAAAGGGTGAATAGAGTGTTAGAAGATCTTTTGAGGCTTTGTGTTCTTGACTTTGGTGGTACTTGGGAAGACCACCTTCCTCTTGTAGAGTTCTCGTGTAATAATAGCTATCAAGCCAGCATAGTGATGGCACCATTCGAAGCTTTGTATGGGAGGCCGTGCAAGCCACCAACATGTTGGTGGGAGACGACGGATAAGCTTATGATTGGGCCCGACATGATAAGGGACACATCCGAGAAAGTTGAATTGGTGAGAAGACGGATGAAAGCGGCCCAAGATAGACAGAAATCCTATGCTGACAAGCGAAGGGCAGATTTGGAATTCGAGGTGGGAGATATGGTTTTCGTGAAGGTTTCTCCTTTGCATAATGTGGTACGTTTTGGAGCAGTTGGGAAACTGGCACCAAGGTTCGTAGGACCCTTCCCAATCATAGAGAGAATTGGAAAGATGGCCTATAAGGTGGAATTGCCCGAGAAGCTAGCCGGAGTGCATAATGTCTTTCATGTCTCGCATCTCCAAAAGTGCCTACATGAGTCCGCTGAGGTGGTTGAACCAAGCATTCTTGAAGACGTGGAGGTAGAGAAAGAGGCAACCTTGCGAAGAGCTCCGATTCGTATCTTGGGAACAGAGATCAAGAAGTTAAGGAATCGAGAAGTCAAATTGGTGAAAGTTCAGTGGAGTAAAGCCGATGAAGATGCAACTTGGGAAACCGAGGAGAAGATGCGTGGGCTTTATCCATTCCTTTTTGAGGGTACATTCTCAATCTCCATTCTTAATCTGCATATCTTTCTTTTTGCTATCCATGTTTATCCTGTTTATCTTGTTATCTCGTTAACCTTGTCATGAGAACCTTAAGTAGAAACCCTTTGGATGAAACATGTATTTGAAAGATGTTATGCTTGATGTTTGCAAGTGGTTGCAAGTGTTTGCAAGTGGATACTCGTGGATGCATGATACACATTAGGCACTAAGATCGGCTCACACACTTTCATACCGCACATGCATGAGTGTTTATGCTTATTCATGGATGAAACTTGTATGCTATCACATGGATGTTGCATATGGATGGATGTTATGTGCACTCATATAGAGATTATGAATTATGTTAGGAATTTGCATACATATGGACTCATTTCACTAACATACTTTGCATTAAGGAGGTTTACTGAATCAGTAACCGCCTGATTTTCGCATTAGATAAGTACATATACACACACCTTTGCATATGTTCATACAGCATTTAGAATCTTTTAAGGACAATGATTACTTGTGGATGATGTTTTGAGTAGATGGATGATGGATGGTAGGATACGTTCTTCCTAACTTGGAAATTTCGGGGACGAAATCCTTTAAGGAGGGGAGAATGTAACAACCCGTATTTTTGAATAACAACGTTATAATGTAAATAAAGGCAGAATTAAATTGTAAAATCTGAATCAAGGGAAACGGGCTGTGCCATTGCATTCGTCTCGGAAAAATATGCGAAATAGAGTCCGAGTTTTCGAAAAACGGAGTCCGTATGACCAAGTTATGGCCCAATGAAGTTTTCAGAAAATTCCAAGCCCGAAAACAGTTTTTCATCCAAAACAGGATAGGCGGAGATTTTCCCGCCCCAGGCAGGGTCGACACAGGGGTCGACCCCCCCCCCAATGGGTCGACACCCATGTCGACCCAGGGGTCGACACCCATGTCGACCCAGGGGTCGACCCCCCCTGTCGGACCAGTTTTTCTGGTGCACCATTTTTACATGTTGAGTCTAGTTCTGGAAGTTTCTGACGGGAGTTGATGGCTCAGATTCGATTTAGGGTTAATCCTATGGTCTAAACTACCCCTAATCTCTATAAAAGGACCCTTAGACCTAGCCTAAACCCTCATTAATCATTCCTACAACTAAATGCTGCCCAAATGTTTCTTGATCATGGCCTCCATCTACTTATCATGGCCTCCATCCTCTTCATGAAAGTTTGAGTGTCCTAAGCTAGTAAAAGAGCCACCTTTTTCATCAAAACAAGGATCTTTCTTCATACAAATCAAAGGAGCTTCTTGTTTCTCAAGGATTTTCATTGGAGCTTATCATTTGAGAGTGTTTAGAGTGCTAGTGGCTTCGTCTCAATCTTATTTATATTTTATAAGTCTTCATAGCATTGTAAGCCCTATACTACTCTTAGATTCTAACTATGAAGTTAAATGTTACATGTTGCAAGTTGAGTTTGGGCCTAAGTATGATATGTACTTTGATTCTATCATGTTATGCATTGATTTACCCTATGCAAGTTTGTAAAGCTATCACCTTGACTTTGTGCATAGAAAGCTATGACCTTTGATTTGGAATGTTGCATTATGCAACATGAGAACTCTCATAACCTTCATGATAACTTGCATATAATGTTATATGCGAACTTCTAGCCACCATCCTATGTCATTTATGATCATGTTCCACCTATTTGCTTAAGCTGATATTATGCATGTTTTGAGGCTCATGATGTGATATGCAAGTTTACGAACATATTTATGCCTCATATGCCACCATGTTTAACTTGTGGCCAAACCTTAACTCTTCATGTTCCTTAGTATGCTTGTGGCCAAATCACCCTAATGATATTATGCATGCTTGTGGCCAAATCACCCTAATGTTATTGTGCATGCTTGTGGCCAAGTCACCCTTATGCTAGTGTGCATGCTTGTGGCCAAATCACCCTTATGCTATCATGCATGCTAGTGGCCAAATCACCCCTACGCTATTTGATATGTATGAGGCCAAGACACCTTTTATGCTATCATACATGTCGAGGCCATAAGCGAGTATGTTGAACCCTTTTTGGCCTCAAATATCACCATGTTTGACTTGTGATAGACTTTTCCACCTTATGCCCACCTTGTCATATTGTTATGTTCCCTTTTTGATCTATTTGTGTTGATGCGAATTTACGTGCGATGGGAATACGTTATGGGTAATGGAGGCAAACTTGAATAACATGAAAACATGACTCGAAAACATGACATGAAAGTTTGACATGTGTTTATGCTTGAAAACACGAACGTGGACATGACATGTAGAAAACATGAAAGTGGCCAACTCGAGGTTGGGTTGAGTTTGTAGCATAAATCTACCCGGAACCGACCGGCTTAACTAGTGGCTACAAACAATAGGACCCAATGTGAGTAGTTGGTCATATCGCACTTAAAACCCGAGGTTAGACTAGGTTGTGGTGTAAAGCTACCTGGACCCGCCTGGCTTAACTAGTAACCACAACAAAGTCTAATGTGAGAGGTTGGGGTGCATTAAGTTAATTAATGCCACATGGTAGGGTTAAGTCATGGACTACTTGAATATACTTAACCAATTAAACATGATGGATTGGTAGGGTTAAGTCATGAACTACTTGAATATACTTAACCAATTAAACCGGATGTATTGATAGGGTTAAGTCATGAACTGCTTGAATACACTTAACCAACTCAATACATGGTTAGGATAGGGTTAACCACACTTAAACCACTTGAAATCCTAGTTACGTGGTCCTTTTCAGCAGTAACCAACTTAGAAGTATCATGGGTACCCTGGACTAGGCTAGGGTGGGGCACGATTACTGAACTGATTGTAAGAGGCTAAAAGAGACGGCTGAAGGGTGCACCGGTTGTTCAGGCAGACCATGGTCGTGCACATTAAGTCCGGAGTTGAACATGGGCACCAGTAGGTTTAGACTATGCGTGCTTGAATTGTGTCTGAGGTTTACACCTTAGGGCAGGATACACCCTGGGGTGGACCTAGCACAGTTAACTACAATCCGCGATTAAGCCGTATGACACCGATACACGACGAGTTAGGCTTATAGAGAGCCGATCGACTAGACCGAGTAGTTGGACCTTGATTTAGGTCATCTCATGATGTGGGCCAGCTTTGGGCCAAGGGATCATTTCTTGATTATACTTGACATGAATTGGAATACTAGTACACACCTGGTGCAACTTAACCTTGTATATGCGATGCCACACTTGATCTATCTTGTTAACTTTTCACCATGCCAGTTATCACCCTACAATCATCCCTGTTTACATGTTCAGTTAACTTTATTAGTTTTTATACTAATAGTAGATAGGACTTACCAGTCTTTTTGACTGACCCGTTTTCTTTCGCCTCTTTTCTTCTGTCCCCCTCCCCCCAGGTTTGCAGGGTGGGAACACTGGTATCTAGCTTGGATCTTTAGCTGCTTTTCTGGATAGCTCATGTACGGTTTGGACTTGAGCATGCTATGGCTTTATTCTGCTTTGGGGATAGTTTACTTTATGTTATTTCCAGTTTTCCGTTTATGTTTTTCTAGACTTTGTTTTATGGAAAATAATGACTCAGTACTTTGATGTAACTTGACTATGGTTTTGAAATACTAGTTTAATCCGCTGCTTTATTTACTCTGTTTTTACTTATATGTTCTATCTTGGGATATCTGCATGCATGTTTACTTCATTTAACGCCCCTCCAAAGCTAGTGCCCTTGCAAGAGTGGTATTGGCGGAGGTGGGGTGTTACAGTTGATGATTTATCGATGCTGTTATATACATGTGTTGTAGGGAATCCATATAATAAACATTATATGCTAATTGATTGGGCCTCATTCCAATTGGGAAAATAGGAATATATTCTTGTGTTGAAGTAAAATATATATTCATGTATTGGATAGCAAATAAAATTCATGTGTTGAATAGAACTATTCATGTGTTGAATAGTAAAATAAATATTGATGTGTAGAATGGAAGAATAAACATTCATGTGTTGAATAAAAGCCGTGTTGATTTGATTGATGCCATTTTGACGTGAACGATATTTATATTGATTTTATTCATTTTTATAATGAATATAGAAAAAGAAGTGATTTCAAAATATAACGTTTTGAAAATATTGTCATTTATACATTAATGATATGGAATATTCAATTCTGATTAGAAATTGAATATGAAGTTGAAATCGTTTTGAAAACGAATTTAAAACGATTTACAAAATATGTTTTAAAAGGAAATTGACGAAATATATTTATAATATATATATTATATATATAGAATGGCCTGAATAGAATGCGCCGCGTTGCGGCAGTTCGCGAATTTCGACCATTGACTTCGAATGGATGTTACGGGAGATCCGACCGTCGGATTCTCCTAAAACTGGAACCATTGGGTTCGTGTCGAAAAGGGCTTTCTAACAAATATTAGAGATCTGAAATCTAATGGTTGGATTTGTAATTATATCCAAATGAAATTTGGACAAGGTCGCTGTAAGTGCACTTCGATGGCCGTTGATGGAAATAGACTGTACGGGCCTTGATAAAATTATTAAAAATATCAATAATTTGTGTAAAATCATAAGAAATGATTTGTCAAGAATTAGGATGAAAAATTCCAAATTTGAAAAGATAAAATAGATTTTTTTCGAAATGAACTAGTTTAGAACTAGAATTATAATTCATTTATTTTTGAAATAAATAAATTGGATTAGAAAGGGTTTTAAAAATAACCAGAATTTCCAATATATAAAGTGGAAATGGATTTGAATCGAAATTGTCTTCGGAATATTTCGATGTTGGATTTCGTGATTATACAGATATTGTTATGGAAATTTGAAAGATTTATTTATATCGTTATTTCCAATACGATATTTGTTGGTCGAAGAATTTGATATTGAATATAAGCCGATATAATTTCTATTCAGAGCCTTGTATTTAATATCAAATGTGATTTGGGTTTGTCGTGAATGATGTCTTCATTAACACTGTTCTTAAGCCCATTGAGAAAAAGATTAAATCTTTTTATTTAGAGTTAATGAAGTGTACCAATTAAATGGTATTTAATTGGAATTGAATTTGAATTGATTGTTGGGTTTATTGTGAACGGTGTTTTAAATAACACTTACTCTTTAACGCGATAATTAATGGAATGTGATTTTGGGTTTATCGTGAATCGTGTTTAGATGATATTGGTTCTTTAAACCGGTTAAAGACAGAATATGATTTCCCAAGTTAAACAATCATTAATATGATTTTTGGGAAGATCAAAACCCAGTGGAGTTTTAATGAATCTTTAATTAGATTGAAGTGATCGAGAATGGAGTATCACCAGTTTTGCTCCAGGCGATAGTTAAATCTTTAATTAGATTTTAACGTGAAATGGTAAATAAATTTGCCAATAACACCGTGGTGTTAGATATGTAGTATGACCAGTTTTACTTCATGGGATGAATAGGTTGGGATTGGGAAATAAAATAAATGATTACTAGGGTGTGGTTCGCTAATCCCGACTAATTCGAACTGATATTCCAAAGAAGATTAAAGAATAAATTTAAAGAATTTATCTTTGATAAAATTAATGGGAACCTTTCCCAAAGTATGAGAATATTTAAATAAAGGAATATTCTGAATTGGAATGAGGCGTATGTTGTGTTTGTGTAACACATGTTTATTATATACGCGAGTTATTCAGAAAGACCGGGTTTATCCCATTCTGGATAACTGATTCGACGCAGTGTCGAGGATGAAGACGGTGGTTGAAGATCGGAGGTCTTCACATCGTTTGGGTGATTACTGATGATCTTGATTGGGCTGTACTCCCAAGAGGAGGGAATCAGTTGGTGATCGTCCAGACGTACTTGGAGATCGATGGATATGCGAGGTACAAGGTGCCTCCGGTTTCTTTCAGACCCAGAACGGACTTGTAAATGGACTGTGTGTCTGACATTGGATATAATTCTGTGTAATTAATTTCTATTAAATATATATCTGTTTGGCGGCGGAGAATTTATTCTCTTTCTTAACGCCCTTCTCTAAGACGTACAAGCTCAGGGGTTATATATTGATGGATATCAAACACATGGAGTGAATTTCCTGTGTGGCATGCCTAAGCGGCAAAATGATCAAGGCTTCTATTGAAAAGCAAAGTCTTGTGGTGGATGATCAAAGCACGGCATATGTGGCATAGCTTTGTGTAGCGTTGATTCGCGAGCCTCACACCTTGGTTGTGAACCAGAAATGGGAGAAGGACCTCAGGGAGGGCATGCGTTTCCTTCTAGCTAGAAGTGGTATCAGTGGTTTTACACGCCCTGACGAGTTTGACTTATGTGGTTGTTGCTGTTGCGAGGCGCCTCGGATATATCGGTGAATGTGTGGAGCCGATGGAGTCATTTGGCTCATTTACGCCCCATAGGGCGGGGAAACGTAGTGTCTAAGGTTTAAGTTTAATCCACGTTGGTAAACTGGCCTTGACGATCCAAGGCTTGTCTGCGCGCTTGCCTGAGACATGGGCTAGATTGTCTCGAATTCGGTAGAGGACGATCCCTTGCCTCAGTTCGCAGACGGAAATCCAATTTCCAATACGTGACTTTGCGGTTTTGATTGTAAACCTATATATGGCAACATAGTGGGATGGGGCACTTATGCCGTCTATGATTGATACTTATGATTGAAAATGTTTTGACACTATACACTTATAGTTATAATAAAAGATGAAATTTAGCGTATCAAGCATTCTTTGGCTATTATAAGGTAAAACCCTATCCTCCGGCTTGTGTTGCATTGTGTGATGGGACCTGGGTCTTATAATAGCTTCATTGTTCTTTATTTAGTACTGCGCTGTGATTTTGTGCACTGGTATTCTTGGGAGGAAACCCGTTCCGTGTTATACGGCGTGGTCCCTTGATTTACCTAACTTTAAAATAAAGATTAATAACTGTTTTAGTTCTCACACCAGTCACATGACTGACCTGGATTTTATTGTTTTAACCTAAACTCTGGGTGCCCTTATTTTGACATGGGGAGTAGTAGTTTTGGTTTTGCAGATTTATATTCACAGGAACCTGGTTTACAGCTGGAACGATACTCGGAAAGCTCTGTATCCGTGTATTACTTTCAGTTGTGTTTTGTATTATTTTCCGCTGCTATATAATGTATTTTAATCTCTGATATATATCGAATGTATAATATTTATTTATACTCTGTATATTCTTGTATTCTGATGTAAATGTTGTAATAAACAATGAAATGTTCTCCTGTTTGTGTTCCGATGTGTCTTGTCCTCAAAGTATCCGTGCTTTCCTTACCGGGGAAGTTACGGGTTTTGACAGTTTGTTTATTTTTCTTCGATAGTTAAATAACCGACTATCGAAGTATTTGTCAATATCATTGTCAATATGGAGAGACCGGTTGGATTGTTATCCGAGAACCACTCTGTATTGGCAGTAGCGTTGCGAATCAGATTATATAAAGATAATCGAAGATGGAGTAGAGTGCAAGGGCTTTTTCTATTAATGGAAATTGTGCCTTCGGTTTCGTTCAGTCCCAGAACGAACGTATATGGACGAATGTCTGACAACGTATTTCCAATGGTCGAATATGTTGGTATGTACAAATAGATATGGTGGCAACGGATTTATTCCCTTAGCATAATATTCAGAACATATTTGTGCAAATCAACTAGTAATTAACGGATCTGACAATGTGGCATTCAAAGTGATTGTGCTATCAATGAATAGAAAGTAATCGTAGCCTCAGGCCTCAACAACCGGGAAATGACAAAAATCGGGCAGGCAGCATGGCTATGTGGTCGCTCCCGTTAGGGTGTATATTCACCTATCTGGAGAAATTCATTTAATTCCTTATTCTATTCGATGCTATCCCATTAGGGAAACGATTGCTGATCCCAACCGTTGGTGATGTACATTCGATACACTTAAGCGAAATGAGTGGTCGGTCATGTGTGGGCCGGGTTGCAAGATGTTCTTGATTAACCCAGTGTATTCCCCTCTAGGGATACACTATCGGAAGGTGGTTCCATACCTTGTGATGTTGGAAATCCAATTTCCAATAAGCGCCTGTGGTTTTTTTTATTTTTATATTATATATGGAGCGTAAGATGCAAGCATTCCGCTATATTATATTTATTTGATGTAGACATTATTATAATATCACTGGAATTTCATATCAAAGTATTTTGGGTTATAGTAAGGTAAAAGCCATCCATGTTTATGTGTGGGCTGGTCTTACTATTATCTTTTCTTTCGAAAGGATTTTTAAAGTTAAACAAATGATTGGAGTTTACTCACCAGTCCCATGACTGACCCAGAGTTTATTTTGTTTGTTTTCCCTAAACTCTTGAGTGCCCAAATTTGTACGGGCAGTCAAGTAGTCGGGATTTTACAGATTCACTTGGAGGAGTTTGAAGCAGGAGGCTTCACCAGTTAGCTATAGACTCATATATTCCGCTGTGTACTATGTGGTATCTGGAAATAGGTGTTTATAACTGTTCCAGGAATAATTGTTGTGCTCTGATGATGGTATGTATATAAAGTTACTGATTTGTATTTCAAAAGTTCTGTTATATAATATATTTTATTCGTTCCGCTGTGAGATTTGTCTTCTTTGTTTTCTTCTATTCTAATATTTCTTTCTTTATATTTCTCATCCTCTAACTTCTTTCTAATAATGATTCGTATTTCTGTGCAATTTGGGTTGGACATGTGGTGTTATTAGTCAACTCAAAGGGTACGGATTTGCGGGCCGTTACAAGACACAGGGCCGGTCCACATTTTAAGTGGATTAAAAATCCCTTAACAATACGTCTCCCCACCCTATGGGGCGTAAATGAGCTAGATGACTCAATATACATCGGCTCTGTAGTAATCGATATATCCGAGGCACCTCGCATTCCAACAACCACATAGGTAAATATAATGTCAGGGTGTGCAAAACCCTGACACCACCTCTAGCTAGAAAGAAACGCATGTTCTCCCTAGATCCTCTCCCGTTTCTGGTTCATACTGGGGTGTGAGGCTCGCGAATTAACGCTACACACAAAGCGGCGCTATATTAAAGCTATGTTTTGATAATCAACCACAAGACTCTGCTTTTCAACAAAAGCCTTGATCATTTGCTACTCAGGCATGCCACACAGGCAATTCACTCCATGCGACTGATGTCTATCGATATATAACCTCTAAGCTCGTACGTCTCAGAAAAGAGTGTTAAGCAAGAGAATAAATTCTCCACCACAAAACAGATGTATATTAGATAGAGATCAATCAAAATAGAATAAAATCCAATGTCAGACACACAGTCCATTTACAATTTCGTTCTGGGTCTGAACGAAACCGGAGGTACCTTATTCCTCGACCCATATGTCCAATACAGGGGAGAGGCCCTCGCATATCCATCGATCTCCAAGTACGTCTAGACGATCACCATTGATTACCTCGTCTTGGGTGTACAGCCCAAGCAAGACACCAGTAATCATCCAAACGATGTGAAGACCTCCGGTCTTTAACCACCGTCTTTATCGTCGACTAATCGTTGTATCAGTCATTCAGAATGGGATAAACCCAATCTTTCCAAATAACTCGAGTATTTTATAAACAAGTGTTACACAAACACAACATACGCATCATTCCAATCCAGAATATTCTTTTTCAAATATTCCTTTCCAAATTTTAAACCAGATTAAGGTTTATCCAAACTAGTCGGGATTAGCGAACCTTACCGAAATAATCTTTTATTAAATTTCCCAATCCCAACCTATTCATCCCATGGAGGAAAACTGGTAATACTCCATATCTAACACCATGGTGTTATCGGTAAATTTAATTATCATTTCACGTTCAAATCTAATTAAAGATTTAACTGTTGCTTGGAGCAAAACTGGTGATACTCCATTCTCGATCATTGCCCAAATTTGATAATTTAAGCTATCAAATTCTCATTTCAATTTAATTAAGGATTCATTAAAACTCCACATAGTTTTAATCTTCCCAAAAATAAATATTGATGATTATTTAACTTTGGGAAATCAATCCTGTCTTTAACTGGGTTAAAGAACCAATGTCATTTAAAACACAGTTCCAAAATCACATTCCATTAATTATGGAATTTTCATGGAAAACAAATCAATATATAATCGATATCAATTTCCATATCCGACTAATAATATAAATGGAATAACGACAAAGCCTTTTAAATTCCATATATAGTAACAGTCTTCCTCCATAGAAGTTCACTTCGATTGTTACCAATCGAATTCCATTCCATTCCAATATATTAAATTGGAAAACTTTACTTTGAAAAATTTCCAATAAATCTTAGTTAAAAGATTTATATATTCCAAATCACCTTACACTGTAAATCAGGTTAAAGAACGAATGTCGTTTAAAACACAGTTCACAATAAATGTAACGATACGGATTTCGCCCGACCCGATCGACCGCTAGATCGACCAAGACAGTTCAAATTCCGCATACGCTAACTCTGGGAATACAACACTTTAAAACAGATAATAGCAGACTTTTATAAACATCATGATAATGTTACATCGGAGTACAGACTATATCAGAGTACATCGGTTAATAATAATACAGCGAAAGATTAAATTACAATAAATGTAATACACTGCACAGCGGAAATATATACTAACACACCGGAAATATAAACTAACACAGCGGAAGACTATCAATGCTCTGGACACAGCTCTGAGCTTCAATCCAGAATTCTTCTCAAGGTATCTGCAAAATAAGCTACTCGACTGCTCGTGTGGAAAAGAGGGCCCCAAGTTTGCAAAGTGAAGCAAATTACGGGTCAGTCATGGGACTGGTGTGAGAAATATTTACTTAACTTATCTAATAAGAAGGCTAATCACAGGACCACGCCGCTAACGCGGAACGGGTTTACTCCATTGGATTGTCAGTGCATGAAATAAAGTAAATCGTTAAACAATGCAATGCTTTTTAGAAAAATGAAACCATTATAAGACTCAGGTCCCATCACACAATGCAACGCAAGCCGGAGGACAGAGTTTTACCTTATAATGGTCAAAAATGCTTGATACGATAAAAACGAATTTGATATTATTATTAGTGTATATACATTTCAAAAACATTTCAATCATAATGTATTAATCATAGACGGCATAGCTACCATATACTATGTCGCCATACTAGTTCTACAATCAAAACCGCAGGATGTCGTATTGGAGTTTGGATTTCCATCAAGAGTCAAGGCTAGGAATGGTCTCCTTATTGATTCGAGACACTCTAGCAATATCTCAGGATTCGGACGCTGGTGAACCCTTGGATACAGCAGGGCCTGTCCACAAATACTTTAGTGGATTGGCAATTCCTGAACACATGCTTCCTGATCCTATTGGACCTATAAATTGGCCATTGGCGCCCAATAAAAATATTTGAGGCGCCTCATTCCATCAACCACATAAGTAAAAATACCCGGCCTTGTAAAAACCCAAACACCACTTCTAGCTAGAAAGAAACGTGTGCACTCCCTGCGTTCCCTTGTCCCGTTTTTGACTCTACCGAGGTGTGAGGCTCGTGAGGTAACGTATTACACAAAGCTATGCCTAAATAGGCTATGCTTTAATCATCAACCACAAGGCTCTGCTTTTCAACAAAAGCCTCGATCAATTGCATCTTGGAATGCCACATTGACAATCCACACCATGCGATCGATAACTATCAATATATAACCTTCGAGCTCGCGCATCTCAAAGAAGGGTGTTTAGCAAGAGAATAAATTCTCCGCCACCACAGAAATATATTAATAGATATCAATTTAATTAGACGGCATGAAATTCAATCTCGGACACACATCCATTTACAAGTCCGTTCTGGGTTTGAACGAATCCGGAGTCACCTAGATGCTCGCATATCCGGACGATCAACAAGTACATCCGGACGAACTACCACTATTAACCCTTTACTGGGAGCGACCCAATGCCAGGCATCAGTAGTCGTCCATCAGATGTGAAGATCGCCGGTCTTCAATCACCATCTTCAATATCTTCACCTTAGTAATTATTCAGAATGGGTTAAACACGGTCTTTCCAAATAACTCGCGTATTTTTATAATTTAAAGATCAAGTGTTGTAAAGACACATCCGACACCTCTTTCCAATTCAGAATATTTTTTAAATAAAATATTCATATTATTAGGGAAAGTTTCCCATTAATTTTATCAAATATAAATTCTTTTAAATTTATTCTTAAATCTTATTTTCAAAGATTTATTAAAATTCCAATTCAGTTTTAATATCAAAATTCATTACTTTACGATTATTCCAATTTAAGACATAAATCTTATCTTTAACTGGGTTAAAGAATCAATGTCATTTAAAAACATTGTTCACGATAAACCCAAAATCATATTCCAAAATATGGAATTTCCACATAAATCAAATCAATATATAATCGATATAAATTTCCATATCAGACTAATAATATAAATGGAATAACGGCGAAGCCTTTTAAATTCCATATATAGTAACAGTCTTCTTTTGCAGAAGCCTATCTCGATTATTATCAATCGAATTTCCATTCAATTCCAATTTAATTATATAAAATTGGAAAACTTGATTTTGGAAAATCCTTTTTTGTTTTCTATCTTAATAAAAGATTTATAAATTCTAAATCAGATTTTCACTGTTAATTGGGTTAAAGAACAAATGTCGTTTAAAACACAGTTCATAGTATACCCAATTCACATATCAATTTATTTCAATACTAAATATAATTTGAAACTCTGATAATCTTAGTTAAAAGATTTATTCTTTCATACAGGGTTTAAGAATAGTGTTATTTAAGACACCATCCACGACAACCCAAAATCAAAATCTTTTATTACAATATATTTTAAAAATATTCTTTATTTAAAAGAAACTCTTTATTTAAAATAATCTTTATGTAAAAGATATTCTGAATCGGAAAGCTACTCAATCATTTACCATATAACTTTGGTTATATGGATTTCATACATCGTATGTAAATGACAACAATAGATAAATAATCATCAAACCATCCATTCAACATCCAGAGTGAAGTTCACAACTGTGTGAGCATTAAAATGAAACAATAATGCTCATCGCAGCCTGTCAATCTATCGACTGACATACAAATAAATATTGGGACTAGTGTATATCAACCAATATCCCAATACCCGTGTGGGGTTTTCAGCCAACAACAGTTCATATAAATAAACAATTGGGTAATGAACTTAACCAATTTTAATACTACCGACATGTTGACGATAATGAACAAAACATGACATTTTATTCCTAATGTCGAAAGAAAATATATTTGATTCGTATAATTTTTTTATAAATTCCTAATATCTAATGGAGTGCAATTTATTTGTATGACATTATTGTGGATAACCAATAAAAGATAATTTTCATCATACTTTATTTGTATGTAATTATTCTTAATTTTAACACATAAAAGAAATAACCTCATTTGTATATGTTTTTCAATGTATAACCTAACACCTAAAAATGTTTATTTTAAATTGCATACAAATTCTAATGTATGCATTTACATATAAAGATGTCACTTTAGCTCACTTATACATTCTAATGTAAGTTTTGACATATAATATGATTCTTATATTTGAATATAAATTCTAATGTAAATTTGCAAATAAAAATGATTTTTATATTTGCATATGAATTCTATTGTATGTTTGCAAATAAAATGGTTATTATATTTGCATATAAATTCTATTTCAACAAAATGTATATGAAGTGATACATCCATTTTGCTGATAATTCTATTTCACCAAAATGAATATTTTTGTTTATAACACAAACTTATTTAATAAAATACTATTTGTGTTTAACTCTTTTATCTAACCCAAAAATGTGATTTTTGTGTTATTTCAAATCCAATTAACAAAAACGTAATTTTTCTTTTCAACCATCATATTTAACAAAATGTAACTTTTGTATCAACTATTACATTTTTGAAAAAAGTAAATATTTTTGACAAAAATAATTATTTTGGTTCAACTATACTGTTTGTCCAAAATGTGTATTTTGATTCAACTAGTCTTATCTTGACAAAAGTATATATTTTGATAAAAATATATGGTTTGCTTTAACTAATCTATTTTGACAAAAATGAATATTTTGACAAAATATGTATTTTGATTTAACTACTCTATTTCAACAAAACAACTGTAACGACCCGCATTCTACGCGTCGGAAGATCGTAGAATATTTATTTCTCTTTGATACGAAGTCGTATGGTCATGTAACTTTGGGAAACGACTAGTAGGGTCATTTCCCATGTTCATGAGTTTTGCCGATTTTTAAATGACCGTTTTGCCCCTAGTTGATCTTGTTTCGTCCATAACTTTTGATTGGTTAGGAATTTTGACCTGAAACCACTTCCATTAGCTCCAGATGATGGTTTCTCTTTCCGTAGAGTGATCATAATAGTCAAACGGACTTACCGTTTGGGAGATATGGCTGAATTAAGGTTTAAAGGGTTATTTTCAGCTAATTGGGCTTAACCGGGTAGTTAGTAATTAGGCCCATTGGGGGATTTCGGGATTAGTGGTATTTAAGGGCTGCTAGGGTTAGGATTTCGGTTTTTACTTCATTTTTCCGGCCGTCACACTTGGTATCAGAGCTCTAGGTTGCGTAGTTAACCTAGGGAAAGACACCAGGGAGAGGTAGTATACGTATATGAGAGCGCGTATTTGTGATTACTTTGGTTTTAAAAGCTATATATATATATATACTATTAGTAGTATATGGATGAAGTCGTACCGCACTAGCACCACTATGGAATCGTTAATCGTTTCCTTTTTCAGATTGACGATGAGCCGATATGTTAGAGGTACCGGTAGAGGGGCCAATAATGGGAATGCTGCTGACATGAGGATGATGTTTACTGACCTCATGAGAGAGATGCTTAGAGATGTACAGAGGGCAGCTCCCAATGGTGGAAATTGTGGTGGTCCAATAGTGCAGGCACCGAGAGTCGACTTCGCCAAGCTGAATAAGGATTATACTAGCCTTGGTGGGAAGCCGTTCCACGGAACGGAGTCGACTACGGATGTTCAGGATTGGTTGGATAGTTGCGAACGTATCTTCGAGGATTTGGGCATCGAGGATGCGATGAAGAGGAAGCTAGCATCCCGTCAGCTTCAAGGACGAGCAATGAATTGGTGGAATGCTATTAAGGCAGCAACTCCAGAGGATCAGATTACATGGGATCAGTTTAAGGCTCGTTTTTGCGATAAGTTTATACCAGCTGCTCAGAAGTCAGAATTGTTTAGAAAGTTTCTGGAGCTTAAGCAGAACGGAAGGGCAGTTTCAGAGTATGTTGCTGAGTTCGATACTTTATCGAAATATGGGTTATCTCTTATCGACACTGCCGAGAAGAAGAACGAGAAGTTCATAACTGGTTTAGATGGGTACTTGGGGGAAAGGCTTATAAACCACATCAATGAGACGTTTGAATCGATTATAGGAAAGGCATTAAGGTCAGAAAGTCTTTACCCTAAGCCTAAGACTGAGGTCGCTACTGCATCTGCAAAGGAGCCAAAGCCGTAAGCAGGCGGCGGAGGCAAGAATAATTCCCAAACTAAGAGGAAACAGGACCAAACCATGGATGGTCAGAGTAAGAAGAATAAGAAAGATGGCGAGTGCTTTAGCTGTGGCAAGAAGGGCCACTATGCCAGAGATTGTCGGGAAAAGCCTGGGGAAAGGAAGTGCTTTATTTGTGGCCAAGCGGGACATCATAAGGATGATTGCCCACAACCTCCTAGGGAGAAGCAGATCGTGAAAGCATATGCTATCAACGCTGTTCCTTCTTCATCGAATGCCCCAACTGCGGCGCATAAGGAAAAAGGTGTCGTTATTCGAGGTATGCTTTCTATTTAAGATGTTCATGTTCTAGCTTTGTTTGATATCGGGGTTTCCCATTTCTTCATGTCTAGTAACCTGGTAGATAGGTTGGAATTGGAACCCGAGATAGTCGATAGACCTTTAGTAGTGACAAACCTGATAGGTGGTTTGACTAGCCTTTGTAGGATTTGTCGTAGTTTGGTCTTATCGAGTCATGGATGTATGTATGTTGTGATTGCTTTATTTCGAGCTTTACTAGGTTTGGCTTGATTTTGGGAGCCGATTGACTCCAAAGGTATAGAGTGATAGTAGATTGTGAAGAGTCTTTGGTGGTATTGGATCGCCTACCTTATGATGAAGATGATAACGAGAGTTAAAGAAGCAAATGTACATTGGATGTACAGTAGTTTGGTCAGGACTTGGTCATGCGATCGACGATAGTTTCAAGCAAGATTGGCGAGGATAGACAGAGTCAGTTATGGATGCTTGAGTGTTTGGATGTTTTGTTCATATCATCTCACGTAGATTGTCTGAACTCGGGGGAGATGTTCCTTGGGTGCTTGTCTGATATTGGTTTAGGCCTTTGGGGCTTGTGCTCGGGGAATGTCGAGGTCGACTAGGATGGTCTGCGTGAGAGATAAGTGGTTGTTGTGATTTTCATTGGATGATATCTTGGTTTACTCGAGCAGTGATGGGCAGCCGTGACGTGATAAGACTATTCGATGGTATGGACTGCCCAAGTTAGACTCGATAGAGTTATGAGATGACTCGAGTGGGACTCGAGAAAGATGCGAAGCAATGGATTGTTTAGGACCCTATGTTGATGTTCTTTTTGAAGGAATAGGATGTGTTCGTTGATCATGGAAGATACAACGAAGGTTAGGACGGTTCAAGTTGGACTTGAACTCGTAAAAGAAAGTAGATGTTCGATTGATCTTAGAGATGCAACGAATAGGGAGACGACTCACGTTGGACTAGAGTTTGTAGGTAATGGATACTCAAGACTGGGTCTGAGTTTATGGGTGATAGATTGACTCGAGATGGACTGTAATAACCCGGAAAATACGAGCCAATTTAAATTTTTTAAATTGATTATTTCAAAGCAATTTGAACCATTGAAATAGAATATTTCAATAAAATAGTAAGTTAAGAATAGTAAGTCAGTTTGAAAATTTGAATTCGAACTTTGACCGACTGTGCCGGGTGGAAAATATAACGGATTTTAGCGAAACCAAAAATATTTAAATCTGTTAGTCAATACCTTTCTAACGAATCTGAAAAATCGAAGTTTCATAACGGGAATCAAAAGTTATGGCCGAATGAATTTTCAGAAGAGTCGGTATATAGAATATATAGCCCTGGAAAAGTGATATTTTGCATACGACCTCGGAATTCGACGAAACCACTTTTGTTGGGTCCGGGATGTCAAACTATTGCTAGGTTTCAAATTTCATAATTTTTGAAGCTAGTATGTGAGCGTGGCAAAGGAAAATGTGTTTGGTCGATTTCTGTTAAATTGGATCGACCAGAAAATGGCCATTTTTCAAACGACCTTAGAATTCAACGAAACTAGTTTTGTTGGGACCGTAGCGTCAAAACATAGCTAGATTTATTTTTCTGGGATTTTTCAAATCAGTTTGTGGCCCTGGCAAATTGAAATGCGTGTTCAGAGTTAAAAACTAAATGTTGTATACTTTAATTTGAAAAATAACTGACTGTAACAGTCGAATTGGCTTACGAAACATATCCCATTGTGTCTGGAATGGGGGTATTTAGCTAGGGGCGACAGTCGTTGGGTTTAAAAAGGAGTTCGTTTAAGAAAACACTATTTAAAAATTTTAATATAGTCTCGGCCAATCATATTTTTTCTTTCATAAATTTTAAAAATAAAATAAAGAAACCCCCCCCCCCCCGATCCCGACTTCGACGGCGGAAAGCCTTCGTCACCTTCCCAGGCGATTTCCGATCGCCACGGCCATAATTAGCCCCTCCTTCAGTTCAACTTTTTGTAGTTCTCCCTCCCCACTTCAAATCCATATAAGGAGCTCCCCCTGTCGTCGCCTCTCCGCCGAGATATCCGCCTCCAAAGTCCGACCCTATCGACCGCCGCCCCGCCTTCCTGCCGCCATCGAGCTGAGGGTGGTGACCATCGACGGAGAGCCCTCTCCAAGGCCGACGTGGTGGTGCAGGCCGATCGTCTCAACGATCAACGGATCTCGCGAAATCGCTGACCTAATTTTGAAGCCTTCAAAGGAGGTAACGGCCTGTTTAATTAAATTGGTTTACGACACTTTAAAACCGTTGCAAAACTTTGAAAAATCATATCTTTTTGGTGTGTTAACGAAATTCGATGAAACAGGAAACATCGAGACCGCAAGGAAGCTCTCTACCCAATAGAAGAAGCTGCGGATTTTTCTGACATCGTATCGATTTTTAGCGCTCAGAAAACC
This sequence comes from Allium sativum, assembly GCA_030737875.1. Classification (NCBI taxonomy): domain Eukaryota; kingdom Viridiplantae; phylum Streptophyta; class Magnoliopsida; order Asparagales; family Amaryllidaceae; genus Allium; species Allium sativum. The sequence continues at coordinate 968,721,668 of CM060918.1, read as the reverse complement.
AAGGTGAGAAATTTAAATTAACGTGAATTCAAAGGAAAATGTCGTGTATAATTCATATAAGCAAAATATAAATTACATACGTGTTGTATACCTCATGTACATGCGTAGTGTAAGCTATATAAGCGAAGTATGGGTTTTTACATGCATAGAATAATTGATATATGTGTTGAAATTCAAGTGAAATATTGAAAATATATTATATTATATATATATACTCCCCTCGTCCACAAACCATGGACGATATTTATTGTGGTGAATTGGTGTGAAATATTGGGTGAAAAATACGAATGGTTGAATAATTGTTTGTGGTTGATATTGTTTGGTTGTGGTTGAAAAATACCCATTGGTGATTGAAATGAATTGGAAATATTTGTGGAAATAAAAATAAAACATGCCGCCTGCGTGCGAATTAGATGCATGAATCCCCATTGTCAAAAACCGCGAGGTTTTAAGGTAGAGCGAGGAGCCGTACTAGGGACGGTGCCGGTTTTAACTACCCTGCCGTTATGCTGCCGAAATTTTGAATAATCTTTGTGTGTTAGAATTATTTTCATATGTTGAAATTATTTTTCATGCATAGAAATTAAAGTCATATATGAAACTATGTCCATGTGTGGAAATATTCATGTGTTGAAAAGTGTTGTGTGAAAATAAAATTCATTTGTGAATGGATGAAGTGTTTAATCAATAAAAATCACATTTTTATATATATATGAAGTATGCAAAATATTCGCCTTATATAAATAGATTCAACAATCAAAATTTCATCTTTCTAATAAGAACAACATAAATAAGATGTCCATGTGTGGAAATGCTCATTTGTTGAGAAGTGTGTGTAGTGGAAATATTCATGTGTTGAATAAAAAGATTGAACAATAAAAATTACATTTTTATTGAAACTATGAAGTGTTGAAACATCTATTTGTTGAATAAATATTATAAATGTCATTTTTATCATATGTGTGATATGCTAAAGATATGCGGACGTTGAAATAAATATTTGTGATAGAAATATTATTTTTAACATGCATAGGAACTAAATAAAATAGTCATGTGTTGAAATCCATTTTAGTTCGCCAAAATCATCATCTTTGAAATGTGAAGTGTTAAAAATAGCCACTTGTTCAAATAAACGTGCATGAGCTGAAATATACATTAACTAGCTAATGATATGATTTTAGCCTATGCATGCAACCTTCGAATGAATGGTGTTTTTAAACCGAAGCAAATCAAATATGCAATTGAATGGAAAATGATAAATGTTAGAAATTGTATATATGTACATGCATATCTATTGAACAGGTTAAAGCAAAAGGGGCTAGAGAAGAGAAATAGAATTTTTTGCCCGACAAATAGGTACACATTTACCGCTTTGTTTGGGTGATGATTTTATGAGCCTGTTGGCTAGCCGCTTGGCTTTTTCTTTTTCTTTTTGATATGAGACGCCCGTGTGGCTATTTGGGAATTTTCCCAGACCCTCCCGTACAAAGGAGGTTATGGCGAAATTTTCCAAAAATTTAAGGCGTTAGTGAAATAATTGAAGTGGAAACGATATAGGAATTTTGAATGAGCTATATTTATATAAATATATAAATATAAATAGAATTAAAACGAAACGTGGCCGTGCAGTTCATATTTTGAAACCGTGATTTCAAATGATTAGTGCGGAAGATCCGACAATTGGATTTTCCCGAAACCTCAACCGTTGGGTTCGCCTTGGAGATATCTTTCCAACGGCACCAACTTTGTGAAGATCCGACGGTTGGATTGTCTGGGATGTTTAATTCAAAATTAGTGAAAAACAGCGCCAGAAACGATTATATTTATATATATATAAATATAATTAAATTAAATCGAATAACGACGCTGCAGTTCGTAAATTGAAATCGTAACTTCAAATGGTTAGTGTGGAAGATCCGACCGTCGGATTTTCCCAAAACTGGAACCGTTGGATTCGTTTTGAAATGACCTTCCTAATGATGTAAAATTTGTGAAGATCCAACGGTTAGATTTTCAGATATGTGTAAAACAAAATTAGTGAAAAGCAGCGCCAGTGCATCGACATGACCTGAAATGTCGTTTAATTAAATATGGCCGTTTTAAATTAAATAAAAATGGCGATATGTCGTTATAAAGTGCTATAGACGATATAGAGTGAAAATGAACCAATTTTGTTGTGTTGGCTTGAGATGTGATGGCTGAATGTGTTTGACATGAAAATTTTAACTAAATAACTGAAATGTGAATGTTGAATAGTCCAACCATGTGAATAATTGATTTGAAAATCTAAATATACGTGGGTTATTTGAAAAGGCCGAGTTTATCTCATTTCAAATAATCGATCGACGTTGAGAAGTCGAAGAGTCGAAGACGACTGAAGACCGACGATCTCCACATTGGATGGATGGGCGCTACCGATGCTCGTGATTGGAGTAGCTACCATGAAGGAATTGAAGTAGTAGCCGTCCAAACATATTGTTGATTGTGCGGATATGCGAGGAATTGGTGCCTCCGGTTTCGTTCAGACCCAGAACGGACTTGTAAATGGACTGTGTGTCTGACATTGGAATTTGTTCTGTGTTGATTGATCTCTGTTAAATATATATCTGTTTGGCGGCGGAGAATTTATTCTCTTGCTTAACGCCCTTCTCTGAGACGTACGAGCTCAGAGGTTATGTATTGACAGAAATCAGTCGCATGGAGTGGATTGCCTGTGTGGCACGCCTAAGTGGCATATGATCAAGGCTTCTGTTGTAAAGCAAAGTCTTGTGGTTGATGATCAAAGCATGGTCTGTGTGACGTAGCTTTGTGTATAACGTGAATTCGCGAGCCTCACACCTCGGTATGAGTCAAAAACGGGAGACGGACCGCTGGGAGTGCACGACGTTTCTTTCTAGCTATGGTGGTGTCAGTGACCTACCAGCCCTGACATTATATATACTTTTCACCTGTGTGGTTGTTGGAATGCGAGGCGCCTCGATTATAGGTCTGTAAGGACCGGGAAACGTGTGTTCAGGAATAACTAATCCTCAAAAGTAAGAGAGGACCGGCCCAGCCGATTCCAAGGATCATAGTGGGGTCCTGGGACATTTGCTAGAGTGTCTCGAACGGAGAGGAGCTTGCCCCTTGCCTCGACTCATGAAGGAATCCAATTTCCAATACGAAATATGCGGACGTGATTGTATTACTAGTATGGCGACATAGTGGTATGGGTCATTTATGCCGCCTATGATTGATATTTATGATTGAAATCGCTTTTGAAACATATATGCACTAGTAATAATATCAAGCACTTTTGTTTTATTCGTATGAAGCATCTTTGGCCATTATAAGGTAAAAACTCTATCCTCTGGCTTGCGTTGCATTGTGTGATGGGACCTGAGTCTTATAATGGCTTCATTTTATAAAAAGCATTGCGTTGATTTAATCATTTACTTTATTTCATGCACTAGCACTCATTGGAGTAAACCCGTTCCGCAAAATTGGCGTGGTCCTTTGATTTGCCTTATTATTGTTGTTAATAAGTTGAATAGATTTCTCATACCAGTCCCATGACTGACTCGTAGTTTGTTTCACCTTGCAAACTCGGGTGCCCTCATTTTCACACGGGCAGCCTAGTTACAGGTTTCTGACGCACCTTTTGGCTCATGGCGAGGCTTGACTACACTGTGCTGACTTGGATTTTCTCCGCCATTATTGTATCTATATTATGATTCCGCCACTGGCGATGTAGACTGATATTCCTTTTGTGTACACTTTATGTATGATTCCGCCTCTGGCGATGGTGACTGATTATGTATCATTATGCACTAAGTTGTATCCTGTACTGTGCTTCTCTGATGTGGTGATATCTATATGATTCCGCTGTCATATGTGTGTAAATTATTCTATTTTATGTTTATGCTATTGTCTGTGATATGCTAATGATGATTAATGTGTTATATTCCAATGATTATCCTTAACACCATCTCACGGGGTTTTGGGATCGTCACAGCTGGTATCAGAGCTTTGGTTAACCTTAGTTCTGGAGTCTAACACATTAAACACTTCGTCAAAATAGAATCAGTAGTATTCTAAGGTGAGTCGCTCATTAGAGTTAGGACTAGTAAAGTCCTAGAATGAGCTGAGCAGAATAGCAAAAACAATTGATCAGTCCATCGTTATCTTTCCGTAGAATTTCTGCTTAACTATGCAATAGACTATCATTTCTGTTAACTGACTTTTTCGTTGCTTATACAGAATCTGACAAATGGCTACAAGAGCAGCCGCTGCTAGAGGAGGCCGTGCCGGCCGAGGCCGAGGAAGGGGAGAAATCCCAGCTCAGGAAGGACCTTTGATACAACCTCCGGCAGCTCAATACTTCGAGCTTGACCGTGTAGCTAAGAGATATAAGAACTTAGGAGGCAAGACCTTTTCGGGAACTGGCACCGTAATAGAGGCCCTTGCATGGCTCAAAATATGCGAGAAAATTCTTGAAGGCCTAAGGCTAGGAGACGAAGACAAAGCTGTTATAGGCGCCTGGCTTATGCAGGAACAAGCCGAATTATGGTGGGAATCTCTTACCGCGGGGAATAGTGAAGCTGGAAGAACATGGGATGGATTTAAAGAACTTTTCAAGGAGAAATATGTCCCAGAACAAGCTCTAGAAAGAATGCACGATGACTTCGCCAATCTCCAGCAAGGGGATCTTTCCGTGCAAGATTATCTGAATAAATTTACAATGTTGTCGCCCTATGCTCCTGAGCTCGTTGCCACTGCGAAATCCAAAAATAAGAGATTTATCTTTGGACTAAGACGACAATATCATGATAGAGCCATGGCCCATGTCAAGCTGGATTTCAACGAACTGGTGGAAATGACATGCAACTATGAAGACCTGGATCAAAGGCATCTGGATCAGGATCGCGCTAGAAGCCAAGCCGAAAACAAGCGCAAGCCTGCTGTAAATCAGGGCGAGTCAAGCCAAGCAGCATCTTCCAAGCCTCAGACTGGCAAGCCGCCAAGAGGAAGTTGCTTTAACTGTGGTAAGCCGGGGCACTACTCAAACGTCTGCACAGCTCCGAAGAAGCAGAAAACAAACTCTCAAGGCTCGAGCCAAGGCTCTCAGAACCCTCGCTCGTGCTTCAACTGTCGCAAGACCGACCATCTGGTCAAAGACTGTCCTTTGCTGAAGAAGGCTACAGTAGCTCATGTCTATGATGGGTCTAGCCCGCCAGCTGCTTCCGACGGAGCAGGTAAACCCGATGTTTTGGGAGGTACCCTTACAATTAAAAATATTCCTGTTTCTGTATTATTTGACACAGGTGCATCGCGTAGTTTTATTGCTAGAAACACAGTGCACAAATTAAAGTTAAAACAGCGAAAGCTCAAAGAATCGGTGGAAGTTCATAACCCGATAGGGGGTCCTATTACCCTCAGTTCATGTTGTAAGGTTCCTACTTCTTTCTCCCGATACCAGTTTCCTTTCAATTTGATCGTTATGGATTTTCCCGAATTCGATATTATTCTCGGGTTGGATTGGTTAACGAAATATGAAGCTGAAGTGAATTGTGCGGGAAGAATCGTTAAAATTCGAACGAAGCTTGGATATATTACGGTTCCCTGTCATGGTTCGAATCCGAATAGAGAAGAATTTTGGTCAGCATTAGAACTTATCCCCACTTCGATGGAAAAGATTCCGATTGTTAGAAACTATGCGGATGTGTTTGAAGAAGTTGAAAACTTACCTCCGCAAAGAGAAATAGAATTCCGAATCGATCTAATTTCTAATGCCAGACCAGTAGTGCATCCAATTCGTAGAATGACTCCGAAAGAAAAAGAAGAATTAGGCGATCAAACTCGTCAACTATTGTGGAAGGGTCTAATCAGACCTAGTTTTTCTAATTGGGGTGCAGCTGTTGTGTTTGTCCCGAAGTCAGACGGTACTCTTAGATTATGTGTTGATTACCGAGACCTCAACAAACAGACGCTTAAAAATAAATATCCACTACCCCGCATTGATGATTTGCTAGACCAATTGAATGGGGCGAAAGTATTTTCACGAATGGACCTAGCTACAGGTTTTCATCAATTGAGAATAGCAGAAGAGTGTGTTCCTTTGACCGCTTTCAGAGGTCCAGACATATTTTATGAATGGTTAGTAATGCCGTTTGGCCTATGCAACGCTCCAGCATACTTTGTCGATCTAATGAATAGAGTGTTCAGGGGAGTTCTGAATAAATTTGTCCTCGTATTTATCGATGATATTTTAATCTACTCCAAATCAAAACTCGAGCATGAAAAACACTTAGAACAAGTATTGAGGATTCTAAGGAAGAACGTCTTCAAAGCCAAATTCTCTAAATGTGTCTTCTGGCAAGAAGAAGTTAAATTTCTTGGCCATGTCGTGTCAGAGAAAGGAATTTCTGTTGACCCAAGCAAAATAATAGCGATTCAAGACTGGAAACAACCCACTACTCCCACAGAAGTTAGAAGTTTTATGGGATTGGCTAGTTATTATCGAAAGTTCGTTAAGGATTTTTCGAAGATATCCGGTCCGTTAACGAAGCTCACAAAGAAACATGAGAAGTTTAAGTGGACTTCCGACTGTGAAGAAGCTTTCCAGGAATTGAAATCGAAGCTGACCACCGCTCCAGTATTAACAATTATTGATGGCAATCAGGATTTAACGGTTTGGACAGATGCTTCTATTAGAGGTCTTGGTGCAGTGTTAATGCAGAGAGGCCAAGTAGTCGCTTATGCAAGCTGCCAATTGAAACCGCATGAGAAGAATTATGTGACTCATGATCTTGAGTTGCTAGCCATCGTATTTGCCTTGAAAATCTGGAGGCATTACTTGTTGGGTGAGAAATTTATACTGTACACAGATCATCAATCGTTGAAGTATTTATATACCCAAAAAGATCTGAATCTGAGACAGCAGCGTTGGCTAGAATTTCTTGCAGCGTATGATCTTGATATCCTGTATACGCCAAGGAAAGCTAATGTAGTAGCGGACGCACTTAGTAGAAAAACAGCAATTGTTGCCCATCTTATAATTACACCTGGATTGATTGATAGGATATCTGTTCTTCAGAAAAGTGACAATTTTGCGAAAGAGATGGTAAAAAGGATTCAAAGGGGCGAAGGCTCCAGTTTCCAAGTGGATACAGAAGGAGTTTTGAGGCTGAATAGAAGAATATGTGTTCCCAACATTCCCGAGCTTAAAAGAGAAGTGCTAGATGAATGCCATAAATCCAAATTTTGCATCCATCCTAGGGTGAGTAAAATGTACAACGATATCAAACGCACTTTCTGGTGGAAGGCAACGAAAAGGGATATTTCTTTGTATGTTAGCAGATGCCCTACTTGTCAATTGGTCAAGAGTGACCAACAGAAGCTAGCTGGACTGTTGCAACCGTTGGAAGTCCCAGGCTGGAAATGGGAACAGATTTCCATGGATTTCATAGATGGTTTGCCGCGAACCAAGAAAGGTAATGACAGCATTTGGGTAATCGTAGATCGCTTCACGAAGACTGCCCATTTTATACCTGTCAGGTCCAATAGAACTGCCCAAAGTCTAGCGCAGATATATTTCAAAGAAATTGTTAAGCTACATGGAATTCCCATCAGCATAGTTAGTGATAGAGATCCCCTATTTACTAGAAAATTCTGGGAGGCTTTCCAGACAGAATTGGGGACAAAACTGAATATGAGCACCGCTTATCACCCACAAACAGATGGCCAAACTGAGCGGGTGAATAGAATTCTTGAAGATTTATTGCGGGCTTGTATAATCGATTTTGGTGGGTCATGGGAAGATCATTTGCATTTGGCATAATTCTCTTATAACAATAGCTATCAAGCAAGTTTGAGGATGTCACCGTTTGAAGCATTATATGGCAGACCATGCAGATCTCCAGCATGTTGGGTAGAACCTGGCAACAGACTTGTACTAGGACCCGATATGATTAGGGAAGCATCTGATAAAGTGGATTTCATCAAGAAGCGATTGAAAACAGCCCAAAGCCGACAGAAAAGTTATGCAGACTCTAGAAGGAGAGAGTTGACATTTGCTGTTGGTGATCATGTTTACTTAAAGGTTTCTCCGATGAGAGGGGTAATCAGATTTGGAAAGACTGGGAAGTTGGCACCGAGATTTATTGGTCCCTTTCCTATACTTGAGCGAATTGGAACTCTTGCTTATAGGGTTCAATTGCCAGATTGGTTGCCTGGAGTGCACAATGTATTTCATGTATCTCAGCTTAGGAGACATGTGCATGATCCAGATCTTGTTGTAGAAGAAGCAGCGCAACAAGATGTGGAGATAACTCCAGAATTAGCACTCAGAAGAGAGCCATTAAAAATTGTTGGCAAAGAAACTAGAGAACTCAGAAGCAAAAAGGTTCATTTAGTTAAAGTGCAGTGGAGCAGTGATCCTAGAGACTGTACTTGGGAAACTGAGGAAAGCATTAAGCAAGCTTACCCCAAATGCAGAGTGGATATCTCTGACTAACTCCGGTGCAAGGTACCTTTACAATACTTTGCATTTACATTTTATTTCCTACTTTACTGTTGTTTCCTTTTCGAGGACGAAAAGTTTTAAGTAGGGGAGATTGTAATAACCCGGAAAATACGAGCCAATTTAAAATTTTTAAATTGATTATTTCAAAGCAATTTGAACCGTTGAAATAGAATATTTCAATAAAATAGTAAGTTAAGAATAGTAAGTCAGTTTGAAAATTTGAATTCGAACTTTGACCGACTGTGCCGGGTGGAAAATATAACGGATTTTAGCGAAACCAAAAATATTTAAATCTGTTAGTCAATACCTTTCTAACGAATCTGAAAAATCGAAGTTTCATAACGGGAATCAAAAGTTATGGCCGAATGAATTTTCAGAAGAGTCGGTATATAGAATATATAGCCCTGGAAAAGTGATATTTTGCATACGACCTCGGAATTCGACGAAACCACTTTTGTTGGGTCCGGGATGTCAAACTATTGCTAGGTTTCAAATTTCATAATTTTTGAAGCTAGTATGTGAGCGTGGCAAAAGAAAATGTGTTTGGTCGATTTCTGTTAAATTGGATCGACCAGAAAATGGCCATTTTTCAAACGACCTCAGAATTCAACGAAACTAGTTTTGTTGGGACCGTAGCGTCAAAACATAGCTAGATTTATTTTTCTGGAATTTTTCAAATCAGTTTGTGGCCCTGGCAAATTGAAATGCGTGTTCAGAGTTAAAAATTAAATGTTGTATACTTTAATTTGAAAAATAACTGACTGTAACAGTCGAATTGGCTTACGAAACATATCCCATTGTGTCTGGAATGGGGGTATTTAGCTAGGGGCGACAGTCGTTGGGTTTTAAAAAGGAGTTCGTTTAAGAAAACACTATTTAAAAATTTTAATATAGTCTCGGCCAATCATATTTTTTCTTTCATAAATTTTAAAAAAAAAATACAGAACCCCCCCCCCCTCCCCCCCCGATCCCGACTTCGGCGGCGGAAAGCCTTCGTCACCTTCCCAAGCGATTTCCGATCGCCACGGCCAGAATTAGCCCCTCCTCCAGTTCAACTTTTTGTAGTTCTCCCTCCCCTCTTCAAATCCATATAAGGAGCTCCCCCTGTCGTCGCCTCTCCGCCGAGATATCCGCCTCCAAAGTCCGACCCTATCGACCGCCTCCCCGCCTTCCTGCCGCCATCGAGCTGAGGGTGGTGACCATCGACGGAGAGCCCTCTCCAAGGCCGACGTGGTGGTGCAGGCCGATCGTCTCAACGATCAACGGATCTCGCGAAAATCGCTGACCTAATTTTGAAGCCTTCAAAGGAGGTAACGGCCTGTTTAATTAAATTGGTTTACGACACTTTAAAACCGTTGCAAAACTTTGAAAAATCATATCTTTTTGGTGTGTTAACGAAATTCGATGAAACAGGAAACATCGAGACCGCAAGGAAGCTCTCTACACAATAGAAGAAGCTGCGGATTTTTCTGACATCGTATCGATTTTTAGCGCTCAGAAAACCAAGGTGAGAAATCTAAATTAACGTGAATTCAAAGGAAAATGTCGTGTATAATTCATATAAGCAAAATATAAATTACATACGTGTTGTATACCTCATGTACATGCGTAGTGTAAGCTATATAAGCGAAGTATGAGTTTTTACATGCATAGAATAATTGATATATGTGTTGAAATTCAAGTGAAATATTGAAAATATATTATATTATATATATATATACTCCCCTCGTCCACAAACCATGGACGATATTTATTGTGGTGAATTGGAGTGAAATATTGGGTGAAAAATACGAATGGTTGAATAATTGTTTGTGGTTGATATTGTTTGGTTGTGGTTGAAAAATACCCATTGGTGATTGAAATGAATTGGAAATATTTGTGGAAATAAAAATAAAACATGCCGCCTGCGTGCGAATTAGAAGCATGAATCCCCATTGTCAAAAACCGCGAGGTTTTAAGGTAGAGCGAGGAGCCGTACTAGGAACGGTGCCGGTTTTAACTACCCTGCCGTTATGCTGCCGAAATTTTGAATAATCTTTGTGTGTTAGAATTATTTTCATATGTTGAAATTATTTTTCATGCATAGAAATTAAAGTCATATATGAAACTATGTCCATGTGTGGAAATATTCATGTGTTGAAAAGTGTTGTGTGAAAATAAAATTCATTTGTGAATGGATGAAGTGTTTAATCAATAAAAATCACATTTTTATATATATATGAAGTATGCAAAATATTCGCCTTATATAAATAGTTTCAACAATCAAAATTTCATCTTTCTAATAAGAACAACATAAATAAGATGTCCATGTGTGGAAATGCTCATTTGTTGAGAAGTGTGTGTAGTGGAAATATTCATGTGTTGAATAAAAAGATTGAACAATAAAAATTACATTTTTATTGAAACTATGAAGTGTTGAAACATCTATTTGTTGAATAAATATTATAAATGATAAAAATGTCATTTTTATCATATGTGTGATATGCTAAAGATATGCGGACGTTGAAATAAATATTTGTGATAGAAATATTATTTTTAACATGCATAGGAACTAAATAAAATAGTCATGTGTTGAAATCCATTTTAGTTCGCCAAAATCATCATCTTTGAAATGTGAAGTGTTAAAAATAGCCACTTGTTCAAATAAACGTGCATGAGCTGAAATATACATTAACTAGCTAATGATATGATTTTAGCCTATGCATGCAACCTTCGAATGAATGGTGTTTTTAAACCGAAGCAAATCAAATATGCAATTGAATGGAAAATGATAAATGTTAGAAATTGTATATATGTACATGCATATCTATTGAACAGGTTAAAGCAAAAGGGGCTAGAGAAGAGAAATAGAATTTTTTGCCCGACAAATAGGTACACATTTACCGCTTTGTTTGGGTGATGATTTTATGAGCCTGTTGGCTAGCCGCTTGGCTTTTTCTTTTTCTTTTTGATATGAGACGCCCGTGTGGCTATTTGGGAATTTTCCCAGACCCTCCCGTACAAAGGAGGTTATGGCGAAATTTTCCAAAAATTTAAGGCGTTAGTGAAATAATTGAAGTGGAAACGATATAGGAATTTTGAATGAGCTATATTTATATAAATATATAAATATAAATAGAATTAAAACGAAACGTGGCCGTGCAGTTCATATTTTGAAACCGTGATTTCAAATGATTAGTGCGGAAGATCCGACCATTGGATTTTCCCGAAACCTCAACCGTTGGGTTCGCCTTGGAGATATCTTTCCAACGGCACCAACTTTGTGAAGATCCGACGGTTGGATTGTCTGGGATGTTTAATTCAAAATTAGTGAAAAACAGCGCCAGAAACGATTATATTTATATATATATAAATATAATTAAATTAAATCGAATAACGACGCTGTAGTTCGTAAATTGAAATCGTAACTTCAAATGGTTAGTGTGGAAGATCCGACCGTCGGATTTTCCCAAAAATGGAACCGTTGGATTCGTTTTGAAATGACCTTCCTAATGATGTAAAATTTGTGAAGATCCAACGGTTAGATTTTCAGATATGTGTAAAACAAAATTAGTGAAAAGCAGCGCCAGTGCATCGACATGACCTGAAATGTCGTTTAATTAAATATGGCCGTTTTAAATTAAATAAAAATGGCGATATGTCGTTATAAAGTGCTATAGACGATATAGAGTGAAAATGAACCAATTTTGTTGTGTTGGCTTGAGATGTGATGGCTGAATGTGTTTGACATGAAAATTTTAACTAAATAACTGAAATGTGAATGTTGAATAGTCCAACCATGTGAATAATTGATTTGAAAATCTAAATATACGTGGGTTATTTGAAAAGGCCGAGTTTATCTCATTTCAATTAATCGATCGACGTTGAGAAGTCGAAGAGTCGAAGACGACTGAAGACCGACGATCTCCACATTGGATGGATGGGCGCTACCGATGCTCGTGATTGGAGTAGCTACCATGAAGGAATTGAAGTAGTAGCCGTCCAAACATATTGTTGATTGTGCGGATATGCGAGGAATTGGTGCCTCCGGTTTCGTTCAGACCCAGAACGGACTTGTAAATGGACTGTGTGTCTGACATTGGAATTTGTTCTGTGTTGATTGATCTCTGTTAAATATATATCTGTTTGGCGGCGGAGAATTTATTCTCTTGCTTAACGCCCTTCTCTGAGACGTACGAGCTCAGAGGTTATGTATTGACAGAAATCAGTCGCATGGAGTGGATTGCCTGTGTGGCACGCCTAAGTGGCATATGATCAAGGCTTCTGTTGCAAAGCAAAGTCTTGTGGTTGATGATCAAAGCATGGTCTGTGTGACGTAGCTTTGTGTATAACGTGAATTCGCGAGCCTCACACCTCGGTATGAGTCAAAAACGGGAGACGGACCGCTGGGAGTGCACGACGTTTCTTTCTAGCTATGGTGGTGTCAGTGACCTACCAGCCCTGACATTATATATACTTTTCACCTGTGTGGTTGTTGGAATGCGAGGCGCCTCGATTATAGGTCTGTAAGGACCGGGAAACGTGTGTTCAGGAATAACTAATCCTCAAAAGTAAGAGAGGACCGGCCCAGCCGATTCCAAGGATCATAGTGGGGTCCTGGGACATTTGCTAGAGTGTCTCGAACGGAGAGGAGCTTGCCCCTTGCCTCGACTCATGAAGGAATCCAATTTCCAATACGAAATATGCGGACGTGATTGTATTACTAGTATGGCGACATAGTGGTATGGGTCATTTATGCCGCCTATGATTGATATTTATGATTGAAATCGCTTTTGAAACATATATGCACTAGTAATAATATCAAGCACTTTTGTTTTATTCGTATGAAGCATCTTTGGCCATTATAAGGTAAAAACTCTATCCTCTGGCTTGCGTTGCATTGTGTGATGGGACCTGAGTCTTATAATGGCTTCATTTTATAAAAAGCATTGCGTTGATTTAATCATTTACTTTATTTCATGCACTAGCACTCATTGGAGTAAACCCGTTCCGCGAAAGTGGCGTGGTCCTTTGATTTGCCTTATTATTGTTGTTAATAAGTTGAATAGATTTCTCATACCAGTCCCATGACTGACTCGTAGTTTGTTTCACCTTGCAAACTCGGGTGCCCTCATTTTCACACGGGCAGCCTAGTTACAGGTTTCTGACGCACCTTTTGGCTCATGGCGAGGCTTGACTACACTGTGCTGACTTGGATTTTCTCCGCCATTATTGTATCTATATTATGATTCCGCCACTGGCGATGTAGACTGATATTCCTTTTGTGTACTCTTTATGTATGATTCCGCCTCTGGCGATGGTGACTGATTATGTATCATTATGCACTAAGTTGTATCATGTACTGTGCTTCTCTGATGTGGTGATATCTATATGATTCCGCTGTCATATGTGTGTAAATTATTCTATTTTCTGTTTATGCTATTGTCTGTGATCTGCTAATGATGATTAATGTGTTATATTCCAATGATTATCCTTAACACCGTGTCACGGGGTTTTGGGATCGTCACACGAGGAAGCTGCAAGGAATTGGATTGGCTCGGGTTGGACTCGAGAGGGCAGCAAGATAAGGGATAGACTTGGGTGGGACTCGAGTGTTTCAGGCGGACTAAAAGCAGGGGTATCTGGGGACGCCCGTTACCTTGGATCCGTTGGACGTGATCTAGTTATCCTTGGAGGATAAACGTGCGTTGGACGTACGGTAGTCCATTTGGAGGCTAGGCTTCCATTAGTTATTGATGTTGGTTGGACCAGACTTATAGGTATTGATGTATTCATGGCTTTTAGCAGGTGATAGATAGGACTTGTTTGATGGATGCTATGGTTGTTATGTTTGTTCCTACCTTTCTTCTTTTGAGTAGACCATCACCTGTAGGATTCTGTTGAATGGAAATGGGACGAGTTCGTTAGTCATGGTGATATAACGGATACGAAGATACTTTATGTTAGACTTGAAGTATGTTTGGGAATTGTGGAGCGTCCGTTGATCTTGGAGATTCAGCGGAAATAGGAGTTTCAAGTTGGACTTGGACTCATAGGTAGGGTACCTAGATTCATTGGATGAGTCTAGTTCACCTTTGGAAGGTGAATGTATGTTGGACGTACAGTACAGATATAGGTGGAGTACCTGGATTCATTGGATGGGTGTAGTTCACCTTTGGAAGGTGAATGTACGTTGGACGTACAGTACGGATATGGATGTAGTGCCTAGGGTCATTGGATGGATCTAGTTTGCCTCTAGGAAGTGAATATACGTTGGACGTGTAGTATGGATGTAGGCAAGATTCGGGTTAGACTTGAAAGGACATTTGGAATGAAGTTAGTGATTTGACGAATGGGGTTGGCTTACCTAAAAAGATGCTAGGAGTACATGACATATTTCATGTTTCTCAGTTAAGGAAGTTTACGCATGATTTTGATTTAGCTATTTCGCCAAACCGGTTGGACAATATCGAAATATAACCCAAGGCGGTTGGGAACCGCGAGACCAATTCGCATTGTCGAGGACGATACGAAGAAATTACGAAGGGAGACGGCGAAATTAGTGAAAGTCCAAGGGGCGATGGTTCTTCCCTTGTTAGTAAACCGCATGCTAGGATATGCTTGTTGTGCTATCATGTATGTTTGATTGTTTGAAATTGGTTGATAGGCATGCGAGACCCATTGTTTGTTTCTTAGTTAAGGAATTTCGGGGGCGAAATTTCTTAAGGGGGGGAGAGTGTAACGACCCGCATTCTACGCGTTGGAAGATCGTAGAATATTTATTTCTCTTTGATACGAAGTCGTATGGTCATGTAACTTTGGGAAACGACTAGTAGGGTCATTTCCCATGTTCATGATTTTTGCCGATTTTTAAATGACCGTTTTGCCCCTAGTTGATCTTGTTTCGTCCATAACTTTTGATTGGTTAGGAATTTTGACCTAAAACCACATCCATTAGCTCCAGATGATGGTTTCTCTTTCCGTAGAGTGGTCATAATAGTCAAACGGACTTACCGTTTGGGAGATATGGCTGAATTAAGGTTTAAAGGGTTATTTTCAGCTAATTGGGCTTAACCGGGTAGTTAGTAATTAGGCCCATTGGGGGATTTCGGGATTAGTGGTATTTAAGGGCTGCTAGGGTTATGATTTCGGTTTTTACTTCATTTTTTCGGCCGTCACAACAACAAAGATAACGACTTTGTTTTGTTGACAAATATAATTCAACAAAACAAATATAAGTGACGTGTTTGTTTTGTCGACAATTCTAATTCAACGGAACAAATGAAAGTAACATATTGGTTTTGTCAAATCTAATGCGACAAAAATGATAATGTTTTGTTTTAAACCATTATAGTTTGACAAAAGTGACCAATTTGTTTTAACTATGATAATTTTGACAAAAGGACAAAATGGATTTCAACTATAGTAAATTGATAATGGTGACAAATTGGGATTAACTATTTTAATTTGATAAAAGTGAATGTTTTTGCTTCATTCTTTTTAAGTGACACAAAAATGAATATTTTATCTCATTCCTTTAAAATGACAAAAGTGAATACATTTGTCTTATTCTTTTAAAATGACAAAATTGAATAATTTTGTCTCATTCTATTTAAATGATAAAAATATATCTTTTTGTTTGACCAAAATGCATCTTTGTAACAAAATGACAAATAAAACTTATCTTTCTATTTACTCTTTTTATTGAATCTAAGATGACACTAAAAATATATCTTTTAATTCTACTCTTTCTAATGGAGACAATATTACATAAGAATGTAACCCTTTAAATCTACTCTTTTATGAAAAATAAAATAAACCTTTTATTCCTACTACATGTTTTAACACAAATGTTAATTTTATTTCAACTAACAAGTTTTAACACGAATGTTATTTTTATTTCAATTAACATGTTTTGACAAAAATGTTATTTTTATTACAATAAACATGTTTTAACAAAACTATATTTTTTATTCTAATAATCATGTTTAATAAAATGTATATTTTTTATTTCAATAATCATGTTTAACAAAATCTATATTTTTATTTAAATAATCATGTTTTAATTACCTAACCTGATTTCGACATAAATGACAAATTTATTTATATAGTATGTTTTTAACTAAATGTCATGTTCAACAAAGATGACTATTTTTATTTTAACCAACATGTTTGACAAAATTGACTAATTTTATTTTATATGAAATGACAACAAAAATTATACTTTAAAAATCATTCTTTTCATTACAACTAAAATGAGAATATAAATGTTTCTTTTGTATCATTTCTTTTTACTGTAACAAAATTGACAAAATAAAATGTTACTTTAAATCCATTCTTTTATTTGTATATAAAGTGAAAATAAAATGTTATCTTTTTTACCTACACTTTTATTGTAATCAATTTGACAATCCATGCTCTTGATGTAACAAAAGAATAAACTTTTTATTATAAAATCAAATGTTGACATTCCATGTTCTTAATGTAATGAAAGGATTAACTTTTTATTATAAAACCAAATATGTCATTTAACATGTTCTTAATGTAAATAAAAGAATATCTTTTTATTTCAAAACCAAATATGTCATGTTTGGTGTTCCCACATAAAATAAAAGATGATTTTTAATGTGAAAATAAGTTTGACAAACTTATGTTCTTACATGACAATAAAAGATATGATGTTTATCCCGAATCAAAGTTTTTCAATTTCATGTTCCTACATGGCAATAAAATTATAATCTTTATTTCCTAATCCTTTTATTCGACAACAAATGACAATAAAAATCTATTTTTTTCAATTATTTTTATTTTAACAAACATGTTTTAATACAAATGTTATTTTATTTTAACTAACATGTTTTATTTACTTAATATGATTTTAACTAAATAACAAGTTTATTTAACAAAGCGTGTTTTCTAACATAAATGACAAATTCATTTATAAAATATGTTTTTACATAAGTGACATATTTATTTATATATAACATGATCTAACAAAGTGACATTTTATTTTAATATAACATTTTCTAACACAGACGAACATTTTAATGGTAATATAACATGATTCCACAAGGACGATATTTCAATGTTGATATAGCATGATCAAATAAAAACGATATTTTATTGTTACTACAACATGATCTAACAAGAACAATTTCAATTTTAGATCGGAACCTAACAAACATGAGCATCGAAATCAATCACAGCAACAAACAAATTCAATCTACAAATCACAGATCTAATTTCATTACATACATACATCGATTTTAAGGAAAATAACTAAATTTTAATTAATTATTAAAATAGAAATCTCACCGAATAATTCAGATCTGAAATTTCCTAAATTTCCAAGATGCTCTGTTTCAGATCTGGTTTGTTCCATCGCGTAGATCTCGGGAAGGCGATCCCAACGCAATTTGTTTCGTTGAATTCTGATTTGAAATGAACAAGTTACGAAGATTTAAACATTGAAGAAATTAACGATATAATTTATTTATTAATTAACCTAATTAAAACCTTTAATCCCTCTTCCTCTTACTCCTTCTTCTGGATAAACCGAACCACCGTAACCCAAAACAGTCGCTCCCTCCTCTTCAATTCGCCCTCCACACCATGCCACCAGAGTTCGATCCAAGGCCGCCATGTTGAAGGCCAACCCGAGAGCACCCACCGTCGTGAGTGGGGCCCAACTCGCACACACTTCAAGGTTCAAAAAGGGGCTCGAACGACTGAGGTTTAGGGCGAAAAATTGAGCACTACGATCCATTAAATCCGATCATATCCATATGGTTACGAAGAGCTTAGAAATCTCTTCGATTTTTGCTTTGGATTCATGTTGAAAAATGATCTGGATTGGGATATATTAAGGATTGGATTTGGGAGCGCCATGGTCGTTCAAAATGGTTCATGCGGCGGCTGTATAAGGCTTCTAGGGTTTAGTGTATTTTGATGGTATTTATGCAGTACATTTATGTTATTTAATTATTAAATTCACAGAAAAAGCCTGTTACTCTATACGAACTCCAAATCCAGCCCAACGAAAGATCCTCCTAGGCAAATGCTCCCATTTCGGATCCTATGGACTAGGTCCCGTCAGCCTGTTTGATCGTCTTGGCCAACTTTTCTTTAATTTAAAATATAAATCATTTATTTATTTAACTTGATCGTACATTTAAATTCACCGGGGCCACATACGGACTCTAAAAATTACAGAAAAAATATTTCTGGTTATGATTTGACGATACGGTTCTAACAAAACTAATTTCATCGAATTCCGAGACAATTTGTAAAATGCTCATTTTCTAATCGATTGAATTTGGCTGAAATTGACAAAACACATTTTCTTTTGCCACACTCACATATTAATTCAAAAAAATTATGAAAATTGAAATCTAGCAATAATTTGACATTCCGGTTCCAACAAAAGTGGTTTCATCGAAAACAGAGGTCGTTTGAAAAATGGCAATTTTTAATATTAAAAAATATATATAAATTCTACAGTGGCTATTCTGAAATTTAAACTGGGCATAACTTTTGATTCGCGCTATGAAATTTCGATTTTTCGGATTCGTTGGGAAGATATTTTTAATTAGATTTTAATATTTTTAGTTTCACTAAAATCCATTAAATTTTGCATCCTGTACAGTCAGTCAAAGTTCAAATTCAAATTTCCAAACTACCGCGCTATTTCTAATTCCTTTTATAATTAAAATAAATATATTCGTTCTAACTTCGA
Source organism: Allium sativum (assembly GCA_030737875.1). Taxonomy (NCBI): domain Eukaryota; kingdom Viridiplantae; phylum Streptophyta; class Magnoliopsida; order Asparagales; family Amaryllidaceae; genus Allium; species Allium sativum. Next base: position 968,702,451 of record CM060918.1, on the reverse strand, counting down.
TTAAAATAATTTTTTAGTTGTTATAATTCAAAATAATTTATTTTAACAATTAAAATTCCATTAAAATTTCTAAAATAAAAATTCTAAATTGGTTCAGAATTTGCGGGTTGTACAATAAACCCAATTCACATTCCATTTTATTCCAATTAAATGTTATTTAATTGGAAACTCTAATAATCTTAATCGAAAGATTTATTCTTTTCACTCGGGGTTCAAGAACAGTGTTATTTAAGTCACTATTCACGACAAACCCAAAATCCCATTTGATATTAAATATAAGGCTCTGAATAGAAAATATTATCGACTTATATTCAATATCAAATTCTGAAATCAACAAATATCGTATTGGAATAACGATATATATATATCTTCCAAATTCCTCCACAATATCCGTGTAATCACGGAATCCAATATCGAAATATTCCGAAGATAATTTCGATTCAAATCCATTTCAATTCATATATTGGAAATTCTTGCTATTTTTAAAACCACTTCAAATCTAATTTATTTATTTAAAAGTATTGGATTATAATTCTAGTTCATAACTAGTTCATTTCGATAAAAATATATTTTATCTTTTCAAATATGGAATTTTTCATCCTAATTTCTTCCAAATCATTTATTATGATTTTACACAAATTTTTAATAATTTTAATAATTTTATCAAGGCCCGTACTGTCAATTTCCAAAAATGGTCCTCGAACTGCACTTACATCGACCTTTTCCAAATTTGATTTGGACATAATTCCAAATCCAACCGTTAGATTTCAAATCTCTTATATTCATTGGAAATATCTTTTCGATACGAACCCAACGGTTCCGGTTTTAGCAGAATCTGACAGTCGGATCTCCCGTAATGTCAATTCGAAGTCAATGGTCGAAATTCGCGAACTTCCGCGGTGAGGCGCTTTTTATTCAGGCCATTAAATATATATGTGTGTGTGTATATATATATACACTTCGTCAATTTCCATTTAAAACGTATTTTATAAATTCGTTTTAAAATGATTCTCACTTCATTTTTCAATTTTAAATCAAAATTGAATTTTCCTTATCATTATAATATATAAATGATACTGTTTTCAAAATATCAGATTTTGAAATCATTTCCTTTTTGATATTCATTATAAAAATGAATAAAATCGATATAAATATCGTTCACGTCAAAATGACGTTAATCTAATCAACATGGCTTTATATAATTAAATATATTCGTGTCCATCCCAAATCGGACATCAAAATCAGATTTTGATCTTTTACTGAGTACTAATTTAAATTATTCATTATTTTAAAATATTCGTTATTTTAAAATATTCATTCTTTCTGAATTGGAATCATACACAGTCAATTACCATATAATGTTATTTACATGGATTTCATACAACACATGTATAGAACAACAATGATAAACAATCAACCATCATCCAAAGTGAATTCTACACTGCATAAGGATTAAATATAAATATTTAACGCTTACAACAGTCTGTCAACCAATCGATTGACATACAACTAAACAATTGGGATTAATGTACGTAAAATATCATCCCAATACCCGTGTAGGGTTTCATTCAACAAACACAGAATTTATTTGTGTAGTTGGGCGATGTGTAAAATATATCGTCTCAATCTATATCAGTCAAATGGGTGTACATAAACAAATCGTCCGATTTGTAAATGAATATTTATTTTATTTCAGTAAATGTTTTATTTCATTCATTTATACAATAAAAATGATAATTTTATTGTTCAACACTTTATTCAACACATGAATATTTTATATTCCATTCCACAATCACAATCAATTTCCATAGCACAATCAAATCAAACAAGTCATCCATGGTCTATGGACGACGGGTGTCGGGTGCGGCTAAGCACCGTTTGCATCCTAGTATATATTTTAACTAGAAAATAAAGTTAAAGTGAGAAGTTCTCACCTTTGGGATCTACTTCTCTATTCTTTATTTCAGAACGGTTCAGATTTGCCCAAAATTCCAACGCCATCTTTTTCACGCTGTTCATAGTAAAAATAACATTTTTATTATGATGTTTTAATATTGCTATTATATATAAAAATCGAATTTTTACCTTGCTACCTTATAAATAAAAATCATATTTTTATTCCGCTACTATATATAATAAAATCACATTTTTATGACGCTACATGTACAGAAAAGATTATATTTTTATAACGCTACATGTATAGAAAAGATTATATTTTTGTCTCGCTACATGTATGTAAAAGATTATATTTTTATATCGCTACATGTATATAAAAGATTATATTTTTATATTGTAAAAAATCATATCTTTGTATTATTAAAAATCTCACATTTTCCTTTCTAAGAATCGTAACTTTATATGTATAAAAATCATACTTTTAACTTCATAAAAATATTTATAACATACGATAAAAATCCTATTTTTATCTTCGTAAAATTAAATCTTTATGATTATTAAAAAAATAAAATCTTGATGATAATAAAAATCAAATCTTCATGATAATCAAAATCAAATCTTCATGATAATCAAAACCACATCTTTATCTAAAAGTCCTAGCTTTTCAAAGAATTAAAATCAAAGTACTTACAATATTCGATCGGAGAAGGGAGGAGGAGGGGCTAAGGTCGGATGAAGGTAGCGGTGGTCGGGTCTGAGGGGAGGGGGCTGCGCTTCGTCTGAGATTGGGGAGGGGGGTTAAGGGGGTCGCGGTTCCTCAAATCGAAGGGGGGAAGAAAGGGGGAAGGAGCATCGGCGGGAGAGGGGGGTTCGGCATTACGTGCGGCGCCTGGAGAGCGGCGCGACGATGGCGTCGCTGGAGGGGGAACGTCGATGGCAAGGTCTTTTTTTTCTTTTCTTTTTTCAGATCTGAACGAGAATGAAGGGAGAGAGAGAAACAAGGAGGAGGGGCCAAATATATGTATATGTTTTAATTATTTTAATTTCCAAAAATGTTGACTTTTCTTTTGAACCCCAAACGAGACCCAACGACTGTCGTCCCTATCTAATTACCCTTATTCCGAACACAATGGGTTATGTATCGTAATCCAGTTCGGCTGTTTCGATAGGTTTTTACCAAATTTAAAATATAAAATGATATACCTTTTAAACTTGATTTCAACGTACGTTTTAATTTACCGGGGCCATATACTGACTCCAAAAATTCCAGAAAAATAAATCTGGCTATGTTTTGACGATACAGCCCTAACAAAACTAATTTCGTCGAATTTGAAGACCGTTTGAAAAACGGTCACTTTCCAGTCGATTAAATTCAAACTGAAATTACCAAACACGTTTAAATCCGCCACGCTCACATATTGATTCCAAAAATTATGAAAATTGGAATCTAACAATAACATTCCGGATCCAACAAAAGTGTTCTCATCAAAAACGGAGGTCGTTTGCAAAATTTCTATTTTTAAGGGCTATATTTCCATAGCGACTATTCTGAATTTTCAACTGGGCATAACTATTTATTCCCGCTATGAAATTTGGATTTTTCAGATTCGTTGGAAAGATATTTTCAAACAAATTCAAATATTTCTGGTTTTACTAAAATTTGGTTTATTTTGAATCCTTTACATTCGTTTGAAATTTGAATTCGAATTTTCAAACTACCACGCCATTTCCAATTCCTTTTATAATTAAAAATAAATATTTATATTCTAACTTCGATTTAAATAAACATATACATTGTAATTCTATTCAAAATAAATTTCTAGTCATTATTATTTAAAATAAATCATTTTACATATTCAAAATTCATTAATATTGCCAAAATAAAAAAAATTAAATTGGTTCTGATTTTCCTGGTTGTTACAATTCCGTTCGAGTAAACATGGCGTATATTTACTTAATTCGGCTTCATATATCAATATTTTTGTGTCCATCCAAAATCGGACATCAAAATCATATTTTGAATTTTTTTTGCTTAATATTATTTTAAAATATTCGTTATTATTCTAAATTGGAATCAGACTCAATCAATTACCATATAATTTTATTTATATGGATTCCATTCATAGCACGTATTCAAAAATAGTGATAAACAACTATTAAACAGTCAATTCACATCCAAAGTGCAATTTACAACTGCATAAGCATTAAATAATTAAATAACGCTTATAAAAGTCTGTCAATCAATCAGTTGACATACAATTAAATCCAAGGGAGATATGAATTAATTATCATCTCCAGACCCATGTGGGGTTTTCAATCATCAACAAATAATTGGGCGAGTGTAAAATTATCATTTCAATACCCTTGTGTGGTTTACATCACAATCAATGTGAATTTATATAATATTTTCGTAGTTTAATAATGATAACATTAAAACTATAAACAACCATCAACCACCAAACAATTATTTCAATCACAGGAAATCAATATATATTCAGTTATAAAAATAAATAACTGTACAAAATTTTGAGTGAGAGAATTCTCATATTGGTTTACACTCCGTCAGTCTTTAATGGAGGATTTCTTTTTTCAAACTAAATTAAGCACGTATTTAATTTAGCTAAAAATTCCACTTGCTCCATTTCTGGTTTGGTCAATTCCATGTTGTAGAGCTCGACTCCACGATCGCAATGAAACTGAAAATCGTCGAATTTCGACGTTGTATAAAAAAGTTACAATATTTTAAACATGGAAGAATTTTAATCATCATTAACAAGGTAATTAATTAATTTAAACCTTAATTAGTTTTTAAAAAATCCTTCTTCCTCCCTCGTTATCAATTTCCTGGAACCAGTTGAACTAACGTCGACTTCATCCCTTGCCTGCGCGCACACCACCTGAGACGACCCCAAACCCCGTACAGATGGCGACAAGGGTAATCCGTGGAATATAACACATAAACAGATAATAGCAGAACAGAATTAAATAAATACACCAGATAATGAACAATAGAATATACTGGATAAACGTAATCATCAGAGTTACACAGTATACAGGATCATACTTAGTACAAATACAGTTCAGCTATACATAAATGTCTACAGCGGAAAACAAACAAAATATGTACAATAGGAGCTGAACAGCATAAAATAGATAAATGATAGAATCCATCTTCAGCTCCAGCTATCCAGAAAGAGCCAGCTAAACCTGAATACAAGGCTGCCCGTGTAGGAAAAAGGGGCACCCGAGTTTGAAAGTGAAACAAACTACGAGTCAGTCATGGGATTGGTATGAGAAATCTACTCAACACTTTTATAATATGGCTAATCACAGGACCACGCCACTTTCATGGAACAGGTTTACTCCATTGGATTGCCAGTGCTTTAAAACAAATCTTTCTTTTAAACATCGCAATGCTTTTTATAAAAATGAAGCCATTATAAGACTCAGTTCCCATCACACAATGCGACGCAAACCGGAGGACAGAGTTTTACCTTATAATGGCCAAAATATGATTGATACGAATAAAACAAAAGCTTGATATTATTACTAGTGTTTATATGTTTCAAAAACAATTTCAATCATAACTATCAATCATAGACGGCATGGGTACCATATATCATGTCGCCATATATGTACAATCAAAACCACACAGTCACGTATTTGGAAATTGGATTTCCGTCATGAACCAAGGCAAAAGATAGTCCTTACCGAATTCGTGACTCTCTAGCCCGAGCCACAGGATCAGAGCTCGAGTGACCCTTGGATCGTCAGGGCCGGTCCACCGATGTGGATTAAAATTCCTGAACAATATGTTTCCCTGCCCTTTGGGGGCGTAAATGAGCCAACGAATGACTCCATCAGACCCGGATCATCCGATCAAACTGCGGCGCCTCGCAACAGCAACAACCACATAAGTCAAACTCGTCAGGGCATGTAAAACCACTGACGCCACTTCTAACTAGAAAGAAACGCATGTCCTCCCTGAGGTCCTCTCCCATTTCTGGTTCATACCGGGGTGTGAGGCTCGCGATTTCACGTTATACACAAAGCTACGCCACACAGGCTGTAATAACCCAAAAATCTGAGCCAGTTTAAATTTTTTATTTTGGCAATTTTAGCGAATTTTGAATATTTAAAATGAATTATTTTAAATAATATCGACGAGAAATTTATTTTGAATATAATTCGAACGTATATATTATAGATCGTCGTTAGAATATAAATAATTAAATATAATTATAAAAGGAATTGAAAATGGCGCGGTAGTTTGATAATTCAATTTCAAACTTCAATTGAATGTACCGGGTGCAAAATAAACCGGATTTCAGTGAAACCAAAAATATTAGGATCTAGTTGAAAATATCTTTCCAACGAATCTGGAAAATCGAAATTTCATAGCGGGGATCAAAAGTTATGCCCAGTTGAAAATTCAGAATAGTCTCTATGTAAATTATACATGGCCCAAAAAGTCAAATTTTGCATACGGATGAATTTGGACTCGAAACCACTTCCATTGAGTTCAAAATGCCGTTTTGAACTCCAAAAAGTATAAGCTTCGATATATTCCGATATCCGGAATAGTGGCTATGGACATGAGCTTTTCGGTTAACAATACATAGCCCTTAAAAAGTGAAATTTTGCAAACGACCTCGGATTTTGACGAAACCACTTTTGTTGGGTCCGTGATGTCAAATTATTGCTAGATTCCAAATTTCATAATTTTTCGAATCAATATGTGAGCGTGGCAAAGGAAAACGCGTTTGACCAGTTTCAGTCAATTTTAATCGACTGGAAATTGGCCATTTTTCAAACAGTCTCAGAATTCGACGAAACTAGTTTTGTTAGGACCGTATCGTTAATACGAAGCTAGAAAATATTTTTCGGGAATTTTTCGAGTTAGTATGTGACCCCAGTAAATTGAAATGCGCGTTTAAAATCAATATATAGAGTTATATGTTGATTTTGACGAAAACTGACCGAAATGATCGAATCAGCTTACGATACATATCCCATTGTGTTCGGAATGGGGGTAAATAGCTATGGACGACAGGCGGTGGGCCTCGTTTAGAGGTCGTATGTAAAAGTCAACTTTTTAAATTTTAAATAAAATTTAAATTATTATATAAATATATCCTTCCCCCTTTTCCCTCGAAACCTAATTCAGAAATCAAAAAAAAAAAAATCGCTGCACCAGCGATGGAAGCCGCCGCTCGCCATCGACCCCCCCTCTGCCCAGCTCCTCCCCGATGACCTCGCTCCACCCTCGACCTTGCCCGAGCCCCCATCTCCAGTCGCGACACTCCCCCCAACCTAATCGAAGTCGCGACGCCGCCAGGTGGGGCCCCCAACTACCGCCGCCCTCCATCTTCTTCTTCTCCCTTCCCTCGTTTCTCTCTCCTCTAAAATGAAGACCGACGACACACCCAAAAACCGCCCAGCAAACCCTAAAACGCCCAACTCGCCGACGTTCAGACGCCCACCCCCCTCCTCCGACGCAAAACTCCACCGATTTAGGGTGTCCTCCGGCAATAGACAAAGAACAGTGAGTTTTTAATACTTGTTATTTTATTTAAAAATTGAATTTCTACATTGTATAAAAACTGATTTTACATTGTTGAACAACTGAGTTCGATATTGTTTAAAATCAGTTTGATAAGAATATTCATTGTTTAAAAAAAATGAAAAGAGAATTGTTTTTGAAAAGAGAATTGTTTTTAAAATATAACATAGAATTTGATTTTGAAAACATAAAATACAAAAAAAAGGTTTTGAATATATATATATATCGTAAAGTTTTGTATATATATGTCGTATTGTTTTGAAAATATAATTTTTAACGTGGAAGTGAATAAAATAAAATTAGAACTATTTTTGAAAATAAAGATTCGATTTTTATTTTATGAACATCACGATAAAGATTTGATTTTTTATTTTATAGAATAGCATTTTTAAAGATTAGATTTTTAAAATAGAAAAGACGACATTTTTAAATTAGAAAAGACGATATTTTTAAATTAGAAAAGGCGATATCTTTAAATTTGAAAGGCGAAATCTTTATAGTTGAAAGGACGAGATTTTTATATATTGAATAGCGAAGTAAAAATTCGATTTTTATATATTGAATAGCATAGAAAAAAATTCGATTTTTATATATTGAATAGCGTAGTAAAAATTCGATTTTTATATATTGAATAGCAAAGTAAAAATTCGATTTTTATATATTGAATAGCATAGTAAGAATTCGATTTTTATGTATTGAAAAGCGAAGTAAAAATTCGATTTTTACATATGTAGTGAATACGGGCAACGAAGATGACAAAAAGGCGAGAACGATGAAGATTTCTATAAATGAAGAGTCGTGGTATTGGATAGCTATTGGTGAGAATTTCTCACTCTTCGATTTCTTTTCTAGTTATATATATATACTAGGATGCATACGGTGTTTAGTAGCACCCGACACAATCGTCCACAGACCATGGACTTGTTTGTTTGGCTGTGTAGTTGGTTAGTTTATTTGGTTCGAAGTGAATTATTTGGTGAAATGAATGGATTTGATTGATGTGTGAATGGCGTGGGCCTTCACTAGACCGGGGATAAGGCTAGGCCTTGTCCCGTTTCTAGTATCGTGCCGTTATGCCGCCAAAATTTTCTAAAATAAGTTAGAAAAATCAAAATATCATTTTTATTTTGTAAATGAACTGAATAAAAATTCATGTGTTAAAATAAAATGTTTTATCGTTAAGAATATAATTTTTAACGTGAATGTGAATAAATAAATATTCATTTACAAACCGGACGGTTTGTTTATGTACACCTATTTGAAGGACATTGATTGGGACGATAAATTTTACACATCGCCCAACTGCACAAATAAAATCTGTGTTTGATTGTTTGAAACCCCACACGGGTGTTGGGATGAAATTTGAAGTTCACTCATCCTGATGATTAAATATGTCGATCGATTGATTGATAGGCTGTTATAAGCGTTAGATATCTATATTTGATGCTTATACAGTGTAGTGCACTTTGGATGATGGTTGATTGTTTATCGTTGCTCGTATATACATGTGTTGTATGGAATCCATATAATTAATATTATATGGCGATTGATTGGGCCTCATTCCAATTTAGAAGATAAAGAATATTATAAAGCAAAGGTTCATGTGTTGACTGTACTCATCCGTTGAGATTAGTCATGTGTTGAACGAAATATTTTAACAATAAAATTTATATCTTTATCACTATAAAGCAAAGGTTCATGTGTTGACAGTACTCATCCGTTGAGATTAGTCATGTGTTGAATGAAATATTTTAATAATAAAATTTACATCTTTATCATATTTGAAATTAGAAACTAACTGGAAAATAGATAAGATGAGTGGTCTCCTGAATATGGATCTGATGTTGGTTTCAGCCTTCGGGGTTAATATTCAGGAAATCATTCTCTTACTAATTTACGGTTGGCATCTGATTCAATATCAAACGATAGATACCTTAATTTTCATAAAATATATTAAATAACAAAAATAGTCACACATGGACAGTACTCATTCGCTGAGATTAGTCGTGTGTTGACAAAGATATAGAGTCGTCTATTGAAAGAAATATAGATCCATTTGTTGAATATAAAGCCGTGTGGATTAGTGATGCGCTATTTTGACGTGAACGATATTCATATCGATTTTATTCGTTTTTGAATTTACAACAAATTTGATTTGAATTGAAAACGAAACGAATTTGATTTGAATTGAAAACGATTTCGAAATGAATTGAATTGAAAACGATTTCGAAATGAATTGAATTGAAAACGATTTCGAAATGAATTGAATATAAAACGATTTCGAATTGAATTGAATAGAAAACGAATTGAATTCAAATTGAATAAAAAACGAATTGAATTCAAATTGAATAGAAAACGAATTGAATTCAAATTGAATAGAAAACTAATTGAATTCAAATTGATAGAAAACGAATTAAATTCAAATGGAATAGAAAACGAATTGAATTTAAATTGAATAGAAAACGAAATGAATTCGAATCGAATTAAAAATCGATTTGAATTGAAATCAAATAGGAATGAAAGTAAAAAGGATTTATAATAGGAAATTCAATTTTGATTTGAATTTGAAATAAAGGTTGAAATTGTTTTTGAAACGAATTCAAAACTATTTATAAAATTCGTTTAAAAATAGAATCGACGAAATATATATTATATATATTATATATATAATATAATGGCCTGAATAGAACGCGCCGCGCCGCGGCAGTTCGTGAATTTCGACCATATATTTCAAACGGACATTACGGGAGATCCGACCGACGGATTCTCCTAAAACCGGAACCGTTGGGTTCGTATCGAAAATAGCTTTCTAACGAATATTAGAAATTTGAAATCTAATGGTTGGATTTGGAGATATGTCCAAATCAAATTTGGAAAAGGTCGCTGTAAGTGCAGTTCGATGGCCGTTGATGGAAATCGACTGTACGGGCCTTGATAAAATTATTAAAAATAGTAATAATTAGTGTAAAATCATAAGAAATGATTTGGGGAAAAATTGGGATGAAAAACTCCATATTTGAAAGGATAAAAATAGATTTTTATCGAAATGAACTAATTTTGAACTAAAATTAAAACCCATTTATTTTTAAATAAATAAATTGGAATTGAATTAGAACTGATTTGTGGGTTTATCGTGAACAGTGTTTTAAATAACACTTGTTCTTTAACCCGATAATAATTAGAATATGATTTGGGTTTATCGTGAACTGTGTTTTAAATGACATTAGTTCTTTAACCCAATAAAAAGAGTTTTAATGAATCCGCAATTAGATTGAAATGTGAATTGATAATTTAAATTATCAAATTTAGAAAGTGAGCGAGAATGGAGTATCACCAGTTTTGCTCCAAAGCGATAGTTAAATCTTTAATTGGATTTGAACGTGAAATGGTAATTAATTTTACCGATAACACCGTGGTATTAGATATGGAGTATTACCAGTTTTGCTTCATGGGATGAATAGGTTGGGATTGGGAAATAAAATAAATAATTACTTCGGTGTGGTTCGCTAATCTCGACTAGTTTAGAAAACCATAATTTGGTTTGAAATGACATCCAAAGGAAGATTAAAGGATAAATTTTAAAGAATTTATCTTGGATAAAATTAATGGGAACCTTTCCCCTAGGAATGGGATTTTGGGAATAAAAGAATATTCTGGATTGGAATGAGGCGTTCGTTGTGTTTGTGCAACATTTGTTTTTAATATACGCGGGTTGTTCGGAAAGGCCGGGTTTATACCCATTCTGAATAACCGATTCGACGATATGTCGAAGATGAAGACGGTGGTTGAAGACCGGAAGTCTTCACATCGTTTGGGTGATTACCGATGATCTTGATTGGGCTGTACACCCAAGATGAGGGAAATAGTTGGTGGTCGTCCAGACGTACTTAGAGATGGATGGATATGCGAGGAAAGTGCCTCCGGTTTCGTTCAGACCCAGAACGGACTTGTAAATGGATTGTGTGTCTGACTTTGGATTTTATTCTGTGTTGATTGATTTCTATTAAATATACATCTGTTTGGCGGCGGAGAATTTATTCTCTTGCTTAACGCCCTTCTCTGAGACGTACGAGCTCAGAGGTTGTATATCGATGGACATCAGTCGCATGGCATGAATTGCTTGTGTGGCACGCTAAGATGCAATGATCAAGGCTTTTGTTGAAAAGCAGAGTCTTGTGGTTGATGATCAAAGCACGACCTACGTGGCAGCTTTGTGTATAACGTGAATTCGTGAGCCTCACACCTCGGTAATGGTCAAAAACGGGATGCGGACTGCAGGGAGAGCACGGCGTTTCTTTCTAGCTTTGGTGGTGTCAGTGACTTACCAGCCCTGACATTTATATACTTTTCACCTTTGTGGTTGTTGGATGAGGCGCCTCGATTTTAGGTCTGTAAGGACCGGGAAACGTGTGTTCAGGCATAATTAATCCTCTAACGTAAGTGAGGACCGGCCCTGAAGATCCAGGATTGCCCAGAGTGTGTAGTCCTGAGACATTTGCTAGAGTGTCTCGAAAGCGGAGAGGAGCTTGCCCCTTGCCTCGACTCATGACGGAATCCAATTTCCAATACGTGATATTGCGGTTTTAATTGTAGAACTAATATGGCGACATAGTAGATGGTAGCTATGCCGCCTATGATTGATATTTATGATTGAAGTTGTTTTGACACTATACACCTATAATAGTATCAAATAATGTGTTTTAAACGTATCAAGCATGCTTTGGCTGTTATAAGGGAAAACCCTATCCTCCGGCTTGCGTTGCATTGTGTGATGGGACCTGGGTCTTATAACAACTTCATTTTTCTTTATTTAGCATTGCGCTGTTTGTTCTATGCACTGGTATTCTTGGGAGGAAACCCGTTCCGTGTTATACGGCGTGGTCCCTTGATTTACCTAACTTTAAAACCAATATTAATAACTGTTTTAGTTCTCACACCATTCACATGACTGACCTGGAGTTTATTGTTTTAACCTAAACTCTGGGTGCCCTTATTTTCGACATGGGCAGCTAGTAGTTTTGGTTTTGCAGATTTATATTCACAGGATCCTGATTTACAGCTGGGACGATGCTCGGAAAGCTCTGTATCCGTGTATCACTTTCAGTTGTGTTTTATATTGTTTTTCGGCTGCTATGTAATTTATTGTAATCTCTGATATTTATCGAATGTAATTTATTCAATTATACTTTGTATATTCTTGTATCTGATGGAATTGATGTAATAACTATGAAATGTTCTTCCGTCTGCGTTCTTTTGTGTGTTGTTCTCATGGTAATCCGGACTTTCCTTCACGGGGAAGTTACGGGCTATCACAGTTGGAATCAGAGCTTTGGTTTACAGAGCTCGAGAACAAGACACATTAGAACCATACGAAAGAATTCATCAGATATTGGATTAGTAATATCCAATTAGAATGACTCGTTAGAGATAGGATCAGTAGTATCCTAGAACGAGTGTGAAGAGTATATTTTTCAAATGAAAACAATTTTTTTTTGAAAATTTAAATCGTTTTAAACGTATTTGATTATTTATTTATTTTGAATATGGACAATCCAATATATAAAGATTTTGCATATACGCGTCATGAACGTATATTCGAAGTTTTAATATACTGGATAAATATAGAATCATACTCTAGTGGCCCGAAGACGATTCTGATGATTGATATATCATCATCAGAATTTGTGTTCGTGTTTCGAAGGTGTGATATCTATATATTTCCATTAGACTGGTGTGAGAACCAAAACTTATATAGCTAGATTTATTTGTTGTGATTTGGCATTAAAAACATGATTTTCTGTATATGTATCAAAATTTATGAATTTGAAACGTTAATCCACTAACTGATTGATGTTTGTGTTGTTTGTTTAGTTGTTTGATAATTTTGAACCATTATGCCTAATTAAACCAAATATTGAACTGTATTGAAATTTGGTCGCATTTGCTAGCATATACATATACTTACATTGAACAGGTCATAGCAAGGAGGCTAGAGCAGAGAATAAAATTTGTTTGCCCGACAAATAGGTACATGTTAACTATAATTTACCGTTTTGTTTGGGTGATGATGATTTTATGAGCCTATTGGCTAGCCGCTTGGCTTTTTCTTTTTCTTTTTGAGATCAGAAGGCCTATATGGCAATTTCGGGATTTTCCCGTGGCTCCCGGTGCAGGGGAGGTTATGGCCAAATTTTTCGAAAATTCCGGGTGTTAGCCAAATTTTTGAAAATTTGAAAATTCTCAGAAACTGAAAAGTTGGAGAATGGAAGCCAGATCGAACGTAGAGTTGACTGATCAAACCACTTTCGACTTCGTTCCTTTTCGGGGACGAAAAGTTTTAAGTGGGTGAGATTGTAATAACCCGAAAATCTGAGCCAGTTTAAAATTTTTATTTTGGCAATTTTAGCGAATTTTGAATATTTAAAATGAATTATTTTAAATAATATCGACGAGAAATTTATTTTGAATATAATTCGAACGTATATATTATAGATCGTCGTTAGAATATAAATAATTATATATAATTATAAAAGGAATTGAAAATGGCGCGGTAGTTCGATAATTCGATTTCAAACTTCAATTTAATGTACCGGGTGCAAATTAAACCGAATTTTAGTAAAACCAAAAATATTAGGATCTAGTTGAAAATATCTTTCCAACGAATCTGAAAAATCGAAATTTCATAGCGGGGATCAAAAGTTATGCCCAGTTGAAAATTCAGAATAGTCTTTATGTAAATTATACATGGCCCAAAAAGTCAAATTTTGCATACGGATGAATTTGGACTCGAAACCACTTCCATTGAGTTCAAAATGCCGTTTAGAAGTCCGAAAAGTATAAGCTTCGATATATTCCGATATCCGGAATAGTGGCTATGGACATGAGCTTTTCGGTTAACAATACATAGCCCTTAAAAAGTGAAATTTTGCAAACGACCTCGGATTTTGACGAAACCACTTTTGTTGGGTCCGTGATGTCAAATTATTGCTAGATTCCAAATTTCATAATTTTTCGAATCAATATGTGAGCGTGGCAAAGGAAAACGCGTTTGACCAGTTTCAGTCAATTTTAATCGACTGGAAATTGGCCATTTTTCAAACAGTCTCAGAATTCGACGAAACTAGTTTTGTTAGGACCGTATCGTCAATACGAAGCTAGAAAATATTTTTCGGGAATTTTTCGAGTTAGTATGTGACCCCAGTAAATTGAAACGCGCGTTTAAAATCAATATATAGAGTTATATGTTGATTTTGACGAAAACTGATCGAAATGATCGAATCAGCTTATGATACATATCCCATTGTGTTCGGAATGGGGGTAAATAGCTATGAACGACAGGCGGTGGGCCTCGTTTAGAGGTCGTATGTAAAAGTCAACTTTTTAAAATTTAAATAAAATATAAATTATTATATAAATATATCCTTCCCCCTTTTCCATCGAAACCTAATTCAGAAATCAAAAAAAAAAAAAAATCGCTGCACCAGCGATGGAAGCCGCCGCTCGCCATCGACCCCCCCCCTCTGTCCAGCTCCTCCCCGATGACCTCGCTCCACCCTCGACCTTGCCCGAGCCCCCATCTCCAGTCGCGACACTCCCCCCCAACTTAATCGAAGTCGCGACGCCGCCAGGTGGGGCCCCCAACCACCGCCGCCCTCCATCTTCTTCTTCTCCCTTCCCTCGTTTCTCTCTCCTCTAAAATGAAGACCGACGACGCACCCAAAAACCGCCCAGCAAACCCTAAAACGCCCAACTCGCCGACGTTCAGACGCCCACCCCCTCCTCCGACGCAAAACTCCACCGATTTAGGGTGTCCTCCGGCAATAGACAAAGAACAGTGAGTTTTTAATACTTGTTATTTTATTTAAAAACTGAATTTCTACATTGTATAAAAACTGATTTTACATTGTTGAACAACTGAGTTTGATATTGTTTAAAATCAGTTTGATAAGAATATTCATTGTTTAAAAAAAATGAAAAGAGAATTGTTTTTGAAAAGAGAATTGTTTTTGAAAAGAGAATTGTTTTTAAAATATAACATAGAATTTGATTTTGAAAACATAAAATACAAAAAAAAGGGTTTTGAATATATATATATCGTAAAGTTTTGTATATATATGTCGTATTGTTTTGAAAATATAATTTTTAACGTGGAAGTGAATAAAATAAAATTAGAACTATTTTTGAAAATAAAGATTCGATTTTTATTTTATGAACATCACGATAAAGATTTGATTTTTTATTTTATAGAATAACATTTTTAAAGATTAGATTTTTAAAATAGAAAAGAGGATATTTTTAAATTAGAAAAGACGATATTTTTAAATTAGAAAAGGCGATATCTTTAAATTTGAAAGGCGAAATCTTTATAGTTGAAAGGACGAGATTTTTATATATTGAATAGTGAAGTAAAAATTCGATTTTTATATATTGAATAGCGAAGTAAAATTTCGATTTTTATATATTGAATAGCATAGAAAAAAATTCGATTTTTATATATTGAATAGCGTAGTAAAAATTCGATTTTTATATATTGAATAGCAAAGTAAAAATTCAATTTTTATATATTGAATAGCATAGTAAGAATTCGATTTTTATGTATTGAAAAGCAAAGTAAAAATTCGATTTTTACATATGTAGTGAATACGGGCAACGAAGATGACAAAAAGGCGAAAACAATGAAGATTTCTATAAATGAAGAGTCGTGGTATTGGATAGCTATTGGTGAGAATTTCTTACTCTTCAATTTCTTTTCTAGTTATATATATATACAAGGATGCAGACGGTGTTTAGTAGCACCCGACACGATCGTCCACAGACCATGGACTTGTTTGTTTGGCTGTGTAGTTGGTTAGTTTATTTGGTTCGAAGTGAATTATTTGGTGAAATGAATGGATTTGATTGATGTGTGAATGGCGTGGGCCTTCACTAGACCGGGGATAAAGCTAGGCCTTGTCCCGTTTCTAGTATCGTGCCGTTATGCCGCCGAATTTTTCTAAAATAAGTTAGAAAAATCAAAATATCATTTTTATTTTGTAAATGAACTGAATAAAAATTCATGTGTTAAAATAAAATGTTTTATCGTTAAAAATATAATTTTTAACGTGAATGTGAATAAATAAATATTCATTTACAAACCGGACGGTTTGTTTATGTACACCTATTTGAAGGACATTGATTGGGACGATAAATTTTACACATCGCCCAACTGCACAAATAAAATCTGTGTTTGATTGTTTGAAACCCCACACGGGTGTTGGGATGAAATTTGAAGTTCACTCATCCTGATGATTAAATATGTCGATCGATTGATTGACAGGCTGTTATAAGCGTTAGATATCTATATTTGATGCTTATACAGTGTAGTGCACTTTGGATGATGGTTGATTGTTTATCGTTGCTCGTATATACATGTGTTGTATGGAATCCATATAATTAATATTATATGGTGATTGATTGGGCCTCATTCCAATTTAGAAGATAAAGAATATTATAAAGCAAAGGTTCATGTGTTGACTGTACTCATCCGTTGAGATTAGTCATTTGTTGAACGAAATATTTTAACAATAAAATTTATATCTTTATCACTATAAAGCAAAGGTTCATGTGTTGACAGTACTCATCCGTTGAGATTAGTCATGTGTTGAACGAAATATTTTAATAATAAAATTTACATCTTTATCATATTTGAAATTAGAAACTAACTGGAAAATAGATAAGATGAGTGGTCTCCTGAATATGGATCTGATGTTGGTTTCGGCCTTCGGGGTTAATATTCAGGAAATCATTCTCTTACTAATTTACGGTTGGAGTCTGATTCAATATCAAACGATAGATACCTTAATTTTCATAAAATATATTAAATAACAAAAATAGTCACACGTGGACAGTACTCATTCGCTGAGATTAGTCGTGTGTTGACAAAGATATAGAGTCGTCTATTGAAAGAAATATAGATCCATTTGTTGAATATAAAGCCGTGTTGATTAGTGATGCGCTATTTTGACATGAACGATATTCATATCGATTTTATTCATTTTTGAATTTACAACAAATTTGATTTGAATTGAAAATGAAACGAATTTGATTTGAATTGAAAACGATTTCGAAATGAATTGAATTGAAAACGATTTCGAAATGAATTGAATATAAAACGATTTCGAATTGAATTGAATAGAAAACGAATTGAATTCAAATTGAATAGAAAACGAATTGAATTCAAATTGAATAGAAAACGAATTGAATTCAAATTGAATAGAAAACGAATTAAATTCAAATGGAATAGAAAACGAATTGAATTTAAATTGAATAGAAAACAAAATGAATTTGAATCGAATTAAAAATCGATTTGAATTGAAATCAAATAGGAATGAAAGTAAAAAGGATTTATAATAGGAAATTCAATTTTGATTTGAATTTGATATTAAGGTTTAAATTGTTTTTGAAACGAATTCAAAACTATTTATAAAATTCGTTTAAAAATAGAATCGACGAAATACATATTATATATATAATATAATGGCCTGAATAGAACGCGCCGCGCCGCGGCAGTTCGTGAATTTCGACCATATATTTCAAACGGACATTACGGGAGATCCGACCGACGGATTCTCCTAAAACCGGAACCGTTGGGTTTGTATCGAAAATAGCTTTCTAACGAATATTAGAAATTTGAAATCTAATGGTTGGATTTGGAGATATGTCCAAATCAAATTTGGAAAAGGTCGCTGTAAGTGCAGTTCGATGGCCGTTGATGGAAATCGACTGTACGGGCCTTGATAAAATTATTAAAAATAGTAATAATTAGTGTAAAATCATAAGAAATGATTTGGGGAAAAATTAGGATGAAAAACTCCATATTTGAAAGGATAAAAATAGATTTTTATCGAAATGAACTAATTTTGAACTAAAATTAAAACCCATTTATTTTTAAATAAATAAATTGGAATTGAATTAGAACTGATTTGTGGGTTTATCGCGAACAGTGTTTTAAATAACACTTGTTCTTTAACCCGATATTAATTAGAATGTGATTTGGGTTTATCGTGAACTGTGTTTTAAATGACATTAGTTCTTTAACCCAATAAAAGGAGTTTTAATGAATCCGCAATTAGATTGAAATGTGAATTGATAATTTAAATTATCAAATTTAGAAAGTGAGCGAGAATGGAGTATCACCAGTTTTGCTCCGAAGCGATAGTTAAATCTTTAATTGGATTTGAACGTGAAATGGTAATTAATTTTACCGATAACACCGTGGTATTAGATATGGAGTATTACCAGTTTTGCTTCATGGGATGAATAGGTTGGGATTGGGAAATAAAATAAATAATTACTTCGGTGTGGTTCGCTAATCTCGACTAGTTTAGAAAACCATAATTTGGTTTGAAATGACATCCAAAGGAAGATTAAAGGATAAATTTTAAAGAATTTATCTTGGATAAAATTAATGGGAACCTTTCCCCTAGGAATGGGATTTTGGGAATAAAAGAATATTCTAGATTGGAATGAGGCGTTCGTTGTGTTTGTGCAACATTTGTTTTTAAGATACGCGGGTTGTTCGGAAAGGCCGGGTTTATACCCATTCTGAATAACCGATTCGACGATATGTCGAAAATGAAGATGGTGGTTGAAGACCGGAAGTCTTCACATCGTTTGGGTGATTACCGATGATCTTGATTGGGCTGTACACCCAAGATGAGGGAAATAGTTGGTGGTCGTCCAGACGTACTTGGAGATGGATGGATATGCGCGGAAAGTGCCTCCGGTTTCGTTTAGACCCAGAACGGACTTGTAAATGGATTGTGTGTCTGACTTTGGATTTTATTCTGTGTTGATTGATTTCTATTAAATATACATCTGTTTGGCAACAGAGAATTTATTCTCTTGCTTAACGCCCTTCTCTGAGACGTACGAGCTCAGAGGTTGTATATCGATGGACATCAGTCGCATGGCATGAATTGCCTGTGTGGCACGCTAAGATGCAATGATCAAGGCTTTTGTTGAAAAGCAGAGTCTTGTGGTTGATGATCAAAGCACGGCCTACGTGGCAGCTTTGTGTATAACGTGAATTCGCGAGCCTCACACCTCGGTATGAGTCAAAAACGGGATACGGACTGCAGGGAGAGCACGACGTTTCTTTCTAGCTTTGGTGGTGTCAGTGACTTACCAGTCCTGACATTTATATACTTGTCACCTTTGTGGTTGTTGGATGAGGCTCCTCGATTTTAGGTCTGTAAGGACCGGGAAACGTGTGCTCAGGCATAATTAATCCTCTAACGTAAGGGAGGACCGGCCCTGAAGATCCAGGATTGCCCAGAGTGTGTAGTCCTGAGACATTTGCTAGAGTGTCTCGAAAGCGGAGAGGAGCTTGCCCCTTGCCTCGACTCATGACAGAATCCAATTTCCAATACGTGATATTGCTGTTTTAATTGTAGAACTAGTATGGCGACATAGTAGATGGTAGCTATGCCGCCTATGATTGATATTTATGATTGAAGTTGTTTTGACACTATACACCTATAATAGTATCAAATAATGTGTTTTAAACGTATCAAGCATGCTTTGGCTGTTATAAGGGAAAACCCTATCCTCCGGCTTGCGTTGCATTGTGTGATGGGACCTGGGTCTTATAACAGCTTCATTTTTCTTTATTTAGCATTGCGCTGTTTGTTCTATGCATTGGTATTCTTGGGAGGAAACCCGTTCCGTGTTATACGGCGTGGTCCCTTGATTTACCTAACTTTAAAACCAATATTAATAACTGTTTTAGTTCTCACACCAGTCACATGACTGACCTGGAGTTTATTGTTTTAACCTAAACTCTAGGTGCCCTTATTTTCGACACGGGCAGCTAGTAGTTTTGGTTTTGCAGATTTATATTCACAGGATCCTGATTTACAGCTGGGACGATGCTCGGAAAGCTCTGTATCCGTGTATCACTTTCAGTTGTGTTTTATATTGTTTTTCCGCTGCTATGTAATTTATTGTAATCTCTGATATTTATCGAATGTAATTTATTCAATTATACTCTGTATATTCTTGTATCTGATGGAATTGTTGTAATAACTATGAAATGTTCTTCCGTCTGCGTTCTTTTGTGTGTTGTTCTCAAGGTAATCCGGACTTTCCTTCACGGGGAAGTTACGGGCTATCACATAGGCAGTGCTTTGATTATCACCACAAGACTTTGCTTTTCAACAGAAGCCCTGATCACTACATCTTAGCATGCCACACAGGCAATTCACACCATGCAACTGATAGCTATCAATCACACAGAATAAATTCCAATGTCATACACACTGTCCATTTGCAAGTCCGTTATGGGTCTGAACGAAACCTGAGGCACTATATACCTCGCAAACCCATCGATCAACACGTACGTCTGGACGATCACCACTCATTATCCATATTTCGGGATGCCTCCTAATCAGGACCTCGGTTACCATCCAAACGAGGTGAAGATCTTCGGTCTTCGACCACCGTCTTCATCTTCGATTTCTTATCGTCGATTCAGTTATTCAGAATGGGATAAACCCGGTCTTTCTGAGCAACTCGCGTATATAATAAACAAGTGCAACACTAACATACACACGCATCATTTCAATTCATTATTCACTAACCGTCAATCAGTAAGAGAACGATTTCCCAAATATTAACCCCGAAGGCCGAAACTAACATCAGATCAATACCCAAGAAACCATTCGACTTAGCCAACCTTCAGTTAGTTTCTAAATTTCTCATCCATATCGTTTATAATATTTTATAACTATTTATCGCTCTTTTTATTTATTTCAATATAGCCAATTTATTCAAAACGACGCTTCGGGCCATAACGCGGTCGTGGCGCAGTTTTACTTCAGATTTGATTTACACATATCTGAAAATCTAACCATTGGATCTTCACAAAATTTACATCATTAGAAAGATCTTTTCAAAACGAATCCAATGGTTCCAGTTTCAGGGTAATCCGACGGTCGGATCTCCCTATATAATCGTTTGAAGTTTCGTATTCAAAATACGAACTACAGCGTCGTTATTCGATTAAATATAATTATATTTATATTTATATATATATATATATATATAAATATAATCGATTCTGGCGCTGTTTTTCTTCAGATTTGAATTAAACATTCCAGACAATCCAACCATTGGATTTTTACAAAGTTGGTGCCGTTGGAAAGATTTTTCCAAAGCGAACCCAACGGTTGTGGTTTCGGGAAAATCCGATGGTCGGATCTCTCGGTATAATCGTTTGAAATCACGGTTTCAAAATATGAACTGCAGCTTCGTTATTCGATATATTTCAATTATATATATATATATATATATATATATATATATATATATCGATTCTTCGACTTCAAAAACTATATTCTTTTCATACATTTGATAAAAATGATATTTTTATCTAACTGTCTTCTATTTCAACACTTCACTATTTTTAACAATTCATTTATATGATAAAAATGTGATTTTTATTGTAAAACAATTCATTTCAAAACACTATTATTTTATATAGTTCATATAGGTAATAAAAGTATGATTTTTATTACAAAACAATTTATTTCAAAACGAGATCATTTTATATAGTTCATATCGATGATAAAAATTGGATTTTCATTATAAAACAATTTCTTTCAAAATATGAATACCATTCAACACATGAATTTCAATTCAACGAATGAATTGCGATTCAACACATGAAGGTTTTCTATAGTTTATATATATCGATAAAAAGGTGATTTTTATATTTAAAACACGAATACCATTCAACACATGAATTTCAATTCAACGAATGAATATCGATTCAACACATGAAGGTTTTCTATAGTTTCTATATATAGATAAAAATGTGATTTTTATATTTAAAACATGAATACCATTCAACACATGAATTTCAATTCAACGAATGAATATCGATTCAACACATGAAGGTTTTCTATAGTTTATATATATCGGTAAAAAGGTGATTTTTATATTTAAAACACGAATACCATTGAACACATGAATTTCAATTCAACGAATGAATATCGATTCAACACATGAAGGTTTTCTATAGTTTCTATATATAGATAAAAATGTGATTTTTATATTTGAAAACACGAATACCATTCAACACATGAATTTCAATTCAATGAATGAATATCGATTCAACACATGAAGGTTTTCTATAGTTTCTATATATGGATAAAAATGTGATTTTTATATTTGAAAACACGAATACCATTCAACACATGAATTTCAATCCAACGAATGAATATCGACTCAACACATGAAGGTTTTCTATTCAACGAATAAATATAGTTTCAACAAATGAAAATAATTCAAACACATGAATATTATTCAAAATTTCGGCAGCATAACGGCAGGGTAGTTAAAACCGGGACCGCCCCTAGTATGGCTCCTCTCTCTACCTTAAAACCTCGCGGTTTTTGACAATGGTGAATCATGCATCTAGTTCGCACGCAGGCGACATGTATATATTTTTCATTTCCACAAACTAATCCTATGTGGTTTCAACCAAATATTTCTCAACCACAAATGGGTATTTATCAACCACAATCAATCAATATCAACCACAAACAATTCCAATCAACCATTCGCTATCAATTAATTTTCACACCAATCACAACCAATAAATATCGTCCATGGTTTATGGACGAGGGGCGTGTATATATATATATATATATATATATATATATATATATATATATATATATATATATATAGCATTTCACTTCTATTTCAACACATATATAATTTTTACAACGCATATACAACTTATACATCGAACGTACAACTTATACAACGCTTATACAAGGGGTGTACAACGCTTATATAACTCATACATCGACTATATAATTTATACATCGTCGTTTTCCATATCGTTTATAAATTAGAAATCTTACATTGGGTTCCACTCCACCAAAAATATCAGAAGGCTCGGAAAAATATGCGGTCTCTTCTAGAATGTAGAAGACGTCCACACGGTCACGATGTTTCCAGTTTCATCTAATTTCGTCAACACACGAAAAAGATATGATTTTTAGAAGTTTGCAACGATTTAAAGGTGTTAAAACTGTTGAAAATTAATATGGCCGTACCTCAGCTATTTCGTTCAAAACTAGGTTTTGAATTTTCTTTCGATCCGTGAAGCTATTCGTCAATCGGCCAGCGCAGCGAGGAAGAGGGGAGAGAGACGCACTGACGCCTGGAGCGGGGCCCACTTCAGTGGCCCTGGTTGATGGCGGTGGCGGTTTGAATGCCCAAACTTCCTGGCGTCGATTCGCACTCCACAGGCCACGAAAAATTTTCAAACTTTATATGGATTTGAAGATCTCTAGAAGATCTTCAAAAAGTTCAACTGTGGCACGAGCTAATTCGGCGTGGATTGATCGGAAAATGAGGGGGAAGGTTTAAACGTGTTTCCGCCTTCAGTCGACTATCGGGGAGAGAGAAAATTAAATTTCAGGCTAATGAGATTTTTTTATTTTATTTATATATTTTAAAATCTCTAAAATACCCTCTTCCACCCACGAACACCAATCCAAACCCAACGACTATCTTCCTAGCGTTTTACCCCCATTCCGAACACAATGGGATATGTTTCGAAGGCCCATTCGACTGTTTCAGTCAGTTTCCATTCAAATTAAAATATATAACATTCAATATTCGATTTGAACGTACATTTCAATTTGCTAGGGCCACAAACTAATTCGAAAAATTCCAGAAAAATAAATCTGGCTATGTTTTGACGATGCGGTCCTAACAAAACTAGTTTTGTCGAATTCTGAGACCGTTTGCAAAAAGGCCCATTTCTGGTCGATCCAATTTAACCGTAATTGACCAAAACACGTTTTCCTTTGCCACGCTCACATACTAGCTTCAAAAATTATGAAATTTGAAACCTAGCAATAACTTCTCATCCCGGATCCAACAAAAGTGGTTTCGTAAAATTCCGAGGTCGTTTGCAAAATGGCCAATTTCACGGGCTATATAAATTCCATAGCGACCTTTCTGAAAATTCATTTGGCCATAACTTTTGCTTTCCGCTATGAAACTTCGATTTTTCAGATTCGTTAGAAAGGTATTCACTAACAGATTTAAATATTTTTGGTTTCACTCAAATCCGTTTTGTTTTGCACCCGGTACAGTCCGACAAAGTTTGAATTCAAAATTTGAAACTGCAACGCCTTTTCAGACCTTGTTTATAATTAGAATTAATTATATTTGTTTCCAAACGTCGATTCAAACTCACTCTTCATTACTGTTATTTAAAATATTTATTTTAAATATTTAAAATCCACTATTTTAGCCAATTTAAAAATTTTAAATTGGTTCAGATTTTCCGGGTCGTTACACCACCAGAGGACCGGACGACGATCCAAGCACCTCACATCGCAACTCTACGTGTTGTCGTCCATCACCGAGCCCAGTGTCGAGCTCGAACTCCGGTAGCCTCCTTGGAATGCGTGCACATGCTGATGGTTTAAGCACCAAATTCGAACAACCCAGGACGTTAAAATCGATCACACCTTTATGAAAACATAGATCTAAGTTTGCTCTTGAGTTTTGCTTTTGGAATATTTTGATTCTGATTGTCCGTTTTGAAGAAATTAACGATCAAAAAAATGAAGAATATTGGACTTTGAAGTTTTGGTGGAGGTGCAATAAGCTGCATTAACCGAGGCAAAAAGAAATGTAGGGTTTTGACCGTATAATGCACATATACCATATTTATTTTAATATTATATTATTCTATTTTCCTAACATTTGAATTTTTCATGTTCGAACTCCAAATCAAACCCAACGACTGTCGCCCCTAGGTAAATACACTCATTCCAGACGCAATGAAATATGTTTCGCCTACCGATTCTATCATTTCTATCATTTTTTGTCAAAATTAAAATATAAATTAATATAACTGTTAATATTGAATTTTGTAACGACTCTCATTCTACGTATCAGAGGATTGTAGAATATTTATTTCATTTTCATATGAAGTCATATGGTCATGTAACTTTAGGAAACGACTATTGGGGTCATTTCCCACATTCACGATTTTTGCCGAATTTTAAATGACTATTTTGCCCCTAGCAAATCTGGTTTCGCCTGTAAATTTTGATTAGTAAGGAGTTTTGACCTGAAACCACTTCCATTGGATTCAGATGATTGTTTATCTTTCCATAGAGTGCTCCCATTAATCAAACGGACTTACCGTTTTGGAGATATGGCTGAAATAAGGTTTGGAAGATGGAAAACAGTTTAATCGGGCTTAATAGGGTGATTAGCAGCTAGACTCATAACCCATTTCGGGAATAGGGTTATGGGAGGGCTGAAAGGGTTGGGAGAAACATTCCCTTTCATTTTTCTAGCCTCCGCAAACATTCCTTGAACCCTAGCAATGGCCTCCATCTCCTAAATCTTCCTGTAATCACTTTCTAATCACTAATTAAGCAAAACTACATCAAATCAAGTCAAATTAACATCAAATCATAGATAGAGTTGTTGCCACACATAGGAATCCATGCCAAATCAGTGGAGATTCCAGATCTATAACTTATTTGTGGCTAAGGTGATTGTTTAGCATATTTATTCGCTAATTACGGTTAATTAGGGGTGATTAGTGATAATTAGCGAAATTATACATTAGAAAAATCTGGAAAAATATGCATAAATTTTGAAATATTATTTTATGTTACTGATAAAAATTTGGGCTAATTTGGATTAAGTTTGCTAATCCTATAGTTAGATATGGTTAAGGGTAAATCATGGTTTTGGGCATGTTGATCAAAATTAACATAAGAAATTATGGTTTGTTGATTCTGCATGTTACTACTACTGTTTGGTATGTTTTGTGATTGCATAGGAAAGTTAGAATGGTTGAAAACGCTGTCGTTTGGCGAAATTAGCTTGTTGGAAAAACTGCAAGATTTCGGTTCCTGAAGGGGGGTATGCTTCACGAACTGCCCAGGAGGACTTCGGTTCCTTTGGTATGTCTCACGAACCGCTCCAAGATCATGGTCACAAACCACTCCAATATCATGGTCACAAACAGCTCCAAGACGATGGTCATGAACCACTCCAATATGGGGACTCACGAGCCGTGGTGGGATGTCACGAACCCAGGGGGTCATGAGCCAAGTGGGTCACGAGCCGACCTAGTGGAGGACCACGACCCGAACCGAGATGATGACTCCAAACCGAACTAGATTCAAACTTCTACCATGCGACGACAATTGTGAACTCTTCTGAAGATCAATTATAGTCTAACCAAAACCGAGATGCAAAGGAAGTCCAAATTCGAAGATATTACTTAGGATCCAGATGGGAACCAACAAGTTAACTTCTAGAGTTGGGCTTGGCTGCGGGATGTGTCCAAAGGGGTTATCGGTATCTATAACTTTGGTTCACCATTGAGAGAGGGGGCATGTAGACAAACCAGAGTCAGGGAAGTGTGGAATGTTTAGTCCTGAACTTAGAGCCAAGGATGTGTGGACTAGGTAGGATTACTGAATATAGACCAGGGAAGTATGGTTATAGCAATAATTATACGGAGTGGGTGTAACAACCTGGAATTTCTGAACCAGTTTAAAATTTTGATTTAAGCTATTTTAATGAATATGCAAATAGAAATTGGTTATTTTTGCTAAAAAAAATTTATAAAAATTTTAAAATTAGTTTTTATATTTCATTTGACTTAAAAAAAGCTCAGTAAAATTAATAAATTGATTTATAAGCTCTATTTTTAAAATTTTAAAAATTAGATTTTGAAAATCAACGCATAACCCTTAAAAAGTGAAAATTTTCATATTAGCTCAGAAATCGTCGAAATAATTTTTTCTGGAAACATAATGACAAATCATTGTTGGGTTCCAAAGTGCGCGTCGAACGGAGTCAGTATGTGTCCGTGAGAGGCAAAATCATTTGTTCAAAAACGGGCAGTCATTTTACAAAGTAACATTATTGAGACGATCTCAGAATTCGATTCCGTTTTTTTTCTGGATTCGTATCGTCAAATAATGGTTAAATTCAAAAGGCCATAATTTTTTGATTTAGCGTTTGGGCGTACAAGAAGAAAAGGTACGCTAAAATCGCATTTTTGAAGCTAATTTGATCAGTTGTACAAAGGAACATTGTTGATACGACCTCAGAATTCGATGAAACTTGTTTTATTGAATCTGTAGCATCGAATAATGGTAAGATTTCAAATTTCATGTTTTTTAAAATCAGTATGTGACCGGGCGTGATTTTTAAAGTGAAAAGCAGATAATATTTTGATTTAAAAATTCGCTGTTTGTGCATATGAACTCGGAATTCGACGAAACCAGTTTCGTTGGGTCCGTAATGTCGAAGAGTAGCTGCATGTCAATTTTCATCGAAAATAGGATCCGTAGGTGAGCACACGAATTTTTAAACCACGAAAATAGGCATAAATTGGACAAAATAAGATATATAAAACTAATAAAAAATTAATTTCATCTATCCTATATAATATCTCAACCCTTCCTAACCCTAATCACTTCTTCCTTCAGCACAAGTTTATGTCGCACCCTTTTTCTTCCACAAACTCAAATTGCAAGCTTCAAAAATAAAAAGAAATCAAATTAAATGCTATAAATCTTGTTGTGTATATATTATTGATCCTTGAGAGTTTCGGTACAACATGGTATGGGTTTTGAGGGATTCAGATGAAGTTTTGAGGCACTAAATTTTTACAGCGTGAGTCTTCTTGAGGCTAGGGTTGGAATTTGTGAGGAATAGGAGCTTCAATGCATGAAATGAGTGTTGTAATTGAGTTCATGAGGTAGAATAGCATCTTGTGTGAATTTTTGAAAAGTTTCGGGAAGTTGGTGGTGGCCATGCGCGGGCTGCTGTAGAACGTGTTTCGAGGGGCAAGTTCGAATGGTGCAATGAAGGTATGGAAGTGTACAGGAGGAGAAGAGAAGAAGAACGGTGAAGACGGCTCAAATTTTTGTTGAGAAATGAGTGAGGATGGATGGCATGAATGTTGCAGTAATGGGAGGAAATGGGTTGCTGTGTACGTGAATTTGGAGGAGAAAGAATTGATTAGAGGAGTGATTAGAAAGTTATTTAAGGGTAATTAATTAATTTATGTTAACGTTAATGACATATATATGTACATGAATCTTGTAAAAAGCATAACTTTTTCATATGAACTCGAAATTCAGAGAAACTGGATTCATTGGAACCATATCGACGAGTGCTTCGCAATGAAATTGATTTGGAGAGATTTGGAGCTCATCTCAATTTTTTGTGGAGGAAAATGTTATATTCGATCAATTAATTGTTTGGCAATATTTAGCGACAAACCAATCAAGGTGAGAACTCCTTCTCACTCAAAATTATTTTATCATGTTATTATATTCATATAAAAATATGTATATATATATATATATATAAAATTTTCAGTGTAGATTTTAATTAGTTTTAATCATTATAAATTGTATACGGTGCCTGTTAGTTCACCTCTCTCATCCACAAACCATGGACGATTTAATTGGCTATATTGAATGTTGATTTGACTATTTAAATGTTTAACATATCAAAAATGATGTTAATATTAATGTGGTAGTTGAAATTAAATTATAAATATCCATTTATAATTTAATCAGTAAATTTGGCTAAGTAGAAAAATAATTCAAACCGAATTAGGATTGGTTAAATTTATTAACCAATGATTTATTTAAACAGACTATTCTTGTTTGAAAACCCCATATGGATATTGGGATGATATTTGACATACACTAATCCCAATATTTAATTATATGCCAGTTGATGATTTGACAGGCTATGATGAGCGTTATTTATTTATTTATTTATTTTAATGTTCACACAGTTGTAAATTTCACTCTAGATGTGAATGGACTGTTTAATGATTATTTATCATTATTGTTGAACACATGCGATGTATGAAACCCATATAACTGAAATTATATGGTAATTGATTGAGTCGCATTCTGATCCAGAAATAACGAATATTTTAAAATAAAAAGTATTTAAAAATAAAGAATATTTAAGATATATATATGTATTAAAATAATGAATATTTCATATATAATATTCATGTGTTGCATAAAATGTTTGAACAATAAAAATATCATTTTTTAATTAAAGGTATAAACCATATATAATATTCATGTGTTGCATAAAATGTTTGAACAATAAAAAAATAATTTTTTATTGAATGTATAAACCATATATAATATTCATGTGTCACATAAAATGTTTGAACAATAAAAATACCATTTTTTATTGAATGTATAAAACATATATAATATTCATGTGTCGCATAAAATGTTTGAACAATAAAAATAGTTATGTAGTAAAACACCATTTTTACCCGGACGGGTTTATCGATCGATTTTATTTATTTTATATTGAATATTGAAAAGAAGTAATTTCAAAATCTAATATATTGAAAATATTATCATTTTAATATGATAAAGTTATAGAATAATCAATTTTGATTTAAAATTGAAATAGAAGTTGGAATCGTTTTAAAATGAATTTACAAACGATTTATAAAATACGTTTAAAATGGAAATCAACAATAATATATATATTATATATATTTGATGGCCTGAATAGAACGCGCCACCCAGTGACCGATCGGGAATTTCGACCATTGACTTCAAATTGGCGTAACGGGAGATCCGACCGTCGGATTCTCCTAAAAATGGAACTGTTGGGTTTGTATCAAAAAGAGATTTCCAATGAATATAAGAGATTTAAAATCTAATGGCTGAATTTGGAATTATATCCAAATCAAATTTGAAGAAAGTCTTTATGGATGCAGTTTGGTGGCCATTATTGGAAACCGACTGTACGGGGCTTGATAAAATTATTAAAAATATGGAAAAATTATGTAAAATCATAATAAGTGATTTGGAAAGATTTTGGATGAAAAATTCCATATTAGAAATATAACAATATATTTTTACCAAAATGAACTAGTTATTAACTAGAATAATAATCCAATATTTTTAAATAAATAAATAAATTGGTTTTTGGGTTTGTCGTGAATGGTGTCTTCAATAACACTGTTTTTAAACCCAGTTGAGAAAAAAATCTTCAAATTAAGATTTAATGAAGTTTTCCAATTAATTAATATTTAATTGGAATTAAATAAAATAAACTGGATTTTGGGTTTGTCGTGAATGGTGTCTTCCATAACACTGTTCTTAAACCCAGTTGAAATAGGATAAATCTTTAAATTAAGATTTAATGAAGTTTTCCAATTAATTAATATTTAAATGGAATTAGATAAAATAAATTGGATTTTTGGGTTTGTCGTGAATGGTGTCTTAAATAACACTGTTCTTAAACCTAGTTGAGAAAAGGTTAAATCTTTTAATTAAGATTTGGATAAATTTACCAATTAATTAATATTTAATTGGAACTGAAATGAAAGTTGATTGTGGGTTTATCGTGAACTGTGTTTTAAATGACATTTGTTCTTTAACCCAATTAACAGTGAAAATATAATTTGGAATTTATAAATCTTTTGTTAAGATTTAAATGGAAATTTTCCAAAGTAAAGTTTACCAATTTAATATATTAAATTGGAATTAAATGGAAATCGTTTGGGTAATAATCGATATGAGCTTCTGCGGATGAAGATCGCTACTATTTATGGAATTCAAAAGGCCTTGCCGCTATTCCATTTATATTATTGGTCTGATACGGAATTTATATCGATTATATACTGTTATGATTTCCGTGTAGATTCCATTTTGATGGAAGATAATTTTGGGTTTATCGTGAATAATGTTTTAAATAACATTTGTTCTTTAACCCAGTTAAAGATAGGATTTATTTCCTAAACTTGAATAATCATTAAATAATGATTTTTGAGATTAAAACTATATTAGAGTTTTAATGAGTCTTTAATTAGATTAGAATGAGATAATTAAATTTATCGAATTCATGAAATGAACAAGAATGGAGTACAACTAGTTTTACTCCAAGCGATTGTTAAAACTTTAATTAGATTTGAACATAAAAGGGTAATTAACTTTACCCCGAACACAGTGGGTGTTAGATATGGAGTACTACCAGCTTTGCTTAATGGAATGAATAGGTTGGGGTTGGGATAAAAAATAATAAATGATTACTTCGTTAAGATTCGCTAATCCCCGACTAGTTGATAAACCTTAATTTGGTTTAGAATTGATAAAGGGTAAAATAAAATCTTTTGAAATGAGATCCAAAGGAAGATTAAAGAATTTATTTTTGATAAAATTAATGGGAACCTTTCCCTAATAATTTGAATATTTAAATAAAGGAATATTCTAAATTGGAATGAGGCGTATGATGTGTTTTTATAGCACTTGATTATAGATTATAAAATACGCGAGTTATTTAGAAAGACCTCTATCATGTATTTGGAGATCGACCGGATATGCGAGGACCTCTCTCATGTATTGGACATATGGGACGAGGAATAAGGTGTTTCCGGTTTCGTTCAAACCCAGAACAGACTTGTAAATGGATGTGTGTTTGACATTGGATTTCATTCTGTGTTAATTGATTTCTATTAAATATATATCTGTTTGGTGGTGGAGAATTTATTCTCTTGCTTAACACCCTTCTCTGAGATGTACGAGCTTAGAGGTTATATATTGATAGACATCAGTTGTATGGCATGAATTGTCAGTGTGGCATGCCAAGATGCAAATGATCAAGGCTTTTGTTGAAAAACAAAGTCTTGTGGATGTTGATCAAAGCACAGCTTTAATTATCATAGCTTTGTGTACAACATTAATTCGTGAGCCTCACACCCCGGTATGAACCAGAAACGGGAGAGGACAGCAAGGAGGGCATGCATTTCTTTCTAGCTAGGAGTGGTGTCATGGTATGGAGCCTAGACATTTTTACTTATGTGGATGATGGAAAGCGAGGTACCTCGAATATTGAGTCCCCAGTGGCTCAGATTTTTATGCACCATAGGGCAGGGAAACGTATTGTTCAGAAATTACTAATCCACCAAAATATGTGTGGACCGACCCTGCATGCTCTAGGTGCAGTTGCGGCTGAATCCCGAGGCTCGGGCTAGATAGTCTCGAATTTGGTAAAGACGATCCCTTGCCTTGGTTCATGATGGAAATCCAACTTCCAATACGACATTATACGGTTTTAATTGTAGAACTAGTATAGCGACATGATATATCGTACCCATGCCGTTTATGATTGATACATTTATATTTGAAGTTGTTTTTAAACACTATGCACTTATAATATTATTAAAATGATTTGTTTTAAAATGTACCAAACATGTTTGGCTATAATAAGGGAAAACTCTATCCTCCGGCTTGCGTTGCATTGTGTGATGAGACTTGAGTCTTATAATAGCTTCATTTTTCCAAAAAGCATTGCGTTGTTTTATTTTACACTAAGATTCATGTGAAGTAAACCCTTTCCATGTTTCAATGCGTGGTTCCATGATTTCCCAACTTTTAAAGTAAAAATTTAATAACTGTTTTAGTTCTCACACCAGTCCCATGACTAACTCAGAGTTTATTATTTCTACCTAAACTCTTGGTGCCCATATTTTCCACATAAGCAGCTTGTAGTTTTGGTTTGCGTAGATATTTCTTTTCATAGGATCCTGGATTATAGCTGGAGCTATATTCGGAAAGCTTTATATCCGTGTGTTTCTTTCAGTTGTGGTAGTGATGTATTCTCCGCTACGCATTGTATTATATTTTCCACTGCAATGTAATTATAAATCTCTAATATTGTAACTCCAATGTGTAATATTTATTCATACTATGGAATATTCTTGTACTCTGATGTAATTATTGTAATAACAATAAAATGTTCTATTGTTTGTTTTCTGATGCGTCACGTTCTCAACTCAATTCGGGCTTTCCCGAATGGGGAAGTTTGGGTCGTTTCAGTGGGACCGCCATGGCTCCAAAATTTGGTGATCAAAGTAGTGGATAATTGTATGCTTTATGAACTAAGTGAGAGATGTGAGGATGATTGCTATGTTTGATGTTTTCTATCACCATGACATGCACACTTCCACTTTACACTTTATGATAGCGATACCTTAGAGTATTGTACATCTTGTTGTGCTAACTCTTTGGTTATAGGTCCAGGTCAGGTATGATTATTTTTACATGTTATTGCTTTATCCAGTTATAGAATAGCTATTGCTCATACCAGACTTTCGTCTGACCCGGAGTTTTTTCTCTTCTTATTACTCTAGGTGCTCCTAAATGAGCAGACTAGAGACTGGTTAGGTGGTTTTGCATGAGTAGCTGTCCGGAGACGAGCAGGTGGCTTCCACGCACTATATACATATATTCTCCCTATGCTGTTGAAGATCACTGCTTTGGGCATTAGTAGTGTACATCTTTTATTTTCCTTTTAGAGACAGTATTTTAAAGTTGTAATAATTGGATATGGAGTTGTGTTTTGGATTCCGCTAGTCTGATGGATATGGTTTAGCTTTCAGCCATGTACTGTCTCGCCTGTTTTATGTCAAGTTATGTTACTATTATATTTTATTCTATGCGCTTGAGATATACTAATGGTTCTTGGCAAATTTCAAACCCTTTTGGCGATCGTCCCATGTTAGTCAGGGGTGGATACAGCGCATTTCAGGGAAATGTCTGATTTGTACGGGGTAGCCGTCACATTTGTTATCAAAGCCTAGGTTGCATAGTTTAACCTGGGGAAGACATCAAGGTGAGATAGTATACATATATGAGAGTGCGTACTTGTGATATTTTGGTTTTCAAAAGATATATATATATATACTATTAGTATATCTAAGGATGAAGTCGCACTGCACTGGCACCACTAAGGTGATGGTTAATCGTTTTCTTTTTACTTATTGAACGATGAGCCGAAATATGAGGAGTATGGGTTCAGGGACAAATAATGAAAATGTCCCTGATATGAGGATGATGTTCACTGCCTTCATGCAAGAGATGCTCAGGGATGCTCAGGGAGCAGCTCCTAATGCTGCTAATGGTGGTGGTGCAGTAGTGCAGGTGCCTAGGGCCGATTTCGCCAAGCTCAGCAAGGATTATACTAATCTTGGTGGAAAGTCATTCCATGGAACAGAATCAACAACGGAGGTTCAGGATTGGCTTAATAGTTGTGAGCGCATCTTCGAGGATTTGGGAATCGATGATGCAATGCAGAGGAAGCTAGCATCGCGTTAGCTTCAAGGACAGGCAATGAATTGGTGGAATGCTATTAAAGCGGCTACTCCTGAGGATCAAGTTACTTGGAATCAATTTAAGACTCACTTCGGTGACAAGTTTATCTCAGCTGCTCAGAAATAAGAATTATTTAGGAAATTTTTGGAGCTTAAGCAGAATGGTAGGGCAGACTCGGAATATATTGCCGAATTCGACATTTTATCGAAATATGGATTATCTCTTATCGATACTGTCGAGAAGAAGAATGAGAGGTTCATAACTGGCTTAGACGAGTACTTGAGGGAAAGACTTATAAGCCATATCGATGAGACTTTCGAATCTATTGTTGGGAAGACATTGAGATCAGAGAGCCTTTACTCAAAGTCAAAGACCGAGGTTGCTATTGCATCCGCAGGGGAGCCAAAACTACAGGCAAGCGGTGAAAGCAATAAGAATTCCCAGAATAAGAGGAAACGGAACCAGACTAAGGGTGGTCAGAAAAAGAAGAATAATAAAGATATTGAGTGCTTTAGCTGTGGCAAGAAGGGACACTATGCCGGTGATTGTCGAGCAAAGCCAGGGGAAAAGAAGTCCTTTAACTGTGACCAAGTGGGACATTTCAAGAATAAATGTCCACAACCCCCTAAGGAGAAGCAGATCGTGAATGCATATG
Source organism: Allium sativum (assembly GCA_030737875.1). Classification (NCBI taxonomy): domain Eukaryota; kingdom Viridiplantae; phylum Streptophyta; class Magnoliopsida; order Asparagales; family Amaryllidaceae; genus Allium; species Allium sativum. Next base: position 968,667,137 of record CM060918.1, on the reverse strand, counting down.
CTATCAACGTTCTTCCTTCTTCGTCGAATGCCCCAACTGTAGCGCAGAAGGGAAATGGTGTCATTATTCAAGGTATGTTTTCTAATTATGATGTTCCTTCTCGAGTGTTGTTTGATACCGAGTTTCTCATTCCTTCGTATCTAGTGACCTGGTAGATATGTTGGAATTGGAACCCAATATTGACGATAGACCTTTAGTTGTGACGAACCCGATCGGTGGTTAACAAGCCTTTGCATGATTTGTCATAATTTGGTCTTATAATTCATGGATGTATGTTTGCTTGTGATTTCTTTGTTTTGGGCTTTACTGGGTTTTGCATTATTTTGGGAGTCGATTGGCTCCAAAGATATGGGGTGGTGGTAGACTGTGAGGGGTCTTCGGTGACCATTAGAGCGGACGATGGACGGAGGGTGGTATTGGGTTGCCTACGTAGTGATGAGGTGATGGCTAGTTTTCTACATTCCCTTGACATCTCGCAGGATGTGTTATTAGATGTGCCTACTGTCAGAGAGTATCCAGACAACTCCGAGGAAGTGATCGGACTTCCACCACACCGAAAGATTGAGTTTCGGATTGATTTAGTGAAAGATGCCAGACCCATAGTGATGCCACTTTGTCGTATGGCGCCAAGGGAGCACCGAGAGCTCGAGGTGCAAGTGGGTGATCTTTTGAAGAAACGATTTATCCGAAGGAGTGTTTCCGAGTGGGGAGCACCAGTTGTATTTGCCACTAAGGCCGATGGTTCCCTTCGCTTATATGTAGACTACCGCGAGTTGAACGAGGTGACTAAGAAGAATAAGTATCCTCTTCCACGGATAGATGATTTGTTTCATTAATTAAATGGAGCAAGTGTGTTCTCCCAGAACGATTCATATTGTCGGACATGATACAAAGCAACTTCGTAGGAAGACGGTTAAATTGGTTAAGGTCCATTGGGGTGACAATGAGAATGACTGTACTTGGGAAACCGAGGAGAGCATAGGGAAGTCGTACCCAGAACTCTTTACCTAGTCAGATTGCGATATAGTTATTCCCTTGTTAGTAAACTGCATGCAAGGACAGGCTGGTTGTGTTTATTATGTATGTTTGGTTGTTTGTTTTTCTCGGTTAAGGAATTTTGGGGGCGAAATTTCTTAATGCGGGAGAGTGTAACGACCAACATTCTATGTATCGGAGGGTTGTAGAATATTTATTTCATTTTCATACAAAGGCATATGGTCTTGTAACTTTAGGAAACAATCATTGGGGTCATTTCCCACATTCATGATTTTTGCCGAATTTTAAATGACCATTTAGCCCCTCGCGAATCTTGTTTAACCTATAACTTTTGATTGATAAGGAGTTTTGACTTGAAACCACTTCCATTGGATTCGGATGATGATTTACCTTTCTGTACAGTTGTCATATTAATAAAACGGACTTACCATTTGGGAGATATGGCTGAAATAAGGTTTGGAAGATGGAAAATAGCTTAATCGGGATTAATTGGGTGATTAGCAGCTAGGCCCATAACCTATTTCAGGATTAGGGTTATGGGAGGGATGAAAGGGTAAGGAGAAACATTCCCTTTCATTTTTCCAGCCGCCACAAACATTCCTTGAATCCTAGCAATGCCCTCCATCTCCTAAATCTTCCTCTAATCACTTTCTAATCACTAATTAAGCAAAACTACATCAAATCAAGACAAATTAACATCAAATCAGAGATAGAGATGCTCCTGTACATAAGAATCCATGCCAAATCAGTGAAGATTTTAGATCTATAATTTATTTCTATCTAAGGTGAGTGTTTAGCATATTTATTCACTAATTACAGCTAATTAGGGGTGATTAGTGATAATTAGCGAAATTATACATCAGAAAAATCTGGGAAAATATGCATAAATTCTGAAATATTATTTTATGTTACTGATAAAAATTTGGGTTAATTTGGATTAAGTTTTCTAATCGTATTGTTAGATATGGTTAAGGGGAAATCATGGTTTTGGGCATACTGATCTAAATTAACATATAAAATTATTGTTTTGGTTGATTCTACATGTTACTACTGTTGTTTAGTATGTTCTGTGATTGCATAGGAAAGTTAGAATGGTTGAAAATGTCGTTGTTCGGCAAAATTAGCTTGTTGGAAAAACTGCAGGATTTCGGTTCCTGAAGGGGGTATGCTTCACGAACCGCTCAGGAGGACTTCGGTTCCTGAAGGGGGTATGTCTCACGAACTGCTCGAAGATCATGGCCATGAACCGCTCCAAGATCATGGTCACGAACCGCTCCAAGATCATGGTAAGGAACTGCTCCAATATGACGATTCACGAGCCATGGGGGGTCACGAACCAGGGGGTCACGAGCCTAGTAGGGTCACGAATCGACCTGATGGAGGACCACGACCCGAACCGAGATGATGACTCCAAACCGAACTAGATTCAAACTTCTACCACGCGACAACAATTGTGAACTATTCTGAAGATCAACTACAATCTAACCAAAAACCGAGATGCAAAGGAAGTCCAAATCCGAAGTTATTACTCAGGATCCAGATGAGAACCAAAGAGTTAACTTCTAGAGTTGGGCTTGGCTGCGGGATGTGTGTAAAGGGGTTATCGGATATAACTTTGGTTCAACATTGAGAGAGGGGGCATGTAGACAAACCAGAGCAAGGGAAGTGTGGACTGGTTAGCCCTTAACCTAGAGCCAGGGATGTGTGGACTGGGTAGGGTTATTGACTATAGACCAGGGAAGTTGGTCATAGCAATAGTTGTACGGAGTGGGACCGTCATGGCCCAATAGATTTGTGATCAAAGTGGTGGATAATCGTATGCTTTACACACTGAGTGAGAGATGTGAGGATGATTGCTATGTTTGATATTTACTATCACCATGGAATGCACACTTCCACTTTACACTCTATGTTAGATACCTTAGAGTATTGTACATCTTGTTGTGCTAACTCTTTGGTTGCAGGTTCAGGTTAGGTATGATTATTTATACATGTTATTGATTTATCCAGTTATAGACTGGCTTTCACTTACACTAGACGTTCATCTGACCCAGAGTTTTATGTTTCTTCTTATTACTCTAGGTGCCCCTAAATGGGTAGACTAGGGACGGGTTAGGTGGTTATGCATGAGTAGCTGTCCGGAGACGAGCATGAGGCTTCCATGTACTATATACATATATTCTCCCTGTGTTGTTGAAGGTCACTGCTTTGGGCACAAGTAGTGTACCTATTTTATTTTCCTTTTAGAGACAGTATTCTAATGTTGTAATAATTGGATATGGAGCTGTGTTTTGGATTCTGCTACTCTGATTGATATGGTTTAGTTTTCATCCATGTACTGTCTCGCCTGTTTTATCTCAAGTTATGTTACTATTATATTTTATTCCATACATTGTGAGATATACTATAGGTTCTTGGCAAATTTATAACCCCTTTGTCGATCGTCTCGTGCTAGCCAGGGATGGATACAGCGCACTTCAGGGAAATGTATGATTCGTATGGGGCAACCATCACAAATTTGAACATACATTTTAATTTACTGGGGCCACACACTAACTCCAAAAATTATGGAATTTGAAATCTAGCTATGTTTTGACGATACGGTCCTAACAAAATTAATTTCGTCGAATTTGGAGTCCGTTTGAAAATTAGCCTTTTAACTGGCTTATTAAATTCAAACTGAAATTGAAAACGCGTTTAAATTTACTACGTTCACATACTAATTCCAAATGACTTGAAAATTTAAACTGCCAATAATTTGACGTTCCGGATCCAACAAAAGTGATTTCGTAAAAAACGGAGGTCGTTTGCAAAATGGCTATTTTTAAGGGCTATATAATATTAATATATATATATATATATATATATTCAACAACGACTATTTTAAATTTTAAAATGGTAATAACTTACAATTTATAAAGTGAAATCTCAATTTCTTACATTCATTAGAAATATATAGTTAATTAGATTCTAACGTTTCTGGTTTTATTGAAATTTGATTAATTTTGAATTTTGTATAATCAATTAAAGTTTAAAACCAAAATTTTAAACTACCACGGGTTTGTTTTAATTAAATTTTAAATTCTTATGTTCTAACTTCGATTTGAATAAATTTTAAATTGTTAATTCTCAAAATAAATCATTTTAAATTCTTAAAATCCATTAAATCAATTAAAAATAAGATTTTAAATTGGTTCCAAAATCTGGGTTGTTACAGGAGCCATTCAATGTTGAGGTATATCAGTGATATTGAGCCACATGTTTGATGCATCACTGTTTCTTAGTGACTTGATTTGCCTACGTGACTTGATTTGTTTTCGTAACTTAATTGGTCGTCATGACTTGAATTATTTTCATAATTTAATGATTTATTTTTGTGACCCTGAGATAGAGCATCCAACGCTCAATGACCTCAGATTTTCTTTTGATTTTTAAATATCTTCTGTTGATCTGTCCATGATGAAATTCGTAGGGAAGTGATTTCCTATGGATACAGATGTTTTCTGAGGATCCAGATGAAACCATTATGTATCTGTGATTCATGAACAATCAACATCACATTGGTACTTTTTGTATCTTTTTTTTTAAATAAAAAGATTTTTTTTGAAATATTTTCACTGGGAGTTGAAGCAAGGATGTTTACATGGAGAGTTTAGTCGTGCGCTTGGCCAGCGTATGCCTAACATCTATGAGAATACCAATAGACTTGTCAAACATCGAGTTATCAAGTATTTTTAAATCAATAATTTGAAATTAAAAGGTACCTAACTTAATAAGTTAAGAAAGAGATTTTTGGAGTATTTTCAAATCCATAGCTTTGTAATAATACAAATATTTTCTGCATGAATTTTGTATTATGTATAGAAGTTATAAAAGATTTCGGATTTTAGAAATTTTCAAGTCAAAAATTTGTAAGTTGAAGAGAAGATATTATTTACACTCTTCAGTTAGTGTTTGGAAAAATTAAATGGAAGGAGATATGGTTGAATTTGGATTATAAGGAATAAAGTGCAACGATGGATAAGTAAACACTAACAGATGAAATTTATAAAGAAATTTGGAATAATTTGAGATGCATAAATCCAACATATATAGGATTTGAAATTTAAAAAGAGATTGGTTTCGAAAGGAAATTTGATTTTTCGAGTTAACTGAATATGGTGGATAAACAAAGAGAATCAATGACTTAAATATCGATATTTAAATTAGTTGTGGAAAAATTTCACTTAAATATGAAACTTGAAGTATACAAAGGTATAACTCTAACGATCTCTTATTTTCGGGGATGAAAATTTTTAAGGAGGGAGATTGTAACATCCCAGAAATTTTGACAACTGAAATCTGGAATTAATAAAAGATTTAACTATTAATAATCAATTTTATATTGACATTTGGATTGGAATTTTAAAATCAAATACATTGTTGTGAGTATGAATCGAACTCGGTATTTAATTCAGAATGGTTGGTTGGGAATCAAATATTTAATGTTGAATATTTGAAGTGAATATGGTTGGATATTTGAATTGAACTGAAATTCGTTTGAAAATATAAATGCTTGAATTTAAAAATAAATGTTATTAACATTAAATAAATTGGAGATTTTATTTGTTGAAATATATGGGAAATTGGCTTGGAAATGTGTGTATATGAAGAAATTGAAATGTAACGTTTTAAATTTGAAATCGAACAGAGTTGTTATGTGTGATCAAACAGTGAAGCGACAAATAATTCATAATCAAAATAACGCCGTATACAAACGGAATCATATTACAACCAGACTAATTTTATTTGATTCAGAACATGAAAACGAAGAGGTACGTATTTTTTTTCACATTTGGAGAGAGTATTGGCGGTGCGAATTTAGAGCATTATGTGGTAATTCACGGTAGAGTATAATATTTAATTAAAACCAAATATTACCTACCTTAGATAAATTTTTGTCGGTATATATTCTAAACACGTCGCGCTAACCTATAATCTATGATGGAACACCGTTCCTATCTCTACAATTTTACTTCTATAAAAATCCTTGGCTTCTGCCCAAATCGCCAATGCTTTCTCCCTTTTTCTTTTAACAGCCGTGTTCTGTTTTCTCTCTCCAAATCAAAAATCAGTTTTTCTCCCAAATCAAATTTCCTCAAAATCACATTAATGGCCTCCCACCGAAAATCAAATCTATAGCCACAGCCATCGGGACTCACTCCTCATTCTCCTCCTTCGCACGTCAACCTCAGTAGTCGCCCTCAAAACCGAAGCTCCATCACGAGCAGGTGTCGCCACCGTTGGTTGCGTGCTCTCTGATCAAATGCTCCTCCTTCTCGAATCGGAGCTAAGATCCAGCGCCTTGTCTGAGCCCAGCACCCCTTCCGACGATCCAAACTGCGATTGCCTTCACACCATTGAAGTTGGAACCGCCTGCGTCCTTCCTCCACTATTAGAGGTGAGTATTATGTTCACGATAAATCTTAGTTCAAGTAATTCGATTCAATATGAACAAGGATTGTGGTAGCTGATTTTTGTGGTTGCTTGGCTGCACGATTTTGTCACTTTCTTTTGGATGATATTGTTTTGCTCAAAACTGAAACTTGAAATCCTTTGGCTTACATCCGAACCCCTGATCCATTTGTAACTTGGACCCGAACTATGTTTTTGTAGTTTATTGGCTGCCATTGTTGTATGTATCTTGGTGATTAGAAGTTTAACTATATATATGTATGGAGGCCAATTCAAATAGGTGTATAAATGTACGTATTATATGTATATACATATGGTAGGCATACATATAAAAATAGTCTTCTTTCTGTTAAACCATGCATGATAGACATATGGGTGTAGGCTATAATGTATATATACGCATTTATATGTGTGTGTGTGTATGAGGCATCCATTGCTTCATGCTATGTAAACTGTATCTATATAGTTATATGGATAAGACACACATCTTTATATGATATTTAACTTAATTTGTAACCTGTTGCAATTACTGGAAATAGTCATATGTCACCACGTGATATTTTTGCGATGATCAGCTATCCATTTCTTATGAGTGTATACACCACTGTTTTACTGGCATGCTACCTGTTTAATTTGTGATGACAAAAAATTGTACTGCCATTGCATGTATACCATGTTCGTGTATTGGGTAGACGAGTTTCGAACACATATATTCGAATTTGTTGGCATTTCTATGACCTGTTCCATTCGGCAAGCTTTTAGTGGGTTGAATATGTTGGTAGATGACCATAGTCAGTTTGTATAACATCCATAAAAGTGTAGTTTTATTTTGAAGGCTAATAGTCACCATCCGTCTAAACCCAACTAATGTTTACTAAACCCAACTAATGTTGGAACCACATTGTCGTATAGAAAAATTGATACTACTTATTTCGTGGTCGAGGAAGTCTTTTTCATAGAGTAGAATAATCTAAACTGGTAGTCCAACCTGACTAGAGTATCCTCAGGAAATGCATACATGATGTTTATTTTACTGTCAAGTTAACATTCAAGGTTTAGTTCAGAAGATGTTTTTGGTCACATACTGCTGAAGCAATTATCATGGTTTGTCATGTATACCAGTAATGCCACATATATTACATATATACTACATGAAACAAAGGTGCTAGATAAGTAAGCAACGTCTGTTTTTCTGCAGTACTGTTTCAATTTTATTGGCATTATTGATCCTCATTTCACTTCAACACGGCATGATATATATGTCCATTTTATATTGTTACACTTTTACGTGGTCATCCTATTTACTTTATACCAGTTGTCTCCTGTTTGAAATTTGTATATTCTGTCATTGTTGTATTTGTTGCACTCATAATGCAAGTATGCTGATCACTTATGTGATGCCCCTGTTGTTCTTCGTGCCTTGTTCTATGACATGGATTGGCATTAAGTCTTTGTTTCTAGCTGCATGCATGAGTCATCCCTTACTGGCCAAGGCGCATATACTGTCTCATGCTTGTGCATTTCCCGTTTATTCGAAGCATGATTTTAGTATATATGTGGTGGCAAATGCATATGTGTATATGCATATCATCGGCATGCATATATATATATATATACACACACACACACACACACACACACTTATGTTGCCCTAGCTTGTTTCATCCCAAGTTGCTATGTTATATCTTGACAGTTTCTCATGTGTTTGATGTACTTGAAGTTTAATTTTTTTATAGGGTTAACTTTTATATTTCAGTTCTTATTGAAAATGATTTACTTGAAAAAATGATTAATCCCGACTCGAGTGTTTTATGATTTTGCATAAAACACTCGGGTCAGACCCAAGCGTTATAGATGTAGAGATTACAGCTTAGGATTCGAAAAATTGGCGAAGCTGGGTGTAATGGCCCGCAAATCCGTACTATCTGAGTTGACTACATACATCACATGTCCAACCCAAATATCACAGAAATACGAATCATTTTTTTTAGAAGAAAAAGGTAGAAGAAGAATAGAAATAACAACACAGAATCTCACATCGCAACAGAATAAAATATGATATATCATAACTTTTAAAATACAAAATTTTAACTGTATAACATACACTTATCAGAGTACAACACTTACAACACAGCGGAAAAAAACACGATATATCTAACACTGAAGCCTCCTGCTCCAAGCTCCTTTAGATAGATCTGTAAAATCCTGAACTATTAGACTGCCCGTACAAATTTGGGCACCCAAGAGTTTAGGAAAAACATAATAAAATAAACTCGGGGTCAGTTATAGGACTGGTGTGAGTAAACGATTTAAAAAAAAAACTTAATTAACGAAGGATATCTCATAAGACCATGCCGTGAAAACGGAATGGGTTTTTCTCTTATGAGAATCACAAGTACTTGGTTTAACTTTCAAAAATGGTTGGAAAGAAAAGATAATCATAAGACCGATCCACACATAAAGACGGATGGTTTTTACCTTACGATAACCCAAAACATTTTGGAATCAAATATATCTTATGATATTATAATAGTGTCTAAATACAAATAAATAGCAATCTAGCGGAACGCTTGCATCTCACGCTCCACATATATAGTATACAATCAAAACCGTAGGCACTAATTGGAGATTGGGTTCTAACTATGACAAGGTATGGAACTACCTGCCGATAGTGTTTCTTAGAGGGGAATACACTGGTTTCAACAAGAACATTTTGCAACCCGACCCACACATGACCGACCACTCATTTTGCTTGAGTGTATCGAATGTATGTCACCAACGGTTGGGATCAGCAATCGTTTTCCGAAAAGGACAGTATCAATAGATTAAAGAAGCAAATGGAATTTCTCTATATAGGTGATTATACACCCTAATGGAAGTGACCCACATAGCCATGCTGCCTGCCCGATTTTTGTCATTTCCCGGTTGTTGAGGCCTGAGGCTACGATTTCGTATCATTCATTGATAGCACAATCCCTTTGAATGCCACATTGTCAGATCCGTAAATCATTAATTGATTTGCACAAATATATTCTGGATATTATGCTAAGAGAATAAATTCTCCGCCACCATATACATCTATACAGTCCAACATATGTGATCATTGGAAATACTTTGTCTGACATTCGTCCATACACTTCGTTCTGGGACTGAACGAAACCGAAGGCACCATTTCTATTAATAGAAAAAGTCCTTGCACTTTACTCCGCCTTCGATTATCTTCATATAATCTGATTCGCAACGCTACTGCCAATACGAAGTGGTTCTCGGATAATAATCCAACCGGTCTCTCAATATTGACAACGATATTGGCAAATACTTCGATAGTCGGTTATTTAACTATCGAAGAAAAATAAACAAACATTCCAACCATCAAACAAATCACTGGCCTCTTAATTAATATTTCATTAATTAAATCACTTCTTCATTTCCTTACCAATATTTGTTAACCAAATAATTTCAATAATCATCTTGGTCTCTTACGCTGTTTGGAAACATTTCCATATTTTGCCATCTTTTATTTTCTATACTTAGAAAATATCTTCTATTAATGATTGGAAAATATTCCAGTTACTTCTCTGTTTCACGACAATTCATTTCTATACTTAGGAAATATGTATTATTATATTTCCAAAATTCCACTTACTTGGGTTAAAACGAATGTTATGTAAAACATCGCTACAACAACCCAAAATACTGCATTCGACTAAATTTCTATAAACATTTCTCTTCGAGACTGAATCTTACTATTTATCAGCTAATAATGAAATCAATCGAGTTGGGGTATAATTACCTCTCAGATCTTGACTGAAAAAATTATTAACTTCAAAAAAGACAAGACTGCTAACTCGAATAATCAACACCATATTAAACAAATTTTCCATTTCTAAAACACGTATACGCTTCTCTTTCTATTTTTAACAAATCTTATTTATATATTTCTTTTTTGTTTATAATATTCTATTTTTAAGTTCATTTCCTTATCGAATTCTATATATATCGATACATTGATTTCAAACTATCAAATTTTCTTAAAAATATTCTAACTCCTTAAATTTTCAAAAAATTTCGCCATAACCCCCTTTGTACCGGTCAACAGTTCAAACCTCAACTCGCCTCTCTAGGCCCTTTCCTGTCAAAAAGAAAATCAAAAAGCCAAGTGGCTTGCCGATTCGGCGCATAAAATCTCATATGGAATTTAAACATGTACCTTATTGTCAGGCACACGAATCATAACCTTCATACACTTCATTCCAAACCTGCTTAACCTATATACGTCCATTCCCAATTTATTCTAACTCAATCCAATTATTTTAATTCAATTCACAAATTTATTCTTTAAATTAGCTCTTTGCCAATTTCACTTTTTAATTTAACATATCACGTGCATACATGATTTTAATTTGTTTATAGACCAATTGAATTCCATTTTCACTCCAGTTTCATATTCGATTTCGAATATGAATTTACTAACCCAATTCACTTATCAAAGCCAATTTCGATTCCAAATCCCTCTAACTAATTATTTTATAAAATTCGATATAAATCGAATTTCATTTATAAATCCGTTGGATTTTTTTCTCAACTCAAATTCATATTTTGGATTCTGAAATACAATCAATCATCCCATTTCAAAACACTTTCCAATTCATTTTTAAATTCGTATTTGAATTTAAACTGCTACATTATCTCATGATAATTTATTTTCACCAGACTTATTAATATCATTTATAAATTCAACTTCTCTGTTTTATATATTAAAACAAATTTCCATTTCAAATCCATTTTAAAAATTCATTTTAAATTCTGAATTCCAAAATAAAAGTCGTCATTCTCTTTTCTAAATGATTTCAAATTTCATTTTTAAATTCACACTTGAATCTATAGTTACCAATTATCTTTTGATAATTAATTCACCATATTTATAACACTGTTTATAAATTTACTTATTTTACATTTTAACAAGTCCATTTCGAAATCTATTTAAAACCAAAATCTTGTTTTGGAATATTTTATCTCTTATAACTTATTTGTATATAAAATCTTTTTGCATACTTAATTTTAGTTTATATCCAGTATGATTTAAATATTCTTTTCTGGAAATACTATATTTAAACAAATTTGATCTAATCGATTCAATTCATAAATCCATACGGATTTATTTTTAATTCAATGTATATTCTGAACATCAGAATAAATTTCATTATTTACTTCTTTAAAACGATTCCCCGTTTCTATTTTTAAATTCACATTTGAATTTAAATATTCAAATTATCAAATGATAAATTTTCCACTTTATTAATAAATTCATATCAATTCCCTGATTATCCAATGAAAATCATTCCATTTTATTTATATACACCATTTATAAATTTACTTCAATTTCCTGTATTATTTAATTTGTAAACATCGTTTATAAATTCAATACTTGGTTTCTTTATTCAAAACAAGTAAATACATTTATATCCTATTCGAAATTCAATTTCTGTTTTAGAAAATAGTTTCTCCTTTTAAATCTCAAAACCCTGTTTACGATATTTTTCTAAATTTCCATTTAGACCCAGTGATATTTCAAACAATCAAAACACCCCATTTTCAAATCATAGGATTTCTAACACATCATATATTGTAATATATATGAAACAAACAAATAATAATATTTTTGAGGAATCCAGTTAGATCCGTCCAACCTGTTTTTCCTGCATCCACAGACGTTAGCCAACACAAATAATACCCATACTGCTTCGAGGAAGGATATTGCGGTATAGAAGGTCATCCTCTATCATAGCGTGGGGCGTATAGGGTCATCCGCTAATGATACTGCGTGCATCCACTAATGGTACTGCGGGAATCCAACCAATCACCAATATATATATAATAACCACAAATGCCAATCCTAAATAACTAATATATATATATTTAACAGTCACAATAATATTTCATTGCAAACAAACAACCATCAATTATTTTTAACAACTAAAAATAATTCAAAATAAATAAATTGAGTGGGATTTACTCACCTTGATTTTTGTTGTCATTGACGAGTTCATTTCGATGGAAATCACAAGATGTGTTTAATTCCAATAAAAATTTCAATAATTTCAAATAATTTGGATCCATTCCAGCTTCATCCTATCGTGTTTGTCGCTAAGAACCCATCGGTGCATGTTTGGTTCGATTTTGATGACTTATGTAAAAGAGATGTATTTTTATATGTTAACGACTTATAACTATATAAGTTAACTATTCTAATTAACAAATAAATTAAATTAGTTACCATTTACCTTAATCCACATTTTACTGGCTCAACTTTCCTTCATAATTTCCCACCTTTATTTACTTGTTTCCTGCATATCCGTCTTCACCATCAAACCATTACCAACCTTCACCAACCACCATCTTTACCATGCCATAATATGTAGCCAAACAAATACTGAAAAATGCAAGCAGCTTCTCAAAAGCCAATGCTCCACTCACTGATACTGTCGCTAAATTCTTCTTCACCCTATTACCTATTTTTCAATAAGCACCACTGACAAAGATCCAACTTCGACCTTCATTATTCAACTACAGGAACAATTCTGTCATGCTTCCCCAATTCAACTCCTCATCACCGATCTTTGGCCATCCATCAACCCTGCCACATTCGACACCTTCAACCACTTGCGAATCCTATCTCTAATCACGACTACCTGCTTCAACCGCTACAGAACAACGACAGTTTCTCCTTCCAACCACCGTTGCTTCGAACTTCCTTTCACCCAAATCATTGTCAGATGTTCTTACTTGCCCCGAACTCCACGCAAGCCTCACTCTTTGTCATCACGACTTGCCCCTAAACTTCACAACCCTAATCGCAACTACAGTAGATCGCGACCCCCTTTACTTACCTGATCGATGGACATCAACGCAAGCCAAGGAACCTCATCAACTTCAATTGCGAGCCCCACCCTATATCATGATGCCACACGTGCATAGTAGTCTAACTCCGATACGAATTAGAATCGAATCGATTTCCCCCTTCTCTTTTATTTTGAACGAATTTGAATTTGTTTAAGTGGAGCGTGGCCCTTTTTATTCACAGAAGCTTTGTCGATTTTGAAATGATGAAGAAAAATGTTTTCTTCAGTTCTAATGAGAGAAAAATAGAATATAGAAGAGATAGAAAATAAAAGGAAGAAGGGGGGTTACTCGCAATATTTATAGATGGAAAGGGGAACCAATGTACATAAGTTATTAAATGGATGTCGGGATGAGTACATACATTTTTAATGCGATTTGATTTTAGATTTGATTTCGATTTGATTTCTAATTAATATGATTTGATTTTGATCTTATCCATTTAAATTTTATAATAATATATTTGGGGTTTGGAACTCCAATTCGAGCGCAACAACCGACGTTTATAGAGTTTAACCACTATTTTGAACACACTGGAACATGATTTGAAACTCCATTTGATCGTATGGAGGAGATATTAATTTAAATAAATACAAATTAATTTCAATAATAATTAATTCCTTGAAAATAAATAATTATTATCGTTTCTATTCAGTTTGAATTTCTATTGACTATCTGAATCAATTTCAGTACAGTTTAAATCTTCGAATTTAATTATATTTCGAATTACGATAATTCGATATATATTCTAAATTAAATTATATTCGATTGTTAAATCGATAACTAATATAAAAATTTATTTATATTATCAACTCAATATTTAAAACCATATATTTATATTTAAAATAAACTGTTCAAAAATCTGGGTCGTTACATTCTTCCCCCCTTAAAAGAATTTCATCCCCGAAATTACTAAGGTAGGAAAAATACTATAAACCCATTAAATTTTCAAAACTCCTTTATGTTGAAACTCACCTATTCATATTTCAACAAATTTTATTCTACCAAAACATTTGGTTTCCATTTACATTGCACATTATATATGCTCATATTCATTTAATTTGAATGATTGCAATCAATACATTTATATCCAATTCATATTTCATTCAAATTTATTCAAATTGATTTTAATTAATTTATCCACTTCAATCCATTCAACTTACTTGAGTTAAATTTAAATAACAGAATTCAAATCCCTGGGTTTTTATTTCAAATCCTTTGGAAATAATATAAATATATACGTATATTTATAATCATCTCAAATTCAAAACATTTGAGTTTTCAAGCCAACTTGTTTTCTTACAAACAAATTTCCTTTAAATAACTTTTCTAAGGTAGCAATCCATCACTTAGAAACTCGAAAATGAACATTGATAATGCTGCAGTCATTGTCAGAATTATATCCCAGCGACTGAAGTGAGTTCAGTGCTTTATCGCTTTCAAAATCCATCTAAAAATGGTTTTTATTCAAATATACTTTTAAAACAAAGCTATATTGTTTTAACATATTTCAGAAAAATATTTTTCCAAACTCCCAGGATTTAAATTTCTTAATTCTGATTTTGAATTCAATTTCAGTTCATCATTTGTATATATTATTCATATACAAATTTTATTTGGTTATATATAACCATTTCAATTTTTTATAATCTCATCTAATTATAATAATAACCAACACATCCACATGTTATAATAATTTCAGAAAATTATTCTTTTTATATCAAAATAGAATTTTGGGTAAAATTATTCCATTTACCCACTTTAAAACAATATCATGTTCAATCTTCTGTTAAAGTATTTACAAACTCTTATTGACGTCGTGGAGTCCCACAATTCGACCAGAATTCATAAACCATGCAACACACAAGTCAACACAACATGAAACATTTGTTTTAATCAATTAACAAATACGCGCTCTCGTATATATACACTCAACTCATTCTAGGGTACTACTGACCCTATCTCTAATAAGCACACTCCACCAAAGCCTAGGTATTCTCTCAACCTAAGCTCTGATACCAACTGTAATGGCCCACAAATCCGTACTATCTGAGATGACTACATACATCACACGTCCAACCCAAATATCACAGAAATACGAGTCATTTTTTTAGAAGAAAAAGGTAGAAGAAGAACAGAAATAACAACACAGAATCTCACATCGCAGCAAAATAAAATATGATATATCATAACTTTTGAAATAAAAATTTTAACTGTATAGCATATACTTCTCAGAGTACAACACTTACAACAAAGCGGAAAAAAAAACACTATATATCTAACACTGAAGCCTCCTGCTCCAAGCTCCTTTAGATAGATCTGTAAAATCCTGAACTATTGGACTGCCCGTACAAATTTGGGCACCCAAGAGTTTAGGGAAACCATAGAAAATTAAACTTTGGGTCAGTCATGGGACTGGTTTGAGTAAACGATTTTAAAACAACTTGATTAACGAAGGATATCTCATAAGACCATGTTTATGAGAATCACAGGTACTCGGTTTAACTTTCAAAAACGGTTGGAAAGAAAAGATAATCGTAAGACCGATCACACATAAACACGGATGGTTTTCACCTTACGATAACCCAAAACATTTTGGAATCAAATATATCTTCTGATATTATAATAGTGTCTAAATACAAATAAATAGCAATCTAGCGGAACGCTTGCATCTCACGCTCCACATATATAGCATACAATCAAAACCGCAGGCACTTATTGGAGATTGGGTTCTAACTATGACAGGGTATGGGACCACCTGCTGATAGTGTATCTCTAGAGGGGAATACACTGGGTTCAACAAGAACATCTTGCAACCTAGCCCACACATGACCAACCACTCATTTCACTTGAGTGTATCAAATGTATATCACCAACTATTGGGATCAGCAACCGTTTTCCAAAAAGGACAGTATCGATAGATTAAAGAAGCAAATGAAATTTCTCTAGATAGGTGATTATACACCCTAATGGGAGCGATCCACATAGCCATGCTGCCTGCCCGATTTTTGTCATTTCCCGGTTGTTGAGGCCTGAGGCTACGATTTCTTATCATTCATTGATAGCACAATCCCTTTGAATGCCACATTGTCAGATCCGTAAATCATTAATTGATTTTCATAAATATATTCTGGATATTATGCTACGAGAATAAATTCTCCGCCACCATATATATCTATACAGACCAACATATGCGATCATTGGAAATACTCTGTCAGACATTTGTCCATACACTTCGTTCTAGGACTGAACGAAACCGAAGACACCATTTCTATTAATAGAAAAAGTCCTTGCACTTTACTCCATCTTCGATTATCTTCATATAATCTGATTCGCAACGCTACTGCCAATACGGAGTGGTTCTCGGATAATAATCCAACCGGTCTCTCCATATTGACAACGATAATGGCACTTCGATAGTCGGTTATTTAAATATCAAAGAAAAATAAACAAACATTCCAACCGTCAAACAAATCACTGGGTCTCTTAGTTAACATTTCATTAATTAAATCACTTCTTCATTTCCTTACCAATATTTGTTAACAAAATATTTTCAATAATCATCTTGGTCTCTTACGCTGTTTGGAAACATTTCCATATTTCTCCGTCTTTTATTTTCTATACTTAGAAAATATCTTCTATTAATGATTGGAAAATATTCCAATTACTTCTCCGTTTCACGACAATTCATTTCTATACTTAGTAAATATTTATTATTATATTTCCAAAATTCCACTTACTTGGGTTAAAACGAATGTTATGTAAAACATCGCTACAACAACCCAAAATACTGCATTCGACTAAATTTCTTTAAATATTTCTCTTCGAAACTGAATCTTGCTATTTATCAACTAATAATGAAATCAATCGAGTCGGGATATAATTACCTCTCAGACCTTGACTAAAAATATTATTAACTTCAAAAAAGACAAGACCGCTAACTTGAATAATCAACACCATATTAAACAAATTTTCCATTTCTAAAACACATATACGCTTCTCTTTCTATTTTTAACAAATCTAATTTATAGATTTCCTTTTTGTTTATAATATTCTATTTTTAAGTTCATTTTCTTATCGAATTCTATATATATCGATACATTGATTTATAACTATCAAATTTTCTTAAAAATATTCTAACTCCTGAAATTTCCAGAAAATTTCGCCATAACCCCCTTTGTACTGGTCAACAGTTCAAACCTCAACTCACCTCTCTAGGCCCTTTCCATTCAAAAAGAAAATTAAAAAGCCAAGTGGCTTGCCGATTCGGCGCATAAAATCTCATATGGAATTTAAACATGTACCTTATTGTTGGGCACACGAATTATAACCTTCATACACTTCATTCCAAACCTGCTTAACCTATATACGTCCATTCCCAATTTATTCTAACTCAATCCAATTATTTTAATTCAATTCGCTAATTTATTCTTTAAATTAGCTTTTTGCCTATTTCACTTTTTAATTAAACATATCACGTGCATACATGGTTATAATTTGCTTATGAACCAATTGAATTCCATTTTCACTCCAGTTTCATATTTGTTTTCGAATATGAATTTACTAACCAAATTCACTGATCAAAGCCTATTTCGAAGCCAATTTTGATTCCAAATCCCTCTAACTAATTAATTTATAAAATTCGATATAAACCGAATTTCATTTATAAATCCATTGGATTTTTTCTCAACTCAAATTCATATTTTGGATTCTGAAATATAATCAATCATCCCATTTCAAAACACTTTCCAATTCATTTTTAAATTCGTATTTGAATTTAAACTGCTACATTATCTCATGATAATTTATTTTCACCAGACTTATAAATATCATTTATAAATTCAACTTCTTTGTTTTATATATTAAAACAAATTTCCTTTTCAAATCCATTTGAAACCCAATTCATTTTATATTCTGAATTGCAAAATAAAAGTCGTCATTCTCTTTTCTAAATGATTTCAAATTTTATTTTTAAATTCACACTTGAATCTATAGTTACCAATTATCACTTGATAATTAATTCACCATATTTATAACATTGTTTATAAATTTACTTGTTTTACATTTAAACAAGTCCATTTCGAAATCTATTTAAAACCAAAATCTTGTTTTGGAATATTCTATCTCTTATAACTTATTTATATATAGAATCTATTTGCATACTTAATTTTAGTTTATATCCAATACGATTCAAATATTCTTTTCTGGAAATACTATATTTAAACAAATTCGATCTAATCGATTCAATTCATAAATCCAAACGGATTTATTTTTAATTCAATGTATATTCTGAACATCATAATAAATTTCATTGTTTACTTCTTTAAAACGATTCCCCATTTCTATTTTTAAATTCACATTTGAATTTAAATATTCAAATTATCAAATGATAATTTTTCCACTTTATTTATAAATTCCCCTGATTATCCAATGAAAATTATTCCAATTTATTTATAAACACCATTTATAAATTTACTTCAATTTCTGTATTATTTAATTTATAAACATCGTTTATAAATTCAATACTTGTTTTCTTTATTCAAAACAAGTAAATACATTTATAGCCCATTCGAAATTCAATTTATATTTTAGAAAATAGTTTCTCTTTTTAAATCTCAAAACCCTATTTACGATATTTTTCTAAATTTCCATTTAGACCCAGTGATATTTCAAACAATCAAAACACCCCATTTTCAAATCACAGGATTTCTAACACATCATATATGGTAATATTTATGAAACAAACAAATAATAATATTTTTGAGGAATCCAGTTAGATCCCTCCAACCTGTTTTCCCTGCATCCACAGATGTTAGCCAACATAAATAATACCCATCCTGCTTCGAGGCAGGATATCGCGGTATAGAAAATCATCCATTATCATAGCATAGGGCGTATAGGGTCATCCGCTAATGATACTGTGGGCATCCACTAATGGTACTGCGGGAATCCAACCAATCACCAATATATGTATATAATAACCACAAACACCAATCCTAAATAACTAATATATATATATATATATATATATTTAATAGTCACAATAAAATTTTGGTGCAACCAAACAACCATCAATTATTTTTAATGACTAAAAATAATTCAAAACAAATAAATTGAGTAAGATTTACTCACCTTGATTTTTGTTGTCGTTGACGAGTTCGTTTCGATGGAAATCACAAGATGTGTTTAATTCCAATAAAAATATCCATAATTTCAAATAATTTGGATCCATTCCAACTTCATCCTATCGTGTTTGTCGCTACGAAGCCATCAGTGCAAGTTTGGTTCGATTTTGATGACTTATGCAAAAGAGATGTATTTTTATAGGTTAACGACTTATAACTATATAAGTTAACTATTCTAATTAACAAATAAATTAAATTAGTTACCATTTACCTTAATCCACATTTTACTGGCTCAACTTTCCTTCATATTTTCCCCCCTTTATTTACTTGTTTCATGCAAATCCATCTTCACCATCAAACCTTTACCACCCTTCAGCAACCACCATCTTTACCATGCCATGATCTGTAGCCAAACATATACTGAAAAATGTAAGCAGCTTCTCATAAGCCAATGCTCCACTCACTGATACTGCCACTAAATTCTTCTTCACCCTATTACCTATTTTTCAATTCGCACCATTGACAAAGATCCAACTTCGACCTTCATTACGCAACTACAGGAACAATTCTGCCGTGCTTCCCCAATTCAACTCCTTATCACCGATCTTTGGCCATCCATCAACCCTGCCACGTTCAATACCTTCTACCACTTGTGAATCCTATCTCCAATCATGACTACCTGCTTCGACCGCTATAGAACAACGAAAGTTTCTCCTCCTAACCACCGTTGCTTCGAACTTCCTTTCACCCAAATCATTGTCAGATGTTCTTACTTGCCCTGAGCTCTACGCAAGCCTCACTCTTTGTCATCACGCCTCCAAAAACATCATGACTTGTCCTTAAACTTCACAACCCTAATCGCAACTACAGTAGAGCGCGACCCCCTCTACTTCCCTGATCGATAGCCAAGGAACCTCATCAACTTCAATTGCGAGCTCCACCCCATATCTTGATGCCACGCGCGCATAGTAGTTTGCCTCCGATACGAAATGGAATCGAATCGATTTCCCCCTTCTCTTTTATTTTGAAAGAATTTGAATTTGTTTTGGTGGAGCGTGGCCCTTTTTATTCACAGATGCTTTATCGATTTTGAAATGATGAAGAAAAATGTTTTCTTCAGTTCTAATGAGAGAAAAACATAATATAGAAGAGATAGAAAATAAAATGAAGAAGGGGGGTTACTTTCGATATTTCTAGATGGAAAGGGGAACCAACGTACATAAGTTATTAAATGGATATCAGGATAAGTACATACATTTTTAATGCGATTTGATTTTAGAATTGATTTCAATTTGATTTTTAATTAATACGATCTGATTTTGATCTTATCCATTTAAATTTTATAATAATATATTCGGGGTTCCGAACTCCAATTCAAGCGCAACAACCGACGTTTATAGAGTTTAACCACTATTCCGAATACACTGGAACATGATTCGAAACTCCATTTGATCGTATGGAGGAGATATTAATTTAAATCAATATAAATTAATTCCAATAATAATTAATTCCTTGAAAATAAATAATTATTATTGTTTCTATTTAGTTTGAATTTCTATTGACTATCTGAATCAATTTCAGTACAGTTTAAATCTTCGAATTTAATTGTATTTCGAATTATGATAATTTGATTTATATTCTAAATTAAATTATATTCGATTATTAAATCGATAACTCAATATAAAAATTTATTTATATTATCACATCAATATTTAAAACCATATCAAATATTTAAAATAAACTGTTCAAAATTCTGGGTCGTTACACTGGGGAATTCCGAAGACATGCACACTCTACGGTTTTAAAAGAGTAAATATTTTTGTTGTTATTAAAATTTTTCTATATAGAAAATCTTGTATCAAAATTCTGATTAATATATAAAAGTTATTTCAATGTTCAATATTGTGTTATCAATTTATTCTGTGTTTTCTATGTTGATTCTACTTTTAAGCCCTGTAAGGTAAATGATGATCCATCGGTTTGAACGTATTAAGTTGGTTAAATTACCAATTGAAGCGATCAAAAAGGTGGGACGTTATAACAGCTTACGGTCTTTTTGTAAGATTTGGAACCTCTTGGCAAGATTGAATGCAAAAAAGGAATGATTGGTTATTAATTAAACAAAATTATTAAATGTAGCAATAAATAATAGTAAAGAAAGATAACTATGTTAACCACGCAAAAATAAATAAATAAATATATGTATGTGTATATATATATATCATCCGTCCAAATCTATGTAAATAACGAAATTAATATTAAATATAACAGGCAATAAATAAATAAATAAATAAATAAGAATAGTAATGTCTGTAGGGGTACAACAAATAGATACTTCGGGGCTGATAAGATATGGGTATCCATTGTGAATTAATGTCCTAGGAAAATTATGGTCTTTAGGCTCATAAATGACATTAATTATAATCAATGTAAATAAAAAGGGAAACTAAAGATTTACTGTTGCCTTAGGAAAATATAACTGTTATGGTTATAAAGGGCAATGGACATATAAACAGAAATAAATAAAATAAAAGGGGATTAATGGGTATTGATTGTTGTTTAAATACCAAGTCCAGTTATGGAAATAATTAAATAAATATCCTTAGATACGGAGGATATAGCTTTCCTTATTTATACTATAGTTAATATAGAACTGATAATTAAATGCTAAAATTGGGCTTAGTAGGTTAATGATGTGAAACATTATTAACCATAGGAACCCGTGACGATAAATCGGGTGCGTATAGTATTTCCTTGAAGAGAAATTAAATAGGAATGATTTAATGAGGTAGCCCACTTTATCCCAATAGGGAAAGGTATTAAAGGCTAATGGGGTGCAAACTTAATAATATTCGCGTATAGTCTGCTTGTTGGGTCTTAAGTGACTTGGGTCGAAGAGTCCACATGGAATAGGTCCTTTAGTTTAGGCTCTTAAATGGCGTGTGGGGGGGGGGGGGATTACCCAAACCTGGAAACTTAAAAATGTCAGATATGGCTGCCTATCCTATGGGAAGTAGTAAGTGACTAAGGAGATTATCCAATAAGGTCAACTAGATGGTATAGCGAGCGATAAGTTGTCATTTCTCACCTTACGTGGGGCAAGGGTATATGTGTGAATGACATAAGGCTTAACTAGTAGTGCACATAGCTAGTGCCCTCTATATTACATCAATGTTGAATAAATTATCGAGGAATAATAAGTGACCAACAGGTTCACCTAGGGTCTTAAGTGATCAGGGAGAATCCACCCTATCTATCATTAATAGTGAGGCATCAAATAATAAAGGATGAGAAAATGAAAATATATGTGTATATAGAAACTCCGTAATCAGGGGTCCACCCTCGATTAAATAACCATCCATGTTCTGGTATAAAGGCTTCATAAATATATGCGTAAACGTTCTATCTTGGTATCACATTTTGGATATACTACCTTGGAAAGGATAGCTTGAGTCATGCGTAAACATTTACAAGGTTAGGCTAGAATCACTAACCTTGGTAGGCATACATCGTGGGTTGAACCAAATGGGATACATATGTATATTATAATATGTGTTGTGCAATTCCTATTTACCAGAATCTTGCTGTTATGACCTCCCTTCTCATTACAACCACCTAAGTTTTATACAGAAGGTCGGTTTCTCACAGGTTTTTAAGTTTGGCTTTCGGTTCTCGTTCTCCATCATGCTCAGTATTGGCAAAGTGACTTACTTTAAAAGGTAGTTACTTGAGTTAATACTAGTTTATCCTATTCTTTTTCCACTGTGAGTTATCTTGTCGTACTCTAATTATGTCATGCTCATTTATTTGCAGGTACCAGATTTACACGCTCCATGCTTGGACGTGTTTGAGTTTCGATTTTCATCCAAATTTGGGCATAGAAAAGTGTGGGGTGTTGCATATAGTATTAGAGCATAGGTTAATGATCAGAGGAATTAATAAAATTAGGACTCGTGAGTGAATGTAATTGGATTTTTTTCTATTTTTCTTCGTCTTTCTTACTCAATTTAAATTTATTGCGACAATTAATTAGTCGTAGGCCTAATTATATAAAATGGGTTTAAGCGACTAAGAGTTGAAGTATTTTGAGTTCGGATTTCTAGCCAATTCTGTTTTACAATGCAGTACGTTGGCAATCTCAAGAGCATGAGGACGACATATGGTGGATTATGTTGCTTCGAGTTTGGAGACTGGACAAAAATCTAGCCACAATTGAGATTGTCACGATTTCTGGTTTTTGGTTTTGTTGGTATTTCTGGTTATTGACCTTTGCTCGATCCAAAATGGGTAAAGTTCACGTTAGTATGTCGTATCCATTCGTAAATATAATTACGAGGTATGTCCATTTGTTACAACATTGAATTTGAGAATCTACCTTTATTGAATATATTTTCATTTGAATTCTTGGCCTTGTATTCGAGGAAATTTATTTTTAAAACTATTTAGAAACATAAAATGTGTTTCAAAGGTTTTTAATTACGGTTTTGGAAAATGGTTTTATGAAGGCCTAGTCTTACAAAGATATAGTTTTTAAATTTTAATTTATTCGTGTTTCAAAATTGTTATGGCTATTGTGTAATTTTAATAAATATAATCCAATTGGTAGGAAGGAAGGAATTAGAAATGAAAAGGAATATGCCACTAAACTTAAAAATAATAAATATTTATCCTTGTGGTTTTTAGTATCCCTCTCCCTATATATATTGGATAATTTATTAAAATTATCATAATAAATCCTTAAGATGTTAAAAGCTCCAACATTTTTGAACACAAAAAAGGTTTCCTATTTATAATACGAACAGGAATAATAATAATAATAAATTTGATTTATAATTATGAAACCGTTAGTTTATAATAAATTCCATTTTTGAAAAGTTTTAAATTTTCATTCTGAAAGGATAAGAAAACACCTTCATCTAGATTTTTTTTGGGGTATTTTGATTACGAATCATTTGAATTTTATGTCAGCTAGTTAAGGGGAAAATCCATTTTAATTTTATTCGGATTTCTAGCTGATTTCATGTTTTAAGTTCGTTGGTTGGTTGTGTGATTGCAACATCATTGTGAGACTACTTTAAATCCTTGGAGTTGGTTCGGAGTTTTGACTACGGTCTATGGTATCGACGTGATGAGGACAATTGTTTTCCGGATCGCGTTAAATCTTATAAGATGACGCAGTACGATTAATATTTTAATCCAGCCTAATAAGGTCAAGGTTCAACCTTTGTCCAAAGCCATTTGGTTGTTGACCATTTAATGCTATACTAGGACGGTCAATTAACCGATGAGTTTTGGTACAACTTGGACCTAGGACTCAACCGTAAAATTTGCATCCAAATCACCCCCCTTAACTTCTTTTATTCGTCCTTCCTCATCTAGCTGAACCATATTCTTATCCTTTTTCTTTTTCTTCGTCTTCGCCACATCTCCTTTTTTTCCACACTAGTTGGCGCATTAGATCTTGCCTTGCTAGTACTCCAAGATCTAATTTCTTCTCTCCGACCATTTCATAGTCCATGATACCTAATTGCGCTATCCAGTATTACTCACACCATTTAAGTCTCCTCCTTAAGGAGAGATCATTTGGGTGGATTAGAATGAGCAAAAAGGTGGCACCGCTTTTGGACTAAGAAATTTTGTCCTAGCAGTTCGACTTGCACCGCCCAATTTCTTCGAGATCGTAGAATAAGATTGTTGTTTGTCCTGCATTCGCCTTTGTTATACCTTGTTGGAACCAGTTCTTCCGAACGCAATCGTCATTTCAGAGGTGAAGATTAAACAATTTTTGGATAGTTTTTTTAAGGAGAACCTCGATGAGATTTTTGAGGAATTCGTGTTTTACACGGACTTATATGTTCTTTTGTTTGACCATCTTTGGAGACTTTGTAGCAAATCTCTTTTTCTTGATGTCGGTTTTTATGTTCGGGATCTATGTTTGAACTACCCATGTAGATGTGTGACCCATTTAGCACATCGTTCTATTAATGGGAAGTTATGACTAGATTTACCTCATGGTGTGGAAATTTATCTTTTGCTTGATCGATGGCGTAACCATCATTTAGCGTCGCATCATATTCGATTCAGCTTATCGTTCTTGTGTGTTGACTCATGGAGTTACTTTATGTAAATTCATCTATCTGTTCTTGTCTTCAGACAAAATTTGGTGGATTTCCATGAGCAGCAATTTTGTGGTAGGTTTGTTTACTAATCAAAATTCTCTCTTATAAGAGATGGTGATGTGGGAACCTCCAACAACACCAGCAATGTTTATAACATGAGATTGAGCATTTCGCTACTATGACATGATTAATTAAAGATCATAAAAATGGTTTGAGCTCCATCCACGGAGCAAGACATCTCATTGTTTATAACCATTATTTTAGGAGTTTTGGTTTTGTCGTCGTATTTATTGTTTTCCCTTCCCAACATCGGGTTCTTGGCTTTGTGGTGATTCGTACTTATAACTGTTAGTGTCGTTTAAATCGCACGACTTAGGTTAATGAGATTTCTATGTTTGGAAAGTTTTTGTCATTCACGCATGTCTGTTCGAATGAAATCTCATTTTTCTTATCTAAACTAACAGTTGTCCTAGGGCTGGAAAGAATAAAATTCTGTGTTAGATAAATTTTAGCAAATGACCGATTTTGCATTATTTTCGTCATGGGTATAGAATAAATAAATAAACCGCCGTTCCTTGTTAAAGCTAAAATTTATTTTGGTCTTTTGTGTCTGATTTTAGTTTTCGCATTTTTACGTGACTAACTTCCTTTTTCGCCGACATGTAACTTGAATTGTTTAAGTTTCCACAAAATACATTTTTGAAACTTTTGGAAAATGTTATTTGAAAAAAGTACTTTTATCATTTCTAAATTTTTACTGATTTACTTTCTTCTATTTTGTTTTCTGTGAAAACACAAAATTTTGATACAGAAATTTGTGCATAATTAAACGTCTGTTTTAAATCAAAATTGACGATTTGAATGGCGCAAAATGCACGTTACCGAAATTCTGATTTTTCTTACGAATCTCATACAGAAAGTTAAACGATATTGAAAAGAAATTTTCAAATAAAGATAAGAAGTTTTAAAGCGGAAATTTATTTTTTATGAATTTTTTTTATTTTTGGTCACATGAATAGCGTAAGGAAGATGTTTGAACGGTTTGTGTGCGCGTTGTATTGGTATAATAGTACTTATGACACAATAAAAATGATAACGACAACAAGGAAAAGGCAGTTTTGGCCTTGGAAACATTGTTTCCATACCTTTTCAACGATGCACACAAATTATTAATTAGCTCGTTTTATGTTTTAGAGCTTGTTTTAAGCCTCCTTTATTGTCTACAGATGGAAATTTTTGGAATATTTTGGGTAACCGAGGCGAAAATTCCACTGTGGGCGGAAAATAGAATATTTGTAAGTGGGGAAAACGTTAAAATTCCTCGCTTTGATTTCCTTTTTCCGGTTTAGGAGAAATTAAATAGGGAACAATTAGATTGCGTTATGTTTTGGATGGTAGGGTTTGGATGCAAAATTGGTTGCTTCACACTTTTAGTTGTAATTGTGTGAAGATTATGGATGAAAAAAGAGTTTTCAAATTTTGCATTCAGATAGAACTGCCAGTATATTTAGGATGTTTTGCATCATGTTTTCAAAAGTATTTAAAAAAAAATTGCATACGTGTAGGGGGTCCGATTTAGAATCATCTTGCATACATGTTTTATGGTTGAAATGCATTATGTACACTATGCACTTATACATATGGTTGCAAGTGAATGTACACAAATTGGTTGTATAAGTTAGGATAGGTAGATGTCAGAATTCTGGGATGAAATTCCTTTTAAGGGAGAAGAACGTGACAACCCATAATTTTGACAATAAATTAATTATTTAATTCGATTCTCGAAAATAGGAATTGCTGTAAATGATGAAATTTGACCAAGAAACTTTAACCAATTCGTTCTTCTTGGAATTCTGGTTAACTTTCATGTTTGAAGTTTCGCTAACGGAGTCCTTATGAAAAGTTACGGATGAAATACGAAAAACGGACGAAAATAAATAAATAGAATAAATTATATATTTCTTTCCCTCTTTAACCATCCCTCGCTGGGCATTTCAGCCAGAGGGCGGTTGACCGCTCCAAAGGGGTGTCAACCTCTTTGGGCCTATAGTACCCAGTGATGGCTAGGTTTTGAGGGGCATTTTCATTATATTATATAATTTAAATAGACGGATGTCAGTTTAAACAAATATAACAGTTCATGGTCAATACCACTCCTATAAATACAGGTGTAATGCCTCATTCTTTTCCACACAAATCTTTAGACAACAGCAAAGCTCCGTCATTTCCCTTTCTATTCTAGTCAAATTTCTTAACTAAAAATATATCCATATACAATCAATCAAATAAAAATCATATAGAATTGAAATGGACTATCAGATCCAATGGAAAAGAGTATGAATTGATGTCTAAAGCGGTTCTATGTCATATTCTCCCCTCTTTTCCTATTTTCTTGCAAATCTACAGATTTGAAAGTATCCCCTTTTCAGAATAATTGTAGATCCGTAAGAATTTGGGAATTGTAGGCCTCTAAGATTATTCATATTTTAGATTTGGATGCTTTCAGGTGAGTGGGAAATTTACATACAAAGTTATAATATCCTATTTATCTCGTTTGAATTAGATCTCAAAATATATGTCCATTGTCATCAGATCTGTTAATAATATTATTGAATTTGGCACCTTTCAGATTTGCTAATAAATATTGTCAAACTTGGGAATTGTGAATTATGGTTAGGAATGATATTAATTGTAGGTTTACTTAAATTGTTTATACATATTGCCTACAATTATGTTGGATAATATGTTGTAGTTCGTTGTAAAACACTAAAAATTTGGAAATCAGCCCCAATAACACTGTTTAGATGTAGTTTTCTTCTAAATATCTAGTTCTAGTGTAAATTGACGAATTGTATAATTTTGATTTAAAAAGATACAATGATGAATTATGTAATTTTTGATTTAAAAGAAATATGCCTATTTGTGTTTAACATTGTTGGGGTTTTGGCTTAGTTGTTGTAAATATGTCGTTTACTTCTTTTTGACTATAAATACATTATTTTGAATTCACAAGAAATATGAAAAAAAGATTAGAAAAGGGAAAAGGTGTGCAAATGTACATATAAATATAAATATACATATTTGTGTGTAGTTTTCATCAACTATTCCAAAATATACATAAACATATATTTATATATTTCTTGTGGTTTTGAAATATGTTTATTCCATTAATCAGGCATAGTTTACAATAATTATAGCTAATGGTGTTTTTGTAAGATTTGGAACCTCTTGGCAAGATTGAATGCAAAAAAGAATGTTGGTTATTAATTAAACCAAATTATTAAATTTAATAATAAATAATAGTAAAGAAAGATAACCACGTTAACCGCACAAATATATGTATATATACACACACACACACACACACACACACATATATATATATATACATCATACGTCCGAATCTACATAAATGACGAAATATACGTTGTATTGAATGCTTGAATGTTTGAACGATATTCAACTATGGAATTAATGTAATCCATATTAAATTAATATATTCGTGGGGACCATTGTAGTAATTCATATGATTGGTTGCTATAAATAAGACCACAAATAAATAAATAACAATTGTAACCGACATTGATTAGGGAAAAGTGAATTTAATAAGGAAATTAGGCCTAATGGTTACAATTCTTAAAATGATTAGGATTAATGTTGTAAACCCCAATTAGGAAATTTGAGTTATAACCTCATTAACACACGAGGTTAAGCTCAACTTGTGGTAGAAATCTGCCCGGAACCACCCAGCTAATTTTGCATCCACAGGTGGTCAGCTTAATATGAGGGGTCTAGTGCGTAAATATAACTATACTAAGAATGAGGTTAAGTTCAACTTGTGGCAGAAGTCTGCTCGGAACTGACCGACAAATCCAGCATCCACAAGTGGTCAACTTAATGTGAGAGGCCTGCCGCACAAATATACGTATATATATAACAGGCAGTAAATAAATAAGAATAGTAATGTCTGTTGGGGTACAACAAATAGATACTTCGGGACTAATAAGATAAGGATATCCATTGTGAATTAATGTCCTAGGAAAATTATGGTTGTTAGGCTCATAAATGACATTAATTGTAATCGGTGAAAATAAAAAGGGAAACTAAAGATTTAGTGTTGCCTTAGGAAAATATAACTGTTATGGTTATAAAGGGCAATAAACATATGAACAGAAATAAATGAAATAAAAGGGGATTAATGGGTATTGATTGTTGTTTAAATAATAAGTCAAATTAAGGTAATAATTAAATAAATATCATTGGATAAGGAGGATATAATTTTCCTTATTTATACTATAGTTAATATGTAACTTATAATTAAAAGATAGAATTGGGTTTAGTAGGATAATGATGTGAAACATTATTAAGCATAGGAACCTATGACGATAAATCGTGTGCGTATAGTATTTCCATGAAGAGAAACTAAACGGGAATGACTTAATAACATAGTCCACTTTATCCCAATAAGGAAAGGTATTAAACACAAATAGGGTACGAAGTTAATGATCTTCGTGTATAGTCCGCTTCCTTGTGTCTTAAGCGACTTAGGTCGAAGTGTCCACCTGAGAGTAGGTCTTTCAGTTTAAGGGTCTTAAATAGCATGTGTGTGGGGGGGGGGGGGATTACCCAAACCAGAAAACTTAAAAATGTCAGATGTGGCTACCTATACTACGGGAAGTAGTAAGCAACAAGTAGATTATCCAATAAGGCCGGCTAGATGGTATAGCGAGCGATAAGATACCATCTCTCACATTACGTGGGGGCAAGGGTATATGCGTGAATGACAGAAGCCTTAACTAGTAGGGCCTGTAGCTAGTGTCCTCTAGTTTATGTTAACGTTGAATAAATTAACGAGGAATAATAAGTGACCAACAGATCCACCTAGGGTCTTAAGTAATCAGGGAGAATCCACCCTATCTATCATTAATAGTGAGGCATTAAATAATAAAGGATGAGCAAATGAAAATATATTTATATGTAGAAACTCCGTAATTAGGGGTCCCTCGATTAAATAACTAGCAATGTTATGGTATAAAGGCTTCATAAATATATGTGTGAACGTTCTATCTTGGTATCACACTTTGGATATACTACCCTGAAAAGGATAGCTTTGATTCGTGCGTAAACATTTACGAGGTTAGGCAAGAATCACTAACCTTGGTAGGTATACTCTTCGGTTGAACCAAACGGGATATGTCTATGCATTATAATCTGTGTTGCACATTTCTTGTTCATCAGAATCTTGTTGTCCTGACCTCCCTCGTCATTACAACCACTCAGGTTTTATAGAGAAGTTCGGGTTCTTACAGTTATTTAATTTTGACTTTCGGTTCACGTTCTCCCTCATGCTCAGTATTGGCAAAGTGACTTACTTTAAAAAGGTAGTTAGTTGAGTTAATAATAGTTTATCCTATTTTGTTTCCGCTGTGAGTTATCTTATTGTACTCTGATTATGCTAATTCTCATTTATTTGTAGGTACCAGATTTACACGCTCCATGCTTAGACGTGTTCGAGTTTCGATTTTTGTCGAAATTTGGTCACAGAAAAGTGTGGGGTGTTACATCCCCTTCCTCACTTTGCATTTCCACTTCACTTAATAAATCTTTAATTCTTCTACTGTTTGCTTTGCCAAAATACCATTATGCTTACTTAAAGCATCATCTACCTTGTTTGCTTTTCCAAGAGTGTGTAAAATGTCTAAATCATAGGTTGCCAAAAATTCCTCCCATCTATGTTGTCTCATATTAAGGTCTTTTTGATAAAATAAACACTGTAGTGATTTGTGGTCTGTATACAATTCAAATTTGGCTCCTAAAAAGTAATTTCTCCAAAGTTTCAAGGTATACACTATAGCAGCAAGTTCTAAATCATGCGTAGCATACCTGTTTCATTGATCTTCGGTTGCCTGGATGCATAGGCAATCACTTGGCCATGTTGCATAAGCACACCTCCCAAACCTGATCCACTTGCATTAGTGCACACCACTAATCCCTCATTCCCGTCTGGAACCTATAGAATAGGATCTGCTACTAATGCTTTCTTCAAATTTTCAAAGGCTTCTTCACATTTTTCTATCCAAACATAGGGTTGTTCTTTTCTTATCAATTTGGTTAAGGGTATAGATATCTTTGCAGAGTCTTTCACAAACCTTCTATAGTAACCTGCCATCCCCAAAAATGACTTATCTCTGTCACATTCCTTGGTCTTTTCCATGATTGAACACCTAACACTGTACTCAGATACACTAGTATGCCTTGAGATGAAATTATATAACCCAAAAATTTGACTTCTCTTCTCCGGAATGTGCACTTTGTAAGCTTTGCTTTTAAGTCATGTTTCCTCAGTCTTGGTAAAACCAAATGCAAATGGTTCTCATGCTCTTTTTCTGTTTTAGAATAAACTAATATGTCATCAACAAAAACTAGTAAAAATTTAACCAAGAAATATCCAAATGTTCTATTTGTCAAATCCATGAAATAAGATGGTGCATTTGTCAATCCAAATGGCATAACCAAGAATTCATACAGCCCAAACCTTGTGTTGAATGCAGTATATTTAACACTATCTTCTTCAACCTTCATTTAATTAAATCCGAAGGCTAAATCCAACCATGAAAATACTTTTGCCCCACTGAGTTGATAAAAAAGATCATTTATCCTTGGTAGTGGATATTTATTCTTAATTGTAACTTTGTTTAGTTCTCTATAATCAATGCACATCCTCAAAGTCCCATCCTGTTTCTTAACAAATACTATTGGAGTCCCCCAGCAAGAACTACTTGGCCTAATAAACTCTTTCTGCTCTAATTCTTCTAACTGAATTTTTAATTATGCTAATTCTTTTGGCCCCATTCTAGTAGGTTTCTTGACGATTGGGGTAGCTCCATGTATTAATCTGATTTGGAAGTCCATTAGTATATTGTGCGAAATTCCATTCACCTCCCCAAACACATCTGCATACTCGTTAACTATGGGGATTTTTCCCAATTCTAAATTTACTTCTTTTTCACTTAATCCCCAAACACCCCCTGGACAATTGTTTTTCTACATTTCACACAACACTGTCATGTTATTTACTTCTTCTGTTTTTAGCGATATAGTGAAAATTTCTAAATTTAAAATAGCTTTAAATATACTCAACCAATCAACCCCTAATATAATACCTATGCCATCATATTTAGCACACATGGGTCTGACAAAAATATTGTCCTACCGATATTTAATTCTACACATACACATTTCATCCTTAGCTGCAACAACCCGAGTTCCAACAGACCGGATTTTTTTCAAAAATCCAATCTATCGAAACCCAAGTTGGGTGCTCTGGTATCCTACAGAAAAAGACAAAGATAAAGAAACATGTTAGAACTCGTAAAGCATCTCACAGCGGAAGGAAATAAAGTATAATATATTCAAATATAGCCTTACCTTGTTAACAATACTGCTAAACTAGTATCCAAAGCTATACCATCTCTGTTATGAACCTAACCTGGAAGTATGTAATGAGGAGGGGGTCAGAATACAAGTTCTGCGTGACTGGACTTAGAATAAACTTCTGTATAATCCTACATATACCATTCAGTTACATTTTCTTGGTTATTAGGTTGTTAACAATGTTGGCTCTTTAAGCTATACTTATCCATCCACTAGTAGATTAACCTAATACAATGTATATGTAGTTACCCCCTTCTCGTGTCCTCTTTTCATGTGTACGCAGCCCCTTATCCAAATCGTGTCATCTTGTCATATGTACATAGTTCCTTATCCAATGTCGTATGTCGTACGGGCTTTCATCTCTCTATATATATATATATATATATATATATATATATATATATTCTCACTAAGTCTGCGTAAAACCACCATTCCTGTGTTGCTTAAGCATTTGGACTGCCAACCTAGGTCTTACTAGGTTCTATTATCGAATACTACCTAGGTCCAACTAGGGTTTACCATCGAGTGTTACCTAGGTCAAACTAGGGTTTACTTTATCGAACATTTCCTATGTTCAACCAGGGTTTACGCTAACTAGGTTCAACTAGAGTTTATGTTGCATATCGAACAATGCCCTCTAATCTAGGACACACTACCCCGAGCGATATGCGTTCCTAGACTTTACGTCCTAACCTATCGTTTAACGTGCTAGATATCTAGTTGCACATGTTCTCTATATGTGCGACACGAGTCCCGTGGCAGGGCAAATCAAGAAACACGGAACTCGGTCGGGAGCTTTAAGTTATCTGATGATGCAGATGCTAAGGTCTATTTTTATTGTGGCTATGGTCCCACTTGACCCCTCCCTCAACTAATGAAAGGCACCCAAGAATATCAAGAATGAGAACTGTACGCAGGCCCTCTATGTCCCACAAATCTATTGGCTAACCTCACCTATAACTAGGTAGAAAGTATATGGTCTTTTGGAGTTCTCCGCCTTTTATCTTTTCGTGCTCGACTGACTCAAGATGGTAGGTAGCCGATGATGTGCTATCACTGGGCCAACTGGTTATCGCCGACTCACGGTGGTCCATCCTAGTCTTTAGGTTGCTTTATTATTGCAACCAAGGCGTACTCTTGGCTCTTCTTACGCAGACCTTAACCTCTATGATCCCAGGCAGATCATCTGCATCCTCACAGAGGGATACCAAGAGTATCCTCACGTCCCCTCGAAGCCGCGTGCTTCGTAACCTAGTCCGTTGAAGCCTTCTATATGATCAGACGGACGTACGCTCCCCCTCGCGCCCTACGGCACCATGATGATCTACCGAGTTTGGTTATTCATCCCCTATCGTATGGACTGGTCCAAGCGCCTTATCCTTTCGTACTATTAGACCTTATGTCTAAATTTCTGATTACGCGCTTGCTTTGTCTTATTAACTTGGTTATCCTCGTTTATGTTGTCCTTCGATTCTAATTACCAAGTTTCCCTTTAACTAAGGTTTATTACTTAGTCCTCTTCAACTAAGGTTTACTTACTTAGTTATCTTTACCGTTTCTTACTTAGTTCTCTAACTAAGGTTCGTTACTTCGGTTGCCATTTTACTTAGTTTTCTAACTAAGGTTCATTACCCAATTGCCATCATCATTATTTACTTAGTTCTCTAACTAAGGTTCAACACTTGGTTAACTTCATCTTTATTTACTTAGTTCTCTAACTAAGGTTCAACACTTGGTTGCCTTTATCATTATTTACTTAGTTCACTAACTAAGGTTTACCAATGAACTCAAACACGACTTAAGTTTTCTTTATCAAACGATAGTGTACGGGTGCTTTCCCACCTTTTCAGCTTAGATTAACTTATTTCATAGTATAAGTCGTCCCACCCTTCAAGTCTTGTATTACATCTTAAGACATAATCTTCTTTTGTCCCTAGGACAAGTTTACCTATTATTTAATTTTACATTACCGCAACTCTGGTTTATAATAGGTAGTTATCATTCCCCATTACTGTGTTGGTTAAGTTTGTCCATATGTCAAGTTTTACTTAACCATACCTTCCCGCTCATGCATTACTCGTATATTCCACAAATTTGGTTAAGTGTTGTCTTTCAGTTCATATTGACTTAACCCACCCACGCATCATGTCAAATTGGTTAAGTGTTGTTAACCTAGCCTTACCATACTAGCATGTGTCACAACATGAAAACACTGATTTAGCGTCAAATATTTAGAAGCGGAAATTTCCGTTGCTAATTTGCAACGGATTTCCGTGTGATCAACAAGGGATAATTTTTTGTTTTTTCCACTTTTTTTTTTCTTTTATTTATTACCATCGTATTCTGTCGTCCCTCACTAATCCGTTGCAAATTGCGACTAATTACGGACAGAAATTTTCTGTCGCTATTTTCCGCTGCAAATACAGGCAAAATACCGACGAATATTTATCGAAGCTATTTTGCAGCAGAATGCTAACATATTTGCAAGAGATGAAAATATCAGTTTATTATAATAATTATTTAATATTAAATTATATCTAAAAATTATTAATTATATTTAATAATTTTAATTAACAACAAATATTAAATAATTAATAAAATATTCATAATAAATTGTAATTAACAATTAATATTCAATTATAATTAAGAAGTAAAGCTACTAGTAATTAAATGTTGTTAAATCTGATAATTATTATTAATGCAAGTAGTAGGTAACAATTGATAATCACCTGAGATAAATAACAATTAAGGTTGATGTTTTGACCAAATCACGCACTACAAACGGGCAAGGAAAAAATAACCCAACCCGTAACCCTCAAAAACACAATACAGCGCAAAGTTACGAAACGCAAACCCTAGCTGCTCCTAAAGAAACAATGGCGGGACTCCAATTCTTCTATCTATTATCAATCCTTTGCCTTGAAAATCTTCCTCCTATTCCTTGGTTCTCCCACTTTGCTTTCTACTTGATTTCCTATGTCCTTGTTTACATTTTCTCCCTCTATCGCATTTCGCCGCCACCATTTCATAACCTTAATTTCCATTTGAAGCTCCTTTATTCTAGCAATCGGCTTCCTCCGCTTCCACCACTCCTTCTCACTTTTAAGAGTCTTTCCACTTAACCTATGTCTGTACCCTCCTTAGATCCTAATTTTTCTTGACCATTTACCTTTCTTTGATGTTTTACTTCCTTCTCGTTGAGTTCCCCTGGTCCGACTATGACTTGCTTCACTTTTGGTGAATTTTTTGGCCGGGGTTCTATCACTATAATAGAAAAAACCACTGCTCCCCTTGCTTTTTTCCGTGTTGCAGGTAATCATTGCAATTCGGTTTGGGCTTTGTCTGTGCTCTGCTTGACGCGTTGGGTATTGAGGGTCTGGTCATTTTATGTGCTTCAATTTGGCTTCAGGTTTTTGCAGGTTTGGGTGTATCATCTTGTGTTATGGGGGTTTTGTTTGTATTTTTGGTCTATGTTTTATGGTTCTTGGTGCTTGCATGACTGGTTATAGGTGGGGACGTGGGTTGTGGGTTCTGTGTATTTGTTTAGGTGCTTACAGCTTGTGTGTTAGGGTTGTTGTACCCGTGTTTTGGGAGTTTTACATTCTATATGTGTATGTTGAGTGCTTTGTGGACTTGGTCTAGATGTTATCTGCACCCATGTTGTATGAACTGTTTTTTATGCCGGATGCTTGTGCTGGTAATAATTTATTACAGTAAGCAGTTTTCTTTGTAATTAATGGCGGTTAAATTTTTATTTTTAATGGTTTTATTATCGTATGTTAGTTGCACACGTTTTGTATGAACTGTTTTTTATGGTGGTTGTAAACTAATATGTATTATTGTCGTATATTGTTTCCAATTCATTTTGATCTAAGATTTTTCTGTTTGATCTTTTCCAGACTCCGCTTGGTTTCAAACTGAAGAGGACAGATTATCTTCCTTTATGGACTCATATGCATTTGGTGATAATAATAATACAAGGTATCTTTTTCTTTTCTTCTTGAGTGATATCTTATAGTCATACCATGCTTTAGAAGTGAATGACATGATTGTTAGTTTATTCCAAATCTCCAAGCGCTTTCCACTTCCACATTAGATGAAAACCTAAAGCTAGAGCAGTTACTTAATGTATGCTTGGGATATGATCAAATAGCGACATCTTCTACTTCTCGATTAACACATGCCTACAATGTTTACAAGGTGAGAATCTATACATGGCTTATTATTAGGAAAGCAAAATAACAATAAAAAAACTGTTCTACCAAACTACAGTCGTATGACATTCTACCAAACTGTAGTTTCTATGATATATTAAAGTTCTGAAGTAAATAATCATTTTTGTTTGATCCAAACATTTGAAAATTTAGTAAAGTGGAAAAGAATCATATACCTAAGTGGAAAAGAATCTTTCCGATGTTATTTTCATACCCATTTATATATTTTTACACTAATTAGGAATTGGATTTCATTTTGGAGGTTTTATATGGTATGATTTTGATTTATTAAGTTAGTGGAATAACTACAGTATGAATGATGATGCTATGTAATATTTACACTTTTGATAGTTTTCAAATCATGAGAAAAGTTTGCATAATTGAATGAATATGAATTAACTAATTAGCCTCTCAATTTTTTTATTAGCTGTTTTAATTTGGTTTGTTTGTCTTGTCTGGTTTTGAACAATCCATTCAATTTGATCTTTAAATATATTTTATATTCAACTAATCCAATTCTATATTTAGACTGTTAAACCAAAAGAATAACCAATTAATTTATTTAATAAATCATTTATGTTTCTTAAAGGAAAAATTATAGTTCTATAATAAACACGGTGAATTTATAAACAATTGTTTGAATTGAGCATTAATATATGCTTGATTTAAGCATATCTCTAGTATTGACAAATGCATACAGGAGTACAATAAGTTTTGATCAACCACCATTGTACCAAACACATATGTTTTTTGTGATGGTCATCGTATACATGATGGTTTCGAAGCAGTTTCAGTTTCGTGGGACCAACTAATGCATACGAGATGCACATACTTATGATTTACTTCATTTGATTTCAGTTAACCATGTCCTTCTATGTAAAAGATAAAATTAAAAAAATCCACTTATTTTCGTTAGGCTTCAGCATTAAGTGTTATGATCACATTGGCCTTACACTTATTAGAAAGATTTTTATATTGAATGCGGCTGAAATTACTTGATTTAGACTGTTATTTGAATGCTTTGTTGAAAAACTTTTGCTGATGTTCACATTCTCTGGGAAGTTAAAAATTGCAATTTTCTGTTCAGTTTTGTACAAATACTCATGGTTATAATATCTGAACTTGACTGTATGTGTAATATAATCAAAAAAGCTTAACAAAATTGTTACTTCTAGTGTTGTAGTGTTTTTCTGTCATAAAGCTGCTTCATTTTACACAGTTCAACTTCTACGATGCGGCAGAATTAGAAATACATTATTCTTCCACTGACTATACATCCTGGTTAAACAAAACATTGGTGACCCCGATTATGTCTTTTCTTAGCATCATTAATAACTTTTTGTAGTTTTAATTGATGATTGCTTTTTTGATAGACCAAGGTTTTTGTAGCATTAATCGTTCATTGCTCGTTTAACAGACCAAGTTGAGAGAAATGAAGCTAGGGATGTTGTCACATGCACTGAAAGAAGCTCTTGGCAAGCCTGATAGTGCCCCTCCTCCCTGGCTATCAATATGCAGGTGCATATAGCTATATATTTCATATTTGCAGTATAAAAGTTAACATTTTTAAAATAATCATATATCCAACTTATGTATAATAATCGTTTGATCAGAGATATGGACCTCCACCATCTTATCCACGCTTAAAAATATCTGGATTGAATGCTCCCATACCACCTGGTGCAAGCTTCGGTTATCATCCTGATGGCCGGGGAAAACCACCTGTTGATGAGGTAAGCTCTTTGTTTATCTGCAATCTTCTCATGTTCTTTATTTTTTAGCATGTATAAACTTTTCTCTAATTCCTGTATCTTGTTAAATTAGATTAGTCGTCTATTGTAGAGATAGATTATGCAAGTCATGTCGCTTTCCTATCAGTATAAAATATTAGTAACTTTTATAGAACATGAATAATATCAGATCCATGTGGTTATGCACATCATTTTATTTCTTTTACAAAAATTAATGCCTCCAAAATGTTTAGTTTC
Source organism: Allium sativum (assembly GCA_030737875.1). NCBI lineage: Eukaryota > Viridiplantae > Streptophyta > Magnoliopsida > Asparagales > Amaryllidaceae > Allium > Allium sativum. The sequence goes on along the minus strand of CM060918.1, from coordinate 968,627,907 downwards.
TGAACTATTATGACAAGACCGTTGATCAGTGGTACATCGCCCAAGGCTAGCCAAGCGTGCTCAGTAGAATTCCATCAGCAGAGTCGTAACCCGTGTTTTCTTTGGTTCCAATTAGTTTCGGTAATAATTGTTACATGCAATCTCTATTTTTGTTCCTGCTATCAAGTATCATCTATTTATCTTGCGTTGGGGTTGGGTTTCAAAGTGGCAGCTGTAGCGTTTGGATTTTCTTTTAATTTTCTACTTACTAGAATTGTTCAATTAGTTTAAATTAAAAATGGTAGCATACATTTCATTATAATATGGTTTCTTTAACTGATGTATGTTCGACAGTTTAAAAGCTATTCAATTGATTTTCATTTCATTATTGCAAAATTCGGATAGATTATGCAAGTCCTGAGTAATGATAATTAAAAAAAGAAAGCGTGTTGCCAATTTTTTTTGAAGTAACATGACAGCTATTCCTTTCCCATTTAATTTTTTCAGCTGATTTGAGAATAAACACGACTGCTACTCATTTTCTCATTAATGAGTTCACTTATTGGAGCGAGAGTGATTTTTATAGCAATGGAGAAGCTGCGACCAGCAATCCGTTGCTTGTAATTACATCTGTTGCTACAAAGGGAGCTGGTAATATATTAATTTTTCTCATGTTCTTTTTTTCTTGTTGATTTTTCTTTTGATGCTCCACGTAAATGATGGATAATTTGCTTATCCATAGGTGAGGCGAAGCAAATGCTTCAAGAACTTGGGACCGAAAAAGGGAGACAGACAACTGTACATGTTAGAGGTACGAAAGCACAAAATGAAAGAGCTACTGTGTTTGTTGTTCTTTTAGAAGCAAGATCTCGAGTCAAAAAACTTCTTTGCATGGTAATAGAGCTAGACTCTTGTAATTTTAGGTGTAATGTTAGATGGTTGTCGATCAAATTGCTTTTGTTTAAATGTATATTACTAATGTACGCTTGGATGTATTAAAAAGATCAAGACATACACAGTCGTCAAAATTGAATGTATCGAATGAAGAAATAAATCAAAATTGCGAATTTATTTTTGTATTTTTGGATATGTTATATATTTCAGTGTTTTTAGTTCGATAAATATACATGTATGTATTTATGTGTGTGTGTACACACACACATACATATACATATACATACATATACATATACATACATACATATATATATATATATATATATATTTGCAGATTAGAAGGGGAACAGCGACAGATTACTAACAGATGATGCTAATTTAAATAATTACATAAATTAAAACCCGTCGCTAATCCCTTGGCAATTAGTAAGGGTTTACCGACGCCTTTTTATAAATAATATTTTATTATAAATTAATTATCCATCGGTAAAAAGTCGGTATATAAATTAAAATAAAATTAATAAATAAAATTTTATTTTTAGTATATAATTAGTAAAATGTCGGAAAACTCATGCTAAATTCCATCGCAAAATCTGACATAGATATCGTCATGGTTTTTACCGACCACACCGTTATGTAGGAAATCTGTCGCTAAGGCCTGTTTAGCGACGGATTAGAAGCGGATTTTGCCGCTGCTATATCCTGTTTTTCTTGTAGTGTGTCATTAGCATAAATTGATTATTAATGCACCAACCTCTCACATTAGACCTATTGTTGCGGTTGCCAAATGTGTCGGGCAGTTCCGGGCAGTCTTACACCACAACTCAATCTAACCTCGGGTTTAAGCTCGTTATGACTAGCTTCTCACTTTAGATCCTATTGTTTGCGGCCACTGGATATGCTGGGCGGTTCCAGGCAGAATTACGCCGCAACCTCATTCTACCTCGAGTTAGTCATGTTTCATCTTTAGCCAATTAACAATTTTTATGAGAACGTTAAGCATCAATTTCAGGTTATGAGTTAGGTTTCATAATCACATAAGAGGTCTCATAATCGCATAAGCTAAGTTTTATCCGTTCCTTTATCAACATAGGATTCTTACCTTTAGATTTGTTCACTACAACAAAAACACCATATTACAACTTTAATTTTACAACGGTGGTAAAAGCACCGTTGTAATAAATGGTTTTTTACAACGGTGGTAAAAGCACCGTTGTAATAAATGGTTTTATACAACAGTGGTAAAAGCACCGTTGTAATAAATGGTTTTTTACAACTGTCAGTTCCCTAAAGTTGTAATAAACGTATTTTTAACAACTTTTTATTTTGTTAGTTGTAATAGATGCCCATTACAAACTTCATGTTTATAATATCTATATTTAATAAATAATTATATTAATATTTAATAATAATTAATAATTAATAATAAACTTAGGAATCAATAATATTTATTTATTATTATTAAATAATTACTATTTAATAACTAGTCATTTATTTTTAATAGTTAATGTTAATTGCTTATTAATTAATAATTAGTAACATATACATTATAAGCTTTTAATAATTACTACTCGATTATAACTAAGTAGAAATAAGTAAAAGTTAAATAATAACTAATTAGTAACTAATAATCAATTGTGAATCAATTAAAATAAATAGTTAGTAATTAATAATCAATTGATTTTTGATAATAAATAAATAAATTTTGAAAACTTAATATTTAATTAGTAATATATAATTTATAAATAATTCACAATTAAACACTAATAATTAACATTGGTTATTTAATAAATAATACTTTATAACTTGTAGTTATAAAATGATAAACTACACCATTAGTCATTTATAATTTACTATAACAAATGATTATTCATAAATTATTCAAAATTTAAGAAATAGGAAATTTTAAAAATATTAAAGGATTCAAAAATTCAAAAACTACAAATATTACCTTAAATGTTTATTTTCGTTAGTTGCAAAATGAGTATTTCGTTATACTGATACTTATACAGGTTATTATATATAATTAATTATAATCAATGATTATTATTAAATAAATTATAATTTTATATTTTATATTTAAATCAATGATTGTATTTTATATTTAATGAATTTTTATATCTACTTATTTATATTTAGTAAATAATAGTTGACAAAGACCTAGTAATTAATATTTATTAATCAATAATTACTATTAAATGATCAATAATTATGAAAACATTGTTAACAAATAAGAGTATGATAATAGTGGTATTCATATTTAAAAAACATCCATTTGAATTTCTGATGCATAAATAATTAATTACAAAGCTTATATTAATAATATGGTATGTGGTTTTCTTAAACACCAAACTTTGGAGTCTTGGACTACCGTACCCGATCAGCCCATTTGGCAGAATCGACAAACCAAGTCCAAAACCCTAGTCTTCTCGTTTTCATTTACAGTTCACCCCTAATTGCTACAGCCGCCTTCATTTCCATAATAATTTATTTCCAAAATCCTAGCTTCTCTTTCTCCATCGCCACGCTCTCTACATCTTCACCACCACGCTCATCTACATTCTCCAACGCGGTGCTCGCCTGTCTCGACATCGCTTGTTTCGATGTCTCCATTACCGCATCGTCCAGTATCGCCGTTACCGCTTCGCCCTGAAATCCAATCGCTACATCGCTACCTAATCCAAGTACCTATCTCCTTCCTCCTGTCAGCTATCGCCTGCAACCTACCACTTACCATCTGCTCACTCGAGAAGGCCGTTTGGTATGTTTTAATCATTTTTTTTGTTACATTTTTCTGCAGCTGTTTGAATCTGCGTTTGTTCCAAGATTGATTATCTATTGATAATTCTATGAAAAACGTTACTGGTGGATCGTTACAAAAATTTAGGCTGCACTTTCTATTGCAGAGACCGATTGTTATTTTGAATGCAATTCAACTGTTCGATATTATTTCCCATCGAAATTATCAATTGTCTATAACCCATGAACGTCTGCCAAAATGATTAATGTGGATATGACTATTTTTTCTTCGTGATTTAGGACATTTGTTTGTACTGTCGGGGAGCATCCAATTAGATGCATATAATATATATTATCGATAGATTTGGGAAGTGCTGTTTTAACATAGGCCTGTTAGAAACTTTTTTTGAGTAAACATTCGATGAGTATTTACTTTGTTCCTCAGTAATTTTGGTAAGCAACAAAAACATGTCTCTTTTATTCTTCAATTTTGGTAAGCAACAAATATCAAGAGCAGCAAATATATGTCTCTTTTATTCTTCAATTTTTTTTTCCGATTGTTTGTGACCTTGTTCTTTTAGGTAATAAATAAATGATGCCTTACTTCTCAGTTTGTATACGTTTACTCTGTCATAACATTCTTGTATGCTGTTGCATTCATAATGCACAATAAGCATCTAACCTATGTTTGCATAAATATTTAAGAATTCTTTCTCCCAAACACTGTCCAACTGATGTTTAAATTACATGAAAGTAGGATGGAGTCAAATTATTTCTCAGTTCTCTCATATTACTTAAACTACACGTTGGTAATTTTACTCATCTTTGATGATTTATTTTGAATTTTACTGTCAACTAAATGTACAAACTAATATCTATGTATAGACAAGATACCTGTGCATGTATGCATATTTTTAACAGAGCACGTTTTAAACTAATGATCTGCAATTTAATGGTGATTGGCATGCATAGAATCCCATGTGAGTAGAGTCATGTAAATCCTATATGGATTAAAGTGAAGCTTGAATATAAATTAGCCCACCTCGTTAGTTTTATTGAGTTCATCACCTCTAAACATTGAACCACCAACTATGCAGATCCTTTTCTAATTTTATTGGAGAAACTTCTGTGGCATGATGTTGATTTTTTTTGAACAATGACTTTTTGTTTAGCATTTTTGTTGGATATGTTTTATTTTATTCTTTTTGCTTAGCTTGAAACATCCCATGCTACCATATAGCTTACTCACTCTTGCTGTTTTGTGTGATACTCTCCAAACCTGTTCTTTCAAATTTATGTGTAAATTTTATATTTGTAATGATAGTACTATAGTTGTGGATGCGTTGCTGGAGCGACGGAGAGACGTCGGTGCTATCGACGCGTTGGGGGATCGACATATGGAGCTCAATCGTGGCAATATTCCTCAGAAGCAGTGGCAGGAGGTCTCCTTTTCGGTATAACATTCTATTGGCTATATACCCATTGCATTACTGAAACATACATTTGAATTTCTTATTATACTCTGATTATAGTGTTAGGTTATCTCAAATGGATGATTGATTGGGGATGCTGAAGCATAAAGACTCGGTGTGTATGTATATTTGTACGAAAGTGTGTATGTAACTGAGTGTATTGAGTGATCAGTTTGTAGTGAGGAATGTATGTATTGTTATGACTGTATTATGTAAAAGTGAGTTGTACGATAGTGGATCAGAAAGTTGTACTAATTCAAATATTGAAATAAAATATTTAATTGGTTATTTCAGATCAGTGTAGTATCATTTTATTCAATATAAATATTTATTTTTATATGAAATGTAATATATAACGAAACAAAAATCATATTGTTATAATTAATTGTTGCAGGAATTACTACAACGGTGAAAAAAAGTTGTAATATGTACTACTACAACAGTGCAAAAATGTTGTAATATGTATTACTACAACGGTGGAAAAAAGTTGTAAAATATACATATTACAACGGTGTTGCAACAGTGTAAAAACGTTGTAAAAGATATGAGTCTATTACAACTTCTTAATACACGACGGTTTGTCCACCGTTGTAAAATGTATATTACAACGGTGTTCCACCGTTGTAATAGGGTCATTTTGTTGTAGTGGTTTTTCCCAAAACCCAAAATTTAAACTTATAGTTTAAAACTTCAATCCCGCAATATTATATTTGAAATAAATCAGTTCTTCCCAATCCCATTCCATATTCGATAATTCCAATTAAATTTACACAATTTCAGGTTAGCATTATAAATCGAAATTCATAGTTGCGCACTATTCAGCATAGATTCATGTTTTCAAAACATACCCAAAGATTCATTATTGAAATACGCTCCAAAATTCCCAATTCAAACTTTATTTCATTGAATAATCCCAATATACAATTTGCCAATTGTCCCAATATTTGCAATAATAATTGTTATGCCACAATCCCCAAATTACATATTATATTCCTCGATTGCATAAAATAAATTATGCCCCAATATTCTCATATTTCAATCGTACGTATGTATAATAAGATTTCATCTAGGTTCGAGATAACCTAGATCCAAAAATAAAAAGGGGAAGGAGAATAAAAGGACAATTATTATAACATGAATCTTGAATTGAATTTATAAGTAGGGAATGACGATGATAGTAATACTATTATGCAACAAGCTTATTGTAATTCCACTCACTGATTAAAGAACGGATCTTGAATTCTAGGATCCGATTTTCTGGATTTGAACAATTAATCCTTTGATGTAGAATCCAATTCTTATTATCCAATTCGTGAACTCCAATTTGAAAGCTCTAAGTTTTATTGTTGTCTTAAAAACTCTAATTTGATTTGATTTGATGGAGGCTAGGTTAGATTAGAGTTGAGTAGCATGGTGACGCCATTACTTTGTGTAACACCCCGTATTTTCTATAAACATAAGAGTAACAAATCAGAGAATAATTAAATTGTAGTAGAATAATTAAGGGAAACGGGTTACGCTATTGCGTTCGTCTCGAAATTCTGCTTGGGATAAAGTCCAAGTTTGCGTAAATCGGACTTCGTATGAAGAAGATATGGCCTTCAGAAGTTTCAGTAAAAACTAGCCCGAAATTCAAAAATTCAGATTTCGAAATTCAAAACAGACATCCGGGCAGGGCGGGAAAATTCCCGCCTAGGACCCAGGTCGACACTAGGGTCGACCAGAGGGTCGACCTGGGTACACAGGTCGACACTAGGGTCGACCTCTGGGTCGACCTCCCCCCTTTTCCAGATCCGTAGATAGATCCATTTTTCTGCACCTGGACGCCTTTCTGACCGGATTCGTGAGCTCTAACCTATTTAAACACCCCCTAAACCTCACTTTCTCTCCACACAATTTCATTTTACCTATACTCTACCTCTATTCTTATTAAAATAAAATAATGGCGTCGCTACTCTATTGGAATCAAAAATAGAACTAGTGCATCTTCTTCCAATCTGAATAGAATTAAAAGAGAACAACTATTTTCTAATCTAATCGATAGTCTACATAAAAGGAGAGCTATTCAGTGTCAGAATACAGATCCAGAAATCAAGAATTCCTTTTTGTTTTGTAAGTTCACGATTACTTTCAGATTTAGACAACTAATTATAATGTGGACGTGGAATAAAATGAATTTGGACCTATGCTTGATTTTCTATTTGGATCTATTCTTAGTCTTTGTAAATCTATGAATTTGGGTTGTTTCTTATCGATCAAATCGAACCCATAAAAGTTGTTGAACCTAGTTTATTATTCAAGCCTTTCATGTTCATAATATTTTTCAAAATCAGATCTATATGCCTGCAATGATTCTAAATCAGTTGTTCAGTTATACTGTAATTCTATTAGATCTGTAATTCTTGTGTTTGGGGCTATTATCTTATGCCTATCTTTTCATGATATTCTTTTTTATCCCCTTTTACCTACGAATCTAGATTGACCATTAATCTAGACGGAATCACGATTACACGAACGATGGGAATATGATTTGGGCAAAATATGAAATTGACATAAACGTGATTTTAAACTTGGGAATTGACACAATTTGAACATGGACATTGGCATAACATATTGGAGAAAAATAACTGGACATAACATATTTGGTGAAATGGTTGGTCAAAACTTGTAATTGACATTGGGGCATTGTTAGTTACCATTATAACCACAAGTTTAGGTTAGTTGGCTTGAAAACCAAGTTTTGGGCATAAACTGTAAACTAGAATAATTAAAACTAGACTGGGCTTAACTATTGATTTGGAACGCCAAATATATGGCATAGTAATTTTGGGCATGATTATTATTGCAAAATTTAGGAAGATTATATGTAGCCTATTTTGAGTAATACCTTGAAATTGAATTTGGGGCCCATAACTTGAAATCCGCCTTATTGGGCCTGACTTGAGAACTATAACATGACTAGTTTTGGTGGATTTAGGTAATTAGCAAGAAAAAGGTACAATTAGTATGTCATTAATTATGAACATAATTAATGTTATAATTTAATTGTGAATAATTTACATATACACCGTGAGTATGTAAATTAGTAAAAGATGAGAATGCCTAACCCAAGATTAGACTGAGTTGTGGTGTAAAACTGCCCGGAACCGCCCGGCACATCCAGTAACCACAACAACACCTATCTAATGTGAGAGGTTAGTGCAACATGCCCAAGAAAACCCGATGTTAGATTGAGTTGTAGTGTAAAACTGCCCGGAACCGCCCGGCATATCTAGTAACCGCAACAACACATATCTAATGTGAGAGGTTGGTGCATTAATAAATTAATTAATGCTAATGACACATGTTAATTATGGGAGGGTTAGGTTAATGATACTTAACCAATATGACATATGGGTGGGTTAAGTTAAATATGAATGGACAAGGGACACCTAATCAATAAGACATGATATAGAGTAGGGTTAAGTAACACAAGAAGATACACTTAACTAATATATAATGACATGTGGTGGGGTTAAGTAATACAAGGGGATAACACTTAACCAATGTATAACATGATGTATGGGAAGGGTTAAGTTAACACGAGAGGGAAATACTTAACCAATATAACATGATTTGAGGAAGGGTCAAGTCAACACCACAAGGAAACACTTAACCAACATGACATAATGAGTGGGTAGGTTAAGTTAACTTGAATTGATTAATGACACTTGACCAATATAACTTGATGAACGAATGGGGTTAAGTTAAATGAGAAATACTCAACCAATATAACAGGGTTAAGCTAAGTAAATCACACTTAACCAATCCAACATGATAAGTAAGAAAGGTTAAGTTAATAAGAACCACTTAACCAACATGACATAATGAGTTGGCGGGTAATATTAGTAAATATAGGCCCACAGAACTTAACCATTAAATAAACATGCTTGAATCCGTGGGAAGGTTAAGTACACATCCGGTTGGTGGGTAATATTAGTAAATATAGGCCCACAGAACTTAACCATTAAATAAACATGCTTGAATCCGTAGCGAGCTAAGTACATATCGGGATTGGTGTGTAAAATTAGTAAATATAGGCCCACAAACTTAACCATTAAATGAACATGCTTGTATCAGTGGGAGGGTTAAGTACATATCGGGCTGATGGGTAATATTAGTAAATATAGGCCCACAAAATTAACCGGTAGGAAACCCTAGTAACGGGGACCCATTTCAGCAGTAACCCACATAGATGTATCATGGTACCCTGAACTAGGCAGGGTGGGGCACGATTACTGGGCTGATTATAAGTGGTCAAAATAGCGGCGGGTGGTGCAACAGTGTAGGTCTCGATGAAGTACGGGCGTGCATGTGCTCCGGAGCGGGAAAAGCAGGCACTGGGCATCAGTAGTTATACACAGTGCATCTTGATTCGTGTCGGGTCGTTATCATAAGGATTGATACACCTTATGGTGAGACAAGCACAGGGTATCTACATGCAAGAGAGGACCGACTGACACAAACACAAGAGAAATTAATACAAGTAGGGAGCCGATCGATAGGGTAGTAAGGGTACATATCCATGGCAATTAGGCTGAATGAGGTAAGATACTCATACTGGATGTACTCCTGAAGGCTACCACAATTGCGGGGTTGGGATCACCTTAATATATAACAAAGGATACCAGTTGGGACACTAGTGGTGAATACGAATCATTCTATAAAAGACACAGGTTAGGATACTAGTTAGTTGGTGCAGAGATATAGAGATCAGAGTAACAAGGTAGTAGCGAAGCATAAAATAGTTAACATGCGATGTTTTACCTAGTTTATCTTGCCTATTGTTTATCCTGTGTAGCCTATGTTACTTATCATCATGCTTATGTCTTTATTCAGTTTAATTCATGTCATGTCGTTCTTTCTTGTTCATATGCTGAAAGTAGCTGGACTTACCAGACTTATGTCTGACCTAGTTTTGTTTCGCCTCTTTTCTTCAGTTCCCCCCTCCCCCCGGTTCTCCGGGAGGTAACATTTTTGCTTAGTTTGGATTACTTGTTGCTTCAAGATCGTCATGTATTGCTTTGGACTCAGTCTTATTTCAGCTATGGCTTGCTCTGATCTATTCGGGAATATTATTGTCATTTATACTTCTTAATTTTGTTAAACAAGATAGATACTTTGGTATTGTAAACAATCTTTGTACAAGTTGTTTTATCAATAAAGTAAAGTTTCATTTTCCGCTGCTTTATTTGTCTATCTTGTAACTTATCTGCATTTTTACCTATGATGCTCCACCGAAGTTAAGGCATTCCCTTTGTGAGTGACCTTAACGGATGTGGAGTGTTTCACTTGGTATCAGAGCCAAAGGTTACCGGATCAGATAAAGGATTTGAAAATTTATTTTCAAACAATTTTAAAAGAAGCATTTTTCAAAAGAAAAGTTTTTTTTAAAGGCATATTCCCCAAAGCCATATGCATTATCTTTTGATCCTCTGTTTGAATCCTTGTTTCCTTCTTTCCTGAGTCTCCAGGGCTCCTGGCTTTCTAGGAGGTAACCTCATCGCGTCATGGTCCCGTAGGCTTGATAGGACTACGACACTTGTCAAAGGGCAAATAAGCGCCTAACTTCCATCTATAGCCACAATTTTCTTTCGAGCTTTGTAGGATTTTCCATGCGATGGAGGCAGCTTTTAAGAAACTTGTCAACGAGTTACAGAAGGATGGCAAAGATGAGAATAAGGGAGTTTGGCTAAGGAGCACAACACAAGAATGAAGAACTCATGGATATAGACTTGGTTCACAAAGGAGGGGAGGAAAGAATAGTAAAACCTAAAACAAAATGGAAGTATCTTTATATTGGTACAACGGGTCGTACAATTAAGGGAAAGGGAAAGAACAAAGGATAGGATTTTCTGGAAGGCAAGTGCATGCTCTCACTGCCAGCATAGTTGAGAGAGGCAGTAAGATTTCTGTTGAAAGAGTTTCTCCCTTTTTTGATCATCCTGCTAGTACTCTTTTGATTTTGGCGCTCCACATTCGTTTATATCTGCTTCCATAGTTGAGTCTCTACACCTTAGTACTTGTATAATAGAGGATCTCATTATTGTCTCAAATCCAATTTATGGTTTGGCTCATTTATCTTTGGTTTGTAAGGATATGAGATTCTTGTGTTTCCGGGTTTCATGAGCTATGGGTTGATTCTAGGCATGGATTGGTTAGCTAGTAATTGTGAAAGGAGGGTAGTTATACTTTCGACTTGCCTCGGTAATACCCTCGAGATTTCGTGCGATCCCAAGGGATCAGTTTGTCTTAGCTACCTAGAATCACTTTATGTATTTATTGACGATTTTTGATCCGTTGTAGTAGCCAATGAGTACGCAAGATGTTTTTGATTAGGGTAGGGGTTTTCCCCTAAAACTCGAGATAGACTTCCGCATATATCTAGTTGACATTGCAAAGCCAGTTATGCGATCAACGATAGTTTTGGAGAAAGGTTGGCGAGGATAGCCAGAGCCGGTTAAGTGCTCAATTGATTGGTTGTTTTGCTAGTATCACCTCACATAGATCGTCCAAGTTCGGAGGTGGTATTCCGTGGGTGCTTGTCTGATATTGGTTTAGGCCTTTGGGGCTTGTACTTGAGGAATGTCGAGTTCGACTAGGATGGTTTGCGTAAGAGATAAATAGTTGTGGCAGACGCCCTAAGTAAAAAAAAAGACTAACCTTAAGAGAGGTAAAGAGTACATAGCAACATTTAGCTTTAGACCCTCAGATTAGTAACATGATGGATAAGTTAAGTAGGGGAAAGACCTCTAATCATCATAGTGTATACACTTGGTATCATGGTTAACATCTGTTTATCTTAGAAAGATAATTCGACTACAGTGGGCACCCTCTAGCACAGTAAGTGATCAAGGTCCTTACTAGTGAATTTTGAAAAATAGAGGACAAGAAGCTCTGCAACCGTGAAGTTAAATTAGTTAAGGTACAGTGGACTGAAGCTTAAGAAGATGCGACGTGAGAGAAGACACGCGCATCATACCCTTTTTCTTGAGGGTATATCCTTGATCTCTTTTTCTAGGAATTTTAATGCATACTTGTTTCTATCTTTCTAGGTATATCGTCTAAGTCATATCTTTGATCCTTAGGTAAAAGCCAATGGATGTAAACATGTATTTGAAACATGTTATGATTGATGGTTGCAAGTGTTTGCTAGTGGTTGCTCGTGGATGCATATACACACATTGGGCACTAGATCGGCTCAGTCACTTTCATATTGCATATGCATATGAATGTATTTGTATATGGATTGAAACTTGATATGTTATCATATGGATGTTGCATATGGATGAATGATTCACACATATAGAATTTATATGAATAGGAATAATTGCATACATCATGGACTCATGACAGTGGCATAATTTGCATTAAGGAGGTCAACTGAATCAGTAGACCGCCTGATATTGCATTAGACAAGGACATGTACACACACTATGCATAGAATCATGAAATCATTAGAAATTGTAACACCCCACCTCCGCCAGGGTGACTCTTGCAAGCACTCTGACTTTGGAGGGGCGTTTGAATCAGGTAAACATGCATAATGATATATCAAGGCAGAACAAGAACATATGTATATATGTAAACAGAGTAAATAACATAGATAAAAACAGCGGAAGATTTCAAACCATTTCAAAATAAGTCTGGTACAACATAATGTCAATTTTCCAAATACACAAGTCTAGATAAAAACAACATTACTGAAAAACTGAAATACATAAGTACTATCCCCAAAATAAGTGATAACCATAGCTAGCATCATGTCAAGACCGTACATGAGCTAAAATCCCACAAGCAAGCAATCCGAAATCCAAGCTAAGCTCCAACGTTCCCACCCTGAGAACCTGGGGGGGGGGGAACGGAAGAAAAGAGGCGAAAGAAAACAGGTCAGTCAAAAAGACTGAGTAAGCCTACTACAATCAATGTAAACTGGTAAAGTTAACTGGCATGAGCAGCAGGGATGAACATAAGGATAACAACATACTAGCATAATGATTAACTAACAAGGTAGATAAAGGTGTCATCGCATAATCAGGTTTAAGGTTTTTGCACCACAGGTGTACTAGCAAACTAACATGACTTGAATAAACAAGTATTGATCCCTTGGCCCAAGCTTTGGCCCAATAACATGAAGTGACCCCACTACGAGGTCCAAAGTGTGAACAAGAAGTGATCCCCAGGCCCAAGTTTGGCCCAACATCACGAATGACCCAAACCAAGGTCCAACTAGCATGGTCTAGTCGATCGGCTCCCTATAAGCCTAACTCGTCAAGTGTCTATGTCATACGGCCCAACTACGAAGTGTAGCTAAACTGTGCTAGGTCCACCCTAGGGTGTATCAAGTCCTAGGGTGTCAACCACCGACACAAATCAATGCATGCACAGTCTAAACCTACTGGTGCCCGTGCCTGCTTTTTCAACTCCGGACCATGTGCACGACCATGGCCCGTCTGAACCCACACCGGCGCACCTACTCAGCCGTCGTTTTGGTCGCTTACATGGCATCCCAGTAATCATGCCCCTCCCTAGCCTAGTCCCTAGGGTATCATGATACAACTAAGAGGGTTACTGGTGCAAAGGACCACGTAACTAGGGTTTCCTTAATGGGTTAAACGTGGTTAACCCAACTCATCCAAGTACCAAGTTGGTTAAGTGTACCCAAGGTTCATGACTTAACCCTACCAACCCATCGTGTTTCATTGGTTAAGCATTCAAGCGGTCCATGACTTAACCCTAATCACGAGGCATTAATTAATTAATGTGCCTTAACCTCTCACATTAGACTTTGTTGTGGTTACTAGTTAAGCCGGGCGGGTCCGGGTAGCTTTACACCACAACTTGGTCTAACCTCGGGTTCAAGGTACAACATGACCAACTTCTCACATTGGGTCCTATCGTTTGTAGCAACTAGTTAAGCCGGTCGGTTCCGGGTAGGTTTACGCTACAAACTCAACCCAACCTCGAGTTGGTCACACTTATATTTTCTAAGTGTCATGTCCACCATGTTTCCAAAACACATTACAAGTTTTCAAGCAATTGGGTAGACCTAACTTAATAGGTAAATTCCCAATGGGTAGACCTAACTTAATAGGTAAATTCCCAAGCTTATGTTTTTATGTCTTTTAAGTTTACCCAACCCCAAACGCAATCCCATCGCTTACATATCGCAATAGCGCATAAAGGATAGCAAGAGGGAACTTGGCATAATCATGACATAAAGGTGTTGAAGCCACAAGTTCAACATGGTGGCATATGAAATGTACATGTGTTCATATACTTGCATATTACATTTTTAGGCCTCAAAAGCATGCATAAAACCAAACTTAGCATATTGGTGATACATGGTGATAAATGACATGTAAAAATGGCCATAAGTTCGCATTTGGCCTCACATGCAAGTTATCATAAGGGATATGATAACTTACGTGTTGCAAAAATGCAACCTTTAGCATAAAGCTTGAAGCTTTATGTTCATAAGCCCAAGATAAGATTGCATAACATGATAACATGAGCCAAATGATCAACCCAAACTTGCATAACATAACTTGCATATCATATGACAACTTGCATATCAAACTTGCATAACATAACTTACATATCATATGACAACTTGCATATCAAACTTGCATAACATAACTTGATGAACTTGCATATCACATCATAGTAAACTTGCATAACACATCATAGTAAACTTGCATATTATGGCAAACTTGCATATCATACATTTAACTTTAGAGTTTAAGTATGAAAGTAGAATAGGGCTTACTATGCTTAGGAAATATGACAAAGCCCTTATGCAACCAATTAGACCCAAAATGCAAGCTCTAAATCACTAAAAACCCTTGATTTATGATGTAAATGTGGAAACTTGACTTGAATGCAAGCTAATGATGCTCATACAAGCTTGAAAACACTTGTATGCATGCAAAATCTCTCATAGAAATTTATTTAGAATTTTATGAAGAGAGTGGAGGCCATGAGAGGATTGATTTTGCCATAGTTTAGTTGTATGAATGAATAATGATGATTTAGGCTAGGTTTAGGGGTCCTTTTATAGAAGTTTAGGTTAGTTTAGGCCATAGGATTAACCCTAGTTTAGATCTAAACCATCAAAAATCGTCATAGGCCAGCAGAACAGACCAGAGAACCAAAACAGGTGCACCAAGCCAGCCAGGGTCAAGCCAGAAAGCTCTGCAGGCTTCTGGCTCGACACGGGCGCACTTCCCAAGTGCGCCAGTGTATTTTTGTACTGGCGCACTTCACAAGAGCGCCAGTGCATTCTGGCTCGATTTTCGGTTTTTCTGCCTAACTTCGTTCGTCCATATCTTCTTCATACGGACTCCGATTTTTGAAAACTCGGACTCTATTTCGCGTATTTTTCCGAGACGAACGCAATGGCACAGCCCGTTTCCCTTGATTCAGATTTTAGAATTAAATTCTGCCTCGATTTATGTTATAACAGGTTATTGAAAATACGGGTTGTTACATTCTCCCCTCCTTAAAGGATTTCGTCCCCGAAATCTTCAAGTTAGGAAGAACGTATCCTACCATCCAACATCCATCTACTCAAAACATCATCCACGAGCAATCATTGTCCTTACAAGATTCTAAATGTTGCATGAACATATGCAAAGGTGTGTGTATATGTACTTATCTAATGCAAATATCATCAATGCAAATTATGTTAGTGAAATGAATCCATATGTATGCAATTCCTAACATAATGTATAACATCTATATGTGTGCACATAACATACATCCATATGCAACATCCATGTGATAACACAAAAATTTTCATCCATGAATAAGCATAAACACTCATGCATATGCAATATGAGGAGTGTGTGAGCCGATCTAGTGCCTAACGTGTATAATGCATCCACGAGTAACCACTTGCAAACACTTGCAACCACTTGCAACCATCAAGCATAACATGTTTCAAACACATGTTTCATCCAAAGGGTTTCTACCTAAGGTTCTCATGACAAGATTAACACGATAAACTAGATAATCAAGACAAACATGGATAGCAAAAGATATGCTACAAAGAGATCGGGAAGATAAGCAGGATATACTCTTTTCGGATTACAAGAAATCCCTTCCTAACCCCAATCCTATAAAAGCCCAAAAGGTTTAGTCAACCTAACGGACCCCTTCAAACCCTGACATGTATTACTAGCCAATAAGTCATACCTCCCTGAGAATGGGACCGAGAGGATATACGTAAAAAGATAACATGCGAGTAAGTTCCACAGGAAAATAAGGATCAAGGATATGCTCTTAAAAAGAGATATGATGCGCGTATCCAGCATTCAATCTTCTAAGTCACGTTTCATTGAGTTTAACTCCACTGTGCTTTGACTGTCTTTTACTTCATGATTTCTTGGCTTCTTAACTCTTATTTCCAAATATGAGTTGGAACCCATTTCATTGTCGCCTCTCGTCTTTCACTTACTCTTCTATCATTCTTGGCTTAAACATAACTATGACCTCATGGTTTCATGCAAGCTCTCCAAAATTCACTAGTGAATCCTGGATCTCGTTTACTTACTATAAAGTATTCCACGTAGCAGAACTTTTCTCGAAAATACCAATCCACGTTGCCAATGAACCATCCGCCTACGAATGATAGGCCGTGCTTAGATTCAGTTGCTTGCTCATGACTTCTCGTAGACTATCCCAAAACTGGCTAGTGAAGATTGAGTCCTGGTTACTAACTATACTTTAGGGAACCTCGTGCAACCGCTTTATTTCTTGAAAGTAAACTGTCGCTAGCTATGATGTAGTCCTTTCGCTCTTTACCGGAGTGAAATGAGCGCTCTTCGTGAGTCTACCTACTATGACCCACATGCTCGTATTCCCTTTCCTTGACCTAGGCAGTCCATCCACGAAATCCTTCGTGATGCTTTTCCCTCTTCCATTGCGGGGACCTCCAACGGATATAATAGCCCACCGGGCTTTTATGACTTGGCCTTTAACCTGTTGGCACAACATGCACCTTGGGACAAACTCGGCCACCTCCTCGGGTGATGTGCATCTTTAAGAACCTTCTTTCTCTCATCGCGTCTTAGCCATCCCTTGTCATCTATAGCGAGGTGACTTACCATCTCGCCTCGAGTCAACTTGTCCATGATCTCGACTAACTACGGGTCTTCTTTCTGCGAAGTCCCTACTTGATCCAGAAGGGTAGGTCTAAGCTCAAGGGACGCTAACTAATTAAACTGAGAGAACTTCTTACTTCAGTTGCATTCCTTGGAGTCTTCTAATCCTGAACTGCAACTACCTTAGCGGGATCCACCGCTAAGCCTTGCTTAGAAACTATATGCCCAAGGAATCTAACTCCTTTTTCTCCAAAATGACATTTGGAGGACTTGGCCTTCAGCTGATGCGCTCTAAGCGTATCCATCACCTCCACGAGATGCCTTGCGTGCTCTTCCTCATCCTTAGAGAAGATCAGAATATCATCTACGGAGACCACAACAAACTTGTTCAAGAACTCCCTGAACACCCTACACATCAAGCCCACGAGGTAGGCGGGTGCATTAGTCAAACCGAATGGCATGACCAGCCATTCTAAGAATCCATCTGGAGTTCTGAACGCAGTCTTGTCTATACTATCCTCAGCTACTCTGAGCTGATGGAATCCAGTAGCAAGATCAAGCTGAGAGAAAACAGAAGCACCGACAAGCTGGTCAAAGAGATCATCAATCCTCGGTAACGGGTGTCTGTTCTTCTTAGCCAGCTTATTCAACTCTCGATAGTCAACACAAAGTCGGAGAGAACCATCGGCCTTGGTAGCAAATACCACAGGCGCTCCCCATTCAGATATACTTCGTCTAATGAAGTTCTTCTCAAGCAACTCCTTGACTTGCTTTCTTAACTCTCATCTTGCGGGGCCATGTGCCTCACCGGCCACGAAACTTTCTTGGCATTATCAACCAGATAAATGCGGAAATCAATCTCTCGCTTGGGGGTAACCCCCCTTCATTTCACCCAAGATATCAGGATATTCTCGGACCACCCTCACTGATTGCAAACTATCGATAGACGAGTTTGTGGGATTCAAGATAACACAACATGACGGGACTCATAAGGTTACTAGAAATTTTTAGGGTATTACCGAGGCGAGTCATGAGCCTCACAACCCTATGCTCAAAAATCAAGAATGGCTCCAAAATTTGACAACCCATCCATGCCCAAAAATCAACCCATACCCCATGAAACCGAGAATATAAGCATCACGCGAGAATTCAAATCCACCTAGATAATAGACAAATGGGCGGAACCCCCAATTGGATTTGAAACACACACGGGATCATTAACTAGGCTAGTACTTAGGTGCAAACTTCCAACTAGATCAGACGAGATAAACTATGCGATGCACCACAATCAAACAAGGTACGAACTGGAAAATCAGAAATATAAACAAGACTTTCAACAGAAATACTACCTCGATCGGGAACCGGAGCGACATTGAGAGCACGAACTTGCCCTCCTGAAGGTCCAGCACGCCGAGTCTGACCCTGGCCTTGCCCTTGCTTCCTAGGGCAATCCTTGTTAAAATGTCCCGTCTCTCCACAGTGAAAGCACCCACCTAATTTCCTTCTCTTCTTCCTACAGTCCTTGACTATGTGCCCAACAATCCCACAGAAGTTGCACTTTCTTGTTTCCTTTGCCTTGTTCTTGTTGCCCTTGTTGTTCTTGTTGTTCTGATTGCCTTGACTGCTCTGACCACTTGGATTACCCTGATTTCCTTTTCCCTGGGAATCAGTCTTCTTGGCTTGAGTATCATTTTTCTTGACATCTCCCTAAAGTAACGCCATATCAACCAAGCTCTCAAACGTGGCCCCATGGGGAATATGTGACATAGCCAATCCCTGCAACGACTCATTCAATCCTCTAGCAAAACGAAGAGCCTTCTTCTGAGGAGTATTCACCATATCCAAGCCAAAACGAGGTAACTGATTGAATTTGTTCACATATTCTTTGACAGACATATCTCCTTGTTTCAAAGTTATGAACCTCTCCATTTGCAGATTCTCCTCAGCAGAAGATAGAAACTTAAGCATGAACCTTGCCCTGAAATCGGCCCAAGTCTCAACAGGCCTAGTACCATTGGTGACTTCCCACCAATAAGCGGCCTCATCCTTCATAAGCCAAACCGCCAACAAGATCTTCCTCTGACCGTCTAACCCAAAGATAGCAAATAAATCCTCGGTCTCTTTCAACCAATTTCTGGCCTCTACAAAAGTCTCAGTGCCTTGAAAGTTCGTGCCACCCATTGCTTTGAAATCCTTGCAAGTCTTTGCGAACTCAGCCTGAGGGTGCTGAGGGGGAGGAGGAAGAGGAACCTCAGCGACAGGAGGAGGAGGAACATTAACTACCGGAGGAGGAGGAGGAGGAACATCTGCGGGGCCGGCTTCGGTCGCCCTAGCCTCCAAAAGTCTCCTATACCAAACAGGTACGTGTACTCCTTCCGGAATAGCATAGTTATCGGCCATACTGAAAACGAAGAAAAAGACAGATTCAGAATGGCGGAAAAACGAAGGAATTTTGCTAATGGCTTTTTGGGGAATAGCCTTTAAAATAAACTAGACTTTTCTTTGGAAAATACTTTATACTTGGTTTTGAAAATAGTTTTCCAAAAGTTTTCTAAAAACCTTTTTGTTCCCTTCTCATAAACCATATGCTCTGATACCAAATGTAACACCCCACCTCCGCCAGGGTGACTCTTGCAAGCACTCTGACTTTGGAGGGGCGTTTGAATCAGGTAAACATGCATAATGATATATCAAGGCAGAACAAGAACATATGTAAACAGAGTAAATAACATAGATAAAAACAGCGGAAGATTTCAAACCATTTCAAAACAAGTCTGGTACAACATAATGTCAATTTTCCAAATACACAAGTCTAGATAAAAACAACATTACTGAAAAACTGAAATACATAAGTACTGTCCCCAAAATAAGTGATAACCATAGCTAGCTTCATGTCAAGACCGTACATGAGCTAAAATCCCATAAGCAAGCAATCCGAAATCCAAGCTAAGCTCCACCGTTCCCACCCTGAGAACCTGGGGGGGGGGGGGGGGGGACGGAAGAAAAGAGGCGAAAGAAAACTGGTCAGTCAAAAAGACTGAGTAAACCCTACTACAATCAATATAAACTGGTAAAGTTAACTGGCATGAGCAGCAGGGATGAACATAAGGATAACAACATGCTAGCATGATGATTAACTAACAAGGTAGATAAAGGTGTCATTGCATAATCAGGTTTAAGGTTTTTGCACCACAGGTGTACTAACAAACTAACATGACTTGAATAAACAAGTATTGATCCCTTGGCCCAAGTTTTGGCCCAATAACATGAAGTGACCCCACTACGAGGTCCAAAGTGTGAACAAGAAGTGATCCCCAGGCCCAAGTTTGGCCCAACATCACGAATGACCCAAACCAAGGTCCAACTAGCACTGTCTAGTCGATCGGCTCCCTACAAGCCTAACTCGTCAAGTGTGTGTGTCATACGGCCCAACTACGAAGTGTAGCTAAACTGTGCTAGGTCCACCCTAGGGTGTATCAAGTCCTAGGGTGTCAACCACTGACACAAATCAATGCACGCACAGTCTAAACCTACTGGTGCCCGTGCCTGCTTTTTCAACTCCGGACCATGTGCACGACCATGGCCCGTCTGAACCCACACCGGCGCACCTACTCAGCCGTCGTTTTGGTCGCTTACATGGCATCCCAGTAATCGTGCCCCTCCCTAGCCTAGTCCCTAGGGTATCATGATACAACTAAGAGGGTTACTGGTGCAAAGGACCACGTAACTAGGGTTTCCTTAATGGGTTAAACGTGGTTAACCCAACTCATCCAAGTACCAAGTTGGTTAAGTGTACCCAAGGTTCATGACTTAACCCTACCAACCCATCGTGTTTCATTGGTTAAGTATTCAAGCGGTCCATGACTTAACCCTAATCACGAGGCATTAATTAATTAATGCGCCTTAACCTCTCACATTAGACTTTGTTGTGGTTACTAGTTAAGCCGGGCGGGTCTGGGTAGCTTTACACCACAACTTGGTCTAACCTCGGGTTCAAGGTACAAGATGACCAACTTCTCACATTGGGTCCTATCGTTTGTAGCAGCTAGTTAAGCCGGTCGGTTCCGGGTAGGTTTACGCTACAAACTCAACCCAACCTCGAGTTGGTCACACTTATATTTTCTAAGTGTCATGTCCACCATGTTTCCAAAACACATTACAAGTTTTCAAGCAATTGGGTAGACCTAACTTAATAGGTAAATTCCCAATGGGTAGACCTAACTTAATAGGTAAATTCCCAAGCTTATGTTTTTATGTCTTTTAAGTTTACCCAACCCCAAACGCAATCTCATCGCTTACATATCGCAATAGCGCATAAAGGATAGAAAGAGGGAACTTGGCATAATCATGACATAAAGGTGTTGAAGCCACAAGTTCAACATGGTGGCATATGAAATGTACATGTGTTCATATACTTGCATATTACATTTTTAGGCCTCAAAAGCATGCATAAAACCAAACTTAGCATATTGGTGATACATGGTGATAAATGACATGTAAAAATGGCCATAAGTTCGCATTTGGCCTCACATGCAAGTTATCATAAGGGATATGATAACTTACATGTTGCAAAAATGCAACCTTTAGCATAAAGCTTGAAGCTTTATGTTCATAAGCCCAAGATAAGCTTGCATAACATGATAACATGAGCCAAATGATCAACCCAAACTTGCATAACATAACTTGCATATCATATGACAACTTGCATATCAAACTTGCATAACATAACTTGATGAACTTGCATATCACATCATAGTAAACTTGCATAACACATCATAGTAAACTTGCATATTATGGCAAACTTGCATATCATACATTTAACTTTAGAGTTTAAGTATGAAAGTAGAATAGGGCTTACTATGCTTAGGAAATATGACAAAGCCCTTATGCAACCAATTAGACCCAAAATGCAAGCTCTAAATCACTAAAAACCCTTGCTTTATGATGTAAATGTGGAAACTTGACTTGAATGCAAGCTAATGATGCTCATACAAGCTTGAAAACACTTGTATGCATGCAAAATCTCTCATAGAAATTTATTTAGAATTTTATGAAGAGAGTGGAGGCCATGAGAGGATTGATTTTGCCATAGTTTAGTTGTATGAATGAATAATGATGATTTAGGCTAGGTTTAGGGGTCCTTTTATAGAAGTTTAGGTTAGTTTAGGCCATAGGATTAACCCTAGTTAAGATCTAAACCATCAAAAATCGTCATAGGCCAGCAGAACAGACCAGAGAACCAAAACAGGTGCACCAAGCCAGCCAGGGTCAAGCCAGAAAGCTATGCAGGCTTCTGGCTCGACACGGGCGCACTTCCCAAGTGCGCCAGTGTATTTTTGTACTGGCGCACTTCACAAGTGCGCCAGTGCATTCTGGCTCGATTTTCGGTTTTTCTACCTAACTTCGTTCGTCCATATCTTCTTCATACGGACTCCAATTTTCGAAAACTCGGACTCTATTTCACGTATTTTTCCGAGACGAACGCAATGGCACAGCCCGTTTCCCTTGATTCAGATTTTAGAATTAAATTCTGCCTCGATTTATGTTATAACAGGTTATTGAAAAAACGGGTTGTTACAGAAATCCTTTTAAGGACAATGGATTCTTGTGATTGAATGGTTGAGTAGATAGGTGATTGGATGGTAGGACACATTCTTCTTAACTTGAAGATTTCGGGGACGAAATCCTTTAAGGAGGGGAGAATGTAACACCCCGTATTTTCTGTGAACATAAGAGTAACAAATCAAAGAATAATTAAATTGTAATAGAATAATTAAGGGAAACGGGTTACGCCATTGCGTTCGTCTCGAAATTCTTCTTGGGATAGAGTCCAAGTTTGTGTAAATCGGACTCCGTATGAAGAAGATATGGCCTTCAGAAGTTTCAGTAAAAACCAGCCCGAAACTCAAAAATTCAGATTTCGAAATTCAAAACAGACACCCGGGCTGGGCGGGAAAATTCCCTCCCAGGTCCCAAGTCGACACTAGGGTCGACCTGGGTACACTGGTCGACACTAGGGTCGACCCGTGGATCGACCTCCCCCCTTTTCCAAATCCGGAGACAGATCTATTTTTCTGCACATGGACGCCTTTCTGACCGGATTCGTAAGCTCTAACCTATTTAAACACCCCCTAAACCTCACTTTCTCTCCACACAATTTCATTCTGCCTATACTCTGCCTCTATTCTTATTAAAATAAAATAATGGCATCGCTACTCTGTTGGAATCAAAACTAGAACTAGTGCATCTTCTTCCAATCTGAATAGAATTAAAATAGAACAACTATTTTCTAATCTAATCGATAGTCTACATCAAAGGAGAGCTATTCAGTGTCAGAATACAGATTCAAGAAATCAAGAATTCCTTTTTGTTTTGTAAGTTCACGATTACTTTAAAATTTAGACAACCAATTATAATGTGGACATGGAATAAAATGAATTTGGACCTATGCTTGATTTTCTGTTTGGATCTGTTCTTAGCTTTTGTAAATCTATGACTTTGGGTTGTTTCTTATCGATCAAACCGAACCCATACATGTTGTTGAACCTAGTTTATTATTAAAACCTTTCATGTTCATAATATTGTTCAAAATCAGATCTATATGCCTGCAATGATTCTAAATCAGTTTGTTCAGTTATACTGTAATTCTATTAGATCTGTAATTCTTGTGTTTGGGGCTATTGTCTTATGCCTATCTTTTCATGATATTCTTGTTTATCCCCTTTTATCTACGAATCTAGATTGACCATTAATCTAGACTGAATCACGATTACACGAACGATGGGAATATGATTTGGGCAAAATATGAAATTGACATGAACGTGACTCTAAACTTAGGAATTGACACAAATTGAACATGGACATTGGCATAGCATAATTGGGGAAAAATAACTGGACATATTATATTTGGTGAAATGGTTGGGCAAAACTTGTAACTGACATTGGGGCATTGTTATCATTATAACCACAAGTTTAGGTTAGTTGGCCTGAAAACCAAGTTTTGGGCATAAACTGTAAATTAGAATAATTAAAACTGGATTAGGCTTAAGTATTGATTTGGAAAGCCAAATATATGACATAGTAATTTTGGGCATGATTATTATTGCAAAATTTAAGAAGATTAGATGCAGCCTATTTTGAGTAATACCTTGAAATTGAATTTGGGGCCCATAACTTGAAATCAGCCTTATTGGGCATGACTTGAGAACTATAACATGACTAGTTTTGGTGGATTTGGGTAATTAGCATGAAAACGGTATAATTGGTATGCCATTAATTATGAACATAAGTAATGTTATAATTTAATTGTGAATAATTTACATATACACCGTAAGTATGTAAATTAGTAAAAGATGAGAATGCCTAACACGAGGTTAGATTGAGTTGTGGTGTAAAACTGCCCGGAACCGCCCGACACATCCAGTAACCATAACAACACCTATATAATGTGAGAGGTTAGTGCAACATGCCCAAGAAAACCCGAGGTTAGATTGAGTTATGGTGTAAAACTGCCCGGAACCGCCCGACATATCCAGTAACCGCAACAACACATATCTAATGTGAGAGGTTGGTGCATTAATAAATTAATTAATGCTAATGACATATGTTAATTATGGGAGGGTTAGGTTAATGGTACTTAACCAATATGACATATGGGTGGGTTAAGTTAAACATGAATGGACAAGGGACACCTAATCAATAAGACATGATATAGGGTAGGGTTAAGTGACATAAGAAGATACACTTAACCAATGTATAACATGATGTATGGGAAGGGTTAAGTTAACACAAGAGGGAAATACTTAACCAATATAACATGATTTGAGGAAGGGTCAAGTCAACACAAGAAGGAAACACTTAACCAACATGATATAACGAGTGGGTAGGTTAAGTTAACTTGAATTGATTAATGACACTTGACCAATATAACTTGATGATCGAATGGGGTTAAGTTAAATGGGAAATACTTAACCAATATAATAGGGTTAATCTAAGTAAATAACACTTAACTAATCCAACATGATAAGTAAGAAGGGTTAAGTTAATAAGAACCACTTAACTAACATGACATGACGGGTAGGAGGGTTAAGTACACGTCGGGTTGGTGGGTAATATTAGTAAATATAGGCCCACCGAACTTAACCATTAAATAAACATACTTGAATCCGTGGGAAGGTTAAGTACACGTCTGGTTGGTGGGTAATATTAGTAAATATAGGCCCACATAACTTAACCATTAAAAAACATGCTTGAATCTGTGGGGAGGTTAAGTACATATCGGGATTGGTGGGTAATATTAGTAAATATAGGCCCACAAACTTAACCATTAAATGAACATGCTTGTATCAGTGGGAGGGTTAAGTACATATCGGGTTGGTGGGTAATATTAGTAAATATAGGCCCTCAAACTTAACCAGTAGGAAAACCTAGTAACGGGGACTCATTTCAGCAGTAACCCACATAGATGTGTCATGGTATCCTGAATTAGGCAGGGTGGGGCACGATTACTGGGCTGATTTTAAGCGGTCAAAATGGCGGCAGGTGGTGCAGTAGTGTAGGTCTCGATGAAGTACGGGCGTGCACGTGCTCCGGAGTGGGAAAAGCAGGCACTGGGCATCAGTAGTTATACACAGTGCATCTTGATTCGTGTCGGGTTGCTATCATAAGGATTGATACACCTTATGGTGGGACCAGCACAGGGTATCTACACGCAAGAGAGGGCCGACTGACACAGACACAAGAGAAATTAATACAAGTAGGGAGCCGATCGATAGTGTAGTAAGGGTACATATCCATGGAAATTAGGCTGATTGAGGTAAGATCCTCATACCGGATGTACTCCTGAAGGCTACCACAATTGCGGGGTTGGGATCCCCTTAATATATAACAAAGGATACTAGTTGTGATACTAGTGGTGAATACGAATCATTCTATAAAAGACACTGGTTAGGATACTAGTTAGGTTGTGTAGAGATATAGAGATCAGAGTAACAAGGTAGTAGCGAAGCAGAGAATAGTTAACATGCAATGTTATACCTAGTTTATCTTGCCTATTGTTTACCCTGTGTAGCCTATGTTCCTTATCATCATGCTTATGTCTTTATTTAGTTTAATTCATGTCATGTCCTTCTTGCTTGTTCATATGCTGAAAGTAGATGGACTTACCAGACTTGTGTCTGACCTAGTTTTGTTTGGCCTCTTTCTTCCTCCCCCCCCCCTCCAGGTTCTCCGGGAGGTAACACTTTTACTTAACTTGAATTACTTGTTGCTTCAAGATCATCATGTATTGCTTTGGACTCAGTCTCATTTCAGCTATGGCTTGCTCTGCTCTATTGGGTAATATTATTGTCATTTATACTTCTTTATTTTGTTAAACAAGATAGATACTTTGGTATTGTAAACAATCTTTGTACAAGCTGTTTTATCAATAAAGTAAATTTTTATTTTCCGCTGCTTTATTTGTCTGTCTTGTAATTTATCTGCATCTTTTACCTATGATGCTCCACCGAAGTTAAGGCATTCCCTTTGTGAGTGACCTTAACGGATGTTGGGCGTTTCACTTTGATTAATGAATTTAGGGTTTGGTCTAGGTGTGTTTATATAGGTGCTCAAGACCTTATCGTACACGCAGCGCTGAGTCAGCATTGAACCCAGTTAAGAAAATAGTCCAGGTTCGCAGATGAATCTAGCCAAATCTTATCGTACATGCAGTGCTGAGTTAGCATTGGGTCCCGCAAGCTGTTTTGGCGCAGAAATTTGAATTTCGAACTTTTGAATTTCTGGAATTTAATTAACTGTTTTATTTACATGAAATATTCTTATATGTATACAATTCCTCTAATGTCCATTTTACGGGTATATATATATATACACACACAACTTTCACTTTGTTTTCAAAATTCAAACGATGTTGCACCGTTATTTGATTCTTGCCATATTTCATTGACTGTAGCCTTATCTTGAAATTTTATCTTTCATATACATATATTTCAGCATATATATATATACATACATATATTTTTCTTTATTTCCTTATATGTACGTTCTTATCCTTTGAAATTTTGAATTTGTATACATACATATATTTGCATGTTTAGTTGGCCCTCTCTAAAACAAAGATAAAAATTATGCCGCCGCCGGGGTTCGAACCCCTGGCCTCTATGTTACAAATCCAATGCCTTAACTAACTGAGCTATGAAATCTTTTGTTAATAAGTCTTAGAACAATGATAACTATTGTTCTCTCATTATTTCTCTTTTTCATGTTAGTTACAATACTTAAATTAAACCATTGCATGAATCTTTTTCTTTTATTTTTCTTTTAATGTTAATGCATTATGTTTGCAAATCAGTGCATGCAACATATTTACATTGCATGCAACCAATCCTTTCTTTTTTTCAATGCATGCATTACATTTTTTCTCTTTTTTATTAGTACATGTATTTATTACATGCAATTCTTATCTTATTCTTTATTTTATATTTTAATTTGTTTGTGTGTGTGTGTGTATATATATATATTTCTCTTGTGCGTATACAAACTTCGAACCTTAACAACTTCTTCATACGGTGTCCGATTTACGCAAACCAAGTGTCCATCTGAACCAGAATCTCGAGGCGGACACAATTGTGATGTCCTTTTTACTTAATTCCTGATATTTAAATTAAGTGTTTTTATTTTATTTTCTCTTCTATTACATATATCGTTAACGTATTAATTTTTCCGTTTCTTCCACTATTTTAAATTGCAAATCACCATTATTTATATATCCACGCATATATATATATATATACACACACACACACACACATTTTTAATTATCTTAAAAATGCGGGGTGTTACATTCTCCCACCCTTAAAAAAAAATTCGTCCTTGAAATTTGGTAGGGATTAAATATATAATCCCTCACATAATATACATTCATCATGTGTGCATCCAATTTTTGCAAACGTTGTGCACATGTGCAAAGTGAAATACATCATAGCAATGCATGTATGCCTAATTTGGTACCACCTATATGTATGCAAACTTTTAAAATCTCTTTCAAAACATGATGCTCACATCCTAAATATACTTGCAGTTCTATATGAATGCAATGTTTTGAAAACCAAAATAGCTTTTCAACCAAATCTTCCCACACTCTTACAGAGTAAGAGCATAATTCATCCAATTGTTGCATCCAAAAGCCTACCAATCATCATTAAATTTCAAAATTTAGAAAAATCTAATTTTCTAAATTCGATTTCTTATGTTACAAAAAGGTATTAAATGGAAGAACTTACATTCTCTGTTTTTCTTTTATGTACCTTTTCTAAGTGCACTTGGATTTTTACATAACTATTCTATAAAAACCTCCTACTTTCCTATCCAAGCACAACTACATAAAAAATTCTTTTCTCTTTCAATTTATCTTGGGAGAATTTCATTTTTATTCATCTTTTCTTAAGATTTTCTTTTTCTTTTCCCGTTACGTTTGTTGCTTCGCCGAATTTGTTGTTTTCTCCTTAGCTAGGCTATTCTCTTTCTTAGCTTATTTGACTTAATTAAATTACTTAAGTTTATTATTTTCAAATAAGTCTTTTCGTTTTCAACTCAAACAGCAACCTACACAGCTACTACTATGGGCCAAGAATCTTAGGACTTTGTCATCTCAGACAATTGCGAGTCCTCACAACAGGATCTACCCACTTACTTGCCCTTACTACTTAGTAGTCACTACTAGTCCTTGCTATGTATTACTAGCCTATCCTTTTTCTTTTTCTCAAGCAACAAACCGGTTTCTCAATGCTTATGCATTCTATGGGAAATTTTCCGTTAGTTTAATATTAGCTAATCCCTGACTATAAATTAGCAAGAGAGTAACTCCCTAAATATCAACCCCGAAGACCGAAATCAACATCAGATTGACACTCAGAGAATCACTCAACTCAACCATTCTCTAGTTGGTTCCAATTTTTTAATTCATAGCTTTAACTTTCTCTCGTTCTTTTCTATGCACTAATCCTTACCTACTCCATTCTTTTTAAAACATAGTTTGGCCTCCTTTCTTTTCATTACATTTTTCTTTCAAAAATTAAAAGTGTTAAAACTTTATTTTCTTCTCCAAAACTTGTTTTCGCCAAACCATAAAAACATGTTACAAAATAAAATGCAAAACTTTTTTTTTCAAATCACAAAACTGGAGTAGACAAGGACGACTATCAGGCTTACATTGTTTCTAATTACAATGTTAATTTAACTACTAGCTATAAGGTGCATACATCTATTCTATTCCTACATTATTTTGTCCACCCAACAAAATTTTCTTTTTAAAACAATAATCAAAATTTATTGTCAAAAGAATAGAGACTTCAAAACTTTTTACAAAATGAAACATTTTGTATGCTTTACTTTTTAATCTTTTTTCTAATTTATAAGTCTTCACTTTTAAGCCCACTAATCTAAAATACTAACATTTCAGTTTCTATCATATAGGTTACATCTTTCTCTAATACCAAACATATTGTACACTTTCCAACCAAACCACTTAAGGGTCTCAAAATTTCTATATTCATTCCTTTAGTGTACAAAATAGATATCCCATTTCCTTCCACATTTTACTTTTTCTATCTAGTAGGCTTCCTTATGTATCTAGGTTTTTATATATAATATATTTATATTTTAGAAAATACAAATAAGTTCACTCATTATCTGTATAGGGATCCTAAACCGAAGCTCTGAACCCAGATGTAACAACCCGAGTTCCGACGGACCGATTTTTTTTCAAAAATCCAATCTATCGAAACCCGAGTTGGGTGCTCTGGTATCCTGCAGAAAAAGACAGAGATAAAGAAACATGTCAGAACTCGTAAAGCATCTCACAGCGGAAGGAAATAAAGTATAATATATTCAAATATAGCCTTACCTTATTAACAATACTGCTAAACCAGTATCCAAAGCTATACCATCTCTGTCATGAACCTAACCTGGAAGTATGTAATGAGGAGGGGGTCTGAACATAAGTTCTGTGTGACTGGACTTAGAATAAACTTCTGTATAATCCTACATATACCATTCAGTTCCATTTTCATGGTTATTAGGTTGGTAACAATGTTAGCTCTTTAAACTATACTTATCCATCCACTAGTAGATTAACCTAATACAATGTATTGTAGTTACCCCCTTCTCGTGTCCTCTTTTCATGTGTACGCAGCCCCTTATCCAACTCGTGTCATCTTGTCATATGTACGCAGTTCCTTATCCAATGTCGTACGTCATACGGGCTTTCATGTATGTATATATATATATATATATATATATTCTCACTAAGTCTGCGTAAAACCACCATTCCTGTGTTGCTTAAGCGTTTGGATTGCCAACCTAGGTCTTACTAGGTTCTGTTATCGAATACTACCTAGGTCCAACTAGGGTTTACCATCGAGTGTTACCTAGGTCCAACTAGGGTTTACCATCGAGTGTTACCTAGGTCCAACTAGGGTTTACTTTATCGAACGCTTCCTAGGTTCAACCAGGGTTTACGCTACCTAGGTCCAACTAGGGTTTATGCTACCTATCGAACAATGCCCTCTAGTCTAGGACACACTACCCCGAGCGATATGCGTTCCTAGACTTTACGTCCCAACCTATTGTTAAATGTGCTAGATATCTAGCTGCACATGTCCTCTATATGTGCGACCTGAGTCCTGTGGCAGGGCAAATCAAGAAACACAGAACTCGGTCGGGAGCTTTAAGTTATCTGCCGATGCAGGTGCTAAGGTCTGTTTTTACTGTGGCTATGGTCCCACTTGACCCCTCCCTCAACTAATGAAAGGCACCCAAGAATATCAAGATTGAGAACTGTACGCAGGCCCTCTATGCCCCCACAAACCTATTGGCCAACCTCACCCATAACTAGATAGCAAGTATATGGTCTTTTGGAGTTCTCCGCCTTTTCGCTTTTCGTGCTCGACTGACTCAAGATGGTAGGTAGCCGACGACGTGCTATCACAGGGCCAACTGTTATCGCCGACTCACGATGGTCCATCCTATCCTTCAGGTTGACTTATTATTGCAACCAAGGCATACTCTTGGTTCTTCTTACGCAGGCCTTAACCTTTGTGAGCCCAGCCGGATCATCTGCATTCTCACAGAGGGATAACAAGAGTATCCTCATGTCCCCTCGAAGTCGCGGGCTCCGTAACCCAGTCCGTTGGAGCCTTCTATATGATCAGATGGACGTACGCTCCCCCTCGCGCCCTACGGCACCATGATGATCTACCGAGTTTTGTTATTCATCCCCTATCGTATGGACTGGTCCAAGCGCCTTATCCTTTCGTACTATTATACCTTATGTCTAAACTTCTAATTACGCGCTTGCTTTGTCTTATTAACTTGATTATCCTCGTTTATGTTGTCCTTCAATTCTAATTACCAAGTCTCCCTTTAACTAAGGTTTATTACTTAGTCCTCTTCAACTAAGGTTTACTTACTTAGTTATCTTTACCGTTGCTTACTTAGTTCTCTAACTAAGGTTCGTTACTTCGGTTGCCATTTTACTTAGTTTTCTAAATAAGGTTCATTACCCAGTTGACATCATCATTATCTACTTAGTTCTCTAACTACGGTTCAACACTTGGTTAACTTCATCTTTATTTACTTGGTTCTCTAACTAAGGTTCAACACTTGGTTGCCTTTATTGTTATTTACTTAGTTCACTAACTAAGGTTTACCAATGAACTCAAACATGACTTAAGTTTTCTTTATCAAACGATAGCGTACGGGTGCTTTCCCATCTTTTCAGCTTAGATTAACTTATTTCATAGTGTAAGTCGTCCCACCCTTCAAGTCTTGTATTACATCTTAAGTCATAATCTTTCCTTGTCCCTAGGACAAGTTTACCTATTATTTAATTTTACATTACCGCAACTCTGGTTTATAATAAGTAGTTATCATTCCCCATTACTGTGTTGGGTAAGTTTGTCCATATGTCAAGTTTTACTTAACCCTACCTTCCCGCTTATGCATTATTGACCCACCCACACATCATGTCAAATTGGTTAAGTGTTGTTAACCTAACCTTACCATACTAGCATGTATCATTAGCATAAATTGATTATTAATGAACCAACCTCTCACATTAGACCTATTGTTGCGGTTGCTGGATGTGCCGGGCGGTTCCGGGCAGTCTTACACCACAACTCAATCTAACATCGGGTTTAAGCGCGTTATGACTAACTTCTCACATTAGACCCTATTGTTTGCGGCCACTGGATATGCCGGGCGGTTCCGGGTAGAATTACACTGCAACCTCATTCTAACCTCGAGTTAGTCAGGTTTCATCTTTAGCCAATTAACAATTTTTATGAGAACGTTAAGCATCAATTTCAGGTTATGAGTTAGGTATCATAATCACATAAGAGGTCTCATAATCGCATGAGCGAAGTTTTATCCGTTCCTTTATCAACTTAGGATTCTTACCTTTAGATTTGTTTTTCCCAAAACCCAAAATTTAAACTTATAGTTTAAAACCTCAATCCCGCAATATTAGATTTGAAATAAATTACTTCTTCCCAATCCCATTCCATATTCAATAATTTCAATTAAATTTACACAGTTTCAGGCTAACATTATAAATCGGAATTCATAGTTGCGCACTATTCAGCATAGATTCATGTTTCCAAAACATATCCAAAGATTCATTATTGAAATACGCTCCAAAATTCCAAATTCAAACTTTATTTCATTGAATAATCCCAATATATAATTCGCCAATTGTCCCAATATTTGCAATAATAATTGTTATGCTACAATCCCCAAATTACATATTATATTCCTCGATTGTATAAAATAAATTATGCCCCAATATTCCCATATTTCAATCGTACATATGTATTATAAGATTTCATCTAGGTTTGAGATAACCTAGATCCAAAAATAAAAAGGGGAAGGGGAATAAAAGGACAATTATTATAACATGAATCTTGAATTGAATTTATAACTGGGGATAGACGAACGATAATAATACTATTATGCAACAAGTTTATTGTAATTCCACTCACTGATTAAAGAACAGATCTTGAATTCTGGTATCTGAATTTCTGAATTTGAATAGCTAATCCTTTGATGTAGAATCCAATTCTTATTATCCAATTCGTGAACTCCAATTTGAAAGCTCTAACTTTGATTATTGTCTTAAAAACTCTAATTTGATTTGATTTGATGGAGGCTAGGATTAGAGCTGAGTAGCATGGTGATGCCATTACTTTGATTAATGAATTTAGGGTTTTGGTCTAGGTGTGTTTATATAGGTGCTCAAGACCTTATCGTACACGCAGCGCTGAGTCAGCATTGAACCCAGTTAAGAAAATAGTCCAGGTTCGCAGATGAATCTAGCCAAATCTTATCATACCACCACTACATAATTTACACACTGAATAATTCTACTCACTTTCAACTTCGAATTTTAACAGATTTGCTGGATTGTCCATTTTTTTGGCACTAATAGAAATCACAACATGCTACTTCCCTTAGGCGTTAGT
This sequence comes from Allium sativum, assembly GCA_030737875.1. NCBI lineage: Eukaryota > Viridiplantae > Streptophyta > Magnoliopsida > Asparagales > Amaryllidaceae > Allium > Allium sativum. The sequence goes on along the minus strand of CM060918.1, from coordinate 968,594,160 downwards.
TTTTCTAGCTTGCGTCCAGAAATCACTCAGCCTGTCCATTTTGTTTAGCTAGGTATACACATAACTGGGACCCAATTACATATGCTAACATGCCATGTCTTCAGGTCTACAATTTTCGCATTCATTATCCATTTCTTCAAAATCTAGATTTTCCTTTACCGATCCTTTTCCCTATATTTACTGCAGTTTTTGCCTACACTCTTGACTGAATTCCTCCCTGTCAAAGGCATGCCCAATTTCAAAATGAATATTCAGCTAGAAAATTTAGTATTGTAATAAGTAGCTTGCGGCTGGAGTTTTGGATACAATCAGAGTCGTATGTTAGCAAAGTTCAAAGTTGAGCGGTTTTTCGTTGAAATCTTACGTGGTGTTTGCTTTACCCTTTTTAGTTTTTGGGTTTCCGCCCTTGGAAAAATACAGACGACACATGTTTATGTGAAAATTGACCGTTTTAGAAAACGAAGTTTGCACAAAACATTTTTTTTGTGGGGAGGGGGGGGGGGGGGAGGGGGTTTGGGGGAATAACGGAAAGAGAGACAATTTACTATTCCGTCGTCCCTCTGTTGCCCTCTTCGTCATCCTTCTATTCCCTCTATCGTTCCTTAGTTCTTATTTTCTGTAATTGACATTGAAAACTCTTAAATCCAAATACCATTGTAGTACTTATATCTAGCGTTACTTGTTGGAACTCTTTGTTGTGAAATATAATTAATGATCCGGGTATCGATGACTTCAGGTTTCAATCATCTTTTCCCCTGCAATTTATCTGTGTTAAAAAAACATTTTTTATTCATTTTCTCATTCTAGGATGAGATTATGGTGTCAGTTTATTACTTCCTCATTGCTACATGGTAAGATATAGTCAGTTCTCCCATCAGAATTTGTAGAGCTGTAGTTTAACCAATCATTTCAATTTTTTGGTCATTTAGTTTGGGATATGTTTGCGTTTGTGTACTGCAAATAAACCTGTAACACACAAATAGAATGATCGATTCCGCGTCTGTTGTGCTTTTATTAAGCATTAATTACTTTTTTCAGTATATGCAACTTAACTGTTTCGCCTTATACTGTGTTATTTTTAAGGGAAAGTCTAAATGGACACAAAACGTTGACGCAAAATTAAACACACAAAATCTGAGCCATTGGATCTTCCCTTGAATTCTACCTCACACATAAAGACAAACAAATCTTATGGTCCAGATTTTGTGTATATAAATTTGTGTCCAATTTTATGTCCTAATAGCCGCTCCCTATTTTTAATGACAATAAGTGAACTCGCAATAAAAAATTTAATGGATTCCTGCACTGGATTCGTCCACACTAAGCTGGAGTGGATTCATCCGTTGTATTATTTTATGATAATTGATGTATGCGCAGGTTTTGACGAAAGCTGTAGAAAAAAAGACTACATCGGAAAGTGGTGCCGATATAATAGGTTTGAATGATTTTGAAAAAAATCGTGTTGCTGAAGCATTTGAATATGACAAAATATGAAGCTATTGTCGTGAATTCTAAACCACCAGAAACCAGTGAACTCGTGCAAGCTTAAAAAGCAGAAGCTTCAAAAAAATCGTGTTGCTGAAGCATTTGAATATGACAAAATACGAAGCTATTGTCGTGCTACGAGTAGGGGTGTTACGGTTACAGCAACCGTTAGTTTTACCTCTAACCATAACCACAGCCGTAATTGACGGTTAGCAAATTTTATAACCGTTACCATAACCGTCTAACCATTACCGCAACCATTACCGTAAATTTACATTGTTATCCATACATAATTCAAGTTCTAACTTTTTTCGTAAGAATTAGTTTGTTTATCAATGAAACAAATCATTCATGTGCACGTTGTCTATAAATTAAAGCGTAAATAATTTATACATATGTTATTTCTCTACCTTAAGTTATTAAAAAACGCATATTTTCGTATGAAATACTACGAAAAAATCATGTGTGGTCGGTATGGTTTACCGCGGTTATCTAAATCCATAACCGTTACCATCACCGTAGTAGACGGTAACCGTGTATACGGTTAGTACGGTTTGGCGGTTGAAAGTCCAACCTTAACAGCCCTAGCTACGAGTTCTAAACCACCATGAAATCGGTGAACTCGTGCAAGCTTCAAAAGCAGTAGTCTCACCTCGAGAAAATGCCTTCAAAAATTTGAGGATGGAGATGCAAAACAATCAGAGTCAAATGCAAGTGGATGATAAATCAATGAGTTCGGCTATGACGAATATACAACAATATATGAAGCAACTTATTCGTTAATTTGGTGGCCATATGATGCCACGAATCGATCAGATTGAAAAATATGACGCCAAGAACTTACACAGGATCGATGTTCGTCAGGAATGCGGTTGTCCGCAGCAATCCATGAAGCAGAACTGCTCTGTTATGTTAAAGCTGATATACAGTTTCTATCACATGCCGTAATTTTTATTTTTTGGCCAATATTGTATTTTAGGTCTATCACTTTTGTTCTTTTTTTGTGTTGTCTTTATGGTTGAGTATGTAACACGTACTCTGCATATCATGATGGAAACAGTGCAATGTTCCAAGGTTTGTTTTATGTCCTTCCATGCTGTAATATTAATTTGCCTACGTGATGAAAGAATGCGAACATTTGGACGTATTGTAGTCCTGCATGTATATATAGATGCACTTGCGTATATACATAGGCTGGAATTCGAATCAATTTTTGCCACAGAATTATTGACAGTGTAAAATGACAGAAGCTGCTTGAAATTGGAATGCATACAACAAAAATGTAGGAAAAAAACAGTAAATATTCTTGATTTGGTCTTTTATGTGAATATGAAGAATACAAAAGATACAAATCACAGAGTCCTAGTTTGTACACATCTTTTTCACGGATGTGTACAAAACACCGGATCTTATTGGTTAAAATCAGGGGGGTTCATATGAGTTTCCTTGCTTTCCACCAATTAGGTGAAGTGTTTTGTTCACCTCACTTAAAAGTGAGGTGACCAAACTACTAGACCAAATCACAGATCGATGTTATGATGACAGTATATAATATTTGACAACTTAACGCAAAATAAGAGGTACTCTTGGAATTTTTTTGTATTGGATATCCAAAGGTGCATGCGATATTAACATGCGGGATCAAAGTGCACAAGGTTGTACTTTGGAAAATATTGTATCCAAACATTTTTTTTACATAGATTGTGTACTTGGGCAGTAGTGTTATTGGTGTAAGTTTTAGATAATACAATCATATCATGAAAATAAATTTAACAATGAAAAATGTGAAAAAGAGTTTTGACCTTCAAAATATCTATTATGATTTACTATAAATTTAAATTTTGGAAAAAAATTAGAAAATAATTTTTTATCACTACTTAATATAGTTACAAATGAATATTCAACTAAAATATATTATAAAGTAATAAATAATATATTTTTGAGTTGTGCACAAGATTTGGAATTTTGTAAAAAAGTTTACTAATGATTAATCAATTAATATAAATATATTTATACGTTATAGATATATTTATATAAATATAAATAAAAATATTATTTTTCTAATATATGAATAAGATAATGTGAGTGGCTATTTAGACACAAACATATGACATAAGTTAAGGAATATAAAATATCAGCCACTAGATTAATTTATCCTTATATGAGCGGTAAAAACCATAGGGCAATCCAATGATTGAGATTTTGTGTCTCCCAGTTTGTGTTAAACTTCTGTATCTAATTAGACTTTCCTTAAGAGAGTGTGTGTGTGTGTGTGTGTGTTTATATATTATTCACAATTCCAATTTATAATTTAAATAACTGATTTAAATAGTAATATTTTATTCATTAGATTTCAAATATACTTATATTAATATATATCATACATTTAAATATTCACATATATATACATATAAATACATATATATATATAGGTAATTTTCAATATATATATATATATATATATATATGCATATGCGAGCATTCCGTTGCACCCCAAAATGGAGGACCCCTGCTAGCCTCTCTGAACTCCAACACGAATTTATATTTAAATATGTTAGTGAAAAGAGAAAGAATGGGAGGAATGGGAGAGATGGTGAATTTGTGCTGGAAAATAGGAAGACCAGTAGGGGTGCTCCATTTTGGGGTGCTGTAGAACCTGGCTTTACACACACACACACACACACACACACACACATATATATATATATATATATATATATTAGTACATAGGCACGTGCGTTGCACGTGTGCATAGGAAAACTGGTGCAATTTAACCCCTATGTCCAACTGCGTTGCAATTTACTGTGTGGATGCACATGATAGTTTGGATAGTTATAATAGCAGGAAAAACTATCATTACAGTGGCATTGGATTACAGAAGCAGAAAAACAGGGAAAACATGCAAACGTTATCCTTTCTAGACTTGATATAGTTTTCAGTTCGGAAAGTTAGTTCAACTTTTCGTTCTCATTCTTTGTTTCTCATTTGCATCGGACCTTCTCGGACTATGCTCTTATGCTTCCCAGCTGCACTCCCCATACTCAATCTAGTCCTTCCTCGATCTTTTAGGTTTTAAAGTATGTGGAGATCTCATCATTCGTTCCATCTGGTTGTGGAAGACTTATGGAACACCCCGGCAATTGGCTCGCCTTCTGTAGTGTTTTCTCGTAAGGTTAAGCGTCTCAAGGCTTGCCCCAAGTCTTGGAACGTGTAAGTCTTCAAGAATATTTTCGAATATGTCAGAGCGACCGAAGAGACTTTTGTTCTAGCTGAAGCTTCTTTCGATGAAAATTCCTCTTCTACTAACAAGGAGGCGTGGGCTCTGGCACAGTTATCCTTTTCGTCGGAGCTCCGGGACGAGAACGACTATCTTCGCCAAAAGGCGAGGATCAAGTGGGTTATCGACGGTGATTCGAACTCCAAGTTCTTCCACACTTCCATTCGTAAGAAAAACAGACTTCTTACGATTCTTCAAATCCAGCGCCCTGATCTCTTTGTGGCTTCCACTCCGGGGGAAGTCAAGGAGATTATCCTTTCTCACTTTCATACCTTCCTTGGATTTCCCTCGGTTTCGGTTTCTGATCCGGCATTTCAAGCCTTCATTCTCAGGTTAGTTCTTCCTCCGGAGAGTGTTGACCTTGTCGTTCCTCCTTCTTTGGAAGACATGTATTGTGTCTTTACTCTTAGTAATGATAGTGCTAGTGGGCCTGATGGCTTCAACGGGTCTTCTTTCGGAGTGTCTGGCCGATCATCCAATCGGATTTCTGCCTAGAAATTCGGTTTTTCTTCTCCGATGGAGATCTATCTCAGAGCTGACTTCCACCAACTTGGTCCTTATCCCTAAGTGCAAAAATCCTCGCATGTGTGCGGATTTTTGTCTGATCAAATTGTGTAACTTCTCTAACAAAGTTATATCTAAGGTCCTAGCCACTAGACTGGCTCCGTTTCTTCAGCGTATTATTTTCACTTTACAAGCTAGGTTTGTAAAAGGACGCTTAATTACAGATAACGTCCTTTTAGCCCAGGAGCTGATGTCTCATATTGATCGAAAGGTCAGGGGTTCTAATGTGGTTGTTAAGCTAGACACTGCTAAAGCTTACGATTGCATATCCTAGTTTTTCATCAATAAGGTTCTAAGGAATTTTGGGTTTCCCGAACCCCTTATCGATATTATCTAGAGGCTCATTTCCAACTGTTGGTTTTCCGTTCTCATCAACGGATCAACCAACGGGTATTTTAAGGCGGGAAGGGGACTTCTTAGGGATATCCTCTTTCCCTACTCTGTTCGTTACCACTGCTAAGGCTTTTGTACGTGGCTTACATTAACTTACGATAGAAAATCAGATTCATCGGTTTGGCATTCCTTTGGGCTTCCCTCTCATTTATTTCTTATCCTTTGCTGATGACACTATCATTTTCACAAATGGTAGTCGTCGCCCTATCTGCCTCATTCAGCGGTACGAGAGGTGTTCTAGCCAGGTCGTTAATTCTGCTAAAAGTTGCTTCATCCCGACGAGTGACTTTTCTGCAGTTAGACCTTCTTGGATTGAAACCTTCACGAGTTTCAAGGCTGCCTCCCTTTCCTTACCCTACCTCGGTATTGTACTTTACAGAGGTCGTAAGCTCAACGCCATTTTCGACCCCCTGACTGCTAGATCCGGGGGGAAGATCATCACGTGGAATGTGGCGCTTCTCTCCCAGCCAGGAAGACTAGTTCTCATAAAGTCTATGCTTGACTCTATAGGATCGCATGTTTTTGCTGCTATGACTCCCATCCATTCTTTTTTAGATCTTATCGTTCCTTGGCTTCATCCTTTTTTTGGAGTAAAAAGGACAATGCTAATCGTCACCATTGGATTTCTTGGGACATCATATGTTGTACCAAAAGTGAAGGAGGCTTAGGCCTCAGAAATCCAAAGGATACCTGTACTTCCCTTGCTTGCAAGTTGTAGTCTATGTTTGAAGAGAACGACTCCTTATGGGCGACGTTCCTACACGCAAAGTACTGCAGACTTCAGGCCGCGAACTTCTCTAGTGTCCTGTCTTATGATAGTGAGACATGGAAATGAATGCAATCTGTGAAGGCCTTCTCGGATTCACATAGTGATGGATCCGGATGGGACGACAGTCCCTTTTCGATTAGGGCGGCATGAAGCTCGGCGAGGACGCCATCTACATGTCTCCATCTCTTCCCTTTCATCTGGGATGTCTGTATTCCCCCGAAGGTCTCTTTGTTTATGTGGAGGACCCTACAAGATGGGCTACCAATAATCGAGAACCTCTCGAGGATTGGCATCCCAATTGTGTCCCATTGCAGGTGTTATGGGTCTAGTGACATGGAATCCATAGCTCACTTGTTTTCCTTTGGATTCTCTGCCAAAGCTGTTTGGAATTACTTCAGGAACTTGGTTGGTCTTCGAGGTAATGCGTCTTCTCTCGCAGATTTACTGAGAGACTGGTGGAACGGAATCTCAGGAAAATCTTTTCAGTCGATGCTTTTTCGATTAATCCCTTGTCTTATTTGCTGGCATATCTGGTGCTCGCGGAATTGATGAGGTGCATATGGATCCAACCACCATCATCCGAGGAATGATGTGTTCCTTGCGTTTCGTGGTAGACCGTTTAGAGGTTGTTTTGGTTTCCGACCAAGGGGTTGGCTGGTACCTTTGATGTTTCATCGGTACCAACTTCCCCTGAGCGGGGATTGGTTGAACCATCTGATTTTTGGATAGCTGGATCGTCCCGCTATCCTCTCCTCACCTCCCCATTTAGCTCTGATATTGTTTGCTAGTACTATAGAGCCTGGATTTATAGGTAATTATAGGATCGTCGGTCAATGGATCTACTGGTTTTGGAGCAGGTGCCTTGATTTTGGAGCTTTCAAACAAATTGGGTTGCTTGCATCATCTGTCCTTGGAGTTGCTCGACCTTTTCTGGTGTCCTCGCCCTTGTCTTTTGGGCTGTGTCGATTGGGTGGCTCACTGGTCTTGCCAGTCGCAATACCATTTTGCAGCAGTTTTGGCCTGGCTAGTCGTTTGTTTCTTACTGGTTTTTGTCTGTATTTATGTATCTTCTTATATTTTTGTCGTACTATTTGGACTATATTGTTTATCGTTGGTCGTTTGTTTCTTAAGGTTCGAAACTTAATATCAAATATTCAAAAGCAATGATTCGAAATTCCATTTCAATACCAATTTGGTTTTGATTTCACAATTGATTTAAATATTCAATATCATTTCAAATCTAGTTTATATTAACAATCTGTTCATTATTAAAACCTCACTTTCGATTTGGGTTACATATCACAAATATCATTATTCAACTGAATCTTATACACAATTTATTTTGGAATTAAATTGCTTGGATCGAAAATATACTTTTATCTCAAAATAACTAGATACAAAATAGTATAAAATTAGTAACTTTGAAATAAGGTAGGTTTGATATAAAGTAAGTTTGCAAAAATTGTTCAGAATCAAAAATAGACTTGGTATAGAATAATCAAATAAGAAAGATAAATTAAATATATTAATACAAATAAAACAATGATCAAACATATATAGTTGTAAAAAGTACTAATTAGAAAGAAAAAAAAATCAATCTAAATCAATTTTCCAAACTTTTCAAAATTTTAGTTAACATAGATTCCGATGTCGAAGTCAAACTCAAATTAACTTAAGATTCAATTGTGAACATTTCAGTTTGAACCAAATATTCAAATTAGACCGCAACTCAAATATCTCATCTTCAATTTTGCTTGAAGTTTGAATTTTACATTCATTCCATATCATTGGTTTTAAACCAAATTTCAAATTTCCAAATGTTAATTTCATCCCTTAAATTGATTCTTTACAAGTCAAATTTGAATCTATTAACGATTAAACCTAATAAAATCCTTAAGCTAACCAATTCAAATTTTTTAAATTTAAACATCATTTAAACTTTGCATTTATCTTCAAGTTTCAAACTACCAAACTAAATTTCAGTAAATTAAAGCCATTTATTGAATTAGTTAAGTTAATTTATACCTTCAATTTAAATATTTTAGCATATTAATTTAAGTTTGCAATTCAATATCAAAACCTTTTGATTCATTAGTCAAGCTAAAATAATTTTTTCTCAATTACTACCTTTGTAAAATATTATTTAAAACAAATTTTATTCAAAATATTCCAGAACTTTCATACTTATAAAATTCCTTTCATTTCCATTCCTAATTTTTAATTCCTTTGAGCTACTTAGATTATACTCACTTAAAATTCAAATCTTGTTTAGCAAAAGTTGGATTATTCAAATATTTGAAAATTTTATCTTTTAATTCAACAATTGGAAATCATGAGTTCAATCATTTTTTTCAAGACATCTCTTCTAGATGTACAATTTCATTATCCTAATACACAAGATTATCATTCAACCAAACCCGAGAATCAACTCTGGATTTTCTTTCAATCGTTCAAAATATACATATAATTGTATATCAAATCATGCTTCACAAATCAATTTCGTTTGATCAAGATAAACATGTAGCAAAGCTGCCAAAGTGGTCTCCCTACCTTGAGGCTCGAGAATAAATTCCGATGACAAAGTATTATCATCGCAATTATTTTCAAGCGACAAAAGTGGGTTCTCCATTCATATATTTCTTTTTTGAAAATATTCCATAAAATCACTTCAAACATTTGAAAATACTTGTATATACTACTAATATTTTGTTTTACAAAATCTTAGAACTCAATTTCGAAAATAAAATCCAGAATCAAATTCTCAAATTTAAGTCAAAAGATCTCCTGAATTATACCTAAATTGATATATCATCTTATTCTATAATTTGGCTTCATTGGAAATACACGCTTATTATTTTGTTTCATGGTTCAACAATTCCAATTCATCATACATACTTCGTTAACACTTCGTTCTCAAAATATTCCTTGTCAAAACCTTTCTTGTATACGTTGGGTTTCATATATATCAAAACTATTAAGAAATCTATTTCAACCCATTTCAATTATCTTTTACATCTCATTTCAACACTTCCATTAACATAATATAAAATCAATACTTTAAAATTTAATTGTCAATTGTTGTCATAATTCAGAGTTCAAATATATGTTTCAAATCAAAAGCTATGTCATTAATCCAACTTTATTTTAGACTTTTTCCGATGCACGGTAAACGAAAGGATACAAGGATATGAATTTGGCAGTGGCATGAGTAAAAACAAATGTGAGCAGATCAATAACAACAAGTAAAGCTAAGTGAATGAATCAAAATGAATAAAGGAACTATCTATTTTCAAGGCCAAGGGTGTAAACGATACATCTATGATTTTTTTTTTTCCTATTTTTAATTGGTTTTGCTTTAATTCATATTTCCAAAATATTCACTTGTCATCATATTTTTTTCTATTTCATTCAAGTCATTCACCATTAACTATTCAAATTTACAATTTATATCTGAACATTCATTTGTAAATTCTACTTATATTTCAAAACAATGTAACTTAATTTAAATATTGATCATTTACCCAAGTTTATATTAATTTTACCAAAGCATCTTCATTAAAATTTATCCAAATCGTTTTAGAATAATTATCAAAATAATTAGTCTAAGTATTTATTGATGTTTCAATCAGAATCGTATAGTTGTCCCACTTTCGAAACTCGAAAATAAATACCGGTGATGTTGCGACAATCACCAAAATCATCTCCAAGTGACTAGAGTATGATTTCGTATCCATCTAGTACGTATAAGCTTTGTACATATGCCGACTAGGCGTATATTCGAAATCTTCACATACCGACAGTCCAATCGTGACATCGAATAAAATACTCAAACTTCTATTATAAGATATATTTCAAAATAATCATGTTAAATGATTTATTTAATTTCAAAATAATTTATATTTTCAAAATACGCTTTCTCTCCACAGTGATTCTAGTGACGACCACAGTGATTCTAGTGACGATTCCACTCATTTTAGTTTATTACTACCCTATCTCTAATGAGTTTTTAAACCCGATAAGATAAGCTTTGTATAAACAAAGCTCTAATACCAACTCTAATGACTTGCCTTTATGATGCTTCGCATCGGTGATTAAACCAACTCAAACCATTCAAAACGGCAGATTGTTATTTAACTTACGGGGTTTAAACAGAACTAGACACAGAAATCACATAATAAATAAACTACAATATCTCACAGCGGAAGCATTTTACACAAAATATCAGAGTTTGTACAATAAATTTTACACAGCGGAATTACATAGATTTTGATTAAATAAAATTTCACAAAATTTTCGACTAAGAGCACATGCGTCTTCACGTGTCCCTAACTTCGATAACTGAAATCTTTAAGCTGTAACACTTGGTCTGACCCGAATGTTCCATGCAAAACACAAAACACTCGAGTCAGGATTAATTTTTGTTCAAGTAAACCAATTTCAACAAAATACTGAAATAAAATAGTTAATCCTAATAAATTATCAAATTTCGAGTATTTCAAACACATAGCCAAGCATATATTTCAATATGCAGCAAGTTTCCAAACAAAATAGAGATGCATAGTTGTAAACTTATCTAGCATAAAAGGGGTTCTACATGCTATATCTCTTGTTATGGGAATTTTATCAACACAGCCTGACATGGTTTTCGAAACAAGGAAATATGGTGCAAAACAACCAAGGACAACACAGAAATTATTACAGGAAAGAATAGTATATACATGCATTGAAATATCAAATTGTTACTATGCATGTCCATCCAACTACAATAAACAATTCAGTTCCAATCAAGGTCCAGAAAAAGTATACATGTATTCTAGATTTAAATTTCCCTTAGCGCAAAATATATATGTATGAAATATCCAAATTGCTACCTACTTATGCATTTGCAACAGGGAAGACCTTTATAATTATACAATTTTGTTTCAATCCAGTGTCTACAGTACGACATACAACTAAGTATAGTGATCGGGGACTTTTGCAAGCAAGGATTTGTTTCAAAACATACAAACCGTGCAAGTTTTAAAACAAAACTAAGGACTGTCAGTTAATATACATAGATGCATACAAGGTTATTTTTTCAAAGCCGCAACATCGATATGAGGTTAATAGTAAAAAAAAGTTATGTGTAAAGTTTTCAAAGTAATCAAACAAAAGTCAGATGCAGAGAAAGAAAAGAGATGCCATTTGTGTATATATACAATTATATATGGAAAATAGGGTAATTTATACAATTTATACATGGTTGCAAATTCTAGATACTTGCAAGGAATACAACATAACCACAACATATATCATTTCAAAGTGGCTTTAATATATATATGTATATATATATATATATATATATATATATATATATATATATATATATATATAGTGCATGCGACGGGGCGGACAAAGCAACATGGAGCATAATTATATTATGCCCAACTTGAAACGGAACAACCCATACTTTCAACATATATAACAAGAAGAAAGATAAACACCTCTAGCACAGTACTCATAAGTCAGCAAAAATATATTCAGTGTACAAGGTAGGTCGAATAATTAATTGTCGGTATTTATAGATCAAAATGTATTACAAAAGGAAACTGTGGAATCTAAACCACTATAAAGAAAATCATATCCAAAATTAGACTTACATATAGGAATTGAAATTCCTATTTAACCCAAATTCAAAATAGAAAAAAAAAATACTTGAACAAAAATTAACGGTGAGGTAAAACTCACTTTTGTAGCTGTGCAGCGTAGGGAAAAAACAATACTAAAGTGGTGGTTTGGGGTAACCAACGCAGAGAAAGATGGAGGAAAACAACGGTGATGGGTTTAGGAGCTTTCAAAATATATATTTTTCTAATATGGGTGCTCGGTTTAATGGTGAGGAGCTTCAACGTTATTTTATTTTTTTTAAATTACAGGGCAGTATGAAATAGAAAGAAGAGGAGAAGAGAGAGAACGTGGAGAGGCTTTGTAATTTATTCCCCTTTTTTATGTAAATATAAATGTAATGCTACCGTTAAGAGAGAAGGGGAGGCAAGGGAGTCCGAGTTTGTACACATCTTTTTCAAAGATGTGTAAAAAACACCAGATCCTATTGGTGGAAATCAGGGGGTTCATATGGATCCACCTGATTTTCACCAATAGGGTGAAGTGTTTTGTTCACCTCACTTAAAAGTTAGATAAGCAACGTCAAAATGAAATGAAGAGGGGAAAGGAAATATGGTCCGAAATCGAATAGACAAGGTCGTGTCTTTAAAAAAAAAAAAATTTAAACATGCGTTCAGGTTATAAAATAAAGTGAGCAGGCGTGATAAGATGACAACATAAGTAGGCAAATGATATATATATATATACATATATATATATATACACATATATACATACATATATATATATACATATATATATATACATATATATATATATATACATATATATACATATATATATATATATAAATTGGGAAGTTTGTTTTAGTTTGAAATCAAAAGATATGAAGAGTTAAATATGGCACATACACATATGAAAGTAAGAGAGGTAACACCAAAGAAATAAAGGGTATATATATATATAAATTGGGAAGTTTGTTTTAGTTTGAAATCAAAAGATATGAAGAGTTAAATATGGCACATACACATATGAAAGGAAGAGAGGTAACACCAAAGAAATAAAGGGCATGAATGAAATGCATGCGACATTTATTATTATTATTATTATCATTATGTTTTTCCTTTTTCTTTTTCTTCTCAATGAATGACACATCTTCTTCTCCCATTGAATATGGTTTCAAATTTTATTTATTTTATGAACGAGGTGACTTTCCCTTTTTCTCTTGCATAAATGCTTCAAATTATGCATTGAAATGGGTAAAATTGGAAATACATGCATTGAAAATAAAGAATGAGAACAAGAAACAAATGAAATGTGGGAAAATAAAGGAAAAGAAACGTAAAGATTAGAAAAGAAGGAATGGCTACATTAAGCAATGAAACAAGTTGCACATTAAGTAACGTGTTGAACACTAAGAAGGTAAAGAAGAGGGAAGTTAGAAAGGCGCAATAAACATGTTTTTCCTTTGTTTGTTTGTTTCCATTTGTTTGTTTTGGAATATTATTATTATATTCCTTTTTTTACATGAATAGTTTGGGAAGGTAGGAAGGCATTCATGGGAAACGTGAATAATCATAAATGGGAATTGACATACGTTTTTTTTGAATGAAGGAATGTGACTAATTCGGATGAACTAATATCTCACGTTTTGTATTTCCATTTTTTTCATTAATTGCTTTAGTTTTAAAAGGACACTGAATGAGTGGGGCTAAATCCTGAACAGACAAAAATAAAGAGGCCGAGAATATATGAATATTAAAATAGAAGGGGAAATATATTTACACTATTGACGGAACAAACTTCCGTATATTACTACGAAATTTCTTCCATTGCTATATTTAATTAGACGCATTCCAAATATAACTAAATTTGATTGCAAATTTTTAATGATAATTTCCGTTAAGTACGCAATTTAAACTGTGCATTATTTAAATCGTGGAAACTTTTCGTTGTTATCAACGATCGTTCTAATTTGTTTAAATTAAAGTAAACACACGCATCTCAAATTCAAACTCAAATTAAAATTTTTAAGTTTAAGTATAATGTCAAAATATTTCCTTACCATTTAAATCACTTCTATACGAATTTTTTAGGGATTAACGTTTCCTTATAAATCAATTCCATGTTTTTTTGCAAAGTGAGCCGGTTTTTAGAGTGGACCGTACCACTTTTTCATTATAGCAAATAATGACTACAAAATATAACAGGAGATAAGCAAAACGTATCTGCTACAGACATTCGGACTCTAACTACAATAGAACCTTAATCTAACACCACGCAGGGTGTGACCAGTTACAATTTAGTTACAAGCAGAACAAAGGATATCTTACAACACAGTTGAGTCACATTGACCCATACTATCCACACACGGAATTAATTTGCGAGTCTTCAATTTTTTTCAAATCTATATGGAAGATGGCAGTAGGAACATATTTTCTTACCTTCTCCAAGCCGGAAGCGAAAAAGCAGCAACCTGCAAATAGGAAGAAGATTGAAAAGGAGCTAGGAACAAGAACCTTACTACTAGACTACAAAGCACTAGATCACGGCAAAGGAATGAAGCAAAGAAGGACATCATTATTGCAGAGAGCAGCTGCTCACAAAAAATGAGAGCTTGTACACAAAACCGGGCAAGAAACGATGAGCTTCAGTGGCATATATCACTTTTATCATCATTTAGATCCGGAACAGCCACAATAAAAACCAACAGCTAAAACACTAGCTAAACCAAAGAATATACACATCACCACCCAGAAAAACTCAGACGACACACACGAATTATTACGACCACTCTCAGGAACCAAGACCAATTAAAACCGACAGATATAAACCTCTTCAATTCATACCCAAACAAATCCCAATACCTTACCAAATTCAGCTCAAGCTTACATCCAAGTCGTTAAGTGGAGACTGTGGAGCACAATCTTCATCTGTAACAACAACAACGACAAATGTAGTCAGCCAAGAAGAAGCTAGCTGTAAAATGGAAGGAAGATAGGACAAGAGTCAGGCTAGATAAAAAGACGTGGAAAACATCGGAAAGCAGATCTAGGGAAGGGGATAGTTAGAAAGGTAAGGAGCATTGTGCTGCCAGAAAAGGAGATCCGGGGGAAGTATAAGCTACGAATTAGCAAATGGTAGGATGTCGCGAGAAAGCAAATGGCTTAGAAAGGATGGATAAAAATCAAATCTTGGATATGGGTTTTGGTTTTTTGGGGAGCTTATTTACCACTACGATGAAAGATGGATGTATAGGAAGCAAGGATGAGAGATCTTATGTATCGTTGACACTCAGCTTTGTGATAATTTCTTATTAAAAACATGTTGAAACATTCATTATTATCATAAATTTTATTTTAAAACCATTTTAAATTCAATAACTAAATTAAATTACATAACTTAAATGGTCAAAATTTATGAGATGTCACAATTCTATTATAGAAATATATATATAAACAACATCATAAAAATAGTAGAAAAGATTAAAAAAAATTACCTTTACCGTACAGCCAGCCCCAGATCGGAATGGTTTATCACATGCGGTCTGAACCTAACAACATTATTAGAAACACGAACAGCGGATAGAAGCAATTGTGATATTGTTATTATTTCAGAATTGTAATAATGATTGATAAAACGTGTATAGAGAGGATCTCTATTTATAACAATGTAAAGAAAAGCTAAACGGCTTTATGAACAACCCAAATATAAAGCCCAAACAATGATAATAAGCATGTAGCCATTACAGGGGTAAAAGTGTAAAAAGAGAATTGTAGAAGCAAATAGATAATGCCAGATCGATATAATGTAATTCCATATACGAGAACTTTCCAATTATAATATCCTTCCTTTATTACCGCATCTCAAATTAGGGTTAGGGTTTTACCCCTAATTTTCTGGAGAGAGAAAGGAAATCACTTCGATCTAGTTGGAAAAGAGACAATTTCTATGGAGGCATGATGAATTGATAAGAAATTTCAGTTTTTCTGCCTATTGATTGAACTTCAGGTGAGAATCAGGTATGAAAGCTTCAATTCTACTTTGTATTTGGTTGAAATTCTTCAAGTCCAAGTTCGTCTCTGAATCTATGGAAATTTTTAACTGAAAGAGATTTGGTTAGCATGTCGGCCCTCTGATAATAAGTGGAATGTGATTTACTTGTAAATTCTTCTTTTGAACTTGCTCTCGAACAAAATAAATGTCAACTTCTATGTGTTTGATTCGATTATGCTCAATTGGATCTACTGTCATGTAGATTGTATTTAAGTTGTCACACCAAATTATTGGACTCATGCTTGATGATAGTTTTAATTCCTTTAGTAGAGATTGTAACCATAAGATTTCAGCTGTAGTGCTAGCCACACTCCTATATTCTGCCTATGTGCTAAATCTTGAAATGGTTGTTTTCTCTTTAGAACACAAGTAAATAAGACTTTCCCCTACATAAATGCAGTAACTAGAATTTGACTTTCTGTAATCTATGTCTATAGCCTAGTCTGCATCTGAGTAGGCTATAATGTTTCGATTTTTGATGCCTTTTAATGATATGCCAAAATTGATTGTTGCCTTTAAATATCTGAGTATTTGCTTCACTATTGTCCAATGTTCACTTCTGGGTTTTTGCAAAAATTGATACACTTTGATAATGCTAAAAGAAATACCAGGTCATGTTATAGTAGCATATTGTAATGCTCCTACAACACTCCTGTGTTGTTTAATATTTGAGATAGCTTCCACTATGTTCTTTGATAAATACTGATTTGATATCACAGGAGTGGGTTGTCCATTTGCTTCAGTCATATTTGTTTTGTTCAGAATGTCTGTAATATACTTTCTTTGGAAAAGTTGGGGTTCTTTATTTGATTTTCTTTTGACTTCTATTCCAAGAAAATAAGTTAATTCACCCAAGTCTTTTATTGAGAACTGATTGTTTAAGTGGTCTGCTAATTTTTTTTGATTTTAGTTTCACTAGTTCCTGTAATAATTAAATCATCCACATATATTAGTGTATAAGTGGTAGATGATTCACTGATTTTTGAGAATAGTGTTGTGTCAATCTGGTAGGTGAATATCCCAATGTTGTTAAGCTTGCTTTGAGACTTTCAAACCATACTCTGGGTGCTTGCTTCAGACCATAGATGGCTCTATTTAATTTGCACACTAATGTTTTGTTCTGTGTGTATCCTTGTGGTTGTTGCATGAATATTTCTTCATGTAAATTCCAATTTAAAAAATGCATTCTTAACATCTAGCTGCTTGATTTTATAATTATTTTTTAATGCTATGGTTAGTATGAGTCTGATAGTTAAGGGTTTTACAACTGGTGAGAAAGTTTCATTATAATCAAAGTCGAATTCTTGTGAACCTCTTTGCAACAAGTCTTTCTTTGTATTTATTAATGGATCCATCTGTATTCTTTTTCAATCTGTATACCCACTTGCACCCATTTATATTCTTGTTGCCTGGTGGATTTACTAGATCCTATGTACAGTTCATTAGTGTTTGTCATTCATATTTGACTGCTTGTTGATAATTGTTTGGCTCTTCTTCAGTAATGACTGCAATATAAGTCTTTGGTTTAAATATGCCCCTCTTTGATCTGGTTATCATTCGATGTCCAGTTTGCGGTTGTTGAGTTGGTAAGTCATTCTGTCTACTGTTGGTGGTTTGATTATTGTCATTGCTGGTTTACTCTCCTATTTCTTCTAATTGTCTGCAACTTGATTGTGTAGGTGATTGAAAGGCTTGGCTAGTTTGCTCTGGTAGATCATCACTAGTTTCATCATTATTGTGGTGGCCTTCAGAGTTACTACTAGCAACCTTGTCACTAGTCTCTTGATGCCACATGTCAGCAATATTGTGTAGATCAGGTATACTAACCTTTGGATTATATATTTTGTTTGTGATTTGTATATCTGATCTGCTATAATTAAAAATGTTTTCTTCAAAAATAACATGCCTGCTTGTAAATATCCCACCACTTATCTATACATCTAAACCTTTTTTGATTATTGCAGTAGCCTATAAATGGATGGGATTTAAATCTATATTCAAGTTTGTGATTGTTATAAGGTATTAAGTAAGGGAAACATAAACAACCAAAAGTTTTTAGACTATTGTAATCAGGTTTTACATTAAATAGCCTTTCAAGAGGAGTTATGTCTTTCAGTACTCTAGTGGGCATTCTATTTATTTGATGCACTACAGTACTGAAAGCATCAGGCCAAAATTTAATTGGCAAAGATGCTTGAGCTGGTAGTGTTAAACCTAATTCAACTATGTGTCTATGTTTCCTCTCAACTATTCCATTTTGTTCAGAAGTGTAAGGGCATGTCACTCTATGTAAAATGCCCTTATTTTTGAAGCAATCGGTTAATGGTTTGTATTTTAATCCTCCGTCAAAATGCATAACTTTAATTAGACAGTTTACTTGATTTTCAATCATCTTGATAAAAATTATAACAACACTCTTAGTATCAGATTTATCTTTTAAGAAGTATATGCAAGTATATCTAGAGCAAGCTTCAATAAATGATATGTAGTATTTATACCCATAATCAGAAAATACTGGAGATGGATGCCAAATATCAGTGGTAATTAATTTCCTAGGTTTGGAGTATCCAGTTAATGAATCAAAAAAGGGTAGTTTGTGGCTTTTTCACATTTGACAGTAAGTACAAACATAAGGTAATTTTACAGGAACAAAATTTATATTATTATCATTAAGAATTTTGGTTACAATACTAGCACTAGGATGACCTAGCTTATAATGCCACAAATAAATAATGTTTCTAGTTTGAATTTCATCAGTTACATCAGTCAGATTGCAATACGGATGATCATTGATAGTAGAATTGTAGTTGTTAAGATTGAATTCATAGAGTCCCTTCACTACGTTACCATGTAGAAGAATTTCCCTAGCTAGTACGTCTCTAACTACACAATATTTAGATAAAATTTCAAAGTATACGGTGTTATCCCAAGCAAATTGAGACACACTAATTAGGATTTTTTTTAATAGTGGGGACTCTTAGTAAATTATGTAAGAATAATTGCCTATTAGCAATGATACTACCAGTGCCAGTATGAGAAATTTTAATACACTTACCATTACCCATATTTATAGTTTGGTTACCTTTGTATTCTTTATTCCCAAGAGTCAAATTGTCAAAATTATTGGTAATGTGATGCTAGCTCCTAAGTCTGGGTACCGTGATTGATCTTGAATATGATCAGCTCAGGCTTGTTCATTCTGATTCCTTATCTTGTCAGTATGACTGGTTAAACCACCTTAAGCCTGTGCTGTATTGGTAGTAAATTTGAAGTTTCTTTGACTGTTGTTATTGGCTTGATTTGCTGAGTATTTTGAATTATATCGAAAATAACACTTGATGGCACAATGTGACCAATTCTTTCACAGATTTGGCACTTTGGTCGATTATTGTTGCTCCAGCGCCCTCTTCCTCTACCACCTCTTCCTCAGGTGGTGGGGTTTGCCATTTGAAAGTTTTGTTCTTTTCTGAAATTGTTGTTTTCCTGGTTCCTATTATTATCATTACTTTTGTTATCTGCATAGTTAATGGTGAAGTCACTTTCTTGAGATTTCTTGCTTTCAAGTCTAGCCACATATGCTAATAAATTTGAGTGAAATTCATATAGATAGGAGAATTCCTTTTGAGATGAAATTATGGCTTCGACAGCCTCATATTCCTCACTTAAGCCATTGAGTATTGTTAGAATTTGTTTAGAGTCTTGAACCTTATGCCCATCTGCTTCTAGCAAGTCACAGACTGATTTAATTGTACTTAAGTATTCTCTCATGGTTACATTATCTTTTCTTATCTTTTGTAATTTCCTCTTATAGAACATGACTTTAGCTGCAGATTGGTTGTTGAAGGCCTTTTCTATAGTTGTCGGTATTTCATTGGCACTTTTGCAACCAATTACCAGTGGAAGTAAGCTTTGGTTGATAAATGATAACAGCCATGAGCTAATTAGACGATCATGTCTATTACATTTCAAGTATTCTTCGTTGTTGACAATTCTGTTCTCATGATCAATGATGAATTTTTGGGGAACAGATAGAGTACCCATAATGAATCCTTCGAGGCCATAGCCTTGAATCCTAGTTTCAATTTGTAGTTTCCACGATAAGTAATTGTTCTCATCTAATTGTATTGTAATTAGCTATGATTGTGGACTAATTACCATTTTGGTGAATTTGTTTACAGCAATTAGGTTTTTGATGGTTCTTTGCATTGTCAAAAGCTAATGAAGTAGTTTCATTGGAAATGATGACCAATTAATGAGTTGACTCGAAAGATGATCAGAATTTTAGGTGATAATTCAGAAATATAGATGCAATCATAAACAACCAATATGATGAGGAAGAGATCTGATTGGTTGGCTAGTAAGGCACTGTAATTTCTGAAGTGACTCTTGGTTCTTTGAATTGGCTTTACGGTTGGCAGATACAATAGATTGCTGATAGTGGATGCATCCCCTTGATCTATTCTTCGCAAGGCACGTAAAATGTAGTCGAATTGATAAGGTTGGCAGGGAAGACGCTATCAGTAATCAACTTTCTCTAGTAATGAAATTTAATCTGAGGAGAAAGTCTTCTTCCTACTCTTTCGAGTTTGAAGAGGATGGATTAATGGTTGTTAATCCTAGCAAAGATGCTCTGATACCATACTAGAAACGTGAGCAGCGAATAGAAGCAATTATGATATTGTTATTATATCAGAATTGTAATAATGATTGATACAAAGTGTATACAGAGGATCTCTATTTATAACAGTTTAAAGAAATGCTAAGTGACTTTGTGAACAACCCAAATATAAATCCCAATCAATGATAATAGGCATGTAGCCGTTATAGGGGTATAAGTGTAAAAGAGAAATGCGGAAGCAAATAGATAATGCCAGATCGATATAACGTAATTCCATATACAAGAACTTTCCAATTATAATATATTTTCCTTTATTAGGCATCGGGTAGGTTTAGCGGGTAATTTCGAGCGGTTAAATGAGGACGATGGAATCTTGTAGATCTGAGAAGGAAACAGTTAGAGGAGGTTTAGGAGGAGGTAAAAGTATAAGGGATCGAGTAGATTGAGATTGGATCTCGTGCGGGTACATGAGGACGAATGAAGGTTATGGATCAGAGAAGACAAGGGTTATAGGAGGTACTTGAGGAGGCAAAACTTAAGGAACTACCAGTGGAAGGTGTTGTAGCAGATAATCATGCAGTATTTAGGGTTTGTGAAGTGGGTAGGAGTGGGGAAGAAAAGAGGAAGACGATAAGATTAAATCCATAATAGGATGATAGAAAGACAAAGAAAATGGGAGATCGGTTACGTAGTGGCTAGTAAAACGTGGTAGGTGAAATATCGTGTATGCCGTCGTGCACATAGTCAACAGTATGGACTAACAGTTGAAACGTGATACTGGGTAAAGGTAACGACACATAAACCCTTGTTTTTTCCGTTTTGTTGTTGTGGATTTTCTATGGATTGAGTGGTTATCTGGGAAGTGTGAAAAGGCTTCACCACAATTGAATTATTGGCATTATTAGTAAAGATATATGTATGTATGTATGTATGTACATATGTATGTATATGTATATACATATAACTAGCATGTTAGGCATGTACGTTTGGACGTGTGCAAAGGTAATCAAGAGTTAATTTGTGGACTGTAAAATCTTAGCCATATACATAGATAATGTGTTGATACAAATAAATATGTGAGTTAACATTTATGTACGTTGAAATATATGAACTGATTAACACTGATCTCACTGTTAGTTTAATGAAAAAATCACACCATTTGGAACTGAACACCTTGACCAAACTTGTTCATTTTAAGGATAATCTCAAGAAAATAATGCCACCAATCAATACATCATCGTAAATAACTAAACAGTCGTACCGTAAGTATACTTCAAAAATAGTGGTAATTCTCTATGTATTCAAGCAAAAAAAATAGGTTACATAGTCTGCAACAACCAAAAGGTATTAAATCAGTATCTTCTGTGATGACAACATCAACGTAGTTGTTCATGCCCAAATATGTCATCTGAGCATCAACCTCCTAAGATGCCATAATGTAATCAACTTTCTCTTAACAACCTATATTGATAGCCCTGGATCCATCTTCAGCGTTGAGAATTAGATTGCATGCCCTCATGGAAATTCACCCATGGCAATGTAACAATGACACGTGCATAATTGAATCTATGTTCATAATATTGCCCCTAGATATTCGAGAATTGATTTCCTTCCAAATTTCATAGATTACCTTCTTTAAAGGAATCAATCTAAACTCAGTAATCAAGCCTATCCACTTTGTTGACTTGAAGATCTGAAACATTCTTCAACTGAGTTGTATCTTACCATCCTACCGTCAAATTTTGCGGTAACCTCCTTGTACTTCATCATACGATTCATATAAGATAAAGATCAATCTGTCTAGATATCATCATATACATCTAGAAAGCCGTATGCTTTGGAAGAAGCTTGTACAGTTTGGGAAGGGGTTTTTAAAAGAAGATTCTACTTCAACCGATATGCCCTTAGGCACAGCCATACATATTATCAAAGTCGAAACATCTATCTTTGTGCCTGAGTTACCCATCCACTTCTTGTTGTAGGATCTAAATTAACCATAGCGGGGTGATGAATAGGGTTTATTGCAATTTAAATAAATTTAACCTAAAATAAAATAGCATAGGGTATCAACACAATTTGCAGTAAAAAAATCACACACAGAAGAAACCCAGCTTCGATAAAACTTTGCCTACTGCTGCATTCAAGGTTTCTACTAGGATTTGAAAACAATCTCTATACTTACAATGCCCTGTAAACTCGTGACGCTCGCTCCTGACTGTTAGAACCCTATGCTCAAACCCTTGACACAACTTGATCCTCTAAGCTATGATTTTTCTAACTACAAAACTCTGTACTTATCGACTCTCTTTTGTTTAAAATAAAGAAAACTTAAAAATTAAAACCCTTAAACAAAAAAAAACCCTATATTTAAACCTCTTAGCCCTTTAATCAACTTGGCCGATCACTTTTTATTTGTGATATCCCAAAATAATCAGCTTCCACTTAGTTCTTCAATGGTGTCCGCATTAAGAAATTTAGGGTTTGCGCTCTCGACTTCAAATCTTTTTGAAATAAATTGATTTTTCAAAGGTTTCCATGATTGTCCACTAGTTGATGATTTGCCTTTGCTCGATCGAAAAACTCCTTATTTCCGTGAGTTCTATGGTTCTATTTATTTGATTTTACTACTTAAATTTTCGATGCTTAAATGTCGATGATGATGTGGTTAATATATAGGATTTTCGATCCAAAAAATTCTCTGATTTCAAAGTTAGATTTGGATCTGATTTCATTATATTTTGTGGGCTTGAAATCTTCACATATTTTGGAGGTTACTTCCTTAAGACTTGGTTGTTGATATTGTGTAAATTGTGGGCTTGAAGTCTTCGGCTTTGAATTGATTCTTGATGTTGCTTGTGAAATCAGAAATTTGATCGAGTTCGAAATGTTCAAACTTTCTGGATTGCGTATCTTCCAAACTTGCTGGAATTAATTTTGTGATGAATTCCTTCGACTTTGAATTAGTTTTCTAATGAAAATGTTGATCAAAAAAATCCGTTTGTTCGGCAATAACAAACTTGAACGGTTTTTTTTGGAACATTGATTCTCTTTTGAAATAAATCGTACTTGGTTGTCTTGGATAATTTCTGGAATTTTATATGTTCAACACCATTTTAAAACGATCTTCTTAATGTTGAAAGCTATCTGAATATGTTCTGCCATTTAAAACATGTATATAATGTTGTTGAAATTTGTATTGCCCCATGCCATTTGAGATATTAGCTTCACTTGACATTTCTGATTTAAGAACAGATGCTTCACTCTTTAATAAGCCTCGACTTTGAAACTGATGTCATAACAAATTGAACTGATGCTTTATTTATCATTTTTTTGTATTGCTCTGCTCTGCCTTGCTTAGGTTATTTACTTGCTTGATAACGTATGTACTGCTGTATGACTTGCATTGCTTGTAATTGACTTTGTGTATATTTGTGTTCTTCCTTAAAACTAAACTAGCTTTTGTGATTAGTTGTTGCCTATGATTTCTAGTACTTCAAATGTCCATAAGTTTGAACATCTTGATTTTCCATATACTCGAGCTAGTACTACATTTTAACATGCTGTGTGATTCACCTTCTTCGTATATTGATGTCCAGTACTGCTGTCTTGGCACTTGTGTTTTGTTGCATTGGCATGTCCGTTGTTGTTCAGTCCATATCTTGGCAGACCTGAGTGAGATGAAATTGAATTTAAAACTGGCTCTAGTCTGCATTGCTTTGTCCAAATCTTAACAAACCTGAAGCTTCACTTGTTGGCTATGACCATGTCCATTTGTGTATATTTCTTGGAAATTGTTACATGGCATTTGCTGGTTTGCTCTTGTTAGTTTGGTTTCCATGCTTCTTTGAAATGTATATGCTGTTGTATTTGAAACCGGATTTCTTGGTTCTTGTCCATTCACGTTGTTTGACCGTATTGTACCTGCATAGGATATACATACACATGTATGTGTATATATGTATAGTGCATGTGCATTATATATATATATATGTGTGTGTGTGTGTGTGTGTGTGTGCACTACAGACAACGTCTACCTTGTGGTATTTACAGTGAATCACTATGAATATCACAAGCTGTCTAGACACAGATGGATATATATCAGACCAAGTCCAGAAAAAAATTGATGAGATACACACCAAAATTCCAAGGCAAACAAAATTTAAAATAATTTTATATTATCTTGTATTCAATTCTATTTTTGTCCAGTTTACTGTGTGTTTTTGCGATAGGTATGGAGGCGACTGGACTGGATTATATTGGAAGCACAAGAAGACTATGTGTTAGTGAATGTTTTCATAACTGAGTATGTACAACTGTGTGTGATTGTAATGTAGTGAGGAATTTTTGTATATTGATTGACAGTGAGTTGTAATTAGTGGAGTTAAAAAAATTGTACTATATCAAATGTTGAAATAAAATATTTATTCGAATAAGAATACTGTTTGACTATCAAATTTTGTGCAGTTGTAGTTTATTCAATTTAAATATTTATTTCTAATTGTGTAGTGTAGAATAGTACTGTTTACAAAAACATTTATTATATATATATATATATATATGTTTGATATCATCAAACAAAAATCATATCGTTATACTCAACAATCACCCCCTTTTGATGATGACAAACATATACTAAGATTTTGAATGTGATAAATGTGTGTGATTGTGTAATACAGTAGTTCCCCTATTTGTATGCTCCCCCTACAACTGAACTCCCCCTATATGGATGCATAAATTTGAAAATTAAGAAACTTTTCAATCATAATACCAATTTTAATGAACATTCTATAAATGTTTATTCATCCATCAAAATCTTAATCATTCTCCCCATTTTGTTATCATCAAAAGAATAATAGAAATTGAAACGGTGATGAATAAATACTAAAAATATAAAATCAAATCAAGAGGGAAAATATATATCGTAAATCTCATTTAATCGAACAAAAATCATAATATTCTTCAAACTAGAAGCAAATTTCACTTTTTGGGATGACGGATTTACGATTGTTTTTATAAAACGAGGAGAGTTTTTAAATTTCAAATATGGGGTTTATTTATAATTTTCAAATAAATTTCAAATTTAAATACAAAATAATTTAAAATTATTTAAGCACTTTCTAACCACACATAACCGCTAGGACTTTTAAATGGGGTTAGTAGTTACTTAAATTTTATCCTCTCTTATGAGTTCCATCCATGCATAACCGCGAGGACTTTTAAGTGAGAATGAAAGCACATAGAGATTAAGGTGATTCATCCATGCATAACCGTGAGGACTTTTAAATGGAAGTGAATACCAAGGATAGTTTATTTATTATTTAATAATTTCATCAAAAATTTTCCTTAATTCCAAATATAATTTAAAATCCCCACAGTATATAAAATAATGATGGATGATAGAAGAATGGTAATAACATAAGATGATCGTGAAATAAGCACCAATTTAAAGGTATTATAAAATTTGTTCAATTATCATTTAACTTGAATAAACAATCAAGAATATTTAAAAAATTGGATAATGATCAATCAATTTCTATGATCCCCAAACCTAAGCGTAACCTTGAAATCTATCCTCCAAAAGGGGTTTTATAAAAAGATCAGTGTAACAACCCAGAAAATTAGAACCAAATTTTATAACATCTTTACATCGAATGGATGACTACAGATGCCCTGGATTGGTTAGCTCCAAGGAAGGGGTTACAGTGGTAGTTGTCCGGACGTACTTGTTGATTGTCCGGATATGCGAGAGTCTCTCTTCCCTGTTGGACATAGAGAACAAGGAATAAGGTATCTTTGGTTTCGTTTAGATCCAGAACGAACTAGTAAATGGATGTATGTCTGACATTGGATTTTATTCCATGATGATTGATTTCTATTGAATATATATCTGTTTGATGGCGGAGAATTTATTCTCTTGCTTAACACCCTACTCTGAGACGTACGAGCTCAGAGGTTATATATTGGTAGACATCAGCCACAAGGCGTGAATTGTCAGTGTGGCATCCTAAGATGCAAATGATCAAGGCTTATTGTTGAAAATCAGAGCCTTGTGGTTGATGATCAAAGCACAGCTTTAATTAGCATAGCTTAGTGTATAGCGTTACTTCACGAGCCTCACACCCCCGGTATGAACCAGAAACGGGAGAGGACAGCAGGGAGGACATACGTTTTTTTCTAGCTGGGAGTACTGTCATGATATGGAGCCCGGACATTTTTACTTATGTAGATGATGGAATGAGGCGCCACAGATTTGAGTCCCTAGTGGCTCTTTATTTATGCCCCATAGGGCGGGGAAACGTATTGTTCAGGAATAACCAATCCACTAATGTATTTGTTGACTGGCCCTACAAGATCCAGGTGTAGTTGTGGTTGTATCCTGAGGCTCGGGATAGAGAGTCTCGAATTCGTTA
The DNA here is from genome assembly GCA_030737875.1 of Allium sativum. Taxonomy (NCBI): domain Eukaryota; kingdom Viridiplantae; phylum Streptophyta; class Magnoliopsida; order Asparagales; family Amaryllidaceae; genus Allium; species Allium sativum. The sequence goes on along the minus strand of CM060918.1, from coordinate 968,566,984 downwards.
AGGATGATCCCTTGCCTTGGTTCATGATGGAAATCCAACTTCCAATACAACACCAAGCGGTTTTGATTGTATAACTAGTATGGTGACATAGTATATGGTAGCTATGCCATCTATGATTGATATATTATGATTGAAATGTTTTTGAAACATATATACACTAATAATAATTTCAAATCTGTTTTATCATATCAAGCATTTTTGACCATTATAAGGTAAAACTCTATCCTCCGGTTTGCGTTGCATTGTGTGATGGGACTTGAGTCTTATAATGGTTTCATTTTTCTAAAGAGCATTGCGTTGTTTAACGATTTACTTTATTTACGCACTGGCAATCCAATGGAGTAAACCCATTCCGCATTAGCTGCGTGGTCTTATGATTAGCCTTATTATTAAATAGGTTAAATAAGATTTGTCATACCAGTCCCATGACTGACTCGTAGTTTGTTTCACTTTGCAAACTCAGGTGCCCTCTTTTCCACACAGGAAGCCTTGTATTCAGGTTTAGCAGACTCATTCTGGATAGCTATGGAGCTGAAAATGGATCCTATCATTTCTATTATGCTGTTCGGACTTCATTTAGTATATTATGTTTGATTCCGTTGCAGACATTTTATATTAAGTTGAAAACTGTAATATGTTCTAAGTATGATCCTATTATGTTGTGTAACTCTGATGATATATTATTCCCAGTGTAATTTGATGTACTTTATCTGCTGTAATTCTATATTTATGTTCTGCTGTTATTGTTTATGTGTTATATTCCAATGATTATCCTTACTTTCGAACTACGGGAGTTTGGTGTTATCACAGTTGGTATCAGAGCTTTGGTTAATCTTAGCTCCGGAATATAACATATAAACAAACTTGACAGAAATAGAATCAACAGTATTCTAAGGTGGATAACTCATTATAGATAGGATCACTAATGTCCTAAAATGAGTATAGCAGAATAAAATATACCCCCATAGATTCGTTTACATTTATATATATGTCTCTATGCTTTACAATATCTATTTTGTAGGCCTGACTCCTTGTCTGCTATTTGCAGACATAGTAGAAATGAGTGGCAGAAATAGAAGAAGTAGTGCTATGGTTCAACAATCTAATGAGCCAATTGTACCCCCACAACTAGAACTAGATCTTGAAGCTCTAGTAAAGAGGTATCGAAATCTGGATGGAGTTCCATACTCGGGCAAAGAGTCCGTTATTGAAGCACAAGCATGGATGCGTTCTTCTGAGAGAAATTTTGAAGGCTTAAGGCTGAGAGGTGATCAGAAAAGACTAATAGCATCTTGGGCACTCAAAGGCGAAGCTTTAATATGGAGGGAAACTGTTACTGAAGAAAATACAGAAGGTAGTATTACATGGGATAGATTTAAAGAAATGTTTGCAGAAAAATTTATTCCTCCAGAAGTAACTGAGCGATTATATGATGAGGTTTAAAATCTGAAACAAGGAGATATGACCATCGAAAAATATCAGAATAAATTCAATGAATTTTCTCGCTTTGCCCCAGAACTAATTCGAGATCCTATAAGGAAGAATCTGAGATTTATACACGAACTTCAAAAGAAATACGAAGGTTGAGTATTTGCTCATGTGAATCTTCCATTTTCTGAGATGATACAAATGGCTTATCGCTATGAGTATATTGATGAGCAACATGGTTTGGAAGATGAAGAGGAAAGCAGTTCTAGCAGCAAAAGGAAGTTTGAAACTGGTAGCCCTGAGGCAGGTACGAAGCCTGAGGTCAGTAAGAAGCTTAAAGCTAATAAGAAAAGGGTTAGATCTAAGAAGGAACCATTAACGACTGCCACGTGCTCTAACTGCAATAGGCAAGGACATTTGTTGATAAATTGCAAATATTTGAAGAAACGAAAGAATAACGGATCTAAATCCAATTAGAAGTCTCAAGAGACCAGAGAATGCAATCTTTGCCATAATCCTAGACATGTAAAGAAAGATTGCTGGCTTTTGAAAGCGACCAACGTGGCTCAAGTCAATAAAGTGTCAGAAGCTCCAGTACCCTCGACTAGTAGGGAAAGGCCAGATGTTTTGGAAGGCACTCTAACTGTCAACAATATCCCGGTTAAAATATTGTTTGACATAGGCGCGTCACAAAGTTTTATTTTGAGTAATATGGTTAAGAAATTGAATTTGAAATTGAGAAATCTTAAGGAATCGATTAGGGTTCACAATCCGATAGGAGGTTCTCTTGTTCTCAGTTTATATTGCAGAGTGCCAGTCTCTTATTCTTATTATCGTTTTTCATTTGATTTGATTGTTATGGATCTTACTGAGTTCGATATTATACTTGGGTTGGATTGGTTAACCAATTGAAGCCGATGTTAAGTGTGCAGAAAGAATCGTTAAGGCGAAGACCAAGTATAAAATTTTTATAACGATACCATGCATAGGTCCGAATTCAAATAGAAAAGAATTTTGATCTGCTCTTGTGTTTCTCCTGCTGCTATTGAAGATATCCATGTCGTTAAAAATTATGCAAATGTGTTCGAAGAAGTTGATAGCTTACCTTCGCGAAGAGAAATTGAATTCCGAATGCAAGGCCAGTGGTGCATCCTATTCGAAGAATGACATGGAAATAAAAAGAAGAATTGGGTAATCAAACTAAACAGCTTTTATGGAAGGGCCTGATCAGGCCTAACCATTTGAATTGGGGAGCAGCAGTAGTGTTTGTTCCAAAGTTAGACGGTACTCTCAGACTGTATGTAGATTACCGAGATCTCAACAAGCAGACACTCAAGAATAAATATCCATTACCTCGTATAGATGATTTATTGGATCGTTTGAATGGAGAAAAAGTATTTTCTAGAGTGGACCTAGCTACAGGTTTCCATCAACTGCGGGTTGCCGAAGAATGTGTTCCTTTGACAGCTTTCAGGGGTTCAAACATATTTTATGAGTGGTTAGTAATGCCGCTCGGCTTATGTAACGCTCGTGCTTATTTTGTGGATTTGATGAATCGATTATTCCACGATGTCTTGAATAAATTTGTGCTAGTTTTCATTGACGACATTTTAATCTTCTCTAAGTCAACTACTGAGCATGAGAAACATTTGGAACAAGTTTTGGAAATTCTGAGAAAGAATGTATTGAAAGACAAATTCTCTAAATGCATTTTTAGCAAGAAGAAGTGAAGTTCCTCGGTCATGTAGTATCGAAGTAAGGAATTTCAGTGGATCCAAGTAAGATCACCACCATTCAAGATTGGAAGCAGCCTAACACACCTATTAAAGTCTGAAGTTTTCTAGCATTGGCTGGCAATTATCATAAATTTGTTAAGGATTTTTCGAAGCTATCTTGTCCATTAATGAAACTTACCAAAGAAACATACAAAGTTTAATTGGACATTTGAATGTGAGGCAGCTTTCCAAGAGATGAAACTACGGTTGACTACTGCTCTAGTGTTGACTATTATTGATGGCAATCAAGATTTGAAAGTCTGGACAAATGCTTCTATTGAAGGTATTGGTGCGATATTAATGCAAAAAGGCAAAGTAGTTGCTTATGCTAGCCGTCAGTTGAAGTCACATGAGAAGAGATATCCTACTCATTATCTTGAGTTGTTAGCCATCGTGTTTGCTTTGAAAATATGGAGGCACTATCTTTTGGGTGAGAAGTTTGAATTTTATACAGACCATAAATCATTGAAATATTTGTTCACCCAGAAAGACTTGAATTTGAGGTACAGCGTTGGTTAGAATTTCTTGCGGCCTATGATCTGGACATCTTGTATACTGCAGGGAAAGCCAATGTTGTAGCCGATGCGCTCAGTAGGAAGAATTCGATTATCGCCAATCTTATCATTACTCCTTCATTGATTGACAAAATCTCTGCTCTTTAGAAGGATGATGAATTTATTCAGAGAATTAGTAAAAGAGTTCGGGAAGGCGAACCCTCGAGTTTCCAGATTGATAAGAAGGGAGTTCTGAGGTTATTAGGCCGAATTTGTGTTCCGAATATTTCTAAGCTCAAAAGAGAAGTAATGGATGAATGCCATAAATCCAAGCTTAGTATTCATCTGGGGGTGAGTAAAATGAATCACGATCTCAAGCGCACGTTCTGGTGGAAATCTATGAAAAGAGACATTTCCATTTATGTCAGCAGGTGTTCTACTTGCCAGCAAGTCAAGAGTGATCAGCAAAAACCTGCCGGATTGTTACAACCACTAGAGGTTCCAAGTTGGAAATGGGATCAAATTTCCATGGATTTCATTGATGGCTTGCCCTGAATTAGGAAAGGTAATGACAGTATTTGATCGTAGATTGTTTCACGAAGACCGCCCATTTTATTCCTGTCAGATCCTCTAGAACAACTCAAAGTCTGACAAAAATTTATTTCAAAGAAATCGTTAGACTACATGAAGTTCCCAGTAGCATTGTTAGTGATCATGATTCGATATTCGCTAGTAAATTCTGGGAAGCATTCCAAGAAGAGCTGGCAATAAAGTTGAATCTGAGCACTGCTTTTCACCCTCAAACAGATGGCCAGACTGAGAGGGTGAACCGTATACTAGAAGATTTGTTGAGAGCATGTATTCTTGATTTTGGAGGATCATGGGAAGATCACTTGCATTTGGTTGAGTTCTCTTATAATAACAGTTACCAAGAAAGCTTACAAATGTCGCCATTCGAAGTATTGTATGGCAGGCCATGTAGATCTCCCGCGTGTTGGGTAGAACCATGCAATAGACCAGTATTGGGTCCCGACATGATTCGTGAAGCTTCGGATAAGGTCGATTTCATTAAGAAGCGATTGCTAACAGCTCAAAGCCGACAAAAGAGTTATGCGGATTCAAGAAGAAGGGATTTAGAATTTGCTGTCGGTGATTATGTGTACTTGAGGGTTTTGCCCACTGAGAGGTGTAGTTCGTTTCAGGAGGACTAGGAAGTTGGTGCCTAGACTCATTGGTCTGTTTCCTATTATCGAAAGAATTGGAACTCTTGCTTATAGGGTTCAGTTGCCTGACTGGTTGCCAAAGGTACATGATGTATTACATGTGTATCAACTTCGAAAGCATGTACATGATCCAGACTTGATTGTGGAGGAAGCTGCATAGCAAGTTTTGGAGATTACCCCAAGCTTAGCAGTAAGAAGGGAGTCGGTAAAGATCATTGGCAAAGAAACCCGAGTTCTGAGAAATAAGAGAATTCGTCTAGTCAAAGAGCAGTGGAGCGGAGATCCTAGAGACTGTACATGGGAGACCGAGGATAGCATCAAACAGGCTTATCCCCAATGCAGAGTGTATATCTTTGATTTGCTCTGGTGCAAGGTATATTTACAATATTTTACATTTTCCATTTTGTTTCCTACTTTACTGTTATTTCCTTTTCAGGTGCGAGAAGTTTTTAAGTGAGGGAGATTGTAACAACCTGGAAAATTAGAACCAATTTAAAATTTTTATTTGGCTATTATATTGAATTCTAAATAGTTAAAATAATTTATTTTAAATAATAACAATTAAAAATTATTTAAATCTAATTTAGAACGAGTATATTTATTTTAATTATAAAAAGGAGTTAGAAATAGCGCGACAATTTGAAAATTTGAATTTGAACTTTGACGTAATGTATATGATTCAAAATAAATTGGATTTCAGTAAAACCAAAAATATTTAAATCTATTTAATTATATCTTTCCAACGGATCTGAAAAATTGAAATTTCATAGCGCGAATAAAAAGTTATAGCCAGATGAATATTCAAATAGTCGTTGTGGTATTTAATATAATATATAAACCATATAAATAGCCGTTTTGCAAACGATCTCCGTTTTCGACGAAACCACTCTGGTTGGATCCGGAATGTCAAATTATTGCAAGATCCCAATCATCATAATTTTTGGAATCAATATGTAAGCGTGGCAAAAGAAAATGTGTTTTGTCAATTTCAGTCAATTTTGATCGACCAGAAAATGGCAATTTTTCAAACGGTCTCCAAATTCGACGAAATTAATTTTTTTAGGACTGTATCGTCAAAACATAGCTAGATTTATTTTTCGGAAATTTTTGGAGTCAGTCGGTGGCCCCGGTAAATCAAAATGTACAATCAAATTAAATAATTAAATGTTTTATATTTTAATTTAAAGAAAAATGGACTGAAACTATCAAACGGGCTGATGAGACCTAGTTCATTGTGTCTGGAATAGGGGTATTGGGCTAGGGGCGACATTCCCTGGGCTGTATTTGGGGTTAGTAGAAATAAATGTGCCTTTTAGTGATAAATTAATTTAATAATATTATATTATTAATATTGGAAAATCAAAAACCCTAATACTCATTTGTTTATCACCTCCATCCACAAATTAAATGGCTGATATTCTCCTAATTTCCCCCTTCGATTTGTCTCGATTCCCATAACAAAATACATCGACCCTGAAGACAATTCGGTAGAGGATCTCTTGATCTTTAAATCCATACCGATTTGGGGATTTATAGTGGCGTGAGGAGGGAGATACTCGAGCACAAAGTGGGCTTGTTCGGCGTCGTTTCCAGGGGGCAGGGGGCCGACGAGTTGAGCAACCTTGCTGAAGTAGGAGGGCGATGCGTAGGGGCATCTCGGGGTGGCGCCTGATCAAGCGCAGGAGGTTGGTGGCGGTTGGAAACTGCAACCCTAATTTTGAGCTATTGGGTTTGACGGTCGACAATTAGTTTTGGAGGAGAAGGTGTTTATATTAATTAATTAAATTATTTATTATCTTTTAAATGTTATCAACCTTTGTAAAATCATATCTTCGTCATACGATAACGAAATTCAATGAAACAGGAAGCGTTGGGACCGTAAATTCGAGATCTAACAGAAGAGACCGTAGAATTTTTGGAGCCTTCTACAATTTTAGAAGAAATACAAAGCGATGTGAGATTTCTGAATCCAAATTAAATAAATAAAAATTATATTAGGTTGCAGACGGAGTTTAGAAACTCCCAACACCCATCGTCCACAGACCATAGACGACTTGATTGTATTGCGGTGAATTTGATTGTGATTGTGGTAATTTGATTTTGGTTGAAACGAAATCGATCGTGTTTGTGTAAAATTCATTGTATAATAGGAAAAAAATTGTATTAGGAAAATATGACCCTTGTATCGTTGCGAGGCCTACGTTAGCGCGAGGAGCCGTACTAGGGACGGTGCCGGTTTTAATTACCCTGCCGTTATGCTGCCGAAATTTTCTGAAATATTTATGTTTTGTAAATTATTCATGTTATGATATAAAATTAGTTAAAAAACAAAGATTAGATTTTTTATTGTATATATTAAATTAAAAATGATCATTAATTGTAATGAAAAATTGTTCAACAATAAATTCCCATATTTATTGTAAGTGAAAATGATCATTATTATGAATTAAATTGTTTAACAATAAAAAGTTATATTTTTTATTGTAAATAAGAAAAGTGAAAAATGATTCATTGTTTAAATAAAAAGTTAAACAATAAAAATCTCATTTTTATTGTGTATACAAAATATACGGAAATGAACATTATTTGAATAGAAAATATTTTAGCAATAAAAATCTCATTTTTATTGTATATACAAAATATATGGAAATGAACATTATTTGAATAGAAAATATTTTAACAATAAAAATCTCATTTTTATTGTATATAAAAAATATATGGAAATGAACATTATTTGAATAGAAAATACTTTAACAATAAAAATATAACTTTTATTGCATATACAAAATATATGGAAATGAACATTATTTGAATAGAAAGTATTTTAACAATAAAAATCTCATTTTTATTTATATACAAAATATGTGGAAATGAACATTAGTTGAATAGAAAAGTTGTTCAAAAATAAAAATAAATTTGTTTTATTTTATATATATAGAATGATCATTATATGTTGGCTTAAAAATTCACATTTTTATTATAGGTTAAAAATGATCATTAGTTGAAACGAAAAATGTTTTTACATTGAAATTTACATATTCATGTAAATGAAATCATTAGAAAAAGATTCATTGGTTAATAAAAAATGTTTTTAAAGATTCTTGTTTGATAAGAATAGTTCAACATTAAGAAGGTTACATTTTCATGTAATATAAAAATATTACATTTTCTATGCAATATGAAAAGACTACATTTTTAAGTAATATAAAACGACTACATTTTCATGTAATATAAAAAGACTACATTTTCATGTAATATAAAAAGACTACATTTTTATGCAATATAAAAAGATTACATTTTCTATGCAATATAAAAAGATTACATTTTCATATAATATAGAAAATATTACATTTTCATCTAATGTAGAAAAGTTTACATTTTCAAAAGTGCTAAAAATGATGTAACATAAAAGATTACATTTATATGTAAGGAAGATTCATTAAAAGTGTTCATAGTTGTTTAAAATAATGTAACATAAAAGATCACATTTTTATGTAATAATGATTCATTAAAATATTCATAGCCAGTTAAAAATGTTTCTACATTAAATTTACATTTTTAATGTATAGTTGAATCGTTAGAGAGATACAAGATTTACTAAAATGTTATAACATTAAATTTTACATTTTTAATATAAATGAATCAATGAAAAGGATTCATTATTTGAAAACATGTCGTAACATTTAAAATTACATGTAAAGAATGGTTCATAAAAAAGATTTGTTTTTGACAATATGTTTTTACATTAAAAATCACATTTTTAGTGTAAGTAGGATTCATTAAAATATTTTATTTTAACATGTATATGAAGAAAAATGATTTAAGATCGTCAAATGAATTATATTTTTTTATATATAAATATAAATTAAAATAAAACGAATTGCGCCGCTGTAGTTCGTGATTTGGAATCGTAACTTTAAACGATTATACCGAGAGATCCAACCATCAATTTTCTCAAAACTAGAACCGTTCGGTTCGCCTTGGAAAGATCTTTTGTGACGGCCGGGAATTTCGCTCGATCCGAATCAGTCGTTAAACTGATCTAGACCGTTCGAAACCCCTGAACGTTGAGAACAGGACAAATCAGAACACAAACAGAAGAACATTTCATTGTATATTATAACAATACCATCAGATACAAGAATATATAGAGTATAAATGAATAAATTACATTCGATAAATATCAGAGATTACAATAAATTACATAGCAGCGGAAAAATAATATAAAGCACAACAGAAGGTGATATACGGATACAGAGCTTTCCGGATATCATTCCAGCTGTAAACCAGGATCCTGTGAATATAAATCTGCAAAACCAAAACTACTAGCTGCCCATGCGGAAAATAGGGGCACCCAGAGTTTAGGTTAAAACAATAAACTCCAGGTCAGTCATGTGACTGGTGTGAGAACTAAAACAGTTATTTAAAGCTTTACTTTAAAAGAGAGTAATTCAAGGGACCACGCCGTATAGCACGGAACGGGTTTCCTCCCAAGAATACCAGTGCATAGAATAAACAACGCAATGCTTTTTCGAAAAATGAAGCTATTATAAGACCCAGGTCCCATCACACAATGCAACGCAAGCCGGAGGATAGGGTTTTCCCTTATAATAGCCAAACATGCTTGGTACGTTTAAAACAAATCATTTGATACTATAATAAGTGTATAGTGTCAAAACAATTTCAATCATAAATATAAATCATAGGCGGCATAGCTACCATCTACTATGTCGCCATACTAGTTCTACAATTAAAACCGAATTACACGTATTGGAAATTGGATTCCGTCATGAGTCGAGGCAAGGGGCAAGCTCCTCTCCGCGTTCGAGACACTCTAGCAAATGCCTCAGGGTTACGCACTCTGGGCAACCCCGGATCTTCAGGGCCGGTCCTCACTTACGTTAGAGGATTAATTATGCCTGAACACACGTTTCCCGGTCCTTACAGACCTATAATCGAGGCGCCTTGCATTCCAACAACCACATAGGTGAAAAGTATATAAATGTCAGGGCTGGTAAGTCACTGACACCACCAAAGCTAGAAAGAAACGTCGTGCTCTCCCTGGAGTCACTATCCCGTTTTTGACTCATACCGAGGTGTGAGGCTTGCGAATTCACGCTATACACAAAGCTACGCCACAAAGGCCATGCTTTGATCATCAACCACAAGACTTTGCTTTTCAACAGAAGCCTTGATCATTGCATCTTAGCGTGCCACACAGGCAATTCACGCCATGCAACTGATGTCCATCGATACACAACCTCTGAGCTCGTACGTCTCAGAGAAGGGCGTTAAGCAAAAGAATAAATTCTCCGCCGCCAAACAGATGTATATTTAATAGAAATCAATCAACACAGAATAAAATCCAATGTCAGACACACAATCCATTTACAAGTCCGTTCTGGGTCTGAACGAAACCGGAGGCACTTTCCTCGCATATCCATCCATCTGCAAGTACGTCTGGATGACCACCAACTATTTCCATCCTCTTGGGTGTACAGCCCAATCAGGATCGTCGGTAATTACCCAAACGATGTGAAGACTTCCGGTCTTCAGCCACCGTCTTCATCTTCGACGTATCGTCGAATCGGTTATTCAGAGTGGGTGTAAACCCGGACTTTCCGAACAACCCGCATATATTTAAAAACAAATGTTACACAAACACAACATACGCCTCATTCCAATTCATTAGTCACTAACCGTAAATTAGCAAGAGAACAATTTCCCAAATATTAACCCCGAAGGCCGAAACCAACATCAGATCAATACCCAGGAAACCATTCTTCTTAGCCAACCTACAACTAGTTTCTAAATTCCACATTCTTAGGGAAAAGTTCCCATTAATTTTATCCAAGATAAATTCTTTAAAATTTATCCTGTAATCTTCCTTTGGATGTCATTTAAAACCAAATTATGGTTTTCCCAACTAGTCGAGATTAGAGAACCACAACGAAGCAATTATTTATTTTATTTCCCAATCCCAACCTATTCATCCCATGAAGCAAAACTGGTGATACTCCATATCTAACACCACGGTGTTATCGGTAAAATTAATTACCATTTCACGTTCAATTCTAATTAAAGATTTAACTATCGCTTTGGAGCAAAACTGGTAATACTCCATTCTTGCTCCTTTTCTAAATTTGGTAATTTAGATTACAAATTCACATTTCAATCTAATTGCAGATTCATTAAAACTCCTTTTACTGGGTTAAAGAACTAGGTGTTATTTAAAACACAGTTCACGACAAACCCAAATCACATTCTATTTATTATCGGGTTAAAGAACTAGTGTTATTTAAAACACCATTCACGATAAACCCATTTAAATATATTAGAAATTCTGATTATTTAAAACCCCTTTTTAAATCTAATTTATTTATTTAAAAATAATCGGGTTTTAAATTTAGTTCAAAACTAGTTCATTTCGATAAAAATCCATTTTTATCTTTTCAAATATGGAGTTTTTCATCCCAATTCTTCCCAAATCATTTCTTATGATTTTACATAAATTATTACTATTTTTAATAATTTTATCAAGGCCCGTACAGTCGATTTCCATCAACGGCCATCGAACTGCACTTACAACGACCTTTTTCGAATTTGATTTGGACGTATCTCCAAATCCAACCATTAGATTTCAAATTTCAAATATTCGTTAGAAAGCTCTTTTCGATACGAACCCAACGGTTCCGGTTTTAGGAGAATCCGACGGTCGGATCTCCCGTAATGTCCGTTTGGAATAAATGGTCGAAATTCACGAACTGCCGCGGCACGGCGCGTTCTATTCAGGCCATTATATTATATATATAATATATATAATATATATTTCGTCGATTTCTATTTAAAACGAATTATATAACTAGTTTTAAAATCGTTTCAAAAGCAATTTCAACTTTCTTTTCAATTCAAATCAAAATTGAATTCTTCTTTATCAATTTGTTTTAAAATTCATTTCTATTCAATTCAAATTACAATTCAATTTGAATTCATTTCAATTCGCTTTCTATTCAATTTGAATTCGGTTTCAATTTAATTCAATTCCAAAGTCGTTTTCTATTCGATTCAATTCAAATTGGTTTTCTATTCGATTCAATTCAAATTGGTTTTCTATTCGATTCAATTCAAATTGGTTTTCTATTTGAATCAAATTCGTTATATATTCAATTGAAATCACATTCGTTTTCTATTTAATTCATTTCGAAATCGTTATATATTCAATTCATTTCGAAATCGTTATATATTCAATTCATTTCGAAATCGTTATATATTCAATTCATTTCGAAATCGTTATATATTCAATTCATTTCGAAATCGTTATATATTCAATTCATTTCGAAATCGTTATATATTCAATTCATTTCGAAATCGTTATATATTCAATTCATTTCGAAATCGTTATATATTCAATTCATTTCGAAATCGTTATATATTCAATTCATTTCGAAATCGTTATATATTCAATTCATTTCGAAATCGTTATATATTCAATTCATTTCGAAATCGTTATATATTCAATTCATTTTGAAATCGTTATATATTCAATTCATTTCGAAACCGTTATATATTCAATTCATTTCGAAATCGTTATATATTCAATTCATTTTGAAATCGTTATATATTTAATTCATTTTGAAATCGTTATATATTCAATTCATTTCGAAATCGTCATATATTCAATTCATTTCGAAATCGTCATATATTCAATTCATTTTGAAATCGTTATATATCCAATTCATTTCGAAATCGTTATATATTCAATTCATTTCGAAATCGTTATATATTCAATTCATTTTGAAATCGTTATATATTCAATTCATTTCGAAATCGTTATAAATATCGTTCGCGTCAAAATGGCGCATCACTAATCAACACGGCTATATATATTCTATTTCAAATATTTCTTTTTGTCAACGCACGACTAATCTCAACGAATGAGTACCGTCCATGTGTGACTATTTTTGTTAAAATATTTCGTTCAACACATGACTAATCTCAACGGATGAGTACAGTCAACACATGAACCTTTATTTTATAGATAAAGATGTAAATTTTATTATTAAAATATTTCGTTCAACACATGACTAATCTCAACGGATGAGTACAGTCAACACATGAACCTTTATATTATATATAAAGATGTAAATTTTATTATTAAAATATTTCGTTCAACACATGACTAATCTCAACGGATGAGTACAGTCAACACATGAACCTTTATATTATATATAAAGAAGTAAATTTTATTATTAAAATATTTCGTTCAACACATGACTAATCTCAACGGATGAGTACAGTCAACACATGAACCTTTATATTATATATAAAGATGTAAATTTTATTATTAAAATATTTCGTTCAACACATGACTAATCTCAACGGATGAGTACAGTCAACATATGAACCTTTATATTATATATAAAGATGTAAATTTTATTATTAAAATATTTCGTTCAACACATGACTAATCTCAACGGATGAGTACAGTCAACACATGAACCTTTATATTATATTATTCTTTATCTTCTAGATTGGAATGAGGCCCAATCAATCACCATATAAAATTAATTATATGGATTTTCATACAGCATATGTATATAACAATGAAAAATAATCAACCATCAACCAAAGTGCACTACACTGTATAAGCATCAAATATAGATATATAACGCTTATAACAGTCTGTCAATCTATCGATCGACATATTAATCAATCAGGATGAGTGAACTTCATATTTCATCCCAACACCCGTGTGGGGTTTCAAACAATCAAACATAGATTTTTGTTGTGCAGTTGGGCGATGTGTAAAATTTATCGACCCAATCAATGTCCTTCAAATAGGTGTACATAAACAAACCGTCCGGTTTGTAAATGAATATTTATTTTATTCACTTTCACTGTATTCATATTCACGTTAAAAATTATATTTTTAACGATAAAACATTTTATTTCGACATATGAATATCTATTCAGTTCATTCTTTTTATAAAATGATATTTTTATTTTTCTAACTTATTTTAGGAAATTTCGGCGGCATAACGGCACGATACTAGAAACGGGACGAGGCCTAGCCTTATCCCCGGTCTAGTGAAGGCCCACGCCATTCACACATCAATCAAATCCATTCATTCTCACCAAACAATTCAATTTCAAATCAAATCATCTAACTAATTTTTGCAATCAAAACATACAAGTCCATGGTCTGTGGACGATTGTGTCGGGTGCTACTAAGCACCGTCTGCATCCTAGTATATATATATAAATAGAAATGAAATTGAAAGGTGAGAAATTCTCACCTATAGCTATCCAATCATCTTGACTCTTCATTGATAGAAAACTTCATTGCTATCGCATCTTCTTCATCTTCGTTGCTCGTAGCTACTACATATATAAAAATCACATTTTTATTTGTTGATGTCTTTAAAAGAAAAAGCATATTTTTATACTCGCTTCCTACATTTAAAAATCGAATTTTTATTCCGTTATTCAATATATAAAAATCGAATTTTTACTACTATGTTATATAGATAAAAATTATATTTTTATCACGCTATTTTCCATATAAAGATTTCGCCTTTATAAAAACATAGACTTCGCCTTTTCAAATTTAAAGATTTCATCTTTATAAAAATCTCATTTTTATTTTTCTACACATATAAGGATGATATTTTTATTATTCCTATCATGTAAAAATTATATTTTTTTTTCTCTCTACCTAACCAAAAATCATATTTTTACATCTTCTATATAGTAAAGACTATATTTTTAATACCTTAAAAATATAAAAGTCATATTTTTATTACTTTAAAAATATAAAAATCATATTTTTAATCTTTCTCATGTATAAAAATTTGATTTTTTCTTATCCTACTGTTAGAAATTCGATCTTTCCACTCTAAAAAATTCGATCTTTCCTATAAAAAAATCGGTTTTTAAAGTTAACTAAATTCAGTTTTTAAACTTAACTACATGCAGTTTTTTAAACTTAACTAAATCAGATTTTAAACTAAATTAAAAGTAAAAAAAAAACTTACTGTCTCTTTCAGGGGGGAGCGGATTCGCTGTTGTCGACGGAAGGGGGGAGGAAGCTGCTCGCTGGCGTCGCAGGCGAGGGGGAAGGTGGCGTGTCGGAGCTCTGGCGAAGTCGAAAGGGGGTGTGCGGTGAGGCTGGCGTCGGGGTTTGGGATTGGGGCCACGGTTCTCATCGTCGAAGAGGTAGGGTGGCTCGAGGGTGGAGGCGCCAGTCTTCTGAGGTGGAGGCGCGACCAGGGGGTGGAGGCGATGGCGGCGCCTCCGACGGGGGAAAGGGGCTGGAGCGATAATTTTTTTCTTTTTCCTTTAAATTGATTTGCAGAATGAACGGGGGGGGGGGGGGGGCAGAACGAAATAAAGGGGAGAAAGGGTTTTTTTTTATTTAATTAATTAATTTTCAAAAAGTTGACTTTTACATACGACCTCGAAACGAGGCCCACCGCCTGTCGTCCATAGCGTATTACCCCCATTCCGAACACAATGGGATATGTATCGTAGGCTGATTTGGTCGTTTCGATCAGTTTCCGCTGAATTTACATTTAAATCATTATATTGAATTTTAAACGTACATTTCAAATTACCGGGGTCACATACTAACTAGAAAATTTTCAGAAAAATATTTTCTAGCTTCGTATTGACGATACGGTCCTAACAAAACTAGTTTCGTCGAATTCTGAGACCGTTAGAAAAATGGCCATTTTCCAGTCGATTAAAATCAACTGAAACTGGTCAAACGCGTTTTCCTTTGCCACGCTCACATATTGATTCGAAAAATTATGAAATTTGAAATCTAGCAATAATTTGACGTCACGGACCCAACAAAAGTGGTTTCGTCGAAATCCGAGGTCGTTTGCAAAATTTCCATTTTTAAGGGCCTGAATTCCATAGCGACTATTCAGAATTTTCAACTGGACATATCTTTTGATTCCCGCTATGAAATTTTGATTTTTCGGATTCGTTGGAAAGATATCATCAATTAGATCCTAAGGTTTTTGGTTTCACTAAAATCCGGATTGTTTTGCACCCGGTACATCCAATTGAAGTTTGAAATCGAATTATCGAACTACCGCGCCATTTTCAATTCTATTTATAATTATATATAAATATTTATATTCTATCGACGACGTATATAATATATACGTTCTAATTATATTCAAAATAAATTTCTCGTCGATATTATTTAAAATAATCTATTTTAAATATTCAAAATTCGCTAAAATTGCCAAAATAAAAATTTTAAACTGGCCCAGATTCTCCGGGTTATTACAATCTCCCCCACTTAAAACTTTTCGTCCCCGAAAAGGAACAAGGTCGAAAGTGGTTTGATTAATCAGCTCTACGTTCGATCTGGCTTCTATTCTCCAACTCTTTAGTTTCTGAGAATTTTCAAAATTTCAAAAATTTGGCTAACACCCTAAATTTTCGAAAAATTTCGCCATAACCTCCCCTGCCCCGGGAGCATCGGGGAATTTCAAATAGCTTCCCCGGTCCTTCAGATCTCAAAAAGAAAAAGAAAAAGCCAAGCGGCTAGCCAATAGGCTCATAAAATCATCATCACCCAAACAAAACAGTAAATTATGTAGTAAACATGTACCTATTTGTCGGGCAAACAAATTTTATTCTCTGCTCTAGCCTCCTTGCTATGACATGTTCAATGTAAGTATAGGTATATGCAAGCAAATGCGACCAATTTTCAATATAGTTCAATATTTGATACAATTAGGCATAAATGGTTAAAATTATCAAATAAATAAACAAACAACACAAACAGCAATCAATTAGTGAATTAGAGTTTCAAATTCATAAATTTGATACATATATATAAAGAAAATCATGTTTTTGATGCCAATTCACAACAATGTGTTCTAGTTATATAAATTTTGGTCCTCACACCAGTCTAATGGAAATATATAGTCATCACACCTTCGTTACTCGAACATGAATACTAATGACGACTAGTCAATCATCAGAATCATCTTCGGGCCACTAGAGTATGATTCTATATCTATCCAGTATATTAAAACTTCGAATATACGTTCATGACGCATATATGTAAAATTTTTATATACTCGATTGTCCATATTCAAAATAAATAAATAATTAAATACGTATAAAATAATTTAAATTTTCAAAACAAAAATTGTTTTCATTTGAAAAATATACTCTTCACACTCGTTCTAGGATACTACTGATCCTATCTCTAACGAGTCATCCTAATTGGATATTACTAATCCAATATCTGATGAATTCTTTCGTATGGTTCTAATGTGTCTTATTCTCGAGCTCTGTAAACCGAAGCTCTGATACCAAATGTGACGGCCGGGAATTTCGCTCGATCCGAATCAGTCGTTAAACCGATCTAGACCGTTCGAAACCCCTAAACGTTGAGAACAGGACAAATCAGAACACAAACAGAAGAACATTTCATTGTATATTACAACAATACCATCAGATACAAGAATATATAGAGTATAAATGAATAAATTACATTCGATAAATATCAGAGATTACAATAAATTACATAGCAGTGGAAAAATAATATAAAGCACAACTGAAGGTGATATACGGATACAGAGCTTTCCGGGTATCATTCCAGCTGTAAACCAGGATCCTGTGAATATAAATCTGCAAAACCAAAACTACTAGCTGCCCGTGCGGAAAATAGGGGCACCCAGAGTTTAGGTTAAAACAATAAACTCCAGGTCAGTCATGTGACTGGTGTGAGAACTAAAACAGTTATTTAAAGCTTTACTTTAAAAGAGAGTAATTCAAGGGACCACGCCGTATAGCACGGAACGGGTTTCCTCCCAAGAATACCAGTGCATAGAATAAACAACGCAATGCTTTTTCGAAAAATGAAGCTATTATAAGACCCAGGTCCCATCACACAATGCAACGCAAGCCGGAGGATAGGGTTTTCCCTTATAATAGCCAAACATGCTTGGTACGTTTAAAACAAATCATTTGATACTATAATAAGTGTATAGTGTCAAAACAATTTCAATCATAAATATAAATCATAGGCGGCATAGCTACCATCTACTATGTCGCCATACTAGTTCTACAATTAAAACCGAATTACACGTATTGGAAATTGGATTCCGTCATGAGTCGAGGCAAAGGGCAAGCTCCTCTCCGCGTTCGAGACACTCTAGCAAATGCCTCAGGGTTACGCACTCTGGGCAACCCCGGATCTTCAGGGCCGGTCCTCACTTACGTTAGAGGATTAATTATGCTTGAACACACGTTTCTCGGTCCTTACAGACATATAATCGAGGCGCCTCGCATTCCAACAACCACATAGGTGAAAAGTATATAAATGTCAGGGCTGGTAAGTCACTGACACCACCAAAGCTAGAAAGAAACGTCGTGCTCTCCCCGCAGTCACTATCCCGTTTTTGACTCATACCGAGGTGTGAGGCTCGCGAATTCACGCTATACACAAAGCTACGCCACAAAGGCCATTCTTTGATCATCAACCACAAGACTTTGCTTTTCAATAGAAGCCTTGATCATTGCATCTTAGCGTGCCACACAGGCAATTCACGCCATGCGACTGATGTCCATCGATACACAACCTCTGAGCTCGTACGTCTCAGAGAAGGGCGTTAAGCAAAAGAATAAATTCTCCGCCGCCAAATAGATGTATATTTAATAGAAATCAATCAACACAGAATAAAATCCAATGTCAGACACACAATCCATTTACAAGTCCGTTCTGGGTCTGAACGAAACCGGAGGCACTTTCCTCGCATATCCATCCATCTCCAAGTACGTCTGGATGACCACCAACTATTTCCATCCTCTTGGGTGTACAGCCCAGTCAGGATCGTCGGTAATTACCCAAACGATGTGAAGACTTCCGGTCTTCAGCCACCGTCTTCATCTTCGACGTATCGTCGAATCGGTTATTCAGAGTGGGTGTAAACCCGGACTTTCCGAACAACCCGCGTATATTTAAAAACAAATGTTACACAAACACAACATACGCCTCATTCCAATTCATTAGTCACTAACCGCAAATTAGCAAGAGAACAATTTCCCAAATATTAACCCCGAAGGCCGAAACCAACATCAGATCAATACCCAGGAAACCATTCTTCTTAGCCAACCTACAACTAGTTTCTAAATTCCACATTCTTAGAGAAAAGTTCCCATTAATTTTATCCAAGATAAATTCTTTAAAATTTATCCTGTAATCTTCCTTTGGATGTCATTTAAAACCAAATTATGGTTTTCCCAACTAGTCGAGATTAGCGAACCACAACGAAGCAATTATTTATTTTATTTCCCAATCCCAACCTATTCATCCCATGAAGCAAAACTGGTGATACTCCATATCTAACACCACGGTGTTATCGGTAAAATTAATTACCATTTCACGTTCAAATCTAATTAAAGATTTAACTATCGCTTTGGAGCAAAACTGGTAATACTCCATTCTCGCTCCTTTTCTAAATTTGGTAATTTAGATTACAAATTCACATTTCAATCTAATTGCAGATTCATTAAAACTCCTTTTACTGGGTTAAAGAACTAGGTGTTATTTAAAACACAGTTCACGACAAACCCAAATCACATTCTATTTATTATCGGGTTAAAGAACTAGTGTTATTTAAAACACCATTCACGATAAACCCATTTAAATATATTAGAAATTCTGATTATTTAAAACCCCTTTTTAAATCTAATTTATTTATTTAAAAATAAACGGGTTTTAAATTTAGTTCAAAACTAGTTCATTTCGATAAAAATCCATTTTTATCTTTTCAAATATGGAGTTTTTCATTCCAATTCTTCCCAAATCATTTCTTATGATTTTACATAAATTATTACTATTTTTAATAATTTTATCAAGGCCCGTACAGTCGATTTCCATCAACGGCCATCGAACTGCACTTACAGCGACCTTTTTCGAATTTGATTTGGACGTATCTCCAAATCCAACCGTTAGATTTCAAATTTCAAATATTCGTTAGAAACCTCTTTTCGATACGAACCCAACGGTTCCGGTTTTAGGAGAATCCGACGGTCGGATCTCCCGTAATGTCCGTTTGGAATAAATGGTCGAAATTCACGAACTGCCGCGGCGCGGCGCGTTCTATTCAGGCCATTATATTATATATATAATATATATAATATATATTTCATCGATTTCTATTTAAAACGAATTATATAACTAGTTTTAAAATCGTTTCAAAAGCAATTTCAACTTTCTTTTCAATTCAAATCAAAATTGAATTCTTCTTTATCAATTCGTTTTAAAATTCATTTCTATTCAATTCAAATTACAATTCAATTTGAATTCATTTCAATTCTCTTTCTATTCAATTTGAATTCGGTTTCAATTTAATTCAATTCCAAAGTCGTTTTCTATTCGATTCAATTCAAATTGGTTTTCTATTCGATTCAATTCAAATTGGTTTTCTATTCGATTCAATTCAAATTGGTTCTCTATTTGAATCAAATTCGTTATATATTCAATTGAAATCACATTCGTTTTCTATTCAATTCATTTCGAAATCGTTATATATTCAATTCATTTCGAAATCGTTATATATTCAATTCATTTCGAAATCGTTATATATTCAATTCATTTCGAAATCGTTATATATTCAATTCATTTCGAAATCGTTATATATTCAATTCATTTCGAAATCGTTATATATTCAATTCATTTCGAAATCGTTATATATTCAATTCATTTCGAAATCGTTATATATTCAATTCATTTCGAAATCGTTATATATTCAATTCATTTCGAAATCGTTATATATTCAATTCATTTTGAAATCGTATATATTCAATTCATTTCGAAATCGTTATATATTCAATTCATTTCGAAATCGTTATATATTCAATTCATTTTGAAATCGTTATATATCCAATTCATTTCGAAATCATTATATATTCAATTCATTTCGAAATCGTTATATATTCAATTCATTTTGAAATCGTTATATATTCAATTCATTTCGAAATCGTTATAAATATCGTTCGCGTCAAAATGGCGCATCACTAATCAACACGGCTATATATATTCTATTTCAAATATTTCTTTTTGTCAACACACGACTAATCTCAACGAATGAGTACTGTCCATGTGTGACTATTTTTGTTAAAATATTTCGTTCAACACATGACTAATCTCAACGGATGAGTACAGTCAACACATGAACCTTTATTTTATAGATAAAGATGTAAATTTTATTATTAAAATATTTCGTTCAACACATGACTAATCTCAACGGATGAGTACAGTCAACACATGAACCTTTATATTATATATAAAGTTGTAAATTTTATTATTAAAATATTTCGTTCAACACATGACTAATCTCAACGGATGAGTACAGTCAACACATGAACCTTTATATTATATATAAAGATGTAATTTTTATTATTAAAATATTTCGTTCAACACATGACTAATCTCAACGGATGAGTACAGTCAACACATGAACCTTTATATTATATATAAAGATGTAAATTTTATTATTAAAATATTTCGTTCAACACATGACTAATCTCAACGGATGAGTACAGTCAACACATGAACCTTTATATTATATATAAAGATGTAAATTTTATTATTAAAATATTTCGTTCAACACATGACTAATCTCAACGGATGAGTACAGTCAACACATGAACCTTTATATTATATATAAAGATGTAAATTTTATTATTAAAATATTTCGTTCAACACATGACTAATCTCAACGGATGAGTACAGTCAACACATGAACCTTTATATTATATTATTCTTTGTCTTCTAAATTGGAATGAGGCCCAATCAATCACCATATAAAATTAATTATATGGATTTTCATACAACATATGTATATAACAACATTGAAAAATAATCAACCATCAACCAAAGTGCACTACACTGTATAAGCATCAAATATAGATATATAACGCTTATAACAGTCTGTCAATCTATCGATCGACATATTAATCAATCAGGATGAGTGAACTTCATATTTCATCCCAACACCCGTGTGGGGTTTCAAACAATCAAACATAGATTTTTGTTGTGCAGTTGGGCGATGTGTAAAATTTATCGACCCAATCAATGTCCTTCAAATAGGTGTACATAAACAAACCGTCCGGTTTGTAAATGAATATTTATTTTATTCACTTTCACTGTATTCATATTCACGTTAAAAATTATATTTTTAACGATAAAACATTTTATTTCGACATATGAATATCTATTCAGTTCATTCTTTTTATAAAATGATATTTTTATTTTTCTAACTTATTTTAGGAAATTTCGGCGGCATAACGGCACGATACTAGAAACGGGACGAGGCCTAGCCTTATCCCCGGTCTAGTGAAGGCCCACGCCATTCACACATCAATCAAATCCATTCATTCTCACCAAACAATTCAATTTCAAATCAAATCATCTAACTAATTTTTGCAATCAAAACATACAAGTCCATGGTCTGTGGACGATTGTGTCGGGTGCTACTAAGCACCGTCTGCATCCTAGTATATATATATATATAAATAGAAATGAAATTGAAAGGTGAGAAATTCTCACCTATAGCTATCCAATCATCTTGACTCTTCATTGATAGAAAACTTCATTGCTATCGCATCTTCTTCATCTTCGTTGCTCGTAGCCACTACATATATAAAAATCACATTTTTATTTGTTGATGTCTTTAAAAGAAAAATCATATTTTTATACTCGCTTCCTACATTTAAAAATCGAATTTTTATTCCGTTATTCAATATATAAAAATCGAATTTTTACTACTATGTTATATAGATAAAAATTATATTTTTATCATGCTATTTTCCATATAAAGATTTCGCTTTTATAAAAACATAGACTTCGCCTTTTCAAATTTAAAGATTTCATCTTTATAAAAATCTCATTTTTATTTTTCTGCACATATAAAGATGATATTTTTATTATTCCTATCATGTAAAAATTATATTTTTTTTTCTCTCTACCTAACCAAAAATCATATTTTTACATCTTCTATATAGTAAAGACTATATTTTTAATACCTTAAAAATATAAAAGTCATATTTTTATTACTTTAAAAATATAAAAATCATATTTTTAATCTTTCTCATATATAAAAATTTGATTTTTTCTTATCCTACTGTTAGAAATTCGATCTTTCCACTCTAAAAAATTCGATCTTTCCTATAAAAAAAATCGGTTTTTAAAGTTAACTAAATTCAGTTTTTAAACTTAACTACATGCAGTTTTTTAAACTTAACTAAATCAGCTTTTAAACTAAATTAAAAGTAAAAAAAAAACTTACTGTCTCTTTCAGGGGGAAGCGGATTCGCTGTTGTCGACGGAAGGGGGGAGGAAGCTGCTCGCTGGCGTCGCAGGCGAGGGGGAAGGTGGCGTGTCGGAGCTCTGGCAAAGTCGAAAGGGGGTGGGCGGTGAGGCTGGCGTCGGGGTTTGGGATTGGGGCCACGGTTCTCATCGTCGAAGAGGTAGGGTGGCTCGAGGGTGGAGGCGCCAGTCTTCTGAGGTGGAGGCGCGACCAGGGGGGTGGAGGCGATGGTGGCGCCTCCGACGGGGGAAAGGGGCTGGAGCGATAATTTTTTTCTTTTTCCTTTAAATCGATTTGCAGAATGAACGGGGGTGGGGGGGGGGGGGGCAGAACGAAATAAAGGGGAGAAAGGGTTTTTTTTATTTAATTAATTAATTTTCAAAAAGTTGACTTTTACATACGACCTCGAAACGAGGCCCACCGCCTGTCGTCCATAGCGTATTACCCCCATTTCGAACACAATGGGATATGTATCGTAGGCTGATTTGGTCGTTTCGATCAGTTTCCGCTGAATTTACATTTAAATCATTATATTGAATTTTAAACGTACATTTCAAATTACCGGGGTCACATACTAACTAGAAAAATTTCAGAAAAATATTTTCTAACTTCGTATTGACGATACGGTCCTAACAAAACTAGTTTCGTCGAATTCTGAGACCGTTAGAAAAATGGTCATTTTCCAGTCGATTAAAATCAACTGAAACTGGTCAAACGCGTTTTCCTTTGCCACGCTCACATATTGATTCGAAAAATTATGAAATTTGAAATCTAGCAATAATTTGACGTCACGGACCCAACAAAAGTGGTTTCGTCGAAATCCGAGGTCGTTTGCAAAATTTCCATTTTTAAGGGCCTGAATTCCATAGCGACTATTCAGAATTTTCAACTGGACATATCTTTTGATTCCCGCTATGAAATTTTGATTTTTCGGATCCGTTGGAAAGATATCATCAATTAGATCCTAAGGTTTTTGGTTTCACTAAAATCCGGATTGTTTTGCACCCGGTACATCCAATTGAAGTTTGAAATCGAATTATCGAACTACCGCGCCATTTTCAATTCTATTTATAATTATATATAAATATTTATATTCTATCGACGACGTATATAATATATACGTTCTAATTATATTCAAAATAAATTTCTCGTCGATATTATTTAAAATAATCTATTTTAAATATTCAAAATTCGCTAAAATTGCCAAAATAAAAATTTTAAACTGGCCCAGATTCTCCGGGTTATTACATCTTTCCAATGATATAAAATTTGCTAAGATCCAACAGTTAGATTTTGAGAAATGTGTAAATCAAGTTTTGATGAAAACAACGCCGGGGCCGCGTAATGACCAGAAGCGTCGTTTAATTGAAAATGCTATTTTTATATAAATAAAAATAGCGATTAATCGTTATAAACTATTATAAACGATATGGAATGAAAGGAAATGATTTGAATTATATATATTCGAGAATTATTTGAAAAGGCTGAGTTAAATCTCATTTCAAATAATTATACGAAGATTGCAGGTCGAAGATTTGAAGATGGTGGATTGAAGACCGACGATCTTCACATCGAATGGATGACTATTGATGCCCTCGATTGGTTAGCTCCCAGGAAGGGGTTACAGTGGTAGTTGTCTGCACGTACTTGTTGATTGTCCGGATATGCGAGAGCCTCTCTTCTGTATTGGACATATGGAACGAGGAATAAGGTGCCTCCGGTTTCGTTCAGACCCAGAACGGACTAGTAAATGGATGTATGTCTGACATTGGATTTTATTCCATAATGATTGATTTCTATTGAATATATATTTGTTTGGTAGCGGAGAATTTATTCTTTTACTTAACACCCTTCTCTCAGACATACAAGCTCAGAGGTTATATGTTGGTAGACATCAGTCGCACGGCGTGAATTGTCAGTGTGGCATGCCATGATGCAAATGATCAAGGCTTATTGTTGAAAAGCAATCCATGTGGTTGATGATCAAAGCACATCTTTAATTAGAATAGCTTTGTGTGTAGCGTTACATCGAGTGCAGGAAGGACATACGTTTCTTTCTAGCTAAGGGTGGTGTCATGGTATGGAGCCCAGACATTTTTACTTACGTGGGTGATGGAATGAGGCGCCTCGGATTTGAGTCCCTAGTGACTCTTCATTTACGCCCTATAGGGCGGGGAAATGTATTGTTCAGCAATAACCAATTCACTAAAGTATTTGTAACACCCCACCTCTGCTAGGGTCACTCACAAAGGGAATGCACTAGGTTTGGTGAAGCATTATCGAGGTAAACATGCACAGAAATATTACAAGACAGAACATATATAAAACAACGGAAGTAAAACAAATTTCATTACCTTATAAAATAAGGTCTAAGGCCTTTTACATCAGAATACATCAAAACCTGTCTTGCAATAGTGAAGAAGCGTAAAACCTTTTTCATAAATTATTCCCTAAAATAAAGCGGTGAAGCAGCCATAGCCAAGAGAAGACCAAACTGTACATGATGACCTTCAAGCATAAGAGGTCTGAACTAAACAACATCATTTCCTCCCTGAAAACCTGGGGGGGGGGGAACGGAAGACAAAGAGGCGAAACAAAACGGGGTCAGTCATAAAGACTGGTAAGTCCTATCTACTTCCAGTATAAAAACAGGTAAAGGTAACATGACATGCATAAACTGAAAGTAAACATAAGGATGACGACAAGATAGATAAGCTAAACCAAGATAACTGGATGAACTACTGTAGCAAGATAAACTAAGGTATCATGATAAACTACGGTGTCAAGATATATCAAGGTATCACATCGTCAGGTTTCTATCAAGTATACTATCCCAAGGTATCTATCATGTATAACATCCCACGGTATCTATCATGTATAACATCCCAAGGTATTTATCATGTATAACATCCCACGGTATCTATCATGTATAACATCCCAAGGTATTTATCATGTATATTTGCTCTGCACCTCTCGTACTAGTATCCCAACCCGCGTCATGTGTTAACTATGAATGTCCCTTTTCCCAATGTCATGTAATGGTCCATGTCAACCTAATATATAGCATATGTAGGTTTTCCTAACTTGTATGTTTCTTTCCATGTATAAGTTCAGTCCTTTGCCGTAGGCCGTACAGGCTTCCCCATGTAAATCTATACCACCTCAACGTAGTACCATTTTATCCTTGAAGTTGTTTTGGACTGCTACCCTTGATCTGGTTATGTTTTCTTACCATGAACTATCGCGTATCCACTTAGGATTTATGCCACCTAGGACCACTAGGGATTATGCTACCTAATGAACGTTCCCGTGTCTCAGTTTGGGTTCAAGCCACCAATGGCCACTAGGGATTATGCCACCCGTCAACCACGCCCTTCATCCGACGTATGTATCGTGAATCGTTTTCCATGTCTAGACGCACATGTATCTCAATGTGCCATCCGAGTTCCGTGCCAGGGCAAATCGAGAAATACGGAACTCGGTCAGGAGCTTTAAGTCGTCTGCTGATGCAGATATCAAGGTCTGTTTTTGTATCCGTGGCTATGGTCCCACGTGACCCCTCCCACAACTACTGAAAGGCAACCCAAGAAAAATCATGTATGAGAACTACATCCCGGCCCCACTATGCCCCACTTTCCTATTGGCCAACCTCACCCATGACTCGATAGCAAGAACATGGTCTGTTGGGAGTTCTCTGCCTTTCCGTTCATACACGATTGACTAAAGATGGTAGGTAGTCGACGACGCGCTATCCAGGGCAAAAACAAGAATCAACGACTCCACGCTAATCCATCCCAGTCTTTAGGTCGCTCGCATAGCAACCAAGGTATGCTCTTGGCTCTTCTACCGCAGACCTTAACCTCTGTGAGGCCAGGTTTCATGGACCATCTGCCACCTCATAGAGGGATACCAAGAGTACCCTCACGTCCCCCGAAGCTACCGCTTCGTCACCCAGTTCGTTGGAGCCTTTATCTAAGTCAGATAATTTGCTCCTCCTCGTGTGTTTAAGCGATGACCTACCATATCGGGTTACTCATCTATCTGTGAACTGGTCCAAATCCCTTGACTAAGAATTATTACTTAGTTTCCTAAACTAAGGTTTACCACTTAGTCTTCTTTCCCGTTATCCTTGTTAATCCCGGTTTTCCACCTAGTCCCCTGAACTAGGGTTTTGTCTAATGGGTTAAGTATTGTCATTTAGGTTCATGACTTAACCTGCCTACGAATCATGTCAAGATTTGGCTAAGTATTTAAGTCCAAGACCTAGCCCTACAAGTTGGTTAAGTATACCAAGAAGCTCATGACTTAACCCTATTCAATCATCAAGTCAAATGGGTTAAGTATTTGTTTATCTTAACCCTATCAGATTATCGTGTTAGATTGGTTAAGCATAGATTACCTTAACCTCATCGGATTATCGAGTTGGATTGGTTAAGTAGAGGTTAACTTAACCTCATCCACTAATCGTATTACAATGGTTAAGTATATTTAAAAGGTCTTGTGACTTAACCCTATCAGGTCTGCATATTAGATTGGTTAAGTATAGGTTACTTAACCTCATCAAATCATCATGTATAATTGGTTAAGTATAAGTTACTTAACCCCATTAAATTATCATGTTAAGTTGGTTAAGTATTGGTTACTTAACCTCATTGAATTACCAAGTTTAGATTGGTTAAGTGTTTAACTTAACCCCATCGAATTACCGTGTTTAGATTAGTTAAGTGTAGGTTACTTAACCCCATCTAATTACCGTGTTTATATTAGTTAAGTGTAGATTACTTAACCCCATCTAATTACCAAGTCGGATTAGTTAAGTGTAAATTACTTAACCCCATCCCCTAATTGTCTTATATGGTTAAGTGTCATTAAGAAATCAAGTCCGGTTCCACTTAACCTACCCATTCGTGTCATATCGGTTAAGTGTCATTAGTCAAAATTACTTAACCTTTCCATGTGGCATTAATTAGATTAATGCACCCCAACCTCTCACATTAGACTTTGTTGTGGTTACTAGTTAAGCCGGGCGGGTCCGGGTAGCTTTACACCACAACCTAGTCTAACCTCGGGTTTTAAGTGCTATATGACCAACTACTCACATTGGGTCCTATTGGTTGTAGCCACTAGTTAAGCCGGGCGGGTCCGGGTAGATTTATGCTACAAACTCAACCCAACCTCGAGTTGGCCACTTTCATGTTTGGTCCAGTGTCATGTTACACTTACAACCCATACGTGTCTAGTTTCAAGTCCCATGTTTACCCCACATGTCATGCCCACGTTTAGGGGTATCATGAGTGTCATATTTTCATGAAATCCCATGTCAAATTATCATGTCGTAATCACGCTCGTCTAACCTACCCCAAATCGTGTTTCCAACCCAAGTAAAAGCGAGTCAACATAGTAAGGATACTATGCTACATATTGGCCTCAAAACATGCACGATATCAAAAAGGGATTGGCCACAAACATGCATGGTATCATAAGGGGTTTGGCCTCAAAATATGCATAGCATCATAAGTGGTTTTTGGCCTCAAACATGCATAATGTCACAAAGGGATTAGTCACAAACATGCATAGTATCATAAGGGAATTTGGCCACAAACATGCATAATATCATGGCCACAAACATGCATGATAACATAAGGGGGTTGGGTTCATTTACATGCATAAGCCCCAAAATCAAGTCTTTGCCAATATTTCACAAGTCAAATGGTTCCCAAAGGTTCATGCTAACATTCCATAGATAAAGATTCAAACTTGCAAGATAAACTAGGTGAAACATAACATGAGTGGCATGATTAAGTCGCTAAAACTTATCCCAAGGTCATAGATCATAGAAAAGGGGCAAAATTAAGTTCACATAGGCTAGCATACTTATGTTTCATCGCATTTTATTCCATGTCACATTAGAACCACCATTAGAATCTACAAGTAGCTAGAACTTACATAGCGAGGCTTAGGGAAGGATCATGCATCGTCTTGACGAAGAAAGGTGGCTCCTTTGTTGAAGGATCATCATGAAATTGGCCTTAGCAACGTTGATCCACTCCCTCGATTTGATGTAGGAAGCTTGCACCTTTTGATTTGAACCCGATTTGAATGCATAAGCCCTTGGAGTTGGAGATGAAGGCCATGATCAAGATAGATTTTGGCAGCACTTAGTTGTAGGATTGATTTTTAGTGATTTAGGTTAGGTCCTAGGGTGTTTTTATAGAGATTAGGAGTAGTTTAGGCCCTTAGATTAACCCTAGGATAGATCTGAGCCCTCAAAACCCGTCACAGGCCAATAGACCAGACCCAAGAGCATGTCTTGAGGAACAAGTCAGGCACACCCAGGCCAACTGGCCGACCACCCAAGTCGACAGGTGTGTCGACTGGACAGTCGACACAACCTGGGGTGTGTCGACTCCCAAGTCGACTCCCCAATCGACTTGGGGATGGCGGGAATTTTCCCACCTGCCTGAATTTGAATTCTGAATTCAAATTTGAACTGTTTTTGAACTTGAAATTTTCTGAAGACTTTGACGGGCCATAACTTGGTCATACAGATTCCGATTTTCGAAAACTCGGACTCTATTTCGCGTATTTTTCCGAGACGAACGCAATGGCACAGCCCGTTTCCCTTGATTCAGATTTTAAAATTAAATTCTGTCTTGATTCTTGTCTTAGCATGTTGTAAAAATACGGGTTGTCACATTCTCCCCAACTTAAAGGATTTCGTCCCCGAAATCTCCCAGTTAGGAAGAACGTATCCTACCATCCATCATCCATCTACTCAAAACATCATCCACAGGCAACCATGGTCCTTAAAAGACTCCTAATGCTTTATGAACACATACAGAAAGTGTGTATATGTTCCTTAGCTAATGCTAATGATCGGGCCTGAATGATCTTTCTAATGCAAAATATGTTTAGTGCCATGAGTCCAACATGTATGCAAGTAGTCCTAGTCATATAAACACTATATGTGTGCACAACCATTCATCCACATGCAACATCCACATGGTAACATATTCAATTTCATCCATAAACAAGTACAAATACTCATGCATATGCAACATGAAACGTGACCGCATCAATCTAGTATCTAATGTGTATTCGTGCATCCACGAGCAACCACTTGCAACCATTTGCAATCATAACATGTTTCAAATACATGTTTACATCCATAGGATTCTATCTAAGGTTCCCAAGATAAGATCGAGGAGATAAACGGGACAAACTCCTTACGGGGTTTGTAACAGAAACAGGACCGAGAGGATATCCACAAAGCGATAGCATGCGAGTAAGCTTTACAGGTGAACCAGGGATCAACGATATAATCTTAAAAAAAGACATGATGCGCGCATCTAAGCCGCATTTCCATGAGCTTAATTCCATTGTGCCTTGACCGCCTTTGACTTCATGATTTCGTAGCTCTTTGATTCCTATTTCCAAGGTATGAGTCGGAACTCATTTCATTGTCGCCTCTCGTTCCACTTTCACTTATTCTTTCCCTAGTATACTTGGCTCAACCATATCTACGTACTCATGCAAGCTCTCCAAAATTCACTAGTGAATTCTGGATCTCATTTACCGATGCCAATCCATGTTACCAGGTGCACTTACTAGGGTGATTCCTATAACCCATGCTCAAGCGGAATGAACCATCCGCCTTATTGGCGAACGTTACTCGATCGGATCAGAGATTTCCGATAAATGCATCAAGAGATTCTAGGTAACTAACCATGACAGAACCCAAAAGGTCACACGAGACTTTGAGGGTATTACCAAAGCAAGCCAAGAGTCTGACTACCCTCTTTTCAAAACCGAGAATGGTATCCCTTACTGGATAACCACTTTACCCCTAGAATCCATCCATAGCTCAACAATAGAAGCATTGCTTCTAATCTCAACACTTGGCATAGACGTTCTCAAATCCAAACAAGTCTTGAATAAATGGACCGACTCTCCAATCAGATTTTGGGACTAAAGTGGGATCTTCTACCATGCTAGTACTAAGGTGCAGAGACTTAACTATCGAGGCAGACTTAAATGATGTAATGATCAATACAAAGTCTGGACGGGATGATAGAAAAGAAAGGCTAAGCCTTTAACAGAAACGGTACCCTTCCTCTTGGGTATGCTAGAAATGAGAGCATACAATTGCCCTGTCGCTGATCTTGTCCTTATCTTCATTTGTGGATCAAGCCATACCAACAAGTTGCTTATCCTTACGTCCATGTCCTTTATCCTTGCTCTTATTACCCTTCCTTGTAACACGGTAACAGACATCTCGAGAACTTCCTCCATCGCACGGGAAAACACTTACGTGGCTAGACAAGGATTAGTCGCAGTTAAAACTACTTGTGACTACAGATGGAGGAAAGAAAGGAAAAGAGGTTCAATCAAGGAAACAAAGGATAGTGCTAATGGCTTTTGGGAATAGCCTTTAAAAACAAAATTTTCTTGAAAAATGCTTCTTTGTAAACTGTTTCTCAAATAGTTTTCAGAAGGTTTTAAAAACTTCTGCCCAGACGGTAACCTTCTGCTCTGATACCAAATGTAACACCCCACCTCCGCTAGGGTCACTCACAAAGGGAATGCACTAGGTTTGGTGAAGCATTATCAAGGTAAACATGCATAGAAATATTACAAGACAGAACATATATAAAACAGCGGAAGTAAAACAAATTTCATTACCTTATAAAATAAGGTCTAAAGCCTTTTACATCAGAATACATCAAAACCTGTCTTGCAATAGTAAAGAAGCGTAAAACCTTTTTCATAAATTATTCCCCAAAATAAAGCGGTGAAGCAGCCATAGCCAAGAGAAGACCAAGCTATACATGATGACCTTCAAGCATAAGAGGTCTAAACTAAACAACATCATTTCCTCCCTGAAAACCTGGGGGGCGGGGGGGAACGGAAGACAAAGAGGTGAAACAAAACGGGGTCAGTCATAAAGACTGGTAAGTCCTATCTACTTTCAGTATAAAAACAGGTAAAGGTAACATGACATGCATAAACTGAAAGTAAACATAATGATGACGACAAGATAGATAAGCTAAACTAAGATAACTGGATGAACTACTGTAGCAAGATAAACTAAGGTATCATGATAAACTACGGTGTCAAGATAAATCAAGGTATCACATCGTCAGGTTTCTATCAAGTATACTATCCCAAGGTATCTATCATGTATAACATCCCACGGTATCTATCATGTATAACATCCCAAGGTATTTATCATGTATAACATCCCACGGTATCTATCATGTATAACATCCCAAGGTATTTATCATGTATATTTGCTCTGCACCTCTCGTACTAGTATCCCAACCCGCGTCATGTGTTAACTATGAATGTCCCTTTTCCCAATGTCATGTAATGGTCTATGTCAACCTAATATATAGCATATGTAGGTTTTCCCAACTCGTATGTTTCTTTCCATGTATAAGTTCAGTCCTTTGCCGTAGGCCGTACGGGCTTCCCCATGTAAATCTATACCACCTCAACGCAGTACCATTTTATCCTTGAAGTTGTTTTGGACTGCTACCCTTGATCTGGTTATGTTTTCTTACCATGAACTATCGCGTGTCCACTTAGGATTTATGCCACCTAGGACCACTAGGGATTATGCTACCTAATGAACGTTCCCGTGTCTCGGTTTGGGTTCAAGCTACCTAGGGCCACTAGGGATTATGCCACCCGTCAACCACACCCTTCATCCCACGTATGTATCGTGAATCGTTTTCCATGTCTAGACGCACATGTATCTCAATGTGCCATCCGAGTTCCGTGCCAGGGCAAATCGAGAAATACGGAACTCGGTCGGGAGCTTTAAGTCGTCTGCTGATGCAGATATCAAGGTCTGTTTTTGTATCCGTGGCTATGGTCCCACGTGACCCCTCCCTCAACTACTGAAAGGCAACCCAAGAAAAATCATGTATGAGAACTACATCCTGGCCCCACTATGCCCCACTTTCCTATTGGCCAACCTCACACATGACTCGATAGCAAGAACATGGTCTGTTGGGAGTTCTCTGCCGTTCCGTTCGTACGCGATTGACTAAAGCTGGTAGGTAGTCGACGACGCGCTATCCAGGGCAAAAACAAGAATCAACGACTCCATGCTAATCCATCTCAGTCTTTAGGTCGCTCGCATAGCAACCAAGGTATACTCTTGGCTCTTCTACCGCAGACCTTAACCTCTATGAGGCCAGGTTTCGTGGACCATCTGCTACCTCACAGAGGGCTACCAAGAGTACCCTCACGTCCCCTGAAGCTACCGCTTCGTCACCCAGTTCGTTGGAGCCTTTATCTAAGTCAGATAGTTTGCTCCTCTTCGTGTGTTTAAGCGATGACCTACCGTATCGGGTTACTCATCTATCTGTGAACTGGTCCAAATCCCTTGACTAAGAATTATTACTTAGTTTCCTAAACTAAGGTTTACCACTTAGTCTTCTTTCCCGTTATCCTTGTTAATCCCGGTTTTCCACCTAGTCCCCTGAACTAGGGTTTTGTCTAATGGGTTAAGTATTGTCATTTAGGTTCATGACTTAACCTGCCTAAGAATCATGTCAAGATTTGGCTAAGTATTCAAGTCCAAGACCTAGCCCTACAAGTTGGTTAAGTATACCAAGAAGCTCATGACTTAACCCTATTCAATCATCAAGTCAAATTGGTTAATTATTTGTTTATCTTAACCCTATCAGATTATCGTGTTAGATTGGTTAAGCATAGATTACCTTAACCTCATCGGATTATCGAGTTGGATTGGTTAAGTATAGGTTAACTTAACCTCATACACTAATCGTATTACAATGGTTAAGTATATTTAAAAGGTCTTGTGACTTAACCCTATCAGGTCTGCATATTAGATTGGTTAAGTATAGGTTACTTAACCTCATCAAATCATCATGTATAATTGGTTAAGTATAAGTTACTAAACCCCATTAAATTATCATGTTAAGTTGGTTAAGTATTGGTTACTTAACCTCATTGAATTACCAAGTTTAGATTGGTTAAGTGTTTAACTTAACCCCATCGAATTACTGTGTTTAGATTAGTTAAGTGTAGGTTACTTAACCCCATCTAATTACCGTGTTTAGATTAGTTAAGTGTAGGTTACTTAACCCCATCTAATTACCAAGTCGGATTAGTTAAGTGTAAATTACTTAACCCCATCCCCTAATTGTCTTATATGGTTAAGTGTCATTAAGAAATCAAGTCTGGTTCCACTTAACCTACCCATTCGTGTCATATCGGTTAAGTGTCATTAGTCAAAATTACTTAACCTTTCCATGTGGCTTTAATTAGATTAATGCACCCCAACCTCTCACATTAGACTTTGTTGTGGTTACTAGTTAAGCCGGGCGGGTCCGGGTAGCTTTACACCACAACCTAGTCTAACCTCGGGTTTTAAGTGCTATATGACCAACTACTCACATTGGGTCCTATTGGTTGTAGCCACTAGTTAAGCCGGGCGGGTCCGGGTAGATTTATGCTACAAACTCAACCCAACCTCGAGTTGGCCACTTTCATGTTTGGTCCAGTGTCATGTTACACTTACAACCCATACGTGTCTAGTTTCAAGTCCCATGTTTACCCCATATGTCATGCCCACGTTTAGGGGTATCATGAGTGTCATATTTTCATGAAATCCCATGTCAAATTATCATGTCGTAATCACGCTCATCTAACCTACCCCAAATCGTGTTTCCAACCCAAGTAAAAGCGAGTCAACATAGTAAGGATACTATGCTACATATTGGCCTCAAAACATGCACGATATCAAAAAGGGATTGGCCACAAACATGCATGGTATCATAAGGGGTTTGGCCTCAAAATATGCATAGCATCATAAGGGGTTTTAGCCTCAAACATGCATAATGTCACAACGGGATTAGTCACAAACATGCATAGTATCATAAGGGAATTTGGCCACAAACATGCATAATATCATAAGGAAATTTGGCCACCAACATGCATGATAACATAAGGGGGTTGGGTTCATTTACATGCATAAGCCCCAAAATCAAGTCTTTGCCAATATTTCACAAGTCAAATGGTTCCCTAAGGTTCATGCTAACATTCCATAGATAAAGATTCAAACTTGCAAGATAAACTAGGTGAAACATAACATGAGTGGCATGATTAATTCGCTAAAACTTAGCCCGAGGTCATAGATCATAGAAAAGGGGAAAAATTAAGTTCACATAGGATAGCACACTTATGTTTCATCGCATTTTATTCCATGTCACATTAGAACCACCGTTAAAATCTACAAGTAGCTAGAACTTACATAGCGAGGCTTAGGGAAGGATCATGCATCGTCTTGACGAAGAAAGGTGGATCCTTTGTTGAAGAATTGTCATGAAATTGGCCTAGCAACGTTGATCCACTCCCTCGATTTGATGTAGGAAGCTTGCACCTTTTGATTTGAACCCGATTTGAATGCATAAGCCCTTGGAGTTGGAGATGGAGGCCATGATCAAGATAGATTTTGGCAGCACTTAGTTGTAGGATTGATTTTTAGTGATTTAGGTTAGGTCCTAGGGTATTTTTATAGAGATTAGGAGTAGTTTAGGCCCTTAGATTAACCCTAGGATAGATCTGAGCCCTCAAAACCCGTCACAGGCCAATAGACCAGACCCAAGAGCATGTCTTGAGGAACAAGTCAGGCACACCCAGGCCAACTGGCCGACCACCCAAGTCGATAGGGGTGTCGACTGGGCAGTCGACACGACCTGGGGTGTGTCGACTCCCAAGTCGACTCCCCAGTCGACTTGGGGATGGCAGGAATTTTCCCGCCTGCCTGAATTTGAATTCTGAATTCAAATTTGAACTGTTTTTGAACTTGAAATTTTCTGAAAACTTTGACGGGCCATAACTTGGTCATACGGACTCCGATTTTCGAAAACTCGGACTCTATTTCGCGTATTTTTCCGAGACAAACGCTATAGCATAGCCCGTTTCCCTTGATTCACATTTTAAAATTAAATTCTGCCTTGATTCTGGTCTTAGCATGTTGTAAAAATCCGGGTTGTCATAGTATTTGTGGACCGACCCTGCAAGATCCAGGTGTAGTTGCGGCTGTCTCCTGAGGCTCGGGCTAGAGAGTCTCGAATTCGGTAACGACGATCCCTTTCCTTGGTTCACGATGGAAATCAAACTTCTAATATGACACCATGCGGTTTCGATTGTATAACTAGTATAGCAACATAGTATATGGTAGCTATGCCGTCTATGATTGATATATTATGATTGAAATGTTTTTAAAACATATATACACTAATAATAATATCAAATCCATTTTATCGTATCAAGCATTTTTGACCATTATAAGGTAAAACTCTATCCTTCGGTTTGCGTTGCATTGTGTGATGGGACTTGAGTCTTATAATGGTTTTATTTTTCTAAAAAGCATTGCATTGTTTAACGATTTACTTTATTTATGCACTGGCAATCCAATGGAGTAAACCCGTTCCGCGTTAGCAGCGTGGTCCTGTGATTAGCCTTATTATTAAATAGGTTAAATAAGATTTCTCATAACAGTCCCATGACCGACTCGCAGTTTGTTTTACTTTGCAAATTCGGGTGCCCTCTTTTTCATACGGGCAGCCTTGTATTAAGGTTTTAGCAGACTCATTCTGGATAGCTATGGAGCTAAATATGGATCCTTTCATTTCTATTATGCTGTTCAGAATTCATTTAGTATATTATGTTTGATTCCGCTATAGACATTTTATATTAAGTTGAAAACTGTATTATGTTCTAAGTATGATCCTATTATGTTGTGTAACTCTGATGATATACTATTTCTAGTGTAATTTGATGTACTTTATCTGCTGTAATTCTATATTTCTGTTCTGTTGTTATTGTTTATGTGTTATATTCCAATGATTATCTTTGCTTTCGTACTACGGGAGTTTGGTGTTATCACAATCTGCAAGTTGAAGATCAGTTGGAATAAACTCAATACAAATATTTTCTTGTGAAATGTGATCTCTAATAAAATGGTGTCTCACATCTATGTGTTTAGTGCATGAATGGTGCACATGATTATTAGACAAATCTATAGCACGTTTACTGTCACATTTTAGAGGTACGTTTTTATAAATTAGGCCAAAATCTAAAAGATTTTGCATCATTTATAAAATTTGCGCACAACAACTTCCTAAAGCAATGTATTCAGCCCTAGTTGTAGATATTGCAACACAATTTTGTTTTTGACTTGATCATGAAACTAATGAGTGTCTAAGTATAAAACAAGTTCCACTAGTGCTTTTTCCATCAACAAGGGATCCAGCATAATCAACATCAGAATAACCAACTAATTCAATATTATTGCATGCGGGGTACGATAAACCAAATTTGTGCATGTGAAAAAGATATCTTAATATTTATTTTGTGGATTTTAAGTGAGATTCTTTTGGATTAGACTGAAAACGTGCACATAAATAAACAGCAAACATAATGTCACGCCTAGATGTGGTGAGATAAAGGAGTGAACCTATTATTCCGCGATATTTTTTCTGATCGACTACAACTCCATTCTTGTCTTTGTCAAGTTTGGTTGAAGGGCTCATCGATGTTTTGAGTGGCTTCGCATTTCACCGATGTATTTTATTTGTGATATGAAAATACCCTTAGTGATTTGTTTGATGTGAAATCCAAGGATGTATTTTAATTCACCTGCTAAGCTTATTTCAAATTTATCTTGCATAAATTTTTCAATTTTCTCACACAAAAAGTCGTTAGTAGCACCATAGATAATATCATCAACATAAATTTGGACTATCAAGAAATCATCACCTTCATGTAATATAAACAAT
Organism: Allium sativum; assembly: GCA_030737875.1. Taxonomy (NCBI): domain Eukaryota; kingdom Viridiplantae; phylum Streptophyta; class Magnoliopsida; order Asparagales; family Amaryllidaceae; genus Allium; species Allium sativum. The sequence continues at coordinate 968,528,901 of CM060918.1, read as the reverse complement.
GTTGTGCTAGCACTACTGTTTTTAAATCCATTTTCCAAAAGATATGCACTTAAACAATCGTACCAAGGTCCATGAGCTTGTTTAAGACCATATAATGCTTTTTCAAGTTTATACACATAATTTGGAAATTCATGATTTTCGAAACCAGGGGTTGTTCTACAAAAACTTCTTCTTATAATTCCCCATTTAAAAAAGCACTTTTTACATCCATTTGTTTAAGTTTGAAACCTTTATAGCATGCTAAACTGAGAAAAATTCTAATGGCTTATAATGTAGCTACTGGTGCAAATGTCTCATCAAAGTCAATTCCTTCAATTTGATTATATCCCTTTGCGACCAACCAAGATTTGTTTCTAATTACATTTCCGGATTCTTCAAGTTTATTTTTGAACACCCATTTAGTTCCTACTATTGGATAGTCATTTGGTCTACGAACTAGTTTCCAAACCTTATTCCTTTCAAATTGATTAAATTATTCTTGCATCGCTAAAATCCAACTTTCGTCACCAAGTGCAATTTCAACCTTTTTAGGTCCAGTTTCAGAAATAAAATAACTGTGAATACATAAAGCATAGATATCTTTATTAAATTATGAACGAATTCGTATACCATTCGTTGGATTTCCTATTACCAATTCTAGAGGATGATTTGCTTTGAATTTCTTTCAAATGTTAGTTTTGTGGGATCATCATTGTAAGTCTTTTCTTTGTTATTTTCTTTTTCACCATCATTGGCAATTAGCTTATCAATTTTCTTTTCAACCACTGTATCCCCATCTGACTCATCAAATTTCACATTTATGGTTTCAACAATAATTTTTGTCCGCTTGTTGAAGATTTGATAAGCCTTGCTTCTAGAAGAGTAACCATGAAAATTCCCTCATCGGCCTTTGATTCAAACTTTCCAACTTGATCACCTATATTAAGAACATAACAAGGGCATCCAAAAACTCTAAAATACGAAATGTTTGGTTTTCTATCAAGCCATAATTCATAGGATGTTTTGTTAAGTATTGGTCTAATCATCACTCTGTTTATTACATGGCATGATGTATTAACTGCCTCTGCGCAAAAAGTCAAAGGCAATTTATATTCACTTAACATAGATCTATTAAATTCTTGTAATGTACGATTTTTACCCTATTTTGTTGGGGTGTTCGAGGGGCAGAAAATTCGTGTTCAAAACCATTTTCTTCACAAAAAATTTCAAAATCCAAAATTTCAAATTCACCACCGTGATCACTTCTTAAAGTTTTTACTGAAACACCTTTTTTAGTTTGAACGAATTTTGCAAACTTTGAAAAACAATCAAAAGTTTTAGACTTTTTGGCTAGAAAATAAACCCATGTAAATCTAGAATAATCATCAACCAACACATAAAAATAACGTTTCCCATTCAAACTAGTAATTTCATTTGGTCCAAACAAGTCCATATGAATTAATTCAAGTACCCTATTAGTACTAATGACATTTTTGGGACGAAATGGTGATCGACTGAATTTTCCCATAGTACATGTTTTACACACTTTACTACCACTATATTTTTGATGTGGCATCCCCTTACTAACTCTTTTGTTTCAAGTTTTTCTAAGAGATGCATACTAGCATAACCTAATCTATGCCATAAAAAACTTCTTCATCAGTAGCTACTAAACATCGTGAGAGAGTCAAATCATCAGATGAAAGTGTATAGACAATTACTTTTCTTTTGCCTATAAACACTATATTACTAGTGGATTTTTCAACAATTTTCCAGATTTCACTATCAAATACCACACTCATTCCTTTATCACATAGTTGGCTTATAGAGATGAGATTATGATGCAAATTATCAACATATAAAACATCAGTTAAGGAAAAAGTGCTATTACCTACTTTACCTTTACCGATAATTTTACATTTACTGTTGTCACCCATTATCACATTCCCACCTTTATGTTTTTCAAGGCTAAGGAACTTTGATTTATCTCGTGTCATATGTTTGGAATTGTAACAACCCGAACTTCCCTGCCGGCCTAAATCGAACAAGAAGGCGGACCGCTTTGAGAAAAAGACTAATCGGAACACAAACAATAGAACATTTCATTTCTTATTATAACAATTACATCAGAGTACAAGAATATATCAGAGTATGAATAAATATTACACATTGGAAGTATCATATCAGAGATTAAAATTACATAGCAGCGGAAAATAATACATAACTACAACGCGTAGCGGAAAATAACAACTGACACAACTGAAAGAGATATACGGATACAAAGTTTTCCAAATATAGCTCCAACTATAATCCAGGATCCTGTGAAAATAATATCTGCAAAACCAAAACTACCGACTGCCTGTGTGGAAAATATGGGCACCCAGAGCATAGGTTAAAATAATAAACTCCAGGTCAGTCATGGGACTGGTGTGAGAACTCAATAAGTTATTTAAAATTTTACTTTAGAAATAAAGTAAATCAAGGGAGCACGCCATATATCACAGAACGAGTTTTCTCCCAAGAATACCAGTGCATAAACAAACAACGCAATGCTTTTTGAAAAATGAAGTTATTATAAGACTCAGGTCCCATCACACAATGTAATGCAAGCCGGAGGATAGAATTTTCCCTTAAAATAGCCAAACATGCTCGGTACGATTTAAAACAAATCATTTGATACTATTATAAGTGCATTGTGTTAAAAACAACTTCAAATATAAATGTATCAATCATAGACGGACTAGGTACCATATATCATGTCGCCATACTAGTTCTACAGTTAAAACCGCACAATGTCATATTGGAAGTTGGATTTCCATCATGAACCAAGGCAAGGGATCGTCCTTACCGAATTCGAGACAATCTGACACCATGTATCAGGATTAGAACGCATTGACCCTTTGAGCGTCAGGGCCGGTCCACACTTACGTTAGTGGAATAATAATTCCTGAACAATACGTTTCCCCACCCTATGGGGCGTAAATCTTGTCAGTATGTTGACCATCATATCCATCGGCCCCGTAGTGACCGATATATCTGAGGTACCTCGCTATCCATCAAATAATATGCAACATCCACTTGAGTAAAATGTCTAGGCTCCATACTATGACACCACTCCTAGATTGAAAGAAACGCATGTCCTCCTTGAGGTCCTTTCCCGTTTCTGGTTCACATCGTGGTGCGAGGCTTGCGAATTAGCGTTATACACAAAGTTATGTTATTTAATGCTATGCTTTGATCATCAACCACAAGACTCTGCTTTTCAACAAAAGCCTTGATCATTTGCATCTCATCATGCCACACTGACAATTCACGCCATGCGACTAATGTCTATCGATATATAACCTCTAACTCACACGTCTCAGAGAAGGGTGTTAAGCAAGAGAATAAATTCTCCGCCACCAAACAGATATATATTTAATATAAATCAATCAACACAAAATAAAATCCAATGTCAGACACACATCCATTTACTAGTTCGTTCCGGGTCTGAACGAAACTAGAGGCACCTTATTCCTCGTCCTATATGTCCAATACATGAGAGAGGTCCTCGCATATCCGTTCGATCTCCAAGTACGTCTGAACGATCACCACTTATTACCTTGTCTTGGGTATACAACTCAATCAAGACATCAGTAATCATCCAAACAATGGGAAGATCTCCGATCTTCAACTACCGTCTTCATCGTCGACTTATCGTCGAATCAATTATTCAGAATGGGCATAAACCCGGTCTTTTCGAATAATTCGCGTATCTTATAATCAAGTATAAAAAAACAAAACATATGCCTCATTCCAATCCAAAATATTCTTTTATTTAAATATTCATATCTTTAGGGAAAGGATCCCATTAATTTTATCAAAAATAATTTCTTTAAAATTTATTCTTTAATCCTCCTTTGGATATCAATCCAAAACCAAATTAAGGTTTATCAATTAGTCGGGATTATCGACCTTACCGAAGTAATCATTTATTATATTAATCCCAATCGCATCTTATTCATCCCATGGAGAAAAACTGGTGATACTCCGTATCTAACACCACTGTGTTATAGGTAAAAATTAATTATCATTTCCCATTCAAATCTAGTTAAAGATTTAACTATCGCTTGGAGCAAAACTGGTGATACTTCATTCTCGATCATTTCCCAAATTTGATAATTTAAATTATCACATTCACATTTCAATCTAATTAAAGATTCACTAAAACTCCACTTAGTTTTAATCCCCAAAAATCATTATGTAATGATTATTCAACTTTATGGAAATAAATCCTGTCTTTAACTGGGTTAAAGAAGCAATGTCATTTAAAATACAGTTCACGATAAACCCAAAATCACATTCCATTAATTATGGAATCTTCACAGAAAACCAATCAATATATAATCGATATCAATTTTCGTATCAAACTAATAATATAAATGGGATAACAACAAAGACATTTAAATTCCACATATAGTAACAGTCTTCCTCCACAGGAGTTCACTTCGATTATTAACAAATCGAATTCCATTCCATTCCAATTTATTTTATTGAATATGAAAGCTTTACTTTGGAAAATTTCCATTAAATAAAAAGATTTATAAATTCCAAATCACATTTCACTGTTAATCGGGTTAAAGAACAAATGTTGTTAAAACACAGTTCACAATAAACCCAATTCACATTCCATTTTATTCCAATTACTAAATATAATTGGAAACTCAAATAATCTTAATTAAAAGAATTATTCTTTTCACACGGGGTTTAAGAACAATGTTATCTAAGACACCATTCACGACAAACCCAAAATCCAATTTAATATTAAATATAAGGCTCTAAATAGAAATTATATCGGCTTATGTAACGACCCGCATTTTTCAGCGATATAATTAATTTATTTAATTATTTAAATAATGATTTGGTTATTTAAAATGACCAAAATTAAATAATATTGAATATTTAATTAAAATAAATAATATAATAATATATTTAATTTCTGAAATAGTGGAATTCCCAAAATGGTGTGAATTGGATCATCTGTGATATTTAATTCAGTTTAGAATTGAATTAGAATAACGAATATATTATTTGAACGATAGTTTGAACGTATAATTATAATATAATTAAAATCAAGCTTGAAATGGCACGGCAGTTCGCTATTTGGCGATTTGAACTTCAACTGAATGTACAGGGTCCATTTTAAATCGGATTTGGGTGAAACAAGAAACGCTGGGAGCTGGTGAAGTATATTTTTCTAGTGGAAGAGAAAAATCAGGATTTCGTCGTGTAGATTTTGATATATGTCCAAATCAAATTTTAGAAAAGTCGCTATGGAATTCCTTTATAATTTATATCGATTTATTCATATTTTAAAATGGATTTTTGAATATAAATCGAATATCGATGTGACACTGGATTTGAAATATCGAGTTATAAATCCCAGTGTAGCAGTATGATATTCTGTTGTGGATATATACGATAATATTTATTTTTTTATATTAAATTTAAATGTTTTTAAATATATTTATATATTTAAAGGGGGTTATTTAGAGCTTTAAAAATAGCCAGTTTTGCAAACGACCTCAGAATTCGATGAAACTAATTTTGTTGGAACCGCAATATTAAATTTTTGCCAGATTTCAATTCCGTGATTTTTGAAGTCAGTATGTGGCCGTACGGGATTTTAATGTGAAAAACAGCCGATATTATGACAGTTAAAAATACGCTGTGTGAGCAAACGAAGTCGGAATTTGATGAAACCAGTTTCGTTGGGTCCGCAATGTCAAACTGTAGGTGCATGTTCAGTTTCATGATTTTTGGGTATCGTATGTGATCACAAGAATTTTAGAGGACGAATACAAGCAGCGATTGCTTAAAATTAAATATAAAAATCAAATAAAAAATTAATCAAACTCTCCTATAAATATGTGACTAACTTTCTAACCCTAAACCACTTTCTGCAAAACCAGAAACCGACCTCCACCCTCTACTTCTTAAACGTGAAAAATCCACAAAAGAAAATTCAAAATAAAATATTCAAATCAAATTCTATAAATCCTAAGCTTTACATCTTTGGAATTGTTTTGAGATGGACTTCGATCCTATATCAATTAGATAAGGTGCGCACCATTTTTGGGGGTTGGAAAAAGACAGCGCGCAACCTAGGTTTGAGTGATTCGTGATATCCAAGCATGGATTCGAAGAACAATCTTTGTATTAGAGTTCCTGAGGTGTTTTAGCACCGAGGTGAGAAGTTTGGATGGATTCCATGATGTTTTGGTTCGGTGGGTCACTGTAGCTAGAGTGAAATGCTGAAGTCGCGTTCTAGAAGAGTGATGCGAGTTTTGATCAACTGGTATGGGGAGGTGTAGTTTTCAAAGAGAAGTGTTGTGGTGATGTTTTTTAATAGTGAAGAGATGAAAGGTGCGGTATAGTTTAAAAAGGAGGAAAATGGGTCGTGTTTTCGTTGCCTAGAGATCAAATGGCATCGGTGAAGACAAAGATGGCGGGTTGGACTTTTCAAATGGGTTTGGGCCGGGGTCTTAAGGTTTGGGCCAACAATTCAAATTTTAAATATATAATTTAGTTTTAATAACATGTATAACTTGTAATGAGAATAACTTTATCATACGATACCAGATTGACGAACCGTAAGTTGCGTTGGGATCGTATGGACAAGCACTCCACAATGAAACTGACTGGAAGTCCATTGGAGCTCGTTTGAATTTATAGCGAAATAAATTGTCTGATCAGAATCAACTAACGCAAATCGTTATTTAACGGTTAAGGCGAAAGGTGAGTAAAACTCACTAACTCTTCTCAGTTATATTTTATAACGTATTTTTATAATTGATAAATAGTGATTGTTTACTGTGTGTTGACTGTTTGGTTGAACTGCTAGCCAGTTGATTGAAAATATAGATGACGATATAGATACACATCGTTAATCAAATATTGATTCTGTTTAGCAGAATATTTCATAGTGAAATGAAAATGATGTTAATTTTATTTTTTAACATCTGTGGATGCAGGGAAATAGGTCGAAGCGACCCAGCTGGGTTCCTCAACATTTATTTTACTGTTTTTCATATATTGTGTTATATGATGCGATATGAAATATGTTGATGATTTTGTATGGTTAAATGATACTTATCATTGTTATATGGTGTGCTAAATACCATATGGAATACTGGAATGTTAAAAAGGAAATTCTCAATGATATATTGAAAAAGAAATATTTATAAAATCAAAGATTTTATAAAAAGAAAACCCTTTAGAAAATAAACAGATTAAAAAGGGTTATTTATTTGTTAATCAAATAGATAGAATTGAGGGGAATATTTGTAAAACATTTACCGATAGGATTGAAAAGAGATATTTGTAAACCATTTACAAATAGAATTGAAAAGGGATATTTATTGGAAAAGTAACTAGAATGGAAAGAGGAAATATGTGAAAGATTAATAGAAAGAAATAGTTAGATTATCAAAGGAATTACTTATAAAATAAATAGATTTTATAAATAGAAAATATTTTATAGAATAAATAGAATTATCAAAAAGGGTATTTATTTTGTAAATAAATAGATTATAAAAGGAAATACTTGAAAAAGTGACTAGAATTGTATAAAAGGAGAATATTACATTTGAAAGGTTTAGACCCGTGCTTCGCACACGGGTATAACGTGTTATGGATTTAAAGCAAAGATTTTAAATAGAATCTATTCTGACTGATAAATTGAGAAGGATAATTTATAAATAATATTTTATAAATTTAATGAAATGTTTACCATTGGATAAATAGAATATACAAGTCAGGACATATATAGAGAAGTAGGAATCGATTTCAACATCGATATTTAAACTGAATAAATGTAGAGTGAATCAAAGGAGTTAATCAATTAGAGTTAACTGAACATAGTTAATTGAATTATAATTTATTGAATATTAGTTATTCAATTAGAGGTAATCGAATATAGTTATTTGAGATAGAGTTAGTCAAACATAGTTATTTACGATGTGTTATCATTTCGTATGACTGCTAGCATAATTCGCAGGGCTGCAGATAGCTTACGGCGGTCGGATGTTTCCTGAGGGAATCAGGCGTAACCATTGTGATCGCTCCGATCTAGAGTCAAGCGAATGGTGTTAAATTGAATATCAGGCTTTCGAAATAAAGTTAAAATAGACATAGTTATTCGAATATAAGTTAATCGAATATTAGTTATTCGATAGAAATTAAATAAGTTGGGTTAATCAAATAAGTTAATTTGGTTGAGTTAATCGAGTTGAGTTAGTCAAGAGGAGTTAACCAAACTGAGTTAATCCAAAGGAGTTATTCTAAATAGTTTATTCGAATAGAGTTAAAGGAGTTAATCGAATATAGTTTATTCGAAAGGAGATCAATCAAATGTGAATCATTCGAAGAGAAATGATCGAATATAGTTATTCGAAGAAAGGGTTATCGAATATAGTATTCGAAAAGGGAGTTATCGAATAGAGTTTATTCGAAAGAGAATTATACGTTGAATTCGATTATATCGAATTCGGGAAAAGTAATATTTACTTTTCGTTTTAAATCAATATTTACTTATTATGAATAAATTAGTGGTTTAGTTATTTAGTTAAATTAAGGAATAAAATTTATATTTTGAAAGTAGATAATTAGGAAGAAGGGGTTATAACGCTATAATTATAATCAAATGTTTTAAAATAAAGAAGTGGGTTCGTAAATAGAATCTGAGAATTACGTAAGGAAGTTTGTTAAAGATTTGAAAGTGAACTTTGTCTATTTCGAGGTTAGGAATGTTGTTCAGTTAAGGTCTGAGAGGTAATTATACCCCAACTTGATTGACTTCGTTTTTAACTAAGGAATGGTTAAGGTTCGATAGTGAGGATTGATTAAGTGAATTTAGTTAATGAGTATAATGGTTTGAATTGGCTTTGTGATGTTTTATTTAAACATCTGTTTAAATCAAATGAATAAATTTTGGAAACATTTTCCAAATATAATCAGAGACATTTTCTAATCATAGAAAATGAAATGTTGATGAGAAAGAATACTGGAATGACAGTGATATGTGAAATAGAGATGGAAATGTTTTCCAATGATTGATAACGTATATTTTCTAAATTTAGAAAATAAGAAATGTAGAATATATGGAAATAGGAAATAAATAAACCGATGAACTAAAGAGATAAATGTGGATTGATGATTGATCGATAGAATTTCCATCTGAAAATAATATCGTTGGTTGCACACCTGTTTTTCTTTGATAGTTAAATCACTGACTATCGAAGTTTTGACCATTTTATCGTCGTCAATATGGAGAGACCGGGATCGGATTCATTATCTGAAAACCACTCTGTATGGACGTTAGCGTTGCGATCAAATATTGAAGACGGAGTTATGCAAGAGCTATCTTGTTTACAGAATAGTGCCTTCGGTTTGTCCAGTCCCGGGACAAACGTGAATGGACGGATGTCTGACAGACTATCTCTAACAGATCGCGTAAGTTGATCTCTTCAAATGTACTTACGTTTGGTGGCGGAGGAATTCGTTTCTCTTAGTTTTATACCCGTGGTATTTTTGGGGAAATTAATTTGTGATTTGACGGGTATGACGATGTGGCATTCAAAGTGATTGGTGGTCAGGTATATCAAAAGAACATTATGACCTCAAGCCTCATCAACCAGGAAATGACAGAAATCTGGCAGGCAGCATGGCTAAGTGGGTCGCTCCCATTAGGGTGTATATCACCTATCTAGAGAAAATCCATTTTCATTCTTTTATCTATGGTTGATGCTGTCCCTTTTAGGGAAGACGGTGGGTAGCTCCCAATCGTTGGTGGTATACATTCGATACACTCAAGCGAAATGAGTGGTCGGTCATGTGTGGGCCGGGTTATAAGATGTTCTTGTTGAACCCAGTGTATTCGTCTCTAGAGATACATTATCGGTAGGTGGTCCCATACCTTGTCATAGTTGGAATCCAATCTCCGATAAGCGCCCGCGGTTTTGTTTTTATACTATATATGTGGAACGTGAGATGCAAGCGTTCTGCTAGATTCTAATTATTTGTGATTAGACATTATTATAATATCAGAGAAGTATTGATTTCAAAAACTGTTTGGGGTTATCGTAAGGTAAGAACCATCCGTGTTTATGTGTGGATTAGTCTTACGATTATCTTTTCTTTTGAAAAGGATTTTGAAAAGTTAAACCGATGATTTGAGTTTACTCACACCGGTCCCATGACTGACACAGAGTTTATTTTGTTTTGTTTTTCCCTAAACTCTTGGGTGCCCAAATTTGTACAGACAGTCAAGTAGTTCCGGTCTTTACAGATACACTTGGAGGAGCTTGAAGCAGGAGGCTTCAGGATTTTATAGCTATTGTTATTTCCGCTGTGTGTAAGATTTGTACTCTGATAAACATTGTATATACATACTGTTTTATTGCAAAGTTATGTTATATATTATATATTATTCGTCCCGCTGTGAGATTCGTGTTTACTCTGATTGTGATCTTCTTCTTCTTCTATTCTAACTTTCTATCTTATCTACTCTCACCCTCTAACTTCTTTCTATAAATGATCCAGAATGTTTGATGTCTGAATGGTCAACATGGTAGTTTGGTGTTGATTTTCAAAGTCAAAAATCCCAGTTCGTTACAGCTTATATTCAATATCAAATTCTGAAACTAACACATATCGTATGGGGAATAACGATACATATCTATCTTCCAAATTCCTCCACAATATCCGTATAGTCACAGAATCCAATATCGAAATATTCTGGAGATGATTTCTATTCAAATCCATTCTAATTCATACATTGGAAAAAATCCTGATTAAATTAAAACCATTTCCCTATTCAATTTATTTATTTAAAAATTATTGGATTTCAAATCTAGTGAATAACTAGTTCATTTTGATAAAAATATATTTGTATCTTTTCAAATATGGAATTTTTCATCCAAATTCTTTCCAAATCATTTATTATGATTTTACACAAATTATTAATATTTTTAATAATTTTATCAAGGCCCGTATAGTCGGTTTCCAATAACGGCCACCGAATTGCATCCATAGCAACCTTTTCCAAATTTGATTTGGACATAATTTCAAATCCAACAGTTAGATTTCAAATCTCTTATATTTGTTGGAAAGATATTTCTCATATGAACCAAACGGTTTCGGTTTTAGGAGAATAAGACGGTCGGATCTCCCGTAATGTCAATTTGAAGTCAATGGTCGAAATTCGCGAATGGTCGTGGCGCGGTGCGTTCTATTCAGGACATTAAATATATAATACATATATTATATATTTCGTCGATTTCCATTTAAAACGTATTTTATAAATCATTTATAAATTCGTTTTAAGATGATTCCCACTTTCATTTCAATTTTAAATCAAAATTGAATACTCCTTATCATTATAATATATATATATATATATATATATATGATAATATTTTCAAAATATCAGATTTTGAAACCATTTCCTTTTCGATATTCATTATAAAAATGAATAAAATCGATATAAATATCGTTCGCGTTAAAATTCTCGCATATCTAATCAACCCGGCTTAACACATTTTAATATTTTCGTGTCCATCCCTAATCGGACATCAAAATCATATTTTAATCCTTTACAGAATATTATTTTAAAATATTCGTTATTTTAAAATATTTCCTTGTTTTCGAATTTGAATCAGACACAGTCAATTACCATATAATGTTATTTATATGGATTTCATACAACACATGTATACTACAATAATGATAAACAATCAACCGTCATCCGGAGTGCATTACACAACTGGATAAAGCTTAAATATAAATAATTAACGCTTACAACAGTTTGTCAACCAATCAATTGACATACAACTAAACAATTGGGATTAATGTACATCAAATATCATCCTAATACCCGTATGGGGTTTCAACCAACAAATACTGAATATTATTTGTGCAGTTGGGTGATGTGTAAAATTTATCGTCTCAATCAATATCAGTTAAATGGGTGTACATAAAGAAATCGTCTGATTTGTAAATGAATATTTATTTTCATTTCAGGTGAATTTTATGTCGTTCATATATACGTTAAAAAATATATTTCTAACGATAAAATATTTTTTTCAACACATGAATATTTTATATAGTTCATATACAATAAAAATGATATTTTTATTGAATAAATATTTTATTTACAATCATTTTTACAACCACAATCCAAATTTCCACAATACAATTCAAACAAACAACTATGGTTTGTACAATAAATAGTGTCGGGGGCTTCTAATCCCCGTCTGCATTCTAGTATATATTTAACTGTAAAGTAATTAGAGTGAGAAGGAGTTCTCATATTGGTTTCCCCTCCATCATTCTTTATTTCTGAATTTTATTTTATGCCCGAACTTGAATTTGCCTCAAATTCAAATCTGCTCCATTCTGGTTTAATGCTCATCTAGAGGATTCCAACGCAACGAAAATCATCCAATTCCGTGACCGAATGCAAAAGTTATGATATTTTATATGTTAGACAATTAAATAAAGTAATTAAATTAAATAATTAACTTAATTAGGCCCTTAATAACGTTTACCTCAAGCATTGTCGTTCCTTTAATCATTCTTCCCCAAACAGATAACCGAACCCACATCTCGACGTCATTGACTTCAAATCGCACGCATATCGGAGCACTAGAGATTGATCGGACCTGCCCACATGAAGTACCGCCTCGAGAGCCTCCACCATTGCCACCTGGACCCACTCGCATGAGCCATCAGCCCCCAAATCGAGCGTGAACCCGGCCACTTCCAGACCAAAATCTGAGCAATTCTTCAAACAAAATTCAATCATGGTTGTATGATATCGAAGAGCACAGAAACCCCTTTCATTTTCATTCAATATTATTTGTTTGATTTTGCGCGGATTGGAAAATTAAAATGGAATTTAATTTGGAGCTTTTCTGGCCGTTCAAACGATGAAACGACGGTTGCGTTTAATGAGCTAGGGTTTGGACACTTTGGGTATTTATATAATTAATATTTTATTATATTTAATTCTTTTAATTTTAAAAATCCATATTTACCGATACGAACTCCAAATCAAACCCAACAACTACCATCCCTAGCTAATTACCCCCATTTCGGATACAAAGGGGCCATGTCCCGTAAGCCATTTCGACTGTTTCGATTGGTTTTCTTTTAAATTAAAATATAAATTAATATAACATTCAAAATTGTTTTCAACGTACAATTTAATTTGCCAGAGCTACATACGAACTCTAAAAATCACAGAAAAGTAAATCTAGCTATGTTTTGACGTTACGGTCCTAACAAAACTAATTTCATCTAATTTGGAGGCCGTTTGAAAAATGGCCATTTTCTGGTCTATCCAATTCAAACTAAAACGGTCAAAACACATTTAAACTTACCACGTTCACATATTAATTCCAAAAATTATGAAAATTGGAATCTAGCAATAATTTGACATTCCAGATCCAACAAAAGTGGTTTCGTCGAAAACAGGGGTCATTTGCAAAATGGCTATTTTTAAGGGCTATATATTATATCAAAACATATTTAAATTCCATAGCAACTATTCTGAATTTTAAACTGGACAAAACTTTTAATTTATATTGTGAAATCTCAGTTTCTTACATTCGTTAGAAAGATATACCTAAACAGATTCATATATTTCTGGTTTTACTGAAATCAATTTATTTTGAATTCTGTACATTCAGTTGAAATTTAAAATCGAATTTTCAAACTACCACGCCATTTCAAACTCTATTTATAATTAAATTAAAGTTATACATTCCAACTCCGATTAAAATAAATTTTTAGTCATTATTATTTAAAATAATGGATTTTAAATATTCTTAAAATCCATCAAAATAGCTAAAATTAAATTTTTAAATTGGTTCAGAAATTCCGGGTTGTTACAGGAACAACCTGAATCCAAGTACCATTCTTGTTGCTCCTTAGCCCGCCAACGTACCTACACACGAGAAGAAGAGAATGACCAAGTGAAACTCATAGGTCTAATGATATTAGTGACTGAATTTTTTTGATTTTGAACAACAGATCCTTTCGAAACCCAACTTTGTTTATTCTTACCAAGTCCAAATCTGTAATAGCTATTTGTCGAATTTTTTGGAACCCAAATCTATATGGACTTTCTTTTTATGTTCCAACTTTCACACTTATCATAACTATGTCCAATTTTTTCACATTTTATGCATTTAGGAAAAACACTTCCACCTTTAGCATTATCATTCATATTAACTTGTGTTTTCTCAAATCCTAGTCCTTTTCCATTATTAGCATACAATTGATTTCCAAGCAGCATCCTAAAGGACTTTTCTCCTCTTGAAAACTTACTCAATGTTATTTCAAGATTTTTTTACTTTGGTTTTAAGTGCTGCATTTTCAATCACAAGTGAGGTGCATTTATTAATGAAATTCTTTCTTTTTGTGTCATCGCTTTCTTTTAAAACCAAGTATTCTTTTTTCAAGTTTTCAGAATTTGTTTTGCATTCAGTTTGCTCTAGTTTTAAAAGCTTGCAGTTTTCACAATCTAGGTTTTGAATATTTATAACTTTTTCAAGCTTAGTTAATAACCTATTGTTTTCATGAACGAATATTAACCTATCATATTTTAATATCTTAACTTTTAATTCAAGAAAATCAACAGTTTTTGTAAGATCATGACACATTAAAATTAAATCTTTGTAAGTGTAGTTTAGTACCTCATTGGAATCCACTTCGCTATTTTCCGAATCTGACTGTGCCATTAGACATAAATTTGCTTCCTCTTTATCATTGTCAGAAACTTCTCCTTCCCCATTATTCCAAGTAGCTGCAAAAGATTTCCTCTTCTTCTTCTTTCCCCTTTCATTTTGAAGGTGTGGGCAATTTGGTTTGATGTCTCCCGGTTTCTTGCAATTGTAGCAAGTGACTTCTTCGTTTGAATTGTCTAAATTTTTAGATTTGTTGGATTTTGAATTCTTCTTGTGTGACTTGTATTTCTTGTTAGACCACGTCTTAAGAACCATGGCCACTACTTCAATAGGATTCTCGAATTCATCATTACTTTCAAGAGTATTGTTTAGAGAAATTATCTTTTTCTTTGATTCTGAATCATCACGACCTTCTTCGGCTATTAGCTCCATCTCATAAGCTATTAAGTTTCCAATTAATTCTTCTATTCTCAATTTATTTAGATCTTTTGATTCTTTAATAGTCGTCACTTTAGCTTCAAAGTTCATTGGAAAAACTCTTAATATTTTATGAACTAGTTCCACTTCTGTGTAGATTTTTCTAAGAGCCCTTGCGTTATAAACCAATGTTGAGAATCGACTATACATCTCCTTTATGTCTTCCTCTTTGCGCATCGATAAATTTTCATATTCATTGCAAAGTAGCGTGAGACGAGATCCTTAACTTGAGATATCCTTTCCAAAGTATGCCAAATTTCCTATATGTTTGAATAATGAGATATTTGATTAAACGCAGTTTTATCAATAGCACAAATTAAAATGTTCATTGCTTTAACATCAGTTAAGAATAATTTTTTATCATTAGCATTCTATCTTTTGGCTTAGGAATTTCAATATCATTAATAAATGTAACGGGAGGCTTAATATCTCATACATCATAATCAACTGAACTTAGATAATTTTTCATCCTAGCATTCCAATAAGCATAATCAGTTCCATTAAACATAGGTGGCCTAGCTATGGATTGACCTTCATAAAAAGCATTATTAGACAGGTTCATGACTCTAGACTTAAAAATACCCACTCGAATATCACTTGCAAGATCTAAATTAACCCTAGAGGGGTGCTTAAGATGGGTTTACAGAATAGCGTCTTCAGTTTGTCCAGTCCTAGGATAACTTGTATGGAAGAATGTTCGACATAGTATACCGAATAGATCACGTAATTTGATCTCTTCAAATGTTTTCACATTTGGTGGTGGAGGAATTCATTTATCTTAATTTTATACCCATGGTATTTTTGGACAAATCAATTTGTGATTTAGCGGATATGATGATGTAGCATTCAAAGGAAATAAAGGTGTGATCTGTCAAAAAGATACGTTATGACCTCAAGTCTCACAACCAGGAAATGGTATAAAATCGGGTAGGTCACATGGCTAAGTGGGTAGCTCACAATTAGGGTGTGTTGTCACCTGCTCTAGTGAAAATCCATTTGCTTCTTTAAACTATTTCGATGTTGTCCCTTTCAGGAAATAGTTGTTGATCCCTTGGTGATAATACGTTCGGAACATTCAAGCAAAATGAGTGACCGATCATGTATAGCTTGGGTTGCAAGATGTTCTTGTTGAACCCGGTGTATTATTTCTAGAGATACACTGTCCGAAGGTGGTCCCATACCTTGCCAGTTGGAATCCATTGCCCAATAACCGCCAGCGGTTTTTGATCATATATTATGTATGTGGAACGTGAGATGAAAGCGTTCCGCTTGATTGTTATTTGTTTGATTTAGAAATTATTATAATATCAGAAGAGCTTTGATATAAAGAATATTTTGGTTTATCGTAAGGTAAAAACCATCCGTGTTTATGTGTGGATCGGTCTTACGATTATATTCTCTTTGAAAAGGATTTTAAAGTTAAACCAAGTGGTAGAAGTTTACTCACACCAGTCCCATGACTGACCCAAAGCTTATTTTGTTTTACCCTAAACTCTTGGATGCCCAAATTTGTACGGGCAGTCAAGTAATCGGGATTTTACAGATGGACTTGGAAGAGCTTGGAGTAGGAGGCTTCAGCATTTTATAGCTACTGTTTATTTCTGCTTTGATGTTATGTGTTGTACTCTGAAATGCTATGTATATACAGTTATAAGTTTGTATTTCAAAAGTTATGTTATATAATATATTTTATTCGTTCCGCTGTGAGATTCACGTTTATTCTGATTCTGTTCTGATCTTCTTCTTCTTCTATTCTAAATTTCTTTCTTTTTATTTCTCACCATCTAACTTCTTTCCATAAATGATTTGGTATGTTCAATGCTTGAATAATTGACATGAGTTTTATGTCGATTTTCTGGGTCGAAACTCCTAGTTCGTTACAGTGGTATTAGAGCTGTTTGCTGGCTATGTGCTGGGAGATGCATGATTGGGGTTCTCGCTTCGTGGTTTGTTGGAGAACGAGAGATTCTTACCCCTACATGTACCTCGAAAGTAACATAGGGTTGGTCGAGTCGTGAGGCTGGCCGTAAAAACAGTTCTGAGGTATCATTGTAGTGCCATGCTGGGAGGTTAGCCCAGTGGTTGATGGTTGCAAAGCCTATTTCGTTACAGTAATTTCCATAGTTTTAGACCTAATTAGTGAGTACCTGCTGCAATATGATGAGAGGCGATTCCGCCGGGAACAAAAGGATCAAAACCTTCCATGCCCCATGCCGGACTTACAGATTGTACTTTTTCAATGATTGCAATTAAATTCCTGAATTGCGGAAATGCAAATTATTCACTCATCGAAACAAATAAAAGATCTTGCTAATAAGACAATCACAATTAGAAATCAAATGTAAGGAATCACAAAAGACAAGAAAAAATGGTTCTAGATGTTATTGAGCTATGCGGCACTTTAAGTGGTTCATTATTATCAATTTCTTTTTTAATCATTACATTTCCAAAAAATATCGATATTTTTTAGAAGTATTTTTTTACCCAAAATGTATGATTCCTTTTTGAATGGACCTTATTGCAGAACAATAAAAAATGTAGGTTCAGATGAAATCATGACTGATTTAATAACTTCAAGAGTGGATTACTTAGAAATATTGTGGATAAATAAAATTCAAAGTCACCTTGCGTCCTTGAACCTATAACCATCTTTCGGCCAACCTAGCCTCCTCCGTCCCTCGGGACAGGGTAAATGTATAAAATGGGGCAAATTTTAGAAGACGTGGTGGCTATAGTTGGTGGGGAACTCGCTTTAGAAAAATAATTTAGATTGAGGAGCAATATTCTTAATTAGAAGAATTTATGGTTAACTTGGATTAAAAAAATTGGGTATCCAGGAGGTCGTGTAGGAACAAGGTTTAAATCTCTCGGTCTGTTAGGATGCCTCAGTTGCATACATCACTGCACTTCCACTTGACACCTATCGTAATGATAAACGGCTCGTCTCGCCATGACCTTATCTTGGAATTTCAATACTTCTGTTGCTCCATCCCCTGTCTGGAGAATGCAGCAATCAATAGGATTCCTGTAATCCTCCCTTTCCGAAAGGAAGAACGTGATATTCTTTTTCAAAATGTATGTACACCAACCTAAAAAAGCTTTTTTATGTAATTTTAAATGTAAAGTAAGTCTTTGTATCTTATCAGTGAAACTAAATACTTGAAATTCCCCCATGGAGCTGGGGAAGGGAAAGCCCCAATTGGTAGGAAAAAAGGTGTTGGTGGTCTGGTTGTTTGTTCTTGAATCTATTTCACTGATCAAGAGCAGAATGATGAAAAAATAGAGTACTAGTATTTTATTCTTATTATAGTGCATTACTTAATCATGGGCGGATAGTGGGAATCGAACCTGCATCTTCTCCCTGGCATTCCTGGTAATTGTTGTACCTCACAATTCACATTAATTTGCTGACTGGCGGTATCTCGACCTTTAACTACCAAAGCATTATAAATATTAGGCATTTTGCCCCAGTGAAAAACAACTTCCTGTATTGGGCTAATAATTTGAGTGATACCCTCTTTCGGTGTTTCGAGAAATTCCATTTCTTGGTCTCTATCTTCAATTTTTGGAAAAAATTTCCATTAAAATGAACCTTCGGATTTTTAAGATTTATTTAAAAAAAAAAACTAGAAACTTTTTTCAGTTTTTCTGTTAAAAAAATAAAATAATTCGAATTCTATAAGGTTGAATCAAAAAGAAATTAATCTTTTTTTTTATAATTGCTCGAAATGGATTGACAAGAAAATAAATTGTCCTAATTGGTCGTGTATTTGTAACAACTCGGCTTTTTGCCCAGTTTTCGCTGGTAATTAAACCAACTTAAACCATTCATAAAGACTGATTGTTAGGGGGTACTTACACATTTGCACAAAATAAAAGGAACTTTTCCATTATCAATACAATAATATTACATAATAGTTACGAAAGATACAACAGCTACATCGATTACACAACAGAAGAGATACTAAACTCAGCAGAAGAATCTGCATGCTCCAAGATATAATAGCTCCAGCTAAACCAGCATCCTTCTCTAACCAACTCCAAGACTAAATCTGCGAACCAAACTACTAGGCTGCCCATGCAAATATTATGGGCACCTAGAGTTTAGTTGTGGGAACAATAAACTCTGGGTCAGTCATGGGACTGGTGTGAGAACTTAAAACATTTGTTTTTAGGGTTTATTTTAAAGACAGGTAATTCACCGGACCATGCAGCTAATGCGGAACGGGTTTACTCCATGTGAATACCAATACATAGAAATTCACAATGAAATTTTGAAAAATGAAACTAACATAAGGTCTCGCGGCACACACACAATGCAAACGTACACATGGGCGAGGATTCTCCTTATGTTGTCAAAAATGCTTGACACGTGAAAATCCTCTTTCAATACTATAATATAGTGCGAAAACAATTTCGAAAGTAAATGTATCAATCCTAGACAACATAGGTACCATATACTATACTGATGTATGGTATACAATCAAAATCGTACGAGCTCATAGCGGAGGTAGGGTTTCCAATAATGACCGAGCAATGGAAGTTCCTTCCGAAACGAATTTGAACACCTCTAAATGGATGTCCGTGGATCAACAGTGATGCTCCTCATGCCAACACAAGGACGGGTTACCCCTTAATTAGGTAACTTAGAGTACGCCTGAGTATGTCATCTCCAGGTCGTTACAGACCTTTCCTAACAACAACCACAAAAGTAGATGCTTTTACCACATAGGTTAATACCAGGGCTCCATACCATAGTACACCTTTTATTTAGAAGGATACAACACCTATAACCCTATTGCATTTCTTACTTTTTTGGCTATTTACCGAGGTGTGAGGCTTGCCGAGGTCCCAATATACACAAAGCTAAGCTTAAATAAGCCATGCTTTGATAATCCAAAGCTCACCATATAACTTAAGTATGCCACATTATCCATTCACAATGCATCACTGATTTTTATCGATATAACCTCTAAGCTCATACGTCTTAGAGAAGGGTGTTAAGCAAGAGAATAAATTCTCTACCATCAAACATATATATATATTTAACAGAGATCAGTGCTATGCAGTCAATTACAATGTCAGATACATAATCTATAAACGTCCGTTCTGGGTCTAAACGAAACAAAAATCCGAAATTCCTTCACATACGTTTGGGCTTCTTGCCACTTTGCTGATATAAAATCCATTAGTAAATGGGAGCTACTCATTTGAGGCATTCACCAAGTTGTCCTTACGATATGAAGGGTCCCTGTCATCTGTACTGTCTTCAATGTCTTCAGTTGCTCCACAACGTCGTATTATTACTTGGAATGGTTTTCGGACATACATCCAATTCAGGTCTTCCCAAATAATAAGCGTAATATTTAAAACACAATTACGGAACACATAGGCTTTCAACAAAATCTCCTTCCATCTTAGATTTTGTTAAATTAAATTTCTTTAAACCCATTCTCAAATTATCTTTAACAAAATCCATATTTAACCCTTCTTCTTTAAAACACATCCTTAAATCAAAGATAATCTAGCCCCAAAGCCTTAATTAATTATCCATTTGATAACTCGTTATAAAAACCAAGTTTCCTATAAAAATTCTTTAATCCATATTTTAACCTTAGTTTCCAATTAAATCGATTTTCTAACATTCAATTCTTTAATCTCAACCAAAAGATTATACTTGGTTCCCAATTTCTTATTTTTAATTTCCTCAAATCAAATATTTGATTAAATCCCAATTTACGATATTAATTTCCACAACTCAATCTCATTGGGTTTCAAGAATGATATTGTTGAAGATATGATTCACGACAAAACCCAAATCAGTCGATATTGAACATAAGTTACACAAAAATTGTATCTACTTATATTCGATATCAATTCTCATAATCAACGAATACTATTTACGATATAACAATAATATCTTCCAAATTCCTCAAATAGTATACGATTACACCAAAGAATTTCATATCAAATATCCGAAGATTATTTCTATCCAACTTATCCTAATCAATTTGGGAAACCCATATCTTACTTAAAAGATTTATCCAACTTTTTTGATATTTGATTAGGTTAGAAATACCATCAACTTATACTTAATATTAATCTCGATATCCAACTCACACTATAATCGGAATAATGGTGAACTACCTTTTAAATTCCTCAAATAGTAAGAGTCGTCATCTACCATATTAATATCAAACATCCGAAGATATATCCCCAACCATATCCAATTATTTAAAATTGAAAACCCATATTAATATCAATTTAAATTCCATATAAAATATTTCTAATACTTTTAAACCTTTGAAAACATTCCACAAATCATTACTTATAGTTCGGAAAATAGTTTACGGTTTAAAACTTCAAAATAGATTGTTTTCGAAGGAAGCGTTACAATAGCGTTTCAAAAGTGTTACAAAACAATTATCTTAACTATTTTGATCAAAATATCGTTTATCTTAGCCAAAACTTAAACTTTACAATTCAAAACACCTTTTCATATTTTGTAATGATTTTACAAAAAAATTCCATATTTTTAAAACATTTAAAAATCGTTGTTCATAGTTATGGTCAACAATTGTTCTTACATCTACCGTTTCCCAAACAGTTTCAAACATAACTTGAAAATGATACTCGAGTTTAAAATCTTCTTTCACTCAATTGAAAGTTCTTGTTAATGGAAATCAAACATTTTTCATTTTATGGAAACCTGATTTAGATTGCAAAAGTTATAAGCGTTTAAAGTTTGCATCTAAAATACGTAAATTGTCCTTATGCAACAAGCTCTATTTTGATCATAATAACCATTATTCTACGATACTTCAAAATATCTTAGAAAACCGTTATATCCTTATATAACCATTTTAAAATCATTTAAATTTACTTTCCAAATTATTTTGGATCTAAAATCCAACTTTTATTTTTTTACTTAATAAATCAAATTCCAATTCATTTCTAAATTCAAATAACTTCAAATTAACCATTCCATTCCTCCGATCAGTTAGAGATAGCCTGTAACACCCCGTGTATTCTATAACAGTGAGATTCACAAATTAAAGTATAATTAATTTCAAATCAAAGAATTAAGGGAAACAGGTTACGCCATTGCATTCGCCTCGAAATTCTGCTTGAGATAGAGTCCAAGTTTACGCAAAACGGATAACGTGTGAAGAAGATATCTTTAATTTAAATATCGCAGCAAAACATGAAAAAAAGAAGAAGAATGGGAAACGAATAATGTTTAGCATTGTTCTAGGGTTTGTAAGCAAAAGACTTAGTAGCTCATTTGGTTGGAACACATGACTTGCATACAAGAGGTATAGAGTTCGATCCCCGCCAGCGCCCTATTTTTGTTTTAGGGGAATGGCTTAAAATAGCCTAGTGTGAACGCAGTTCAAAAAGTGGTTTAGTGTGAAAATGGGTAATTGGGGAGATAGAGAAAAAAATGAATATATATATATATAATATATATATACATATACGCATATATATATATATATATATATATGACGTGTACGCATCATGTAGCGTACGTTGCACAATTATGGTTGTCAAGGATGGTTTTTTTTTTGGCCTTCTCCAATTTTTAATTATGACAAATTAAAGGTAAGAAAATATTTGTTCATATATAAATAAATATTTATATATGGGTAATTAATACGGTAAAGGGGAAAATGTATCTATTAAATACGTATTTACGTTTGAATTGGTGAACATTTAATACGCTGAGTCATTTTTGACTCATCGCTGAGTCAATGCTGAGTCATTTCTGACTCATGGCTGAGTCAATAGGATAACTCTATCCTGACTGAACGGTTGTGGTCATTTCTAGGATTAATCAAACGGCATAAATTAATCCTAAAATTCTATATATACAACTCAAACCTAACCTAAACTCACACAAATAATAGAATACAATAGCCGTCATGCTGCTGGAGAGAAACTAAGAATGGCCGTCAATTAGAAAGCCTAGAGACAAGCCAACAAGCCTAAGAGACGAATCAAATTAAAAGAAGATCAAAGCTTAAAGCAACAACAACTAAATCAAATCAACGCCTACAACAAAGGATAGCATCTCAGATTTCTGAATTAAAGATT
Source organism: Allium sativum (assembly GCA_030737875.1). Lineage (NCBI taxonomy): Eukaryota > Viridiplantae > Streptophyta > Magnoliopsida > Asparagales > Amaryllidaceae > Allium > Allium sativum. The sequence goes on along the minus strand of CM060918.1, from coordinate 968,505,619 downwards.
CGCCATACGCTGTAAGTAGAGTGCTATTCCGATATGAATTAAATAATTGTGTTGATTTGTGTAATGTAAGAAATGGAATTGTGGCGATAATAATCTATATTTGTATGTTGCTTTGATGCAAAACGATTTGGGAATATTATGGTATATGATTGGATATTTGCAAATACGCGATTTGCGTTGGAAACGAAATGGAATTGTGGCGATAATGACTTATATTTATATGCTATTTTGATTCTAACGATTTGGCAATGCTATGGTTTGATTCATACAAGTATATGGTTTATGTTGACAACCACATGTGTGGAATTTTGATTGGGACTCATGCAAACATATGATTCATATTGAAAACTACATGTTTGTGGTAGTTATTTACAACACCCATTTGATAATTGCAAGCATATGATTCATGTTGAAAGTAACAACTATATGTTGTAATAATTTATTTAAGATTCATGCAAGTATATGATTCATGTTAACAACTATATGTTGTAATAATTTATTTAAGATTCATGCAAGTATATGATTCATGTTAACAACTATATGTTATGATATTTTAAATTGGAATTCATGCAAGTCTATGATCTATTGTTATGACAACATGATGTAAAATTCTATGGTCATCTTTAGTGTAATTTGATTCACCTAAGTATTATGATTCATATGAAGTTACGTTGGAATTGGCATCATAATTCAAGTATAAAAATCATAATTTTGTGATAGTGACAAAAGCACGCATCTTTGTAAATTTGTATTAATTTTATGAACATGACTAAACTATGTTCGTTATTATGCCCAATTGAAAAACATGTTTTTAGGCTCATGTTGTTATCATAAGTTACATTAGAATTACATTAGAATTACATTCCTCTTGCAAGTTTACATAGATAAAATAAAAACCATGATGTAAGTTTAGATATGTTTATGCTATAATTCTATGAATAGAATGAAAACCATGATTCATATAAGAATTAAGTTGGGATAATTTTAGTTGAACCATACTTTTGTATTAGTGACAAAAGTAAGCACCTTTTTGTTAACATGTAGTGATTTTATGAACACGATTAGTTTATGCCTAAATAAAAATATAGGCTTATATTTTTAGTCAAGACTTGTGCCAATAATAATGATATCTAATTTAGTTATATTCTTAATTTCAAGTTTACATGGTTAGTTGAACCTATGATTCATGTATTATTTATGCCATGATTATATGAATAGAACGATGCATGTTTAAGTACTGCTTATGCCATAATCATATGAATAAAATAATTTATGTTTAAGTATTGTCTATGCATTAACCATATGAATAGAATGATTTATGTTTAAGTATTGTTTATGCTATGATTATATGGATAAAATGATTCATGTTATGCCATGATTGTATGATGTTACAATTGCAAGTTCACATGTGCCTATTTTATGTTAATTGAATCGTTTGTTGCAAGTTCATGCGTTCACACTCCCTTTTTTCATGTTACCTTATAAACACCATGTTATAAGCCTCCCCTTTTCATTTGGCTAAATTGGGTTTAAGTATTAAACCCAGTACACCTTACGTTGGAGCGAACGTATAATACGGGGGTAATGACGTTTGGGCTAAAATTTAGAACATATGTGTTGGCATGTTTAACGCATGCCAACAACCTTGAAAGAACAATTAAGTGGCATAAATGAAATTTAACCAATAAAGACGAATTTGAATAATGGGCCGCAAATATTTACATATAAAAAGAAAAGAGACAAAATATGTAAATGTAGAAAAATACGATGTGTTTAACCCGAGGTTGGATTGAGTTGTGATGTAAAACTGCCCGGAACCGCCCAGCTGTCCAGTAGTCAAAACAATACCTATCCAATGTGGGTGGTTAAACAAGCAGCCCAATAAGGACCCGAGGTTAGACTGAGTTGTGGCGTAAGACTGCCCGGACCCAACCGGCAACAGGCAGCCACAACAATACCTGTCTAATGTGAGAGGTCAAGGCTTTAATAAGACAATTAAGGCTGAGTCAGGATTGATAGGATTAAGTAAATTATATTAATACTTAATCAAAATGGAACATGCTAAACTAAACAGACTGATTGGGGGGTTAGGTTTATAAAACACTTAACCAACTTAGCATGTTGGCTAGAAATAGAAAACCTAGTATCGGAGGACCCTTTTTGCAGTAACCCTACAAGGTATCATGATACCCTGAAACTAGGCAGGGTGGGGCACGATTACTGGGCTGATTGTAAGAGGTCAAATCGACGGCGGTGGTGCAGCAGTGTAGGTTCTAACGGGGTGCGGGCGTGCACACACTCCGACGCAGAAAAATAAGGCACTGGGCACCAGTAGCATACCTGTGCATTCTAGGGTTGTGTCGGGCCGCCACCATGGGACTTGATACACCCCATGGTGGGACCAGCATAGGTAACTACAACATCGGGGGCCGTAAGACACATGTAACTAAGCGAGTAGGAGCCGATCATTATAAAATGGATCACTTCACCCTGATTATGGGGTGCCAGTTGGGAACTGGTTTATATGGGTACAGAGATTAAAATGGGGTACGATAGTATATTCGACCCTAGACAACTTAACTAAGTTTATGGTGCTTTCCCATTTCTTGTTTATACTTATCATACCCAGTTCTTTATTCATAGACTGAATAGTCCTAGACTTACTCAGGCTTTATGTCCGACTCTACTTTTTTTCATCTTCTTCCCTTCCGTTCCCCCCCCCCCCCCAGGTCCACAGGGAGGGAATACCGCAACTTGACCAGCCTTCATATCCAGCTTGAAGAGAAAGAATGTATTGCTTGGATCTTTTCGTTTTGGACTATGGCTTTGGACAGCAACTATGGGACTTTTGCAGTTTATTTATGTTTTCTTTATGCTTCTTTAAATAATGTAATCAAGACAGTTATGAAGATGTTATGTTTTTGGAAGTATTGTAAGACAATTATGGTATGGTTGTTGTAACACATATTTTTAATGAAATAAAAGTTGTTGTTTTTCCGCTGTTCAAAAATATGTGTTCTTATATCTGTCTTGTATATCTGTGACTTATACTTATAAACCTCCACCAAAATTAGGGCATTCCCTTTGAGAGTGACCCTAACGGAGGTGGGGTGTTTCACTTGGTATCAGAGCATAGGTTTACCAGATAAGATAAAAAGTTTTGAAAATTTATTTTCAAAAAAGAAATTTAAAGAAGCATTTTTAAAAGAAAAATATTATTTTATTTAAAAAAAAAAAAGGCAAAGTCCCCCCAAAGCCATAGGTACTATCTTTTATCCTTCGTTTTGAATCTATCCTTTTTGTTTCAGCATGTCCGAAGAACTTAACTTGCCAGAGGGTGTACCAATACCTGGTTGGTTTAGGCGGTACATCGTTAACTTATTCTAGATGCTTTGTTTTATCCTATTTCTCTCCTCGATCCTATCTTGAGAACCATAGGTAGAATCTTTTTGGATGTAAACATGTAGTTGAAACATGTTATGGATGATGGTTGCAAGTGGTTGCAAGTGATTGCTAGTGGTAGCTCGTGGTTGCATATACACACACAATCTAGGTTTTAGATCGGCTCAGTCACTTCATATTGCATATGCATATATGTTTGCATTCGTATATGGTTGAACTTTAATGTGTTATCATATGGATGTTGCATTTGTATGAATGATTGTGCACTCATGTAGAATCATGAATAGGAAAATTTGCATACATAATGGATTCATTGCACATACATAATTCGCATTAAGGAGGTCAACTGAATCAGTAGACCGCCTGATTTTGCATTAGATAAGTACATGTACACACACACTTCGCATATGATCATGAAGCACTAGAAGTCTTTTAAGGACAATGGATGCTCGTGTTTGATGGATGAGTAGATGGATGTTTGGATGTTAGGATATACATTCTTCCTAACTTGAAGATTTCGGGGACGAAATCCTTTTAAGTGGGGGAGAATGTAACACCCCGTGTATTCTATAACAATGAAATTCACAAATTAAAGTATAATTAATTTCAAATCAAATAATTACGGGAAACGGGTTACGCCATTGCATTCGCCTCGAAATTCTGCTTGAGATAGAGTCCGAGTTTACGCAAAACGGATAACGTGTGAAGAAGATATCTTTAATTTAAATATCGCAGCAAAACATGAAAAAAATGAAGAATGGGAAATGAATAATGTTTAGCATTGTTCTAGGGTTTTTAAGCAAAAGACTTAGTAGCTCATTTGGTTGGAACACATGACTTGCATACAAGAGGTACAGAGTTCGATCCCCGCCAGCGCCCTATTTTTGTTTTAGGGGAATGGCTTAAAATAGCCTAGTGTGAACGCAGTTCAAAAAGTGGTTTAGTGTGAAAATGGGTAATTGGGAAGATAGAGAAAAAAATGAATATATATAATATATATATACATATACGCATATATATATATATATAAATATATATATATATATATGACGTGTACGCATCATGTAGCGTACGTTGCGCATTTTTGGTTGTCAAGGATGGTTTTTTTTTTGGCCTTCTCCAATTTTTAATTATGACAAATTAAAGGTAAGAAAATATTTATTCATATATAAATAAATATTTATATATGGGTAATTAATACGGTAAAGGGGAAAATGTATCTATTAAATACGTATTTACGTTTGAATTGGTGAACATTTAATACGCTGAGTCATTTCTGACTCATCGCTGAGTCAATGCTGAGTCATTTCTGACTCATGGCTGAGTCAATAGGATAACTCTATCCTGACTGAACGGCTGTGGTCATTTCTAGGATTAATCAAACGGCCTAAATTAATCCTAAAATTCTATATATACAACTCAAACCTAACCTAAACTCACACAAATAATAGAATACAATAGCCGTCATGCTGCTGGAGAGAAACTAAGAATGGCCGTCAATTAGAAAGCCTAGAGACAAGCCAATAAACCTAAGAGACGAATCAAATTAAAAGAAGATCAAAGCTTAAAGCAACAACAACTAAATCAAATCAACGCCTACAACAAAGGATAGCATCTCAGATTTCTGAATTAAAGATTCGCCATACGCTGTAAGTAGAGTGCTATTCCGATATGAATTAAATAATTGTGTTGATTTGTGTAATGTAAGAAATGGAATTGTGGCGATAATAATCTATATTTGTATGTTGCTTTGATGCAAAACGATTTGGGAATATTATGGTATACGATTGGATATTTGCAAATACGCGATTTGCGTTGGAAACGAAATGGAATTGTGGCGATAATGACTTATATTTGTATGTTATTTTGATTCTAACGATTTGGCAATGCTATGGTTTGATTCATACAAGTATATGGTTTATGTTGACAACCACATGTGTGGAATTTTGATTGGTACTCATGCAAACATATGATTCATATTGAAAACTACATGTTTGTGGTAGTTATTTACAACACCCATTTGATAATTGCAAGCATATGATTCATGTTGAAAGTAACAACTATATGTTTTAATAATTTATTTAAGATTCATGCAAGTATATGATTCATGTTAACAACTATATGTTGTAATAATTTATTTAAGATTCATGCAAGTATATGATTCATGTTAACAACTATATGTTATGATATTTTAATTGGAATTCATGCAAGTCTATGATCTATTGTTATGACAACATGATGTAAAATTCTATGGTCATCTTTAGTGTAATTTGATTCACCTAAGTATTATGATTCATATGAAGTTATGTTGGAATTGGCATCATAGTTCAAGTATAAAAATCATATTTTTGTGATAGTGACAAAAGCACGCATCTTTGTAAATTTGTATTAATTTTATGAACATGACTAAACTATGTTCGTTATTATGCCCAATTGAAAAACATGTTTTTAGGCTCATGTTGTTATCATAAGTTACATTAGAATTACATTAGAATTACATTCCTCTTGCAAGTTTACATAGATAAAATAAAAACCATGATGTAAGTTTTGATATGTTTATGCTATAATTCTATGAATAGAATGAAAACCATGATTCATATAAGAATTAAGTTGGGATAATTTTAGTTGAACCATACTTTTGTATTAGTGACAAAAGTAAGCACCTTTTTGTTAACATGTAGTAATTTTATAAACATGATTTGCTTATGTTTGACATTATGCCTAAGTAAAAATATAGGTTTATGTTGTAGTTAAGACTATGTGTCAATAATGATATCTAATTTAGTTAGATTCTTAACTTAACCACAAGTTTACATGGTTTGATTCATGTCACTTATGCTTTATGACCAAAGTATATGTTACTACAATGCAAGTACACCAGTTTCTATTTTGTAGTTTCAACGTTATGCTGCAAGTTCATGCGTTCACTTTCCCCTTTTTGTGTATATAATCACGTTTTAAGCCTCCCCTTTTTCACGTGGCTAAGTTGGGCTTAAAAAGGCTAAGCCCAACATATATTATAATAAACGAACGTATTAAACGGGGGAAATAGCGTTGGGCCAAATTAATTAATAAATAAAAATATAAAAGTAGATGGGCCCAAATTCAAGAATGGGTTGGGCCCATGATTGGTGTAAACTTTTACACCATTAGCTTAAATTGATTTTTGAATAATGGGCCGCAAATATTTACATATAAAAAGAAGAAAGACAAAATATGTAAACGTAGAAAATACGATGTGTTTAACCCGAGGTTGGATTGAGTTGTGATGTAAACCTGCCCGGAACCGCCCGGCTGTCCAGTAGTCACAACAATACCTATCCAATGTGGGTGGTTAAACATGGAGCCCAATAAGGACCCGAGGTTAGACTGAGTTGTGGCGTAAGACTGCCCGGACCCAACCGGCAACAGGCAGCCACAACAATACATGTCTAATGTGAGAGGTCAAGGCTTTAATAAGACAATTAAGGCTGAGTCAGGATTGATAGGATTAAGAAAATTATATTAATACTTAATCAAAATGGAACATGCTAAACTAAACAGACTGATTGGGGGTTAGGTTTACAAAACACTTAACCAAATTAGCATGTTGGCTAGAAATAGAAAACCTAGTAGCGGGGGACCCTTTTCAGCAGTAACCCTATAAGGTGTATCATGATACCCTGAAACTAGGCAGGGTGGGGCACGATTACTGGGCTGATTGTAAGAGGTCAAATCGACGGCGGTGGTGCAGCAGTGTAGGTTCTAACGGGGTGCGGGCGTGCACACACTCCGGCGCAGAAAAATAAGGCACTGGGCACCAGTAGCATACCTGTGCATTCTAGGATTGTGTCGGGCCGCCACCATGGGACTTGATACACCCCATGGTGGGACCAACATAGGTAACTACAAGATCGAGGGCCATAAGACACATGTAACTATGCGAGTAGGAGCCGATCATCATAAAATGGATCACTTCACCCTGATTATGGGGTGCCTGTTGGGAACTAGTTTACATGGGTTCAGAGGTTAAAATGGGGTACGATAGTATATTCGACCCTAGACAACTTAACTAAGTTTATGGTGCTTTCCCATTTCTAGTTTATACTTATCATACCCAGTTCTTTATTCATAGACTGAATAGCCCTAGACTTACTCAGGCTTTATGTCTGACTCTACTTTTCTTTCGTCTTCTTTCCTTCCGTTCCCCCCCCCCCCCAGGTCCACAGGGAGGGAATACCGCAGCTTGACCAGCCTTCATATCCAGCTTGAAGAGAAAGAATGTATTGCTTGGATCTTTTCGTTTTGGACTATGGCTTTGGACAGCAACTATGGGAATTTTGCAGTTTATTTATGTTTTCTTTATGCTTCTTTAAATAATGTAATCAAGACAGTTATGAAGATGTTATGTTTTTGGAAGTATTGTAAAACAATTATGGTATGGTTGTTGTAACACGTATTTTTAATGAAATAAAAGTTGTTGTTTTTCCGCTGTTCAAAAACACGTATTTTTAAAGATATCTTCTTCACACTAAAGATTTTAAAGCTATGGGAGGAAAGGATTTTCATGGAACTGAGTCCTTCGTGGCAGCTAGAAATTGGCTGAAAGAAACCGAGGACTTATTCATCATCTTTGAGGTAGAAGATAGACAGAAAGTACAACTAGCAGTATGGCTACTAAAGGGTGAGGCTTCCTACTGGTGGGAAGTCACTAATGCAGAAAGACCGGTGGAAACATGGGAGGACTTTAGGGCAAGGTTTGAGGCTAAATTTCTCTCGGAAGCTGAAAGGAGTCTTCAGTTGGAAAAATTCTTATTTCTTAAGCAAGGGAATATGACAGTCAAAGAGTATGTTAATCAATTAGATGAGCTGGCTAGGTTTGGGCTGGACCTAGTCAACACCCCGCACAAGAAGGCTCTCCGCTTTTTCAAAGGGTTGAATGAGCCATTACACAGTTTGGCCATGACCCATATACCCATGGGAGCTACGTACGAAAGGTTGGTGCAGATGGCATTGCTGAACGAGGAAGATAAGGACAAGAAGGAAACAGAGGCAGAAAACTCTCAAGGGAAGAAAGAGGTCAAGCCCAACGATTCTAAGAATAAGAAGGTAGACCCCGAGAAAGGAGGCAAGAACAACAACTCACGTGATAAAAGGAAATGCAATTACTGTGGTACGGAAGGGCACATAGCCAAGGATTGTAGAAAGAGGAAGAGAAAGCAAGGTGAATGTTTTCATTGTGGGAAGACTGGACACATCAGCAAAGACTGCCCTGAGAAGCAGACCGGACCTTCTGGCGGTACATCGTTAACTTATTCTAGATGCTTTGTTTTATCCTATTTCTCTCCTCGATCCTATCTTGAGAACCATAGGTAGAATCTTTTTGGATGTAAACATGTAGTTGAAACATGTTATGGATGATGGTTGCAAGTGGTTGCAAGTGATTGCTAGTGGTTGCCCGTGGTTGCATATACACACACAATCTAGGTTTTAGATCGGCTCAGTCACTTCATATTGCATATGCATATATGTTTGCATTCGTATATGGTTGAACTTTAATGTGTTGCCATATGGATGTTGCATTTGTATGAATGATTGTGCACTCATGTAGAATCATGAATAGGAAAATTTTGCATACATAATGGATTCATGGCACTCACATAATTCGCATTAAGGAGGTCAACTGAATTAGTAGACCGCCTGATTTTGCATTAGATAAGTACATGTACACACACACTTCGCATATGATCATGAAGCATTAGAAGTCTTTTAAGGACAATGGATACTCGTGTTTGATGGATGAGTAGATGGATGTTAGGATATACATTCCTCCTAACTTGAAGATTTCGGGGACGAAATCCTTTTAAGTGGGGGAGAATGTAACACCCCGTGTATTCTATAACAGTGAGATTCACAAATTAAAGTATAATTAATTTCAAATCAAAGAATTAAGGGAAACGGGTTACGCCATTGCATTCGCCTCGAAATTCTGCTTGAGATAGAGTCCGAGTTTACGCAAAACGGATAACGTGTGAAGAAGATATCTTTAATTTAAATATCGCAGCAAAACATAAAAAAAAAAAAGAAGAATGGGAAACGAATAATGTTTAGCATTGTTCTAGCGTTTGTAAGCAAAAGACTTAGTAGCTCATTTGGTTGGAACACATGACTTGCATACAAGAGGTACAGGGTTCGATCCCCGCCAGCGCCCTATTTTTGTTTTAGGGGAATGGCTTAAAATAGCCTAGTGTGAACGCAGTTCAAAAAGTGGTTTAGTGTGAAAATGGGTAATTGGGAAGATAGAGAAAAAAATGAATATATATATAATATATATATACATATACGCATATATATATATGACGTGTACGCATCATGTAGCGTACGTTGCGCATTTTTGGTTGTCAAGGATGGTTTTTTTCTTTGGCCTTCTCCAATTTTTAATTATGACAAATTAAAGGTAAGAAAATATTTATTCATATATAAATAAATATTTATATATGGGTAATTAATACGGTAAAGGGGAAAATGTATCTATTAAATACGTATTTACGTTTGAATTGGTGAACATTTAATACGCTGAGTCATTTCTGACTCATCGCTGAGTCAATGCTGAGTCATTTCTGACTCATGGCTGAGTCAATAGGATAACTCTATCCTGACTGAATGGTTGTGGTCATTTCTAGGATTAATCAAATGGCCTAAATTAATCCTAAAATTCTATATATACAACTCAAACCTAACCTAAACTCACACAAATAATAGAATACAATAGCCGTCATGATGCTGGAGAGAAACTAAGAATGGCCGTCAATTAGAAAGCCTAGAGACAAGCCAACAAGCCTAAGAGACGAATCAAATTAAAATAAGATCAAAGCTTAAAGCAACAACAACTAAATCAAATCAACGCCTACAACAAAGGATAGCATCTCATATTTCTGAATTAAAGATTCGCCATACGCTGTAAGTAGAGTGCTATTCCGATATGAATTAAATAATTGTGTTGATTTGTGTAATGTAAGAAATGGAATTGTGGCGATAATAATCTATATTTGTATGTTGCTTTGATGCAAAACGATTTGGGAATATTATGGTATACGATTGGATATTTGCAAATACGCGATTTGCGTTGGAAACGAAATGGAATTGTGGCGATAATGACTTATATTTGTATGCTATTTTGATTCTAACGATTTGGCAATGCTATGGTTTGATTCATACAAGTATATGGTTTATGTTGACAACCACATGTGTGGAATTTTGATTGGGACTCATGCAAACATATGATTCATATTGAAAACTACATGTTTGTGGTAGTTATTTACAACACCCATTTGATAATTGCAAGCATATGATTCATGTTGAAAGTAACAACTATATGTTGTAATAATTTATTTAAGATTCATGCAAGTATATGATTCATGTTAACAACTATATGTTGTAATAATTTATTTAAGATTCATGCAAGTATATGATTCATGTTAACAACTATATGTTATGATATTTTAAATTGGAATTCATGCAAGTCTATGATCTATTGTTATGACAACATGATGTAAAATTCTATGGTCATCTTTAGTGTAATTTGATTCACCTAAGTATTATGATTCATATGAAGTTATGTTGGAATTGGCATCATAGTTCAAGTATAAAAATCATATTTTTGTGATAGTGACAAAAGCACGCATCTTTGTAAATTTGTATTAATTTTATGAACATGACTAAACTATGTTCGTTATTATGCCCAATTGAAAAACATGTTTTTAGGCTCATGTTGTTATCATAAGTTACATTAGAATTACATTCCTCTTGCAAGTTTACATAGATAAAATAAAAACCATGATGTAAGTTTAGATATGTTTATGCTATAATTCTATGAATAGGATGAAAACCATGATTCGTATAAGAATTAAGTTGGGATAATTTTAGTTGAACCATACTTTTGTATTAGTGACAAAAGTAAGCACCTTTTTGTTAACATGTAGTGATTTTATGAACACGATTAGTTTATGCCTAAATAAAAATATAGGCTTATATTTTTAGTCAAGACATGTGCCAGTAATAATGATATCTAATTTAGTTAGATTCTTAATTTCAAGTTTACATGGTTAGTTGAACCTATGATTCATGTATTATTTATGCCATGATTATATGAATAGAACGATGCATGTTTAAGTGCTGCTTATGCCATAATCATATGAATAAAACAATTCATGTTTAAGTATTGTCTATGCATTAACCATATGAATAGAATGATTTATGTTTAAGTATTGTTTATGCTATGATTATATGGATAAAATGATTCATGTTGTGCCATGATTGTATGATGTTACAATTTCAAGTTCACATGTGCCTATTTTATGTTAATTGAATCGTTTGTTGCAAGTTCATGCGTTCACACTCCCTTTTTTCATGTTACCTTATAAACACCATGTTATAAGCCTCCCCTTTTCATTTGGCTAAATTGGGTTTAAGTATTAAACCCAGTACACCTTACGTTGGAGCGAACGTATAATACGGGGGTAATGACGTTTGGGCTAAAATATAGAACATATGTGTTGGCATGTTTAACGCATGCCAACAACCTTGAAAGAACAATTAAGTGGCATAAATGAAATTTAACCAATAAAGACGAATTTGAATAATGGGCCGCAAATATTTACATATAAAAAGAAAAGAGACAAAATATGTAAATGTAGAAAAATACGATGTGTTTAACCCGAGGTTGGATTGAGTTGTGATGTAAAACTGCCCGGAACCGCCCGGCTGTCCAGTAGTCAAAACAATACCTATCCAATGTGGGTGGTTAAACACGGAGCCCAATAAGGACCTGAGGTTAGACTGAGTTGTGGCGTAAGACTGCCCGGACCCAACCGGCAACAGGCAGCCACAACAATACCTGTCTAATGTGAGAGGTCAAGGCTTTAATAAGACAATTAAGGCTGAGTCAGGATTGATAGGATTAAGTAAATTATATTAATACTTAATCAAAATGGAACATGCTAAACTAAACAAACTGATTGGGGGGTTAGGTTTATAAAACACTTAACCAACTTAGCATGTTGGCTAGAAATAGAAAACCTAGTAGCGGAGGACCCTTTTCGCAGTAACCCTACAAGGTATCATGATACCCTGAAACTAGGCAGGGTGGGGCACGAATACTGGGCTGATTGTAAGAGATCAAATCGACGGCGGTGGTGCAGCAGTGTAGGTTCTAACGGGGTGCGGGCGTGCACACACTCCGGCGCAAATAAATAAGGCACTGGGCACCAGTAGCATACCTGTGCATTCTAGGGTTGTGTCGGGCCGCTACCATGGGACTTGATACACCCCATGGTGGGACCAGCATAGGTAACTACAACATCGGGGGCCGTAAGACACATGTAACTAAGCGAGTAGGAGCCGATCATTATAAAATGGATCACTTCACCCTGATTATGGGGTGCCAGTTGGGAACTAGTTTATATGGGTTCAGAGATTAAAATGGGGTACGATAGTATATTCGACCCAAGACAACTTAACTAAGTTTATGGTGCTTTCCCATTTCTAGTTTATACTTATCATACCCAGTTCTTTATTCATAGACTGAATAGTCCTAGACTTACTCAGGCTTTATGTCTGACTCTACTTTTCTTTCATCTTCTTCCCTTCCGTCCCCCCCCTCCCCCCCCAGGTCCACAGGGAGGGAATACCGCAGCTTGACCAGCCTTCATATCCAGCTTGAAGAGAAAGAATGTATTGCTTGGATCTTTTCGTTTTGGACTATGGCTTTGGATAGCAACTATGGGGCTTTTGCAGTTTATTTATGTTTTCTTTATGCTTCTTTAAATAATGTAATCAAGACAGTTATGATTTTGGAAATATTGTAAGAAAATTATGGCATGGTTTGTGTAACACATATTTTAATGAAATAAAAGTTGTTGTTTTCCGCTATTCAAAAATATGTGTTCTTATATCTGTCTTGTATATCTGTGACTTATACTTATAAACCTCCACCAAAATTATAGCATTCCCTTTGAGAGTGACCCTAACGGAGGTGGGGTGTTTCATAGCCAGAGAGAGCAGGAAACGTTATTTCCAAACTCAAGCCTAGACACTATCCTCTTTGTCATCCTAGAATGTTCCGATATTTATTTATTCATTTAAAGGACTTTATCAATATATATGAATTCATACATATGGTCTTTCCAAATTATTAACCTTCGAATTCAATAATGATATTGCTTCTAATTACAAAGGAGATTTGTTGATCACCAAAGTCATACCATAATTGTTGTGTCATAGAGTGTGCAAAACAACATCAACAGCCATTTAAACATCCATAGCAACCATCTTCAACATAATTAAATAGATCATAACTGTGCATAAGCGTTATAACACTAATGCTTAATAGTGTGTGTGGTCTAAACTATGCATCCATCATCCATCACAACAAACATCAATCATCATTAACCACTAATAATTCATCACTACATTTAAATTATTCTAACCACTAATTAAATATATAAATTGTGGTTAAAGAGTTCTCACCTAACAACTTTCCAAATCTTCACGGCAGGCGAGCCTAGATGAGCGAACCGTTGGACAGTATTTCAGCGCAACGTCTTCTTCACTAATAACTATGTATAATATAATATACACTAATATGTCTCACTCTATATATTATAAGAGGAGAAGGAGGAGGAGGATGAACTTCGGCAAGGTGGTGGTGGAAAAGAAGAAGAGTTATGCCATGGAAACCATGGCCATAAGCTTTAAAAAGAAGATGAAAAGAAGAAAATGGAGTGGAATGGCTAAGAAATGGAGGAAAGACCTCCTTATATAGGAATGGAGGGTTAAGGCGGTAATGACACATAAGGGGGCAAGTGTAAAACATGCATGAAAGGAGGCATGCAAAAATACAAGTGTAAGGATGCTTGTCTTAAGGAGAGAAGGCGAACATTTGGTAGCATTTTCCCTTAAATGCTATGAAATCTAAGGGCAACTCTTAATTCTAATGTTACTAATTCATGTTATAGTTTGACAAATCCAATCGAACGACAAATATTATTAATAAGTCCAAACTTATTAATAATCGTTCTCATTTATAATTCAAATAAAATCTATCATATAACTTATCAAAATTATTAAATATTCTTAACCATATATATTTATGTTAAATTCAAATTTAAATTCAAATTAAGTAATGAAAATTCTAATTTTAATTTGGTTAAAAAATTTGGATCGTTACATTCACCCCCCTTAAAACTTTTCGTCCTCGAAAAAGAAAGGGAATCGCAATTACTCATTTGACATCTTGTAGATTTTCAGACACAGGATTAAAATTCTTTATACCAAAGCTCCCCGTTCTTATAATGGATATACCGAGTAGAATATTCTAACACACATATTTATGGATAACCATATTTACATGTCCTCCAACTATATCTTCCAATCACCCATTATATTTGATTCATCGTTTACTGGGCCTATTACTTATACTCGATCATTTACCTCCTTCAAGAAAATTCAGAGTTATAAATTTATTCTCTTAGATCTTATCTTGCAAATACAATGATTATGAAACTTATTCCTTTTCAGTTTCCAAAATTTACTATTATTCGTTACACGGAAAACTTGATCATCTCCAAACTCAGCTTGTCTAAATATTTCAATTTAGGTAATTTCTTCTTACTATTCCTGCTTGCCAAATATCCTTTAATCAAATTATGAAACTTAATTCACAAGGTACTTATGCTTACTTAAACAATTCCTTTTTGTAAACATAATATACTTTAGAACTTATCATCTGTCCAAAATTGTCGATAATTCGATATTTTAATTCCTTATATAGTTTTTGCTATTCTCATTAATTATTCCAAATTCAAGGTTACAAAACTTATTTCCTTCAAACTTTAGAGAAACCATTTAGATATATTTTTATTAACATCTTTAACCACCGTGGTCCTTAACCAAAATCTCGTCAAATATCTTATAGTCATATTGTGAAACTGAATTCTCAAGATATTTGCATTATAAATTCAATTAGTTGGGAAGGACTAATTATAAAATATCCTGATTAATTAATTTGAGCTTAGCCTTTAAATCGTTTCTCAAACTACCTTTTCTATATTTGGATTGCTTATGTAAATTACAACTTTGTGTAAACGTCTTTTAATCAACTGAGAAATCCAAATCACAAGATGTTTGTGCTCAAAATTTTAATTTGCAAATATTTTCAAAGATCTTTTTCCTTATATTCAAAATATATTCTTACAAAATCAATTCCAAAGTAACTGCCAATTCTTACTCAAAATTTTGATTTGAGTTTTCAAATAACACATTTTTAAAAAACGCCTTTATATATATATATATATATATATATATATATATATATATATATATATCACAAAGGCACTTTCTCAAAACTCTTTACTGGCTTATCCCTTACTAACAAGTTTACCTGGTATAATTCTTATAATCCAATCAAATTTTCACTTTTCTATTTAAGTTCACATCAATTTACCAAACAATTTCAAACACTTATCTAAATGGGTTTAAGTATATATTAATGTTTTAATCGGAATCATATAGTCATCCCACTTTAGAAACTCGAAAATAATACTGATGGTGCTGCAGTCATCAACAGAATCATCTTCAAATGACTAGAGTGTGATTCTATATCTATCTAGTATACTTAAGACTTCAATATCCGTTGATCAAGCATATAAAAATCTTCTTATACTTGATAGTCCAACCTCAACATCGAATAATATATTCAAATTCTTGTTATATATTTTGGTTCCTAACCATATTGGTTAATTTCTTTGGATGAGAATTTACCTTAACAAATTTGTACCCAAGTTTTTCTCTTAACATGAATTCTAACATATTATAATCCCAAACTTAATTAATTTTACTTGGAAGGCGCTTCTCAAACGTAGTACTCCAAAATCTCATTCTTGGGCATTACTAAACCTAATAGATATTATAACTCTGATGAGTCTTTCATTTTGTTCAAATGAGTCATACCGCCCAGCTTTGTATAAACCAAAGCTCTGATACCAATTCTGTAACGGTCTGGTCTTTTTCAACCATCGGACAATGGCTAATACTCCGCTGTGGCATTACAATGGTACCCCAGCACCTTGTTTTACGGTCAGCCTCTCGATTGTCGCGGCCTCATGCCTAACCAACCCCTCTTGGGACATGTAGAGGCAAGAGTTCCTCGCTCGCCACCAAACCAAGAGCGAGAACCCCCTATCACGCTGCCTCATGCCAAACAAGGATTGGCGTGAGAACTCAAAACATTTGTTTTTAGGGTTTATTTTAAAGTTAGGTAATTTACAGGACCATGCAGCTAATGCGGAACGGGTTTACTCCATGTGAATACCAGTGCATTGAAATTCACATTGACTTTTTGAAAAATGAAACTAACATAAGGTCTCGTGGCACACACAATGCAAATGCACACATGGGCGAGGTTTCTCCTTACACAGTCAAAAATGCGTGATACGTGAAAATCCTCTTTCAATACTATAATATAGTTCGAAAACAATTTCGAAAGTAAATGTATCAATCCTAGCAAGCATAGGTACCATATACTATACTGACGTATGGTATACAATCAAAATCGTATGGGCTCGTAGCGGAGATTGGGTTTCCAACAATGACCGGGCAAAGGAACTTCGTTCCGAACCGAATTATGAACACCTCTAGAGGGATGTCCGAGGATCAATAGTGATGCTCCTCATGCCAACACAAGGTCGGATTACCATTTAACTGGGTAACTTAGAGTACGCCTGAGTATGTCACCTCCCGGTCGTTACCGACCTTTCCGAGTGCACGACAACAACAACCACAAAAGTAGATGCGTTTACCACATAGGTTAATACTTAGGCTCCATACCATAGTACACCTTTTATCTAGAAGGAGACAACACCCCATAAACCTGCTGCATTTCTTCCTGTTTTGGACATTTACCGGGGTGTGAGGCTTGCCGAGGTCCCGATATACACAAAGCTATGCTTAAATAAGCCATGCTTTGATCATCCAAAGCTCACGACATAACTTAAGTATGCCACATTGTCCATTCACAACGCATCATTGATTTCTATCGATATAACCTCTAAGCTCGTACGTCTTAGAGAAGGGTGTTAAGCAAGAGAATAAATTCTCCGCCACCAAACATATATATATATATATATATATATATATTTAACAGAGATCAGTGCTACACAGTCAATTACAATGTCAGAAACACGATCCGTAAATGTCCGTTCTGGGTCTGAACGAAACAACAATCCAAAATTCCTTCACATACGTTTGGGCTTCTTGCCACTTAGCTGATAAAATACATCTACAAATGGGAGCTACCCATTTGAGACATTCAGCAAGTCGTCCTTACGATATGAAGGGTCCTGGTCTTCAGTACTGTCTTCAATTGCTCCATAACTCGCATTATTAATTGGAATGGTTTTCGGACATACATCCGATCCCGGTCTTCCCAAATAATAAGTGTAATTTTTAAAACATAATTACATAACACATAGGCTTTCAACCAAATCTCCTTCCATCTTAGATTTTGTTAAATTAAATTTCTTTAAACCCATTCTCAAATTATCTTTAACAAAATCCATATTTAACCCCTCTTCTTTAAAACACATCCCTTAAATCAAAGATAATCTAGCCCCAAAGCCTTAATTAATTTTCCGTTTGATAACTCGTTATCAAAACCCAGTTTCCTTTGAAAATCCTTTAATCCATATTTCAATCATAATTTCCAATTAAATCGATTTTCCAACATTCAATTCTTTAATCTTAACTAAAAGATTGTACTTATTTCCCAATTTCTTATTTTAATTTTCTCAAATCAAAGATTTGATTAAATCCCAATTTACGATATGAATTTCCACAACTCAATCTCATTGTGTTTCAAGAATGATATTGTTGAAAATATGATTCACGAAAAAAACCCAAATCACTCGGTATTGAACATAAGTTACACAGAAATTGTATCTACTTATATTTGATATTAATTCTCATAATCAACGAATACTATAAGTGGACTAACGATATAATAATAATATCTTCCAAATTACTCAAATAGTATAAGTTTACACCAGAGAATTTCATATCAAATATCCAAATATTATTTCTATCCAACTTATCCTAATCAAATTGAGAAACCCATATCTTACTTAAAAGATTTATCCAACTCCTTGACATCAGATCAGGATAGAAATACCATCAACTTATACTTAGTATTAATCTCAATATCTAACTCACACTATAAGTGGAATAATGGTGAACTACCTTTTAAATTCCTCAAATAGTAAGAGTCGTCATCTACTGAATTAATATCAAACATCCGAAGATTTATCTCCAACCATATCCAATTATTTAAAATTGAAAACCCATATTAATATCAACTTAAATCCCATATAAAATATTTCTAATACTTTTAAACCTTTAAAAACATTCCACAAATCATTACTTATAGTTCGGAAAATAGTTTACGGTTTAAAACTTCAAAATAGGTTGTTTTCGAAGGAAGCGTTGCAATAGCATTTCGAAAGTGTTACAAAAGCGTTACAAAATAGTTATCTTAACTATTTTGATCAAAATATCGTTTATCTTAGCCAAAACTTAAACTTTACAATTCAAAACACCTTTTCATAAATTGTAACGATTTTACAATTTTTTTCCCATATTTTTAAAACATTTAAAAATAGCTGTTTATAGTTATGGTCAACAATTGTTCTTACATCGACCTTTTCCAAAATGGTTTCAAACATAACTTGAAAATTTTAACTCGAATATAAAATCTGCTTTCACTCATTTGAAAGTTCTTGCTAATGGAAATCAAACGTTTTTCATTTTATGGAAATCCGATTTAGATTGCAAAAGTTATAAGTGTTTAAGTTTTGCATCTAAAATACGTAAATTGTCATTATGCGACAAGCTCTATTTTGACCATAATAACCATTATTCTATGATACTTCAAAATATCTTAGAAAACCATTATATCCTTATATAACCCTTTTAAAATCATTTAAATTTACTTTCCAGATTATTTTGGATCTAAAATTCAACGTTTATTTTTTACCTAATAAATCAAATTCCAGTTCATTTCTAAATTCAAATAACTTCAAATTAACCATCTCATTCATCGGATCAGTTAGGGATAGCCAGGGAGAGCAGGAAACTTTTTTACCAAACCCAAGTGTAGATACTATCCTCTCTGTCATTCTAGAATGTTCCGGTATTTATTTATTCATTTAAAGGACTTTATCAATATATATGAATTCATACATATGGTCTTTCCAAATTATTAACTTTCAAATTCAATAATGATATTGCTTCTAATTACGAAGGAGATTTGTCAATCACCAATGTGATACCATAATTGTTGTGTCATAGTGTGTGCAAAACAACATCAACAACCATTTAAACATCCATAGCTACCATCATCAACATAATTAAATAAATCATAACTGTGCACAAGCGTTATAACATTAACGCTTAATAGTGTGTGTGGTCTAAACTATGCATCCATCATCCATCACAACAAACATCAATCATTATTAACCACTAATAATTCATCACTATATTTAAATTAATCTAACCACTAATTAAATATATAAATTGTGGTTAAAGAGTTTTCACCTAACAGCTTTCCAAATCTTCACGGTAGGCGAGCCTAGCTGAGCGAACCATCAGACAGTATTTCGGGCAACGTCTTCTTCACCAATATGTATATATATATGTAATATAATTTACACTAATCTCTCTCTATATATATTATAAGATGAGGAATAGGAGGATGACGAAGTTCGGCAAGGTGGTGGTGGAAAAGAAGAAGACTTATGCCATGGAAACCATGGCCATAAGCTTTAAGAAGAAGATGAAAAGAAGAAAATGGAGTGGAATGGTTAAAAAATGGAGGAAAGGCCTCCTTATATAGGAATGGAGGGTTAAAGGGGGCAATGACACATAAGGGGCAAGTGTAAAACATGCATGAAAGGAGGTATTGAAAAATACAAGTGTAAGGACGCTTGTCTTAAGGTGAGAAGGTGAACTTTTTTGTAACAACCCGGAGAATCTGAGCCTATTTAAAAATTTAATTTTGGCGATTTTAATGAATTTTGAATATTTAAAATGAATTATTTTAAATAATAATGATGAGAAATTTACTTTGAATAGAATTAGAACATATATATATATATATATTTGAATCGACGTTAGAATATAAATATTTATTTTTAATTATAAAAGGAATTGGAAATGGCGCGGTAGTTTGAAAATTCGATTTCAAATTTCAAATGAATGTACAGAATTCAAAATAAACCGGATTTTAGTGAAACCAAAAATATTTGAATCTATTTGAGAATATCTTTCCAACGAATCAAAAAAATTGGAATTTCATAGCGGGAATAAAAAGTTATGCCCAGTTGAAAATTCAGAATAGTCGCTATGGAATTTTAGCCCTTAAAAATGGAAATTTTGCAAACGACCTCCATTTTTGACGAAACCACTTTTGTTGGATCCAAGATGTCAAGTTATTGCTAGATTCCAAAATTCTTGATTTTTGAAATCAATATGTGAGCGTGGCGAAGGAAAACGTGTTTTGACAGTTTTAGTCAATTTGGATTGACCAGAAAATGGCCATTTTTCAAACGGTCTCTAAATTTGATAAAATTAGTTTGGTTAGAACAGTATCATCAATATGAAGCTAGAAATAATTTTTTTTGGAATTTTTGGAGTCTGTATGTGAACCAGAAAATTAAAATGTGCGTTCAAATTCAATATATAGATTTATATTTTGATTTCGATGGAAACTGATTGAAACAGTCGAATCAGCTTACCGAACATATCCCATTGTGTTCAGAATGGTGGTAATTAGCTAGGGGCGACAGTCATTGGGTTCGATTTGGGGTTCGGATAAAAAGTCAACCTTTTAGAGAATAAATTAATTAATTAAATTATTATATTTATATCTTTCACTCCTCTCTCCCTCTTAGTAGAAATCGATTTTTTTTTTAAAAAAAAAGGAAAGGGCCAACGCGCCATCGCGCGACAGCCCACCGCCCCCGCCAGGCACGGCGCCGCCCCCTAATCCCCAAACCTAACCCTAAATCAAGACCGCCGCCCCTCCCCCTTTGCTGACTACCACCGCGCCGATCTCCGGAGCCCCGCCACCCTGATGGACACCGCGCCCCCTCAGCACGCCCTCCTCCTTACTCTGACGCGTATGACCTCCGACGAATGAAAACCATTAGTTTTTTTATTTTATTATTTATTTAATTTTCTTTTCAGTTTTAATAGATTACAAAAAAGTATTTGATTTTTATGAATGGAAGTACATGATTTTTATGAATGAAAGTATATGATTTTTATGAATGGAAGTATAGATTTTTATAATGGAATAGTGAATAGAAAAGTTCGAATTTTCTTTATAGGAATAACATATAAAAATTTGATTTTCATATTATATAGATAATAAAAATTTGATTTTTATATTATAGAGACAATAAAAATGTGATTCTTATTTATGCATGATAATAAAAATGTGATTTTTATATTATATAGATAATAAAAATGTGATCTTTATATATGTAGTGATAGGATAAAAATACGATTTTTATATATGAAGTGACGATATAAAAATGTGATTTTATCATATGTGTAACAAAATAAAAATATGGTTTTAATCGTTTAAATGGCAATGTAAAAATGTGTTTTTTATATATTCATTAGCAATAGAAAGATTTGATTTTTATCTATATAGTAGCGGTATAAAAAAGTGATTTTTATCTATGTAGCATTGTTATAAAAATATGAGATTATTTTTAGAAAGATAAAATATAATTTTTAGCCTATATATGTTATTTATAAAATAATCATACAAAGAAATAATTATTGATTGGTTAAAAATATAATTTTTAACATAGGTATACTACATAGATCGACAATCAAAGCACGACGGAGTGAAACCCAAAGGTGAGAACTTCTCACTTTTAATTTGTTTTCTAGTTAGTAATATATACTTGGATGCAGATGGTGCTTAGCAGCACCCGACACCCTTCGTCCATAGACCATGGATGACTTGTTTGTTTGTTTGATTTTGTTGCGAAAGTTGATTGTGTGATGTGGAATGGAATAAAATATTTTATAGTTAAAAATATAATTTTTAATGTGTATATGTATAAAATAAATATTCATAAACAAATCGGATGATATGTTCATGTACATACATTTGACTGATATTGATTGGGACAATAAATTTTATACATCGCCCAACTGCACAAATAAAATTCATTATTTGTTGATTGAAACCCCACACGGGTATTGGGATGATATTGGACATACACTAATCCATAGTTAGTTGTATGTCAATTGATTGTCTGACAGACTGTTATAAGCGTTAAATATTTATATTTGATGCATATACAGTGTAGAATGCACTCTGAATGATGTATGAATATTTATCACTGTTGTTGTATACATGTATTGTATGAAATCCATATAATCAAATTATATGGTAATTGACTGTGTCTGATTCCTGTTCAGAAAGAATGAATATTTTAAAATAACGATTATTTTAAAATAACGAATATTTTCAAATAATATTCAGAAAAGAATCAAAATATGGTTTTGATGTCCAATTTGGGATGGACACGAAAATATTTAAATATATAAAGCCGTGTTGATTAGATTAACGTCATTTTGACATGAACGATATTTATATCAATTTTATTCATTTATATATTGAATATAGAAAAGGAATTGATGTCAAAATCTAATGTTTTGAAATTATTATCATTTATATATCGATGATATGGAATATTCAATTTTGATTTGAAATTGAATATGAAGTTGAAATCGTTTTGAAAATGAATTTAAAACGATTTATAAAATACGTTTTAAACGGAAATTGATGATATATATATAATACATATATTATATATATATATATATATATATATATAATGGCCTGAATAGAACACGCCGCGGCAGTTTGCGAATTTCGACCATTGACTTCGAACGGACATTATGTGAGATCCGACCGTCGGATTCTCCTAAAACCAGAACCACTGGGTTCGTATCGAAAAGAGCTTTCTAACGAATATGAGAGATTTGAAATCTAGTGGTTGGATTTGGAATTATGTCCAAATCAAATTTGGAAAATGTCGCTGTAAGTGCAGTTCGATGGCCGTTTATGGAAATCGACTGTACGGGCCTGGATAAAATTATTAAAAATATCAATAATTCGTGTAAAATCATAATAAATGATTTGGAAAGAATTGGGCTGAAAAATTCCATATTTGAAAAGATAAAAATAGTTTTTTATCGAAATGAACTAGTTATGAGCTAGAATTATAAATCCAATATTTGTAAAATAAATAAATTGGATTTGAAATGGTTTTAAAAATAACCAGAATTTCCAATATATAAATTGGAAATGGATTTGAATCGAAATTGTCTTCGGAATATTTTGATGTTTGATTTCGTGATTATACATATATTGTTATGGAAATTTGAAAGATATATTTATATCATTATTTCCAATACGATATTTGTTGGTTGTGGTATTTGATATTGAATATAAGCCGATATATTTTCTATTCAGAGCCTTGTATTTAATATCAAATGGGATTTTAGGTTTGTCGTGAATGGTGTCTTCACTAACACTGTTCTTAAACCCAGTCGAGAAAAGATTAAATCTTTTTATTTAGATTTAATGAAGTATACCAATTAATTAATATTTAATTGGAATTGAATTGAAATTGGTCTTTGGGTTTATCGTGAACGGTGTTTTAAATAACACTTGTTCTTTAACCCGATTAACAACGGAATAAAATTTTGGGTTGTCTTGAATGGTATCTTTAATAATACTGTTCTTAGACCCAATGGAGTTACGAAAATCAGAAACGAACTGAAGATTAGTTAAGTTGAATGGTTTCTTGGGTATTGGTCTGATGTTGGTTTCGGCCTTCGGGGATAATACTTAGGGAATTGTTCACTTGATAATTTACGATTAAAGGCTGGTGGAATGGAATGTGATTTTGGGCTTATCGTGAACCGTGTTTTAAAGGACATTAGTTCTTTAACCCAGTTAAAGACAGGAATAAGATTTTGGGTTGTTGTGAATGGTATATTTAATAATACTGTTCTTAGACCCAATGGAGTTAAGAAAATCAGAAACTAACTGGAGATTAGTTAAGTTGAATGGTTTCCTGGGTATTGATCTGATGTTGGTTTCGGCCTTAGGGGTTAATACTTAGGGAATTGTTCACTTGCTAATTTACGGTTAAAGGCTGATGGAATGGAATGTAATTTTGGGTTTATCGTGAACCGTGTTTAAAATGACATTGGTTCTTTAACCCAGTTAAAGACAAGATATGATTTCCCAAGTTAAACAATCGTTAATATTGATTTTTGGGAAGATTAAAACCAAGTGTAGTTTTAATCCATCTTTAATTATATTGAAATGATATCCAAAGGAAGATTAAAGAATAAATTTAAAGATTTTATCTTTGATAAAATTAATGGGAACCTTTCCCAAAGTATAAGAATATTTGAATAAAGGAATATTCTGGATTGGAATGAGGCATATGTTGTGTTTTTATAGACTTGTTTATTATATACGCAAGTTTTTCAGAATGACCGGGTTTATCCCATTCTGAATAACTGATTCGACGATGTGTCGAGGATGAAGACGGTGGTTGAAGACTGTAGGTTTTCACATCGTTTGGATGATTACTGATGTCTTGATTGGGCTGTACACCCAAGACAAGGTAATAAGTGGTGATCGTCCAGACGTACTTAGAGATCGATCGGATATGCGAGGGCCTCTCCCCTGTATTGGACATATGGGGGAGGAATAAGGTGCCTCCGGTTTCGTTCAAACCCAGAACGAACTTGTAAATGGATGTGTGTCTGACAACAGATTTCATTCTGTGTGATTGATAGACATCGGTTGCATAGCGTGAATTGCCTGTGTGGCATGCTGAGATGCAAATGATCAAGGTTTTTATTGAAAAGAAGAGTCTTGGGGTTGATGATCAAAGCATGGCTTTAATATAGCATAGCTTTGTGTAGCGTTTTTCGCGAGCCTTACACCCCGGTGTGAATCAGAAACGGGAGAGGACATCAGGGAGGGCATGCGTTTCTTTCTAGCTAGGAGTGGTGTCAGCGTTTTGCATGCCCTGGTATTTTACTTATGTGGATGATGGGTAGCGAGGCGCCTCGGTTTTATCGGTCGTTTCGGAGCCGATAGTTTGATCGAGATATGACCAGTTTACGCCCCATAGGACGGGGAAACGCATTGTTCATGCATTTTAATCCACTCTGTGTGGACCGGCCCTGACGATCTAAAGGCTTGACAGAGTACTTACCTGAGGTCCAGGCTAGGGAGTCTCGAAGCGGTAAGGACTATCCCTTGCCTTGGTTCGCAGATGGAAATCCAACTTCCAATACGTGACAATTTCTGTTTTGATTGTAGAGCCTAGTATTGGCGACATGATATATGGTACCCATGCCGTCTAGGATTGATACATTTATATTTGAAGTTGTTTTATACACTATGCGCTTATAATAGTATCAAATGATTTGTTTTAACGTACCAAGCATGTTTTACTTTTATAAGGGAAACCCTATCCCCTAGCTTGCGTTGCATTGTGTGATAGGACCTAGGTCTTATAATAGCTTCATTTTTTCAAAAGAATTGCGATGTTTTGTTATATGCACTGGTATTCTCGGGAGGAAACCCGTTCCGTGTTATACGGCGTGGTCCCTTGATATATCTGATTTAAAATAAAGATTAATAACTATTTTAGTTCTCACACCAGTCACATGATTGACCTGGAGTTTATTGTTTTAACCTAAACTCTGGGTGCCCCTATTTCCACACGGGCAGCTAGTAGTTTTGGTTTTGTAGATTTATATTCATAGGATCCTGGTTTACAGCTGGAATGATATTCGGAAAGCTCTGTATCCGCATATTTTTTTCAGTTGTGTTTTGTATTATTTTCCGCTGCATTGTAACTTGTAAATCTCAGATGTTTAGTAAATGTGAAATATTTATTCATACTCTGTATATTCTTATATTCTGATGAAATTGTTGTAGTAAGCAATGAAATGTTCTTCTATTTGTGTTCTGATTCATCTTGTCATCAAAGTCAATCCGAGCCTTCCTTTACGGGGAAGTTTGGGACGTTTCATTTTGGTATCAGAGCTTTGGTTTACAGAGCTCGGAGAACAAGACACGTTAGAATCAAATGAGAGAATTCATCAGAGATTGGATTAGTAACATCCAATGAGGATGACTCGTTAGAGATAGGATCAGTAGTATCCTAGAACGAGTGTGAAGAGTATATTTTTCAAATAAAAATGAAAACAAAATTTGTTTTGAAAATTTAAACCATATTATACGTATTTGAATATTTATTTTATATTGATTTGGACAATCAAGTACATAGAGATTTAAATATACTTCTGATTCATGTGTATTTGAAGCCTCGAATATACTAGATAGATATAGAATCACACTCTAGTCGCTCGGGGATGATACTGGTAATTGTGATCACATTACCAGTATTTATGCTCGAGTTTCGAAAGTGGGATATCTATATGATTCCAATTGACTTGTGTGAGAACCAAAACTAGATAGGGTTATTGTTGTAAATTGGCATCAAAATCATGATTTTTTGTATATGTATCAAAGTTATGAATTTGAAACGTTAATTCACTAATTGATTGATGGTTGTGTTGTATGATTATTTGTTATATAATAAAACCATTATGTGGATGAACGGTACATCTAACCAAATTGTATCAAACATTGAATTGAATTGAAAATTGTTTGGAATTGCATGCATATACATGTGTATACATTGAACAAGTCATAGCAAAGAGGCTAGAGAAGAGGAATAAAATTGTTTGCCTGACAAATAGGTACATGTTTATTGTATTTCTTGGGGTTTTTGATGATTTTATGAGCCGATTGGCTAGTCGATTGGCTGTTTCTTTTTCTTTTTGGATTGGAGAGGCCTGTATGGCGATTCAGGGATTTTTCCGGTGCTCCCGTACAGGGGAGGTTATGGCGAAATTCTTCGAAAATTTAGGGTGTTAGCCAAATTTTTGACAAATTTGAAAAGTTCTTAGAAACTGAAAAGTTGAAGAACTTAAGCCATAATGAAAATAATGAAAGTTGAGTTGATTAGTTAAACAACTTTCAGCTCCGTTCCTTTTCGAGGATGAAAAGATTTTAAATGGGGGAGATTGTAACAACCCCGAGAATCTGAGCCAACTATTTTTTTTTTATTTTGGCGATTTTAATGAATTTTGAATATTTAAAATGAATTATTTTAAATAATAACGACGAGAAATTTACTTTGAATAGAATTAGAACGTATATATTTATTTGAATCGACGTTAGAATATAAATAATTATTTTTAATTATAAAAGGAATTGGAAATGGCGCGATAGTTTGAAAATTCGATTTCAAATTTCAAATGAATATACAGGATTCAAAATAAAGCAGATTTTAGTGAAACCAAAATTATTTGAATCTATTTGAGAATATCTTTCCAAAGAATCCAAAAAATTGAAATTTCATAGCGGGAATAAAAAGTTATACCCAGTTGAAAATTCAGAATAGTCGCTATGGAATTTTAGCCCTTAAAAATGGAAATTTTGCAAACGACCTCCGTTTCCAACGAAACCACTTTTATTGGATCCGGGATGTCAAGTTGTTGCTAGATTCAAAAATTCGTGATTTTTGAAATCAATATATGAGCGTGGCGAAGGAAAACGTGTTTTGATAGTTTTAGTCAATTTGGATCGACCTGGAAATGTTCATTTTTCAAACGGTCTCAAAATTTGACAAAATTAGTTTTGTTGGAACCGTATCGTCAATACGAAGCTAGAAATATTTTTTCTGGAATTTTTGGAGTCCGCATGTGTCCCCAGAAAATTGAAATGTGCATTCAAACTAAATATAGATTTATATTTTGATTTCAACGGAAACTGATCGAAACAGTCGAATCGGCTTACTGGACATATCCCATTGTGTTCGGAATGGTGGTAATTAGTTAGGGGCGATAGTCGTTGGGTTTGATTTGGGGATTGGATATAAAGTCAATCTTTAAGAGAATAAATTAATTAAATAATTAAATTATTATATTTATATTCTTCAATCCTCTCTCCCTCTCAGTAGAAATTGATTTTTAAAATAAAAAAAAGGGAAGAGCCAACGCGCCATCGCGCGACAGCCCGCCATCGCCACCAGGCAGGGCGCCGCGCACCCCCTCCCCCTTCCCCTTTGTCCTCCTCCTCCCTCCCACTTGCCTCTCCTCTCTCCTCTCACCTGATTTAAGCCCCAATCCCCAAACCTAACCCTAAATCAAGACCGCTGCCCCCCTTCGCTGACCATCGCCGCGCCGATCTCCAGTGCCCCACCACTCTGATGGACATCGCGCCCCCTCAACACCCCCTCCTCCTTACTCCGACACGTGGGACCTCCGACGAATGAAAACCGTGAGTTTTTTTATTTTATTATTTATTTAATTTTCTTTTTAGTTTTAATAGATTATTGTGAATAAAAGTATATGAGTTTTATGAATGGAAGTGTATGATTTTTATGAATGAAAGTATATGATTTTTATGAATGGAAGTATAGATTTTTATAATGGAGTAGCGAATAGAAAAATTCGATTTTTCTTTATAGGAATAACATATAAAAATTTGATTTTTATACATATAGCGAGAGAAAATATGATTTTCATATTATACAGATAATAAAATTTTGATTTTTATATTATAGAGACAATAAAAATGTGATTTTTATTTACTTATGATAATAAAAATGTGATTGTTATATTATATAGATAATAAAAATTTGATCTTTATATATGTAGCGATAGGATAAAAATACAATTTTTATATATGAAGTAACGATATAAAAATGTGATTTTATCATATGTGTAGCAAAGTAAAAAATATGATTTTTATCGTTTGAATGGAAATGTAAAAATGTGATTTTTATATATTCATTAGCGATACAAAGATTTTATTTTTATCTATATAGTAACGACATAAAAATGTGATTTTTATCTATGTAGCATTGTTATAAAAATATGAAATTATTTTTAAAAAGATAAAAATATAATTTTTAGCCCATGTATGTTATTTATAAAATAATCATACAAAGAAATAATTATTGATTGGTTAAAAATATAATTTTTAATGTAGGTATAGTACATAGATCGACAATCAAAGCATGAAGGAGTGGAACCCAAAGGTGAGAACTTCTCACTTTTAATTTGTTTTCATGTTAGTAATATATACTAGGATGCAGACGGTGCTTAGCAGCACCCGACACCCGTCGTCCATAAACCATGGATGACTTGTTTGTTTGTTTGATTTTGTTGCAAAAGTTGATTGTGTGATGTGCAATGGAACAAAATATTTTATATTAAAAATATAATTTTTAACATGTATATGAATAAAATAAATATTCATAAAAAAATCAGTCGATTTGTTTATGTACACACATTTGACTGATATTGATTGGGACGATAAATTTTACACATTGCCCAACTACACAAATAAAATTCATTATTTGTTGATTGAAACCCCACATGGATATTGGGATGATATTGGACAAACACTAATCCCAATAGTTAGTTGTATGTCAATCGATTGGTTGACAGACTGTTATAAGCGCTAAATATTTATATTTAATGCTTATACAGTGTAGAATGCACTCTGGGTGATTGATGATTATTTATCACTGTTGTTGTATACATGTATTGTATGAAATCAATATAATCAAATTATATGGTAATTGACTGTGTCTGATTCCAGTTCAAAAAGAATGAATATTTTAAAATAACGAATATTCTCAAATAATATTCAGAAAAGAATCAAAATATGATTTTGATGTCCGATTTAAATATATAAAGTCGTGTTGATAAGATTAACGCCATTTTGACGTGAATGATATTTATATCGATTTTATTCATTTATATAATGCATGTAGAAAAGGAATTGATTTCCAAATCTAATGTTTTGAAAATATTATCATTTATATATCGATGATATGGAATATTCAATTTTGATTTGAGATTGAATATGAAGTTGAAATCGTTTTGAAAATGAATTTAAAACGATTTATAAAATACGTTTTAAATGGAAATCGATGAAATATATATATATATAATGGCCTGAATAGAACGCTCCGCGCCACGGCAGTTCACGAATTTCGACCATTGACTTCGAACGAACATTACGGAAGATCCGACTGTCGGATTCTCCTAAAACTGGAACCATTGGGTTCGTATCGAAAAGAGCATTCTAACGAATATTAGAGTTTGAAATATAACGGTTGGATTTGGAAGTATGTCCAAATCAAATTTGGAAAAGGTCATTGTAATTGCAGTTCGATGACCGTTTGTGAAAATTGATTGTACGGGCCTGAATAAATTTGTTAAAAATATCAATAATTTGTGTAAAATCATAATAAATGATTTGGAAAGAATTAGGCTGAAAAATTCCATATTTGAAAAGATAAAAATAGATTTTTATCGAAATGAACTAGTTATGAACTAGAATTATAAATCCAATATTTGTAAAATAAATAAATTGGATTTGAAATGGTTTTAAAAATAACCAGAATTTCCAATATATAAATTGGAAATGGATTTGAATCGAAATTGTCTTTGAAATATTTCGATGTTGGATTTCGTGATTATACAGATATTGTTATGGAAATTTGAAAGATATATTTATATCATTACTTCCAATATGATATTTGTTGGTTGTGGTATTTGATATTGAATATAAGCAGATATATTTTCTATTCAGAGCCTTGTATTTAATATCAAATGGGATTTTGGGTTTGTCGTGAACGGTGTCTTCACTACACTATTCTTAAACCCAGTCGAGAAAATATTAAATCTTTTTACTTAGATTTAATGAAGTATACCAATTAATTAATATTTAATTGGAATTGAATTGAAATTGGTCTTTGGGTTTGTCGTGAACGGTGTTTTAAATAACACTTGTTCTTTAACCCGATTAACAATGGAATAAGATTTTAGGTTGTCGTGAATGGTGTCTTTAATAATACTGTTCTTAGACCCAATGGAGTTAAAAAAATCAGAAACAAACTAGAGATTAGTTAAGTTGAATGGTTTCCTGGGTATTGATCTGATGTTGGTTTCGGCCTTCAGGGTTAATACTTAGGGAATTGTTCACTTGCTAATTTACGATTAAAGGCTGATGGAATGGAATGTGATTTTGGGTTTATCGTGAACCGTGTTTTAAAGGACATTGGTTCTTTAACCCAGTTAAAGACAGGAATAAGACTTTGGGTTGTCGTGAATGGTATCTTTAATAATACTGTTATTAGACTCAATGGAGTTAAGAAAATCAGAAACTAACTGGAGATTAGTTAAGTTGAATGGTTTCCGGGGTATTGATCTGATGTTGGTTTCAGCCTTCAGGGTTAATACTTAGGGAATTGTTCACTTGCTAATTTACGGTTAAAGGCTGATGGAATGGAATGTAATTTTGGGTTTATCATGAACCGTGTTTTAAATGACATTGGTTCTTTAACCCAGTTAAAGATAGGATATGATTTACCAAGTTAAACAATTGTTAATATTGATTTTTGGGAAGATTAAAACCAAGTGGAGTTTTAATGCATCATTAATTAGATTTAAATGATATCCAAAGGAAGATTAAAGAATAAATTTAAAGAATTTATCTTTGATAAAATTAATGGGAACCTTTCCCAAAGTATAAGAATATTTGAATAAAGGAATATTCTGGATCGGAATGAGGCGTATGTGTGTTTTTATAGCACTTGTTTATTATATACGCGAGTTTTTCAGAAAGACCGCGTTTATCCCATTTTGAATAACTGATTTGACGATGTGTCGAGGATGAAGACGGTGGTTGAAGACCGTAGGTTTTCACATCGTTTGGATGATTACTGATGTCTTGATTGGGCTGTACACCCAAGACAAGGTAATAAGTGGTGATCTTCCAGACGTACTTGGAGATCGACCGGATTTGCGAGGGCCTCTCCCCTGTATTGGACATATGGGGCGGAATAAGGTGCCTTCAGTTTCGTTCAGACCCAGAACGAACTTGTAAATGGATGTGTGTTTGACATCGGATTTCATTCTGTGTGATTGATAGACATCGGTTGCATAGCGTGAATTTCCTGTGTGGCATGCTGAGATGAAAATGATCAAGGCTTCTATTGAAAAGCAAAGTCTTATGGTTGATGATCAAAGCACGGCTTTAATATAGCGTAGCTTTGTGTAGCGTTAATTCACGAGCCTCACACCCCGGTGTGAACCAGAAACGGGAGAGGAAATCAGGAAGGGCATGTGTTTTATTCTAGCTAGGAGTGGTGTCAGCGTTTTGCATGCCCATGCATTTTACTTATGTGGATGATGGATTGCGAGGCGCCTCGGTTACATCGGTCATTCCGGGGCTGATAGTTTGGTCGGGATATGGCCAGTTTACGCCCCATAGGGCGGCAAAACGCATTGTTCAAGCATTTTAATCCACTCCGTGTGAACCGGCCCTGACGATCTAAAGGCTTGACAGAGTACTTGCCTGAGGCTCGGGCTAGAGAGCCTCAAAGCAGTAAGGATGATCCTTGCCTTGGTTCACAGATGGAAATCCAACTTCCAATATGTGACTATTTCAGTTTTATTGTAGAGCCTAGTATTGGCGACATGATATATGGTACCCATGCCGTCTAGGATTGATACATTTATATTTGAAGTTGTTTTATACACTATGCACTTATAATAGTATCAAATGATTTGTTTTAACGTACCAAGCATGTTTGGCTTTATTAGGGAAAACCCTATCCCCTGGCTTGCGTTGCAT
The DNA here is from genome assembly GCA_030737875.1 of Allium sativum. Classification (NCBI taxonomy): domain Eukaryota; kingdom Viridiplantae; phylum Streptophyta; class Magnoliopsida; order Asparagales; family Amaryllidaceae; genus Allium; species Allium sativum. Next base: position 968,472,345 of record CM060918.1, on the reverse strand, counting down.
TGTGTGATAGGACCTGGGTCTAATAATAGCTTCATTTTTTCAAAAAGCATTGCGCTGTTTTGTTATATGCACTCGTATTTTTGGGAGGAAACCCGTTCCGTGTTATACGGCGTGGTCCCTTGATATATCTGATTTAAAATAAAGATTAATAACCGTTTTAGTTCTCACACCAGTCACATGACTGACCTGGAGTTTGTTATTTTAACCTAAACTCTGTGTGCCCCTATTTCCACATGGGCAGCTAGTAGTTTTGGTTTTGCAGATTTATATTCACAGGATCCTGGTTTACAGTTGGAATGATATTCAGAAAGCTCTGTATCCGTATATTCTTTTCAGTTGTGTTTTGTATTATTTTCCGCTGCATTGTAACTTGTAAATCTTTGATGTTTAGTAAATGTGAAATATTTATTCATACTCTGTATATTCTTGTATTCTAATGAAATTGTTGTAATAAGCAATGAAATGTTCTTCTGTTTGTTTTCTGATTCGTCTTGTCCTCAAAGTCTATCCTAGCTTTCCTTTACAGGGAGGTTCGGGTCGTTTCACTTTTGGTAGCATTTTCCCTTAAATACTATGAAAACTAAGGGCAACACTTAATTCTAATGCTATTAATTCATGTTATGGTTTGACAAATCCGATCGAACGACAAATAGTATCAATAAATCCAAACTTATTAATAATCTTTCTCATTTATAATTCAAATAAAATCTATCATATAATTTATCAAAATTATTAAATATTCTTAACCATATATATTTATGTCAAATTCAAATTAAGTAATGAAAATTCCAATTTTAAATTGGTTAAAATTTTTGGATCGTTACAGTATTAGCGGACGATATATATATGGGGATATGCTGCATTGCCACTCAAAATCAAGATATTGGGATTGGACTTGCCAATCAATGCATAACTTTTCGAGCTGATTTTTGAATAGGAAAAAGAATGGACTACAGGGTCCCAAACGAATTGGCTTATTCAAATTTTTTTTTTTATTCCTTATAGCCAAAGAGTTTTTAGTAAACTTGCAAGCTAACCCAAAAATGGAAGGAATAGTTTGATAATTGATTTATATGGATCCAACAGGCGTCTATCTATTCTCTAATTCACCCTACCTGATAGTACCCATTTTGGGAACGTCCAATGCCAAAGTCACTAAATGGAATTAATCATTAATTCCAAATTTATGATTAAGAATTCCATGTATCTATATAGTAGATATGAATATTGAATGGAAAAAATAAATACAAATACAAATGTGGGAGAAATCGAGAAGATGGGGATTCGTTTATATGATTGGCTAGTCAAGCATGAACTAATTCATGGATCTTTGGGTTTCAATTGCCGAGGAATAGAGACTCTACAAATAAAAGCTGAGGATTAGGAGTCCATTGCTGCGGTGAGCGAAATGGGAGCAGCCTAAACCGTGAAAACGGGGTTGTGGGAGAGCAATACAAGCATCGTGCAAATATTTGAATATACATCTCATCAATCTCAAAAGTAATATACCAAATTCCATCAATCGAACCACTTTTTCGAGAAATACAAGACATATTTATATGTATGTTCCATAAAAACACAAATTTTTGTTTTGTTATTACAATTATTTTCGATTCACCAATTTTTATTGTTTTTGAAGGAAACAATGAAAAAATTATAATCAGACATTTCTCTGATATATTTAATTCGGAATGGGATGAAGATTGGACAAAAAAAAACAATAAGGAAGAATATCGACCCTTCCAGTATTCCAAAGCACACTCTAAAAATAAAAGGGGGATGGGGACGTATATATATATATATGTGGTTCATTCTCCTCATAAAAAAGAGGAGGTGGAACCAATAAAGATTTCTTTTTCGATTCATCTCTGGAGTTGAATACCTCATTCAAGAATTTTTTTTGATCCAACCCGTACCCATAGATGTAATATTGGATTTGAATCTGAATTCGGATCAATCTATATTGATTGACACTGAAGCTAACTTTGGTTGGTTAATTCGATCAGTTCATCAATTTTCAGCAAGTATGATGGTTCTAATGATGATTCTGCACGTATTTCGTGTGTATCTTACATGTGGGTTTAAAAAACCCCACAAATTAACTTGGGTTACAAGTGTGGTTCTGGCTAAATAATATTAAGTACTTAATAAGAGCAAGGAATGAGAACTATATGAAAATTTAGTGTACATATTCATCTTTCTACATGAATATGTATGAAAACCCATTCTAAGTTTAAGAATTTTATGAATTCTCATGAATTTAATTAGTTGATTTATTAGTGAACAAGGAAAAATATTATCTAGATGGGTGAATAGATTGACCTTGAAATAACAACGACTCGAGTTTCGTGAACAAATCCTTTATCGGATTTGAACCGATGATTTAGCCTTACCATGGCGTTACTCTACCACTGAGTTAAAAGGACCTGCTCAATTCCCAAATGAATAATATTCTTGTCATTGCTTCGACTCATATTCCCCAAAAAGTGGTTTCTATTCTTGTACATAGGGAATGAGATTTAATCTTCTTACTGCAAATTTATAAGCAGATTTCTTTTACTCATCTAACTCTCTAGTTTAATTCGTCAACCATTTTTACATAGATAATAAGTAAAAATAGCAGTAGGAATTAGAATGAACAGTGCAGTTGCAATAAATGCGAGAATATTGACTTCCATAGTCTAATCTTTTTTTTTCCGCAATAACTTAACTCGGGATCTAATCCCATAGAGATGATAAATTTGATTCCTGCACAATGGGATAAATTGTATCTTAATGACACTGAATCAGATCAATATTATAACTCGAGCATCTATTTCAAATGCGTATCCCATTTTTACGCAGAAAAGTTATGAAAATCAGGTCACCATTTGTATCGGTTAAACAAATTGTTGGAATTCTTCAAATGACACATTCTCGAAGAGATTTATATTCGTTTTGCTGATCAACGATGATCGAATAAAATTAACCAAAATCCCCGATTCAAAAATTCATTCTCAGTTTTTTCTTTATCATTTTTTAATAATCTATAAGTTCCCTGATGCAAAACTCTTTTATTTTCATGATATGATGATGTTAGTTTTTTGACGTTACGGCTCATTCTTTTTTTAAAATTTGTTTAAGCAAGCTTTGAATTTATATTTGTTTTTCAAACTTTCTATTTTACAAAAAAGCGTTTTTTTCAGATAGTTTCTTTTTGTTATTTTCAAAGTATATGTTCAACACTCATTTCTTTGAATCTTAAAAATGAATACTTCCACAATCATTTCATTTTCTTAAGTGTTATTTCTGGTATAATTTCCTTTAATATTTTTTTGGATGTTTATTATGTAAATATCTTAGTTGTTTTTTTTAAGATAAGAGTATGTGGATGTTATAGTTTTCCATTACAGAGAGGAGTTATGAATAGGTTTTTCATAACAAAATTAGCATTTTGAACAGTGGATTATTATCTGTATTTGAAGTACTTATAGTAATATAGCAATACTCTATAATTAGTATAGATCAGAGAAAATCAATTTAATGTAACTAGTCCTATACATACTTAATTTTTTATTTGGGTTCATTTTGTTTATGTTAGTTTAAAGATGAATCTGTTTCTTTGAAAAACCAACTTTGAAAAATTATGGCAATTATGCATAATAATGTACAAATTATTCAAAGAAAATAAAGATTTACTATGCATTTTGTTCGGTTTTAGACTAAAAGATATATGAACGTTTAATATATCACACACATTCAAATATTTCTTTTGAAATAAGTAATGCAAATGATGAAGTTTAGAATCTACAAGGGTTTATAAGAAGATGTGTTTTTTATGTAAATATTGAGTATAAATAAACAATAGTATGGGCACATGGCCGACTCAATTTTGTATGTTTATACACAATTTATGCATGGTACGGATTGAACATATCCTTTTAAGTCATTTTCCCCTTTTACGTTCGATGCAATATGAAGTTATTATTGGTCGTATCAAATATTGAATTTTCTCATTTTTTTTCCAAGTACCCCTAGCTCTACTCTTCAAAATTCTGTTTAAATTTATCCACTGCAAAAGGTGTGATGTAATGAGCTATGAAATCTAATTAATACCCCCACTTTAAAACATATGGGCTCACGTTTCTATCGTCATATAACTTTACTATAGATTTACTCCTACTACGTACATTTAGAGACCTGGAAAAATAAATTAGATCAACTTGTTCTCATTTCTCCACACAAAAGTGGTTGAATATATATAAGCAATGACATAAATGAGTCAGTTAAGTAATTAAATAATCCCAAAAAATACTGGATAACAAGCAAATGTATTGATTACAATTTAATTATGTCTGAAGCGTACTGACAAAATGTGACTATAACGGATCAAAAATGATGAATTCGAGAGGTTGTATATATTTAGGTAGAATTTGAAGGAAATATATGAAATGGATTAGCAACTCTCATGGTCAAATAATAAAAGTTTCTTTTCTTTTATTTTACCGTAATTTTTTTCTTTAGAATAGGAAGCTAACAGTTGAAATTGCAATTGACATGCATTCAGAACATGTATATTGGCTCTAATGATTGAAGACTTGAAGTAATGCCTGAAATGGTCAGGCTTATAATGATCGGAGTCCTGAAGCACAAATTTGAATGCCTGAGGTAACACGAATAAATCTGAAGTAATATTTGGAAGTGTTTTTCTTATTTTAAGTGCAACGTACATATGACATGGTATAAATGTTACTCATTCAAAACAGAATGGACTTAAGGGCCAGTTGATCACCTGCAGCATATATGTTTTCTCCCAAACTACCTCGAAATAATTCTTTTTAGAGAAATATATCAAACATGTTATATCAGCCACCCAAACGCACGACAATCCCATAGAGCACCTGCAAATCACCTGCTATTTTCAAACCTAAATCTAAAGTATCAAACTCAAAAATAATCTGACATCGCAATGATAGGTAGAATAGTGCTTTAGTTAGCAAGGACGGAGCAAGGTCAAGTGGAATCGAGGCAGAAACAAGTGTTGCATATAACGATATGATATTTGTGTTATGATAACAAACAAACACATATATATATATATATATGTGTGTGTTATAAATGTGTTTGCAAGCAGTACCATTCTACACTACACATACAAAAATAAATATTTAATTAGAATAAAATACAACTGCAAAAAATTTGATAGTCAAATCAGTATTTTGATTCAAATAAATATTTTATTTCAATATTTAAATTAGTACAATTTATTTTATGTCCACTATTTACAACTCACTGTCAATCAATATACAAAAATTCCTCACTACATTACACTCACACTGAGTTATACATACTCAGTTATTCAAACATTCACCGACACACAGTCTTCTTGTGCTTCCAATATAATCTAGTCCAGTTGCCTCCATGCCTGTCACAAAATATACATAGTAAACTGGAACAAAAATAAAATTAAATACAAGCAAATATAAATTTATTTTAAATTTTATTTTCCTCAGAATTTTGGTGTGTTCTCATCATTTTTTTCTAGACTTGGTATGATATATATATCCATTTGTGTCTGGACAGCTTGTGATATTCACAGTAATTCACTATAAATACCACAAGATAGACGTCGTTTGTAATGCTCACATATATATATTCTGCACATGTAGTATGTGTATGTACATACAAGTATTTCTATGCAGGGACAATACGGTCAAACATCGTGAATAGACAATTACCAAGAAATCCAGTTTCAAATACAACAACATATACATTTCAAAGCAACATGGAAACCAAACCAACAAGAGAAAGCCAACAAATGCCACGTAACAATTTCCAAGAAATATACACAAATGGACATAGTCATATCCAATAAGTGAAGCTTCAGGTTTGTAGAGATTTGGACAAAGCAATGCAGAATCGAGCCAGATTTAAAATTAAATTTCATCTCACTCGGGTCTGCCAAGATATGGATCAAACTACAATGGACATGCCAATGCAACAAAACACAAGTTCCAAGATAGCACTACTGGACATCAATATACGAAGAAGGTGAAGCACAACAAGTCAAAGAGTAGTACCAATTCGAGTATATGGCTAATCAATGTGTTCAAACTTATGGACATTCGAAGTACTAGAAATCATAGACAACAACTAATCACAAAAGTGAGTTCAGTTTTAAGGAAGAACACAAATATACACAAAGTCAATGACAATCAATGCAAGCCATACAACAGTACAAAAGTTATCAATCAAGCAAATAAATCAAGCAAGGCAGAGCAGAGCAGTATAAAAAATGATCAAGGAAACATCAGTTCAATTTGTTATAACATCAGTTTCAAAGTCGAGGCTTATTAAAGAGTAAAGCATCTGTTCTTAAATCAGAAAAGTCAAGTGAAGCCAATATCTCAAATGGCATGGGGCAATACAAATTTCAACAACATCGTATACTTGTTTTAAATGGAAGAATATATTCAGATAGCTTGCAAAACTAAGGAGATCATTTTGAAATTGCATTGAACATATAAAATTCCATAAATTATCCACGACATTCAAGTAACAATTTATTTCAAAAGAGAATCAATGTTCCAAAAAAAAAAACTGTTCAAGTTTATTTTTGCCAAACAAACGGATTTTTTAATCGATCCTTTCATTAAGAAACCAATTCAAAGCCAGAGGAATTCATCACAAAATTAATTCCAGCAAGTTCGGAAGATTACATATGCAATCCAGAAAGTTTGAACATTTCAGACTCGATCAAATTCCAGTTTTCACATGCAGCATCAAGGATCAATTCAAAGTCGAAGACTTCAAGCCCAAAATTTACACATTACCAAAACCCAAGTCTTAAGGAAGAAATCACCAGAATATGTGAAGATTTCAAGCCCACAAAATATAACGAAATCAAATCCAAATCTAATGCTGAAATCACAGAATTTTTTGGATCGAAAATCGTATATTTTAGCTACATCATCATTGGCATTTAAGCATTGAAAATTCAAGCAGTAAAATCAAATAAATTGATTCAGAGAACTCACGAAAATAAGGTGTTTTTCGATCAAGCAAAGGAAAATCATCGACTAGTGGATAATCATTGAAACCTTCGAACCATCAATTTCTTTCAGAAAGATTTGAAGTCAAGACTTGTACACAGAAGCACAAACCCTAAATTACTTAATTCGGCCACCATTGAAGAACTAAATGGAAGCTGATAATTTTGGGATAGCACAAATAAAAAGTGGTTGGCGAAGTTGACTAAAGGACTAAGAGTTTAAATTTAGGGTTTTCTTTTTGTTTAAGGGTTTTAATTTTTAAGTTTTTTTATTTTAAATAAAAGAGAGTCGATAACTACTGAGTTTTGTAGTCAGAAAAATCATATCTTAGGGGATCAAGTTGTGTCAAGGTTTTAAGCCAAGGGTTCTAACAGTCGGGAGTGAGCGTCGCGAGTTTACAGGGCATTGTAAGTGTAGAGATTGTTTTTAACTCCTAGTAGAAACCTTGAATGCAATAGTAGGCAAAGTTTTGTGTAACGACCCAGAAAATCTGAACCAATTTAAATTTTTTAAATTGGCTAAAATAATGGATTTTAAATATTTAAAATAAATATTTTAAATAATAGAAAGGAAAACTGAGTTTGAATCGACAATTGAAAACGAATATAATTAATTCTAATTATAAACAAGGCCTGAAAGGGCACTGCAGTTTCAAAAAATTGAATTCAAACTTTGTCGGACTGTACCGGGTGCAAAACAAAACGGATTTGAGTGAAACCAAAAATATTTAAATCTGTTAGTGAATACCTTTCTAACGAAACTAAAAAATCGAATTTTCATAGCGGAAAGCAAAAGTTATGGCCAAATGAATTTTCAGAAAGGTCGCTATGGAATTTATATAGCCCGTGAAATTGGCCATTTTGCAAACGACCTCGGAATTCGACGAAACCACTTTTGTTGGATCCGGGATGTGAAGTTATTGCTAGATTTCAAATTTCATAATTTTTGAAGCTAGTATGTGAGCGTGACAAAGGGAAACGTGTTTTGATCAATTATAGTTAAATTGGATCGACCAGAAATGGGCCTTTTTGCAAACGGTCTCAGAATTCGACGAAACTAGTTTTGTTGGGACCGTATCGTCAAAACATAGCCAGATTTATTTTTCTGGAATTTTTCGAATCAGTTTGTGGTCCAGGCAAATTAAAATGTACGTTCAAATCAAATATTGAATATTCTATATTTTAATTTGAAGGAAAACTGAATGAAACAGTCGAATGGGCCTACGAAACATGTCCCGTTGTGTTCGGAATGAAGGTAAAACGCTAGGGACGACAGTCGTTGGGCTTGGATTGGTGTTCGTGTGTGACGAGGGGTATTTTCGGATTTTTAAAACTTTATAAAAAAAAAAAATTGGTCCACGTCAGAACACCCCCACCCGTTTTTCTCTCTCCACGACCAGATCGAACGACAGAAGCCATTCTACACCTTCTCTCTTCTTTTTCTTCTAATCCACGCAACGAAACACCACCCCCCAGTTATGTTTTTCATAGATCTAGGAGAGATCTTCAAATCCATATAAGTATTGGATTTTTTCGTGGCCGATAGGAGGAGAACCACCCTCGAGAAGTTTGGCCATTCACGCCTGGATTTCGCCGCCTAGGGTTTCGACCCCCTCCCTGGCGCACGTGCGCCTCTCCTAGCCCGACGAGGTGGCGCTGGCCGATCGAAGCAACAATCAACGGATTTGAAGAAAATCGAAAACCTAGTTTTGAAGAAAAATAGAGGTATACGGCTGTATAATTAAATTTTTTTTTTTTTTTACAGTTTAAAACCGTTGCAAACTTGGAAAAATCATATCTTTTTCGTTTCTTGTCGAAATTCAGTGAAACAAGAGACAGTGGATTTGTGTGGACGTCTTCTACCTTCTAGAAGAGACCGCATATTTTCTGAGCCTTCTGCTATTTTTGGTGGAGTGGAACCCAATGTGAGATTTCTAATTTATAAACGATATGGAAAACGACGATGTATAAATTATATAGTCGATGTATGAGTTATATAAGCATTGTACACCTCTTGTATAAGCGTTGTATAAGTTGTACGTTCGATGTATAAGTTGTATATGCGTTGTAAAAATTATATATGTGTTGAAATATAAGTGAATTGCTATATATATATATATATATATATATATATATATATATATACGCCCCTCGTCCACAAACCATGGACGATATTTATTGGTTGTGATTGGTGTGAAAATTGATTGATAGCGAATGGTTGATTGGAATTGTTTGTGGTCAATATTGATTGATTGTGGTTGAAAAATACCCATTTGTGGTTGAGAAATATTTGGTTGAAACCACATAGGATTAGTTTGTGGAAATGAAATAAATATATACATGCCGCCTGTGTGCGAACTAGATGCATGATCCCCATTGTCAAAAACCGCGAGGTTTTAAGGTAGAGCGAGGAGCCGTACTAGGGACGGTCCCGGTTTTAACTACCCTGCCGTTCTGCTGCCGAAATTTTGAATAATATGCATGTGTTTGAATTATTTTCATTTTTTGAAAACTATATTTATTCGTTGAATAGAAAACCTTCATGTGTTGAATTGATATTCATTCGTTGAATTGAAATTCATGTGTTGAATGGTATTCGTCTTTTAAATATAAAAATCACCTTTTTATCTATATATATAAACTATAGAAAACCTTCATTTGTTGAATCGATATTCATTTGTTGAATTGAAATTCATGTGTTGAATGGTATTCGTGTTTTAAATATAAAAATCACATTTTTATCTATATATATAAACTATAGAAAACCTTCATGTGTTGAATCGATATTCATTCGTTGAATTGAAATTCATGTGTTGAATGGTATTCGTGTTTTAAATATAAAAATAACATTTTTATCTATATATATAAACCATAGAAAACCTTCATGTGTTGAATCGATATTCATTCGTTGAATTGAAATTCATGTGTTGAATGGTATTCATATTTTGAAATAAATTGTTTTATAATAAAAATCACATTTTTATCATCTATATGAACTGTATAAATTAATCTTGTTTTGAAAGAAATTGTTTTAAAATAAAAATCCTATTTTTATTACCTATATGAACTATATAAAATAATAGTGTTTGAAATGAATTGTTTTACAATAAAAATCACATTTTTATTATATACGTGAATTGTTAAATATAGCGAAGTGTTGAAATAGAAGACAGTTAGATAAAAATATCATTTTTATCAAATGAATGAAAAGAATATAGCTTTGAAATCGAAGAATCGATACATATATAGAAATAGAATTGAAATATATCGAATAACGATGCTTCAGTTCGTATTTTGAAACCGTGATTTCAAACGATTAGTACGGGAGATCCGACCATCGGATTTTCCTGAAATCGCAACCGTTGGGTTCGCTTTGGAAAAATCTTTCCAACGGCACCAACTTTGTAAGAATCCAACGGTTGGATTGTCTGGAATGTTTAATTCAAATTTGAAGAAAAACAGCGCCAGAATCGATTATATATATATATAATTATATTTAATCGAATAACAACGCTGCAGTTCGTATTTTGAAATCGAAACTTCAAACGATTATACCAGAAGATCCGACCGTCGGATTTTCCCGAAACTAGAACCGTTGGATTCGTTTTGAAAAGATCTTTCTAATGATGAAAATTTTGTGAAGATCCAACGGTTAGATTTTCAGATATGTGTAAATCAAATCTGAAGAAAAACAACGCCACGGTCGCGTTATGGCCCGAAGCGTCGTTTTAAATAAATTGGCTATTTTAAAATAAATAAAAATAGCGATAAATCGTTATAAAGTATTATAAACGATATGGATGTGATTTAGAAATTAACTGAAGGTTGGCTAAGTCGAATGGTTTCCTGGGTGTTGATCTGATGTTGGTTTCGGCCTTCGGGGTTAATATTTGGGAAATCGTTCTCTTACTGATTGACGGTTAGTGACTAATGAATTGAAATGATGCATGTGTATGGTAGTGTTGCACTTATTTATTGTATATGCGAGTTGCTCAGAAAGACCGGGTTTATCCCATTTTGAATAACTGAATCGATGATAAGAAATCGAAGATGAAGACGATGGTCGAAGACCGGAGATCATCACCTCGTTTGGATGGTAACCGAGGTTCTGATTGGGAAGCATCCCGAAATATGGATAATGAGTGGTGATCGTCCAGACGTACGTGGTGATCGATGGGTTTGCGAGGTATATAGTGCCTCCGGTTTCGTTCAGACCCAGAACGGACTTGTAAAGGGACTGTGTGTCTGACATTGGATTTTATTCTGTGTTGATTGATCTCTGTTAAATATACATCTGTTAGGCGGCAGAGAATTTATTCTTTTGCTTAACGCCCTTCTCTGAAACGCATGAGCTCAGAGGTTGTATATCGATGGACATCAGTCGCATGGCATGAATTGTTAGTGTGGCATGCCTAAGTGGCAAATGATCAGGGCTTCTGTTGAAAAGCAAAGTCTTGTGGTGATGATCAAAGCACCGCCTGTGTGGCGAAGCTTTGTGTATAACATGAAATCGCGAGCCTCACACCCGGTATGAACCAGAAACGGGAGAAAGGACCTCAGGGAGGACATGTGTTTCTTTCTAGTTAGAAGTGGCGTCAGTGTTTTTACATGCCCTGACGAGTTTGACTTATGTGGTTGTTGCTGTTGCGAGGTGCCTCGGTTAGATCGGACGATCCGGGTCCGATGGAGTCATTCGTTGGCTCGTTTACGCCCCATAGGGCGGGGAAACGCATTGTTCAGGCATTTTAATCCACATCGGTGGACCGGCCCTGTCGCTTCAAGGGCCCACATGAATCTGGGTCCTGTGGCTCGGGCTAGAGAGTCACGAATTCGGTAAGGACTATCTTTTGCCTTGGTTCATGACGGAAATCCAATTTCCAAATACGTGACTGTGCGGTTTTGATTGTATACCTATATATGGCGACATAGTGGAATGGGGCATTAATGCCGTCTATGATTGATAGTTATGATTTGAAATTGTTTTTAAAACATATAAACACTAGCAATAATATCAAATGCTTTTGTTTTATTCGTATCAAGCATATTTTGGCCGTTATAAGGTAAAAACTCTATCCTTCGGTTTGCGTTGCATTGTGTGATGGGAACTAAGTCTTATAATGGCTTCATTTTTATAAAAAGCATTGCGATGTTTAAAAGAATGATTTGTTTTAAAGCACTGGCAATCCAATGGAGTAAACCCATTCCACGAAAGTGGCGTGGTCCTATGATTAGCCATATTTTAAATGTGTTGAGTAGATTTCTCATACCAGTCCCATGACTGACTCGTAGTTTGTTTCACTTTCAAACTCGGGTGCCCCTTTTTCTACACGGGAAGCCTTGTATTCAGGTTTAGCTGGTTCTTTCTGGATAGCTGGAGCTAAATATGAATTCTATCATTTATCTCTTTTTATGCTGTTCAGCTCCTATTGTACATATTTTGTTTGTTTTCCGCTGTAGACATTTATGTATAGCTGAACTGTATTTGTACTAAGTAAGATCCTGTATACTGTGTAACTCTGATGATTACTTTTATCCAGTATATTCTATTATACATTATCTGGTGTATTTATTTAATTCTGTTCTGCTATTATCTGTTTCTGTGTTATATTCGAAAGATTACCCTTGTCTCCGTCTGTACGGGAAATGGGGTCGTCACATTTTGCCGAAGCTGGGTATCTTCTGTGTGTAATTTTCTTACTTCAAGTTGTTCTAATATTCTGTGTTATTTTATTTTAGTTTTAAATTTATTTAAGTTGCACCTAGGATTTGCCAGAACAGCCCTTGTATAAACTCTGTCTTCAATTATATTCATCATATTTGATTCGCAATGCTAATGCCCATACAGAGTGGTTTTCAGACATAAATCTGACCTAAGTCTCTCTGTATTGATGACGGAAAAATGGTCAAAACTTTGATAGTCGGTTAGTTAACTATCAAAGGAAAACACCTATACACACAATGATCTTATTTCTAAATGGAATCTTTATCGATCAATCATCAATCACATTTTTTCCTTTAAATTAATTTATCGTTAATTTTTTTAATTTCCTCATTTCCCATTTCCATGTATTCATAAATTCTTATTTTCTAAATTTAGAAAATATATTTTATTAACATTGGAAAACATTTCCATTTCTTATTCACGCATCACTATCCTCTCACATCTATCAGTCTCTAACTGTAAACCAGTAAGAGAACAATTCCTTGAATATAAAACCCGAAGGCCGAAACCAACATCAGATCGATACTTAGACAACCATTCAACTTAACTAATGTCCAGTCAGTTTCTAATTTCCTTAGCTCCATTTAAATCTACAAAAACGTTTGCTTCTAAATCAGTTTTCACTTTAAAACATGAATATTATTTCTTTACAGAAACATGGACTTGTTTTATCAAATCAAAATTTGATTTCAATATATAAATATTATTGCATGTTCAAATTATGTTTATCGAGTCATTTTGTAAATCCATAACTAATCTGTTTTTCTCGAAATGGAATCCACTATTTTATTTTCAACGCAATTTTCTATATCATTCAAATTTCTATTTGAATTCCTATTTCAAAATTAAATTTCCTTTATAAATGTTTTCATTTGCAAAATATTTACCTCCACCCATTATTCACTTCACACGTGAATAATACTTCTTTTTATAAAGTCAATCAATTTGATTTAAAACAATATCTCAAATCCAAATTTTTTGTACTTCTATTTAGATAATTCATATAAAATCTTATTTTAATTTCTAACCACCTATAATTTCCTTTATAATTCCTTTTATAAAAGTTAAGTTTACATTTCATAAAAATATCGGTGTTAGAACCGGTTCTTATTTCCTAATATAAATTCAGATTTATATATATATATACATACATATATTCAATTCATCCACTAATAAATATTTAAATTAATTTATAATTATCGCTTATAAATTAATCTTCTCAATTTATCTATTTAAAAATATTTTTATTTAAAATCTACTTCATATCAAACTTCTCGTAATTCCTTTTATAACTCGCAAATTCCCTTTCTATAATTCTATTCATTTTCCAAATATTTCCTTTTATAAAATCCATTGATTTTATAAAATACTTAAATTCAATATCCACTTTGAAATTTCTTTTTATATATTCCATTATTACTTATGGTATTTAAAAATACCAAATAAAAAGGATCAATATCATCAAGACACACATAATCAATAACAGATTATATATCACGTCATGTATCACAACATATGAAAACCAAAATATAAATGTTGAGGAATCCAGTTGGATCCCTCCAACCTGTTTCCCTGCATCCAAAGATGTAAAAGATAAATAACATCAATTTCATTTCGATATGAAATATTCTGATAAACATAATCAATATTTAATTAACGATATATATATAACTAGATCTAGAATTTCAACCAATTTATTAGTAGTTCATCCAGGCAATCAACACACAGCAATCAACCATTATTCATCAATTCTAAAAATACGTTACAAAAATATAAACTGGGAAGAGTTAGCGATTTTACTCACATTGGTCATTAATCATTAAATAATGATTAACGGTCGTTAATTCCAATCAGACGTTTTATTCTTCCATAATTTGTAACGAGCTCCAATCCCCTATATGCAAGTTCTGTTGCGTAGCTAGCGTCCATATGATTCCAACAGATCCAACGATTTGAAATTCTGATAATGCATGAATGAGATATTAAATTTACGAGTTTGTATCCGTCATTTATTTTAAAACTAAACTATATATTACTGAATATGGGCCCTTACCTTAAAAAAAACGACCCACCACATTTGTAAAAGCCCAGACCTCATCCGCTGGATTCCCTTCTTCCCCGTCACTCATTCCAAGCTCACGTAACCTATGCAGCCATTTCATTTTTATTTATTTATCAGTCTAAATACATTAACAGGACATAACACTTTAGTTAATATAAAATTAACCTTAATTTGTCTCTTACCATCCTCTTTTACCTCAACCTCGATTGGTTCAATTCGAATGCTCCAGGAAACCGCGACCCACGACCATGTGTACAAAGCTACAAGAGGTAGCTCCTCCACAATAAAACCGCACTCCATAGTCCACATATAATAAAACCGTTGCTCCATATTTTTCCAACACCATTGCCGAAAATCCGCAACTTCCAGAGTAATTAGCGGAAGCCAAAAATCTCAGCGCAACAAATCTACATGTGTGCTTGCGCTCCATATATACTGCCCAAGCAAGCCCAACCCTTCCACCCAGTAGTAAGTGTATACGCACCCAACAACCAAAATTCCTAACTGTATCCTCGTCCTTTATGGTATGTGCCTTCCCTGCATTTATGCACGTTACGCCTACGGTTTGATGCAAGTATGCTTCAGAGAAGAAGAAAATAATGACTGGCTTTATAAAATAGATGCAAATCTCATGCTGTGTTAGTGAGGAATGAATGAGAATTTTACTGCCCTTTTATATAAATCTAGGTAATGTGTATTGAGAGACAGAAAGAAGAGAGAAGGAGCGGGGAGTGGAAAGATGAATAAATGGAAGAGGAGAGAAAGGTGGGTCTTTGTAATGACCCGCATTGGCAGAGGTATTATAATTAATTTATTTAATTATATGAAAGGTGATTAGAAGGATTTCATGGTCGTTGAATAAAATAATGGTGAATATTCAATTAAAATAATAAATTAAATAATATATTTAATTCTGAAATAATCAGAATTGGCTGAAATGGCGATATGGTGTGAACTGGATCATCTGTGATATCTAATTCAGCTAGGAATTGAATTTGAATAACGAATATATTATATAAACAACAGTTTGAACGTAGAATTTTAATATAATTAAAATCGAGCTTGAAATGGCGCTATAGTTCGTAAATTGGCGATTCGAACTTCAACTGAATGTACATGATTCATTTTAAGCCGGATTTCTGTGAAACAAGAAACGTGTGGAGCTGGTGGAGTATATCTTACTAGTGGAAGAGAAAAATTGGGATTTCGTCGTGTATATTATGATTCACGTCCAAATCAAATTTCAGAAAAGTCGCTGTGGAATTCCTTTATAATTTGTAAAGGAATTATTTATATTTTAAAAAGGAATTTCAATATAAATCGAATATCGGGTTGACCCAGAAGTGAATATCAAGTTAGAAATTCATATAGGGATATTCTGAGTTGTATGGTATTCCACTGTAAGTATATACGATGATATTTATTTATAAATATTTAATTTAATTATATTTAAATATATTTATATATTTAAATGGGTCACCAGAGCTTTAAAAATAGCCACTTTTGCAAACGAAGTCGGAATTCAACGAAACAAATTTTGTTGGATCCACAATGTCAAATAGTTGTTAGATTTCCAGTTTCGTGATTTTTAGAGTCAGTATGTGGCCGTACAGATTTTTAAGGTGAAAAACAGTCGTTATTCTGGCGGTTAAAAATAACCTGTGTGAGCATACGGAGTCGGAATTCGACGAAACCAGTTTCGTTGGGACTGTAATGTCGAACTGTAGCTGCATGCCAATTTTCATGATTTTTGGGTATCGTGTGTGAGTTCAGGAATTTTAGAAGACGGAGAAAAATAGCGTTGGCTTATAATTTAATATAATATTCAATATAAAAATATTTAAAATTTCCTATATAATACCCTCAAATGTTCTTAAACCCTAAATTCATTTTTACGGTCAACCATTTTTGCGCCATCGTCATTTTTCATACAGCAAAAGTCCATCAAAAGAGAAATCAAAAACAAACCAAAGAAATTCCTATAAATCAAATCCTATATATAGTTAGATTCAGTTTGAGATGCTCTTCCTCCTCATAGCAAATTCACCCAGTTCGACGCGAGTTGTGAGGCACTGATTTTATACAGTGAAAGCTAGGGTTCGGTCTTGAGCACGATGTAAGGAGTAACGATTGATTCCGAGTTCGTATTTGGTTTGAGAAGGAGTAGCACCTTATTCATATATTTTTTGGGTTTTTGGTGACAAAAATGATCGCGGGTTTTACCGTGCTGATGGGGGAAAAGCCGTCGACGGAAATCGAAAGAAGCAGGCGAGCTTCGCGAGTTGAGGTGGAAGAAGAAGTATGTTCGAAGAGGAGGAGTGTGGCGAGGTTCGTTTGGGTTTTAAGGTCAAGAAGAAGGAGTAAGAGGCATGGGATGTTCTGGAAATGATGAATGGAAAAGGGGATCGGTGGATTTCTCAAATCGGGGAAGATGAATTAACTCTAGAGGAGTTCGGGTCTAGTACGTTATATTGGAGATGGGCCAAAGAGATAAGGTTAAAAGCCCAAATGTTATTTATTTAAAAGTTTATTTAAATTATATAATGTATTAACTTCGAATGACCGTAATTTATTCATACGTGATCGAAACTCAGTGAAACAAGATCCATTGGGATCGTTTGGACGGTGGCTACACAATGAGACTGACCAGGAGTGAGTTCGAGCTCGTTATAATTTATGGAAAAATAAATTGTCCGTCTGAATCAAATCAAACGACAATTATCGTTAATTAACGATGATAGTCCAATGTGAGTAAATCTCACTAACTCTGAATAGTTTATAATTTCATGTTGTATTTTAGGAACTGTTAAACATTGGCTGATTGACTGTGTGTTGACTGTTTGATTGAACTGCTAGTCGAACTGCTAGTCAGTTAGTTGAATTTCTATATTTGTTTCTGTTTAACAGAATATATCATATGGAACTGAAAGTGATGTTATCTATATTGTTTAACATCTGTGATGCAGGGAAACAGGTTGGAGGAATCCGACTAGATTCCTCAGCATTTATTTTATTGTTTTTCATATACTGTGATATATGATGTGATACATAATATGTTGTCGATTATATGTGTTTGGACGATACTGATCATCATGATTTGATATGTTGAATACCATAACATACCGAAATGTTGATAAGGGAATATTTTCAAAGTGATACTTGAAAATAAAATATTTATAAATGGAATATTTATAAATAAGAAATATTTATAAATTGGAATATTTATAAATAGGAGATATTTAGAAAATGAATAAACGTTATAAAATGGAAACTGTTATAAGATGGAAATCATTTGTAAGGTGAAGAACCGTTACTAAAAGTAAATCTTTATAAATGAATAGTTTAATCGAGTTAAAAGGAGTTAATCAATGTTAGTTTAATCGAAAGGAGTTAATCGATGTTAGTTAAATCGATTAGAGTTAAAGCAAATGAGTTAATCGAATATAGTTTATTCGAATAGAATAAAGGAGTTAATCGAATATAGTTTATTCAAATAGAATAAAGGAGTTAATCTAATATAGTTTATTCGAATAGAATAAATGAGTTAATCGAATATAGTTTATTCGAATAGAATAAAGGAGTAAATCAAACATATAGTTTATTCAAATAAAATTAAAAGAGTTATCGAATATAGTTTATTCGATAGGAGTTAAGTGAATAGAGTTAAAGTTAAATCAAAAGAGTTAAGTGAATAGAATAAATTGAATAGAGTTATCGAATATACCTTATCGAAGGAAAGAATTATCGAAGAGAAAAGATTTGAAAGAGAGTTACGTAAGGAAGTTTGTCTAAGAATTAAAAGGTGATCTTTGTCTATTTCAAGGTTAGAAACGTTGTTCAGTTAAGGCCTGAGAGGTAGTATTACCCCAACTTGATTGACTTCGTTTTTAATTTAGAAATGGTTAAGGTTTGATAGTAAAGGATGGTTAAGTGAATTTAGTAATTAAAGGAAATGGTTTGAGTTGGCATCGCGATGGTTTGTTTAAAACATCTGTCTAAGTCCAATGAAGAAGCTTTGGAAATGTTTTCCAAATAAGAAACCCGAAATGTTTTCTAATAAAGAAAACAAGAAATGGAAATGTTTTCCATTGTTAATAACTTATATTTTCCAAATTTAGAAAATAAGAAATATTGAATATAGGGAAACATGAGATAAGTAAATTAATGAAATAAAGAGATAAATGTTTAATGATGTTTGATCGATATAAATTTCCATTTGGAAATAATATCTTTGTTTGCACACGTATTTTTCCTCGATAGTTAAATCACAGACCATCAAAGTTTTGACCATTTTAACGTTGTTAATATGGAGAGACCAGTTGGATTATTATCCAAAGAACCACTCTGTATTGGCATAAGCGTTGCGAATCATATATGCCAAAGATAATTGAAGACGGAGTAAAGTGCAAAGGCTATTGTATAAGTCTTAGATAACAGTGTCTAAGATGGATGTATTGAATAGTGCCTTCGGTTCATCCTGTTCCTAGATGACTTGTATGGACGAATGTCTAACAGAGTATTTCCAGACGATCACGTATATTGATTTCTCCCACCGTACCAAGAGTGGAAGCGGAGAAGGAAATTTCTTTTAGCTAACACATAATGTATGGTTGAGGACGTCAATCGGTGATTTGATGGATTTGACGATGTGGCATTCAAAGTGAATCTGATGTGATGATAAAGCGTAGCTTCTAGCCTCATCATCCAGTAAATGACAGAAATCGGGCAGGCAACATGGCTAAGTCGGTCGCACCGAAGTAGGGTGTATAATCACCTGATCTAGAGTTTCATTTACTTCTAAAAATCTATTGTTGATGCTGTCCCATTCGGGAAACGGTTGCTGATCCCAACCGTTGGTGATATACATTCGATACACTCAAGCGAAATGAGTGGTCGGTCATGTGTGGCCGGGTTGTAAGATGTTCTTGTTGAACCCAGTGTATTCTCTTGTTGAACCCAGTGTATTCCTTTCTAGAGGTACACTAGCGAAAGGTGGTTCCATACCTTGTCATAGTTGGAAATCCATTACCCAATACGTGCTTGCGGTTTTGATTGTATACTATATATGTAGAACGTGAGATGAAAGCGTTGCTGCTAGATGATTATTATATAGTGTTGATAGACATTATTATAATATCAAAAGGTTTTTGATATAAAGATAATTTGGATTCTCATAAGGGAAAAACCCGTTCCGTTATACGGCGTGGTCTTATGAGATATCGATTACCTGCATGAACTGTTTTAAACTGTTTTACTCATACCAGTCCCATGACTGACCCGGAGTTTATTTTGTTGTTTCCCTAAACTCTTGGGTGCCTAAATTTGTACGGGCAGTCAAGTAGTGGGGATTTACAGATATACTGGAAGAGCTTGGAGCAGGAGGCTTCTGGATTATATAGCTATAGTTATTTTCGCTGTGTTGTAAGTGTTGTACTTTGATAATGATGTATATTCGAATACAGATGTATATTTCAAGTTATGTTATATATATTATATGTTATTCGTTCCGCTATGAGGTTCGTGTTACTATGATGTTGTGTTCTTCTTCTTCTTCTATTCTAAGTTTCTATCTTATCTTTCCTCACCCTCTAATTTCTTTCATTAATGACTGATATTTTTCGATGTTTGGTTAGTCGTCATTGAGTTTATGGCGATAACCAAAGTCATCAAAATCCCGGGTCATTACAGTTGGTATCAGAGCTTAAGTTAAGAATTAACTTGGCTCTGTGGCGTGACTCAGTAGAGATGGGGTTAGTAATACCCTAGATTGAGTTGAGCGTATATATATACGAGTGAACGTATTTTTTATTGATATAAAATTGTTTTATATTGTGGTGATTTATTGGTTGAGTCATTTATGAGTTCTGGTCAATCAGTTTGATCCACTGTATCGGTAGGAGTTTATAAACACTCGAATACGATGGGTCGGCACGATATGTTTTGAAAAGATGGTAAATTAAAATAAGTTTACCCAAGGTATATCTTGATATAGAGAAAATTATAATATATTGGATATATTGGTTGTTATTATAATCGAGTAAGATTATAAATTAAATGGTTATGTAAATAACCAATCAGAATTCATATAAGTGAAATACGTGAAATCAGATGAGTTAAATTTGAAATATAAGCCAGGAATTGAATTAAAATACTAGAAAAAGGTGGATAAGTGTTTGTAAATGAATTTGGATTAAAAATAAGGAAAAAATTAAGATCCTGGGAGATTTTAAATTATTTTACAAGCAGTGTGAAATATATTTTGAATTGAATTTCAAAGTGGAAATGTTTAGAAATGGTTTTATAGTATTGAACTCACTTTGATCGCTGGAAAATAGATTCTGTTGATGACAGCTGCATCATCAGTATTCATTTTCGAGTTGTAAGTGACGAATTACTACCAGAGATACTGTTTTGAATTTGTTTTGGGAAAGACAAGTTGTGTTGAATTTCAAAATGGGATTTATAATATAGAATTTGAATAATATAATTTGAATTTTTAAATAGATTTGAAATATTAACTTGTTTTAAAAGAAATGAAACGAGAAGTTCCTTTATAAACGAAGTTTATAAATAGTTCTTTTATAAACGAAGTTTATAAATGAAGTGAAAAGCATTATCATTGGATAATTCAGAAATAAAAATACAAATGTGAAATTGAAAGGGAAATCTATTTTCCAAAGGTAGAAATATCGATTCCAAAAGGAATTGAAATCGAGACTTATTTAAAGAATGAATAAAGAAAGTTTGAAAAGGAATTTGAATAAAGGAAGTTCAAACATAGAATTTAAATAAGAGAATTCAAAGGGGATTTGAATATAGAAATTCAAATGAGATTTGAATAATGAAGATTTAAATAATGGAAAAGTGAATATAGAAATTCAAAGGGAGTTTGAATATATGAAATTCAATGGAATTTAAATAGAATTGAACATAGAAATTCAAAGGGAGTTTGAATATATGAAATTCAATGGAATTGAAATAGAATTGAACATAGAAATTCAAAGGGAGTTTGAGCATATGAAATTCAATGGAATTGAAATAGAAATTGAATATAGAAATTCGAAGGGAGTTTGAATATATGAAATTCAATGGAAGTGATATAGAATTTGAATATAGAATTCAAATAGAATTTGATATATAGAATTTGAATAGAATTTGATATATAGAATTTGAATAGAATTTCAAAATAGAGTTGAAATGGGAATTGGAATATATATAATTCAAATGGAGTTTGAAAATAGATTTGAATAATGAAATTCAAATATAGAATTTGAATAAGGAAATTGAAACAAAATTCAAATATAGAATTTGAATAAGAGATTTAAAATGAAATTCAAATATAGAATTTGAATAAGGGAATAAAAATGGAATTTGAATATAGGAAATTCAAATAAAATTGAAATGGAATTCAATTAGTTAATAAGCAAGTTAAAATATATTTGAACATGTCATGTTCAAATATAAAAGTGAAATAGATTAAAGAGTTAATTTACAAATTAATTAACGAATTGAGTTAAAACGATCACGTATAGTTAAAATAGTTTGGGCAGGAATATATACATGAGATAGGTATGGATAAGGTATGAAGGTATATAAATAGAATGCTCGACGGAAAGGTATGTATTTAATTCGTATATGAGATTTTATGCGCCGTATCGGCTAGCCGCTTGGCTTATCTGTTTCTTTTGGATTGGTGAGGGCCATGGGAGGCTATTTGAAATATCCCGATGCTCCTGGTACAAAGGAGGTTATGGCGAATTTTTCCGGAAATTTAAGGAGTTAGAATATTTTTAAGATAATTTGATAGTTAGAAATCAACGTATCGATATATACATAGAAGTCGATAAGGAAACAAACTTAGAAATAGAATAGTAAAATCAAAGAGGAAGACTAAGGAAAAAATCTAGTAAGAATAGAAAGAGGAAGCTATACGTGTTTAAAAGTGAATAAGTAGTTGTATGGTATTAATTATTCGAGGAAGTAGTCATATCTGTTTTGACGTTATAATGTTATTCATTCAAGGTCTGAGAGGTAATTATACCCCAACTTGATTAATTTCATTATTAACAAATAAATAGTAAGATTTCAGGCTCGAAGATCAATGTTGAATAAGAGTTAATTGAATATAGTATTTGGATTGTCGTAATGATGTTTTACACAACATCCGTTTTAACCCAAATAAGTGTAAGCTTGGAAATATAATAAAGAATATTTCCTAAGTATAGAAATAAACGAGATCGGAAAAGAGATAAGTAATTGAAATATTTCCCAATTATAAATAGCATATATTTTCTAAAGGTTAGAAAATAAAGGAAGGCGATATTCGGTAATGTTTTCCAAATAACATAAAAGGCCAATATGGTTATTGAAAATATTTGGTTAACAAATATTGATAAAGAAACAGAGAAGTGATTTAACTAATGGAATATTAATTAAGGGCTCAGTGACATGTTCAAAAGGAAAATTTGATTTTTGAAAAGAGTAAACTGTTTAAAAACTCCAAGGGAAAGACTGTTTGGATTAAAAACAAATTTAACAGAAATTGGTGAAAGCAAAATTGAATTAAAGTAAAGCCAGTAAAGTGGTAACTGAGTTTGAATTAGAATGATATCAAGACGAATTGGATTGTGAGATTCAAATTTGAAGTGTAATGGGATAATCAAGTTAACAGTTGAGAATCGAGAAGAAACTCAAGTTGAAATGGGATTTGGCTTGGTTAAAACGAATGGTTGTGTTGTGGATAAAAGAAGATTGGGATTTGATTGGGATGACCCTTGTATCCGCTGAATTGATAACATGTGGAAAGGATATAATGATATGCCGACAAAAGGTACAAGTTTATATTTCTATTGGATATAAGATTTATGAGCCGAATTGGCAAGCCGCTTGGCTGTTTGATTTTCTTTTGGGTTGGAGATGGCCTAGGGAGGCGAGTTAGAGTTTGATCTATTGACCAGTACAAAGGAGGTGCTGGAGAAATTTTTCAAAAAGTTAAAGTGTTAGAAAATTTTCAGGATTTTTGAAAATTTTCGTTGATAAGAATTAATTAATAATTTAATTGAAATTAAATTGGTTCAGTTGAAACTGAAGTTAAGAAGTGAACAAATATGTTCTAACCAGTCGATAGGGTCGTTCTCTACCTTTTAGCAATTTCGAGGACGAAATTATTTTAAATGGGAAAGATTGTACTGACCCGCATTGGCAGAGGTATTATAATTAATTTATTTAATTATATAAAAGGTGATTAGAAGGATTTCATGGTCGTTGAATAAAATAATGGTGAATATTTAATTAAAATAATAAATTAAATAATATATTTAATTCTGAAATAATCAGAATTGGCTGAAATGGCGATATGGTGTGAACTGGATCATCTGTGATATCTAATTCAGCTAGGAATTGAATTTGAATAACGAATATATTATATAAACGACAGTTTGAACGTAGAATTTTAGTATAATTGAAATCGAGCTTGAAATGGCGCTGCAGTTTGTAAATTGGCGATTCGAACTTCAACTGAATGTACAGGATTCGTTTTAAGTCAGATTTTTGTGAAACAAGAAACGTGTGGAGCTGGTGGAGTATATCTTTCTAGTGGAAGAGAAAAATCGGGGTTTCGTCATGTATATTATGATTCACGTCCAAATCAAATTTCAGAAAAGTCGCAATGGAATTCCTTTATAATTTATAAAGGAATTATTTATATTTTAAAAAGGAATTTCAGTATAAATCGAATATCGGGTTGACCCAGAAGTGAATATCAAGTTAGAAATTCATATAGGGATATTCTGAGCTGTATGGTATTCCACTGTAAGTATATACGATGATATTTATTTATAAATATTTAATTTAATTATATTTAAATATATTTATATATTTAAATGGGTCATCCAGAGCTTTAAAAATAGCCACTTTTGCAAACGAAGTCGGAATTCAACGAAACTAATTTTGTTGGATCCGCAATGTCAAATAGTTGTTAGATTTCCAGTTTCGTGATTTTTAGAGTCAGTATGTGGCCGTACCGATTTTTAAGGTGAAAAACAGTCGATATTCTGACAGTTAAAAATACGCTGTGTGAGCATACGGAGTCAGAATTCGACGAAACCAGTTTCGTTGGGACTGTAATGTCGAACTGTAGTTGCATGCCAATTTTCATGATTTTTGGGTATCGTGTGTGAGTTCAGGAATTTTATAAGGCGGAGAAAAATAGCGTTGACTTATAATTTAATATAATATTCAATATAAATATTTAAAATTTCCTATATAATACCCTCAAATGTTCCTAAACCCTAAATTCATTTTTACGGTCAACCATTTTTGCGCCGTCGTCATTTTTCATACAGCAAAAGGCCATCCAAAGAGAAATCAAAAACAAACCAAAGAAATTCCTATAAATCAAATCCTATATATAGTTAGATTCAGTTTGAGATGCTCTTCCTCCTCATAGCAAATTTACCCAGTTCGACGCAAGTTGTGAGGCACTGATTTCATACAGTGAAAGCTAGGGTTCAGTCTTAAGCACGATGTAGGGAGTAACGATTGATTCCGAGTTCGTATTTGGTTTGAGAAGAAGGAGTAGCACCTTATTCATATTTTTTTGGGGTTTTTGGTGACAAAAATGATCGCGGGTTTTACTGTGCTGGTGGGGGAAAAGCCATCGATGGAAATCGAAAGAAGCAGGCGAGCTTCGCGAGTTGAGGTGTAAGAGGAAGTATGTTCGAAGAGGAGGAGTGTGGCGAGGTTCGTTTGGGTTTTAAGGTCAAGAAGAAGGAGTAAGAGGCGTGGGATGTTCTGGAAATGATGAATGGAAAAGGGGATCGGTGGATTTCTCAAATCGGGGAAGATGAATTAACTCTAGAGGAGTTCGGGTCTAGTACGTTATATTGGAGATGGGCCAAAGAGATAAGGTTAAAAGCCCAAATGTTATTTATTTAAAAGTTTATTTAAATTATATAATGTATTAACTTCGAATAACCGTAACTTATTCATACGTGATCGAAACTCAGTGAAACAAGATCCGTTGGGATCGTATGGACGGTGGCTACACAATGAGACTGACCAGGAGTGAATCCGAGCTCGTTACAATTTATGGCAAAATAAATTGTCCGTCTGAATCAAATCGAATGACAATTATCGTTAATTAACGATGATAGTCCAATGTGAGTAAATCACACTAACTCTGAATAGTTTATAATTTCATGTTGTATTTTTGGAACTGTTAAACATTGGCTGATTGACTGTGTGTTGACTGTTTGATTGAACTGCTAGTCGAACTGCTAGTCAGTTAGTTGAATTTCTATATTTGTTTCTGTTTAACAGAATATATCATATGGAACTGAAAGTGATGTTATCTATATTGTTTAACATCTGTGATGCAGGGAAACAGGTTGGAGGAATCCGACTAGATTCCTCAACAGTTATTTTATTGTTTTTCATATATTGTGATATATGATGTGATACATAATCTGTTGTCGATCATATGTGTTTGGACGATACTGATCATCGTGATTTGATATGTTGAATACCATAACATACCGAAATGTTGATAAGGGAATATTTTCAAAGTGATATTTGAAAATAAAATATTTATAAATGGAATTTTTATAAATAAGAAATATTTATAAATTGGAATATTTATAAATAGAAGATATTTAGAAAATGAATAAATGTTATAAAATGGAAACTGTTATAAGAAGGAAATCATTTGTAAAGTGAAGAACCATTACTAAAAGTAAATCTTTATAAATGAATAGTTTAATCGAGTTAAAAGGAGTTAATCGATGTTAGTTTAATCGAAAGGAGTTAATCGATGTTAGTTAAATCGATTAGAGTTAAAGCAAATGAGTTAATCGAATATAGTTTATTCGAATAGAATAAAGAAGTTAATCGAATATAGTTTATTCGAATGGAATAAAGGACTTAATCGAATATAGTTTATTCAAATAGAATAAAGGAGTTAATTGAATATAGTTTATTCTAATAGAATAAATGAGTTAATCGAATATAGTTTATTCGAATAGAATAAAGGAGTTAATCAAATATATAGTTTATTCAAATAGAATTAAAAGAGTTATCGAATATAGTTTGTTCAATAGGAGTTAAGTGAATAGAGTTAAAGTTAAATCAAAAGAGTTAAGTGAATAGAATAAATTGAATAGAGTTATTGAATATACCTTATCGAAGGAAAGAATTATCGAAGAGAAAAGATTTGAAAGAGAGTTACGTAAGGAAGTTTGTCTAAGAATTAAAAGGTGATCTTTGTCTATTTCAAGGTTAGAAACGTTGTTCAGTTAAGGTCTGAGAGGTAGTATTACCCCAACTTGATTGACTTCGTTTTTAATTTAGAAATGGTTAAGGTTCGATAGTAAAGGATGGTTAAGTGAATTTAGTAGTTAAAGGAAATGGTTTGAGTTGGCATCGCGATGGTTTGTTTAAAACATCTGTCTAAGTCCAATGAAGAAGCTTTGGAAATGTTTTCCAAATAAGAAACCCGAAATGTTTTCTAATAAAGAAAACAAGAAATGGAAATGTTTTCCATTGTTAATAACGTATATTTTCCAAATTTAGAAAATAAGAAATATTGAATATAGGGAAACAGGAGATAAGTAAATTAATGAAATAAAGAGATAAATGTTGAATGATGTTTGATCGATATAAATTTCCATTTGGAAATAGTATCTGTAACAACCCGCACCTCCATTCACGCAAGATATTGTCCCCAACTTAGCCACCGTATAGGTGTGGGTTTTTGTTCCTCAAAAGGCCTCGGCGTTAGTAAGAGATGCGCTTCTACTATATAAGTACCCACTTCACAAAAGTTTCCTCGATGTGGGACTTAGGGGTGTTACATTCTCCCCTCCTACAGAGCCCAACGTCCCCGTTGGGTCACAAACACCTCACCTAGGCGCTGTGGTCCACACAAGAGCCACAATTCCGACTGGGTATTGGCTCTGATACCACTGTAACAACCCGCACGTCCGTTCATGCAAGATATTGTACCCAACTTAGCCACCGTATAGGTGTGGGTTTTTGTTCCTCAAAAGGCCTCGGCGTTAGTAAGAGATGCGCTTCTACTATATAAGTACCCACTTCACACAAGTTTCCACGATGTGGGACTTAGGGGTGTTACAGTATCGTTGTTTGCACACGTGTTTTTCCTCGATAGTTAAATCACAGACTATCGAAGTTTTGACCATTTTAACGTTGTTAATATGGAGAGACCGGTTGGATTATTATCCAAAGAACCACTATGTATTGGCATAAGCGTTGCGAATCATATATGCCAAAGATAATTGAAGACGGAGTAAAGTGCAAGGGCTATTGTATAAGTCTTAGATAACAGTGTCTAAGATGGATGTATTGAATAGTGCCTTCGGTTCATTCTGTTCCTAGATGACTTGTATGGACGGATGTCTGACAGAGTATTTCCAGACGATCACGGATATTGATTTCTCCAACCGTACCAAGAGTGGAAGCGGAGAAGGAATCTTCTTTTAGCTAACATATAATGTATGGTTGAGGACGTCAATCGGTGATTTGATGGATTTGACGATGTGGCATTCAAAGTGAATCTGATGCGATGATAAAGCGTAGCTTCTAGCCTCATCATTCGGTAAATGACAGAAATCGGGCAGGCAGCATGGCTAAGTTGGTCGCACCGAAGTAGGGTGTATAATCACCTGATCTAGAGTTTCATTTACTTCTAAAAATCTATTGTTGATGCTATCCCATTCGGGAAACGGTTGCTGATCCCAACCGTTGGTGATATACATTCGATACACTCAAGCGAAATGAGTGGTCGGTCATGTGTGGCCGGGTTGCAAGATGTTCTTGTTGAACCCAGTGTATTCCTTTCTAGAGGTACACTAGCAAAAGGTGGTTCCATACCTTGTCATAGTTGGAAATCCATTACCCAATACGTGCTTGCGGTTTTGATTGTATACTATATATGTAGAACGTGAGATGAAAGCGTTTCTGCTAGATGATTATTATATTGTGTTGATAGACATTATTATAATATCAAAAGGTTTTTGATATAAAGATAATTTGGATTCTCATAAGGGGAAAATCCGTTACGTTATATGGTGTGGTCTTATGAGATATTGATTACCTGCGTGAACTGTTTTAAACTGTTTTACTCATACCAGTCCCATGACTGACCCGGAGTTTATTTTGTTGTTTCCCAAAACTCTTGGGTGCCTAAATTTTTACGGGCAGTCAAGTAGTGGGGATTTACATATATACTGGAAGAACTTGGAGCAGGAGGCTTCAGGATTATATAGCTATAGTTATTTCCGCTGTGTTGTAAGTGCAGTACTTTGATAATGATGTATATTCAAATACAGATGTATATTTCAAGTTATGTTATATATATTATATGTTATTCGTTCCGCTGTGAGGTTCGTGTTACTCTTATGTTGTGTTCTTCTTCTATTCTAAGTTTCTATCTTATCTATCCTCACCCTCTAATTTCTTTCATTAATGACTGGTATTTTTCGATGTTTGGTTAGTCGTCATTGAGTGTATAGCGATAACCAAAGTCATCAAAATCCCGGGTCATTACAGTCTTGTTGAGTTAATGAACATCCCTCTTCTCTGTGACTCTCCTATGATATTTATAGGGTAGCAATACTTAACAACCAAGTAATCTGAATTTTCCTCCGGCCAGAAAACACCCTCCTTAGGTTGTGTACATAAGTAGTGGATATTTATGCATTGTTAAGTAATCATGTACACCGTACGCATTGGTCATAAATATTAAATGGGATGTGAACCTATAGGTGTTTGGTATGGAAATGTATTAAATGGGATTGCATGCTGGCACGGTGAATTAAATGAAAAGTTTGAGCTGACTCGTACTGTAACAACCCGGAAAATCAGAACCAATTTAAAATTTTTATTTCGGCTATTCCAATGAATTTTGAGTAGTAAAAATAATTTATTTTAAATAATAATGATTAAAAATTTATTTAAATCGAAGTTAGAAAGATATATTTATTTTAATTTTAAAAGGAATTAGAAATAAAACGGTAGTTTGAAAAGTTAAATCTGAACTTTGACTGAATGTATATGATTCAAAATAAAACGGATTTTAGTGAAACCAAAAATATCTAAATCTATTTAAAAATATCTTTCCAACGAATCTGAAAAATCGAAATTTCATAGCTGGATTAAAAAGTTATGGCCAGTTGAATATTCATAATAGTTTGTATGGAATATATTATAATTTATAGCCCATATAAATGGCCATTATACAAACGTCCTCCGTTTTCGACGAAACCATTTTTGTCCAATCCGAAATGTCAAATTATTGCTAAGTTTAATTTTCCATAATTTTTGGAATTTATTTGTTAGCATGATAAATTAAACTCTGATTTTTCTATTGAATTTAATCGACCGTTAAAGAGGCCATTTTTCAAACGGTCTCCAAATCCGATGAAATTAACTTTGTTAGGACCGTATCATCAAAACATAGCTAGATTTATTTTTCAAGAATTTTTGGAGTCTGTATATGGCCCTGGTGAAT
The DNA here is from genome assembly GCA_030737875.1 of Allium sativum. Taxonomy (NCBI): domain Eukaryota; kingdom Viridiplantae; phylum Streptophyta; class Magnoliopsida; order Asparagales; family Amaryllidaceae; genus Allium; species Allium sativum. The sequence continues at coordinate 968,442,005 of CM060918.1, read as the reverse complement.
TTAAATATACGATAGAATTAATTAAATAAATGATTCAAATTTTAAATTAATGAAAACGGACCAAAAACAATCGTTTGGGCTGACGGGACCTAGCCCATTGTTTCCGGAACATGGGCAATTAGGTGGAAACAACTTTTGTTGGATTGGAATTGGAACTACTAAGAGATAACGGGTTTATTTGTAAAAATTAGTAATTAAATATTATAAAAATACACCTTTCTCATTACAAACCCTAATATCCTATACCAGCCGCCGCCTTCATCTGTCAATGGCCAAAATTTCTTGAACCTTCCTTCACTAATTCCGTTTGATCCACTGAAAAAATATACCCTCCTCCTTTTGACTTTATCGTAGTACTTCTCCTCCTCTACAATTCTGTATGGTTGGATCCATCCTAGTGCAACGTAGTTCGAGAACCGAACCCCCGAAGGGCCGACGCATCAACCGCCGCCCAGCTCCCTAGATGCGATCGCACCTGCCTCTGTGGCATCTACTTGGAGCACCTCTCTCCCCTCTTCAACGCTACAGTGTCGGATTATTGCGGAGTTGAGCAATTGGACCAGAAACAGGTGACCTAGAATTGAACAAGAAGGAAAAACATACGGCTGTGTTTTGATAAAGGGGAAGAAAGGGTATTTTCTAATGTAATTATTTAATTAATTTATTTAAAATGTGTAACGACCCAGATTTTGGTTGATTTATTTTTGAATATTTAATATTTATTTTAAATATTTAGTTGATAATATAAATGAATTTTTATATTTAGTTATCGATTTAATAGTCGATTTCGATTTAATAACGAATATATTAAATTATCGTAATACGAGAAATAATTCAATTCGAGATTTAAAACTGAATTGAAAACAGTTCAGATAATCAATACAAACTTCTCTTTGAATTAGAATAATAATAATATATTATCAAAGAATTTATTTGTTTTGAATTTAAATTATATTAATTTATTATGGTTATTTTATATATACGTTCAAATTAAAATTCAGAATATATCCTGTTGAGCTCAGGATATCGGTTTTTCATTTAAATGTCGGTGTATACGCTAAAATAGCGGTTCATGATTTAAATTAATGGACCCGAGATATGTGATTGTGGATAGGTTCGAAATCAAATCAGTATCTATTTAAAAAGAAAACAAAATCTTTTTAAACTCAAATCACATTAAATACAATGTACCTTGCACATACGTTATTCCTTAGTAACTAAGTATCATCTTCGTATATATATGCGAGTGCATCCTCCTCTTTCTCTCCTGATTTCGTTTCCTCAGATAATAAAACTAAAAGAAGAAGAAAATATGATACCGCTCCTCCTTCATATGTTTGGAAATAAAAAAGGCTCACTACAGAAAATGGAAGGGCTTCTCATTCAGATCGCACGCAACCCCATGCTCGTTTCCTCCTTTTCAATTCCATTCTCAGACAGTTACAGATCGAACCCTTCAAATTCTATTTCTTCGATCCCTCTAAAATCCGAATTCTCCTCAACTTCCAAATCTCGTAAACTAAAATCAAAATTGAGTTCATATTGCTATTCGCGATTTGGTTTTGTGAAGCCCCTGAAGCACGCCGACGTTGATTTGGGAAGCGACATGGTGCAGTTCGAATTCACGAGGTCAGGCGTAAGGAGAAAAGCTGGGCAAAACTCAATGGTGGAAGACACGATTTTGTCAGGAGCGGTTTAAGGTGCTGATGTGTTAATGATGTAAGGACCAATGAAGTTCGATTGTTCTGCGTGGATTTCAAACTGATGGGTGCTCGACAGTTAATGTGAAGTCAAAGTTGGTTGCAGTGACAAGGAAATTGTGTGGGGCGTGTAGATAGGGTTCAAAATAGGAGAATGTGGGATTTCGAATTTGTTGAAAACAGGAGGAAGAAGACTGTGTCGCGAAACAAAGGAGGAAGGTGCGATTTTGACTATGTAGCGTGGTAGTTGTGAAGAGGGGAATAAGGCAGTCTGAAGATTTTAGTTTGGGGATGGAGTTAATGTAGTGTTTTGATGGCAGTAGCAAGACAGTTTGATCAGTGGCACAATATTGGTTAAAGATTGATGTTGTGAGGCAGAGTCAAACTGATTAAGTTTGTCAACAAGGTTAGGTCAAAAGTGGAAGGGGAAATAGCGACAGTAGCAAGCTGTGAGGAGAGCGATATGTGAATTAAAATGGTGGAGGTAGTAGGGTCTGTTGACTTCGAGGATAGTAGGTGCTGGTGATCAGTAATGGACTCTCAATGGAGGGGTTGAGCTCGGGAACAGACAAACATTGGAGAAGAAGAATTAGGTAGTTATTTTAATCTAATAATTAATTATAATTTCGTTAAAATCGTTCGATAGCTTAAATGATATATTTCATGTTAAATTCATACGAGGTACAAAAAAATAATGCAAGCCGAGTTGGACTTGTAAGGGGATATGGAATCCGCTTCGGAATTTATGGAATTAAAATTGGAATCAGAAAGGATTGAAATATAAACATCACAGTGAGTAAATATCACTCAAATTTACTATTTAGAATTATTTTTAATCGTTAAAAAATTGTTGGTTGCTTGGATGGATTTAAATATTTTTGTGGATATTATATATTAGTTATTTAGGTTTGTTGTGGTTATTATATATATATATATATATGTGTGTGTGTGTGTGTGTGTGTGTGTGTGTGTGTGTGTGTGTGTGTATTGGTGATTGGTTGGATTCCCGTAGTACCATTAGCAAATGCCCGTAGTACCATTAGCGGATGACCCTATATGCCCACGCTATGATAGTGGATAACCTTCTATACCACGATATCCAGCCACAAAGCAGCATGGGTATTATTTCTGTTGGCTAACATCTGTGGATGCAGGAAAACTGGTTGGAGGAATCTAACTGGATTCCTCAAAAATATTATTATTTGTTTGTTCCACATATATTATCATATATGATGTGTTGATTGATAATTGAGTGGTTTGATTGTTTAAATATCACTGGGGCCAAAATATTGATATATAAAAATATCGTGAAAAGGGTATTTGAGATTTAAAAAGAGGAAATCTATTTTTCGAAAATAGAATTTGAATTTCGAGTGGACTATAAAGATATTAACTTGTTTTAAATAAATAAAACAAGTATTTAATTTATAAATGATATTTATAAATTAAATAACACAGGAAATTTAAGCAAAATTATAAACGGTGTTTATAAATGAAATGGAATGATTTTCATTGGATAATCAGGGATTGAATTGAACTGAATTTATAATGGGGTTTATAAATGTATTGGGAAAAATTATCATTCGATATTTGAATATTTAAATTCAAATGTGAATTTAAAAATAGAAATGGGGAAATCATTTTAAAGAAATAAAGGATGGAATTTATTCTGATGTTCAAAATATAAATTGAACTAAAATAAATCCGTATGGATTTATGATTTGAATTCGATTAGTTCTAATTTATTTAAATAGAAGTTAAATCGAATATGAAAATAAATTGGGTGTTATATATATAAGTTATTGTAAATAGAAATTTCCAAAATAAGATTTTGGTTGTAAATAGATTTCTAAATAGAACTTGTTTAAATATATAAGACAAGGAAACTTATAAATGATGTTTATAAATATGATGAATCAATTATCAAGAGATAATTTTAAATATTAAATTCAATTATGAATTTAAAAGTATAAATTGAAATCATTTCGAAAAAAAGGAAATAATAGTTTTTTTTCGAAATTCAGAATATAAAAGGGGTTGGATTTCAAATAGGTATTTGAAAGGAAAGCTTACTTTAATTTTTAAACAAGAAAATTAATTTATAAACAATGTTTATAAAAATAGGGAAATAAATTATCATTGGATAATTTAGAAGTTTAAATTCAAGAAAGAATTTAAAAAGTGAAATTGGAAAACATGTTGAAAATAGAATAATTGATTATATTTCGGGATTTAGAATATAAACTGAATTGAGAAAATCCAAAGGAGTTATAATTGGAATTCGACTATACCGAATTTGATCATTTATTTATAAAAGGAATTGGGATTTAAAATAACAAATCGAGTATAAATAAATGTATAACCGAGTAAGGAAAAATCAGCGATTATAGATAATCAGAATTATTGAGTTGAATTGGGAAAATTGGTTTGATATATATTAAAAATATATTAGAATGGACTTGAATTTATTTTAAATGAAGTTTAAAAGTTTATATATATATATATATAATTAAAACAAACTCGCCAGCGCAGTAGTTCGTAAATTGGCATTTCGAACTTCAATTGATTATATAGAACTCAATTTAAGTCGGAATTCTTTGGAACAAGAGTCATCTGGACCGGTTGAATAATAGTTTCCTAATGGAAGAGAAAAATCTGGATTTCGTCTTATAGATTTTGAGTTATGCCAAAATCAAATTTTCAGAAAAGTAGTGACAAAATCGTTTAAAAACCATAATGGTTTATATAAATAAATATAAGGATTTTAAGTAAATAATATCCGGATTTGAGTTGTAAAATAAATATTAACTCAAGTTATGTAAATAAAATGATTTTTGAAACAAAAATCAGATTTTAAATTATTGAATAGAATTAACTAATTAGAAGAAAAATTAGTTAATGAACCTTTGGGTTGAGCTGGACAATGGATAAGTGAATGGGGTTTGTAATTCATATTTGAAATCGAATATGGAAATTGAATTGAAAATGGAATTCAAATGGTTTAATAAGAAAGTAAAAATTTGTATTTGAACTGATATGTTCAAACATAAAGTGGAATAGGCAAGAATAGCCAATTAGAAAATAAATTAGAGAATTGGATTAAGGCGAATGGATTGAGTTGAAACCAAATGGGAATATTTGGATATGGTTTAGATAGGTATGGAATGTAGTGTATGAAGGTTGTAATTCGTGTGCCCGACAATAAGGTACATGTTTAAATTCCATATGAGTTTTTGTGCGCTGAATCGGCAAGCCACTTGGCTTTTTGATTTTCTTTTTGAATGGAAAGGGCCTAGAGAGGCGAGTTGAGATTTGAACTATCGATCGGTACAAAGGAGGTTATGGAGAAATTTTCCAGAAATTTAAGGAGTTAGAATATTTTTAAGAAAATTTGATAATTAAAAATCTATATATTAGTATATATAGAATCTGGTAAGGAAACGAACTTAAAAAAATAGAATATTATAAACAAAAAGGAAATCGAAAATTTGGTAATAGAAAGAGAAATATATGTATACGTTTTAAAAATAAATAAGTGGTTTTTATGGTGTTGATGATTTGAGATAAGTGGTCTTGTCTGTTTTGAAGTTAAGGATGTTATTCAGTCAAGGTCTGAGAGGTAATTATACCCCAACTTGATTGATTTCATTACTAACTGATAAACAACAAGGTTCAGTCTCAAAGAGAGATGTTTAAAGAGTTTAGTTGAATGCAGTATTTTGGGTTGTTGTAATGATGTTATATACAACATTCATTTTAACCTAAGTAAGTGGAAATTTGGAAATATAGTAATAAATATTTCTCGAGTATAGAAATAAATGAATGGTCGCGGAAGAGATAAGTAATTGGAATGTTTTCCAATTATAAATAGAATATATTTTCTAAGTATAGAAAATAAAATAAGTTGATATTTGAAATGTTTTCCCAATAGTGTAAGAGGCCAGGATGATTATCGAAATTATCGTGTTAATGAATAGTGATAAGGAAGTGGAGAAGTGATTTAATTAATGAAATATTAATCAAGGGGCCCAGTGATTGTTTGATGCTATGAATGGATGTTTTTTTTCTTCGATAGTTAAATAACCGACTATCAAAGTGTTTGCCAATATCGTTTTCAATATGCAGAGAACGGTTGGATTATTATCCGAGAACCACTCCATATTGGCAGTAGCATTGCGAATCAAATTATATGAAGATAACCGAAGACGAAGTAAAGTGCAAGGACTTTTTCTATTAATATAAATTGTGCCTTCGGTTTCGTTCTGTCCTAGAACGAAGTGTATGGACGAATGTCTGACAGAGTATTTCCAATAATCGCATATGTTGGTCTGTATCGATATATATGGTGGCGGAGAATTTATTCTCTTAGCGTAATATCCAGAATATATTTGTGCAAACCAATTAATGATTTACGGATCTGACAATGTGGCAATCAAAGTGATTGTGCTATCAATGAATGATAAGAAATCGTTGCCTCAGACCTCAACAACTGGGAAATGACAAAAATCAGGCAGGCAGCATGACCATGTAAGTCGCTCCCATTAGGGTGTATTATAACCTATCTAGAGAAATTCATTTAATTCCTTATTCTATTCGATGTTGTGCCATTTGGGAAACCCGTTGCTGATCCCAATCGTTGGTGATATACATTCGATACACTCAAGCGAAATGAGTGGTCGGTCATGTGTGGCCGGGTTACAAGATGTTCTTGTTGAACCCAGTGTATTCCTCTTTAGAGATACACTATCGGAAGGTGGTTCCATACCTTGTCACAGTCGGAATCCAATCTCCAATAAGCGCCCTACGGTTTTAAATATTATTTTATATATGGAGCGTGAGATACAAGCGTTCCGCTAGATTCTATTTATTTGATGTAGACATTATCATAATTTCAGAAGATATATTTGATTCCAAAATATTTTTGGTTATCGAAAGGTAAAAACCATCTGTGCTTATGTGTGGATCGGTCTTACGGTCATCATTTCTTTCGAAAGGATTTTGAAAGTTAAACAATTGATTTGAGTTTACTCACATTAGTCCCATGACTGACCCAAAGTTTATTTTGTTTTGTTTTCCCTAAACTCTTGGGTGCCCATATTTGTACGGGCAGTCAAGTAGCCATGATTTTACAGATTCACTTGGAGGATCTTGAAGATGGAGGCTTCACCTGTTAGCTATAGACTATCATTTTTCCACTGTGTACTATGTGGTATCTGGAAACAGGTGTTTATAACTGTTCCAGGAATAACTGTTGTGCTCTAATGATGGTATGTATATAATGTTACTGATTTATATTTAAAAAGTTATGTAATATAATATATTTTGTTCATTCCGCTGTGAGATTTGCCGTCTTTGTTTTCTTCTCTTCTAACATTTCTTTCTTTCTATTTCTCATCCTCTAACTTCTTTCTAATGATGATTCATATTTCTGTGCAATTTGGGTTGGACGTGTGGTGTTATTAGTCGACTCAGATAGTACGGATTTACGGGCTATTACAGTTGGTATCAAAGCTTAGGTTGAGCGAACACCTAGGCTTTGGTGGGTTGTGCTCATTAGAGATAGGGTCAGTAGTACCCTAGAATGAGTTGAACGTATATATACGAGAGCGCGTGTTTGTTAGTTGATATAAAATTTGTTTTATATTATGTTGGTTTGGCTATTGAGTGGTTTATGAATTCTGATCGAATCGTGGGACGCCATGAAGTTGAAAAGAATTTCTAAACACTTGAGCAGAGTAATTTGACACAATATTGTTTAAATTGGGTAAATAAAATAATTTTACCCAAAATTCTATTTTGATAGAAAAGGAATAATTTTCTGAAATTATTATATATGGATGTGTTAGTTGTTATTATAATCCGTTAAGATTATAAAATTGGAATGGTTATACATAACCAAATAAAATTTGTATATGAATCAAATATACAAATGAGATGGACTAAAATTGGATTCAGAATTTGAATTAAGAATTTAAATCCTAGGAGATTTGGAAAATATTTTCTGAAGTATGTTAAAATAATATAGCTTTGTTCTAGAAGGATTTTTGAATCAAAATCATTTTTGAATGGATTTTGAAAGGGTAAAGCACTGAACTCACTTCAGTGGCTGGAAAATAATTCTGATGATGACTGCAACATATTCGGTGTTCATTTTCGAGTTTCTAAGTGATGGATTGCTACCTTAGAAAAGTTTTGATTTTTTTTTTGTGAAATAAAGCAAGTTGGTTTGAAAATTCAAATGTATTGAATTTGAGATTGAAATAAATATATGTATATATTTATGTGATTTCTAAAGGATTTGAAATGAAAACCCAGGAATTTGAATTTTGGAAATAAAATTTAAATTAAGCAAGTTAAATGGATTAAAGTAAATAAATTGATTTAGAATCAATTTGAATGAATTTAAATTCATATGAATGAATATGAAATGGAATATGAATTGATTGAAAATCATTCAGACGTAATAAATGCGAACATATATGGGGTGACATATGAATGAGAAACCAAATGTTTTGGTAAAATAAAGTCTGTGGAAATATAAAATATTGAGTTTCAGAATGAGTGGTTTTTGAAAGGTTAATGGGTTTGAAGCATTTTTCCTACCTTAGTAATTTCGGGGACGAAATTCTTTTAAAGGGGGGAAGAATGTAACGACCCAGATTTTGGTCGATTTATTTTTGAATATTTAATATTTATTTTAAATATTTAGTTGATAATATAAATGAATTTTTATATTTAGTTATTGATTTAATAATCGATTTCTATTTAATATCGAATATATTAAATTATCTTTATATGAGAAATAATTCAATTCGAGATATAAAACTGAATTGAAAACAGTTCAGATAATCAATACAAAATTCTGTTTGAATTAGAATAATAATAATATATTATCGAAGAATTTATTTGTTTTGAATTTAAATTATGTTATATTAATTTATTATGGTTATTTTATATATACGTTCAAATTAAAATAAATAATATATCCTGTTGAGCTCGGGATATCGTTATTTCATTTAAATGTCAGTGTATACGCTAAAATAGCGGTTCATGATTTAAATTAATGGACCCTGAGATATGTTATTGTGGATAGGTTCGAAATCAAATTAGTATCTATTTAAAAAGAAAATAAAATATTTTTAAACTCAAATCACATTAAATACATTGTACCTTGCGCAGACGTTACTTCCTCAGTAACTAGTATCGTCTTCGTATATATACTCGAGTGCATCCTTCTCTTTCTCTCCTGATTTCATTTCCTCAGATAATTAAATTAAATGAAGAAGAAAATATGATACCGCTCCTCCTTCATATTTTTGCAAATCAAAAAGGCTCACTACAGAAAATGGAAGGGCTTCTCATTCAGATCGCACGCAACCCCGTGCTCGTTTCCTGTTTTTCAATTCCGTTCTCAAACAGTTACAGACCGAAGCCTTCAAATTATATTTCTTCAATCCCTCTAAAATCCGAATACTCCTCAACTTCCAAATCTCATTAACTAAAATCAAAATCGAGTTCATATTGGTAGTCACGATTTGCTTTTGTGAATCCCCTGAAGCTCGCCGATATTGATTTGGGAAGCGACGTGGTGCAGTTCGAACTCGCGAGGTCAGGTGTAAGGAGAAAAGCCGGGCAAAACTCAATGGTGGAAGACGCGATTTTTTTCAAGAGAGTTTTAAGGTGCTGATGTGTTAATGATGTAAGGACCAATGGAGTTCGATAGTTCTGCGTGGAGTTCAAACTGATGGGTGCTCGACAGTTAATGTGAAGTCAAAGTTGGTTGCAGTGACAAGGTAATTGTGTGGGGGCGTGTAGACAAGGTTCAAAATAGGAGAAAATCGGATTTCGAATTTGTTGAAAACAGGAGGAAGAGGACTGTGTCGCGAAACAAAGAAAGAAGGTGCGATTTTGACTGTGTAGCGTGGTAGTTGTGAAGAGGGGAATAAGATAGTCTGAAGATTTTAATTTAGGGATGGAGTTAGAGTAGTGTTTTGATGGAAGTAGCAAGACAGTTTGATCAGTGGCACAATATTGGTTCAAGATTGATGCTGTAAGGCTGAGTCAAACTAATTAAGTTTGTCGACAAAGTTGGGTCAAAAGTGAAAGGGGTAATGGCGATAGTAGCTAGCAGTGAGGAGAGCTATATGTGAATTAAAATGGTGGAGGTAGTAGGGTCTGTTGACTTCGGGGATAGTAGGTGCAGGTGATCAGTGATGGACTGTCAATGGAGGGGTTGAGATCAGGAATAGACGGACATTGGAGAAGAAGAATTTAGGTAGTTATCTTAATCTAATAATTAATTTTAAATTTCGTTAAATTCGTTTGATAGCTTAAATGATATATGTCATGTTAAATTCATACGAGGTACAAAATAATAATGCAAGTCGAGTTGGACTTGTAAAGGGATATGGAATTCGCTTCGGAATTTATGGAATTAAAATCCGAATCAAAATGGATCGAAATATAAACATCACGGTGAGTAAATCTCACTCAAATTTACTATTTAGAATTATTTATTAATCGTTAAAAATAATTGTTGGTTCCTTGGTTGCATTTAAATATTTTTGTGGATATTATATACTAGTTATTTAGGTTTGTTGTGGTCATTATATATATATATATATATATATATATATATATATATATATATATTGGTGATTGATTGGATTCCCGCAGTACCATTAGCGGATGCTCGTAGTACCATTAGCCGATGACCCTATACGCCCCACGCTATGATAGTGGATGACCTTCTATACCAAGATATCCTGCCACGAAGCAGGATGGGTATTATTTCTGTTGGCTAACGTCTGTGGATGCAGGAAAACAGGTTGGAGGAATCCAACTAGATTCCTCAAAAATATTATTATTTGTTTGTTCCACATATATTATCATATATGATGTGTTGATTGATAATTGAGTGGTTTGATTGTTTAAATATCACTGGGGCCAAAATAATGATATATAAAAATATCGTGAAAAGGATATTTGAGATTTAAAAAAGAGGAATTCTATTTTTCAAAAATAGAATTTGAATTTCGAGTGGACTATAAAGATATTAACTTGTTTTAAATAAATAAAACAGGTATTTAAAAACAGGTATTTAATTTATAAATGATATATATAAATTAAATAACACCGGAAATTTAAGCAAATTTATAAACGGTGCTTATAAATGAAATGGAATGATTTTCATTGGATAATCAGGGAATTGAATTGAATTAAATTTATAAACGGGGTTTATAAATGTAATGGGAAAAATTATCATTGGATAATTTGAGTATTTAAATTCAAATGTGAATTTAAAAATAGAAATGGGGAAATCATTTTAAAGAAATAAACGATGGAATTTATTCTGATGTTCAGAATATAAATTGAACTAAAATAAATCCGTAAGGAATTATGATTTGAATTTGATTAATTTGAATTTATTTAAATAGAAGTTAAAGTGAATATGAAAATAAAATGGGTGTTATATATATATATATATAAGTTATTATAAATAGAAATTTCCAAAATAAGATTTGGTTGTTAATAGATTTCTAAATAGAACTTGTTTAAATATATAAGACAAGGAAACTTATAAACGATGTTTATAAATATGATGAATTAATTATCAAGAGATAATTTGAAATATTAAATTCAATTACGAATTTAAAAGTATTTCAAAAAAGGAAATGATAGTTTTTATTTTGAAATTCAGAATATAAAAGAGGTTGGGTTTCAAATAAGTATTTGAAAGGAAAGCTAAATTGGAATAATTGATTATATTTCGGGATTCAGAATATAAACTGAATTGAGAAAATCCAAAGGTGTTATAGATTGGAATTCTATTATACCAAATTTTATAATTTATTTAAAAAAGGAACTGGGATTTAAAATAACAAATCGAGTATAAATAAATGTATAACCGAGTAAGGAAAAATCAGCGATTATAGATAATCAGAATTATTGAGTTGAATTGGGAAAATTGGTTTGATAAATATTAAAAATATATTAGAATGGGGTTGAATTTATTTTAAACGAAGTTTAAAAGTTTATATATATATATATATATATATATAAATATAATTAAAACGAACTCACCGCAGCGCGATAGTTCGTAAATTGGCGTTTTGAACTTCAATTGAGTATATGGAACACAATTTAAGTCGAAATTCTTTGGAACAAGAATCGTCAAGACCGGTTGAATAATAGTTTTCTAATGGAAGAGAAAAATCTCGATTTCGTCTGATAGATTTTGAGTTATGTCAAAATCAAATTTTAAGAAAAGCAGCGCAAATCATTTAAAAACCATAATGGTTTATATAAATAAATATAAGGATTTTAAGTAAATAAAATCCGAGTTTCCATTAGAAAAATCCGGATTTGAGTTGTAAAATAAATACTAAATCAATTTATGTAAATAAAATGATTTTTGAAACAAAAATCAGATTCTAAATTATTGAATAGAATTAACTAATTAGAAGAAAAATTAGTTAATGAACCTTTGGGTTGAACTGGACAATGGATAAGTGAATGGGGTTTGTAATTCATATTCGAAATCGAATATGGAAATTGAATTTAAAATGGAATTCAAATGGGTTAATAAGCAAGTAAATATTTGTATTTGAACTGATATGTTCAAACAGAAAGTGGAATAGGCAAAAATAGCCAATTAGAAAATAAATTAGCGAATTGGGTTAAGGCGAATGGATTGACTTGAAACCAAATGGGAATATTTGGATATGGTTTAGACAGGTATGGAATGAAGTGTATAAAGGTTGTAATTCGTGTGCCCGACAATAAGGTACATGTTTAAATTCCATATGATTTTTTATGCGCTGAATCGGCAAGCCACTTGGCTTTTTGATTTTCTTTTTGAATGGAAAGGGCCTAGAGAGGCGAGTTAAGGTTTGAACTATCGACCGGTACAAAGGAGGTTATGGCGAAATTTTCCGAAAATTTAAGGTGTTAGAATATTTTTAAGAAAATTTGATAATTAAAAATCTATATATCAGTATATATAGAATCCAGTAAGGAAACGAACTTAAAAAATAGAATATTATAAACAAAAAGGAAATTGAAAATCTGGTAATAGAAAGAGAAATATATATATGTTTTAAAAACGAATAAGTGGTTTTTATGGTGTTGATGATTTAAGATAAGTGGTCTTGTCTTTTTTGAAATTAAAGATGTTTTTCAGTCAAGGTCCGAGAGATAATTATACCCCAACTTGATTGATTTCATTACTAGCTGATAAATAGCAAGATTCGGTCTCAAAGAGAGATGTTTAAAGAGTTTAGTTGAATGCAGTATTTTGCGTTGTTGTAACGATGTTTATATAACATTCGTTTTAACCAAAGTAAGTGAAAATTTGGAAATATAATGATAAATATTTCCTGAGTATAGAAATAAATGAGTGGTCGTGGAAGATATAAGTAATTGGAATGTTTTCCAATTATAAATAGAATATATTTTCTAAGTATAGAAAATAAAAGAAGTTGATATTATGAAATGTTTACCCAATAGTGTAAGAGGCCAGGATGATTGTCAAAATTATCGTGTTAACGAATAGTGATAAGGAAGTGGAGAAGTGATTTAATTAATGAAATATTAATTAAGGGGCCCAGTGATTGTTTGATGCTATGAATGGATGTTTGTTTTTCTTCAATAGTTAAATAACCGACTATCAAAGTGTTTGCCAATATCGTTGTCAATATGGAGAGACCGGTTGGATTATTATCCGAGAACGACTCCGTATTGGCAGTAGCGTTGCGAATCAGATTATATCAAGATAATCGAAGACGGAGTAAGGTGCAAGGACTTTTTCTATTAATAGAAATTGTGCCTTCGATTTCGTTCAGTCCCAGTACGAAGTATATGGATGAATGTCTGACAGAGTATTTCCAATAATCACGTATGTTGGTCTGTATAGATATATACGGTGGTGGAGAATTTATTCTCTTAGCGTAATATCCAGAATATATTTGTGCAAATTAATTAATGATATACGGATCTGACAATGTGGCATTCAAAGTGATTGTGCTAATAATGAATGATAAGAAATCGTAGCCTCAGGCCTCAACAACCGGGAAATGACAAAAATCAGACAGGCAACATGGCTATGTGGGTCGCTCCCATTAGGGTGTATTATCACCTATCTAGAGAAATTCATTTAATTCCTTATTCTACTTGATGTTGTCCCATTCAGGAAAACGGTTGCTGATCCCAACCGTTGGTGATATACTTTCGATACACTCAAGCGAAATGAGTGGTCGGTCATGTGTGCCCGGATTACAAGATGTTCTTGTTGAACCCAGTGTATTCCCCTCTAGAGATACACTATCGGAAGGTGGTTCCACACCTTGTCATAGTCGGAATCCAATCTCCAATAAGCGCCTTGCGGTTTTAAATTTTATATTACATATGGAGCGTGAGATGCAAGTGTTCTGCTAGATTCTATTTATTTGATGTAGACATTATCATAATATTAGAAGAAATATTTGATTCCAAAATATTTTTGGTTATCGTAAGGTAAAAACCATCCGTGTTTATGTGTGGATCGGTCTTACGATCATCATTTCCTTCGAAAGGATTTTGAAAGTTAAACATTTGGTTGGGGTTTACTCACACTAGTCCCATGACTGACCCAGAGTTTATTTTGTTTTGTTTTCCCTAAACTCTTGGGTGCCCATATTTGTACGGGCATTCAAGTAGTCGGGATTTTACAGATTCACTTGGAGGAGCTTGAAGCAGGGGGCTTTACCTGTTAGTTGTAGACTATCATTTTTCCGCTATGTACTATGTGGTATCTAGAAACTGGTGTTTATAACTGTTCCAGGAATAACTGTTGTGCTCTGATGATGGTATGTATATAAATTTACTGATTTGTATTTAAAAAGTTATGTTATATAATATATTTTATTCATTCCGCTGTGAGATTTGTCTTCTTTGTTTTCTTCTCTTCTAACATTTCTTTCTTTCTATTTCTTATCCTCTAACTTCTTTCTAATGATGATTTGTATTTCTGTGCAACTTGGGTTGGACGTGTGGTGTTATTAGTCAACTCAGATAGTACAGATTTGCTGGCCATTACAAAATGTTTTTTATCTAAAATAAATCATAACTCGCTCATATTGAATCAGAATTGAATTTTTTCAGATCCATTACGATCGTGAGTTCGAGATCTACACCTCTGGACTGACTAGAACCAATTCTGAGTAGATCGAATTTTGGTCAAAATTTCAGATCGGAGTCATTCAGATTTAAACGGCTATGAGAAATCTATTTATTTCTTTTTTTTTAAATAATTAGAAATAATTTTGATTTTATCATCACCAATCTATAGTTAATTCCTATTTGTTAAGATTCATGATTTGATCTGTGATGGATGTAGTATGTAGATCTGGTTGTTTGGTGTCATTCTATGGTGATAAAATTGTTAAAAACATATAGATCTGTGGTGATAAAATTGTTAAAAACATGAAGATTGTTTTGTTGTAATAAATTGAGTGAAACAAAATATATAATTTTTGTTTAGATAAAATTATCAAATTAGAATCATTGGGCAAATTCATCATTTGTTAGTTAAAATAGTGGAACCAAGAATTATCCTTTTTGGGTTTATTAGAGTAGTTGATTAAAGAATTATCATTTTGTTGTTTGGAATAATTGGACAAAACTTTCATTTTTGTCAAATCAGAACCATTAGACAAAAATTATCATTTTTGTCAAAATTAGAATAATTGTCATTTTTGTTTAAATTAAATTGGTCAAAATAAAATTGAACATTTTATTTAAATCAAATTGTTATAAAGGAAAAATATGGTCTTCCAAATTTTGTTTATTTGTTGAATTAGAATTTTCAACAAATATGAAACACCAATTTTTGTCTATTTGTTGAATTAGAATTTTTAACAAATATGAAACACCAATTTTTGTCTATTTGTTGAATTAGAATTTTCAACAAATAGAAAACATCAATTTTTGGCAATTTGTTAAATTAGAAATTTCCACAAATATTAAACATCGGTTTTGTCATTTTGTTGAATTAGAGTTTACAACAAAGAATAAAATATACAGTGTTGTCATTTTTTTGAACTAGAGTTTTCAACAAAAATGAGATATCAAATTTATCATTTTATTGAACAAGAAGTGTCACCAAAAAGGAAATATCAACTTATGTACATTTTGTTGAATTAAAATAGGAATTAAGAATATGTTCATGATCAGCATAAAAATATGTTAATTTATGCACCTATAGTTTATCTTTCTTTTTTGTATATAAATTATTATTACGTTGGTTATTATTTTGTTGTTTTTATAGATATGTTGTCCAGACCTCATTCAGGCTTGAAAGTGAAGAATAGATGCCATTTACTTGAAGAATTGCATAAGGGCTTTCATTGGAGACTAGATGTGTTCACATTGGTCAAATTAGAAGAAGACTGGTAGAAAAGATCTCTAAAGATGTCATTGGAGGCTGTTTGTATTCACATTAGTTACTTTGGAAGGAGATTG
Source organism: Allium sativum (assembly GCA_030737875.1). Classification (NCBI taxonomy): domain Eukaryota; kingdom Viridiplantae; phylum Streptophyta; class Magnoliopsida; order Asparagales; family Amaryllidaceae; genus Allium; species Allium sativum. The sequence continues at coordinate 968,425,806 of CM060918.1, read as the reverse complement.
GTGGAAAATATCTTTTGAGATATGCTATTGGACCGCAAACTTTGATGAGAAGGCCCATTAGAGGATTAGGGTTTCCAATTCACCTATAAAAGCACATGTATACCCATTGTAACAATATCCTATTTTCTATCTTCTTCTCCATTAACAATGTTCTTCTTCTTCTTTTTTATTTTCGGCAATTTTCTACTTCTTAGCAACTAGTGCCATCTACACAATTAGATTTGGTAGAGTACTAGTTGTATTTTACATTTATTTTCATTAGTGATTAATCGTTTGATTAGTTTCAACGATAATCCTAATTTTATTTCTGTTGTTATTTCTATTCTGCACTTTTATTTTCTGCATTTTTATTCTTGTTTTGCAATTTACTTTCATTAGGGATTAATCGTTTGATTATTTTCAACGATAATCCTAATTGTTGCAATTTCAGTTGTTCTATTTTCAACCAAATCTCAAAAGTTGTCTAGCTCGCCAACGAAATTCTGTAAATAATAATTTCTAATTTACCTCCATGTGATTCGACCTGCATATTACACGATCTGTGCACTTGCAGAATTTATTTAAAAATTCGCGCTTTTTCTATTTCTTAGAAAGCGACGAATAAGTTTTTGGCACCATTGCCGGGAAGGTAATAATTAAATTTTATTATTTATTTAATTTTTGATTCGTGTTAGTTTTTGTTTATATTTTCCTTTTGTGTTCTTGTATATGTATTAAAAAAAAATCTTGATTGGTTAGATTTGGTATTGATACCGTAATCTTCCAAATAAGGAAAAAATAACTTGCCTTTTTCATTGATTTTTTGTCTTTTCCATTTCTTTTTATTTTATTTCTTTCCTTTTTTTCAATCATTATCCTTCTTTATACAAATTTATTTCTTGTTTATCAAGTCTAACAAAAAAAATCTTTCAATTTTCCATTATTTCTTTCAATCTTTCCATTTTTTCCCCAATCTTCTACATTCTCTTTCTACTTTTACAATAATAATAAAAAAATCCATTTTCAGTTCCTTTCCTACTTTACAAGTTCTTTCCTTCTTTGTACATTGCTTCCCTTCTTATCTTTACAAATTTCTTCTCTGGCCATCAACTCTTACATTATTTTCTCTACCCCAAACTCCCCACCATCGCTCAAACTACCCAAATCCTCTTCCCACCATCGCTCCCCTAGAGCCAATTCAACCACAAACCGTTCATCAACAGTCACAAGAATTTGCCAGTTTTCCAACTGTTTTCATTGATTTCTTTCCTTTTTTTCCATTTTTCGATTAATTCTTTCCCCTTTTCAACTTTTTGTTCCTTGTGCATTTCTTTTTACTTTTACAACGAAAAAAAAAGAAAACAATTTTTTCATTGATTTTTTCCTTTTCACTCTCTCCTCTTTCCATTACATTGATTTCTGTTTTCCTTTGAAAAAAAAAAATTCTCTTTTTGAAAACTTTCCATTTTTTGCCTTGTAGTTAATTCTCTTCATTTCCCCTTGATTTCTTTCTTCTTCTTTTTTCTATTTCTTTTCAACTATTTTTTTTTTCTTTCCCTTTTACAATTTGTCTTCTACTTTTACAACAACAAAAAAACAAATTTTCTTTCCTTTCTCTCTTCATATTTCTTCTTTCTTCTATTTTTTTTCTTTCTTTACTATTTCTTCTGCCTATCACATTCTCCTCAACTTCAATGCTCACACCTTCAACCAGCATCACCCCTTAATCAAAATCCACTTCTTTCAACAAACAACAACCGAACATCAGCCATATAATTCTTCAACACCATCCACTGCAAACAATTCCCGCCATCATCTACACCATCTTATCTTCATCAATGTTCGCTACCACATACACCTTACAAACATTGATCTCCTTCAACTCCTTCCTTCACCTAACGTTCATTTACATCTCCACGCATCCCACCATCATACCGTTTCTCTGGCCACCCTCCATCTTCTTTTCACGCAAAAACCACATCAGATCCTTTCCTATCCCTCACGTACCACACTTCCACCACTGGAACTCTACCACTTTACAAACTGTGCCAAGCAAACTAAGAATCTATTTCATGGCTGCACTATGTTATTGACTGAATGAACTGGCCAAACTAGAGTTTAATATTGAAAACTTGAATTATATTGAAAATTTGTGACAAGTTAAGGTATCTAAAATAAAATCAACTGATTAGAAATTGTTAACTTAATTTGTTGTACCACTTTTTTAAAACAAGCCGTGCTTTCATTTTTGTTTTCAATTGCATAAGTCCTCTGCATTCATGTAGTTACAATAGAGTCATAGCATACTACTGCATTGGGATTTTGTGGGTAGTATCCGTTGAAAACCCTCACGAGACACCACTCGTCCTACTAGGGACACCTAGAGGTTTAACAGCTTGTTGCATACGTTCAATGCAATTGTGTTTCCTACGAAAGTGTGACCTACCTAGTTTAGTTTTCCATTTTTTTCTCGAGGACGAATAAAAGATAAGTGTGGGGGTATTTGATCAGCATAGAAATATGTTAATTTATGCACCTATATTTTATCTTTTTTTTGTATATAAATAATTATTACGTTTGGTATTATTTTGTTGTTTTTATAGATATGTTGTCCAGACCTCATTCAGCCTTGAAAGTGAAGAATAGATGCCATTTACTTGAAGAATTGCATAAGAGCTTTCATTGGAGACTAGACGTATTCACATTGGTAAAATTAGAAGAAGATTGGTAGAAAAGATATCTAAAGATGTAATTGGAGGCTGTTTGTGTTCACATTAGTCATTTTGGAAGGAGATTGGTGGAAAATATCTTTTGAGATATGTTATTTGACCACAAACTTTGATGAGAAAACCCATTAGAGGATTAGGGTTCCCAATTCACCTATAAAAGCACATGTATACCCATTGTAACAATATCCCATTTTCTATCTTCTTCTACGTTAACAAAGTTCTTCTTCTTCTTTTTTATTTTTGGAAATTTTCTACTTCTTAGCAACTAGTGCCATCTACACAATTAGATTTGGTAGAATACTAGTTTTATTTTACATTTATTTTCATTAGTGATTAATCATTTAATTAGTTTCAACGATAATCCTAATTTTATTTCTGTTGTTATTTATATTCTGCACTTTTATTTTCTGCATTTTTATTCTTGTTTTGCAATTTACTTTCATTAGTGATTAATCGTTTGATTAGTTTCTACGATAATCCTAATTGTTGCAATTTCAGTTGTTCTATTTTCAACCAAATCTCAAAAATTGTCTAACTCGCCAACGAAATTCTATAAATAATAATTTCTAATTTACCTCCCTGTGATTCGACCCGCATATTACACGATCTGTGCGCTTGTAGAATTTATTTAAAAATTAACGCTTTTTCTAATTCTCAGAAAACGACGAACAGTTCATGTTTTAAATAAAAACATAATTACATTAGAAGTTCACATTTTTATTGTCTAGAATAAAATGTAGACAAATACTCATGGTTTAAAATGAAACATGTTTACATAAAAAAAAATTACTTTTTAATGTAATGTTAAAAATTAGGCAAATATTCATGTTTTACAAATGGAACGTGTTTACATTAAAAATTTACTTTTTAATGTAATGATAGGAATTAGACAAATATGCATTTTTAAAATGAAAACATGTCTATAAGAAAAATTCATTTTTAATGTAATATTAGAAATTAGAAGAATGTACATGTTTCAAAATAAAACATGTTAATATTAAAATTCATTTTTAACGCAATATTAGAAATTAGAAGAATGTACATGTCTCAAAATAAAACATGTTAATATTAAAATTTCATTTTCCGATGTAATGTAAGCAACTAGGAAAAAATGTTCATTTCAACACAAAGGCATGTTAACATTAAAAAATATCATTTTTATAAAAGAATGATTCATATGAAATTGTTCATATTTGAATAAAAGTGTTGAAACATTAAAATCATATTTTTAATGTAAAGTTTGATTCATTGGAAATATTGACTGTTTGAATAAAAATGTTGCAACATTAAAAATTCCATTTTTGATGTAAAAGTAATTCAAAGAAAGCATATGTTTAGAGAATAGTTGTATGTTAAAACATTATTTTTAACATGTTAGAAAGGAGGAAGATGAAAACATCGTTTTCATACATTTTTTTAAAAATAGAATTGTTAACAAATTGAAACATCAAAATATGCGTTAGAATTTGTGTATAAATCTAGGGGGCATTTTTATTTATAATGCATATATTAGAATTTATATGCATAGATAAAATTACATTTTATTTGCAATGCATATATTAAAATTTATATGCATAGATAAAATTACATTTTATTTGCAATGCATATACTAGAATTTATATGCATAGTTGAGATTACATTTTATTTGCAATGCATATACTAGAATTTATATGCATAGATAAAATTACATTTTATTTGCATTGCATGTACTAGAATTTATATGCATAGTTAAGATTACATTTTATTTGCAATGCATATACTATAATTTATATGCATAGATAAAATTACATTTTATTTGCAATGCATATACTAGATTTTGTATGCATAGATAAAATTACATTTTATTTATAATGCATATACTAGGATTTATATGCATAGTTAAGATTACATTTTTATTTACAATGTATATACTAGAATTTATATGCATAGTTAAATTTACATTTTTATTTGCAATGCATATATTAGAATTTATATGCATAGTTAAAATTACATTTTTATATGCTTAGTTAAAATCTACCTTTTTATTCATAATGCATATATTGAAATTTATATGCAAAGTTAAAATATCATTTTATGAATAATGCATATATTAGAATTCATATGCAAAGTTAAAATATCATTTTAATGGAAATATGTACATTAGAATCTGTTTGAATTATTTTTAATGTAAAAGCATTCACTGGAAAATTTATACAAATAAAACATTCCCTTTTTATTTGTTAAAGATAAAAATAAAAATAGAAAAAAAAAGTTGCTTTTTATTTGTCATTGATTCAACTGTCATGTAAATGAAATATATTTTGTTTGACATGATGAATATGTGGATACAATATGCCAATAAAAACATTCTTTTATTTGGCATATTAAACACGTTAGTGGAATCGTTGAATGGTTTATATTTATATATAATTATATATAAATTCAAATTAAAATTAAACGAATCGCGCGCGGTAGTTTGCGTTTCGGAATCATAATTTTAAACGATTATACCGAAATATCCGACTGTCAGATTTTCCCAAAACTAGAATCGTTAGGACCGGATCTTTCCAATGATATAAATTTTGTTAAAATCCAACGGTTAGATTTCGAGATAAGTGTAAATCAAATTTTGATAAAAACAGTGCTAGGGCCGCCTATTGACCCGAAGCGTCGTTAAATTAATTTAGCTATTTTTATATAAATAGAAACAGCCATAAATTATTATTAAATACTATTAACGATATGAAATGATTTTAAACTATATATATATGCGAGAATCATTTGAAAAGACCGTGTTCAATCTCATTCAAATGATTATACAACGATTTAAATCGAAGATATTGAAGACGGCGATTGAAGACCGACAATCTTCACATCAAATGGATAACTACCGATACCCGACATTGGTAAAGGGTTAAAGTGGTAGTTGTTCGGACATACTTGTTGATTGTCCGGATAAGCGAGCACCTCTCTTCCGTATTCGACATACGGGACGAGGAATAAATTGTCTTCGGTTTCGTTCAGACCCAGAACGGACTTGTAAATGGATGTGTGTCCGACATTGGATTTCATTTCATGTAAATTGATTTCTATTTAATATATATCTGCTGGTGGCGGAGAATTTATTCTCTTGCTTAACACCCTTCTCTGAGACGCATGAGCTCAGAGATTATATATTGGTAGTTATCGATTGCATGGCGTGAATTGTCAATGTGACATGCCAAGATGCAATTGATCAGGGCTTTTGTTGAAAAGAAGAGCCTTGTGGATGATGATCAAAGCATAGCCTATTTCGGCATAGCTTTGTGTATAATGTTACCTCGCGAGCCTCACACCCCGGTAAGAGTCAGAAACGGGACAAGGGAACGCAGAGAGTGCACACATTTCTTTCTAGCTAGAAGTGGTGTCAGGATTTTGCAAGCCCTGACATTTTACTTATGTGGTTGATGTATTATGAGGCGCCTCAGATTTATTGGTCGATAGTGACCATTTTATAGGTTCAATAGGACCGGGAAGCGTGTGTTCAGGAATTGTCAATCCACTAAAGAATTTGTGGACCGTCCCTGCAGGATCCAAGGGTTCGCCAGCGTCCGAATCCTGAGACGTTAATAGAGTGTCTTTAATCGATAATGAGATCATCCCTAGCCTTGATTCATGATGGAAACCCAATTTCCAATACGACATTACGGTTTTGATTGTAAATCTATGTATGGCGACATAGTATATGATAGCTATGCCGTCTAGGATTAATACATTTAATTAGCAGTATTTTAAAACTGATTAAACACTAATAATAATATTAAAACATTATTTTCTCCACGTATCAATCATGTTTGATCATTATATGGTAAAACTCTATCCTCTGGTTTGGGTTGCATTGTGTGATGGGACTTGAGTCTTATAATGATTTCATTTTCTAAAAATCGTTGCGTTGTTTTTGAATTAATTTTTTTTAAAGTTATGCACTGGCAATCCAATGGAGTAAACTTGTTCCATGTTAGCAGCGTGGTCCTGTGATTAGCCATATTGTTAGTTAAGAAAGATTTCTCATACCGCTCCCATTACTGACTCGTAGTTTGTTTCACTTTACAAACTCGGGTGCCCTCTTTTCACACGGGCAGCCAAGTGACAGGTTTAGATATGGATACATTCTGGATTGGAGCTTGCTTAAGAAGATGAAGAACATTTTTTTTAACTTTTTTATTTCCTTTGAGACATTTAGACATTATTGATCAATGATGTATTTGATGGAGTTGAGACTTATTTCTCTTTTTGTTGAGACTTCTATTTGCTAAGTGTATCCTGTAACTGCATACTCTGATGTCTTTGATATTATGATGTGATGACATTTCTATTTCCGCTGCAATGATTTATGTGTTATGATGTTATCTGAGATTTGCTATTGTTGCAATTATGTTATGCTCCTACGATTATCCTTGCTTTCGTACTACTGAAGTTTGGGGTTGTAACAGTTGGTATCAGAGCTAAAGGTTAACCTTAGCTTCGGAGTATAACATTTTTAAAACAATTCGTCTAGATAGAATCAGCAGTATTCTAAGGCGGGTAGCTCATTAGAGATAGGATTAGTATTATCCTAGAATGAGCACAACAAAACAGCACATATTAATCAGTCATTACATCATTATCATCTTTCCATATGTCTCTACTTTTAACCTTCTCTTTTAAAATTATCATTTCATTTAGTCTGACTCTTTCCTTGATGATACAGAACAAACTAGAAAATGAGCACTAGAGCGAGAGCAAGAGCCCGAGTCGGAGGTGGGGCTAGAGGACCAGCAAGAGATGAGACTCCCACTGCTCAGGGGCAGCCCACTCCCAAGCCTGTAACACCACCTCCAACCCCACAGTCGTTTAACTTGGATAAAGTGGCCAAGAAGTTCAGAAATTTAGGGTGCGTATCCTTTACCGGGCGAGAGACAGTGATTGAGGCACAAGCATAGCTAAAGAACTACGAGAAAATATTTGGAGTCCTGGAATTGGAAGACCGTCGCAAGTGCTTTTTGGCATCATGGATGTTGAAAGATGAGGCTGAAAATTGGTGGGATACAGTCAAAATTGGCAATAATGAGGCCGACATGTCTTGGGCCAGATTCAAAGAACTTTTCAACGATAAGTTTATCCCTCCGCAGGAAGTAGAACGGCTCCACGATCAATTTGCCAATTTGCAGCAAGGAGATATGACTATTTCAGAATATGTGCGGTAGTTCGAAGAACTCTCACGCTATTCTCCAGAATAATCCAGGAACCAGTGCAGAAAAACAAAAGATTCATTAATGGCCTCTGCAAGAAATATCTGAACAGAGTCACAGCTCATATCAAGCTCCCCTTTAATGAAGTGATCGAGCTGGCTTGCCGCTATGAGGACAATGATTGAAATGCACAGCAGGAGCGTGAGAAGAATCAGAATGATAACAAAAGAAAGCTAGCTGAAAGGAAACCAGAGTTGAGCAATTATTCTACCGCCAAGCTTCAAGGAAAGAGAAGAGACAAATCCAAGGTAAAATACTTCAATTGTCAGAAGATGGGCACATTGACTACGAATGTCGAGCCCCGAAGAAACCAAGATGGAATGAATCTGGACCCGGTCAGAATAGCGGACATAATTCTCATGACCCCAGGGAATGCTTTAATTGCCACAAGCCTGGCATCTTATCAAAAATTGTCCATTTCTAAAGAAAACTGAGGTGGCGCATGTCTATGATGGAGCGGCTGCACCGGCTTCTTCTGAGGGAGAAGGTAAACCCGATATTTTAGGAGGTACTTTAATATTAAGAACATTCCTATTACAGTATTGTTTGACACCGTGCATCAAGAAGTTTCATTTCTATTGACATGATAAAAAAGTTAAAACTCAAACCAAGAAAACTTAAAGAATCAATTAGAGCCCATAGTCCGATAAGAGGTTCACTTATCCTCGATCGGTACTGTAGAGTGCCTGTTTCTTATTCTTACTTCCAGTTCCCTTTGACTTGATCGTTATGAGTTTTTCTGGATATGATATCATAATTGGGCCAGATTTGGTAACAAAGTATGAGGCTGAGTCACTATCCGCTGAAAGAATAGTCAGAATTAAAACCAAATTCATAGATATTATTGCTATACCATGCCACGACTCAGCCACAAATAGGAAAGAATCCTGGTCTTCTCTAGAAGTCATTCCTGCTTCTATTGAGGATATTTCTGTTATCAGAGATTATGCGGATGTTTGAAGAAGTTGACAGCTTACCTCCCCGCAGAGAAATCGACTTTAGGATCGACTTGGTTCCTAATGCAAGGCCCGTTGTGCATCCTATTCGGAGAATGAAACTGAAAGAAAAAGAGGAGCTGGGCAATCAAACTAAAAAACTTTTGTGGAAGGGTCTGATCAGGCCTAGCTTCTCAAATTGTGGTGCAGCAGTGGTGTTCGTCCCAAAGTCAGGTGGTACCCTCAGACTATGTGTGGACTACCGTGACTACAATAAGCAGACATTGAAAAATAAATATCCACTGCCACATATCGATGATTTGTTGGACTGCTTGAATGGAGCGCAAGTATTTCCTAGGATGGACCTAGCTATGGTTTCCATCAGTTACGCATTGCCGAATAATGTGTTCCTTTGACCGCTTTCAAAGGGCCAAACTTATTCTATGAATGGTTAGTAATGCCCTTCGGTTTATGTAACGCTCCAGCATACTTTGTCGATCTGATGAACAGAGTATTCCGAGATGTTTTAAATAAATTCGTGCTGGTGTTCATCGATGACATCCTGATCTTTTCTAAATCCACTGCTGAGCACGAAAAGCATCTGAAAGAAGTCTTGGAGATTTTGCGAAGGAATGTGCTGAAAGCCAAATTCTCTAAGTGCAAATTCTGGTAAGAAGAGGTGAAATTCCTCAGCCATGTTGTATCAAAGAAAGGCATTTCAGTGGATCCAGGAAATATCTCAGCCATCCAAGATTGGAAGCAGCCTAGCACTCCTACAGAAGTCAGAAGTTTCTTAGGATTGGCTGGCTATTATCGGAAATTCGTTGAAGATATTTTGAAATTATCTTGCCCATTGACGAAGCTGACTAAGAAGCATACAAAGTTCATTTGGACACCCAAATGTGAGTCAGCTTTCCAAGAGCTGAAATTGAGATTGACCACTACTCCAGTGTTGACCATTATAGATGGCAATAAAGATTTGAAAGTCTGGATAGATGCGTCTATAGAAGGTTATTCCTTTTATCTAAACAAACATGTTAGAGATGACATTTTTAATGGAAAATCTCATTTTAACATGTTACCCTTTTTTATCTGTTTAAGGTATTGGTGAGGTGCTAATGCAAAGGGACAAAGTGGTTGCATATGCTAGCCGTCAGTTGAAACCGCATGAGAAGAAATACCCAACTCATGATCTTGAGTTGATGGCTATCGTATTTTCTCTAAAGATATGGAGGCACTATCTCTTGGGTGAGAAGTTCGAACTTTATACTGATCACAAATCCTTGAAGTGCTGTTCACCCAAAGAGATTTGAACTTTAGGCAGCAACGTTGGGTTGAATTTCTTGCGGCCTATGACCTGGACATCTTATATACTCTAGGGCAATCCAATGTTGTAGCCGATGCACTCAGCAGGAAGAATACGGCCAGCACCAATCTTATGCTCTCCAATCTCATTATTACACCTTCCTTAATTGATAAGATCTCTGCTCGTCAGAAGAATGATGAATTTATTTAGAGAATTGGCAAAAGAGTTAGGGAAAGCAAACCCACGAGTTTCCAGATTGACGATAAAGGGGTTCTGAGGCTGTTAGGCCGAATTTGTGTACCGAACCTTCCTGAGCTCAGAAAGGAAGTAATGGATGAATGTCACAAATCTAAGCTCAGTATTCATCCAGGGGTGAGCAATATGTATCATGACCTCAAGCACACATTTTGGTGGAGATCTATAAAGAGAGACATTTCTATATATATTGCTAGATGTCCCACCTGCCAGCAAGTTAAAAGCGATCAGCAAAAGCTAGCAGGATTGTAGCAACTGCTAGAGGTTCCAGGTTGGAAGTAGGACCAGATTTCTATGGATTTTATTGATGGCTTTCCCCGAACTAGAAAAGACAATGATAGTATATGGGTGATTGTAGATCTCTTCACAAAGACTGCCCATTTTATCCCTGTCAAATCTAATAGAACAACTCGAAGTCTGGCACAACTTTATTTCAGAGAGATTATCAGACTACATGGAGTTCCCAGTAGCATCATTAGTGATCACGATCCGATATTTGCTAGCAAATTCTGAGAAACATTCCAAGAAGAGCTTGGGACCAAATTGAATATGAGCACCGCTTATCATCCTCAGACGGATGGCCAGACTAAGATGGTGAACCGCATATTAGAAGACTTGTTGCGAGCATGCATTCTTGATTTTGGCGGGTCATGGGAAGATCATTTGCATTTGGTTGAGTTCTCTTATAATAACAGGTACCAAGCAAGCTTACAAATGTCTCCATTTGAGGCATTATATGGAAGGTCATGCAGATCTCCTGCATGTTGGGTGGAACAAGGCAATCGATTAGTATTAGGTCCCGACAAGATTCATGAAGCATCAGATAAAGTTGATTTTATTAAGAAGCAACTACTGGCTGCTCAAAGCCGACATAAGAGCTATGCAGACTCACGAAGAAGGGATTTAGAATTCTCTCTTGGCGATTATGTAAACTTGAGGGTTTCCCCACTAAGAGGTGTAATTCGATTTGGCGAGAATGGGAAGTTGGCACCAAGACTCATTGGTCCATTTCCTATTCTCGAAAGGATTGGAACTCTCGCTTATAGGGTGCAGTTGCCTGATTGGTTGCCAGGGGTGCATGATGAATTCCAGGTGTCTTAACTCCAGAAGCATGTTCATGATCTAGACTTAGTTGTGGAGGAAGCAACACAAAAAGATTCAGAGATTACACCAAGCTTAGCAGTGAGAAGGGAGCTAGTGAAAATTGTTGGCAAAGAAACCCGAGTTCTGAGGAACAAGAGAATCCACTTAGTCAAAGTACAATGGAGTGGGGATCCTAAAGACTATACATGGGAGACTGAGGATAGCATCAAACAGGCCTACCCTGTAACGACCCGGAATTTTGGGGCCAATTTAAAAATTTTATTTTAGAGATTTTAATGGATTTTAATATTTAAAATAATTTATTTTAAATCATAACGACTAAAAATTTAATTTAAAACGAATAAATTCAATTTAATTATAAAAGGAGTTTAAAACAGCGCTGTAGTTTGAAAATTTGAAATTGAACTTTGACTGACTGTACAGGATTCAAATCAAATCGGATTTCAATAAAACCAAAAATATTTACATCTGTTTAATCATATCTTTCTAATGAATCTGAAAAACTGAAATTTCGTTTTAAAAATTAAAAGTTATGTCCAGTTTAAAATTCAGAAAAGTCGTTATGGAATTTATATATTTTTTAATTAAATATATTGGCCTTGAAAATTGCCATTTTGCAAACGACCTCGGTTTTCGATGAAACCACCTTTGTTGGAACCGGAATGTCGAATTATTGTTAGGTTTCAATTTTCATAATTTTTCGAACTAATATGTGAGTGTGGTGAAAGAAAACGTGTTTTGTCAATTTTAGTCAAATTTAATCGACTTGAAAAAGGCCATTTTTCAAACAGTCCCAGAATTCGAAGAACTTAGTCTCGTTAGAACCATATCGTCAAACCATAACTAGAAATAATTATTCTGGAATTTTTAGAGACAGTATGTGGCCCCGGTAATTTAAAATGTACGTTTGAATTTAATAATTAAATGATTTATAATTTAATTTAAAGAAAAACTTATCGTAACAGCCGAATTGGCTCACGAAACATGTTCCATTGTGTCCGGGATGGGGGTTAATCGCTGGGGGCGACACCTGTTGGGTTCGATTTGGAGTTGATAACAACAAACCATTATTTTTCAAGATAAAGGAATTAAATAAATTAAAATAATATAGAAATACGGTAGTATACAGTATAAATACCGAACTTGACGACAAACCCTAATACTAAAATTATACAGCCGCCAGTTAGGAATGAACGAACAGAACGCTCCAACCTTTCTCCTATGGATCTCGAAATCTATTCAATGATTCATGATATTCCAAAAACAAAAGCGAAGTACTTGGTGAGCTCTAGATGATGAACGGCTGTGATGGATTATAAAGGAGTATTTTTCACGATTTTGGCAACCATAGCTGCTGCATTTGGGGCTGGATTTCGGGGTGTACGGGGTGGCGAGTTTGGAGGTGCTTTGGGCGATGGGGTTACACGCCGATGTCTTTGAAGTGATGGTTCCTGATCGTGCTCCGGGGCCTTGGTGGTGCGTGCGACGTGGGGTTTGGAGCTCGAAGGATGGGTTCGGTCGAAGTCAGTAACCGTGGAAAGATGAAGAGAGATTAATAAAGGATTAGTGAATTATTTAAGATAATTATAAAATTAATTACTCGAATGTTTAAAATAGTCTAACTCCTTTAAATCAAAATGAAATTCAATGATTTCAGATGCGTTGGGATCATGATGAAAAGATCTACGCAATGGAACAAACCAGATCGGGAATAGAGCAAATCAAAATTTAGAGAAAATTCAGACCTGAATTGTTCAGATTCAAATCAAAGTGAGAAATTCTATTTCTTTTTCTTTTATATAATTAAATTTCCTTAATCATGAAATGTATCTAGATCTGATGTTGTTTTGTGGATTTTCATATGTGATTTGGTTGACGATTGTTGACTTATTAGATTTGTTAATTAACGATTGTGTTAATTAAGTTTGTCGATTCAACAAGATTAACAATGGTGTTGATTAGAAAGATAGTTAAAACAAATATATCATATTTGTTAAAATGAAATAATTGAAACAAATATGTCATTTTGTTATTTTGAAATTATTATAGACAATTTTATCATTTTTGTTATATAAATTAGATAAAACAAAAATAGCATGTTAATTGAAGTAGAATAGACATTTTTGTTTATAATAAAAATAATTAAACAAGATTTTCATCATTCTTTTTCAATTAAAAGAACAGATTCTTATGTAACATTCTTTTTCAAAAAAAAAGAAATAATGTTTTTTATTGTCATATTTATTACAATAAAAGAATTAGAAAATTTTGTTTTTCTTATCATATTTATTACAACAAGGAGTGTAGAATGCTACATTAGAAATAGGAATAACATTTCATTGTAAAATGTGACATTAAAGTAAAAAATCAACATTTTTATTCGAAATGTATTATGCATATAAAAATGACATTTTGATTTGAAATTTGTTATATACATAAAAACTACATTTTTATTAGAAATGTGTTTTGCAAGATTAACATTTTTTTTTGTTAATTAGATTATAAAGAACAAGATTAACATTTTTTTTGTTGATTAGATTATAAAGAACAAGATTAACATTTTTTTTTGTTGATTAGATTATAAAGAATAAAATTAACATTTTTGGTAGTTAGAACATGTTAGTGAAATCAAAAATGTATATTTTTATACATTAAAAGAATGAGTTAAAATGTATTTTTTTTATACATTAAAAAGAATGAATTAGTAATGTACATTTTTGTCACATTAAAAAGTATGAAGTAGAAATACACATTTTGTCATTTATAAGGAATGAAACAAAAACATTTATTTTTGGTCATTTAATAAGGATTTTACAAAAATCACATTTTTGTCATTTAATAAGGATTATATTAAAATAACATTTTGGTCAAAACATGATTTTTGAAGGAGAATTAACATTTGTGTAAAAAGAAGGGTTAGTGAAGAATTAGCATTTTTGTCATATTTAAAAGAATGTGACCAAAATATTCACTTTTGTTCACTTGAAAGGATTTCACCAAAATATACATTCTTGGTCATTGAAAAAGGATTACACAAAAGATAGGAAGGTTAATATTTTTATGTGTCGGTTAGTCACAATAAAATGACCATATGTTAAAAATATGATGTTAATGATGGCTTAGAATATATGTATGTGTTGATGAAGTGTTAGATGTATTTAATATAATGTTAGTATATTCAAAACGGAACACTACACTACTATTTACAAGTCATCTGACTTGTTTATGTAATTGGGTCGATAATTTTTCACACAGCGCCCAAGTGCACAAATAATTTATTATTCGATTTTTTGGATGAAACCCCACACGGGTGTTGGGATGATATCTGATCTACACTAATCCCAATATTTAATTGTAGAATCCACTTTGGTTGATTAATTGGATGTTTGATAATTATTTATCATGCTTGTTGATAACATGCTATATATGGTTGTTGGTTGAGTCACATCCCAATAAAGAATATTCTAGGAAAAGAATATTTCAGAAAATATTTTAGAAGAGGAATATATTTTAGAAAAATATATTTTATTGAATGAACTAGTTATTAACTAGAATAAATCATTAAATGTAGATTTAATGAAGTTTTCCAATTTGTTAATATTTAATTGAAATTTAATTAAATAATTTGGATTTTGGGTTTGTCGTGAATAGTGTCTTAAATAACACTGTTCTTAAACCCCATATGAAAAGGATAATCTTTTAATTTAGATTATTAAAGTTTTCAATGATATTTAGTAATTGAAATAAGATGAAATGTGAGTTGGGTTTATTGTGAACTGTGTTTTTAAGTGACATGTGTTCTTTAACCCAACTGACAGTAAAAATATGATTTGGAATTTATAAATCTTTTATTAAGATTTAAATGGGAATTTTCCAAAAGTAAAGTTTTCCAATTTAAATTGGAGTTGAATGGAATTTGAATTACCGAGATAAGCTTCTGTAAAAGAAGACCGATACTACATATGGAATTTAAGAGGCTTTGTCGTTATTCCATTTATATTATTGGTCAGATACAGAAATTTATAACAATTATATATTGATTTGATTTCTGTGAAGATTCCATATTTTATGGAAGATGATTTTGGGTTTATCGTGAACTATGTTTTAAATGACATTAGTTCTTTAACCCAGTTAAAGATAAGATTAATTTCTTAAACTTAATTAATCATTGAATAATGATTTTTGGTATTTAAAACCCAATTGAAGTTTCGGTAAATCTTTAAAGAAAAGATTTAAGGTTAATTTAAAGAATTTATCTTGGATAAGATAATGTGAATATTTTATTTTAAAGAATATTCTGAATTGGAATGTGGCGTTGGATGTGTTTTTATAGTACTTGATTTTTTTTAATTATAAAAATACGTGAGTTATTCGGGAATACCGGGTTTAACCCATTCCGAATAATTACTACGACGATGAAGAGTCGAAGATGAAGACGGTGGTTGAAGACCGACGATCTTCACATCGAATGGATGTGTTGCTACAGAGACCCTTGATGGGAGTAGCTACCTTGAAGGGGCTTAAGTGGTGGCCATACGGACTATTGTTGATTGTTCGGATTTGGTTTTCGCTCAGACCCAGAGCATAAGCTAGTAAATGGATGCGTGTCTGACATTGGATTTCGTTCCATGTGAATTAAATCGATTTCTGTTAATGTATGTCTATTTGGTGGTAGAGGATTTATTCTCTACTTAACACCCTAGTGTATATTAATAGTGATTGATCGCATGGCGTGAATTGTCAATGTGGCACGCCAAGATGCAATTGATCAAGGCTTTTGTTGAAAAGCAGGCCCTTGTGGGATGATCAAAGCATAGCCTATTACGGCATAGCTTTGTGCATATCGTGACTTCGCGAGCTTCACACCCCGGTATGAGTCAAAAACAGGATATGGACCGTAGGGAGTGCACACGTTTCTTTCCAGCTAGTGGTAGTGTCAGTGCTTAAACTGGGTGACATTTTACTTATGTGGATGATGGATTTTGAGGCGCCTCGGATTTTTATAGGCCGTTAGTGGTCATACTACAGGTTCAAAGGAACCGGGAAACGTTTGTTTAGGCATAACTAATCCACTGCTGATAGGCGGGACCGGCCCTACTGCACCAAGGGTTCACTACGGGGGATCCTGAGGCATTTGCTAGAGTGTCTCGAATCGGAGAGGAGCTTGCCCCTAGCCTCGACTCATGATGGAAATCCAATTTCCAATACGACCTTGCGGTTTTTGATTGTAGAACTAGTATGGCGACATAGTAGGATGGGGTACTATGCCGTCTATGATTGATACATTATGATTGAAATGTTTTTTGAAATATATATATATATATATATATATATATGTATGTATGTATGTATGTATATATACCCATATATACACACACTAATATTAAATCTGTTTTATCGTATCAAGCATTTTTTACCATTATAAGGTAAAACTCTATCCTCAGGTTTGCGTTGCATTGTGTGATGGGACTTGAGTCTTATAATGGTTTCATTTTCCTAAAAAGCATTGCGTTGTTTAACGTTTTACTTTATTTTATTCACTGGCAATCCAATGGAGTAAACCCGTTCCGTGTTAGCGGCGTGGTCCTGTGATTAGCCTTATTATTAGATAGCTAAGATAAGATTTCTCATACCAGTCCCATGACTGACCTGTAGTTTGTTTCACTGGCAAACTCGGGTACCCATATTTTTCCATACGGGCAGTTGAGTAGCTTTTTGCAGATATTTACAGGATCCTGGTTTACAGCTGAAGCGGTATTCGGAAAGCTCTGTATCCGTGTATTCTTTTCAGTTGTGTATTTGTAACATTTTCCGCTGCTATTTAAATGTAATTTAAATCTCTGATATTAATGTATTTCTATTATGTAATATAAGTATTCATACTCTGTATTTTTCTTGTACTCTGATGTAATTGTTGTAGTCAGCAATAAAATGTTCTTCAGTTTGTGTTCTGATGTGTATTGTTCTCAAAGCAATCCAGCCTTTCCTTTACGGGGAAGTTTGGGTCGTTTCAGTTGGTATCAGAGCTTTGGTTTACAGAGCTCGAGAACAAGACACATTAGAACCGAACGAAAGAATTCATCAGAGATTGGATTAGTAATATCCAATAAGAATACTCGTTAGAGATGGGATCAGTAGTATCCTAGAACGTGTATGAAGAGTATTATTTCCTTTAAAATAAAAGTAAAAACAAATTTAGTTTTGAAAATTTTAGCTTAAAATACGTATTTGAGTATATTATTATATTTTAATATGGACAATCGAGTATATAAAGATTTTGAATATACGAGTAATTAACGAATATTCGAAGTTTTAATATACTGGATAGAAATAGAATCACACTCTAGTCGCCCGGAGATAATTCTGATGATCGGTGCACCATCACCAGTATTTATGTTCTAGTTTCAAAAGTGGAATTTCTATATATTTCCATTGACTGGTATGAGAACCAAAACTTAGTTGGTACACATTGCTTTGATTTGCACTAAAATATGATTTTTGATTATATATAAAAGTTATATATATTTGGAAAGTTAATCACCTAATTGATTGCTGGTTGTGATGTTTGATTATTAGTTTAACTAATAAAAGTATAGAAATGATAATTAATTTAACTAACAAAATTATGGAAACCAATAAAGTTGAGTTGGTTAAATTAAACGACTTTTAGCTTCGTTCCTTTCCGAGGACGAAAAGATTTTTAGTGGGGGCGATTATAACGACCCGGAATTTTGGGGCCAATTTAAAATTTTTATTCTAGAAATTTTAATGGATTTTAATATTTAAAATAATTTATTTTAAATCATAACGACTAAAAATTTACTTTAAAACGAATAAATTCAATTTAAATATAAAAGGAGTTTAAAACAGCGCTGCAGTTTGAAATTTTGAAATTGAACTTTGACTGACTGTACAGGATTCAAAACAAATCGGATTTCAATAAAACCAAAAATATTTACATCTTTTTAATCAATCTTTCTAACGAATCTGAAAAACTGAAATTTCGTTTTAAAAATTAAAAGTTATGTCCAGTTTAAAATTCAGAAAAGTCGCTGTAGAATTTATATATATTTTAATTAAATATATTGGCCTTGAAAATAGCCATTTTGCAAACGACCTCGGTTTTCGATGAAACCACTTTTATTGGAACCGGAATGTCGAATTATTGCTAGGTTTTAATTTTCATAATTTTTCGTACTAATATGTGAGTGTGGTGAAAGAAAACGTGTTTTGTCAGTTTCAGTCAAATTTAATCGACTTGAAGAAGGCCAATTTTCAAACAGTCTCATAATTCGACGAACTTAGTCTCGTTAGAACAATATCGTCAAACCATAACTAGAAATAATTTTTCTGAAATTTTTAGAGACAGTATGTGGCCCCGGTAATTTAAAATGTACGTTTGAATTTAATAATTAAATGATTTATAATTTAATTTAAAGAAAAACATATCGTAACAGCCGAATTGGCTCACGAAACTTGTTCCATTATGTCCGGGATGGGGGTTATTAGCTAGGGGCGACACTTATTAGGTTCGATTTGGAGTTGATAACAACAAAACATTTTTTTTGAAGATAAAGGAATTAAATAAATTAAAATAATATAGGAAAAAGGTAGTATACAGTATAAATACCGAACTAGACCACAAACCCTAATACTAAACTTATACACCCGCCGGTTAGGAATGAACGAACAGAACGCTCCAACCTTTCTCCTATGGATCTCGAAATCTATTCAATGATTCATGATATTCCAAAAACAAAAGCGAAGTACTTGGTGAGCTCTAGATGATGAACGGCTGTAATGGATTATAAGGGAGTATTTTTCTCGATTTTGGCAACCATAGCTGTTGCATTTGGGGCTGGATTTCGGGGTGTACGGGGTGGCGAGTTTGGAGGTGCTTTGGGCGATGGTGTTACACGCCGATGTCTTTGAAGTGATGGTTCCTGATCGTGCTCCGGGGCCTTGGTGTTGCATGCGACGTGGGGTTTGGAGCTCGAAGGATGGGTTCGGTCGAAGTTAGTAACCGTGGAAAGATGAAGAGAGGTTAATAAAGGATTAGTGAATTATTTAAGATAATTATAAATTTAATTACTCGAATGTTTAAAATAGCCTAAGTCCTTTAAATCAAAACGAAATTCAGTGATTTCAAATGCGTTGGGATCATGATGAAAAGATCTACGCAATGGAATAAACCAGATCAGGGACAGAGCAAATCAAAATTTAGAGAAAATTCAGATCTGAACTGTTCATATTCAAATCAAAGTGAGAAATTCTATTTCTTTTTCTTTTATATAATTAAATTTCCATAGTCATGAAATGTATCTAGATCTGATGTTGTTTTGTGGATTTTCATATGTGATTTGGTTGATGATTGTTGACTTATTAGATTTGTTAATTAACGATTGTGTTAATTAGGTTTGTCGATTCAACAAGATTAACAATGGTGTTGATTAGAAAGATAGTTAAAACAAATATATCATATTTGTTAAAATGAAATAATTGAAACAAATATGTCATTTTGTTATTTTGAAATTGTTATAGACAATTTTATCATTTTTGTTATAATAAATTAGATAAAACAAAAATAGCATGTTAATTGAAGTAGAATAGACATTTTTGTTTATATTAAAAATAATTAAACAAGATTTTCATCATTCTTTTTCAATAAAAAGAACAGATTCTTATTTAACATTCTTTTTCAAAAAAAATAACAAAAATAATGTTTTTTATTGTCATATTAATTACAATAAAAAGTGTAGAATTAGAAAATTTTGTTTTTGTTATCATATTGATTACAACAAGGAGTGTAGAATGCTACATTAGAAATAGGAATAACATTTCATTGTAAAATGTGACATTAAAGTAAAAATCAACATTTTTATTTGAAATGTATTATGCATATAAAAATGACATTTTGATTTGGAATTTGTTATGTAAATAAAAACCACATTTTTATTAGAAATGTGTTTTGCAAGATTAACATTTTTTTTTGTTAATTAGATTATAAAGAACAAGATTAACATTTTTTGTTGATTAGATTATAAAGAACAAGATTAACATTTTATTTGTTGATTATATTATAAAGAATAAAATTAACATTTTTGGTAGTTAGAACATGTTAGTGAAATTAAAAATGTATACTTTTATACATTAAAAGAATGAGTTAAAATGTATACTTTTTTTATACATTAAAAAGAATGAAATAGTAATGTACATTTTTGTCACATTAAAAAGTATGAAGTAGAAATACACATTTTGTCATTTATAAGGAATGAAACAAAAACATTTATTTTTGGTCATTTAATAAGGATTTTACAAAAATCACATTTTTGTCATTTAATAAGGATTATATTAAAATAACATTTTGGTCAAAACATGATTTTTGAAGGAGAATTAACATTTGTGTAAAAAGAAGCGTTAGTGAAGAATTAGCATTTTTGTCATATTTAAAAGAACGTGACCAAAATATTCAGTTTTGTTCACTTGAAAGGATTTCACCAAAATATACATTCTTGGTCATTGAAAAAGGATTACACAAAAGATAGGAAGGTTAATATTTTTATGTGTCGGTTAGTCACAATAAAATGACCATATGTTAAAAATATGATGTTAATGATGGCTTAGAATATATGTATGTGTTGATGAAGTGTTTGATGTATTTAATATAATGTTAGTGTATTCAAAACTGAACACTACACCTCCATTTATAAGTCATCCGACTTGTTTATGTAATTGGGTCGATAATTTTTCACACATCGCCCAAGTGCACAAATAATTTATTATTCGATTTTTTGGATGAAACCCCACACGGGTGTTGTGATGATATCTGATCTACACTAATCCCAATATTTAATTGTAGAATCCACTTTGGTTGATTAATTGGATGTTTGATAATTATTTATCATGCTTGTTGATAACATGCTATATATGGTTGTTGGTTGAGTCACATCCCAATAAAGAATATTCTAGGAAAAGAATATTTTAGAAAATATTTTAGAAAAGGAATATATTTTAGAAAAATATATTTTTATTGAATGAACTAGTTATTAACTAGAATAAGTCATTAAACGTAGATTTAATGAAATTTTCCAATTTGTTAATATTTAATTGAAATTTAATTAAATAATTTGGATTTTGGGTTTGTCGTGAATAGTGTCTTAAATAACACTGTTCTTAAACCCCACATGAAAAGGATAATCTTTTAATTTAGATTATTAAAGTTTTCAATGATATTTAGTAATTGAAATAAGATGAAATGTGAGTTGGGTTTATTGTGAACTGTGTTTTTAAGTGACATGTGTTCTTTAACCCAACTGACAGTAAAAATATGATTTGGAATTTATAAATCTTTTATTAAGATTTAAATGGGGATTTTCCAAAAGTAAAGTTTTCCTATTTAAATTGGAGTTGAATGGAATTTGAATTAATAATAACCGAGATAAGCTTCTGTAAAAGAAGACCGATACTACATATGAAGTTTAAGAGGCTTTGCCGTTATTCCATTTATATTATTGGTCTGATACAGAAATTTATAACGATTATATATTGATTTGATTTCTGTGAAGATTCCATATTTTATGGAAGATGATTTTGGGTTTATCGTGAACTATGTTTTAAATGACATTAGTTCTTTAACCCAGTTAAAGATAAAATTAATTTCTTAAACTTAAAAAATCATTGAATAATGATTTTTGGTATTTAAAACCCAATTGAAGTTTTGGTAAATCTTTAAAGAAAAGATTTAAGGACAATTTAAAGAATTTATCTTGGATAAGATAATGTGAATATTTTATTTAAAAGAATAGTCTGAATTGAAATGTGGCGTTGGATGTGTTTTTATAGTACTTGATTTTTTTTAATTATAAAAATACGTGAGTTATTCGGAAAGACCGAGTTTAACCCATTCCGAATAATTACTACAACGATGAAGAGTCGAAGATGAAGACGGTGGTTGAACACCGACGATCTTCACATCAAATGGATGTGTTGCTACAGAGATCCTTGGTGGGAGTAGCTACCTTGAAGGGGCTTCAGTGGTGGCCGTCCGGACTATTGTTGATTGTTCGGATTTGGTTTTCGCTCAGATCCAGAGCATAAGCTAGTAAATGGATGCGTGTCTGACATTGGATTTTGTTCCATGTGAATTAAATCGATTTCTGTTAATGTATGTCTATTTGGTGGTAGAGGATTTATTCTCTACTTAACACCCTGGTGTATATTAATAGTGATTGATCGCATGGCGTGAATTGTCAATGTGGCACGCCAAGATGCAATTGATCAAGGCTTTTGTTGAAAAGCAGGCCCTTGTGGGATGATCAAAGCATGGCCTATTACGGCATAGCTTTGTGCATATCGTGACTTCGCGAGCTTCACACCCCGGTATGAGTCAAAAACAGGATATGGACCGTAGGGAGTGCACACGTTTCTTTCTAGCTAGTGGTAGTGTCAGTGCTTAAACTGGGTGACATTTTACTTATGTGGATGATGGATTTTGAGGCGCCTCGGATTTTTATAGGCCGTTAGTGGTCATACTACAGGTTCAAAGGAACCGGGAAACGTTTGTTTAGGCATAACTAATCCATTGCTGATAGGCGGGACCGGCCCTACTGCACCAAGGGTTCACTACGGGGGATCCTGAGGCATTTGCTAGAGTGTCTCGAATCGGAGAGGAGCTTGCCCCTAGCCTCGACTCATGATGGAAATCCAATTTCCAATACGACCTTGCGGTTTTTGATTGTAGAACTAGTATGGCGACATAGTAGGATAGGGTACTATGCCGTCTATGATTGATACATTATGATTGAAATGTTTTTTGAAATATATATATATACCCATATATATACACACTAATATTAAATCCGTTTTATCGTATCAAGCATTTTTGACCATTATAAGGTAAAACTCTATCCTCCGGTTTGCGTTGCATTGTGTGATGGGACTTGAGTCTTATAATGGTTTCATTTTCCTAAAAAGCATTACGTTGTTTAACGTTTTACTTTATTTTATGCACTGGCAATCCAATGGAGTAAACCCGTTCCATGTTAGCGGCGTGGTCATGTGATTAGCCTTATTATTAGATAGCTAAGATAAGATTTCTCATACCAGTCCAATGACTGACCTGTAGTTTGTTTCACTGGCAAACTCGGGTGCTCATATTTTTCCACACAGGCAGTCGAGTAACTTTTTGCAGATATTTACAGGATCCTGGTTTACAGCTGAAGCGGTATTCGGAAAGCTCTGTATCCGTGTATTCTTTTCAGTTGTGTATTTGTAACATTTTCCGCTGCTATTTAAATGTAATTTAAATCTCTGATATTATTGTATTTCTATTATGTAATATAAGTATTCATACTCTGTGATTTTCCTGTACTCTGATGTAATTGTTGTAATCAGCAATAAAATGTTCTTCAGTTTGTGTTCTGATGTGTATTGTTCTCAAAGCATTCCAGCCTTTCCTTTACGGGGATGTTTGGGTCGTCACATATCCCAAGTGCACAGTGGACATCTCCGAGTAACTTTTGTGCTGAGTGACATTTATAGCCTTACATTTTCAGTTTTGTTTCCTACTTTACTATTGTTTTCTTTTCGGGAACGGAAAGCTTTTATGTGGGGGAGATTGCAACAACCCGGAAAATCAAAACTAATTTAAAATTTTTATTTTGGCTATTTCAGTGAATTTTGAGTAGTTAAAATAATTTATTTTAAATAATTACAAATAAAAATTTATTTAAGTCGAAGTTAGAACGAATATGTTTATTTTAATTTTAAAAGGAATTAGAAATAGCACGGTAGTTTGAAAAGTTAAATCTGAACTTTGACTGAATGTACAGGATTCAAAATAAAACGGATTTTAGTGAAACCAAAAATATCTAAATCTATTTAAAAATATCTTTCCAACGAATCCGAAAAATCGAAATTTCATAGCGGGAATAAAAAGTTATGGCCAGTTGAATATTCAGAATAGTCGCTATGGAATATAGTATAATTTATAGCCCGTATAAATGGCCATTATACAAACAACCTCAGTTTTCGATGAAACCATTTTTGTCGGATCTGGAATGTCAAATTATTGCTAAGTTTAATTTTCCATAATTTTTTGAATTTAATTATCAGCATGATAAATTAAACTCTGATTTGATAATTTCGGTGAAATTTAATCGACCGTTAAAGAGGCCATTTTTCAAACAAACTCCAAATTCGACGAGATTAACTTTGTTAGGACCTTATCATCAAAACATAGCTAGATTTATTTTTTGGGAATTTTCGGAGTCCATATGTGGCCCCGGTGAATTTACATGTACGATCGAATTAATTAAATAAATGATTTAAATTTTTTAAATTAAAGAAAACAGGCTAAAAACAATCGTTTAGGCTGACGCGACCTAGCCCATTGGTTTCGGAACAAGGGCAGTTAGGTAGAAACAAGTTCTATTGGACTGGAATTGGAACTACTAAGAGATAACGGGTTTATTTGTAAAAATTAGTAATTAAATATTATAAAAATACACCTTTCTCATTACAAACCCTAATACCCTATACCAGCCGTCGCCTTCGTCTGTCAATGGCTGAAACTGCTTGAACCTTCCTCCACTAATTCCCTTCGATCCACTCAATAATATCCCCTCATCCTTTTGATTTTATCGTAGTACTTCTCCTCCTCTATAATTCTCTGTGGTTGGATCCATCCTAGGGCAGCATAGTTCGAGAACCGAACCCCCGAAGGGCCGACGCATCAACCGCAGCCCAACCCCCAGGTGCAATTGCACCTGCCTCTGTAGGGTCCACTTCGAGCGCCTCTCTCCCCTCTTCGACGCTGCAGTTCGGATCGTTGCAGAGTTGAGAAATTGGATCGGAAACTGGTGACCAAGAATTGAACAAGAAGGAAAAACATACGGCCGTGATTTGATAAAGGGGAAGAAAGGGTATTTTCCAACG
The DNA here is from genome assembly GCA_030737875.1 of Allium sativum. Lineage (NCBI taxonomy): Eukaryota > Viridiplantae > Streptophyta > Magnoliopsida > Asparagales > Amaryllidaceae > Allium > Allium sativum. The sequence goes on along the minus strand of CM060918.1, from coordinate 968,400,314 downwards.
TAATTATTTAATTAATTTGTTTAAAAAAATTTCTAGCTAAATTAAATCAAAACTCGCTCATACAGAATCAGGATTGAACGATTTCAGATCCTTACGATCATGCATCCGAGATCTACACCTCTGGACTGACTAGAACCAAATACGAGCAGATCGAATTTTGGTCAAAATTTTAGATCGGTGTCATTCAGATTTAAACGGCTGTGAGAAATCTATTTATTTCTTTTTTTAAATAATTAGAAATAATTCTGATTTTATTATCACCAATCTATAGTTAATTCCTATTTTTTATGGTTCATGATTTGATCTGTGATGGATGTAGTATGTAGATCTGGTTGTTTGGTGATATTCTGTGGTGATAAAATTGTTAAAAACATATAGATCTGTGGTGATAAAATTGTTAAAAACATGTAGATCATTTTGTTGTAATAAATTGAGTGAAACAAAATATATAATTTTTGTTTAGATAAAATTATTAAATTAGAATCGTTGGGCAAATTCATCATTTGTTAGTTAAAATAGTGGAAGCAAGAATTATCCTTTTTGGGTTTATTAGAGTAGTTGATTAAAGAATTATCATTTTGTTGTTTGGAATAATTGGACAAAACTTGTCATTTTTGTCAAATCGGAACCATTGGACAAAAAATTATCATTTTTGTCAAAATTAAAATAATTGTCATTTTTGTTTAAATTAAATTGGTCAAAGAAAAAATGAACATTTTGTTTAAATCAAATTGTTATAAAGGAAAAATATGAAACACCAAATTTTGTCTATTTGTTGAATTAGAATTTTCAACAAATATGAAACACCAATTTTTGTCTATTTGTTGAATTAGAATTTTCAACAAATATGAAACCCCAATTTTTTTCTATTTGTTGAATTAGAATTTTCAACAAATATGAAACACCAATTTTTGTCTATTTGTTGAACTAGAATTTTCAACAAATATGAAACACCAATTTTTGTTTATTTGTTGAATTAGAATTGTCAATAAATATGAAACAACAATTTTTGCCTATTTGTTGAATTAGAATATTCAACAAATAGGAAACGTCAATTTTTTTCAATATGTTAAACTAGAAATTTCAATAAATATTAAACATCGATTTTGTCATTTTGTTGAACTAGAGTTTTCAACAAAGAATAAAATATAGAGTGTTGTCATTTTGTTGAACTAGAGTTTTCAACAAAAATGAGATATCAATTTTATCATTTTATTGAACAAAAAGTGTCACCAAAAAGGAAATATCAACTTTTGTACATTTTGTTGAATTAAAATAGGAATTAAGAACTGTTCATGTTTTAAATAAAAACATGATTACATTAGAAATTCACATTTTTATTGTCTAGAATAAAATGTAGACAACTACTCATGTTTTAAAATGAAACATGTTTACATTAAAAAAAATTACTTTTTAATGTAATGTTAGAAATTAGGCAAATATTCATGTTTTACAAATGGAACATGTTTACATTAAAATTTCACTTTTTTATGTAATGATAGGAATTAGACAAATATGCATGTTTTGAAATGAAAACATGTTTATAAGAAAAATTCATTTTTAATGTAATATTAGAAATTAAAAGAATGTACATGTTTTAAAATAAAACATGTTAATATTAAAATTCATTTTTAATGTATTATCAGAAATTAGAAGAATGTACATGTTTTAAAATAAAGCATGTTAATTTCACATTCTGATGTAATGTAAGCAACTAGGAAAAAAAATGTTCATTTCAACACAAAGGTATGTTAAATTAAAAAGTATCATTTTTATAAAAGAATGATTCGTATGAAATTGTTCATATTTGAATAAAAGTGTTGAAACATTAAAATCGTATTTTTAATGTAAATTTTGATTCATTGAAAATATTGATAGTTTGAATAAAAATGTTGCAATATTAAAAATTCCATTTTTGATGTAAAAGTGATTTAGTAGAAAACATATGTTTAGAGAATATTTGTATGTTAAAATATTATTTCTAACATGATAGAAAGGAGGAAGATGAAAACATCGTTTTCATACATTTTGTTTAAAATAGAATTGTTAACAAATTGAAACATCAAAATATGCATTAGAATTTGTGTATAAATATAGGGGACACTTATATTTATAATGCATATATTAGAATTTATATGCATAGATAAAATTACATTTTATTTGCAATGCATATATTAGAATTTAAATGCATAGATAAAATTACATTTTATTTGCAATGCATAACTAGAATTTATATGCATAGTTAAGATTACATTTTATTTGCAATGCATATACTAGAATTTATATGCATAGATAAAATTACATTTTATTTGCAATGCATATACTAGAATATATATGCATAGTTAAGATTACATTTTATTTGCAATGCATATACTAGAATTTATATGCATAGATAAAATTACATTTTATTTGCAATGCATATACTAGAATTTATATGCATAAATAAAATTACATTTTATTTATAATGCGTATATTAGGATTTATATGCATTGTTAAGATTACATTTTTATTTACAACGCATATACTAGAATTTATATGCATAGTTAAATTTACATTTTTATTTGCAATGCATATATTAGAATTTATATGCATAGTTAAAATTAAATTTTTATATTCATAGTTAAAATTTACATTTTTATTCATAATGCATATATTAGAATTTATATGCAAAGTTAAAATACCATTTTATGAATAATGCATATATTAAAATTTGTATGCAAAGTTAAAATATCATTTTAATGGCAATACGTACATTAGAATCTATATGAATTATTTATATTGTAAAAACATTCACTGGAAACTTTATACAAATAAAACATTCCCTTTTTATTTGTTGAAGTTAAAAATATAAATATAAATAAAAAGTTGCTTTTTATTTGTCATTGAATCAATTGTCATGTAAATGAAACATATTTTGTTTGACATGATGAATATATGGATACATTATGCCAATAAAAACAATCTTTTATTTGGCATGTTAAACACGTTAGTGGAATCATCGAATGGTTTATATTTAAATATAATTATATATATATATAAATTAAAATTAAATGAATCGCGTGTAGTAGTTCGCGTTTCAGAATCATAATTTTAAACGATTATACCGAAAGATCCGCCTGTCGGATTTTCCCAAAACTGGAATCGTTAGGACCGCTTTGGGAAGATCTTTCCAATGATATAAATTTTGTTAAAATCCAACGGTTAGATTTCGAGATAAGTGTAAATCAAATTTTGATAAAAACAGCGCAGGGCCGCCTGTTGACCCAAAGCGTCGTTAAATTAATTTAGCTATTTTTATATTAAAAAAAATAGTGATAAATCGTTATTAAATAGTATTAACAATATGAAATTGTTTTAAACTATATGTATGTGAGAATCATTTGAAAAGATCGAGTTCAATCTCATTTCAAATGATTATACGACGATTTAAATCGAAGACATTGAAGACTGCGATTGAAGACCGGCGATCTTCACGTCGAATGGATAACTACTAATGCCCGGCATTGGTTAGCTCCCAGTAAAGGGTTAACGTGGTAGTTGTCCGGACGTATTTGTTGATTGTCCGAATAAGCGAGCACCTCTCTTCCGTATTGGACATACGGGACGAGGAATAAGGTGTCTCCGGTTTTGTTCAGACCCAGAACGGACTTGTAAATGGATGTGTGTCTAACATTAGATTTCATTTCATGTAAATTGATTTTTATTTAAAATATATCTGCTGGTGGCGGAGAAGTTATTCTCTTTCTTAACACCCTTCTCTGAGACGCATGAGCTCAGAGGTTATATATTGTAGTTATCGATCGCATGGCGTGAATTGTCAACATGACATGCCAAGATGCAATTGATCGGGGCTTTTGTTGAAAAGCAGATCCTTGTGGATGACGATCAAAGCATAGCCTATTTCGGCATAGCTTTGTGTATAACGTTACCTCGCGAGCCTCACACCCCGGTAAGAGTCAAAAACGGGACAAGGGAATGCAGGGAGTGCACAGGTTTCTTTCTAGCTAGAAGTGGTATCAGGGTTTTGCAAGCCCTGACATTTTACTTATGTTGTTAATGGATTATGAGGCGTCTCGGATTTATTGGTCGATAGTGACCATTTCATAGGTTCAATAGGACCGGGAAGCGTGTGTTCAGGAATTGCCAATCCACTAAAGTATTAGTGGACCGGCCCTGCAGGATCCAAGGGTTCGGCAGCGTCCGAATCCTGAGACATTGCTAGAGTGTCTCGAACCGGTAAGGAGATCGTACCTAGCCTTGACTCATGATGGAAACCCAATTTCCAATACGACATTACGGTTTTGATTGTAAACCTATGTATGGCGACATAGTATATGGTAGCTATGCTGTCTAGGATTGATACATTTACTTTACAGTATGTTAAAACTGATTAAACACTAATAATAATATTAAAACATTATTTTCCAGGTATCAAGCATGTTTGATCATCATAAGGTAAAACTCTATCCTCCGGTTTGTGTTGCATTGTGTGATGGGACTTGTGTCTTATAATGATTTCATTTTCTAAAAAGCATTGCGTTGTTTTTAAATAAAATTTATTAAACTTATGCACTGGCAATCCAATGGAGTAAACCCATCCGCGTTAGCGGCGTGGTCCTGTGATTAGCCATATTGTTAGTTAAAAAAGATTTCTCATACCAGTCCCATGACTGAATGGTAGTTTGTTTCACTTTGCAAACTCAGGTGCCCTCTTTTCACATGGCCAGCCAAGTGACAGGTTTTGCTATGGATACATTCTGGATTGGAGCTTGCTTAAGAAGATGAAGAACATTTTTCTTTTTATCTTTTTTATTGCCTTTGAGATATTTAGACATTATTGATCTATGATGTTTTTGATGGCGTTGAGACTTATTTCTCTTTTTGTTGAGACTTCTATTTGCTAAGTATATCCTGTAACCGCGTGCTCTGATGTCTTTGATGTTATGATGTGATGAGATTTCTATTTCCGCTGCAATGATTTATGTGTTATGATGTTATCTGAGATCTGCTATTGTTGTAATTATGTTATACTCCTATGATTATCCTTGTTTTCGTACTACGGAAGTTTGGGGTTGTCACATGTACGTGACTGAAAATATATATAGAAATATAAATCAACATTTACTTCCTAGCTAAGAAATATACCCCGCTACGTAAAAATTCGTCTGCATATGAGCTGCTACAGATAAAAATAAAAATATAGTCGAATTGAGTAATGTGTCACGGTTCCAAAAATAAATAATATAGACAAGTTAGCTTATTCTGTGAAGTCCCAAAATGCTGATATAGGGTATAAAATACTTTAAACAAAAAGTTGTTTATTTTCTAGAATAATATTTACAGAAAAGTACTATAAATTAAACTAAAAATACATCTTGAAAAAATAACCCAAATTCAAAACCAATATTTAATTATATTAAATAAACCATTATGGTTTATAAACGATTCCATAACGACTATTTGAAAATTTGATTTGGACATAACTCACAATCTACAATATGAAATCCCGATTTTTCAGTTCCACTAGAAAAATCCAGTTCAATAGATTCGAATGTTTCTAATTTCAAAGAAATCCGACTTATAATAAATCCTATATGGTCGTTTAAAAATTCAAAACGTAATATTACGAACTAGCGCGCCGTTTCGAGCTCGATTATAATTATAATATAATTAATATGTTCAGCTTCCTTCAAATAATAAACTCATTTATAAAAATTCAATTCTAAACCAAATTAAATCTGTTAAATTATCTGATACACACTATATCGTAAATTTTAGCTATTTCCGACTATTTCGAAATTTAAATTTATTATTCCACTTTTTTAATAAATTAAATAATCAAAATTATTTAACTCGGGTTATCAATATTGCCAAATCGATATTTAAATAATTAAATTAATTATTTTTCTGCTAAAAATACGGGACGTTACAGTTACAAATGCCAAAATAGGAATAGCACCCGATATTATTCAATGATATTGATGATGACCTTCATACGGAGCTGCTAACTATGACGAATGTGGTGCAGCTGGGCCATCCTGGACTTGAACCAAAGTCCTCGCCCGTGAAGTAAATCATCGCACCTGTGATCCAACAAATTAGGAAAGAATCAATAGATTCTTTTTACGGAGCGATTCATCCTTCCCGAACGTAGCATACAACTCTCCGTTATACTACGCTCTTCAAGTGTGCTTGTTCTATTTCACTCCCCGATGGGGTTTCTTTTCACCTTTCCCTCATGGTACTACTTCGCTATCGGTCACCCAGGAGTATTTAGCCATGCTAGGTGGTCCTTGCCAGCCTGCCTGCCATCCACAACAGAATAGATGGAGTTTTCCAAAAAAACCTGCTACTGGAGGAAGACCCCCTAGGGATAAGAGACATTGGGATGAATCGAAATATAGCTACTACACCAAAAATGGGTGCAAAGAACCAACCATATTGACCTAATGGATAGATAAGGAATACAGAAACAAAAACAACAATTGGACTAGAGAATGCGATTGCAAACTTATGGTAATGAAATTATTTAGGTGCATACCTTTTTTTTACATGTACTCTGCAGTCGGATTATGCTCAGCACATCATCTTTCGTGTCAGCATATGCTGACTCTACTGCTTAAATACATTCTCCGCCCATTAGGATTTGATTAATATCGATGTAGTATTTTACCCTAATCATTTTCTCCAATGACTAACTTATCGTGCTCGCATCCCAAAAGATCGTTTTGGCTACATACTAGCTTCAATTACCTCATAGCTGGACCATCTGCAACAAGCCTTGCACCTTCCCTTTGTTGATCTCTTCTTCCTTCATGCTTATTTACCTAGTTTTTTGAGTTAAAATATGCATCATCCTTGCATTCTTATCGTAAGCAGATGACTTGAGTAAGTCACATGTCTCAAGGCTGATTTCCCTGCTTCATGCAACAACTTATCAACAATAATCACATAGAAACTTACTACAACTAACAACAATTTAATAATTAAAGTGTTTTTTTGTATTTGCATGGAAAATGAAAATATTCCGCATGTCAAAAATGAATTGTCTGCATATACATGGAAAAAATAATACTCAATGGAGATAGAGATAAATGTCTACCAATCGACTATTTTAAGTAAGAATTCTATCTCATGAATCAAAAAAGAAATTGGTTAAGTCTGCATGTTTAAAAACGTTGTTACAAAAAGAATCAAGTACTTACTTGTGGCAGGTCTAAGGTGGCCTCTTTTTTATTGTCCCCATTCCATCTATTATTGCTAGCACGACCAAACCCAATGAAAATGCCACTAGGATAATATGTTTGGAATAAAGTATGCTTATTCACATCATCTACTATTAGGCTCCTTTTCTGCAGAGAACAACATAGCGTACATAGCAGCAAGTTTGGGAACAAACATAAATATGAACATTCTTACAAATAAAATTAATGAACCATATTTTTAGTCTCTCCCTTTTCTAATTAAACTGTTATGCTTTGACCAAAAGATGTCTACTATATCATGAAACAACAAATTGATCCAAAACCAAAAATTTGTTGATGAAACCATAGACAAAACTCAATTTTACGTATGCACGAAATATGTTAAACTATATTATTCAATTGAAAAAATATCTAAATAGTACAAAGATTTAAAGCTATTAAAGAGTTTTCTAACAAATGAGTTGCATAGAAATCATATTGATGTTTATGAAAGAAAACCCAAAGCAATCATCGTTCCAAATTTCTTTTGGTATATTGACTTGAGATTGGATATCAAACTATATCATCTAGAATAAAGTCTCGAATTCTACATCAAGCACATGCATCCTTGTAATAGAAAATTCGGATCATCCTGCCACATTTAAATGCATATACATTATACTGTCCTGAAAATGCCCGATACAAAACTATTTTAAGATAGCGATATCACACTATACCAAAAAGCAAACAAAACATTAAGAATGAAATAGTAAATTTTATAAACAAATCAAGTGCAACATAGGTAACTATGAACATTGTACATCTAACATTTTCAATGTGCTATGAAGCACTCACACATCATACAATTAATAGAAAATTCGGCAATGGAATGTGCACATCTCATTAGTCAGCATTTTCATCCAGTCTGCTATATATTTGGGGAGAATTGGGGAAATATGGAACTATGAACTCAAAATCAGATCAACAGTACTTTAGTAGCTTTGAATTCTAATGGTCTCAATGATTCTGGTTCATTTTAAATGGATTTATGGCTAATTATAAAATGCATGCTTGCTACTAAACTGTATCTAAATTTTTCTTAATTTTAAAGTTCCTGGGATCAAGCTTCCTGGTAAACTTTAAATAACAATATACAACTGTTATCATTACATTTTAAGACTATCCTAGTTTCACATATAAAATCTGATACAATACGCTTTATCATAAGAAATGGTAGATTTATGATATAATGACTCGAAAACCATTAATATCCTTTGATTTTGAACCAAAGTTGCGCAAACTATGCAGTTTATTATCCTTGTAATAGAAAATTCAGATCATCCTGCCTCATTTAAACGCATATACATTATACTGTCCTAAAAATGCCCAGTACAAAACTATTTTAAGAGCCAACAATGTCATACCAAAAAGCAAACAAAACACTAAGAATGAAATAACAATTTTTATAAACAAATCAAGAGTAACAGTGGTAACTACGAGCATTGTAAGTCTTAACATTTCAATGTACCACGAAGCAATCACACATCATACAATTAATAGAAAATTCGGCAATAGAATGTGTACATCTCATTAGTCAGTATTTTCATTCATTCAGCTATATATTTAGGGAGAATTGGGGGAATATGGAACTATGAACTCAAAATCAAATCAATGATACTTTAGTAGTTATGAATTCTAATGGTTTCAATGATTCTGGTGCATTTTAAATGTGGTTATGCCTAATTATATGAGAGAACCCGTAACTTCCCCCTGAAGGAAAGCACGAATACTTTGAGAACAACACACAAAAGGACGCAGACGGAAGAACATTTCATTGTTATTACAACAATTCCATCAGATACAAGAATATACAGAGTATAAATGAATAAATTACATTGGATAAATATCAGAGATTACAATAAATTACATAGCAGCGGAAAATAATATAAAATACAACTGAAAGTGATACACGGATACAGAGCTTTCCGAGCATCGTTCCAGCTGTTAATCAGGACCCTGTGAATATAAATCTGCAAAACCAAAACTACTAGCTGCCCGTGCGGAAAATAGGGGCACCCAGAGTTTAGGTTAAAACAATAAACTCCAGGTCAGTCATGGGACTGGTGTGAGAACTAAAACAGTTATAATTCTTTATTTTTAAAGTTAGGTAAACCAAGGGACCACGCCGTATAACACGGAACGGGTTTCCTCCCAAGAATACCAGTGCATAAAACAAACAGCGCAATGCTAAATAAAGAAAAATGAAGCTGTTATAAGACCCAGGTCCCATCACACAATGCAACGCAAGCCGGAGGATAGGGTTTTCCCTTATAACAGCCAAAGCATGCTTGATACGTTTAAAACACATTATTTGATACTATAATAAGTGTATAGTGTCAAAACAATTCAAATCATAAATGTCAATCATAGACGGCATGGGTACCATATATCATGTCGCCATACTAGTTCTACAATTAAAACCGCAATACACGTATTGGAAATTGGATTCCGTCATGAGCCGAGGCAAGGGGCAAGCTCCTCTCCGCGTTCGAGACACTCTAGCAAATGTCCCAGGACCCCACTATGATCCTTGGATCTTCAGGGCCGGTCCTCTCTTACTTTTGAGGATTAGTTATTCCTGAACACACGTTTCCCGGTCCTTACAGACCTATATCCGAGGCGCCTCATATCCAACAACCACACAGGTGAAAAGTATATAAATGTCAGGGCTGGTAGGTCACTGACACCACCCTAGCTAGAAAGAAACGTCGTGCTCTCCCTGCAGTCACTATCCCGTTTTTGACTCATACCGAGGTGTGAGGCTCGCGAATTCACGTTATACACAAAGCTACGCCACACAGGCCGTGCTTTGATCATCAACCACAAGACTTTGCTTTTCAACAGAAGCCCTGATCAATTGCCACTTACGCATGCCACATTGGCAATTCACTCCATGCGACTGATGTCCATCGATATACAACCTCTGAGCTCGTACGTCTCAGAGAAGGGCGTTAAGCAAAAGAATAAATTCTCCGCCGCCAAACAGATGTATATTTAATAGAGATCAATCAACACAGAATAAAATCCAATGTCAGACACACAATCCATTTACAAGTTCGTTCTGGGTCTGAACGAAACCGGAGGCACTTTCCTCGCATATCCATCCATCTCCAGGTACGTCTGGACGATCACCAACTGATTCCCTCATCCTGGGTGTACAGCCCAATCAAGATCATCAGTAATCACCCAAACGATGTGAAGACTTCCGGTCTTCAACCACCGTCTTCATCTTCGACATCTCGTCGAATCGGTTATTCAGAATGGGTATAACCCGGCCTTTCTGAATAACCCACGTATATAATTAACAAATGCTACACAAACACAATGAACGCCTCATTCCAATTCAGAATATTCTTTTATTCACAAAATCACATTCTTAGGGAAATGTTACCATTAATTTTATCAAAGATAAATTCTTCTAAATTTATTCTTTAATCTTCCTTTGGATATCATCTCAAACTAGTCGGGATTAACGAACCACACCGAAGTAATTATTTAGTTTATTTCCCAATCCCAACCTATATATCCCATGGAGAAAACTGGTAATACTCCACATCTAACACCACTGTGTTATCGGTAAAATTAATTACCATTTCACGTTCAAATCTAATTAAAGATTTAACTATCGCTTTGGAGCAAAACTGGTGATACTCCACTCTCGATCAATTTTCAGATTTGATAATTTAAATTATCAATCCACATTTTAATCTAATTAAAGATTCATTAAAACTTCACTTAGTTTTAATTCTTTTTAAAAATCAACATCTTGCCTTTAACTGGGTTAAAGAACCCATGTCATCTAAAACACGATCCACGATGAACCCAAATCACATTTGATATTAAATACAAGGCTCTGAATAGAAAATATATCGGCTTATATTCAATATCAAACTCTGAAACCAACAAATATCGTATTGGAAATAACGATATAAAATATCTTTCAAATCCCCATAACAATATTTGTATAGTCACGAAATCCAACATCGAAATACCCCGAAGATAATTTCGATTCAACTCCAGTCCAATTCACATATTGGGAATATTGGTTATTTTTAAAATCACTTTCACATTCAATTTATTTATTTCACAAATAAATTGATTTTAATTCTAGTTCAAAACTAGTTCATTTCGATAAAAATCTATTTTTATCTTTTCAAATGTGGAATTCTCCAGCTCAACACTTCCCAAATCATTTCTTATGATTTTACACAAATTATAGATATTTTTAATAATTTTATCAAGGCCCGTACAGTCGATTTCCATCAACGGCTATCGAACTGCACTTACAGCGACCTTTTTCAAATTTGATTTGGACATAATTCCAAATCCAACCGTTAGATTTCAAATTTCTAATATTCATTGGAAAGCTCTTTTCGATACGAACCCAACGGTTCCGGTTTTAGGAGAATCCGACGGTCGGATCTCCCGCAATGTCCGTTTGAAATAAATGGTCGAAATTCACGAACTGCCGCGGCGCGGCGTGTTCTATTCAGGCCATTATATTATATATATAATATATATAATATATATTTCGTCGATTTCTATTTAAAACGAATTTTATAAATCGTTTTAAAATCGTTTCAAAAGCAATTTCAACTTCCTTTTCAATTCAAATCAAAATTGAATTCTTCTTTATAAATTCGTTTTAAAATTCATTTCTATTCAATTCAAATTTTAATTCAATTTGAATTCATTTCAATTCACTTTCAATTCAATTTGAATTCGTTTTCAATTCAATTCATTTCGAAATCGTTTTCAATTCAATTCATTTCGAAATCGTTTTCAATTCAATTCATTTCGAAATCGTTTTCAATTCAATTCATTTCGAAATCGTTTTCAATTCAATTCATTTCGAAATCGTTTTCAATTCAATTCATTTCGAAATATTCGTTTTCAATTCAATTCATTTCGAAATCGTTTTCAATTCAATTCATTTCGAAATCGTTTTCAATTCAATTCATTTCGAAATATTCGTTTTCAATTCAATTCATTTCGAAATATTCGATTTCGAAATGACTTTTCAATATTCATTTTAAAATGAATAAAATCGATATAAATATCGTTCACGTCAAAATGGCTCAAAACTAAACAACACGGCTTTATATTTTTCACAACTCCTTTATTCTATTCAACAAATGAATATTTTTCCCATTCAACACATGAATCTATATTTCTTTCAACCCACGACTAATCTCAACACATGAGTACTGTCAACACATCACTATTTTTGTTATGTAAAATATTTTATAAAACTATGGTATCTATCGTTTGATTTTTAATTAGACTTCTACTGGGAAGTAGTTCTAATTTTAAATATGATAAAGATGTGAATTTTATTATTTAAAATATTTCACTCAACACATGAACATCGTCAACACATGACTATTTTTATATTCAACACATGAATTTTCTTTTATAATATTTCTTATTTTCCCGATTGGAATGAGGCCCAATCAATCACCATATAATGTTAATTATATGGATTCCATACAACACATGTATATAATAGCTTTGAAAAATAATCAACCATCAACCAAAGTGCACCACACAACTGCATAAGCACCAAATATAAATAATCGACGCTTACACAGTCTGTCGACCAATCGATCGACAATAATTAAATAATTGGGATTAGTGTATGCCAAATATCATCCCAACACCCGTGTGGGGTTTCAAATCAACAAACACACATTTTTGTTTGTGCAGTTGGGCGATGTGCAAAATTTATCGACCCAATCAATATCAGTCAAATCAGTGTAAATAAACAAATCGGCCGATTTGTTTATAAATATTTATTTACTCACTTTCACGTTAAAAATTATATTTTTAACGTCAAAAATATTTATTTCAACACTTGAATTTCTATTCAGTTCATTTACACAATAAAAAATGATATTTTTATTTTTCTAACATATTTTAGAAAATTTCGGCGGCATAACGGCACGATACTAGAAACGGGACGAGGCCTAGCCTTATCCCCGGTCTAGTGAAGGCCCACGCCATTCACACATCAATCAAATCCATTCAATTCATCAAACAATTCAATTTCAAATCAAATCTTCTAACTAATCTATGCAACCAAACAAACAAGTCCATGGTCTGTGGACGATTGTGTCGGGTGCTACTAAGCACCGTCTGCATCCTAGTATATATAAATATAACTAGAAAAAGAAATTTAGAGTGAGAAGTTCTCACCGAAAGCTATCCAATACCACGACTCTTCTTCTATAGAAATCTTCGCCATTCTCGCCTTTTGTCGCTTTCGTTGTCCGCTTTCACTACATATGTAAAAATCACACATTTTTATATTTCGATGTCTTTAAAATAAAAATCACATTTTTATTTATTTACTTTCAATTTAAAAATCATATTTCTATAATCACCTCATATATATAAAAATCGAATTTTTACTATGCGATTCAATATTAAAAATCGAATTTTTACTATGCGATTCAATATTAAAAATCGAATTTTTACTATGCGATTCAATATTAAAAATCGAATTTTTACTATGCGATTCAATATTAAAAATCGAATTTTTACTATGCGATTCAATATTAAAAATCTCGCCTTTTCTATTTTTAAAATCTAATCTTTTCTATTTTAAAAATATCGTCTTTTCGTCGATAAAGATTTTACCTTTTCAATTTCATCACTATAAAAATCACGTTTTGATTTTGCTACATATATAAAGATGATATTTTTATTATCTATAAAATATAAAAATTACATTTTTATATTTTTACAATGTAAAAGATTATATTTTTAACCATTGTATATTATATAAAAAAAAATCGCCTTTCTCCTAATAAAAATTTCATCTTTCTCCTTATAAAGATATATTTTTTTCTATAAACTATAGTATAAAAAAACTATATCCTAACCCTATGTTATTTTATATAAAAACAAATTTAAAAATAAATGCTTTTTAATTAAATTAAACTAAAACTATATAAAAAAACTCACTTGTTTTCTTTCAGTCGAAGGAGGGGACTGCGGTCGGGTTTTCAATCGGAGAAAGAAGCGAGAGGCGGAGGGGTGTTTGGAGGAGGGCGCTGCGCAGGGCTGAGGAGGGGTTTGGGTTCGAGGAGGGAGACTGGAGGGGGTCTGCGATTTGGGAGGGGGGAGGCGGCGGTGGTGCGGTGGGTGTCTGGGCGGCGCGTGGCTAAGGTTTGTGCGTGGATCGAAGGGGAAAGGGGGAGAAGAGGTCGGAGGCACGAGAGGAAGGTGAGGAGGGAGTTTGGGGGGGGGGCTGCGCCTCTTGGCGGCGGCGTGGACTCCGGCGACGCGCTGCTGGGAGGAGCGCGTCCTCCTTCCTCTTTTTTTTTTTATTTCGTTTTGGAAATGAACGGGGAGGGGGGGGTCTCGCCGATAAAAGGAGAATTATATATTTTTTTTTATTTAATTTAATTTATCACTAAAAAGCAACTTTTATTTTTGACCTCAAAACGAGGCCCACCGCCTGTCGTCCATAGCGTTTTACCCCCATTCCGAACACAATGGGATATGTATCGTAGGCTGATTCAACTGTTTGAATCAATTTCCGTTAAATTTACATTTAAATCACTATATTGAATTTTAAACGTACATTTCAAATTACCGGAGTCACATACTAACTCTAAAAATTCCAGAAAAATATTTTCTAGGTTCGTATAAACGATACGGTCCTAATAAAACTAGTTTCGTCGAATTCTGAGACCGTTGGAAAAATGGTCAATTTCCAGTCGATTAAAATCAACTGAAACTGGTCAAACGCGTTTTCCTTTGCCACGCTCACATATTGATTCAAAAAATTATGAAATTTGAAACCTAGCAATAACTTTACATCACGGACCCAACAAAACTGGTTTCATCGAAATCCGAGGTCGTTTGCAAAATTTCCATTTTTAAGGGCCTGAATTCCATAGCGACTATTCAGAATTTTCAACTGGACATATCTTTTGATTCCCGCTATGAAATCTTGATCTTTCGGATTCGTTGGAAAGATATTCTCAAATAGATTCTAATATTTTTGGTTTCACTAAAATCCGGATTGTTTTGCACCCGGTACATTCAATTGAAGTTTGAAATCGAATTATCGAACTACCGCTCCATTTTCAATTCTATTTATAATTATATATAATTATTTATATTCTAACGACGGCGTATATAAATATATACGTCGAATTATTTTCAAAATAAATTTCTCGTCGATATTATTTAAAATAATCTATTTTAAATATTCAAAATTCGCTAAAACTGCCAAAATAAAAATTTCAAACTGGCTCGCATTTTACGGGTTGTTACAATCTCCCCCACTTAAAACTTTTCGTCCCCGAAAAGGAACAAAGTCGAAAGTGGTTTGATCAATCAACTCTACGTTCGATCTGGCTTCCATTCTCCAACTTTTCAGTTTCTGAAAATTTTCAAATTCTTCAAAAATTTGGCTAACACCCTAAATTTTCGAAAAATTTCGCCATAACCTCCCCTGCAATGGGAGCTTCGGGGAATTTCAAATAGCTTCCCCGGTCCTTCAGATCTCAAAAAGAAAAAGAAAAAGCCAAGCGGCTAGCCAATAGGCTCATAAAATCATCATCACCCAAACAAAACAGTAAATTATGTAATAAACATGTACCTATTTGTCGGGCAAACAAATTTTATTCTTCGGCTCTAGCCTCCTTTCTATGACCTGTTCAATGTAAGTATATGTATATGCAAGCAAACGCGACCAATTTTCAATACAATTCAATATTTGATACAAGTAGGCATAAATGGTTAAAATTAGCAAACAATTAAACAAACAACCCAAACATCAATCAATTAGTGAATTAGAGTTTCAAATTCATAACTTTGATATATATACAGAAAATCTTGTTTTTGATGCCAATTCACAACAATGTGTCCTAACTATATTGGTTTTGGTTCTCACACCAGCCTAATGGAAATATATAGAAGTCACACCTTCGAAACACGAACATAAATATTGATGATGTGGCCACATCATCAGAATTATCCCCGGGTGTCTAGAATGTGATTCTATATCTATCCAGTATAATAAAACTTCGACTATACATTCATGACGCGTATACGCGAAATCTATATATACTCGATTGTCCATATTCAAAATAAATAAATATTCAAATACGTATAAAGCAATTTAAATTTTCAAAACAAAATTGTTTTCATTTGAAAAATATACTCTTCACACTCGTTCTAGGATACTACTGATCCTATCTCTAACGAGTCATTCTAATTGGATATTACTAATCCAATATCTGATGAATTCTTTCGTATGGTTCTAATGTGTCTTGTTCTCGAGCTCTGTAAACCAAAGCTCTGATACCAACTGAGAGAACCCGTAACTTCCCCGTGAAGGAAAGCACGAATACTTTGAGAACAACACACAAAAGGACGCAGACGGAAGAACATTTCATTGTTATTACAACAATTCCATCAGATACAAGAATATACAGAGTATAAATGAATAAATTACATTGGATAAATATCAGAGATTACAATAAATTACATAGCAGCGGAAAATAATATAAAATACAACTGAAAGTGATACACGGATACAGAGCTTTCCGAGCATCGTTCCAGCTGTTAATCAGGACCCTGTGAATATAAATCTGCAAAACCAAAACAACTAGCTGCCCGTGCGGAAAATAGGGGCACCCAGAGTTTAGGTTAAAACAATAAACTCCAGGTCAGTCATGGGACTGGTGTGAGAACTAAAACAGTTATAATTCTTTATTTTTAAAGTTAGGTAAACCAAGGGACCACGCCGTATAACACGGAACGGGTTTCCTCCCAAGAATACCAGTGCATAAAACAAACAGCGCAATGCTAAATAAAGAAAAATGAAGCTGTTATAAGACCCAGGTCCCATCACACAATGCAACGCAAGCCGGAGGATAGGGTTTTCCCTTATAACAGCCAAAGCATGCTTGATACGTTTAAAACACATTATTTGATACTATAATAAGTGTATAGTGTCAAAACAATTCAAATCATAAATATCAATCATAGACGGCATGGGTACCATATATCATGTCGCCATACTAGTTCTACAATTAAAACCGCAATACACGTATTGGAAATTGGATTCCGTCATGAGCCGAGGCAAGGGGCAAGCTCCTCTCCACGTTCGAGACACTCTAGCAAATGTCCCAGGACCCACTATGATCCTTGGATCTTCAGGGCCGGTCCTCTCTTACTTTTGAGGATTAGTTATTCCTGAACACACGTTTCCCGGTCCTTACAGACCTATATCCGAGGCGCCTCATATCCAACAACCACACAGGTGAAAAGTATATAAATGTCAGGGCTGGTAGGTCACTGACACCACCCTAGCTAGAAAGAAACGTCGTGCTCTCCCTGCAATCACTATCTCGTTTTTGACTCATACCGAGGTGTGAGGCTCGCGAATTCACGTTATACACAAAGCTACGCCACACAGGCCGTGCTTTGATCATCAACCACAAGACTTTGCTTTTCAACAGAAGCCCTGATCAATTGCCACTTACGCATGCCACATTGGCAATTCACTCCATGCGACTGATGTCCATCGATATACAACCTCTGAGCTCATACGTCTCAGAGAAGGGCGTTAAGCAAAAGAATAAATTCTCCGCCGCCAAACAGATGTATATTTAATAGAGATCAATCAACACAGAATAAAATCCAATGTCAGACACACAATCCATTTACAAGTTCGTTCTGGGTCTGAACGAAACCGGAGGCACTTTCCTCGCATATCCATCCATCTCCAGGTACGTCTGGACGATCACCAACTGATTCCCTCATCCTGGGTGTACAGCCCAATCAAGATCATCAGTAATCACCCAAACGATGTGAAGACTTCCGGTCTTCAACCACCGTCTTCATCTTCGACATCTCGTCGAATCGGTTATTCAGAATGGGTATAACCCGGCCTTTCTGAATAACCCACGTATATAATTAACAAATGCTACACAAACACAATGAACGCCTCATTCCAATTCAGAATATTCTTTTATTCACAAAATCACATTCTTAGGGAAATGTTCCCATTAATTTTATCAAAGATAAATTCTTCTAAATTTATTCTTTAATCTTCCTTTGGATATCATCTCAAACTAGTCGGGATTAACGAACCACACCGAAGTAATTATTTAGTTTATTTCCCAATCCCAACCTATATATCCCATGGAGAAAACTGGTAATACTCCACATCTAACACCACTGTGTTATCGGTAAAATTAATTACCATTTCACGTTCAAATCTAATTAAAGATTTAACTATCGCTTTGGAGCAAAACTGGTGATACTCCACTCTCGATCAATTTTCAGATTTGATAATTTAAATTATCAATCCACATTTTAATCTAATTAAAGATTCATTAAAACTTCACTTAGTTTTAATTCTTTTTAAAAATCAACATCTTGCCTTTAACTGGGTTAAAGAACCCATGTCATCTAAAACACGATCCACGATGAACCCAAATCACATTTGATATTAAATACAAGGCTCTGAATAGAAAATATATCGGCTTATATTCAATATCAAATTCTGAAACCAACAAATATCGTATTGGAAATAACGATATAAAATATCTTTCAAATCCCCATAACAATATTTGTATAGTCACGAAATCCAACATCGAAATATCCCGAAGATAATTTCGATTCAACTCCAGTCCAATTCACATATTGGGAATATTGGTTATTTTTAAAATCACTTTCACATTCAATTTATTTATTTCACAAATAAATTGATTTTAATTCTAGTTCAAAACTAGTTCATTTCGATAAAAATCTATTTTTATCTTTTCAAATGTGGAATTCTCCAGCTCAACTCTTCCCAAATCATTTCTTATGATTTTACACAAATTATAGATATTTTTAATAATTTTATCAAGGCCCGTACAGTCGATTTCCATCAACGGCTATCGAACTGCACTTACAGCGACCTTTTTCAAATTTGATTTGGACATAATTCCAAATCCAACCGTTAGATTTCAAATTTCTAATATTCATTGGAAAGCTCTTTTCGATACGAACCCAACGGTTCCGGTTTTAGGAGAATCCGACGGTCGGATCTCCCGCAATGTCCGTTTGAAATAAATGGTCGAAATTCACGAACTGCCGCGGCGCGGCGTGTTCTATTCAGGCCATTATATTATATATATAATATATATAATATATATTTCATCGATTTCTATTTAAAACGAATTTTATAAATCGTTTTAAAATCGTTTCAAAAGCAATTTCAACTTCCTTTTCAATTCAAATCAAAATTGAATTCTTCTTTATAAATTCGTTTTAAAATTCATTTCTATTCAATTCAAATTTTAATTCAATTTGAATTCATTTCAATTCACTTTCAATTCAATTTGAATTCGTTTTCAATTCAATTCATTTCGAAATCGTTTTCAATTCAATTCATTTCGAAATCGTTTTCAATTCAATTCATTTCGAAATCGTTTTCAATTCAATTCATTTCGAAATCGTTTTCAATTCAATTCATTTCGAAATCGTTTTCAATTCAATTCATTTCGAAATATTCGTTTTCAATTCAATTCATTTCGAAATCGTTTTCAATTCAATTCATTTCGAAATCGTTTTCAATTCAATTCATTTCGAAATATTCGTTTTCAATTCAATTCATTTCGAAATATTCAATTTCGAAATGACTTTTCAATATTCATTTTAAAATGAATAAAATCGATATAAATATCGTTCACGTCAAAATGGCTCAAAACTAAACAACACGGCTTTATATTTTTCACAACTCCTTTATTCTATTCAACAAATGAATATTTTTCCCATTCAACACATGAATCTATATTTCTTTCAACCCACGACTAATCTCAACACATGAGTACTGTCAACACATCACTATTTTTGTTATGTAAAATATTTTATAAAACTATGGTATCTATCGTTTGATTTTTAATTAGACTTCTACTGGGAAGTAGTTCTAATTTTAAATATGATAAAGATGTGAATTTTATTATTTAAAATATTTCACTCAACACATGAACATCGTCAACACATGACTATTTTTATATTCAACACATGAATTTTCTTTTATAATATTTCTTATTTTCCCGATTGGAATGAGGCCCAATCAATCACCATATAATGTTAATTATATGGATTCCATACAACACATGTATATAATAGCTTTGAAAAATAATCAACCATCAACCAAAGTGCACCACACAACTGCATAAGCACCAAATATAAATAATCGACGCTTACACAGTCTGTCGACCAATCGATCGACAATAATTAAATAATTGGGATTAGTGTACGCCAAATATCATCCCAACACCCGTGTGGGGTTTCAAATCAACAAACACACATTTTTGTTTGTGCAGTTGGGCGATGTGCAAAATTTATCGACCCAATCAATATCAGTCAAATCAGTGTAAATAAACAAATCGGCCGATTTGTTTATAAATATTTATTTATTCACTTTCACGTTAAAAATTATATTTTTAACGTCAAAAATATTTATTTCAACACTTGAATTTCTATTCAGTTCATTTACACAATAAAAAATGATATTTTTATTTTTCTAACATATTTTAGAAAATTTCGGCGGCATAACGGCACGATACTAGAAACGGGACGAGGCCTAGCCTTATCCCCGGTCTAGTGAAGGCCCACGCCATTCACACATCAATCAAATCCATTCAATTCATCAAACAATTCAATTTCAAATCAAATCTTCTAACTAATCTATGCAACCAAACAAACAAGTCCATGGTCTGTGGACGATTGTGTCGGGTGCTACTAAGCACCGTCTGCATCCTAGTATATATAAATATAACTAGAAAAAGAAATTTAGAGTGAGAAATTCTCACCGAAAGCTATCCAATACCACGACTCTTCTTCTATAGAAATCTTCGCCATTCTCGCCTTTTGTCGCTTTCGTTGTCCGCTTTCACTACATATGTAAAAATCACACATTTTTATATTTCGATGTCTTTAAAATAAAAATCACATTTTTATTTATTTACTTTCAATTTAAAAATCATATTTCTATAATCACCTCATATATATAAAAATCGAATTTTTACTATGCGATTCAATATTAAAAATCGAATTTTTACTATGCGATTCAATATTAAAAATCGAATTTTTACTATGCGATTCAATATTAAAAATCGAATTTTTACTATGCGATTCAATATTAAAAATCGAATTTTTACTATGCGATTCAATATTAAAAATCGAATTTTTACTATGCGATTCAATATTAAAAATCTCGCCTTTTCTATTTTTAAAATCTAATCTTTTCTATTTTAAAAATATCGTCTTTTCGTCGATAAAGATTTTACCTTTTCAATTTCATCACTATAAAAATCACGTTTTGATTTTGCTACATATATAAAGATGATATTTTTATTATCTATAAAATATAAAAATTACATTTTTATATTTTTACAATGTAAAAGATTATATTTTTAACCATTGTATATTATATATAAAAAAAATCGCCTTTCTCCTAATAAAAATTTCATCTTTCTCCTTATAAAGATATATTTTTTCTATAAACTATAGTATAAAAAAACTATATCCTAACCCTATGTTATTTTATATAAAAACAAATTTAAAAATAAATGCTTTTTAATTAAATTAAACTAAAACTATATAAAAAAACTCACTTGTTTTCTTTCAGTCGAAGGAGGGGACCGCGGTCGGGTTTTCAATCGGAGAAAGAAGCGAGAGGCGGAGGGGTGTTTGGAGGAGGGCGCTGCGCAGGGCTGAGGAGGGGTTTGGGTTCGAGGAGGGAGACTGGAGGGGGTCTGCGATTTGGGAGGGGGGAGGCGGCGGTGGTGCGGTGGGTGTCTGGGCGGCGCGTGGCTAGGGTTTGTGCGTGGATCGAAGGGGAAAGGGGGAGAAGAGGTCGGAGGCACGAGAGGAAGGTGAGGAGGGAGTTTGGGGGGGCTGCGCCTCTTGGCGGCGGCGTGGACTCCGGCGACGCGCTGCTGGGAGGAGCGCGTCCTCCTTCCTCTTTTTTTTTTATTTCGTTTTGGAAATGAACGGGGAGGGGGGGTCTCGCCGATAAAAGGAGAATTATATTTTTTTTTTATTTAATTTAATTTATCACTAAAAAGCAACTTTTATTTTTGACCTCAAAACGAGGCCCACCGCCTGTCGTCCATAGCATTTTACCCCCATTCCGAACACAATGGGATATGTATCGTAGGCTGATTCAACTGTTTGAATCAATTTCCGTTAAATTTACATTTAAATCACTATATTGAATTTTAAACGTACATTTCAAATTACCGGAGTCACATACTAACTCTAAAAATTCCAGAAAAATATTTTCTAGGTTCGTATAAACGATACGGTCTCAATAAAACTAGTTTCGTCGAATTCTGAGACCGTTGGAAAAATGGTCAATTTCCAGTCGATTAAAATCAACTGAAACTGGTCAAACGCGTTTTCCTTTGCCACGCTCACATATTGATTCAAAAAATTATGAAATTTGAAACCTAGCAATAACTTTACATCACGGACCCAACAAAACTGGTTTCATCGAAATCCGAGGTCGTTTGCAAAATTTCCATTTTTAAGGGCCTGAATTCCATAGCGACTATTCAGAATTTTCAACTGGACATATCTTTTGATTCCCGCTATGAAATCTTGATCTTTCGGATTCGTTGGAAAGATATTCTCAAATAGATTCTAATATTTTTGGTTTCACTAAAATCCGGATTGTTTTGCACCCGGTACATTCAATTGAAGTTTGAAATCGAATTATCGAACTACCGCGCCATTTTCAATTCTATTTATAATTATTTATATTCTAACGACGGCGTATATAAATATATACGTCGAATTATTTTCAAAATAAATTTCTCGTCGATATTATTTAAAATAATCTATTTTAAATATTCAAAATTTGCTAAAACTGCCAAAATAAAAATTTCAAACTGGCTCGCATTTTACGGGTTGTTACATTATAAAATGCATGTTTGTTGCTGAACTGTATCTAACATTTTTCTTTTTTCTTTTAGGATCCAAGGATCAAGCTTCCTAGTAAACTTTAAATAACAGTATCTAACTATTATTATTACTTTTTAAGACTATCCTAGTTTCATGTATAAAATCAGAAAAAATACGCTTGATGATAAGAAATATTAGACTTATGATATAATGACTCGAAGCCATTAATATCCTTTGGTTTTGAACCCAAGCAGCACAAACTATGCAGTTTATTTTTGATCCATGCCTTTTAGTTTTATTTCGAAAACATGTTTTGGAGGTTTTGAATCTAGTGTATACATAGTCCAGACCCTTAGCTCAAGCATGAAACTCCATGAATCGAGCTATTTCAATGTGCTATCATTTGGTCATAGCCTTTCCAAGCTATCAACTAAGAAAAAAAAAGCTGAGAAAATTCAATAATAGTAAATCGAAGAAATTGGCAAAAAGGAACTAATTCAGAACATAAATCCCTAAATAGAAATATTAACAAACTGAATTTGATCTTAAGAGAATAAAAACTAAACCTTAGAAACCAAATAGTTAAAGCAAGTTGGAGATCTTACATTTTAGGAATATCTAAAGCTCTAAATTCAATTTTTCCAATATTTTCCACCATTGATTCTCGTTGCGGTTGTCGTAAATTGAGAGAGAAGGCAGCGTATGTTGTGGGGAAGTTCGAGTTGTCCCGGTCCTGTTGGTGGGATCATCTAACACCCAACATAGTTAGCATTGCTGAAAATTCCTCTCTTAACCAAAAGCCAATCAGCAAAGAAACATTTAAATATTAAAAAAATAAAATGTAGATTGGAAGAGTACCAAGAATTCAAAAGCAGATCAATGGCGTTTGAAACCCTAAATTCATCCATCGCCTTTTTCCTAAACATTGCCTCTTCTTCAATGACATACAACTTTCAAATACCATCATATGCTAATTAAATTGACAACCAATCGGTCTTGGGATTTAATTTTGTGTATTGCTACCATAGCGATGAATGGATTTTAGGAGAAAAAAGGGGAACTTGGAGATAAGTAATCGTGGTTATAGAATTATGCGGTGCGCGTTGGTGTGTGGTCGGAGAATAAGACTGCACATTTAAGAATAACCGTCCCATGTGGAGAAAAGAGGGGCTAATGACCAAAATAACCTCATCCCGTAGCAGAAACTTAAAGGGTCATTTTAGACATTTTAAAAGCTTCAAATGGAAGTGTTCCTATTATATATAGATATAGGGAAAAGTCTATTTAGACACAAAATAGCGACAAAAAATTAGACAAAAATAATTTGAACCATCAGATCTTCCCCTGAATTCCACTTTCCACATAAAGATAAACAAATCCAATGGTTCATGTAACGACCCGCATTCTACGCATCATAGAATCGTAGAATATTTATTTCTTTCACATATGAAGTCGTATGGTCATGTAACTTTGGGAGATGACTATTGGGGTCATTTCCCATGTTCATGATTTTTGTCAATTTTTAAATGACCGTTTTACCCCTAGTTGGTACTGTTTTGGCCATAACTTTTGACTAGAAAGGAATTTTGACTTGAAACCACTTCCATTGGCTTCGGATGATGGTTTACAATTCCGTAGAGTGGTCACATTAGCCAAACGGACTCACCGTTTGAGAGATATGGCTGAAACAAGTTTCAGATGGTGAAAAACAGCTTAATTAGGCTTAACCGACTTATTAGCAACTAGGCCCAAAGGGGATTTCGGGATTGGAGATGTATAGGGGCTGATTAGGGTTAGAAAACATTTCTTTCAGCCACCACTTTCATTCTTGGAACCCTAGCAATGGCCTCCAACACCCAAATCACCTTCTAATTACTTTCTAATCAAGTTTTGGCCTAATCTACATCAAATCAAAGAAGATCTTCACCAAATCAGTATTATAGCTGCTGTTAGACACCAATATTCGCTCAAATCAGTGAGGTTTCAGTTCTGAAAATTTTATTCGTGGCAAAGGTGAGTGATTAGCATTGTTTTGACACTAATTACAGTTAATTAAAGGTAATTAGTGAAGATTAGCAAATTCATACACTAATAAATTCTGGAAAAATATCTATAAATTTGAAAATAATATTTTATGCCTCTGGTAGAAACTTGGTTTGATTTGGTTAAGTTTTGTTAACCCTATGATTAGTTTTACTTAATCATGCTTAAGGGAAAATATGGGGTTTTGGCTATATTTGATCCGTTTTACATGTTATGGTTGATGTTTTAGTGTTTATGGTCACTTCTATTTGTTGCTATGACTGTATGACATGTTTTGTGATTGATTAGTATGGTTAGATTGGTCGAAAACGTCATCGAATGGCGTAAACAAGTTGCTGGAAAAAGTTGCAGAAAATTGTGCAGGGTTTCGGATCGGATCGGGTATGGGCTCGGATCGGATAGGAGAGCTGGGCAAGGAATCCGAACCGAACTGAAGTCTGGCACAAAGGAAGTTTAGCAGGAAGGAAGGCCATTGCTTAGAGTTGGAGCTGGACAGAGGATCGGATCGGAGCTAGGGAGCGGATCGGATCGGAGCTAGGGAGCGGATCGGATCGGAGCAGGAAAGCGAGCGGGATCGGATCGGGCGAATGGAGAAGGACGGGATCAGATCAGGAAACCTAGAAGGGAGCAACCACCGAACCAAACAGAGGATGGGCGCTATACTTCCAAACCGAACCGAGGAGGGATGAAGCACTGATCCAGGCATGGACTAGGACCACCGAACCGAACCGAGCTGGAAGGTTACACCAAACCGAACCGAGCTGGACGAGGAACACCGAACCGAACCGTACGTGTGCTATTACTACTACGAGATGACTTTTCTGAAGACCAACTCCAATTCGACCAAAACCCGAGATGCAAAGGAAGTCCAAATGAGGAGCTTTGACTTAGGATCTAGTTGGGAACCAATGAGTGAGCTTCATGATTGGGCTTTGTTGTGGGACGTGTGCAAAGGGGTTGTCGATGTCCGTAGCTTTGAATCACTATGTGTAGGGAGTATGTGAACGGATTCAGGGCCACAGTGGCCTAGGTACGACTAAAGGGGCTATAGACCAATGAAGTGGGGTCTTTTGTAAAGATTTGGTCATGACTCCATGTGGTAAGCTTGGTAGTAGCAGTAGTTGTACAAGTCGAACTCCGTCACTACTCCGATGGGTCAAGTGATTGACAGTGGTGGATATCCTATGCTTTACGCAGTGAGTGAGAGATGTGAGGATGGTTGTTATGGTTGATATGTTTTCCCATCATTATGACATGCACACCCCCACCCCCGTACTCTTTACACCATCTGTTTAGTGGCACCTTAGAGTATTGTACAGTATGTAGTGCTAACTCTTTGGTTGCAGGTCCAGGTTTAGGTATGGTTTAGCATACTTGTTATTGTTCCGTTTAGATGCTTATCGCTTATACCAGACTTTTTGTCTGACCCAGAGTTTTATGTCTCTTACTATTACTCTGGGTGCTCACACGAGCAGACTAGAGACAGGTTAGCTGGTGATGCGCGAGTAGCTGATTCGGAGGCGAGCAGGAGGCTTTCACGTATGATACATATAGTATTCTCCCTGTGTTGTTAAAGATCACTGCTTGTGCATTAGTAGTGCATCTTCTACTTTAGCTTTCTTTTGCTTTAGAGATAGATTATAGTTGTAATAATCAGATTGGATCATAAGCTGTATTTGGATTTCCGTTGCTCTGATGATGATGCCAATGTTGGTCTTAGTTATCAGCTTATGCACTGTCTCACCTATTTTATGTCAAGTCTGTTATTATTATATTTTGTTCCATGCGCTGTGAGACATTCTACAGGTTCCTTGTTAGCTCATCCTCTTACTTCCTTTCTTTGGCGACCGTTCTGGGCCATTCGGGCATGTGTACAATGCACCTTTGGAGGAAATGCAGGCTGGTGCGGGGCGGGCCGTCACACTTGGTATCAGAGCTCTAGGTTGCATAGTTAACCTAGGGAAGTTATCAGGGAGAGATAGTATACGTATATGAGAGCGCGTATTTGTGATTACTTTGGTTTTCAAAAGCTATATATATATATATATGTGTGTGTACTATTAGTAGTATAAGGATGAAGTTGTACTGCACTAGCACCACTATGGAGATGGTTAATTGTTTTCTCTATGCAGATTAAGCAATGAGCCGATACGCAGGGGGTACCGGTAGAGGCGCCAATAATGGGAATGCTGCTGACATGAGGACGATGTTTACTGACCTCATGAGAGAGATGCTTAGGGATGTGCAGAGGGCAGCTCCCAATGCTGGTAATGGAGGTGGCCCAATAGTGCAGCGCCTAGGGCCGATTTCGCCAAGCTGAATAAGGATTATACTAGTCTTGGTGGGAAGCCGTTCCACGAAACGGAGTCGGCCACGGATGTTCAGGATTGGCTGGATAGCTGCGAGCGTATCTTCGAAGACTTGGGTATCGAGGATGCGATGAAGAGAAGGCTATCATCCCGTCAGCTGCAAGGACGGGCAATGAATTGGTGGAACGCTATAAAGGCAGCTACTCCCGAGGATCAGATTACTTGGGAGCAGTTTAAGGTTCGCTTTAGCGATAAGTTCATTCCAGCTGCTCAGAAGTCAGTGTTGTTTAAGAAATTCTTGGAGCTCAAGCAGAATGGCAGAGCTGTCTCGGAGTATATTGCTGAATTCGGTACTTTGTCGAAGTATAGGTTATCTCTTATTGATACTGCCGAGAAGAAGAACGAGAAATTCATAACTGGTTTGGATCAGTACTTGGGAGAAAGGCTTATTAACCATATCGATGAGACGTTTGAATCGATTGTGGGGAAAGCATTAAGGTCAGAGAGTCTTTACCCTAAGCCGAAGACTGAGGTTGCATCTGCAGAGGAACCGAAACCGCAAGCAAGCGGTGGAGGTAAGAATGGTTTTCAGAATAAGAGGAAGCAGAGTCAGACTAAGGATGGCCAGAAGAAAAAGAATATGCAAGATGTTGAGTGCTTCAGCTGTGGTAAGAAGGGCCATTATGCTAGCAATTTTCGGGCCAAGCCAGCGGATAGGAAGTGCTTCAACTGTGGCCAAATGGGACATCACAAGGACAAGTATCCGCAACCCCCTAAAGAAAAGCAAATGGTGAAAGCATATGCCCTTAATGCTATTCCTTCTTCGTCGAATGCCCCAACCGCGGCGGAGAAGGGAAAGAATGTCGTCATTCAAGGTATGCTTTCTGTTTATGATGTTCCTGTTAGAGTTTTGTTTGATACTGGAGCTTCCAGTTCTTTCGTATCTAGTGACCTGGTAGATAGGTTGGGATTGGAGCCCGAGATTGTCGATAGACCTTTAGTAGTGACGAACCCAATTGGTGGTTTAACTAACCTTAACATGATTTGTCGTAATGTGGTCTTATCGATTCAAGGATGCATGTTTGTTTGTGATTGCTTTGTTTTGGGATTTACTGGGTTTGGCATTGTTTTGGAAGTCGATTGGCTCCAAAGATACGGGGTGGTGGTAGACTGTGAGGGCTTTTTGGTGACAGCTAGAGAGGACGATGGGCGGAGGGTAGTGTTTGGTGGTCTACCCAGTGAGGGGGTAATGGCTAGTTTTCTAAATTCCCTCGACATCCCGCATAGTGAGTTGTCAGGTTTGCCCGTGGTTGGCCAGTATCCGGATGTCTTCGAAGAAGTGACCGGGCTTCCACCACATCGAGAGATTGAGTTCCGTATTGATTTGGTGAAAGATGCCAGACCTATAGTGTTGCCACTTCGTCGTATGGCACCAAGGGAGCAGCGAGAGCTCGGGGTGCAAGTCAGCGATCTTTTGAAGAAGGGATTCATCAGAAGGAGTGTTTCTGAGTGGGGAGCACCAGTTGTGTTTGCTACCAAGGCGGATGGTTCCCTTAGTTTGTGTGTAGACTACCGCGAGTTGAATAAAGTGACGAGGAAGAATAAGTATCCTCTACCGCGGATAGATGATTTGTTTGATCAGTTGAGTGGCGCGAGGGTATTCTCTCAGTTGGATCTCGCGACAGGTTTTCATCAGCTTAGAGTGGAAGCTGAGAGTATAGCTAAAACGGCATTTCGGACGCCGTCTGGATTTTATGAGTGGTTGGTCATGCCATTCGGGCTAACCAATGCCCCAGCATACTTTGTGGATCTTATGAATAGGGTATTCAGAGATCAGTTGAATAAGTTTGTTCTTGTGTTCGTGGACGATATACTCGTTTACTCGAGGACAGAGGAAGAACACAAGGAGAATTTGAGGATAGTGATGGAGGTGTTGAGAAAACACCAATTGAAAGCAAAGTTTTCTAAGTGTCACTTCTGGAGGAGGGAAGTGAGGTTCTTGGGCCATGTTGTTTCAGAGAATGGTATCGCCGTGGATCCTGCGAAGGTGGCTACGGTACAAGATTGGTCTACGCCCAAGAATGCAACGGACATAAGAAGTTTCTTGGGGTTAGCTGGATATTATCGTAAGTTTATCCAAGACTTCTCCAAGATAGCAGCACCGTGGACCAAGAAGAATTAAGCTTTTGTCTGGGACGAAAGATGCGAGAGTGCATTCAAGAGTCTAAAGGAATAGTTGACGCGCGCACCAGTGTTAGTCATTCCTAAGCGGAATGAAGAGATGACGGTATACATGGACGCATGTGGTACCGGACTAGGTGCTGTATTGATGCAAGGCGGTAGGGTTGTAGCTTATGCAAGTCGGCAATTGAAACCGCACGAGAGAAGATACCCTACCTATGATTTGGAATTGGCAGCGATCGTGTTCGCGTTGAAGATGTGGAGACACTATCTCTTGGGAGAAAGATTCGAGTTGTTTACAGATCATAAGTCGTTGAAGTATCTTTTCTCTCAGAAGGATCTAAATCTCCGACAGCAAAGATGGTTAGAATTCTTAGCTTCCTATGATTTCGACATTGCATATACACCAGGAAAGGGCAATGCGGTGGCTGATGCATTGAGTAGAAGACATGCCAGTTTAGGGGCTATGTTTCTATAATGGAAGCAACTGGAGTACATCGCTGGGTATGATTTCAGACCAAAGTGTGAATTGGATCCAGAAATGTTAGCAAGTTTGACGATCAGACCCACTTTGATTGAGCGGATTGGTTCCAGTCAGAGGAGCGATCCTAACTTATTGGAAGTCATCTCCAAGTTAGAGATGGGTATCGACGAGGGGATGAACAAGTATGGGCTTGATCGAGGTGGACGGCTTAGAAAGAATGGAAGACTAGTTGTACCCAATGCCAATGGATTGAGAGATGAAGTGCTTAGAGAATGTCATCACTCAAAACTGACTATACACCCTGGTGGTAACAAGATGTATCGAGATATGAAGCAGAACTACTACTGGGAAGGGATGAAAATAGACATTGGGAAGTTTATACCCAAATGCATGAATTGCCAGCTAGTTAAAGCTGAGCAAAAGAAGCCTAGTGGTTTGCTACAACCATTAGAAATTCCAGAATGGAAGTGGGAACAAGTCTCAATTAATTTCATTGATGGGTTACCAAGGACTAGATCGGGCCATGATAGCATTTGGGTGATTGTGGACCGATTGACCAAAAGTGCAAGGTTTATACCCGTCAAGTCAAACAGGACGGCAGCTAAGCTAGCTGAACTATATGTAAAGTGGGTAGTGAGATTTCGTGGAATACCCAAAGGCATTGTGAGTGACCGAGATCCATTGTTCACTAGTGGATTTTGGAAGAGCTTACAAGAGGTGTTAGGATCAGAATTACATCTCAGTACCGCGTATCATCCTCAAACTGATGGTTAAACAGAGAGGGTGAATCGTATATTGGAAGACCTCTTGAGAGCTTGTGTACTAGATTTTGGTGGATCATGGGATGACCATTTGCATCTAGTAGAGTTTGCATATAATAATAGTTACCAATCCAGTATCGGTATGGCTCCGTTTGAAGCTTTGTACGGAAGACTGTGCAACTCACCGTCATGTTGGGTAGAAACTGGCGAGAAGTTTGTGCTTGGACCCGATGTGATAAGAGAAACTTCAGCTAAGCTTAAGATTATCCAACAGCGAATGAAGGCTGCCCAAGATAGGCAGAAGAGCTATGCTGATAAGAGGAGAAGAGAATTAAAGTTCTCCATTGGCGACTTGGTGTTTGTCAAGATATCTCCGTTGAAGAGCGTGATACGATTTGGCAGGAGAGGCAAGCTAGCACCAAGATTTGTTGGTCCTTTCCGAGTTCTTGAGCAAATTGGGAATTTGGCATATAAAGTTGAATTACCAGACAAGATGGCAGGAGTTCACAATGTATTTCATGTTTCCCAGTTAAGGAAATTCGTGCATGACCCAGATGTGACTATTTCACCTGATCAGTTGGATGATGTCGAAGTTGAACCCGAGGTGATTGGGAACCGCAAGCCTATGCGTATTGTTGGGAACGATACGAAGCAACTTCGAAGAAAAGCGGTGAATCTAGTCAAAGTCCAGTGGGGCGAGGATGAGAATGACTATACTTAGGAGACAGAGGAGAGCATTAGGAAGACGTATCCAGAACTCTTCGCCTGGTAAGATTTTAACTTCGATTTAGTCTTTCCGCATGCTAGGATAGGCTTGTTTGCTTGTTTTGCATGTTTGATTGTTGTATGTGCCTGTTAGGCATGCGGGATCCTTTGTATGTTTTGGGTTAAGGAATTTCGGGGACGAAATTTCTTAAGGGGGGAGAGTGTAACGACCCACATTCTACGCATCATAGGATCGTAGAATATTTCTTTCTTTCACATATGAAGTCGTATGGTCATGTAACTTTGGGAGACGACTATTGGGGTCATTTCCCATGTTCATGATTTTTGTCGATTTTTAAATGACCATTTTACCCCTAGTTAGTACTTTTTTGGCCATAACTTTTGACTGGAAAGGAATTTTGACCTGAAAACACTTCCATTGGCTCCGGATGATGATTTACAATTCCGTAGAGTGGTCACATTAGCCAAACGGACTTACCATTTGGGAGATATGGCTGAAACAAGTTTCAGATGGTGAAAAACAGCTTAATTAAGCTTAACCGGGTAATTAGCAGCTAGGCCCAAAGGGGATTTCGGGACTGGAGATGTACAGGGGCTAATTAGGGTTAGAAAACATTTCTTTCAACCGCCACTTTCATTCTTGGAACCCTAGCAATGGCCTCCAACACCCAAATCACCTTCTAATCAAGTTTTGGCCTAATCTACATCAAATCAAAGAAGATCTTCACCAAATCAGTATTAGAGCTGCTGTTAGACACCAGTATTCGCCCAAATCAGCGAGGCTTCAGTTCTGAAAATTTTATTCATGGCCAAGGTGAGTGATTAGCATTGTTTTGACACTAATTACAGTTAATTAAAGGTAATTAGTGAAGATTAGCAAATTCATACACTAATAAATTCTGGAAAAATATCTATAAATTCGAAAATAATATTTTATGCCTCTGGTAAAAACTTGGTTTGATTTGGTTAAGTTTTGTTAACCCTATGATTAATTTTACTTAAACATGCTTAAGGGAAAATATGGGGTTTTTGCTATATTTGATCCGTTTTACATGTTATGGTTGATGTTTGAGTGTTTATGGTCACTTCTATTTGTTGCTATGACTATATGACATGTTTTGTGATTGATTAGTATAGTTTGATTGGTCGAAAACGTCGTCGAATGGCGTAAACAAGTTGCTGGAAAAAGTTGCAGAAAATTGTGCAGGGTTTCGGATCGGATCGGGTATGGGCTCGGATCGGATAGGAGAGCTGGGCAAGGAATCCGAACCGAACTGAAGTCTGGCACAAAGGAAGTTTAGCAGGAAGGAAGGCCATTGCTTAGAGTAGGAGTTGGACAGAGGATCGGATCGGAGCTAGGGGCGGATCGGATAGGAGCTAGGGAGCGGATCGGATCGGAGCAGGCAAGCGAGCGGGATCAGATCGGGCGAATGGAGAAGGACGGGATCAGATCAGGAAACCTAGAAGGGAGCAACCACCGAACCGAATAGAGGATGGGCACTATACTTCCGAACCGAACCGAACCGAGGAGGGATGAAGCACTGATCCAGGCATGGACTAGGACCACCGAACCGAACCGAGCTAGAAGGTTACAACAAACCGAACCGAGCTGGACGAGGAACACCGAACCGAACCGTACGTGTGTTATTACTACTACGAGATGACTTTTCTGAAGACCAACTCCAATTCAACCAAAACCCGAGATGCAAAGGAAGTCCAAATGAGGAGCTTTGACTTAGGATCTAGTTGGGAACCAATGAGTGAGCTTCATGATTGGGCTTTGTTGCGGGACGTGTGCAAAGGGGTTGTCGATGTCCGTAGCTTTGAATCACTATGTGTAGGGAGTATGTGAACGGATTCAGGGCCACAGTGGCCTAGGTACGACTAAAGGGCTATAGACCAATGAAGTGGGGTCTTTTGTAAAGATTTGGTCATGACTCCATGTGGTAAGCTTGGTAGTAGCAGTAGTTGTACAAGTCGAACTCCGTCACTACTCCGATGGGTCTAGTGATTGACAGTGGTGGACATCCTATGCTTTACGCAGTGAGTGAGAGATGTGAGGATGGTTGCTATGGTTGATATGTTTTCCTATCATTATGACATGCACACCCCCACCCCCGTACTCTTTACACCATCTATTTAGTGGCACCGTAGAGTATTGTACAGTATGTAGTGCTAACTCTTTGGTTGTAGGTCCAGGTTCAGGTATGGTTTAGTATACCTGTTATTGTTCCGTTTAGATGTTTATCGCTCATACCAGACTTTTTGTCTGACCCAGAGTTTTATGTCTCTTCTTATTACTCTGGGTGTTCACACGAGCAGACTAGAGACAGGTTAGCTGGTGATGCGCGAGTAGCTAATTCGGAGGCGAGCAGGAGGCTTCCACGTATGATACATATAGTATTCTCCCTGTGTTGTTGAAGATCACTGCTTGGGCATTAGTAGTGCATCTTCTACTTTAGCTTTCTTTTGCTTTAGAGACAGTTTAAAGTTGTAATAATCAGATTGGATCATAAGCTGTATTTGGATTTCCGCTGCTCTGATGATGATGTCGATGTTGGTCTTAGTTATCAGCTTATGCACTGTCTCACCTGTTTTATGTCAAGTATGTTATTATAATATTTTGTTCCATGCGCTGTGAGACATTCTACAGGTTCCTTGTTAGCTCATCCTCTTACTTCCTTTCTTTGGCGACCGTTCCGGGCCAGTCGGGCATGTGTACAGCGCACCTTCGGAGGAAATGCAGGCTGGTGCGGGGCGGGACGTCACATTTCAGAATTTGCATCTTCAAAATTTATGTCAAATTTTGTGTTTCAATAATCGCACCCATATATATATATATATGTGTGTGTGTGTGTGTGTGTGTGTGTGTATATATATGTGTGTGTGTGTGTGTCTGTGTGTGTGTAATACTCGTAATTTTTTGACAAGTGATTTATAATATTTATATATAAATATTAGTTTACATACATGTGTATATTATAATATATATTTACGTACCGAACTAATACGTGCATACACACATACATCTATCAAACACACACACACACACACATATATATATATATATATATATATATATATATATATATATATATGAGCGGCTGTTTGGACATAACAATATAACACAAATCAGAGGATACAAAACCTCAACCACTAGATTAAATTTTCCTTTATATATACAAATATAAATATATACACACACACACATATACATACATACTTATATATATATAGGAGCATCTACTTGGGTACAAAAATATAACATAAATTAGGGGATACAAAATCATAGCCATTAAACTAATTTGTCCTTGTCTGAGAGGTGGAAATCAAAGGACAATCCAATGATTGAGATTTTGTGTCAAACTTCTGTGTCTAAATAAACTTTCCCTATATATATAACTTATAAATTTAAATAAAATAAAATATTTTATTTAAATAATATTTATAAATGTACTAAATGGATAAGACTATATAGGTCCAAAAGAACAAATAAGGTATTTTTTTTCAATTTCACTCATAATTTCCATTATGGACAAACCTGGTACCAAACAACGGTGTTACAGGAAAAAAATATGTGGTTTAATCAGTCATGATAGAGTTAAACAATTAATCTCATAATTGAAACATTAGGGTGTTTGGAAAATTGTCTGTGATGGATCTGAGTAACAAGTAATATGTCATACCAAACTATCAGTCTGTTCTAAACATAAATGTCAACCTAAAAGTTTGCTCCTTATGGAGGAACCCAATTTGAATTGGCACTTGGCTAATTTTCGAAACTATATATATATATATATATATATATATATATATAAGTGTTGATGTGGGGAATTGTCGCTTATTTGCGCACGCCGACCCCGAGTGTGTGTTTTCTAAAATAATGAAATGCAGGGAGAATACAGCTTTTTATAGTGGTTTGGCACTAACATCTACATCCACTTTATAGTAATCATTCATCAATAGCTTATTACAATTGTTGTACAAGTTCAGACAATATTTATGTACAAAGCATTACAATAGAACAACAATATTTTGTACTTATAAACCAGTTTAGGTAGTATGCAAATACTTCTTGACCAGTAGTTTTGTACCCCTAACACAGAATTCAAATCCATGACATTTGACAGCATGTTAAAGTGTATTTACCACTCAGACGTTGGTGATTGTCCACTTTAAGTAATGACAAGTGGATTAGATCCCACGAGGCGCGAATCGAACCCATAACCTCTTGCACCACGTCTAAGTGTCTTAACCAATTTGGATAAGGTGCTTGTCAATACTATAGAAAATTACTTAAAAAACCTCTTTTTATGGGAAATAATTGCTTGTTCGCATTCTTCATAAAACTTGTCGTTGATTTTGAAAAAGGAGGAATACATTGCTTTATACATTGGGAAAATCTATTGGGACATAATACATAAAACAACGGAATTCCACCTCCAGCATAAGAACAAACAATCAAGATTTTTTGTTTTCAATTGCATTCTATTTGATATCCAAATATCTGACCTCTTTTTCTACATAAAATACATAATTCTAGGTGCAAATACATGCCACCTCTAAGATGAACTATTTTAAGGATCCTATTACTGAATATGTTACTTTTGTATTACTATTGTTAGATGATATTGTATATAGGCTAAGTGTTGCTTCATTTGCTAGATTGAGAAATGAAATCCTTGAAGCTGATTCATAAACAATTGAGGTGTAATATTTTTTTGACCTGCATTTTGCATCAAACTGTCAATAACTTATATAACGACCTGTATTTTTCTACTACTAAAATTATTGAATTTAATATGATTTTGACTTTTATTATGGTTTGAAATAAAATCTAATGATTTAGTTATGTAAATTTATGATGTGAACTTAATTTAATTGATTAAGCAATGAATTTTAACTAATTATAACAATGACAACTTGTTTCGATTATAGATGAAACTATGATTTGATATGTATTGATAAAAATTGAAGTTGGAAATTTGATTTTGAAGTATTTGAATCAAATTGATTTAATTAATGTTTATAATTGAAATTCAAATTGAATTTGGTAAATAATTAAAATTGGAAGTTAAATTAAGTAGTTATTTTAAACTCTATTTGGACTTGAATGAAGTTAATGAATTTTGAAATTGAATTAAAAGTGAACAAACGAAAACTTGGAAATATTATGTATTAATTAACCCGTTTTAATAGCCATTTTGCAAATGATCTCGAAATTCAATAAAATCGGTTTCATTAGATCCGGAATTGTAAATTATTTTAAGATTTTAAGTTTTGTGTCAACCAGAGTTGTTTTGTGATCGTGCACGATATAAACGCGTATTGATTTAACAATCAGAAATTTAAAATAATCATTTTTCAAATGACCTTAGATCTCGATGAAACCAGTTTCATCAAGTTTGAAATACTGAAATATGGCAGAGAGTTAAGTTGCATGGTGATCAGGTTTGTTATGTAAACACGCATGCTTAAAAGCGCTCGACTTGAACAAATGAATGTAAAATATAAAACAGAAAGTATCTTCGCTATAAAGCACTCCCACCTCCGAACCAAATTCACTATCTCCTTCTCAATTATTTCTCTGGTAACTAATTAATGGACCCACCCCCATTTAAATAATTCATAAAATTAAATCGAGACATGTAGTTAATGAAATCACGTAACTTCGGATTCGTTGAACTTGTATAAGTGAATACATCACTCTGGTATGCAAAAGATCGAGTGCGATCGAATTGGGGTTCACCCCAATTTTTTACTAGCGAATTAGTGTTAAGAATGGCTGGCTCCGTGGGTTATTTTCTGTAATAATCCGGAAAATCCGAGCCAATTTAAATTTTTTATTTTGGCAAGTTTAATGAATTTTGAATATTTAAAATGAATTATTTTAAATAATAACGACGAGAAATTTACTTTGAATAGAATTAGAACGTATGTATTTATTTGAATCGTTGTTAGAATATAAATATTTTACTTTAATTATAAAAGAAATTGAAAATGGTGCGGTAGTTTGAAAATTCGATTTCAAATTTCAAGTGAATGTATAGGATTCAAAATAAACTAGATTTTAGCAAAACCAAAAATATTAGAATCTATTTGAAAATATCTTTCCAACGAATCCGAAAAATCAAAATTTCATAGCGGGAATAAAAAGTTATGTCCAGTTGAAAATTCAGAATAGTCGCTACGGAAATATAGGCCCTTAAAAATAGAAATTTTGCAAACGACCTTCGTTTTCGACGAAACCACTTTTGTTGGACCCGGGATGTCAAATTGTTGCTAGGTTTCAAAATTCATAATTTTTGAAGTCAATATGCGGTCGTGGCGAATTTAAATGCATTTGACCAATTTCAGTTAAATTTAATCGACTGGCAAATGGCCATTTTTCAAACAGTCTCAGAATTTGACGAAATTAGTTTTGTTATGACCATATCGTCAATATGAAGCTAGGAATAATTTTTCTGAAATTTTTAGAGTACGTATGTGACCCCAGTAAATTGAAACGTACGTTTAAAATAGAATATATATATTTATATTTTAATTTAAATGGAAACTGATCGTAACGGTAAAATTGGCTTGCGTGGCATATCCCATTGTGTTCGGAATGGGGGTATTTAGTTAGGGATGACAGTCGCTGGGTTCGATTTGGGGTTTGAATTAAAAAGTTGCTTTTTGAAATTAAACAAATTAAATAATATATTAATATAACTTGGTCAAACCTTATCCCCCCTCTCTCTCTCTTTACCACCCTTCAATAATAGAATAAAGAAAAAAAAGGCCGCTCAATCTTTCCAGCCCTCTCCCCCAATCGCGATCTGCCTCCGACATCCCCCCAAACGTCACGCCGGCCCCCTCGTTGCACACCCCTCCTCCTCAACGTTGACCAAACCGCGCCCCTTCCCCAAAATCGAGACCCCTATGAAGCCCTAAACCCCTAATCCACCGCCGTCCACCCTCATTCCGCCGCCACCGGCATGACCACCCCCACCTCACCAACAACGCCTCAGGCACTACCTCGGTCTCCTCCCCCTTCAATTCACAGTGAGTTTTATATTTTTTAAGTTATAAAAAACTGATTTTTATGTGTTATAAAAACGGATTTTTATTTTGTTATAAAACTGATTTGTTTTATTTATTTACGTATACATTAATGGGATTTTTACATATAAAAATATGATTTTTATTTATATTTTTAACCTATAAAGATTTGATCTTTATTTATATGAACAAGGAAATATAATTTTTATCATATGTAGTGATATAGAGAAAACTTCGATTTTTAATAGATGTAAAGCGAGATGAAAAGATTATATTTTTATCACAGTAAAGGCGATATTTTTATGTAGAAAGAAGCATCGTAAAAATATATGAAGTTGAAATAAAAATGTGATTTTTATAGCATTGAAATAAAAATATGACTTTTATATATGAAGTGGCGATATAAAAATGTGATTTTTATTTATAAAGACCGTCTTTTAAGTATGTGATTTTTAACATATACAACGTGAAACAGATCTCGTTGGAAACGCGACAAAGATTTTCTACGTATGAAGAGTCGCGGCGTTTGGTTTAGCTTCTCGGTGAGAACTCCTCACTTTTATTTTAATTTCTATTTTGAAATATATACTAGGATGCAGACGGTGCTTAGCAGCACCCGACACCCGTCGTCCACAGACCATGGATGACTTCTTTGACTGATTGATGTGTTGTGAAATTTTATTGTGTGATGTGGAATGAATAAATATTTTATAGTTAAAAATATAATTTTTAATGTGTATATAAAATAAATATTTATAAGCAAATCGGAGATTTGTTTATGTACACCCATTTGACTGATATTGATTGGGACGATAAATTTTACACATCGCCCAACTGCACAAATAAAAATCTGTGTTTGTTGATTGGAAACCCCACACGGGTGTTGGGATGATATTTGGCTTACACTAATCCCAATTATTTAGCTGTATGTCAATCGATTGGTTGACAGACTATGTAAGCGTTAATTATTTATATTTAATACTTATGCAGTTGTGTGGCGCACTCTGAATGATGGTTGATGATTTATCGTTGCTATTATATACATGTGTTGTAGGGAATCTATATAATTAACATTATATGGTAATTGGTTGGGCCTCATTCCAATTTGGAAAATAAAGAATAAAAGAAAACTCATGTGTTGAATAAAATATATATTCATGTGTTGAATAAAAGAAAATTCATGTGTTGAATAAAATATATATTCATGTGTTGAATAAAAGAAAATTCATGTTTGAATAACATATATATTCATGTGTTAGATAAAAGAAAATTCATGTGTTGAATAAAATATATATTCATGTGTTGAATAAAAGGGAATTCATGTGTTGAACGAAATATTTATACAATAAATTTCACATTTTTGAATAAAGTATATATTCATGTGTTGAAGAAAATATTCATTTGTTGAATAGAATAACGAAGTTATTTAAATATATAAAGCCGTGTTGGTTAGATTGACGCCATTTGACGTGAACGATATTTATATCGATTTTATTCATTTTTATAATGAATATCGAAAAGGAATTGATTTCAAAATCTAATGTTTTGAAAATATTATCATTTATATATCGATGATATAGAATATTCAATTTTGATTAGAAATTAAATAGGAAGTTGAAATCGTTTTGAAAACGAATTTAAAATGATTTATAACATATGTTTTGAAAGGAAATTGACGAAATATAATATATATATATATATATATTATATATATAATGGTCTGAATAGAACGCGCAGCGGCAGTTCGCGAATTTCGACCATTGACTTCGAATGGACATTAGGGGAGATCAGACCGTCGGATTCTCTAAAACCAGAACCGTTGGGTTCGTATCGAAAAGAGCTTTCTAATGAATATTAGAGATTTGAAATCTAACGGTTGGATTTGGAATTATGTCCAAATCAAATTTGGGAAAGGTCGCTGTAAGTGCAGTTCGATGGCCGTTTATGGAAATCGACTGTACGGGCCTTGATAAAATTATTAAAAATAGTAATAATTTGTGTAAAATCATAAGAAAAGATTTGGAAAGAATTGGGATGAAAAACTCCATATTTGAAAAGATAAAAATAGATTTTTATCGAAATGAACTAGTTTTGAACTAGAATTATAATCCATTTATTTTTGAAATAAATAAATTAGATTTGAAAGGGTTTTAAAAGTAACCAGAATTTCCAATAATTGAATTGGAATGGATTTGAATCGAAATTGTCTTTGGAATATCTCGATGTTGGATTTTGTGATTATACAGATATTGTTATGGAAATTTGAAAGATATATTTATATCGTTATTTCCAATACGATATTTGTTGGTCGTAGAATTTGATATTGAATATAAGCCGATATATTTTCTATTCAGAGCCTTGTATTTAATATCAGATGGGATTTGGGTTTGTCATGAATGGTGTCTTCATTAACACTGTTCTTAAACCCAGTTGAGAAAAAGATTAAATCTTTTTATTTAGATATACCAATTAAATGGTATTTAATTGGAATTGAATTTGAATTGATTTTTGGGTTTATCGTGAACGGTGTTTTAAATAACACTTGTTCTTTAACCCGATAATTAATGGAATGTGAATTGGGTTTATCGGGAACTGTGTTTTAACGACGTTCATTCTTTAACCCGATTTAAAGTGAAATATGATTTGGAATTTATAAATCTTTTGTTAATATTTAAAGGAGATTTTCCAAAGTAAAGTTTTCCAATTTAATAAAATAAACTGGAATGAAATGGAATTCGATTTGGTAATAATCAAAGTGAATTTCTGTGGAGGAAGACAACTAATATATCTGGAATTTAAAAGGCTTTGTCGTTATTCCATTTATATTATTAGTCGGATATGGAAGTATATATCGATTATATATATATATCGATTTGTTTTCCATGAAGATTCCATTGTAAATGGAATGTGATTTTGGGTTTATCGTGAACCGTGTTTTAAATGACATTGGTTCTTTAACCCAGTTAAAGACAGGATATGATTTCCCAAGTTAAATAATCATTGATAGTGATTTTTGGGAAGATTAAAACCAAGTGGAGTTTTAAATGAATCTTTAATTAGATTGAAATGATCGAGAATGGAGTATCACCAGTTTTTCTTCAGCCGATAGTTAAATCTTTAATTAGATTTGAACGTGAAATAGTAATCGAATTTACCGATAACATCGTGGTGTTAGATATGAAGTATGACCGGTTTTACTTCATGGGATGAATAGGTTTGGGTTGGGAAATTTAATTAGTGATTACTTTGGTAAGGTTCGCTAATCACGACTAGTTTGGATAAACCATAATTTGGTTTGAATTGATATTCAAAAGAAGATTAAAGAATAAATTTAAAGAATTTATCTTTGATAAAATTAATGGGAACCTTTCCCAAAGTGTAAGAATATTTGAATAAAAGAATATTCTGAATTGGAATGAGGCGTATGTTGTGTTTGTGTAACACTTGTTTTTTATGTACGCGAGTTATTCAGAAAGACCGGGTTTATCCAATTCTGAATAACTGATTCGACGATGTGTCAAGGATGAAGATGGTGGTCGAAGACCGGAGGTCTTCACATCATTTGGATAATTACTGATGATCTTAATTGGGTTGTACACCCAAGAGGAGGGAACCAGTTGGTGATCGTACAGACGTACTTGGAGATCGATGGATATGCGAGGTACAAGGTGCCTCCGGTTTCGTTCAGACCCAGAATGGACTTGTAAATGGACTGTGTGTCTGACATTGGATATCATTCTGTGTGATTGATGGATATCGGTGGCACGGAGTAGTTTGCCAGTGTGGCATGCTAAGATGCAAATGATCAAGGCTTCTATTGAAAAGAAGAGTCTTGTGGTTGATGATCAAAGCACAGACTTTGTGGCGTAGCATTGTGTAGCGTTAATTCGTGAGCCTCACACCCCGGTGTGAACCAGAAACGGGAGAGGACCTCAGGGAGGGCATGCGTTTCCTTCTAGCTAGGGTGGTGTCAATGACCTACCAGCCCTGACATTTATATTATTTTCACTTGTTTGGTTGTTGGATTGCGAGGCGCCTTGGATATATCAGTGACTACGTGGAGCCGATGGAGTCATAGGACTCATTTACGCCCCAAAGGGCGGGGAAACACTGTGTTCAAGCATTATAATTCACATCAGGTGGACCGACCCTGACGATCCATGGGGCAGTTGCGGTTGTTCCTTAGGCTCGGGCTAGAGAGTCTCGAAGCGGTAAGGACGATCCCTTGCCTTGGTTCACAGATGGAAATCCAACTTCCAATACGTGATTTTGCGGTTTTAATTGTAGAACTAGTATGGCGACATGATATATGGTACCCATGCCGTCTATGATTAATATTTATGATTGAAATTGTTTTGACACTATACACTTATAGTAATAATATAAGATGAAATTTAGCGTATCAAGCATTCTTTGGCTATTATAAGGTAAAACCCTATCCTTTGGCTTGTGTTGCATTGTGCGATGGGACATGGGTCTTATAATAGCTTCACTGTTCTTTATTTAGCATTGCGCTGTTGTTTTATGCACTAGTATTCTTGGGAGGAAACCCATTCTGTGTTATATGGCGTGGTCCCTTGATTTACCTAACTTTAAAAATAAAGATTAATAACTGTTTTAGTTCTCACACTAGTCACATGACTGACCTGGAGTTTATTGTATTAACCCAAACTCTGGGTGCCCCTATTTTCCACACGGGCAGCTAGTAGTTTTGGTTATGAAGATTTATATTCACAGGAACCTGGTTTACAGCTGGAACGATATCCGGAAAGCTCTGTATCTGTATATTTCTTTCAGTTATGTTTTATATTATTTTCCACTGCTAATGTAGTTTAAATCTCTGATATTTCTCTGATGTATTATGTTTGTTTATACTCTGTATATTCTTGTATTCTGATG
The DNA here is from genome assembly GCA_030737875.1 of Allium sativum. Classification (NCBI taxonomy): domain Eukaryota; kingdom Viridiplantae; phylum Streptophyta; class Magnoliopsida; order Asparagales; family Amaryllidaceae; genus Allium; species Allium sativum. Next base: position 968,356,699 of record CM060918.1, on the reverse strand, counting down.
GAATTGTTGTAATAAGCAATGAAATGTTCTTCTGTTTGTGTCCCGATGTGGCTTGTCCTCAAGTCAATTCGGGCTTTCCTTCACGGGGAAGTTCGGGTCGTAATAATTTCAAAGTGAACGGTGGTTGCCATCGTATTTGTCATGTTGATCTGCACATTTGCCTCGATTTTAGGAGAATTCGATCACTTGTGCTGATGTCCGACTTTGGGAGTGTTTGCTACATGGGCTGAAGGTTGCGTTTTTCTATAAGCATGCGAGTTAGGGGTTCTTGTGATGATCAGAGGGAGCGAAGAGGGACTCGAAGGTGAAGTCGGTTCGAAGAAAGATGGAGTATTCCTCTGTATCAATTTTTGTGTGCACAAGAGGTTTTGTTGTGTATCAAAAAGAGAAGGGGCGGATGTCTAAATGGGGAAGAAGAAAGGAGAAAGGTGATGTGGTAGAGATGTATTAGTGGGGATTGTTTTGTAGTAATTTTATAATATTTTTAATTCAAATGTTCAAACGCTGATAACTATTACATATGAACTCGGATTTACACACAATTTGTTCCATTACGATCGTATCAGAATTTCGGACAATATGACACTTGTTTGAATGAATTCGGAGACTGTCAAATTTTGGGTTTGTATTGTGATTTCATAAGGACTCAGAAGTCAAAGGTCAGTGATTAAACCCACTAATGCAAAACTAAAATATTTGAATATTAGTTAAATTAAAATCATGTTATGATATGAATTGCTATCGGTTGATGTGAGGTAGTTTAGTTTGATATCTTAGTTAAATTGAAATTTGGTTAGATTAAATCATCATTAAATTAATATTGAATTTAATTGCCAGTTATTATTCGATAATGTTAACCAGTTTAATTATTGGAATTGTTAGCTGATTTGGATACTAAATTGCGATGGATGTTTAGTCGACAACGCTCGGATGATTGGATGTCATGTTTATTTTTGTATCTTATTTCACACTGCAAGTTCCCATATATATTATTAGGGAATTCACTATGGGTTGAAATGATATACACTCAAACAATCTTATAGATAAAGAAAAAATAGTTATGGGTTAAAATGATAAATCTGAGCAATGTTTATGGATTTTCAATCTTACTCGGGATTGCGGAATAGAATGATATATATCCGTAAATTTAAAGTATAATGGGTTGAAATGATATATGTTCCTTAACTACAGAATGGAAAATTATGCATGAACACCAGTTCGGTTTAATTTAATGAATTTAAATTACGATTCGAAATTATTTGAAATGATTAGACTTTGAGAAATAGAAAAAAATGAACTATTTTCAAACTGAAGTTCAAAATGTAGAAATTTAAATTTGGTAAATGAAATTACTTTAATAACCGAGGTTGAAATTTGAAGTTATAATCGAAACATGATATGAAATTCAGAGATCGATTTGTTGGAAAAGGTCAAACTTTTATTTGTTGTAACATCCCTTATTTTCTGTATATTTAATTTTCAAATTTTAAATAAATAAAATAGAATAATATTGGATAAAAATCAAATTTTGTCAATTTTTAATGATGATGATTATTTGAATGGAGTATAAATAGATTTTAAATTTAGTTTATACTTAGAATTGGTGCAATTTGGAAATTTATATTTTATTTATTTGATAAATTTGAGTTATTTAATTTATAAAGGAAATTCAAATTTAATTGGATAAATGGAGGGTTAATAATAACTGAAATTCAAATCAAAGATTTAAATAATCAAATTAAGATTTAAAATGGGTGAAATAAACTTATAGAATTTATTTAAGTTATAATTTGATTTAAATGGAATTTTTATCAATATTTAATTTGAATTAAAACAGTTAATCAAATGATTGAATATTTTATTTATTTAATTGACTGTGAAATTTAACTGTTTTAGCGACTGTCTCGGAATTCGACGAAACTGGCGTCGTTGGATTTAGAACGATGAACTAGGGTAGGATTCTAATTTGCGTTACGAACGGACTTACTGTTTTACCGTACGAGAGAAAGCGTGAAAGAGATCTATGTAATTGGATAATTGTTTGTCTCTTATGTTGGACCTCCTATATTTATATATATGAAACCCATTTACCACACCTCAGCCATTTTTCAACATATGTATATTTCCTCCACCGACTCTTTCTCTAATGGTAGAAAACTTCAAAAACCCTAGAAAAGAAAGTACAGACTTTAAAATCAAATCTCTTCAAAACCCCAACAAATTATATATCAGATTGAAGCTCTCGACGCTACGAAGCTATGGGTACCATTTGTTTCAACATGCAGTGTTCAGATTTGCCAGAAATCAAAGGTCAAACCTTTAAATCGCAGAACCATAAGCATGAAATTAGGGGTTTTCGATTTAAAGGTTAATCGCGAAATCAGGCTTCTGGGTATTGTAGAGGGGATCCATACGAGTGCAACAGTGGCGTTCGTGGGCTTTAAAGTGGAGTATGGCGCTGGAATTTGGTCGTTGAAGGGTAAAAAGGCGTTTCGTTCATCTCTGTCCCCGGCGAAGAGAAGGCCATCGAAGGCGAAGTCACTGGTACAGGGAGGTTCGGTTTTCAAGGAGCTACCATTTGAGTGCAGTCTCGGGATGTCCGGTGGCAGGAGTTGAGGGCGGTGGTCGGTCAAAGTTCGGGCATTTTGGGTTTGTTTTCTCGGCTACTGTTCATGCAAGGAATTGCGGAGGAGCGCGAAGAAGCTTAACGGTGTGCTGACGTGTCGCCTTCTGAGTGGGTGAGAAATGATTTTTATTAATTTTATATTTTTAAATTTTCAAAATGCTAAAACGCCGATAACTTTCATATATTAACTCGAATTTGGATGCGGTTGGATGCGTTGGGATCGTGGCGAAATTGCTGACAATCTGAGACTGGTTTGGCTACGTTTGGAGACTGTCATATTTTGGGCTTCTTTTGGACATCCGATCCAACTAAACCCAAAGGTGAGTGATTTTCCACTCACTATGAACTAAATTGTTCCCATATTTATTGAATTGAATTATGAAATAAGATTGGTTGCAAGGTTGTGTTTGATTGTTGATGTATGATTAAAAATTGACATGCAAGATTGTTACCATGCAATTTAGGTCAATGATTAGTTTTTAACTAAAATTAAATTTCTAGTTGGAAGTTCAAACCCTGGCCAAATCCTGAAACAGTTTAATGCTGATCAGTTGAATGGAATGGTTGTGATGGACGTTTGATTTCTAATAACTATCCCTTTTAAAAATTTATTTATTGAAAACTTTACCTATAAAACTATTTTTTATAACTAAATTTTCCTTATATTTTATTTCTTAAACAAATTAGTAAACTTCTAAATTTTGTATATACTTAGTGTTTAAATTATCTTATTTTACTCTAACTATTATATTCTATATATATATATATATATATATATTTATGTTTATGTTTATATAAAGATTCTTTGTAAGAACCTATTTTTCTTAAGTATACTTTATAAACTATAAATTTCTTCTGAATAGGAAGTGTTTGGATTTAAACCGCTGGTTCGAAATGGAGTTGAAATAAAGTTATATTTGATTTGAATATGAATCGATTTCTAAACCGATTTTTCTAGGCAAATGTATATTACATTCTACTCGAATATAAATGGACATCCTAAGGGATTGAAATGAGTGAAGTGAAAGTATATATTCAATTTGAATATGAATGGAATTCGAACATAAATCGATTTGGAATAATTTGAAATCTTTGAGATAAATATATTCTATTTGAATATAAGTCGATTTTGGAAATATTATCTGATTATAGTATAAGGATATGGAAATATATTCTAATTTAGAATATAGTTAGTTTGGTATGATTATGATATAACAATATGGAATTATATTCTGTTTGAGTATAAATTGGTTCGAAACAGAATATGATATTTTGATATGAAGGCGAACCTTTATGAAATATAAAAGAAACAACCGATGTGAAAGATGTAAGCATTGGTTGTTAAGGCGACCGGAGTCGACATAAGGCATACTCTCTGTCAGTGTCGATACCACTTTGACAACTGTGAACGTTACGACGTATCCAAAATGATGTATGATGACTTGGAGGCGATTATTGAATCGAAGGAGATGAATGATGATGAAATAGCCCTGACCTTCGGGTCGGAATTGAAATGACTAAAACAAGAGTTATACCGTGACTAATTGAGGTAGCACCTTTGATGGGCACACTTCTTCGATACTATTTCTATGACTACGATGATGATGATTTGGGCCTATTTGAATTGGGAGTGTGATCCGAGGTGGGCGGTAGTGGCTGCTATGCGTTACCACTGGTCCAGGAGTGCAATTGGTAGGATCCTACCTTGGGCATTGCCTCGAGTGCCTTGTCATATTTATCAATATCGAGCCCCATACGATTTGATTTAGCATTGCCTTCTATGGAGTGCCCTCTGATAACACCAGTACAGTGAATTTACGGTATTGTATAGACTGTTGATGCTTGTAAACGGCATAAGGGTAATATGGTAATCCCACTTACGCTATTTTTATTATATTTACTTTACTGCATAAACCCTATCATAATAGCATATTATACTATGTATATATTAGTTTAACGGATCCTTAAGAGATGGAAAAATCCCGTAACATTTCCTGAGTTATTGCACCATGACACTCCAGTTATTTAGTATTTTAATTTGACTAATATGAGAATGATTTAGTGCTGATCCGAGTGTTTGTTGTGTTTTCTTTTTATACAATACGCTCGGGTCAGCAGACGTTTGTAGTTAACAAGGATGGCTGTGACTTGGAGATCAAAGACGAAGATTTTGTATATCCACTAGTTATATATATGTATTTCCGCTGCCATGTTATGTATATTTATGTGTAACTCTGATTTATCATTTGTACGTTATAGTCAAATGTATATATTCCAACTGTTTGTAACTGCTATTTATTTATTATATGCTGTCCTTCATTGTGAGATTCTTTGATTGGCTTTTCTCTTCTTTCTTCCTTTTTCTTCTTTTTCCAATAACTACCTGTATTTGTGATTTGTTTGGGTCGACATGTGCGGTTTATAGTTGATTTGAACGGACAAAAATATGGGTCGTTACAGTTGGTATCAGAGCGATGGCTAGCGATAACCTTGGCTCTGTTTGGGAATTAATTCATTAGAGATGGGGTTAGAACGCCCTAGAATGGGTTTGAGTGATATGAGAGAGCATACTTGTATTTTTGATATAAATTGGTTTTAGTTTGTGTTGACTTGTTCTGTTGAACATTTATGGATTCTGGTCGATATATGGGACGCCATAAAATCGATAGGAATTTCTAAATAATTGATCAGAATGATCGACATAATTTGGTTTTGGATTATATTTAAAAATATATCACACATATACAAATTATTGGTTCAAGTATATATATATATATATATATGTATGTATGTATTCGTTTTAGTAGGTGGTAATATCAAGTTATTAACCTATTATGGTTGATTAGATAATAAATCTAACAAGGAAAATTTAATGAATTTAGAATATATTTGAAATGAAATACCTGTAGGTATAATTGGGCGCAATGGTTGTGATTGAAATAGAAATGAACTTGAAACTTGATCCTGGGGTATCTTTGGAAATAGTTTTACCAAAGTTTTAAATAATATCATATTATAGGTATCATCGAAAAGAAATGGTTTTAAAGATTTTTCAGAGCGGGTATAATCCCTTCTTGGACCTTAGAAACGATGTCGGTAATGAGTGCGCACATTATCGATGTTTATTCTGAAAGGTTTGAGTGGGGGAGACACCCCTCAGTAATTATTATAATTGGTTTTGACCAAGGATTTTGGATTTAAATTTCGTATGGTATAAAAAAAATTATATGAACTATTAGTATATGCTATTTAAAAATTTAATTTAAATTTAACCAGGTTTGAATATCTCTATGTTTTGTTAATTAAGAATTGGATTTAAAATTTTATGACATGATTTTTTCTATAAAATAGTATAAGTATTAAGAGAAAAGGGGAAATAATCATTTAAAAATTCTTATGTATGACAATAAAATTCAACAAGTCCTTGGTTTGGTCAATTAGAGTATTTGAAAATTTTATGAAACAAAAGCTTAATTTAAGTCGACTAAAATGAATTGAAGAATTTGGTTGTGCAATAAAAATGGAAACCACGTATGACGCGAAATAGTTAATGTGTACGTTAAGTTAGTCGAGACAGAATTGATAAGAAATTAAGTTGTTAATGAAAGGTGTATGGACGAGGAAAAACGAAGAAATTAGATGGTGAATTTGAGTACATGTAAAACGAAGATATAAAAATCTAAATGGTTAAATCTCATTAGGATAATATATCGAGTATAAATCGAAAAATAAACGATGAAATGAATGGAATGTAATCCATTTAGTCGAATGAAGTATAACTTGATTCGAGCAGAGGAATCGAGTTAAATGAAGTATAAAATTTAGTTATGAACCGTCCTTATCCAACCATGATTTGTAAATCAAATAAATATGTCAGGTTAATGGAAGAAGATTCAATTTAAGGTGGAAATCGGAATAAGTGGATAAGAAAATGGTTAGAGGAATGAATAGAAGTGCCAATACCAGGGAAGTGAGAGATGAAATTTGGCGATTTGGTCCGTGTTAATGAATTAAGGGTTGAATATACTCAAGATAATTGGGAAAGGTTAGAATGAATTTAATTTTTATTCGAAATTTAATAATGAGATTGGATAAGAGGGTTTACATAAAACAATAATGGACCTTATTCCATTTATATAGATTCGAAGTTAAAACAAGGAAATGAAATAAAATGGAGTTTGGAATTATGGAAGAAGAAATAGGAAAATATAAAATCGAAGACTAATTTATTAAATTAGAATATCGAAGATTTGGAATTAAATGAATTCCATTAAGTCGAATGAATTAGAATAAGTGGAGTAAACTCAGGAAATGGGAATTGGTCGACTTAAACCAAGTATAAAGAAATGAAACATAGTAAGAATAAACTTGAATAAGTAGAATGAATCAAAAATCGAGATTGATTCGAATGTATGGCTAATTGAATATGGATAAGTGGGACTGTGCTTGGTGTAACATGGATGACGTAAATCGGTATAAGGAATGGAAGTTGGTGAATCGACCAAGGTTATGAACTAAGGATTTAATACAAATCAAGATAGTTGAAAAGGGTTAGAATGAATTCAAGTTTTAACTAAAATAAATGCTTGGAATGAAACGAGAAATGGAATAGATAATAAAGCGGAATGGAGTAAGCAAATTGGATGTTAATGCATTTCTCGAGAAATGAGGTGATAACAAATTGAGGTGTTAAAGATTTACAAAATTATTGGAATCAAACGGGTTTAAAACTTCTAATAAAATAAACCATTGTCTATGCAAGAATTTGAAATAGTCGATAAACTGGAACTAAATTGACCATAACTTTTGAATGGATGATCGGAATTCAACGACTCTAGTTCTGTTGGAAACCTTAGAAACTAGACTAAAACTTTTGTTAATAGCGCCTTGCCTAATTATCATGTTTATCAAGTTGAAATCCGAGAATTAGTCGTAGTTGTATGTGCAGGAAAAAAACTGAAGCATATACCTATATTGTTTTGACCATAACTTCCGAACGAAACGTCGGATTTTAATGTGCGAGTACAATTCGGAAAGCCCAGGATCTGAACTAAAACCTTTCCTTGAATAGCTAGGTAAAATTTTGCTGTTTAAAGGGGTAAAAACTGGGTTGAACAACTCAGATCTACATTTTTCAGTGTACAGGCTGAGATGTTCGTCTTCACTAAAACAGTCATAACTTTTGAATGAATTATCCGAATTCGACGAACCCGGACAATCCAGAAAGCCTGAAAGAAATGCAACAACTTTTATCCAGTGTGTTTTAGTCCAATTCCATCATTTATAGGGTGATAATCGATGATTTGTTTGCCGACCTGTCATGAATACTACAATTTTGTAGTTGAAATGTCGATGATATGTTGTGTAAGTGATCTGCATTTGCTATTTAGTGTATATATTTTTTATTCTCATGTATATGTGAGTATGTAGCAGGTGTAGGGAAGTTGCGCTACGCTACGGGGCTCGCTTGCGCTAAATGCTAAATGCTAAGATAAATAAAAATGCAAATAAACGCTAAGAAGGTACGTATTTGAGTTATATAGTTTTGTAGTTACATATATGTGGTGTTTTCCCCATTTTTACGATGCCTCATCGAATGGTGAGATGTATATTTGAATTTTATATATGTTGTGATTTTTCCGGACCTCTCCATACAAAGGAGATGCTGCCGAAATTTTCCGTGATTCCAGGAGTTAGAAAATTTATGAGATTTTTCAACTATAGGTGACTTATCTTATAAATGCTATTTTATAAGTATGAATTTTAAAGTATGATTTGTTTAATACCTTATTTCGTTCTCTTTTCGAGGACGAAAAGATTTTAAGTGGAGGAGAATGTCACATCCCATATTTTCTGTATATTTAATTTTCAAATTTTAAATAAATAAAATAGAATAATATTGGATAAAAATAAAAAAAATCGATTTTTAATGATGATGATTATTTGAATGGAGTATAAATAGATTTTTAATTTAGTTTATACTTACAATTGGTGTAATTTGGAAATTCATATTTTATTTATTTAATAAATTTGAGTTATTTAGTTTATAATGGAAATTCAAATATAATTGGATAAATGGAGAATTCTAAGTGGGGAAATAATAACTGAAATTCAAATCAAAGATTTAAATAATCAAATTAATATTTAAAATGTGCAAAATAAATTTATAGAATTTATTTAAGTTATAATTTGATTTAAATGGAATTTTTATCAATATTTAATTTGAATTAAAATAGTTAATAGAATAATTGAATATTTTATTTATTTAATTGACTGTGAAATTTAACTGTTTTGGCGACTATTTCGGAATTCGACGAAACTGGCGCCATTGGATTCAGAATGATGAATTAGGGTAGGATTCCAATTTGCATTACGAACGGACTTACTGTTTGACCGTACCAGAGAAAGCGTGAAAGAGATCTATGTAATTGGATAATTGTTTGTCTCTTATGTGGGACCTCCTAAATTTTTATATATGAAATCCATTTACCACACCTCAGCCATTTTTTCAACATACCTATATTTCCTCCACCGACTCTTCCTCTAATGGCAGAAAAACTTCAAAAACCCTAGAAAAGAAAATACAGACTTTAAAATCAAATCTCTTCAAAACCTCAACAAATTATATATCAGATTGAATCTCTCGACGCAACAAAGCTATGGGTACCATTTGTTTCAACATGAAGTGTTCAGATTTGCCAGAAATCAAAGGTCAAACCTTTAAATCGTGGAACCCTAAGCATGAAATTGGGGGTTTTCGATTTAAAGATTAATCCGAAATCAGGCTTCTGTGTATTGTAGAGGGGATCCATACGAGTGCAACGGTGGCGTTCGTGGGCTTTAAAGTGGAGTGTGGCGCTAAAATTTGGTCATTGAAGGGTAAAAAGGCGTTTCGTTCATCACTGTCCCCGGTGAAGAGAAGGCCATCGGAGGCAGAGTCACTGGTACAGGGAGGTGCGGTTTTCAAGGAGCTTCCATTTGAGGGTAATCTCGGGAAGTCCGATGGCAGGAGTTGAGGGCACTGGTCGGTCAAAGTTCAGGCATTTTGGGTTTGTTTTCTCGGCTACTGTTCACGCACGGAATTGTGGAGGAGCGGGAAGAAGCTTAACGGTGTGCTGACGTGTCACCTTTTGAGTGGGTGAGAAATGATTTTTATTAATTTTATATTTTCAAAATTTCAAAATGCTAAAACGTTGATAACTTTCACATATTAACTCGGATTTGGACGTGGTTGGATGCATTGGGATCGTGGAGGAATTGCGGACAATCTGAGACTGGTTTGGATGCATTTGGAGACTGTCAAATTTTGGGTTTCTTTTAGATGTCTGATCCAATTAAGACCCAAAGGTGAGTGATTTTTCCACTCACGATGAACTGAACTATTCCCATATTTATTGAATTGAATTATGAAATAAGTTTGGTTGCATGGTTGTGTTTGATTATTGATGTATGTTTAAAAATTGACATGCAAGAGTGTTACCATGCAATTTAGGTCAATGATTAGTTTTTAACTAAATTTAAATTTCTAGTTGAAAATTCGAACCCTGGCTAAATCCTGAAACAGTTTAGTGTCGATCAGTTGAATGGAATGGTTGTGATGGACATCTGGTTGAAATGTGTTACTGAATTGCTATTGACACTGCTGATGCTCCATATTTCAGCATATTGTATTGCATGTTGATTTTTGACGATAAATCCCATTTACCCTTGATGTTACGAGCATCTAATAAACCCGGGATTTATCGATAAAATTAATTAAGAACACAAATTGAAATGATAAATATCCGTGACCCTGATTTGGATTGAAATGATATATATCCATCCCTGAAATATCGAAAATTAAAATCACTTGGCAATAGGATAGCAAATTATATATGGACATCGGTTGGTTAGATGATTTTTTTTATTCGAAAGTCTATTTGATGGAAATTTGATTTAAAAGAAATGTGTCGATTTCCGATAAACTCTATTCTCCCTTTAAGGATCAGAATCTTGAATGATATTGAAATGGATAAGGAAATTGTCCAAAAACAAATTTAAAGTTTGAATTGGAATTTTATATGGATATGATTTGAATTCTCTAAATTTAAAGGATGGATTTGAAATGGTGTTGAAACAAGATATTGAACTATGTTAACTCCATTGAGGCTGGAGTATAGATCCAAGTGGTTGAAGTTCGGAAGAAAGAAACAATTATGGTTGAAGGATTTTATTATATATATATATATATATATATATATATATATTTACACTGTTAGATTTCTAATTACTATCACTTTTAAAATTTTATTTATTAAAACCTTTACCTATAAAACTATTTTTGTTAAAACTAAATTTTCCTTACATTTTATTTCTTAAACAAATTAGTAAACTTCTAAATTTTGTATATACTTAGTGTTTAAATTATCTTATTTTATTCTAACTATTATATTATATATATAAATATATATATAAAGATTCTTTGTAAGAACCTATTTTTCTTAAGTATACTTTATAAACTGCAAATTTCTTCCGAATAGGAAGTGTTTGGATTTAAACCGCTGGTTCGAAATGGAGTTGAAATAAAATTATATTTGATTTGAATATGAATCGATTTCTAAACCGATTTTACTAGGGAAATGTAAGTTATTATTCTACTGGAATATAAATGGACCTCCTAAGGGATTGAATGAGTGAAGTGAATGTATATATTCTATTTGAATACGAATGGAATTCGAACATAAATCGATTTGGAATAATTTGAAATCTTTGAGATAAATATATTCTATTTGAATATAAGTCGATTTTGGAAATATTATATAATTATAATATAAGGATATGGAAATATATCGTAATTTAGAATATAATCGGTTTGGTATGATTATGATATAACGATATGGAATTATATTCTATTTGAATATAAATTGGTTCGAAAAAGAATATGATATTTGGATACGAAGGCGAACCTTTATGAAATATAAAAGAACCAACCGATGTGAAAGATGTAAGCGTTGGTTGTTAAGGAGACCGGAGTCGACATAAGGCATACTCTCTGTCAGAGTCGATACCACTTTGACAACTGTGAACGTTACGACGTATCCAGATTAATGTATGATGACTTGAAGGCGATTATTGAATCGAAGGAGATGAACGACGTTGAAATAGCCCTGACCTTCGGGTCAGAATTAAAATGACTAAAACAGGAGCTATACCGTGACTAATTGAGGTAGCACCTTTGATCGGACACACTTCTTCGATACTATTTCTATGACTATGATGATGATGATGATGATTTAGGCCCATTTTAATTGGGAGTGTGATCCGAGGTGGGCGGTAGTGGCTGCTATGCGTTACCACTGGTCCGGGAGTGCAATTGGTAGAATCCTGCCCTGGGCATTGCCTCGAGTGCCTTGTCATATTTATCCATAGCGAGCCCCATACGATTTGATATAGCATTGCCTTCAATGGAGTGCCCTATGATAACACCAGTACGGTGAATTTACGGTACTGTATAGACTGTTGATGCCTGTAAACGGCGTTAGGGTAATATGGTAATCCCGCTTACGCTATTTTTATTATATTTACTTTACTGGATAAACCATATCATAATAGCATATTATACTATGTATATATTAGTTTAACAGATCCTTAAGAGATGGAAAAAATCCCGTAACATTTCTTGAGTTACTGCACCTTGACACTCCAGTTATTTCGTATTTTAATTTTACTAATATGAGAATGATTTATTGCTGATCCGAGTGTTTGTTGTGTTTTCTTTTTATACAATACGCTCTGGTCAGCGGACGTTTGCAGTTAAGAAGGATGGCTGTGACTTGGAGATCGAAGACGAAGATTTGGTATATCTACTAGTTATATATATATGTATATATGTGTTTCCGTTGCCATGTTATGTATATATGTTTATGTGTTACTCTGATTTATCATTTGTACATTATAGTCAAATGTATACATTCCAACTGTTTTTAACTGCTATTTATTTATTATATATTGTCCTTCCGCTATGAGATTCTTTGATTGGTTTTTCTCTTCTTTCTTCCTTTTTCTTCTTTTTCCAATAACTACCTGTATTTGTGATTTGTTTGGGTCGACATGTGTGGTTTATTGTCGATTTGAACGGTCAAAAATGTGGGTCGTTACATTTGTACTTGGAATATGGCTAAGTAAAAGTGATATAAAACAATATTTCGAAATTGAGCTTGAGATCGAATTACAGTTGAAGTTTTGGGTTTCAAATTGGATATTGAATTAAATTTGATTTAAGTGTTCTAAACCAATAAATCTGGAAATCGAACCCGGAGTTGTTATAAATCAAAATTAATTTGAAATTGAAATTAATATCAAATTGGAATTGAAATTAGCTTAGATTTAAATTGAATTTGATTTGGGATTGGAATGAGAGTTAGTTAAAAGAAATCATTTAAAGAATTGAATTAGAAATACGAATTTATGACCGATGCATGGATCTAATTCAGGAAATGAGTTTTTTTAAAGGTTTGAAATTTAAATTATAAATATGGAATTTAATTTGATTTACGTTTTTAAATAGTAAATTTGAAATTGAGCCTAAAATCAATACAAATCAAAATGGTTTAAACTAAGAATGGATTTTGAAACTTTAAATCATGAAAGAAAGTTGTTGACTCAAATTGAACTTTTAAATATAGGATTTAGAGTGTGATGTTTATTTGAATTGGGGTTTAACTCATGGATCAGAACTAAATCAAAATTGAGTCAAATTGGGATTGTAAGAAATTGATAATTAAGTTTTTTGATTCGAAATTTGGACATGTGTCCAGATTTGTTGGAATGGAAGAAAATAGTTTGATTTAATATATTTTTAAATTTCATTATTTTAATATAAATTGTTTTAAAACTTATTTTATGAATACTCAATTTATTTTGGTTTTACAAACTAATTTAGCGTATAAAGCATTTTTAATGAAGTACAACCTAAGTTGGAAATTGAAATAATATTTTCAAGCATGCGATTTAAACGTGAACGTGGTTAATGAAGTATAACCATAGTTGGAAACATAAATAATATTTTCAAGCGTAATGACATATTTGGATATACATGTGATTTTTAATGAAGTGATATTTATATGATGATTTCAAAATGGATTTTATTTTTTGAAACGAATATGATACTTTGATATCAATTATGAATCGTTTTGAAATGTAAAAGAATCACACAGTGTGTAAAATGACGACTGGTTGTCAAAGAGATCGGGGCCTCTTATTGGCATACTCTCTGTCAATATTGGAACCATTTGATAACCATGTACGCGGTGGATGATATCCGGAATGTTGCGGTTTAATTAGTGGACGTTTACTGGAATGAAGTAAGAGAACGATGGTGGATAGTCTTGACATTCGTGTCATAATTAAAATGACTAAAATAAGAGCCTACGTCTAGCCAATGAGGTTAGCGACATTGATCATTCGTATTGCTATCATGATTTTGAACTTGAAGGATGCACCCCTTTTCGTGTTGGATTGATAGTCGTGGTCGGCCGCGGATAGGTTATGACCAGCTAGAAAGGGTAAAATGATAGAATCCTACTTTGGGCATTGCCTCACGTCCCTTATCATATTTACCTTATACGAGCCCATTACAACTTTTGTTACTAAATTAAATGTGTTAAGGTGGATCGATGTAAAGCCTTAACTCTATTTTAATATTTATTTTGCAAATAAATATTACCTATTATAGCATATACTATTATATGTAACTAGTTTAACGGATTCTTAGAAGATGGAAATTCCCGTAACATCTCTTAAGTTTTTGCACTCACGAACACATTGGATATGAGGTATGAATTACCATAAGCAAATCTGATGCTGCGATACTCATATTGTTACATGGTTTTGATTTAACTGATATGAGAATATTTTAGTTTTGATATAAGTATTTTAGTCTTTTCATTAATACTCGAGTCAGCCTGAATTTTTCAGTCAACGAAGACCATATTATATTAGAGGATGAAGGCAGAGTTTTGGTATATTATCAATTATATATTCCCACAACATCATTTTGTTCCACTGCATTATTGTATTATGTATAGGTATATATAACTCTGATAATTGTTGTGAAGTATAATCAAATGTGTATCTTAACGGCTTCATTAAATGTTATTTGTTTATTATATGTTTAACCTCCCGTTGCGAGATTCTATGATTGTTTTTCATCTTCTTTCATTCTCTTTCTTGTATTTACCCCAATAGCTATATGTACTTTGGATTTGTTTGGGTTGACATGTGTGGATTATGGTCAACTTGAACAGTAAAAAATGCAGGTCGTTACAACTTAGTTCATGGATATATAATTGGTAATTGTTGCATTTGAGTTTAATTCCCTTTCATGACTCAGTTTTTGCTTGTGCAACACTATGCACATATAAAAAACAAGGAAAATGGTTTTCAAAGCTGTGATCCCTGGTAAATCCCCGCTATATTCCATAGCACTCTCCAATCGCTACGCTATTTCTAATTAGCGCTAATGAACAGTAAATCCAAAATTAGCCCTACTATTTTCCGCTGCACCTACTAAATCAAGGCTATTTAGCACCTGCTTTAGAAATACTAATGTAGAGAGGATGATTTTACTTATTCTATTCTGAAACAAAGTAAAGCAGTTAGTGTAAAGTTCTAATTTAAGACAAGGGTGCACTATATAAGGTAAAAATCTATAATAATAATAATATACAAATCTAATGTGCAAAAAACAATATTCTTTGATTTTATTTTAGAATATTAATTAACATTCTTTTCTTTTACAAAAATTACGTGAGAATGAAAATTAATTAATTTTAAATATATGGTTTTATATCTAATGAATTTTTTTACACATCCGTTATATCCCCGCTATTTCCTTGCTTTATCTCGGCTCTAGTTTTTTACATCTCTACCTCTATAGAACCGCTAAACGCTTAACTACATAGTTTCATAGATTGAAGTAATGCTCCTCAAATTTCAATTTTCATGATGGTAGTTTTCGAAAGAGAAGACTGGAAGGACATGGTTGATTTGGTTACCAATGCTAGGCCATTTGTTTCTTTGGTTGAAGATGTGGCTCGAAAGATTACAGATTATGCTAAATAAACCGATATGCTGGAAAGCTTCAGTAAACAAATCCTAATTTTTTTGGGTTACAACTCAAAAAGACCCGATAAATTTGACTATCAGGATATCACATATAGCGATGTATTTGATTCGATATTATATTAATACTTTTTAGGCAAATATGGGAAAAATGATTCACCTAATAGCGATAATGGTCAGATTTAACACGTTGTGTCCAAATGAGCTATTTATATAGAGGACCATACATTTCATAAAGAGAAACATAGAAGAAGGTAGACTGCCAGCATTGGTGGAGAGCATATCTCAAAAATTCTACTATCAAAGAATTTAATCATTGATCGTAAATTTAACAATCAGTACACTGCCCCAGAAGATGTAGTAAAAAGCTTGCCAGCTAGTGATGATCGTATCTATTTCTATTTTTTAGTCTGTGTTCATCCAAGACTATTATTTCTAGAGCGTAAATTTAAATGATTAGAGTGTATATATGACTCTTGTAAAATTATAAATAGGAAGCTGTATGTATCAATATTGCAAGTTTAT
The DNA here is from genome assembly GCA_030737875.1 of Allium sativum. NCBI lineage: Eukaryota > Viridiplantae > Streptophyta > Magnoliopsida > Asparagales > Amaryllidaceae > Allium > Allium sativum. The sequence goes on along the minus strand of CM060918.1, from coordinate 968,340,447 downwards.
CAGGTCTACTATTTGTGCTTTTTATTTTAACGTTTTTTGCTTAATATTTATCATATTTATTACAACTGTTTTTATGTATTAATTTAGCATTTAAGAAAGCATCGTTGTTTAGTTGAATTTCATAGCGCAATAAGTGGTTGTAACGATATGCTTTTTCTTACCATTTAAGTCGATAATAAAACCAACTCAAATTATTCGAAATAGCAGATTGTTATAGCTATGGTGTTTAAATTTAAAATCTTCACAGAATCACGGACATATACTAACACAGAAAAACAGAATAGTTTGCAGCGGAATATATAAAATACAATAGTTATTCATGAAGATACTAAATAAAAACCTCAAATTTATACATAATATTAGAGTTACCATTTACATACAACAAAAGTCTAAATACAAGGAATTCTAATACAAAAGAAATAACTAACATAAATGGATAGAGATGAGGTCTTCGACAAGTCTCCAGCTCTAAAAGGTGAAATCTAAATACTGTAATACTTGGTCTAACCCGAGCAATAATGCCAAAAAAAAAATCAGATCAGGACTAACATTCTCGTAAAGTAAATCAATTCAAGTTAAATGTTATAGAAATGCACAAGTAACTTAAAGAATGTTTGGGATTCCATTCCTTACGGATCCGTTAAACTTGATATCATATAATATAATGTGTTATTATAATAATGTCTATTCAATAAATTAAATTATCAAAATAGCGTAAGTAGGATTACAATTTTACCCTTACACTGTTTATAATACTGCAGCCTTTACATATAAAGTAAAGTCCATCGTAAACTACTAGCTATTAAAGGGCACTCCGTAAGTACGGTGCAAATCAAAATACTAGGTGGGTCGATCACGATAATATGACAAGGCACACAAGGGATACCCACAGAAGGATTCTACCGGATTGTGGACCCAGGCTGGTGCTAACTCATAGCCACAACTACCACTTACCTCTAATAATGCTCCCATACTCAAGGGTGGCCACCAATAAATCATAGAGTAATAGATATAGTATCGAAGAAGCTTGTCTGATGGGAGGAGCGACCTGACTTAGCCTGGGTATGGCTCCTGTTTTAGTCATTTTAATTATAACCAGAAGGTCAAGGCTATCCATCATCATTTTCTAACTTCATTCCAGTAGGGTTGTATGTAGGACAAGACAGTCCGTTGTTTGGATCGGTCCGAAGCTATAAGGTGTCTGGTCTGTGTCCGTCCAATTCTCTTATGGAACAGAGCTTGGACACACTTGTGTGCAGTTCGATCCAAAATGTCCAATGTTTTTGTGTTGTCCGAACATTGAATGTCCGTTGTCCGACTCATACGAATAGTGTTCGAACTTAATGCTTGTCTGGTCTATGTCCATCCGAATATCTTATAGGACAGAGCTTGGACACACCTCCATCATGTTCGGTCCGAATCGTTTACACCCTACATTCCAGTAGCTTTCTCTAAATTAACGTACTTCATTCTGGATTATGCACCACGTACACAATTGTTAAAGTGGTTCCCGATATTGGTGGAGAGCATGATAATATCCGACCCCGGTCTCTTTAACAACCAAATGCTTATTTCACACCATGGTCATCTATATTTGAAATCATATTTAAAAATATCAGGATTCAAATAACAAAATTATTGGTTGCTGTAACGATCCCAAAACCCCATGACACGGTGTTAAGGATAATCATTGGAATATAATACATTAATCAACATTAGCAGATCACAGATAACAGCATAAACATGAAATGGAATAATTTACACACATATGACAGCGGAATCATATAGATATCACCAAATCAGAGAGCACAGTGCAGGATACAACTTAGTGCATAATAATACATAATCAGTCATCATCGCCAGAGGCGGAATCATACATAAAGAGTACACAAAATAAACATCAGTCTACATCGCCAGTGGCGGAATCATAATACATATACAATAATGGCGGAAAAAGTCATAGTCAACACGGTGTAGTCAAGCTTCGCCATGAGCCAAAAGTGCACCAGAGACCTGTAACTAGGCTGCCCGTGTGAAAATGAGGGCACCCGAGTTTGCAAGGTGAAACAAACTACGAGTCAGTCATGGGACTGGTATGAGGAATCTACTTAACTTATTAACAACAATAATAAGGCAAATCAAAGGACCACGCCACTTTCGCGGAACGGGTTTACTCCAATGAGTACTAGTGCATGAAATAAAGTAAATGAATAAATCATCGCAATGCTTTTTATAAAATGAAGCCATTATAAGTCTCAGATCCCATCACGCAATGCAACACAAGCCAGAGGATAGAGTTTCACGTTATAATGGCCAAAAATGCTTCATACGTATAAAACGAAAGCGTTTGATATTATTACTAGTGCATATACGTTTCAAAAGCGATTTCAATCATAAATATCAATCATAGGCGGCATAAATGACCCATACCACTATGTCACCATACTAGTAATACAATCACATCCGGAATTTTGTATCGGAAATTGGATTCCATCATGAGTCGAGGCAAGGGGCAAGCTCCTCTCCGATTCGAGACACTCTAACAAATGCCTCGGGACCGCACACAGCAATCCCTGGATCTTCAGGGCCGGTCCTCTCTTACTTTTGAGGATTGGCAATTCCTGAACACACGTTTCCTAGTCCTTACAGACCTATAATGGAAGCGCCTCGTATTCCAACAACCACACAGGTGAAAAGTATATATAATGTCAGGGCTGGTAGGTCGCTGACACCACCTTAGCTAGAAAGAAACGTTGTGCTCTCCCTGCAGTCACTATCCCATTTTTAACTCATACCGAGGTGTGAGGCTCGCGAATCCACGTTATACACAAAGCTTCGTCACACAGACCATGCTTTGATCATCAACCACAAGACTTTGCTTTGCAATAGAAGCCTTGATCATATGCCACTTAGGCGTGCCACACAGGCAATCCACTCCATGCGACTGATTTGTATCAATACATAACCTCTGAGCTCGTACATCTCAGAGAAGGGCGTTAAGCAAGAGAATAAATTCTCCGCCGCCAAACAGATATATATTTAATAGAGATCAATCAACACAGAACAAAATCCAATATCAGACACACAGTCCATTTACAAGTTCGTTCTGGGTTTGAACGAAACCGGAGGCCCCAATTCCTCGCATCTCCGCACGATCAACAATACGTCCAGACGGCTACTACTTCAGCTCCTTCAAGGTAGCTACTCCAATCACGAGCATCAGTAGTTCCCATCCATCCAATGTGAAGATCGTCGGCCTTCAACCGTCTTCGACTCTTCGACTTCTCAACGTCGATCGATTATTTGAAATGAGAATGAACTCGGTCTTTTCAAATAACCCACATATATTAAGATTTTCAAATCAATTTTTCACATGGTTAAACTATTCAACATCCACATTTCAGTTCCTTAGTATAATTTTCATGTTAAACACATTCAACCATCACATATCAAGCAAACACAACAAAATTGGTTTATTTCCACTCTATATTGTCTATAGTATTTTATAACGATATATCGCCATTTTTATTTATTTAAAACGGCCATATTTAATTAAACGACGTTTCAGGTCGGCCGAGGCACTGGCGCTGTTTTTCACTAAATTTGTTTTACACATATATGAAAATCTAACCGTTGGATCTTCACAAATTT